>CM053787.1:446244325-449011825 GCA_028749045.1 Cupressus sempervirens
CCACATTTGATACATCTTGCAAAGGGTCATTAGTCTATCCTAAAGTTGACATGATCTTCACATCTTTAGCTTGCACATAGGACAAATATCTCTTTTACTTTGGCATCATGTCGATAGTCCTTTAGGTCCCTTAGATATCATATCCTTAGAAGTAGGATCCTCCATCATCCTCTTTGCATCTATCATACATCTACATATCCTAGGAAATCCTTACATCATAGGTTTTCACATCTTTACGGAGCTTAGAAAAAAATCTTCTTGCATATAGCGATCATTATCATTCCATCTTGCATATCACCTTTAGAGAGCATAGTCATTTTATTCCACCTATCACACATCACAAAAAGAATAAAAGGAAGAAGAAAGACATGGATTATAGTCTTAGTGCTGGTTCGACTAGTACACAACTTAACCCAGTGGCTTGCATAATCATACATGACCCACCTCCACAGAATCTAGAAGATTTAGGACCCTCACCATTAGACATAGATGCCTTTATAAATCAACCTGGACATGCATCCCTTGTCAATTACACCATATATAGAAACAAAAAAATGATCATGGAAATTTTTTAGAGAGATAAGATTGGTGTTTTTGGCTTTGGGAAACCACCTCATTTGGACATAACAAACCCTGTACATCCTTTATTCAAAAAAATTCCACCACTCATTGGTCCCTCTGATCCTAATGACCCCTTTTGCATACCTGGAAGAGGACATCAATTAGTGATACAACAAAACTTGGACCCAAACATAACATCTACCCAACTTGGTGCTCCCATCCCATAAAGAAACAAACCTATCATCACACAACCATTAGTCCACACAACACCTCAACAATCCACCATCATATAGCCCACATTTGCATCCACTTCCACCATTACTGCTACAATTTTGCAAACTACATCTATCCCACTCAATATTGTAGGACCCTCCACCTCCCAAGTTGGTTAGTCCACCTCATACATACCCACTAGCAGTGCATCCACCCCTTTCAATAAAACATCCAACCAACACCTCAATTCACCATAGGGATGCCACCAACAGGGCCTAGAAAAAAAAATCTTACCACCCCTAATGTTTACATTATATCATTTTCTTCAAATAAAAACACTTCCTCTTCATTTCCATTCAGCCCTTAAAATTTTGTACAATCACAACGGCATGCAGCAAGCCTCCTAACTAGTAGCCCATTCATGCCAATCTTCCAAGCACAAAAATCACTTCCATCATTAGCCAAACTACTACCACCCATCACTAACTACTTTTCCATGCCATCTTTAGGGAAAAACCAAATGATACCACATTAATGAAAATCAACAATAGGGGAAGTCCCCTACACTAACTGTTTGGCACCCCTTAACACCCAGTTACCCTCTCAAGAAGAGCACATCCAACTTACATTGGGTGAAATGTGGAAAAACATCACTGACATATCCACCACCGCCACTATAGAAATATCCATTACAGCAATAGTATGTATTAGCACCTACATAGAACCATCCATCTGGACAACAATCCCACACCTACTCACCATAGCAACAACCACAATATCAACAACAACTTTCCTAGCAAGTGAAATAGTATGTCCAACCTCCACCACATCAACCCATAAATTATTTCCAAGTATTAGGGAAATCCACATTCCAACCACAGTAGTACACCCATCAAAATCATTCATATTCACCTGCTCCATCTAACACATACCATGCATTAGGGGCATCGGGATTGGGGGCACTAGTAATAACACCTATCAACTTGGAGTAGGAAGAGATGAAGAATTCTCTAAAGACACTAAAAGATGGGACTGAATTCAAAACCTTCAAATTTGAAAATTTCTTCCCATACCCATTCAATAAAGCTATCACAATGACACCCTTCCCAAATCACATTGAAATCCCCAAATTCGATAAATTCAAGGGGAAGGGAGATCTAGTCACACATGTCAAAGATTTTTACATGCATTATGAAGAAGTGGCCTACAGTGATGTGTTCCTTGTGTGCCTCTTTACCAAAATTCTAGGAGGCCCTACTCTAGAATGGTTCTACTAGATGCCCTATGGTATAGTAAATACATTTGTCGATCTTTTAGAAGCCTTTGTGGCATAGTACACCCATCTTGTTGAAATTGAGTTGTTTTTGGTTGATTTGGTCTACATTAAACATAAGGAGGGTGAAATTCTCACTAATAACCTACAAATGTGGCAAACCTTCACAACAAAGATATCTTGTAATCTACTAGAGTGATACTTTGTCAAAATATTCATTGATAATACACATTCCAAATTTTCTCACCACATGGTCATGAACTTCCTACAGTTATATAAAAACATCAAAAAGAAGGGCATGGGCCTTAAGCAAGGGCTCATTAATGATGGAATCATAAAGCTATACAAAGAGAATAATCAAGAGCAAGGATAATCTAATGATAAACCACGATACTCGAACAAGAACAAGAACATAGTAACAAATGGTGCCACTAATTGGCAACATGTCCAAGTGATTGGTGCCATACCTAGCACATCAAACACCACTTATCAGTAGACATTCCAACAACAACCATCACAACAACAAAATTTGTACTATCAACAAGCATACCAACTGATAGCCCTTATTTTCACTAAGCTAAATTTGCAAATTTTATGTGCAAAAGTTTTAGAAAGTTTGTTGTGATGTTAGGGTTCATGTTTTATTTGTTTTCATTTTCAGAGGATGGCCCTAACATAATTTTTTTTCCCAAATCAAGTATTTAAATTCCCTTGCCCTAGTGTGAAAAATTATGCCCTTGGATTGTGTCTTCATCTTTCTCACGAAAAATTTCATAAAAAATCACAATCTAGCCCTTACCCTATGTTTTATATCTAAGTTGGAGATTATTTGTTTTTAAATTTTTCCCTTATGATCTTATGATCAAAGGGATTGTCGAGTGCTCATAGGGTTAAAGTACGAGTCTCCTGATCTTACAATTTCTTTGTGTCATATTATCATAAGTGCTAATGAAAGGGTTCATAAACCAAGGTGTAATATGTTATGATAGACAGGTGGTCAAAGGATCATAGAGGTCGAAAAGAAGGGTCACGACCTTACAATAACTAGTTTATCATAGGATCGTAGAAGTGTGAAATACAAATAAGAAATTAAGCTTCTCTTATGTTATGATAAGGCCCCAGTCATAGGATTGTGGGAGCAATTTTTGAGGTGTCTAATGGCATGATAAAGAGACAATCATAAGATTGTATGTGTCAGTTTAATAAAGAAATGTGGGGCTAGGAAATGAAATAGAAATATTTCTGTGATACGTAGTTGGTCATCCCCTCTGATCGTATGATAAAAAGTGATCGTATGATCTCAAAAGTAGTTTCAAGTCTTTATGATGCTACGAGGGGCTTATGATCATAAGATCGTAAAGTAAAAAATGACAAGGCAAGGTGGAAGTTCAGTGTTAGAAAAGTGACATGTGTCCTATCCTGATTTGTCAATGATGCAATTTATACAAGGTGGATGCCAAGATGGACCAGTGGGGCCAAAAGCTTATTTTGCATAAGTTTAATTTATTATAACATATTGTGATCTACGATCTTACAATAAATAGTGTATCAGGAGATCTCAAGGGAGGCCAGTGTGTCATGAGATCATAAAGTTGAAAGATAATTTTGGTGATGCTACAATGGAAAAGGGTAATAGTTTCTCATAGTATCATAAGGGTTTGAAGGATAACTATCAAAGTTACGAAATGATAGATAAACTATGATCATAAGATCATGGGACAAAGAAAATTAAAATAAGATGCTACATTTTTTAGTGTAAACCATCTGTTGTAAGATATAAATAATTTAAACGATAAGCTTTGATGTCATGATAACTACTGTGTTGTGAGATTGTAAAGGATTTTCTCAAGGTTTATGATTATGAAATAAGGGTTTGATTTCAAGGTAGCATAAGATCATAGATCCTCTCTTTCCATCATAAGATAATATGAGAGATCTCTTTCTTCAATAATGATCATAAGATCATAGAGCCATTGATCTCCGCCTAAGATACTACAAAGGTTGTTGACTTCTATGACAATCATACGATCACAAAAACTAAGTTTGACATGATACGTGTTTTTCACTTTTTCTGAGCTAGAAATGACAAAGGACTCTTAATCAATAGGATTTGAGTATGTACAAAATGTGTAACACTAGACAGTAATGATGATGCTTCCCTGAGGTGATAGAAGAAAATAATTTGATGGCTTGAGCATGTTGAAAATCAATGCAAAATGAATGTTGATGTTGTACACTTTACTATAAAGACATCCTAATGATCAGGTAAATATTATTGTTCATAGAGAGAAGAGATTTGAAGAAATTGTAGAGTTTTTAGTGCACATAGATTATTGCTTTCAGTATTTGAGTATAGTTTTTGCCCATTTTCCAGCATTTTAGTCAATATGTCTGATAAGTAGGTTGAAGAGATTTAGGCATCAAACATGGAAGTTGCAAAGACCTCAACTTCCAAGGGAGGGAAAATAAGGTAGAGGAAGCCTAATCAATTTGTTGAAGAGTGGATAAAGTTGTTCCCAGGATCCTCAAATGCAAATGCAATAGATGATCATGCTTTTGGTGACCCTTATGCATTGTGCAAGGATGCTACATGCCCTAGAGTCATAGGTTCTGAGCTTTCTAAATATTTCTACCATAATAGAGAGAAGAAGATCCTTGTTTGAAACCCTTGGAAGAAAAATATGATAAAGTTAATCTTTCTAGAGGTCTTTGTGGATGTTGATTTAGTGAAGGCCCTAATTAAATCATATAACCCAGCTACTAAGTCATTCCACAAGAGGGATGGAACTATTATTTTCACACTAGCTTGTACCTCTTTTACTGATGCATTTGGACTAGATGGTGTTATGAGTGAGCTAGTAGACCCAGTTGACCTACATAAGAAATTTGAAAGAAACACCAAGGCATACATAGGGAAATAGATGCTACAGATGTGGGTAATTACCCTAATAAGGTGGAGAAGATTATGCCTCTGGACAAATTTAAGAATTATTTTGTGAAAATAGTGTATGGTGTCCATAAAGTGGTGGGAAAAGATGGAATAGACATGGTGCATGGAGCTGAATTTAATGTTGCCAGAGATGTGCAAGATTACTACCATGGGGGAGAATATGATTACGTGGAGTATATTTTGGAGGTGATGAAGAACATTACATTGGCCCAGAGGGGGGAGATGAAAGATTTCAAATTCCACCATTACTCACTACTGATGCACCTAATCCTATATAAGAATGTGGGGTACATAATCCCTAATTTTGTTGATCACACCTCTAATGCAAATGGAGAGCTGCCAGTTCAGCTTTGGACACAGGTATGGGATAGTTCCTATCATTACTCTGATTCTATCTCATTTTTAAATAATTTTAGTGTTCCAGGTTACTTTAGGGCACCTAAAATTTTGAAGAGTCTCTTGAGACCATCCCTGCTCCCTGAGGGTAAAAGATTAGATAATAATTGGGGTGATATTTTCCTATTCCCAAATTTTTCCCTAATCAGAGTATGTGGTTGTCCCCAACCACCCCGCATATTGCCAAAATTCATTCCCACTAGGTTGGGTATTATAGAATTCATGTGGTAATTATTTATGGTAAATAGAGAGTATCTAGGACCTAAGGTACACAAAGGCACATTCCTATGTAGGTGTTTTAAGGTGGGGGGCTTTTCAATTGGAAAAGAATCCCTAGGCCAAATTCATTCTTTCTTCCACCATTATAATCTATCAACTGGACCATATAGGATGTATGATCCTGATAATTAGATAAGGAACACCCTCAAGGAAATTAGAAACTATGTGTTTCCTAATACTAAAGAATTTCCCTATGAAGACCTCATTCCCAATATTGTTACTAAAGGGGAGGTAGCTGACAAGTTGTCCAAGCTTGATGATTTTCTGAGGGTGGAAAAAGAAATGAAGAGGAGAGATCCTAGATTCATAGGATTTTACATGGATGTTCACTATCCTCAAAGGATAAGGAAGATGGTTGTCAACCATGCAGAGATTATTGCACAAATGCCAAATGTACTGCTTAGAGAGGAGGAGAGGGTATAACCTGATAGCCCTGAGCCTGATGTGACTTTAGAAATGGAAGAAAATGAACCTTCTAGGCATCATGGGTCACTAAGGGAAACAAGAGGCAAAATATTGCTCACATCCCTGAGATTGTAAAACAAGGGACATTGCAGATCCTACCTAATAGAAGTTAGTACTTTATTTATTTAAAGTTATATCCAAGATAGAGTTATTACAGCTAAGAACACTTTGATTGACTTGGAACTAGTAGCAGCAAGGCTAGATGATAGGATCATCCAAGCCCAAAAATTCATAGAAGATGATGAATTTATCAAATCAACTGAGTTTAAAATCTTTATGTACAAAATCAAACAAAGTAAACTGGTCCTGAATATGAAACCAAATGAATCAGCTAAAAAGAGGCAGGAGTTGGCTAAGAAACTATATGTCTATGATCCTAAAAGTAAGATAATGACTCTATAGGAGGCAAGGGATCTAGTGTAGAGGGGTGGAATGCTACTAGTGCATGGTTGGGATTTGGAATAAGGGTGATCCCACAATAGGGGGTGCCACTTTTTGACCATTTTTGACACTTAAATCAATATTTTTGAAACAAACCTCACATTTGAGTGACTATATCTCTAAAAGAATGAATAATTTAAGGATGATGTAAACTAGTGATTTCTAGTACTCTTTTCCTACTTTGTAACCATATTTTTTAATTTTTTTAAAAAAAAAAAAAATTTAAGTCAAGTTTTTCTTCTCCTCCAAAAAGTGGTAGATGTGAAAAATCAATATTTTTAACGAGTGAAAGTTTGATTGACAAGCATAACTTTTTTTCTAGAAATGATAATGAGGCAATTCTTTCGATGTTCAATTTATAACACCAATATCTAGAAGATGCATTTGGTTTGATTCAATTTGGTTGAATATCATATAGTTTATGAAGTTTTGAAGTGATATCAATCATAATCCAAACATACATTCATATTGACATAGATAACTTGAATTGAATTTATCATAAATCTAATTTTCTTTTTTTAATAGAAATCTATCTCAACAACCTCTTTCTTAGATATTTTTCAAAAGAAATTGACCTAACTTACAAATTTTGCCGAAGTGTCGAAGTCAGTTAATGTTCAATCATTAATGAACCTATAATGAGTTAAACTCATATTTGAAAGTCTTCATGAATATAATATGTATTACAATTATAGTCGTTAGAAAGTTTGCTCCAAGCAGCACAAATTGGCATTTTTTATTTTATAGTGGGAGATCATTCAATCTCAATTTTGGGGGTCAAAATAGCCAATTTCATTTTTATGAAAACAACACCAAAATTTTCTAAATTAACGTGTTTGCGTGAATAGTATATTCACGCGACCACTTTTAATATGTTTGTGTGAACACATGTTCGCATGAACATAAAAGAGTAAATAATCCTGTGGTAGGAAATTTAATTTAATGTATTCATGCAAACATGTAAAATATTTTGTGTTTGTGTGAACATACCAAAAAAAAAGTTGATGTACAAGCTTTTATGCTTGACCAAATTAGAAGACAAGAGAGTGCCATTTCATATGAGGCATATGGAGCTGATGGTTTGCAGAGAGGAATTGGTTTCAATATTGACACTAAGTCTTTGGTAGTATGGAGCATAGCTTCCTCATCAAACAAGCCCAAGTTGATGGATGTATAGAGCATAGAGAAGGGTAATATGATTGTGTGGACCTTAGAAGGAACCTCTAAGATAGAAATTTCCAAGGCTTCAAAACATTTCTCATTCATGAATGAGGAAAAGGTAGAGGAAATAGAGACAAGACTAACCAAGTATGTCCTTGATTACATTGATGTGAGGAAGCTCTATGAGGATAAGCTCAAGAAGAGTCATGTTTACAAAGAAAACATTGAAGAGCTTGATGCCAAGATCCAGGTACTAGAGGATGAAGTTTCATCTCTCAAAGAATGACTATCCAATGCTAAGAAAGTTTCCATTAAGGAGTAAGGCATGAGAAAAAGTGTTTAAGAATAGCCATCCAAGGTCACATCAGAGTTGACTACACAAAGGGGTGTGCAAGATACAACAGAGCCTAAAAGGGTGAGTATTGTTACTCCAACTTTGCAAGGAGATGAGGTAAGGACATCTATCCTTAAGAGTATGATGAGCCACAAGGTTAAAACTCTAAAAAGTATATTTGTTACAACAGGCTCATACTTTTAATGTTTCTTTACAAAGTTCTAAGCAATTTTGCAATGAGGCACTTTCATGGCTATCACCCACATTTAATTTTGTGGGGGCCATATACTTAATTATTAGAGAGGCTTATTGTATTTATGGCTAAAAATCCATATTGTCCTGATAAGATAATTACACTAAAGGAGGGCTTAGAAGTAGTTAAATAACTAATTGGATTCTTCATTGGGAAATTATAATTTATACAGGGCAAGTTGAAAGTTTTATCTCTGGGATTTTAGCTCTGCATACCACCAATTTTGGATGCTACTAATACAGTGAGGGATTGGCAAGAATGATCTAATTCCTTTGGTTCCATTTTGACTCAAGAGGCCAAAGTGGTAATTTTTAAAGATAGCAGTGATGCCTCATTTGATAAATTAGTTAACTCCTTGTTTAGAGCAAAGTTAGACTTGAACAAACTTTTTATTAATTCTAAAGCTATCACAGATGGCAGGTGGACTAAATCCACAAAGGACCTAGAAGAGGTTAAAACCACAAAGTGGCCCACTAAGCGAGAGATATACATATGGGAAGTGGTGGGAGAAATAAAGGCTTTTCCGACAGGGAGTAACTAAGAAAAGTTTTCGTTTAAAGGCAACAAGAGATTTAGATATGATCAGATATGATAAGTAATATATTAAGTACAAATCTCTCACAAATATTTTGATTTTTAAACTTTATAATGAAGTTAAAGAAGTTGAAGACAATATAAGGCAAACGGGAGTAAATTCAAAGTGTGTGGCATAAATTTTCACCTGCTGACTTTTTCAACTACTTCCTCTTTTGGATCAAACACTGAGGAATCTCTTGTATGACTTTTTGGGCATGTCTTGCCACCTTTTGTATCCATTCAAGTTTTTACATGTGTCCTCCTCCCATTTGTAGCTTGTTGCTATCCTATATAAGGATTTCTAGGATGGGGAGTTGAGGTTGAAAGTCATGTTATTTTATAGTCTATCCAATTTTTGTGATTGTATGAATATGTTTAGGCTTGTGAATTTGAAAGAACATTGAATATGAATGATCAAATTGCCAAGTTTTGAGTTATAGTATGAGTCTATTTCAGTACTGTGTTCATTTTCAAATAGAATAACACAAAAGGAAATTTTGCATATCTGTGTATCTGAATTTTGTCTCCTTCCTTGCATATCTATGATCTTGAGATTGAAATGAGTGATGTTCTTTTAGTTTAATATAATTCAAATATATCTCTTATTGATTTCTTTTAGTTCAAAGGATTAATTAACTACTTTCAGTAAGTGGTGGGTTTTAGGTATATAAGGAGGATATGATTAGAATGAGATTCAGAGTCCACTATTGACAAGTTAAATTACAAGTCAATTGAATAGGTCTAAAGTTGCTAGTTTTGACTCTATATAACAATGGATAAGGCATTGATCAATTAATTTCAATTGCAAGTGGATGGTTTATATAGTTACAAAAAATGCACATCAATAAAAATAAATTTACCTTTTATGTAATGAAGAACTAAAATTGTTGGTCGTTACTTGTTTGCAATATCTTCTTAGTTATAGTTAGCTACTATGATAAGGAAGTTATTAGCAAATCATAGAAGAACATTGACCACTTTCTACTATAGGGGATAATTTTGAAGAGAAGAATATCAATTAGTCAAATCAATCCCTAAGGTTTTCCCACCTTGGCCCTACAGAGCCTAAGGTGAAGGGAGTCCTAATGACTCTATTAATGTTGGCCTTGAACTAAGATTTAACCCTACTGAATATAGGATTTAGTTGATCCTTAGGCTTGTCCCTGTCTTATGCTTCTTGGTATTAGGTTTAAATCTACTTGATATATTCCTTACTAGAAAGAACTCCAACACCAACAACCTTTGCAACAACAGTATCAACACAATAATCAACAAGCACCAACAAATCAAACTAATTCTATCACCATCTTAGTTGGACAAAAACCAAAGGTCCAAAAACCACCTTGGGCATACACCCCCTTGGGGAACCACTCGATGTCATTTTTGACAAATTATCCCAAGATAATCTCATTTACTACCCATAAGTGCAACCACTGGACCCAGGCCAATGTAAAGCACCATGGTACAGAGAGAATGAGTTTTGCAAATCCCATCATGTTAAAGGGAATCTCACCCTAAAATACATGTAACTCAAAGATTATGTACAAGATCTCATAGATCGTAAGGAAATCACAATAGGAGCACAAGCCTCTCCAAATGGTGGACTTTTGATCTACCAAAATGCATTCCCACCAAATGGTAAAAAATTGCAAGGCACCCATACATAACAACAATACCAACAAAAACAATAGAGAAAATAATACCCAACACAAGCAAGGTGATAATCATGATAGATCACAAGACTACACTTGAACATACTTTGACTATGGTAAGTTGATTGGATGTATATCCCAAGATGATTCCTCTACTAATGTGCTAAATATCAAGGTCCAAGATAATCAATGTGGTCACAACATGAGAGACCTATCTCAATATTGCAGGCTCACCCGCGTTTGCTCCTTTAAGGATGCAATAAAATATCCTAGAACTCCTTGGAAACATGCTATCCCAAATCTCCATCTTGAACCTCCTCCATACCAGCCAAATTCATAAGGAGATCCTTAAAAATGCACTCCATGAATCTTATGTCCCCACTAATACCAATGCTACAAAATTCAAAAACTTGGTGTGGCACCTCTCTGCCTCATGTGTGTTATCCTTCAAACCCTCTAATGTCCTATAAATTGAGCTAGACCACATCCTCCCACTCCATATTGTTGTTATGGTCTTTGAATTTTCAATCAAGAGATCATGATACATAATGGGTTGGCCCTGAACCTATGCGCTTTGAGGTTCACTAAACAAGCAGGATACACTAAGCCAAACATTATAGATGAGGTCATCACCATCAAGTCCTATGAAAACTTGGAGAGAACTATAGAAGGAAATATCTTATTTACCATCAGTGTTGGGTCTACTACTCAAGAAATAGTGTGTCATGTAGTTGATCATAACTTGCCCTTCAACATCCTCCTCGGTCGACCATCGGTCCATGCCATGAAAGTCATTTCATCCACTTATCATCGGTGCATCAAATTTCCACACCATGGAACTGAGATAACCATCTATATTGATCTAGAATCTGTTTATATTTCAATGTGGTAGAAGCATCCTATAATAATCATTACCCTAGAATTAAGATCGACACTATCATCGCTAGCTCTTCTAGTACCTATCATGACCCCAACACCATCCTAGCCTCCACACTCATCATCATTAAGATCAACTACCGATTTTATGAAAAATATCATCTCTTAAATGCATTTATTTTTGGCACCTTACCACTTGACCCACATATATGGGGTGACCAACCTATTAAGGACCAAAGAAATACACAACTCCCTAGCTCAAATAGCCTGGACCAACCACATTTGTTTCCAATAGGATCCTTAATGGGCATGAAATGGCCCCAGACATCAACATATGGTTATACAAGGACCCACCTCCAAATGATAAACAACTTCTTGACTACCTCAACTAGAAATATCTTCACTCACACTGACTTGCTACTAAATAGTGGGATTATAAAGGAGGTGGTTTAGAATGAGAGGAGTTAGGCATTATATAACCCATAGAAGCATACAAAGAAGAAAAGAAGAAGGGCCTAGGCTTTGGATGCCCCACACCTAGGGTCACTAGTAAGGATGGTCATGCCTTCTTGAGCATTTAGGGTGAACTCATAGGGTCAAAAACTATTGGATACAATTGTTCAATTGTGTGTTGTCTTTGATGTTGCACAAATGTCATATCAGTTATCAGATAGAGTCTACCGAGCTCAGTTGGTCAGCAAGGAAAAAGATAGAGTCTACCGAGCTTAGAAGGTTAGCAAAGAAGGTTTGTAATGTCTACCGAGTATTCTTAGACTTTACCTTATGAAGACAATTGTTACTAAGCTTTCAAGGTTAATCAAGGAAATTCAGTTGTTATCGAGATCACTCGATCATTAAAGGAAAATAGTGTAGAAAATAGTTCTTACCGAGCTCTCATGGTCAGTGAAGGAAATTCAATTCTTACTGAGTTCACTTGGTAGTTAAAGGATTTTTTAGATTTTGAAGTGTTAACCAAGTTGAGATGGTTAACTCAAGAAAAAAATTTTGGAAGTAGTGCTTACCAAGCAGGATCGGCCAATGAGGATTTCATTGTTTTGTGAAATAAAGTTTATTTGTTTAATGTAATATTCATAGCTGACTAATGTATGGTTTATTGGTAAATGTAACTTGTGAATGAGCCGACTTGATAATCTAAATAGTATATATAAGAAGTAAGGTTGTGAATTTTAAGTGTGTGTAATGGATTTGATGTGATATGAATGTGAAGGAGGACTGATTATTGTGAGAACAAATTTTGAAGGATGATCAGAGATCATTGAGGAGTAGCAAAGCTATATTTGATCAACGATGATCTAATGGTCCAGAATAGAGATCTATAATCAGCAAATTCAATTGCATCATATTAAATTCAATTCATTGTTACTTTCTAACCATTGTAGCAGTGATTTCAAACTCTCTTAACAGAGTTGGTTTAATAGCCATTTTGTAAATCCTCTAACAAGGTGACAGTTCAATTGAATTGTTCTAAAGACCTCTATCAAGGCCACTCCTAACAGTGTGATTAAATCCTTTAACAAGGTCACACCTAACAGTGTGTATTATAACATTTAACAGGGTTGGCTCCTAACAGGGCTCACTTCAAAAGAGTGAAAATTGGTAGCTAGTTACTTGATGGTTTTTCCCATATTGGGTTTCCACATTAAATATGGTGTCTCTTGTGTTCATGTTATTTACTTTTGCATGCATGCTAATAATTATGAATTCTTAAAGATCAGTAACAAGTTAATCTACCAAGTTACAACATTTTTGTAAAGTGTTTACCGAGTGACAGCAATAACTAGTTATCCAAGACATCTAAGGGATCAGGATGAAGTAACTGATTGACCACCCCCCCCCCTCAATTACTTCATCTATAATTCCAACAAAAAACATCCCTGAGAAAGTTGAAAAGAGAGCCTATGATAATATCCATGATAATGACATCTTCTTAGGAGACTCTATACTCCATGAATTATCCATCAACCTCATAGACCTTCCCCCCACCAACCCCAAAATCATTTATTGGGAACAACCAAGTGTACTCCACATTGATGAGTTTCTTATTGAGGAAGCACTCCTAAGATTCATGGGGGTCGAGACTCCACACAAGAAACCAAAGCCACCATGAACATATGTCTACAAATTAGACCCAAAAGGCTACTTCAGGGAGGATGAAATCTTCAGTCATAAAAAAAAATAGAGAAAAGAAGATAAAAAACAAAAAGGAAAAACAAAGGCATCCCCTAGTGAAAACTCAATTGGAGTGCCATCAAATCAATCAAAAAATGAAAAAGAAATAAAGGACATACTTGATGGTGAAAATCTCTATGAGGTGCCCAAGGATGGAGATTTCTTCCTTCCCCCGCAATTTTTGATCTTATGGTCAAATCATTTGTCAATTAATGACTAAACACTTAATTAGATTGATTGATAGATTACATTGCTAAGGAGCTTTACAGTTGCTACCAAGCATCACATATAGTTAGCAATATATACCAAGCTTTAGAGTTGCTAGTGAGACTCATATACAAATAGAATTGCATGTCAAGCTTCAAAAAGTTTGTTGAGCTTCATAGAGTCTAACAAGCTCATCAGTGTCAACTATGTAGGAAGTAGTGTTAACCAAGCTCTATAGTCTTAACCAGTATTATCAGTGTCTACTGAGCTGGTAGTGTTAACAAATCAGAATGAAGGTAGTGTTGATCGAGTTGTAGTATCAAGTAAGCCCTTCAATAGCTACTGAGTTCTTCAATGTTCATCGAGTAACCCAGTGCTAACCAAGTTGGTGATACTCATGAGTGATCAATGTGGACCGTGCACCAGTGTCAATCAAGTGCCAGAGCTTGCCAAGTTGACAGTGTTGCCGAGTGTTAGAATATCGCCTAAGTGGTCTTTAGGACCTGAGTTTTAGTAGTGATTTGACTTGGTTAATTATGATGAATATGGTATTGTAGCCAAATCTAGAAGGTAATGATTTAGATTGGTATATATGTAATACATCTTTTCATATCCAAATGAGAATGTGTAACAAGTAAGAAGTACTATGAGTGTGAATTAGAAGACAAAGGCTACAAGTAGTATAAGGAAAAGAAAAGTCTTATCTATCACAACAAGGTAATCATTATACATCAAAGGAATCTCACTCAAAAAACCTAGTTGCAAATCAAAGATCAACCACTAATTCATCATAACAGGTGCATCAATCAAATCCTCTAATAAGGTGGCCTTAACAGTCTTGTGAAAAATCTCTTAACTGAGTGCATACTTAATTGTATTGTATAAATCCTTTCACAAGGTGGACCTAACAATCCTTACTTTCTCCTAATAGGGGAAATCACTAGAAGTGATCAATTGTAAGGTTTAATAGGATAACTTTATACTACAATCATAAAGCTTGTGAGTATCATCCCCACCCCAATTTACTTTCTATTTGGAATATTTCTAGGTTACCAAATATTGTGTCAAGTGTTATGAATGTTTTATTGCTTTCAGTCTTTCATGAATGCAATAAAATCATATTATATTGAGAAAGTTTAATTAGTGAATTAAAGTATAAGTTTTATTGGTTCTTGATTCACTCTCCCCCCTCTCAATCACCTAGCATATATTACATTTCCAACAATTGGTATCAGAGCATTTGGTTCTCACATCAAAAGTTTAGTAGCTTGAGAAAAGATCAAAGGCAATGGAAGTGTATAGATTGGAGAAATCTATTGAGAGTGAAAATTTTGATCTACAATTGGCCATGGATCAATTCAAGAAATTGAAGGAGTAGCTCTCTCAATCCTTGAAAAGAAGAAAAGAACTAGCAATACAAATGAATGATAATCTCTACACAAAAGAGATAATTGAAGACATTTTCCAAGATAGAAGTTCATATGAAGTTGATGCAACAATAAAAGACCTACTTGAGAAGAATCTCACTCTACATGATGAAGTTAGAAAACTAAAAAAGAGCAAGAAATCTAGTTATTAAGAATGTATAAAAACTTAGAGCAAAAGAACATAGTAGAAGAAGAGATAATATTTCTAACTAAAAGGATAGAAGAAAAGGACAATGAAATTAAACACCTATCCCTTCATCAAGAAGATTTGATTGATCAACTCAATTGTGCCAATCAAGAGCTTATCAACTTGAGCACAAAGAATGAAAAGTTGCAGATTGATCTTGGTATGGAAAAGAAAACTAAAGAGAGGATGATGAAATCTCAAGAAAGCATGAATAAATTGAATGAATAAAATCAATTTAGACACAAAGGCAAAGCTAGACTAGGATACATAGAAGAAGGTGAATCATCTCAGCAAGGATCTCAAAAGAATAAAAGACCTACTTGTAATCAGTGTGGAAAGATAGGACATACATAAAAAAAGTGTTAGAGCAATGATAAATCAAATTTTAGTGGAAACTATTATAGTTGTAACAAACTAGGACATAGAGCAAGTGAATGCATAGAGAAATCTAAGTTTGAAGGAAAGTGTTTCAATTGCAACAAACAAGGGCACAAATCTTCAGAATGTAAGACCAAGAGATTAAGCCTAGTTGAAAAAACTGTCAAAGCTATATTTGGTTGGGATTATAACACATGGTGCATATGTCACTATTGTGGTGAGTATGGGCACATTGGAGAAAATTGCATAAAACATCACATGAGGAAGAGAGACCCTACAAAGAGATGTTTTGTATGCACAAAACTTGGACATCTTGCCAAAAATTGTATGAATTGAGGTAAAGTAGAAGATGAAAAGAAAGCAAAGGCTGACACTATCATAAGTCAAATGAAGCAGCAATGGATAAGGAAATCTCCCAAGGATGCAAATCAGAGTCCTTAAAATGTTAACACCCAAGGCAATGAGTTGGGTGACTCAACCACTTCAAACTAGTTATCAATGGAGATTATTGGTACTATGATTTACAAGGAGATAACTCATATTAGTTCTAGTCAACAAGAAAGAAGATCCAAATTAGAATTTTAGATATATTGGGATCACCAAGTTGGATAATAGTTGCAGTGATGTCTTAGACCTTAACAAGCTAGGTTAGGTTGCAAGACCTTATCAAGAAAGGTCAGGTTGCAAGACCTTACCAAGAAAGGTTGGGTTACAAGACCTTACCAAGCTAGGTCGAGTTGCATGACCTAACTAAGCTTGGATACAAATGGTGATTTAGAGATTCCATTAAGCTAGAGACTCAACTGAGTTGAAGACTCAACTGAGTTGGAGACTATACTGAGTTGGAGACTCAACTGATTTGAAGACTTTTTTTACTTAAAGACCTTACCAAGTTTGAAGGAATCCATCAAGGTGGATAGGTTGTCACTGAGCTAACTATTGTATGATGCATTAATGGTGACTCAAAGATAGAATTTGGTTAAAAGGAAGAAATTGAAGGTTATTATTTCACTATGAATTTTAGAGAAAAGAGTGAAGAGCATCTTTGAGACCCCAAAAAATTTAGAGTAGATTTTTCAAAGTTTATCCTTGCATAACCAAGTGAAATGACATCTTCCTCTAGCAGAAAAGTGAAGAAAGGTTCAAAAATGTTGGTGTGAGGTGTTGAAAGAGAATCCCTAGCATTTAAATTGTGTCCAATAGTTGTAGAAGAACTTGAACTAGTTGTAGCACAATCTCAAATCCCTCCAAAGGTACTCCTCATTCATGAAATCCTATCATTTTATCTTTGTTCAATTTAGGAATTAAGAACCCTAGAGTTAAACGAGGCATATGAAGTATTGTGTGTGGATGGAATTTTGAAGCCCAAGAACAAGCATTTGGAAGAAAAGGGTTTGACCCATATCTTGCACATGTTGAAGGACTTTCATGGAAAATGGATTAAGTATATTCTTAGTGAAGTCCATGACATGTAACTATAGCTTGATCAACCCATTTAGATCACGAAGAAGATGATACATAGGATTACTGGATCACCTAGGACCAGTAAGGTGAAGACTACCAAAACCCTAGGTCAAGTTGAACTGAAAAAAAAGACTCTTGCCAAGTGGGATGGTAGAGGTATGAAGTTGAATGGAGTTATAGATATGGAGATTAAATTTAGGATACATGTAATTTCCCACAAAATTTATAGTTTGAGTAGATTAAATAGCATTTTGTGTGAGGCTATTGACTTAGCATTAAAAGTGGTCAAGAACAATCTGTCATTCGACCTTGCCAAGTTGCAGTTGAATCAGCTGAGCAAAAACATAGAGAGCATATGGGCATCAAAGACTATTCCTTGTAATTTTTTATCACTCTTGACCTATCTATTCTTTTATGTTCAAAAATTATTTCCTTTCAAGGGCACTATAGTTTGAAAGAAGGATATACCTGTTGTATATCAAATAAATGAGTTTATAGATAAAATGAGAGAAAACTTTAAGGTCATCACGGATGCATATTTTGAAACATTCAAAGAGAGAATGAAGAGCAGATTTAGGATACTCAAATAGTTAGTTGATGACTATGAACAAGATATATGTTTCCTTGTGTACTATGACAAGGTGCATATATAGGTTGTTAGGCCAAGGATAGCATGGGTAAAACCTCTTGGATATGGGGTGAACATTGATTATATAAAGAGACATAATTGAAGCTCTTGTTAATGAGCTGGTGGACCCTAAGATGCCATACTTTGATACCTATGAAGAAGCTAAGGCTAGAATTGCTTTGGAAATCAATCTTCCTACGGCTCTAAAGAGAGGAAGAAAGAAGGTGGAGAATCTTCAAAAATAAAGTAAGAAATCTAGCTCCCCTCTTTGACTAACAGAAGGAAATGGAGATGACATAGAAGAAGAGGAAGGAGAAGAGGAACTTGTAGAATAAGAAGAGCCTCCTAAGAAAAAAGAAAAGGTTATAATCACAAGGCCTACAAGGTCCTCTCCTATAGTGTTCATAAGAAGACCTGCAAAAATCCAGAGTGAATTACAAGATGAAGATTAAGAAGATGAAGAAGACCAGTAAGTTACCTTCAAGAGGTTTTCCCCCTACCTTGAAAGAAAAATTGAAAAGACCCTCAAAAGGTGGAGGTAAGACTTACTTTAAGTCTCTTAAGTATGAAACTAGAACTAAGGAAGAATATAAGCAAATTGAAGGAGCCTTAGTGGTTAAAATGGTTAAGTTGAATTATTCTTTGAGTGAGTTAATTGCTCAAGTTCCAAATGTTATAATAAAATTAGGTGCACCTAAATGGGGAAATGCATCAATGTTGCCAAGGATATCAGGGAAAAAAACCTTGAGACAACTTATGCCAAATATTTCTAACAAGGAAGTGAAGGAATCATTAAATAAGAATGAACAAAAGTTGACCCCTAACTTCAATGCATTCATGATTCTGTCAAAAGATATTGAATCAATCATGAAATCAAACACAATTGCATGGAAAAACATATATGAATTGCATAAGCCTATTGAGGAGGTTGTGCAAATAGATGATGAGGAGAAAGATGATGATGAAATAGATAATGGAGAAGAAGATGATAAAGAGAATGAAGAGGATCAAACAACAAGTGGAGATCTTCCTGAAATTCAAAGCATCCAAGACTTAGATCTTGAGAAGATAGCAGCAAAGGTAATAGCCTCCCTCCCTAACTCTTTGAGCAAATCCTTAGTGCCATATAGCTCAGAGACAGCTTCTACCAAGTTAATTGTGGTAAACATAGTTCCATCAAGCACCCAATTGACTATTGGCGTTGTTTTACCAAGTGTAATGATGAGTGTTGTTTCTACCACTTCATCTATCGAGTAGCAATCTCCACTCTTTATAACAACAAGCCAAACAAAGTCTCAGCAAGGAATAATAAGTTCTCCTATTATTACTATTATTTCTCCATTAAGAAATATTGTTTCTACTACTATTGCTTCTATTGACAGTGCAATGACAATTGAGGTTAAGTCTCAACTGAGCACTGAAGATTTGAGTAAAGGAAAAGAAATTGTTCCTTCTACTATTCATAAAGAAAAGGGTAAAGAGATAGATGCCTCAGATGAAGAAATTGATCTAGAGCAAGACATAGTTATACTAGATTGGGATCTTTCCAATCTTACTCTTGATCAAATGGACACCCTTGGAGAGCTATGGAAGAAAAGGGCAAAACAAAAAGAGCTAAGAGAAGAAAAGAAGAAGAAAAATCAAGTTCTTGAAGACATTAAGGGTATATTTCTTGATGCACTTAGTATAGAGGTTGATGAGAAGAAACCCATATTAGATCAAGTTGTTGACATTGTTCACAAGTTTAATGAAGAATTGAGTGGACAAGAAAAACTACTACAGAGGATAGAAAGGAAATTTGAGAATAAAGTTTTGGACAAAGTGACACAAAAAATTACCATTGATCAAGTGGAGTTGTCTACTATTCTTGTAAATTTTGTAAATAATGGTGTTTCTTTATTTGTGAAGTTCAATGATACTACCAATTTCACAAAAGAAATAAAGGATAAGATGTCTAAGATTGATGCTAATCTGAAGGAAAGTGCACACCAGTTGTCATTTGACCCTAGCACTAGTTCTACACATTTTGTGAAAATTAGATATTTGATAGACTTGCAAGAAGAATTGTTGAGGGAAGAAGCCATGATAAGGGCTACACTAGCAGAGATACAAAGTATGATAATTCCTTACATAGATGTAATTTAAAAACATATTGTACATACAAAAACATTAATTCATAATAATAACTTTTCAATTGTTGATCAATACATGATGGAATTATCAGCTGAAGTGTAGATAGCTTTGCATGCTTCCAAAATTTTACAAGAGAATTGGGCAAAACCATGTCCATAATTTTCAAGGTACATAGTGATTTTCTTTCACATTTTGGTGTTACCTTGTAAATATGCATTTCTGGCATTTGTGTCAAGATCAAGGGGGAAATGTATATCATAAGAAATAAGATCAAGTGGGAAATAGGATATATATATATATATATATATATATATATATATATATACACAAGGGAGAAATATATCTATAAGGAGGAGGAAGAAAATATGTACAACAAAGCTACAAATTTTTTTTTGAAAAATCAAAAATAGAGTCAAAATCTACTGAGTAGAAGCACAGTAGTCAAAACTGAGTTGTAAACCCAAGCATATGGATAGGGAAAATTTTGAATTATATTTCTGAGTGTTCATAATTTTGGTATGGTAAGTTTTTTTTTTCACTAATGTCAAAGGGGGAGATTTTTTATCTTATGGTCAAATTATTTGTCAGTTAGTGACTAAACACTTAATCAGATTGATTGATGCATTACATTACTATTGAGCTTTATAGTTGCTATCGACCCTCACATATAGTTAGCAGTGTATATCAAGATTTATAATTTCTACCAAGTATCACATATAGATAGCAGTGTATATTAAGCTTTACAGTTTCTACTGAGCCTCACGTATAAATAGTGGTGCATGTTGAGCTTCATAGAGTCTATCAAGCTTCACAGAGTCTACAGAGCTCATCAGTGCAAACCATGCAAGAAGTAGTGTTAACTAAGCTCCATAGTGTTAACTAAGATCTTTAGTCTTAATTGAGATTATCAATGTCTACTATGCTAGTAGTGTTAACAAAGAAGAATAAAGGTAGTGTTGACTGAGTTGCAATGTTAACCAAGCCCTTTAATATCTAATGAGTTCTTCAATGTTCACCAAGTTACGAAGTGCTAACCAAGTTCGTGCTACTCCCGAGTGATCAATGTGGACCATGCACAAGTGTCAACCGAGTGCTAGATCTTGTCAACTTGACAATGTTTCTAAGTTTATGAACATCACCCAAGTGGTCTTCAAGACCTAAGTTTCAGCAATGAGCTAACTTAGTGAATTATGATGAATTTGGTATTGTAGTCAACTCCAGAAGGTAATGATTTGGATTGGTATATATGTAATACATCTTGTCATATCCAAATGAGAATGTATAACAAGTAAGAATAGTATGAGTTTGAATTAGAAGACAAAGGCTACAAGTAGTATAAGGAAAAGCAGAGTCTTATCTATCATAGCAAGGTGCTCATAATACATCAAAGGAATCTCATTTAGAAAACCTATTTGCAGGTCAGAGATTGACCACTAGTTCATCCTAATAGGTACATTAGTAAAATCCTCTAACAAGGTAGACTTAATATTCTTGTACAAAATCTCCTAACCAAGTGCATACTTTATTGTATTGTATAAATCCTTTCACAAGGTGGACCTAACAATCCTTATTGCTCCTAACATGAAAGATCACCAGTAGTGATTAATTGTAAGATTTAACAGACTAAATTTATACTACATTTATAAAGCTTGTGTTTATCATCCCCACCCTAGTTTTACTTTCTATTTGGAAGGTATTTGGGTTACCAAATATTGTGTCAAGTTTTATGAATGTTTTATTATTTCAATCTTTCATGCATGCAATTAGATCAAATTATATTGAAAAATTTTAATTGGTGAATTAAAGTATAATTTTTATTGGTTCTTGATTCACACCCCCCCCCCCCCCCCCTCTTAGTCACCTAGTCCATACTATATTTCCAAAAATAGGATCACAAGCCAAAAAGTATTGTCTATCCTAGTTGAAGAAACTAGACCAAGAAGACCTTCTCATAGAGGTCCTATGAGAAAATATTAGCCAATTTGTATGGTCATACTAAGACATGTCTATATTGGACCCTAAATTGGTTGTACACCACTTGGCAGTAGATCCAAAGGTCACGCCGATCAAGAAAAATCTCCAAAAGATGCATCATAAGGTTGCCTTATTGGTGAAAGAAGAACTAGAAAAGATGCTAGAAGCAAAGTTCATTCATCCAATTGACTACTTAGAGTGTTTTTCCAACATGGTACTAGTCACTAAACCTTTTGAGGATAGCAAAATCTGCATGGATTTTAGGGACCTCATCAAAGCTTGCCCCAAGGATGACTTCCCTTTTCCAAATATCAATATAATTATAGATCTCATGGTTGGGCATGAACTCTTGTCCCTCATGGATGTATTCTTTGGGTATAATCAAATACAGATAGCAGAAGAAGATTAGCATAAAACATCATTCACAACCCCATGGGGGACCTTCTACTATAATATGATGTCTTTTGGACTAAAGAATGCAGGAG
The DNA here is from genome assembly GCA_028749045.1 of Cupressus sempervirens. Classification (NCBI taxonomy): domain Eukaryota; kingdom Viridiplantae; phylum Streptophyta; class Pinopsida; order Cupressales; family Cupressaceae; genus Cupressus; species Cupressus sempervirens. The sequence continues at coordinate 446,266,829 of CM053787.1, forward strand.
CAACCTATCAAAGAGCCATGATGATCATCTTTCATGACCTCATCCATGAGACCCTCAAAGATTACATGGATGACATATTGGTAAAATTCTTTAATGCCATGGACTAACTATTTGACCTTGAAGAAGTGTTTGATCGATAGCAAAATATCACCTCATGCTTAACCTAAAGAAATGTATCTTTGGCGTCACACCCAAAAAGATTCTAGGGTTCATTATATCATGATGTGGCATCAAGATTGACCCTCAATAAGTCAAATCCATCACAGACATGCCTCCTCCAAAGACATTGAGATAGTTGTGTACTCTCCAAGGAAAATTGCAATCAGTTAGACAATTTATCTCATAGTTAGAAAATAAATGTCATCCATTCAAGTGTCTACTAAAAAATGATCAAATTTTCAAATGGGATCCTATATGTCAATGCAACTTCAAAAATATCAAGCAATACCTAGCAAATCTACCTATTTTGGTCCCACCAGTTGCAGGGTGATCATGAATACTATACATATCAGCTACTCCAATGGTACTAGGGGCACTCTTAGCCCAGCTTGATGGCAATAGAAAAGAAAGAGCCATATGCTACATTAGTAAAACTTTGGTCAGCTACAAGCTTAATTACACCCCAATGGAAAAATCCTACATCATAATAGACTTCGCCACTCATAAGCTTTGCCACTACACATTGAGTCACACAGTTTAACTCATCTCCAAGATTGATCCCTTAAATTATATGCTATCACAAACGACAGTCATCAGTTGCTTGGAAAAATGGGTCATGCTCCTTATCAAATTCAACATCCAATATGTTGATAGAAAGGAAATCAAGGGAAACACCATAGTAGATTACTTGGTCAATGTGCCTTTGGTCGATGTTTATAAACTAGTCATGGAATTTCCAAATGAACACTTATGTATGATAGAAGAACAACCATCATGGAAACTATATCTTGATGGATCATATACATCTCATAAATTAGGAGCATGGATATTGTTAGTTTCCCTCAAGGTGACTACATCCCCAAAGCCTTCAAGCTACAATATCAATGCACCAATAACATCTTAGGATATGAAGCTCTCATTGCAGGACTCAAAATAATAGTTGAATGGAACATAACTAAGCTACAAGTATTTGGAGACTCATAATTGATCATTAAGAAGGTCCTAGATGAATACCAAAAAAAGGATGACAAGCTATTACCAAACAAAGAACTAGTTGACCAACTAAACCAACACTTCTTCAAGATTCAGTTCACACAAGTACCAAGGTTGCAAAAAAAAGCTACATATACAATGGCTACTATTGGCTCACTCTTGGAAATCCCTTGGGAAGCTACACAATATGAGTTTTTGGTCAAGCAACTACACATGCCATTATATGAGAATGATGACTCAACACGAGTATGCATCTTGGTTGGTCCCAAATCTCCATGGTGCTAAGAAATTTATGCTTACCTCGAAGATGATATCATCTCCCCTCACCTCACATGAACCCAACACCAAAACCTTATTCACAAAGCGTCCCCCTACACTATTGTAGCCAATACTTTATATCATTAAGGCAATCATAATACTCTCTCTAGGTGTCTAAACTAAAGCAAGGTCGCCATGGCATTAAAAGAGGTACATTCTAGACTTTGTGGTGCTTACATGAGCAGTATAGTCCTAGCACGAAAGATCCTAAGAGCTAGCTACTATTGGCTTGCTATTGAACATGATGCATGTGACTTTGTCAAAATATGTCTACCTTGTCAGCAACATGCAAACTTGATATGGGCCCCATCTCGAGTTCTTCAACCCATTGCACCACCATGGTTGTTTGCGTGCTGGGCGTTTGATCTTATTGGTGTTAATGTACCCCTATCTTCTAAAGGAAAAAATGAACCATCACTGCCACAAATTACTTCACCAAGTGGGTTGAGGCAGTCCCACTTACTAATGCAACAGGAGTTCAAGTGTCAAAATTTATCCTCTATCATATTGTTTGTCACTTTGGTATCCCTGCTATTGTTTTATAGACCACAAAGGTAACTTTGAAAACCTAAATATGGAAGAGTTGTGCACCTCCCTCCGCATTCATCACTACTTCTCTAGCCCATATTTTCCACAAGGTAATGATAAGGAAGAGACAACTAATAAAACCCTACTTAAAATCCTCAAGAAAGTTGTTAATGATTTTGATTAGGCTTGGCATCTACAAATCAATCCATCCCTATGGGATTACCATACCTCATTTCATACATCCATAGGCACACCCCCATACTCCTTGGTCCATGTTGTTGAAGTAGTCTTACCTATTGAGGTTAAACTCTCATCCTTGTGCATATCATTGTGAGAACAAGTATCAAATGAAGACTACAAAGTTGCTAGACTCACATGGCTAGATCTACTAGATGAAAGAAGGAAACAGGCCTATGACCACCTCATAGCCTATCAAAATTGACTCAAACACAATTTCAAAAAAAAGGTCCTCCCACACCAATTTCAAGTAGGTGACATGGTCCTCAAAGAAAACATCAAAGTCTAAGTAGACCATGAGAAGAATGGAAAGTTTGAGCCCACATGGCTTGGTCTATATGTAGTTATAATATATTTTGGCTCAAGATCATATCATCTATCAACACTAGAAGGTGAACATCTGAATGATCCCACCGACATCATTCACCTCAAGAAGTCCTATGCCTGAGCCCCTTAGTATTTTTCTAATCTTGAAAAAAGAAAAAAAAACATTCAAAAAGCATCCTAAGACATTCTTCATCATGGTGAAAACCTAGCAATTTAGGCACCTGATGGTAACAAAAAATATTTAAACAATAGATTCAAAAAAGAAAAAATAGTAAAGAAAAATAAGTGTCCAATGGTGAAATCTTGGTAATTCAAGTGTCTTGGATAGGTACCTTGGTGAAAACATAGCAATAGGTGTCATGTGTACTCAACCTTCCCATTATATATTATAAATCCACACCCTTCCCCTGCATCTAATCATCCATCTCCCCTTGTTCCCATGGTGTTCCAGCATCACATCATAGCACTATATGTATCATTATCTCAATTCCTAAGCTTGGAAATAGAATTAGAGCAGTGTATTATATCATAGTAATTTCATATTGTATCATAATCATGGCAGTCCCACATGTATCATACTCCCTATATTATAATTAGTTTACTATATCTCACCATCATTATCTCCTCATCCTAAGCTTTTCCCATTATTGCCTCATCTTGAGCTTTATTCCAGTTGTCTCCTATGTTAGATTGGTTTCACTATCTTATCATACTAAGATTTTGTATAGTAGTCTCTTTTGTAAATATCTTGGTCAGTCTATTGTATATCTCCTTGAGGTCAGTCCTTAGTTTACTCTCATTGTAAATATCTTGGTTTTTCATGTCAGTTCATGTCTGGTCACAGATTGAAATTATCTTGATTAGGTTCTTTAGCGAATCCTCATACATGTTGTCCTAAAGGTTCTAATTGCCAGTCCATCATAGTCCCAAATGCTACCAATAGGTCCTTGCAAGGTGCATCCTTCCTCTCATCTGATCTTGGTCCATTGGTATCCAATCCTACTGATCTCTTTGGAAAAAGGTCACCGATTTCACAGATTTACATTTTCTTTCAATTTTTTTTCTTTTTGGGATTCCAAGTTTAGTTCTTAGTATCTTTTCCAAAAAAATTGGTTATTCCCTCCTCAAAGTTGCCACCATATTTTATATCATGGTGTGTTGTGAATGGGGCACTTTGAGAGAAAGGTCTTGATCAAGTCCATCATTTTCTTTATTCCTATGAGTTGATCAGATGTAACCTTTTCATAGTTCAAACATGTGACCACTTGTGGTTGCATGGTACACTTGGGAAGTATTTTTTTCCTGTGGATTACCTATTATTGTTTCCACTCTAATTCCTCTGGGGTTCATGTGTGATGTTGGGGCAATCCTTGTATGTTTGTTTTGAGTCAGTCCTATGTAATATTAGTGACAAGGCCTTGACATTCTTCATAACCTTGACAAGTATCCAATATTCATATATCTAACTAAGTGATCAACTACATGGTGGTGTTGCCCTTCAGATTACTCCACGCTCAAGCTTCAATGTATTCCACTCACCTCCCCTCCACTAATCATCCTATGGAAACACAAGCCATTTTTTAGAATCACACAAAATCCAAAAGAATCAATTGATCCAAGTAATCATATCCAAAATTGCCAATCAAATTAGTCATACAATCATGATCTTACAAATCCTATAGTCCCAAAAGTGTCCAAAGTTTCTAAACTCCCTTCATCCCACAATCACTATCCTGAGGGTTCATTTTAAAATCCAATCAACCCTCACTCTACCACACCCAAAACCTAATTTCTTAACCTATGGTTAAAAATTTGCAAATGGTTCCCTCTCTGTCTTGCACTCCCACAGTGAGCGTATGATTCCCTTTTAGCCCTCTCTTAGCCAACCAGAGTCTTCCTTCTCACCTTAGTTTCTTGTACTTTTCAAGAAGTTGTTGAGCCTCATCTTCTCTCCCCACTCCCTTCTCAAGGGGGCATCAAACAATCCAATCTCTCATCCTTCGTTTTGAGAATGGGGTGACTTTGTTGCTTTACAAATCTTCTTCACGTCATCTATCTTCAAACTTCTTTGAAATAGTGTTGTCTTGAGGGGGGAAATGTAGACACCTAAATATGATTACATTATTTAAGTAATCCTACTTAGTCATATCCTAAGGCATTATTGATTAAATATTAAATATTTAATTAATTAAATGGCATCCCCTAGTTAATTAATTAATTTAGTTGACTATAGTCCAATTGATAAATTAAATGACAAACAAAAGTCTAATTATCAATTAAATTTCTATTCTTCTATTAAATTAAAAAAATACAATATATATATTTAATTTAATTCCAAACTCCTCTTTGATTAAATAAATATTTTCAATCAAAATCCTCAACCCCTAACTAACCCTTAACCCAATCTTAAATCCTTAGTTCTAACTCAACCCAACCCATTCACCCATGCTAACCCATTTAATTACCCAACTTGCTTGCATTCCTTTAACATGCCACTTGCTTCCTAATCCCCCCTCTAACCCAAGCCTAATCCTCACCCTAATCATTTGCACAACTTTACGTATGGATTAAGAAATCTTAACCCACGCCAAAGTCAAACCTCTCATCCCATCTCTTACACCTCTCCTACATTCCCACCCACATGCATTCAATGCTCTTATAGAGACTTAATGGCTCCTTACACATTCCTTACACTCCCTTACATCCCTCTTACACACTTCGTCCCCCTAATAACTCTTCTATCCCTTGACTTTCCCTCCATTTTTCTCATCCTCTCACATCCTCTCTCCTTGTGACACTTGTCACAAGGATATGGATTTAAGAAAGCACAATCCATGTGCTTCCCTCTCTTTTCATCCTAGCCCTCCCTTAAATTTTCATCTTGAACCTCCATCTTCATTTCCCTTGTCCTATAAATGAACCCTCTCCCTTCACAATCCATATGCATTCTTTATGCTAGTATTATAATACTCTTATGAAGAACAAATTCATCAAATACACCCTTACCATGCTCAAATTCACACCCATCTCTCATCCATTGAAGGCTTGAAGCACACTTGAGAACGCATCTCCATCACTTGGAAAAATCCTCTTCAACTTGAAGCTACTTGGAGGAGTGAGCTTTTCACTCTATTTATTTGTTCTTGATTTAATGTTGAAGGTTTTCTCGTAGGTATTAACCTTATTGTTTTGTTGAATGCTTTGTATAATCATGGTGTTTGATACATGAGCATCCTAGGTTGACATGTTATCCTACTCATTTGTGTTCATTTTGCCAATTTTTTCCAAGTTACAATTATTGTCGAGTTGCAGCAATTATCAACCACCAATAATTTTGCAATTTAAGCCGAGTTGAGGTTATCTTGCATCATGTTAACACTCAAGTTAGCGTGTTATCCCATCTCACTCTATAGTGTGTGCCAAGTTCCATAGTGCATGTCGAGCTATTATTTATGTGCTAAGCTATCCTTCATGTGTCAAGTTACCTAGTGTATGATGAGTGACCCTTCATGTGTCGAGTTATCCTATTGATGTTGAACATCAATATTTTGGATGTGATTTTTGCATTTTTGGTGCAAGTCAATTTGCAAGATTTATTTTGATCATGACATTTATGAAGAGATCTTTTCTTAGGATGTGTTTGGACCATTGTTGGGTCAACCTTCCTATTTTGTAATGACATAGAATGTTCTATAAGTACTTTTGGTAAGTATAAATAGAGTGTTAGGCTTAGAGCTAGGATAAATTTGAGGGAGTCTACAACAGAACGTAAAAGTTTGGAAAGTTTGTTGCATATGTATTTGGAACTACAAATTTGATACGGGGTCTTAGATCTTGAATGTATTTTGTATCTGGTTGTACCCCAGAAGGCCTTACAGTTGGGCATGTATGTTGATCATTTGATGAATCAATAAAAGAATATTGTTCTCTCTTTCTCTGTGGTGTTGTTCTCTTTGTGTGTTTGCTTCCATTGTGTTTACTCTGTAAGGTTGGTTTGGATTGCTAGGTGTGCCTTTAGCCCTAGTTCTCTTCCTCCCCTCCTTGCCTTAGGTGGTAACAGATCTCAGTTGTTCTTGAGTGTGCAAGAAAATTGCCGAAGTGTGAGGCAATTTGTACCTAGACCTTAGATCGTGTAGAACCCTGATTTAGATTTATTTGTAGGGTTGCAGATCTATAGATTTGACCTATAACTTATAGAGGGTTGCAATCTTGTAGGAACCAGATTTGTAAAGATGGTTTGTGGTAGAGGAAATATCAATAATGCCATTTTAGATGCATTGAGACAAATTACAACCAGATTAAATGTTATGGAGATGGCCCAAAGGAGAGGAGTACATCTTGAGGATGTGAGTGACAATCAAGTGATAGCACCAAACCCTAATCTAGAATTAGATGAAGATCAAGATGAGGAAATATTACCGAGAGTGTTGTCTATGGTACATTCAAAGCCCATTGTAGAAGTTGTTCCTTATAATGGAAAGTTGGACACCAATGTTTTATTGGATTAGATCTCTGATATGGAGAATTTCTTTGAGCATGAAAACACTCCTGATAATAGGAAGGTGAAGATTACAGTTACTAGGTTGAAAGGTCATGCTTCATTATGGTGGGAGCATTTGCAAACTAGTAGACAAAGGAGAGGAAAGGAAAAGATCAGAACTTGGGTGAAGATGAGAACAAGGTAAAGAACAAATTCCTTCCTACTAATTACCAAGTTAGCTTGTTGAGAAAGATGCAAAATTTGAGACAAAAAGACATGACTATGAAAGAGTATACTGAGGAATTCTATAGATTGGACATCAGATCTAGACATGTGGATGATGATGTTAAGAAAATTGCAATGTACATAAATGGTTTGAGACTTGGAATTAAAGATGAAATAAGTTTTGTAAACTTGGAAAGTGTAGAAGAAGCATATAATTATCCCTTGAAAGTTGAGGAGATCTTGACAAAGAAGCATGAACAAAGACAAAGAGGTGGAGGTGGTATATTCCAGAGAAGCAGAGGAAGATCTTATGGTGAAGATGCCAAATTTGATAGTTTTATGTAGGATAGAGGCAAATATGAATGGAAGAATGATGACAAAGACAAGACCGTGTGGAAAGATGATAGTTCATACCGAGGAGGTATTGGTCCTTACCAAGGAAGAGGTAATTCATATTCTAGAGGTAGTTTTCGTGGTAATTATTTCATGTGTGGTAAAGAATGGCATAGATCTTTTGAATGTAGATCTTCTAAAAGTGGGCAGAATAATAGAAAATGTTGTGATTCAAGAGGAAATTGAGAGTTCATTAAGTGGACCTGAGGCTGAAGAAAATTTGATGGTGAGAAGAACCTTATGTAATAAGGGAAGTGATGAGGAACCTATCCTTAGAAGAAGTCTTTTCAAGACCAGATGTAAAATGGTTGGAAAATGTTGCAACGTGATCATTAATAGTGGAAGTTCTAAAAATTTGGTATCAAAAGAGTTGGTTATAAAGTTTTAGTTGCAGAGGTTGAAACATCCTAAACCTTATCATGTTTCATGGATCAAAGATGAGCATAAGATATTGGTAAGTGAACAATGTGTTGTGAAGTTCAAGATTGGACATTATTTTGATGAAATTTTGTGTGATATTATGCCTATGGATTGTTGTCATATTTTTTTGGGTAGACCTTGTTAATATGATAGATATGTTGTACATGATGGAAGATTGAATCAATATACTCTTTGAGTGAATGGGAAGAAGCAAATATTGTTGTCATTGATTAAAAGTCTAGATGAGGTTAGTTGTACTATAATAAAAGTTTGCATGGTTACTAGAAAGAAATTTAAAAAGGAAGTAAAGAAGAATCAAGTTTTCTTTGCTATAGTTCCTAGAGGACTGAGTGTTGGTAGTAGTGGTCGAGTGATAGCAGAAGATGGTACTAATCGAGTGACAACAAATAGTGGTAGCCAAGTACGAGAAGAAATTATAGAATTGCTAAATGAGTATAAGGAGATTGTTGTTGAGGATATTCCTGATGGTTTACCGCCAATAAAAAGTATAAGTCATTGTATGGATCTGATTCTTGGAGCTAGTTTACCAAACAAAGCACCATATAGATTAACACCTGTAGAGAATGAAGAACTTAACAGGCAAGTGTATGAATTATTGCAGAAAGGATTAATCAAAGAAATATTGAGTCCATGTGTTGTACCTATTGTATTAGCACTAAAGAAGAATGGAGAATGGAGAACGTGTATCGATTCCAAAGCTATTAACAAGATCACAATGAAATATAGGTCTCCTATGCTGAGGATGGATGACATAATGGATTGTTTGAGTGGAGAAAAGTATTTTACCAAGATTGATTTGAAGAGTGGGTATCATCAGATCAAAATAAGAGAAGGTGATGAATGGAAGACTACTTTCAAGATAAAATATGGTTTGTATGAACGGTTGGTTATAACTTTTGGTTTGACTAATGCACCTAGTACTTTCATGAGGTTGATGAATGAAATTTTGAAAAGATTCTTCAGTAAATTTGTGATTTTTTATGTGGATGATATTCTAATATTCAGCAAGAATTAGGAAGAACATCTTAGCATGTTAGACAAGTATTGCAGAGATTGAAAGAGAAGAAGTTGCGGATTAATCTGAAAAAGTTTTCTTTTATGCAAGAAGAGATTGTGTATTTGAGATTTGTTATTTCAGCTGATGGTTTGAGAATGGATCCTAAGAAGGCTAAAGAAATTTTGGAATGGTCTACACCTAAGCATGTGGGTGAGGTAAGATCATTTCATGGTTTGGCTAGTTTTTATAGGAAGTTTATAAAGAACTTTAGTGTTATTTGTAATGTTATGACTAAGACAATGAGAGGAGATAAAAAGGAATTCAAGTGCACCCATGGAGTTGATAAGAGTTTTGAGACTTTGAAACAAAAGGTTATTGAGTTACTCGTACTAGCTTTACCTGATTTCAATAAGGTATTTCAAGCTGAATGTGATGCAAGTGGTAATGAAATAGTAGCTGTATTGAGTCAAGAAGGTAAACCTGTTTCTTTCTTTAGTGAGAAGTTGAATTATTCTAAAAGAAAGTATTCTATGTATGATCAAGAGTTTTACGCTATTGTTCAAGCTTTCAAGAAGTGGAGACATTATTTGATTCCTAAGGAGTTTGTGTTGTATATTGATCATAAAGTTTTATAGTACTTTGGAAGTCAACATAAATTGAATCAGAGACATATGAAGTGGGTTGAGTATTTGCAAAGTTTTACATTTGTAATTAAGCATAAGAGTGGAGTTACTAATAGAGTTGCTAATGCACTGAGTAGAAGACGTTCTTTGTTGACTAAAATGAAAGTTGAAGTTCTTGGTTTTGATGAAATGAAAGAGTTGTATGATGTTGATCCTAATTTTTCTAAGGTGTGGAGAGAGTGTAAAGCACCAAATCTGATAGATCACATAAGTAAGTATGGTGAATATTTCATTCAAGAAGATATGTTGTTCAAAGGTATTCAATTGTGTATCCCTAGAAGTTATATGAGGTTGAATCTGATTAAGGAAAAGAATATTGGTGGATTGGCTAGACATTTTAGAATTGATTAGACATTGAGTTTGCTAAAGGAGAAGTATTATTGGCCATAGATGTATAAGGATGTTCTGAAATTTGTGAAGAGTTGTGGAGTTTGTCAAGTTACAAAAGGAGTAAGTCAAAATACTAGATTGTATACACCTATTTTTATTCTCGAGAAACCTTGGAGTAACATTAGTATGGATTTTGTTCTTGGACTACCTAAAATAACAAAGAGGTATGATTCTATATTTTTTTTGTGGATAGATTTTCTAAAATGGCTCATTTTATACTGTGTAAGAAGACATTAGATGCTAAGAATGTTGCTGAACTTTTCTTCAAAGAGGTTGTTAGATTGCATGGATTATCAAGAAGTATTATTTCTAACAGAGATAGTAAGTTTGTTGGTTATTTTTGGAGAAATTTGTTGAAGAAGATGGAAATTGAGTTGAAGTTTAGTTCTACATTCCATCCACAGACTAATGGATAGACATAGGTTGTGAATAGAAGCTTCGATAATTTTTTGAGATGATTAGTTGGAGATGAAACACAAAATTGGGATATGGCATTGGCACAAGCTAAGTTTGCATGTAATAATTATGTGAATAGTAGTACAAGAAAGACACCTTTTAAGATTGTTACTGGAATGAAGCCTAGAGGAGTATCATATTTAAGGGATGTTGCCGGTGAAGAGAAGAGAAGTGATGCATGAGAAGAATTTTCTGATTTCATGGAGTCTTTGCATAAGGAAGTGAAGCTGAAGTTGAAGCAAAGTAATTAGAAGTACAAGGAGAATGATGATAAGTCTAGAAGACATTATTTTTTGAAGTTGGTGATGAGGTGATGGTTCATTTGAAGAAAGGAAGATTTCTGGTTGGAACATATAGTAAGCTAAAGATGAAGAAGTTTGGACCTTGTAAGATCTTGAAGAAGTTTGACAATGGAAATGCTTATGAAGTTGGGTTGCCTAATGACATGGATATATCTCCTATATTCAATGTTGTTGATCTATATAAGTATCATGAGTCAGATGATGAAGTTTTTGTACCTGGTGATTATCCTAAGAAGCAAATTGAAGAAGTTGAACAGATATCAGATTATAGATTTGGTAAAAGTACAAGAGGAAAGGGCTACTATGAATATTTAGTAAAGTGGAAGAACATACCAGTTGAAGATGCAACATGGATTTCTCAATTTGAGTTGGATTCAGCTTAGGTTGTGACACTTGCATGATTTAGGAGAATCATTTCTTTTTACCCTAGTTCTCTGATGCAGGAGCATCCTGGGTTGACGTGTTATCCTACTCATTTGTGTTCATTTTGCTAGTTGTTGTTGAGTTACAGTCATTGCTAAGTTGCAACAATTTCTGAGTGCTAGTAATTTTGCAGTTGACGCTGAGTTGAGGTTATCCCACATCATGTTAACACTCAGGTTTGCATGTTATCCCATCTCACTCTATAGTGTGTGTCGAGTTCCACAATGTGTGTTGAGCTATTCTTCATGTGTCGAGCTATCCTTCATGTGTCGAGTTACCTAGTGTATGTCGAGTGACCCTTCATGTATAAGGTTATCCTGTTGATGTTGAGCGTCAGTATTTTGGACATGATTTCTACATTTTTTGGTTCAAGCTGACTTGTGGGATTTATTTCAATCGTGACCTTTATGAGGAGATATTTTCTTGGGATGTGTCTAGACCATTGTTGGGTCAGCCTTCCTATCTTGTAATGATCTAGAATGTTCTATAAGCCATTTTGGCAAGTATAAATAAAATGTTTAGGCTCAAAGCTAGGGAAAATTTGAGGGATTCTAGAGCAGAATGTGAAAGTTTGGAAAGTCTGTTGCATATGTGTTTGGAACTGTGAATTTGATGTTGGATCTTAGATCTTGAATGTATTTTATATTTGGCCATAACCCAGAAGGCCTTATAGTTGGGCATGTATGTTGATCATTTAATGAATCAATAAAAGAATATTGCTCTCTCTCTCTCTCTCTCTCTCTCTCTCTCTCTCTCTCTCTCTCTCTCTCTCTCTCTCTCTCTCTCTGGTGTTGTTCTCTTTGTGTGTTTTCTTCCATCATGTTTACTCTGCAAGGTTGGTTTGGATTTCTAGGTGTGCCTTTGGCCTTGGTTCTTTCCCTCCTCCCCTTGTGTCAGTTTTCCATTGGTAATAACAATCATAAGTGATACAACAGGATGGTGACTAGGCAGATGACAAAGACAAGTGAGATAGTGGGAGTGTGACATGTGTTATAAAGGTAGTTGACTAGTTTGACCCATGTAGCAAAATGGAGGGAAATTTGACTTCCAAAGTTTTAATTAAATAATTAATTAATTACCTACAAATGAGTTTGAATGCTCACATAGAGAGAGAAGAATTGCAAAGGGAGAGATGGGCACATGGGTCCTATGTTTATGTTAGCATGAATTATGATAATATTCCTATAGGGGAGCATCCTAGCATTGTTGGAGCATCAGAGAGACAATTAACATGACTGTGTGTTGCATTCTTGACTATGCTTGTAATTGATGTCAACATACTAAGAAGATTTCCAGAGTAGCAAACATATAATGAGGTTGTATAGATCGAGTATTTAAGATGGTCAAGCACAGTTAGGGACATGTTTAGTGTGCCTTGATTTAATGGTTAAGTGTGCATGTAGAAAGTTGAAGACTAGTAGCAATTATTTGAGATTTATAGAAGATAGTTTGCAAAAAGAGTTCCTAAGAAGTGGTTTTTGATGATTAGATTATATCTCTTAACAGGGATAGAATTTGGATGAGCAAAGTTAGATAGAGGAAGATTACAACCTAATGATGATGTTAGTGAATGTGTGAAGTCTAAGGTCGCACATGTAAGAAGTAGTAAATATATGAGCTGACAATATTATGTGATTGTGAAAAGATTTAATGTAGTGTGTTATTCTAATAAGGTCCTGTTGTAATTAATTGGGAAAGCCTCAAGACTAACTCAATGAATTATTTTCAGGACATGTTATAAACGAGCATTATTTTCCTTGTGATGACGTGTATAATATGAGATAATCAAGTATATATGATAAGAAAAGAAGATTGGTAAATGCGAGTAAGTGATCAAAGGGATCATTGTGATACGAGTTTGCATATCTAGTATTGAGATCTAAGAAGTATTTTGGTGCAAAAGAAGCATAGTGAGAGGATAAATCAAGAGTTTGAGTTGTTGAGATCAGTTATATTTCTATTATTTTGAAAGGAGTAATAGAGAGACCAATTAGACAGTAAGTTTGGTGGTCTTGCCCCTAAATTTGTTTGGATAGTGGGTCCTTCTATCATCTACAACTCCTAACAAGGTTGGAATCTCCTCATGTGGATTCGATGTCTCCTAACAAGGATTATATGTAATGATTGTATTCTATTAGTTCTTAATAGAGTCTATCCTCTTATAAGGAACTTATCTATCAGTACATCATTTTGTGGGTACTATCCCCACCAGGGTTTTCCCTCTAATCAAGGGTTTATCTATTTAACATATTTGGTGTTATTGTGTATGTGTATCTTCTTATGGTTGATGCTTATATTGATCACATGTTTAAATTTTAACAAGGCTGATAAAAGTAATATTTATCTGATAACTGATTCACACCCCCCCTCCCAACTCAATTATCTTAGTGGACTTTACTTTCTAACAATTGGTATTAGAGCATCACGTCCTTGAAGGAAAAGCTTAACAACTTAAGGAGATCAATGGCAGGTCATTTCAAAAAAGATATGCCTAAGTTTGATGGAGTTAACTATAATAGTTGGAAAGAGGAAAATAAAAAGAAAGATGAAGGTATGAAATTTTTTGTTTGTTGGACATGTAAAGAATTTGTTCATTTTTCATCCAAATGTCCTAAGAGAGTAATGAAGACTAGAAAGCCCTACAAATAAAGAATGCCTAAGGATTTCCTTTTTGATGATGAGAATTTTTATGCAAGATTAGAAGAATTCTTGAATGATAGTAATGATGAAGATGACGAGCTTGGATTGGTTGAGAAAGAAGAAGTAATGGAAGAGATAATTTTTAGTAACTATTATTGATGATTATAATTTTGATGAAGAAGGTAATCCTAAAGCTAACCAAGAGAATGTTGAGTTGTTTTATGAATCTAGAAATGATTTGTAGAATGATATCCAAATTGTGGAACAAAGAGCATAACCAAGATCTAAACCTAAACTAGAAGCAAGAGTTGAGATAGTGACACCAAATAAGAATTTGACAAAGAATCATCCCATTGATTAGATTATTGGAAGAAAAGATAGAGGAGTTACAACAAGAAATAGAGTACTTGAAGAATTATGTTTGATTTCTCAAGTAGAGCCTGAAAGTGCAGATGAGGCATGCAAGGATGATCATTAGATGCAAGCAATGAAGGAAGAACTAGATCAAATTGTGAAGAATGAGACATGAGAATTGGTCCCTAGATCTATAGACAAAAATGTTATAGGAACTAAGTGGATTTTCATAAATAAGATGAATGAACAAGGAAAGTTCGTGAGAAAAAAAGCTAGAATTGTATCCAAAGGATATTCACAACAAGAAGGTATAGACTATGAAAAGACTTTTGCACCTGTTGCTAGAATTGAAGCAGCAATAATATTATTGGCTTATGCATAAAATAAGAAGTTCAAAGTGTATTAGATGGATGTATAGTCAACATTTTTGAATGGGAAAATTGAAGAAGAAGTCTATATTGAGTAGCTTGAAGGATTTCCTTTGACAGAAGAAGGGGATATGGTTTGTAAGTTGAAGAAAGCATTGTATGAATTAAAGCAAGCACCTAGAACCTAGTATGTGAGGTTGGACAAGTATTTGGAAAAATTAGGATATGTTAAAGGTATTGTAGATAGTAACTTGTATTTAAAAGAAATTGAGAATGACTTATTGATTATTGTAATATTTGTGGATGACATAATCTTTGGAGGTGATGATGAAGCAAGTGAAAATATTGCTATTGAAATGAAGAAGGAATTCAAGATGAGCATGATTGGTGAGATGAAATATTTCTTGGGTTTGTAAATTGTGCAGAATTGTGAAGGTATTTTTATTTCTTAGACTAAGTATTTGAAAGATCTATTGAAGATGTTTGATTTGGAAAGTTGTAAGCATGTTGATACACCTATCATAACTACTCACAAGTTATCTAGTAAAGATGAGACATGTACTCTTGAGCAAAAAAAATATCCATGATTAGGAGTTTGCAATATCTGACTCACACTAGACCAGATATAACAAATACAATTGGTATAGTAGAAATATTTCAAGATGACCATAAGGAAATATACTATGCAACAATAGAGAGGATATTCATATATTTGAAGGGTACACCTAATTTTGGGTTGTGGTATGATAGATCAAATGACTTTACTCTATGTACATATACTGATGTAGATTGGGTAGACATTATAGATGATAGAAAGAGTACAAGTGGTGGAGAATTTTTTCTTGGAGGAATATTGGTTTCTTGGCTAAGCAAGAAACATGATTCTATTTCACAGAGTACAATACAAGTAGCGTACGTGGTAGCAGCAAACAATTATAATCAAATTTTGCAGATAAAACAAATACTAAAGAATTTCAGGATAGACCTTTTAGAACCTATTATCATACATTGTGATAACACAAGTATAGTGACTATGTCTAAGAATCTTGTGTTACATTCTAAGATAGAGAATATATCTATTAAGTATCATGTTTTGAGGGAGAAGGTTGTAGAGAAAGAGATCATATTGGAATATGTAAATACAAAGGAGAAGATTGTAGATAATTTTACAAAGCCTTTGCCTAAAGATATATTTGAGTATTTCTGAGGTATGCTTGGGGCTATACCTCTGCTTACTACAGAGTAGATGATGTAGAGAATGCACCAGTCCAATGGTAAAGAGCACTATTGTTTATCTGGACTGAATGTTTATGCTTCCTCTATGGGGGAGTATATGTGATTGAGCAAAATCACAAATGACTCTTGGTAGCTAGTATTGAAAAGTTATTTTGGATACTTGAGATGGTTGAAGACATTGACTAGCAAATTGGCATAATGATGCCTTTGTCATTGATGTTAACGGGGGAGAAGTAAGCAGATGAAAAATATCTCCTATGAATGGGGGAAAGTGAGTGCATATGAAATTATCTCCTATGAATGGGGGAGATTTGTACATAATATTGATGTTAGTGGGGCAATATATTAATGTGCGAGCATTGTTTGTTCTTGAGAGATTTAGATTTGATTGATAAATAGGATTTGAAAAGATGAGATCAACAACAGAGCAGTATGTTTGGTATTCTTGGAACTTAGGTATTTTTTTAAATCTATATTGCCATCAATGCAAAAGGGGGATATTTTTAGCATGAATGATAATGATATTTCTATGGGGGAGTATCCTAGCATTGCTAGAGAATTGGAGAGACAATTAGCATGATTGTGTGTTGCATTCTTGACTATCTTTGTCATTGATTTCAATGTATTAAGAAGATTGGAAGAGTAGTAGACAAAGATCGAGGTTGTATGGATCAAATATTTAAGATGAGCTCAAGAAAAATTGGGGACACATTCTATAATGTGTCATGATTAAATGGTTAAGTGTGCATGTAGAAAGTTGAATATTGGTAGCTGTTATTCAAGATTTATAGAAGATAGTTTGCAGACAAAGTTCCTAAGAAGTGGTTTATGATGACTAGATTATATCTCCTAACATGTATAGAATCTAGATGAGAAAATTTATATAGAGGAAGTTGATAGTCCAATGATGACATTAGCAAGTGTGTAAAGTGTAAGGTCATACACATAAGTATTTGTTGACAGTATTATGTAATTGTGAAAAGATGTAATGTGGTGTGCTATTCTAATAAGGTCCTATTGTAATTAATTCGGAAAGCCTCAAGGACGACTCAATGAATTATTTTGAGGACATGGTATAAAGGAAATTTATTTTGCTTGTGATGAAGTGTGTAACATGAGTTGATCAAGTATATGCGATAAGAAAAGAAGATTGATAAATGTGAGTAAGCGATCAAAGGGATCATTATGATGCAAGTTTGCAGATTTAGTATTGAGATTTGAGAAGTATTTTGGTGTAGAAAAGGCACAATAGCAGGACAAAGAAAGAATTTGAGTTGCTAAGATCAATTATATTTCTATTATTCTAAAAGGAATAATACATATACCATTTGGATAGTGAGTTTGGCGGTCTTTCACTTGAATTTGTTTGGACAATGGGTTCTTCTTCCTTCTACAACTCCTAATATGGTTCACACAACTTGTATCTGGGTTGGAATCCCCTCAAACGGATTCACAATCTCCTAATAGGGATTGCTATGTACTAAATGTATTTCATTGCCTCGTAATAGAGTCCATCCTCTTACAAGGAACTTATATATTAGTACATCATTTTGTGGGTACCATCCCTAGTGGGGTTTTCCCTTTGATTAAGGGTTCCCTAGTTAACATATTTGGTGATATTGTGTGTGTATCTTCTTATGGTTGTTGTTTATATTGATCACATGTTTAAAGTTTAATAAGGTTGATAAAAGTAATATTTATTTGATAACTAATTATTTCCTCCTCCCCACTCTTAGTTATCTTGGTCGACATTACTTTCTAACAGGTTCATTGGTTGAATTTCTTAACCAATAGGAAACAACTTGCATATTTTTCCAATAGATTTGCGTGCACATATATTTGGGCCTGCATTTTATATATTTTTGACTAGATATTATTTTTAAATCCTTTGAAGGGCATGTTCATTATGTAGGACTGCAACTTCAAATGGATGGCAAGCACACAAATGAAGTCCAAACATGAGACTATCATATACCGTTGGGAAGGTCTCAGAGGTGAACTTTCTAATTTTTGAGACCAAATATGTGCAACTCTTACTAAGTGAGAGATATTCTCAAATTTGTAAACTAGGAGAATTCTCAAAATTTATTTCTTGTTTCTTCCATGGCAGTTCAGATTTAGTTTTTGAACAAATGATGATGTGAGTTTGCTCTAAACTTGGAGAGGATCTTTCCATCAGTGTTATTTTGTTTTTCCAACCATTTGGTGGGCATTTTAGCAGTGATTTTTTTAGGAGATTGGTTTTTCCTTCAAGGGGTTTTCTCATCATTTGGAGAGATATTTTGCAAGTTTGTTGCAAATAATAATGAGATTTGATCTGGTTTTTAGTTGGGAAGAGATGAGAGAGACTTTGCAAAAAAAACATATGGAAAATGAAGGTGACATTTGGCATCCAAATATTAGTTCTGACCCTCTTCATTCCCCTATATCTTCTTCTCTTCTCTCATTGCATAGGGTTGGTTCTTGCTTGGGCAAAGTTTCCATTGTCATGTTTCCACCTTTTCCAACAAGTTTTTCATGTTTTAAACATTACTTTGTATAGTTTCTTGAGCAGATTAATGGATTCATGTGGAGTATTTGTATGGTTTCTTGTATCTGTTGAGTCATAGTTCATTGTATAGTAAAGATAGTAAGGGTTTTCAATTAATAGAATGTTATTGTTTAGATCTCTCCATTGTATTCTTGTACCAATTTTTAAATGAATGGATGAAAAATTTGTCTCATTTAGTCTCTTGTTATGAGATATTTGTTTCTTTTCTTTGCTTTGATTTGATTCAAGGAATTAGTAAAATTTCTTGGTGAGGAATATAAATTGATGACATATTAAAATGGATTCTGATAAGAAGGTTAAATGATTAGGTGTTGATAAAGAATGTTGTAAGGAAACATATCTTAGATCTAAAGCTATGTTAGAAATTTTTTATGCAAGTGATATTGTGCCTCATGTGTACCCAATGGAGATAAGGAACTAATCTCAACTGGAAAATTTGCATGTATTTTGTTGTCTCTTTTTCATAGTTCTTGCTACGATCTTTAAAATCAAAAAACCATTTCCCTTTCATGTTTAAGAGTTGAAAGTAGACCCTCACATAGCTTGTGGATTTATAGGTTATGTAACTACCTATTGCATGCCTATTTTATTACATAAGTATATAAGAATCAGGTTATTATCTGCTTTGTTTAGATTCAAATCTATGTTCTTGCACTTGTAATTTTGATGAATCTAAAGGTCTACCCCACTAGGCTTTATAGAGTCTGAAGTGTAGAAGGAATTGTTGTCTTTTTAATTGGTCTATGTTCTATCCAAGGTGTATTGATCATGAGAATTAGCTATCCTAGATGCATTTTGTTTTAGCTTCTTCATAGTCAAAATCTTGTCAAATTAGGGGGCAACAAGGTCAATACTTTGATACCATGTAGAAGTTGTCAATCCAACTTCATGAAGCCAATATTACTTGCATGTAAAAATAACTTATCATCAAGAAGCATGGAATAACAAAGCAAGGTTTTGGGCTTTGAAAATTGAAAGATCATATTATCAAATTGAATAATTAAAAGATACAATAATCAATCCTTATAAAGGAGATCAATATTTATAAAATAAGACACCCTAAAAATAAATCATTTAATATTTAATAGAGAGAACTAAAGATAACAATCAAGTCAAGATGACTTACTAATTAAGTTATTACTTTATTCCAACATTTAGTACATTGGACCCTGTTAAAGGATAAGACCTTATTAGATGTTTGAAACCTTGTTAGGAGTTGAGAATGAAAATAAGAAAACACTAACTCGAGAATTAAGGTTAAATCGATCTTCTAGATTCATTTTCCAATTATAAGAAAGTATTACAATAATATAGAACTATACATGACATCATAATGTCTCATTAGTCTCGATGAAGTTAGCTTCTATTTTGATCTATCATCAAGGCTCACACATCATACATATCCATATATCATACATCACAT
Organism: Cupressus sempervirens; assembly: GCA_028749045.1. Taxonomy (NCBI): domain Eukaryota; kingdom Viridiplantae; phylum Streptophyta; class Pinopsida; order Cupressales; family Cupressaceae; genus Cupressus; species Cupressus sempervirens. Next base: position 446,286,753 of record CM053787.1, read on the forward strand.
CTATCATTTTCACATACAAAATAAGTCCTTTCTTTATAACCTTGAGAATAATTTATTTTATCAACTTACAAAACACTTCACAAAATGTGTCCACGTAACTATCAATAAGAAAAATAGAACCATGCTATCCAAGATTTAAGTTCCTGGATATCATCCCTCCATTAACTATCTAAAGAATTCAATTAGCTAAGCCAAAATGTCTAATCACATAATTTGTCGTGTAACACTTCTATACTAAATCCGTTACACTTAGTATTACCAAAATATATGCTATACAACACATAAATTCCAGTGATCATAACATAAGCTCATATGCACTCTATATATCATTGTTCCAAATTTATAGGCATATCTCAAAATGTTGTTGTCTTTAGTGACAAAAACTATCTGATTGTATTGTGAATTTCTTCTTTGGACTTAGATTTTTTCATATACAAACTTCACAAAATTGATTGTTAATCTAAGAGATCGTGGAAATTGGATATGTTACCATCAATGACAACACCTAAATACTCACTCAACACTCACTTCCAACATGCAGAACCTGGGGTCATCCTTCACTCCTTGCAAATGGTAATAAACACAATAACTTGTGATGGTAGCCCAACTAATCTGATTCTTGTGGCTTATTTATCTTCTTAACAAAGTGAACCATCTAGGGTTCAAATGATCCATTAGAGGGTAGACCCATCACTCTTCTTAGAACCACTATTGTATATTTGATGTCTTCCACCATGTGCCTTTTTCTCATGTCTATCTTATCCAGTAAATTCCCAAGGCTAAGCTCAATGAAATTTTTCTCATTGACCGATTTAAATGTAACATCGGTGTTCTATCTAACCATCGATATGCATTCTCTAAGGCAATCTTGGAAAGTCTCTACCATTTGGATATGTAATGCATCCTCTATAATATATGGTCATATGTCCAACACTACTACTCCAATTGTGTTCTTCAATGCCTTCTTAGTAGGCAAGAAATGATTAGTCAACACCATGAGGAGGTTAGAATATTGTACTACTATATTTGGATGCAAAACTATATATTAGCAAACTACCAATACCATTGTTGTAAATATTTTAGACCTATCATGTGGTTTGAAGCATTGTTGCATACATTCTTCCCAATCCATGTTCCCAAGTTTTAGTGTCCCAAAACTTAGAATGACGATTTTTGAACTTGGAAACAACTTTTTACCTTGGTATTTATACTTCATAGGCTTTGGAGATTCTATTAATGCAACTTGCACAACAAATGTTCATTAGTAATGATTTATTAAAATCATTAAAATATACCACTAAAAACTAAGAAACATACTCAAATACCCTAAAACACTAAGGTACAACCAATGACACTAATAATGCTAACCTAGAATGACCTAAAAGACAAACTTTAGAGATGTCAAAGTTGTGGAGTGTGAGGAAAATTTTAGAGGCCAAATGAATGAAAGTGTAAAAGGTGGAGAATGCAAGTGACAAAGTAAAAGTTTTGCTCAATGTGGAAGTTCAAACCTTCAAACATTTTAGACATTTTAGTGTTTGAATGTCTACAAGGTCCAAAAGTACGATGGAGTTGGAATTTGGTCCTTTATGGAAAGGGTTGAACTCATAAGGTCAAAATTTTCTACATTGTCAAACTCTAAAAGTTAGATAATTCCAAAAATATAGTAGACTTAGTCAATTATGGGATGAAAAGGGTGAGCATGGAGGTGGAGTTCATAGTTGGCAGTGATGTCAGGTTTTGTAGAGTCTGCCAACTCTAAATGTCCAAAGATTTGAAGACCTAACCCAAAATAGAACAAAGGAAAATATAACTTCAGAGGCCTCAAACCTTCAAAGTCCAAAAACTTTCAAGAGTTCTAGTAATGTTAGGACTTAGATGTAAAACATAGAGCGAAAAGTGAAGCTTCAAATTTACTGGACTTTTGGGGTGCAAAAACTCTAGTGACTTTGAGGACTTAACCATCTAGATGCAAATAAGATTCACCAAAAATGATGACTACCCCAACACATTATAGCTTAACAAACTGACCAAAGAATACCTGCAATGGTGGATAATTCTTAGCGACACAAAAGAAAACCAAAGACACTAAAAATAAACCCAAAACACCAAACACCAAACTCAAAATCCAAAAAATGAACTAAGGCATGTTGGATGAAGAATGTTGATAACAACTAAAAGGTTGAGACTTTGTTGGTAAGGTGTAGTCCACCTCAAAAAGATGGTGATAAGGATGCAAAGGGACATAAACAACTTGGTAACATTGGGGTGTGATCACTTAAATGAACTATGAGATGATGAAAAACTCAAAAGTCATAAGTGCAAATGAAAAAAATGACCAATCACACATACTCAAATATGACTAAATCTTCTATCATGTTAGCACTAAACTATAGACAAACCCTAACTTTGGAGTTTCAAACACTCAAACTCTGAAAGACAACTTTGAGACACTCTACAATTAGACATTTAGAGATGTCATACTTTTTAGAGTATGATTAGATTAAAATCCTAAAGACCAATTAAAATTAGCCACAAAATGAAAGGCCTACAATATGACTTCCCAAGCTTTCAAACATGTCAGACATATGATGTCCAACAAGTCCAAAAGTCTAAACTTTGACTAGAATAAACACAAAACAAAAGAAACTTTAAGATCAATAAAACTTATCAAATATTTGAAACTCTGAATCCTCTACAAGTCTGATGAAAAGATAGAGAAAAAGAGAGAAAAAAGGAAAAAAAAACTAACAAGACATAAAAATAATGATAAGTAGAAAGACCCAAAAGGATTGATAGGGGTCATCTAAGACCATACCCAACTATCAAGGACACTTAGGAGTGAGCACAATCTAACACACTGGAAAAGAAAAAGTGAGCAAACAAAAGAAAAGAGAAGGAATCCAAAAGCAAAAAGGGGTTTCAAGTAAGTGCTTGAAATGGGGTGTGAGTTGAGAAACCATAACATGTCATATCTTCTACTTAATTTGCTACTATTTGTGCTATTGACATCACTAAAGAATATGGAATTGGATAAACTACTACTAATGGATCTATAACTAGATCATATGTAGCCAAGTATCGATCATCAACTAGATCAACTAGGTCAACAAATAGTGGTGCTTCAATCGTTTAATATACAAAATAACCCATAATAGATGTTGGGTAAACTACTATATTAAGTACCCATACTTATGGATTTTATTATGCCTATGCCCTTGCCTATATCCTTAGTGTTACCAATAAATGCCTTTGCCATTGGTAGATTTAGAACTACTAGATCCTCTATCTTAGCCATAGATACTCTTGATACTATTGTTGGCGTTACTAGTACTTTTATAAGATCTAGTACTAGATACACTACTAGAAATGTATACGAGTAAGCAATAAATTAAAATAAAATTATACAAACCTAGTTTATATTGCTTAAGCCATTGTCTCTGCCTTTGTTTTTAGGTATGTTTATAGGCACTTATTGTACTACATGTGTTATCAGTTATGCTTAATTCATAGCCATCTTAGCTACTAATCTACTGGTCTTTTGGTTAGATCTACCCTTGCTTTGTATGTTGTTATTGACATTGGTTTTTATGCTAGGCATTAGTTTAGCCGATCCCACTTAGCTCTACTCGGCTCAATATAGTGGTTGCTATCTTGCGTAAACAATACTCTTCTCTACCCAACCTTACCTACCCTTACAACTTACACTTGAATTTGTACCTACACTCAGAGTGTTTGAATTAGGGGGACCATCCTCTAAGCCCATGTATTCCTCAATGATTAATAACGCCTCAAGTCCATTCCTAGACTGGATAGAGGGGCATTGATGACCTTGATTGAATGTCATTATTATTGGTTGGTGTGGTAGGATATAAAGGAGGGAAACTCACCACTGTAGGTTAGCTCCTTTCAGAGGACCAATTACCCTCTACTTTTCTATAGCGACTAAATATTTTTTGTTTGTCATGTTGCAGGGTTTCCCAACCTCCATGGGGGCTCCTTTCTCTTGGGTTGGATTGAGGCCTTTTTTTTCCCACCATCCCACTGTATTGATTCGGTACTCCTCATTGTGGAGAAAGCTTATATTTTCTTATATTTTTGCCATATGCTAGTGTTGGAAAGCCTACCTATTGCTAGAACCTAGATTGACCTTCCAGTTTGACCTCTAGCTTGACTTAGATTTTCTTAAAGCACTATAACACATATGAATCATGTAGTTGCACATATGATTCATAGTTCAACTCATATGATTCATACTTTAGTGCATACGAACCATATAGTTGTGCATATGATTCATACTTCAATGCACATGAATCATACTTTAACACCTGATTCATAAATTGACACATATGACCAATAAAGTGGCACATTTGAATATAACACACAGATCATCAAAATCACACATTTATTTACGAAATAAATGCACTTTCCTCATGTTTTAGTGCATATATTTTATTACATTTTAAAAAGTGAGCAATTCCTAAGGGTTGGTAAAAAATGTAACTACAAATTTGGATACCCTTTTCCTTAGATGCCTAGCGAGTAATCACAATCAGAGTTCAAATTTGTTCAGATGCAATAGTACCAATTCTCTTGTATTAAGCCTATTTTGCTTCTTATTTTGATTTCCAACAAGGATGAATTAGTCTCTTTGATGGATACCTATTAATGATAATTTGACCATGACCTATGATGTTTTTGGATGATGTGCAAATTCTCATGCAATGGCTTGAACATGCCCTTATAGTCTACGCTCATGCTTTAATTTGCTTGGGAACCTTTGGAAGGATGTTTGAATCTTCTACTTGTGCATGATCATGTGATGACTGTGATTTACTTCCAAAACATTTTATCTTTATTTTTGTGTCATGATTAATTGATGCACTTGTTTGCCTAATGTATATCTTTAGTTAATAAAAGAGAGAGTTATTTTGCACATATTTAACCATACATTTTGAGGGTTCCTTGGTGGGGCATTACATATGAGATGACTTGGGCAATTACATCTTTAACATTGGATAAGCTATACATAAAAGTTGATTCAAAATCTAAGAACAAATGCAAATGGTATTAGATTACAATTACGTTATTTGTTATTTTCCACACAAATGTATTATTTTCTAGACTTACATTAGAGATAAACATGTCAAAATTTAAGAAAATAATGTAATATATTAAAAATTGTCATTATAATTTGGTTAGAAATTAAACTCATGTACCTCTATTTTTTTCTCAAACATTATTTTATTCAATATACAAATATAAAAAATGAAAATTTAATGTTTATTTAAAGTCCAACAAAATATGAATACAAATGTAAGATTAAGTCCAAAACTAGAAATGAAGAAGCATAGATTAGACTAAGAATTAAGTTTTTTTTTGGGACAATTTAAAAGATTTATTATTATTATTTTATTAATGATTTAAATTAGAGACAATTGCGGAAAAATGAATCTAGACTAAAAAGGAAAAATATTGTAATATGGACAAATTTCATCATTAAAGAGACAATTTTTCAGCAAACAAAATTATGCAATTCCATGACTAGCCATTGAAAATGTAACTAGTGGAATAACAAGAGCTCTTTGAGAGCTAGAGTCCCTGCCTCTAGGGAAACAAATTGGACGTAATATTTGTTAAAATTATGGTTTTGAAAAGAGAAGTTATAAATTTTAGCAAATTTACTTTAGATTTTTAGTTAATATTTTAAATTTTAATTTTATAGAGTAATGTGGCGACTACCTATTGTCTAAAAGTATACAACATAATGTAATGTATTGTAAAATTGCAAGATTTGAATGAATAGAGTTTTAACTATGAAATTTAAGATTTTAAAAATTTTATTACATAAGTTAAATTTCGAGATTAATTGTTTTTATTTTTTTTAATTGATATATAGTAAAGTTTATATATATAAAGCAATACAATTCTTAATAGCAATAATATATTTTAATAAAAAATCAAATTTAGTAATTATTGATTTATATAAAACCAATTTTTAAAATAATATAAAATATATTAACATTTTTAAATACTATATTCAAAACTAAAAATTGTGATATTAATATTGATATAACATTATTTTTGTTGTGAAAGATAAAAACGTGATTTTTTATTAATAAATCTAATCAACTTGTGACAAATATTAAAAAGATAAAGTTTTAATTATTTTATGACTCTAATGAACTTGTGACAAATATACAAAAGATAAAGTTGTAATTAATAATGAAGTTGTCACAAATATGTAAAAGATAGAGTGCAATTAATGAATTCATTAATGCATGTTAGAAAATATTGTATTTTTTGAAATGGAAAAATAAAATAAACCCCACCAAAAATGCAATGGACCAATTAGAAAAAGGTAATAAATCAACATAAATTAATTTTAAAATAAAAAATTTGTTGAACTTTAAGAATAACTTTAGAAATACAGTAATTGTTGTAAAAAATAAAAAATAATAGAGGGGGTGAAAAAAACATTAGTACCCTGCCTATTGGACTAATAATAATTACAAGTTTAGTACCCCATATAAAAATTCCTTCACGCGGATCTTGCCTAAGACAAATCCATCTGATGGCAATTCTGCATTTAAGACAGTAAAACAATTCTTTATATTTCGGGAAAGTGTCCCGATCCGATGTTTTCTGAGATCTAATGGTATAAAACGACACACCTCATTGTGAATATGCAACTATTTAAGAACCGAATTTGAAAGCTGCTAAAATATCAAAGCATGCATGGCAGTCATCCTGCAATCTCACGGGAATATAATTAAGCTTGTACAATGATCAGTGATCTTTAAATTATGGTCCTCTTTCGAAACAGTTAAATAAAGGCGAGATGGATGCTCACTGGGATCTAAATCAAAAGAATCCACGAACTCCACGGAACATTTGAATGGGATGGATTCCGATCTGATATTCCTCTGAATGACTGCTGGCGGGACGCCGGAACTGTGAAATCTTGAATCAATAATATCTCATACATTGATCTCTATGAGCCACGTTCGCTAATTCGAATCCGAAAGCCGTATAATAAAAAAGTGGCTGGCATTCACAGTAGAACAATCAGAGTCTCCGAGCCTACGATTGAAATAGGGCCACAGGATTCCTCGAAGTAGAAGGGTGTAAAAAAGTTGACTTTTAACCAACACTGGAAATGGCTGGTTTTGGCAGTAGGGTAATGGTTGCAGCAAAATCAGGTGCCATAGCTCCCTGGGTGGGGCTCGTGGCTGGAGTTTGTATACAAGTGTTAGCAGGGAATCCATACAACTTTCCCCTCTATTCCCACAAATTGAAAACTGTGCTTGGGTACAATCAGTCGCAGCTAACCATTCTGGGAGTGGCGAATGATTTTGGAGAGAACGTGGGTCTTCTTGCTGGGTATCTCTGCAACAAGATTCCACAATGGACCATTCTTTTGATTGGAGCTGTTATAAGTTTTATTGGGTATGGCGTAATTTGGCTTGTTGTGAGCCAAACTATCAGTACTTTGCCTTATTGGGTGGTAAGCAAGATAATTTTTTTCATTTAAAAAAAATTTTCTTCTTTTTTGAAACGTAAGATTTCTCTTCTTCTTCCCCTGTTTTTGCCCCTTTAAGAAGATGGAACTGCAAGTGACTTTACGGCTTCTACAATACTGAATTAATTCTAGATGAATAAAGTTCCATGTCTTTAACTAAATTATGCATGTTTTAGGTGTCAAATTAGCTTGGACTGGTCATGACATCCCCCGGTTTTCTTGATGTATGGGAACCGTGTGAATAATGTCTAAAATGTGTTACAGAATAGTAACAGTCGACAAACCAGCTTCTGCATTTTTGATCGGGTTATTTTCCACAACTTCTAATCCCAAAATTACATATAATATTGGGCTATGAATACGTGCTTTTTGTTTCAGTCTTCCGAGCAAGATTTTATGAAGTAGAAATGTAAACTCAGCTAATTTGTGCCTCGGTCCAACAAGGTTTTGATTTTAGCGGGTGAGCGTCGGGGCTGAAATGTTCAGGTATAACAGATATTCTATTTCCAAACTCCACGCAAATGAATTTTAGATGCTGTTGGGAAAAACTGTTGAAGTATATTCAATGTTAAAATCCCTTCCACTGTTTTTACCGATCATTCTAGATTTCATGTTAACGGTTAACTCACGATTCTCAGGAAGCTCAAGTTAAAAGTTCAATTCTGTGGTGAGGAGCAAGGAGTGAGCTGGAGCAACACAAGTGTCCTGGAGTCCGGCTTATTACGCCAAATCATGCGAATTGCAACAGTCCTGCGATGCTGTAACATCAATTCAAACTTGAAAAGTCTCAAATAAAGTTAGTGGCAGAGTGCGGGTGACTTGAGGTGAGAAGTAGCTGGTGGGTGGCTTTCTTACTTGTGAATACTGATATGCCAATAGTTTTACTACTACTTGTCTGCAAAAGGGTTTGGCACACACCGTGGGACGAAAGGCAACAGCTTCTATCAAGAGGCAGAAGCCCAAGCAGCATGAATGACTTGGATTATCTATTAAACCTGCCTTCATATATCAGAAATTAGTTCTTTCGGAATCCAGATAAGTCTTTATGGTGATTCCCCATTTCAAAGATAACTGGTCATTTCTATTATTTCAGACATTCACATTTGTCGGTTCAATGGACTAGGGCACGGATAATACGTTCCTGTAGTATTCATTACATAGAAATCATCTCTCTCTTTTCTCATCTTTTAGAGAGGTGAGATATTGAGTGAGTACTAAGAACTCAACTCACGGGGGCTGTAACCTGCACGGGGTTTCTAAGTTTCCATCACTTTTATATCTTTTTCCTTTTTCCAATTTTTTGCCAAATTCAAAGTTCCCTCTGAAAAGAAATTACCAATTTATAGCTCCCTTTTGTCATTTTGATTATAATTTTGATATCATTGATTCAAGAACTATTGCTTAGTTTGGAAAAATCTTGTAGTGGTGATTCAATACCCTTTAGTTGATAGCAAAAGATTTCAGATGTTCAGAAATGGGGAAAGCATCAGAAAGCTCAAAAATTTGAAAGAAAATGAGGGTTTATATCCTCATCTTGTGAGAATTGTTGTCAGTGTTATTTGGCCATCTTGAAAACACCATTTTCAAAATTTGAAATTGGGTGCTCCTGCAGCTGTGCCTTTTAAAACATGCTATGTGCATGTTTTTTCATGAAATCATTTTAAAGGACCCTGGTCAATGAATGGCAAGAGTGATAACGGAGCTATAGGGTAACACAGTGCGAGCACATGGTTGATTAAAAAGTTCCTCTTAAAACAAAATCTGTGTTTGAGAATTTTCACACAAATATTATCAAAAGAAAGATTATAAACTAAGATCAGCTGAGAATGAGATTGAAGTGCTTCTATGCATAAAAACAAGAGTATTAATATAATACTGTGTCCAGCTTCTTGGAACATTGCATAGAGGTATAGTTATGTGTTTTAGAGTATATGCCGGTCTTAGCTATTTTCCACTTCGAAAGGATGGAACGAACAAAGCATAGTGTGGCAAATCTTTCAATCAGTGGTAGTTATGTTGATTATCTAACTGCATTGTCAATTCTAGTTTTGATTTTATTCACAACAAATCTTTATCAGTATAAAGAGAACTTACAATAATTTCCACTATTACAGAAAGAAGTTGCATTTCAGAACATTGCAGCAATTTGATTGAAATTTCTGTAATATTAAACTGAGCACAATGCCTATGGAAAATTTGAGACCATCAGGGAAACCGTAAAGTTTGAATGAAATTACATGCATCACAATGGCACAGAATGTACTCATTTGTAAGGTACTTTAACTTTTTTAGATCCAGCAAGAAAGTTTAACTACTAGTTGTGTGGTTTTCACACCATCACTCCATTTAATGGGGACCCCCGTCTTTTGCTTTAGCAAGTAGGAGTCTTTGTCTTTGGCGGTTTGGTTGGCAACATTTTTCAAGTCTCCAAGTCCAGGGTGAGTTTGAGCAATTTTGGCTTATTGGGAAGCTATTTTTGTCTCAGGGTTGTGCGGACACTTTTGGTGCCACTTTGAGGAATTTTCGTGGCCCAAGTCCAAGTGGAGAATGTAATTTTTAGTTCGGGAGAGAAGGGTTTGCATATTTGAGAAATGGTACGAAGTTTGTGAGAGAATCTTCCCTCTTGGGGAAACTCTCCATCTTCGAAAAGGGAAATTTTGCATATTTGGAAATTTCCTGCATCTTCAGAAATTTCCCTACCTCATTTCTCCCAAAAACCTCAAGACTCCCCCTTTGGGCAAAATGAACTGCAAATGCTTTAGGAGGCCTATATTCGATGGCAATTTAAGCATTGCAATATTAGAACAATGAGGGGAAGAAATTGATAATTTTCCAAAGGATTTTCCTCCTAGGGAAATTTCACATCTTTGGAAATTTGCCCACATTGAGTCTCCCAAATTTTGCCATCCTCTAACGCATCAGAAGTTCGATTTATGGCATGAGGGCAACACCATGAACAAGAATAGATCAAGGAATTGCCAAGGAACATTCAAATGAGGAAATTTTAAGGATACCATGTCTTGGGGAAATCTTGCATCTTCGGAAATTTCCCTCCTCTTAGGGCTTTCCCTAGCCAACTATCATCCTTTGTTAATCACCAAAGCCATCCTAAGAGAGAGAAAGTGCGGAAAGCTAGAAATAAAAAATAAAAATACTAATAATAAATGGTTTTGGATTGTGATGAGATTAAACTTTGCCTTGACTTTGCAAAATGGTTGGTTTTAAATTGGGATGAGTTTTATTTATTATTGATGTGATTTTATTTCAGATTTTTCCCACAAGCGTAATGTTTTTCTCCTTTGTTTAGTAAGATGAATTCGAGAAGGAGAGGCTAGAGGGCAAGGTGATGATCAAGGCCTCAAGACTTCAAGCAGATACTACAAGAAGATGGCTCAATCTCGAGGACTCAAGTGAGAAGGAAGGATTCATGGTCAAGCTATCAACTTGCAAACTCAAGTTAGAATCAAGAGGAAATTCAGGAAAGCATAGAGGATCTAGCTACATGAAGACATATCCAAGGAAAATCAAATGAGATAAAGTTCATAGGTTCACAAAGATGCAAGTGGTTCAAGTCCATTCCATGAGGAAATTTCGAAGGTCAGAGAAAATCACAAATGTTGGGGATAATCTACAAGCCAAGACTCCAGGCACACGATAAGGATGAGGAGGTGGCAATTGTTTGTCTCCAGTTGGAAAATTTCAGTTTCAAGCACAATCAATCACAACATGCCAAGTGTCCTATATTCTCATTGGTTGGAAAAGTCATTGTAATTTTCTCGCTGACCCATAAATTGGTGCCTTCATGTAGTTGTTAATAAATTGGGCAACCCTACATAGGGTTTGTGGGAAGAAATCTTGGCCCTTGTTCTTGAATCGATCTTGGTCTTTCATTGTCATAGAACTACTATAAAAGGCCAAGGCCTTCTCATTTGTAATTCATTAATTTAGGGGAGGAACTTTTGGATTATCTTAGAGATTGGAGGTAATAGAGAGCTATAATGCTTGTTAAAGTAATTGATAATTCATTGTTGGTTCTTCATGGTGGATTACTTAATATTGCTTTGAAGTTCTTGTTGAGCGGGGAATGAATACAATTGAACACATGGGTGTAATTGAGGATGAAGGTGCTTAGCCCAATTTCATGGTTTCTTCTAGTTTGACTGCATTTTCTAGTTGTTGGATAAGTGGAAGTGAAGTTGGTTAAAGGTTCTTGGTTCTGCACAAGTTTTATCCTTGAAATGTTTAGGAACATTTCTTTGGGTAGGTACTAGATGTTGTGTGGTTTTCACACCATCGCCCCATTACAAATGGGGATACCTAGTTTTGCTTTAGCAAGAGTCTTTGTCTTGGGTGGTTTGGTTGGCAACATTTTTTAAATCTCCAAGTATAGGGTGAGTTTAAGCAATTTTGGCTCGTTGGGAAGAAATTTTTGTCTCATGTTTGCATGGGCACTCTGGTGCCAGTTTTAGGAATTTTCGTGGCCTAAGTTCAAGTGGAGAGTGGAATTTTAGTCCGACAGAGAAGGGTTTGCATCTTTGAGAGATGGTACAAAGTTTCTGAGTGAACCATGTCTTGGGGAAATTTCCCATCTTCAGAGAAATTTCCCTCCTGGGGAAATTTCACATCTTTGAAACTTCCCTACCTCCTCATTTCTCCCAAAAACCTCAAGACTCCTACCCCTTTGAGCAAAATGAAGTGTAAAGGCTTTAGGAAACCTTTATTCGGTGGCAATTTAAGCATTGCAATATTAGAATGATGAGGGGAAGAAATTGATAATTTTCCAAAGGGTTTTCCTCCTAGGGAAATTTCGCATCTTCCAAAATTTCCCCATATTGAGTCTCCCAAGTTTTGCCATCTTCTAAGGCATCAGAAGATTGATTTATGGCATGAGGGCAACACCATAGACAAGAATAGAGCAAGAAAGTGTCAAGGAATGTTCAAATGAGGAAATTTTAAGGATACTGTGTCTTGGGGAAATTTTGCATCTTCGGAAATTTCCCTCTAAGGATTTTCCCAGCCAACTATCATCCTTTATTAATCGACAAAACCATCCTACCTCTCCTCAAATGAAATGAAATTAAACAAAGAAGACGAGGAGAGAGAGTGACGAAAATTAGAAATAAAAAATAAAAATACTAATAATAAGTGGTTTTGGATTGTGATGAGATTAAAATTTGCCTTGACTTTGCAAAATGGTTAATTTTAAGTTGGGATGAATTTTGTTTATTGCTGATGTGATTTTATTCTAAGATTTTTTCCACAAGCTCAATGCTTTTCTCCTTTGTTTTGTAAGGTGAATTCGAGAAGGAGAAGCTAGAGGGCAAGGTGATAATCAAGGCCTCAAGACTTCAGGCGGATACTACAAGAAGATGGCTCAATCCTGAGGACTCAAGTTAGAAGGAAGGATTCATGGTCAAGCTATCAACCGGCAATCTCAAGTTAGAATCAAGAGGTAATTCAAGAAAGTATAGAGGATCTAGCTACATGAGGACACATTTAAGGAAAATCAAGAGAGATCAAGTTCATAGGTTCATGAAGATGCAAGTGGTTCAAGTCCATTCCGTGAGGAAATTTCAAAGGATGGAGAAAATCACGAATTTTGGGGATACTCCACAAGCCAAGACTTTGGGCACATGATAAGGATGATGAGATGGCAATTGTTTGTCTCCTCCAATTGGAAATTTTCAGTTTTAAGTACAACCAATCACAACATGCCAAGTGTCCTATTTTCTCATTGGTTGGAAAAATCAATGTAATTTTCTTGTTGGCCCATAAATTTGTGCCTTCATGTAATTGGTTGTAAATTGGGCAATCCCAATTAGGGTTTGTCAGAAGAAATCTCGGCCCTTGATCTTGAATTGATCTCGGCCCTTCATTGTCGTAGAACTACTATAAAAGGACAAGGCCTTCTCATTTGTAACTCATTAGTTTAGGGGAGGAACTTTTAGATTAGCTCAGAGATTGGAGGTAATAGAGAGCTATAATGCTTGTTAAAGTAATTGATAGTTCATTGTTGGTTCTTCATGGTGGATTACTTAATATTGCTTTCAAGTGTTGCATGGTTTCCTTAATCTATCACTTGGAGTAGATTTATTTTCGTGTTAAATTAGTTTAATTGAATGGAAGTTATTGTGGATGTTTTCTTGTTTGACTTTAACAAATCCAAGCCACTAGCCTCTTGCTAATGGTAAGGGTGGCTTGTAAGCCGATGATTGAAAGTACGTAACTTCAATTGATATTCAACCTTTAGTTGCATCTATTTGATGGGATTGAAGAGGAGATATTTATGTGAAAACCATTTTTATATTCCTTAGAAGCTTGCACTAGGTGGGTGGAGCCATTGGTGAGATTACATCTAGTAGAGTCAAAGTTCATCCATGATTCCTTGCATTCGTAGTAGAAGTAGAAGTAAAGGTAAGAAGTTTAAGTTGGAATTGAAGTGAAAATTGGAAATCAAAACTTAATTTTTTCATTGCACATTGTGAAACAAAATATTTAAAAGTGCAAGAGTTGATATCCATTGACTGAGTAGTGTAATTCCCTTTGTGATAACCAACATATCACATTATAAAAGTGAGTGAACTTTGTGATTAAGAAGGAACCTTGAAGTCATTTCATGATCTTACTTTGCAAGCTTAGCATGAGAGATGACCTTCTATCAAGAGAGGATTGAGTATTTGGTGTTTCTCCTCGAAACATTAAGTATTTGATTCTGCATGTTGTAGTGGAACAAAACTCACATCAACACTACTTCACTTCAATTTAATGAATTTGAACATTTATATGCGTTTTGCCATAGCTGCTAGGGCATTATCAATATGTGCATTTTTAGGTCGTGAACTATTTCTGGTTTCACTTGAAGGAAAAAAATTAAGCAAACAAATAGGATAGTTTTGAAGTTCTTGTATTTTTTTCTTAAGACAGTTTGTATGGCCCTTCCTGTGCACTTCTCCAAGTTTTTAAGGTTAGTTGTGGTCTTCAAATACTATTTTAAGTCGCATTGCCCAAAAATGTCCAATTCCATCTTGCAATTTAATGGAATTTTGAAAATTTGACTCAAATTTTTAGGTTTGTGTTTTAGATCACAAAATCCTTGAACACTGTATGGTGTAAGGTGTAACACCTATGCATCAAGGTACTCCTTTACAAAGAATAGAATATTAGTCTATTTGGTTGTATTCCAAGGCATGGAATTTGATCAACTTAATAGTCCCATTGACCCAAATGTGATTTTTTTCAATGTCTATGGCCGGTAGTTGGACCATGGTAGCATTAATTAAGATTGGGATTGACTTGGCAAATCAAAAGTAGAATTACAATTTAATTGGAAACTATGAAAATTAAGAAATGCTGAAAATTATATATTGTTAATGTTATAATTCTGTTGGATAAATTATATTATATATATGAGATATATAATATATGACAAATATTATATATGGAATTATTAACTTATATTAAGAGTGATATATATATATATATATATATATATATATATATATATATATATATATATATATATATATATATATATATATATATATATATATATATATATATATATATATATATAACAATTATAATATATTGAGGGTATATTACTTGTTTTATAACTATAACTATATAAGTTAATATGTTACAGAGACATGTCGCTTCAAGAGACATGCCTCTTTATTTCACATTTATATTCATTCATATAGTAACTTGGAAAACACATAAAAGATCTACAAGTGCTATTACAAGTTACATAATACTCGATCCTATTTCACTAACATGGTATCATAGCAGTGTTGTGATCAAGACAGCAAATCAGAGATCTAATATCACAACAGATCATTTCCCAGGAATAATAGAATCACACGCCTGAAATAATGATGGAGAACTTCTGAACCACTGAAATAACTATATCTCTGACTCACCTTGTGCGGCATCAACTTTGTAGTATGTAGCACCCAACACAGTATAGATCTTTGAGGAATTTTTATTTTAATTGTTGATGCCACCGGCTAAACCAAAGAATTTATTTGAACTCAGATAGGAACCAACGATGGAAGATTACCAGGTTATAACTTGATATGTATCAATAGAAAGGAATGAAGAACATTGTATATGTAGCGAATCATGATATACATAATGTGTTATACAACTATGCCGATGAAGGAAGATGTCATAGTAGTTTCAGTGAGTAGCTCTCTTCTATGCAAAGCAAGTATTGGTACCAAAACTACTTATAAAACTCCATGGTGAGGATGGGAAGTATTTATGTGTTGATGAGATCAACCAGCGTCATCTTGTGATAACACATTCAAGTCGATGTTCCATTCCGTCTTCTTATTGGGAAATCTTACAGTTTGACTGATTTATTATTCACAATATTGTTATTGGGATTTACAGTTGAGTGCAGGAAATCTCTCCAACCAATGCAAATCCACCAAGCATTATAATTAAAAGAAACTGTCAATCGACGAGACTCCTCAATTTATAGTGGGTGAATTACTTATGATTTCCATCAGTAATTTGTTACAGTCAGAGAAGAAGCATTTTCCAAGGAATTATTTGAGGAACTAATAAATTGAAAGTGACTTGTAATCTTGATGTTACGATGTTACTTCATTACATTTATAAACTTGAAAATATGTTGCAGAGGGGAAACATAAAACAACAATTATATATCTCACAAAGGTAGAAGTATAATGAAGTGTGATACTAATAAGGCACTGAGACTGAAAAGTTCATTATTTTTGGTGACCCATCTGCTGGGTGAACCAAATAAAGGAGCTGTGTGGTGGGACAAATGCCACAGATAAGACCTCATTCAATTAAGAGGACCGTGGCTATGATGTGCCAACACAGGGAATAAAATTGCTAATCATTGACACAAATCCTCATTTATAAAATCCTTAAAAGTTACCTTGACATAGCAGTGGTGAATATGCAGGGGGAGCAATTACTGTCATTTGGGGAGCTTCTAATCTGCTTGCAAGGGATTGCATAAGATTGATAAAGCAATATTATATTGTTGACTGAACTGCTGACATCTTTGCATTTACAAGGAGTTGGGAATGAAAATACACATCCATTCTTACCAATACTCTAGGTTTCCCATATCAATATCAATGGGATGGAAATAATTTTAGGTTTCAAATATAAATTTTAAAGGCTCTATCTTGGAAAAAATAAGGTGTGGATATGTGTGAATGAGTAAGAATGTGTAGTGTGTGTGAAATGAAAAAAAAAGACCAATGGAGCGTGCACACACATTCAAATAAATCTGATCATTTTAACATCAATACAGTCTTCTACTGTTCCCAACACAGTTTACTGATCCACAATACTATTTTCATATCATTGAAAATAACAGTATAATAATGTTTATAAAAGAACAATATTTATATAAAAGAATTCAGAATAGTAATTAAGTATTTTTAGCACAACACACGCTAGAATCGCAACATAATATGGGAGTACAGACAGTATACCCAAATTGTTGGACAAATTGACTTAAGGGAATGTTGCCAATAGATGGGATGAATCGATTGGAGATTACTCTAAGGGCATGCATAAATATTTTCGTGAAAGAGAGTGTATGTGATGTAAAATAGAATACTACAACAATAACGGATAATATGGCTAATCCAAGATGATTTGATTATGCGGTATTTGTAAAACCCATTAGGAAGAACCAAACCATCTTATCAAACTATCAATATGGCTAGTCTCTCATTCTACATACTACGACATTAATCCTTCTTGACATGTGTAACCCTTGTACTAATGAAGTCCTTGCATAGCCATTGGAGTTCAGACGTACTATGAATTGATATAAGAGTGGACATTTTCCATGGGGGGGGGGGGGGGGGGGGGGAATAGTAATCAATGTTCCATTCCCACTTGAACCCTCTTTAGAAGGGAGATGTTCCATTCTCAAATAATCTAAGAAGGAAATTTCTGATTTGTTGCATATGGACCCTCGTTGGAGCAATTGGTATTAATGATGCTTATGTGCAGATAAGTATTTATCCTTGAGTATTACATTTATCTTGTCTTTGTACTCTCTCTCTTATTTTGTATTTCTATAATTACTATAAAGAGCTATTTGCCTTGATCTTTTCCTTTGTCTTTGAGGATGTTCTTGCAGGAAAAGGAGATTGCTACCAAATAATGTGCAGACTCAATCTTATGATAGTAGCTTCAAAGAAGCTATGATTTAGGATTCACGAATCATCTGATGACTATGTTGGATAATGCGAGTTTCTTGAAGCAAATATCCTTGATTAAAATTATGAGAGGGAGTCTGACAATTCATTAGAAGCAACCTTGGAGAAAGAGAGGGAGCAGAAAATAATAAGTGTTTAAATCAAACTTTTGATGATCTTGGTTCAGAAGGAGTAGACCTTGATTGATGGATTATCCACTAGTCAGAAGCTATAATAACTAAAGGACTATGATTCATGGGATAAAGTCTCATGTATGTATGCTGGAAGGCCTTATGCTATTAGGATAACCATTGAACTAAGGAAGCATGACATGACTTGCTACAAAGAGGATAGAAGTATGATAATAGATTTAGAGGAAGTCTAATACTTCATCGGAGAGAACCTTGAGCTAAGAGGTCAGAAAAGTTGATATCAAACTAAGAGGGGGAAACCTTATTCTCTGATATGTTTTATGGTGAATGTTGTGACAACATCACATGATAGTATTCGTGGAGACTTCATGCGAACCTTTGATGTCATACATGTATGAGCCTGTCCCCTGTGTACATCATGAAGAAGTGACGACTTCTAAATGATTATCAATTGTATTAGGAGAAGTTGTTGTAAAGTGACGTCCTTACAATAACTTTTAGCATGATTCATTTTTGTGAAATTGTTTCGTGTAAAGGCTTTATCTTATAAATCAACAATTAGGCGGTTGATATCATTAATTTGATTATCTACAAGTTGCTTGTATAGATATATTTTCGGTACTTGGTGTATATCTTGCCTTGATATTCTGATAGGCCATTACCACATTGAGTACTTGGTGGATATCATTTAGTTGATGTTCTGATAGGCCATTACTCAGAGTATTTGGTGAATATCATTTGATTGATATTTTGATAGGCCAATGCTCGTGTTACCAAATATGACATCAAATAGTAATTGGTGAATATCATATGTTGATATTCTGATAGGCCAATACTTACATGATATCATATTCTAGAAATTTTCTGATCAAAGATTTCCTATGTGTTATTTTTTGAAATATTACCTATGGTGTAATATCTGTGTTTTATCCTTCTTCATTAAGAGGGAGTGTAAATGTTATAATTCTGTTGGATAAATTATATTATATATATGAGATATATAATATATGACAAATATTATATATGGAATAATTAACTTATATTAAGAGTGATATATATATATATATATATATATATAACAATTATAATATATTGAGGGTATATTACTTGTATTATAACTATAACTAATATAAGTTAATATGTTAAGGAGACATGTCGCTTCAAGAGACATGCCTCTTTATTTCACATTTATATTCATTCATATAGTAACTTGGAAAACACATAAATAAAGATCTACAAGTGCTATTACAAGTTACATAATACTCGATCCTATTTCGCTAACATATATAAATAGTGAGAAATTGTTGTCTTTATTGTTTCAATTTTCAAACCAGATAAAGGATATAAAATGCTGCTTTTCCAACTGGGACAACTGTGTGTGTTGAACCCATAATGCAGTATTTAGGTCCTAACTAATTGACAATGGAACATATATTTACTGACAAATGAATTTCCTTTTTAAAAAAAAAAAAAAAAAAAAATGCGCCGGGTAAACTTTTTAACGTGATCGGTAGTGCTGGCGCGACACACCCACCGGTACCACGGGGACGGGGGAGACTAGAACCCGTGACCAACCCCCTGCAACAGGGAAGATTTAGCCAACCGAGCTAGGGCCCCCGCCCACAAATGAATTCCTTTTAGTGTGGTCTAATCTTATCCAATTTTGGTTACTTTGGGAAAATTCAATTCTACAATGTAAAAGACGAGGTTTTGACTGAAAATTCCAATGAGAAGAATTTATGCAGCAAATTGAGAAAAAACAGTGCAATTATTAATAAACCAAGGTTTATTTTAATTAAGCTGACCTCAAGATCTGTGCTGATGATTAGAAGGATAAACCAGGAATCTACAATTAGTTGTTATTTGTAATTTATTTCTGCTATTATGGTGTTTACGTTGAATTTCATGAGTTCAAAGGTTGGTACCTACATGATCTTGGACCAATGGTACTTTGTGAATCTTTTCATTTTTTTTCTTTGCATTTCACAGTCCTTAATTTTAATTTATAAAAGAAGACATTCCCTCCTACACTCAGTTCAGTATTGACTTACAGACAAGCCTAAGAAGAAAAGAGCGAATGTTACAAATTGTCCCCAAATAATAGATGTTAATAGATATGAACCAAACTTAACCAAGTTTTACATTACAAGCTAGTTACAAGTTGGATGGATTCACGAGGTTTTTCTAGCAAACTTTGAAGTAATGGGGGTGAAGCATGCCTATCATAGGTAGCCATTTGTTAGCATTTGTTTATTCTTTTGTTGAACTTTAGCATAGGAAATAGTGGAAATAGAACAACTCACAAATTGTAATATGAGTTTAACATTCATATTCATGAATTGCAATGAACAATTCTTTATAAATGAATAACCATATGACCAAGAAAGATCCCTTGATAACTCTTGTCATAAGCATATAGTTGGCTCAAATATGTATTTTTTGGATAACTGTTTCACACCTGCATATGCTGATTACAAGTAGCGACCATGAATAATCAAACACCACTACATCATGGGCTCTAGGAAAGAAATGATTTCATGTTTTACTCCCATTGTCTGACTTGTAAAATTAACCAAGATCTTGATTCCCCACAGCAGACTTAATGTAAAAGAGTAATTTGTCTCTCAGCTGTTGAAAGTACAGAAGGTAACTAATGCTTCATCCTTAATCACTCTCATTCAAGTCAACCTGAAAGGTAGTCCACAGCACTCTATCATTCAATGCAGTTTTTATGAGATATCTACCACATCCTGTTGTTGCTTGAGTTTTTGGAAGCTTTTGAGAAAATCATCTATTGACCTTAATTCTTTACTTGCAACTCTTCTATCCTTGTTTCCATTGGCCATCCATAAGCTACAATTTTGCCTAATTGCACCCATATGGAGTCAGCCAAAAGAAATTGGATGATAGCTGTTTAGCCCCTGAACCAAGCAAAGGTTTCATTAGATGTTCAATATATGCTGTGAATTTCATTACTTTAAATCTGCCTCCCACGTATTCTTTACTAAAAACATTCTTTCAGTGTATTGTACTTTTTTCAACCTCTTGTTCCTTATCTGGTGGTCAACTTGTTGTTTGAGGCTTTGAGCTTGTAGTAAACCCTGCTTATCTCTTCTCAAGAATATTTTCCTATATGCTTTCTTCATTGGAAGCTCTTGTAATAACAAAGAGATCACATTTAGATTTAAGGGAGCTGACTCAATAACTTTATTTTCTTTGCTACCATGCTTTCAGTCTCATGTGGCAAATTCTTCCTCGTATATGTGATTATTTCTCTCAGGAGACTGCCTATTTCCCAATAGCTGTCGTGTCTGTTTTAGTTGATTTGGACTGGTAGAGGAGATGGAGTCGGAATTGGATGGGAAGGGCAGAGGTAATGGGATGGTTTTTGAGGATGGGGAATCAGGGAATGGTGAGAAGACAACAATTGCAATTGTCAGAAATACCCTGAGTTTTCTCCGCAGGAGACTAGAGGTGCATGGGTCTTGGTTTTCTTTCTCAAAACTCAAATTTTCTAAATTGCATTAACATATGTGCAATTAATAAATCTGGATTCATCTCTCTCTCTCTCTCTAAAAATTCTTTCTATATCATCTTGAGCCAATACCTCTATCCTTAGTGGGATTCCTTGGATGGCGGGCTCTTTGGAGAAAAGGCAACGCTAGAAGTTTCCCCACTCTTATCTTCTAGAAGACTTCCCTCTTTTACCTGATTCTCTTGTAGGATTTTCCTCACAAGTCTATTAATCTCTGCATTATTGTCCTTTTCCTTTATTAAATGAAATATTTACTTTCTTGGACCAATCAATCTAAGGTAGATGTTTTGAAGATAGCTGGTTTTGTTCATATGAAGGGGATTAGAGGTCCTCTTATAATATTTGAGACCCTTTGGCACCTTGGGAATGTTGAAACTTACCATCCTATCTACAAGATCGTGGGAACAGGGAAACTAAAAGTTTATGATCTCAAGATCATCTACACAATCACCCCAAAATTTTCTTTGTGAAGGACATGTCATCAGTCTTTCCCTTACCTCTTTCATTATTCCCGTGGGATCATTTGTGATCTGGGTTTGAAGACTTTCAAGATGAAAAATTATTACTCCTTATTCATGTACCTGTCATCCTATGTGGATTTGCAGATATAACTACCTATCCTAATTGGAAACTTGGCTCTTGTATTGTGCCTTCACCTAAGAAATTGGCACACTACAGCGAGTTGTCTGCAATCGTTTGGCAAAATCATCCTGTTGCTTGGATGATGAAGTGTATATGGCTTCAACTCATAAAATATATGATTGCAGGGAATTGGATAAACTAATCTCTCAATTCACCAGCAATATCCTTGGCCTCATGTGACATACTTTGTGCATTCATTCCCTCCATTGCCTTAATCAATAAACACAAGCATCTCATAGACCCCTTTTGAAGTGAGCGAATGATTGTTTATACAGTTAACTGCAACGGACACTTATAGGTTTATTGAATGAACATAGTTCATCATCCTTTTTTGGATTGGTAAATATTGTGTATTTGGTTAATAATCAAAGTAACAGATTTACAATGTATTTTTCCAAACCAGGGCATCTATAGGCCCTCTTCTGACCTGCATCCCACCCCAAGAGTCACACCTGAATAACAGACCTCTCTCCTGCTTAACAGCCTTCTAGCACCTGAGGACAGACGAAGCACCAAAATGTGCATATATAGAGCTTTACAGAACCAAAATAGGCAAGATAAACAATAAGCAACAGCCCAACTAAAACAAAGACACACAAATCAAAATCTGGACTACATCGCAGCCTGAATGATCATGTCGCATGAGAAGAGGAACCAGCTTCAAGCCTCCTAGTTTTGCCACTCTTGGTAGGAAACCCCGTTGTCGCTTGGGATAATCTGAGACTAGGGCCATCTATCCACCACAAGCTCTTGTCTCCTTAATCTGCTAAAGTCTTTATGTGGGCTCAAGCCCAGACTATATACACCCCCATGCTCCTGTCCCCCGCCGCCATCCCCAAATTGAGGCCCCTCTGTCCCCCCGGCCCAAAAACCTGCCCCCTCATCCTGACATCCCCCTGTCCCCCAGGGTGGTGTAACTATGGATGCAGCAATGCCTACCTGGTAAACAATAACAGAAATAAAGATTGGGTCTCAATTCAAGGAGTAGGCATTCTTAGAGAAGTGTGTGAGCCATTGGAACATGCAATACCAATGTGATGTTGAGGAAGGACTATGTTGAACAAAACACACAAGGATCCAAATCAAACTAGGTGTACTCTAACTACACAACTAGGCACATTGGTCCTTAATTGGGTCTATAGGCATATATCTTCCAGTCTTAACAAATGGCATAGCATCTTGGGCTATTCAACCCCTCTCACCACACATCTTGATGCTCTACAATCTATCACTCCATCTACTAACTCAAAACATTGCACTATTCTATCAAACCCTCCATCAACTAGAGTTCTATGACTGTTACCCTGCAAAATGAAACACACAGTCATGTATAACTTGCACAGATTGATATTTCAGAACTTATCCTTTGGAGGAAGTGTGGGAAGCATTAGGATAGTGGTTTCCACCATGTTTCATGGTTAATAAACAGGAAACCTTTGAGATCAAAATTTTCTTGCTACCTGGAAACCCTAGTTCTGGGTTAGGACAGTCAATAGTAAAAGTACCATAACTCATTCAAAACTTAACAAAAATGCATGAAACCAAAAACATCTGAAAGATAAGAAACCTCACCAACTTATCCAAGTGGGTGTGGGTCCACACCAATCCATACAGGTTGTACAAAACTCGAGTTTGAGACTGATTACCATTACAAACTTGGAAAAGAACAGTCTACAATTATTCAAAAACAAGTTTTCTTGTATTCAAACTTATTCTTTAATGTTCTTGGTGTGGGTACAGACTTATTTCATCATTTTACATCCAGTCTGACAACTCAAACCTATTGCCTAAGCCATTTTCAAAAGTTGCAACAAGGTATACACCTTTGTTGACAACTTTGACAACATTTTTTGATTTTTGCAACTTTTCCACTTTTTTGACAATTAACTCCACTCTTACAAACATGAAGGTAAGAGCTAATGCCTAGGAGATCTACATGGCCTTCAAGACCTTATTTGCACAAATCAACCCAAAACTATGGTTGACGAACAAATCCAAACTCATTACAAGCCCAAACTGCTCTAGGAAATTCAAATTGGGTTTTGGTGGGAAACTCCCATTCTTGAATTCCTAGACTTAGTAGCACAACTTAACCCATTTAAATTGACCTCAATGATCCCTTAAGACCTACAAAAACCCCAAACAAAAACTTGAACATCAAAACGAGTACACAATTGTATAAAATGGGATGCTCCTGTATTGATCCTCTAAAGTATCACCATCAACTGGAATGAGACAATTTGCGGCAAGATCTTTAAGATATGGAGAGATGCAAGGGTCTTAATGGATCTCCCAAAGGCTAGCCTAGATTGTGTGAGGACAATCACTGTTCAATACAACACACATAGTTTTAGGGTCAACATTAGAACAAATTAATGCTACAACATGATTACTGATGATAGCATGTTGGACTTAATAGTGAAACCCGTAGCTTGCAGAAAACACCAGTAACTAGTAACACATTAATGGTGATAAGGCTGTATGACTATAGAAGATGCCTTCTTACTGATTGCTTTTTAATTTTTTGCAACTTCAAAGATTTGGAAGATTTGACATGTTCTTAGGGTTTGTGGCTATTTTGGATCCAACAGTAATGCTCATTTTTCTCCGACATGAGCTTATTTTTACTCAAGCTTGGATCTCTCAAAAGTTAGACATGAAGTCGTAGATCTTAAGCTGTGAAACCATGATGGAGTTGATATTGAACTCCACAGCTCCTAGAAATTACTTGCAACTAAAATGCCTACCATATTTAAAGAAAAAATGCCATGATTGTGTGCAATGCAACCTTGAGAGAGATTGATCCAAAATAGAAATTGCAGGTGCATTGATTGAATACCTGGATCGAATTATTATATAGGATGACTACAATCTACAATAATGAATGCTTTTAAAAGAAGAATGATACAAACCCTGGATGAAACTTTAGATGAGGATTAGATTAGATTGTAACAAGTGTCCTTGTCCTATGTAGCTAGACAACATGACCAATAATCAACTCAACCTAAATATAGAAAAACACTGCCAAGTTTAGCTTAAGTGTAATAAAGTAATGGGCACCTAAGTACTTAGTTGATGATTAATTAATTACTAGGCATCAACCTAATTACTCCACCAGATGGAAGGTGTTTATGCCCTTGCTGACAACAAACACCGTATGGAATTATATAGACTTCTAGATAATTATTGTTAAATCTCACACCAATCAAATTCAGTTACAAATAATGGTGGTAGGAATGGTTTTTTCTAGTGATTATGCTTGGATCAATAGTTTTAATGCAGTTACTTCCTTCGAAACAGTCTTTATATCGAAAGTCTAATAGTTACTAGGAGACAAAAGGGTAGGGATGAGGACAGCAATCAAATTAGGGTACATAAGAAAATGAACAAGGAGAGCTATATTCTATAAAAATGTGTCATCATAACTTGTGGGTATGAGGATACTTATGTGTTCTATGTTCATATATTAGAGTTACTTGGAAACTATAATTTAAAATTTGTATCATCATTCTAATCTAGAGGGCAAGATTTTTTGTGCCAATAGTTTGTGCACCAGCCAATTTGGAGACAGTTGTTCTTGCAACAAGTATTCTAGAAACATGCCTTTTGATGTTAAATGGGCCCGGTGATAACATTTCAATAGGCATTCTTTATTATTTGAGGAATCAATTCTTAAATTTGTACACGTAGATACCAAAATAGTAAAATACAATAACTTCTCAATTAATTGTCAATAAAGTCATCTGCACCAAATCTGTTTGGTATATATTTGGTTTAACTCTTTAGACACTTAGTGATTCTCTTCTGTGCTATATTATGATATTGTCAATCTAGCAACTCTGAACTTCTGATTCCTTTGTTCTGTCATCATAAATGTGCTATGGATTGGTTCCCTATTGCCATTTATACATATTATAACATGGGTCTAAAAGGTTATTTTGAGCTCAAATAATCTTCCTATCGTTTCCATCCTATGAAAATGACAGCTAATTGCAAATAATACTCTGATGCACTACAGAGATGGTGCAGGAGCACCTATCAAAAAGGCACAACAAGAGGCTCCTTGGGGATGAAAGACCTTATTATGATTTTTTAATTATAGTTTGAATCAATTTGAGTCAATATGTAAGGCTAAACAAAGCCATTTGTAATAGATTGTCAAAGTTGTCTAGTATGGTCAAATTATGTAAATAAACTCATGGAATCGTAAAATGTCGTAAAATGTCGTAAAATGTCTATTTTGATATGTTAGTAAGGGTTTTATAAAGTTTAAAGGTCATCTATGGAAAATACAAAAGTTTTCAAATATGTAATAAAATATTGTCTTCAAAAGTTGACAATATGTAAAGCTGATGTTAGGGGAAGGTGAATGGTCATGGGGGGTAAATAATAATTAGAGGATTTGTAAAGGCATTAAATTTTCATGTAATGGTCGTGATTTACAGATTTGAATGGTTGGAGAACTTTTGAGGAGAATAGAAATGGAAGGAGATATTGTTTTGCAAGTTTAATGTTAATTTTCTGTGTAATTTTCCACAAACTCGACTGTTGTTTCTATTAATACAAATTCATATGAAAAGCTACAGACCCGCAATTTATATTTTTGGAAAGGTATTTGAGTTAGCTCTCTTTTGGTTTTGGTTTGATTAAATTTCACCTTGATTCGGGAAAGTTATGGTCATTTTAGTGCAGATTGGTCTGAATCTGATTTTTATGTAAACAGTTTTGGAAGAAGAATAGTAACTTTTATTCTACTTATCATTTTGAGCTATAACTTTGGAAAAACGTGTTTAACTAATATATCTACTCTCTCATAAAAGGAATTGGTTTTACATCCTCGTTTGTAAAAGTTATTAATGGTTCTGTGGAGAGTTTATATTCTGTCCTAGATGATTAAGTTGGTAAAAGTTCCTTAATTGATGTGTAAGAACCCATTGTTGAATCCTCTTGAGTTTTAATCCTATGATAAATGTTCCAAAGGTGTACCTCTACATCATTTTTAGTATCAGAGCTCAGTGAAAGCTTAGGGAAAAAGTGAGTTGTGAGTTTGTGTGGGTTGTGACAGGTTGAGGAGAGAACATGTAGAGTGGCCAAAAGACTAGGTTGAGTGGAGAGAACCTAGATATGAGAAAATGGTCACAAGAGGAGATTTATCTCATGATAAGAGGATACTATTAGATGCATGGGTTGCATATTGGGATTTTCAGAAAAAGAAAAAGGAAGAGGCAATGAAAGAGAGGAAGAAAAAACAAGAAAAGAGAAGAGGAAGCTAGAATGGAACAAGAGATAGAAGAGAAAATAAGAATCCGAATGAGGAAACTTGAAAAAAATGAAGACAA
The DNA here is from genome assembly GCA_028749045.1 of Cupressus sempervirens. Lineage (NCBI taxonomy): Eukaryota > Viridiplantae > Streptophyta > Pinopsida > Cupressales > Cupressaceae > Cupressus > Cupressus sempervirens. The sequence goes on from CM053787.1 coordinate 446,314,139, forward strand.
TTTAGAGAGACTAACGAAGAAAAATATGGACAATAAAAATAGTGATTTGGAGCAACCACTCATTGAGGATACAAATGTATGTGAAGATGGAAGAGTTGTCCATTGGAAGGACAAAGTGAACTAATTGATACTGATATAAAAAGTGAGCAGCAAATAGTTGTTGATGAAATTTATGATGAAAAGGTTCTTGAAGATAGGAAAGAGATGGAAGTGATAGTTGTTGATGAACCTTATGATGAAAAGGTTCTTGAAGATAGGAAAGAGATGGAAGTGATAGTTGTTGATGAACCTTATGATGAAAAGGTTAATAAAGATGGGAAAGCGATGGATGTGATGGTTGTTGATAGAACCATGGGATGACATTTGAAGTTAAGTAGGAAAGTGATATGGGATATCAAAAGGCCAATAGTAGAATATTCATCATGAAGCCAAGAGGATAGAGGATGCTAAAATAGTGATGAATTTTTCTCCAAGTATGGAGATATTGCAGCATGAAGACATTGAACAAAAGGATACAAGGGTTCCTATGGTGAACCAAATTGATGAATTTATCCATGAAGAAGCCCCATTTCTTTTTCCTAATCCATTTATTGCAGGTTTTTAGGGGTTCTACTTGGATACTTATGTGGAGAAGGTTTATGAGGACATACAAATTGATGACTTGGATAATTGGCAAGAGTACAAGCAACAAATACAAAAAAATTGGAAGAGGAGAAAGAGGAAGGACAATCCAAGGGACTTGGATTCTTTTGTCCTTGGGAGTGTTGGTTCCCAAAATTGCAGATTGGAAATTCAAAAGCTTGCCACTTCTCCGATAGGATCTCTCAATCAGTTCTGGCCAACAAATGGGAATACTTCTTGATTCCCCTACACTTCAGGCTTTGCTACACCCAGGTGGTTAGACCTTCACCTCAAATACTGACTGCTTGGTTTACGGCTTTTCTATAGTTAATTTAAGCTTTGGAGTTCTCCGAGTGGCAAGGTCTTTGAACTTGATTAATATGGAGTTATGTGATAGTTTGAAATAAATGTTTTGTATAAGGTTTTTAACAATGGATTTGAGGTTTGTAAGAAGGAAGTTATAAATTTTCTGACTTCAAATATAAATCCAATACTTCAATGATAAGAAGACCAGTGCTTCAACTTATTCGGGCAATAGAGTCAACTACAATAAAGATTATAATTTTCTATGCACATAAACTATAAACAATTTAATAATCAAGACGTGACGGATCAAATATATACACAATTCCAAACTAGTCTAGATTGCGCTTTAACTCCTAAGGTTAGTGAGACATACTGGGCACAAATTTGGAAACAATTAAATATTTCACAATATTTGCGATGATTGAGTTTAAAATGCCATAGAGTACCTTGCCCACTTATCTGACATAAATTGTTTATAGAATCAAAAAAATGATTACAAAGGACGAATTAACCGCAGTTTAAATCTCTATGCCTTTTAATAAAAATAAACAAAGGACTTTTTATTTTATTATTAAAATAAAATATTTGAATTTACATTATAATGCCATAGTTTTGCACCTTATTCCTTCGTACAAATATATATATATATATATATATCTGAATGGTTCATCTTTTTTTGAATATCCCTTCTTGTTTGAAAAATATTCTTTATTTACACTCAATTCAAAAGAGGGCGTGACTTTTCAAGTGAAGAATCATTCCTTTTCCAAAATTAAATTGCACCCTTTCAAATTAAATAATTTGTTTTTGTCACCCGTACTTGGACATATTCCTTAATCGCATCCTTTGTTAAAAATAATTTGTGTATGATTGGTAGCTTTAATTATTAATATTTGATTTCTCCAAACATTGTTTATTATATTAATGCTCTTTGTCTACTGTAGACTATGGTCTTGTGATGAAGATTTCTAGTTTTGCTGCATGTCATCTCTTACTAGGATTGTAGTGCATATCTACTTTTATTCCCTATTCCCTTGTTATTTCCTTATTCATTCTGTATAATTTGCTGAATGCATAGTTCCAAGAATCACGGCGATTCATGCGAATCACGGCGATTCATGCGATTCACGCGATTCGGCGATTCGATTCAAGCCAAACGATTTTTTGTGAATCGGTGAATCGAATCAGCGATAAAGGGTTTATGAAATAAGTTACTAAATTTCAAGGGTTTTTTAAATTTTCCGATTCATGGCCGATTCGATTCCGATTCATGGCCGATTCACGATTTGATTCGGCCTTGCCGATTTCGATCCGATTCCGATTCTTGTTACTTTGGCTGAATGCATGGGATATCCGTCTTGGAAGTAACCCTTCTATTGTGAGGTTTTCACACCATCGCCCCAAAACTTTGGGGACCTCTTTTTTTTTAGTCACCTCGGAAATTTTTTGGATTGCCCAACAATTTTGATTTTTCGAGAATTTTGAGCTTTGGACACCTTCAGGCCAGTGGGAGAGACTTAGCTTATTTTCACCTGGTTTTGCTTGATTTTCTAGAGCAACCAATTTCATCCTTAGGTCAGACAAAATTCAACAGGCAACATTTGGCAGGATAAAATTGTAAATTTGTACTTCGACGTTTTCTTTCGAAAATCAGGATATAACTGTGTAAATTTGAATAATTTTCAAATGGGAAATTTTGTTAGACTCGAGTTTTGGAAAATCTTAAATTTTTCTTTGGTGAAAATTTTAATTTTGTAGAAGTGAGGCTAAATTGCAAAAAATTGATTTTTGACCCTAGAGGCAATTTTATCTTATTTTGGTAAAAAAAAAAAAATTCTAAATAGCCTAGCAAAATTGATTTGGAGGAAAATTGCAAAAAATTGGCTTTAATAGATTAAAATTGCCTTGAAAACTTTTAGCTTTTAATGAAATTGGTAATTTAATATTGAAAAATGGCTTTTGGTTAGCCAAAATCCAATTTTAATGACGTATTAATTACTAAATCCTCATCAAATGGAAATATATAACATCTCCAAGGCACCATTTAATTTCTTTTTGCAATTTAGAACTAATTGGCAATTTTAAAAGGCAATTTTCCTTTTGGTAAAATTAAATTTTGGTTAAGTTTTTAATTGTGGGCCATAATTTTGCATTAATTATTGTTTTTCTTGCTCCCAGGGTCCAAGTCGGCCAGCTTGGAGGGAGTAAGAAAGTTGGGTATAAGAGGAGGCCTCTCTCCCATTTCCTCCTCACTTCTCACTTCTCCTTCTCAAGGTGTTGGCGATTTTGCAAGAGCAGATCTGCACTCTTCTTGCTCGGCGAATTTTGTGGGAGCCGAAATTTGTGGGAGCCAAAATTTGTGGAAGATAAAATTCTGATTTTTGCAAGAAGTTGCGATTTTTGGCCCTAGGTTGGATAATTTTATTTGGAGGTGAATTACATGATAAATTTCTGATTTGCCTCTACCTTTTAGGTATGAAATCATGTGGACTACCCACTTGAAGTTTAGGGACTTTGTTTCTAGATGGTAGTCCACCCTTGTCCATGTTTAGGGCTGCAAAAAAATGGAAAGGATCCGAAGAGAAATCAAAGGTTGGAGCAAGTCCAACTTTGGGGACATTTTTAAAGATAAAAAGACATTAGCTTGAAATTGGATGAACTCCAAAATTAGGTGGCAACTGGGGACTCCTAGGAGGAAGTACTTCTGGAGAAAGAGGATAGCAAGGCCAAATAGAGAGATATATCTTGAAGGAAGAGATCTTCTAGAAATAACGATCTAAAGTTCAATGGTTGAAGGAGGGGGATCAAAACTTGGCATTCTTCTACAGGTCTGCCAATAGGCATAACAAAAGGGAGACTACTAAGTGCCTTGTAGATGATTATGGAAGAGAAATCACGAACTAGTCCTGATTGGGTTATGTTGCCCCTTCATATTTCCTACAACTATACTTAGATAATGTCAACAGAGGTTGTGCTGAGTTGCAAGAAAATTTCTTTCATCATCTCCTCCATGCTATCACCAATCAAGATAATGCTCTTCTACTATTGCAAGTGATTGGAGAGGATGTTAAGGCTGCATTATTTGTTATGGGTGCTTACAAAGTTTTGGGGCCTGATGGCTTCTCCCCAGTCTTCTTCCAAGAATTTTTGAACATTGTCAGATATGATGTTACTTGTATTGCAAGGGACTTCATTAGGACGGACAATCTTTTGAAAACTTTGAATGACACTTACATTGTTCTTGTCCCTAAAACTCAAGATCCAAGAGGTACGATTGATTTTAGACCTATCAGTTGATGCAATACTATTTATAAGATTTTCACAAATGTGATGATGAACAGAGTCAAGCCTCTATTGGATAAGATTATCAGCCCCAACTACAACGGATTTGTCCAGGGCAAGCAAATCCTTGATGCTACTCTTACAACCCATGAAATTATCCACTCTCTAGACAATTGTAAGGAACTAGGTATGGCCTTTAAGTTGGACATCTCCAAAGTATACAATTAGATTCTCTATGCTTATGAATGGAACTCTGGGTGGTTTCTTCAAGCCTGGTAAGGGCATCAGCCAACTTGACACCCTTTCACCATATCTCTTCTTTATGGTTGCCGAAGTTCTTGGGTGCAATATCATAAGTTTATCTATTGTTGGTAAAATCCAAGGTGTTAAACTTGCCTCTACCCTTCCCTCCTCTAATTTACAACAATTTGTTGATGACACATTCTTCTTTGGCAAATCTTTGTTATTGAGGCTAGAGAATGGAAGATGTTGCTTGACAATTATGCTACTGCCTCAGGCCAATGTGTTAACTATGGAAAAAGTAGAGTTTTCTTTTTCAACACTAAATAGTATCTTTAAGCTAAAACCCTGGATATCTATGGCTGTCAATCAGCTAGCCTTCCTAGCACCAATTTGGGACTTCCTCACTATTAAGGAGGTTACTTTGGACTTTTGGAACTCAGTTTTGGAGAAAACCCAATGGAAGTTGGGTGGTTGGAAAGGGAAGTTTTTAAGTGGTGTAGGAAAACTTCAACTTTACTTTGCCTTCCTTCAAGGCATCCCGATTTACTTCCTATCCCTCTTCGAGATTGTAACATCCCATTTTTCCAGCCTGAACTAACACTATCATATCATTGACAACAATTAATTTTCCATATTCATAAGCATGAGAAGGCAGTTATAACAACTATTTTACATGTTCATATGAAAGAGATTAATGGTTACAATCAGTTTAATTGAAATATCTTAACTAACTATTGAAGGAGTATTCAATCAACAAACATGATGAATATAATTGCCATCGTAAGTAAGCATTACTTAATGGAAAGAGAGATCTTTTTCTACTAAGTTCATGCAATCAATATTGAAGAAAATATTTGTAACTGTCACATGATCATTTCATATTTAACAAAACTTGAACAACATAATAATAAAATACCCATTAAAAGTAGATGACTTGAATGCAGATCATATCTCTGTCTTGTGCAAGTCTTGGCGTTTGGTGGAGAGGAGAAGCATTGTCAGGGGCGTAACCTCTCAACCGTGGACCCTTAAGTATCCCTACACAATCTCAACTGAGAAAGGCTCTCCCTACTTGGGATTAGGCATAAGACATCCCTGTCCTTCCACTGAGCATTCAAGTATTAGAGTGTCATTCCAAAACCGGCTTGACAACAAGAATCATACCCTTAGACCAGCATGAGCCTACTTAGTTTGTTAAGTTACTTGTAGTTAATATTTGTTTATTAGTTTCTGATTTCTTTGTCTTAACATGCAAGGATAATCCGTGGTTCAATGATTATCAATACACACCCTTCATCTCGACCTTGCTAGTTTTCCTTGATGAATTCTTGGAGTGACTGTCTAAGCATTGTATAATCACAATCAATTGCATTCTGCCTAATCTAGGCTTAAGGCTTAACAAGAGATTCATGATGCTTTGTAATTTATTTCTTAACTCTACATAGGAGTGTTGTGTCTTATCTCAGAGGTTATATAGTAGATACCCCTATATAAGTGATGCAGTACAAGGCAGGAAAATCCCCAAAGGAAATGTCCTAGCCCCTAAGAAATAACCACACAACATAAGAATAACAATAACTCAGAGATTTAAATCAAAACAACTCATATTCTCATAATACAATAATTAGATTTACATCCAACATGCCTAGCTGTAAGGTCTTCCGAGATACAGCCAAATACATTAGCAATTTCAATAATAATTCAGTAAGACCTCAGACCAAACTCTAGCTAGCTTAGATCCACAATTTGGTAGAAAACCCCAAGAAGAATCTAAACTTGTGCTCGCAAGCCACCAAGCAACCTTCTTGTTTCCCAAGCCCACACTTAGCTACTAGCTTTGCTAAACTTCACTCCTCTCAACTACTCCATGCTGAACTGAATGACTCTAGACATTATAGGACCCTCTACTTATACTAGACCAAGCTAGAAGTCGGCCTAGCAAATTACATTAAATAAACACTCACATTAAATGCACACTCAAGCCATAAGTCGGTCTGACAAACTAAATTAAATAAGCACTTAGGAAAAGCCCCTAAGTTTACAATGGATAACTCATATGACAACATAAAAGTACACGCCCTTAGGCATGGGTCCACATGCCATCCAATGATTAAAATCCAAGAGCACATAAGCCAAATCCCACAGATAGAAGCTTGTAGAAACAATCTCCAAGGTCTGCTAGTAAATTAGGAACACGTTACCAACAGTCACCTAAAAGGCTCTAACTCCAATGTGATCACTCCAATACAATCACTCCAATCATTATGCACACATAGGGAAAGGTCCACCAGTATGTCACGAACATAACCCTAACCGTGTGAAACATAAGTCCACAAATCAGAGCTCGATGCTCCTGTATACAAGATTGTTGACTCCCACAAGATGCTCCTGCATTAATAAGCTTGCACTAGTTGGATCTTATTCCAAGCCAAGCAACAATTCTGAAAGGAGATGTTTTACAAGTTGCTACAGATTGCTTGATCATGAGCATTTTTGCAAATTTAGACAAAATTAATATAAGTTGTTCATTTCAGAGCTAGGCTCTGTCTATGATATCATTGCCTTCTTTACTTCTAGGCTAAGATTTATGAGCTTCTTATATTAATTTGTAAGGAATAAAAATAAGCAGAATTATTGCATGACCTGGCTGTCATATCTCTTCCTTGAATGCTCAAATCAGACTCTAAGCAAATACTAGTAGATGTAGAACCACGGTTGCAACGTAGATCAAAGAAATATTTGGTACAACCTCCAATGTGACCCACGAAACTTCTATTCTTGTGACCTCCAACAAGAATGCTTGACATGGTATGGAAAGATATGTGCAAGAGATTTCATGGTGAATTGATCACACAACAATGATGCATGGTTCAAAAACCAAGGCAAATGGAATTGCAACTGTATGCGATTGTGAGGTAGTATGAGAGAAATCACCAACAATATGTGATTGTGAAACAATCTGAATTGAAACCTAGGCAATATGCGAGTATGAAATTGTGATATCTCTATTAGGATTTTTCGAATGCCTCTCCTTAGGAACAATTGCGCAAGTAAAATTTGTCTTACTCGGTTGCATGCTTGGTTGCAAGCAAGAAAGTAAAAGGTGACGAAGAGTTACAAACAAAGAGCTACCGACAACATATGCGGCAATATTATAAAATTTAAAATGGCCACTGGAAAAGATATAAGGTCTCGATGAAAGAAGATAAGAAATATGACCACTCATGAAATAATATTAAAACCATTGCCAAGGTCAGAAAAATAATAATAATAATAGCTTTATAAGAGGTTGACATAAGGATGAAAATAATAATTTTATTTTTATATTTTATTATAATGATACGCCTACTATATTTACGTATATTACAATTGTACTTAGTTTGTTTCATGCTCAAGTGAATACTTTTATAAATTTATTAAAGGTGTTGGTCTGGTTAGCGCATGGTGGTTATTTGGTATACCGTTGCTTGCCTAGGCCATTTTCCTCGGCCATGGTGGTTTAGGACCCATGCCTGTTAACTCAATGGTAGGCTGTGCCCTCATGCCCAATTCCCGTTCTGGTAATATTTCCCCTCCTTCTTTGTGCTCGTGCAAGAAAAGAGTTTACTGTGGTAATTACATATTTCTCATCATTTTATGAAGTCAAAATTATCATAGCATATGCTCATTAGCCAACCAATTCCAAATCATATGACATCATAATGATTAACCAATATTCTAATTCATGAAATCATAACGAATAACCAACACTTTGTTTTCACATGAAATCATAACGAATAACTAATTTAACCAATCACTCAACTTCGTAAGAAGCTTCAATGGTTATGAAGGAATATTTATAATTAAGCCAAAAAATTCTGATGTAACATACCCTCTCCCTTGTGTTTCATCGTCCTCGATGAACTTTGCAATTTTAAACACTTAAAGAATATTCAAAATACAAGATATATATATATATATTGCATCATGAAATCACCTCATTCTAATCACAATCTGAGCTAAGATCAAATCAAAGCCCATCATCCCATTTTCTCAATGCTTTCAGAGCGAGAGGAAAAAAATGCTCACACCATACCGTAAAATCAAAAGCGAAACACACACCTACCTATGTCATTTTTCTTCACACAATAACCCTGTGTGATGTGGCTTTATCAAATCGCTTTAATTTATTTACTCAAGCCTTTTAAATTGTTGTGTTGTATTGTTACTTTTGACAATCTTCAGAAAACGTTGCATGCTCTAAACAAATTAACTTCCTCTTTGGGTTCGTTACTTAACTGTAGTCACTGCTTGAAATACTGATCATGGGGACCAATCTATGTGAAAGTTTTCCTTCTCACTCATATGCTTTATTATCATTCTCTCTCTGTATATTGTGTTTATATTATGACTATTGCTGCTGTATGTCTTTCTTCATTCTTTAACAGACACTATATCATTATATGTCATTGCCATCCATGTATTTATGTCTGTGTATTTTCAGATTAATATATGTCTCTGTATGATATCATATTAATTTAATCTCCAATCGATACAGTCACTCTAAAGCATACAAATTTCAGTATTATGTGCTCATATATCTATTCATATTAGTCTTTATAAATTTGGAATAAACTTCTCTTTATTCTTCTTGTAGTCTGATCATAATTCCCATATTTTGACAACTTACTTTTTACTTCAAACATCTTTATTATAATGATATGTATCTTTTATTACTCACCCTTGTTTCAATATCACATGATAATGTTTGTTTCTTCAATACTATTATTTCTTCTGTTTTTTATCATACCTTCAATACTAAACTTAATTATTGTGACATGTTTGCCCCTTTGATATTGATGATGCTTATTGTTTTTTTCATCCTTTGACATCAATGACAATACTTTCATCAATCTTCCCCTTTGTCATTGATGGCAATACTTTCTGTAACATGCTAAAAATATGAAGTCTACATAAATTAACTTAAAACGAAAAGGCATCTATCTTGACCAAATGAAAAGAGATAGAGTTAAATCAATTATTCTATTCTTTCACATGAAGGGAAAATACGAGATCACTGTAATTTACATTTCCAAACAATTTGAAACTAACAACCATTTAACTACTAGATTCACATGACATTCAGTTAACAACTACCATTTTACTTGCATTACCTAAACTAATTTCTTGAGTTTAGGAAAATATTTAAATACATGAAAGCAACATATTTATCAAATGAAATGTGAAGACCATGGAAAGGTTATCAAAGAATAAGTGATTGATGACCTTGAGTTGTGCAAGCCTTGACATCTAGAAGAGAAGAGAAGCATTGCCATGGGCTTAACCTCCCAACCGCTGACCCTTAGTATCCCCATACAATCTCCATTGAGAAAGACCCTTCCTACCTTGAGAGTTGGCTTGGGACACCGATATCCAACCACTGAGCATCCTAGTGTAGAGTGTCGACTAGTCACCTGACGAGGCTGTGGATCACAACTGCTAGCACTCTGATCTGTGGTGATCATTGTAGCAATCATTCCAATAACTACCTCGGCCAAGAATTTTGGATGGACAACTTAAATGCCCAATCACCCACCGCTCAACTTGACAACAAGAATTTATACAAAGGATTTCCATGAGCTAACTTAGTTATTGTATTTAAATGTTATTACTGATTTTATAATTTTCTTTCATTGTAGGATTATTCTCGCTCTCTCTCCCTTCATCTTGACCATGGTGGTTCTCTTTACTAGGGAGATTCATTATATGATATCTGACATAAGAATACTTATACATTTTCCATCCTTCATGCCAGTTTTGGCTTATGGCATCATAAGTGAATTAGGCCTTCATTTTGATTGTTATTTTATCATATAGAGAAGTATCCCATCTCAGAGATATATTAATCATATCTCTATATGGGTCAACACTCATGACAAAAACATATGTATTTTCAAATTCAAAAGCTTATCATTGGCAAAGCATTTTGACAATCGAAAGAATGCTTCAAAATAACACATCCAATTCTAGACTTTGAAACAAATATAAGGGCTGGCTCTAAGAAGCAAATGACAAGTTCAGATTTCAAAACATAAGCATGATGAACTGTATTTAAAAGTAAAGCATGACTTGTTTCAGTTGGCACGATTTGAGAAATATGAATAGAACACCCGCCTGTGCTACCAAGCTTCCAATGGCATCCGAAAAGGAATACTAAATTAATTCACAAGCTTCGGCATAGACATAACACAACCGCCAATTACAATCACCCTCTTGGGATTGAGTAGAGACAAGTTCACTTGAACAAGGAAGGATTCTAGGGTGCGGAATGTAGAAAAAAAAATATGAACGCCTGAGTGGGTGAGAGGAGAAAGTATATAATGCAACAAAGAGAGCGAGCAAGATAGGAAAGGATCACCCGGGTGCATGCTCAGTTACGCATAGGCTGAGGTGGCAACAAAACATTCACACAACCTTTCAAATACATATTTTCAATAAGAAAAAATAAGAGACTATAGCTCGATGGTATAAAGACGAGAAGAAAGAAGGGTGGCAACTCAAGGCAATAAAATAAATAAGAAGTCATAGCAATGGTTCAAAATAAAAAATAAGGGTTGCAAAAACCTCTTTGCTCATGCCTTAGTATATTAATGTTGCCCCTTTATATTAATGCTTGTTTGAGTAGCCTTAATATGCATGTATATATATGTATGTATGTGGATCTCAAAATTTGGTGTATATATATATCTGTGTGTGTGTGTACACATTTTATACCCACTCAAGTGTGAGTATAGACACAACATTATTATACTAAGATGTGATAGGATAACAAGGTACACGTAAACTTATCCATACAATGAGGGTAATATTTCTTTGTTGAGTTTTTATAATGTTTTTAATTTAATTGGTTAGCTCATGGTCATCCTTTGTACTTTCTTGCTTGTCTAGCCATTTCATCCTTGGTCCACGTACTTTCTTGATGGTTAACAGTGGATTTGGGTGTCCCCTTCCTAACTCCTATTTTGGCAACACTTCCCCCTTCATCATGCTCTTGCAAAATAGAAATAATTATGGGTTTTGATAGATTTCCATAATTTGAAATAATAAAAAAATATCACATAAACATTTCCAATTTCTAAGATATTAATTTTTCAATTCTCATTATAATGGCTAACTAACATGTCACGTGAAGCAATAATTAATAATCGTAAATCCATTTCACTAGAATCAAAATATCTCAACAACTTTATCAATAGTTCAATTTCACATGAACAATTATTTCAACAAATTTACTGAACAACTAACTTCACATGAATTTCCAACGGCTAGAAAATTATTTTCAATGTAGCAAAATTTGGGTTGTAACATACCCTACCCTTTGTGTTTCATCGTCCTCAATGAACCTTGCAACATAACAAAATACTATAACTAAACATAAAATCAATTATATATAATTTAGAGTTTTTTAATAGTTCCAGCCCTTGGAAAAAATGAGGAAACTTCTAGAAGATTTCATCATAGTCTTCCCAAGTGGCATTTTCCTCAGACTATTGGTCACTAGCACTTGCATTGAGTTATGTCTCGATTCTGCAAGTGAAGCTTACACATCTCGAGTATTTTGAGTGGTTCTATTTCCACCACCCCTGGGTCTCACACCTGCAAGAGATTCCAATCAATGACATGCTCATGATGGGTTATATATTTCTTAAGGTATGATATTTGAAACACATTATGCATTTTGGCAAGGGTTGGGGGTAGAGCAATTACGAAGGCTCTCGGGTTTATTATCTCTAACACTTCAAAAGGTCCCATATATCTTGGGGCTAGTTTTGAGTTCTTGCCAAACTTGATAGTGCTTTTTTGCGGCTTAACCTTTAGGAGAACCTTTCCTCCCACTGAGAACCCTCTAGGGATCTTTTTCGCATCTGCATAACTCTCTTGTCAGTCGTTTGCCTCCTTCACCCTCTAACGAATTTGAACTACCTACTCCTCCATTTCTAGAAGTGTCTCAAGCCCCAACAATAGTTCGGTCCTCGATCTTGTTCCAACTCATAGGGGTTTTGCAATTACGCCTGTACAGAGCCTTGAAGGGGGTCATTTTAATTGCAGATTGGTAAGAATTGTTATATGCAAATTCCACTAATGGAAGATATGTTTCCCATTGGTACTATTGATCCATAGAATATACCCTTAGGAAGTCCTCTAGTACTTGGTTCACCCTTTCTGTTTGACCATCGGTCTCAGGGTGATAAGTAGAGTTGAGATTTGTTTTGGTTACTAAGGCCGAGAATAAGGTTTGCCAAAATGTGGATGTTATCCTGGCATCTCTATCGGATATAATCTTCTCCAGAATTTCGTGGAGTTAAAAAATTTCTCTTACAAACTTGTGAGCAATCTCTGATGCTCCATCTATTAGGTTACCTGATATAAAGTGAGCCACCTTAGTCAACCTATCCACAACCATTAGGATTGTATTATGTTTGTTCCAAGTCATGGGTAACCCTTGAATAATATCCATGGTAATTATTTGCCATTTTCATTCTAGAACCTCATTTGGATGTAATAGTCCAACTGGGTAACAATGTTCTTCCTTGACCCTTTGACATTCGAGGCATTCTGCTACACATTCTACAATTTCTTTCTTCATCCCTTTCCAAAAGTACAAAGTTTTTACATCTGCCAACCTTTTGCTCATCCTAGTGTGTATAGAATAAGGAGTAGTATGAATTTCTCCTAAGACCATCCTTCGAATTTCTGAATTCTTGGGTATGTACATCCTACTCTTATATCTCAAAAGTCCATCTTCCTCTAGGTGGTATCCTTCATATCTGGGATCTTGGGGATCCCTTTGAAGTGCTTGACTGATCTTGTTATAGAAGTTATCACCACGTAGACACTCTAGTATTTGCTCCTTGAGTCCAATATTTAGTGCCACCACGGCTGATATATGCCTTCGTCGGCTCAGAGTGTTTGCTACCTTATTTTCTTTACCCTTGATATAACTAATCTCGAAGTCATAATTTGCTAGAAACTCCAACCATCTTCTTTGTCGAACATTGAGGTTAGGTTGGGAAAATATATATTTCAGCCCATGATGATCTCGATCGAAGTTCGAAAGGCTTCCCAATTAGATAGTGCCTCCACATTTGCAGAGCGTGAGTAATGACTGCTAATTCTAAGTCATGTGGTGCATAATTTTGTTTGTAATTTTTCAATTTCCTGGATTCATAGGCAATAACTTGGTCTTCTTGCATCAATATGCCTCTTAATCCTTCCCTTGATGCATCCATTATAACCACACACTGACCTTTTGAATCAGGTACTCTAAGTATGGGAGTGGTTGTTAACTTTTCCTTTAGGTACTCAAAGGCTATCTGGCATTTTTTAGTCCAAATTAACTTCTTCCCTTTCCTTTGAAGTCAGGTGATTGGATATGCAATTTTGGAGAAGCTTCTAACAAACTTCCTGTAAAATCCGGCTAAGCCCATAAATCTATTGGCTTTTGTCACATTCTTAGGTATTGGTCAATCTCTGATTGCATTAATCTTGGCGGGATCTATGGCAATTCCTTGAGCTGATATAATGTGCCCTAGATACTAAATTTCCTTTTGGTAAAAAGAGGACTTGGATAGTTTTCCATACAACTTATTTCTCGTAGCCTCTAAAGGACTATCTTTAGATGCTTCTAGTGTTCCTCATTTTAGGAGTAGATGAGAATATCATCAATAAATACTAACACAAATTTGTCCAAACAATCCTAGAATATACTATTCATTAGGTTTATGAAGGCTGTCCGAGCGTTGGTTAGTCCAAAAGGTAAATACCGTGAACTCGTAGTGACCATAACGGGTTCTAAAGGAAGTTTTGTGAATGTCCTTGATTTGAAGCTGATGATAGCCCGATCTCAAGTCGATCTTGGAAAACACGATCACTCCCCTCATCTGATCATTTCAAAGAACCAAAAATTGGAATTGACAAGGCCTACTCGAATTGTGAATCACTTATGAATCGGCTACGAACTGATAAGGTGAAAAAAGCCTTGAAATTCAAAGATTTAAATAATTTAAAACCTATTTCATGCACCCTTTATTGAATATAACTTAGAAGCTAAAGCCTAACATACATAAACAAAGAACATAAACAATAAATCCATCACATACATTAAAAAAAATTGGTGATTTTTGTTAAGAATGTTAGCTGTTTAGTGAATTGAAACATCTATTGAAGTATTGATTATATATATATATATATATATATAGAGAGAGAGAGAGAGAGAGAGAGAGAGAGAGAGAGAGAGAGAGAGAGAGAGTCATATGAATAATCAATACTTCAATAGATGTTTCAATCAATATATATATATATATATATAAACAAAATCTACTATAACCTTATATTGCAAATATTGATTTTCGATGAGAGTTTGTTCTTCCTACCTTGTCATTAATAAACCCAGAGAGCATATTATCTATGTCAGTTCTTACTCACCGATTACCATCAGAAGTCTTACCTTATGTTCACCTTAATTACTATTGGGTGTCTTGGTTTACAATTGCTTTATTAGTATCGGGTTGGTTTCACCCTAATTAAATTGGTTACCTTATTTTGTCTAAACACACTGACTAATATTGGTTATCATGTTTTGTCTATAACATCGATTCTGTATCGGGTTGTCATGCTTTATTACCAAGTAGTGCAGTTAAGGTTATGTTAAGACATGATCAAGTAGAGTCATGCCCCTACGTGATTATGCTTCAATATATATGAATGAGGTCTATTCAATCTGCAGATCATTCAACAATAAATTTGGCATATTTGATCTTAGATCTATATCAGAACACTACTATATATATATTGAAGATATCTTGAATTTACATAAATCATCAAGCCTTCTTATAATAAACTTCAAGGTCTTCACATTTAATTCCTCTCAAGTCAATAAATATAATTGCTTAGTCTCCAGCAATAAGATCTATTAAACTTCGCATGGTATCAGAGCCAAATTGGTAGAGAGACTCTCAAATTTAATCTTGAATCAAAAGGTGACAATATGTCAAACAATGTTAGAGTAGAGGACAGACTTGAAGGAGCAACAAATTTCTTTTCTTGGAAAATTTGGATCATTACAATTCTTGAAGAATTAGAACTAGAATCTTTTATTGAATCATTCAATACCTAAAGATGAGGCAGAAAAAGCCACTTGGAAAAGGTAAAATAACAAAGCAAGGAAAATTATTGTGGACTCAGTAAAAGATCATATTCTTCTTTCCATCTCAAATCTAAAAAAGGCATTTGAAGTATTCAAGATAATTAAGGATACATTTGAAATCAACAACTCAAGTAGATTGATTACATTAAAAATCAGCTAATGAAATACTAAGATGAATAAAGGAGAAACAATCTCATCCTACTTTGGGAAGATTTCCAAAATTAAAAATCATCTATCTTCTATTGGAAGGAAATTAGAAGACCAAGAACTATCAATAATAGCACTTAGAATGTTACCCTTCTCTTGGGAAGCATTCATTCAAGTCTTTAGCAGATCTTCAATACCAACGTTTGATCAACTAAAAAATGATTGCACATCAGAAGAATCAAGACTAATCTCTAGAGGGATCATCTCAAATCAAGAGGGAGAAAATCAAGCTCTTTTCTTAGTCTCTAACAACAAAGGGAAAAATAGGAAATTCAAAGGAAAGAGAATAATAATTACAAGAGAAATGACTTCTCCAAAGTTAAATGTTATAAGTGTGAGAAACTCGGACATACTTTTAGAAATTGTTCAGAAAGGGAAAAGATTTTAGCTTTTTTAGCCAAATCAAAGAAAGATGAAAATCTATTATCCTACTTCGCCTTATCAAGTGAGATGAAATCAAATGAAAATGTGTAGATAATAGATAGTGGTGCTTCCCAACATACACCAGGATTTAGAGATAAGTTTGAAACTTTTGGAAATTATCGCACTGAAGGAGTCACCATTGGAGACAACTCCATCTATCTAGATAAAGGAATTGGGACCTGTTCTATACAACTAAGGACTGGAGTCACACTAAAATTAAAAGATTTTCTCTTTGTACCAGGCATAAAAAGAAAATCTAATATCAATTTCTGGACTAGCTGATGAAGGGTTTCAAGTCACATTCAATGATGACAAATTTTTGTACTAACCTAAAAACTCATATAAAAAATGCTATCACCATAGGGACTAGAGATGGGACCCTATATAAACTATGCAACATTCAAACACAAGCTCTTAACCACAGTCACAAATTCTAATGAAGTATGGCATAGAAGACTCGGACATATTGGATTTAGTTCACTTCCAAATGTAGAGAAAATCACCACTGGAACATTTAGCCTAAATTCAAAACATATAGGCACTTGTAAAGGATGTGCTCTAGGAAAGAACATTAAAAGACCTTTCCCTCTTAGTGAACACAAGTCTAAATTAGTTTTGGAACTAGTTCACTCTGACTTATGTGGACCTATGCCAACACTTTCTCTACGAGGTTACTCTTACTACATAATATTCATTGATGATTACTCTAGGAAAACTTGGATTTATTTTCTAAAGGTCAAAGAATCAAATGAGGTTCTATCAAAATTTAAAGATTCCAAAGAATTGGTGGAAAATCAAACGTCAAAAAGAATTAAAACCCTAAGACCAGACAATGGAGGAGAATATACTTCTAAAAATTTCAAAGTGTTTTGTACCTCTGTTGGGATTAAGAGGGAGTATACAATACCTTATAATCCTCAACAAAATGGGGTAGCAAAAAGAAAAAAAATAGAATCATTGTTGAAGAAGCAAAAGCCATGCTTCATGATCAAAACCTACACTTCTCATTTTGGGCGGAAGCCACCAATACTGCTGTATACATTCAAAACAGATACCTACACTCAATACTAGAAAATATAACACCTGAAGAAGTGTTTACAGGAACTAAACCTGACTTAAGTCATCTTAGAATCTTTGGTTGCCCTGCTTATATTCACATACCTAAAGAAAAAAGAACTAAGTTAGAACCATATGGGAAGAAAGGGATATTTGTTGGGTACAGTGAAAACTCAAAAGGGTAATGAGTTTATGTTCCTGGATAGAGATCAATTGAAGTAAGCAAAGATGTCATATTTGAGGAAAACACTGTTAAAATTATCAACAAATACAGAAGATGAGCCCTTTACAGACTTAGATGAAAATCTACAAACTAAAATTCAAAGGGAGAACATATTAGAAGAGAATGAACAATTACCAGATACAGAAGATAGAGACATCTCCAATATCAAGAAAAGACCATTATGGGCAAGAAAATGCCATTATGAGCAAGGAAATTGATTGAAGAAAATAATGTTGAGCCAGCTGAAATTTTCAGGGAAAGGAAGAAAACCAGAAACAAATCTTGTTATATTGCGTTATTAACTGAGCTTACTAAATCTGAACCATTAACTGTTGATGAAGCCCTATCTTGTCAATCTTGGAAAGATGCTATGGTTGAAGAATATCAATCCATACAAAAAATGAGGTTTGGGATATTGTACCTAGACCAAAAGACAAATCAATTGTTTCTTCAAAGTGGTTGTACAAAATCAAATATGCTTCAGATGGCAGTATTGAAAAACACAAAGCAAGGTTTGTTGCTAGAGGTTTTTCTTAGAAGGTAGGTATTGATTATGAAGAAACCTTTGCCCTTGTTTCTCAATATACTTCAGTAAGAACAATTATTGCAATTGTAGTAGCCAAAGGATGAAAGATACACCAAATGGATGTCAAGACCGCATTCCTAAATGGGGTCATTAATGAAGAAGTATATATTGAACAACCTGAAGGTTTTGTTATAAAAGATAAGAATCTATATGTGTGTAAACTCAATAAAGCTCTTTATGGCCTCAAACAAACACCTCGAGTTTGGTATGAAAGAATAGATAGCTACCTCACCAAATTAGGATACTCAAAGAACGAAGTTGATCCCAACATATATTTTGAAATCTCTAATGATGATATGTTAATACTTGTTTTATATGTTGATGATCTATTGATAACTGGAAATAGTCACTTATTGAAAGATGCAAACAAGATCTTGTAGCTGAATTTGAAATGAAGGATCTAGGTCTACTACACTATTTTTTGGGTCTAGAACTATGTCAAAAGAAAGATCATATCTTTCTAAATCAAGGAAAATACACTCAAGACATCTTGACTAGATTTGGAATGATGGACAACAAACCAGTTGCAACTCCCATGGAAACTAATCTACACAGACTAAAGGAGGAAGCAGTACATTCAAAATCTATTGACCCTACTCTCTACAGGCAAATCATTGGATCACTCATGTATATGGTAAATAGTAGGCCCAATATTTGCTATGACACAAATATCTTAAGTCACTTTATGTGTGAACCAAAGAAGATAGATTTAATGGCTGCAAAACATATCTTGAGATATCTACGTGGCACTATTGGTCTTGGATTAAAGTACATAAATGTTCAAATCAAACTTGAAGGTTATACGGACTTTGATTGGACTAGTTGTTCCATAAACTGCAAGGGTACATTAGGATGTTGCTTCAGCTTGGGTCAGCAATGATATCATGGTTCAGTAGAAAACAACTTGCAGATGCCTTGAGCTCCATCGAAGCAGAATACATGGCAGCCTCCATGGGAGTACTTGGTATGACAAATTTGTAATTACATTTGTAAATTTATATATATTCATGAATATTGAAAATTAGATTGTTTGCGAACTTGTAAAATGAAAGGTGACAATCTTTCATATGTGTTTT
The DNA here is from genome assembly GCA_028749045.1 of Cupressus sempervirens. Lineage (NCBI taxonomy): Eukaryota > Viridiplantae > Streptophyta > Pinopsida > Cupressales > Cupressaceae > Cupressus > Cupressus sempervirens. The sequence goes on from CM053787.1 coordinate 446,333,347, forward strand.
AGGTCACTATTATAAGGTGACGATCTTATCAATAATTGACCTACCTTCTGACACCAAATGTGTTGAAGGAAAGTGTTATCATTATTCTTCAGGCCGGATTTTACCGAACACATTGATAACCTTCATGGTTCTTTAGGCCGGATTTTGCCGGACACCATAATTGATTAACCATAGTTAAGTGATGTTTAAAACTTATATATTTGTTTAGTGAATTGAAACACCTATTGAATTCATATATATCTATACATTATATATATAAAAACATAATCTGATATAACCTTATACTGCAAATACTGATTTTTGATGAGTCTGGGCTTCCTACCTTGTCATTAATAATCTTGGAGATCATATTATCCATGTCAGTTCTTATTGATTACCATCAGGAGTCTTACCTTATGCTCATCTTGATTACTATCAGGTGTCTTGGTTTACAATCGCTTCATTAGTATCGGGTTGGTTTGACACCAATTAAATCGGTTACCTTGTTTTGTCTAAACACACCAATTAATATCGGTTATCATGTTTTGTCTATAACACCAATTTAGTATCGGGTTGCCATGCTTTATTACCAATCGGTGTAGTTAAGGTTATGTTAAGACATGATCACGTAGGATCATGCCCCTACGTGATTATGCTTCTATATATATATATATATATATACATAAATCATCAAGCCTTCTTATAATAAACTTCAAGCTTTTCAGATTTAATTCCTCTCAAGTCAGTAAATATAATTGCTTAGCCTCCACCAATAAGATCTATTAAACTTTACAATTTTTGGGGCTGATTTAGGCAATTTTTGCCTCAAAAGTCAGCAATCCAATTTGATGAGTCAGAAAAAATTGCCCAGCCTTCCTCTGATTGCAAAATCATTAAAATCGCTCAAATTGCAGTGATTCTTGTTACTCTAGATCAAATAGATCGTTAATCTTGGGGAGTGGATACCTGTTCTTGATGCTGACCTTATTAAGCATCCTGTAATCTATGCACAGTCTCATAGTCCGTCCTTCTGCTCCCCAAGGCAACGCAATAGGTCAAATGAGTTTCTTATCTAGGTAGGTTTTGCAGCTGCACTTGTAATTCCATCAATTCAGTAGTGGTCATTCGATAGGGTGCTTTGATATGGGTTTTTCCCAGGGCACCAAATCTATAGTGAAATCAAATAGTATGGATGGAGGTAGACTGAGGATTTCTTCTAGAAATACATCGTGAAAGTTTTTGAGGTATAGATAGCTTTCTTCAAAAGATTCCTTCAGTTTTTCTTTGATTTCCCCATCTTCAAAGATGTAGTCATCTTGATAAGTGGTTTCTTGGGGTTCTCTCAAGTCTTCAATCTTTACAACGGAGATTTCACACCCTTTCCTTCTACATCTTTTAAGCTGCATGGCTGAGATTTGGTGAGGTTTTACCTCATGCATTATCCCTTTTATGGGTTTTCCCTACTCATCCAAACACTCTACTGTCTAGGTAAGACAATCTACTTTAGCCTTGTGCTCAATGAGCCAATTCATTCTCATGATGATATCATAAGACCCTAAAGGTGCTACATATAGATTTACTTCAATAGAGAAGTTCAAGAAATCTAGCTAGGCCTCAAATAGACACTGCTCTACCCTAGCCCTTGTCTCATTTGCATACTCAACAATCCAAGGTTTTGCCATAGATCCAGTTCTCTTAGCAAACCTACTCAACAATTTTGGGGAAATAAAGCATTATGATGCTTCTGTATCAATCAATATAGAGATGGGATCACCATAAATCTTATCCGGAGTTTCTATAGTGCCCATTTGATGTTCAACTTGCTGTTGTCCAATGTTGCATGGATCCTCTGTTGATAGACAGCCTGTTGAGGAGGTAGTGGGGGTCGTAGTTGCTGATTGGTGTTGAACTTGTTGGGACATTGATTGGCGTAGTGGTCCTCGTCGCATGTAAAGCATCCTTTGTGTGACCCTTTCTTTTCATTCTCTTAATTGCTAGCATTGTTACTGGGGATACCTTTAACCTCCTTACCATTGTTTCCCTTGAATTTTGGTTTGTTGGGTGTGAAGTTCTTAAAACTTCTTTTTTGGGTTCCTGAGTCTAAATTATCAGCATTCCAACCGGTCTTCCTCTTGTTATCTTAGATGGAGTCATCCCTTTTAATTTTGTGCTCTTGTCCAAATGGCTCTCTCGAGAACTTCCTCCATAGTTTGTGGAGCAAGGACATCTACAACTTCCCCAATTCTATTGTTTAAGCCCATAATAAACATCCTAACTTTCATTTTTTTGTCTTGCTGATAAGGGGGAACATATTTTAATAAATGGGTGAACTTCTCCCAATACTTTGTACACAGTCAAATATTTTAATAAATGGGTGAACTTCTCCCAATACTTTGTACACAGTCAAATCTCCCCACTTGAGATTCTGGAAATCCAACAATTTCTGGTCCTAGAGGGTTTAGGGAAGCCATCGGTTTTTGAAAATGGAGACAAATGTGTCCAAGTGATCTTAGTGGTCTTAATGCTAAGCTCTATTTTGGTGTTTCCCCGCGAAGTAGCTGCTTCTCTAGATAGATGGTATATTTCCCTTACTGTTTTAGATGTTTCCGAAAAGCTCCTAATTTTGAAGTATTGCTCCATCTCAATTAGCCATGCCTCGACATCTTCTCCAGACTCAAAGCCTAAGAACCTAGGAGGTTTGATCTTCTTGATATCGATGGGCAGATTACTAACTATTTCTTGTTTCTTTTGCTTTTCATAGGGTGTTAATGAAGCTTGTTTTTCCATTTTGTTGTGGCTTGAGTTCTCAAGTTGTGTCCTTGGAGGGAGCGAGGAGTGAGTCTCCTCCTGACCTCGCCCAATCTAGGTTACCATTTCATTCATTCTCTTTTCCATATTTTTTAATTCTGTTTGCGTATCTAGAAAAATCTGGCTCAATAGATATGAGGAGTTCTGAGGGTTGGCCCTGTTGGTTACCTCGTTTTCTATAGCGTTTCCATTGCTGGCCATTTTGCAAGGTTGAGTTTTTCCTGAGATATAATTGTTTCTTAAATCAATATCATGCTTGCATTTGTTTACAAAAAGTATGATTGCTTAAAGAGATTAAATACGACAAAAGGGAAAAAGAAAAAAATGCCAATTGCTCATTTAATTGCTTTAACTGATTTTGATTGTTGCAACTGCAACTACATTATTTACAAAAAACATTACACATCAAAAAGAATTACTTAACAATAAACTGGACACCCTCATCCTGTGTATTCTGTCCATTTTCATCTCTAGGATTGTCTTGCCCCTTACATGGTTTATGATAAATCATAAGAGGATTAGTTTGCCTAACATTCCATGCCTCAATAAGTTCGTTTCTCATTATTGCCATCCTGGACGGAGTCCACCTAAATCTATCTTTCTTGATTTGTTGCAATGCTTGCACTAAGGTTTGGTTATCCTTGGTATGGAACAGTAGGAAGTCATGTTTTGGCATGTCCTTAATTAGATAGAAAAATGTGGGATGTCAGGGTTTCTTGCAAGGTGTCATACGGCTATACACATCCTGTTTAACATCCAAATCTATACTTCCATTTTTTCTAGTTTGACCAAAAAGTGTGATGAGCCTAGAGTTCAAAGTTGAACCTAGTGCTCTGATACCATATGTAACATGCTAAAAATCTGAAGTCTAGATAATTGATTAACTTAAAAGCAAAGGCATCTGTCTTAACCAAATGAAAAGAGATAAAAGTAAATCGGTTATTATACTCTTTCAAATGAAGGGAAAATCCAAGATAACTGTAATTTACATTTCCAAACAATTTAAAACTAACAACCATTTAGCTACTAGATTCACATGACATTTAGTTAATAATTACCATTTCACTTTCATTACCTAAACTAATTTCATGACTTTAGGAAAATATTCAAATACATGAAAGTAACATATTTATCAAATGAAATGTGAAGAACATGAAAAGGTTACTAGAGAATAAGCGTTGCCATGAGCTTAACCTCCCAATTGCGGACCCTTAGCATCTCCACACAATCTCCAGTGAATAAGGTCCTCCTTACCCTAGGAGTTGGCTTGGGACACCTTTATCCAACCACTAAGCATCCTGGTGTTAGAGTGTCGACTAATCAGCTGACGAGGCTGTGGACACTTTCCAATCAGCCTATCTCACAATTCCTAGCACTTTGACCTCTGGTGGTCATGGTGAAAATCATGCCATTAACTACCTTGGCCAAGGATTTTGGATGGGCAACTTAAATGCTCGATCACCCACCGCTCGACTTGACAATAAGAATTTATATAAAGGATTTCCATGAGCTAACATAGTTACTGTATTTAAATGTTATTACTGATTTTATAATTTTCTTTCATTGCAGGATTATTCCCACTCTCGCTCTCCCTTCACCTTGATCATGTTGGTCCTCTTTACTAGGGAGATTCATTATATGATATCTGATTCAAGAACAATTATACATTTGCCATCCTTCATGCCAATTCTGGCCTATGGCCTCATAAGTGAATTAGGTCTTCATTCTGATTGTTATTTTATCATATAAAGTAGTATCCCATCTCAGGGATATATTAATCATATCTCTGTATGGGTCAGCACTCATAACAAAAAACTTTGTATTTTCAAATTCAAAAGCTTATCACAGGCAAAGCATTTCGACAATCAAAAGAATGCTTCAAAATAACACATTCGATTTTGGACTTTCAAACAAATATAAGGGCCGACTCTAAGAAGAAAATGACAAGTTCAGGTTTCAAAACATAAGCATGATGAATTGCATGTAAACATAGAGCATGAGGTGTTTTAGTCAGCATGGTTTGAGAAATATGAGTAGAGCACCCGCTTGTGCTACCAAGCTTCCAATGGTGTCCAAAAAGAAATACTAAATTAATTCACAAGCTTCGGCATAGACACTACACAATTGCTGATTACAATCACCCTTTTCCTTGGGATTGAGCAGAGACATTATCTTGAACAAGGAAGTATTCTGTTCTTCAGAATGTAGAAAATAATATATGAACGCCTAAGTGGATGAGAGAAGAGAGTATATAATGCAACAAAGAGATTGGAGAAGATAGGAAAGCATCACTCACGTGCATGCTTAGTTACGCCAAGACTGAGGTTGCAACAAAACGTTCACACATCCTTTCAAATACATATTTTCAATAAGGAAAAATAAGAGACTATAGCCTGATGATATAAAGGCGACAAGAAATGAGGGTGGTCATTCAAGGCAATAAAATAAATAAGAAGTCATAGCAATGGTTCAAAATAAAGAATAAGGGTGGCAACAACATCTTTGCTCATGCCTTAGTATATTAATGTTGCCCCTTTATATTCATGCTTGTTTGAGCAACCTTAATATGCATGCATATATACACGTACATATATATTTGTATACGCCAAATTTTGAGATCTGCATACACACACACATACACACACACACATGTATACATCAGTGCACATTTCATTCCCACATAATTACGAGCATAGACACAATATTATTATTCTAAGATGTGATAGTATAACAAGGTACACTTAGACTCATCCATATAATGAAGGTAATATTTCTTATTTGAGTTTTTGTAATGTTTTATAATTTAATTGGTTAGCTCATGGTCATTATTTGTACTTTCTTTCTTGTCTAGCCCTTTCATCCTTGGTCCAGGTGGTTAGATTACATACCTGATGTTTAACAGTGGATTTGGGTGTCCCCTTCCTAACTCCCATTTTGGCAAAACTTCGCCCCTTCATTGTGTTCCTGCAAAGTGGAAATGGTTCTGGGTAATATCATATTTCCATAATTTGAAATAATAATAAAATATTAGAAACACATTTCCAATTTCTAAGATATTCATTTTTCGATTCTCATTATAACAGCTAACTAACATGTCATATGAAGCAATAACTAATAACTGAAATTCCATTTCACAAGAATCAAAATATCTCAACAACTTTATCGATAATTCCATTTGACATGAACAATTATTTCAACAAATTTACCAAACAACTAACTTCACATGAATTTCCAATGGCTAGAAAATTATTTTTCAATGTAGCAAAAAACTTTGGGTTGTAACACTTTTCCATTCCTTTGGCTCTCCTCCTTTAAATATATCTCCCCCTTTGACATCAATGGCAAATGGATAACCATTGAAAATAGTCATCAAATGCCCCTGCCATGAAAGTTTACTCGTACTCCCCCTAAGAAGAATTCCTCAGTGCTCTTTCATGCTCTAGCATTTCCTCTTTTAAACTTTGACATCAACTTTTTACTATAATAAACTTATCTTGAATCATCTCATGCTTTTCTCCAAGGGTTTAATGAATACTCTCATTTCTATCTCCCCCTAAACTTATGCTTCTTTCAACTAGGAGGTGTATAAACTGCAAGTAGCACTTGCATTTGTTTTTCCTTCTCCTTTAGTTAATCCCTTTCTCCAAACTTTTATAGTTTTTCATTTCTGGTTATCTTTGGCATCCCATCTTTTGTCATCTCTATGAGTTTCTCCAACATCAAGTCTATAATGTTTTGCTATATGCCCATAGTTATTGCACATATAACATACAATGTTATAGTTCAAATATGGAGCAAAATTTCTGCTTCTCCAGCCATGGTGATTTCCCATTTTTGTTCTGCATTCTCTCGCCTTGTGACCCAAATAGTTGCATGAATAGCAATATCCATAAAAGCTAGGTTGAGGTCTATGTTTATATACTTGATTTCTATAATCTCCTATAAATTTCATGGATGAATCTTCTATACTACTTCCTTCCTGATGAACCCTTTGAGTGTATGATTTTGTTTGTTTGATTGTCCTTCATAACCTACTATAGTTTTTCTTGTGGATGGTCTTTGACTATCAATTATATCTGTTAGAATTTCAGAGCTCTTTTAAAGTTTGAGACTATTATTCATTTCGATTTTTCTCTCATCTAGGTCCTTTTTCAATTTTTCAAATTTCTAACTCAATTTGGTACACTCTTCTTTTGCATTTAGATTATTTTCACATCATTCTCAGCTTGTTTGGATTCTTCTAGTTGAGTCTTTATTTCTTTAATTTGCATCTTGTACTTAGTGACTTTCTCTTTGAGTTTCTTATTTTGTTTGTACGCATAGTGCAATTCTTCCATGACATCCACATCTTCTTCACTAGATCACCCATCATTTTCTTCTTCTTCACTACATGCCTCATCAACATCTTTGTTTTCAGCACTTGTCTCACCATCACCTTCATCCTCTACTTGCTCGCTGGTTACGGCAAGAAAGAGTATCTCATTGTCTCAATCACCACTTTGGTACTAATCATTGCTAACTTCTGATGAGCTGCTTTCTTTAATTGAGAAAAAGATCTTTTTGCTCTTGTGAAACTTCTTCGTATGATTGTTTCAATATCAGATGATAATGTTTGTTTCTTCAGTTCTGTTATTTCTTCTTTATTAATCACAACTTTAATATTAAACTTATTTATTGACATGTTTATCCCTTTGATATTGATGATGCTTATAGTTTTATTCATCCTTTGACATCAATGACAATACTTTCATCACTATAGACTAGCTCTACATGCACCTTCAAACAAGGGAATACTAAGATAGTCCTGGTAATTTACCCACATTCTTTTTTTAAACTGGCATGACAATCAATGACTTATGTGCTAAATAGAAATAAATATACCCTATTGTAAACTTACAACTTGACCTGATAACATTTAAAGAAACCATAATAATATCAACATCTACGTATAAGATAGTCTTAACAAACCAACCTATATGACCATTTTAACTCTCTCTGATTGATAGACTTTATAAGTCACCCTCATAATAGTTGTCGATATGTAATGATGAAGCCTATGTTGAAAGTCAAAGGTCAATGAAGGCTCAGATTTGTAGAAGTTGCGACCACCCACTTGAGATGATAAAGAAAGCATCACACTATGTTTTTGAAAAAACTACTTTCTGCGCCAAATCTTTTCTCGAGGGCCAATCGTGTATTGTGTATGACAATGAAGAAATGGGGAATTGGTCTGAATCACAGTTTCAAAATGCAATGGGAAAATAATTCAAAGCCATTGAAGGTTAAAAACCCAAACAATAATCTCACCAACAAAAACAAGAACAGTTATGAGGAAGCCACAAGATAAACCTTGTGAAGCAAAACAAAAATGATCTCTGAAACAATCAAACTTGTTGATCCTAGCCACAATAGAAACCTCTGATATACGAAAAATGTCTTGCTTCACTCATCCTCCACACCATACTTAGTCTACATATATAGATTGTAGTTTTCCTGTAATCTAGGAAACCACTGAACCATAAATCGATTGAAGAGGGGTGACTACAACTCACATAACCCACTAACAATTCTATTTAATATGAGTTGTTCATACAACCAACTCATTTACATATAGTAATACTACTACATTGTAATTTATCAATAACCATGTGAGCACTAATATGATTTCCAGCACATTGGTTTTTTGGGAGGGACATGTTGGTTCCCAAAATCACAGATTGGAATCCTATGTGCTTTGCCAATCTCAATGCTGGGATATTGAATTGGTTATTGCCAACTTAATAGGACTAATCAACTTGATTCAAATCTTCTGCACTTCTAGCTCTACAAGACCAAGGTGGGTGCACCTACTTCTAAGCCAACTTCCCTGGCTCAGGGTTTTTATAGCAGATAACTTGGTAAATGAAACACTAAGATCCTTTCCAAATGGCAAGTAATCTGGAGATCCTTAGTATGCAGATTTTAAAATCAAATTTTGTAGATTTTTATAACTGTGCTTACTGAAAATATAAATAAAAGAATTTGATAAATTGTAATAATGAGTGGGTTGATTCCTTGAAAGGGTAATGCAGAAATAAAACACCAATTTTCAGGTTATGAATCAAATGAATGTATCTTGATGAATATAAAAACCAGGGCCTTGCTTATATGGGCAATAAAGTCAATTACATAAAAGTTTTTTAAGTACAAGTATATAGGACTCTATGCTTTAATACTATCAACAATCCAATTATCAGAATGTAAAGAATCAATTACATATGCAATTCTAAGTTAGTCTAGATTGAATTTTAATTTCAGTGGAAGGAAGATCAATTACAAAGATCATGGAAACAAATAAGTATTTCACTTTATCTCTGATAATCAAACTTAAAATGCTGTAATTTATCTTCTATACAATCAAATACCTAGAATTGCTCACAAATGCCTTAGTGACTGAACTTATGTCTATAAAGGACTGAACTTATCTCTATGCGGACTCCTTTTATATAAGCAAAAACATTGAATCCTTATTTATCATGCAATGATAAAAATGTCAGTTGAAATGCTTGTGAACAAATGTCTCTATTGTCGGCCCCTTTCTCAGAGCTCTTTGTATCTCAGAATGATTAAATTGCTAAAGTTGTCATGTATTTTTCATTTCTTAAGAATGCTTGTATATGGAAGTTGTGTCTTTTTATGTGTCTCCTTTTTTATCTTTTGCCACTCCTATTTATAAATGATTGAAAGGATGAAAGACTATATCCCTACCAACGCACCCCCTCATAAAAGACAACTAATCAGAAGTTTTTGTTATACAACTTATAAATTCATTTGGAACGCCGAATTAATATGTTGGCCAAGTATGAATTTGTTTATATGTTTCAAAACAAGATGGGACATTGGTCGGCCTTATACACGAATAAAATAAATCGCTTGCCGTGATCTTGTCCTCAGGGCCCTCGAACGTCTTCTTAAATGAGTTCCTTTATATAAACTCAAATTTTCTTGACTATCGTACTTCGCTCGAATTACTTTCTTCTTCAATGTGAATCATTCTTCGCAACTTACCCAAAATGGAGGAGAATTAATCATGTTGGCTCTTGGGCACATTCTCCCCTACAAACTTGTCTTCTGTAGAATCAACGTGACCAAAGTTTGATGCTGCAAACATTGCCTTGAATCCAAATCCCTAGGACTGTGAAATTCAAAGTTGTTCTTCAGATTCTTTCTAGAAGTGAGTGGTAAGGCAATGATGATCATGGAGCTTAGGAAGAGGGTGGAATTCTAAGGTACCACAGAGGGTCATTGATTGCTACATTCTCCGATCATTTGAAGGACAACATTATTAATTAGGTTGAGGAAATGAATCTTTTTGGGGTATCAGATAGTCTGCATCTATTGGAATTTGGCATTTTGAGATTGAAGGGGATTGCAAACTCATCATCGATGCTATTTGTGGTATTGCCATGGCTGGTTGGAGGGTGGAGGAAATTATAGGAGACATCAGAGTACTCTTGTCAAGTTTGGAAGGTTTCATCCTCAAAAATACTTATAGGGAGGGAAATGTTGTGGTTGACCCTTTAGCAACAATGGGTCTATGGCAAATGGGCTTACGATGTTGGAGAGATGTCAATGTGCTACCAAAAGAGATGAAAATTCTCCTGAGGCATGGAGAAAGTAATGAACCATATAGCTATTATATAGACATGATTATTTTATGTTTATTGGTTTGGCGTTCTTATGGCCATATGGGTAAATTTTTTTGTTGCCCTCAATTCAAATTTGTATGAAGTTATAATGAAGGTTGAGCAATTACATCTTTGTTCGTGTGGATGGTGTTTAATGACAAGTCATTGCCCTCAATCAAATTTAAATAAAGTTAGGGTGACAAGGCTATTATATTAAGACTGACCATGTGGATAGTTCTTTAGGACAAGTCACAACCTTTGCACCCAATAGAACAAGGGAGGTTGTTTTCATAATTCAAATTTGGACCAGAGTAAAAATATTAGGAATAGTAATATTTATCATCCTAATCGGCCACTAGATTATTTTTGATAGGGGGATGGTTTAAATGTCACTTTGAATTACCTTGATGTTGATATGATGAATATGCTGCATGTGATAGAGGACACCTTGAATGAGGCTTGGAGAAATATCTTTTATGGTAATTATGAAGATTTTCATAGTGACTTGGTTTTACGATTAAAGGTGCATTTGGTTTCCTTTTTGAGCCTTACGTTGCTTTGGGTCTTCATCTCTAATCTCTTTTATGTTATTGAATTCAAGGCTTTTCTATTTGCTGGCCTGGGTTGGGATTGTCTATGTGTGGAACCTAATAAGATTGATGAGGTTTACAAGAGCGATCCAACAATCTAGTTCATATGTAAGGAGGATGACATAGTCTTCTTCATGGAGAGTATGATGGTGACAAGAACCTCGCCAAACCGTTTGTAAATTCCTGGAATGAGTGTCGTGTTATTGTGGGGGGGCATTACCTTTGAAATCAATGAAGAAGTGATTGGGAAATCCATGAGCCCGTCAAAAGATGGTAGAAAATTAAAAAAACAAGCAGAACTTCGAACATGGCTAACCTCAACTAGTTGTTCAACCTCGACAAGCAACCTGTTAAGCGTTGTGATGGCTTCAACATAGAGAAGTTGCTAGATATATGGCCATTGGTGTGTACCATTGTTATGAAATATTTCACTTTGCAGGGGTGTTTAGGTTTTTATTATTATTACCATTTTTTCATTTTTGAACCACCTTCGTAATAGTGACCTAGTCTCTATCTTGTTCTATTTGCTTCACTCCCTAGGTAGTAATGTTTAGGTGATTAAGGAGGCCAAAGATAATGGAAACAATTTCACTATTTTACATCATGGTTTAATTTATAGGTTCTATAAATTCCACTTGGTACTTTGCCTTCTGAGGAATATGTTTGCTTAGTCATCCTCTATCGCCCTTTCCCCTTCATTGAGTGCCTATTCCCCTCCTGTGGGTGGTGTCCTTCCTTCTGTTGGGCCTTGGAGGAAGAGATGTCTTAACATTAAAACTTTAAGGTCCCCCCAAGACAATTCCCCAACAACTGACTCTGCTGAGGTTTAGAAAAAGAAAAAATCTGGAAGCCCCACCCAAGAAAAGAAGCTAAAGAGAAAACCCAAAACTAGTGTTTACAATGTGGATTCAAAGATCAATTTTATAGAAGAAACCCCTTCTCATTCCAACAAAATAGCTACCAAACCAGGAAATAAGGGTAAAAAGAAAATTGTGGAGTCTAGTTCTGAGGAGTCGGAGGAGTTTGAGAGTAAGGAGAGGAGAAAATCTGATTTTGTTGACTCCTCTTGTGTGTCTCCCCTGCCCCTGAGCTTAATGTTGAAGTTAACTGCCCTCCCCCTTTTTCTACCCCTGCTAAAGATAATATCTAAGTTGCCGGTTTGGGTTCGGGATGGATTCAGGCTTGAGTTCGGGTTCGTGGGTGTATATATATAAACTATGATATATGAGATGTTTTATGATCTGGCGCAAGTAACAATTGGAGGTGATACATGAGATGCTTTATGATCTGGTGCAAGTAACAATAGGAGGTGATACATGAGATGTTTTATGATTCTGGTCTATTAATTACTCAGTTCAATAAGCTAAACTACGTAAAACATTATTCAAGATTTTAATGTGTTGCATCAAACTTTCATAACAAGATTCATATGCAAGCGAGAAATTGGGAGGAGTTAAAAGTATCTTTTAAAGGTTTTAATCACATCATTCTCATAACCAAATTCATGTACAACTACATAAATACTAGTCATGACCTGAAACATACATATATTTCTGCATATTTGTGATGAAAATTGGACCAAAAATTTAGGATAAAAATTATAATATTATGGGATCACATCAACCATTTTCTGAAATTCACAAATAGACAGCTCCTGAGAAAGTAAAAATAGTTTTTTCATTGACTAAAGGTACAAAAGATGAATACTATACTATATTGTGTTGAATCAAGCTCTTACATGCCGTATTTTTTAGAGATTGCACTACAATGCTTTAGCAAATACTAGAAAGAATTGAGTACGAGCTGACCTAGACATCCTTTTTCTCTATCCAGCAATAAGAGATAATATAGGACACGCTTCTAAAAACAATTAAGGATATTTGCTTTGACTTGGTAGTTTGACCTGTACTTGGGTCCCCAAGGTCCTTGACGGGTCCCCACAGGGCTCGTATTTCAGACTGTGGGTCTGTGGCTGAACCCACAATCCAAAATATGGAGCTTGTGGGGACCCGTCGAGGACCTGGGGCAAAACACAGACCTGCCGCAAACCCATACCTAGATCCCCCTGGTAGAGTCTGAACCCAGTAACTTAGGATAATATAATCATTGAGGAAGTTCCTATGAAGGAAGCCACTACTGCCTCAAAGGAGTCTGATGGTTTGGTTGGGAAATTGCAGGTATCGAAGATGACCTGAGGAGTCTTAGGAAGGAGGTTAAGGGTTTGGATCATAGACTCTAGATGGCTATATGGCTGCTGGTTGTGTGTTGTTTGTCTGCTTTTGGGGCCTATTGGGCCATTGTCCCAAAAACTAAACCAAATTGCTGAAAGGAATTATGTCAAACAGTTTGCATTCAACCTCTTATTTCTCTGTTTAATGTTTTAAACCCCTTATAACTCCAGAAATCAAACATTTATTTGTTTGTTGTGTTTGTGCATGGAATTGGTATCATACAACATAAACAAGGAAGAAACTACAATAATATGCAAAGTGGAAATGAACTACAGCCAAATAAATGTTATTTTCAGAATTCATAAAACCAAATACATGGCAGATTTATCAACTCACTAATTACTCCAGCATTATTAACAAAATACTCCAGCACATGCTTTTGAACTTGCTGCTACAGTACTTTGTCCTTCAATCAGTCCACTACCTTCGTAATATCATTCTCTCAAAGCGGCATAAGCGTCGGACAAGTAGTGAAGAAGATATGAGCAAAATACCAAATCCGCCTGTAGCCGGAAATGCAACTAAACTGCTTGATAATGAAGCCGATAACAAAGAATTCCAAAGGCCAAACCCCAAGGGAATGACGTCTAGAATGTTACAAGAGAGGATAAACGTCCTCAAATGCCAAGAACGGAGCTGCAACTCACACGCCAATTTCTTCTCATATTCCACCTTGTCTAATGAAGCCACAAATGCTTCCTTTTATTCTATTCCCAAGGGTCCGCTCAACTCATATGGGCAATGTGGGATAAAAGATGTGTAATATATAAAACATATATTAAAATACCCCTTATGTCTCCCTTGGGTACACATCACCATAAAATAAATATTAAAGTAACACTTTAATATTTTACAATTAAATTAGACGTTACTTTAATAAAACTTCAGGCACTAAAATGTATTAGCAATCGGACTCCGAATAATGCGAGTGATAGCTCATCGGAAAGCTCTCATCGAGGAGTATCGAATCCAATCACCAAAATTGACCTACACTGTGTCCTGCCGACTTACTAAAAATAGTAAGTATGCCTGAAATTGAGTAAATCAACTTCGTTTTGGCCCAAACTGGAAATGACTAGGCCAAAACACTCCAGGATCCCATTAAACCCTTCGTTAGCCCTCGGGACCATGTAGAACAAGGCTAACGCACACACACTTGGTCAACTACTAAAAGAACGTGAAGGCCAAAAGATGGGATCATTACATTTTCATTACTAGTTTCTATATGTTTTAGGACTTTTGGTTATGTTGGTTTTGCTCTGCGTGGCAGTGTTTAAAAACTTTACACTTGAATTCTGTTAGGTTAGCTTATGTTTATACTATCTGCTTGTTTTTTGTTAATTTTTTAGGATGGTTTTTGATAAAGGCAAGTATAGGTGGCTGATGGATGTTAGTAATCCTTCGAGATAGTTGTATATGGGTTGGCTTCCTGGTTTTTGCTGCTGCTAATATAAAAAACAAATGCTTATGTGCAAGTTTGTTCCTTTGCCTTACACATATTACCAACATATACGAGAAAAGATTTGATTAGTGTAAATTATACTCGTTGATATTATTTTAATATGACTATATTGGTCAAATCCCACCCAAATCCAAAATTTGACTGACATGCTTTTTATTAAGTCTTAGTCTACATCTCTAACCAGATAATCAACACAGAGTTAAAATAGTTTACTGTAAATTCCTTTGTTATTTGGTTCATCAACTCCTGGTTATTATTGTTATCGTTTTTGAAGTTTTACTTTTTCCTTCAGATGTGGATAGCACTAGTTCTTGCAACAAACAGTGCAACATGGTTCAATACTGCTGTTCTTGTCACCAATATGCGAAATTTTCCCTACAGTAGGGGCACTTTAGCAGGCATTTTAAAAGGTTATGTTGGCCTAAGTGCTGCAGTATATACAGAAATTTACATTGGAGGCGTTGAGAAGGATTCTGTGAAGCTTCTGTTTCTTCTTACCGTGGGTATTCCTGCTGTTTGTCTTCTTTTGATGTATTTTATTAGGCCTTGCACACCAGCTTCAGCAGAAGACTCGGAGAAGCATGGATACTTCACCTTTATCCAAGCTACAAGCATTGTTTTGGCATTTTATCTTCTAACTTCTGCGATTTTAGATGATGTTTTCTCCCTAGATACAACTTTTATCTCTAAGATATTTTTGGGCTTAATGTTTGTCCTCCTTCTGACACCAATTGCAATTCCTCTCAAGCTCACATTTCTTGCAATCAGAGATGATCCTCACAGAGAGCCCCTTCTGGGTACTGAAGATAATGGTTCAGCCTCCAAGTCTGATGCAATTGAAAGCTTACAAGTGAATGCCTCAAGTGAAAATCTCCTATCAAATATGCCAGATACGAATGAAATGGAAAGGGATAATTCGAATATGTACCTTTGTGTAGCACACCCATCCTTTACAGAAGATGAATTGGATATAGATATTCTTTTAGCAGAAGGAGAGGGAGCGATTCGGAAAAAAAGGAAGCCAAGAAGAGGAGAAGATTTTAAACTGCGTCAAGCACTTGTCAAGGCTGATTTCTGGCTTTTATTTATTGTCTACTTTTGTGGTGTAGGTTCTGGTGTTACAGTCCTAAATAATTTAGCACAAATTGGTATTGCTGAAGGCTTAGAAGATGTCACCATTTTGCTGTCACTGTTTAGCATTGCTAATTTTATTGGACGACTTGGTGGTGGTGCAGTATCAGAACATTTTGTCAGGTTTGTCCATTTTTGTCCATATATGTTGCTTCATTTGCCAACTCCTCTAGCAAAAAAAAATCATTTTTTATGTTTTCTATGTTTTAGTCAATTAGCAAGAGAAAGAATAAGCCATTGTTATAATAAATGAATTTGAGTTCTATATGGCAATATATGATCTAAGAGATTTTCACAAAAATCATTTTTGACTCCAGGAGCTTCATAAAATTGTTAATCATTCAATTTTTATGATTATGTGATCCAACTAAATAACTTAATAAATGGGAAAACCAAAATATTGCTTGATCATGCTGTGATATGATTTTTTTCTTTCTATTAAGCAGATCAAAAGCAATACCTCGGACAATCTGGATGACAGTTTCACAGACAGTAATGATTGCAACTCATATTTTATTTGCATCAGCTATTACAGGGTCCCTGGAAGTTGGTTGTATCCTTTTGGGTATATGCTACGGAGTTCAGTTCTCTGTCATGGTGCCCACTGCTTCAGAACTTTTTGGGCTTAAGCACTTTGGAATGATTTACAATTTCCTTACCATAGGGAACCCATTAGGGGCTTTGATCTTTTCCGGCTTGCTTGCAGGCTATATCTATGATATAGAAGCTGCAAAACAAAGTTTTCTATTAACATCAGATGTTGAGTGTGTAGGTAGCAGTTGCTTCAGGCTCACTTTTTTAATCTTAGCAGGGGTATGTGCCGTGGGTTCTCTTTTAAGCATATATCTTACATATAGGATAAGACCTGTTTATGAAATGTTATATGCAGGAGGTTCTTTTCGCATTCCAAGGACAGATGATTCTCAGGAGCAAAAGTAAGCCCCTGTGAATTTTGTTATTTAGAGATCTACTGATGTTCAGTGGTATGTCCTAGATTGTTGCTTAGAGATCTACTGATGTTCAGTGGTATGTCCTAGATTGTTGCTTAGAGATCTACTGATGTTCAGTGGTATGTCCTAGATTGTTGCTTAGTATATTAGGGTTAAGATTTGAGACTATTACACAGTTTTATGAATATCATTTGAGAGAATTTAAATTGCTGATGAGGAAGTGTATTCTACAATTCAGAGCTCGTTTATAAAAATGCTATTATATTTATTGTCATGCATATTGCTGACAGAGGAATAGGAAAAACTAAGTGTTCTGCACTAATATTCTATTTAGTGGAAATTATATGACATTCTTTTAGTGTAACCCATTACAATAGATCCAAATTTGATCATGGTTAAAATGTTTTCAAATTGCATCTCATTCTTTGGGATATTTAAAACTACCATGTACAGTACTTTCCTGAGGCTGAAAAGTGATAAAACTGCATTTAAAGAACATTGATTCCCCTGTTTATAGAAGGATGATGTGGGCAGGGTATGAAGTATTTTCTGTTGGGTGCATAGACTATACTGTTTCCTTCTGGTATATGGGGCAAAAGAAAATTGCTCCATTTTATATGATAAGTTCTTTGTTTCTGTAAGTTAAATGGAATAATTTATATTCAGATATGCTTTTCAATGGAATTAAGTATGATCTTGACAGTAAATTACTTGGCTTGGAGTGAAAAGAAATCTATTTGGTGTTTGAAAATTGAAAAAGGCAATTAAGAGTTGCAGGAAACACTGGGGTAAGCAGAGATTTGTTTCTGGCCTCAAAAACACTTTGGAAACATAAATTACTGCCCTGGAAATTAGCAGGAACTGCTTAGTAAGAAAAGTAACATGTGTCTTCACCATTTTTCCATCTCCTTTTTATTTGTCTACAATTTTGCATTCAAATATTATTTGCAAGAAATACGGGCAAGAATTTCAATTAAAAATAAGATTTAGGACTGCTCAAAAATAATCAGCAGAGGTTACATCTATGGGATCACTAGCTCCATAGATTGTTCCTTAGAAAGTTAAGAAGCTACTACTAGAAAAAATAATTGAAGCAGCAGCATGGAGACTTGCCTGTAGAACCTAGGAAGGAGTTCATCTAACTCTAATACCACCATAATTATTTTTCACAATACTGACGCTTAAACCTGAGCCACCTAATTTAATAGGCTGAAACACAACCCTCATAAACACTAGTGAAATGGTAAAGGAACTTGGTACAAGGAGGTGTCATCATGCTAGATGATGCTGAGATTATTTATGTCACACAGGACAATCTTCAAGGTTCATACAAGCTAAGGCCAAGGCAAAACCTCGAGAGAATCAAGAATATTAGTTAGCCACACAAGATAAGCAAGCATTCCAAATCATTGAATTGGAGAACTTGTCAAAGCTATTGTGAATACACTGCACATCATGAAACACCAAATGGCATGAAGAATCCGTTTTTTAAATACAACACAAGAATCCATCTTATAACTACAATATTTGCAACACTTGCTTCCAACAAGAAAAATTTCCTACGAAGGACTACCTACATAACACACTAGTAAAATAGAACACTCAATGGAAGACACTGAACCTCTCCTTCCCATTAACATCAAGTTGAACTATGTAGAAACGAAATCAGACAACATGACAACTCCTACAAGAGTCAACAACTGGGGAGACATTAGATGCTGTGGTACACACCATGAATAAATTCCAGAGTTGATAAACGGGATGTTGTGGCAGCCACCATGAATTAATTCCAAGCAAGATAATGCTAAAATCAGTACTCCTAATCAGCTTGTCAAACAAGAAACTGTATGGGTGGTGTGGGTAGTCATAAGGAGTTGCATAAGTTTTTAACATTTGATCAAAGATCTCATTGACTGAGATCAAATGACAAAGTGCTTACATCAACTAAACTGAAATGCTTTTTTAGAACTTCGTAGTTATCTCACTTCTTCAAACATCTTTCCTTCCACACGACCCTCAATAATGATTTTAAAATTACCTTCCACCTCTATTTTGTGGAGTTAGAAGTAAGCTAAACCTAACTGTTCAAGGAGAGCTACAACCTATACATCATTGGTAGATTTTGAATAGAATAAGAAAAATCCCATTTTCAAGAAGACATTTGAAGATAATTTGATGAAGCCATTACTATAAATACTTGCCATTTTTTTCCATTCTTTTTATTGATTACCCCATTATAAATTTTAATTACTTGTTACATTTTAATTAACCTTAGATAGTTTAGATGAGGTTTTTGATAACCTTCAACTGATGAACCTAACTTTTGGTACAACTTAGGAACCTTTTGCAATGACTTCCCTTTTTATTGTTGAAACGCTTGTGAGCTCTAGTACTTTTCCATCCACTATTGTTGGTTTGTTGATAGTTATTAGATAATTGGTTGTTGGGTCACCTCCTCTTGATTTGCCATTGACAACCATTGTTGGTTCGTTGTTGACAATTGCTACTAGTTCACTATTGATAACCATTGTTGGTTTGTTGTAATGTCCACTATTTAGCACAAGTTTATAAGTTTCCCATCAGCCTAC
The DNA here is from genome assembly GCA_028749045.1 of Cupressus sempervirens. Taxonomy (NCBI): domain Eukaryota; kingdom Viridiplantae; phylum Streptophyta; class Pinopsida; order Cupressales; family Cupressaceae; genus Cupressus; species Cupressus sempervirens. Next base: position 446,352,753 of record CM053787.1, read on the forward strand.
TTCTTCATGGTCACGTAGGCTAAGCAAGACATTTACAATATTTTGAAGCCATTTGGCCTAGGTAGTTTCAGTTGCAAGACAATATGAGGTGTTTGGATACAGGTTTGGGCACACTTAATATTTATAGTAAGTCATTATGGACATGTTAGAATTTCAACTGCAATGGCATGTCGACAATAATTTGGATATATCGGCAAAGATCATTTATTTATCATTAATATAATTTATTATACATTAGTAAAGTTGTTTTATAATGGTAAATTTAATTATTAAACTTTATTAAGGCATAGTCTATAGTTTGTGGGAAATATTCAATTAAATTACCCTCATTATTCTACAATACATTGGAAGCATAAATAAAAGTTGGTGGGGGTTTAAGTGAAGGAAAATCATGTTATATAGCATGAATGTAAGAATTTGCCTTTGGCAAATAATGAAAATGCCAAGATCTAGAAGCTTAGTTGATAGCACAAGAAGAGAGACAAATGATATTATCCTCAAATGAGTTGATTCATAGATGATAAATAATAATGGGTAATGGGATGCCCAAATCAGATTCAGATAATGAAATAAGAGACAATACATGTAGATATGCTTGATTATATAAGTAATGCAAGATAATTGGGAGTCATGTAAGTGATAAGAACAACAACTAAGCTCATGTCCACTAAAGGTGGATTATCCTCCATTGTGCATGAAAGTATGTGTGGCTATGAGAGGATAAGAACACTAAGGTGTATTGGACAAAGAGAGAGGTGAGACAACATGTGCTCAAATAAGGTGCAAACTCCTATGTATCTATATGACAACTAATATGACAATACATTATCCACTCCCTTAAGTGCGACCTAGGGGAATGCACTTAAGCTTACAAAAGCTAGATGACAATGCATGATGGGTTTCGACTATTAAGTCATGTTAGGTACCCATGTACAAAATGCAGAAACAAATGATATGCAATGCATTCTCTCATAAAGTGGAGAGAAATAGGGAAAACCTCAAGGGAGAAACCCTCCCTCAAAAAGAGAGATGAAAAGACAAGATGCATGTATGGACGGAGCAATCAAGACACCCCCCCACCATTATGACATACATCATGCATATACAGTGCATGTATGGATGGAGTAATCAAGACACCCCTCCTTCCATTATGACATACATCATGCATATACAATAAGGAATCCACATGTAAGAAGGAAGAAGTGGAAGAGAGACCAAGGAGCCCCCCTCCCCTTGCCCCTTCCTTTAATGTAGAATGTACACTTGTGGTAGATGCTCTAGGCGTGATGTAGAAACTTCTCCATGAGTATAGAACAACATTCCTGCCCTTAGGAAGAAACAAAAACCAAAGGTGCACCAATGAAGCCTCCCCCATCTATAGGAAGAAACCTCAAAATATACAAAATCTCTAAGACCTACTTAAGTGTCCCCATGTCAATACTGAAAGTTGCCTCCTCCAAATCATGTGTACCATGCCACTCTGTTGAAAACGACAAATCAATATCAATTGAGGATGAATGTAGAACATGTGCCGAAGACTCTAATGTCTCTTATGAAGATAAAGTGACCTCCTCCAACTATTGTATCAAAGTATCCACCATCATGTCAAACTTGAAAGAATGATCAAGTAGAGAATGAAGATGAGGGTCAACATGTTCTCTTGGAACAAATTGAGAAGTATCATCTTCACCAAAGACGAGATGAATTCTGTCAATAATGTCTCCTAAATTTTCAATATAGGACTCCACAAACAAACCCACAATGTCTGTTAAGTAATCATACCATGGAATTGAGTTTGGAAGACAAGATATGTCCTATGGCACTAAATCACTTGAATCCATGGATGTGTAAATGCAAGCATCTCAAGGACAACAATAGATGTTATCTCAATTGGAGAAGTAGGAGTTGCAACTAGAGGCTCGGGATCATTATGATTCTCAATATGTTCATGAAATGCAATCATCGATAATGTATGCTCATCATAGGGAATATTATCTTCATCATCAAGTAGAATGAGAAAATTTGCAATTAGATCTTCTAGGAAAGCAAGAAAATGTGGATCTGAAAAGTGAACCGGAAAAATGGTCCAAAATGTGCATGAGCAATTAATATCATCAAGGATAGATCTGACTTCAGAATAGTAAGGACCCATGGTGTAAGCAATCAACCCCATGCTATCTAAATTCATTTTCTTCCAAGAAAACTTTTTATCCTTGGACTTTGGCCTAGGAACAAGTCTATAAAGATTCGACAATATATTTAGCCATCTATAGTATGATGACGCCCTTTGCTCATGATGCATACTTATCCCCAATAAAGACTATAATTGTAGGATGTTTGGTAAATGCATTGATTTTATCCATGATATACTTCTCTCCCAAATAAAATTGAGATCAACAACTCATTGCTATATATATATATATATATATATATATATATATATATATATATAGAGAGAGAGAGAGAGAGAGAGAGAGAGAGAGAGAGAGAGAGAGAGAGAGAGAGAGTTTTGGCACTTTATACTTTGTGTGTGTGTGATTACCAATTGTCAAAATGGACCAAAGTGGACCTCTAATTTGGATGATTACAACAAAAATTGTGAAGCTATAACAGACTCAACAAGAAAAGACACAAGATCGCTCAAAGATCTAATCAATTACAAGTGCCAAAATAGACCAAATGTTGAAAGTATTATGTCTACTTAAAACTTATCCAAACCGATACAAGATTTCGAAAGAAGACAAAAAAATGTACTTAAAAAAATTTGCACTTGAAAATGTGTTTGTATGAGCCTGAATGAAGTCTTTGAAGTTGCAAAAGCAGGATTTGTGATTTAAAAAATAATCAAGATCAAAGATCATAAACAACTTGCACCAATGTGTAGTCCACAAAACTCTACCCCCACCCCCCACCCCCTTGAAAAAAAATTGCTTGAAAAATGAAGTTTGAATTAGTGTGATATTGCTATTAGAAAATCACCTCTATTGCACATGCAAAATTCAAATGACTCTAGATTTGGCCTTAGATGTCCGATTTGGATGATATGAAAGTCAATTTTGGGTTTTTTAGACTTTCTAAATGTGATGCCAATATATGATTTGCACCAAGCAACTCAAATCTTGACCAACAACAAAATTCTCTCCAAATAGGCTATGAAATGAAACACTTATGACTCTTATAACATATAAGAATTTGCCTAAGGCAAAGAATGAAAATGTCAAGATCTAGAAGCTCAATTGAAAACACAAGAAAAGAGACAAATAAAATGATCCTTAATTGACTTGATTCATAGATGATCAATAATAATTGGTAATGGGAATACCCAAATAGGATTTAGATAATGAGATTATATACAATACATGCAGATGTGCTTGATTCATAGAAAAAAATCCAAAATTATTGGAAATGCCAAAAAAGTGATTTGATTTGTCCCACGCTCTCAAGATGAGTGAAAAAAACTCTTAGAAAATACTATAAACGAGATGGAAATGCCCTCATTCAACATGATTGGATATTGATGAAATTGGCGACTTTGTGGAGATTTCTCTCTTGAGTTAGGAGGATGCAAAATCTCTAGGTTAACAATCTTGATGTCATTGGAAGACATGGTCTTGAGAGCCAAAAGCTAAATTTGAGGTTTTTTTGTGTTTCCAGGTAGATTCTTATTTGCAGAAAGTTATTGTATCTAGGTGAAAAAGTTCCAAATTTCTAGACTTCTGATTTCTTGTTGTCATTGATAATATTATTGAAGAGATTGAATTAAATCCAAGTGTTTTTAATGTGCTTCAAACTTCACAATACATCCCTATTGGTTGTACTAGGTAATGTGTTTTAGAGGTAGTAATTAATCTTTGGGTAGTTGTGTCAATTCCATACTTGATCGTAGTTCTTTCTGAGTTTTGTCCAATATTTTCCAGCTATGTGTTGATTATATATGGACTGGGTAGGTGGATATAAGACAACCAATGTTGTACTTACTCACTATAGGAAACCATCTTCATTCTAGAAGTAGTAATCTGCACAACAGGATTCAAAAATAAGTATATGCAGTAGGAATTTGAGATTGGATTATTGTTCGAACTAGGATAAAATGTGGGTGATAGAACATAAGACCTCAAGTTAGCAAGTATGTATCCAAACACCAAAACTCCGGAGGCCAGAGTTGGTGATGGACCTGCAGCTTATTCAGTTAGCATGTTTGTAAGCCCAACCGACAATAGGCCAGGGACCCCACCACCATGTGGGTCCTAGAGTGCATTGGCCCAACATTAACACCACATGGGGAGAGGGGTGAGAGTAGAACATAAGACCTCAGGTTAGAAAGTATGTATCCAAACACCAAAACTCCAAAGCCCGGAGTTGGTGATGGACTTGCAACTTATTTAGTTAGCATGTTTGTGAGCCCAACCGACAACAAGGCAGGGACCCCACCACCACGCGGGTCCTGCGGTGCATTGGCCTAGAATTAACACCACATGGGGAGAGGGGCGAGAGTAGAACATAACACCTCAGATTAACAAGTATGTATCCAAACACCAAAACTCCAAAGACCGGAGTTGGTGATGGACTTGCAACTTATTCAATTAGCATGTTTGTGAGCCCAATTGGCAACAGGCTGAGGACCCCACCACAACATGGGTCCTGGGGTGCATTGGCCCAGCATTAACACCACATGGGGAGAGGGGCGAGAGTAGAACATAAGACCTCAAGTTAGCAAGTGTGTATTCAAACACCAAAACTCCAGAGGCTGAAGTTGGTGATGGACTTGCGACTTATTCAATTAGCATGTTTGTGATCCCAATTGGCAACAGGTCAAGGACCCCACCACCACGTGGGTCCTGGGGTGCATTAGCCTAGCATTGACACCACATGGGGAAAGGGGCGAGAGTAGAACATAAGACCTCAAGTTAGCAAGTGTGTATCTAAACACCAAAATTCTAGAGGCCGGAGTTGGTGATGGATCTACAGCTTATTCAGTTAGCATGTTTGTGAGCCCAATAGGCAACAAGCCAGGGACCCCAACACCACGTGGGCCTTGGGGTGCATTGGCCCAACATTAACACCACATGGGGAGAGGGGTGAGAGTAGAACATAAGACCTCAAGTTAGCAAGTATGTATCCAAACACCAAAACTCCAGAGGCCAGAGTTGGTGATGGACCTGCAGCTTATTCAGTTAGCATGTTTGTAAGCCCAACTAGCAATAGGTCGGGGACCCCACCACCATGTGGGTCTTGGGGTGCATTGTCCTAGCATGAATTTCATTTTTTGAACAACAAGTTCAGACTATTAATGTTGAAGCCAAGTATGCTATAACATTGTCATGACTTGTAATGAATTAGTTTAGTAATAAATCAAATGCATTTATGAAGGTTGATAATTTTGTAATTGTAATTACATTAAAATCAATATTGTATGCACACATTTATTCTTTTGGTTGGTTAAACAAATGGAAATATGAAAGTTGTCGATATATAGACCTTGTATTGCATTGAGATACCCAACAAGACACAATTATCAGATTGCAAACAAATTGTTGGTCAAAACTCCTATGAGCAGAGGAGAAGAACAAAACAAAACAAAGCATCCTATTACATATGTCATTGACGATCATTGTTGGTTTTTTGTTTTCTAATGATTTATCTTTCAATTCACTACTAGTGAATGATGGTTTCCCTATTGCAAAAAAAATCCCACCTTTTGGATATGGCTCATTATAGGTGAATGCCCTCGCTTCTTCCCCAACTTCTTTATCCTTTGCTAAGGTGGTTGACTCTTCTGGTGGTAAAACCCCTTCTTCTACTCCCATGCATCCATTTGTTAGGGGTATACCTTTGTGTTTTTATTCTTTAGTCCCAATTATTTTTTATTAAGGCAAAAATGGATTTTGAAGGGACTCGAAACCCTTTACAAAAAACTTACAAAAGATGTATTATTAGAGCTCACCGACACAAAAAGAAATCGAGAAACAATAGGATAGATAGAAAACAAAATACATTAGTCAAACCCAACCCAACTCCATCGAAAAACCAAAAAATTGCTAATGAGAGAAACCAAACAAAAAGACAAACATAATCCAACTAGCCCAAAATTTCAAAGTTTGAGTAACTTCCTCTTCCAGTTGCATCATATTCCAAGACACATTTATCATATCATTGATGTCCTAGGACAAGTTATAAGTCTTCTTTTATGTGCTTTCCCTCATTCTCTTACTTGGACCTATAGTCTCCCCCATACCAACCTCTTTCTCCTATCCGGATCCACAAAGGTCTTATCCTGGTATAATTTCTCTATTTTAGCAACTAGAGACTGCATATTCTTAGTAGAGGACCATATGATGATTATGCTTCATAATCTTCCACAAGGTAGGGTCATAGTGTTGATCTTTTGATTAGCATCTTCAATCTTCTTATCATATATCTGCCTACGCTTTCTCTATGGCCTCCACATTTTTGGACAAGCATCCTGCCATCACTTTCTTCCCATCCTCCTTCTCGAGGGCACACCTTGAGGGGTCATGAAGGAACTTCTTTAATCCCAATTAATTTTTATTAAGAGACAACATGTTTTGAAGGAACCCTAAAACCCAAAGAAAAGAAGGTTTTAAATAGGGGGACCTAAAACCCTGCTACAAAAGATATGCAATAAACTCTTCAAAAAGAAACAAGACACCAATGAGACTAGAAAAAGCCTAGTTAAAGGGAGCCAAGAAGCAAAATTTCTCCAACAAAGTAGAATTGGCAGTCCTGAAAAGATGAAACATAAGATCTATCGACCACCCAAAACAAGGAGCTGATAGAACCTAAGATTCCCCTTTGATCCCTTCTTATGGGATCTTGAGGTCATATCAAAAGAAGGTGATAGCTTCTTTGAGTGCTTTCATTTGATCATGATCCATCCTTATCCAACCAAGGTAGTCCCATCTTTCCAAGAACTTGTCCACGAAACAACCATAACCTACCAAGATAGGGGCAACATGCACAAGAGGAACACAGACAATAGCAAAGCCAACATGAGGCAAAGTCATACTTCCTCAAACACTAATGACAAAAAGATCCTTAGACACAATAGTAGTATGTGAAACATGATCATCGACCTAGTAGGAGTGCAACATGTGACACGAACTGGTGAGTAATTTTGTGGGTATGGGTGACACATGTCAAGATCTCACATTGTCACTAGGAAAGATGCTTGATTATTAAGCAACATGAGGCAACAAGGTGCTGACATATGTAAACCAATAGAGCATAAGGTGGGAGATGACTATGATCCAAGGAACAATGATATCATGCCACATGGTTTGGGTGACACATGTTGAGATCTCACATTGTCACTAGGAAATATGCTCAATTGTTCAACAACGTGAGACAACAAGGTGTTGATACATGTCAACTGACAAATCATGAGGTGACATATAACTGCAATCCAAGGACCAACAGGATTATGCCAAATGGCACCGATGTGGCATGGAGCCCAACTGAGGTGCTTGACATGACAGAGAGGTGAGTTAATATGGTGACAATGTAGACATGTAGATTTCATTATCCAATACCATGTTGACACGTGGTATTCAAAGCTAGTTGATTGGAGTATGTGGAGGGAAATGCATATTTCAAATATTTTAGAAATAATAATTAATTCAGTCTTATTGGTTGAGTTCTCATTTAAAAGTAATTATACAATAGTTTGTGGGGCACACATGGAGAAAGAATTGGAGGGTACCATAACATATATAAAAGTAAATAGTCCCATGTTGAGGTGGGGACCACATAAAGGGGGAGAATGACCATTCAATCAAAGGTATTAAAAATGAAATTTCATTGGCTAGGTTTGAACCAATAAAATGAAGTCTACAAATATTTAAATGAAGGCCTACATAATATTTAATGGGAATATAGATAGTTTGCACAAAGGATAATCAAAGGAGCTTGCATTAAGATAAATTAAGTGGATAAGCATATGATGTATAAAATAAAATGTAAATGCAGGTCTACGGTAAAAATAAAACAAAAAAGGGCACAACAGTTGGAGATATTTTAAATTGAATAAAGTAAAACAAGGGGGACTATTGTTGATATTTTATTTCAACATAAATATATTTTTACACAACAGAGGTACATTTTGCTACAGGAAGGGCAATTTCAACTAGATTTTACAATTGAAGCAAGTTTTTAGTAAAATCTTTATCTGTGGGTTTGTGCCAAATTTGGGTGTAGGGGTTCTTCTAGTTGTATTTCTTTGTTGTTGGAGCTATTTGGCATGCAATTTATTAGATGATTTAATGGTATGTTGGCTTCTTTTATTGGATTTTCTTCACCATTATGGAAGATATATGTGATTTTGTTACATCAAATGATGAAGATTTGATTCTCAGTTGAGGTGGGATGAGATTGAAGGTTTTTCTTCTATAGACAATTGAAGCTTGAAGAAGACAAATAACACATGGATATCAGATCCATGATTCTTCTTTTTATATATCTTTCTTTCTTTCTCATTCTCAAGTGTTGATTCTAGATGTTAGAGTAAAGCGTTAATTTAATTTAAATTATTAAATTACCTTCACTCCCTTCTTAAGCTTTCACTTTATGCACTTTGCATTTTCATTTAATAATTTATTACTAATTATTAAATGCCATTTACCTCTTAGGGTTTCCCTTTTAGGTTTTCAGTCTCCTTCTGTAAGGATTGATCTTTTGTAATTATCTCTCATCTTGTCAGTCTGATAATACAATTTGCATATTCTCATGGCAAAACCCTTGCCTCTTCTTTATTTTTTCTTCTCTGTGATAGGTTCTTGCATGCATGTATTCTTTGGGCTTTGTGGATTTGTATTGCTCAAATCCTTCATGGTATCAAAGTCGAATTTGTTGTAGCTTGTTTAGTATTTGGAGAAAAAGAAGAACGAGGGTTTGACAGGACATATCTGACATTTTCAAGTATTTTATGTGAAAATAGGGGGCTCTCTAATTTTCAGAGCACTTTGAGGCCAAACAGACCTCACAGTTGGATTCAAAAGGCATAAAAATCTCCATTCTCATGTAAAATTTATTGATTTTGGACAATGTTGACTGGGGGCAATTTTTTTTGCATAATAGGGTCATACGACCTCTGTACACACTCCAAGGTAGAAAAATAATAAAAAATTGTTGATTTTTTTTGAAAAACCATAGTTTTTGACTGCTAGCAGTTTATAAAACACTACAACAGTTATCGAAACCACTAGCAGTCATGGTAAACCATCGCGGTGATCGTAGGTGCTTAACCTTAACCATTGCAGTCGTCTGTCACAATGCCACCACAGCTCGCCACCCCATCGTCACTCAATCTACGCTCCGCTAAGCTTGTCACTTGTGAGCCACCTCTGCCAACGCACCACCCGAGCTCTACTCAAGGTTTTTAATTATTATTTTAAAAAAGAAGTTTTTCAAGCCTTATAGAGGCCTTAGCGATCTTTTTACTCTAACTTGAGCATATGGGGGGGATTTTTTTGATCCGAAAGAAGCATCGAAAAGCTGTTTCAAAGATAGAGACAATGGTGTAGGTATTTCTTGGATTTTTTTTCAGTTCGGTACCTTTTTTCACTTGAAGTCCAATGATGTCTTCAATCTTTTGGGGATGTAACTTGCTTGTTATAGCTTCATTTTTTGATTCGAAAAAAGTGCCAAAAATATCTTTTTGAGCACTTTCCAAATTCTCTATCATTTCCCCAGTATTTTATACCAAGTATTTGTGATTTTCAATTGAAGTTTTTTTTTCTCTATTCTTGTATACACATTCCTATTAGTAGCTGGGGTTTAGTTTTTTGCATTATGGGGGGTGTTTTGTATTATTGTTTCTATTATTTACATCAGTAAACTATGACTTTTCCAAAAAACAAATCAACACCTTCTAAAACAATGGCTGAGACCTCTTCTTATCTAGAATTTATGACCCCTCATAACTATCACACATGGGAGACCTTGATGATACAACTTCTCCAGTCAAAAGGGTTATGGTCTTGTTTAGATGCAATGCAACCAGTTTTACAGAGGCCTTTTGAGGTCATGCAACACAAGAACAAGATGGATGAGGCAATGGGGTTGATTTCCTAATAGGATTTTGACATTCTACAGTTTCATCTTGATGAGTGCAATACCCCTATAGATATGGGGACCAAGCTTGATGACTTGTTTGGTATAGTGAATGAGTTCAGGGAACTTCAGATCGACATAGATCTTATATCTCATGTATTGGATTCTTTTTCTTCCATCGAGGACTTCTTGATGAAGTTCAAACAATAATGAACTTTATTGTAGGGTTGTAGGAAAACCAAGACTGACACTGAGTGTATTTACCTGATTCTTTCTAAGCTTCGTGGAAACTTTTAGATTTTTGCTTCTACCTTTTATTCCACCAAAGATGCTTTGGGTAATAGATTTAGCATGCCATCCTTTGAGGTTTTTTGTGATCATTTGACTCAAGAGAAAGCTAAGCTATCTTAGTTGGATTCTCTCATAGGCTCATATAATTATGCATTGATATCTCAACCATCTTCTAGGACGAAGGAGAAGACACAAAAATCACTTTCTATAGTCTCATATTGATTCTAGCCCTCACAGTTCATAAGTGCCACCTCCTCCTAAAGGTGGTAAACCAAAGATAGAAAGATTGAAGTGTGCTTATTGTAGTAAGCCTAATCATGATGAGTCACATTGCTATGAGAAGAAGTTAGATGGCTATGTGAAACATGTTTCAGATTTGATTGCTTTTCTTCATAAGAGCAACATTAGTATTCCTTCTACTTCTCACAGATCGTCTTCACCATCATCATTTTAGTCAGATGGTAAAGATATAGCAAAGGTCATGTATTATGTACAACTGCTGCACCCCATTCTTCTAGATGGTTACTAGATTTAGATTCTTCACACCATATGACATCTTCTCAGGATTTGTTCTCTTCTTTTGAGACTTCTCCTACTCCACACATTTCGATGGGGAATAACACTGTTATGACTGTATGTGGAAAATGTTCTATTGGCATTGATGATGGTACATTTTATGATGTACTTTATGTTCTATCTTTTTTCTCTAACCTTCTCTTTATTTATTAGATTACACACAGTGGGATAGGGAAGACAATTGAGTTTGCAAAATATTTAGTGCACATCAAAGATAGCAAGACATGAAATATCATTGCTACATGGATTTCATGGATTTTTGATCACTCTTCCTACCTATACTCTTTCTTTGATTTTGGTCTACCATCCCCACTATCAAAGATTCACTCTCCTTTACGAGAAACTATTGAGGTGAAGTCAGGTCACTTGAACTTATGTGTTGTTCCTGAGACTAGTGTTGTGACTTCTACACCTCCACCTCCTATTCAGATTCCATCTATTGCACATGTTTACTTTTCAACATTGCCTACCATTGTAGCTCTAGTCATCGAGCCACCTACTATAGTTGTTGAGGATATATCAGAGGACACACATCTCCTCTTAGATGATAGATTCAACACACATGTTATCCCACCTCCATTGGAGATTCCATTTGAGGATTCTCATTCATTCTCCTTTGAGCATTAGCTAGGACTTCCAGCTTCACCTTACATTCAGGGGTTTTACCCTACTTGTCCACTACCTTTGTTTCTTTCAAATTGGAGCCACATTGGTATGTTCATTGACACAGGAGTTCTATCATTCTCGAGGGGCTATAGAGTCTCAAGATTCTATCATAGGGGGTTTTGTTGTACTTATGGTCTTGAGAGAGTCTCTTGAGATATTTCATTTGTGCATCATTTTCTATCTCTTTTTGGAGTAGGGTATTTCCCACTAGGTTTTCTCTATTTCTCCATTTCATAGAGATTTGATTGTGATTGGGTACCTCATTAGACCTTGTTTTCGGGATCCAAGTTTGCTTTCAGCATTGCTTTGTATTTTCCTTGCTTTTTCTACATTATTTGTAGTTGCATCGCTGCTCATCTTAAGGGGGGTGTTAAAGTAAAGTGTTAATTTAATTTAATTTATTAAATTGCCTTTACCTCCTTAAGATTTCACTTTATGCACTTTGCATTTTCATTTAATTATTAATTAGTAATTATTAAATGTCATTTACCTCTTAGGGTTTCTCTTTTAGGTTTTTGATCTCCTTCTATAAGGATTTGATCTTTTATAATTATCTCTCATCATTTTAGTCTGATAATACAATTTGCACATTCTTGGAGCAAAACCCTTGCCTCTTCTTTGCATTTTCTTCTCTGTGACAAGTTCTTGCATGCAGGTATTCTTTGGGCTTTGTGGATTAGTATTGCTCAAATCCTTTACTAGATTTTGGAAAATTTCTCCAACTCTATGATACCATTTCCAACAAGTTCTTGTATGAGCAACATGTATAGTTTTCCTTTCAGAAAATAAATGAATCTATGTTTCTTGAGTTATATTTCATTGTAAATATGAGATAGCATGAAGTTTAGTAAAGAAAGAGAGTTTCATTTCGATCTCTCCATTTGTAAATCAGTAAAGATTTGATTGAAATGAAACAAAGTCTTATGTTCTTTCAATATCTTTTTGTTAGATGTGTATTTATTCTTTCATGCTTCAATCCAAGGGATTGATGAAAATGCTTGGGTGAATACAAATTTTATGATTTTATATGTAGATCTGATAAGTAGAATAAATAGAAATCATAGTTATGAAATTGTGTAAAGGAACACTACAAAGACCCAAAGCTATTTCATAAGTTTATTCTACATTATTTCATTTCTTTTGACTCAAATGATCAATGGATAAGGCATTGATCTTAGTTGTAGGAGCTTACGATTCTTGTTGTCTCATTCATATTTCTTTTTGTAACATTTAAAATCAAATTTTGTTTCCATTTCCTTTTTGTAGTGTTAGTGAGTTCTACATCTCATGCTCCTTTAAGATGTGAGTTTAATGGGTAATTATCCATCATTTAGTAACTCTCTTTGTAGTTGATGTCATTGATATGAGATTATTTGTTTATGTATTCAAGAATAAGTTTTAGCACTAGTTGTATTTAGTGAATCCAAGGTGCACCTACCTAGGTCTTGAAGAGTCTTAAATGTAGAAGGATGTGTCTTTGTTAGTTGGTCTAGCCCTTCCTAGAATTTGAAATTTGGAGTTGAATTTCTCCTTACACTTTATGTGAAGAGTGTTGGTAATAAACATGCATTTTTATTGTAGAATGAACAAGATGGTTTGCAAAGAGTCGTGTAGAAGTGGCCTTTTTTTAAAAATAGGTCGAACCTAGATCCAAAGAGAAAATAGAAGATTTGTAAAGAATAAAAATTATAGTATTATGCATCTAGTCTCTTGACTAATATTTTTTTAATAAAATGGATAAGACTAAGAGAGTCAAACCCTCTGCATACAATAAACTATTCTTATTTTTTTAGGAAAAATGTATCATGGCTATATTTGTGTGCTCAACAAAAGATATAGTTAGATTTACTATTTTGAAAAATATTTTTATAGGATGGTAGGTGTTAGTCTACTTTTAGCACCGAACATTTCAAAATTTTAAAAAAATGAGCTCCATGGGAAATTTCCTTAATTTCTTTCAACATATTATATTGATGTTGGGTTAACAATACTCTTGTGAAGATTTTCTTTGTAAAGAAAAACCATTGAAGGTGAACTATTGAATTTCAACCCTGAACTATAAAGTTTAAGGTTCAAAGTTCAAAATGTAGGTTGGTTAGTTCAACTTCAAATACTCGTGGTTTGAGATTGCAAGTTCAACAATACATGTTCAGGTTCAATTTCAGTTGCAAAAAGGTTTAGAATTTAGATTCAAGGTTCAAGAGTTCAGAAATTCAAAACAATTAGTTGGTCCAATGATTCTGAATTATTTTTCAAAACTTTTATGTTGACAAGTTATCATATTGAACTTGAACCTTGAACCACATAGTTCAAGTTGAAAGTGATTCAGAAGTGTAGATCCAAGTTTAGATTCAAAACCCAAACGTAACTCAAGATCCCTAGACCATGAATGTAGTTCAAAATCATCATAGTTCAAAAGTTCATATTTATAGGTTCAAATTCAAAGGTTCAAAATGTGCAAGTTCAAGTTCATAGGTTCAAACTATTCAATTTTAACAATAGCAACCTGTAACACCATATTTTTTAAAGACTAAAAAAATAGGTCTCAGTGTGAGGGGAATAACCTTTAGCTCCATTGTTGGATCTTTCTAATTTTTGGATATGTTGTCCAAACTCAAATTCTCTAAATAATCAATAATGCAATTTCAAAATATGGTCGGATCCAAAAGTTATAATGAACTATATAAGGGTCTATGAAGTTGAGTAGCAACCATGAATTTGCTAAATCAAGAAAAACAATCATGTTTTGGGGGCCATAACTTTTAATCCTTCTTTTGGATTGAGCTAAATTTTTGATACATTTAGGGAAACCTAATTATTTGATCTCTCTCCAAGCCTTCCTACAAAATTTTTCATGGATCAAAATTTATGAATGTCAGAGTACAAAATTGTCTAAAATATCAATAACAACCATAAGATGATGAAAACACTTTGTCACCAACATATTCCACCTGTCAAAAAATATATATGGGCTTCATTTGTATTTGGTAAACATATTTGTTATTATCTATGTAGCTTTAAAACAAGTTAAATATTAAATTTTTATAAAGTGATAAGAGGGGAATGATTCATGGGAATAATCAAAAGGATTTCCAAGAAACAATTACAAGAACTAAAACACAACAGAAAAACATTATTATTGTAAAATTCTCAACGTGCATGGGGGTTCTTTCTATGAGAGTTATGTGGCTATAGGAAGGGAAAATTATTTCTAAAATATAAATTGTAATGGAGGGAAATAAGAGGAATTATTTCATGTCTTCTACATTCCTTGATCTATAATAACAAAACACAATTGATCTCGTGGTCACTTTATGATATTAAAAAATAAGAATGAATTTATACTATAGATTATGTGGTCTATATATTCATTTATTTTGATTAAGATTGATTGTATGGTTGTCTTTTGTGTGCTTTTTAATATATTTTTCCATTATTATATATTTTTAATATGTATTGTATTATTACCAAGAGTCTAGATAATGAGATTGATGTAGTGTTTCCCTTAGGAGTGTCTAAGAATCCTTTATTTCAGCTAGAAGTTGGAAAGGGTCTTGGAAGTTCCTTACAAAAGGCTAATGAAAAACCGGAAATCTATGATGAAACATGGCTCTTTGGACATGATGTTTTTCTTGCAAAGTTCTTGCATACTCTCCATTTGATTTTCAATGTTGAAAAATGGTGGCTATTATGGGATACTTCATATGGATGCAGTCCCTTATTCTGGAGTGGCTTATTTTTCTCTCATCCAGCGGATGGTTTTTCTCAAATACCTTTTTTTGCTAGTCGTCATGGTGGAAGTTTCTTGCCAATGCACATACTAGTAAATTTCTTTCATCTTTACAAGTTTTGGTTGTGTGTAAATTAGCTTACTTCGTGTTAGCTGTGGTTGCTATTTTTTGTGGTGTTGGTAGTTAGATGTTTTGGTGTGTTGCCTTGCTCCCCTCAACCCTCTTTGCAAAAAGCTCCCTGTTCTTTGTGCTCATTCTTATGACTATAATCCCAATGGCTAGAAAATAGTCTACTACCATATATTTATTGGATACTCTATGTCCCTTGGGCCCATATCCTTATTGAGAGCTAGCTATTAATCGACTTTTAGCACCCGATCTTTCAAATTTTAAAAAAAATGAGCAGTATGGGAAATTTCCTTAATCACTTCAAGTATATTTTATTGATGTTGGGTTAACAATACTCTTGTGAAGATTATGTTTGTAAAGAAGAAACATCGAAGGCCAAATATTGAACTTGATCCTTGAACTACAAAGTTCAAGGTTCAAAGTTAAAAACATAAGTTGGTAAGTTTAGGTTCAAATACTTATGGTTTGCTATTGTAGGTTCAACATTCATAGGTTCAATAATATAGGTTCAAGTTCAATTTCAGTTGCAAACGGTACAAAATGTTGGTCTCAGATTGGTTTTGACAATTGAGTGTCAACACACTTAACCAATTTCCAAGATGATGTTGAGTATAATATAGATGTCGAGCTACAGTATGTGCCAAGCTAGAAATTCAATAGGTGCCGAGAAAGATTCAAGTGCCAAGTGATAAGTGATGCCAAGTCACTATAGGTGCTGAGAAAAGTATAGATGTCGAGTGAACAGAGTTACTATAGGAGCTGAGCAAGACATAATTCCTATATTTGCCAAGCATCAGTAATCAGTAAGTGCCAAGTACCAAAGAATCAACATATGAGTTTGTGCCTTCACAAACTCATATGTAAACCATTTTTGAAGCTGACCTAAGATGAATCTCAAAGGATCTAAAAGATAAGATCAAATCTTTTACATTCCCTATGTAATCGACATGTAGCCAATAAGAAAAATTGGAGAAAGCATGCAACCAATAGGAAAAGTGTAAAGATTTAAGTAGGAAAGATGGATGAATACTAATCATAGATTCATACCTAGCCCTAAGTCTTCGAAGCCTTTAAAAGGAGGAGGATACCCCATAGTTCGTGCATGAGTGAGAGTTATATGGGAGAATGCTAGCGAAGTTCAGAGGGGTGTAAAGACTTAGAGAAGGAAGAGAAGCATTGCAAAATCTAGTTGGTTAGAACAGAGTATCAAAAATTCGAGCAGGGACATATCAGATCAGGAAGGATTAGAAGATATTGAGCAGAATAAGGATTTGAAATCAACAATTGAAGATTGTAAGTTATCAGGTCAACACATTCTAATACTTTCTAGCCATTGTATTAGGAATGAAAATCCTATGATGATAGGTTGGTCTAACAGCCATGTTGTGAACCTTTAATAAGGTGCTAAATCCTTTAACAAGGTAACATTCCAAGTGAATGTATATAAATCCTTTAACCAAGTCACTTTTAACAGAGTGTAAAGCCTTTAACAGGGCAGGCCTTTCATAGGGCAGACCATTGGAAGTGGTCAAACTTTGCAACCTTAATCAATTACATATTGCTACAGTGATAATTTGTGGGGTCATCCCCATCCCAGTTCTACCTTCTCATTTTGGAGGGTTTTTGGGGGACCAAAATCTAGTGTTATCTATTTTCATGCATGTCTTTACTTTTATGTTAATTAAATATGGTAGATGCATGTGAATGATCTCAGTTAAAAGTTTTAGAGGTTAAATACTGTTACTTCTGATTCATCCCCCCCCCCCCACCCCTCCCCCCCTTAGAAGTAAATCTTCCCACCTATAATTTCAACAATTGTAATCAGAGCCAAGTTGAGAAGCCTTAAAACTTGGAGAAAAGATCTGGAAATGGAAGTCTACAAACTCGAGAAGATCATAGAAAACTAGGTGATTGATGTACAACTCACTCTACATACTTTGGAAGAAGTTAGGGAGGAATTGAGAAAATCCTTAAAGAGAAGAAGAGAAATTGCCATAGTTGAGAATGATACACAATATAAGTAGATTGACACCTCAAAAGTGTTTGCAAATGGACATTCCAAAGAGTTTGATGCAACAATAGCAGATCTGATGGAGAAGAATAGAACCCAAGTAGAAGAGATCAGAACTCTCAAGATTGAACACGAATCTCAAGCCATGATGCTTTGTGAAGTGATTGAACATAAGAAAAGAGCCATTGAAGATAAGGCTATGCTAGAAGATGACAAGATAAACCTTGCTAATAGGTTGGAATAAAAGTTAATTGAGGTTGCAAAAATTTCCAACATGTAGCTAGACACCCTAAGTCAGATGATGAATGCACATCATGAATTGTATGTCAAAGACATTGAGATCTCCACACTAAGGGTACAAAATGGACAACTACAAAATGACCTGAACAGAGAGAAGGAGATTGCAAAGAGATTCAAAAAACCAAATGAGGCCATCAAGTACTTTGAATAGCTACTAAAATCACCAAGAGTCAAAAATGATACTTCAGGACTAGGATACACCATCACCAAAAAAGGAGAGTCATCCAAGATTGCAGAAGAAAGAAATAACAAAATTAAGAACACTAAACCTACTTGTCATTTTTGTGGCAAAAAGGGACATATCTCTAATGTGTGTAGGAGAAAGAATGTCCATCAGCATGACAAACCTAAAAAAATGGGTCACTGTCACAAGTGCAACAAGCAAGGACATCGAGCACATGACTGCAGGACTAGGACTCTTAGAACACAAAGATTTGAAGGTCACTGCTACAATTGCAAGAAGTATGGACATAGAGCTTTTGAGTGTAGATCAAAGCCTATGTGGACACCTAATCATCCAATAAGGGGAAATAATCATGGACATCATTATAATTGAGACTACAACACCAAGTATAGCTTTCACTACTGTCAAGAATATGGACACATCCTTGAAAATAGCATAAGAACACATTTCAGTGAAAACTACAGTAGATGGTTGAGCCAAACTACATGCTTCAATTATTTGAAGATTGGTCATATTAGCAAAAATTGTCCAACAAAGTCAAAGGCACCTAACTCAGAGTTCAACAAAGGAAAAGGAAAGGTAGATGTTGAACACATGAGAGGAGAAATGAATAAAACACGGAAGAAGGAAGATGGAAGTAGCACATCAACTAAAGGGGTCACTTCACCTAAAAGGTCAAGTGGTCACACTTCATCCAAGTAAAAAAAAGAAGGTATGTGGGACTGATATACAAAGCTTTATCATACATCAATCCCAAAACAAGCAAGTACTAAAAAGAATAGATTAGCATGAAGAGAGATGCAAAGTTAAAACTTCAAGTTTTCACCAGTGTTGCCAAGTTGCCCTCAGATGTTGAGTAAAATTCCAGTACATGCCGAGTTGATTGCCAAAGTCAGTAGAAACTGAATGATTAGTTACAGCTAAGTAGTAGTGGATGTCGAGTGAAGAGAAACTCTAGTTGAAGCCGAGTAAGGGAACTCCAGTAGATGCCAAGTGGTTCAAAGACAATGGATGCCGAGTAAAGTAGAAATGCTTAAGAAGTTGAGTGGACAACTATAAACACACTAAGCATTAAATGCTACAAAATAAGGGTATATGATTGCATTTTGAACCATTTTTCTTCATGACGAACTAAGAGAAAAGATGAAGAAGAGTGCAAAATGATTTCAAAGCAGAGAATCTAGCATTTGAATAGATTTCTACACAGATTCAACACAATTTCATCAATTCCAAGGTATTTATATTAGTGCCAAGTTATGCAGTTTCAAATTTCTTCATGTTTAAACCCTAGATAGAAGAAATGGCCTCTAGTTCTAGGAAACCTTAGGAGAAAGAGCCATTTGAAGTTCAACTTGTGTCAAATGAAGTCAAGCAACTAGATTTTTGGCCTATCCCTGAAGTTGCATACAAAAATGACCTGGCGAAAGCCTTATCCGTAATTCCTCCTAAGGTAGTTATGGTCCAAGATGTTAGGATATGTTATAATTGTAAGATTGGTGCTATTGGAGACATGGAAATGAGAGAAGCATATGATAGGTTGTGTGAGAATGGAGTTTTGAAGGTTCCAAATCATTGAAAGGAAGGGTTTAACTTGTGCCTTAGAATTCCCCACTGTCTTCAAAACTGAATGGATCAGAATAGTGTTAACTAGGATTCATGATGGAAGTTTATGGTTAGAAGATGACCCAATCAAAATATCAAAGATGATTGTTCATAGAGTAATAGGGTATCCAACCCTAGATTGGCCCAAAACTCTCAGAAGTGACTGTAAGGAAGCAATTGAGAAGAATACATGAGAAAAATGGAATAAGAGAGGCATGATCATACATACCATTCAAGATCCTCTTGTTGAATTTTCTATTAGAGTTATTTCACACAAATTTTATCAATCTAGCAGACTCAACAGTGTTCCATGCATTGTAGTAGATGTTGGGTAAAAATTAGTTAAGAAGGATCATACTTATGATCTTGTAGAATTGCAATTGCAACAAAATAATGAGGACTTAGGAGCAATAAGGAGAACTAAGGGAGCAAAATGCAAATTTGGTGCAATTTTGATTTGTATATTTTTCTATGTATAGAATGAATTTCCATCCTTTGGAAAAGTTAGCTAGAAAACAAATAGGACCATTGTAGCTCAAGTAAATGAATACATTGAACAAATGGGAGCTAATTTTGAAACACTTATAACCAACTATTTTGAGGATTTCAAGAAATTCATGAAATAGAGACTGAGTATACCTGTTTCATTAGTTGAACAACATGTAAATGATGTATGTTTTCTTGTGGATATTGATTATACCTATATTTAAGAAGCCCTACCAAGGGTTAGATGGCTTACATCTCTTGGTTATGAAATAAACATTGATGAGACATCTGCAGCAATAACAACATTGTTAGCAAAAGAAGTGGATAAGAGTGCACCACATTTTAGCACATATGATGTGGTGAGATCAAAGGTAGACATGGAGTTAAAGACTTCTTCCACATTGAAGAAAAAGGATAAATTGGTGAAGAAGCTCAAAGTGAAATTTGGAGAGGGTACAACAAAGGAAGAAGAAGATGAGGAGGTAGATGATGATGAAGATGAATAAGGGCAAGAGCCATTAGCACTAACCCAAATCATAGGTGAGGATGCTAAGGAAGAAGAAGGTGCCAAGTAGGAAGCACCTAAGGCAAAACCCAAGAAAAGGAAAGCACAGAAACAACCTACAACACAACCAAAAGGCAAGAAGAAAGTAGCCAAGCCAAGCCTAGCCAAGCCTACCACAAGGGAAGATATAAGGGCAACAAAAAAGTGGCAAAGGAATAGGAAAATAAGAAAGCCATAGAGCAAGGAGGGCTAGAAGAAAAGAAGAGAAGAAAATATGTGGCACCCCTAGAGTCAGATGAGGAAAGGACAAAATCTGACAATGAACAATTTAGAGTGGTAAGTCACACCACTAAATTTGACCTTGAAATTTTTTGTGATAACATTAGGGATAATGTAGATTTAACTGGATTGAAAAGCATTGATTTTAATAAGTTGACAAGAGAGGAGCAGACCATAGTGGAAGAATCTATCTATACTATGATGGCCAAGTTCAAGACTACTCCACTTGAACTTGATAATTCTATGCCTAAGGAGCTAAGTTCAATTGTTGAAAATAAATGACATTATTGCCTAAACATGGAGAAAGAAATAAGAGAGTCAACTTTGGCTTGTGTAATGCCTGACCTAACTAAAGGTCAAATAAGCAAGGCTAGTAAGAAACATGGGAGCAAATTTTCACCGAAATACAGAGCCTTTAGTATTCTACAAAATAATATTGAGGATGTTGTAAAGAAGTCCACTCTCATGTGGAAAGTTATATATGGTCTCCAAATAGTAAAGAAAGTACAAGAATATCCATTTGAGGGAAGAAATAATGATGAGGAGGAAGAGGAAAATGAAAAGGAGGAAGAAGGAGAGAAAGTGAAGGAAGAAGTTGCAGTGGAGAAGAAGACACAAAAGGCGATGAGGCAATAATTGAGAAGTAGCAACAAGAACAGAGTATCTAAGACACAAAATTGCCACCACCTAGTCCTCCACATAGAAAACCTACATCTACAAGAAACTATAATTGTAAAGGATGTTCTTGGTACTTCAAGTCAGAACATCAACCCATTGACTGCACAAGATCTCAAAAAGATCCTTCACCAGACTATTCTGCAAGCACAATTGTGCACAAATCCAATTCTGGTGAGTGTAGAAGAATTAAAAGAGGTAGTAGCTGAAATAACCAAGGAGAAGGTGAATACATTAAAAAAAACCACCTTCACAAACTCCTACAACTACAAGAGCAAGCAACACAAGACTCATTTGCTAAGGTTTATTCCATGGTTACAATAACTTCAACTACCGAGGAGCAAGCCGAGGAGCAAGCAAAGGAGCCAATAGGAAAAAGGGACACCCCTGATCCTATAGCACAAAGCCAAGGTGCACCTTCTCTGATCACTATAATTGATCAAGGAAAAACTGAAGAAGACAAGGAAGAGGAGAAGACCCCTAAGGAGAGAGAACAAGAGGCAATACAAACTCTAGTCAATTTTCCTACTATGAGGAATCCTACTAAGTAGTCAAGCATTGATACAGTACCACTTCAAATTTTAGCACCAAGATCGAGCTCTACCAAAGTAGCAAGGGTACTTCACTATGGAGACCCTGTAGTTGATGAAGAAATAGTCATACCAAGGTATAACTACAAAACAATGAACATAGCACAGATTAATGAAGTGCAAGAGGCACTAGAGAAGAAGAAGAAGTAGAAGATACTGAGAAATGAGTATAAACAAAGGCAAAAATTGATATAAATCAAATATATCTTTCTTGATGCTTTCAGCCTGCCATTACCTGATGAAACAAAGCCCATTATGGAGAAACTATCCAACATAGTGGACCAGGTACAAAATGAAAACCTTGATACCAATGTCAAATTATTGGAATGATCTGAAAAGATATTTCAAATGAAGGTCAATGAGAATTTTTTTGGTGAGATAGCACTATCACAAGTAGAACTGGCTAAGAAAGTTGAGAAGGTGAAAGCATTACTTGAAAACATATTCTCATTATACTCCAAATTGTGTGACTCTTCATATTTCACACAAGAGAATAGCCAACATATATTGCACTTGGAAAGGAACCTTAAGGTATCAAGTACACAACTACCAAAGGACCCAGCTCAAAGTGAGAAGCATTTTGCCACAACACTTCACACTCAAAAGGAGTTAGCTGTATTAACAACAGATGAGGCTAATATTAAGGCCAAATTAATACAGATCTTATCTACAATCACCCCACACATGGAAGTATTGCATAAAGAGATGGCCTGTGTAGAGAATGTTTTGAAGAAAGATCCAAATATTTCTACATTAGAAGGCCTAGTACACCTTGCAGCACAGACAACCATCCAACTCAAAGCACTAGAAATTGCCTTAGACAACTGGGATGCTTCTCTGAAGATTATCGTGGAGGTAAATAAAATCTTTTTGGCTAAATATTCCATTCATTCTTAGGACCCTTTGACATAAGTGTCAAAAAGGGGGAGATATAATGAAGATAGGAGATAATAAGAATGGGGGGGATATAATAATTTGGGGCAGATAATAAATGAGATACTCAAAGGAGATATAGCCAAAGGGGGAGATAATACAATTTTGAGCAGAAATAAGGAGATGTGTGAAAGGGGGAGTAGACACAGAAATAGAGAAGACACAGTAACAAAGTAGACAGAAACAGAGACAAGTAGAGAAATGATAAGGCAAAAAATGGAAACAACATGAGACAAATTTAGCATAAGGAATTTTGGATACAGTAATGGTACATCAGCTTAGGGGGAGTTACAAGTTTTTGAGGTATATAATCTTCTACAAAATTTTGAACAAGGTTTTGAAGTTTTGTACATATGCCGAATAAGATGTATGTTATACTTATTAGAGATCAGATCCATAATGTTTAGTTAAGTGTTTTTGGCACTCATGTCAAAGGGGGAGATTATTGGTCTCAGATTGGTTTTGACAATTGAGTGTCAACACACTTAACCAATTTCCAAGATGATGCCAAGTATAATACAAATGTCGACCTATAGTATGTGTTAAGTCAAAAATTCATCAGGTACTGAGTGAACTTCAGGTGCCAAGCAAGATTCAAGTGCTGAGTGATAAGTGATGCTGAGTCACTATAGGTGCCAAGCAAAGTATAAATGCCGAGTGAGACAAAGTTACTATAGGAGTCGAGCGAGATAGAATTCCTATATGTGTCGAGCATCAACAATCAATAAGTGCTGAGTAATACAGAATCAACATATGAGTTTGTGCCTTCACAAACTCAGATGCAAACCATTTTTGAAGCTGACTTAAGATAAATATCGAAGGATATAAAAGATAAGATCGAATCTTTTACATTCCCTATGTAATCAACATGCAGCCAATAAGAAAAATGGAGAAAGCATGTAACCAATAGGAAAAGTGTAAAGAATTGAGCATAAAATATGGATGAATATTGATCGTAGATTCATACCTAACCTTAAGTCTTCGAAGACTTTAGAAGGAGGACGATACCCCATAGTTCGTACATGAGTGAGAGTTATATGGGAGAATGCTAGCAAAGTTCAGAGGGGTGTGAAGACTTAGAGAAGGAAGAGAAGCATTGCAGAATCCAGTTGGTTAGAACAAAGTATCAACACTTTGAGCAGAGACATATTAGATCAGGAAGGATTAGAATAGACTAAGCAGAACAAGGATCTGGAATCAAAAATTGAAGATTGTAAGTTATCAGGTCAACACATTCTAATACTTTCTAGCCATTGTATTGGGAATGAAAATCCTATGATTATAGGTTGGTCTAACAACCATGTTGTAAACCTTTAACAAGGTGCTAAATCCTTTAACATGGTAACAGTCCAAGTGAGTGTATGTAAATCCTTTAACTAGATCACTTTTAATAGAGTGTAAAACCTTTAACAGGGCAGGCTTTTCACAGGGCAGACCATTGGAAGTGGTCAAACTTTGTAACCTTAATTAGTTACATATTGTTGTAGTGATAATTTGTGGGTGTCATCGCCACCCTAGTTTTACCTTCTCATTTTGGAGGGTTTCTAGGTGACCAAAATTTTGTGTTATCTATTTTCATGCATGCACAAGCGCCCCCCATCCCCCCCCCCAAGAAGTAAATCTTCCCACCTGTAATTTCAACAAAAAATATAGGTTCAAGGTTCAATAGTACATAAATTCAAAAAATCAATTGGTCCAATGACTCTGAATTGTTTTTCAAAATTTTTAGGTGGATAAGTTATGACATTGAATGTGAACCTTGAATCACATAGTTCAATTTCAAAGTTCATGTTCACTAGTTCAAAAGTATATATCCAATTTCAGATTCAAAACCTAAATGTGAATCAAGATCCCCAAACTGTGGATGCAACTCAAAATCATCATATTTCAAAAGTTTAGATTTATAGGTGGGGGTAAGTGCACCAAGTTGTGGTGCCAAAAGGGGGGTATAAGTGGCCACTTTTTTTTTTCTTTCTGAAATCAACAATTTTTGAACTTTGACAAGAATTTGAAGATAGTTATAGTCAAAATTTTAAGATGTGACAAAAAGAAAATTAATATTCCTTTGAATATGGTTTCTAAACTACTATTTTTTTCAAAATGGTTTAGTTTTAGGTTCTCAAAAAGGAGGCCACAGAAAGGGTTACTATTTTTTTAGAAAAAAACATAACATAGTGCAAAGTGCGGCCCTACTAAAATTTTATCTTTTAAAAAAAAAAGTTCTTTAATGCCTTTGGTCAAAAGTTACCTAACGCTGTGTATTTTATCCAACATTTTTAAGGTAATTTTATTATGTGCAATTTTTTTTAATGAATTTTATAATTGGACACATCCCAAAAATGTGAAATATTTGTTAGCTCCCCCTAGAAATGATTGAAAACTAATTTAAAATCAAAACTATTTTTTCAAAGTGTGTAGAATGGAGTCTAGTTTCTAAAAAGCCAAGTTGTTGGGAAATTCAATGAACGAGCTAAAATCTACACCCAAATTAGTACATATCAGTTTTTGAGAGAAAATGGACATATATTCAAAATAAATTATAGTTGAAAGGCTTGAGATAGTATGAATTAGAAATAAATTATATCGTTATATAGCTAACATAGAGATCTACAATATCATGTCACCTGATTTTATTGGTGCTCAACCATGAGGAGACTTGAAGGAGAGAACACAAGAAAAATCAATTATTTTTTGTATACTTGCTATAAAACATGTCCCAAACCAGTTTAGAGACTCCAAACCTTTGGGTTGGATCCCCAAGGAAAATCCAAGCCTTAGGCTTGGTAGAATCTAAAGCTTTAAATAGAGCGCATGCACTATTTAAAGCATTTTTAAATGCAAGGTTTACATAACACGTACATAGGGAGAGAGGGAGGGAGAAATGGTTAGAGTAGGGGGATGGGAGAAGATGGATAGGATGAGAGAGAGAGAGAGAGAGAGAGAGAGAGAGAGAGAGAGAGAGAGAGAGAGAGAGAGAGAGATGGGGAGAGAGAGATTTTTTACAGTGTATACGCACTATATGAAAACACCAAAAAATGGTTACAAGGAAAGTTTGGTTCCCTATTGACCCATATTCTCTCTTTTTTTCTATTATTTGTTATGTTGTTCTACAAGAAAACACGGGTTTTTTCATGGTATTGGAAGCTAGCAATCACCAAATTCAATCATTGGATACACTATTTGAAGGGTTTTTGAACATTCTTTCTATAGAAAAGGTTAGTGCAGTCATTTTAAAATATTCTTTGTTACTATAGAGACAAATTTCATTATAATTCGACAAGTTATTTAATATATAGTGAATTCATTGAAATTTGTGTGTTTGTAAGAATTATTATTTGGAAATAGTTAGAAATTTTAATGTATGAATAATTCATTATAATTTTAGAAGTTGTTTAATATATATTGTGTATTTATTGAAAGAATTATAATTTTTATATGTGTTTGAATGATTTTTTATTTACAAATTGTAAGTAATTTAAATGTTTAAATAATTTGACATATAGAAATCATCATCATGCCAAGGAAGAAACCAAAAACTCAAACAATGGAAGAGAGGGAGAGATATTTGGCAATTAAAGGAGATAAATTAAAACTACTATGTGAACAAAGAAAATTGCAATGCAATAATGAAGAATTGTCTTTTGAAGAGGAACAAAAACCACCAATACAAAGAAACAAAGAGGAAGAATTGGAAAGACAAAGAGAACGAATGAAACTCTTACACTTAAGAAGACAATTGAATTGTGAAGCTACACCATCTTCCAATGTTGAAGTCATATCATCATCTCATGTTGAAGAGATGCTAATTTCTATATTTGATGATGTACACACTCCATCATGTCATGTTGAAGGCACAACATCAACATATCAAGTAGGTGATATTCCATCTTTTGCATCTTTTTGCCAAGGTACATAATCTTCGGTTCAAGGTACACAAAACACTCAACCTTATGTTGATGTTCAAAATGTTGAGGGAATGGAAGAGATTATAACACCTTCTATAATTTATTTTAGAAGACCAAAATATTTGATTGATATTGATACTAACATTTTGAAATCAATGCCTAGCATGATTAACAAGTGTACTTGTCAAAGAAAAGTTAATCGTATGTTGAGATTACTCTTTGAATAATTAAATTTGACAGGTCAATGCCAATTATTTGTTGAAATGATGAGAAATTTGAAATTTTGGACCATCATGAAGATTCTTGGGCTAAGAACGATGGATGATTCAAATAAAAAAAATATTGTAAAGAATCTAATGAGTGCATATGACAAAGTGGGTTCTAAATCATGCACCAAAGATAGTAATATCACAAGATACATACTTACATTGATAATATTAAGTACCCAAATGAAGAAAGCTCGAATCATGAGAAAAATAAGCAAAACATTGAAAATTGATAGAGGCACTCTAAGGAGAGCCATGGTAAGGCACAAGAGAGCAAAAGATCCAACAAAAAATGAGTTCTGGACATTTAGTGGTAGACTACCCTAGAAGGATAAAAAAATTAGTGAAGCTTTGAAATCATTGATTTATGATTTTTGGACAAATAATAAACATGTTTCCCCTAATCAAAGAGATGTTGTAAGGATGATTAGTAGCTGAAATTGCGATCCACATGCAAAACACAACTGATACACAATTTTTTGCAAACTTTATTGGTATGTATTCTCAAATTTGAATAAGTCAAAGATTTTTTGAGATGGGTAAAATTTTTTATGTGAAGATAAATCACATACACACTTCTTGTTGTAGGATACATATTGAAGTTTCTAACCATTTTGATGTTTTAAGGCATACATGTGTATTTTTGCATTCTAAGTTTGCTTTATAGGATTGTGACATGAATGAGCCACCTAGATCTTCAAGGGAATTCATATCTAACATTTTATGTTAAATAGGGTACAATCAACAATTTTACATGTCATTCTTGGATGATACATGCTTTTTTTATGGTTATTTACAACTTTTATCCACTTGTGAACATATGGATAGTAAACATGCAATTGGAAATAAAATAATAGATTATGGAAAATATAAGACAATGACATATGCTCTAAAGATGGAAAACAAGGTAAAAGATGTGATTTAGTCATTGAAAAGATTCCAGTGTATGAGTTCATGAAGATTTTTTGTGAAAAGATTATTTACGAGTATGCAAGGCATACACATAGAGTTCAATGGCTAGATTTCAATTCAAGTTGTGCAATGATACATTTCCACTAGATACCATTATTTTGGTTGTAAACTCCACAGAGAAATAAACACTACAACCACAAGATGAGGTGCAAGAAAAATATTATACTTCTCAAAAATTTTCCATATTTGTTCACATAACATTCATGCATGCACCTACAAGTACAGAGGATGATAGGAAGATATTGAGGGAGTACCAGTTTTACATCAGTGATGATTGGTCACATTCTACAGAGTTTGTACATGGTTGTTTTAAACTATTTTATAGAGATTTGACTAA
Organism: Cupressus sempervirens; assembly: GCA_028749045.1. NCBI lineage: Eukaryota > Viridiplantae > Streptophyta > Pinopsida > Cupressales > Cupressaceae > Cupressus > Cupressus sempervirens. The sequence continues at coordinate 446,381,259 of CM053787.1, forward strand.
CAAGGGCATACCATATCACCAACACATTATTTGGTCAGATAATTGTGCATCTCAATTCAAGATTACACAGATGTTCTATCTAGAATTCAATGTATGTGGAATTTTATTGAGGTTGGTCATGGAAAGGGAGAGCATGATGGTGCAAGCACGTGCATCAAAGGAGCCTTAGCTCATGAATAATTGAAGTACAAAGATGGAGCAACATTGATAGATGCAATATCCATCTTCCACTAGTGTAACACTATAATGGGTCTAGGTAAGGAAGGTGACTCTATGATTCGTAGATTTTTTTGGTTGATAGATAATACTAACACTACATCATATGAGGATTGTTGCACACTAACAAGATCAAGTGAGTTGCACTCTTTTAGAATCTTTGATGTAGGTTCATGGAGTATCCACACATGAAAAATGACATGCTTTTGTCCATCATGTGTAGAGGAAAATTGAGATGAGTGTGAGTTGACTGAATGGGTGGACAATAAGGATATATGGGTTTTGGAACCAATTGACACCTATCATCCCCCACAAGCACTAGAAATGGTATAGATGGATTCATCCATTGACTTTGACCACTTGTTTGATCTAGTGTAACCTAGTAATACAATATGTAACTTTATAGATTTTACCTAACCATTTGTTGAATTAATGACTACATTATGTACATTTAATACCATAGACCATGTTTTTGTTGTTATTGCACCTAAAGATAATGAAGAAGGGACACATTATTATTTGTGTCATTGTGTCCAGGCTAAAAAAAAAATGGATCACTTGTTTACAAATGGTGAAGGTTTAGAGTACCATATAGGTGCAGTGGTTGTAACTGGTACATGGCTTAGATGATATTCTATGAAGAACCCTAACTTGTGGTTATTTGAGGATTGGTAAACAAAGAGGAAGATTTTTCAGTATTTGAACCTTGTTGTTACATCAAATGTCCTCTTGATAAAATATGGAGAAAAACCATATAATATGACTCTTTGGAAGGTTCATGAGTTAGACCATGAGTCAATACTTGAGACATTAAAATATAAAGTAGATCCAACTGGTTCATTAGATTGAATATAATTACAAAAACATGGACCTCTCTTGCTTTTTGTGATGGAGAGTGCACAACTAGGTAGCTTGAAATAGACTTTCCCACTCTTTCACCCAACCAAAAAAATACCAAATCTTCAACCTTCTCACAAGGTTTTTGATGTAGTTGACAAGTGTGATGGGGCCCAACCAAGTTTACAATGTAAAAATGTGCAAGGGAAAGGCAATGTTCCCCAAACCCACTAAATAGCAACTATCCTTTTGAAAACTCCTACATTGTGGATGTGTTTCACCTATCTAAGATGGATTCAAGATATTTCAAGTGGTTTTAGATCCTCAACCCAATCCTAGCACTCAAATTCCTCAAAATTGCCTAGTAGGCCCAATTGCCCCTCAACTAAGTCTCCAACAAGAAAGATGTTAATTTTGCTCCAAAACTCTCCAAAATACTTCTGAAATAAAATAGGTTTTTAGATACCCATTTCAGCCTTCTTTAACATATCTCAACCTTAGTATAGGTTGTTTTGGACCAACAAACAGATCCTCCAATTAGGCACCCTTTTAAAGCATAAAATAGGGTGGTTTTCCAAAGCAACTACCTGTTGCCGTTGCTTCTAATACTCTAGACTATCAACATTATCCTCAAATGGACCCAATCAAAGGAATATCAGGTCAATTTTGATGCTCCAATCTTTGCAAGTAAGAAACCCCAAAATTGGTCTCTAACAAACCTTCAAACCTAGTGCTTTCTCAATGTGTGAATTCCAAGCCAGCTCCAATCAACTGAAGGTTGATTCACCATCTCCAAGGAATATTTATACATAATCTACCATAAAATACCACTCTCCAATGGATAGATCTCTTGATGCTTCTCCTTAGGCATGCATTTCATGCATTATATAGGAATTAGATTCCTACATCCATTGAATGACCAATTGCTCCCTAAGTGCCCAAAACTTGCAAAAATTGATTAAAAGTTGCTTGCAATCAACACTTTTCGAAAAATGGATTCTTACTTGTCTTAATGCACTAGAAATGAATTATATATCATGCCAAAAGATCAAAAAGACCATTACAACACTAAGAAACTAATGGAATCAAGATAATACACACAAAATTGCTCAAAAATGGAGTTTTATTGCATTCTTCACCAATAGGTCATACAATTGCTAATGGAATCCATACAATGCTCTACTTGCCAATCCTATTCCTTTATTAGGCTATATAGGATGAATTAAAAATTCCCCAACCATATTCCATTGGTTGGAATCCATTAACAGGGTTAAAACATTCAAACACTTGTTTTCCCTCCTAATTCAAGATATGACCATTAGGATCCAAAAATTGAATTTAAACCTTTTTTGCTTGTTTTATTTCTTACTTTATTGCTTCCTACCACTAAGGACTTGTTTTAAGAACCCCCTAGGACCTATTTGATTCCTCTAACCAATCTATATCCATGTTTGGTACTATTGGCCACCCTTACATCATTTTTGTGCCTAAATCCCTTATCAAGACCTTTAGGACTTTTCAAGTTTCCATTAAATTGTTCATTACACATTGCCATTATAGGCTTCAATATATTCCAATCCACCTTTAGGGATGTCCCAAACAAGACCCTAAAAAATTTAGGGTTTTGGATACCCTTTTTAGAGTTGTAGCAAATCCTAAAGCATTAAGTTCCAGTTCCACACCAACACTCCCTTTCCTTCACTAGGCAACACAAACCTAATTGATCAAGTTAGGCTTTGTTTACAAAGAAAAATAGAGGAAATTGGTTGATGGAAGCACACCCAACACTCAAGAATGACTAACAACCTTATTTCAACTTGTTCCCAAATGGTCAACCCTCCAACAGGTCTCTAACTCCTGCCATACTCCAAACAACACATCCAAAAGGTCAAATCCTCTTAGGTACTTGACCTACGGTTGGTTAGGAAAAATAGAAAAAATTCTTTTCTAGTATTAAAACCTTGGAATTTTTGAAAGGGCCCTACTAACTACGATTACCCAGGAGGCCATGAAAATCCAACCATAAAGATTGTAGTCAGGGGCCCTTTTATGGAATATGCACAAAATTGTTGTCTTGTGAACCCTGTTGCACTAAATATTGAATAACTTGAGGAAAAACAACACTTATAAGGATAAAACCAAAATAAAAAGAAATTTAAGTCAAATATTCTTCCAAAAATATCATTATATTAGACCTGCCAATCCATACAATATGACCAACGTATAGAAAATAGTAAAAATGGCTTCAAAACTCAAAATTCCTTATTGCAGTTTTTCCCAATCTGTACAATATGCCCCTTCAGAACTCAAAAATGAAGTATGTATCCATCCTAGGCCTATTCAAATGGTTATAACTATTATTTGAATAGTTATAACTCCTTTTCAACCAAGTTACATTTTTGAGCAACTTTTACAAGTTTTCAATTTTGCACAAAAAGTGCAACTTTTGCAAAGTTCATTAGATTTCACTTCTAGGACTTGGAAAAGGTTAAAAATTATTCAAAAATAAATAAAAATACCTAATCTTAGGCTATCTTGACCAAAAGCTCAAAAAGAACCAATTTTGTGTAATTAGCAACTTTTGCTCAAAGCTTGCACAAAGTGGCCTAAGCATACATATCTTGCTCATATCTCTCTCATTGTTTGTCATGGGATCGAATTATCTAATCTGTTAGCTCGAAGTGGTTAGGTAAAACCTAATCCCAATCTTGTTCCATCTTGTTGACTGCTCAAACAGTCTCAGGCATGCCGACCAAAATTGATCTTGAGTGTTATTAAATGCCATAGAAAACGATATTTGAGGAGACATATCTTAGAGCTCATGCATGGTATGGATGCAATTTTTGGTGCTATAGGATTGTGTTTTTAACACCCAAAATAACCTCTCTCATTTTTTGGAGATCAAATTCCATTTTGATTTTGTGGCCCCATCTTGGGTGATGTTGAAACTTGTAGTGTTGGCCAATACAAAGTTGCCAACTGGTGAATGTCTCTAACCATTCATTATGAGATCAAACTAGCTGCTCCATTATCTCCAAGTAGCTAGGTAAACCCTAGTCCCAAGATCTTCCCATCCCATTGACTGCTCAAATATTCTTGGGCACATCGAACAAAATTGACCCTAAGAGTGACCAAATGCCATAGGACAATGATCCTTGATGGGATATATCTTGGAGCTTGTGCAAGGTATGGATGTAATTATAGGTGCTATAGGATTTTTTTGTTGACACCTACAATAACCTCTCTCTCTTTTTGGAGATTGGATTATATTTTAATTTTGTAGCCCTATCTTAGGTGATACTGAAACTTGAAGTGTTGGCCAGTACAAATTCGCTAACTAGTGAATATCTCTAACCATTTGTTGTAGCATCAAATTGTCTACTTTATTAGCTTTAAGTACCTAGGTAAACCCTAGTCCCAAGCTTGTCTTATCTTGTTAACTGCTCAAACATTCTCAGGCATGCCAAATGGAATTTACTCCTAGAGTCACTAAATGCCATAGAATGATGATCTTTGACTAGGCATATCTCAGAGCTTGTGAGAGGTGCAAATGATATTTTGGGTACCATAAGATCATGTTGTTGACACCTATAATAACCTCTCTTTTTGGAGATTGGATTCCATTTTGATTTTGCAGCCCCATCTGAGGTGATGCTGAAACTTGTAGTGTTGGCTAGTACAAAGTTGCCAACTAGTGAATCTCTCTCACCATTCGTCGTGGGATCAGAATATCTACTTTGTTAGCTCTAAGTACTCAGGTAAACCCTAGTCTCATGCTTGTCTCATCCTTTTGACTACTCAAATTTTCTCAGGCATGCCAAACAAACTTAACCCTAAGAGTCACTAAATGCCATAGGGAATCGATCTTTGACGAGGCATATCTTAGAGCTCATGTGAGGTATGGATGCAATTTTGGGTGCTATAGGATCATGTTGTTGACACCTACAATAACCTCTCTCTCTTTTTGGAGATTGAATTCTATTTTAATTTTGCAGCCCCATCTTGGGTGATGCTGAAACTTGTAGTGTTGGCCAGTACAAAGTTGCCAACTGGTGAATCTCTCTAACCATTCATCATGGGAATGAACTATCTACTCTGTTAGCTCCAAGTTGCTGGGTAAACCCTAGTCCCAATATTTTCTTGTCTTGTTGACTGCTCAAACATTCTCGGGCACACCAAACATAATTAACCCTAAGAGTCACTAAATATTGTATGTCAATACTTAGAAGAATGAAAAAGATGCAAGAAGTTGAAGATGACATCCTAGGGGTATAAAATTTTTTCTTGGGGATGCATCCTTTGGCACAAAGCATCATCTCATCACTCTACCTTTTCCAAATTTGGTTTTAACTGTCATCTACATTCAAACCACAAACTCCTCAAATTAGTACTGTAATTCCCTAGCCAAGTATCCAAAACTTGCCTAGGGCATAAGTGAAAAATTAGCTAACTCCATTTGTAGGGCCCAAGCTTTATGATAAATCATGTAAAATGTGTCCTCTCTCATTTTCCTCAATTCCATGATGATTCCATGGTGGGAACTCATGGGAGAGTCATTTTTGTGCGAGCTGCCTATGCAGGACCAACACACAGGGTGTTTAGAAAACAAATTCTTAAACCTTAATAGATGAACACTTAAAGGATAGTTTAATGAAGAAAAAATTAATATAAAAACAACATGAAATAACATAATCCAAGGTAAAACTTCAATGTTCAGTCCATTATCTCAAACTTGCTTTGCAAAATCCAAAAACTGTTATTGGAAATGTAACAAAACGTTTGTATTCAAATTCAAGAATGAACTCTTCCAACATCCAACCAGTAGATTGTCTTCTTCTAGGTCTTATAGGACCTCCAAAGGTGTGCACATAGTTAAACCAACCATCTTTCCTTCCTTCCATGCCATAACTAAAATGTTGCACAAAATATTGTGGAGCAACTTTTAAAAGTTGTTGACTACATTGCAATTTTTGCAATTTTGACTTCTAGACCCTTGAAACATTTTTGAATGGAACCAAACATGTTCAATAAAGGTGTTTAGACATAATGTGTCCCCCTGGTAACCAATATGCCTCTTTTTTCCCCTAGATCCATTTGAGCAACTTCTTGACAACTTAACAACTTTTGACATTTCAGATTCTAATTAACCAACATTATATTTTTTGAGTTCCAAAAACTTGAAAAAGATGAAAAATCACTATTTAGGACCTAGTTGAGTCATATCCCACTTACTAATGACTTGTACAAACTTTGACCCACTTTGACCACCTAGTGTTAATCGCACATACCTAAATAAGGCTTAGTTAAACCAACTTGATCTAAGCACACCAACACACCACCTTGACTTGACTAGAATCACAACAAGCTTAAAAGAAGAAACAACATAAACAAAGCCAAAACAAGGGTTCTTAGGTGCCCTGAACTAGTGTAATGATAGACAAAAGATATCCAAGAAAAAAGACAACTATAGCTATATGAATCATAAGAAAAGGATATATAATGTGTTTCCATGAATGAAGTTCTTGAAGAGATGGATGAGCAAGAAATATTGATATAATATTTCATGAATAAATTAAAAACTTTATTTCAAGTCTTCTTGTGTTCTGAAGATAAAGCATATATAAACTCTTGACATGTTTATGACGACACTAAGATTCAAGCTTAAACATTTACATAATGTAGCCAACTCAAGAGTCAAACTTCAATGTTAATTGTATAATAGTAATAAGAATTCAAGTTTTATTATTCTCATCGTAACAAAAACTCTAAATAAATTACTTGTAATCAAAAGTACTCACAACTTGTACAATCTAAATACAAATTAATATCATAGCCTTATTCACATGTCAAAAGATACTACCAAAGCTTATTATAATGATTCCTACCCTTATTTTGGATGCAATTTACATTAAAATGAAATACATGAAATACTTAAAATGTAAACAAGAAAAATAGGATATATGTTATGATAACCAATAATGTCATACATGAACAAACTGATGTATCAAATTTGTAAGTCTAATAATGTCATGCATCAAATATATGCCATAGATCAAATATAAAATTTCATATATACATCAAATGTATGTTGAATATGTCCACTAACATAAAATCCAAGATATATATCCACTAATGCCTATACATGTGTCCATCCCTATATCTTCTCCTTCCCATGAGGTGAAGGAAACAAATCCCTAGAGATCTTTGATCATTTCATGGAGGGAGATGATGGGGATGATGGGGTACTCCTCACATGCTCGCTTGTCCTCGTGTTTATGCTCCTCTCTAATTGGAGTTGATACAAACAAAGTATATATGAATCAATAATTATTATACATTTAAATAAAATATATTTACTGAAAAAATTAATTAATTTCTTACCACCATCAAATAGTCACTATGTACATCCACCTCAAAGGTTCATGGATGATTGGGAGTAGCAAGGCCCTACAACAATTCAATCAATATAATCACTCGATCTTACTTATAAATACCATTTGAAATTTCAATATTAACTATTATAAATAACAACTAAAACTATGAAAACTCTTTCATACCTCAATCAATGGCTTTCAACTAGTCATCATGAGAACAAGTCCACGATCAATGGATTGGTGAAGATGAGGAGGAGTCTCTGATGTCAACAACTACAAATCATATAATACAATTTATATGTTTTCTTTATAGAATATAATATAATCAAATGAATTAAATTAATATGAAACAAATGTACCTCTATGAAGCTCATATTATTTCTAGGCTCAGAGTCCCTTGTGAATGTTGGTGGTCCAGTAGAGAACTAATGCACATGGATAAATATTTTTTATCAATCCTTAATATGTTTACTTAATAAATATATGTATTAATTTAAATGATTAAATTGATACATACCCTTTGACGATGTAAAATGGGACTAGGAAATATGTATTAGGGCTATCAACACTCTTATCTTTAATTTTGAACAATGTCAAGAAAAGCTAATTAATAAGTCATTCATTGTACATATGAAATGTGATCCAATTAGTTTATTATAACTATAATTTCCCTGTGTGTCAATGCCAAATGCCTCAGGAAGTCATCAATGCCTAGCCCATCATCCATAGTATCTCCAATGTGACTGCCAAATTTGCATAAGGATCCACATGACATGTACATGTGACTATGACACAAAGAAGGCTCCTCCTTAACTAATGGACTAACATAATGAATGAGGGTATGTGTCAAAGAATTGATAGTCCCTAGAGTATTGGTCTCTATTGATGTTCCTTAACAACTGAAGGAATAATGAAATGCTCACCCCGTGGTTTGACAACATGTGCCCTAATTGTATTAGGGTCATGATGTGCCCTTGACCTCTCAAATGACAACCCCCCAAGTCTACCCTGAGAATCTAAAATGGCAAATAATTGGTGATCTTCCCAAGGAAAAATTCATAATACAATTTCTTTAAGAAATATATTAGAATCTCATTATTATTACAAGGAGGGGCATCAAATACTATCCACCATCTATCCCAAAAGTTATTTCTAATATTATGTATGCACCAGTGGATCCTTTTAGTTATAGTTTTAACAATGTCTTGTTCTCCTAGTTTTTTAAACAATACACATATGCTACCTTTCGTTATGTCCTTTTTTATTACATCTTTATAGGATAATTTGTTTGCATAATATCTTCTTTGTTGTTCTCTCTCAACACTCCAAATATCCAACTAACCACTAACATAAGCTACATGGCTCATAATGGACTTAATGGAGGATGCTAATGGTGCTCTCATAGGATTAGTTTTCTCACAAGCTTTCAACCTATCAATGATTGCTTCTAACTCATTTTCCCCTTTTTCTATTTCATTCATTATATTGTCTTGGGTTTCATTATGAGGTCTTACAATCGGTGGAGGTTGAGGAGGTTCTTGCTCTTCCTTACGAGGGTTTTTGTTTTGATCTTGTGGAGGGTTTTCATTTTGATTTTTTTGATTAAGCTGGTAGATTTTGTGGTTGATTATTCACATTTCCTAATAAGAAACCAATTGCATTTTTAGTAAATAAAAAAACTTGAATCAAAACTAAAAAAACATACAAAACAATGCTAAAACATACAAAACAATATAAAAACAAGAGTAGAAAACATACTTGATGATCTCGATCTTGATCTCTAATGACGAGGAGGAATTTTAAGGAGGAGAGTGAGAAAATATTTTAACTTTTACAAAATGTGTGTGCTCTATTGAGGGCAAAGAAGGCACTAGCAAAAGAAAACCCAAAAAATGGAATGAGCAGCGAGCTTGCAGTCCATATATAAGTTTTTTAAAAAGCGTGTGCATGCTTTTTAAAATTTTCAAAATAAAAGACATTTATTATCTTTTTGGCACCAAAACTTGGTGCATTCACCTAGGTTCAAGTCCACAGATTTGAAATGTCCAGGTTTAGATTCACATGTTCAAACTATTTAGTTTTAACAATAGCAATCTATATGTTAGGATTTGATTGAAAAGATCATTATTGAAGAAGAGAGATTGTTTGGAAAGAGGGAGATTGTTGATAAAGAATGTTTTCAATCATTGTTTCACCATTGATGTCAAACCTATTATTTAATGGAATGACAATTGCTTATAAGATCCAAGTACTATCACTTAGTTGATTGATGAAGATGATTTAATCAATAAGATGTAACAAAAGCACCTAAGGGAAAAGTTGAGTTATGGTTTTGTAATGAAGTACAAGGATCAGTTAAGATAATGGTAAAATGATGTATTGACAATATACTTGAAGATACAAAGGTTGGCTACTTTAGAAACTCTGGAAGAATAAGTTGTAACAAAGTTGTCTGCAAAGCTTGACTAAGTTCATTAGTGGGTGCCAAGCAAGCTAGTTCATGTCAAATAGATAATCAGTAAGTGTCAAGAAAATGCAAAATCTAGTGTGTGCCGCGTAAAATAGAAAGATCAAAGAAACTTCAAGTGCCAAGCAAGTAATAGGCGTCGAGCATCAATAAAAACTTAGTTGATGCTGAGGGAATCCACAGTACGTGCCGAGCATTAGAATTTCAATAGTGCTGAGCTGCTATATTATTTGAAAAGTCAAAGATTCACCAGATATGAGCTGACAAGTTTGTTACTTTGAATTTTGTGAACTAGATGGAGGATAAGGATGATGACTTGGTGGTACAAAATTTTATGTAAACCATTTTTGGGCGAATATAGGAGGATTCTTCATGATGTTTCTAGAAGAAACAAGATAAGGGGTAGATTGATTGAATCTTACCTAATTCATTCAAACTACAATTAAAAGAAAAAAAATTAAGAGCGAAAAAAGTATTCCAAACTTCTATTTATGGATTTATAGGTCAATAAGCAAGAGTACTTATTGAAGTGGTTGGTAGGATGTCAAGGTGAAGGCATCGAGAGAGAGAAAGGAATAGAGTATAGAGACTCTACTTCAATAGGTGACCACAGAGGAGATTGCACTAGTACATCGAGCATGGAGACTCAAGGAGACAAAGCTTGAAAGGAGGACGCGTTGTCAGAGCTGCAGAGGTCGAAAGCCAGGAATATTTGTGAGTTGAATCGAGATCTAAAATCTATAAGTTATGTTGTGAGTTGTATCAGATCAAAAGCCCTAATTGTTACTCTCTAACAATTGTATCAGCTAGGGTGAAATCCTATGGACTTAGGTTGGTTTAATAGCCATGTGTAAATCCTTTAACAGGGTGGCATTCCAAGTGAATGTTCTAAAGTCCTCTAACTAGGCCCACTTCTAACAAGGTGGTTAAAATCCTTTAAATAGGTCACATTTAACAGTGTGTTGTAGCTTTTAATAGGGTAGACCTTTCACAGGGCATCACTTCAAAAGAGTTAGAATTGAGCAACATGTTACTAGTGGTTTTTCCCAAATTGGGTTTCCATGTAAATCACTATGTTATGTGTTGATCTTTCATGTTTTATTCTTGCATGTTGATTCTTCAATAACTTGCTAAGTAGAATGTTTAGCTTAGATGCATGACTAGTCAAATGGGCTGACTTTACTTAGTGAAATTTTTTTATTAGGACATTTAGACCTTGAATAACTGATTCATGCTCCCCACCCTTCTCAATTATTCTAAGGCATTTCTAACAATTGGTATCAGAGCCATCTGCTGATTTAGTTTAAAGGTACTAGAAGTAGGAAGATCAAGATGTCTAAGAGAGAAGTTCCCAAGCTCAACAGAGATAACTATGATTCATGGAAAAGTTTAATGAAGCTGCACCTTGGATTAATAAGTGACCATGGAAAAACCTCAACTGAAGTAGAACATGTTGATCTAGCTGTACCCACTGCAGAAGATATGAAGAAAAAGAAGGAGCATAATCAGACAATGCTAGAGATTGGCTTTGCCCTCAACTATGTTGAATTTGATGACATCAAGGGATGTGAATCTGTATTCAAGATGTGGAAAGCCTTGACTGATATTTATGGAGGAGATAACAATATTCAAAGAGCAAAAAGAGAAAGCCTCATAGGAAAGTTTGATGATATGAGAATGGAGGAAGGTGAGAACAATGCTCAATGTGCCTCTAGAATGAAAGTAGTAAGTACAATAAGAAGTTTGGGTGGTCATTTAGATGATGAAACTATTAATAGAAAATTCTTAAGAACCTTTCTCCCCATCTATGCTATTAGATTTTCAGCCATACTAGAATTAAGGTATAGTGGGAAGAGTCACTGCATTTGAGTTATCCAACTTTGATAACTACAGACCTAAGAATCTTGAATCTTCTTTCAAGGCCAAGCTATTTTTGAAAGACACTGAGGAGGTGAAACCAAAGAAGAAGAAGAAAAAGAAAAAATATGCATCCAGTGATAACAACACTAATGAAGAAGATGTGGAACAATTGGAAGCAATGCTGGCTAGAAGATTTTATAGAGGCTAAGGTGAATTCAAAGGTAAGCTACCTATCATATGTTTTAATTGCAATGAAGTAGGACATATTGTTGCAAGATGCACATAGAAAAAGAACTACAGAGAAGGCAACAAGAATAAGAACAGAAGAGAAGATAATAGTAGAGATTACAAAGACAAAGGAAAAAAGTGTTATATTGTTGAAGAAGAGGATTCTGATGAAAATGATGATCAGGTAGTCTATGTAGCCATGAAGGATGAGTTAGATGAAGAGAAGAAAACAACACTAGTAACCTGTGCGAACAAGAATGACAGATGGATCATAGACAGTGGATGCTCACATCACATGATAGGAGACATAGGTAAGTTTGTTACCTTTACTCAATATGATGGAAAGAGTGTTAGATTTGGAAATGATGCTCCATGTCTAATCAAAGGAAAAGGTTCTGTTAAACTTATAGAGAAAATTTCATGTGATAATGCATACTATATTGAAGGATTGAATTACAATCTACTGAGTGTGTCACAATTAGGCAATGTAGAATTTAGAAACAAAAGTGTTAAAATCTATGATACTGATGGAAATTTGATAGGAAAAGGAGAACAAACTAGGAGTAATTTATTTTACCTAAATATGGAAGATGCATCCTTTCCTGTTGTTAGATTTGATGATGTGTGGCTATGCCATAAAAGACTATGTCATGTCAACTTTGATAATTGATTAGCATCAGTAAAATGAAGAAAGTTAGAGGTCTAACAAAATTGAAGAACCCTGACAACACAATGTACAAACAATGTTAGCTAGGAAAGATGACCAAGTCAAGTTTCAAAAGAAGAACCTACACTTCCAAAGAAGTATTAGAGTTAGTCCATACAGATTTATGTGGCCCAATAGAAGTGCAAAGCTACAAAGGAGATAGATATATAATGTTGTTTGTTGATAACTACTCTAGGATGATGACTGCCATGTTCTTTAAAGCAAAAATATGATGCATTTCAAATGTTTAAGTGGTATTTGGCCAGCGTTGAGAAGGAAACAAGAAAGAGTCTAAAGTGCCTAAGATTAGACAGAGGAGGAGAATTCACATCAAAAGAATTTGAGACATTTTGCAATGATAAAGGAATCACGAGACAAACATAAACACCTAGAACTCCCCAAAAAAATGACATTGCAGAGAGAAGGCATAGTTAAGTGATAGACTATGTCAAAATATTAATGATGGAGAAGAATGTTGCACTAAAGTACTAGAGAGAAGCTATAAGTACAACAATCTACACCCTGAATTGAGTACAAGTCAAGAAAGGTACAAATGCAACACCTTTTGAATTATGGTATGGTCACTCACCTAATGTAAAAAATTTCAAAGTATTTGGTTGTAGATGCAATATTCTTAAAGATACTAGAAATAGAAAGTTTGATGCAAAGAGTGATGAAGGGATACTCCTTTGATACTACACTAGAAGTAAAGCATACACGTGTTTGAACACTAATACTAACAAAATAGTGGAGAGTGTAAATGTCAATTTTGATAAGCATGCAAAAGTTCAAGATAATGAACCCATCAAGAAACCAAAAGAGTACAGATCCTTTATATACTTCTATGAAGGAATGCCTATTGAAGAAGAAGCTGCCAATCAAGTTGGGAATTAGCAACAAGTTTTAGTATCAACCGAGTCACAACTAGTGAATGTTGAGTTGCATTTAGAAGTTGAGTTGCAAAATGAAGATAATGCACATTTTGATTCTAAAATCAGTACACATGAAAGAGATGATGAAATACCTGAAAGAAGTGTGCATAGTGACTCTGAAGTTGAAAGAACAAACATGGAAACAAGGACAATGCCAAGACTATCCAAGTATGTGAGAAGACATCGCCCTATAGAAAAAATCATTGGAGACAAGGAAGCTAGACCAATGACAAGGAACAAACTAAGGAATGAATCATGTCTATTGAGCAAGATTGAACCCAAAACAATAAAAGATGCACTGCAAGATGATAATTGGTATAAATCTATGGAAGAAGAGATAGATGAGATAGAGAAGAACAAAACTTGGACTTTAGTTCCAAGACCAACTAATAAGAATGTGATTGGTACCAAGTGGGTATTTAGGAACAAACTAGATGAGAATGGTGAGATCACAAGAAATAAGGCTAGACTAGTCTGCAAAGGTTATGCACAAGAAGAAAGACTAGATTATGGGAAACATTTGCCCCTATTGAAAGGATGGAAGGAGTAAGAACACTACTTGCATATGCTACTTACAAAGGTTTTAAAGTCTACCAAATAGATGTAAAGTTTTCTTTTTTGAATGGTATACTAGAAGAGGAAGTCTACATAGAACAACTAGAGGGATTTGTTGATGACAACAACAAAGATATGGTTTGCAAACTACATAAAGCACTCTATGGTTTGAAACAAGCGCCTAGAACATGGTATGAGAGATTGCACAAATATCTTGTGAAGATAGGATTTGAAAGAATAGATGACAACAACAACCTGTATATCAAGGCAAAAAAAGGTAAAGACATTTTGATATCTGAAATATTTGTTGATGATATAATATTTGGAGGTAAAGATGCCCTATGCAAAGATTTTGCTGGTCAAATTAAACATGAGTTTGAGATGTCAATGTTTGGAGAAATCAAATTCTTTGTTGGATTGCAAGTACATCAACTAAAACATGGCATATTTGTGACCCAATCAAAATATATCAAGGGGATACTCAAGACATTTGGCTTAGAAGATTAAAAACTAGTCAGTACACCAATGGTAACATAGCCAAAGTAAATTAGACCATGTATAGATCAATGATTGGAAAGTTACAGTAGGTTGTGCATAGTAGACCAGACATTGCATGAGCTATTGGAATAGTGGCAAGATTTTTTGCAAACCCAAGAGAAAATTACCTTATGGTAGTAAAAATAATATTGAGGTACCTAAAAGGAATTGATGACTTTGGATTGTACTACAAGAGGACTGAAAAGTTTGAATTGAAAGCCTACACTGATGTAGATTGGGGAGACAATATTGATGAAAGAAAAAGAACCATTGGAGGAGCACTTTTCTTAAGTAAAATATTAGTCCCTTGGACTAGTAAAAAGCAAAGTTGTACCTCACAATTCATAGTAGAAGCTGAGTATGTTGATGTTGCTATCAATTGCACCAATATTGTATGGATCAAGCAACTGTTGAAAGATATGAAAGAAGAGGTAACTGAATTTGTGATACTCTATTGTGATAACACAAGTGCCATTAACATATCAAAGAATCTTGTGATGCATGCCAAAACAAAGCACATTGCAATCAAGTATCACTATGTAAGAGAATTGGTGGAAGACAAGCAAGTGAAGACAAAATATGTCAACTCAAAAGAACAAATTGGTGACATTTTCACAAAAGCATTACCTAAAGATGCATTTGAATATCTTAGAGGAAAGTTAGGGGTGATACCCCTATCCAAGGCTACTTGAGTAATAGCAAAACTGCCCTACATCAAATGAGTTGATTGCTGAAATGAAATAAATTGATGCAGAGGATACTTACTTTAGGTACTACCTGAATTAATCAAAGTACTAAAATTCCAAATCAATCACAAGCAAGGTGACAAAGGGAGAAATTGGATTTCTTGTAAATGCTACACTTGCATGATAAGATGTTGAAATAATATGTCTTTAGCATTGATGTCAAAGGGGGAGAAATAGTAGAAAATGATCAAACATAAACATAAACGGATCAATGCATGTAGAGGAAGAAATATTGTGCAGAGGGAGAAATAGAAAATTTAAAGAAACAAAATGTAAGAGGGAGAAATAACAAAAATGATAAAAAAAGGTAAGGTACAAAAAAGAGGGAGACATATAGAAACTGATCAGATATGTAGAGGGAGAAATAATAGAGCAACATCAAAAAGGAAGGAGAAAGGAAACGACAACTAAGAGGGAGAAGTAGAAGAAAAGGAATCAGTCAAGATAACAAGTAAGAGAGGGAGCAGAACAACAAAAAGGGAGAAGACAGTTTATCAGCAAATTTTGAAAGAGGGAGTTACAAAATTCAGAGGGAATCATAAGAAATTCAAAATTGCTGATAGAATGAATAGTCTTGGATAAAGTTTTCTTTTTGGCATTTGATTTACTATTTTAACCTAGTTACCATTTTGATAACTTGGTTGATTAGTTTGGTTTTCAATCAATGCCAAAGAGGGAGATTGTTAGGATCTGATTGAAAAGATCATTATTGAAGAAGAGAGATTGTTTGCAAAGAGGGAGATTGTTGATAAAGAATGTTTTCAATCACTGTTTTATCATTGATGTCAAACCTACTATTTGTTGGAATGACAATTGCTTATAATATCCAAGTACTATCACTTACTTGATTGATGAAGATGATTTAATCAATAAGATGCAACAAAAGCACCTAAGGGAAAGGTTGAGTTATGGTTTTGTAATGAAGTACAAGGATCAGTTAAAACAATGGTAAAATGATGTATTGACAATATTCTTGAAGATACAGAGGTTGACTACACTTAGAAACTATAGAAGAATAAGTTGTAACAAAGCTATCTGAAAAGCTTGACTAAGTTCATTAGTGGGTGCCAAGCAAGCTAGTTCATGCTATTGTGATGTGAATATCAGGATTTAACTGTGTGATTTTTGAGTCAAACTCGATGACCCATGTTTCATGAGTAGTGATTCAACATGAATCCATCTCTCATGAGAATAAATGGAACACTTAACACTCATTGGATCTAGGTGATGCTCACAGGGGTGAAGCACCGAGACTTCCCGGGAGTTCATGCTAAGCAGATTATCAGTAAGTGTCGAGAAAATGCAAAATCTAGTGTGTGCCGAGAAAAATAGGAGTCAAGAAACTTCAAGTTCCATACAAGTAATAGGTGTTGAGCATCAGTAAAAACTTAGTTTATGTCGAGCAAATCCATAGTAGGTGTCGAGTAACACAATATGTGCTGAGCATCAGAATTTCAATAGTGTTGAGCTGCCATATTATTTGAAAAGTCAAAGATTCGCCAGATCTGAGCCAAAAAGTTTGTTACCTTGAATTTTGTGAACTAGATGGAGTATAAGGATGATGAGCTAGTGGCACATAATTTTAGGTAGACTATTTTTGGGTGAATATAGGAGGATTCTTCATGATTTTTCTAGAAGAAAAAAGATAAGGGGTAGTTTTATTGAATCTTACCTAATTCATTTGAACTAAAATTAAAAGAGGGAATATTAAGAGTAGGAAAAGTATTTTAGACTTCTATTTAAGGAGTTACGGGTCAAGAAGCAAGAGTAGTTGTTGAAGTGGTTGGTAGGATGTCAAGGTGAAGACATCAAGAGAGAGGAAGGAATAGAGTATAGAGACTCTGCTTTGATAGGTGACCACAGAAGATATTGCATTGGTACATCGAGCATGGAGACTCAAGAAGACAAAGCTTGAAAGGAGGACAAGCTGTTAGAGCTGCAAAGACTGAAAGCTAGGAAAATTTGTGAGTTGAATCAAGATCTGAAATTTGCAAGTTATGTTGTGAGTTGTATCAGATCAAAAGCCCTTATTGTTATGCTCTAACAATTGTATTAGCTAGGGTAAAATCCTATGGACTTAGGTTGGTTTAACAACCATGTGTAAATCCTTTAATAGGGTGGCATTTCAAGTGAATGTTCTAAAGTCCTCTAACCAGGCCCACTTCTAACAGGGTGGTTGAAATCCTTTAACTAGTTCACATTTAACAGTGTGTTGTAGCCTTTAACAAGGCAGGCCTTTCACAGGGCATCACTTCAAAAGAGTGAGAATTGAGTAGCATGTTATTGGTGGTTTTTCCCAAATTGGGTTTCCACATAAATCATTGTGTTATGTGTTGATCTTTCATGTTTTATTCCTGCATGTTGATTTTTCAGTATCTTGCTATGTAGAATGTTTAGCTTAGATGCATGACTAGTAAAATGGGCTCACTTTACTTGGTGAAAAAGTTTTATTAGGACATTTGGACCTTGAATAACTAATTCACCCCCCTTTTAGTTATTCTAAAGCATTTCTAACACTATAAGAACAAATTTTCTAAAGATTGAAAAAATAGGTCTCAGTACAAGGGGAATAACTTTAAGCTCCACTGTTGGATCTTTCTAATTTTTGGATATGTTGTCCAAAATCAAAACTTATAAATAATAGAATGTGATACTTTTAAAATATTATTAGATCCAAAAGTTATAATGCACTTTATAAGGGTCTATCAAGTAAACCAACAACCACAAATTTTCTAAATCGAGAAAAATAGTCATATTTTGGGGGGAATAGTTCTTTTAATCCTACCATTGGATTGAGCTAAATTTTGGATATGTTTGGGGAAACCTAATTATCTAAAATCTCTCCAAGTTATTTTGAAAAATTAGTCATGGATCAAAAGTTATAAATGTCAGAGTGCAACACTATCTAAACTATCAATGACAGTCATAAGATGATGCCAACTCTTTTTCACCAACATATGCCACATGTCCAAGACTACATATGGGATTCATTTTAATTTGGAAAAAATATTTGATATTATATATGTATTAAAGTTTTATAAAATGATAAGAGGGAGATGATTCATAGGAATAATCAAAAGGATTTCCAAGAAATAGTTACAGGAACCAAAATATAATAGAAAAATATTTTTTTATTGCTAAACTCTTAACACACATGGGGATTCTTCTTTTTATGAGAATCACGTGGCTAAAAAAAGGGAAAATTCTTTCTAAAATATAAATTGTAACACAGGGAAATGTGAGGAATTATTTCATGTCTTTTGCATTTCTTGGACTATAATGATAACACAAATTATCTTGTGGTCACTTTGTGCTATTTAGAAATAAGGATGAATTTATACCATAGATTTTGTTGTCTATAATTTCATTTCTTTTGGTTAAGATTGATCACATGGTTGTATTTTTTGTGCTTCTAAATATCTTCTTCCATTATTACCAAGTATTTATTATATGCAATCGTATGGTTCACAAATTCACATTTTGTAGATTAAGATGTTTAGTTTCTCTCTTTTTCTTTTGTAATGTAAAGGAATCAATAGGTAGTTGTGTGGATATTTATTCATCTTTCTTTCTTTATTCAATTTATGATTTTTTATAACCACATTTATCCCATTTTTATGGGTGAGTGTTAGTAAGCCTTAGTGCCTTCTAGTTAAAGGCATATCCAACTATCCAAATGCATTGAATATCTTTCTAAGAGGGAGTTATACCTCTCAATTCCAAGGAAAACTACCAATCTCATGATATTCTATCCAACTGATTGTTATGTTTGTCTT
This sequence comes from Cupressus sempervirens, assembly GCA_028749045.1. NCBI lineage: Eukaryota > Viridiplantae > Streptophyta > Pinopsida > Cupressales > Cupressaceae > Cupressus > Cupressus sempervirens. The sequence continues at coordinate 446,400,493 of CM053787.1, forward strand.
CTCATCTTAGGTATTTATGGGTCATTTGTAAAGGTATTTTTGTGAGGAAAAATTTGTTTGCTAACAATTGCTAAGAGTGAGATCTAGAAGTTTTGTACTTTTTGTAATATTTTGTTTACTACTTTTTTCTAATGATTTTTTGGGAGTGATCGCACCTTGAAAATTTGGTACATGTTCTTGTGCTAGGCATAACTTGCATCAAAATAACTAAAAATGAAATCTTCTTGTTTTTCAAGTGTGTTGATTCACGTGTAGAAGTAATATGCAACTTGTTTTGCAAATGGTATGGTAGATCAAAAAAAGTTAAGAAAAGGTAGACATATATGTCTATGAGGCCCAAAAATACACTGGTAAAGAAAATTAAATCTTACAATGTTGACATTGTCTAAAACTTGAAAAACTTAAATGATTAGAAAGATAGGAAGATGTGTGAGATTATGGTGGTCATTTCAAAGATGCCCACTTGATTATTTGTAAACTTGGTAAGGAAGAAGTGGATAAACCTATTTTGAAGAGAATAATATATGAAAAAGGAGAGCAAAAATGTGGTAAATTAAGCTCCCAGGCCTCAAAATTGTTATTAATTCATATTAACTATTATTGTACTTGGTTTATTAATTTACAAAAACTAATCCTAATTGGTGTATTTTAATTTAAAGTCAGTCAATCATGCTAGGGGTGTTTGGTGGTTTTTTTTGGCCAAAGGTCACTTTTTTTGCACACCATCTTAGTGCACTTACCCATTGCATATGTGCAAGAACAATTCTTCTATCATCTTCCATACTCTCCAACATTAGCTCCTACTTGGACATCAAGATATAGAAAAAGTTTTGTAACTGCCTCTGGCATATTTTCTTGCTCACTCATCTACTACGAGTCTTCACCAAGAAACTATAACTCATCCAAAATATCATATAATGTATAGAAAATATAGACATGATTTCTTCACCTTATTCTACACAAATGTAAGGTTGTATATCAAAATTTTTCAAATACTCTATGCACTAAACTAATTAGTGATCTGCAACATGCATAATTTGAGTATATCCTTATCTAAAGAACATATATTGTGTCAATAAAAGAATCTCTCATTAATACAACATCTTTACAGTAGTCCAAGTGCCAACATCTCCTATTTTCAACAAACTCTACACCTATAATAATATGTATACTTTCAAACTCCATCTTTGATGTTGTATGTAGCCACTAAGCTCATAGTATAGGTGGGCCAACATACTACTACCCCATGTATATACTACTTGGTTTCTCTCAATCCTCAAAACTGTATGTGTGAGTGGAGTAAAAAATATAGTCCCTTTAGTATTATGATCTACAAAAATAGAAATAAGGCATAATATTACCTTCTTGGTCAAAGCTCTCTCTCTCTCTCTCTCTCTCTCTCTCTCTCTCTCTCTCTCTCTCTCTCTCTCTCTCTCTCTCTCTCTCTCTCTCTCTCTCTCTCTCTCTCTCTCTCTCCATGCAACATTGCCTTCACCTTAATATAATGTTTTTCTATGTGAATCCCAAAACACCCACATCAATAAATTTGATCTCTCAAAATCTTTACATCATCCCTAGAGGTGTCTATCCTGAGACAAGTAGCCTTAGCATCCTATCTATGTCCTCTAAGGAGAATTTCATCTCATTAGAAGGTAGATGGAATGTACATGTCTACTCATTCAATCTCTTCATAAGAACCATTAACATGGTTCCATGAAATTTTACATGTAGGGGATAGTATAGCTAGTATAGTCCCACCTCCCTCAATAATTGTGTATCTTGTGGCTATATTATTGCATGCTACAATCTCAAGAAGTTAATGACCTTTATGGCATGATGAACCCAAAAACTTAAGCTCCTACAATCACATTTCAATAGGCTCTCATTAGTATATCATCTTGATCAATAAAAAACTATTGAGTCTGTATAGACTAGAAATACCCAAGAATAAGCCAAATTTCTAAGTACATGCTTACATCCTTATCCAAGTCTAGATTGACTTCCTAGGTATAGGTTGTCTAACTCAATATTGGTCAAACATTTCATGGGTTTCCAAGCTAAAATCATATGTTAACATCACTTTGATCATTATTCTACACCTACAACCAAATTATAAGAATGATGGGAATAAAGAGTATAAGAATCAAGAAATACCTCATCTAGAGATATGCCATGTGCCATGCCAACTATTGCAACACCTCCAATCTCAAGAGATCCAGTACTACCTTCCTCAAAATCCTTCTTCAAGCTTCTTCTTCCTCCTTCATAATACATGAACAATAAAGGTAAGAGTTGCATATGACCCTTCAAAAGGTAGGATATAACTTATACACACTTTCTAACTAACTTTTTCTTTTCACTAACCCTAATTAATTCTCCTACAACCTATACAATTCTCTCGATTCATTTCATCATAACCTAAGCTAGGAGGATCTAATTTTATCTCTAGGATAGGTGCTAGAATAATTTCAATATCCTTGATTTCCAAATACCTTTTGAGATAGTTTGAGTTCACATGAAGGGTTTTGAAATGAATTTTTCATTATTTTTTACTCACACTTGCTTGAAGTAAACATGATTCCATGTTTCACCTTTAAGCATAACCAATCAAAATAGGGGGTATATAGATACCTATGCACTTCAACACTCTCCTTAGTAATTCATATGTGGTTTATTATTATTACTAACATGTGGTTTTGCAAGGTGTGGTTACTAATGTTTTCTTATAAGATTTATGCATTGTGGACTTTCAATATCCATTTTCATTTACTAACGTTCTTTCTACTCTATCTTGCATATGCACATAGTGTCATATATCACTAAAGTGGAGGATAAATATATCATATTGAATTGTAAGAACATGTGTGATCTATAATTTAAAGGTCTTTTAGCACACTCCTTAGTGTAAATATATTATGTATTTAGATTTTAATTAATGTAATGTGATCACACTCGATTTCCCTCTCTCATGGTTGTAAAAGTTGAGGTAGAATTTAAAGTTCATGCATCCTCCTTTTCTTTTCCCTCTCTATCTTGTGCAATAATCAAGTTAGGATATCATATCTAAGAATTTTCCTCTATGGTTCCCTCTAATCACAAAATTCACTCTTCAACTAGGCCCTATCATGGTAAATTCAATATTTAGATGCCTTTTTATAAATTTTCATCATGCATCTTTCCAAACTACTCCAAACCCCTTTAGACTTTATTAATCTATGCACTAGTACCTTGGAAATGGTGCTTCCTAGCATGGGTCACCTAGGGGCAACCTATACTCAATATAGGTTTTATGGAGGTGATCTATACTCTAAGAGGTTCATTTCAAGGGTTGCGAGTCTAAGTAATACTTATTTATTCTTTCCCACCTAGTTGAGTTAGCTGTGAAAAAAATGAGTTCCAAATTCACTATAATAGACAACCTGCTCACTCATTTTGAGATACATGAGCATCCAAGACAAGAGGATCAAGAGAAACAATACAAAGCTATTTTCAAGGTTGAATCCCATTTTTCAATGTTATCTATTCCAATAAAGGGTTGTTATTCACATTTGAGCATTTCAATCAAAGATCTACAATCAAACATTCAATATGTAATATATCATGGAGTTGCAACTAGATTATGGGGATGGCTATGATTATTTTTTCCCTTGGGGGCTTGGTATGATTTCCTTGTTATTTTTAGATCTATGATTTGTTACTTCATATTTCATGTCACTTACATGTTACTATTTCACTTTTAGGGTTAGATATTAGCATTTACATTACATTTCATTGGCATTTATTATATCCCTTGCATTCTACACATACAAATCTAAATTTATGAGCATAATCACACACTTAACATCTCCTTGATTATTTGTGAAGTTTGGAATCCCCAAAATGGCGAGTTGACTAACACAAACCCATATATAGCCACCCCACACACACTTTGTTAGATTTGCATGTTTTAGAAGCACAATTATAGGTATAGATCCAAATGCCCATTTGGGAGATTGGTATATATCCATTTTCTATTTTAGGATTTGACAGAACAAGTTATAAGTCACCAAATTTGACATATACCTAGAGCAACTAGAATCTCAAATCTAATTATAGGTATATAAAACTAGTCTTGGAGCATGCAAACCTAGTTTTTATTTTTTATTCTAACTAAATTAGTTATAAGTTTCCAATTTTGACCTATACTTGGTATACGTCACCCCAAGTTAACCTATTCTTGAGAAAAAAACTAAAAGAAAAAGTTTTCTAAGTCCTCCATTTTCCATTTTTCTAATCCAAAAATATGAATATTTGGGGGTCTTGAAAGTCCAAGAATCAATCCTTTAAGCTATTAGATTCTTCTTTCATTTTCTATGTGCACACATTCTTGTATCCCCTTTTAGATCTCTTTTGTTAGATCTGATCTATATTTATGCTACATTATAGTTAGGAATAAAAAACTTTCTCAAAGGGAAAGAAAAGGAAATTTGGATCTATAAGGCTTAGATCCTATGGTTGCATCCTTTTGGTTTTGTTTGTTGGATCTATCCTATCTTGGAAGAGTATTCCTATTCTTTCCTCTTTGATTGCTAATGTATATAGTCCATTTGATGGTCTACCATTGATCACTATTTCACCATATACAATACTTTACCATGAACTTGAGTGACATTCAAACTTTTGCCAAAGTGAGTGATGAATATCGTGTTATAAATTGTACTCCATTAATTATTGAGTTTAATTTCACTCTCCTATGTAAAGGAATTTGGATATGAGATAGTGATCTAAATACTTAGATAATACTATTGATACTAATTACTATTCAAGTAATTTTGAGCTTGCATTAGTAAATGCACTAAATATACAATGAGAATATATCAATAAATTTTCAATATCACTGATATTTGAATTATGTGAGAGTGATTGCAAACACTACAATTTTCTATTGTTATTGATTGAGTTGTGTGGCAATTTACACTTTATTAAATAAGATAGGGAAGTCACCCTTTACGTAGAGTCACTACTCTACGTGGTTTGGGTTGTTTAGGGTCATGACCCTATGCGGAGGATTGCTGTCCACAAAATGACATAACCACTGATAATCCAATTAGTAATTGTGGGCATCAACATAACTTGTTGAACACCAATATCATGCATCTATATAATGATATCATTGATGATAATATTGTGCACCATTAACGTGTACCAATGAACATGTAGATTCAAGTAACTTTGGTGAATACAATAGAATCGGTGCAAATAAAAATTTAAATAAGAGATAATGTTAACTACACAATTTTAATCTCCAATTGATTGTGATTTAATTATGATAATAGTATAAGATGAGCCACATGTATACTTAAATGTATGTATATATATTTATGTATGTATACACACACACACACACACACACACATATATACATACATATCTATATATGTACATACATATATGTATATGTATATATACATATACGTACCTACATACACACACACACACACACACACACACACACACACACACACACACACACACACACACACACACACAAATATATAAATATGTGTGTGTGTGTGTGATTATGCTAGCAAGAATTATATTTGATTGATGCTATATCTTGCACATTCTAGCATTCATTTTGGATTTCTTCTCCTATAAAATGCTTTTAGGACCATTTTCTAAATTTAAATGAATAGTTAAATGAAGGATATATGAGTCTTGTCTTATTTTAAATCTCAACACTCTTTGGACCAAGTACATGTCACATGAATAGAGAGAGGAAAATTTGATCATTGACTGGATGGCTAACAAGATGGTCAAAAGGGACATGACCTATAGGTGGATTAATGGTGATGGGATTTTGGTGATAGCTAAAATCATGATTGCGATTGAGAGAATCCAAGGGAGGATAGGAAGTATTAAGAGTAATTATGAAAGATAATGTTGTCAGTTCCACATTTAAATTAATGAAAGATAAGCACGGATCAAACACAAGTATTCTTAATTGGGAGGCTTTTTGGCACACTTTTTGGGTGATTGGTAATCTTAATTACTATTGCATTCCTAAGGACAAAGGAAAGTTTTGTTTTGGTGAGATTTATCAGAGTTCTATTCTTCACTCTTGGAGATTATAGAGAATTTTTTCTACTCTTACCAACAAAATGGTGGGTGAAAGGCATTGTAGAGAGCCGAAGGATGAAGTGGCAAAATGGAAAAAGAGGTCAAAGGTTTGGGAGAAGCTGAGGGAAGGTGGCATTTTGAATTCCATTGAGAAATTACATTGTTGGAACCCTAAGGTTACTAAACTTATGGTCACGTCTTGGAAAGAAGGGAAAGTGAAGATTTATGGTATTGATTTCCAGGTTGATGAAGGTGTTATTGCAGAGGTCACTGGATACCCTTCTGAGGGCATCAAATTCTTTAAGGATAAGAAAGTTTCCATCAATGTTGTTAAAGACTTTGCAAGAATGCCAAGGAGATGAAAGATTTGGTGAAGATGAGAGCGCACTATGATCCAACTTCAATTGAAAAACTATGGAGGTTCATTCTTAGGGTGATTATCTCTTATATTACATGGGACACTAGGTATGATAGAGTTCGTACCCATCACTTTGTCATCCTTAACCACTTCAGGCATGGCATTAAAATCTCCATCACCTACTACCTCTTCTTCTCTATTAATAAGAATATCATGGGATATAAGAAGAAATTGTATGCTAATCTGGCTTTCCATGAGGGCCTGTTGTTACTAATTTATGAGAACTTCCTGCTCGAACCTGTGGCAGATCCATAGCCCATAAAGTGGAGTCCTTGGAGGACACATAAAGCTCCTATCTCCCTTCTGATACTAAGGATAATGTTGGGCTTCATTTAGATGATGAAGAGCAAGTGGCCAAGATTATAAAGAATTTGGGCAAAAATAAGAAGAAATAGGTTGGGAAAGGCTCGATGAGTAAAAGTACAAAGTCTAAGGTTAATTCTATCGAGGAATATAATGAAGAGGATGAGGGGATGGATACAAAGGAGGAGAATAATGTGAAAGAGGAGGGAACTAGCAAGGTCTCGGTTCACAGGAAGATGGTAAGCTCTACCAAGAGGAGAAGGGGAATTGATATGGACACTGATCAAGATTGTGTTAAGGGACAAGAGACCCCTCTCAATGCCCAAGAGGAGAGAAATAAGGATTATGGCATGAAAACAACTACCTGTACTTTTGGCTCTAAGGGCAAGAAAATGATCTAGAGGAATTTTGAAACTCAGACTGTGAAAATGGGCATTGTGAGAGAAACTATCCAACCCAAGGTCTTAGAGGGAAATGATGGTAGACTTCATTTGAAGGAAATTATTGATTTGGAAATGGTGATTCTCAGTGACAATGATAGGGAGGTGGGGATGAATATCCTCAACAATGCCTGAAATAACATAGTGGATCAAGTGGATTTTCCTTGAAATGGAAGAGATAAAGAACATGTTGCAGGGTTTGGAAAGGAAGGAAGGGGAAGATGGGACCGACAAAATTAATAATTTGGATTCCAGGGTAACTGAGATGGAAAAAATAATGGATAGGATGGAGAGCTCTCTCCACAACTCTACTAACTAGAGCCTCAATATTATCAAAGGCTTAAATGATAATATCAAACAACTACATACTATGATGGAGGTTAGCACAGGGGTGAAATATGACATAGATAATGAGGAAATCAAGGTAACTAAAGAGGATGTCAACCCCTTGGTTGAGAGCCTAAGCAATAAAACAAGATCGAACAAGGGGAAGAGGGACAAGGAGGAATCTCCAAATTACATTCAACTGATGATTATTGTGGCATAGACCATGGAAAAGCTGGAGCTTAAGGTAGCAAAGTTGATCAAAGATACAGTGCCTTGATTGGTTCTCCTAGCTTTACTATTTTTCCTTTGGTTTTTTGGTTTGCTAGGCTTTCCTTCCTTAAGAGGTTGCATTTTCCTACAACTAGTTCTTGTGGACTTTTATGGCCTGTTGTTTTAGGCACCCGTTAAATCCTATTTTACTTAATCAAAAACACTCTTTGGACAATTCTTTAATTGTATTATTTATATTATATCACATTATGCTTACATGGTTCATATCTTATTATTTAGTTCAATGCAATTAAGGTTCCACTTCAAATTTTCTAATGCCAAAGATCATTTCCAAAAACTAATTCATGAAACCAATATAAATTTATGGTCTTATAACTAGGTTGTATAATGTTTTCATTCCCAAAGTTTGAGCCAAAAAGGGTTGGACTAATTTGGCAATTATAAACTATATGTGAAATTCAAAAGTGTCCAATCACTTTTTCATGAGGGTGGATAATTTGGAGCCCTTGGGATTCCCAAATCTAGTCTTGGAAATTGGATATGACCATTGTAGATTACCTTGTGAAACCCATATAAAGAACCTCTCCTAGTTTGTATCATATCAAACATTCACAACACATCTACAAGTTTCCTCTCAAGACAGTGCGTCTTCTCAAGATTATATGTGATCTATAAATAAGAATTCTACAATAAGGCATCTTTGGTTATATGTTTATGATGAATTTTGTGAAGATTCATCATGTTATTGCATCACCATTTGGAGAAATTATCCAAAGAGAAGTACACCAACAATCAAGGGTATAATTATTTAAAGTTAAACATTCTAATTCAAGAACTTATTTCAAATATGAGATTTCCTTTTGATGTCAACACTATTTTTGGATCGATTCAAAACTTGAAGTTTGAATAAAGAAAGATTGTGTCAGTCCATATACAAGTTATTTGTGATAGTTGTAGATCTAAGAGTGTACAAGGTAAAGCTACCAAATATTTCTGAAGATTATGACCCTACAACTCTAACAATTAACACTCTTGTCCCAAAGATTAGGGTCCCTAGCACCATAACCTCCTTATCTAGGGAATGTTACACCATAGTCTAAAAGCTGTTTTGCAAAAATTGTCAAAAAAGATTTATAGAGGCTCTTGATACCATATCTCTAGATCTAATGTATAATTTGAAGTCTATTTAAGGATACTATTAAAAATGTCTAATCGATCATGAATCAACTTGTAATCGCATGTACCCCTTTATACTTTAGTTTCAAATCTTGGTTCTAAAATAGTTTGCATCTATAGTTTATTTTCTTAGTTTATTTATAGACTTTTTATTTACATGCTTTTTCACTTAGTTTTTGAATTTATCACTTTTCAATCCCATCCCAATCAACTTAAAATGAGTTCTTCCAATTTATGAAAGGATATAGGTGTAAGCTTCCCAATTTGTACACAAATCCTAGTGAAATCTACCCACACCTATTTTATTCATTACGTAAGTATATTATACTTGTAATTATAATTATATTGTTAATAAATATATTCTTTATTAGAAAATTACCACATCAATAATTATGGAAACAAATTGAATGTATTATATGTTATAAAAATAACGTTATATGGGTCAAGGACTTGACTGATTGATACGAGCTTGTTGTGGTAAAGCATAAGGTCACAAGGTCCAATCTCCCCCAATGCACATGATATCAAAGGATGTATTGCACCAATTCCACTAGTCATATTAAAACATTTACTTGACATGGTGTAGTTTATAAGTGGTGCTATACCCGATTCTAGCAGTCTAAAAAAAGTATAACATAATATATAGTATAAATTGTTACTAATGGCTATACATTTATGTATTATGATTATCAATATATACAATATTTATTAAAACTAAATATTATCAATATTTATTATATTTTAATGACATTCTACAACTATAATTATGTTGAAGATGTTCTCTTCTAGGGAAAGATGATGAAACAATTCAACTAGCTAAAATGATCATAGAGGTGCATAAGAGAGACAACTCAAAATCTTTATTGATAAAATCAAACAAAGGGAAAATAAGGTGGCTACATCCACAATGACCACCTCAATAACAAAATACTTGTGACATTGTTATCAAGATTTGATTGTGTAGTTTTTAAGTTTATTGTTATCAAGATTTGATTGTGTAGTTTTTAAGTCAAACTCATTGAACCATGTTTCATGAGTAGTGGTTCATAAGAACCTACCTCTCATTAGAATAAATGAAACACTTCACACTCATTGCATCTAGGTGATGTTGACAAAGGTGAAACATTGAGACTTCCAAGGACACTCTAGTATTGCTCCATCTCAAGCACACTCAACCACAAAGTTTCCTCCAAAGTTAAGCCAAATTTTCTCGCAACTCCATTTCAAAAACCTTCACCAAGTTTTTTAAATATTTATGAACCATTCATTCAAAAGCCCCGTAAGCTCATCAATTACTAAGGAGGAAACTCTATGATTAAGCATGCTTGAGTTGGAGTAGTACTGGGATTTGTGTCCTCCCTAGTTTCAATGCTTCATCTAAGTTAACATCAGATGTAATGAGTCATGTGTTTCATTCATGGAAGACGGGTTCTTATGAACCACTACTCATGAAACACTAGTCAATGAATTTGACTCCAAAAGTACATAGCTTGATTACAATATCACCATTTAACATGATGTGAGAAAATACGCAATACATATCTCATACTTATCAACAAAACATTTACTTTCTAATTTTAAGACTTTTTGAATTTAAAAATGTTAGAAACTTTTTAATAAAAATAGAAGTGAAAAAAGTTTTTTAAACCATAGCCCTAGAGAGGAAACTCTACTAATTTGGTCTCTAGTGAACCCCACCGAGTGGTAAAGAACAAAACCAAACAAATCACCGAGGTAAACCCAAGGTGGCCAAATTGAAGTGGAATTTAGTGGTGGCAAGATTTGAGTGGGCGGAGTGCGGTTGATCACGCAAAAAGATTAACAAAGATAAGATAGAAACGGATCTTCCATTTACGGATGTTACCTCCATCCTATGATTTATCCGTCTGTTCTCCCAAACCCATCACAAGCATGACACGTGTCCACAATCACTGCAAAAACTTCTCCTTTCCCATAAATCAGAATCAACACCAGATCTCAATCTTACCCGACGCTTCCAGAAAGTGAAAAAATCTAAGCCTTCAAGTCGGATAACGCGTCTATAAATTAGCGACTGTGGGAATCTCATTTTCGGTTGCTTCACCGAATGAACCGGGTGACGGATGGATTCCACCGGCACCTCACTGCAGCTGCCATCCACACCGCCTAAAATGTTTCACCGTTTGCAATCTGCTGCGCCCAAGGGTCGAATCTGGCGAGCTCCTCAGGCGATTTCTTCAGGCGCTCAGCCAAAGAGGACATGCATGTGCTCGCCTACGACGCATCCAGGCTCCTTCCGCTGCAGTTTGCACAGACAATCGTCCTCGCGTTTTTCTTCAAAGTTGAGCGCGGGAAGATCTTCAAGGCTGAATTCCTTCGCCAGGAGCGGCGGCATCGAAGGGGAATGGGCCAGACGAGCTCTCACCGCGCTCATACGACCGTCGTCTCATCAGATTCGGCGGAGGATGTCTTTTCAGCCGCAGCCTAGCCGTCTCCGGTATATGACCAGGGCAGAAGAATGCTTCTAGTCATTTTACCTCTTAGCTTGCTGAATATTTGTAAATAATCTGTCACGAAAAATGGATGTAGACTTCTTTTTTGTTTAAAGCGGTATCCTTTGTTACGGCCATTGAAAGCTTGTTTTGAGGTTAATGTAGGCTTTGAATCGGTTGCAAATCCATCTTACAGGTGTACTGTTTGGTTTCGTCTCGCATGTAACCCTAACTGTTTTTAACAGTTGCAGTCAACAGGGAAAGCTGAGCGATGGATCAAATCTGATATTGTTTCGGTACGGCCGCTTAATTTTCATATGTTAATGAATGAGCCATTGGCAAAGAGTTAGGGTTCATAAAAAATCTTTGTATTAGTGAACGCAGTGGGATCAGATCTGGTAATATCCCGGTACGGCCGCATCATAAGCAGTTCGTCAATCACCCTCAGAGAAATGTTTGTATTTCTGTACTGAGTTACAGTAGGGCTAAATTGCTGTAGTTATATTGAGCGGCGATCTGTCAAACGAACTTATGACGACGTTTAATTTTGATATTCTGAACTGACAGATCCTTCGTCACCTTACTGCACCGAAGAGATCCATTTCAATAAATCCCTTTTTTTTTTTTAAGTTCTCAGTTACAGCAGGTTTAGATTGCTTAAACCTGTGCTGCTATTTTTTAGTCTTTCATGAACAAACTTATTTCGGTAACTTGCAATAATTGTCAAGACATTGATAAAATAAATTGTTAGCAATTTGTTTAGGAATAGCTAAAATTGAAAAAATTGAAAACATGCTCTCTATGTTTTGTAATGGAAATCAAGAGGAAATAATCACTGTGAAACATCGAAATCAAGAGATTACTGTGAGACATCGAAATCAAGAGAAATTTTTTACTATAATTTCAGAAATCTGAAAGAAAACAAATTCGATTTTTGGTCATCCCATTTGTTATGAGTTGTAAATTTTCTTATGAACCGTTCGTGGAAGGCAGATATTGGAAATCGGAATTTACTCGAGTGTTTCAATTGTCACTCGGATTCGATTTGTTTAGACAAAGGTAGCAGAAGTATCATGTACACCAGCAAACTGACAACAGTCTTAAAAGATATATTGATGGCCACTGCGCCAGCGTGGACCAGGGCAGGAATTTGATTCTCTCTGTTCTGTTTTATTTTATAAAAATTGTGGTTTACAATTTTTCTAGGTTGGGTTTACGAATCTTTTAATTGTTTTTAAAGGCAGCGATATGAATTAAATGGTTTAATTAAATAACAATTACGCTGGCTAAATTATAAATTAAGGGACCACGAGGTTGTAAGTGAACTTTTATTGTGTTAGGGCACATGGTGGACCAAAACAGGACAATGGTCTAGATAATAAGTTATAGTCGTTTTTAATAAAAAATTGTCTATCTCATAAGAGTACTTTTAAGTGTTCTCTAAAGTGAAGAAGTGCAGTTCAATATTATACTATATAAATTATACACTACTTTTTAAAGTATATTATTTTTTATATTATATGACTTTATATAAATCTTACTATGGGAAAAGTTGAGAAAGAGTAATTATAAGTTAAATTTATTTGAATAAATTGAAAAGTATAATTTTGTTGTTTATTTGTACAAGATTTACACATTTTTAATATATATTTTTATTATTTAATTGTCAAATTGGAATTTATTTATTAATTTTTAAACTTCAATTTGATGTATACTTCTACTTGATATTTACCAATGTTCATTTTGAATAAGATTTATCTTGTATATCTTTCTTTTTTGATGTGAGCTTCTTCAACTTAGAGTTAAGGATAAGGGGCATCAAGATCCTTGGTGGGCTCTTTGTGAACCACTTTGTGAGCCATTCAACTTCTTCACGAGGCCAAGGGTTCATTGACTCTATTATATTTTTTAAATTACTCTATTAATAAAGTTTTCTATTTTTAAAATTAATTTAATTAATTATATATTTGAATATTAGTATGCAACCAATTGAAAAGTGTAATTGAAACTTGTATTTTTATTTAAATTATATAAATTTTATTTTAATACTATATGATGATTAATTTTGAAAAGTGTAAAATATTTTTTTTTGTCAAAGTTGTACACACTTTTAATAGTTAATTTGTTAAATTGCTTATTTATTAATTTTAAAAAGTTGATATTTTTAAGGTATTTTAATATTTACCACTTGTTCATTTTCATGATATTTATCATATTATTTTAAAGTTATTGCGACTATAGTTGAAATATGTAATATAAAGTTGTAATGTTATTTTTATAATATTATTTTAAATAAAATTGGAGAGTGCATTATTTTTGAGTTGTTTATTTTGTTGCTGTGTACATATGTTCTTAATATATAACTTTAATATCTAAAGATTTGTTAAATTGTAGCTTTAAATTTTAAATGTTTTATAGTACTTTAAAATTTCTATTATCCACCTTGAAGGGAATTAACCTATAAATTTTTTAATCTCTTAGATTAAATCTATTTTTTTTAAAATTTAATTTAATTGTATCAAATTTTATCATTCTAACTTCTAATAAATCAATTAAATCCCCTTCATTTTTAAATTTATTTTACCAATATTTTAAATAATAAGTTACAATTATTCAACAATTCATCTTGATAGAATTTATTTCATTATTTGATCATTTACTTATTCATACCAAAAATTTATAAAATTTTAACTTAGTTAAAAACAAAGCCATGATAAACTAAATCCAGACTTTAAGAAGTGTGCATAATAAGGACCTAAAATTAGTGGAAATAAGAAATTTTAAAAGGAAACAATTTCCATTCTTAAACTAGGAGAAAATATAGTTCTTAAAGAATTATTCATATTTTATTTTGGTATAGTTGTCAGATTAATTATAGAGTATATTGTGTTATTATTGAATTTAGTTTCTTGTTTAGCTTTTTCTAGCACCTCCCTTTTCAGAAATCAACGAGGATTCGAGGATACCATAGAGGATGGTACACGTCTCTTGCAAGATATGTGGCTTAGATAGAGCCACCCTCCCCTAGAATTATAAAATTTGAGTACATATTCGCTCCCTATCAATCATTAGAATCGACTACATGTGACCACATGGTCGAAAGCAGCACAAAGTTTTAAATGACGTGGCATAATATGATGAATACAAACTGTACACAGCATGCATCTTATCAAGTTCAAAAAATGTGCATCTCTCTGTGTATCCATGAATTTTTATCTCAGCTCTCCAAACTATTTGGTTTCTTACTATTACAAACTATTAAGGGGGTCCACTTGGCGAGTTAAAAAGAGAGAGTTTGTTATCAGCATTGAGATATTTTGTTGGAAACTCATGCAAGATTAGTGGGGTCTTTATATTCGGCAGATCATCCTTAATTTTTGGTGACATTGCAACTGTTTTTTAATGAGAGTACCGCAAACTCTTTCCACCAAATATATTGTAGCTTGAAGAATTGAAATTTCGTTGTCACTCCCTGCGGTGGAAGCGGTCAAGTAATGATTACTAGTTAATGTGAAACCACAAGTTAAAAAACTATTCTTAGTAGATTTTCCATCATAACGCAATCATCAAATCCACATTCAATCCTAACATAATGCATGATTGTTGACATATTGCTTGTCAATTGAGGATCATGGATGCCAAAAGATTTTTAGTCTGCAAACATAGGGATTGAAAATTAGAGTAGGATTGGAAATGGGAAATGAGAATAGAAAAAGGTAATTCCAATTTTGTTTGGTTCACTTGGAATTCGATGGGAATATGTTAATCCATTAAAATGAAATAGGAATAAAGCGAAATTTTGTATTTTAAAAAATATTTTTCTTAATTATTAAAAAAAATTTATTATTTTTTGGTTAATTTTTTCAATAATGGTAAAATGGTTAATTTATTTTCATTTTTATTTTATTCATTAAAGTTAATGAAAAATATAATTTATTTCACTTTTTTAAACAAATAGATTTTTTTTTAAATTATCGGTAAACGGCCAAGGCTTTGATAATTTTTTATTAATTTAAAAAATAAGTTACAATAGTTTTTCTCCATTCAAACGGGCACTGGTAGGAAAGAACGGAGAAGAAAACCTCTAGTCTAACTTGGAACAAACGTCCTGTATTATTACATTTTAAAAGGGTCATACCCGAGTAAAATCTCCACTAATTTAAATTACAAACATTATAGGGGCATACCCCTACTAGATTACATCGGTTTTGAATACATTGTCATTACATCTGTCATATAATGCCTGTTCAATAATCGAAGACCACCTGTGAGCTGACAAAACCATCCACATTGAACACACTTTCTGCATACTAAACTTGTCAATCAACAAAGTTAGTGAACATATAAAACTAAAAAGAAAAGACCAGCCAACTAGGGCCATCGAAAGGATTAGAATTCCGGGTTATATTAATATTAATTGACTAATATAAAAGAGAACATACAACTATGGCTGAAATGTTAGAAATCCTTAAATTTATCTTGTTATAAATCAACCGAAGAAGAATATTGTCTGGTTAATGCACTTTGATATCCTCTATTTAGCTAAACCATATAAACTCCAGCATGATGAGACTGAGAACCAATCAAATACACAAAGCATCAAAATTTACACCAATCTTACAAATAAATACCATAAGAATAGGAATGACAATTACAAAATGCAATATAAATGTTGAGAAAGAAATTCACACTCTGTTAGAGCCATGACTCGTTACATACTCTGACTCGAGCAACCTAAAAGGTTGCCAGATATGAATAGCCACAAAAAAGTGCCCCATTAAAATACAAATGACTAACCATCATCCTATAATAGACAAATCAAATAAAATCTACATTAAAATAACTAGAATTGCAACTTGATCAAAACTCAAGAAAGTCAAAGATAAATGCATTAAACAAAATACTAATCTATTGAAAATATCACTAAAGGGGATCTAGAGTCACCATGAAATTAAGATGACAGATCTCTAACAGGGAAATATCATAGCAATCAAAAAGCCCACTTCTAACTCTTCAAAAACCAGAAATATCCATAAACCTCATTACCACTTACTAAATGGGAGATAAAGTCCTACCGTGCCCATCTTGGAATACACCTCCCAAAGCCAATCCAGTAATACCAAAGCTATGCACTAGAGTAAGCACAATTAATCCATTGCAAAACTAAAATTATTATACTACTAACCAGTTTTATATTAATCTTTAAAAAATTAAGCCGATTTACAGAGTAGATAGGTAACTAGTCTTGAAGTACTAAATAAAGAATCCTGAATCCTTTCCAATTTATCTAAATATTAGAAGCATAACCAAAAAGACTAAGATACATCCAAGAATACAAATTATTTACAAAATGAACACTAAACTACTGCTGCTGAAAGATACTAAAACCCAAAATACAGGGACTTCATCTGACATGAAACAAAGCAAAACATCTCGCCCCTAATCACCATTTGAGCTAATGAAAAGACCGAAATGAAGATGACAAAAAAATCCAACCTTGCAAGAACCTCCATTACTTTTTCTAGTAGATCATAATTACTTTGACAACATCACTTGGGTTTTTTGCCTTGAAAAAAGGAGGAAACTCGAAAGAAAACTTCTCCTTGCTTGTCTTCTCAATATTCGGAGTACTGAAATTCACTTTGTTGAGATTTTCAAACATTACCCCCGAGTGGACGTATGCCTTATGAATCTTGAGGTAATTAACTAGCTACTTGTGTCCAATCACCGGCGCTATCTTCCTCCACCCCATTAAAAAATGGAAGCAATGTTCCATTTTGGGCCAAGCCATGTCGAAGGCAAACCTATCTCTAATGACTAAGGCAGAGCGCTTAGGAATATTAGCAATGATCAGGTTCCCCAAAGGGTGCTTCATATACATTTCAGGGAGTGGAAGACATAAGTCCTCATCAAGACCCATTATGGCCTCCTCAATGCCTTTACACCAAGTTGATTGGAAAATATTCAAACACAATTGGATCATAGCCCACTTTCTAAAAACTATTCTTTCCATGTAGCCTATAAAAATTCCAATAACGTCGCTATTCATTCTCCAAGAGTGGTCATACTTGAATACTCCTCCAATTGCTCGGCTAACAACAATTCTTGTCATGCCATCAATAGGTTTGAGAATATTGTTCCATTGTTCTGGCTTTACATTCCCAATAAAAGCCATTGTTCTCACTTTAGATGAATGAGATACGCAGATATTGGTATCCATGTTGACTGCAACAAATCCTCCCTGACAATGACAATTCAAGGAGAAAAAGACAATGATCTAAAAGCGAAGTATCTCAAATGAACTCGAAGCCGGTATAAAAGATAAAAACTACCCATCACCACCTCATAATGAAACGACAAGCTGTCATCTACTTAAGACTTAATCCACTAATACTAATGAATGCTCTGTCTTGGTTCATGGATTTGTGTTTACCTTGTGAAGATATAATGGAGCTCGAAGACCCCTAATGCCATGCATTATCTTGTGGCCTAAGAAAACCTCGTAACCTATAATAACATATCAATAAAATACACAAACTCTAATAACAAGCAAAACACACCTAAGAAAACATAAAATCGAGGGTAGATAATGAAATTACTAGGTTCCCTCCTTTTATACTTATTAAAATAACTTAAGATATGAAGGTTTTCAAAATTAAGGAAAGAGCCTAAGATCGAAACTTGGACAAATTAATACCATCAGCCCCTTTATTTGCTAATAAATCTGCCTTCGCATTACCTTCTCTATAAATATGACAAATCCTTGTATCTTTGAATTTGTCAAGCAAGAGGATTGCTTCTTGTAATCTTGAGTTAAGACTCCAATTAGGAGTTGAGCGCTTCCTAATAGCATTTAAAACGATTTGTGAATCGCCCTCAATAATTAGCTTAGAAATACCTAACTGAAGACAACTATTCAGACCTTTTTCCAAGGCTAAGAATTTTGCTAAGTTATTGGGGGTAGGATTAATGGGCTTAGCCTTTTTGGCTAGCTAGTTACCTGAATCATCGTTAACGATGCACGTATTCTAGCCACCCTTGGGTTGCCTCTAGTAGCTTCGTTGAAATTAAGCTTGGTCTAACCCTTTAGAGGGGGAGACCACTTGCAATTCCTTCTGGCCTCCTTGTCCACCTTAGGGTATACCAATGGGGGATTAATCAATTTGGGCTAGAGCTTCTTGATTGAGCCACCCCAAACAGAGAAGGAGCCTTCTACCATTCTAGATTTCCTAAGGTAGGAATTAATGTTTTCTACTATGCTAGCTTCTATCTTTAGAATCAATTCTTTTTCCTTCATCTCTATATCGTAGAAAGTCCTATTTCTTTCTTTACAAATTTCCCACATGAGAATAGATGGGCTAATAGTCCAAAGTTTACTATAAATACCCTTACAAATGTTAGTTGGCTAACCAATGAGAAAATCCTTAAAATTTCTAGGGAATGGAGAGAACCGAGTTTGTGAATGAGCCATTCCCAGCACTTATGTGAATAAGGACAATTGTAGAGTAGATGGTCAACATCTTCACAGTTGCTTTTGCGAAGAAAGCATCTTGACGGGCCTACCAAGCCAATTCTCTTGAGTCTATCTGCCGTCAGAATCCTATTTTGGAATGCTAACCCTAAGAAAAAACATGCTTTTGGTAAGCAGGTAGAGTCCCAACATAGATGAAGAGGAATCTCCACTTCCTCCCACCTTTTGGAGTTGATGAGGGCTTTATATCGATTTTTATGTTATATTTTCCATCATTAGATGCCGCCCAAATAAATTTATCCTTCCTCTCTGATTGTTTGATCACCCTGGTAGAGATGATCTTTTTATATGCCATAACCTCCTTGAAATCCAAATCTATTCCATCCAAAGATTTCCAACTCCAAGTGGACTTTTTATCAGAATTGGACTTTGACTTATAATCTCTAACTTTCCTTCCCTAGTGATTAATAAGTTTTTGTTTGAGACTGAGTGGGACAAGACCATTGTCTATAGGTGGGAGTCCATCCCAAGAGTCTTCCCAAAAAAGAGCTTCTTCTCCATTCCCGACATCCCAAGTTAAAAATTTTCTTACTAAGTGTCGACACTTACTCATGAAGTTCCAACTTTATAAACCCTTCAAGAGCGACTTCATTCTAAAAATCAAACTTGGATCATCTACATTAAGATACTTATTAAACAAAATTTTAACCCATTTCTTCTCACTATCAGAATATAGACACCAAACCAGTTTAGCCTCTAGTGCTTTGTTTTGCCATAAAAGGTTCTTGATGCCTAAAACACCAAGATCCTTTGGTTTACAAACTTTATCCCATTTAATGAGTGCTAGTTTTTTGGATTCTTCATAGTCTTTCCAAAGAAAGTCTCTCAGTTTAGCTTCAAACTTATGGAAAAGATGTTTCGAAAGAGGGAGACAGGAAAGAGGATAGGTCAGAATTGTAGATGAGACCAATCTTATCTTGATACTCTTACTTGCTTTGAGCCATTTGTCTTTCCAATTACAAATCCTAGCTTCCATTTTTTCCAAGGTATTATGCCATACCTTTCTTGATTTCGAGCTCCTTTCCAAATCTATACCAAGATACTTATATGGGAAGAGACCTTTTCTATATCCCATTATTTGACAAATTTGATTTTCCATCTTTTGGACTTCGTATTGAGAAAAAATATTTCAGATTTAGCTTCATTAACTTTTTGCCTGGAAGCTTTCATATAGCCATCAATGATTGATTTGTAATTAATTGCCTCCTTTTGTGAACTTTCTCCTAGTAAGCTCGTATCATCTGCATATTGTTGGTGAGTAATATTAGGCATATTCCTAGTGACAGTCACCCCTTTGATGTCTTTGTTCTTATAAGCTTTTGTAATAGCTCTTCCAAAAGCTTCAACCATGATAATGAAGAGGAACGGGGATAACAGATTCCCTTGTCTTATTCCCCTTGAGACTTCAAAGAAACCTTTAGGCGACCCATTGACAAGGACCAAAATCCTAGTAGTGGAAATACAATTAAAGATGAGATTGATCCATTGACAGGAGAAACCAAAAGCTTCTAACATTTTGCATAGGAATTGCCAGTCAACAATGTCATATGCTTTCTGAATGTCTAACTTCATGACCATACATGCTTCCTTATTCTTAAGAGCTGAATGTATGACCTCCTATATGATAATGATGCCATCTAAGATGGATTTGCTCGGCACAAAGCCTATCTGTTCTTTTGATATAATCTTAAGCAAAATTAATTTTAGTCTATTAGGTAGAATTTTAGAATAAATTTTATAAATTGTGTTGCATAGTGATAAAGTGGGTTTTTGAACTGCGGCGAAGACGTTGGAAAACGGAGACACTTGTCTATGGAAACACTAATCTATGCAAATGACATGCATAGACAACACTGTGGCCCGCAGAAACGACACTGCGAGAATTTCTATGACTAAATGAGGTTTTCTCATGAATTTTTGGAATGAAATTAGGGACGTGGGTCCCACCAGGCATGCCAAAATGTGTGCTAGAAAATGTGACCTGTTGGGAGCACGAATCAACAAACAAACATTAGTTAAAAAACCTCAAATATGCATCAAAGACTCAAAAAAATGAAAGACCATTAACTAACTAATGCTTGCTTGAGTTTTGAAACTCTAAGAAACCAACAAACCAAATCCTCCAGCCACCTGTACAGCTCAACAAAGGCACCCATGAGAGGCCATGTTGGTGTGTTAGGATGGGGGGTATGTTTGGTGTGCTCTCCCAAACACAACAATGTAGTGAATCTCTTGAGTGTGGATGTACAAATGTGAGTGATGATAAAATATGGACCTAAGCTACAATGAAATGAAGAACACCTCAAAAAATGGCTATGGAGAAAGCCATACTTAAAGGCATTCAATAATGATGATATGAAATGCAATAAAGAGAAACTATGCTAATATGCAAGTTAAACTAAGATGCAAATGAAATGGAGATGAGAAAATGCAAGCAAACTAGAGTAATAATGCAAATGAGAAGCTAAACTAGTTACCAAATGGTTAGTATGCAACTAAAAATCACCATGAAAACTACTATGAAAGCTCAAACTAACATGCAAACTCAACTACAATGAAAGCTCAAATCTCAAACCAACATGATAACAATGCAATAATGAGAGATGCAAATGCTTGAGACAAGGCCTCTATTTATAGGCTTGAGGGAGGGCTTGGTGAAATCGCATCCATGTAGGTGCCACATAAGGTAACATGCAAGCCATGCAAGTAGTCAAAAATTCAAAGTGTGAGCAAACTTGAGAAGAAGAGTGGAAGACAAGAGTGCAAAAGGGAGTGTGTAGGCATGCCATCTCACACATGTGTGAGCACACTCTTAGGCTAATAAGGGGGATTAGGAAGGAGATTAAGAATGATTAAGTGGGATTAGAGAAGAAGTAGGCTTAAGAGGATGAAAATGATGGGTGTAGGCTAGGCTCTAGGTTAGGCTTAAGATTAAATTAAATGAAATTTAATTTAATCATGGGTTTAGAGGAATTAATAGGATGTGAGGATTAAATAAACAAAAATTATTTTAAAAAGGGGATGATGGACGATCATGTGTTAAATTAATTTAACGCATTAAGGCTGGGAGTACTTAAATACATAGGAAAATGAACTCATTTAATTAAAATAATTTAATTAAATAAGTAGAAGAATGCGAGCAATATAATTAATTGATTAATAATTAATTACAATGTCACGGGCAATATTAATAAATTAATATAGTCTTTAGGGATGATTTTAAGTGTCTACATTTTGCCCCTTTTTTATGTGATGTCGGAATAGCATCATATCAAAGAAAAAAAAATATAAGTTGCCCCAGAGAAGGTGGGATTCCTATGACGACAACAGAGGAGGAGGGTGCCCCCTCATGAAAATTGCGCAAAAAAAAAATTTTGGGCAATTTTCAAGAAAAGGTCTTAAGAAAAGAAAAAAAGGAGAAAATTGAGAATAAATGACAACATTTACATGACTTGCGGGTAAATAGGGGATGGACAAAGCTTAGGGAAGACATGGACTCAAACAGGGTTCACGAGGGGCTTATATAAGCCTCCGAGGGGCCCAAAGAAGGTCATTGTCACACCACGAGCAGAGCATCCAGAGCAATCATGGACCCCATTGATCGATTACAGCTTGGTGAGCGTGTTCAAGAGTACCAGCGACCAGCCGAGATGGGCCCACTAGTAAGTCATTTGATCCTCTTCATGTTTTGGTAGACAAGGCCAAGTTAGGCACATCTATTGCATAATAAATGCGGCAAAGACACTGTTAGGGCGAAGACAACAGTCTACACCCTGTCATTTGCGCAAATGAAAAAGCGAGACCAATGCCAGCATCCATGGAGATGACAGGGTTGACCCTGTCGTCTGCACAGATGCCCGAAAAGGGAATGGACTCCGTAGAAATGATAGTTTCCATCCTATCGTCTTCACAAATGGGAAAGGGTAGGCTAGGGCAAACAGAGACGATAGAACACATGTCATCGTCTCTGCAGATGAGAAAAGATTTATCATCTATGCTAATCGACGTCTGCACCAATTAGTGTCTACGAAGATCGACGTTTTCGTTGACCAACGTTTGCACATATCGACGTCTTCGTCGATTAGCGACTCTGCTGATTGGGATAAATCGGTAGGAGGCAAGGGAAGATGCCTCATTCTAGGGACAACATAGGCTAAAAAGAATGACTCTCTGCATGTCTATGTTATAGGATGACACGGTGGTATTCAGGTTGAGAGAGCACTACCCTTCGACCATGGTGATCTAGGAGAGACTGACGGATGCGGATTGGGGACATGTGCGATTGTGCAGCTTAGAGCATGTTCATGAGTGGTTAGACCTAAGGGCCGACTCAGCGCAGCTATCGACACTCATAAAGTGATGGTACACACTGACAGGGAGCTTCCATCTGCCGACGGGGGAGGCTACAGTCACACTCTTGGATGTGTGGTGGATTTTGCAAGTGCCAATCAAAGGCTCATACCTAGAGTATGTACTATAGGGTTCTGATCTATTCTTGAGGGTGTGCTTCGACAGACGGCGATAGCGATTACCCATCCAGTAATCGTGGTTATCATGGAGATGAGCTCTAGAGCAGAGGCTACCGAGGCTGGCAGTATACCTAGCCTCACTGATATGGTAGATGCTGCCAGATCATGTAGGACGCGAGTGGCCGATTGGTTGGGCGCGGGTGCTGAGCACCTTGCTACAGGAGGAGGGAGAGGTCTATTGCTGGGGACAAACGATCTTGGCTGAGTTATATCACGATTTGCACATGTGTGCATATCAGACCCTGCACACTATAGGACTAGGACTGATGCTACTAATGGTCTGGTCATGGGAGCACAATGGGGTCACATGACCCATCACTCGATGGGAGACCAGGCAACTTGGGAAGCCATTTTCCTACAGATAGCAGCCTCTGATTCAGTATACAGCCACAAAGTTAGTGGGGTTCTAGCACCGCTATATCGATGAGATTATCATGTTCGAGTGGACTCCATATTAGGGGTAGAGCGGTGGGGGTGGACACTAGCAGTAGGTGGCGAGGATGACACAGAGGATCATATGTACCTCCCATACACACAGACTAACTGTTGGATCATTAGGAGGTCCATGCACGTGATCATGCGCTACATGCCTTCTTGGGTGCAACGACAATTTGGGAGGACACAGGATGTGGTACCAGACAGATTCTTATATCTTATGGTGTCTCAAGAGTCTGGTCGGCTATGGGGGCACTGAACCAACTTTCGATTGGCCTGCATATCATGGGTATCCATGCCAGCAGTGTCGTGGTTACATGGACAGGACAAGGGAGATGCAAGTGTGACACCGGCATATGCACAGTGGTGGGCAGCCCACCAGCGAGTCAGATTCACAGTGCTTGGGGTGCCTCCACCAGAAAAGCAACCACAGGGGGAGGGGGATGGAGCAAGGGACAGTGGGTAGGCAGTTATGATGCCACCACCGGCACAAGGGGCATAGGAGGGATCGCGAGGGCGCAAAGCTCGAGCGAGGAGAGGGTCAGGGCCAGCACCAGTATAGGGGCCACCACAGATAACACCCTAGGCACAGGCACAGGCATAGCCCCAGGCACCACCACAAGCACCTCCACAGGGATGCGTACATGGAGAGGACCTAAACATGGTCAGGGCCAAGAGGGACAGCTTGCAAACAGAGGTAGCCTGCCTCCAGGCAGAGCTATAGGTTTAGAGGGTCGGGGCGGACAATGTGTAGGAGGCCTTAGCAGCCTTACAGGCACAAGTGGATGCGGGAGAGTTCATGGACATGGAGATCCATGTGGACATGGAGGAGCAGGAGAGACTGCAGGGGGAGGTGGCCACCCTACATGCCGAGCGAGGGAAACACCAGGCACAGATTGATGAGTATCGTTGGCAGCGAGATATTGCCAAGCAGATGGTACAGTCAGGGGCTAGTGTCACAATGATGCAGGAGGCCATCTTAGCCAGGCGATCTAAGGCACGAGCAATACAAGAGGCAACCTATTACAGGTCGTTATATCATGATGTCGTACCTAGCGACCAACAACAACCTGATTTTGAGAGGAGGGCCAGCTCATGGACCACTGAGGGTAGAGTCAGATTAGAGTAGTTAGTTGGACAGGGCCGACCACCTCGAGGAGGTGACATAGGGGGGGCAGGCCCCTCATAGCATGGCTTCCAAATTTTGTAGAGTGATCATATTTTGACAGATATGTGTAGATGCAATGAGTTTTTGATGATGTATTTGTACTAAATGATTCTATATGATTTGTAGATGGACTGTACAGACATTAATTTTTGATATGACATGATTCGATGGCTCTATATGTGTATTAATGTATGTGATGCATATGTATGGATTTATGTGATGCCTATGATATTGACACTTATGATGTAGGATGTGATGTTTCTATATGATATATGTATGATGCCTAACATGTGTGTGATGCAGATTAGTGGGCGATTATAAGATGTATGCATTTCTTTACTTTACATGGATGCACTATATATATGTGAGATGTGATTATGATGTATATGCCCCTAGATGTGATGACTAAAATGAATATATGCAACTAATGGAATGATCTAATGCAATATAATAAAATGAACTAAAAATGCCTAATGAACACCAAATGAGATGAATCAAATGAACACTAATGTAATGGAAAATGAATGAATGCAATAATGAGAAGTTAATGCCTCCTAATGGAAATGAACTAATGAATAAATATCTGTCAAAACTGTTACTCATAGAAACCCAGCAGTGTAGCATAGGAGGGGGGAAATAAATAGAACCTTATCTCAAGCATGACTCAAATGAAACCCTATACTACATGCATCCTAACTACATGATATCAAGAGATTCTATTGTGTTCATATGGAGAGCACACCTTAAGTTGATTTTGCAAATGAGTTTATGCATTATATGCTATAAAAGCCTACATGACATGACTCTTTTGCGTGGACTAGACGCACAAAACCATGGAGACTTTAGGATGATAGGTGTAGTTTGCATAGTCATGATGGATCAAATGTTGTATACACCATGGAGAGGTCTGGGCACACCCAAAAGTCTTTTTAGGGATCTTTGGTGGAAAGTGTGCTAACCCATTGTCCCCATTACACAACGCATTAACATAACTTGAAACTAACACATATGAAATAAAGCCTCAAAAGAAACAGATCATACCACAAACAATACGTGTAATCAATGAGAGCCATTCAGGTACGACCAAAATATGGAAGATCAAGGTGCACCATAAAAAGCTTTCACTAACACACAAAAATAAAATCAACCACAAAGAGACCTCATGACCAAGTAGTCATTTAGTCCATAGTTCCTGCCAAGAACCTTAGGTCTAGAAGTGAATGTCGCAATGTCGCCTATAGGAAGGACTCATCCTATAAAAGTGTGTCAAATTGAAATGGAAATGATCATAAAATCGTGCGCTTCTGGCAAGGGCTGTGAAGCGAACAATTTTCTTGAATTATTAAGTCTCAAATGGTTATTTTGTGTAAGTCCAAGTGTGGTCATTGTTGTGAAAAAGCTCAGTGTAATGGAATTGACAATCACTTGATGGAAAAATGCCTCGCAGACCAGAGGTCTTTCAAAAGATGGAGGTGAAGCGAAGCCTCGTAGATAAAAGGTCTTCTATTGGATGTATGAAACACAAAGAGCTAGATAAGACTTGGCACAAGGGAAATGGAATGGTGGAATGGAGTGAAGCGAAACGAGCCTTATAGACAATGGATCAAACCATACTTTTTTCAAGAACATTTTTCTTCTTTTTAGGGCTTTTTTCAGGAACATTTTATGAATTTTTTTGGATTTTTCTGATTTTTTGATTTTTTTTGGATTTTTGCGAGACTATAAACACTATACAAGAACTACAAAGGCTCAAGCATAGAATCGCTTGAGATGCTGAATATTTACAGGCTCAGGGAGCGGATCTCCCTCTAGAGTAGCAATGTGATATGCCCCAAAACCATATTTGGCTATAATGATAAATGGACCTAGCCAATTAGCCTCAAACTTTCCTTTCTTTTCACGGTTCTGGAGATTCCTCATATTATATTGCAAAACTAAGTCACCCACTTCAAATTCTCGTGGCTTGACTTTCTTATGATACTGAAGTTGAAGGCAATTTTGATACACGCGGAGGTGGTTTAGGGCATTGAGGCACCTCTCATCCAGGAGTGTCAGCTCTTGCAAATGAGAAACTCAATATTCTTCTTCAGATATCAGATTCTTGAGAGAGATTCTCAGGGAAGGGAGCTCAATTTTGATGGGTAAGATGGATTTAGAACCATAAACAAGGGAAAATGGGGTGGCTCCTGTGGGGGTACGGATGGAGGTGCAGTAGGCCCAAAGGGTGGGAGCAATTTGGAGGTGCCAATCGCGGCCAGCTGCATCAACAGTTTTCTTTAAGATTTTCGAAAGGGTTTTATTGGTAGCTTCAGCTTGGCCATTGCCTTGGGGGTAGTATATGGTGGAAAAATGCTGGGTAATTCCAAATTTCCTACACAATTTGGCAACCTCTTGATTTTTGAAGGGGGTTCCATTATCAGTCATGATATGTTGAGGTATACCAAAACGACAAATAATGTAGTTCAAGATGAACTTGGAAATCTATTTTCTAGTTGTGTAGGTTAATTGGATGGCTTCGACCCACTTCATGAAATACTCAGTGGTGGCAATAATGTACTTGTGGCCATTTAAGGAATTTGGGTATACTTGACCAACAAGATCGAATCCCCAACGGGAAAAGGGCCATGGGGTGATGGTGGGCTAGAGGTCTTGGGTGGGAGCATGTATCAAATCACCATGTTGTTGACAAGGAACACATCTCTTCACAAAATGATATGCATCTACTTCCATAGTGGGCCAATAGTAACCTATCCTAAGAAGATTTTTTGCTAATGTAAGGCCGCTAGAGTGGGCACCACAAATCCCTTGGTGAACCTCTTCTAACGTCATTCTGGCTTCATCCGAATTGAGACATCGAAGGAGGGTTCCATCAAAGTTTTTTCAAAAAATTGTGTCACTTAGGATGGTATATCAGGCGGTTTGGAAAATGAAGGTTTTGCTTTGGTTTGGGGTGAGGGCTATGGGAATGGTTTTGTGATGTAAATAGGCAAAGATGTTGGTGTACCATGGAGACTCGGGACCAACAATCTCACACACCAACTCTGAATTAGTTTTCTCATAAGCAAGAGTAAAAAGATTCTCAACAAGAAACTCACATTTAGGACTATATTTTGGCATGGCAATCATAGAGGCAATAGTAGCCATGGCATCTGCTGCTTTATTATTAGCCCTTAGAATCTGCTGAAAAAAAATCTTTGTAAAATGCTGCTTAAGATCCTCAGCTATTCTGCGGTAGGGCAACAATTTCTCATCCTTGGTGTGATATTCATCTGTGACTTGTTTAATGACCAATTGTGAGTCTCCAAAGACAGAAGGTTTTTGATATTCCATCTAATAGCTTGATGTAGTCTTGTGGCTAAACCTTCATACTCAACTATATTGTTTGTGCAAGGGAATGAGATTTTATAAGACTTAGGAATGAGGTCCCCTTTTGGTGTCACAAACAAAATTCCTGCCCCTGATCCCTTTTGTGTAAAGGATCCATCAAAAAATAATTTCCATGGTGTAGTAGGGGCTAGGGTCATAATTGTGTCATCTGGAAAATCGGCCACAATGGGATGGTCACCTTGAAGAGGAGCTTCAGCAAGCTGATCTGCAATTACTTGTCCTTTAATGGCCTTATGATCCTTATAAACAATGTCGAATTCACTTAAAATTAAGACCCATTTTGCTACTTGACCAATGAGGGCGGCTTTTGATAAAAAATATTTGAGTGGATCTATCTTGGCAATGAGGTATGTAGTATGATTAAGCATATAATGACATAGCTTTTGCGTACAAAAGACTATAGTCAAACATGCTCTCTCAATAGCAATGTAGTTTAACTCATAGCCAACTACTGTTCAACTGAGGTAATATATAGCTTGCTCATTCCCATTGTCATCTAACTATGCCAAAAGTGCTCCTAGGGCAACTAAAGTAGCTAAAATGTATAGGATCAATGGTCGTCCTGCAACTGGAGGATTAGCCAAATATGTCTTAATTTGTTCAAATGCTTTTTGGCATAGACAATCCCATTGAAACTTGTTTCCCTTGTGAAGCAAATGCTGAAGAGGGTGGACTTTATCTGCTAGTTGTGACATAAATCTCCTAACAGATTGTAACTTTCCTTGAAAAATGTGGAGTTGTTTCAATGTGGTAGGTGGAGGCATATTCATGATGGCTTTCACTTTCGCTGGATCTACCTCAATACCTCTTCTTGACACAATGTAGCCTAAAAATTTGTCTGATTTGACCCCAAATACACACTTCTTAGGATTAAGGCACACTTTATATTTCTCCAACCTATCAAAAATAGTGGTAAGGAAATCAATGTGGGATTCTCTTGTCTTGGATTTTCCTAGGATATCATCAACATAGTCCTCCATTATGACATGTAGAAGATCATGGAATATGGTAGTCATTGCGCATTGATAAGTGGTGCCGACATTTTTTAAGCCAAAAGGCAGGACTTGATAACAAAAGGTTCCCCATGGGGTGGTAAATGTCATTTTATGTTGATCTTCTTCTACAATTCTAATTTGGTTATAACTAGAAAATCCATCCATCAAAGACAACATCTTGTGTCCAATAGTCAAATCCACTATGATGTCTATGTTAGGAAGTGGAAAATCATCCTTAGGACGTGTAAGATTTAAATCTCAAAAATATGAACAAACATGGATGCCCCCAGATGCTTTCCCTATAGGAACAATGTTGGAGACCCACTCAGGATAGTCAATAGGATGGATGAACTTTGCCTCTAACATTTTCTGCAACTCTTCTTTGACTAGGAGTGCTACCTTAGGGTGCATTTTGCGCAACTTTTTCTTTACTAGTTTAATCTTGGGATCAACTATCAAATGATGCACAACCAAATCTATGTCTAAGCCAGGCATGTCTTTATATGTCCATGCAAAATTGATTTTTCCCTTTTTAAAGAATTCAATCATTGCCTTTTGCTCTTCAGGATTCAAGGTAGTCGTAATGTAGGTGATTTGTGGATTATCCTCTGTACCCAAGTTGACTGGAATTGTGTCTTCATTCAAAATAGATGACTTTTCTGGTGGCAAAGATCTAAATGGAAAGTCAAGCTCTCCCTCTTCTGGCACCTCTAAGAGGTTTTCACCAGAAGATGCATCCTTTATTTTATCTTTTTCTTCATCTAAAAGTGCCCTAGAAGAGTTTTCACTAGAGGATGTTTCTTTTATTTTTCCATTTTTATTTTCTTTTTCACTTTTGCGACTAAGAGAGTTGACTTGGCTACCAAAGTAGGCTTCCTTATTGTACTGGATCTCATGTTCGTAATCTCAGAGATTCTTAAGGCCAAAAAGTGCCATCATTGCTTCCTCAGTCTTACAAATGTCAAGAGCCGGTGGTGTATCTTGAAGGTCCCAGTCTATCATGTTGGGATTGGTGAGAGGTAGATCAATGGATGAAAGGTCATCTATGGTAATGGTGTGGACATAGTTATCTAGGTCATCTTCAATGTATTGGAAAGGTACTTCGAAGAATTCCTCCTCTTCAATCTTAGATTTAGGTTCGGCCAAATAATTGTCAGCAAAGGTCACCTAAGGTTTGAGGGAACCCAAACCATGTCCTTTAGGATAGCTATTAGCCTCTAGGGGTTGTCTAATTCCATTTTCGTTTGGTCCAAGGCCGGTACCATGATATCCCATGCTTTCAATAATGGGAGGTGCCTTAACATATCTATCCTTAGGAAACTCCACAGGTTCATCTTTGCCATCAAAATATAGCCAATCTAGGATATTATCTTCCATGTGCTCATCACTAAGTGAACCCCAATGCTCAAATGTTGTCTTGCTAACTTGCATGGTTTCCATATTAGTAGAAGGTGATAATTGAGAAGGTTTTCCAAAGGAATGAGGGGAGAGTGGTAGTTGTCCAACACACAAGGCATTTTCAAACTTATACTCTCCCATTCCTAAATCAGCAAAAGTAACCTTCTTCCCTATGGTGTTAATTTTAGTATCTTAAACCTTCTCTTTTCCCTTGCGGGAATTTGAATTCTCATTGGCTACCTCTGGTACTGTTGTGGGAGGAGATTCTTTTATGGTGAGAGGCTTAGGTATAACCTTAGCAAACTCACTAATTGGACAAAAATTTGCTGGTGCACCTTTGAATCTTTTACAAAATTCAAAAGGGGTAGGATCTCCCAGGATTGTGACCTCTCTTTCTTGGTGAGAAAATTTTAAGCATTGATGATATGTGGATGGTACCACTTTGAGTGTGTATATCCATGGTGTACCAAGCAAGATGTTCTATAGCAAATCCAAATCTAGGACATGGCATTCGGTATTTATGATGGCTATTCCAACCTTGAGAGATAACATGATGACTCCTTTTGATTCTCTTTCCCTTTCATCATATGCTTTTATTGTAATCCTTT
This sequence comes from Cupressus sempervirens, assembly GCA_028749045.1. Lineage (NCBI taxonomy): Eukaryota > Viridiplantae > Streptophyta > Pinopsida > Cupressales > Cupressaceae > Cupressus > Cupressus sempervirens. The sequence continues at coordinate 446,432,009 of CM053787.1, forward strand.
TATTGACATCTAGAAGGTCCTCCGGAAGTCCCAAGAAATGAATCATTTTTACTGTACAAAGGTTCAAACCAAATCCATTGTCTATAAGGACTCTTTTTATTTTATGTCGTTGTATGAGGACTTCAATGTGGAGCGACATATTATGGTGTGGATTATGACCTTAGAAATCTTTGTCTGTGAAGACAAGGTGTTGTTGGGCGGCAAGGTTTCCAATCATAGTGGTGAATTGGGATGCATTAATATTTTCAGAAACACGAGACTCTAGGAGAGCCTTTTCCAAGATCTCTTTATGGATAAGTGATGTGGTAAGAAGCTCAAGAATGGATATTTGTGCAGGAGTCTTACCTAGCTGGGACAACACATCGTAGCGAGAAGCGGGCCTTTGTGAGGTGGATGGCATAGCAGGCGTAAGTGGCATTGATGGATTAGTGTTATTGGGAGTGGCAGCTTGCAAAGCGAGTCTTCCCCGTCGAGTGGTTGCATAATAATCAGCTACTAGTAAGACAAGGGTATTCACATGAGTGTCTACCTCTTAAATGCGACCACACAAGGAGTCAAATCCACATATATCGCTAGTTTCTATCTTACCACACAAGGAGTCAAATCCTAATATGTGATTAGTAGAATAATCATAAGGTAATGCATTTGATGTGGAAGCTTGATTCACATTGTTGGTAGTGTTGTTATCATTGTTGTGATTGGGAAATGGTTTTTTAAATATCTTTAATTTAGCATTTTTAGAGGTTGGACCTCCTTCTACTTCAATTTCCCCATCATCAACAAGATTTTGGATAAAAACTTTGAGCTTGATACATTTGTTGGTGTCATGTCCTTTGATACGGTGGTATTTACAATATTCTTTTTCCCTATACCACTTTGACTTTGGTTGATTTTCATCAAAAGGATGTGTTTTAAGAAATACCATCAAGTTGTGATCCACTAATTTTTGAAAGATGGCCTCCAAAGGTTCACGAAAGTTAGTGAACTTCCTATTGCGATCATAGTCATGGTTGTAATATTTGCGTGGAAAAAATTGTGTTTGATTACGGGATTGCTGATTGCCTTGATTGCCATGATTCGAATGGTTGTTGTTTTGATTGCGGTAGTTGTTGTTGTTCCCTCCTTGAAGATTTTTGACATCAGTAACACCATCATGTGTAACACCCTTATTCTTGGACCAGAATTTGGGTTTGCTATTGTTGTTTGACTCATTGTACGAGGATGATGAATTATAATGCTTAATGGTACCTTTTTTCCAAAAGTCCATTTTCAATGTTCTTACCCTTCTTGACTAAAGTGGCAAAGTCTTCGGGGCTAGCCATCTTCATGTGGAAAGACATTTCAGATATCAAGTTCTTAATGAATATATCCACAAGGTGGGAATCTTCAATTTTATATGGCATATGATTAGCAAGACGTCTCCACCTTTGTAAGAAGTTGGAAAAAGTTTCTCCATTTCGTTTTTTTGTGTTGCACAAGTCACTCAATGAGGCATGGTGTTCAATGTTGTAAGAGTATTGTGCTATAAATTTGCTTGTTAAATCATTGAAGGAAGTAAAGGAGCCCTTAGGTAAATTCATTAACCACTCAAGTGCAAGGCCTCCAAGACTTCGTGCAAAGAGCCTCTTAAGATAATCATCACTATAGGCTACTTCTTGGCACAAAATGGAAAATTCTTTGAGATGTGTGATGGGGCATGTCTCTCCCGTATACTTGTCAAATTTAGGAATTTTGAAACCGGGTGGGAATGGTACCATATTGATGGATTTATCAAATGGAAAAGGACAAATTTCCTCAAAAGAGACATCCTTCGCCCCTTTGTTGTTCATGTTAAGGACCAAATTTCGTAATTCTTGGAGTTGTTGTGCCAAATCTTGATTGGGTTGCACTTGTGATTGTTGGGAGCTCATAAATCCACCCCCTAAATTGTAGGGAGTTCCAAATGTAGAGTGAGGTGGTGGAAGTACTCCACTTTGGCCAATGTATTGATATGCAGTTGTGGGAATTGGCACGGATGTCTTTACCATAGTGGTTGGCACTTGTAAATAAGAGGAGTGCATTGGTTGAGTAGGTACTTGTCCAATGCCTAAGCATCCCACAGTTGAAGTTGTCAAGGTAGATTGTGGAATACTAGCATGTGTGGTAACATTGGGCATGGCACTAATGATTTTTTGAATATGTTCTACACTCAATTGAAATGTGGGTTGTGTTGAAGTGCTAGATGTAGGCATAGCACTAGTTGTTACAATGGTTTCTTTCCCTTTGCTAGAAGTTGAAGCTGTGTTTGAAGTAGGCACTACAGGAGCACCACCTTTTGTAATTTGTCTAAATAAAGTGTTCTTATCAAAGCTTGGAGGAACATTAGCACCATTCTTGACCAAATTTAAGAATATCTCAGTTTTGTTTGCCCTAATGGATTTCTCCATCATTTCCACATTGTAGGGATCCACAAGGAATGTCCTAACATCACTAGGTACATCGTTGGGGTCAATAGGATCTTCATCTTTGTATACTTCTTCGTCATTACCCCCCAAAGTTGTGTTACGGAAGGGATCTTCTAGTTCTTGCACAGATGTTGAGTTAGGCATACCAAGGTTCGAACTAGAGGGAATTGTGCTCCCTAATGAAGTTGTGAGTGGAGGAAAAGGATTCTCCATCTCTGATTGCCTCAATGATTCCCACAAACGTGACACGGGATTAAATGTGAACCTTCATGATCGTGTGTGTACCATACAAGAGTGACCAAGCCAATAGGTGGAAGATTATGGAAGAAAAAGAAAATGAGGATGAGAGCTGTTAACCTTATGTGATTAAAGGGTCAATTACCCAAGTGTGAACAAAAAGACCTTAGTTTAGCAAACAAAGTGTGATTAGAGGATAGTAGTATCTTTCTCCTACCAAAGATAGTCAAGTGATCTTTAGGAAAGATAGGATACCAAGTTGATTACTCACTATTTGGAGATGGACTTGTGATCCCGAATAAGTAAGTGTGATTAGGATAAACGTTTGCTTATGGATGAAAGGTCTAATGTTGCAATGTCAAAAGATGTTTTAAGGTTTAAGCTCTTAGAAGAAGATTTGAAAATGGAAGACTAGAAGTTTGGAAAATGGAGGTAAATATAGAAGATGGAAGATATTATGGTCACTTATGCGATTAACTCAATCCTCGTTCACTGGAAATAACAACCTTGGGTTCACTCTTGGGAAGGCAGACCAATTTCAAAGTTTTCCATTGTATTCAATTCTATCATAGCAGTCCTGTCTAGCTTCTTCCTTTTGGATGTCTTTGATAGCGTATTGGAATTGCTTGTCACCATATGCTAGGTTCTTCCTTTCCTTGTAAACGGGTGGTTTAGAAAATTTCACTTTCTCATGCTTGACTTGGTTGACTTTATCGGTCATGGCAGGAATAAAACAAGACCCAAATTTCAAGCACCAAAAATTTTGCAATAAGATGTGACTAGACAACCAATTTCAAAATGTAGACTCAATGCAAGCTACCAAAAGTAACCGTGAGTCAAGAAGACCTCACTTAACCTATCTTACTCAATGAAAGTTTACCTCACAATTTCACTTGTTCTAGAACTTGTTTGATGTTTTGGCTTTAATTTTGAATGTTTGAACAATCACACTGAACACACCAACAACCCTAATAAGGCTATCACTAGGATGAACAAGGCTTATCTAAAGGGCGTCCTCGATATACATAAGGTACGTGAGGCCCAAATCTATAGATGAAAGGAAATAATGTCACACAATCACGGGGAGACGGTAACCCAAATCTCCTCCACTTCCCAAAGGTATCAAGTTTTTTGGGGCTTAGCCAAGAGTGACAATATTCCACTTCCAAGAGAGGTGTCTTTCGATTCACCTCCCACTATTTATACTATGCCAGAACACTGGAATTGAGGTCGTCCCAAGGGGTGATGAAATATCCAAGCAGGCCTCCTAAAAAAAAGAAAAACAAAACCACGTATTTCTTATGCACCCAAGATCACCTGAAGACGCGAGGGGAGAGAATACGTAAGTGGTCTTGGGATTTAAAAAACACTTGTTCTTTCCCAATGAAGCTTTAAGTTTTCTATCCACTTGAAGACACTCATGATTAAAAACATGCAAGGTTCTTTCCAACTTGAAATAGCGCCAATGTAAATGAAAACACAGATTCATCAACAAGAAAGTAAAGCGAGTGTGTGAAAATAAAATGTTGAAAAAATAAATGCGAAAAATAAAGTCAATTTACTTTAGGGCATTCAAGAGTGTATGACTTCATTTTAAGCACCAAATCCAAATGTGATCTAGCCTAGGCATACATGTCCAATGTCCCTTAATGCATTCAAGATGGTGTGAATTTTTTTTAAGCACCAAAACCAAATGTTGTTTCTATCCTAAACATTCATGTCAATTTTATGCACTAAGTCCAAATGTGGGCTAACCTAAACATTCATGTCAATTTTAAGCACCAAGTCCAAATGTTGGCTAACCTAAACATTCATGTCAATTTTAAGCACCAAGTTCAAATGTTGGCTAACCTAAACATTCATGTCAATTTTAAGCACCAAGTCCAAATGTTGGCTAACCTAAACATTCATGCATTCAAATGAAAGTGTTTAATCCATACAAGTTCATTAGCCCTTAAGTTTAAGTGATAAAAATCACTACAAATCTCCCTTAGTGATAAAAATCACTATTAGTTTTGCTTTAAATTAGGTTTTTTAAAGTTAATTCTCTGCATTAAAACTGTCAGTAAAAACTTGCAAGTCAATATGTTAACAAAAAATATTGTTCAACATTGCACAATTCTGTCACAAAACGGAGACACCAAAATGCAGGCACAGAGGCCAATGTATGCAAACGACAAATTGCGTAGATGAAAAAATTCGTAGACGCTAAACAACGTAGACGACAAAAGACACTTAGCACAATTTTAAGCAGACTAATTTGCGTGTCAGATGCAGATGACAATGTAAAATGCAGAGACACTGAAATTCAAAGATGACAAACTAAGACTTGCACACAACGCAGACGATAGAAAAGTATTCACAGACGACACACTATACCTCACAGACGACAGAATGAACTTCATGAACGACAAGTGAAAATTCGCAGACAGATTAAAAACCTAAATGATAGAATGCTTCCTACGCAGACGCTAAAATAAAAATGCAAGTGATAAAGTGAGTTTTTGAACTGCGGCAAAGACGCTAGAAAGCGGAGACGCTGATCTGCGCAGATGACACTATGGCCCACGAAAATGATGCTGCGAAGTTTTTTACGACTAAATGAGGTTTGCTCGCAAATTTTTGGAATGAAATCAGGGACGTGGGTCCCATCGGGCATGCCAAAATGTGTGCTAGAAAATGTGACCTGTTGGGAGCACGAATCAACAAACAAACATTAGTTAAAAAACCTCAAATATGCATCAAAGACTCAACAAAACGAAAGACCATTAACTAACTAATGCTTGCTTGAGTTTTACAACTCTAAGCAACCAACAAACCAAATCCTCCAGCCACCTCTACAGCTCAACAAAGGCACCCATGAGAGGCTTTGTTAGTGTGTTAAGATGGGGGGTATGTTTGGTGTGCTCTCCCAAACACAACAATGTAGTGAATCTCTTAAGTGTGGATGTGCAAATGTGACTGATGATGAAATATGAACCTAAGCTGCAATGAAATGAAGAACACCTCAAGAAATGGCTATGGAGAAAGACATACTTGAAGGCATTCAATAATGATGATATGAAATACAATAAAGAGAAACTACACTAATATGCAAGGTAAACTAAGATGCAAATGAAATGGAGATAAGAAAATGCAAGCAAACTAAACTAATAATGCAAATGAGAAGCTAAACTAGCTACCAAATGGTTAGTATGCACCTAAAAATTACCATGAAAACTACTATAAGCTACTATGAAAGCTCAAACTAATATGCAAACTCAACTACAATGAAAGCTCAAATCTCAAACCAACATGATAACAATGCAATAATGAGAGATGCAAATGCTTGAGACAAGGCTTCTATTTATAGGCTTGAGGGAGGGCTTGGTGAGGTGGCATCTATGTAGGTGCCACATAAGATGACATGCAAGCCATGCAAGTAGTCAAAAATTCAAAGTTTGCTCACACATGTGTGAGCAAACTTGAAAAGAAGAGTGGAAGACAAAAGTGCAAAGGAGAGTGTGTAGGCATGCCATCTCACACGTGTGAGCACACTCTTAGGCTAATGAGGGGGATTAGGAAGGAGATTAAGAATGATTAAGTGAGATTAAAGAAGAAGTAGGCTTAAGAGGATGAAAATGATGGGTGTAGGCTAGGCATTAGGTTAGGCTTAAGATTAAATTAAATAAAATTTAATTTAATCATGGGTTTAGAGGAATTAATAGGATGTGAAGATTAAATAAACAAAATTTATTTTAAAAAAGGGATGATGGAGGATCATGTGTTAAATTAATTTAACACATTAAAGATAGGAGTATTTAAATACTTAGGAAAATGAACTCATTTAGTTAAAATAATTTAATTAAATAAGTAGAAGAATGTGAGCAATATAATTAATTAATTAATAATTAATTACAATGTCACAGGCAATATTAATAAATTAATATAGTCTTTAGGGACGATTTTAAGCGTCTACATCTAGTTTCTTGATATAGGAAAAATGAGTCCACGATCTAAAATTGACTCACAATGGTGTTGCCTTTCTTATAATTCTTCCCCTAACAATATTCATATTACTATGCCACACATTCTTTCTAGCCCCAATAACAATCCAACAATGTAGATAGATCCTTCAACTAAGGATCAGGGAAGAGCACCCTTTAAATAATTAATGTATGAAAAAAGAAGAGTTTAGAATCTGACCAACCAAAGATATATTAGAAAGTATCTATGACAAAACTCTATCATGGTTATTAGACCCCTAATAGTGCACATTAACATAGGTGAGAGGACCCACTACTTGAGCACGTTCCAATGTTTGTGATAGGAGTTGTTAACTTAACACCTGTAATGTCCCCACTTTAGCAATTGTCTAGTTGTGTGATCGTTAGCCTTTCCTTTTAATTTAATTTAATTTTAATTGTGCCACATTGCTTGTGAAAAGTGGTCGACCTTATGAAGTAGGAATATAAGGAGAGCTTGTGGCTATTGTAAGATGAGGTTGGATACAAGAAGAAAATAGATGTATGACTTACAGATCTGTTTTGAGCATTAGAGGATGTCTATCATCTCTTGTGACATTCCAGAAGTCATTTCCTTAGGGTTTGGCCTTTGGAATTCATTGTTATCAACTTCATTAACAGATAGCTTGGGCGCATTTCTTGCTACAGGCAGATTGGGTGTAATTAGTGAGTTGAAGAGTTTGTTATGTATTTGATTTTATGATACTAGAGAAATTAGTGGGTTTGCTTTGTACTTAATTTTATTAGTTTGAAGACTAATATTATTTCAGTAGTAGTTCAATCTTTAGTTTGCATAAATTCCTTCTTGTTCATGTTATGTGGTTTCAAAATCTATGTAAAAAACACTAAAACCACTATCATCAGTTGTTTTGATTTTTTGGGAATTTCGAGAGTACCCATTATAACACCCACACTTTTTGATTTAATATCCAACATTTTTGACAAGATTGTACCAATAGTTGTTCTTGCTAATGATGACTACCCTTAGTTGAATGAAAAGTGTACCTTTTCTTAGAAAAATAACCAATAGTGTGATGCCACATCAGCTGCACAAGTATGGGAGTCTCCAATGCACTTGATTGGTCTCACATTTTTTTTTGGCCTATTTTAGACACTTTGGCAAAAAGCATGCTGATGTGGCATCATATTTGATGATGTGACTCCGAAACCTTAGTTATAATTAAGGGACTTGGCAAGTAAGCTACTATCACAAAAAAATGAGAAATTTATTTTGAGATGCACCAAGGAAGGGTGCTCAACAACTAGGTCCTCTTGCCTGTAACTTTAAACAACTTCAAAATTAAGATGGAGTTTTAGCTAATTTTGTGTTTCTCGAAAGTTCGACAGTGAAAAACCTTTTTAACCTCAAAATGACCCCACATAGAATCACTTATAGAGCTCCAGGCTTCCAGCCTCTATATGCTGTCAAAATGTTTGGTATCTATATAGAAGAAAAAGTCAAAATATAAATAAAAGAAATTCCAAAGGGCTTTACCTGCAAATACATCCGTCCGATAGCTTTTCCGGAATCCAGTCGGCAACGTATAACGCAAAGGGAAATCGGAATCCTTCAAAGAAAAATCAATCCCTTACTTTCAGTGCCAGTACTAAAACCAGCAATTATTCATTTCCTGCCATCTAAAATTTCAGTCGTCGCAGAAATAAGCGTACGGTGATTTCATACTTTAACAAGAAATTATTATACATTTCCCGTTACTTATGATTGACAGATTCTGCCCCAAATTTGAAATTATATGGCATTTGTTAATTTATCGTTTGCAGAAGTTTAGTTGTACAGATGATAAATATTTTCCTGTATGATTTCAAGTTATTAATGATAGTCGCCAGGGGAACAAAACCTGGAATTTGAGTAATAATGGAGGATTCATGTACATTTTACAGTCCAGATCAATTGACATTAATATTTAAATATACACTCTGCGGGGCTTCAATAACATCTGTAGCTAGATAAAGTCTGTATCAGCAGTCCATGCAATTTCGTGGAGCAATATGAGCAAACCCTAGGTTAAATAAAAAATAAGAACACGGCGAGCCGTTCTGGCACTGTATGCTGCTGCTGCGGCTGCTGTTTAGATCTGGACCGGCCAAAACGTGAGAAAAAATGTATGCAGAATTAGCGGAGGAACGAGCAAGGGTTTAAGAGAGAGCCAGGTCATCGGCTCTGGTGACATGGCGGAGCCTGCTAGGCTTGGGGCTAAATGACGTTCTCCTCCGCAATTGATGAGATGAAGGACGAATAAGCGCAGAGAGGGCTTTCTTCATCCATTCTCCTCCTTCCACGCCGCCGATTCTCACAAGCGAATTCTTCATGGCGGATCTGCGGATCTGCAGCTGAGCATTTGAAGGCGCGGAGAAACGGGGGCAATTTCTATGAAGATTACAGCGGAAGGCGCCAGGATGATTACTCGGCGAGCAGAGGCACATCTTCCTCGCTGAACCAGACGGAACGCCTGCTCTCTGCAGGGCCTTTGGCGAAACAGGGGATCGGGCGTAAAGATTTCTCTTTGGTGCCAAATCGAACTTCACAGGCGAAGAACGGCAACGTCTGGGAGACAAGTTGGAGGAAGAGGAAGAGGAGTAAAAATGGCGGGTCGGGGGTTGGGAGCGATGAAGATTTAAGCTGGCGAGAGGCAGAACAGGGGCGCTGTGTCCAGACTTTGAAGAAGCCATTGATTTTTAGCTGTTGTGTCAAACCGAGGAGAGCTGAATGCCTCAATTTATAGCCCGTGTTCGTCATAGCCGGCGAGACCAGTTCCATGGCAGACCGCTTGACTTCCTGGTTTGACGGAGAAAACGGGGGACCCGGTTGAATTCATTAGAGTTCTACAATTGTTATTGTTATTAAAAGTTTGGTATTTTAGAATTGTTATTTATAGTCTGTTATTTTCCGCCCGCCGTTGTTGAAGTTCGAACCGGTGTACCGGCAGTTTGAGTGGCTCCACTGGTTATCCCCACGCTACAACAGAAATTGTTAGCTGTATCCGTTTTTGCGATCACGACAGGTGTTATCCCTTTCTTGCGGGCACACGTTGTTGTTACTTAAAGCTGAATCACAATACTATACTATGATTATATGGGGAAAGAGATAATTACTAGTACCTTTAGTGATGCTAGGAGAAAAGAATGTTTCTTGATTGAAAAATGACATCACTATTATTTTAATGGTTTTATACACAATCAGATTCATTTAACAATTCAATATGAGCTGTTAGTAAATAATTAGGATTAGATTTTTTTTGGTTAGGAGGGTTAGATCTTCATCTTTACATATTGGAGCAGAATCTGATTGAACTTCATTTCAAATCAATCAACTTTACCACTAGACTAAAGATATACATAAATTATAATAAATTAAAATATTTAAAAATGTAAACATCTAATAAGTGTATATATAAAGATAAAAATAAGATTATTTTAAAATTGAAATATTACACACCAAGGCTTGAGTTCTATAGGTAGAAGTGTTAAATAGTCAAATTATTTTTTTAATCTCCATATTTGTCATATTATAGAATGCCTCTCAATGCAATTATGACCAACACTTATATTCAACAATCTATGGTAATCTTATCATATATGGTAGCGAGCATAAGCTATTCCACTGAATGCAATGCCTACAACTCTTATTTGAAATCACAAATTGTTGACTAAAGGGGAAATGGGTTCGTAGGGACATTAATGAATGTGCCTCAATCAAATCCATTAAAGTCCTCAAAGTCCTCTTGAAGAAATATGGGACACACAGTTTTAACAACTTGAAAGTACTCTTAGACCTTGGATTTTTTTCCTTTTGTAGCCCTCCTACACTTTTTATGTTGATTTATAGTGGATTTACCATTGTAGCTCTCCTTATTTGGCGAACTTTACTCATTTTTGATGATTCATAATGTTCATCCATACTTATTTTACTAATTATTTTTTGTGGGTTGTGATGCAAATTCAACTTAAGCTATTAAGAATGACAACAAAATTATTGGGGAAGAAATATTAGGAAACTTTTCTCAAAGTGAAAGAAAGTCATGAAATCTTTAGAGGCAAACATGAAAATAAAATATTAAATGTTTCTTTAGTAGCAAATATTGAAAGAATGTTTATGAAATCTTCTTTTAAAAGGAATGAATGATTCTAATCATTGAATAATAAATAAATGTAACATTTGTGTAGGGGTATAGTATATTTGTCATTGTGTAAAAGGCATCTAACTTATATTTGAGTCATTTCTTAAGAATAAATATTGATGAGATTAAGTAAGACTCAAATTATGTTTCAATTCAATATAAATCATGTCACTTGTATAGTTTCCATTGTATAAAAGATAATCAACTTAAATTAGAATCATTACTTAAGAATAAATATAGATGGGATTAAGTAAAACTCAAATTACGTTCCAACTTCAATAAAAACTATAATTAACTTGAATTAGAATCATTTCTTAAGAGAAAATTTAGATGGGATTAAGTAAGACTCAAATATGTTCCAACTATAACAAAACTCATGCCATGTGTATTTTATCATTCTCTACAAGATAACTAACTTAGATTAGAATCACTTTTTAAAATCAAATATAGATAAGACCAAATAAGATTAAAATCATGTTCCAATTTAAACAAAAAAGAATTCCATATATAATGATGAAGTTCATGTTGTAAATACATGAATGATGGTGAGTTCAAAACATATCCATTTTTAAAAAACATTCCATGTATACCTTCATCATAACTATCTTTAAACAAATATTAAAATATATATAAAAACTTTTGAAAATTATATATTTATATACCCAATACTTAAGCACCACTAAAACTCAAAATAAATAAATATTATCATCTCAATTTTGAAAAATAAGACCTTGTTTTTTATGTGGTTGGCTAAGATGATGTTAGGGCTCATTAAACACATGGATCTCCTTGCAAAATAAGTTTTATAACCAAAATTTAGTATAATAATAAGTCCAAGTTGTGGTGTTGATAGCCTCAAAGGATTACAGCCGTGTCAATTTTAGGCTGAAAGGCGTCCCCACATTCGATGCAAGTCTTAATCTTGATTGACCTAATCAGAGTTAACAAATATTGTTTCTTGTTTAATTTTATATCTTTGTTTATTTTTAAAAGATTGCAAAGTCGAACTTTTGTGGATATTCGACGTATGAAATCTTGAAAAGATATGATCTGAATCTCCATTCATTTATCGGAAAACGAAGATTTTATATAATTTAATAACATCGCATCTTATTTGGAGGCATTATAATGTAGACCCCGACTTTTAATCCTCCCACGAAGCTGTGGTCTAGTTATCTCGTGTTGGCTACGTCAATTCCTAGTCAAAGCCACCATTCTACGTCCCCATGAATAAATTTTATCCAAAATTATGGTATGATTTGAATTACAATTTGATTAGAAAATATAATCAAATGAATATTTAAATATATTTAATCAAGTTGACTAATTAATATTAATTTATTTTTATGTTTTTTTTGGGTTTCGTTTGTTTTTTTGAAGAGGTTTTAGTTGGGCTGATATATTGACAAGCTTTGTGCATATGTTGCTTGATCACATGTCTAAATCTTTATTGAAAAAATAAGTGTATATATATATATTCAATTTTTACATAATGTTGCTTTTATGTTTTCTTTTATGCTAATTATATTATATGTTTCTTTCCCTAGCTCATGCAAACTTTTGTACAACTGTAAGATCTAGCTAAAAGAAAAAAAAAACAATATTGCAGAATTGAAGAAGAAAAAAAATAGAGATGTTGACAATAAAAAATTATGCACTACATTGTGCTCTTTCTCATTGATTAATAATGATTACATTATGCATAATTTATACAAATTGAAACCACCTTTAACATGAGCAAATTATAGTGAAGAGTTTCAGTATTAGCAATCATGCATGAGCAGTTAACATGAGACTATCCAATTAACAACATTAGTTTGGGAAAAGTCACAATCAAAATTGAAGGATCATCATCAAGACTGATCACTGAACTAAATTGATGGTTAGAATTATAAACACTAACAACTCACATTATATAGTACGTCTCTTACCATAAACATATGTTTTATATAAATAGTTGAGTTCAGTTACTAAGTTAGAACTTAAGCATCCCCAAAACCATACATGACAGATCGCTACAATGTTGACATTATATTGGTAAAGTATCAAAATTTGTTAGAGAGCTATACATATGCCAACAAAAGCTACCAACAATACAAATAATATTCACACCATTAATTAACTAGACACGGGAAAGACATCAAAAAAGTAACAATACCCTCCACACCCCCAAGAACAGTGTTGCTAGCATTAAGAGAGGCAAACCTTCTTCTAGGGCTTAGGGTTGCAAATGTCCTTGAAGAAGAAGTTGTTCTGGTTGATAGGAAGATGTTGCTCTTATGCTTCTTTCTTCATTTTCCTTGCATGTGTCCTCTGAGCTTAAACTGCATAGTCTCCTTTACAATGTTGGTGGACAGGTCCATTGGCAATCTCCTCCACATCGTGTTCATCATCCACACTCTAGTCTTCTCCACAATGAGGCAGTGTAGGAAACTCTGGATCTTTTAGAACCACATTTTTACATTCCAAAATCTAGAAGCTTCCACATGCCTTATACCCGTGAAACTATTCCATAGTGGGAAATGGAAGCAAAGCAACTACTTTTTTTAGGAACATGAGGCTCATAAACAATATTGCCCATCTTACCCTTTAGCTCTTCTAGTTCCACTAAGATGATAAGTGGAAACCAATGAACTACCCTCATAAACCCCCTTCCCAAGCTAAGGTAATACCGTTGAGAGACAAGAATGCTTCAGTGAGCACTGATCTTATCCAACACTGCATCTATCTACCCCAAGTATTTGAGTTCCAAAATTCTATGAAATTATTTTTTTATCGTATGATACAACATAAAAAATTTCTTTGTTAAATATAGTACATATGTTCTTGTTATTTCAAGTTGTGGTGTTCTTTGCAAACTCAAATAATTATTTTGATCAATTTCATAGGTTTCGATCAGTCACACACTACGCAAATTTGACCCTTGATGTACAACATTACTCAAGCACTTTCTTTTTTTCTTTTTTCTCCTTTGTGGTCTATTGTAGTTTTTGCTCCTTTCTTATTACCCTCGGAAGATTGCCTCATGCTCTTCTAAGCTAGTCATCTTGATTAGACTGACTGCATGCTCATATAAATGGTTAAAGACAACACAATTTAGTAATGCAAATGCCCTGAATGTTTTGATGTATTTAAATTAATAGCAATTAATCATGCAAGTGTGTACCAACTTAGACCAAAATGGCTAGTGAATTGTGTATGAGTCAACACATTTTTGAAATTTAAAAATTTTATTTTGACTCAATTATGTGTGCAGGGTTCAATCTTACACATCAGGTCTTCACACAGAAAAATGCTACCATCAAGGAGTTAAATGAATGTGTGGGAATGGGTGAATGTATAGGCATAAATGACTAGCCTTATTGGAATATGTGTTAATAGGGACAAGATAGGGTTAAATGTACTAGAATAAGCATAAAAGAGGAGGGTTGACAAATTGGAATGAAACAAGCTTTTCACAAGAATGTCAATTGTGATTTTAGTATATAATGCATAAGAGGTTTGTTATATAAATGGAAGGTTCTCCTAGTTTTATGATCTTGATTTATTTTCCCATTCATCTTACTTAATGATCTCTAAAGCACATTGTTGCTTATTGAAGCAATCACATGCACCCATTTTTTCTACTTATAAATATTACATTATTTTTGTATACAAGAACTACATTTTCTTAAGGAATTATTAAGTAATTTTTATCATTATTTTAATTTTTTCTTACGATAGATGCTTTTTTGAAATGACTATTTATGATATCAAGACATAAAATAACATTATACAAGTATCTAAAATCACAAGAAAAAAAAATTAGTATCTATATTAAAAATTTATTATGCTGATGGAGCACGTAATGTGAATCGAAACATTGATGGAATTTTTTTATAGAATCAAATTGAGAAACTTCTACAACATACATGAAACTTGTCAATTACGAGGCTAATTTAAGGTGCAAATGGAGGAGTTAATTAATTTCCTTTCTCAGGCATGACAACTTTTATTAGTATGCTTCACGAATTGTGTATAACTTTTTAACATTTGATTTTTTTTATATAAAAGTAGCCAAAACAAGGGGTTGGCCCCATACAACAGTGATGTAACTACCAACAAAAAACTAACACAATACCAAACATACCCTTTAATGCATTATATAAAAAACAACAGTAAAATAAAGGTACTAGAGTTCATGTTCTTAAAACTAACAAAGTTTAACAGATTAACAAAAGGCATGTAGGTGGTTAGTGCATTGCATCACCCCCAGCCCAAACCCAAGTTCCACCGAAAAACCAAAACCATCTAAACTAGATGGAAAGAAACTACTAGAAGGTAACCAAAAGACACTAGGCACTGGAAAGGCCACTAACTAGAATCTTTCTTCTTGCCTTTCCCAACCAGCAGAACCTTAGCCCAATCCTCTGTAAGGAAATTGTAGAGCAATTTTGAATCATCTTTACCCAGGCCTTCCTCCTCCTTCTCATAAGACAATAGCTAGAGGGTGGTCGTCACCGCATGTGTCACCTTCAAGGAGAAATTGGTGAAGAGGGTGAACTTTGCCTCTGGTGCCTAACACCAATCCTTCAGTCTCTTGGATGTCTTTGAGAGTAACAACCACCTCCTCCATACTACCTATCTTTAGTTCTTTGGTACAATTCATAGGGGACTTCCTCTTATCCTACACATCTAGATTGTTAGTGGGGAGCATTAAGATTTCCAGACCATCAGGGCTTACAGAGGAATAAATAGTGTCAGGGGAGGCTTTGGCAGACTTGGGGTCTATCTGGTTAGCAACAGATAATAGGGTGAAAGTGGTAGAAATATGGGTGGGGTCGTGGGAAGGGTCTTTGGTAGGGTTTTTTGCCTCAAAATCATAGGTGTCATCAAAAGTGTCATCCCATTTCTCCTCCTCTTTGTTACCAATATCCTCCTTCAACTTCTCCTTATCATTCCCTCAGGTCTTAGCACTCTCCTCTAAATTTGTCCCTTCTTCCTCCTCCTCCTGAGAGTGTCTGGCCATTTGTTTAAATCTACCCTTGGTCTTAGCAAGCCTACCCGATCTTCTTTTGTTCCCACAACACTCATCATCTGAGTCCCCAATCTCCACCTCCACCTTTTTATCAATTTTAACTTTTTTATTAGCAGCCGGCTCCAAAACCAAGGCTTTGTTTTTCCTACTCTTGACTGGGGTTTGGCATGGTGAGGGTTGTGGAGTAGGGGCATAGCTACCACCCACAAACTCAAGACGAAAGGTGGCACCAGTGGGGAGGAAATTATCAATGGCTATGACTCTAGGAGGGCATAACATTTGATTGTCGATACACAATCTAATTCCATAAACATAGTAACAACTTTGTCTTGAATTGTGGAGATCTGATATAATTAATGACAAGTCTCAATAACAATTTTAAGTACCATTTTTTTTAATAGATATAACTAGACAAGAATGTAAAGTCTTGAAACACATAATTTAATGTTATACATAAGATTCATGATTAGAAAGAGATTCAAAACCTTAGATGCAAAATTTAAGACTATACGTGTATGATTGAACTAAAACAAGACAATAAACTCTTTTTAATTGATAAAAAATAATAACAATAATAAATATAATATTTTAATAATAATAACATCACCATTATCTACTCATTACCTACTCATTACCCTCATTATTATAATATAATATAATATTATCTACTCATTGCCTTTATTATCATTTATAGCATTTTTATATCATATTTCAATACCAATTTTATTACATTCCTTGAAATGAAAGAATGTTATTCTCCTTTTCTATAGTCGGGAAAATTTTCAAATTTGTCGATTTCTATTAACATTAAGTACGTGATCTATTTTAAATTTTCTCCCAATACTCGTGATTTGGTGGTGTTAATTGTATGGAATATTTAAAGTTTGTTAAAGTAATAATTCTCGGTTAGCTAGTGGGTGCCAAATTTTCAAACTTTCCCAAAAGACGATTTGTTTGCTTTAAAAGCAGATGTGATGGGGCAATTTGTCGATACTTATGTGGGGTTACCTTAACACAAAAAGAGTTTGAGTTGGAATGCCTTACGATCTCATCCTTTCAACATGAAATGTTCCCCTCTTCACACTCATCGCACTTATCTAAAACACTTTTCCCCCATTAAAAGACAAATTGGATGGAGATATGACATTGAGAGGAAAAACATGGTGACCAGCTCACTCTTCAAACCATGGGCGCTCATGATTGGCCCTTCATATTCCCTTCTACTCTAAGTCAAAGGGTCCTCTTGTTTTTATTAGGTGGTGACTACACTCTTAACTAGTTTGATAGGTATATTGGGAAGGAAATAAGCCATACTATGTCAATTATCATATGTAGGTAAATAGCTGGGTTTGAATTAACTAGAGATAAATGCTAAAATTAAGATGTGAACAATCTTCAGATGTTTTATTTGTATTGCCGTTGATGGTTGGAATATTAAGATCATCATAAATCTACATTATCATGTTCACATTATGGTCTAAGAATACATTAGCTTTGAAGTTTAGTTCTATATTAATACAATATTCAAACATTTCAATTCTATTGTTGATATTTGTGTTTGGGAAAAAAAATTGTATGAATAAACATAATGTGTTTTAGTATGTGCAATTTATGCTTCTTCAACTATTACAATGATAAGACTAGTATCTTTGATTTCATTAATTATTTGTTTAAAATGTAGAGCTAAACTTTGTCAATTTTTCCATGAATATTTCTAAAAATTCATTTGAGTTGGCATACTCTTTAGAACTTGTGAAACTACTAACTAATTTTTCACTTGAGTTTCTTGAGCGTTAAATTTAGGTTCATAACACTCCATGTTCTAAACATAAAACAAAAATAATATACATGGATGCATTTTTTATATTTAAATATTGTGGAATGAATGTATTTGACATAAGAAAATGGTAAATTTGTAATTAATCTATTACACATCTTTTAAGCTTTCAAATAGTTTTGTACATTTTCAAGCATATATAACATATGTAAATTCAAATAGCAAACAAGATATACAAACTTGTAATAGAATACAAGCTATTAAATGATTTATATATTGACCTGAAATATATTTATTCTATATTCAATCTACAATTTAAATGCATCCACAATCATGAACCAAAAGACCTCGTAAATATAATAAATACTTTGATGTGTGATGTACTTCATTATGCTAAAGTTGTTTATTTATTTAAAGTAAATGATTTGTTAGAGCATATGTACCACTATCTTAACATCCATACCTAGGCAAGATGATTGAATTGATGTCATTCGTTCTTCATGTTCATTGTTTCTTCTTGTGTTTTGATTAATTTTACCAGTAGGTTTTCATTTTCTAATATAATGGATTTGAGAATTATTTTGGCAAAATCATATGGTGAGGGCAGCTACAACAATCTAAAGGGAGTTATTTAATGTATCATAAATTATTAAATTTTATTTAAAAAATCAATTAGAAATATAGTAAATGAATGTAATAATCATCATTATATTTCTCTTTCAATTTAAAAGTCATGGATTAATCCATCTTCTAGTAGGTGTAAGAGTGTAGAGTGGATTCCATAAGAATCAAAATAATTTTGATGGTGTATACAAAGGATCTAGAATATTTTGAAGTTAGTTATGTTGTTTAAGATGCGGCTAAACAATATAATCAATATGAAAACTAATAATATATTCAACACTAAAGCACAAGCATACAACTAAAAGGCTGACTCACAAATTTCATTACTAATGGTCAATTTAGGGTTGAAAAATCAAAAAATTCATTAAAAATTAGTAATAAAAACTAAGCTGTCTCCATTCAAAGATTTCAATAGGCAAATATGGTGGTAGATGTAGTTGGAGATTGGGTGGTGAATTTGTTGAAGGGAACGATGGACAAGTGTGGGAGGATTCGTAAGCAGTTCGGCAAGGCATTTTAGGCATACAATGAGAGGATTCGATTCAAATGAAATCTCAATAGTTATTGCAGTATGTATGAGGAGGTAGATAGAAAAGTGTCAAGCTTGTTAAAAAGTGGGGAGAAGGCAAGGAGGCATTGTCCTCTTCAGCAAGACAAAAATAAGTCGGTCAAGAAAATTGTAGAACAGGGCAAGTAAAGAGGAAGGAGGTAAAGTACAGTAGCAAGTTAAGGGTAGCATAGTCAATAGATTTTGGAGAGGGATCGTGGGTCATTGGTAAAGAAGGGTTTAAAGTCTGTGATGAAGGATTTCTTTGAAGACAGAAAATTAATTAGAGAGTGATCAGTTTTTGAATTTGATTGTGTTGAGATTTTATCATTTATATTTCGAATTACGTTATGTGATCTATCAACAGAATGAAAGAGAGGAAGAGTTATTGGTTTTTAGATTTGATTGTGTTAAGATTTTTAGCATCAATATTTTGAATCACACTATGTGATCCATCATTGGGATGAAAGAGAGCAAGAGTTATTAGTTCTAGATTTGATTGTGTTAAGATTTTTACCATCATCACACTACGTGATCCATCATCATGATGAAAGAGAGTTGTGATGGATCACATACATTTGAAACATTGATGGTAAAAATCTTAATACAATTGTATCTAGAAGTATTGTAATTCAATGAATTGTGGAAACTTGATCTCTTTAATTGGCAAGAGATTGAATTTTAAAAACTAGCATCAATGATCCCATATTTTCATGTGACAGGCTAACTTGACAAAATGCACAAAACACAGAACAAAGTCAAATTATTATTGTACAGTTGAAAAAAATTCAAGGTGTGTTGGAGAATTACTTTGAATATAAACATCAAACTTGATTTATTTTTTCCAAGCTTAATTTTTTTGGTACAAAAAAGACATTCAAGAGTGCCATCAATTGATTTATTTGTCTCAAGCTTAAATTTTTTCCTATAAAAAGACATTTAAGAATAACCTTACTTTATATTAGAGAAGTTGAACGATCATGGAGGTTGAAAAAGATAGATGTTGGGAAGTGCAACAAATAAAGAGAATCAAAGGGGAAAGTAAGTATGACATATTCTATGAATATATATTATATGTTTAGCATACATGGGTAAATTTGTTAATTAAATAGTATTAATTTTGTATAAAAAGAGGTATAAAGACTAGGCCTATGTGAATATAACAAAATAAAAGATCACTATATAGACTTGGCCTATGTGAATATAACAAAATAAAAGATCACTATATAGTTATGTAAGGAATTTTTTGAAATCAACATTGAATGAACTATTTTACTAAAAAGAAAATTATGATTGTAGTTTTAATATTAAAAAAATATGATTATAATTTCAATATTATATTTATTTTTTATATAAATAATATTATAATTATAAATATATTTATGTTAGTATTCTAAAATGATCTATAGAAGTTCAAAAAGTTAATTTGATTTTAATTTATTATTATATATTTCATATAATATAAATTCTCTCTTTCCCTATCCCCTTCCCTAAATCTAGATGTTATTCTCTCCTTCAATCTCTTTGTCCATTAACACATCTTCCAATCTTTTGTCCATTGTTCCTATACATCTCCTTTTATCCTTTTTTATTCTTTTCACTCTATCAACATCTATTTTACGCTCTCTTCCCCAACCCCGCCCCACCCCGTTATACTTTCCCTTCAATCTCAACCCGTGAATGCATCTTCCATTTTTCTATTCCTATCTCCTCTTTCTCTCAATCCTTGAATTTTTTCTCTCAATTCTTAGAACCTTGATATTCCTTATCAACAAATTTTATATTACTCGAAGTAATAGATCAAAAATATCTAATTGACCTTCCACAACCTTTCAGAGAAAAAATAAATAAATATACATATATAGCACTGCTATTTGAGTAGTTGTGAAATTCAGCGAACCCGCGCGACAGACTTTGCAAACAAGTCAGCGACCTTCAACAATTAAGCTCTTCATTTTCCAGAAGGGCATAATCTAGGTATATTCCATTAAACAGAAAGCAAATGTAAAATTCCAGACTGAAAAAGTCGCTTGCACGTACCTCGGTCAAACGGAAGTTCTGTAGCATGCGACGGGAATATTTTAACCCCATATATATTCGCTTGCTTGCAAGCCGACGGTTAAATGTAAATTCTGTAACATATGCCAGGAAACCTTTAATCCCACGTGTAGTCCATAAACATATTCGCTTGCAGTCCGACAGTTAATTAAACGGCGTTCTGAACAGGCGTTATAATGCTCTATATCGTCAGGCATTGTTATTACCAGTTATTATTATACCAGTTATTACCAGTTTACTCATTCGTAAATAACTGAAAATCCTGAGACCACAGAGGAAATGGACGTGAAAGCGAATATTATATACACTTAATAGACTTTAACTGATATTTATAGTTCTCTGTTTCTGCACTTAACAGACTTTAATTGATATTTATAGTTCTCTGTTTCTGTCAACAGATTATTTTAGCCATCTTCTCGGTGGTATTTGAGGGTTTGCGTCAGTTTACTCCATATTCACAAAAACAAACCCTAACCAGGACACATCAAAAGGCCGCGCGCCAGCGTGCTGTCATGCGCTGCTGTGGCCCTTTCCTCGACTGAGCGAGGCACACAATTTGTAGAGCACTCAACGGCCTCGCCCTCAGGAAACGGCCTCGACTTCCGCCGTGGTCATATGACGGAGCCTGCTGAGCTGCGGGTGGAACTCCGTTCTCCTCCGTACCTGGTGAGAAGAGGGGCGAATGAGCGCAGAGAGGGCTTTCTTCATCCATTCTCCTCCTTCCACGCTCCCGATTCTTACGAGAGAGTTCTTCATGGCCGATCTGCGCATATGCAGCTGAGAATTGGAAGAAGAGGAAGAAGAAGGGGGGCAATTTCTGTGGAGCTTACAACGGAAGGAGCCTGGATGAGTACTGGGAGAGCAGAGGCACATTTTCCTCACTGAGGCAGACGGAACGGTTGCCCGCTGCCCGGCCATGGGCGGAGCCGAACAGACTGGTGAGCGGGCCTGCAAATTTCTCTTTGGCGACCTGGATCTGGCTAGTTCGAAGCTGATGAGAGGGGAAGAATTGTAAAGCTTTGCGGAGAAGGAATGGCGGGTGGGAGAGAGGGAGCGCTGAAGGGAAAGCGGGAGAACAGGTGAACTGTAACTACTCTTTGCAGAAGCCATTAAAATTTCTACTTCTATTCTACTTGGTTGCGTTTAGTGTCAAACCGAGTGGAAATCGATGCCTCAATAAATAGGCCATTTCAAAACCAGGGGCGGTTTGTAGATATGAGTAGTTTACCGCTTGAGGCCCACTTTCTAGGGCTTCCTCACCTATCCAAACTGATGGGCCCAAGTTATTTAAGGCAACACAGCTGTTCGCCACTTGTTACCGTGCGTCTCCCTTAATATATATATTTTTAAAATTTATCCATTCAAAATTGCAAAAAAAAATTAATGCTTATCCATTCACCATTGCAATAGATTTTAGGCAGATTTTCACATAATATCTTTTGGAGATAAAATATCTCCGCTTTCAAATCGAAGAGAGTGTTGTGGAAGCCCTCCAACTACTTTGCAACATAAAAGGCGGGGTGGGGCCCATAATTGATGCCCGGGAAG
Source organism: Cupressus sempervirens (assembly GCA_028749045.1). Taxonomy (NCBI): domain Eukaryota; kingdom Viridiplantae; phylum Streptophyta; class Pinopsida; order Cupressales; family Cupressaceae; genus Cupressus; species Cupressus sempervirens. The sequence continues at coordinate 446,454,404 of CM053787.1, forward strand.
CCGGTCTTTCGAGATGGACGATTCTTCCAGCTAAGAGCACCTTCTCGACAAATACTAAAAATAGGGTAATTTGCATTATTGCGCATTATCCCTTTTTTCCCGGCCACATTGGCTTCGGTACAAATTACTTTGATAGTGGACTTCTTTGTGCTCACAAATTTTTGGATTTGATTGTGTACAGTTTTTTACATCAACGTTTCGGATCATACTACATGATCCATCATCAGGATGCTAGAGAGAAAAGAGAATTTTTCTAAATATTAGACTATGCACCTTTCTACTTTCAATTTCCATTTGCCCTAGATTTATGACGTGATTCAGTTGAAAATATTTTGTTTAAAAATAATTTATTTACCTATCTTCTCCTAGCTTCTATTTTTTCAAATTTTGGTATATATATAATCAATTGAAAATATTTTGTTTACAAATAATTTCTCTACCTACCTTCTATTTTTTCAAATTTGGCATTGGGTTATATATATAGCATAAAATGGATTATAATATCATATGTTAGGGTTAGAAGTAGGATTAGAGTTACAGTTAGGGTTAGGGTTAAGATTAAGATTGTATTTAAGACAACAATGTAGCATTAGGACTTAGGGTTAGAATTAGAGTTAAGATGAGGCCTAGGATTACAATAGAGTTAGGATAAGGATTAGGGTAAGAATTCGTGCTCAGGTTAGGGTAAGGGTTGAGAGTAAGGGTTAGAATTAGAGTGATGGTTAGGGTCATGAGTAAGATTATCATTTGCATCATGGGTTTAAATTTAGGATTAGTATTATAATTTGTATTACATTTAAGGTTACACTTGGGGTAAGGGTTTGAGGTTAGTAAGATTGGGGTCATGGTTAAAGTTATGATGTAAGCTTTAGAGGAAGGATGGTATCATAGTGTTGTTCTTAGGCTTAGGATTATGGTTAGTATTAGGGGTCGAGTTAGAGTAAGATTGGGGTAGTGGTTAGAGTTACGATGTAAGGTTTAGTCATGATTAGTATCATGGTTAGTGTTACATTTAGGGTTGAGGTTAGGGTTAATAATAGTGTCACAATTCAGGTAAGATTAAAGTCATAAGTAGGGTTAGGATGTAGATTAGTTTATAGTCAACCTTAATATTATAGTTATTGTTAAATTTAGGTTTACAATCAAGGTAAGGGTTTAAATTATTGATACTATTATAGTTAGGATTAAGATTATTGTTAGGGTTAGGGTTAATGTCATATATAGAATTATAGTATTTTGATAACGTGTATGATTAAGATTAAGCTTTAGGATTAGGATTATTGTTGGGGTTAAAGTGTTGGTATTATTCTTCGTGTTAAGGTTTTTAATAGGGTTAGGATTAATGTTAAGCATTTAGGATTAAAATTTTAATTAGGATTATGATTAGGACCAAGGTTTAAAGCATGATTTCTATTGTTATTTTAATATTAATAGCAACCAAAACAAGGGGGTTGACCATCAAGTACATGATTTGTATTATTGTTAGGGTTAGGGTCTACGGTTAAGAATAAGGCTTATGTTTAACAATTAGGATTAAGGATAGTATATGATTAGGATTAATGTGAGGGCTACAAAGCTAATTATGGTGAAAAAAATGGTTAGGATTTGAGATAAGACCTTAGAAATAGAATTATCCTTAGGGTTAATCTAAGGTTTAAGGTCAAAATTATGGTTAGAGATAGGAATTATGATAAAAGATAATAAAGTTATGAAAACAAATAGAATTGTACCTATAAATATTATAAATCTAAGTGTTTGGATAATGGAAATTTTCATAGTGATAGGGGGTGTACACAAAACCTTATATATATGTTTAATTTCTATCAACATTATTCAAAAAAAATTGTCAAATTGATTGGAGATGTAATTTATTATTGCATAAAATATAGAATTATTTGTAAAAATGTGTCATATAGTATTCATATATATTTACCACATATTATGTACTTTATATAAACCACAAATATAATCTAGGTTTAAGCTCAAGATTAGGAATATAGTTAGCATTGGTGTAATGTTTTACATAACAATTAGGATTATGCACATGATTAGGGTTGAGGTTGATGATATAATGGCTCATATTTAGTTAAGGTTAAAGTTAAGTTTGATAGTTTTGGTTGGGGATAGAGTTGACATCATAGTTACCCTTGGGATTAGGTTCATGGTCAGGATAATGGTTAGGGTTCTATTTTTAGATCATATTTGTTGTGGTTCATGGTACAGTATGGATGAGGTTAAGATTAGAGTCTAATGGATAGCATAACGTTGACTAGGATTAGATTTGTTGGTTATGGATATGCTTATGATTAAGGTTTGAAGTTATTATTATAATTATGGTTAAGTTTATATGTTTATATATATATATATATATATATATATATATATATATATATATATATATATCGTAAAAGAAATCTTCTTTTATAAATATTTTCCAAATAGTAATTTTACTATTTTCAAAAGTATCAATTTTCTTACTATATTTTTCTTCTTCTATTGATTATAATATAGAGAATTGGTCTTTTACAACCATTTTGTAGTCGAGCATTTTACTAGTTATTAGTAGCAAAAACACAAATTATACAATTTTCAAATGTACTAGGTCATATAGATTTGACTAGACATTACACTGAGTTGTAGAAAAACTACTATAATCAATATCAACGTATTGAACTATTTTGAACCATGTGGCCCAAGGGAGTGGTCCCTTCGCCCATATAAGTCTAAGGTTGTCCTCAATTATGACATTGAGGAGGTTGTTGGACAATGTTGTAGATGGTAGAGCAGGTGGTCGTGGACAATCTCCCATCAGTAAGAATGGGATCTCTTTGGTCTTCCATCTTGTCAGTTGTCTGTTCTCCAGTTTCACATTGTCTCTATTGTTGTTGGTTGGGTTTCCCACTCCAACTATTAGTACATTGTTCCTTTCTGTTTCGAGTCCAACCTCTCTATTTCTAGCATTGTTTGTCTCCCATGATGTTTGTTGTTGATATTTGTTGGAAGATGAAGCTCTCTTCTTTTTCTTGTCTATTAGTTCAAGGAACTCCTTTAGTGTGCAATCAGAATTAAACTCTGGCTACTCTTTGGTTTACATCTCATATGGTATGCCCTCCTTCTTGGGAGCATTGGTACAGTCTCTTACAACCTTAATTAGCTAATGATATTTCACTTGGAATGTCAAAGAGGCCTTCAAGGAGAGATGAGAGTAAATGAGTCTCCATAGAGACTCATTAAAAACCTTTGAATACGTCCTCATTCCTAAGCAACTAGATACACCAAAGCAATAGAAGAGAATATACAGACCAAAAAGAGTTGAGCTATTTTGAAATATCTGATAGGTAACCAAAAAAAATCAACAATGTATAAATCTTAATTAATATCAATACCAAAGATACCCTAGACCCCGTTGGAAAAGGGGCAATCAAGAATCACATGGAAGATAATTCTAGTTGTTGGCAAACAATGCAAATATAAGAGTTGCCATTTGGGATAGAAAAGGGTAGTTTGTGCAAAAGAAATTGTCAGAAGAAACATTGAATCTTGGGTTCAATAGGCCTATGCTAGGGATAAGTTATTATTTTAGTTAGTTGTTGAGGAGAGACGTCGGAGTTCCGTTTGAGGTTAAGGTGATCAATGATAGAAAGGGATCAAATAATAGATTTAAATAGGTTTTTCCTTGGTAGAATACAAAGGGGAACCATCAAGCCACTTCAATGGGGGTAGTCTATCTAAGATCTCTCCACGGTGCTTGGGCAGTTTAAGAATCTCACAAGCTTTTGTCGGCATAAAGTAGGTTCTCGTTTGAGTATTGGGTATGTCATATTTGGACATCATCTCGTCCCAACAAATGATTCTATTATCAACAATTAGATCACCAAAACAATTAATTCCTAGCTTGGATCATTGTTTAGTTGAACATCCTTAAAACAAGGCTAATGGTTTTCCATTTCTTTCTAACTTCCATCATATTGATTTGTTAGCACAGACCTTGAAATTCTTAATTATCTAGTAGACTATTTCCAGCAACTAAGTGTCTCATATGTTGTTGGCCCTTCCATATTGATTGAAAAACTTGAGATCCTTCGACCTGCTTGAGAGGAGGTCATTAATGTGCAATCATTTCTATGTCTTGCCATCAGAGGGAACACCTCTCATAATGTTGTTTCTTATAAGAATTTCCCATGGTTCTTCTCCCTAGGTAGCCTTGGCTATCCATTTGACTGCAAGGGGAATACCTTGCCATCTGAGGTCTTTCAAGCCCAATCATTTGATCTCCTTCCTTCTCGCGCACCATTCCCTTCTAATAACATGCTTTTTGTTGTTGTCTTTTCCATCTATGTAGAGAAAATCTCTAATAATCTTTTGAACATAATTTATTTGAGAATGATTAGCCAACCAAGAAAAGGAGTAATAGGCAATGTAAGTTGATAGTATATTTTAACATACCTATAACCTTTCTGCTAATGATAGATATCTATTGTTACATTTAGCCAGCTTCTTATCAGTTTTGCTTGTAACAAAATCCTACACTGAGTTGATATTTGGGGAAATAGAGAACGTGATATCCAAATACCTAACAATGTGGTTAGGGCCACCCCAGGAAAAACCAAATCTATCATACCAAACTGGGGGATGTTCATCCCAACGTAACATGATAGATTTAGTTATTGATGCTTTGTTGTCTAAGGTAGAGAAAAAGATATCAATATAAGCAGTGAGGCTATCTATGTTATTCTTAATATCTATGTTCTTTTTTTAGAGTGCAATAAGTAATGTTGTGTCATTAGAAAATTGTACATTTTAAAGCTCTTCCTAATTGGGGAGAGTGATCCCTTTGACCCTTGTTGATAGTGAATCATCCCTTACTATGTAGTGTACAGAATAAGCCGCTATGACAAACAAAACTAGGGCAAGGGGGTATCCTTGCCTAATAGATTTGAATAGGGGGAAAGGTTCAGATCTATTTCCATTGATTTCTACAATTGCACTTCCACCTCTCATGAGAGTTTCTACTGTTGCACTTGTGCCTCTCATGAGAGTGTATATCATTTTGTTAAATAAAGGTGGGAATCCCAAACTTTCTAGCATCAACATAATGTACCTCCACTCTATCCTGTCATGTTCTTTCTCATAGTCCATAAGAAACATAGCAACTTGTTGCTCTAAATACTTCACCCAGTCCATGGCCTCATAGTCAATAATAAGTTTTTCTAAAATATACCTCCCTTTTACAAACTGAGTTTGAGTAGAATTGATCACCTTGGGGAGAATGTTTTAAAGTCTTAAGGCTAGAATTTTGGCCTTTGTCTTAAGAGTATGATACATTAAGAAGGGTTATCGACCTCCAACTCTTGATCAAAGACTTATCACCATCTTTGGGTATAAGTTTAACTATACATGTGTTTATAGTAAGCCCTCTTCCATAGCTGCTTCATATAAAAGACTTATCACCATCTTTGGGTATAAGTTTAACTATACATGTGTTTATAGTAATTTATAGTAAGCCCTCTTCCATAGCTGCTTCATGTAACATCATTAAATCCATCCAGATACAATCTATATTTGATTTGTAGAACTTAATGTGGGAGTCAATGTTTGATTTGTAGAATTTAATTGGGAGGGCATTTGACCCCAAGACCTTATTATCATTGGTCAATTTCATTATATTATGATTTCTTCCTTGAACATAGGTTAATCTAGTTTAAGTTTGGCTTCCTCTTCCACTTTTCTACGAACGAGCCTTATGATCAGGTCTTGAGATTTCTCCATAGCACCCCTTGCTTCTTCAAATGAGAATAGTTTGGCATGGTATCGAACTATGGCTTTTAGGATACTTTTTAATCATTGATGCCTTTTTCCCTCATCCCATTTATGATCTATTTTATCTTTATCCTCTTTGTACTTTAATATTTGAAAAAAGCATTTGGAGCCTCTTCTCCATGTTCCAACCAATTTATCCTTGCTCTTGTCTTGGCCCCTGAAGAACCTTGATGTTCTGTAGACATCTCAGTGAATCTCTGGCAGGAACTTCCATGTTCGAGGGGTTTGATTGCATATCTTTTTCAGCGCCAACTAGAGTCTTGCGGAGCCTATACTCCTTCCTCCTATGGTCCTTGGCTCTCTCTTAACCCAATACTTGGAAAGTTCAATAGCAGTAGAATGTTTTTCTGTAGTATGGCTGTTTGTTTTTCCATTCTATACCGTGGTTGTACCATCTAATGACCAAAGTAGCATATCTAGTATCTTCATCTTTGAGCAAGGATGTGCTTAGAGAAAATCCCCCCGTCTTTCCTGAAGCTGAATGAGTTTCTACTCACATAAAATCGATCAAGTATATGGTATATCCTTTTTCCACCCTTCTGGAAATTGGTCCAAGTAAATCAAATTCCTTTACGCTCCCATTTACTGCCTTTTTGTTGTTTTCTTATGCATTTCTGATTTCTATCGTTCGGACATGGAACTGTTTCTTAAGGAATTTGTTGTAGATGTTAATCTTTTACCAGTTGTTCCTATGTCCACTGTTGTTGTTCCAATGTATCTAAAGCCACTGTGCTGTAGCTGTTATTCTTCTGGCCGTTGTTTTTTACCAATATATTAAAAACGGTCAAAGATGATGTTTGCTTCATTTTTTATGTAAATTTTCTTCTGAGTTTTATTAACATCATTTTTGGTAGTTGTTAAAATCCCGTTGATGGCAAGACCGCTTTACCTGCCGAAAGCAGCCAGCCAAACCTGAGTTACAAACAATGCAAACATGTCATCTACCTTCAGAAATAAGGCCATTAATTTCTCATATAGCACAATCTATAATCGTCAAAACAGAACACAAATAAGAAAATATATAACTTGAACAGTGACCTGCACGTACCTCGGTCAGAGCAGCTTTGGTGAAAGCTAAACAGAGTTCAGTGAAATGACGGGAATTTAAACCCCGCATATAATTCGTTACGTATTCACAAACTTGCGCTCTGAATAGGCCTCAATAAATTCTTCTGTATTATCTCGTATGTATTTGAAATGATTTGGTGTTCTCGACTTATTAACCGATTATTAAACCATCCTTGTATATTTGGCTTAACAATTTAGCTATTCATAAATAACTGAAAATGAAAATCCTGACAGGAAATGGAATTGAAAGTGAATATTGTATACACTTTACAAACTTTAACTGTTATTTAAAGTTCTCTTTTCTGGCAGCGGAATGCTTTAGCTTTCCTGAATATCGATGTATCGACGCAATTCGCCAGGCTGCGATATTTGAGGGTTTGTATCAGTTAAGTCAATTTATATGACCAAACCCTAAGCTTGAAAATCAAAAGATCGGGAACTCCGCGCTGCCTGCTGCTTGTTGCTATGCGATGCTGTAACGTTTTCCTCGAACGAGAAAAAACGTGAGCTGTGTGGAGAGGGTTCCGGCCTGGCCCTCAGGAAACGGCCACGACTTCCGCCGTGGTCATATGGCGAAGCCTGCTCGGCTGCCGTTGGAACTCCGTTCTCCTTCGTACCTGGTGAGAAGAGGGGCGAATGAGCGCAGAGAGGGCTTTCTTCATCCATTCTCCTCCTTCCACGCTCCCGATTCTTACAAGCGAGTTCTTCATGGCCGATCTGCGCATATGCAGCTGAGAATTGGAAGAAGACGAAGAAGAAGGAGAAGAATTTCTGTGAAGCTTACAACGGAAGGCGCCTGGATGAGTGCTGGGCGAGCAGAGGCACATCTTCCTCGCTGAACCAGACGGAGCTCCTGCCCGCTGCCCGGCCACGGGCGGGGCCGAACGGACCGGTGAGCGATCCTGCAGATTCTTCTTTGGCGACACAGATCTGGCTAGATCGAAATTGAGTACAGGAGAAGAATTGTAAAGCTTTGCAGATAAGAAATGGCGGGAGGGAGAGAGGGAGCGCTGGAAGGAAAGGGGAAGAACAGGGGCACTGGATCGACTCTTTGCAGAAGCCATTCAACTCTATTTCTATTTTGCTTGATTGGCTTTGATGTCAAACCGAGCGGAGATCAGTGCCTCAATTTATAGCCGATTCCAAACCGGGGGCGGATGCAAGTTTCCGGTAGTTCACCGTTTTAACGCCCACATTCTCGATTTCCTCTCCTCTTCTTTCCAACGTGGGGTCCAAGTCGTTAATTGTGAAGTCGGTTTTGGCCAGCTGTTACCAAGTTGAGGAAAGGTGTCAATTGGAAAAGAGACCACAGTTTCGGCGATGCTTCCACCTAAATACCACCTTGTAGACATTAGTGAAGACGGTGTGTTGTTCAAGCAAGGTATAGATGCATTATTGCCAAATTCTCACTCTCTCCTCGCAACATTTGTACCCGATACTTTTATTGACTCTCTCCCATTTCACACTCCTTACCACGATGGAGGATGGCAAGTGCATTCCAAGTTCCACCCTATATTTAAGGTGAGCTGATTCTGTGGACTTTGTTTGAGGGAATGTGAGAGTCTTGAAGAAAATTTAAGGTTAAAGTTGTAGAGTTGTAGTGGCATTGTGTGAACATCATCAAGATGCAATGAGTGCTAACTTGTTAAGTGTTTCATTCATTTTTCATGAAAAAAGTTGTTATGGATTGTTACTAATAAAACATGGGTCGATGAGTTTGACTTAAAAAATAGATGAGAAAGTTTGACTAATCCTCATATCAAATATTATAATTTTATTGGCTCTATTCTAAAGCTAATATAGTATAATCTAATAAAATGAATACGCATATTTATGAAGAAGTCTTCAGTTTAAATTAGGAAAGCCATATTAATATTCTATGGGCTAATTTTGTTAAATTGTAAAGTTGTCTTTGTGCTAAGCTTGTTGTTCAAAGATGATACTCCATTCCAAAAGTCTTATATTTTGGTATGGTTTCTTTAATTAATTTTTTTTTGTCCACAATTGAACCATTACAAAAAAAAAATACTAAATCAATATTAGAATCCATTCTCCAAATACACCCTTAGTGCCTAGGAATATTTTCCAAAGATATTGGAACTATGTAATATACCATAAAATTGATAGGTTAATGTCACCTTAATTTTAATCATTTTCCCCTCAAAACTCCAACTTGTATAGTTCCTTGGAAAGTGTTCTAAGGATCATGAGAGAAAATCTTCAATATTTGTATTAAATGACAAATCATAATTGCATCTTTAAGAAGTATTGAAGTTGATGAAAGATCAACCCCACAGCTCCCAAGAATCACCTGCATGCAAACACCTGTCATAGAAAGAGAGAAGCAAAAGCTATAGAGGCTGAAATTGCCTGATCCATAGATGAGACATTTTTGATGAGCAAAAAGAGAAATTGCTATTATCAAAAGTGAATAAATAAATTATAAAGAGATCAATCCTTATAAAAGGAGATTAAAACCCTAATAGGATGAAATCTAGGTTACATGATAATAATTAATAAAAGAATTAATTATTATATACCTAAAATTTAACTTAAGGAAACTAGAGATAATAAGTGACTTAATAATTAAATCAAATTGCTCTAACACCCCCCCTTAAGATAAACTTAGGGAGTAGCTAAAAACCTAAAAACTATGCTAAAAGCAAATCGAGTCCCGACAACAAGGCCTAATAAGGTACCCAAGCACAACCAAATCTCTGTAAAGAGGAGAAATAGAGAAAACCACATGGGAAAAACCCTACTCCAAAAAAAGATGGAAAAAATGTTCTAAAAGATATGAACAAAAGAAGATCATGAAGAACACCATCGAAGCATGAAGCTGTAAACACTATCTAACTACTGATATGAAGAACCTCCACTATATAGAACATGACCAGGTAGAGAAGACTAAGTCTGAAGAGTTGATCAATCGAAGATGGAAGGTATCTTCATGGCTTCCAAAAATAGGAATGAAAGAATGTCTATATGGTAAATGATCCATCTCGATGAAATGTATAGGTATCCAGCCACTGCAATTGCCTAGTACATAGGATCAAGTACTGATACATAGCTCACTCCATCAAACTAAGAAAGTAATAGAACCAACATAATGCAATATCTCCTATAGAAAGAAGAACCAGGAACATCGAGTGTGGAAAAGAAGTACAAACACCTATAAAGGCACGTGTCATCGATACATCATAAGGCTAATGTCGTGGAAGGAACACTCACTTGAGAAAGGAAGATGATGAATATGGCCAACATGAAACCCCCCAAGGCACTTTATAGTGTAGTGCGAGTACAATAAAACACAAAGATGTCAAAGATCCCAAAATGCAATAGAGTGACATTTATCTTAGTGCGTTTGCAAAAATACTACAAAATGATGTCAACAAAGATCAAAAGAGACATAAGGATGATACAAGAGATAGTACAACCCATGAAAAATCATATGAAACAAAAAAAATTGATCCTCAGACTAGAAACAACCAAGATATCCATAAGAATGTAGAAAAATAAAAAATAGAATGGGATGTGCCTGGAGTAGAATCTGGAAAGCAGAATGTCTCAAAATATGTCTCTCAGAGTGCAAAATAGAACTTTTAACTTTGACAGCCAAAATAGGCCACTAAACAACATCAAAAATCCAAATAAACTACACCATCACGATGGGCTTGAAACTAGTTTTCTGACGCTTCTTTTGGATCGAAAAATGAAGTTTGGACGAGCAAGTTGTGGCCAAAAAACTATAGGTAGGTCCCAAAGAAGTGCTAGAAAAGCCAAAAAGGTACCACCTTGGGATCCGTGCCAAAATGACTTGAAAAGTGTGCCCTCCAGTACTAGAAATTGAATCAAGAAGCATGCAAGGTTCGTACCAAAACTATCTCAATTTGTGTGCTAAAAAAATCTCAATTTTTGTACCAAAAATCACAAAATTGTCACCTAGGGAAACGTTCCAAAAATCACAATTTGCATGGCAAAATAGAAAATCACCACCTTGGGAAATGTGCCAAAAAATCTCAATTTGTGAAACAAAAAATATTGATTTGTGTGTAAAAATAAAAAATCATTGCCTTAGGAAATGTGCCCAATTTGGGAGCAATAATTTTTAGCCTCAAATTCCAATTGTGTCCAAATTGGACAAATTTTATATGAAAATAAGGGATTTTGGGCACTCTAAGCTCAACGACGATGTCTGTTTAGGCTCAAAGTACACTGAAAAATGGTGAAACACCCCCCCCCCACCCAAAAAAAAAATTCAATACAAAAAAAACTCTGAAAAATAAAATCCTCAGAACAAAAAACATAGATCTAAAAGGAAAGACAAACTTCTCATAAACAGAACAGGGGCATAAAGATCTAAAGCTCTAATACCATGTTGAAGTTGATGAAAGATCAACCCCACAGCTCCCAAGCATCACCTGCATGTAAACACCTATCATAGAAGAGAGAAACAAGAAGCTATGGAGGCTAGAACTGTCAGATCTATAGATGAGACATTCTTGATGAGCAAAAAGAGAGATTGCTATTATCAAAAGTGAATGAATAAATTACAAAGAGAGATCGTCCTTATAAAGGAGATCAAAACCCTGACAGGTAAAACCTAGGTTGCATGATAATAATAAAATAATTAATTATTATATGCCTAAAGTTTATCTTAAGTAAACTAGAGATAATAAGTGACTTAATAATTAAATCAAAATGATTTAATTAATAAGGAAATGTCTTATTACTCTAACAAGAAGTGAACATGTATTCATTGTGGAGATGAGTTAAAATGAAACAAGAGACCTTCAAGCCATACATTTTTGGGAGTTTGGCATTAAGTCATAAGTTTGGTACCAAAAATTGGAAGGTTGTTCATTGTGTGATCTACATAGCCATTCTTGCCTCTTGTTTTCAGATGCTATAATGGTTTTCCCTCTCACAAATCTATATAAATTGGAGTCATGAGATGGTAGCATTAATGAGTTAAATTCTTACAAGTAACATATGTGTTGCTAAGTTGATCAAATTATATTAGTAACTAGGCAAGATCCTACAACACAATAGTAACTTGTGAGCCTCTCATATAGGAGTTCTTGGGTTCAAGTCTACTCAATCTTAAAGCATAATAATAATAATTAATCTCAAAAAATAATAATAAGTAATTAAGGCTTCAACCCATTATCTATAAAAGAAAAAATATATAGTAGTAACTTGTGTATTATTGTATATCTCTTCATTAAAACTTAATGATATATTGCCCTCTTTCCCACTGTGTTTTTTTTGGAGGATTTTTCTACATAATTTCAATGTCTCTTATAGTTCATTGATTTCTTTATGAATGTTGAATATATGATGACATAATCTTCTATTGATAAATTTATTTTTTAGATTTTCATACACTTGCATAAATCTTTTTTGCAACTTCACTTTGTTTTTACTAGTGACAACCAACAATGGGACAATAAAATCTATCTCATCAGAAGAAGATTTTATTTGATTGTGTTTTTTTTTTATATGATCATTGATAAATTTTGGTTGTTTTAACAATAAAAAGCTTATGCCACATAGAAGAGGGGGAAACAATAAAGAAAATGGGACCTCAAGGAGTCTTTTTATAGAAGCATGTTATAAAAAGTACATTTAGTGGGTTAACACACTTACTTGGTTTCATGATATGATACGAAGTTGTCAAAAGTTTGTAAACTAGTATATAGGTTTCAAAAAGAATAAATAACATCACACAACTAAATCATCATGGAGCATGTTATCTATAAGAATCAACCAATTGATCTTGTAGTTGCACACTTGAATTTGATAAAATGGAAAGTTAGTGAAATATCTTCACTTCCCATTGGTTTCTTCAATTTTGATTAATATATGGATAATAATAATATTATATTCCTCTAAGAATGATCCATTTCATGTTTGTTGTAGATTATTCTATATTTAAGACATAATGCATATCTAGCATTTTATCATTACCAAGCTTGATATTATAAGATTTTTAAATGAGTTAGAAGTATTTGTTTAATATTTTTAATGAATGTGCTCAATATCACACTATTTATTGTAGCCATACTTTTTTAAAGTAATATATCATCAATTTTAACTTTTTATAGATTGAGCGTGCAAAATATACAATATTAGATATTCCCTACTCTTTTATTCTTCCATTTTTCCCTTTCGTCAAATAAATAAACAAACTACAAAACCAATATAACTAAACCCAATATTGATTATAAATGAAATCATAATAATAACCAAATAACATAATATAATATTTAAAACTTATATATAACCTTGTAGATGCACCCATCTCTTTCTCTACTTACTCTACTTTTACAAAACATAATGGAGGCCCACAAATTCAAAGTGTTTTTACATATTTTTTGTGGGATTTGGTTAATACACCTATCACATGTCATTTCTAATAATCAAATCCTATTTTTTATTGCTACCATCTACTTATACCCTTTCCTAGCACACACTTCATATTAAATTATCTCATATTTTTATCATATTGACTAAATATCTAAAATATGTGATATTTTCATACACCTAATACATGACGAATTTAACATTTTACTTCTATTACTATCATAGCTATGTAATTATGCATCTATATGTACACACACATGCATACATAAATTTGGTACATGTATGTATGTATGTATTTATTTATATATTTATGTATGTATGTATTACCCATGTAAAAGTCTCATATAATTTTGCTCAATGATTTTCAGTGGCTTGCTTTCTAGGCCGAGTTTTGAACTTTGAACCTTGAACTCAATTTAGTTCAATGTTCAAGTTCACTAGTTCCTTTTCCTACCAGGTCTGTATGTGAAAATATTTTCTTTTCTTTTCCCCAAACTTGAACTCTGAACTAATTAAGTTCGAAGTTCAAAATTCAACCAATGTGTCCAAATGGTTGCCTAGGCTCGGCATTAGCAATAAAATTTGTTGAATATTGGGCATTTTTGAAACTAAACTTCGAACAATCATTTTCTTTCAAACTTCATGATTTGTCATTCATGTTTTTCTTGATGAACTTAATGGTAGTTTCATATGCTTAAATTCCTATAATCTCGGCTTTGAACTTGAAATCTCAAACTTCTAAATAGTTTAAGGTCTCAGTTCACAAGCCCAAAACATTCACGGAGATTGGCAAGTGGCATTATAGAGATGCATTTGAATCTTTCTAAAAAGGTTGAAGTGAAACCTAGTGATAAATGATTGGTATGAAAAGTGGCGAAAAGATTTGTTACGTGCAAAGGAAAATACTCTCATCAAATGATTTAATGCTCCCATCAAATCAGTACTTCCCATATCAAGTTATGATGCGAGTATCCATTTAAAGGCTTTTCTAGGTTGTTTTCCTTTTTCATTAATATAAAAACAATAGGGTAAATACTCACCCTTGTATGGAGTCATAAGCGGTCTGCAACAAAATTGTTCATGGAAGTACATTGTTGTTTCTCCAACACGGTGAGTTTCTTTTGCCTCCTCAATGGTTATTGTTACTTCTTTCACTTTAAGTGAGTAACCCTGTTAACCTCCTCCATTATCTTTTGTTCTTAACTAGTTTTTGATAATGATTGAACATTAAGTTTTGTTTCCATGGTTGGTTCTCACCCAAAGTTACCAAAAGAAAAGCATGTCACCTCCCTTACCAATTTCTTTCCCACACTAAAGGGTACCTTCCTTGCTGATGAGGACATTAACAAGCTATTGACTAGATTCTCCAAGCCAAAACCTGGTTCCATTATTAAAAATATAGCTAATAGTGGATTGTTGCAAGTCACCAGTTTTGTAGAATTGGTACTTTGCTCAGAACTCATTTTAGAATGAAGGAATAGATATGATGTTACCCAAAGGTGCATTAGGACTTATCTCGGAGAAGTTCTTGTTTATGTGAATAGGGTTACAATCATGGGTGCTTTGAGGATTCCATTGCATGAAGAATATGAAGCTTGGACAATTGCTCTCTCAAACATTAAGTTTTCGGCAGACCCAAACACATTCAATAATGTCATTGCCAAAAACTAGTTACTCAAACCAGAGAAAGGAGGGTCTCATCTTCCTCACTTGTTGAAAAGAGAACACATGATTCTTGATATAAAAGATGTGATTACCCTCCTAAATAGGGTAAAAGGAAATCAACATGCCTTTCACTAGTAGAATTGGATGTATTTCTTTGTCCAAGCCATCCTGAATGATAAAAATAAATGCATTGATTGGGTAGAAATCATAGCCAATAGATTGCATGAAGAACTTTCCCAAGCATCTAGAGTGTCTGGTTTCTATATGAGCTCATGCTTGTTCTATGTACTAGCATGTTGTAAAGAATGGGTTAGACTTCCTCATATTGATTGGGTAAATGATATGCCTATATATTAATACTTCCTCTATTTGCAAAGAGAAAAGAATCAGGATGATTTCAAGAGAGTACAAGACACTTTTCTTGCTAAGTTGGTCTTCGAGCTATAAGGAAAGGAACATAAAAGATTGATAGAAGAGGCTGCACAATTCATATAGATCTATGATAGTTTCTTTGCCCAATTCTCTAAGTTCACATACATCCGAGTTAGTGGGTACAAAGGAAAACCACTTAAATTGCCCAAGCATTGCTTAGAATGATATGTTCTAATAGAAGTCTGCAAACAAGTAGCAAAGGTTGATAGAAGCTGCAAGGTTCAAAGAGGTTCTAGCTCTACCTTTTCTATAGAACTTGGCCACTACAAGTGCAAAACTATAAAAGATGCCTTTGATCTCGAACATGAACTAAATTTGACAAACCTAGAGACCTATACGATTCACCTTGATTCTGATGATAAAGATTTTTCTCAGCCCCTATTTGAGTTATGACCAAAGTTCTCACATGTCCCTCATTTAGAAGACTTCTGGGCTGACTATGATGATGATTTTGAAGTCAGGAAGAGGTGGTGGTCTAACTCACCTTGAAGTAGATAAAATAATTTAAACTTCAGATGAATGTAAAAGGGGTAAGGGAAGATAAAGATGAAGAAGTGGTTGATCCTTTATATATAGCTCAGATTGAAGCCTTCCCTCCGCGAGAAATAGACTGGGATTCTCCTGAGGAAGACGACTTACAGGCTAGGACTGACCCAATCATTGTGAGAACTAAAAATAGGTTAAAAGAGAAAAGGCAGTCAAACATGAAAATGCACAGCGAGCCTCATGAGAAGCCTTCATGAGTTCTAGCTCACTTTTTTCTATTCATGATATTGATAAGAGTGTCACCTTTTCTTGTGCAGGTATTTTTAACCTTGAAGTTGAAGTTGCACCCAAGGTTCAAAGTTCAGTTCAACACATAAGACCGACAAGAAAAATTCACTCTCACACCAAGAAGGAGAAAGCACAAAAGTTTATTGTGAAAGATACCTATATAGACCCAATCAAGGTCGAAGTTGTGACAAAACCTTTTGAAGAAATAATACAAGAAGCTATGGATCTGAGTGATCAACTAACGACAGGTGATGTTAATGCATCAGGTTCAATGATTACCAATTATGCCTCCTCTACTTTACAAACCCCTCCATCCAAAGGCATCTCCTCAGTACCAAATTGGTTTGATGTATCAATGAACAAGAAAAGGAGCATGGTGCCTATAAGCATTTTAGTCGAGGACATGGTTGGGAAATGTTTGGGAAAGACAACCAAAATCAAAAGGCCAAATATAGAAATTATACTCAGGGTTGATGAACAGACAAGGGATTTAATGACATGTTCAAGCATTCCAAAGACAAAACTCTAGAGGACATCACACCTCAAGACTACACTATAGAGAAAAGAGTTCTTAGGCTAGCCTCCAGAGCCATGGATATGAAAAGCTTGGATGTAGGACACACCAAGGTCACCAGTCATATCTAGAAGAATTAGAAGGAGAAGAAAGAGCTGAAATAGTCTATCCACATGCTAGTAGAGTACATCCACAATATACAAAATGAAGAATCTGAATACCAACCCCAAGCTATTTCCATGATCGATATGACTTCCCCAACTAATCAATAATTCATCGACCAAGTGAAAAGAGATAGGTCAATCTCTAAAGTCTTTGATGAATGGTTTGAGTTAGTAGTTTCCCATGAAGTTAGACACATAGCTCACTTAGCCAAAATGAAGGTGAAGGCTAAACAAATGATGGCCAATTTGGAAGCAAAGTTAAGTTCCTGTGCTAAAGAAAAAGAGAAATGGGAGGACGTCATGGCCCACATCACAAAAGTTCAAGAGTATGGAGCAGATATTTTTCTGGTTGAAAAGTAGAACTTTGGGATTGATGCAGATTTCTTATATGTCTCCAAAACCAACCTGGAATGGAGGAACATGGTCATTGAACAATGTCTAGAAGAGTGTTTAGAGCTATTCAAAGAACTTAATTGTCTAGAAGAAATCTTACACAATGATGTGAAGTGTATCAATGTTGAGATCTTAGGGAACAAAGATCATTCTCGTAAGGACTTGAATGAGATAGAAACAACTTGCCAAGACAAGCTATGAGCTCTCAAGGATGCCAAAGAAGTCTTTTCTATGAGTTTCGTGGTCATTGCCCAAACAAATTCAATGATCCTAATCAGTGACAACTATCTAATGATGCAAATTAAGAAGCTAAAGCATGCTCGTTGGGTCATCACCATCTAGAAGGTGAGAATAGAACAATTGGGAATTCTACAACAGAAGGAGATTATGGATTTTGAAGTTGCCTATAAGGATTGGAAAGATACAGGTGGAAATGCGACTTTCGGGCAAGGACAACCAAGAAATCTAATCAATATTACAACTGCTTAGCTTAGAACTAAGCCTTCAGTTGTTTAATCTTTTAGTTTCTTAAATTTGTTGCTTTATGGTTCTAGGCTTAGTTTTATCAACTCCGACTAGAGTTAGTTTCATAACTATTTTATAAGCCTTGCATGGTTATATATTGTAAGACTAAATGTTTTTGGTATTGATACTCTGGTGCTTTTTCTATAGGAACTTAAGTTGTTAAGGCGGGTTCAAACTGAACCATTTTTATAATGCCATTTACGTGGATGAAGAAATAGAAACATAAATCTTTTGATACTAGTTACACATTGTTGGTCATTTTTGATCATATGCTTTTGGTAATATGAATTCATTTCATAAGGAATATTTTCTTGATTGTGATTAATGATGATGTGCTCTATTCTATAAATGGTTCTCAATTTATATTGTTCAGTGGAATCAATCACCTTTAGTTTCATTTTCTACTATCTATTCAATCAAGTCTTTGGGCTTATTATTGAAACAACATTCTCTTCACAATAATTTTGCATAAGAGATGGAAAAGTATTTTTAAAGCCTTAGTTCTTTCTGGTTAAAAAATCTCATTTGTTCAATTCTTTTGAAATAAAAGAAATTATTGCTCATCATTTAAGGAGGGAGTTGTGCCTCAAAACATAGAGAGTTCAATCAAAGGAACTCAATTGTTGTGAAAATTTTCCTTGTTAATTACTTTGCATACTTCATTTTAAGAAAGGAAAAACTGTTCACTAACAATATGTATGTATGTATATATGTATAATCCCTACTTAAATAATACAATTGATTTTATTTCATTTCCTAATGAAAGATAAAGTATAAGAAGATAAATCTTTGCCCAACATCATATTCCTAATGGGCACAAAACTATCTTGCATCAACATCACTCTCTTACTCCAATACCTAGTCACGTATTTTTCTATTTCTTTCAATATGCAATATTTCATTGTAAACAATGTATTGAAATATTGAAAGAAATAGAAAAATACATCACCTAGAAATTGTATCAAGTAGTTTCAATTGAAACTAATAAAAACTTTCAATCGCAAGTATATTACTTGAAGTACTTGTTAGATATGTCTCTTATACCAAATAATTTTTAGTACCTTTAATTTTTTCTTTGGATCAACTTTATGGGCACTACACTAAACATAATTTTTTAAAAAATTAGGTAAGCCTAATCTTGGAAGAGCCATCTAAGGGTCACACACTCAAAATGAGTGAATGTGTAAAATACAAAAATTGTAGTACTTTGAATATAGTTTATAAACTACTAAGGTTTTTTTTAAATGGACAAGATGAAGAGGTTCAAACCCTGCGCGTACAAAAAAATTGTTTCTATTTTTTGTTGAAAAATTTAACATAGTTGTTTCCACGTGCTCAACCAAACATATAGTTATGTTTAGCATTTTATAAAACCCTTTGGTAGGGTGATAGGTAAGAGTGAGATCTAGAAGTTGTGTATTTTTTCATAATTGTTTGATGAGTAGTTTCTTTCCTATGATTTTTTAAAGTGACTCTATCCTAAAATTTTGGTACATGTTCGTGCGGTGGGCATGACTTACATCAAAATAATCTAAAATCAACACTTCAAAAAAAAAAGTGAATAGAATAAAGCGTAGAACAATAATATGTAATTTATTTTCGATTTGGTTAAGTAGATCAAAAGTTATTAAGAAAATGGTAGACGTATGTCTAAGAGGGTTGTCAAGAGACTAATATAGAAAATTTGATTTCACAATGCTAATCTTGTCCAAAAATTAAAAAAATTATATGGTTAGAAAGGTAAGAAAATGTGTGAGATTGTGGTGGTAATTTTAGAGATACCCACTTCACCATTTGCAAACCCAATGAAGTCAAAGAAGAAAATTTATCATAGAAGTTGAAAAAATGTCTAAACCAATGAAAAATGGAGGGAAAACATCAACACAAGCCTTTGGGTAATTAAATAAGCCTATTTCCAAGCCTAAACATGATCACACTTTTTATTAACAAAACATGATCATGTTATTATTTGTATGACTAAGTTATCATACTAGACATAATGTGACCGCGTTATGTCTAATAGACATTATGTCTAGTATGACTTTACTAGACATAACATGAGTGTGTTATGTCTATGTAAAAGTATAGTCAATTGTTTTGAGTATAGGCCTAATTAGGCCCAATTAATGAAACAAATACCTAAAAATGGATTAATTTCATCAAATAAATGATTGGAGGGACAATGCACAATGGGTTTTATACAAAGATTCAAATGCCAATTCTATCAAGGAAAGTTTATCTTCTGGAACTCAATTTGTGAGGTTTTGAATCATTCAGGTTGTTGTTCATCCAAATGGTGACCCTTATTGGGCAGACCTAATTGTAATACAACAATACAATGTAAGGCTAAGATATATGAGATAGATTCTTGTGGTTGAACCAGAAGATAAATCATATTCTAAAGAAATGATGGGGGTTTCCTGTGAAGGATTTGAGGTATGTGGATTCATTAAATAACTCAACTTTCTCTATGATTTTTACCATGTAGGAAATTTTAGTAATAGGTTTTTGTGTGTATGTCAAGAATAGGAAGAAGAAGGGTCTAAAATTAAGCCAAGGGTGCATCATCATGAAAAACACAGAGACCTAAAGCAATATTATTCTTGAATGGCTTGACAAATTATTGGAGCTTTTTCCTAAGATGAGATAAAAATGGATGCTCGACATTGATAGCCAATTTAGTGTAGATCTTGAAACAATGAAACATGTTGATAAGCGCCTTGGTGAATGTAGGTGTCATCTTAATCAAAAAATTTCCATGAAAAACTAGTAGTTAGAGGTGTCATTTTCATCACAATGTTTCCACGATAGTACAATAGTTGTAGGTGTCATCTTCATCACAAGTTTTCTAAGTACATGTGCACTAAAGACCGTCTGTCACTACTTGAGCTAATAGTATATGGTGAGTATTCATCATCATCATTTGGCATAGGCTCACATGCATATCGTGTGTTAAGTGCAACCAAGGTGAATGTTAACTAGGTCTTCCAAGTCACAACAATCTTAGGAATCATTAGAGCCCATTAATATGCCACCACCACTAGATTTGGAGGGCATGGAAATGTAGCCAATATTATATACCATACACTTAATTTCATATGTTGCAATCATTTTGGCACTTTTAAATATGAGCTTGTTGCCATTGTAACAAATGTTTGTATAAGTATTTGGCGTTTAAGTATGTAGTTATGACTCTGCATGTTAATGGGGCATGTAGTATGGGTTAAATAGTGTTATTTATGAGAAATAAATATTTATTTTGGATTTCTCATGAAGCTTCTGTACAACCATTGAATCCTATTCCACAAAATTCTTCAGAGTGGCAAGAGAAAGAACATGAATAGACTTGTAGAGATGGATATAGGTATCAAGTCAAGATAAAAATATAACATTTCTTGAATCAAGCAAGGTTTAATATGGTTTCTAACAATAAGAATGCTTTATTTGTTTTCATCCCTCCTATATTTTTTCATAAGATCACATTAAGTTGTGTCTTAGTGCACCTTCTTTTTTAAGGTATTTGTAGAGCTTATCATTGAACTTTTGATTTCTATTTTCATGTAGGTACTATAAAAGGACAAGGAGGTCTAGTTGGGAGAACGCTTCAAAACCAACATGACATCAATTGAGGTGAGATATCTAAGATTATTGAAAATCCAATGGTCGTATATCCTCTATTGACAAATATAAGTGCTTCCAGAGTCTTGTTGGCTCTAATGTATTGAAAGGGCTCATGAGGGGTCCTAGTCTATTGAAAGAGACATTAGGACCCCTTAAGATCCCATTAGATCTGGCATCGAGGATCTGTCAATACTTGAGCTACTAGTAGATAGTGAGTATTGATCATCATCATCTAACATATGCTCACATACATATCATGTGTTAAGTACAACCATGGTAAATGTTAACTAGGTCTTCCTAGTCTCAACAATCTCATGAGTCATCATAAGATCCTTTAAAATATTATTTCTAAGTACATGTGCACTAAATACCTTCTGTCACTACTTGAGCTACTAGTAGATGGTGAGTATTCATCATCATCCTTTGACATCTAGGTTCACATGCATATCATGTGTTAATTGGAACCAAGGTGAATGTTACTAGGTCTTCCCAGTCTCAACAATTTAAGGGATCATCAAAGCTCGTCAATGTATAATACTCTTAGAGCTTGAAAACTATCACAAGCACTAGAGAAAAAGAAGGTGTCTGTTTCAATTGGTATCTATTTGCATAGACTTTCATTAGGAGAAGGTCTATTAAAAAAGGCTTGTATATGATTATCCTTGATGTCTTGCCTATCCATCGTTCAGATTATCAACAGATAGAAGGCATTGGATTGTTAGAAGTCTTTTGGAGTCTATAGCTTGTGAAGTCGATAAACCCATTGTAGTTATGTACACTCTGAAAATAGTTTCTGAAGATGATAAGACATAGCACATTATAGTGGCTGTACATTCTTCTGTATGTTGGGAAAAATACATCAAGAGGATTTTGCTACTATTATTTGATCCACACAACCAAAAGGAAAATATATGCTTGGCAACTGAATTTGTTGATAAGAATGTTATTCCCTTCAGAATCATTGGATAAATAATAACTAGAAAGTAGTTCAGACCTTCATCTAATGAGGATGATGAGGATGGTTGCCTTAAAATTCTAATTATTTCAGAAGTTCTTGGTGCCAATGAAAACTATCAAATGATGCCATTCAAACTTGAAAATTTACTAGGTGATGAAGTTTTAAAATTAGGGATCTAATAAGTTATTATTCTACCAAATCTAGATTTCAACTCTTTTATGGATCTAAAGGCTCAATCATATGCTTACAGGATTGGCAAAGAAAAAATTGTGATTGTATATCAATTGATTACAAAATGTTCAGTTCAGGAGAAAATATTGCAATGATCAAGAAGAAAACTAGCTATGGAGAATATGATTATGAATTATGTTAAGAATGAAACTATTAACCAATTACTCTAGCTTAAGAGACAAAGCCCACCTGGTTAACGAAAAAGAGTGGGAAGAGCTTCTTGGACCCATGACATAAGTTATAGATAATGACCCAAAGAGCTAGAAAGGAGAAAACAACAAAGGAAAGAACTAAGATATGCATGTGAGCTTCTGTTAGATTATGATGATGATGAATACTCACCATCTACTAGTAGCCCAAGTAGTGACAGAAGGTCTATAGTGCACATGCACTCAAAAAAAAAATTCAGATAGAAAAGTGACAAGTGGTGCGGAATTATCCATATAGCAATGTGAACACACACACACACACACACACACATGCTCTCTCTCTCTCTCTCTCTCTCTATATATATATATATATATATATATCACTTTCATTGCTTCTAGTTCTTCATAGTCTGATGGAGTTATGGAGAACAAGAAGCAGTGCTTCTTGTTCTTAATAACAGGATCGTGTTTTGTTAAGCATAACGTGAATGCATTATGTAAAATTTTAATTTTTTTCAATGTTTTTTCCTTGGCTCGTTAACGAGGCAATGCCCCTTTTGAAATTTGATTGAAAGTACACATAACACAATCATGTTATATGTACTTTTGAATTTTTGTATGGTGTCTATTTTTTTGCACACCATCATGGTGCATATGCCCTTCATTGGGGTTACATGCAAAAAAAATTCTTGGAGTCCTAAATTGAGGTCTTCTTTCAAGATTTTTAATTTTAGCCACCCTAGATTAAATTTGAATCTAGAATTGAGAAAGTATAAAGGACCTCTTTTTCTCTTATTTGGTAAGATATAATCAAGTGCAAGTGACCCATTAAGCAATCTAATAATCAATTTGAGAAATTGAGGATTTGATTTCAAGATTTGAAGACAAGCATCCAATTTAAGATCTCTAAGTTTCTAAGTCTCCATATCTTCAATATCCATCAAATCAAAGTTAATATTTTCCAATCAATGCAACTTTTTCTCCCATCATAGCTAGCTAGAGAAATTCTTAATCAAGAAAGAAGAACCATTCATTTATCCTTCTCTCTCCTCTTTAAATATGGTTATCAAACATATCTACATTCTAGATCTTGGGGTAGAAATCATGGATCTATGAATTTTAGAGGGAATCCTTGATTTTGCATCACATTCTAAGTTCAACTCTTTAGAATCCAAGTACATTCAAGAATCTTCATGTATTTGAGCAATTTCACATCCATGCATGAGGGCTTTATGAAAGGAAAATCAACCATTTGCCTTTTTGTAGTATTTCCTTTATGAAATTTCTATCATATTCAAGGTTAATTCCTAAATATTGGTTAACTAAGGAAAACCCCTTTTCCCAACCTTTTCCCTACTTTCTATTGACGAAACTGGTTACAAAGCATCAAATCTTTTCTGGTAAGAACATGAACAAACACAGGTAATATGAAAATTTTAACTAATAAAATCAGGAACACGTCACCACACTCAACATATACTCATAGAATCATTATAATTTTCAATGTGTCCCAAAAACTTTTTGCTCAAATTTTTGGAGTGGGTATGTTTTATTTATGTGTGTATGTATGTATGTATGTATATGTATGTATGTATATAGATATGTATGTATATATATACATATATATCTACACACACAAAAAAAAAAAAAAAAAAACATAAAATTAAGATAAAATCATGTGTGCTTGATTGCACCATGAGCCAACACCCTCTTGCTACTACTTTTTTTTTCAAAAACATAAAATCAAGATACTAAACTAAATTATACTAATGACAAGCCTACAAATTTATAAATATAATGGATAGGTCTAAATGCTGACACATATCATGATATTATTTAGTTTGAATTTAGTTCATAAATTCGTTATATCTTAGTATCAACCCTTTATCTTATGACTAGTATTCAAAGACATTGCCACCAAATAATAGGTGAAAATATTGTGGGTAAGTGAGAATTTTGTCATTAGATGAATCCTTCACATTCATTAGTAATTGTATGGCATTAACTATTGTTTATGTTCTTGAAATACAAATATAGATTACAATAGCTTTTATATTGATTGACACACATGATAAATGATGTATTAAAAAAATCATCATTGGTCAATTTTCTCAATTATATCAAATAAAGAGAAAAAAAAATTACATAATGAAAGGTAATCAAATTATTGTCCAAGTACAATGTTGATCACAAGGAACACCAATTACATCAATATGTGATCCATTACACGTACAAATGTCATCAAGTCTAAACCTTAAGGGCATGTTTGGTTGCTAGAATAGGAATAGGAAATTAAGATTATGTTTTGTATTCTCTGTTTGCTACACCAAATCACAATTGGGAATAGCAATATGCATTCCCATTTTGCCCTCAAAATGAGCATATGCCCATTCCAAAAATACTTGTTATTGGAATAACTATTCCTATTCTCATTTTGAATTTTTCTTATTTGATAATTTTTTCAAATCCATTTTGACTTCTTGTTGTATTTCTATGTGGAATGGTAGTGGTCGTAATAAGTGTTGAGAATTGATCCACGGGTGATGAATTGGGTATGTACAGAAATGGAGCAGATGATGAAAATTGTTCTAGAGGATGTTATCCCGCTATCCAAAGGATCAATTATTAATCAGCCAGCCATAGGATACAATTTTACCAATATTTTATACAATGTTTCAGCAAGATGTTCTACGTAAGAGAAGAAGTCGACCACATGGGTTTGGAAGAGGAGGCATGTTTGAATGTATTGTACGAACAATATTTTTAAATCAAATTATTACAGTTTAATATTTTAGGTGAACCAAACAGGACTGGAATTGTCATTTTCCATTCCCATTCTCATTCTCGTTTTCTATTCTAATTTTCAATTCGTATTCCAAAAAAGAATCTTGGATTCCTAAATTGAGGTATTCTTTCAAGATTTTTAATTTTAGACATCTTAAATTAAATTTGAATCTAAAATTGAGAAAGTATAAAGGACCTCCTTTTCTGTCATTTGGTAAGACATAATCAAGTGCAAGCGACCCATTAAGCAATCTAATAATCAAGTTGAGAAATTGAGGATTTGATTTCAAGATTTGAAGACAGGCGTCCAATTTAAGATCTCTAAGTTTCTAAGTCTCCATCTCTTCAATATCCATCAAATCAAAGTTAATATTTTCCAATTGATGCAACTTTTCCCCCATCATACCTAGCTAGAGAAATTTTTAATCAAGAAAGAAGAACCATTCATTTATCCTTCTCTCTCCTCTTTAAATATGGTTATCAAATATATCTACATTCTAGATCTTGGGGTAGAAATCATGGATCTATGAATTTTAGAGGGAATCCTTGATTCTACATCACATTCCAAGTTCAATTCTTTAGAATCCAAGCACATTTAAGCATCTTCATGTATTTGAGCAGTTTCACATCCATGCATGAGGGCTTTATGAAAGGAAAATCAACCATTTGCCTTTTTGCAGTATTTCTTTTATAAAATTTCTATCATATTCAAGGTTAATGCCTAAATATTGGTTAACTAAGGAAAACCTATTTTCCCAACCTTTTCCCATTTTCTATTGACGAAATTGGTTACAAAGCATCAAATCTTTTCTAGAAAGAACATGAACAAACACAAGTAATATGAAAATTTGAACTAATAAAATTGGGAACACGTCACCACACTGAACATATACTCATAGAATCATTATAATTTTCAATGTGCCTTGAACATTTTTTGCTCAAATTTTTGGAGTGGGTATGTTTTATCTTTTAAATTTTTTCTATCTATTTCAATCTCAATATCTATTGATTACAATATATTTTCAATAACTTTTCTATTAGATCTATTATATCACTTAAATATTCTAATTTCATTTTAATTACATTATTTGGTGAAGGAAAAACCTTTTCCCTAATTAGAGCTTGGGTCACTTCTTGAGCCTATTGAGGGCATCCTTCCTTCCTAATGTGCATTTAATGAAACGAAAAACTATTCACTTAACACATTGTATGTTGCATTTCTCTATCCATTTCCCTACCATACACATAGTATGAATTACACTGTGATTTTGTTCAACCATTTTGAATTCTATTCTCACTCTCAATGCGCACAATTCTAATGTGTATAGTCCACATCAATACATGTATATGGAAAACACAATTAATATTTTAGATTTTTTTTAAAAAGGAATATTTAGTTATTAGTTATCATTTAAGGTTGATCTTGCTAACACTCAATATCAACCCATATCATAGAAAAATATTGTCATAAGAATATCACCAACACTCAAAATGGTATAGCCAATAGTGGCATGTTGTGATGGTTAAGTTGTTGAGTTGTTATTCTTGCCATTAAGGTTCAAATCTAACGGTAATGAGGTCCCCCCTTTGTGGCCTCACTGGTTCATGGCTCCAGGTCAAAGCATTTACCCCTTTAAAAAAAAAAACACTCAAAATGGTATATATTTCTCTACACTCTCATCTTAAACACTTAAATATTTTCTAATTATTCTGTTTTTACTTATTGTGCACCAATAAAGGGAGCTAACTATTACTGAGGAAGTAGTACATCTTTCCTTTGAACACAATAAATCTTTAAGGTTCTTTTAAGAATCACTTTGTTTAAAATATCTAAAATATTTATTGGCAAGCAAGCATAGAAGAAATCAACAATATAGAAAACATCCACACGAGGACATCACAATCTAAGATTGAGTTATGGGTTTAATATCATCCTTGCAAAAATAAAGATCACTAAACATAATTTTTTGGTTAGAACTATATATATGTATGTATGTATGTATGTATGTACACACACACAACATAAAATTAAGATAAAATCATGTGTGCGCTTGATTGCACCATGAGCCAACACCCTCTTGCTGTTGCTTTTTTTTCAAAAACATAAAATCAAGATACTAAACTAAATTATACTAATGACAATCCTAAAAATTTATAAATATAATGGATAGGCCTAAATGCTGACACATATCATGATATTGTTTTGTTCAAATTTAGCTCATACATTTGTTATATCTTAGTATCAGCCCTTTATCTTATGATTGGTATTCAAAGACATTGCCACCAAATAATAGGTGAAAAGACTGTGTGTAAGTGAGAATTTTGTCATTAGACAAATCCTTCACATTCATTGATATTTGTATGGCATTAACTATTGTTTATGTTCTTGAATTGCAAATATAGATTACAATAGCTTTTATATTGATTGACACACATGATAAATGATGTATTCAAAAAGTCATCATTGGTCAATTTTCTCAATTATATCAAACAAAGAGGAAAAAAAAATTACATAATGAAAGGCAATCAAATTATTGTCCAAGTACAATGTTGATCACAAGGAACACCAATTACATCAATATGTGAGCCATTACAAGTACAAATGTCATCAAGTCTAAACCTTAAGGGCATGTTTGGTTGCTAGAATATGAATAGGAAATTAAGATTATGTTTTGTATTCTCTGTTTGCTACACCAAATCAGAATTGGGAATAACAATATGCATTCCCATTTTTCCCTCAAAATGAGCATATGCCCATTCCAAAAAATACTTGTTATTGGAATAGCTATTCCTATTCTCATTTTGACTTTTGCTTATTTGATTTTTTTTTCAAATCCATTTTGACTTCTTGTTGTATCTCAATGTGGAATGGTAGACTCTTGGAATGGTAGTGGTCGTAATAAGTGTTGAGAATCGATCCACGGGTGATGAATTGGGTCTATACAGAAATGGAGCAAATGATGTAAATTGTTGCAAAGGATGTTATCTCGCTATGCAAAGGATCAATTGTTAATCGACCATCCAAAGGATACAATTTTACCAGTATTTTATACAATGTTTCGGCAAGATGTTCTACATAAGAGAAGAAGTCGTCCACATGGGTTTGGAAGAGAAGGCATGTTTGAATGTATTGGATAAACAACATTGTTAAATCAAAACATGACAATTTAATATTTTAGGTGAACCAAACAGGAGTGGAATTGTCATTTTCCATTCCCATGCTCATTTCCATTTTCTATTCTAATTTTCAATTCCTATGCCACCAACCAAATGACCCCTAACAATATTGCAGCAATATACAAATAAGAATACAAGGAATGTCTAATAACAAAACAATTCAATAAGAACTTATAAAAACTATCATATCATACATTCTTATATTATCTAAAATTGATTCAAACGTAAAGATTTAAGAACAACTGAAATGTAATCCCTATCGAAATGATGGTTGATCTCCAATTGTACTTTAGTAAATATAAAAACAATAAGTCTAGAAGAATGAGACTAGATTTATTATCTACCCGTTTGGTTGCGGGATTACAAATATGAGAATAGGAATTGATATTCTGGAATAGAAAATAGGGATACATATTCCTATTTTTTGTTTGGTTCAGCTGGAATTTGATGGGGAATTCACGGACCCAAAAATTTATGTTTTCTAAAATAAATAAAACTGAAATAGGAATACATATTCTAATTCCACGTATTTAGGTGGAATTGCAAATGTTTATTTTTGGGCCAAAATTGGAATAAGTATTCCTATTTTATTCCAATTCGCAATTCTGATTTGGTGCACCCAAACGGAGAATTCAAAATTTTAAGAATTTACATATGCCTATTCCACTCGTATTCCCGTTGCCAAACGGACACAAATGACTTCAATAAAATAAATACTTATAGGAAAAAAAACTAACTCGACATAATTCTTTAACATTACTCTCCGTGTCAATAAATGGCTACAAGAACTCATTCTTATCTTCTCATTAAAGAACTAAAAAAATAACTAAAAATAATAAGATAATAATAATTGCTAGGTCCATCGCATCAATTATAAGAAAACAAACAATATCCTTCAATATTTAGCTATGGCATCGCAGGATAGAAAATAATTTTATTTGAATAAGCATGGTATTCTATGCCTACATTTGTTTGATGTGGGACATTTTCCTTACATTCATTCGCTATTGTTTGGGTATAACGGAGACATACACTGACAGCTTTTTCTTCCTTTCGTACATGCAATGCAATCGACCAATTTGCATAGAATAATTCAAAACTACCGGTCGTTGAGGATATTTTATTTAAAGTGGACAGTTGGCATTGAATGGAATTAGGAGGGCCACTCACCAAGTCTATTTGTCCTCTTCAAATGCCCAAGACAAAGTGGACTGAAATTCTTATCACTTTTGTTTGGGCCCCATGAGAAATGGTTCACAGCTCCTCGAAAGCTCATTAAAATTCTGTCGTATCCAAACACAACTCTATCATGTCCAAACACACTACCTATTTTTAAACTATGATACATTCTTCAAAATGTATTATGAAGTGAGGATGATTATTTTTTAAATTTTCATTTTTTATCTATTGCTTTATATTATCTTAGGAGCCTTTTTTTAATTTTGTGTGTGGGGTGGGGGATGGGGAATATTAATACTACAATTTACATTAAAATGTTATTTATATACATCATTTTAAATATTAGACTGTAGTTTTCTCTTTTAAGTTGTTAAATTTTAGGTGCAGTCTTGATTTGTCTTAGAATCATAGATGTAGCTTTGATTTGGTTTGTCAGTGGTCTTTTGGGTCCAATTTGACTTACCTTTATTATTTGTTATTCATTATTTCTTATAAAAAATATTTCAAATGGTACACCTTATACAATTATAAAATTACATTACATTACATTTCCATCATTCTATAAGGAGTTTGTATCTCATCTACCCTTCAAAAAAAGCTTCTACACTTATATGCCAAAAAGATCACTTGACGATTATTATTAAAATATCTACATTAGATTTGTATCAACGCATATAAAATATTAGCTCATGTATCGCGTCCTTCCAACATTCATTGTATTGAACACCAAATACAAGTCAACATCATTGTAGAGATGTATGTTGTATTTATTTTTTGTGTGTGTTTGTTGTCTTTCAACTTTATTAAATTTGTTATCAATTCACAAGGCTTAACTCAAGGGAAACGATGGGAACATGCCACTTCAAGCAACTAGAATAATAATTTTCAATGTTTTTTATTTCTCAAAACCACCAAGTCATTTGATAAAAGGCATAGACACATAGTATACTTCTTACCCTAATTTATGAGAGGAAGTATCTATAAACAATGAAATCATATAGCCGTAAGGGAATAAAAATAAAACTAACATTTCGTACAAGAGTGACTACAAGGGAAAATACTTTAAGGAGAAAAGTAATACTCCAAACAAATCTCAACTTTTATTCACTAATCAAATGTTACAATATTCTTATAGTGTCCAAGTCTTTATAAGAGTATAATTAGTCAAAATAATGGAATAATTCCCATAACATAATACAAGCACAAAATTCATTATAAAACTTCCATGTCAAACACCAAAGAAATAAGATAAATTGTAAAATTATGGTAGTTAGGAACCCAAGAGCTAAAGCCACTTAATATGTGCAAACAAATACATAATTGAGAATTTTAACACCTAGACCACAAGATGAATCCATATAAGAAAAATAGACTATATAATTTACCTAGCATAATTTCATCACACATCATAAGTTAGTACATAAATGTAGCTTCTTATTACAACTCCTTTTATGTGTCATTAATAGTTTGTATTCTTTTAATGTGAGAGACCCAATTTCAAAGGCCATAACTTTTTATAAATAAGATAATTAGGAAGTCTTTTTAGGAGACAAGTGTAGATCTAAAAAGAAAATTACAAGCAAGGTACCCAAGAAGAAACACTACATATAATACAATTACTTGTCTTGGCCAAAATGAGCTCTATAGCCCAAAATTAAGTTTTAAAAATTTTAACCTAATTTATCTTTTGACATTAGTAGAAAGGTTGATACATATTTCCTAAAATCTCTTATAAAAAAATGTGCAGGAGAAAAAGGAGTACCAAAATTATGAACTAGCTGATAGAATCCTAGAGGTTCGCTCACTCATAGAACCACTTATACTTTACTACAACCACTTGTTTTATGGATACATTTCTAACATATGATAAGTTGTCATATTTCTCTAACATCCACCCTCTCATCCTCTACTATGTCATAGAAATGATATTGAACATCAATTGTTAGCCCCAATTGATCATGTTGAAGATAAAGGAGATTGTAATATACATGGGGTAGTTAGATTAGGTTTTATGTGTCATTGATGTCAAGCCTGAAAAGGTAAGACATTATGCTAATTAGGTAAGGTATCAAATCATCTGAAGGATTTAGTGTTGATTGATGAAGAGGTTGTTAGAAAGTAAAGTCCACTAAAATATGTAAACAGTAGATGCAATAAACAATGAAAGATAACCATACACAATAACACTAGATATGTTAACTAGGGAAACCCTTGATAAGAGGGAATACCCTAGTGGGGATGGTACACACAAAATGATGTACTACTATAAATGTTCTTTGTGAGAGGATGAACCTTGTTAGGAGTCAATGAAATACATTCAATACATATCGGTCCTTGTTAGGAGACTTTGAATCCTTGTTAGGAGATTCCAATCCTATTAGGAGTTGTGCCAAACCTATTAGGAGTTGATAGGAAGATCACTAAACCAACTTTCCAAATAGCCTTTGTACTATCCTCATTGAATAATACAATTGTATATCAACACTATCCAACAACAACTTCTTTTCCAAATATAGTTCCTTGTAAGCTTATTGTACCTCAACTACACCACCTACTTCTCCAAGCCAAAAGATATTTTCATGTAAGTTTGCACAATACAATCCTCATTGGATCTCACTCTCAAGTTTGCATATCATAAAAATGATCTCATTGACGATTACAACCAAGGAAAACATCTTTCCTTTATACCAAGTCCTAAAACAAATGATTGAGTCAGCCTAGAGGCTTTCCCAATTTACAATAATAAAATAAGACCAACTTAAGATATTACATTCACACATTACATAACAATAATACATTATTCACAATTATAAATAAACTTTAGGTTCGTAGTCTTCATAACTCTTCACTCAATGTTCATATGGATGTGCACATTTGACCACAACATCTTCATAATGTCTTCTATCTCTTTCCAAGTTTGCTTAACTAGACTCCATCTCTATTAGGAGATATAATCAAAACATTAGTAATTGCTTCCTAGAAACTCTGTCTTAACACCTTCTTTACTAACATCATCATAACTTTGTTTGGTGTCATATTTATGCATGCACTCTTAGTTGTAGCATCAACACAATTTGTAGAACATTATCCCAAGTTTTTATAAGCCCATCTTGATTTCTCGAACTGCGTGAAGCCAAACTCAATC
This sequence comes from Cupressus sempervirens, assembly GCA_028749045.1. Classification (NCBI taxonomy): domain Eukaryota; kingdom Viridiplantae; phylum Streptophyta; class Pinopsida; order Cupressales; family Cupressaceae; genus Cupressus; species Cupressus sempervirens. The sequence continues at coordinate 446,487,369 of CM053787.1, forward strand.
TATTGCTCTGCTAGTCTTCACAGAATAACTCGTATGTTGACATCAATGATAAGCTTTGTCATAAATGCAAAAAAAACCTTTGAATCATGTCTCTAGCACTATTAGGATACTCCCCTAGAGGAATACCATCAACATTCATCCTATCATCTCCCCCTTTGCCATTGATGGAAACATAGATGAAAAATATCTAAGTTCCATGAATACCAAATTTCTCTATTGCAACTGCTCCCCCATTCATGTTGTCCATGAATGCCAACTATATTATAATCTTCATGCATAAGGAAGGTGTTAATCTCCCCCATTTATCAACATATTGTAAAGAACTAGTTCTAGACTAACTATGCCACATCATCATTATCCATAAAATGCGAAAAAGATCCAAAAACATAAAGGTTGGAAAAGTCAAGACTATTCATTAACAAAATCATGATAACATCATTAAAATGATCATCATCAATTCTTTTTACATACAACCATGTCATGACATACATCATTACAGATTGCTGATCCAACTTACATCATTTCAATAGTTGCATATAATCATTACAATTTTCTAATCAAACATACAACATTTACTTGTATTACAATTTAAGCATCATCTTTCCAGCTGTTCATAACACGAGTTACAATGTTGTAAAATAAGTACATCTCAAATGATGAGCAAGACAATCGAACTAAGATGACATTGCCAATGTGTTCTTCAGTGAAACAAGTCTCTAAAGTTGTAGGACGTCTCCCACCTACTTCCTGAGACGGAAGTGTGGCCCAGGTGCTTTAACCTCACCAACCACAGAGTGAAGTACTCCCTTAGGATTCTTCTTGACACGAAGAATTCCCCAACCCTGGCACGAGAAACCTAGTTTCTTGGAACAGGATGGATCCGATGTATTTGGTGCGATCGTGTAACATTTCTACATTGCAACCATGTGCCTAGTAGTCTAAACACAGAATGCAGTTGGGAAATAAAAATAAACTACACATCTACACATATGTAGTATAAACCAAATAAGCATAACCATGAACATATATGCAATATTTGGAAAACAAAATGGCTTGGCCAAGCACTTTCAAAATCCAAAATTACCTGTAGAAGAAACAAAGCAACATGTAACCATTCTATAGTACTGGCAGATAGGGAAACTAAACATGAAGATATCCACCTATTTGTCCTATAATCACTACATTACGCTCAAACATGAGGGGATATACACTTTTAACAACAAGTGTTCAAATAAATCAGATTTATAGCTCAATATTAGCTAATCACAAAACTACTGAAATGAAACACTTCAGACTTCTATGTTTGTATAGTTTAGCCTAACTAAGCAAGCGTTCACATTTATTCATCTATACTTAAGATTCAACCACTATTTAATTGCTGAATAGGTATATGTATATAAGCATTCAGAAAAATATCCATTATGGTTGCCTTAAGCTATATATATAACTGTGTTTAAATGGCTAGACATGCTGGTAATAGACAAGAAGACAACCAAGATATCAATTTGGAAGCTTTTTGCTGATTCCAAGTTTAAACCATCACTATCCATTTAACATTTATATTCTCTAACTCCATGGTTTAGGAAACTTCTAATCTAGAGTTAAAGGTTAAATGCTGATAACATAAATTTTTAACACATGTATTTAAAGAAAAGTTTGAAATGTCTTAGAATACATTTTTCAAGCATCTGTCTTAGAGATTAAAATAAAGAATTTAAAAAAAAAATACTTCAATCCATAGATGATACAGTGGATTTTACACTCTCTTACACTTAATGAGCTGCCAATCTAATTATAATAGAATATGATACATTGGTGAAATAACAGTTTGAAACACCATAAGGGAAGCACTGGTGAATGACAACTCGAAATCATAAAATGGTTATGAGGTATAGGAAAGCAACAGTTTAAATTCAGATGATCTAACCTCCTAAACTACTGAAGGATAACATATTTATTCTAATAAGAATGAATAAAATAAAACTTCATTTCCAAATTTCTTAACTCATAACAATATAGTTCCATCAAGTTTAAGGTAACATCAATACAATGACAACAATCTGGTTTCAACGTAAGCTCCCTTAAGTAGTAAATCTAGACCCATATCAATGTTCCTAAACTTAGATCAAAGCCCCGAAACCAGAATACATTTTATAAATATTCCTACAGTAAAGCATCTTCATAGGTAAAGGCAAATTCATTTAGAGATAACAACATTAACAGATATTCAATTAACAACCATGACGTTTAAAGCATTAACATTTATCAAGGTATCAACATTATGTTTTAACGCTACATCAATAATGGTGACAGCAAAAATGTCTAAATACAACATCAAGAATAGCATTAACATTTCAAGGTATCACAAGACGTTTTAAATACCATTTATTCATACCCTATTTCAAGAAAAGTTGTGGTTTTTCTAATAATTTTCAGTCCAGTCGTATATATTAATTCAATGTTTGCTGGTACCAACACGACTTAGAAAAATAGGGCATACAATTTACAAAACTATCACTCATTAAGCAAATCATTTCCAAGGTTTTTCACACACATTGCGAAGTGTAACAGAGGAAATGTTTAAATAAGAAGGAACCTAAAATTTGAAGATGCTAGTTGCTGCATCTGCTCCCACTACCTCTTCCTTGAGTGTCATTCCCCAAATGTGGCTGCTATAGCTGCTTCTTCTTCCTGTTGTGCCCTTCCTCTTACCTATTAGCTGTGTGTGTTTTTTTTCTCAAAACCCTATTTTAAAACAACTCTTCCCCCAATAAGGTGTATAACTAACCTAATGTCCACACTCAACTCTAAACAATGGAAATATCACGTGTGTTTGCATTATGCCAACAAGGATAATATAATCTTGTTTGATTTTTACCAAATGTCTTTTAAAAAGAACACCCCTTTTAAACAATTTATTCCAATATACATATAGAGTTAGAGTCGTTAAGGAACAATAATAAAGAATTCTCTATAAGGTCCTATATACATTATCCACAATTGGAGCTTTTCTAATATATACAAAATTAATCATTAAACAAAACTCTTTCGTCAGTAACTTAATATATTTCTTTTCTATTTGCACATTAAAAAATATCTCAATTAAATCAAATGTTATTTCTAAATTCATTCCCAATATTTCAAAGTTAACATCAGTAATGTAGCGTAAAAATAAACAAACATATGAATCCTAAGTGACGTGTGTGTGGTCGCACGATCATCTGACACATCCCCTTCCAAGAGGCTAGCCTTCTCTACCTCAACCACACTTCTATCATAACAATCCCTGCATCCACTCAAACACTCGCAACCACAACAAGGAGTCAGTATCGATTGTTATTAACAACTTAATTACATCATCATTAAGAAATAACATTAACTGAATCAGAACTATAAGCATGACATCATGATTACATCTAATAACATCATCATCGAATGTAATAACTCATACATATCCATCATAAATAAATCATTTCAGTTTAGAAATCTAAAACATTAATTTTCATTTATCTTTTAATTAAGTCTAATTCATTTGACCAAGTCAACATGGCCACATAAGCAAGAAAAGAAAAGGTTCTAGGGCGAGATGTGACACATATTTTCAAATCCTCTTCATCAATCAAATCTCTCCCCCAAAGGACATCAATCTCTCTCTCCCATTGATATCAATATACAATGATACAAAGTACTCTCCAAACATTCATATCAAATGATTTTTCATGTGTATCTCTCCCCCATTGATATTAATAAATGTACAAGGATGTTTTTCATGTACTACTCTCCTCCATTGATATCAATGGAAAAGGTATCATTATGTCAATTCTCTACATCATATATGTAATAAGCTCAAGTGTCCAAAGACACTATTAAATACTAGTTACCAAGAGTCCTTCATGACTCAACTCAAACATAGATACTCCCCCATAGATGAAACATCAAGCATCCAATCCAGATAAAAGAAGTAATGCTCTAGATTACCATTGAATTGAAGCAATCTATGTATCAACTACTCAAAAGTAGGTTGGGGCATAACCCCAAACATACCTCTCAAGTACTCAAATGTGTCCTTCACCAAAGGTTTTGTAAATATGTCTGCTATCTTCTCCTTTTTGTTAACATACTCTAATCTGATCTCTCTCTACAACTTTTTCTCTCAAAAAGTGATACTTAATAGATATATGCTTTTCCTTTGAATGTAGCACTAGATTCTTTGAAATACTCACTGTACTTATGTATCATAATGTATGATAACATGTTCTATAAACTCAATCCCAAAGTATTTCATCATTTTTTTCATCCAAATAATCTTATTACAACTATTTTCTATTGCTACATACTCTATTTTTTTCCATATTTTATGAAATACAATCTTGGTTCTTTCTTAGCCAAGCAACCAATCTTCATCCCAAGAAGAATGATCCACATTTTTTCTATCATCTACACTTCCTTCCAAATCCACATCAATGTATCCACATAAGGTAAACCCATTCAATCTATCATACCATAATCCATAGTCAGGCGTACCCTTCAAATATCTATTAAAAAATAAACTACTACATAATGTAACTCTTTAGGGTCTACCTGAAATCTTGCCACAATTCCAACTACATTACCTATATCAAGTCTAGCGTGTTTCAAGTATTGCAATCCACCAATCCTATATCTATACTTTCTCTTCTCAATAGTAGGGGTTTCATCTTTGCTAGACAATTTGTGACCAGTTACCATTGTAATACGCCTAAATTGGTACATTGGCATTCTAAACCAATTTCAGAGCATCAATATCAGAACATATATTTCTTGACCAATTAAGTCCTATTGTACTAGGAATTTCTCTAGTTCTAATCATCTTTACTTGACCTAAGCATCAAATGTAGAAAATCCCTAATCTATATTAATCACATACTTTATTTAATTCCTAAATATTGATTAAAATTGGCTAAAATCAATCTCCTAATTGAATTAGTTTAATTATAAGTCTTGAGTACTTTAACTGAATGGATCAATATTATCCCCTATTTCATTTCATTCAACTCCATAAAAAATGGAGGACTCAAATCTCTCATTCGATTTGAACCATACAGTTGGTTTAATCTTGATCATTGATTGGGTCCAAGATTCTATAAAAGAGACCACTGGCCTCTCATTTGAAGAGGATGCAAGTGAAGAGTATTGAACCATAGTTGGATTGATCATTCAATCATTTTGCATTTGAATCTCTATTTCTTTTTATATGGTCATCATCTAGATTACAATGCATTCATTTAGCTTAATTTTCTTATTATTATTCTTAGATTAATTCGAATATCATCTAGATTAATTCGAATATCATCTAGATTAATTCATATCTTTGCGTACAAAAAATCTCAAAAGTATAGATTAATGTTGCATTTGCATTCATTCAAATCCTTCGTACTAGTTTTGTTTGGTTACCGAGCTCTTGATTCTAAGAGTGTATAACAAAACCCCATCTATTTAGAAGGTAACATATTGTATTGTGCAGACATGTCAAATGAATAATCTCATGTTCATTTAAGGATATTACTGACAAATAATGATCATGTTGAAGTGTGTGGTTGAATTAGTGGCCCATATTTAACACTCATATTTCTTGCACCCATTGTGGGGTAGAAAAATCTAAAGTTTGGCATCATTTATCTATATTTTTGACATTCTATAGTGCCTGCCCCTAGTTCACATTTTCTTTTAATTGCCAAACTCTTTTAGGCCAATTTTATACTTGATGTTTAGTAGCATTACTTTCAGATTATCAGATGTTGTTTTACACTCAATTTATTATATGATGAGATTACTTGGTACTCTATATTTCATGCATGTATGATGATTATTCAATGTTTTCAATTATCGATGATGATTAGTTAGATGGTTTATCACCACATGTGCTTTCCTATGGATACTTACCCCATACTGCATGTGTATGGTGTGCGTGTTTTTTTTCTTTATGTATGGTGTTTTTGATGTGGTTAAGGAAGGGAGTCGTAGTCACTTGCTAGTTGGGATCTACACGATGCACCACTTCTTGCCATTGTCTGTTTAGCTTAGAATATTGTGTTTGTACATGTGTGGATTTTATGCAGGTTGCAGGTACCGGGTATCGACTTCCCTGAATTGCCAGGATGAGCGTACCCTATCGCATTGTCTCAATGGTAAGAGAGGGGAGATAAACTCTTAAGTCCAATTCCTAAACCCTTTAGCCAATTGTCCTAATTGATAATTAGGGCAAGTATCTGAATTAAGTACCCTCTGAATACATCAAATGATGTTATTTCATGATTATAACCCTTTTTGTTTGATTTAGTATGAATTTTTCTATGATGGGTTTTCGTATGTTACCTTATGAGTCCTTGATGTGTTTTCTATTAATTAATTCTAATTAAAAGGATTAATTAATGATTTAATTTAATAGAAGATTATTATGATATTTTAATATTTAATTATATTTAATTAATTGAGAAATTAATTAAATAAAAAGAATTAAATTTGGAGATTAAAGTTAAGGATAAATTTAGAACGTGATAATATTTATTTAATTTAATAATAATATATTTAGAGTTCATTTTTAAATAAATGCTAAATAGTATTGTTATTTAAATTAATTAAATATTTTATCAATTAAGTTTCTAAAATAAATTAGAAGTTGAAAGACATTAAATTATTAAAGGTTTCCAGATCGCATGATGTGAGCTTGAGTTGAAAATAAAAGAAATAAATTAAAAGATAAAATAATAGAAAATAATAATGTTATTTTAATTTCATAAAGTGCACATGAGATTAAAGTAATAAATTAATTTAAAATAGAAGTCAAGTGGAATATTAAATAAAGTTATTTAATAATTCATTTAAGGTGCATTAAAAGAGAAAGCAAAGAATTGATAAAGAGTTAATTTTGAGTTAACTCAGTTGAGCAAAGAGTCTTCTCGGGTGAACGCACAATTAGTGCCCCGATTTGAGGAGAAAACTCCTTATCACAATTTGGGGGTTCATTTTTCAGAGGTGGTGAATTTTGAAGAGAAAATTTTTGGACCGTAAATTTTAGAGACAGGAATTTTGGGGAAGAACTTTGGAAGCAAATTTCAGAAGGAGAATTCTAGGAAAGATTTCAGAAGAAAGTTATTGAAGAGGAGTGAGTTCTCTTATAGTTTTTGGGGTTTGCGTATTAGCATCAAGTTCAGGTAGGGTCTGGTATCTTCACCCCTAATTGATTTAAGAAATTTAATATGTTCTGTCTTCTTCGTGTCTGTGGATTGTATATCCAAATTCTCTGTGATGAAAGCTTAAATGTTTCAATATTGTAAATTATTAAATGCTTGTCAATATATTCGGCATACGTAAAAATTAGAAGAGTGATTAGGAATTCTTATTTGATAGATTAATTAAATATGAATTTAATCAGGGAAGGGTTAAATTCTAAACTCATAAATGAAAATTGTAGATTGAAATTCGAATGGTTAATATTATTTCCTCTATCTGATTATATTTGTGAATGTTATGATCACCATAAATTATGAAATCCTTAACCCTAATCCATTTTATGAGAACATCAGAATTGGCGATGGAGTCTCTGAGTAGCGTTGGCTGCCAGCTGGGCTAGGGTTTTTCCCCTAGCCTGTTCTTGGTGTTTGATCTTTATTATTTTTCTGTTTTGTTTGGATTGTTAGCTACTGGACATAATTTGCGTCGGTGTTTTTGGAGATCTTCTGCAGTCAATTTTGGATTGGGGGTTTTATTGTTTGCATGGCAGGGCCTGGGATTTCTTCTCTGTTGGTGAGAACAGATGGTTCTTCTCCAACTATGCATGCAATGCAATCTGAATCGTTTTATTCAGGGGAGAGCTCCAAGCTGAAAAAAGTTAATGGTTGTCTTCCGCGTATCCATGATCGCCCTGTTCTAGTTATTCCTCCAACGGCTATAATGGAGGACATTGATTATTGGACCAAGCATGCTTTGATATGAAAATTTCTTGGAATCCGAATTTCCCTATCCGCTCTTGAGGCATGGATCCGCCGCTCTTGGCAGGTGGAAGGCGATATGGAGATTATGTTGGCAGGGAATAATTATTTTTTTGTTGTATTCTCTTGCATGTCTGATCGTGATCGTGTTTTTGAAGGAGGCCCTTATTTCTACAACAATGTGGGGTTATTTTTCAAACCTTGGCATTCAGGTTTTAATTCTACTGAGGATCTCCCTTCAACAGTGCCAGTTTGGGTTCGCTTGCCTCGTCTTCCCTTGGAATTTTGGCATGAAGACATCCTTCGACAAATTGCTGCTTTGTTGGGGAAGCCAGCTGCGATCGCACATCAAACCCTCGATAAAAAGGTTATTTCTTTTGCTAGAATTTGTGTTGAAATTAATTTGAATAACCCATTACCAGATTCTTTGGAAATTTATCTAGGGGATTCTTCTTGGGTGCAGCAGTTAGATTATGAATCCCTCCCTTTCTGTTGCCGGATTTGTCATGAGTATGGTCATTTACTGCGGCAGTTCCCCCGTAACTTGAGTTTCAAAGGAGTGGATCAGTCTACAGCTGGAATTTTTGGTGGTTTGGCAGATACTACAGGGAAAGGACAATCTCAAATGGTTAATACTACCAAGGGGATGAATCCACAAGATGCTACAGGTAAGGGTAAGGCTCCAATGCAGGATAAGGATGGATTTACCCCTGTTCGTCCTCGAGCTAAGGGACGTGGTCAAAAGAGGCCTTTGAAAGAAAGATTATCTGATTTAGGTTTTAACGGTTTTGAGGTGCTGGATAGTATGGTTCTAGAGGAGGGTATTCCTCCTCCTATCTCTTCTGATCCAGCTTGCCCAGATGAGAGATCTGTTCCTAATGATTCTTGTGGGGCATCTCAAGTTGTAGTATATCAGAATTGTGAGGTTCCTGTAGCTCCTGTGACAACGGCTCTGGTGACTCCTGCAGTGTTGGAAGATGATGATGTTCTTTTGGCTGACTTGGTTAAGGATGTGCTACCATCAGGTAAGGGCAAGGGATCTCCTCTCCCCTTGGGGTTGCTGCCTCGACCCTTTAAGCGGGCTTCTTCTTCTCCCCCTCCAAGGAGTGGGCGCAAAACAGACCAAGAGAAGATTAAACTCACAGGAGATATATTGATTGAGTCTGGTTCAGTGAAACCTTTGGATTCTCATTTTCCCAAATCTACCCAATGATGACTATTCTCTCATGGAATGTAAGGGGGTTGAATAGCATCCCTAGACAAAAGGCTATTCATAACTTGGTGGTTGATCATAGTCCTGATGTTTTTTGTATCCAAGAGACTAAGCTCTCTGTGGAGTCTATGGTCCAACATGCCTCTAGTATTTGGTCTCGTGGCCAATGCCAGTGTGTTGGGGCAACAGGAAGTGTTGGTGGTTTAGCTATATTTTGGGATCCTCAAAAAATTTCTCCTCTTGGCTGGATGTCTTCTCGCTCAGCTCTCTCTATGGTACCTTTTGCTCTAGACTCAGGAGAGATAATCATGGTTACTAATGTGTATGCGCCTGTTGATCTTGTGGGAAAGGAGGAACTTTGGGAACATATTTAATATGTTAGAAATTGTCATCCTTATCATCCTTGGGTGTTAGCAGGGGACTTCAATTCAGTTTTAAGTCTGGAAGAGAAGCATGGTGGTTTGGCTAGATTGGGGCCTTCTTCTGCTCTTCTTCGGCAACACATATCTCTTTTGCATCTCTCTGATGTTAAGCCTTCTAATGGCCTCTATACCTGGAATAATCACAGGACTGGTGTTGCTGCTATCTCAGAACACCTGGATAGATTTCTTGTTTCTTGCTTCTGGCTTAGTGGCACCCTTACTATCTCTTCAGAAATCCTTGGTTGGAGGGGTTCAGATCATTGGCCAATCAAATTTTTCGCTATAGGGGCTTATGTTCCGAAGCATCCTCCTTTTAAGTTCCAATTGATGTGGCTTCGTGACTCCTCTCTTCATGATTTGTTTTTTGTTGGTGGAATGATGGTGCCCCTGCATATGGTACTGCAATGTTCTCATTTTCTAAAAGGCTTCAATATGTTAAAAGGTAGCTCAAGATATGGAATAGGGAATGCTTTGGGAATCTTCACTTTATGAAGAGGCTTGCTCAAGAAAATCTTGATGTCATCACAAGGGAGATTAGAGATCGAGGTTTCTCAGAGGATCTTGGCCAGGTTGAATCCCTTGCTTCTAGAGCTCTAGAAGAATGGGAACTTCGAGAGGAAATTTTTTGGAAGCAAAAGGCTCGAGTTGATTGGCTCCAGGAAGGTGATCGAAACATTACCTTTTTCGATAAAACAGTGCAATCTTGCCAGAATCAAAGCACTATCTCTTCTTTGGTTAATTCTCAAGGTATCCAACTGAATTCTTTGCCATCTTTGTTCTAGGAGGCTATTTTGTACTTCTCTACCCTCTTCTCTGAGGACTCTCCTCCTGTTGATAATGAAGAAAATATTATTTTGTCCTGTATTCCTTCCCTTATCACTCAGGAAATGAATGATTATCTCATGCATCCTATCTCTTTGGAAGAGCTGGAGGCGGTGGTCTTTGGCATGCCTAAGGGGAAGGCTCCTGGTCGTGATGGTTTTCCAGTTGAATTCTTTCAAGAATTTTGGGACATCATTAATCATGATTTGTTGGAGGTGGTTAAAGAATCCTATGCTAGCAAGCAGATGCTTCGAGCTTTGAACTCTACATTCTTGACTCTTATTCCTAAGAGAGAGGGTGCTAATCAATTGGAGTTTTTTAGACCAATTGCCTTATGTAATGTGATCTACAAAGTTATTACTAAGCTGAATGCTGAGAGACTTAAAAGGTGGCTTCCTATTATTATCTCAGAAGAACAAGGTGGTTTTGTTGCTGGAAGACAAATTTTGGATGGGGTGGTTATTGCTACTGAGGCTATTCACTCTATGGCTACTTCAAGGGAGAGAGCCATGTTTGTTAAGCTGGATATGGCTAAGGCCTATGATAGAGTTAAATGGATCTTCCTAAGGAGTATTCTTCTTTCTTTTGGATTTAGCTCTGACTGGGTGAGTTGGATTATGAGTTGCGTTACTTCTGCCTCTTTTTCTATTCTTATTAATGGTCAACCTTCACAACTATTTGGTGCTTCTAGAGGCCTCCACTAGGGTGACCCTCTCTCCCCATATCTATTCATCATCATGGCTGAAGGCTTGGGTAGATTCATTAAGCATCAGGTGTCCCAGAATTCTATTCAAGGCTGGCGGTGGAGTAATGGCTTACCTTCTCTTTCCCATCTTCAATTTGTTGATGATTCTGCTCTTGGCGGTCTTGCTAGGATCAAGGAAGCTGAAGCCTTTCGACATGCTTTGGACATTTATTTGGCAGCTTCAGGCTAGAAAGTTAATGAGCACAAATCTTTCATTTACTTTTTTAACACTCCTGATTCTATTCAGCGCAAGATTGTTGGTATCCTACGGTTTTAGATAGGTTCACTTCCTTTGACTTATCTTGGCATTCCTATTGCTGTTTCTAGGCAGCCACGTCTCTTCTGGAAAAATTTGATTACCAAGCTTCAGGATAAGGTAAATCATTGGACTCATAGATGGCTTTCCACTGCTGCCCGGGTTACTCTTCTTCAAGTTGTTATCCAAGCTCTTCCTACTTATAGAAGCATGGTTCATGCTGCACCTATTTACTTTCTCAAAGAGTTTGATGCTTTTTCTCGACAATTCCTTTGGAGTGGTAATTTGCGTAGTACTAAATGGAGCTTGGTTAATTGGGCAACTGTTTGTAGGCCTAAAAAGGAGGGTGGTCTTGGTCTTCGTTCTGCTCTATTGAGTAGACAAGCTTTGGCTGCTAAACTTTATTGGCGATGGTGCTCTGGACAGCATCAACTTTGGGCTCGTATTATCACTCATAAATATTTTCATGGTGCTGATCCTTGCTCTGTTTCTGCACTTCCTCTTGAAGGTCGTGGCTCAATGGTTTGGCATACTTTGAAGACAGGTGCGATGTTGGTGAAGAGGGGTCTGTTCTGGATATGTAAAGGAGGTTCTCAGGCTTTGTTTTGGTCTAATGCTTGGGATGGATTCCCTTCCATGTTATCCATATACCCTCATCTTCAGCCTCTTTGTGACTCTTTTCTTGCCGTTGGATGGGATAAAGTCGCTCATTACAAGACTCCTTATCAATTGGGACCTGTTGTTGGTTATAGATGGAAGCATTCCTCTGATTGACCTCCTGGAGGTACAGACATGGATCGTCAGGAGCTTTCTCAAATTCTAGCCTCTAGAGAGTGTTCCTCTTTGCTTGGTCCAGATGTATTGGCTTGGGGCAGTACCTTGTCTAGTAAATATCATGTCTCTGCTGGGTATCAGGAGATAACTAGACAATTATTTGGGGATGCTGAGGTCCCTTGGTGGAAGCAAGTCTGGAATAAAGTTTCTTGGTCCAAGTGCAATTTTTTCATGTGGCTAGTGGCTCACAACCGTTGTCTTACTTGGGATAATCTTTGTAAACGTGGATTTCAGGGCGCCTCTTATTGTGTTTTGTGTGGTAATGGAGAGGAGTCTGTCTCACATCTGTTCTTTCATTGCTCCTATTCTACTCAGATATGGCACCTTTGGTGGAGCGCTTGGGGTTTCTCTTGTCGGCATGCTTCCTCTTTGCCTGAGTTCTGGGCTTGCTTGGGTAGTGCTCCCTCCAAGTCTTCTTCTCTCCATGCTGCTTGGATTGCTGGCCCATCTTTCATGCTTTGGCATATCTGGTTGGAGAGGAATCGTCGCATATTCCAAGATGTTTGGCGTGGTGTTTTGCATCTTTGGTGGAAAATATCACATTCTCTCCAGGAAACTATTCTTGTGAAGTGTGAGCTTGATGGGGGTATGGATCCGGTTGATCTTGCTATCTGTAATCGCCTCAATTTTCATCTGCAGGATGGGGTTGCGGCTCATAGGTTTCCTTCTATGTCCAGGCAACTTCACCATCAGAGGAAGGGTCAGGTTAACAGGGATGGGCACTGGACTCCTCCTCCCTGTGGAGTTCTGAAAATTAACACTGATGGTTCTTCTCATGGGAATCCTGGTCCGGCTGGTATTGGCAGAGTGGCTCATTGTAGTTCTGGGAATGTTAAATTTTTCTTCTCAATTCATAAGGGTGATTATACTAACAATCTCATGGAAGCTCAGGCTATTTTATATGCTGTGGAACAGTGTTGCTTGTGGGGATGGAGTAAGATTATTTGTGAGTCTGATTCCCAGGTGGTGGTGAACATGCTTTCTTCGCAAGAGCTTGAGGATGTTAGTTGGCAGCTGGCCACTGTTGTTAAGCAGATTCTTTTCTTCTCTTCCTCTTTTCAATTCATTAGGTTCAAGTATATTCCGCGAGAATGGAATAGACCTGCTGATTGTTTAGCCAAATGGGCTTCTAGTCATGATCCGGGTTGGAATATTAGGGATAGGGGGCAACTGTCCTTTGAGATGGTGCAAGAATTTGATGATCTGTTGCTCAGGATCGAGCTCCTTGTTGAGCTCTCCTTGTTGTATTCCTTTCCGTCTTAATAAATTTTTACCCCTCTTTTTGTCATATTTGTGAATGTTATAAAAAATAATAATAATAATAAAAATAATTATAAATAATAATAATAAAAATAATTAAAAATAATTATTTATAAAATATTTATATAATAATAATAAACATTTCTTATTAAATTTTAAACAAGAATGAGACGATTTTAATTAAATTTAAAAAGTTTCTTTTTAAAAAAAAATGATAATATAAAAAAACAACATAAACGCAATGGGGAGGGGCCTTACCTTTTTTTCCCCCCCCCAGCGAATTGACATTGCCGGTGGCAACCTGCGTCAGCAGGGGACCGCACGACTTTTAAAGCCTGCGGTACCCTGTGACGGGGCCGCACGGCTCTGTTTTATTAGGGCGCCAGTTCCATGTTTATTAGATGGTGATTTGTTATAATTTTTAATAATATTAATTGTATTTAGTTATTATTTTAATTAATAATATTTATTAAAAGATTTTAATGATATTATTAATTATTATTAAATAAAATTATTAATAAGATTATTAATAATTCTTAATTATTATTTAAATGAAAGTATTAACAAAGTTTTATTATTGTTTATTTAAATAGTAATGTATTTAAAATAAGTTTATTTTATTTAATAAAATTATTAGTAATTATATTAATTATTAATAATTGATAATTCTAGAGTTGGTAATATAAGAACTTAGTTGATTATCATTAGTTAATTTAATTAAACATTAGTTTAATTAAAATTAACCATTGATGAATATAGTTAAATGAAAATTGTAAATTTATAAATTACTTATTTTGATAAGTATCTTGTCTTTAGATCATTTTAGAAAATTGTTTTAAAACCAAATTAGGATTTTAGCTTGATCCTAATTAAATATAAGAATAGGTTAAGGGATTTATTGTAAATCATAAGTACCTAGATTATACACTGGAAACGAGAATAGAAACCCGTACATTTGAATTAACATTATATTATTAAGATTAAATCAAATTGTGAGACTATTCTATATTTCTATGTGTTATCTGTATTATGGGGGTTTTAGGTTTTGTCCTAGCGTTGACCAGTCCTAGGTTGTTACCAGAGGCTCGAGGATTATGTGAATGTGATGTTAAGTTGTTTTTGATCTCGATCTTTTAAACCCAACCTTGGTGATGTGCTTAGTATGCTCTATGATGGATGTTTTTTTTTACTAGTTGTGGTTGCTTTCTAGTTCCTTGTGTGAAGCTGAGGTGTATGTATTGAGATACTTGACTTAATCATTTTTGAGTCATCGATCAGTTATATTTGATAACCATTTTTGAGTCTCGATCAATTATACTCGGATTACCTTCTAGTCACTTTGAGAGGACTGAAGTGTTTGTTTTGCTCTTGATGATGTCATGTTGTGACATGTGTGACTTGACCATTTTGGAGTCTTCGATCAGTATTGTGATTTATCATGAATGCCTTCAGTTGCTGATAGAGAACTGTTGTGGTCATCATGATTATTATTTGATGCTTATCAGTTGCTCATGGAGAACTGATGTGATTATTGTGAATTATATTTATGATGCTTTCAGTCGCTTATATATGATTGAGGTGATTTTATTATGATTCTTTGATTTGTGATTTCATGAGCCTAGGGTAGGTTATCTATGTGTAGTGTTGGGAAGTGGCTTGCAATGGGGATCGGGGCCCTAAGAGGCTGCCTGGAGTAACCCATTGTAAGTTGTTTTAACAAGTGAAAACATCTCACCTAAATATTGACTTAAATGAACCTACTAAGATAACTGTATGTTCTCTCCCATGCCTTGAGTGCTAGTACAGGCTAGGATGGGGTAGAGAGAATGCTTGGTTACGACCTTGCATTCCGTAGTATGCCTCGTCAATATGAGAGGATACTAGTGGCCGCAAGGATCACTAGGGACCCGAGATTCCTAAGGGATTGCTCGGGTAACTTCTACGTGACTTTTGCGATGACACTTTCCCGCTTGCATAACAGGTTTCCTACGTGTCTTTGTGGTGCCTCTGGGTCTAGATGTCTATCTATGTTGGAACCTTTGAGTTAGTATACTTTTAGGATTTCCCAGACTTAGAGAGTACTTGTGTTTTGTGTTTTGATACCTTTTTTGGGACTTGAGACTATCTCCTTAGTGTGGTGGGAGTGGACCATTTAGGTTCCACGCGATCGGGTGGTAGTGCTTTTTACTCTTACCATTGAGATCCATCCGTGGTCACCGTGGCTGCAGCTTTCTTGGTTGGAATTTACCTTTATTCTATTCCTGAATTATTATGATAGATGGTTACATCTTATGATGGATGTTTTATCATTATGGATGTATGGATGTATCATTTATGGTTAATGATTTCATTTATTTCATTGTACTTTGTATCTTGGATTAGAGGGTGATGTATTTCTACTTTAACAAATGTATATTCTTTTAAGCCTTTCATAACTTGTGACATGTACAGTGGATGATTGAGCATTCCGAATTAAATTGCCAAGAGGCATTCAGAGCAAATGTATTTTATGGACATTGGACTTTCTTATTATTCTTTCGTGTGGATGTAGTAGTTTTTAGACTTAGAATTAATTAAATTTAAATGTGACTCAACGTCTTGGGATCCTTAAGGAATGTAACTTGTGATGTATGTTTGTTGATGATTACATGTTATTTCTTCCGCTACTATGTGTTTGATGTGTATGTTATACTTTCTTACTTTAAAAAAAAATAAAAATTGTTTAGCAAACTTAGTGAAACTTTAGGTTAATTCTTTTGGATCCCTTGGTGGGGCGTTACACATTCTAGATTCTAGTCTATACAAAACAACAAATTCTTGTGTGCAAAGAAAATTTCTTGCATGAGAAATATAAAATCTCGCACCATTCCTTGTACGTCCTCGCATGAAATTACATATGCATGTGTGATGAGAGCATTCTCTCACTTAACAAAAAGCACTTCCTCATGCAACTTGGTGCAAAGTCTCGTGCGAGACTTGTCAATAGAACATTTAAAAATTTTCATTTTTACAATCTATCATTCTTGGTTTTGTTCTAACCTCTTTTTCTAAAGTACTTATTATTTAATTTTTGATTTCTAAAATAGCATAACAGTGGTTTGCAGGATGATTGTCAAGGACACCTTGAAATTAACATTCAAACTTTAGTAATGGTTTGATTACAGAATGATTTTCACAGACCCAATTGTCAAAGAACAATTCAAACCCACTCAAACAATATGTTTGTTAACATGC
This sequence comes from Cupressus sempervirens, assembly GCA_028749045.1. NCBI lineage: Eukaryota > Viridiplantae > Streptophyta > Pinopsida > Cupressales > Cupressaceae > Cupressus > Cupressus sempervirens. The sequence goes on from CM053787.1 coordinate 446,504,125, forward strand.
TTTTCAATACACATAGTTTAATAGGGTTTGTGAACTTCATAGGGCTCTAGACAAAGGAACAGGGGATTATATTATTTGGTACTTGGAAGTGATGCCCAAGAGTAAATTAGAAACCTAGATGCCTTTGGAAGACGATACCCAAGGGAGGCAAGAAAGGTTGTGGTTCTTCCAAATGAATCATTTAATGAAGGGATAATGATCTTTTCCTTTTGGGATAATCAGAACCCCAAAATAAGACGAGTTGGGATTGATAAGCTAGCTCAGTGATGAATATGTTTTGTGTGTTTGGGTGAGGTGAAAAGGTGGAGAAGAATGCTCTTTTCCCTTTGGGAAAATAAAAAACTTGGACCCTTGAATTTGAGAAAAGTTGGAGTCAACCTTTAGAGGGCCTGTCAAAGTGATCCAACCTTTGGGAATGACCCAAGTGAGCACACACCTAATGCTTATGATTTCACCTCACTATAATAAATAATCTTTGTAGATGATTCTACCTCACTTGTTTTTCTATTCTCTTTCACTCTCCTTCATCTTGATGATGGATCATTGTGTGTGATCCGAAATGTTGATGCCTAAAATTCAAACACAATCAAATTGCAAAAAAATTCTTATGTAATGCTAATGGATTGTGGAAATCAAATGACATTAATCTTTGTAGAGTCAAAAACTTCAAAGCCATGTTAATTTATTTCTCTTGATTCTGATATTTCATATTAATAGGAGGCTCTATCTGTTGCACTGGGCAACACTGCCCCTAGTCTTTCTAGTCAAGTTTGTAAACTTTTAGGTGTCAGTGTAGGCTACTAGCCTTAACCTCATTTATGAGGCCACTAGCAATTAATGTAAATTGAAGCCTATTAAAGACTTTGTGGTTAGTTGCTACCCAATTCACCTTCGAAAGGGGACATAATCTTTTTGTAAGGAGGGGGAGAAAATCACTCTTGTAGATCCTCACCATAGGCATCTACCTGGATGTTGGAAGGTGGTATATGATAGTGGCCCCTGCCTCAAGGGTAACCTTTGAACATATATGTTATTGAGTCCTTGGAATACATTAAAAATATAGGTGCCCTCTAGTGGGGTGATTTGACTATGTAAGGTGAACGTATGCACACAAGTTGTAAGACAAAGATATTGTTGCATCTACCATTATCATTTTTAGGGATAAATGAGTATCTTTGTAGAGTCTACAATTGTCTAAACTTTCCAAGCAAAAGGTCAAAATTCCCCATCCCTCTGAGTTACTTTGTCCTTTGTTAGATTATTTATGACTATTGCTTGTGTCCCTTTGTCTAAAAATAAAATTTCTACTTGTCAACTCAATCCAAAATGATGTCAAAATTTGAAAACAATGTCCAAATTTGACTGAAAACTACACACATTGTTTGTACTCTGTCCAAAACTTGTCAAAACTTATCAAAGTCTCTTCAAATTTGGTTCAAAACCTGTCAATTTATCAAGTTTACTCACTTGCTTTATTGAAAAATTTTATGTCAGTCAGGACCTTTGGGTTTGTTAGTCAGTACTTTCTTGCACGGTCCTCTATACTTCCTCGTATGGGAGTCTTAGAATCCTTGCACAAGATTCTACCAATACACTACCAATCTATCCAAAATTGATAAAAGATGATTGAACTTGTTATCTGTTACTTCCTTGCGTAGTTTGTTGCAAAAATTTGCATGAGAAAAGGATTAGGGAATTATTGTTCCCTTTCCTTGCACGGATCTACATGCTTCCTCGCATAAGTCTGATAGGATCTTCATGCGAGAACTAGTCATTGTACTATTTAAATTTCTTAAAACTTGTCTGCCAGATGAATTTACTCATTTTATTTAGAATATTTACTCACTTCAATGTCATTTTATTGCACGATTTTGTCAGGAATTGTCCAAAAACAATGAGCTATTTTTAGCCTCTATGTCAAAACTCAATATAAATCTGGTGTTTATCTAGGTACACTAAGTCATTCCTTTATTTGCAACAATCTAAAACTAAGAAAACTTACTTAGTTGATCACTTGTGACCTGCATATGAACTTGTCTTGTTACTTTTCTATCTTATTTTTTGTATTGTGTTTATCGTACCTTGTGTCATGATAGTCTAAACTCTTGGCTGTTCTAGCCATTTCTTTGATTACTCATACCCTAGTGTACATCACTCTTATTGATTACTTACTATATCATCTTAAAATGGAACAACTTCCATGTCAAGAGTGTTTAGCCCTCTGAGTAAGTGGTCTAGGGTCATGTCAAGCACCTTGAATGGGTCTTTGCATGGATATGGTTGTTTTCCCCTATTCTACTTCTCTCTCCCTATTTTCAACCTTTTTGTGACAACTTTATCTATGAAATTGAAGACTGAGACTTTTTGGGTCAAGGACGACCTAAAGTGTCAAGGTCAACATTAACCTTGACCCTAACCTAGGGCAGGGTTGACCTCGTCCTTGATCCCATGTCTAATTTTCAAGTTCCAGGAGTTTTGGGATATCAGGCTTCAAAAAGTTTCATTTTCTCACTTCTGGGTCGATTGTTTCAAGTTTAGAATAGTAAACTCCTAAATTGCATTTAATCTAATTCCATTTCTATGGGTTAAGGTTAATTGGGATTTAATTCTCCAATGTTGGCCTTCTCTAGAAGTCTGTGCCCTAGATCTCTATATAAGGAAACCTTCTTCTCTTATTTTATCTAACCATGATTTCACACATCCACTTTCTATGAGTGACTACCTACTTTTCATAAGGAGACAATTTGGAGACAAATTTATATGATCAAGCATCCACATTCTACCATTCAAGAATTCAAGTTTTTCATTGAAGATCAAGGATTCAAGCATTCAAGCCTTTGAAGGGATTTGGTTCAAGGATTCAAGATTCATCATTCAAACCCTAGATCTAGCCATCATGGTGGTGTGATCTTCCTTCAAGATCCTTTGTTCATATTCTATATCTATTCATTCTTCTTTCAAGGTGGATTCCAAACATACAATCATGGAGGTTTTGATTTACATTTGCTAATGTTATGTTCAAGCTTTCATATCAACATGCTTTTTTACATTTCAAATACAATTGCATATCTATTGCATATCATAGCTTCATTTTTAGATTTACTTCTACTAATTGCTAACATTCTCTATTTCAGTTCCATTATTAAGGTTGATTCTAAACCAGGAGGCAAACCCCTCATCTCAACAAAAATACCATTTTTCTTGTAGGTACTGGACATCGAATTAAAGTGCAGATTTAGATACCCTTTTCGTCGAACTTGTGAGATTCATGAATAGAATTTTCATCAAAGAAGTGAAGGTTAAGGTCAAATTTTTGGGGTACAATTATGCCCCAGGGTAAGATTTTTCCCTACTATCTTGGTCAAGGTCGACCTACTCTCAGAAGGACAAAAGATTTTTGGGTTTTCTTCGTCTTGGCATTTCCAGTCGGGAGTAGTTTGTAGAATTCCCAAAACTATACAAAAACATTAGAAATTAGCATTTTATAGATTCACCCTACTTTGAGGTTAGTATTTTTCTTCTATTCATTCAAGATTTCAAAGCACATACTTTCTATAGTAGATTATAGGATTTCCTCCTTTTTCATATTCTTCATTGTTTGATTCATTTGTGCATTGATAACTTCTTTGTGATTGATCAATTGGGATCATTCCTTTTGGGAATTTGGGTTAAGGATAGGTCCTATATTCCCTCTTATATCATCTATTCCATATCTTTCCCCCGTACACATATTTTATTCTATTCACTTACTTACTTTGAGACAATGTTCTAAGTATGGTCCTTGTTTTAACTTTGTCATAAGTCATTGTCTATGACTGTTGCAATTAGGAGTGGAAACAAGTTTCCTCCTCATAGACCTAGATGAGATAGAGATAGAAGAAGGAATTATGGTAGAGGTCATTCCCAGTTATACATACACTCTGAGTTCAATGAAGTATCCTTACGGTCTCCTTGATGTGTTGGTCCACATAGCACTTGACGAGTTTTTTCCATAAACTTGTAACAAGTTAGGAGTCTGTTATTTCAAGAACATCCAACTATTGACAAGACACTTACATCTTTAAATAGAACAATTTAACTTCTATTTGAAACATCTATATGTCTTAAACAAACTAAAAACTTCTACACCACTAGAATGGAAGATGAAACATGTGAAAATAGTAGGAGAGCAAATATAGAGGAATTCCAAAGAAATGAAAGGCTCAAGGATCCTTACACCTATACAAATGATTATGGGGATACTAAAGAGATACCCCTAGAAGATAGAGAAATGTCATAACGATAAACACTTATGATAAATTATGGAAATATTACTCAATGGTGAGAAAGAGAAATATTTCGTCAAACTCGCTCAAGAAGGAGGAAAACTACCCTAAAAATATAATGTTGAAACAATTGTCATATAGGAAGAGGAATCTAAAACCTCCAAGTTACAAAAAAAATGCTAAACCATGCAAGAGAAATTGGCCCAAATGTTGAAAGACAGAGATAAACAGGCTAAACAATACATACTAGGCGCTATTTATCTATTTTCTTTTGATAAGGACTTGTACATGCCTCCTTTTCCTAGAGGAGTTGACCTACCCAAATACAAAAAGTACTTAGGAAGACCTGATTCCCAAGATCACTTGAGGGAGTTTGGTGCTTTGTCCATGGAGTTAATACACAATTAAATATATCTCATGTGTTTTCTCCCACAAAGTCTGGGTTGTCAAGCCATGGAGTGGTTTTCATGGTTTTCTACTCAAATTAAGACTTTTGATGAGATTTCTAATATGTTCATACAACAATACTCACATAACATCTTCGTAACCTTAAACAAAGAGTGGGAGAACCATTCCTAATGTTTTTCCAAAGATAGACACAATTGTACACCAAATATTCACGTAAAATACTTGAGACTGAAAAACTTGATATCTTCATGGCTAATCTTTTACCTGATTTTGGATACAAAATACAACTTTAAGGTCCACATACCTTCAAAGACATGAGTACACAAGGTATCCAAATAGAGGATTTGATGGTAAAGAAAGGTGAATTAATCCTTCAAAAAGACATCAAACAAGGGTCTACCTCTAGCAAAGACAAATCCAAGTATGTTAACAAAAATTGAGAGGTAGTACATGATGGAGTGGTGGACAATATTACTCCCGAACTTCCTAAAGCATCTTTTAATCTCACAGATAACTTTCATGTTTGTAAAACCATTGAACAAATTACTATGGACAACAATACATTTGGAAACAAAGCTAATAACTCATCTTAGGTTTCTTGACCTAAACGTGGATACACACCTTTGGGTGAGCCTCTTGAAGTAGTCTACAAGCCTCTACTAAAAAATCAGATTGTTACTCCACTTGATAATTCTCGTTCTTATGATCGAAACCATGACCTACATGGTGGAATGTGAATGCATATTGTGAATACCATCAAAATAAAGGCCATTAAACAAATAATTGTATTAACCCGAGGCATAAGGTTCAAGATCTTATTGATGATGGTGAAATAGTTGTGGGTGGACATAACAAGAATTTAGATCATAAAGCTTTTAAGGAACCATTTATTCCTTATGACAAGGGAGAAAGTTCTAAACAAAATAATAATAACAAGGTCAACTGTGTGTGTACGAATGATGATAATGTAATCAATATGGTTGAACCTTTGGACTTTGAACACTATTATGTTATCATAAATAAAGGGAAAAATGACAATACGAAACCTAAGACTATCTTTGAACTACTTAAAATCTTTCCAGCTCATAGGCAGATTCTTAAAAAAGTCCCCATTAAGACAAGTGTACCTCAAGATCTTGATCTTGAGAGGTTTCAATCCATGGTAGGTCACTTGACCTCACCTTATTATTTTTCCCTTTGTGAAGAGGACAATAATTCTTTGAGTCATCCTCATAATCAACCATTGCGTATTGAATTCATGATACATCAAAAAAAGTCCACTGTGTACTTATAGACAATGGATTTGGTCTTAATATCTATTCTACTACTTTTCTCAAACAATTGGGTTATGATGAAGAGTCTATTGATCCTTGCCACAAAATTACCATCAAAGCATATGATGAGGTAGAATAGAAATCCTTAGGTCTTCTTGTGTTAGCTCTTTGAGTTGGTCTTGTAGAATGAGATGTTATCTGCCATGTCCTTGATATTCCTTTAGCATACACCATATTTTTAGGAAGGCCATGGATATATGAAATGCCAATAATACCTTCAACATATCATCAATACGTGATATTTCTGTTTCAAGGATCATAAGTTACTATACCTTCTAATACCAGTTACACATGTAACTTGCTCGAGTTTGCTAAAAAAATTATTCCTACTAATAGAGAGTCCAAAGGCGATCATGTCAAAAAGCTTAAAGAAATGGAAAAGACTCTTAAGCTAATAGAAACTGGAATGGATGCATATCATATTGAACCAGTTTTGTCTTTGACATCTCTTCCTAAATCTCCCTGTCATTATGGGAGACCATTGAAATGAAGAGACCTTTTGTGGTATCACCTAAGATTGTATTCAATGGTTCCTTTGTAAAGGCCATTTTACCTCTAGAAGACAAAGATGAAAACATAGCTATTTTTTCTTGGTTATACAAAGAAGTTCCAATTGATCTCACAGATCAATCTCATGAAATAACTCCTGAAAAGTATGGACTAGGTCTTCAACTGATAAAATGCTTTGGCTACAAAGGCAATGGTCCTATAGGACATAACAACAAAGGATTGGTCAATCCAACCAAAGAAAAGTCTGGACAACCTTGTGGTACAATATGCCTAGGCTTTAAGAAAGTTCCCTTTCATCTAGGGATCAACACATTTATACCTAAATCTGATAGTTCATCCAAACACATGAGTAGCAAACTGAGTTTGACAACCAAGCAAAATGTTCTGATGATGAGGATACCTTTCCTTATCCTATTCTAATAGATCTTGCTACATTCTTTGTAGAGCCTGATGACTTTGTACCACATGTTAGAACATGTCTTTAATCGATATCATTAGAGCCCAAAGGAATTCAAACATAACTTTGGTCAAAATCACTTTAGGTCTCGAATTACTTGCCCATGCATTTGATGACTATACTATGAACACAATTGAACCTGCCTCTTCTCTTTCAGCTACTTATCCAAGTTAATAGATTAGAACTCAAACAATACATCTTGTGAATTCCCCATTTTCTAGAATGGTTATTCTCTCACTAGCTACCTACATGATGTTGAGCTGGTAACATCTTCCACCAGTGAGCACATTGTCAATATGACTAAAGTTGACATCAAATATCTCAGTCATACAATGAAAAGGAAAAGGAATAGGCATTTTGATGACGGGAAACACTTTGTGGCAGTATCAGAACCAAAAATAGTAAAAACAAAAGACATATTTGAAGCTGAAAACCTCTCTAAGGTAGCTAATGATGAGATATTTGATGCACTTCCAAGTCATTTTTAGAAGCGATCACCAGTCTGATAAAACCAACACAACCAATCAATCTAGGAATTGAGGAACATTCTCATAACATATAGTTTGCACAATCTTTAATTACTAAAGAAAAAGAAGAATTTGTTACTTTCTTCCATGAAAAAAAGATCAAATTTACATGGACATACTCAAATATGCCTTGTCTAGATACTAATGTTATCATGCATCATTTTTCTATTGCACCAGGGGTGAAATTTGTTAAACAAAAAACTCAGAAAGATGCGTGCCCTCGTGTGACACTTCTTGTTAAAGTTGAATTGGAAAACTCTTGAAAGTTGGTTTCATTCATGCCATTGATTATGCTGAATGGATATCAAATATAGTTCTCATCTTAAAGCATGACAAATCTATCAGAGTCTGTGTTGTGTTCAAGGATCTCAACAAAGGATGTCCCAAGGATGATTTTCCACTACCTAGCATTGATATGATAGTGGACATGATGACTAGATATGAAATGTACTTGTTAATGGATGGTTCCTCTGGTTACAATCAACACAAAATTGTGCTCGAAGATCAAGAGAAGGCTACTTTCACTTGTGTGTGGGGTACTTTTTGCTAGAATGTAATGCCATTTGGTTTTAAAAATGATGGCGCAACATATCAACATGTAGTTATGATAATATTCCATGACATGATGTATAAATTGATGTAAGACTATGTTGATGATATCTTGGTCAAGAGTATGCAACGAAGCACTCATCTTCAAGATCTAGGACCTATCCTAGATTGTATGGAGAAATTTAGTCTCAGATTAAATCCTGAGAAATGTGCCTTTGGTATCCCATCAGGGAAACTACTTGGGTACATTGTGTCTGCAAAGGGAATCAAGGTAGATCCAAAAAAGGTTCAAGTTATAATGGAAATGCCTCTAGCTCAAAACATCGGTCAAATAAGAGGGATACAAGGAATACTTCAATCTATTGTTGAGATCATGGGTGTTGCACACATTGCATAATACTATTTATATTGTATTATTTTATTTGATTATGTAATGTTGTATCTAGGAGCACCCAGATGGATATGCAACATGTAAAGATTCCCATGGGATATATTCAATGAGTTGTATTGTAACATTGTGATAATATTTCATGTAATTATTTAATATTGAGGAAAAATAAATTAAATGTCATATATCAAATGTGGGGTCAATGGGTTAGGTAGCGCATGGTTTATGCAATACCAATTGGTGGTCTTGTGGGATTTGATACTATATAAGCAACCACAAGTGTAGTTGTTGATGTGAAAAAGATAATAAGGTGAAAAGACAAGAGTTGAGTGGGACAAGGGTTGTCAGGTTAGCCAAGGAAGCATTTGTGAAGGTTGTAAGCATGACATGGGATGTGTGGATTCATGCTTTTTCACATGAATTTATTGGTTGTGGCTATGACTTTGAAGGCTTCCATGGTTGTATTGCAATGATTTTTTTTGCTAAATAATACATGGTGATGGATGCTTTTGGAGGCTGGGTTTTTCCCTCAACAAGGGTTTCCCAAGGTATATCTTGTGTTACAATTTTTGTGGGTATGTTGTTTATTCTCTTACATGTGGAGTTTAATTGCTTATTTGTTTCAAATCTATTGTGGGTTATGTAGAAATAGTTATATTTTTTGGTTGCAAGTTTCCTTACAAGTGGTATCAGAGCTATCGTCTTGTTATTGTAAACCTAAATTGAGTCCATGGGAATGCATGAGAGGATAAAAGAGAGGGCACGATATATGAGTTTTTTTACTACAAATCTAAAGGTTTTGGGTTTTCTGTTATGATGGGATGTTGGTAGGTTTTGGGCATGTAAAATTGTTAGGCAAAAGGGTTTTCCAGATGTTTCATTTAAATGGGGGTTTTAGGGGGAGCTTGCACAAATGACCTTTTGGGCAAAAATAGACCTCACCGTTGGATCTAGGTTAATATTTCCATAAATTTTGATATATAATATGCCCTAGTTTGGTAGAGGAAATGAAATAGTTTTTTTGTTTCAGCTCATGATGACCATCAAATTTAATCCTGTCGAAATTTTCATAACAAAAAAAAAATTCGCACTGAAAATGGTAAAAATGTTGTCTTGGTAAATGACCATAAATTTTTGTCAAGAGATTGGATTTTACACTTCTTATAGGCATTGGAAAGCTAATTCAGAGCACTACTGTTGGATGGGTAGAGGACAAAAAATAATAAAGACAAAACAATACAAAACGCAGAACAATACAAAATACCAAACACAGAACACAATGTGTTGCCACACAATGAACTATATTATATTTCATTCATCGTTTGCCCCATTGCCGATTGCATTACATGATGCCTCTATTTATAGAGGTCTTAGTTTATTTCTGGAAACATCTACATTAGCCGACAAGGGACAAATATCTACATGTTTCTAGAAAATGCTACGGCTGACCCAACTTCTAGAAAATACTTTAGCTAGCACACCCTAAACCTAAACCTAATAATCTAGAAGCATCGAACAATTAGTAGAAATTAATATTTCCAACACTCCCCCCTAATTTCTACTATCAAATTACATTGCATACAAATCCAAATCCCAAAAAGCTATTTTTCAAAAAATCTTCATATCAATTAATGCCTTCGTGAATAGTGTCTTCCAAGGCTGCGGCCTTTAATTTCTACAAATGATTCACTACCAACAATTTCCTCTTTTCATAAGATCCACTAAGAATGTTGCCTGATTTGTCACAAATGCCAATAACTTTTTGCCCCTTTGATGCCTTGCGGATCTGTTTCCCACTGGTACTGAAGTCTTCCTTATGCTTGAACATTTATACTTGAATAACCCTATGATCATTCCTGCAATTTTCTGCCAATTTGGTTCATAGTTCCATCCACAATCCATTTTGATACAACTAGCCATAAAATCTTTATTGCACTCTTTATTCCAACATCTCTTATCACAATGATTTTTCAAGCCACAAATATTACATGGATTTAAATCCCAACATCTATCCTTTGTATGCCCTTTCCTATTACAGTGTGAACATTGTGCAATCTTTATGCTTTCAATTGATTCTCTTGAACTTTTATTCATCTTTTCACTACTTGCATCATATCCAAGACCTGCATATTTTGACCTGACTGTAGTCTCAATCCCATTCCTTAATCCCTGTTCATCCTTTCCTAAACCTTTACCTTTGAAACCCATTCTTTTCATAATCTTCAAACCAATACTATTATTATCATAAAAAACATAACCTACAAACTTCTTGTCATTTACTTTCTTACACTTTTCATCACAAACACTTTCAGTTTCAGAAAAATCACATTCACTCAAATCATTTGTGTCACAAGATACATCACATACAAATGGTTTTACTTTCTCTTGTTTCAAAGTAGATAGATCCTTCTTTAGCATACTATTTTTCTCTTCCAATTTCTTCACATTTTCTTCTAAATCTTTGTTCATTTTCTCAACATCATTAAACAAATTTAACTTTTCTTCTAATTCTTTATTTTTCTCTCTAAGCTTACATGTTTCCTTCACCTGCCAATTATGTACTTCTTCCACAAATTTTAACCTATCCTCTAGCTCTTCAATTGCCTCTATATGGATACTAATTTCATTTAACAATTTAGATTTTTCTTCTCCCATTTCATTTCTTACTTTTTCCAATTCCTTCTGCAAAATATCTTTTTCACACAATAATTTGGCATTTTCTTTCTTCACCATCACTAGTTCTTCTTCTAACTTGTTTGTCTTCTCTTTTTGAACTCTACCATATTTTCCCATTGAACTCAACAATTAAACACACTTTACTCTATTTTTTTTGGAAAATTCTAAATACTTTTTTACTTCCAGAATTCAATCTTCAAACAGCTTGAAACAAACCTTTAGACAGCTAAACTTCTCACTTCTTAGTTAACACCATTTTCTGACTATGATCTTCCTTTCTTTTATAGAAAAAAGTATAATTTCTCAAATGCCATTAAATAACTACAAGAATTCAGACCATACCTTTTTTGCTAACTTGCCCTCTTTCTTGCTCAACACTTCCTATGTGGTCTTCTTCAAAATGATTATCCTTCTCATAACACAAACAATCCCCCACAATTTAGCAGTACCAACACACCACTTGCTCTTTTATCACAATCTAAAATGTGTCCAAGAACTATCCGACCTAGCTCTGATACCAATCTGTTGGATGGGTAGAGGACAAAACAATACAAAACACAAAACAATACAAAATACCAAACACAGAACACAATGTGCTGCCACACAATAAACTATATTATATTTCATTCATCGTTTGCCCCATTGCCGATTGCATTACATGATGCCTCTATTTATAGAGGTGTTAGTTTATTTTTGGAAACATCTACATTAGCCGACAAGGGACAAATATCTACATGTTTCTAGAAAATGCTACGACTGACCCAACTTCTAGAAAATACTTTAGCTCGCACACCCTAAACCTAAACCTAATAATCTAGAAGCATCGAACAATTAGTAGAAATTAATATTTTCAACAACTAAAAGATGGTGTAGGTTTGGTTTTGTGATTTTGACATTTTGTGAGGTTGTAAGAGCTCAAAAGTTAGATGTTTATTTTGAGAATAAATTAGGACATAACTTGGGCATACAGAGTAGGATTTTGGATTTTGAATAGTCAACAAAAATCTCTTGGAGAGATCTACATATTGGTTTAGATTTGGTGTAGGTTTGGCATGGTTTATTTGGTGATATATTGATCTGAATGGTTTATGATATATATATATATATATATATATATATATATATATATATTGACTATGGTAACATTGTGAGTTTATGCTTTGGGTTTCAAGATCCCTGTAAAACCTGTTTTACCTAATCAAAAATATTGTGAGTTTATGACATTGTATATTTTGGAGATTTGGATTTGATGTCATTGTATACTTCATATTTTAGATTGGTCTCATGATGATATGGTTATTAGTATTTGGTTTGGATATGTATGATCACTTGTTGGGTCTACAAGTTGTGCACTATTGTAAGCGGTCTATAATTACAAGTTGCATTTATATCTTGGTTATGGGTTGTCTTTGCCCATTGATCTTTCATTTTGATGCATATTTAGATTGGTGGCTTAGATTTGGGTTGTCTATGCCTTAAGTCACGTGATTGTCTAATTTATCTTCATGTAGAAGCGATGAGGTGTTGTTACCAGGTAAAGTCATGGTGGAGGATTGTGGTTGACTATTTTATGCTGGCAAGTTGGACACTATGAGAGTTAGTTTTTGGGTAAGTGCACCAAGACGGTGTACAAAAAAGTGGACACCCCCCGATTGGGTTATACAAAATTTTAAAAAGTGGCTAGGCTTGGTTACCAAGCCTAGAAAAAAAGCATAAAAAAGGAAACCCGATCTGGTTTTGAAACCCAGTTATGTTTCTAGGATGAAAAATCTATTCAAAACCCGATTGGGTTTTGAAGAAATAAAAATAGTGTAAAGCTCTTCTTGGGAACCCAAAAGAAATAAACCTAATATGTTACAAAGTTTACTAAACTATTTTTAAAAAAAAATTTAAACAATCATCAAAGTAATAATAACGCAGAAACAATATATACATACACATCAAGAACATGTAATCAATTACAAATATAGTTGAACAATTCCTTAAGGGTTCCTTTACATTTAAGAAGATTTTATTAATAAGTTTAAGTCTCAATTACATTCTCCATAATACTAAAATGAATAAACACATACATAATCATATAAATAAACAAATGCATAAATACAACTAATAATATGAAAGTAGATCTAATGAATAACATCCATTGCACATGTCATAGGGTATGTGAAAATAGATACAAGTACATCAATATACAATACAATATCCCATAGGATCTCAAAACACATAATACATAGATACATCAAATGAATAGAAGTATTCAAGATAAGAGCAGAATGATAATGGTATCACTATGGCAAGGAGCATCCAAGATCTGTCAATCCGAGGGGGACCCAAATGGTAAGAATACGCTACCTCTCGACTATGTGGTCACCTAATCAGGCTCCCACTCCCACCATGCAAGAGAGATAATGTACGATCTACACACAAATAATCAAATCATAAAATAATCCTAGGTGAGGAATCCTGATAGCCAAATCTACCTCAAGGATAACACAAACTACTCAAGAAGAAGAGATAATCAAAATCAAAAGGACACTCATCCAATACTAACATCTCATACCAAGTCAACATACAAATACCAAGACAAAAAATATACAACCACCTCAAAATCAATTTCAAGTGTCACAAGCACAATGACTAATAGATAAAAAATGTCATCAATAAAAGTAAACTACTGATCACTAACTCCAAAAATAAAAACACTACCAATGAATAACTGCTCATTGATTAATAAAATTCAACTATCAACAATAAATGACATCCAATCAATGAGTAACAACTAACAATAAATACACCATCAAAAGTAATATCCAACAAGTACACCACTAGAGGAAAATATATGTTAGGATTAAACCACAGACAGAAATAACAATTACATGCAAATATAACCAATAACAAAAAATAATAGATCACACAAAAAAGAACACAAGACACCAAGATTTAAGGTGATTCACCCAATCCCTGGGCTACGTCCACCAAACAAGTCTGATATTATTATGATCCAATGATTATAACCTGATTACAATTTGTAATCCCTTACAGCTCAATACTGCCATAAGAACTAACTTCGCATCACTACCATGAAACAATCCTTAACCCTAAGCTCTTTTATACAAGTATTTTTACCGCTTTAGGGTTATTTTGGGCTTGTTTATTTGGGGGATAATGAACCCTATCAGATTGTTGAAAATGAAAAAATTAAGATTAAGTTGCAAATTAGGAATCATTGGCTACTACATGAGGTAAAACATGTTCCAAGGTTGAGTAGGAATTTAATTTCAGCAGGGCAACTCGGTGATGAGGGTTGTGTAGTTACTTTACTGATAAAAATTAGAAGGTCTCAAAAGGTTCCCTTGTAGTAGCAAAAGCTATGAAAGTAGGCACCTTATATCTTTTTACAGGTCATATTGTTTCTTGTACTTTAATTTTTTTAGAGAAAAATGAATGTTCAGGAACAATTGCTGCAGTTGAGCAGGGAGAACAAATAGTTGCTATAGATTTTGATACAACATTGTGGCACAATAGAATTGGGCACATGAGTGAGAAAGGTATGAAAGTACTTCATTTAAAGAAAGTTTTACTAGGTCTGAAATGTGTTAATATAGATTTCTGTGAAAGTTATGTGTATGGAAAACAAAAGAGAGTGAGTTTTGCAAAGACTAGGAAGGAAAATAAAAAGGAGAAATTAGAGCTTGTGCATACCGATGTATGGGGACCAAGTCAGGTATCTTCCCTTGAAGGCTCTCATTACTATGTTACATTTATTGATGAAACAACTAGAAAGGTATGGGTTTATTTCCTTAGACAAAAATCTGATGTATTTCAAACTTTTAAGAAATGGAAATGCTTGGTTGAAAATGAGACTGGTAAAAAATTAAAATGTATCAAATCTGATAATGGTGGTGAGTATTGCAGTCATGAATTTGAAGATTATTGCTCCACTAATGGTATTCGTAGACAAAAAACTATTCCAAGGACTCCACAGGAAAATGGAGTGGCTAAACGCATGAACAAGACTATAATGGAATGCACAAGGAGCATGAGGTTGCATGTTGGGTTGCCCGTACACATATGGATGGAGGCTATCAATACTACTGTATATTTGATTAATAGAGGTCCCTCTACTCCTTGGAGCTGTGGTATTCCAGAGGAGGTATGGACTAGTAAGAAGGTGAGTTATTCTTTTCTCAAGACCTTCAGTTGTGAAGGAGTTGCTCACATAGATTCTGAAAATAGAACCAAGCTAGAAGCTAAGTCAAAGAAATGTGTATTTTTTGGATATGGCATTAATGAATTTGGTTATAGGCTTTGGAATTTTGAAAATCATAAAATTGTAAGAAGCAGGGATGCCATACTCAATGAGAGAGTGTTGTACAAAGATCTATTGCAGCAACATGAGAAGAAAGAAGATGATTATGTAGTGTTGGATGTTACTCCAAAAGTTGATGTTCTAGTCATTTCTCATTATGTGCAACAATCGCAACAACAAATACCACACACACCGTGAATGTTAAATTGTGAACAAGGCAAATTAGACCTCCACAAAGATTTTCTCCCTCTTTGTATTCTATTTTACTTACTGATGCTGGTGAACCCAAAAGTTATGATGAAGCTGTGCAGGGGGATACTAAGATTCAATGGGAGTTTGCAATGAAAGATGAAATAGAATCTTTGCTGAAGAATAAGACATGGGATTTGTGCAAGTTGCCTATAGGTAAAAAAGATTTACAGAATAAGTGGGTTTACAAATTGAAATAAGAGGAAGGAGGTAAGAAAAGATTTAAAGTCAGGTTAGTTGTGAAAGGATTTGCACAGAAAAAAAGAATTGATTTTGATGATATATTTTCTCCTGTTGTTAAGATGACTTCTATCCGTACTATTTTAAGTCTTGTGGCTATTGAAAATTTGCATTTAGAGCAGCTTGATGTTAAAAAAACCTTCCTTCATGGTGATTTGGATGAAGAAATATATATGGCTCAACCATGGGGATTTGAGGTCAAAGGTAAGGAGAACTTAGTGTGGAAATTGAGGAAAAGTTTATATGGCTTGAAGCAAGCACCTCGGCAATGGTATCTAAAATTTGACAGGTTTATGCATGAGCATGGCTATAAAAGGTGTCATTTAGATTATTGTGTTTATTTTAAGAGGTTGGATGATGATAGCTACATTATTTTATGTTTATATGTTGATGATATGCTTGTAGTTGGGTCTAACATGGATCATATTAAGGGGTTGAAAAGCCAGTTAGCACATGCATTTGCTATGAAGGATATGGGGGTAGCAAAACAAATCCTTGGTATGAAGATTTGTAGAGATAGGAAAAATAGAACATTGACACTATCTCAGGTTGATTATGTTGAGAAGGTGTTGCAACGTTTCTCTATGGAGAATGCTAAAGCTGTCAGCACACCTTTACCTGGTCATTTGAAGTTGACTAAGGAGATGTGTCTTAAGACACAAGAAAAAGGAGGATAAGATGTCTAAGGTACCCTATGCTTGACCTTTAGGAAGCTTGATGTATGCCATGGTATGCATTAGGCCAGCTATTGCACATGCAGTGGGAGTTGTTAGCAGGTATATGAGTCATCCAAGAATTGAGCATTGAAATGTAGTCAAATGGATTCTCAGATGTTTGAGAGGAACATCCAATAAGTGTCTACACTTTGGGGGCTCTACTACTAATTTACAGGGCTATGTTGACTCAGATTTGGTAGGGGATATTGATACCAGGCAAAGTACTACAGGTTATGTCTTTATTGTTGGTGGGGTAGCTGTGAGCTGGGTTTCTAGGTTACCGAAGATTAATGCTCTATCCACTACAGAGGAAGAGTATGTTGCTACTACAGAGGCAGCCAAGGAGATGATATGGCTTCAGTTCTTCTTAGAAGAATTCGGACATCCTTAGAAAGATAATTATTTGTTTACAAATAGTCAAAGTGCCATTCATCTTGCAAAGAATTCAACTCTTCATTCAAAGACCAAACACATATAGTTGTGGTACCATTTCATTCAGTTAGTTTTGGAGGATGGACAGTTAAAGCTGGAGAAGATATATATAAATGACAATCCAATAGATTTGTTGACCAAGGTAGTAACAAGGGATAAGTTGAACTCCTCTTTAGCTTTAGTTGATCTTCTAGACTAAACATCAATAAAAGAATAGCAGAGTCCAGGGTGGTTTGATCTAGTGGGAGCCTCATAGAGTAGCGGCATAGCTACAGATCAATCTCCAAGTGGGAGATTATTGTTTAGTGTGGAGCATGATCAGTCCCCAAGTGGGAGATTGTTAGATTGTGGTGACTGATCAAGAAAGTACTGTATATACTTCATAAATAAAATTTTTTGGGTCCTATTTTATCAAATTTTTGGGCCGACATGTAATTATTAATTATAACCCTAAAGTAGTAAATATACTTGTATAAAAGAGCTTAGGGTTAGGGATTGTTTCATGGTAGTGATGTGAAGTTGGTTCTTGCGGCAGTATTGAGCTATAAGGGATTACAGATTGTAATCAGATTATAATCATTGGATTGTAATAATATCAGACTTGTTGTTTGGTGGACGTAGCCTAGGGATTGGGTGAACCACATTAAATCTTGGTGTCTTGTGTTCTTTTCTGTGTGATCTATTATTTTCTACTATTGGTTATATTTGCATGTAATTGTTATTTTTGTTCGTGGTTTAATCCTAATTATATATATATATAACCATAAAGGAGACTTAGACTACATACTATAAAGTTTCATCATATGAGCCAAATCTAGAGTTACTCTAGCAGTCTCTTAGGACCCCAACCCCCTAGTGACTCTATGCGAAACCAGAATACCCTCTCGTGATGATGAGAAAACTAGTCATACCTCTCAAGGTATCATCTCCATCTCATCCTTGGTCTGTACAAGCACTCAAGGCATGGATGAGGAAAAATATCTAACTTATCTTTTTAATGTATATCAAAGCAAAGAGCTAGGCAAGATATTTTAATTACTGTGTTATCACTTGTTACACAACTTACAATGAGTTACCCTGGCAACCACTTTGGACCCCGACGCCCCTTGCAAGCCACTCTCATAGACATGCTCCTAGACTACCTTCTCAAAAATCACAAACCACAATAGTGTCCCATACCACAAAAAATAATATTGATTGAATTTGGTTTCTTAACAGGCAACCCAAAAAAATAACATTAGTTCTCAAAACCCAAGTTCTCAAAATCGCTCAATAGCACAAAACTCATAAAACATAAATCTCAATTCAACTAATAAAGTTCATCATGACATCTAGTCAAATAATCATAAAAGAAATCTCAAAAACCGCCTCTAGTTCACATCCTAACTTGGCCAATTAAACAACTCACAAAGAAAAATCATCATGAATAAACATCACAAGACTAAAATAGAATATTAGAAAACACATAGTTTTCAGCCATGTGATTTAAATCCACCGATTTCTCTTGTTTAGTTTGGGTCATAAGGATGTGTTTAGAAATAAAGTAAGAATATATATGTTAATAGAAATTGTTATGCTGATATACTTATTTAAAATAATAAATATTTAAATATCCAATCTTTTTGTGCATATAAAATATCATACAATATTATCATGTTATTAATTTAAATAATCTTAAATCATAAATGATTTAATTAATAACCTAAATGTATATTATTATATTTAAATATTGTTATTAATTTTAATTTCTAAAATATTAATATGACTTTTATTTAAGTCTAATATTAATATTTTTTTTCCTTTGATTCATAATGCAATTAGAGATAAAATTATAAATTTAATTTAATTATTTATAATTTATCTCATAAAGTCAAATAGTTATTAACTAAATGATTAGAAAGTGGACTCTACCACAACATCTCTTAAAATGAAATACAATTATAAATATTTATTTATTAACTTCTCTCTTGCATTAATAAATATTAAATTATTTATATGTAGCTAAGAGTTTAATTAGATTTAAAAAATCACTAATATTACTAAAATTCACTTTGTATAAATGAATAATATTTATTTAAATTTTTAGAAATTAATAAATAATTTAAGTTTTTTTATTTTTAATTAACTAATTTATTTTTAATTAATTAATTAAATTTTTAAATAAATAAATCTAAAAATTAAATAATATTTTTATAAAATAAAAATAAACATACAATTAGTATTTTTGCATGTCTTTGATCTCTCAAATGATGCAAGCATACTACACTTAGTTTTCTATTTTTAGAATATTTGTTTTCACATGCATGCAACCACACTATACTTAGCTTTCTATTTTTAGCATAATTGTTTTCACATGCATGCATAAGTTCAATTAAAACATGCTTTCCTCTCAATTAATATTTTTTCCTTTTTCCAATAAACATTGCAATTAAATTATTTTAGATATAAGAAGAATATTCATTTATGTTTAGAAAATTCATGATAATCACATAGTTCTGATGACAAATTTAAAGTTGAAACCCTAACTGTTCAACTTATTATTTTTTTCTACATTTCAATAATCAAATTTTCCTTGTATTATCTAAATGAGTTTAAAAGAATATAGTTGTAATAATTTTCTACAATTTTTCTGCAATCAAGTTATGTTGATTAATAAGTTTCCCTTTTTCAGAATCTACAACATAATTTCTTATTCAATAATCAATATAGTAAATTAATAAGCAATATGCAAACACTTAGGAAGATACAAAGTAGACAGATCTTTCAATAAAATTCTACAATGGGTTTTCAATCCCTACCTCAAAATCACAGCTAAAATCTGAGACAATTTGTGAATGAATGCAAATCTTGACCTCCTGAAACTTTCAACAATTCTTTTGATCCAATTTCGAATTTTGCTCCCCAAAACCTGTGTATCTAGAAATGAGCTCTAATTTTCTTAATAAAGAGTTTTTCCACCCAAATTAGGGGTTTGATCATGCAATCATACAAAAACTATTTGTCTTTAATTACTATATTTTAATTTTCATGCACACACTTTATGCAATTTAATTAAAATAGACTTTATTATATTAAAGCTTTCTCTCCTTTATTAAATCATGCGACATTTTTTAATATAATACTTATTAATTTTACCAATAATATTATTTAGAGTTTATTAAAAATAAAACTCCTAAATAAATCATTATTAAATAAAATAAATATAAATATGCCTAAATTATAACTTTAATCAAATCTTCTAAATTTAATTCTTTCATGCACATTTAAAAAAAAAATTAATTAAAATATTCTTTTATATTTTATTTTCCTCCACTTATTAATTAGTGCAAGCACTAATTACAACATAGTTTATTATTTAAATTAATAATAATAATCAAAGCTCATTTTTAAATGCAACTCTAATTTAATTATTAAATAAATAATTATAATAAAGCAATATTAAATTTTTAATATTTTAATATTTTAATTATCTATTTTTGTTCAACTTCTTAAATTAAATCTTTTAAACTAAAGTACATATTTAATTAATTAAATATCATCATATTATAATTTCTCTTTAACCAATTTTCTAAATTAAGACTTTTAAATTAAAGCACATATTTAATTAGTTTTTAAATAAATTAAATATTCTCATGCTTTATTACTTTATTTTTTAATCAAATAATATTTAATAATTCTCAATATTATATGATTAACCAAAATATTATAATTAAATCATTTACCAAATAAATCACATAGCGAAATTCACATAAAAGCAACATTACCAAAACAGATCGAAACTCAAAATCAAACAACACAAATAAAGATAAACTCATAGGTTTTAATAAAGGGTGGAAAGTCAGTTACGAGTCCTCCTTGCAAGACAAGTATTTAGGCTATCTTTGGGATTGGACCTGAACATTATCTCCCCATTCTTACCATTGAGTTATTGTGATAGGGCACGCTCATCTTGGCAATTCAAGGAAGTCGATGTTCGGCACTTACATTCTGCATAAAAGATGAGCATGTACATGTATATAAATATATCTAAACTAAATAGGCAATGACAGGGAGTGGTACATTGTGTAGATCTTGACTAGCAAGTGGCCACGACTCCCTCCCTTAACCACATCAAACACGACAAATAAAAAGATAAAACAGACACATGCACCATACCATGCAAGTATGGGGTAAGAACCATAATAATTATAAGTCAAACATCAAATGCTTAGATAAAATAATGCATCGTTACAAATATGAAGTAATTGTCATTAAAGAATCATTTGACATTGCTATGAAAGAAATCATATTATTAACTACGAATCATTAAAGCATCATTAATGCACCAGTAACCATAATCATTAAACAACACATGAAATATAGTCAACTAAGTAATCATTGTTGATATATGTCTAGTCTAAGTTATGAAATAATATACTTGAAACTAATACATCCATGAAATAGGCATAAAAGAGTTTGGTAAATATAATGGAAAAGCAAACTATAGGTGGGCACTACAAATAGGGTCCACTCCGGAAGCCATAACTTTCACATCCAGACTCCGATTGACTCTGTTTGAAATGTGTTAGAAAGATATTGAAGAGATCTACAAAATGATGCAACTAAAATAATATTAGGTAATCAATATTTTATTTTCCACCCATTATAATCAATCATGGTCTAAAATAAATAGTCATTATTTTCCAAACATGGGGCGAATAGGTAGGTTATGATAGTTTTTATCTTCCTATCATCTCTCTCACTCCCTCTATCCCTTTTTCACACACAAAATCACTCACTCATTCACTCACTAACTCCTAATTTGTCTCTCGCTAACTCTTAGCTTCTCTCATTCTCACACTAACTCCTAACCTCTCTCTCTCTCTCTCTCACACACACACACACACACACACACACACACACACACACACACACATATTCCCTTGTCTCTCTTACTCTCTATCCTATCCCACCCTCTCTCTCTCTCTCTCTCTCTCTCTCTCTCTCTCTCTCTCTCTCCATATTTCTCACTCTTTCCATCCTATCCCCCCCCCTCTCTCTCAGTATCTCTCTCTCCCCCCTTTCTCTCCATCCTAACCTATTCTCTCCATATTTCTCACTCTCTCTATCCATGTACAATCCCCTCTCACTCTCTTCATTCTATCCCGCTATCTCTTTCTCTCTCTATCTCTCTCTCGCTCTCTTATCCTATCCCCTACTCTCTTTCTCCCTCTCCCTCTCTCTATGACCCATAATCCCTAATCCCCCTCTCTCTCCTTGACCTCTGATCATTGAATGGGAACTTCACGTAGAGAGAGAGAGAGAGAGAGAGAGAGAGAGAGAGAGAGAGAGAGAGAGAGAGAGAGAGTGGGGGATAGGAAGAGGGAGATGAGATAGGATAAGAGAGAGTGAGAGAGGGATGAAGTGGTGGAGAGGACATAGGAGAGAGAGATTAGTGAATAGGATATATATATATATAGAGAGAGAGAGAGAGATTAGGGGATATGATAGAGAGAGAGAAGGGGATAGGAAGAGGGAGAGGGGATAGAATAAAAGAAAGTGAGATAGAGATGGAGAGAGTGAGAGAGATGAAGTGATGGATAGAGAGGGATGTAGGAGAGAGAGATTAAGGGTAACAAGTTAGATAGAGAGAGAGAGGTTATTAGTTAGTTAAAGAATGTGAGAGGTAAGGAAAAGTAAGAGATATATCTTAGGATTTATTTAGTTAGTGAGTGATTGTGTGTATGTTTTTTTGAGAGAGAGAGATAATTAACACAATGTTAGTATTCGTGTTTAAATATTGATTATGCATTTGGAAAACAATGACTACCTGTTTTAGATTATGCTTAATTCAAATTGATGGAAAATAAAATTTTGATGACATAGGATTGATTTCTACATAATGTTGTAGGTCTCTTCAATATCTTTCTAACATATTTTGAACGAAGTCAATTAGACTTCGTATGTGAAAGTTATGACCTTCGGAGTAGAGCCTACTTTTAGTTCTTCAAAACCCGATCAGGTTTTGAATGTAGTTTTTCATTTCATAACCTGATTGGGTTATGCCTTGGTAGCAGAGGGAAATGACCCAAAGGCTTGGGAGAATGTTTTCCCTCCAATTTTTTCCCTTTAAATTTTTTTTCATCTTCTAAGATGAATTCTTGTCTTTGCCTTCATTAGGTTTTCTAATGAGTGGGTATCTCTAAAATCACCACCATAATCTTACAGGTCTTCTTAGTTTTCTAACCATATAAATTTTTCCTTTTTTGGACAACATTAACATTGTAAACTTTAATTACTTCTACCAATGCCTTGACATTCCTCATGGAAATATTTCTACCATTTTTTAATAAATTTTTATATACTTAACCAAATTCAAAATAAATTATATATTAGTATTCTACACTTTATTCTATACACTTTTAAAAAAAAGTTTTCATTTTTTATTATTTTGATACAAGTTATGCTAAACATATGAACAAGTACCAAAATTTCAAGATGTAGTGAGTTCAATAATTCATAATAAATAAAATACTCATCATAAAATTAGAAAAAAATACACAACTTTTAGATATGAATCTCAACTATCATCCTACCAAAGGGATATGCAAGATACTAAATATAACTCAATTTTTTGTGTTGCACACGAAAACAACTATGTTATGTTTTCTAAAAAATCAAGGATTATTTTGTATGTGTGCAAGGTTTGATCCACCTAATCTTATCCAATTTTTAAAAACTCTAGTGATTTAGAAAGAAGATTCAGAGTCATACAATTTATATGTTTTATACATCTTGTCATTTTTAGTGGATGACCGTCAAATGTCTCATCCAAGTTCAAGTTTACCTAATTCCAAAAGAAAGGTGTCCACTTATACCCCTCTTTTTGTACACCATCTTAGTGCACTCACCCTTCTTGGTTCATAGATGTTATCATGGTGCCATGGATTTTGGTATGACATAATTGGATATATAGGTACATCCTTGATGTTCATTGGTTTGGATTCCTGATTTAGTTATGGTGGTATGTCTTCTTGGTTGAGGATCATGGCTATTTGGTTTCTTTTGAGGAGCTCATGATGTGCACTTTGAGTTCTTTGATGTTTTGATGCCTTGGTTTATTTTCATAGTTAGAGGATGGTTTTTTCATCATGATGTCATGGATAGCTTGGATACACGGTTTAGTGGCAGCTTGTGATAGTGATGAGGTGGTAGTGTAGGATTAGTTCTTGGTTTGTACCTTTTGGGTTTGGAGATCTTGGTTTTCACTTGGTACTGACACTTTGGTTGTGTCTATAGACCTGGAGGATCTTTATGTAGGAGATGGATTTATGATTCCATGGGTGACTTGGTACCACAGTTGAGTGGGAGTTGTTAGCATTGATATACTTATTGAGTGTTTACCCATGTTCGAGGTTTCTCCTAGATCTTGTTTTTGCAGAAGCATCTATGACATTTTCATGGTGCACTTTTTATCTTCATGGTGTGTGTAGATGGTTCTTCATGGTATGTGGACATGGTTTGTATTCATGTTGTGTGGATATGATTGCATCTTGAGGACTTGTGAGGTTCTTGGTAAAAGTGTGGTTTATGCTTTTATTTGACATGTTATCCTTGGTGTGAGGATGGTTTCATTATTATGTCATGGTATACTCTTGATACACGTTTAGATTTTTTTGACATGTTATAGTATGTTCATGTGGAACATGTTGTCTCTTTTGAGATGGTAAGATCATGTTGTCATGTTTATGTTCCTAAGGCCATGGTTGGAACTTTGACATTGATCTTAGTTTAGTTTCTTGGTATTGAGTACATTGATCATTTGCTGGATACTTCATGATATTGCTATGTTGCATTTGGAGTTTGCATGTATTTATTGGTTATAGGTGCCCATGGATACTTAGAGATAGTGGTGATGTTGATTTCTCTTGGATTAGAGAAGTATTTGTTGGGACGGTTGATGGTTTCAACAGGAAGTTTAAGGGGCATTCACCTTATATGGACTTTAGAGGAGATTGTTCTTAGTTGAGTCTTTCTTGGAGACTTGGCTATCTTGATGAGCATTCTCATTCCCCACTCTTGGTCCACTCGACAGTTTTTTTACTTGAGAGGTATAACCCATTGTTTCTCTTAGGTACATTATATTTATGTTTATCTTTCATGGATATGGATCTTGAGCTATGGTACATGAGTTAGTTCTAAAGGGTTCATTATAGAGATGGTTTAGTTCTTAAGGGTTCATTTTTTTCAATGGACCGCGAATTTTGGAGAAGGAAGGAATTTTCAAAAAGGAGGATGTTCTGAAAGGAGAGATTCTTCTCTACAATTTTTGGGGCATAGCAATTAGCATTAGTGTCTAGGTAGACGCTTGTGATTTTCACATATCTTAACATGCTCTTTTTTTCCTGTCTTCATCATGTCTGTTGAATGTTTTCTGAGGAATTCTTGTGATGAATGGTTTCAATAATATGCATTCCTGTTATGAATATTAAATCTTTGTTTATTGAAAAATCATAAGATCTATATAACCCTCTTTTAGTAGATTAAGGAATGGGAAATTATCGAGAAGGGTTTGTTTTGAAATCAAAAATTTAAATGGAAAATTTTGACCAGTTGGCCGTATTCTTCCTATCAGAGATTAGTCAGGATTGTTATTAAAAAATATATATTTTAAATTAATTTTAAATGGGGGGTTATTGTTATACAGATTTAATCAAATATATATATATATATATTTTAAAATGTTATCATAAAATTTCTTATATATAAAAAAGAAATTTTAAAAATAATAAGTGGGAGGTGGGGGCAACCACCTCCCCCACCCCCCTTTGGCATTTAAGTCACCAACAGTCACTGCTGGTGCAAGGACTGTGTTAGCGAAGTTGCCACAAGCCCTACATCAGCAGGCTTGCCACGCACGACAACCACCCTTTATAAGGGTCGACGTATATTTAAAGCTGCAAGTTTTTTTCAAGTTTTATTAAAAAGTTAAAATTAGATTATATTAAATTTAAAATTTATAAATTTTAAATTATTAT
The DNA here is from genome assembly GCA_028749045.1 of Cupressus sempervirens. NCBI lineage: Eukaryota > Viridiplantae > Streptophyta > Pinopsida > Cupressales > Cupressaceae > Cupressus > Cupressus sempervirens. Next base: position 446,530,202 of record CM053787.1, read on the forward strand.
GTTATTTATTAATAATTTTTATTAGTATGCTTATTATTATTAATTCATTTATTAATATACAATTTTATATTATTATTAATAAACTTGTTAATATTTATTATTAAGTAATTAATAAGCATTTATATTAATATTAATTAATAAATAAAGTATTAACTAATATTAATATGGATCTTTTTAAGATAGGAGATTATTAATTAATTTAGTTAAACTTTATTTAACTAGGATTAATTAATAATGAAAGATAATTGATTAAGTATTAAAATACAGATTTAAAAATAAAAATAAAGCCATAGATTATTACATTGAAAATCAGCAACGTTGTGAATTATTTAAAAACAAGAATGGGTTATTTGTAAGGGTAAACTGTAAGATTATTTACTTGGAATATACATTGGAACCAAAATTGAAACCTTTATCTTTTAACCCAACCATGTGATTTAAAACAAGAAAAAATATGAACTTACACCTTGTCTTCTATGCGATGTTTATGATTGGGGTTTTGGGGTTGATTAGGTGTTGACTAGTTTAGGTTGTTACCAAAGGCTCGAGAGTTATGTGACTGTGATGTTATGATGTTTTGATCTCGATCTTTTTAACCCAACCATGTTATGTGATGGTATGATCTATGTTGAGTGTGTTTATATTGCTGATTATTGTTTTCAGTGCCTTATGGATTAGCGAGACTTATGTTTTGAGATATTTGATTTAACAATTTTTGAGTACTCGATCAGTTATACTTGGGTTACTTTCTAGTCACCTTGATGGGACTGAAGTGTTTTCTTGATCTTGGTGATGTCATGTTGTGACATGTTTGACTTGACCATTTTGGAGTCTTTGAACAGTATTATTTTGGGATACTTTCTGGTTGCTCGTTGAGAATCGATGGATATTGTGATCTATCTTTGATGCTTTCCAGTTGCTCACAGAGAATTGATGTGATTATTATGATTATATTATGGTGCTTTCTAGTCACTTGTACAAGACTAAGGTGATATATTATGATTCTTTGATTTGTGATTTTATGAGCCTAGGGTAGGTTATCTACTTGTAGTGTCGAGAAGTGGCTTACAATGGGGGCTGGGGACCTTAAGTGGTCCTAGGGGTAACCTATTGTAAGTTTTTTTAATAAGTAAAAACATTACACTAAATGGGGATTAAAATGAACCTAATAAGATAATTGTATGTTCTCACCCATGCCTCAAGTGCTAGTACAGACTAGGATGGGAGTAGAGAGAATGCTTGGTTGCGACCTTGCATTTTGTAGTATGCCTTGTTAGTACGAGGGGATCCTAGTGGTTGCATGGGGATCAATAGAGACCTTGGAGTCCTAAGAAACTGCCAGGGTAAGTCCTACATGATTCATGCGATGACACTTGCTCTCTTACATAGTAGGTTCCCTATGTGTCTTGTGTGCCTCTAGGATTAGATGTCATTCTTTATTAGAACCTTTGAGTTAGAATACTTTTAGGATTTCCTAGACTTAGAGAGTATTTGTGATATGTGATTTGATATCCTGTTTGGGACTTGAGACTATCTCCTTAGTGTGGTGGGAATGGGCCATTTAGGTTCCATGCAGTCGGGTGGTAGTGCTTTTTCACTCTTATCATTGAGATCCGTTCATAATCACTGTGGTTGGTGCTTCGTGGGATTTTTTTTTATCATGTTAGATGATGTTATTTACTAACGCATTTCCTTATATTGATGATTAACATGTGATAGGTGATGTTATCTACTTTGTAGGATCATCTTATGCTTTATTCTAGCATGTTAGATTTTTTTATGTTTATGTTGTAGTATGTTTAGTAGTGACGTCCCTATTACGATAGTACCAACGATCTGATCGATGGTTTGGGATGTTACGTGCGAGGGATGGCTAGGGCCCACACTGGTCTTATGATGCTATTAACGATTGGGAGGAACCGCGTACTTAGTTAGTTGTGTTTTATGATGGATAGTTGTATTTCATGTTGGATATTTATATCTTTTATGATGGATGGATGTATCATGTATAGTGGATGGTTTCATTTATTTTATTGTACTTGTATCATGGATTCGAGGAGGAGGATGTATCCTTATTTCTACATATGTATATTCTTTTAGCCTTTCATACATTATGACATGTATAGTGGTTGATTGAGCATTCCCAGTTTCATTTGCCAAGAGGCATTCAAAACAAATGTATATTATAGACTTTGGACTTTCTAATTATTCTTTCATGTGGATGTGGTAGTTGTTAGACTTAGAATTAATTAATTTACATGTGACTCAACGTCTTGGGATCCTTAAGGAATGTAACCTATTATGTATGCTTTTAGTTGATTGTATGTTATTGCTTCCGCTACTATGTGTTTGATGTGTATGATTATCTTTCTTGTTTTTTTTTAATAAAAAAATGTTTGGCAAACTTAGTAAAACTTTAGGTTAATTCTTTTGTATCCCTTGGCAGGGCGTTACATCTGGTATCAGAGCCCGAGTTTCTACATTGGGAGCTTTGGGTATATCAAAATGCCACTAGTGTTAACTAGTTGAACAAAAATGAAACTTCGAACTGTTGTGTATATCAACTTTAAACTGAAACTTGAACTAGTTGAACTGACATAGAACTTAAACTTTTAGTTGTATATTTTTCATACTTCAACACTTAGACTTCAAAATTGAAACTATACATAAACCTAAATATAGGCAAAACTAAAAGTTGAAACTTATTCTATTTTCAAAACATGTATCTTTCATCTATGCTTAAGTAGTATGCCTTTGATTATCTTTGTGAACATTATGTTATTCTTGTTTAGAGTGTTTGGGGATCTATTTCAATATTTTTTTAAAGAATGAATGTTGGATCAATATGTTTTTCAATTTACTATTAAACCAGAATCATATTGCTCTATGTGACTGAAAGTAGTATGTTATATGGTTATCATAGTACCTTGTTATCTCAGATATTATTCTTGTAGTGTTCTCAGTGGAGTCATATTCTCCTACAGGGGGAAAGGGTCTAATGGGACCTGCAGAGTGAGTTCTTAGATTTACCATCCTTGTAGGCTTCCAGGAGTAAGCCTAAGTCTAGAGGGGTGGATGTAGTGCCTGCCCCTAGTTCACATTTATGTTATCATTATCGAACTCTTTTAGGCTAGTTGTATGCTTATGATTAGTGGCATTTTTAAAAGATTATTAGATATTGTTTTTACATCCAATTTATTATATGATGAGATTACTTGGTACTCTATATTTCATGCATGCATAATGATTATATGTAGGTTGCAGGTACCAAGTATCGACTTCCCTAAATTGCCAAGATGAGCATACATTATCGCATTATCTCAATGGTAAGAGAGGGGAGATAAATTCTTGAGTCCAAATCCTAAACCTTTAAGCCATTTTTCCTAATTGAAAATTAGGACAAGTATTTGAGTTGAGTACCCTCCGAATGCGTCAGATGATGTTAATTCATGATTATAACCCTTTAGTTCAAGTTTGTATGTGTTTTACTATGATGGGTTTTCATATGTTGTCTTATGAGTCTTTGGTAAATATTCTATTAATTATGTCTAATTAAAAGATTAAATTAATGATTTAATTTAATGGAAAATTATTATGGTATTTTAAATATTTAATTATGTTTAATTAATTGAGAAATTAATTAAATAAAAGAATTAAATTTGAAGATAAAAGTTATAAGGATAATTTTAGAATGTGATAATATTTATTTAATTTAATAATAATATATTTAGAGTTCATTCTTAAATAAATGCTAAATAATATTATTATTTAAGTTAATAAATATTTTATTAATTAAGTTTCGAAAATAAATTTAAAAGTGAAAATATATTAATTTATTAAAATTTTTAAGTTCGCATGATGCGTGCATGAGATTAAAATATAAGAAATTAATTAAAAAGATAAAACAAGTATATTTAATAAAGATATTTTATTTGTATAAAGTGCGCATGAGATTAAATTTAATAAATCAATTAAAATAGAAGTCAAGTAAAAAGTAGAATAAAGTAATTTAATTAATTAATCAATGTGCATGGAAAAGATAAAAAGAAAGATAAATAAAAGTGAATTTTGAGTTAAGAGTGGTGAGCAAGGAGTTCTCTAGGGTGAATGCACAATTAGTGCCCCAATTTTTGGGAGAGAACTCCATATCACAACTTGGGGGTTCATTTTTTTTAATGGACCGCAAATTTTGGAGAAGGAAGGAATTTTCAAAAAGGAGGAGGTTCTGAAAGGAGGGATTCTTCTCTACAGTTTCTAGGGCGTAGCGATTAGCATCAGTGTCCAAGTAGATGCTTGTGATTTTCACATATCTTAAAACGCTATTTTCTTCCTATCTTCATCATGTTTGTTGAATGTTTACGAATGCAAGGGTCATTGCGAACAAAATACTTACTAATTACTTAGCATGAGAAGGATCTCTCATGTGTCTAGTGTATTTGTATGCAATAAACATTCTCATCATCCTAGCATTTATGTTCTGATGCTTATGTTCGCTTGCTACATTAAAAGGAACAAATATTCTAGTCATTCTAACTTCTTGTGCTTTAATGGTTACATCTAATTCCAAAAAAACTAAGACAAATGTCAAATTCATATTCTTATGATTACAATGTCAAATTCGTATTCTCAAGTTCCAACTATTTTGAATGAACAAAATCTGCCATCCACTTATCAAAAAGTGTAACATCTGGCCAATTAAAATTTAGAATATCATGCTGCTTTTTAATTACATATTCTCTAATTTTATCAATTTCACCAAAATCTCTCCTCAAAGAATCATAAAATAATTGCACTTTTACAACTTCTTCAGTTGTAGCTGAACACCATGCATTTCCTTTCTCATTTATGACCTTATTCATTTGAAGGCATAATAGGTCATTCAATTCATGTGCCCATTCCTCCTTATTTTTCAACTTATCCCTTTTATCTATGGCATGTTGGAATAGTTCAAAATTAATACTTTTGTACTTGTCAAGATAATTTATGATCCTCTTTTGCAATTCAACTCTTTCATCATCAAATTTTGAGAGATCATTGGTCATATCATAAGTCTTTTCTATATATTCACAAGATAAAACTGATAACATAAAAACATAGAAGAGTAACACCTTTATTCCTTCTACTCCATTTGTTGACAATTGTCTTTACGACTTCATCATTTTTTTTTCTCTCATCCCATATATTTATTGCCTTTATTAATTTCTCATAAAATTATGGCCAATCAATTTTATTTACTAAATACATGATGGCTTTCCATAACTTATCCTCATACTGAATATTTAGCTCCACATGTAATGCCCATAGTTTACTCTTTTCTTTTTCAAAATCTTCTACAATATAAGATTCTAGCCTTTCTAGAGTATCTAGTATTTCTATTAAAGGAGTTGATTTAAATGGTTCAACTGGTGGATAGGGATAAGTAATTCGGGGCTGGCTTGACTCTCCCACTTTTCTCTTTCCTAGTTGCTTGTCCATTTGGGCTACTTGGGTCTCCAATTGATGCATCGTGTTCCCTCTTTCCTCGTATGCTTTCAATATTTCTTTAAACTTGGCTTTGGGCTCCAAGAATTTATTTGTATCTTTTTCAGCAACCACCACCCTAAAGTCCATCATTTCCCTAGTCATCTTAGACACTTTTTCACTGTCAACCTCATCTACTACATAGACCATGAGGCTACCTGTATGCTCAGCACTTGAAATTTCCTATAGCCTAGTTTTATCTCTCTTTTTAATAGACCATATCACCAATACTTGGTGATCATTGCTATACTTTAATCCTCTATGTGCCTATAGGATCTCTTCCTTAGTTTTAAATTGAGTATCTTTTGCCTTCCGAATAGAATAAAAAATCATAACATTGGCTATGTCCCACTCAGGAAAGATTAAAAATCTTGAATCTTTCAATGATTGCCTTCCCCCTTTAGGGGTTAATTGTGCAAATTCCTCCATGAAGTTAGCTCTAACTTCTTCTTCAATTTTAGAGTCCAACTTATTAGGTTGCTCTACTTTTATTAATTTGCACTTATTCTCAAAATTACCAATATTTCTTCTCCACGAAAATTGGGCAAAAATTCTAGTCTTTACAAAATTTTCATCATCAATGAATTTTTGGGTGGCTTGTGCTATCATAGGGTCTATTTCCTTACCTCAATAATCTACAATAGTAAGATCAAAAGATGGTACATGAGGCTCTTTAGGTTCTCCTCCTTCAATGTTAGCAATTATGACCACAATGTCCCTTTCCCCTCCAATTTGCCTCAGTTGTTCTCTCAAAGATGCTTCATCATCTATTCTAAGTAGAGTTTGGGTAGGTGAATATTCTTCCACATGAGAAGATGACCCTTTTTCTAATCTCTGCTTCTTTGAAACATGTGTGTTAGGTGGGCTTTCAAACCTTTCCCTCTTGTATGGGGGAACATCCTGTATATTCTTGGCCACCACATACCCGACATGTTTTTGCAACGTATACTGCTCCAGGGTCATAATCATTCTGTTGGCCATCCTCCTCTCAACATCAATAGCCTTGTTTGGGTATTCTTTTGTTATGATTTCTTTCTTCTCATTCAGTGTTTGCATAATCCTAGCAAAATTATCCATTAACACATCTATCTTCATTCCCCAATTCTTTCTATATGATAGAGGATCATGATTTGGTTCAAAAGCATTTATAAAATCTAGAAATTTACTATATACTATCCATTTCTCTTTCCTAAGCTCTTGTTCTTGTAAAGAGAACCTATTCCTAATTATATCGCCAAGAAAGTATACAATTTTCTTCTGAGCTTTGGCTTTACTCCTTTCTCTAAGGAGGTCATAAAATCCTTCATAATCTAAAAAGTGGACATGGGATTGAGTCATCTGATATTTATCTAAGAATTTTCCCAAGTTCCTCCATCCCTTTTTGACAAAAAAAAAATTGTGAATAATAGTAATCATTGGAAAGAAAGTACCTTTAGATTTACCAAGCAAATCCCTCTCCTCAACTGATCCAATTTTCCATAATAATTTAGCAATCCCCACTTTCAAAGGCACCTAGTATGGCAACACGTGGTTTTCCCAAAAAGCCATAAACTCTAAAAATAGGATACATAACTATATCACCCCAATTATGGCTTACCAACAATCCTCTAATATGGCCCTTAGGTCTTATCAACTCTAATAGAGGTTGTGGTATTCTAGGGCTCTCCCCTACTAGCAACATTCTAAGCCTAGAGGCAAAGTAACTGTCAAATCTAAAAAAGTTGGCATCATTTACTTCCCATGTCATGTCTACACTCTATAACTGAATAGGGAGTCTCTCTCCATCTCTTTCTAATTCTAGTTTCATCTCTTGGAGAAAAAAGTAACTCCTTTGTATAAACAAATATACATCAACATAGAATACCAATAGAAGGGCTTGTCAACTTTAGCCTTTTCTATTCCAATCAAGCCATCATGAATTTCTTCAACCAAAAAAGTAGCAAAATCAAGGATTGAAATCATTCCATATTGAAGAGTTTGAGCAATAATAAGAACAATAGAACTTGGAAGGTGATCTTGTTCATCCATACCAAAAATCTTGCAAAGAGAAAAGTACAAGGCCTGTGCCCTAGGGTTATAAAAAAATTTCAACAAGGGCTCGAGTATTTTGTGTGACCAATGATCCAATTTTAACAAAATGTTGGTGTAATGGCCCTCCCCTTAGATACATCCTTTGTGCATCATATCTAGCTTGGAGGTCTTCCATGTCAATTTTCTCATTAATAACATGATTAGGATTTAGCTTGAAAACCTCTATGATCAATTCAGGTGAAACCCTAAAAAGGTTATCTCCTACATGGTTCTATACCACTCTAGTAATTAGATTATACTTCTTTGCCATGTCTCCCAGTAGATCATCATTGAAGAAGACTCTAGGGACAATCAATTTACCTATGTCGAATTCCTTGAAATTACTTACTGGAGTATCCAATTTCCTTTCTGCAAACCATTTTCCAAAAAGCTTTAATCCTCCCATAGATAGCTTTGTATCCCTTAACCAATTTGCTTTTTCATAGAAACCCTTGCCAACTAGTAACCTAGGGCTTTTTGGAATCAATTCTCTACCCCTAGCTAATTCATTCATTGACATCGATATTTGTTCTAAAAAGTCATCGTTAACTACCCTCTTTAAGTAATCTACTTTTCCAAAGAAATCCTTGTGTGGAGGCATTTTTGTGGTTCACCCTAGTGCAATTACAATTTCTTAATTTTTAGAAGTTCAAATGTCTTACCCACCTTTTCTTGTCCCTTTCTCTCTTTAAATCACTCTGTGATGTATTGAAAACCTTGAAAACTCTTTCCCTTAGCTTTGGAAATATTTGTGCTATGATAATTTTGCAATGTTATGGCTCAATAATGGTGAATTTGGAATTTTACTACAGCATTAAGCTCACATGAAGTGGCATTCATCAGAATTAATATTCTAATAGTCAAAATTTTGCATCGTGCCATGAAGTTTAAATTTTAACCATTGATCATCAAGCATCAAATGACTTAGTTTAAAATAAAAAAGGACGCACTAACTCCTTTTAGAAATTGTCACGTGTGAACAGGGCACATTGCCACATTTCATTAAGTTTGAACACTTTCACAAAGCGGTGAAGCATTGGTCATGGATCTTCCAAAGATCGATGATCATGAAAAATATTGCTAAGTTTATAATTTTGGCTTCAAAATTATGGGCCTACTGGTACAATCACTATCCAGCTCGGCAAACACATGGATTTTCCCACCAATCATTTTCCATATCACCATGCTCTTCCACCCTGGCATGACTAGGAAACCTTCTGAGTAACCAACCCTACTTGTCCACATGAAAAGCATGCACTTTACTGCATTAGTTAAAATTTAGTCATTTTCATATTGTGGTCAAGTACCTTGTATTGATCTTTCAAAGATCAATGGTGTTATACACTTTATCTTTTTTACAACCCAGTCAACAAAGTCAACCAATAGAATGATGTACTTTATCCAACATGTTTTGATGGTCGTCAACTAATTTAACACCCTTTTAAATTGAGAGGCATGACATTATTGAGTACATGTGGAAAGTAGGCACTTCTCCACTTCAACTAAACTTCATGCATCTTCATGAAGCAGTAATATGCCAACTGTAGATCTTCCCAAGTTCAATGACTCAATGATATGATACAAAAAGATGACCCCACTACTCAGCTCGACCAATGAAATTGATTGAAAATTTCAATGCGCTCTAGCAACTCTAAGAATGTTCTGACACCCCCACTTCTTTGCAACACATTTTAAGGTAGATGCCACCAAATGTGACGTGTCAGACATGCACATTCCTACATTTGCTAAAGGTCAAGAAAATTCTCAATGTGGGTATGTGCTCATCATTGATCTTTCAAAGATCAACAGTTGACAAGAGTAAACCACAATGGTTAAGATATTTTGTAGAGTACTAAGGAAATAACAAAGGTAAAAACATTGTTAGAACAAGGTTTATAATGAAGGTTTTCTAAATTTTAAAAAAGTAACTTAAAATAAATAGAGGAAAAGTGGTAAAATAAAACCTTAGGGTAACAACCTTCCTGCATAATTTTTTATAAAACCTACTTTCTAAAAATTTGAAAAGCTAGGGCACATGAAAAGTGTTTAACAAAATTTTAATAATTTCAACTAGGGTTTTGACACATTTCAAAATTTTAAACACATGGGACTAATGGTTTTTTCACTACAGAGTGTATTGAGAATATCTAGTGAAAAACCAGGCCAACAGAACCCAAGGTTCCCATCTCTCCACGAGGTCTCCTCTAATCCAACCCACTCCTACCAACACCTAGATCTCCCCTTCTCTATCAAGGTAGAATAAGAATTTGTGTAGTCCTTTTTCAAGGCCCCTACTATTGTGTTACCTATTGAGGAGCCCACACTGGCTGCACTAGTACTACCATCCCCACTAGATCTGTGAAACAAGGGAAGGGATGACTCACAAAATGCTCCTTAAACTCTAGAGTCATCCCCCATCAACTATATCTAGCATATAATCCCAGTGGGTTAGTGTAAGCCCTTAAACATCTATCATTAACCTCCTAGGGTCCAATCTCACTGACCAACCCTTCTTCACCTCCTTGGTGAAGTAGGTGCATGCACAATACTCCTAAGTGATGTCCTATGGATGACCATATTGTGACCACATGTGTGTCAGTGGAAACCTCTCAATAACATGAATGATAGTGGCCAAGAAGTGAACATATAACTGAGCTATGCTCGAGCATCATCCCATGCCTCTATCTCTTGCTAGGGCCTCTATACAATCACTACAAGGTCACCTAGCTGAGTTCTCTACTACTCAGTCTTACCTAGTGTAGTTGGGTCATCTTCCCCCTATATCTTCAAATATAGGGCTCATGAGGTTGTCTCATGTCCTCACATATTAGTCTAGTGATAGGAAAATTCTCCCATGCCTATATTTGCAGAACATAAACCCTTGTCGCTATGCTCTTCATCTCTCTATAGATGATCTCATGCATCTCATGGAACATGTGGGCCAAAATACATCGACCCCACTTAAAATGTGTTGGTTTCTCTAACATCCACTGCAACATGTAACCCCATACACACTCTAGTCTATGTTGGCCTCTAGTAGGCATCAGGTAGCAACCAAGGAAAGCTCCTAACACCACTTCCAATCTATGTATAGGACCATAAACCTATACCAATTCCTTCTAGGGGATCACCCTACCCATAATGATATTGTTCTAGAATATGGCCTTCATTGCCAATGTCCCCAGTCATGGTTGTGTATCATACTCTATCCAAGGCCCATGGAATGGGATCTATAGAATCCTGTAGATATCCTCCAATGTGATGATCATCTCTCCAAGGGGAAGTGGAAAGTATCTGTCTCTAAATGGAAATGCTCCACCAATGTAGTCAGTAAGTCATGATTAATGTTAGGGATATCACATAAATATGAGAGATCAAGTGAATCAATGTGGGTCAACTTGAATGCAATAAGTTGTCTGATCAGTGCCCTGATGGTTGGATAATGTGATCTAAAACCAACATCCAAAAAGTCAACCTGCAAACACAAAAACAACATAGCACGATCAATATGTTCTCACAACAAAAACACACTATTTTCATACTACTATTACACAAACATGCTAAAAACATGCTAAACAAACTCATGACGATGCAAAAAGGATGAAAAACATACAATTTTACATCAAACTAACTCAAAACTTCTCTGAATCTTATGCACAGGAGGTATATCCTCACACAAGGAATCTGTAAGTTGCACAAAAAATTAACTTCATGCGAGATTTCCTTAAGACATGCAAAAATAAACCCTATCTAAGGGTTTCATGTGTGAGACAAGGGCATGTCTAACACGCAGAATCCGTGACATGCATGCAAGATTGTGTTGTAATAAGACTTGTTTGCATGAGATCCTGTAGGGCTTGTGGGAGAAAATGAGTTCTCAAGTACTGAAGACCCCAAGACAATTGAAATCTAAATGACCAAAATTTAATGAAAAATCTATCTAAATGCATCAAATTTGAAGTGAATAAGAGGTTTGTTGACTACTCACAGGTGGTCCATAGTTTGTTGGCTGACTATGTTGTCTGGATCACTTGAAATGATGAGAGTGCATGGGGACCACCATTTTTTCCTTAAAGCTCCTTCTCCACAAAAGACAAATGATCAAATGATTTCAAAATGACCCTTTGGGCTCTTATATAGGTTTTGACCTCATTTTTAAAAATGCTCTAATGGACGTGAAAATCACCCCCTGGCTAAATGGATCACTTTGATCTTAGTTTTGGGATCAAAATCAAAATTTGACATGCTTAAATAGCTAAAAAGCTTATTTGAAAATTTTGGGAGTGACATGATCGAACACTTGTGCAATCTATCTTTCTGATACTCTATGAATATTCAAATATTCTCAATTTACCATATTCTCAAAATTTTCAAAATTTGCAAAAACAAAAAATCACTTTGGTCAACTATGTTCAAACTTGGTCAACTGGACCTCTCAATCACTTTGAATCAACTCAAAATTTTCTAAATGCTCTTCTACTCTATTCTATATTCTTCTAAATATTTGATCACACCATTATCTTCAAATTGTATTGCTTGGATGTGTCATCTTTCGATTTTTCTCCTGAGGGGGAAGAATGATTACATCATTAAATCTTTCAAATCTAGCTTCAACTTAATTTGAATATAATGTCTTAATCGTTAGGGGCATCTCATCACTCAAGGCATCATTGTTCCCTTTATCTGGCATCATATGCTATTTAATCTTACTTATTGATCAACTGATCAACCTCATAACAGTCCTTTTCATAGCTTGATGAACATGTATCTAGATGTTCTTTATAGACTCTTAAGGATTAAGCCGCATTCTGGGGATAATCCTATCACTCATGATTAGGTCTTGTTACCTTTTTCTTTATGGACTAGTATTCAGGTGTTCTATATGGACTCTGGAGGATTAAGCTTCATTTTGAAGATAATTCTAAGCTTTCTTTCAATCAATATTTAATGCATAGGTATCGAGGCATTTCAACCTTGACTTTTGAGGATTAAGCCTCGTTCTAGACATAATCCTATGAATCATGATCAATCTTGTCATCTTTTAATGGATAGGTATCAAGGCATTCTAACTTTGATTCTTGAGGATCAAGTTTTTTTCTTGGAACAATCCTATAAATTTTAACAACCTTTGTTCTATTAAGACTAGTATCTAGGTGTTCTATCTGGACTTTGGAGGGTTAGGCTTCATTCTGGAGATAACCCTAAAAATATCATCAATTGGTTTCCTTGTCATCAATCTCAAAATCAAACTTAGTTCTTGTTCTATACTTTAGACTTTCAATTTATTTGAATCAATGTGCTACTCATACATTTATTGAAAGAGGGGAAAATGTAATACCCCTAAATTGGCACATTGGCATTCTGAACTAATTTTGGTGAATAAATCTCACAACATATATTTCTTGATCAATTAAGTCATGCATTTCTGGTTCTAATCATCTTTACTTGACCTAAGTGTCAAATGTAGAAAATTTCTATTAATCACATACTTTATTTAATTCCAAAATATTGATTGAAATTGGCTAAATTAATCTTATAATTGAATCAACTTAATTATAAGTCCTAAGTACTTTAATTAAATTAAATCCAACACTCTCTTTAGCTAATGCGCATAAAAAGGAATTAAAATCATTTATTTAATTAAATATACACATCATAAGTGTTGAAACTAATTATTTAATTAATTAGGATATTAGATTATGATGTCATGTTTGAATGGATCAATATTCTTTCCTAATTCATCTCACATGAAAATGGAATTAAATATATTGATTTAATCAAATATAGTCATCATAATTATTGAAAGTAATTGTTTAATTAATTAGAATAATAAAAATGAGCTCATATTTGAATGGATCAATGTTATCCCATATTTCATCTCATTCAACTCCATAAAAAAATGAGGACTCAATCTCTCAATTGATTTGAAGCATACACTCAGTTTAATCTTGACTGTTGATTGGGTCCAAGTATCTATAAAATAGATCCCTGACCTGCCATTTGAAGAGGATACAATTAAAGAGTATAGAACCAATGTTGGATTGATCACTCAAGCATTTTGCATTCGAATCTCTATTCTTTTTCAATGCTCATCATCTAGATTACAATGCATTCATTTAGCTTAATTTTTTTTATTATTGTTCTTAGATTAATTCGAATATCATCTAGATCAATTCATATCTTTGCATACAAAAAGTATCAAAAAATAGATTAATCTTGCATTTACATTCATTCAAATCCTTCGTACTAGTTTGGTCTAGTTATTGAACTCTTGATTCTAGGAGCACATAGTAATACTCCAACTAGTTAGAAGGCAACATATCACCTTATGCAGACATACCAAATGAATAATCTCATGTTCATTTCAAGATGTTACTGAAAAATAATGATAATGTTGAAGTGTGTGGTTGAATTAGAGGTCCAAATTTAATACTCACAATCATAGGTATTCCAACATGTTTACAACTTTCCAAACCAAATATTTTGAACAAGTCCTTTAGGTACTTATCTTGTGATATAAAAATGTTGTCTTTCTTCTGAAGAGCCTATAATCCCAAAAAATACTTCATCACACCAATCATATCATCTCAAATTCTTTCTTCATTTGTTTTGCAAATGCTTCATCATCTCCTCCAAAGATTATGTCATCTAAAAATACCTCAACAATTGGTACGCCATTGTCAATCATTTTCAAATACAAGTTACTATCAACATTACCTTTTACAAATCTCATATTTATCAAATACTTATCAAATCTCACATACTAGGCTCTACTTTCTTGTTTCAATCTATACAATGCTTTCTTCAATTTAAAAACCATGTCCTCTTTATATGTCAAAATAAATCCCTTAGGCTACTCAATATAAACCTCTTCTTCTAATTCACCATTTAGAAAAGATGATCTGGCATTCATTTGACACACTTAAAAAATTTGGTTATCTTCATATGCCATAAACATTCTTACTGCTTCTAATCTAGCAACATGTGAAAATGTTTCCTCAAAATCATTTCCTTCTTGCTATGAATCACCTTTACATACCAATCTTGCTTTGTTTCTTAGAACCTCACTTTATTCATTCATCTTATTTCTATATACCCACTTAGTTCCAATAACAATTTTATCCTTGGGTCTAGGAACCAATTCTCATGTATTGTTCTTCTCAATCTTCTCTAACTTCCTTATTTCATAGCTTTAATCCAAAAATCATCTTTACTATCTTCATCAACACTTTTAGATTCAACTTGAAAAATTAAGCATAGTTCTTCTTGTACCTTGTTTCTTGCCATAACTCATGTGTCTTTTCTTCCAATAATATGATCAACACGATGATTCTTTATCAAGTTTTTGTTAGGTGTCACCACTTCAATTCTAATTTCAACTCTCACATTTGTGCTCTCAACAATAGTCTTAGTTCTCTGATTAAAATATCTATATTCCTTATTTTTCAATGAAAGTCTAAGAAACATACCTCCATCACTTCTTGAATCAAACTTTTCAATATCATCATCTCTCTTAATGTAACATTTACTTCCAAAGATTCTAAAATATTTTATAGAAGGGGTATGTCCAAACCAAAATTCATAAGGCATCTTACTAGTGCCTTGTCTGATTTATACTTTATTCATAGTGTATACTACAGTATTCACCACTTCTCTCCAAAAGATCTTAGATACATTGTTCTCAAACATCATCAATTTTTCTTCTTCTGTCACTATTTTCTTCCTCCTTTTTTTCTATCCCATTTGTTTAGGAATTTTACAAGCTGGAAGCTATCTCTTTGTACCATTATCTTCACAAAATTTGTTAAAATCATTTGAAGTAAACTCTCCTCCTTTATCAAATCTCAAACATCTAATCTTCAAACCATATTTATTTTCATATCTACTCTTAAATATATTTAACTTTTCAAAAGCTTCATATTTCTCTCTAAGAAATGCTACCCACACCATTCTAGTGAAATCATCAACAAGAATCGTGAAATACCTTTCAACATAGAATGATCTTTTCTTAGTAGGACCACTCAAATCTGTGTGCACAATCTCCAATTTTGCAAATCTAGTAAATTTATTTCTTGGAAATGAGCTTTTATTCTATTTTTCCATTACACATTCCTTACACATCACATTAGTATATTTCACAATCTTAGGCAACTCTCTAACTAGAAATGTAGTAGTGACCTTCACAATATTATCAAAGTTCATAGCATTAGATTTCCACAATCCATTATAATTCTTGTATGTGTTTCTAGCTTAGATTGTGTATGAATTTTTAGCATCCTTATAACAAAATATCTTATGCTAGAACCAACTATGATTAACTTTAGAAACTAAACATGTCATCTCAGTAGGATTGAATTGAAATACATTACCTCTTGTCCTTGTACTAGTACCAATCAATGAACCATTTTTTTCTGTGATAATGCAAGTCTTCTATGTAAACTACAACACATAACCATTGTCCACTAGCTATCCAACACTCAAAAGATAATGTTACAAACCATCCACAAAGTAAACATCATCAATGTTAGTCTTTTAATCAAGTGTAATAGATTATTTTTCTTTTATATACCAAGCTGCATTATTTCCAACTATAACAATTCCTCCATCAGAGTTGAATTCAACAAACTTGTTCATATCTCTAGTCATGTGATGGGAACAACCACCATCAATAATCTAATCAGATTTCATCTTTTCAACTTGTGATACTGATGTTTTTTTTGCCCTACTTCTTTTTCAGGGCTTTCTTCCTTACTAGCAAAAAATCCTATTTTGTTATTCTCTTCATCACTTTCACTCAAGAATTCTTCTAATCTAGCATGAAATTCCTCATTATTTGCAAAATGGAAATCCTTAGGCATTCTTGATTTGTCACTAATCTTATACTTGTTTACTCTCTTAGGAAATTTGGAAGAATAATGACCATATTCATTGCAAGTCCACATTTAAAGATTTTGTTACCTTTAGGTTCTCTTTTCATAAGCATGGAAATACCTTCCTCAATATTCTTGTCTTCTTCAACTTTTGTTTGGCTGCTATTGGAATGATCTTTAATCATACTTCCACTCCTTGTCAACATAAGATCAACACTCAATGTGCTAAAATAAGTTTCAACTCTAGGAAGTTCTCCACACTCTGTCTCATCCACATCTCTATTGGTTGTAATCTCCTAAGAAGTATTTTTCTTGGAAAGTCTTTTGTCAAAGGTATGACTTGTTCAATCATTTGTGTTGCCTATCTATATGCAAGTGTCAAAGTCTTCAATATCTTCCATACAACTTCATCTTCTAATTTCTTTCCTACACAAGTTTTAATCCTTGTAAAAATCTCTAATATTCTACCAAAATAGCTTCTCACAAATTCATCTTCCATCATTTGAGCATCTTGAAATAAGCATAACCAATTCTGTAATCTAACCTTCTGATCTTGATTATCACCTTCAAATGTACTTTGTAAATATTTCCAAATTTCATGAGCTAATATTAAAGTTTTTACCTGAGAAAATTTATTTTCAAGAATAGTTGATAATAGAGCTTCTCTCGCAAGCATTTTGAACATGACAACATCTTTTTGAGCTTTTGCACAACCTTCAAGCTTGTCTTCTTCAGTCACATCTTTTAGAATTTTAGTAATCAACCAATATCGTAGACCCATGCATAGAAAATGTGTCTGCATCTTCTCTTTCCAATTGTCATAATTAACTTCATCAAATTCCAAACTTTCCTAAAATGTGTCATAGATCTCCTTAAGTTGTTAAGCTTTTCCTTCAAGGACCTGATGCTCTTATACCAATTTTTAGAAAGTAAAGTTTACCAAGATAACTAAGAGGAAGGGGGTGGGGGGAATCTGTTATTCAGTTAAAAAAAAACTCTTAATATCTTTATTAATTCTTAAATATGTAAACACTAGATGTAATAACTACAAAAAGATAACCACACACAATAACACTAACTCTCTTAACTAGGGAAAAACTTGATTAGAGGGAAAACCTCGATGGGGATGGTACCCAAAAAATGATGTACTAATATAAAAGTTCCTTGTAAGAGGATGGACTATGTTAGGAGTTAATGAAATACATTCAGTACCTATTAGTCCCTATTAAGAGACTTTGGATCTCTATTAGGAGATTCCAACCTTGTTAGAAATTGATAGGAAGACCATTGAACCCACTATCTAAATAGCCTTTGTACTATACTCACTGAATAAAAAAATTATAAAGATACGGTTCCTTGTAAGCTCACCATGCCCTAACTACACCAACCACTTCTCTAATCCAAAAGATATTTGCATGTAATTTCACACAGTACAATCCTCACTAGATCTCACTCTCAAGTTCAGATAGCATAAAATGACCTCACTAATGACTACAACCAAGGAAACATCTTTCCTTTATACCAAATCCTTAAAAAAATAATTTAGGTGGCTTTGAGGATTTCCTAATTTACAATGATAGTATAGGACCAACTTAATATATTACATTTACACATTACATTACAATATTACATTATTTACAATTACAAACAAACTGTCATCTTACAGTCTTCATAACTCTTCACTCGACGCTAGTCTAGATATGTGTATTTGACAACAACATCTTCATCATGTATTCTACCTTTTTCCAAGGCTGCTTAACTAGATTCCAATTCTATTAGAAGATATAATCAAGACATTAGTAACCACTTCCCAACAACTTTGTCTAAATACTACCTTCACTGAAATCATCATAATTATATCCAATCTTCATATTTTTGTGCATACTCTTAATCATAACATTAAAACACTCTGTAGAATATTATCCCAAGTTCTCAAAATCTCATCTACATTCCTCAAACCGTGCAAAGAAAAACTATGTCTGCTACTCTACTAGTCTTGACATAATAATCAGTATGTTGACATCAATGACAAACTCTATCATAAATACAACATGCATCCTCTGAATCATGTCTCTAGCACTACTAGGATACTCCCCAATAGGAATACATCAACATTAATGCTAATAGAGGTTGGTAGAAATAATGAGGAAGGAGAAATAGAATGGAACAAAGAGTTTATATGTATGTGAATTTCAATGGGAACTTGATGAGTTAGACTTTGGAAAGATAATATCAATTTGACTATTTTACATGATTTGATTAAGTGTTGAGATGTTACACAAGCAATTTATTTTGATTGGAAAGGAAGGAAAAAAGTTATGAAGTGTAAAGGTAAAGAAACAATGAGTTGCATTGAGCTAGTCAGTTAGGTCAGTAAATGAAAGACTAGTAGTCATTGAACACATGTTAAGAAAGTGAAGACTAAGCAGTATTGACCAAAAAAGTATAGTGTTAACTAAGCTTAGCATTGATCGAGTGAACACAATGTTAATCGAGCAAGGGAAAGAGGAACAATTTATGGAAGAATTGATTTGAGGCTAATATTTGGCACAAATATGCTTTGATTGAGAAGTTTCTAACATAAGGATAAAGTAAATAAGCGAATTTAATAAAGAGATTGAATTAGTTATGATATGATGGTGGAGATTCAATGAATTAAAAAAGAGCTCAAATTTTGAGGATAAACTGTGTTGATCAAGTGTCTAAATTCAATGTATCCAAGTTGGAAGATGATTAGACAGTTGTGATTAAGCACAAAGAACATTGGAGAATCTGATTAAGTGGAAATAATCAATCCATCTAAGGGATGAAAGAGATGTTTACTAATTCTTATCAAATTCATTTGTGAAGGTGAATATAGAAGAGGATATTGAGTAGAACTATATTGCAAGATCAAGCAAGCGAAGTACTAATTTGATGTGCGTGAGTGGATCAACCGAAGTGGAATAAATTGGGACAAATGATGTGTGCAATGGAGATCTTAAACAAAAAGGTGGTGTTCACAATTTGGCTAAGAGAAAAATATGAAAATGTATTTAGGTTTTCATTTATGGAAGCATATTAGTTGTATGAAGTTAGAATATAAGAGAGATACAATTTGGGTTGATAACTTAGATAATTGTCTAAGTATCACATAATTTAACTTTCATCACAGATAAATAGTTTTGGCTTGCAAAGTTGACACACTAAAAATTGGCATGTGTGTAGTTGAGGGAAGAAAGAACAAGGCATAAGGATATTTCATAAGGGAGTGCAAGTCATTATGAGCAGTATAGGCAAAGATATTAAGGATTTAGTGATTGTAGGTTTGCATAGGTAGAACAAGACAAAGTTAAGGAAATAGATATTTTAAGTGAAGGAATTTTTTTGTTTAGTAAAAAAATTACTTAACCAATTAGGGATGACACCCTAGATGTTAACCATAAGTGAGAAAAGTATGATTTTGTATTTTGGGATATATGTGAAGATATGAAGGCCGACATAACATAATAGTTTCATATAAAGGACATAACTTTAGATGTGAAGTTGTGTAATGTTTTTGTGATTGTAATACTATTGTTTTATGATGCAAATTTGATTTTGAGAGTAGTAAGAGATAGTATATGCAAAGATTGTACAATGAGCTACAAAGGTCAAATTAGATACTGAAGATATCAACATTGAAAAGAGGTTTTTATATCTATACCTTTTGCATACATAATATTATTGTATATTGCATGTCTGGGAAGTGAGCTCATCTTGCATAAATTTTGCATTTTTAATAATAAATCCTGATTCGATTGAGGATTCTAACAAGGCCTAGTCCTCTAACAAGGACCGAGACACTATACATATGGAATAGACTCCTAACAGGGTCAATATCTTTTAGAATATAATTTTGATTAGTGGATCATTTTGTGGGTGTCATCCCCACCGGGGTTTTCCCTTGACCAATGTCTCCCTATTTAACAAATAATGGTATTATGAGTTGTATTGTGTTACTATTATGTTTACTTTTCAGTATATTCACATTTGCATGTTTCAAGGTTAAAAAGATATCCATAGTTGGGAAAAATCTTGTGGAATATTGATTCACCCTTCTTAGTATTTCCTATTTCTAACAATTGATATCTGATCACAGTTACTCAGAGAAGGCCTAAAAACTTGAGTAAGATCTCTATGGATATAAAATAGTTACAAAAGAACATGGAAGAAGCTCTTGAGTAACTTGATGTACTCACAGAAGGAAGAGATATTCTTAAGGATAAATATGAAAATACAAATTATTACATTTAGAAGCTAAAGATAAGCTTGAATTTATCAGATCTAAGAAAGAGTTTAATGATCATATCAATGACAGTAATGACGTTCAAGGCTTAAGAAAGAAAATGAGATCCTAAAACATGAGGTGAAGATTATGAACCTAAAATTGAGTTGGGAGGATGATGACAAGAAGACTGAATCAGATTGAGATCTAAGAATGTAGATCTGAAATCCAAACTTACCAAGATGACATCTAAACTTGAATATTCAAAGCTACAATATGAAGAGCTTGAGAAGTAAAATACCATTGTGAAAGGAGAAATTACACAAACAAAGAAATATCTTGAGAAGTTGTATTCAAGTAGTAAAAATCTTGATGAGAAGATCATGGTATAAAGACCTTCCTATGATAAGATTATTCTTGGATACTATGATGGTGAATCATCAAAGGGATTTGAGGTTACAAAGGAACCAAACCTTGTGATCCAACAATATAAAGAACAAGAAGATCTAAACAAGGTTGAGTCGAATGAATTTGAAGATTTAATTAAACAATTTGATCCACCTAAACGAGTAAGGAGGAAATTTATTGGAAAATGTTATGCATGCGATGAATTCGGTCATATGAAGAATGAATGTACATGTAACTATAATAACCTTATTTTTGGTTATTGTTATAATTGTTATTCTTATGAACATAGAGCTAGTGAATGTAGAAAACCTAGATTTAATAATAATGTGTATCAAGGTACTAACCTTAGAGCTACTAGACCTATTGAAGGAACCAATGTCATGAGAAATATAATTATGTGTTATAAGTGCAACAACTTTGGACATATTACTAGGGATTATAGATTACATATCAATCAGTCGTGACCTAGATATGGAAGCAATGCAATAGCATGTCGAATTTTTAATAATTTAGGACACACAACAATATTTTATAGAATGAACGATATAATAATGCCAAACAACATGAGGACCAATATGAGAACACCAAACTTTAGAAGGAATGTGAAAAATGTCAGAAGGAATGAAAATAGTAGTGATAGTCAAAAGGAAAATCTGAAAGAGTGTGTAGAAATGATGACAATAAACTAGTAAATGAAAAGAATGTTAATACATTGGTTGAAAAAAACATTGGATCAACATTTGATGGAAGAAACATGAAAGTAGATAAGATCAAACAAGTTGATGTGAGGTTGATTAGCAAGACAATTAGCTACAAAATGAACTACAAAACAAGAATTAACTCTATACCTACTTGATTCATCTATGCATCTTTCATGATTATTATAGGAAGAGATAGAGTTAACATGTGTGAGATTCTTATGTAGTGGATAGTTGACAACATAAAATGCAACATTCATATTTGAGTCTTTGTTAATGCATTTGTTCTGTCAAGTGATGAAAAAATTTCCTAGAATGCATGATTATGAATGGAACTCCAACATATGCACAATGGAATTGGTTACCCACTATTATAGAAAATAGCAAGAAGAAAGAAACATAGAAGATATTTCAAGAATGATGAAAATTTTCCAAGTAGAGATTAAATCGAGATTTAGAATTCCACCCGTTGTAGTAGAAAAATACAAGGATGAGATTTTTTTATGGTAGAGACACATGTAACTTGTATGGAAGTAGTTAAACAATGATTGAAAATCATTGACCCTATGGGATATGAGATGAAAGAGGAATTGATTGAAGGGTATGAGTAGACAAGTATTCAATCTAAGAAGGATGAAGAGTGTCACCTATGAAGATAAAGTAATAGAAGTGGAAATTTAGTTATACAACAAAGAAATTAAGAAGAAAGTAGACAAGAAAATAAATGAAATGTCGAAAGAAATTGGTATGAACAAGGAAGAATTCAAAGAATCTATGGGGATAGCAAAAGAGATGAAAAAAAATGAACAATCTAAGATTTTAATTGCAAAGGCATTAGCAATTGAAAGTGTATCTACTAAGAGAGTCACAGTTGTAGTTTTATCTATGTAGTCATCCATTTCACCCTATGTAGTAGTTGCACGATACAACCATATTTTGTCCCATCTCCACCAAATTATCCTAGTGAAGAGGAAGATGTTAGCATAGTGAAACCTAGCAACACAAGAAGGTTTGTGAGGTTAATTGAAGTAAAACAAGAGACAATAAAACCTCCTAAACACAAGTGGGTAAAATAAATTTCCATAGGTTCAGGAAATAGACATAAAACTATAGTTACGTATGTGGGCAAGTAAAAAAAGAAAGAAACTGAAACTGAGGAAGATAAATCACAAGAAAAAGTAACTAAAATAGAGGAAGAGATGAAAGAAAAAGAAAAACTTGAGGCTACAACTGAAAGTAGAAATAAATGGAATCCAAAGATAGAAAACATGAATTGTATGATCATTAAAGAGGGAAATTTAATGAAGTTGAATTTTTTTACCATTTATACGGTAGTTTTCAAAAATTGTAATTAGAACATTCAATAATCAAATAAATGATTTTGTTCAAGAAGAAGTTTGTAAATATTCATGGAAAAATTCCTAATGATTTATATGAAAGATTGAAAAATAGGAAAAAGAGAGTTAAGGAAGAAGATAAATTAAAAAGGGAGAGAGTTGTCATAAAACTATGTGAAATTGAGAATGAGGAATACTTTCAAAGGATTATGAAAAGTTTAGAACCATTATAGCGGAAAAAGAAAGAGAAATCATAATTCTATGAGGAAGATAATAAAGAATAGAGAAGGTAGTTGTTAAGGTTATGCTAGAGTTTAAAGATTCTTTGACAAAGGCACACATGAATTCATAAGATAAAATAATGTCTGATATACCCAAACCTAGTCAGGAAGAAGAGAGCATGAAGTTAGGGGGAGACGATCCTACAATTACTACTACTACTATAGCTACAACAAAGGATACATAGATGAAAGATGTAGAAGGTGACATAATTTCATAGATGCCTACATCAAAGACACCACAGATGACAATTGTAATTGACACAATGAACATTAAAAACACCAATATTATTGTTGATGAATCAAAAGATCCTTTTAAGGATTATGGACCTATTGTTGAAAATTTGGTTAGATACACAAGCTCTGGGGATGAACATAAGGAAGAAAAAGATGAGAAAGGAGACAAAAAGAAGGAAGGAGAAGAAAATAAGAATGAGAAGGAAGACCTAGCTACCTTAGCAGATGAGTTTAAGAGGGTTGATAAGAAGTTATAAAATAAATGGAAAATAATTTTTCAAGAGACTTCTCATTTCACACCATAATTGAGACATACCAAGATAGAGAAAGAGGAAGCAATCATGTAGCCAGTAGAGACATTGTTAGAAGGCACTAGAAAAAGAGAAGATGAAACAGATAAGATAGTGACAAAATAGGAAAGATAGAGCAAAGAACACAAGAACAATCAAAATTTGTAAATTGAGTTAGTCACTCCCACAAAGGCACCAAGTTCATAAATTCCTAGCATAAGCACACCAAAGACACCAAGGGAGTTATTCTTAGCTAACATGATGAATAATGCACCTTTGACTCCTATTGGTGATCCTGAGATTGATATATTCAACTAGATAGCAACACTTTCCACCAGTAAAGTTGTGGAGAAGACCAAAGGCATAAAGAGGACTCAAGAAGTTCTTGAAAGAGTGACAAAAAAATTGCAAGATATCATTTGAATAAAGGTCATTGAATTAGAACCAGAGAAAAAAATTGAAGAGGTGATAATTTTTTTTGACAATCAGTTCAACACTCTTGAGAAAATTTCATCTACTAAGGCATTAATAAAGCATGATGCAAAAAATTTTTATACTATATGTAAGAACATCATTGGAGACTTAGTGAGTCTTGACTCTTGCATTAAAGAGTTAAGAAGACACTTAACTGAGGGAAAGACCTTGTATGGACAGTGTGCCTTGTCATACAATTTATTTAATGATATCACTAAAGAGCTAAAAGGAAAACAAGAAGAGTTACAAAATATTGGAATTGAGTTATAGTCAGCCAATATGCAGATTGAAGATTTCAAAAGTAGAATTGGGAAGGTCAGTGATGGTATAAGTTTGATAGAGTTGATAAGAGAGAGGATAGTCAAGAGGTTTTCATTGTTGAGAGAATATCTCACTTTGAAAATCAATCATATTCATAAATAGCTGGATGAATGCCTTAAAGCTAAGACATTTTATCAGAAATTTGTATATTCAAACTTGAATGCAGTTGGAGTAGCATCCTATGGACTATGCACCCTTATTAGTATATCAAAAGTTGTCCAATACTCATGGGAAAGGGAATTCAAGAACTTAAAGACAAAATTTTCTAATTGCATTACACACATATCAAACTAGTCAGCATACAGGTGAGAAGGTAGATCCAAAATTTTGACTCGTATATAGTTTTTGACTCACCTTTGTCATTGATGTCAAAAGGGGAGTGATTGTGTATGGAATATTGTAAATGTTATATGTATGAAGAGGTATATGGCATAGTATAGTCAAAAGGGGACTAATATTGTAATAAGGAGATATACAAATATAAATATGGTATGTAAAATAGAAACTAGTCCACATTTTAAATTTTGTATGACATGTAAAGAACTTCACAAATTTTGAAATTTTGAGTTTTTGGGACTTAGCCAATTTTCCCATATGTTTCCATCAATGCCAAAGGGGGAGATCATTGGAAATTTGGCTAAGAGAAGAATACGAAAATGTATTTAGGTTGTCATTTATGGAAACATATTGCTTGTATAAAGTCAACATATTATGAAGATACAATTTTGGGTTGATAACTTAGAAAATTGTCTATCACATAATTTAATTGTAAGCACAAATATAGTTTTGGCTTGCAAAGTTCATAGACTGTGAATTGGAATGTGCACAATTGAGGGAAGAAAGAACAAGGTATAAAGATCATGCATGTGAGAGGGCGAGTCAGTATGAGCAATATAGGCAAAGATATCAAGGATTTAGTGATTGTAGGTTTGTGCTTGCAGAACATGACAAAGTTAAGAGAAGAGGTATTTTAAGGAATTATTTTTCTTAGAAAAACACTTACTTAACTAGGTAGGGACGACATTTTAGATGTTAACCCTAAGTGAGAAAAGTATATTTTTGTAATTTGGGACATGTGTAAAGACATGAAGGCTGACAAAACATAATAACTTGGTATAACAAAACTTCATATGTGAAGTTGTGCAGTATTTTTGTGATGCTTTTGTGATTGTAATGCTATTGTTTTATGATGCAAATTTGATGTTGAGAGAGGTAAGAGATGGTATATGTGAAGATTGTACATTGATCTACAAAGGTCAAATTAGATATTGAAGATATCAACATTGACAAGAGGTTTTTGTATCTATACCTTTTGTGTATAGAATATTATTGTATAATGTATGTTTGGGCACTGGGTTCATCTTGCATACATTTTGTATTTGTAATGATAACTCCTAATAGTGTTGAGGCTTCTAGCAAGGACCAAGACACTACATGACTGTAATAGACTCCTAACAGGGTCAAGATCTTTCACAAGATACTTTTTATTAGTGGATCATTTTGTGGGAACCATCCCCACTGGGGTTTTCCCTTGGCTAGGGTTTCCCTATTTAACAAATAATGGTGTTATGAGTAGCATTGTGTTACTGTTATGTATACTTTTTAGTATATCCACATGTGCATTTCTTAAGGTTATAAAAGATATCCATAGTTGGGAAAAAGTTTGTGAAATGTTGTTATTCACTCCCCCCCATCAACCCTCTCAATATTTTCTATTTCTAACAATTAGTTGCATTATTTATCATATCACTAAATTGTTACTCTTTAGAAATTGTAGCAAGAAACCTCTTAACGGAGTGGAGTTAATAGTCTTATTTGTAAATCCTTTTTAAGGTAACATTCCATTGAATGTTTATAAATCCTATAGAGAAGATCACTCAATTGAGGGGTGATAAGGTCTAGATGATCTTTGTTGTAAATCCCCTAATAGGGTCGCATTAACAATGTGTATGTAACCTTTAACTGGGTTGGATCCTAATTGAGCTCACTTTAAAAGAGTGAAGATTTCGGGTATTGGTCCCAGGTGGTTTTTTCCCTTAACAAGATTTCCATGTTAAATTATTTGTGTCAAAATGCATGGATGATTGTGTTACATGATTATTTAAGGTTTATTGTGTATTGTTGCAAATTGGTATATGAAGTATATAGGTAACAGTCAATTGCTCGGGTACTTGACATAAGCAGACAATTTACTTTTAAAGATTGAATTGAATATTATTATGAAGATTGAATCTAGTTACCAAGTTTATTTATTGAAAGTTTAAGCTGTTAAGTCACTCAAATTGAAAAAGGACACGAGGATAACTGATTTACCTAAAATTTAAAGAAAACATCTTTATTTTTATTTATTTCTTACAAGCATTAGTATCTTCCATGTAATTTTCTTCTATAGAGAACAAAGTGACCAAAACACATTTCTTACACATCTAATTTCACCACCAAACATAATAAAATTATATCTAACAATGCATCTCTTCCAACATCTCCAACCTAATCTAAATCCATAAACCCATTAAAAGTCACAAACTGTTAATCCCAAATATAAATAGAATGATAAAATAAAAATAAAAATTCAAGGTATCCTAGACGTATATGAAGGCCCTCTTAGTTGCATCCCAATACATACTCAACCATGATCAACCACATGTTGACTCATTACTAGTACTACTCAGAAGTCTAGTTTGGTGTTGAACATAAAATATGTATCAAGATAAAAAATAATACCAACATAAGTTACTTGAATAAAATAATCTCACTAATAGAACTTGGGCATTGTTGTACTAATAAATTATTCCCCATTAAATAGGAACACATAATAGATTATAATTTATCATATTGAAGCTATCTAGGTTCACATACTTTCTTTGGTCTAATGAAAGGTTTTTATTTGTATAAATTCACTTGATCTATACATTGATGATAAAACTAGGAGAACCCAATTCTTTCACATAAAGTCATATTGAAAGTTAAAGCTTTAATTTAAAATTATGTATTTATTGTTTTTTTTTTTTTTTTTTTTTTGTAATTGGTAATGGGGCAACTAGTGAAGCACTTGTTGTTATAACTTCTTAATAGAATGAAGTTACTCAACTGAAAAAATCCAAGTGGGATAAGAGGGTGATGACTATGAACAACATCACTAAAAAGACTTTCAAGTTTGCATCAATGATAATTGGTTACAAGGAATTCAAGTAGAATGAATAGTGTGTCATCCTCACAATATTCAAAATGGTAAAAGAAAATGGGGTTTGTGATCTTTGTGAAGCCATGAGAGAAAAAATGTGCCAAATCTCGAAGAAGATAAAGATTAGTAACTTAACCGCATTTATGTATGGTTAGGTGTTAATGAGATTGTATTTCTATTTTCAAATTTCTTCTCAGTGACCAACAAGGTGACTTGGGTATCAAGTACACCTACATTGGTTGAAATAAAGAAATGTATTGGGAAATAACTTTACAACAACTTTTTGGGTAAATTTCAAGAACTTTCAACAAACAAACATACCAAATAGAGAGAATTATATCAATAGTAGTAGAGGAATACACAGATTCAATATGCTTCATGGTTGATGCTAACACGTGTCTAATGGAAGTTGTTGAACCTGAACATCATGGGTGATGCCCATGGGGTATGAAGTAGAAGCTAATGTATTGATTGGTTATATTGATTATACACCATCACAACTAAGGGATGCCAAAACTCATAGTTTGGAATTTATGAGGAGAAAGATCAAGAAGTTTATAGATTGCTCAACAAATGGTAAATGAGGAAAAGGTCAAAAAGGAAGTTGAGGAGTTGTCTCAGAAGCTTGGGTTCACAAAGGAACAAATTGTTGAATGTAGAGAAAATGGTGTTGTAAAGGAAGCTAGTACATTAGACGTTGCATGCTCAAGAGGTAGAAGTACTCTCCTCTATCAGGATAACTAAACCAAGAGAAAAATAAGGAGCACAACTTCCAAGGAGAAGACCACTCCACTGGTGAAGGTACATATGTATGAAAGAAGATTAAAGGAGAAAGTTCAGAGAGACAAACAAAAGAAAGGAACCCAAATCAATTGAGACATGCATGAAGAGATGAAAGGAGAAAGTTAAAAGAGACACAGGTGCAAAAATCCAATGATATTGAATCAGATAAAGGGAAACACGAATTGAAGGCTGTGGGTAAAATGTCAAAGATGGTAAGATCCCCCACCAAATAGACAATTCAGGAAGAAATTAGTAAATATAATCCCATATAAATGATTGATAAGCAAGTTAAGATTTGGGTTATTCTTGCTAATGTAAAAATCTATCATGATATGTTCAAATATGATGAGAAAAGAAGGATAGAAGAAGTTATAGTACTTAGTACAAATATGTCATGTCAAGATTTTCTTGACATACAAGTATTGCCTTTATTGTATAATACTCCAAAAGCTAGGTGGAAGGAAACAATAAAGAAAGATAATGAGTTAACTGAATATGTGTTGAAGAAACTCCATCTAGAATTAAATCAAGAAGAAATGAAAGAGATTCTTGGTCATCTTAGATGTTACTTTAAAAAGAAGAAGAGGTTAACCAAACTACTATGTGGAGAAACAAGGTCAATACATGTTCAGACTAAAGAAACTATGAGACTTTTTATCAAACTAGATGAAGAAGAAAAGGAAGAAGAGGTACATGTTGTTGAATATGAACCATAGAAGAATGAAGAGGATCATCCTACAATCACTCATATTGACAAAGGTTGGAAGATTAGGAATGTGAAGATTACAGTTGATGATTTTAACCTTCATAATATTGATGATCAACTCCCAGAAGTTCCTGACATGGAAGAAATTGATCAAGTCATAACATAACTAAGCATTTAAGATACTTCATACCCCAACTAGTCAACAAACATAAGACACAAATCAAGTAGCTACCTGTAGACACCTAAATCCTTTAGAAAATAAAGTATTTTTATTTTCTGAAAAAATTCCTGATGACATCATCATTAATTAATTAATTAATTATTTTCCCTTACCCAACATAGATATGATTGTAGACCTTACAGCTAGACATGAAATTCTGTCCCTCATGGATGGATTTTCTGGGTATAATGAAATCAAGATTGCAGAAGAGGATCAGCATAAGACAACATTCACTACCCCTTGGGGAACCTTTTGCTACAACATGATGCCTTTTGGCCTAAAGAATGTTGGGGCTACCTATCAAAGAGCTATGACAGCCATTTTTCATGATCTCATCCATAGCATTTTGGAGGATTATGTGGATGATATCTTGGTCAAATCTCATACCTTCATGGATCATCTTGCTGACCTAGAGAAAGTCTTTGATAGGTTAGCCAAATATCATCTCATGCTAAATCCCAAGAAGTGTGTCTTTGGGGTCACATCTGGCAAGCTTCTAGGCTTTATAGTTTCTAAACGAGGTATAGAGATTGACCCCAAGAAGGTCAAGGCTATCTTAGACATGCCTCCTCCCCAAACACTACGACAACTTCGCTCTCTTCAGGGAAAACTTTAATCCGTCCGGCGCTTCATCTCCCAGCTTGCAGATAAGTGTACACCATTTGCACATTTACTGAAGAAGGATGAGAACTCCAAGTGGGATCCTTTATGTCAGCGTAGCTTCGATCAGCTCAAGCAGTATCTCACCAATCCCCCTATCTTGGTTCCACCAGTTCCTGGTCGTCCCCTGATTTTGTATATATCAGCAATGCTTACTGCTCTAGGGGCACTTCTAGTACAGCTCGATGACTACGGCAGAGAAAGAGCCATCTACTACATCAGTAGAACCCTATTTGGTTATGAAGTCAATTATACTCCTATGGAAAAAGCTTGTTTGGTAGTTTTTTTCTCAACTCAAAAGCTTCACCACTACATGCTAAGTCATACCATCCAACTAGATTCCAAGATCGACCCTCTCAAGTATATGCTCTCCAAAACAGCACTTACATGCCGTTTGGCCAAATGGGTTATGCTCCTTAGCGAATTTGACATCCAGTATGTGGACATAAAGGCAATCAAAGGGCAAGCTATAGCAGATCACCTAGCTGATGCGCCTCTAGTAGATACATATCCTTTGATCACAGAATTTCTAGATGAACATGTCTGTCTAATTGAAGAACAACCCTGATGGAAACTTTATTTTGATGGCTCACACACATCTCATGGATCAGGGGCAGGAATATTGTTGGTCACATCTCAAGGAGATTACATTCCAAAAGCCTTCAAGCTACAATTCCCTAGCACCAACAATATAGTTGAATATGAGGCTCTCAGAGCAGGATTAAAGATAGCTGCAAAATGGAATATTACTAAGTTACAAATCTTTGGTGATTCTCATCTCATCATCAAGCAAGCCCTAAATGAATATCAAACAAAAGATGAAAACCTATTACCCTACAAAGAGCTAGTTGATCAGCTAACCCAACATTTTACAAGGCTTCAGTTTACACAAGTGCCTCGAATACAGAACAAAGCAGCAGATGCTATGGCTACTATAGGCTCGCTCTTGGAAATTCCCCAAGCAGCTACACAGTATGAGTTTTTAGTTGAGCAACTCCTCACACCCGCCTATGCAAATGAGGATTCAAACCATGTTTTTATCTTGGTTTGTCCCCAATCCCCTTGGTACCATGAGATTCCCGCTTACCTTAACGATGGTATCATATCCCCTCATCTCACACGTACCCAATGCCAGAACCTCATCCGAAAATCATCCCGCTATGTTATCATAGCCAATACCCTATATCGTCAGGGTTATCATGATACTCTCTCTTGATGTTTAGATAAAAATGAGGCCGCGATGGCATTAAAAGAAGTACATTCTGGACTTTGCGGTGCCCACACAAGTGGTATTGTCCTAGCACGAAAAATCCTTAGAGCAGGCTACTATTGGCCTACCATTGAAGAAGACTCCTGTGACTTTTTCAGAAAGTGTCTCCCATGTCAGCAGCACACAAATCTTGTGCACGCTCCAGCATAGGATCTACAACCTATTGCACCACCTTGGCCTTTTGCTTGTTGGGGCCTTGATCTAGTTGGAACTTTCACACCTCTCTCATCTGATGGACATAAATGGATAATAATGATTACAGACTATTTTACTAAGTGGGTGGAAGCAATCCCCCTAGTCTCAACTACAAGAGTTCAGGTCTCCAAGTTCATCATGTAACACATTGTTTGCCGCTTCAGCATCCCATCTACCATCTTCATCGGCCACGGAGGTAACTTTGAAAATCTCAACATGGAAGAATTATGCACTTCCCTCCACATCCATCACCTCTTTTCTAGCCCATATTTTCCATAGGGTAACAGCCAAACAGAGGCAACTAGCAAAACCCTCCTCAAAATTCTAAAGAAAGTTGTCAATGATTCCGACCATGATTGACACTTACAAATAAATCCAGCCCTATGGGCCTATCAAACCTCCTTCCGTACATCCACAGGAACAACTCCATATTCCCTAGTCTATGGTGCCGAAGTGGTACTACCCATAGAGGTTGAACTTCCCTCCTTGCGTATATCTTTGCAGGGGCAAATATCAGATGAAGAATACAGAGTAGCTCAGCTCACCCAGCTAGATCTCTTAGACGAGAAGCGACAACAAGCCTATGATCATCTCACAGTCTATCAAACTCATCTCAAAAGGAATTTCAACAAGAAGGTTCTCCCACGACACTTTCAACCAGGCGACATGGTCCTCAAAGAAAATATGAAAGTCCAAGCTAATCATGAAAAGAAAGGCAAATTTGAACCTACATGGCTTGGTCCTTATGTTGTCACTACATCCTTTGGCTCCGGAGCCTATCAGCTATCTACACTGGAAGGAGAACTCTTGAATGATCCTACTAACATCATTCATCTCAAGAAGTTCTATGCTTGAAGATCCTTGGTATACCTAGCTTTTGAAAAATACAAAAAAATAGTAAAGAAAAATAAGCGTCCAATGGTGAAAACTTGGCAATTCAAGTGCTTTGATAGGTACTTTGGTTAAAACTTGGTAATTCAGGCACCTTGTGTACTAAAACTAATCCATTATCTATCACTATCCTATCCCTCATCCATTCATCCACCATCCCATAACACACTTGCTTGTTCCCTTGGTGTTCTAACCAAATATCCAAAATCTAATGAAGCTTGTAAATACCTCTTGTACATCATGTAAATCTTGTACCTCAGCTTGTAAATCTTGTACCCCAGTTTGTAAATCTTGTATCATCCCTTGTATCATAGCTTGTATATACAAATCTTGTCCAAAGCTTGTACCATATTCTAGCTTGTATTATATACCTAAGCTTGTATCCTAGTTTGTATCCTATCACATGCACACAAAGAACCCCATTTTCACTTAAGCTTTTCGCAAACCATCTACCTAACCGCCTATCAACTATTACAGACATCCCACCCTTCACAAACATTTCCATCTCACAAAAAACACAACATGAACAACCTTGTACATTTGTACCATATCTTGGTCTGTCAGCTTGTACATCCTCTTTAGCTTAGTACCATTGTATCTATCCAGCTTTCATGTTAGTTCCTCCTTGATCAGCATCTTGCACACATCGTACAACCCTTGGTTAGCTATTCCAATGCATCCTTTAGCTAGATCTCCTATCACCAAAGTGTTATCCTTCTTAGTTCAGCTTGCCAGACGCATCACTCATCCAGATCCATCAGTTTAGGTGCTCTCCCGTAGATCCTTGTAGGATATAGCTTTCCTCATGTCTGATCTTGGTCCGTTAGTACCTCGTCCCACCCATCTCATTGGCAAACGGTTCTCTTTTGAATTTTCGCTTTCTTTTGATTTGGAATCTTCCCTTTTGGATCTTGAAAAATCTTTTCCAAACAATCTTTTTATTCTCTCCTCAAGGTTGCCACAATCTTCCATATCATGGTATACCCCGAATGGGGCAATCTGAGCGTAAGGTCTTGATCAGGTCTTGATGTAGGAGCATCTTGCATGGGAAAAATTTATTAAAAAAAATAAAATAAAATTGTGGAGGAGAGAGAAAAGTGACAAAAATTAGAGGAGAAATAATTTTAAAAAATAAAAAAGGGGAAAAAGGAGAAAAGAAAGGAAAAGAGGATTTTTATTTTCGAGGTGCATAGGTGGCATAATAGAAAAAATAAAAAATAAATGGTTGTCATTCCATTTATCGAGGTGTGTGGGAAGAATTCTAAAAAGTTATGAATATTGTAGAAGGTTATGGAAGATGTAGAAGGTTGTGGAAGTTGTAGAAGGTTGTGGAGGAATTCTAGAAGGTTGTGGATAAGTCATGCATGGGGTGGTAAGTGCCTATTTAAGAAAGGCATATGAACATTTCTAAATCAAGCTCAAGGAGAAGCTTGAGGAGTGGAAGCTCAAGGAGAAGCTTAAGAAGTGGAAGCTTTGGAAGGAAAAGCTTGAATGTGTGAAAGTTGGAAGGTGAGAAATTTGGAAGGTGTGAAAGAGAAGGAGGAAGTGAAGAGTGAGTTTTCCTAAGTCTGTGGATAGAGCGCCGAATGTGAGGCAGTTTACAGTAGGATTTTGATGGAGTTGTGAGTGTAGACAAAGCACCGAATGTGAGGCAGTTTACACTTGGATCTTGGATAAGGTTGGAAAAGAGCTAGTGGTTGCGGTTTAGAAACAAGAAGGTTGCTTGGTGGCTTGCAAGCACAAGTTGAGATCTTGGAGGTTTCTAACAGAGTGTGGATCTGGACTAGCTTGAGTTTGGATTGGATCTTGAGAGATCTTGCAGAAATGTTAATGTAATTGGTATTGGATTTTCAAGTATAATAAAATTGTCTTCATATTGTTGCATTCTTGGTTGTGAGTTGGTAAGGGTGGTGTGGCCCTTCATTAGTGGTATCAGAGCGTATCTTCATCAGGTCTTTTGTTTGTTTTTCTTTTCTGCTTGTGGGTTACCCAGTGTCAGTTCCACGCTGCTTCCTCTGGGATTCATGTGTGATGCTGGGGCAATCCTTGCGTGTTTGTTTTGAGTCAGTCCGTCAGTCCTCTGGATAGTTGGTAAAAAGGCCTTGATGTTCTTGGTAACCTTGGCAATTAACCAACAGTCCTATAGAAAATCTAGTGCTCAACTACATGGTGGTTCTTCTCTTTGAAGTATCCCCCTGCTAAAAAAAAAAGCTTCAATGGTTTCCCTTCATGTCCATTATCCCCCATCCATATCCAGCATCTGTCTCTCCTACCCCAGCTTATGCATAAGTATCTCTTTGAATCAATCTGTACTTTTAGCTTTAGGGATCCACAATCCTAGTCTTAGGGATCCACCAATCCAATCAATCCACCAAGCCTCATCTTTCGAGCTCCACAATCCTAGTCCTAGGGATCTCCGAAACCCATCTTCCGCCAATCTGACTCTTTGAAATCCTGTTGCATCAGCTTTATCATCCCATCATCCATCTCCCTATCTTGGATTCCTTTTTATAATGCTCTGCTCCTTCATCCTCTGCAATCCCTGAGATCTTAAGCTTGCTTCCTCTTGTGCCTCTAATTCTCCCTTTATCATTCTCCCATAGTGAGAGTTTGAGCTAACTAAACCTCTTCTCTTAAGCCAATTTGAGTCTCCTTGCTCATCTCGGATTCTTGTACTTTTTCAAGAAGCTGTCGAGCCTCGCTTTCTCTCCCTGCCGCCTTCTTGAGGGGCAGTCCATTCTCTCCTCTTCTGGTCTAGCCTTGGGCATCTTATTTTCTTATCTTTGATGCCATGCCACTTGCTGCATCACATCAAATAGGTGCAAAATGTAGACACCTAAATCCTTTAGAAAATAAAGTATTTTTATTTTCTGAAAAAATTTCTGATGACATCATCATTTATTAATTAATTTATTTATTTTTATGCCATTAAATCCCTTTATCTTAATTAAAAATATTTAATTAAGGAATCCCTCCTAAAAATGTTTAAATCTTATTTAAACATTATTTCCTTATTTATTAATTATTTAATTAATAAATTGACCAAAAAATCCAAAATAAATAAAAAATTTATTTTTTGCCCAAAACTTGGCCAATTTCCTTAAGACCACTAACCTCTTCCAAAATCTTCTAATCCTTCTTTAATTTTGATTAAAGGCTAATCCCATCATTTTTTACCCCTAATCCCAACTCAAAATATTTAATTAAGATTAAATATTAATCCTCATGTTTATTAAAAAAGTTTTAATAAATATCTCCTCAACACAAATCCTTGAAATAAATAAAACTTTATTTATTTCCTAAAATATAATTTATCCTCATCCTAAGAAGTTGTAGACTCTTCTAGAAAGTCTTCATCCTCATCCTAGGAAGTTCTAGACTATTTTAGAAAGTCTTTATCCTCATCCAAAGTCTATACTCTTCTAGAAGATGTCTTTAAACCTAATCCTAATCCCCTCCTAACCTTGTCACATTCCCTAAACATGGGTTAAGACTTACTAACCCAAGCTAAAGTTAACAAATATCTCCTCCTTCACCCACCCTCATTAAATGCCATCCACTTGCCTATCCCTAAGCTAATCCTAAACCATCCTAATCCATCCTCTAATCATTTGCACAATCCTAAGCAAGCTTAAAACCTTCCTAATCAAGCCCAAGTCGAAATTCCTCTCATCTCCCTCAAAATATCCCAACCATAAAACTTTATGAAGCCCACTAGGCCATAAATGACTCTTCCAAGCCCTTTCATTTCTCTTACAAGCCATTATGAGGGTCTTCATGAAGATTTTATCCCTTGAGCCTCCTTTGTTGACTCATCCTTCCCCTTTCCTCCATCCTCTCACCCTGTGACATGTGTCACTCTCTGATTGGTTGTAAGGAAGCACAATCCATGTGCTCTCCTCTCATGCAATTTGAGCCCTCCATGAGCTTTTCCCCATCCTTGCATCTTAGCCCTCAATCCCTCAAGCCTCTTGCCTATAAATTGGATCCTTCCCCTTTGCAAAACAAGATAATCCATGAAGTAAAGTCATAATGTCATTTTAAGAAGCCATTTTACATCAAAACCATACACTCACACCCAAATTCCAACTCTATTTGAAGCCCTTTTTGAAGCATAAGCTTGAGCATACATCTTATCTATTTAGACAAAGCCACTCAACAAGAGAGTTTCTCATTGAGAGAGCCCATTAATGGCTCATATTCTCAACTAAGAGCTCATCTTAGTCTATCTTGAAGTTTATGAATTTTGTTTAGTTTGTAGAAGATTTATTTAAATTTGGTTTCTATTAGCATACTAACATTGCTCATATACATTTTGGCACGCTCGGTGGGACCCCACATGGGTCATCTTCATTAGCTTTTTTAGTCAAGTTTTGTATGTCATTTGCTAATTTTGGCTAATTTTGCTTATTTTTGTGATTGGTAGGATTGTATAAATTGGTTTTGTAGGTCCACATGAACATGAAGAAGACAAAGGAACTTATAGTCTATCTCATAGTGTTTGCAGATTTTTCAAGCTTATAGGTGGACAAAGCACTTGGAATTCTTCTTCCTCTTCTTGTCTATATTCTTCTTATTCCATCTACTACTTCTTCTTCTTCTTGTGGGAGATCTTGGCCATTTTTTTTTTTTAAGAAAGCAAAATCATACACACTTCTTTTTAGTGCTTAAAATGAACCCCCAAATCATACTTAAATCCATTAAAAACTAAAAATTTGCAAAAAAAAAAAAAAAATCTTTTACCAAGTGAAACTAAACCAATCCAATCATTTGCATCTTTGCAACATCAAAGTTTTAGATGCATTCATGCAAAGGTAGGAACACTTCATTTTTGAAAATTTAAAAGGAACTTCAAGTTTCCATTTCAAAAGGTTCAAAATCAACACTAAGTGCACACTAAAATCTAAATCAAATTCAAAGCATCAATCAAGGATAAAATGAACCTCATTTGCAAATATTTTAAAGTTCTTTTAAAAATCTCATGAAAACTAAGAGTCCTAAATGGTTGCCAAAATTGTCCTAAAAGCTTTGTTATTTGTTCTAAACAAATGTCTTGTTGCAAAATCTTGAATGTTTCTTAGGTTTTTCATGCATCAAAACAATCTAGGAATATCATTTTTGGGCTTAAAACATGCAAACTAGAAGACAAAATTTTGAATGAAAAGCAAAGTCCAAAGATGGGAAGTCATGGAGAGATGGGAAGGTGAAGATTGATGAGATCGACTTCCAGGTCAATGAAGGGGTCATCGCCGAGGTCATTAACTCTCCCAATCAGGGCCTAACATTCTATAGAGATAAGAAAATATTGCTGAATGAGGTGAAAGACTTTGCAAAGGATGCGAAGGAGATGAAGGATCTAGTAAAGACTAGTGCCTACTATGAGCCCACATCTATTAAGAAACTATGGAGGTTTGTCTTAAGGGCAATTATATCCTTCATTATGCTTGACACAAGGTTTGACAGGATTCAAACCCACCATTTTGTTATTCTAAACCATTTCAAGTATGAAACAAAAATTTCCATCCCCTTCTACCTATTTTTCTTTGCAAATAAGAGTATTATGGATTTTAAGAAGAAAGCATATGCTAATCATGCCTTCCATGAGGGTTTTCTATTACTCATATATGAGAATTTTAAAGCTCAAATTCGCGAAAGGGTTGTTGCTCAAAAGTTAGATTCTTCTAAGGAGACAGAGAGCTCTTACCTCCCATCGGATATGGAGGATAGTGTTGGTCTGCACTCAGATGACATAGAGGAGGTGGCTAAAATCATGAAGGATATGGGTAGGAAGAAGAAAAAGAAGCCAGGGAAAGGAATGTAGAGAAGGATAAAGCAGGAGGAAAAATCGAAGGAGTATAATGATGAGGAAGAGGGGATGGCCACAAATAAGGAGGGCAATGTGAGCAAGGAGGGCACCAGTAAAGCTCAAGTAAGTAGGAAGGATGACAACTCGGTCAAAAGGAAAAGGGGTGGAGAGAAGGATGTTGAGAAGGCACTTGTTAAGGGTAAGGAGAGCATTATTGAAGCTCTAGAAGAGAGAAAAGAGGAAGAGGGTTTGGCTAAAACCACTATTACTCTTGATGCTAAGGGAAGGAAAAATGCATGGAGGAACTTTCACACTAGCACTGCGAAAGTGGGTCTGGTTAGAGAACATATCCACCTGGATGTTTTGGAGGGAAGGGATGGCAAAATTCAGTTGGAAGAGCTCATTGACCTGGCTTTGGTGATTCATAGTGACAATGTGCAGGAAATGGTGATGAACTTCCTTAACAATGCCTGCAATATTTTGGTGGACAATTTCCAATCCATTAAATGGATTTTTCATGAGATTGAAGAGATAAAGTTAAGGATACAGGGGCGAGAAAGGCTGGAAGGGGGGAGGCATAGGAATGTTAGAATTAGCAAGTTGGATGCAAGGGTTTCTAAGGTTGAAAAAAGAGTGGAAAGGATGGAGATCTCTCTTCATAGCTCGGCTAACCAGAGCCTCAACTTAATAAAAGGTCTTAATGATAACATCATTCAACTACACGTGATGATGGAGGAAAGCAAAACGGGGAAGGAGGAAAAGGACAAAGAGGAAACCAGGGTAGCTGATGAGGCTGATTCTTTGCAGGGCGAGAGCCCGAGCAAAAGAAGGGGAGTGGATAAGAGGAAGAGGGAAGATGTCTCTCCGGATGAGAGCCAAGTGAAGACCAATGAGGTTGAGGCCATGAGAGAGATGAAGCTCAAGAAAGCGAAGCTGGCTAAAGAATT
The DNA here is from genome assembly GCA_028749045.1 of Cupressus sempervirens. Taxonomy (NCBI): domain Eukaryota; kingdom Viridiplantae; phylum Streptophyta; class Pinopsida; order Cupressales; family Cupressaceae; genus Cupressus; species Cupressus sempervirens. Next base: position 446,569,613 of record CM053787.1, read on the forward strand.
GGCACCCTAATCATTACTCCTGGTTTTTTTTTTTTTTCTGTACCTTGACTTTTGGCCATATATTTTTTTGTTTATGTTTGATAGCCGAGTATGGCCTATTGTTTTTTCTATTGCTTGATTGCTAAACATGAACTTTTCGTATTTTTTTGTAGTTAACTAGTGGGTTTCAGAAACCCCAATAAGAAACTTGTTTTACTTAATCAAAAACATATCTTATTGTAAAGCTTCCAAAAAGGCTTAACACTCTTAATCAAGTGAAACCCTAACTAGGTGGATTGTAATGCTCCTACAAGGCAACTTATTGCCACAGTAGCGAGATTTCATGGGTATTAATTCCCACCGGGATCTTTCCCTCTAACCAAGGATTTCCACATGAAGAATATTGGTGTCAAAGTGTTTCATGTGTGAATTTTTAAATTACTTTGCTATTACTTATTTATTTCATTTGCATGTCTCATATTGTGGAAGTTGGTTGTGAAATTAATAGATCTTTGGTCACACTGATTCACACCCCACCATGTTCTCAATGTCTCCTGATATTAACATTATAATATATCCCTAGGTAAATAATATGTCTTCCCATGTTGACATGTTTCATACTCCTTTGGCATTCTCCCCACTTTAGCATTGGCCCAATGAAAAACTTCTAAACATCCATAAGTGCAAGGTAAAAATATCTTGAGTATAGAATAATACCCTTTCTATGCATACCTTTTGATTGTTATCTATCTTGCTAATTATATGTGGCCAAACATGTAAAGTCTATTAAATGGTCTAGGATAGTTTTGTAAAACCAAATCAAAACATAGTGACCTCACTACTAAGTTTTACTATGCGATTGAAATATAGCGAATAGACAAAAACAAACTTGTACTAACAAAGTTGTACCAAATGTGTATCATTGAAAATTTGGGAGAGAATCAAGGTTCAAGATTCCAACATGATTTATGTTATAGGTATTAGGGATCTAGGTAGTCTAATCCCAAAAAATATAATTAGAAGGATGTGATCAAATGATTTGGCTTTGAAAAGTATTTGAGGATGATATGTACTCCATATAAGCATGTTGAGAAAGGTAAGCAAAAGTCTTGATCTTACTAAAAGATGAGACATTTAAATAAGTCAAAAATCAAATTTCAGAAGAACTGCTAAACTACTACTCAAATGAGGATTTGACAACCTTGATTGAAAAAAATACATAAAGAGAACACCCTAGTATAAATAGCAAGACACAATGATTCCTAGAGCCTTGACCCCAAAATGAATGAAATTATGAGAGCCAAACTTCAAGGAGAACACATTACACATGCCTACACAAGAAGATGTTGAAAATTCCAACTTTGAAAGAATAAAATACTTTAGTATGGAGGTGAACTTTAGGGGTCTAAAAATGTCTATTTAGAAATGGTATTAATGTTTTTCAAGATCTATAAGACCCTTCCACAATCTAATAGAAATCATGACCTCTTAGTAGTTTCACCTCTCAGTCATTGATAAGCTATTTGAATTTACAATTTGACTACTGATTTTTTTAAAAAAAAATTAAAATCTATAAACATAATTTATTTTTCTTTTTAAAATTAAAATCTATAAATATAATTTATTTTTATTTTTATGAAAAACAACATAGACAATTTAAGAACCCAATATCAAAGACTCATTCTTTATAAGCAATTCTTTATGAGCAATTCAACTTTAAACATAAATTTGAACTGTGTACTCATACTCAAATATCTTATAGAACTATTTGCTGACCGTCTTACCAACCATAATCCCTTGACCATTGTCTCAGAAATCATATCGCTTTAATGCTTGTCCATCCTTGTTTTTCAATATCTCTTGTTATCTTCCCAACACCATTCTTTCTCTGCAAATAGAAATTCAAATGGTCTTTTCTTTCCAAAATAGTGAATCCACGAACAGCTTGGCCTAACATTTTAGGGCAACGGTTTAGAGAATTTTTCAGAGGGGAGCTGTCATCTGTTATGTTTAGATATTGAACTGCTCCTTAATAAATTTATTGTAGCTGTTCGACTTTTAACAACTATTGTCGTCCAGTGTATCTACAGCCACTTGTTTGCTCTAGCTGATCTTACCAACATTTTGAAGACGGTGAGAATATAATTTTATTTTTAAATTTTGATTTGGGATTTTTTAACAGTATTTTTGGAGTTGTTAATAATTTCGTTGACATCAAGGCCGCTCTACCTGCCAAAAGCAACTCACCAAACCTGAGATACGAACAATGCAAGCATGTCAGTCAATAACGCCGGAATCTTATTTCCGTTGTGAGAAAAAACAAAATGCAAAAATCTATACCTGCAGATACTTCGGTCAAAACAGCGTCGGTGGAGCGTAAACGGAGTTCTGTAACATATGACGGGTATCTTCAACCCGGAACGTATTTGCTTAATTACACGCCGAAGGTTAAAATGAACGGCGTCCTGAACAGTCATCAATACCTTCGTTTGCATTTAAACATCTCGTATGGTCTGGAATGATTTGGTATTTTCTACCTATTTAGCAATAATAACTTTACCAATACCGTAAATTCGGCTTAACGATTCAATTATTCTCACAGAAGTGAAAAATCCTGACAGCGTGCAGGAAATGAAATTGAAAGTGAATATTATATACACTTTACAAACTTTAATTTTAATTTAAAGTTCTCTTTTCTGTCAGCGGAATGGTTTAGCATCTCTGATTATCGATCTACCGATGCAATTCGCTAGGCTGTGATATTTGAGGGTTTGTACCAGTTAACTCCCTTCCTGTGACCAAACCCTAAGCTGAAAAATGAAAAGACCGCGAGCTCCGTTCTGCTTGCTCATTGCAGCTATGGCAATTTCCTCGACCGAGAAAAGCGTGAGTTGTGTAAACTGGGCTCCGACCCGGCCCTCAGGAAACGACTGCGACTTCCGCCCTGGTCATATGGCGGAGCCTGCTCTGCTGCGGGCGGAACTCTGCTCTCCTTCGTACCTGGTGAGATGAGGGGCGTATGAGCGCAGAGAGTGCTTTCTTCATCCATTCTCCTCCTTCCACGCTGCCGATCCTCACGAGCGAGTTCTTCATGGCCGATCTGCGCATATGCAGCTGAGAATTTGAAGAAGCGGAGGAAGAAGGTGGGGAATTCCTGTGAAGCTTACAACGGAAGGCGCCTGGATGAGTGCTGGGCGAGCAGAGGCACATCTTCCTCTCCGAAGAAGACGGAACAGCTGGCCGATGCCCGGCGATGAGCGGAGCCGAACGGATCGGCGAGCGATCCTGCAGATTCCTCTTTGGAGACACAGATCTGGCTAGGTCGAAATTGAGTACAGGAGAAGAATTGTAAAGATTAGTGGAGAAGGAATGGCGTGTGGGAGAGAGGGAGCGTTGGAGGGAAAGGGGGAGAACAGGGGCGCTGGATCGACCCTTGGCAGAGGCCATTCTGTTTGTATTTGCTTGATTGCCTTTGGTGTCAAACCGAGGGTAGATCGGTGCCTCAATTTATAGGCCATTCGAAAGCAGGGGGCGGATGCTAGATTTTTCAATTGCGGGGTCCAGTAATACAGCTATCCGCCACCTCTTCCTTTGTTTTATTCGTTCCCTCATTCGCAAGTTACCCACAGTAACCGCCTAACCGCCTGCCCTTTTTTGAACGTCTATTGCGGTGAGGGCCCCACATATGGTGGCCTCTCGAAGTTTCGGACGGCGTCCATTGGAAAAGAGACCACAGTTTTGGCGATGCTTCCAGCTGAATAACCACCTTGTAGACATAAATGAGGATGGTGTCTTGTTCAAGCAACCTGTTCATTGTTTAAAAAAAAAAAATTAAAATAATGCACATATTACAAAAGAAAATTACGAGGACAGCAAAGGCTGTTATAGAAATATAAACAGCTGTCACATGATTGAATTCATAAGAAGACATGAAGTAGACAATGAGTCAGAATTAATTAACTAGTATTTATATCTATAAGAGGTTAAAGGGATAAGCTTATAGAGTATTTCATCATTAAAAATACAACATTTCTAATGAGAATTTGTTAAAAGTACAACAATAAGCAAATATTTATCAGTGTAACTTTATATATATTAATATTAGTATAGAAAAGTTTTGATTGTTATATCTAATGAGAAGATACAAAAGAAATATCTGGGAAATTCAAACATAATATATTGAAAGCAATCACGGAGTTGAGAGTAATTTTTTTGTATTATTTGTAATAATGGAGCACCACCATTCACTTTAAAGAAAATATTGTCAGTCTACATGAGGATCATCATGATGAAGAGAGCCAAAAGAGTTATTATTCATTTGACTCTCTTCATCTTGATGACAGATCATCGAGTTTGATATGAGATTTTGATGCTAAAGTCTTGATTTCCCCCCCCCCCCCCCCCCCCCCAAAAACTACTATATCTTAACTTCAATTCCTTTGCATATTTGACAGCTAGAACTTTATTCTACTTTTGATATATTTATTAAAATATATTAGAGTTGAGGCTCTATTAGACACATGTTAGGGATTCCAACTTAATGTAACCACTTGCCTTAACTTTCCAATTGTTGTTTGAAGTCAAATGGAGTAATTCCACATGCACCAAACATTGAATATTTTACTTGAAATAATAAATGTGATATATTTCAATCTTAGGGGGTAAGTTCTTCTAGTATGTTAGGTGTTCCTAATAGTGTCATTTAGAAAACATATCGAGGAGTTGAGTCCAATCATGTTTACATACATTTATCATAGACAAACTTTAGAGTAGTTTGTGATGCACATCTTTAACCACGTAAAGCATTAAGTCAAACAAAAGTACATGCATAAAATTTTAATCATCATGTTATATTGTTGGATGCATATCCTCCATAGCCTTAGGAGGTGAAAATGTAGGCATCCATAGAATCAAGTATGTATGCAACTCAAAATATTTATATATATTTTATATCTTTGATGTTTGGGTTTTATTAAAATTCATTTATTTCAAATCGAATAGTCCATGTTTTCTCTTAATCGGGTAGAAAGTAAGGAATCATTTCCTTCTTGATTACATCAATGTTTGTCTCTTAGATTATTTCATTTAAATTAATTATTTGATTTCCGATGCATTATGTTTGTTTTTGTGTCTCTCACCATGAACACATTTTTGGTTCTTGTATATAGATCTCACTTATGCAAAGGCTTAAGTTCCTCATAGTAATGGAGCACATGAAGATATGAAAAAGTGCTTTGTAGGTTGGTGTGTTGATTTCATGAACAATGTAGGTAATAAATGATGAAGTAGTTCATGTTTATTTAGAAATTAATTACCCAAACTATTGGTATGTAGAATAGCTTCGTACAAGAGAAGGAAAATGATGAAGATTTACTCACCTCTATTGGAGTCCCTTCTTGCACTCTAATCAGGGTTTGAGTGGATTCAGATATGTCACCTGACACATTAGATAGAAGAAAGACATTACTAGTTATTCATGATATTTTTTGAGTGGTAAAATGTAATATTCATATTATTTAAATAAATATTGAATTTTTTGAAACAATATTTTTTAAATAATAATAAGAGACAAATAATTATATATGAGTTGAATGAGGTGAATTAATACATAATAGATTTATTTGTAATTTTTAATTTATTTAAGAATTTTATGATTATATTTAACTTGAAGTTTGCAATAATATTTTAACTTTTTAATAATTATTAATATTATTTATATATGATTAATTATATATTTAGGTATATATTAATTAATATTTCATTTATAAAACTAATAATTGTGTCTCAACTAGTTACATAATAAGTAAGGGTTTATGTAATGGTTAGTATCATAGTTAAAGCTAAATAAAATGAAGTTGTAGTAGAAATTATATTTTAGTGTTTACAATTAAGATTATAGTTATAGTTAAGATTACATCATAGCTAGATTTAAGATTGTCATAGAATTATGACGTTGTTTAAGATTAGTATTATGCCAAAATAAATAGACTAACTTTTTAAATTGACAATTCAAATCTCTTCATATTAAGCTATTAAATATGTAATATTACAACATTTCATAAAATGATATAACTTATTTAATATTAATTTTATCATAGTTAGTCTGACATATTGTATGAAATTATTTTAAAACATGAACATTAATATACTTATACACTTATATTGTTTTTGATCAAGAAAAACAAGTTTTACAGGGATCTTGAAACCCAAAAGTTTTTACAAAAAAGCTGGCAGCATAATATTAAATATAATTTAGACCCAATACTTCTACCCACATAAGGCCAAAACAAAAGATAGGCCAACAACCATAAAGGAAAAGCCAATAGACCCAACTGAAAAAAGGACAGGACAAGAAATAAAACCCTTACTATTCAATCTTCCTATCAATTTCCTACATGGTTTCAGTTGCTTCATTAGCACTCTGGATCTCCACGATCATGCACTCGTACTTCAGATCTGTAGAACGTTCTACTGGGCCCTTGGTCACATTCATTTCCCCCTTAGTTTGCTTGGAATCCTCGTTGACCCTTTCATCCTTTTCCCCACCAATGCCGACATTTTTCAACAATTCGCCTAGATTGTTGATGTTCTCATTTAGAGTGTTCAGAGTGGTGATCACCTGATTAGCAAGATTTTGGTTTGATATCTCCATCATTTGCACCCTTTTCTCGACCTTGGAAAGATGATCCTCCTGATCGGCTAGAAAACCCTGGTCGCTGCTCTTCCTTTGGCCTTCCTCTTGGCACTTTTTCTCCTTAAGTTCTTCAATCTCATGGAACAACCACTTAATTGAGTAGAAGTTGTCTATCATACTATTTTTGGCATTATTGAGTAGGTTGAGCCCTATCTCCCTTGCATTGTCCGAAATTTCTACCAAAGTTGGGTCTATGAGTTCCTCGAAATGAAGTTTTCCCTCCTTGTCTTTGAGAACTTCAGGATTCATTGTCTCTTTGATGATCCCCATCTTTGCCATTTTGGTATTGAAGTTTCTCCATGACCTCCTCCTATCTCAATTGTCTCATCACTTCTCCTTTCCAAAGACATATCCTCCTCAACCTTCCTCTTCTTAGGATTCCCAGGCAGAATAGTAATGTCCTCCTCCTTCTTCTCATCCTCCGAATCCATTTCCTCCTCATCATCATTATACTCATCCTCCCTCTATTCCATAGGATTAGGTGTTAATCCTCTGGGACTCTTCCTACATGGAACATTACTAGTGGAAGGAGAAAATCCCCCCCCCCCGCGCCCACCCCACTTTGGCTTCTTACCTATTGAGGGGGTATTATCCTCACCCTTCAAGCTAAGACTTTGGATTTCCTCTAAGTCGGGAAAATTTGAGCTCCCAGTATCCTCTGAAGCATCCCCAGTGTGGCCTAAGGGTTGGCCCCTAGTCTGGCTCTTGAGATATTCATAGATCAGAAGGAGCAAACCCTCATGAAGAGCCGAGTTTGTACCGGGTTTCTTCTTGTACCCCTCAATGTTCTTGCTCAAAGAGGTAAATAGATAGAAAGGAAAAGAAATTTTTGTTCCATGTCTAAAATGGTTTAGCAGAACAAAGTGGTGTGTTCTGACTCTATCGAATCTAGTATCCAGGATAATGAATTCAATGACAGCCCTTAATACATACCTCCATAGCTTTTTTTATTGAATCCATTTCATAATAAGTCTCGACCTTCACTAACTTCTTCCTCTCTTTCACATCCTTTCTGAAATCTTTCACTACATTTGTCAACATTTTCTTGTCCCTGTAAAAATTTACCCGCTCTTGAGGAATCTCCATGACAAGAGCAATCATTTCCACGCTCACCTGGTGAGAGAACCCGTCAATTTTGACTTGCTCATCCTTCGAAGTGTTCACCATGAGCTTAGTAATCTCCTTGTCAAAACCATCGAGTTTTTCAATGTACCTTGCTATTCTACCCTTCTCCAGTCTACTATAGACCTTTTTTCTCTTTCTCCATTTTTCCACCTCCCCAGTTGGCTCCTTCCTGCTCCTCTCCCCAACCACCTTGATCTCTTGTGAAAAACCATACACCAGTTCTTTGACCCTTCACAATCTTTTGCTTTCTGAGTTTTTCAATTCACAAAGTCTTTTTTTCCTCTAGCAATTTTAATGGAAGATAAAAATGAGACCCATAAAACGTGCTAGAAGTACACAAAATGATGGCATCTCATTACCTTCCCATGATTCTCATTAAAACCTTGTTTTTCATGTCGTCCTGCATATCTTTCCATAATTAACTCAAGATTACCTTCATACTCCCCTAGATTCATTCCAAAATTAGAATATCTTTCATGATCACCAGAAAGTTGTCTCCGCTATGCCACATCGTTGCCGTATTTTTGGCCACTACCTCATTTGCAAACCAATCTGCAACAAAATTTGCCTCTCTATACACATGGTTGATGTGGACCCTTTTGAATTTTCCTAAATTAGATCAGATCTCCTCCACCACGTTAGCAATGGTCCAAGAAGGATGGGAGCATCCTTTTAAACATTTTATTATATTTAAAGAATCTCCCTCCAACAAAAGGTTCTCAATCCCAATACTAAGAACTAGCTTGACAACATGAAAAGCCACACTGGCCTCCGCATAGTGGTTTGTCTAGGTCCCTAATGGATAGGAAAAGGCTGCTACAACAATACCATGAAAAACTCTAATTATCCCCCACCAGCCAGCTAGGCCAGGGTTCCCTTTGGTTGCACCATCAAAGTTGGCTTTATGCCATTCCTCTGGGGGAAAAACCACTTAGCCTCCGGTCTTTTCACCTCCTTTTCCTTTTTCCTTTCCATATTATTTCCTCCTTCTTCAATATTTCCCCCCTTTCTAATAGCATAGTTTTCTCTCATAGAACTATCTATTTTATCTGCAAGCACAAAGGCAGGAGCTTCCCTTTCTCTAAAGATACGATTATTTTTCTCTTTCCATATTCCCCAGTATAAATGTGGAAGAGTCTAGGAGAAAATCATATGTGTCTTCAAGCCTTTATGCAAACAATTCTATTGGCCAAAGAAATCTTGGATGTTGTCTGGTTTACACCAACTGACCCCATAGCTCTTGGTCACAAGTTCCCAAACCTTCGAGGAATAGGGACAGTGAATAAACATGTGGTTAACCATCTCCAAATCATGCTTACAAAGATTGTACCTATTTGGAATATATTGACCTCTCTTAGCAAGGTTATCCAAGGTGAGAATTTTGTCTTGTAATACCAGCCAAAAGAAAATGTTGATTTTAGGGGTAAGACCAGTCATCCAAGCCTTAGCCCAAATGGGTTTTTCCATCCTGTTCCAAAGCAAGAAGTAGCCAGAAGCAACTAAGTGTAACCCACTTGTATTATCCCCCCATATAAGTTCATCCCTCATTTTGTTTAAAATCATAGCATTTAGAATAATCATTAGTGGTTTGAGGTCCTGAGATACTAATGAGAGGTCTTTCCACCCCTAGTCTATTCTGTAGTCACTAACTTTCAATCCAAATCTTCTTATACAAGAGTCAACCCATCTCTCATAATTAAGGAAATCTATGAGAGGCCCCTGACTTAACCAATTATCTTGCCAGAAAAGAATACTTTCACCATTCCCCACTTTCCATTTTGCCTTTGATTTGGCTAAAGATCTTGCCTTAAGAAACCCATTTCAGATAAAAGATCCATGCAGAATATTAGCTTCACTGAGTAGAAATCTAAGGGACTACCTTCTCAAGTACTTCTCCACCATGATATCCCTCCATTCTCTAGTGCTCTAAAATAAGTGCCATATCTGCTTTGCTAATAGAGCATTATTAAGGTGTTTGATTTTTCTAATACCCAGGCCACCATAGCATTTGGGGAGGAAAATATTATCCTAGGCCACCAAATGATATCTTTTGTTTTCTTCTAGTCCTGTCCACAAAAAGTCCCTTTATATTTTCTCCATTCTATATGCATATTTAATCGATATTCCAGGCTAAGAGCATATGTTGGGAGGTTCTGGAGAGTGGATTTCACTAGGGTACATTTTCCTGCCCAACTAAGGGTGGCTCCTTTCCAACCCACGACCTTCTTATTGAATCTATCAATAATTCCATTCCAAAAAGATTCTAGAGGTTTCAACCCCAAGGGCATTCCAAGATAACTAGCTAGGAGAGAACCCACTCCACATCCAAGAATTTGAGCAATCTTTCTTTGTCGGTCATTTGGGGTGTTAACAAAGAACACCGAACTTTTCTCCCAGTTGATAAACTAGCCTATACCCCTCATGTAGGTGTCCAACAAGTTCTTTAACACTTTAGCCTCCTGAACCATAGCTTCCCTGCCCATAATTGTGTCATCCACAAATTGTTGATGGGTGAAAGAGACCTGTCTGGAGGATGGCTTAAGACAATGCAAGGTCCTTTCCTAACTTTTCCTCTAAATTAACCTTCCTATAAGCTCTACCATAATAATAAACACAACAGGAGACAGAGGATCACCCTATCTAAGCCCTCTTAAGGGGAAAAAGAAATTTGAGGGAGCGCCATTGACTATAATAGCAAAAGAGGGGATGGAGACAAGTGAATGATAAGTTTGCATACCTAGGCATCAAATCCAAAAGCCAGGAAAAAAGCCTTCAGGAAGTCCTAGTCCAACTTGTCATAGGCTTTGGAGAGGTCCAACTTGAGGAGGAAACCCTCCCTTTTCCTTGCTTCCAAGGAATGGATCACCTCATGAACCATCATTATTGAATCTAGGATATGTCTTCCTAGGACAAAGCCTATTTGCTACAGAGAGATAATCAAAGGGAGCAGCTTGAGAACCCTGATGGTCAACACTTTCGAAATGATTTTATAAAAAGAATTGCATAGGCTAATGGGTCTGAACTTATCCATCGAATAAGCCCCCGGGGTTTTCAAAATAAGCACCATGAAGGTAGCATTGAGTTCCTTCAACATATTCCTAGCCCCAAAAAATTCTTACACTACCTTCAACACATCCCCTTTGACCACTTTCCAATATATTTGAAAAAAGAAGGTCGGGAATCTATTCGACCCTAGAGCTTTATCAACTGGAAGTGAAAACAGGGCTTGATTAATTTCATGCATAGTGGGAAATGCCTTCAACATGGAATTATGATGGTCTTGTAATAGTTTGGGGATTGAAGCCAAAATTTCTTCCTGGTCTTTCAATGATAGCAAAGAGTCCCTAGATAGAATTGATGAAAAGAAATGCACTGCCTACTTTGCAATCTCACTATCATTTGTCAAAATGACCTAACCCTTCTTAATGCTCGAGATCTTGTTATTTGCACGGTGCTTTAAGGTAGAAAGATGGAAGAACCTAGTGTTCTAATCCCCCTCTTTAAGCCAATTGATTTTGGATCTTTGCTTCCAAAAGTGCTCTTCCCTACTTATGATATTGTGGAGTTCTGTAAGGATTGACCTTTCTTCAATCCTATTCTTATCATTATACCCTTCTTGTTCTATCATCTCCTAGACTTTTTGAAGCTAGTCTATCTTCTTCTCCTTGTCTTGGAAGATATGTCTAAAATCCATCTTGTTCCAAGCTTTGATATTTCTTTTCACATTTTTCAATTTTTGAGCAATCCTAAACATAGTTGTACCTTCCACCTCTATGTTCCACCAAGAGGAAATCTTAGCATTCAAATCTGAGTGGGAAGTCTACATCTTCTCAAAACAAAAGGGGAAGTTCTGTTTGGCCATCAAAGAGCTAAATGAGAGCAAGATGGGCGAGTGATATGATCCAACTCTAGGGAGAAGGGAGAGTCTGCACATGTAAATCTGCATCTAGTCTAGAGAAATGAGGGCTCTATCAAGATGAACCTAGATACAATCCCTCAAATCCACCTATTTGACCAAGTAAATTGCCTCCTTGAGAGATCAACATCCATAAAAGAAAGTCTATTAATAAAATTTGAAAGATCCAATTTACTATCTTGATCTGGGGCCAGGCCCCCTGATTTTTCATCATCTAAGAGAGGGGTATTGAAATCCCCCATAATAATATGTTTATTAATGTTACTACTTTGAATTACATCAAGCATCTTTGCCCAAAAAACCCTTCTCTCCCTCTTGAAGTTAGGAGCATACACATTTAAGAGAAACCAAGTGTCACTGCTATGGATATGAAAAAATTTGCAAAGGAGAGCATTACCTTCATTGAGTATTGTGGAGATATGAAAATCCTTTTTGCTAAAGAGTGCAAGCACCCCCCTGCAACTCCCTCCGAGTCTGTGGCCTCACTACTCATATTGCTACTGAAAGATGTAATGACCCTACTCAAATTTGATCTCAAAATGCTGGTAAAGGCTCAAGAAATTTCATCAAACACTTTGCATACAAGGGTCATATGACTGATATAAATTTCAGTTTGCTCTAATAACTTATAATAGCACTTGTGATTGCAAGTATTGCTTTGAAGTTCACTTCTAAATGATTCTATTAAACACCTAGGGTGCTTATGCAAGTCTTTTATATCCTTTCTATGCACAATAATGAATTCTAACATTGAACTAACCACCTATAGCCAAGTGACTTTTCTTCATACAATTGGCATACATCCTCATACAATATTCAAATGATCATTACAATAATATATAACTCCCAAAGGATGACACTTAATTTGTAACGCTATCTTTCCTATAATGATGATAATGAAAAGATGCCAAGACTCTTGGCTTACATCCACAAGAATAATGCTTAAATCTGATACAAACTTTCACCTATAGCCATAATTTCTAATATGCATCTAAATGATAGGAAAAATGCATGAAATATCCAAAGGAACCTGTAGCTTGGTGGCGCCTTGAGTCCCTAATGAAGAGGCAAGAAATTTAATAGTTCTCTTCAAATTTGGTATACAACAGCACCAAATTTGCATCCATAGAATCAGAATAGTATTATGAGAATTCAGTTTGCAAAATTCATCATCAATTAGTGATGATTCAAATTGCCAAGAGAGGAATCAGTCCTCAAAACCTAGCCATTTCTCACAGCCAAGAGACTTAATAAATTTTCATCAAATGAATAATGGATATCTTAGAATGAGCTCTCAAGTTCCTTTTTATTCTTTCTTGTGAGAGCTCAAACACAATTCTTACCAATGTGGGATAAAAAGATATACTTTTCTTTTTAATAATTCATTTACTGCAATACTTTAAATTAATCCCTTGGCTTAGGCTTCCATGAATTAATTAAATAAATGGCCCCTTCCCATGATGACTCAACCCTCAACTTAAGTGAAATTATAAAGTTAAATTATAACTTTATAATAAACCATTTAATGATTTAATAATAATTTGGCCACCAAAATAATAATAACTCCAAAAATACTTATCCTTTTAATATGTCATTTGAAATAGGAGTCACACTTATTATTTCCTCATGTGACCAAATGCACTTTCCAAAAATAGAAAGGGTCCTTCTCGATCAATATCAGACTTACTATAAATAGTAAACATGGAAAAACTATAACAAATGAAGTTCGAATGACGCCAAACGAAAGCCAAACCATAGGATACTGAATCCTGAAGTAGATGCCCACTAAAAGAGACCCTCTGTCCATCCTCATTAGCCTACGAGGGTCACATGATAGGCTAATCCCAAGAGATTGAAAAAAGGGGGACATTACAAAAGATAACTTCCCTACCATGTCTTTTCTCATTTTAGTTTCTTGGATTAGTAAAAAATCAGGTCTTTGGTCTCTAATCATATTCCTAACTATCTCCTGTTTATGGGCACCATTTAGGCCCCTTATGTTCCAAGATATGATCTTCATTTCTTTTTGACAGATCATTCCTTAATGGTTCTTTGGCTCCCCTCTACCAAGTTCGTTCTAGCCTCCTCTTGCATTACTTGGCTCAAACTTTTTCTACCTGAGGTCTTAGGTTCTACCCCAACATTAGCTTTGATCCTGCTTCTAGTCATTGCTGGTGACACTGGGGGATGGTCTCAATTTTTTTTCCTTTTAACCATAATCCAATTTCCTTTTTTCTCTTGAGAACAACCATCTATCCATTCTTCCAATTTTAAAATATGTTATGGGGAAGAGTTATTGATCATATCCAAAAACTTCATCCCCGGGTCAAAGGAAACTAGCAAATTCACCAAAGGAAGCAAAGGGAGATCCAAGAAGAGACCTTGGTCCTGCACCTCAACCACCATCTCCTGCCCCTCTCCTGAATAGCTCACCTCTTCTCCTTTACTTCTTCAACTAAGAGCAGGGACACTATCCTATCCTCTTGTTCCACTGGTTGGTTCCATAGGTTCTAGTTTGGACTTGTTCACCATATGAAGATCCCCCAACATACTGGCTCCCTACTCTTGCACAAACGATGAATCTTTATCTGTCACTTCTTTGGCCCGGGAATAATTCTCTTGATCCCCATTTTCTGACTCCTTTTCCTCTTTACCACCTACATAGCTTAGATCTCCTTCCTGCTCGAGGGCCTTTTTCTTCTACACATCCTCTACCTGGTTCTCTAGGTTTTTGGACTTCTTCTAGTGTTTCCAGATCATTTTTTTAGCTTTCCCTAAGGTAGTGGTAGGCTTACTCTTATGCCTCTCTTCTTTGGCTTTAGGATATTGGTTGGCCTTGTGCCTTACTTTAAAACAATGAAAGCATGCAAAAGGCACCGTCTCATAAATTAGTTTTTGAACATGCACTCCCAACTTTGAATGGAATGTCACAACTTTCGGCATGTCCACTCCTTCCCTTACCCCTATGCAAATATGAGCATAGGTGAGATGTCTTTTAGAGGCTATAGTCAGGTCAATTGATAGGAGCTCCCCAAAGGAGCTGGCTATCCCCACAAAAACACCCTCATTCCAGAATTCCAGGGGAAGCTCTAGAAGCCTTACCCATACAGGTGCTTGCTCAAAGAATGAATCATTCGTATTCATCTTTGAAGTCCACTTCTGGAGAACCAGGGTGGAACAACCAACAATCCATGGTCCCTCACAGAAGATGTTTGTGAGGTCTTCAAAACAAGAAAAGTCAAAGGACAAGAATCCCTTTGCCATAGCTGTGACAGAGACTTGTCCTTTGAGAGCCCATTTCTTCTTAATAAAAGATCTAATGATATCTATATTTGGCCTTGGCCCTATAAACTTTCCCACTAGAGTTGAACCCATTGATACTATGTTATGATCCACCAGCTCATTCAGAATGGAAATAGCACAAGATCCTTTCTCCACCTTAGCGAGAATCTTAACAGCTGGGAATGAGGACTTACTTGTAAGCTTGACACCAAAAAGTGATGACCATTTAGTAGAGCCTGGTAGATCCACCTAGGGAACAAGCAGAATCTTGTCCAATACCTTGGGGGGAGCAGCTAGATCCCCATCATCTTTCTCTACCTGATCCCCTATACCCAAAGATCCTTGACCGTCCTCCTTCTGTGACCCATTCCCCAAGCCAGGGGCCTGATTTTGACATTCCAGAGAAATCCCACCCTAATCAAAATTTGAATTTTGAAATCCTATCTTCCCTCCCTTTCCAATGCTTGCCATTACACTTTTTTAGAATAGATGTACGTTCATATTTAATGTGAGAAAACCTTTGTCCAAAATGATGTATTTGAAGTCTTTATTATACACTTATATTGCTAAAATTATTATTACAAAAAATTAAAAGATGTTTAAGATAATTTACATATATAATAAAACCTAAAATGAATATAGGCACCAAATCTGCATGCAATAAAAATCAATGTCTCTACTTAGCATTAAGATGTGAAGGATATATATATATATATATATATATATATATATATATATATATATATATATATATATATATAATTAAAATTCTAATGTAAAATATTGTCAAACTAAAATATAGAGCCAATACTTCACCTAAATAAGTTATTTTTAAAACTAAAGTAAAGAAGAAAACATCTTTATATATGAATATATCATAAATTTATTTAAAACATTAAGTTTTTAGAAACTTATTCTAATTTTAGAATTAAAAGTAATTGAAATGTTAACGAAAACAATAAGATTTAATTCATTATAGAAATAATTAAAAAGGCTGCTCTCAAACAATAAATTAGCAAAATATATATTAGAGAGATGTTTTCTTATTCAATTAAAAAATAAATATGAAGTACAACTTTTAGTTATAAATCAATGTGTAATGCCCTGCCTGGAGGTCCTTGGAACAAGAATTCAATACAAGCCAAGATATTATTTTTTAACAAGAATGAATGCACATGACAACATCATACCAGGATCAGAAAGATCACAATAGAAGACTTCACCACAATTCCAGCAACCAACAAATCTCTGAACGCTACTACCAAACAAACACATGCAAACAGAGGCCAACAATGACCACGCACATGATGAGGGCTTGAAGAAATGACCACTCATCAAAAAAACACCATGCTGGGGTATAAATGCAGAATCCTGAAATTTGGCTAAATCAGAAATCATGAAGCCCTAAAATTTTGTAGAATCTTTATCTTATCTCAGAGAGGTCTGAAACCTATCTCAAAAGATTCATTGCATATATTAAAATATATCTTAAGTATACATTTATACTTAAATGATATATTTTAAACCCCTTGAGAGACTGTTTTGAACTAGAAAGGTGTGAAATCCAATAAGGTGTCCAAAACCAACTTTCAAAATTTCCTCGACCAAGCCTAACTACTCCCTATTTCTCATGCGAGGAAATGCACTAGTCTTGAGTTTCATGAGAGACTTTGCATCATTACATGTGAGAAAGTGTGTTTCTCTATGTGAGGATATGCATCACTTCACATGAGGATTCGAAGCAACTTGCACGAGTATTCGTAGTAGGCCGCACGAGGATTCACACCGCATCGTATGAGCCTTTGCTTTCCTACGTGAGGAAGTACATTCTCAAATGAGGAAGTACCATGAACTGCATGAACTTTCACATTCTTGTACAAACAAGTACAATTTTGTGCGAGGAAACACATCAGCAAGCCAAAAGACTTAAGGAAAACAACTTAGGAAATGAATTTCCTCCACATCGAGGAGTACTCGATTCACATAAATTGAAGAATGAACACTCGAGTGCATAAACATCAAGAAAGAAGAACATCTATCCATCTAAACCATATTAGTAAAGAACATACTGAAAGCAACATCGTAGTGAATAGAAGTAACATCGCAATGTACAAAAATAACCTCACAATGAATAGAAATAATATCACAATAACTGAACAACCAAACTAAGTACAGAGTTCCTCCCAACCATCAATAGCATCATAAGACCACCATGGATCCTAGCCATCCCTTGCACATAACATCCCAAGCCACCAATCAGATCGTTGGTACTATTGTAATAGGGATGTCACTACTAAAACATGCTACAATATAAGCATAAGGAAATCTAACATGCTAGTAGAAAATCAAGATAATCCTACAAGTAGATAACATCACCTATCACATGCTAATCATTAGAATAAGGAAATGTATTAATAAATAAAATCTTCTAAACATGACGTACAAGCATTCCAATAAAAGCATAAATCACAAGGAAGCATACTCCAGAACCTGAAGTACCAAGTGAAAACATCTCGCGACAGTCACACTAGGATAAAAGACCATCTCTGTACATTGGTCCCTAGTAGTAGTGTAGGTAGCTATGCCTCCCAACCATGTGGCACCCATAGGTCCACACCCATCGTGTTGATGGAGATAATGATCCAACCACAAACACACACAAAACAAACATTCACGCTAGACAATATGATGGCTGTAACCAAGAACCTAAGACAATGCAAGAAGTATAGGTCCTGGTCAGACACTCAACAGGCTACTAAGTAGGGGTTGACATCATGGAGAGTCACTTGGCATCGACAAGCCCAAGCTTGGATCGTATGTTTCAACTCCTCAATGGAGGGCCCCACACATACATTATTATCTTAAGTTTTATTACCAGTCACACATTTTATTTAATTATCACTTTCTTAAAACTTCTTCATGCCAACCCTATGGGACAAGGTCACCAGGCTGTGAGATAGAAGCCTCCATATGCTACCCTACCCTACCCATGCTCATCCTATGACAAGTGCCTGTGGGCATACATATTCCCAACCCAACCCCAATGATCATAACTTCTAGAAGTACCATGAAAGATTGGGCCTCACAAGTCACCCGATAAATGTACGCACACATACTCGTGTGTGGTGCACCACCATCATGAAGATCATAACACAAGGACTGGATGAGAACACAATGCAAAATATCACACAACTGAAAAAAACTCCGGAGGATAGATTCTACATGAATCCCAAAGCCAATAAAACTATACATCATGAAATCACTCAACCAACCTCAATCTGGGAGTATAGATTCTACATGAATCCCAATGATGCAACAAGACCAAACATCATGAATTCACTCAACCGGCCTCAATTTGGGAGTATGGATTCCACACGAATCCTAGTGTCCACAAAACAAAATAAAGGTCTAAAAGAAATAATAATACCAAGTATAAAATCACTCAACCAAACACAAAGTCAAAAGTGCGGATGCAACACACATCCCAATGCAAACACAAAAGTGCAACAAAGGTCTGACTAATATCCAAATAGATAATCCAAGTCCACGACCCAACTCATGCCAAGAAAACTTGAGAAAACAGGGTGGCACACAAAATGAGGTAAAAATCACAAATTTTGGAAAACTTCAAAATTAAACCCATTTGGCCTTTGGGTACAAAACCCCAAAAATCCAAGAATAAATGAGTTCGAACTTCATATGCAAAAATAGCCAGCATAATGGCACAAAACCCCAAACCCTCATCCCGAAAATAAGGGAAATGCTCATACCCGACCAACTAGGTAGAACCAACAAACAGAGACAAAGGGGAACACTAGTTCTCAACCTCTAGCCAAATGACTACCAAAAACAAAAGAAAAAATGGAGCAGAAACAATAAAATGGGAGAGCCCTAGCTCACAACCAAAAGGGAAAAATGAAAATCTGATCTAGAAGATAAAAAGCTCTTAGAAGTGGCCCAAAATCACGGTAATCCAATGTCTCCCCGAGCTGGATCCAACGAGCTCAGCCTCGCGACGATCCCACACCCGTAGCTCTCATAATGAAAAAAATAATAAATTCTCATGAAGAGGATTTTGGGTTTTACTCTCAAACTTTCTAATTCAAAAGTGATAAGTGAGGAATTAAATTCCTTTTTGGATACTTATTCACTTTTTGAGTGAATAATCAATTAGGGCAAATAACCAGCCAACCTAGTTAAACCCTGAATTAACCCAAATGAAAATAGGCTATTCCTAGAAATAGGAATTCATCTATGGAAAAGCTGCCAAAAATTAAAATAAATCAACTAAAAAGCTTGAAAACCCAAAAACACAGAAATTTCCTTAACAACTTTCGCAACAATGCAAACTTCTAACTACATAGACATGCTCATTGGTCTAATCACATAATGCAAATGAGTTTCGATTTAATAATCACTAAAAGGATTAATTAAACAATTAAAATAAGGATACGTCTACCATACAATGACAACATTGGTAAAATATGGATAGTTGAATCATTAACTCCACGTGCCACTGCGAGGGATATAAAGCCTACATAGTAAACAACACAATCAAGTGCAATTGCATATAATAACATAGCCGAAGCAATAAATGCATTAAATCACCTAATTTAACCATTTATTTAACTATACTAAAATAATCTATTTACATCACTCACATTCGCATAAAGCATAACAACGGAGGAATGAAGTAAATAACCATAGCATTAAATCCATCACATAACATAATCAGAGATATGTCCAAATACCAGATAACCAGATATCATCATAAAACACACTATCATCTCACAATGGCATCATCATGCAAATATGATCAAATGAACAACATAGTAGTCTAAAATCTATGATACTAAAATCCAAGTATAACATTTGACCCTTGGGTCATCTCACATGTAAAACATAAGTAGATATCTGCAACACATAACCAATGAATCCAACATGGACAATCCATTTCTAATCATTTAAGCATTTAATAATGGTTGTAAAAACAACATAAAAAGACACTTAAAACACATAAGAGAACATAGTCATAGACATGACTAACCACTGCTACAGGAACCTAGTCTCGTGTAGCATGGTAATAGTACATAGTGCAATCTCTGCACACATCATAGGGTAATCACGAAACAATATCATAATACCACATCGATCCTGGTAACCATTGGCAAAAACCTCAATGAACCATAAATCACATCATAATCTCATAAATTAGTCATAAGCATAATCAAAGCAACTGATATAGAAACATAGATCGAATCACCTCAATGATGTTGACCACTCATGGTCACAATCATGATCCATCACAACAAAAGATCAACGAGGTTGCATCCATTAGGATGACTTACAGAAGTCAAATGGGAGAGGCACTACACAATGTAAGTGTAAAGATATTCTTCAAAAATATTTATATAATATTAAGCTTTTATTTTTTAAAAATAAAATAATTTAACAAGAGACAACATAATAATTCCTTGAAAATAGGTAGAGATAATGATGGTGCTATGGTGTTTCTCTTCTCTACTTATAAAGGTTAGTACTCTAATAATCTGATGGAGGCCCTTGCTATTAAAATTGCAGTTGAGAGAGGTTGTTCCTTAGGTTGGAAGAAGATTATCTGTGAGTCTGATTCTCAGATTGTTGTGAACATATTTAATAGTCAAAGCTTGGAGAATGTTAGTTGGCAATTAGCTATTTTGGTCAGATAGACTTTGAGTCTCTATAATTCCTTAGACTCTATTTCCTTTTGTTATATCCCTAGATAATGGAACAAAGTGGCTGATCATTTGGCAAAGTGGGCTTTAGAGAACGAGGATGGATGGGATATTAGTGGAAAGGAGGAGTTACCTACTGAGTTTAGTGGGACTATTGAGCAACTGATATTGGATGATATGAATATGTAGTGTTTTTATGGGCTGTGTGCCTTTGCTTTGTACTTTGATTTTGGTTGAATAAATTTTTACCCCTTCTTTTTAAAAAAAAAAGAGCCTTGAAAATATATTTAATATATTAGAAAATGTAAAATAGCAAGGCTCTCAACCCTTCATAAAATCTTTATTCGCACATTAAATTAAAATTAAGTGGGCAAACAAGTAAAATAAAAAATGGCTTGCACATTACTAAAACACTTTGCAAAGGAACCCTCACAAAATCATTGTTTTAACTGCAGACATTGTCAGAGTTGGATGGGAACGAGTGATAATTGGTGGTGAGATGGAAATTCATTAATTGTCGCTTATTAACACCAACGAGACACAAGTAGAACAATGTGTTGGCATAAACATACACATTGTAATTTTTGTGTGAGACAACTGACTGTGGGTGAGATAATAAATGCATGTATTTTGGAGCATTCACTCCATAGGAGAAGCCTCTCCGCTTAATTATTTAAAAATTATAAATTAGTAGCAATCTAGTTTTAAATTAAATAATAGATAATAATAAACTGTGAAAAATGACCATTTTGTTAGCTATGTAGATTCTTCTGACAATGAGGATTGTAGCAGGCTATACTCAAGAGCACATGAGAAAACATTGCTCACAAATTACATGTGAAGTAGTATTGCATAAGAGAACAAAATAAATATTTCCTATTAAAATGCATTTTTATGTAATACCTAAAGGAGGTGGGAATTGGCTAAACCCTAAAACATAAATGCTACCAAGGTAGAACATGGGATTTTGAATTAAAAAAATTGTGTCCATTTAGTAACATTTACATTTTAGTTTAGGGTTTAGTCATTTCCAAGGAGGTGCAAGAGATACCTTTTATATAATAACAATATACTAGCATTTGAACTTTAAGGAGGTGCAAGTGGTAAACTGATAGGTTTTTATTATTATTGAAAAGCATAATTAAAGATCTTTACTTGAAAAGTTTAAAAAGATGTGTTTAAATAATTTTTTAAATTATAGTAGTTGAATATGGAAATTCATATACTTAGACTTTGAGCACAATTAGTTACTCATGAACATTTATAAAGAATTCAAAAATTTTCATCATATACTAAAGAAAAGAAAATTAATATTCTTAAGTACAAAATTAAATTGATTATATAAATTTTATCAATCACATTCCATAGATTCAGTAATATTGAAACAAAACTAATAAAAACATAATGTGAACAACTTATAAATTTGGATGTACCATAATCTTGAAGGAAACAGTTATGTTAGTTTTCTCTTTTCAAGAATATTTCATTTTCAATCAAGACCTTACTGGATATGATCATATGCCTAATTTATAATGACTATAATTTTATTCTATGTCATTCACGTAATAGAAAAACATTAACATAGTTGAAATTTAAGATTTAGATTCTTGATATATAGTTCAAAGTTTATGGAAAAAAGAAGCATGTGACGTATAACAAATTTTATGCAATAATTTTATTTATGCTCTTCCAACATGAACCAATAGGAAAATAGCTAAATATCATCTTAATAATGAAATAATTGAAAATTAGAGAGTGACACTCATTTTCTTAAATTGTACAAAATGATTGACTAAATAAATAATAGAAATTCTATTTAGTCAATGTGTTAATTTTTTATCTCCAAAAATCAATGAAAAATATGAAAACTTGTGTGCAAAAATGACCTTGCTAAGCCTTTGTCAATTAAGATGGAAATTTTTTTTTTGAAATTAAATATTTGGTGAATAAAGCAATGTCTAATAATCTTTCTTGATAACAAGCTAAAGTGGTTGAACATTTTATGTATTTAATTTCGTAATTTTAATTCCACTTGTTGTTCATATCTCCTAGGAATGAGATAGTGGGGATAATTATATGACTTCATACTAATTGACCTTCTAACAATATTTAAAAATGAATTCTCACGGACTAAGAGTTATTACCCTTAACAATCTAGGGTGCTTCTCTAATTATTTCAACATGATTGAGCTTAATCTCTTCATTTTACCCTTTCAAACTTAAAATGCTTGGATTTTAGATTATTTAGGTTGCATTTCTAATTACTTCAACATAATTCAATTTTTGGGTTGACTTTTTGTAACTAATTTAACCCTAAAATGGTAAAAAGCTTCTATAAAATAGCTTAGGGTTAGGGATTTCATAATGTGTGATGTGATAATAGCTTCTTGTGGTAGTATTGAGCTACAAGGGATTACATATTGTAATCGGGTTGTAATCACTAGATAATAAAAATATTGGACATGTTGTTGGTCGATGTAGTTGAGGGATTGGGTGAACCATGTTAAATCTTTGTGGCTTGTGTTCTATTTTACGTGCATTATTATTTTATGATATTGATTATATTTGCATGTAATTGTTATATCTATCTCTTTTTAATCCTAACAGGAAAATCACTCTTGCCTCAATATAGCCATGACATATGACAAGGGAGACAAGAAGACTTTGTCTTAGAGGTATCCTTCAATGTCGCAATGAAGGATAATATACTTGATACTCCCTATAAATTTAAGAAGCAAGATAGTGCAAAGTGATTTTCCCTATAATTTTCACTAGGTGAGCAAGTTGAGCCACCTTCCCTTTTCTTGTTACTTGAGTTATTGGGTCCATCTTCCATGACAAGAATTTTTGGCAAAGTAACCTATCTATTGGGTAACTCTATTTTTCATGCCATGACCACATGAGCCAAGAAAGCTCTTTGATTAGGGTAGATGATGCACATAGTAGGAATTACCTAAATAATTCTATTCAATATTACATAGTTGGGCATATAGGTAGTTAAGTTAAAATAACATGTACAAAATTGCCTATCGGTTATTCCCTTGCACCTTCGGCTATGGTGCAAGTGCTAGTTGAGATTATTTTGTATGACGATCCCTAATAGGGAGTTTTATTTGTATCTAGCTCATGTGAACAACCATGGGCCAGATTTTAAGCCTCATGCGAGGATAACACAAAGTTAAAATATTATAATTATTCAAACAAATTTTAAGATTAGTGTCAAATACAAACAATATATTAATATTTAAATATTTATAAGTAAATTTACAATCTTAAATCAATGAAATATTAAATATAAAAAATATAAGCAAAATTAAAATATTATAATATAAAATTTGATACAAATAAATTATAAAATAATCTAAAAATTAATATTACCAAATAAAACTTAAGTAAAAATTTGAAATTAAATATCAAGTAGTTGGGTAGTTATAAAATATAGAATGTGTTTAGTTTAGTTTAAGATGTAAAATTTAATGTAGCAATTTTTTTAAGCTAATAATAAATATGAAATATAGAAGTGAGTAGAAATTTGACTTATAAAACTAAAGTTGATCAACTTTTTAATTTATATAAAATTACAATTACAGCAATCATATCATCTTTTTCCCTTTTACTTTTGTGCTTCATGTACAATTTATTAGCACAAATTTATTTTGATAGCATATATGATGTGACTGACCACACAATTTCAAGAAAAAACAAATCTTCATAAATTATTGTATTTGTTGAAGTTGGTGAAAGGTCAACCCCATAGCTCTCAAGAATCACCTGCATACAAACACGTGTCACAGAATGAGTGAAGCAAAAGCTATGGAGGCTAGAATTTCCAAATCCATAAATGAGACATTCTTGATGAGCAAAAAGAGAGATTGCTATTATCAAAAGTGAATGCATTATTACAAAGAGATCAATCCTTATAAAGGAGATCAAAACCCTAAAAGGTAAAATCCAGGTTGCATGATAATAATTAATAAAAGAATTAATTATTATATGCCCAAAGTTTAGCTTAAGTAAACTAGAGATAATAAGTGACTTCATAATTAAATCAATATAATTTAATTAATAAATCAATATGATTTAATTAATAAGAAATATTTTTATTACTTTATCCCCCCCTTAAGATAAAATTAGGATGTAGCTAGAACCTAGAAACTACTAGTGAAAGTAAATTTGGTTCCCGACAACAAAGTCTAATGAGGTACCCAAGTACAACCAAATCTCTGAAAAGAGGAGAAATAGAGAAAACCACATGGGAAAAACTCTACTCCAAAAAGAGATGGAAATAATGTTGAAAATAATAATCTAGAAGATAGGAAAAAAAAGATGATCACGAAGAACACCAATGAAGCATGGAGCTGCAAACACTGCTAAACTGTTGATCTGAAGAACCTCCACTCTATAGAACATTACCAGGTAGAGAAGACTATGTTTGAAGAGTTGATCAATTGAAGATGAAAGGTATCTTCATAGCCTCCAAAAATAGGAATGAAAGAATGTCTATATGGTAAATGATCCATCTCATCGAAATGCATAGGTATTAAGCCATTGCAATCGCCTAGTACATAGGATCAAATACTGAATACATAGCTCACTCTATCGAACTACAAAAACAATAGAACCAATATAACCCCCTCTATAATGTCGAGAGTTAAGTCATGAATATTGAAATTGAATGCAATATATCCTACAAAAAGAAGAACTAGAACATCAAGAGTGCAAAAGAAGTAAAAACACCTATGATGGCATGTGTCATTGATACATCATGAGGCTAATGTCGTGGAAGGAACACTCACTTGACAAAGGAAGATGGAAAATATGGCCAACATGAAACTCCCCAAGGAACTTTATAATGTAGTGCAAGTAAAAAGAAACAAAAAGATGTGCAAGATATCCTGAAATGCAATAGAGTAACACTTTATCTTAGTGCGTTTGTGAAAATACTGCAAAAGGATGTCAACAAAAATCAAAAGAGACATAAGGCTAATACAAGAGATAGTACAACCCATGAAAAATTATTTGAAGCAATGAAATCTATCTGTGGACCTGAAACAACCAAGATATCCACCAGAATGCAAAAAACTAATAGCATGTGCCTATGGCAGAATTTGGAAAAACAACTAGCATCAATGGAAAGAGTACATAAAGACCTTTCCAACAATATAAAGAATTCCCAAATCAAAGATTGGATGCTCAAGATATGTCTCTCGGAGTGCAAAATAGAACTCCTCACTTTTACAAAAAAATGCGTACTATTTTGGAAACATTTACCAATAAAACCTACACCAATGTGTCTGGCTCAAATCAACTTTCCAACAATATCTTTTTTACAAAAGACAGAGTTCGTACACCCAAGATATGAGAAAAAATGTGAAGATAGGTTCAAACAGAGCCTAAAGGGCAAGCAAAGTGAAGCACCTTAGTTTTTGCGTCAACATGCATTAGGTTATATGCGAACATGCCTCAATTTCTATGCAAACGCACCTCGATTTCCCTGGCAACGTGCACAGATCACTTGATTTTGTGCCATAAATTTTGGTTTATGTGTAAACGTGCTTGATTTTTGTGTCAACATGCACATATGGCCTCATTTTTTATGCCAGAAAAATCTTGATTTTGAGCTAAATGTATAGATCACCACCTCAAGAAACATGCTCAATTTATTGTTATGGTTGTAGATTCTGTCAGATTGATTTGATCTCAGACACACTATTGTTATTGGTAAGTCATCATTTACTATATATATTTATCCATGATATATATGTATATATATATATATATATATATGTTGTTATACATATTATTATTTTTGCTAATATATTATTATTAATTAAATCATGATTAAACCATAGAGACATGTTTCTTCATGAGACATGTCTCCTCCTCTCATATTTATATGAGATTCAAATTTGAATTTAGAAATAACATCAATAACAATGGAAACGTTAGTACATTTACAGTGATCTTGATAATTCAACATGGTATCAGAGCTAGATTGCAAGTGTAAAAATTAGAATCAAGGGAGGAGATGGAAATAACAAACATTGCCAATCATGGGAAGTTAATCATAGAACAATAGACATCATGACAACTATATTTGGAGAAAACAACAGAGTTACAACCACCTGATAATTGTTCAAAAGAATTCTATAAGACATTGTGAATAGGGAATGTAGAGACAAAATAAAGTCCTTGGTCCTGTTTAGCAGCAAAGAGCATACATAGGATAGGAGGTAAAATAAATAAATAAATCTATGAATGAATAGCCAAAGTCAAATGATTGCATAGAATTTAAAACTCGGGAGGTTCTTATATTGAATACATAGACCTAATTAATTTGTTACTATTGATATTGTGCATACAAATGAAAATAATACCTATAATAGTATAATCAACTCCATATATAAAATAGCAGGCCAAAGATTGAAGGGAATTATAAAACTTCACATTACACCATCAATAACTCCATTCAAGGTAGTTTAGAAATAACAATAATAATAAGAAGATGAATATGGACGAAGAAACATCAATTTTTATTATCAAGGATAGAATGCATTTAACTATTATGGGAAGATTAAATAATCATTCTACTTAAGACAGTCAATACATACATATTATATGGAGTCCAAGTCAAAGAAATTAATGGGAAGGACATATATAAGGACGCAATGATAGGATTGAGTGATTCATACAGTCAACACAACTTATAAAGTGATATTAATCACACAAGATCTAGTGGTTAAAAACAGTCAATACTTGATTGGTAATCATAACAAAGGAGGAATAGTGGAGGGTTAGGATTAGTTATGATAGTAATCTCCAGTGACAATAGGATACTTGCCAGTAATAAAGAAGTAAAGATTATCAAAATTGATTGTGCATGACTAGGAGGAAATATATTGGAGAAGAAGTATCAAGCATTCCACAATCTATTACATCCAAGAAATTATGTGAAGTGGAGGAGTAAGAAGTGATATATATGGATATAGACTTGGTAAAAGATAATAACTTACAAACTGAAAATAAATGAAAACCATGAAAGGATGAAAAAGATATTGAGATCATTGTCTTCTTCCAAGACATGTTGATACTGGATCAAGTTTTATATGCTAGAGAAACCAAATCACGAGGGTTGATCACATACAAACAATGAAGGATAATTCAAGAAAAGATTGGGTTTATTGGAAGAGCAATATCAGTTATCTATAAGTTGATTGGAATGACTTAAATTGAAGCATGATTTAATCAACTATAAAAGCAATGATTTCATTAACTAATATAGAGTTTGATGCCTACTTAAGGTTATTTTTGGTTACTAGAGGATTGGAGTTATCAAAATCCTTGTTTGTATTTGATCAAGTGCTTAGACAAAAAATATAATTGGAGATCATGATTCACTATGAATAGCGCATTGTGCATAGCAAATGGTGTATTAGAATAACATATTGGAGCTTATATAGTTATCGTTGGAGATATACGAGTGATTTGTATCTATGGCATTTGTATTCCTTATTTACATTAATATCCGGTGGTCAAATTTATGTTGCTGGCAAAATAATAATTTGATTGAAGATATCTAAAGATTAATATCCTAAGCTTGATGACTATATGGTTAATATAAGACTTATACCCGCCATTGTAAGAAATAAATAAATAAAAAGCGAATAACATATGAAATGAAATATTTTATACAAGAAAGGTTTGTCATACATTAAATATTTCAATATTTGGATTATTGGGCAGAACATGAAGAAATGAATATTCGATGTGTAATGCCTACCCCTAGTTTGCTTTTCATGTCGGATTGTTGGATTCTTTTAGGCCAATTTTATGATTAGTAGTACTTAGTTACGGATTGGATTAGATGTTATTTCATATGCAATTGATATATTTGATGAGCTATTTGATACTCAGTTATTTTATGTGTTCATGATTATTTTGATGATGATATATGTGTGTTCATATAGTGATTTCAGTTATTTCATGATGTTAATTAGATGAATGATTTATATGCAGTTTCTATGGATACTTACCCTATACTTGCATATATGTGGTGCAAATGTCTATTTTACTTTATGATTGATATTCCTGATGTGGATAAGGGAGGCAATCGTAGTCACATGCTAGTCGGGATCTACATGATGCACCACTCCTCGCCATTGTCTATTTAGTTTAGGTTATATATGTGTATGTACATGCTCGGATTTTATGCAGATTGCAAGTATCAGGCATCAACTTCCTTGAATTGCCAGGATGAGTGTGGCCTAACATAGTATCTCAATGGTAAAAGTGGGGAGATAATTCTTGAGTCCAAATCCTAACCTAATCTAATCATTCTAGAAAGTAGGAAAAATATCATAATTTTTTACCCTTCCGAATTTGTCACGTGATGAGAATTCTTGATTTTGACCCTGGAGTTTGAATCTGTGCTTTGTCTTTCAGTTGAGTTTTCATATTTAGTCTTGTGGGTCTGTTGTGATTTTCAATTATAATTAAATCAAATTAAAAGATAATTTAATGAAAATATTATAAAGAAAATTCAATGTTTAATTATATTTAATTAATTGAGAAATTATTTAAATAAAAGAATTAAATTTAAAGATATATTTAAAGTTCTAATTTTGGTGTAATCATACTTATTTAATTTAATAATAATATATTTAGGAGTTTCATTTTTATAATAAACTCTAAATAATATTATTATTTAAATTAATAAGTATTTTATTAAAAACATCTCGTGAATTACTTAAAGAGAGAAAAAAATTAATTTAATAAAGTTTATTTTAATTAAATTATAAAATTTTGTGCGTGAAATTAAAATAATAAAAATAATAAAGGAAACGGGTTTCGTGTGATTGCAAAATCGAAGCCCTAATTTGGGGAAAGCTCTTTATTAGGAAATTAGAGCTCATTTCTCAATACACAGAGTTCGGAGGAGCCAATTTCCAAAAAGAGGGTTTCTAAAAGAGAGACTTTGCTTGCGAGCTCCATGCCTTCATTGTTTAGCATAAGATCTAGGTAAGATCTTGTAGATTTTGTGCAGCAGTTTCCCTCTTTGAATTTTGTCTTCTTCGTGTCTGTTATGTTTCTATTTTTAGAATTTTCAATTGGGTCGAAACCCTTGTATGTGAATTTATCGTTCTTAGATTAAGAAATGTGTATATGAATTGATAATTACAAACCTTCATTTGTAATTTTTTAGAGAATTATATTATGATACAAGTAGGGTTTGGGAAAAAGAATCCAGAATGTTTTATATAGATGTGATTGATCATTTGTATTTCTCCTATCAAATCTAATGGGGAAATCTTTTTAAAAATATATACATAAATTATAAAATGATAATTTTATATATTTAAAAATGGTGTTGTTTGAAAATTACCAATTTAAAGAAATCGGGTTCTACAAATGTGAATTCGTACAGGGGATGCAATTTAGTAGTTTTGTATTTTTCTTTAAAAATAATATATAAAAAATAATAATGTTATATAGGGAGAGTGGGGGCCATGATCCCCCTATCCCCCTTCCCCTTAGCACTTGATCACTTGTTGCAAAGCTGGCCAGGGCTGTCGGTAGCGGCCTTAGCTGCTGTGGCAGCCAAGGCAGCCTAAGCAGCAATGTTTCTACAAGTAGCATGAATGACGAGCCTAAAACGCTTTAGTATGATTCAATTTTTTTAATTATTAAAATTTTAATTTAATAATTTTTTTAATATAGTTTCTTTTTAATTATTGTTAATTAATTTAATTAATATAATTTTAATTATTATTAATAAATTTTAATTAATATTAAATATTATTAATAAATTTAAATAAATTTTATTATATTAATAATTAATAATTATGATTATTAATGAAGTTGTATTATTTTATTAATAATTCGATAATTATTATATTAAATAATTAAATATTATTATTTTAATTTGTTCTATAATATTTAATAAAAGCATTAGTTTTATAAGTTAGCATTAAACTGTGTATTTTGGTTTAAAAGGAAAAAGGGACTTAGTTATAAGGGAAAATTTGTAAACCTTATTAAGTCTGAGACTTATAACGAAACAAAGAAAACATGAACTCTGGATTGTAATCGAAAACCTTGTCAAACTATAATACTTGAAAAAACGAAATGGAAACTCGAAAACCTTGAGTGAAAAATTGAACTATTGTGTTTCCCAAACCAAATGAGTTATGAAAGTTACATTGTTTTGTACTTTATATGATGTGTGGTTTACTATTGTGGGTTTCAGGTTTGACTTAGTACTTTGACCAAATCAAGATGTTTACTAAAGGCTTGGGGGTTTTGTCCTGTGATGAGGTTATGTATACAATCTTTTATACCTTACCATGGTGATGTGTCACATATTCTCTATGATGAGGTTGCACGTAGATGTTCGTGGTGTTTTCTAGTTTTCTTGTGTAGAACTAAGGTGAATGCTGTGACTTTTCTTGTTGTAACCTTTGAGTCTTCAATCAATTATCTTTTGATGCTCTCCAGTTGCTTGTAGAGGATTGAGGTCATTATTGTGTTTTATCTTTTGATGCTTTCCAGTTGCTTGTATAGGACTAAGGTGATGTTATGATTTGTCTTTAGGTGCTTTCCAGTTGCTTGTAAAGGACTGAGGTGAATATTGTGTTTTATCTATAGGTGATTTCCAGTTACTTGTAAAGCATTGAGGTGAAAAGTGTGATTTTATGAGTTGTGATTTTATGAGCCTAGGGTAGGTAATCTATGTGTTCATTGGGAAGTGACTTACAATGGAGGTTAGAGCCTAGAGTGGCTGCCTGGGTAACCCATTGCACATTATTTTAATTAGAGATAACATTTCATTAAATGGTTTTAAATTGAAATAATAAGAATCAGTGTTATTCCTTGCCCATGCCTCGAGTGCTAGTACTAGCAAGGATGGGAGTAGAGAGGATGCTTGGTTGCAACCTTTCTTCATTACTATGCCTTATTTGTATGAGAGGATACTAGTGCCTCATAGAGACACTAGGGGGTTGGAGTCTAGAGAGGCCACCTGGGGAACCTTAGAGTTGGCTCATGCAATGACACTTTCCCACTTACATCGTAAGTTTCATACGTGTCTGTGTTCCCTCTGGGTTTAGATGATACTTATGTCTTGGTACTCTTTGAGATAGTTTGCTTTCAAGTGTTTCCTTGACTTAGATGCTAGTTATGACTTATATTTTGATATTTGTATGGGACTTGAGTTTATCTCCTTAGCACGGTGGGCGTGGGCCATTTAGGTTCCATGAGGTTAGGTGGTTGTGCTTTTTACTTATACCATTGAGATCTGACAGCTGGATAATATTGTTGGATGTGTTTGTGCAAATGATTCTTTCTTCCTAATCTTGCATTTCTATTGGATGATTATATTCTATTGCACTATATTTGTGTATTAGATATCTTATTAGATGATTTTATTTTTTTGATGTTGTATATTCTTTGAGCTTTTCATACCCTATGACTTGTATAGTGGATGATTATGCCAAGTGACATCCTATGTAATTGTATATTATTCAAATGGATTAGTACTTATAGTTATTCTTTAATGTGGATTTGTTATATATTGGATTTAGTATTTAATAAAACTTAAATGTAATTCAACGTCAAGGGACCCTTAAGAGATGTAATCTATTTACGATGGTTTTATGTATGTGAGTTATTGCTTCTACTATATTATCTGTCATTTTTTATTATCTTTATAAAAAAAAATGTTTGACAAACTTAGTGAAACTTTAGGTTAATTTCTTTTGGGTTTCTTGGTGGGGTGTTACACAATGGCATATTCTTACATTATTGGGTTGAATGTAATTTATTGTCCATTGGTCATTGGGCTTGATAAGTTGGTGTAGATTATAGTAGTTTGGAGCAAGTATTAGATGTTGGGTTAGTGCAAGAAGTTGGGTCTCACTATTGGCCAAAAAGTGGTAGTGTTTTCCCTATTTTTGAAATATTTTGTCAATTGATGCCAAAATTTGAGCCATTTAGATATTAAATATAAAAGAACTTCAGAAATAAAAATTGTAGTGCCTAGGATCTTCTTTTTGAATATGTAATTTATTTGAGTATACCCATATGACAGATTATTTTTTTGCTATGGATCTTTAAAAACCACTTTTCCAAAATGCATGTTTCAGGACCATACCACGCTCGTGTACGAACACCATAATTTGACACAACTAAATAAAATTTTGTGAATCCTTTTAAACGGAGTTACCTGACACACCAAAAATTGATGAGAATATTTTTCTTGAATTTTTTAAATAAATTTTTAATTGGCTATAAAGGTAAATTTTAAAACCTCTCGTGTACGAATACAATAATTTGATCAAAATTTCAATTTTTTAAAAAACTTCAAAAGAATTGAATGTAGATTGATGACATAAATTAATTTAAGAAAAATCATAAAATAAAAAAAGTTATTAAAGTTTTAGTGAATGTCACTATTTTACATTTAGGTACCACCTTTGATTAAAAATTAATGCAAAAATAGTAAATAAAATCATAACACTATAAAATTTATATTTTTGAAATCAAGACATTGAGAGCTCTAATAGGTTTTTATTTTGTAAAAAAATTTGATCAGAAAGACCCTCTAAAAATTATGGCAAGGCATGAATTGTCAGTTCAATGCCTTAGCCAAATCTTGAGAGGCCAAGGCATAAGCTTGGTCTCACGAAGCCTGTCCCAAACCAAAATCCAAGGCAGGCAAAAAAAATCTCGCTTCATGTTGTAAGAAATAGGCACCCATTATTTGAAATTCAAAAAATAGGTACCTGTTTTGGAAAACTAAAAGCGACATGTGAAATCCCCCCAAAACTTAAAAATTTGAATTTTTTAGAAATAGGTACTCATTTTTTACTTTAAAAAAATGAGTACCCAATTTTTTAAAAATGGGTACTTGTTTCTAAAAAATTCAAATTTATAATTTTTTGAGAAACGGGTACCCATTTTTTGAAAATAAAAAATGGGTACCCAATTTTTTTAAAAATGGGTGCCTGTTTTTTAAATTTAGGGTTGGGTACCCAAGCCAAAAACGGGTGACCATTTTTTAAAATTGGGTACCCATTTCTAAGAGGTCTCATTCCATAGATTTGACTTCTGTGAAATTGCGACCCAACTTTGTGCATTCACCCTGTTAGCAACACCTTTGATAATTATTTTAATATCATCGAGTCAT
Organism: Cupressus sempervirens; assembly: GCA_028749045.1. Taxonomy (NCBI): domain Eukaryota; kingdom Viridiplantae; phylum Streptophyta; class Pinopsida; order Cupressales; family Cupressaceae; genus Cupressus; species Cupressus sempervirens. The sequence continues at coordinate 446,603,506 of CM053787.1, forward strand.
AAATGTAGATCAAACACTCTTGCTATTGCTTGTATTAGGCACGACTATTCTTAAATCAGACTTAACTGTTGTTGTGTAGACTAAATAAAAAGACCAAGTTTCATTTCAATTTCTAATCATCGGGACTTTCCACTTCCCTGGGCTAAGCATTTCAAAAAAGGCTTGTACAAGGTTGAGTTAACTAGTATGAAATCTACAGTTTGAGACTTCTTCTTTATCCTATGAGAGTCTCATAATATGATTACAATCACAAGGATATGAAAGAATTTGGCAAGATGTATTAACCTATTTAGAGAATTTGATGCATCTTCAATTCTTGTGAGATACATTGATATCAAGGTGACGGGGAGTTATTGCTCATAGCAGTGATAATTAAGTCTAGTCAATATAATCCAATCAACTCAAAAAGAGATGGAACCCTCATTGGGAAATGATATCTAGTCAAAGCTGAAGTTGTCAAGGAAGACTCTCTTCCTTCAAATCTTTAGGATTCCTAGAGTACAAATTTAAATTTAAATCTCTTACTCAATAAGGGCTCAAGTATTTCCTAGAGGGTGTTTTTTCTTTGACTACAAGAGATAGCCTAAGGTTCTAAGATCTATCAAGAATGGAGGTTACTACAAAATTTTTCAACAATATAAGAACGAGTGGGAATTCTACATTGTGGGAGGAATAATAGTCAATGTCTCATTCTCACTTGAACCATCTTTAGAGGTTGGATGTTTCATTCTCTAATAATCTAAGAAGATAATTTATGAACTCTTGTGCATATAAGTATTCTAATCCTTGAGCATTGCATTTATCTACTCATTGGAGTCTCTCTTATTTGTAATTCTATACATATTGTAAGTGTTATTTTATTTGATCTTTTCCTTTATGTTTGAGGATGTTCTTGTAGGAAAAGAAGGTTGGTACTTTACACATGCTACCAAAGTATTGTGTAGGTGCAATCTTATGACAATAGCTTAAAAGACATTGTGATCTAGAATTTAGTAGTCATCTGATAATTAGACTAGATAAAGAGCTTAGAAGATTGATACTTAGAGGGAGTCTAGAGATGCATGTGTGTGACTGCATGATTTTGATGGACCTACTCTTGTGTACATAATGAGGAAGGAATGACTTACTGCTAGAAAGTCATGAAGATTAATATCAGATTCAAAGGGAGTTCTATTGGAAATATAAGAGGAGTAACTGAGAGGGGAGGGGTGAATTAGTTACCACTAAAATAAATCCTAGATCCCTTATATGTCAATACAAATCAAAACTCTAATTAAACTATATTCTATTGTAATTTGGCAAACACACGTGCACTCGGTTTACACTAGCAAATGTTGTAACTCGGTAAACACTGAAATAAATTGGTAACTGCTTAACATGAAAATATTTTAGATATTACTTGTGATTAATCTTACTTAACTTAGTTGCATATACATAAAATAAATAGCATGAACATAATTGACACCAAGATTTAATGTGGAAACCCAATTTGGGAAAAACCACCAATTGCAACTAGTTATTGATTTTTACTCTTCTGAAATGAGCCTTGTTAGGAGCCAACACATTATTAGGTGTGACTCTATTAGAGAATTTAGTCACCTTGTTAGGAGTGGCCTTGTTAGAGGTCTTTAGACACTTCAAATAGAAATTCCACCTTGTTAGAGGATTTACAAATAGCTGCTAAGTCAACTTGGTTAAGAGATTTAGATCAATGCTATATATGTTAGAAAGTAACAATGAGATGACCTGATTTCTTATACAACTAAATTTCTGATTACAGATCTCAATTCTGGCTTATATACTTGATCCTTCCTGATCGACTGGATCTTTGCAGCTCAATAAGGATATTCTGCTTATCCTTCTAGTTCACTTCCTTTAAGCATCATCAACTCTTCTATTATGTTCCACACATTCAATCCTCAAATTGACCTTATATTTATATCTTACACATTGTTAAGTCAACTTGAATACAACTTAGAATAAATAATATTCATCTCTTCATTTAGCTAAAACTAACAAATAATTCAATTGAACTCAATATGTCAAAATAAGAAAATCCTTTGTTAGTCAACCCTCCTCGGTAGACACTAAATTAGAAACAATTGTCCTGTGTTAACCAAGTGAACTCGGTTAACACTGCATAGTCACAAAGTTCCTTTCGTAACCAAGTGAGCTTGATTAACACTCAACTTCTATACACTTTCCTTTAACGACTGAGTGAACTCGATAGATACTGTCTTCTAAACTAGGCAAACTCTGGAATGCTTAATAAACACATGAAACTATCTTCAATACCCAAGTGATCTTGACATACATTGACTGACAATGATATGGAATTTTGTGTAACATCAAAGATAATACACAATTAATCAATTATTTTCAACAAGTTTGACATGTATCCTTAGGCCAAGAGAGCTCTAAGGGAGTAACTAGAGGACTTTACTTTCCAGGATTGTTGTTCAAAGGGAGAAATTCGAAGTGTAAATTCTTATTTATAAGGAAAAAAAGTTTGAAGAGAAATTCCTTGTAATGCATTCTTCTCTGTGAGAGAGAATTGAGGTGAAAGCCCTTGTACCACCCTCTGACTTGGTTCATGGTGGTTACTATTTTGCATATGATATGTAATGAAAGGTGATGATCTTTCATTGACATATAAAAAAAAGGTAACCATTGTAAGGTGACGATCTTATAAATAGTAGACCTACTATCCTAGAAAACTTCATTAAGTTGTTGTCCTAGAGTGCTGGAAGTCTTTATAATGAACATATCATGATTAGACTTTATTAAGTTATTGTCCCAGAGTTTCAAAAATCAGATCATCCATATCCTTCTAGGATATATAACATACTCTTTTGGTAGGCGTCAAGGATTTGATGTTGGTGCACATTCCAAAAGAATATATGTATTATGAATATCATACGATTTATATTTCTTGTTGAATCATACTTCAAATTATATTGAAAGATAACATCTAAATTGATGAATTTACGTTGATATCCTTAAATATGTCATTCTAGAAATATCATACTAAGATGATATCTCTTCATATACTTGACAAAATAATGTGTTCTTCAAAACCTCCCTAGCTAAGAGTGAGTGTTAAGATTGTAGCTTTAGTTGGATCGATTCAATCTAGAAGATATATATATATATATATATATATATATATATATATATATATATATAGACACACACACACACACACACACACATTATTATTTTTGTTAATGTATTATTATTGATTAAATGATGATTAAACCATAGAGACATGTCTCCTCTCATATTTATATCCGATTCAAATCTACATTTGAAAATAACACCAATAATAATGACAATGTTAGTACATTTATAATGATCCTAATAATTCAACATTTGGGAGTAAATTTTTTTCCTTAGATTCCAACTATGTCCAAACTAAATGTGCCTTATAAGGAAATATGGATTTTTGGGTGCTATGAGCTGAATAGTGAGGTTTGTTTTTGCTCAAAGAGATCCAAAATAAAAATATTTTGAAGAAGCAAAACCCTCTAAAAAAAAAACATAGATTTTAAGGCCAAGCCAAACATCTCATAAACAGAATAGGGGCATGAAGATCTGGAGCTCTCATACCATGTTGAAGTTGATGAAAGATCAACCCCACAACTCCCAAGAATCACCTGCATGCAAACACCTACTGTAGAAAGAGAGAAGCAAAAGCTATGGAGGCTGAAATTCCTATATCCACAGATGTGACATTCTTGATGAGAAAAAAGATAGATTGTTATTATTAAAAGTGAATGAATTACTACAAAGAGATCAATCCTTATAGGGAGATCAATAACATAAAAGGTAAAACCTAGGTTTTATGTTAATAATTAATAAATGATTTAATTATTATATGCCCAACTAGAGATAATAAGTGACTTAATAATTAAATAAATATGATTTAATTTATAAGAAAATACTTTATTACTCTAACAGCATTCATCATGTGTTTATGAATCATCAGTTTTGTAGGTTATTATAGATAGGGGATATAATCTTCAATTGTAACCGCTTCTCCACATTATAAGCTTACAAGAGTCATACAATGTCATCAACATTTTAAGTTGTATCCTACTACCACTTCTAGTTCTTAACTATTTTTCTATTATATATCTTTCTATCTCAAAAAGAAAGAGACACATGAACAATTAACCCTATAGTACTTATTCAACTATCCAAAACTTTGACAGATAATGTAATGCTCACAATTTGAGGCAATTTATCAAGAAAATTTTTGGTGACAATTTTTCACACCGATTGAAAAGTATTTGTATTAGGGAAAGTGGATAAAAAATAATGTAGCAATGACATCATGTATCTTACACTTCAATTTATCTAAATATTAAATTAAACCGTACTTAATATTTCTCTTCATATCTACCCTTCTCTCTTTCTATATTTATATTTCTATCTACCTCTTCCTCTCTTTCTATCCAAATTTGTTTTTCTCCCCTCCCCTTATCTAAGTCTCTACTTTTATCTATCCTAGGCAATCCTTTTAGGCAAGAACTTTGACGCTTTGTGTTTCTTGTTTAATTAACTGGGCAAAGTGAAAAATTGTATGTTAGAGTGTGTATGTAGATGATAACGAGTAATAGTGATGGAAAAGGTTTGTGAATATTAATTGGTTTGTGAATATCAATTTAGAGAACATTAGTAATTTAAATTGTTTTAAAATAGTGACATTTGAATAAATGTGCACAATGTTATTCTCTGCTTTAATCCTCCTTTGTCATTTTATCTCCTTTAGGGTGAACCCACAATATTGGGTTACACTTTTTTGGAGGAAGAAATTCCTCCAAAATTGTCAAAGACAATTTTTTGGCCCAAAACCTTTCGATAGAAAGTAATCATATAGTTTTAATCAAAACTACTTTTAAAGGTAGTTTTGATCAAAACTAACTAAACAAAAAAAAAAGGGTCCTAAATAGTTTCGATCCATGCTTTAAAAATTCAAAATGTATCAAATCTATATTCATTAGAAAGCTCATTCCGAGTACTTGTGTCATGCAAAATGACATGTCTTCAGTGCTCCATTTGAACCTAACAATTGAGCCTAGAAACTAAATAGTTTCTATCCAAAATGGAACCCTTGTCATATAACAATAAAATTGAGGCAAACTGGTATGTACCAAAGAGGAATATCCGCTACTCCTATAAAGCCAAATTGAAGAGTGATAAATGAGATGCTTATAAGAACATTGTCAAACTTAAACTAGTATTCAAAGTACAATACATAAATAGACCTTGTTTCCAGTGAAAAGTGTAGCAAATGTGAGTACTGAACTAATAAATTAAAGCAATAAACAAAGCACAAAGTCTAGAAATGTTAAAATCGGAATGCCTCCTTCCTTCTAAAAACATATATTTTTTCTTCTAAATGGTAAAAGCATATTTTTTTGGGCATTTCATTTAAATAGACTACAATAAAATTCTTTATCCGTTTAAAAAATATTTATAGTTCAATTTGTTTGGGGAGATTGCTAGAGATGGAGATAATAATATCGTTGACTTGTCTAACGGTACTAGTAATTGATTCTATAGGTATTGATCTACTAGGGCTAGGAGGAAGGACTTGCATTGAATCAGAACAAATGAGATGGTTCGAGAATCATAAATGCATGTTAGCTCTGCTATTAGCTCTGTTGTAATAATTGTTGCGTGTTAGCAGGTTTGTTTTAAAAATTTAAAATGAAAGTTGCGTCCTCACAAAGAATAGCTTATGTGCCTTAACAGAAAGTTGGGTTCCATAAATCATTTTAGAGAAAATGACAAACATGATCAGAAACTAGTTTTAGAATAGATTTAAATGCTCATGACACCAGTGTTTTGTGGACAAACAATAACCATGTCTATGGATTTGCACTTGGGAAAATTTACAAATGGGTGACAAAGACAAAATAAATTAAATTTGATCAAAGCTTAGATTTGGCATGCACTCAAACTAAACCCCACTGATGGTATTAAGCTTAAAACAATTAGAAATGGTAGGAAAATGACAACATTCACACCTAATTTTGAAACTCCGTCAAATGAAAACCTTGTAATCTTTCTAGCCTAGTACTATCTTCGGCTTCTCATTGTTAGAGTAATTAGATATTTCCTAATTTACTCTAGTTGCTTAAGCTAAATTTTAGGCATCTAATAACTAATTCTTTTATTAATTATGATGCAACCTGGGTTAGACCTTTTTAGGGTTTTGATCTCCTTTATGAGGACAATCTCTCATTGTAAACATTTCATTCACTTTTGATTATAGCAATCTACTTTTTTGCTCATCAAGAATGTCTCATCTATGGATCTAGCAATTCCTACCTCCATAACTTTTTGCTTCTCTCTTCTATAACAGGTAAATGCATGCATGTGATTCTTGGAAGCTGTGGGGTTGATCTTTCAGCAACTTCAACACTCACAAGGCTTCAACGAAGGAAAAATTAATTATTGCAATAAATTTTTATATTCACCTTCGCAGTTCTGGACACACTGCTACGATTTCCAAAAGTCTCTGACACTTAATAAAGACATTTTGACAAATATTTACTTGTATCTTTTTGGTAGCTTTTTTTGATTGTATACTCTTATAGCTAATTTCCACCTTTTTTGACCTCAAAAAATGCCAATTTTTCCTAGGAAATTGGTAACGGGCCAATGAGAATTAATGATTTTCAAAGTTACAAATGATTTTAAAAATAATGTGTGCAAAACCTTAGTCTTTGAAAATTTATTTTTTGTATAAATAAATTGATGGGGATCTAATGAAAACATTAGTTCCCTGCCTATATATAAAGAATGATAGCCTTGGTATTCATACCTTTTGATTTTTATTTGTTTCACTACTTGGAAACAAATAAAGAATGATAGCCTTGGTATTCATAAAGAATGATAGGGAGGGACTAATAAAGAATGATAGCCTTGGTATTCATACTTTTTGATTTTTATTTGTTTCCCTACTTGTGTACTACTATACATGTTCAAGATAATTAGATGGTTCAAGATAGTTTTTTGAACCAAATCAAAACATAGTGACCTTACTAAGTTTTACGATACGACTGAAATATAGTGAATCAACAAGCACAAAAATGTACTATCAAAGTTGTATCAAGATGTTTGCCATAGAAAACACAGGAGAGAGTCAAGGTTCAAGATCTCAACCTAATTTATGATTTGGCTATAGGGATCTAGAAAGTCCATGAATGTCTAGAAAATATAATTGGAAGTATGTCATGAATTGATTCCAAGGTGTTTTGTTTCCTCTAGAAGGTGTTACATTAGCAAAACCAATCCTTGAACCCAAATAAATATGCCTTCAAAAAGTACCCAGGATCAAAGCTATTCCATAACAAGCATGTTGAGAAAGGAGAGCATAAAGTCATGATCCGTAAAAGATGAGACATCAGAAAAAGCTAAGAATCAAAATTTAAAAGAACTACTCAATTACTTCTTGAATGATGATTTGACTACAACGCTGACTCAAAAAAGATAGAAAATTAAGTAATAGAGTTAAGCTTTGATGATACCCTAGTATGGATACTAAGACAAGAGGATTCTTAAAGCCTTGACTCCAAAGAAAATAAAACATACAAGAGAAAAACTTCAAGGAGAATACATTACACATATCTACACAAGATAATGTCAAAAACTCCAACTTTGAAAATTCTAAAATGCATAAGTATGGGAGCTAAAATTTGGGGGTCTAAAAATGCTTATTTAGAAAAGCTATTAAGTTTTTCAAGATCTATAGGACCTTCCCACTTGCTAATGGAAATCATGACCTTTCCTTAAAGTATAGTTCCACCTCTAAACCTTAAAACAACCAATTTTTAAAATCCACTAATGAATTACTTGCAACTTTTTTAATCTATTATCCCTAATTCATACAAACTTTTTAAATAATTGAAATTAATTTAATATTAATCAAATCTACTTATAATTGAGAATAATATAAATCTACTTATTTCCCTTTGAATCATGTACACAAATTCTTTTCCCTATCATCATCTCACCCCATCTCATTAGAATGCAACATTACTCTTTTCTTTAGTCAAATTGAAGTAACCTTCACCTTGAAATAGTGAGTTCCAAAACCCTATGGGCTCATTTGAAAGTGGGGATATGAGTGTAATTGGCATAAGTAAATTCTTAAAATTATGAATTGTATGTTTGGGTGCACCAAATTGGAATTGCGAATAGAAATACATATTCCAATTTTTGCCTAAAATGAGCTTTTGCTATTCGACCTAAATAGGTGGAATTGGAATACGTATTCCAATTCCAATTTTATTTATTTTAGAAAACATAAATTTTTGGGTTTGTGAATTCCCTATCAAACTTTGACTGAACCAAACAAAAATAAGAATATGTATCCCCATTTTCTATTCCAAAATAAGTTATTCCAATTCCCATATTTCTATTGCCACAACCAAATGGACCCTATGTTCATTGTCAATTCTTAGAATAGCAATTTAAAATTTGTTTATCATTGTCCACGTGTCCTGTTTTGGTCTTCCTTTTTTTCATGAAATTAGAATCCATAAACTATGGATTCCACCTTTGTACTCAATACTCAAAATCTATAAATTTAGAGAACTTTTGTTCACTGTCTCACCTGCTTTATACCCTTGGCCATGGTCTCAGAAATCAAATCTCTTAAATACAAATAGGCCAACATTGGGGTGAATAATAAGAGAAGAATTAACAATTTTTTGATGAAGTTTGGCTAGTCTATACATGTCAATCCGAGAGCATAAGCTTGCGAAAAGGTGTCCGAGCAATATGCCATCAAGGGATGTTAGTTGTGAATTGAGGGATTATGAATGCAACTACAACACGCAAAAACAAATCTATGAAAACTAAAGAAATCCCAGCGATAGGAACTGTCACTTCTTGGCAACAGGAACATCATAAACATAAATAAACATTAACCTATACAATCTTAAGAACAACAATTTATAAATAACAATGGCTTTAGAAATGTTTCATCCAACTCTAAATTAATTAATCTAAAATTACTAAATAGATAAAAACACAAATATCTAATTTAAAAAATAGACTAATTTTAAAATCAAACTCTTCAATGATATATTAAATAGCATACCAAATGAAAATATCATCGTGCTTTGCCAATTGAGCAAGTCCTTACTCCTTGGCTTGCACGATGAGTAGAGAATGATTAGATTCTACACCATTGTAATCATGCAACATATTACTTTATTAAAAAATAACGCATGTTGATACAATATGTCTTTCTGAAAGCTTCCTTACGACAATCTGCAGAAATGTGTATATTACAAATTTGCGTCTCCTAGACATGCTTACACTGCTTTTATATGTAGATATTATAAGAGGTTTTGAGCCATTTTGGAAATACATACAATAAGTAATACATGGCAATAGAACATAAATTTGTTGCATGCCAATAATAGGCATCTTATTGTTATCAAAACAACATTATCTTCACCGTAAATCTTACTTGCAGAAATGGAGCTATGAAAAATGGATTAATATTACTTGTAACAACTACAACGATTGATATTATTAAAGCCTCATTTTCTTCCACCGTTTCAAGCTATGGTTTTGAAACAGAATACATATATAGAGCAGATGATGTGTATTGTACCCACATGATTCATTAAAATGAATCTCAATTACAATGTCCTTTCCACACGTACATGCATTTGCATTCAGCATAATTGGAGTGAATGTCATTCAGTGGGTTATAGTTAAATGTGTCTAATCTCAAAAATAATCTGCGCATTAACTTGGTGGTCGCCCATCACTTTTATAGCCTGTGACTACCAAATTTCTTGCTCCTCCATTCATTGGATAGGATACTGATATGCTAATTGGTTCATCATTCCCTCTTGACATGTCTCAATCCCAACATTGATCCTTGTCAATAATTGGTGGTTCTTCCTTATCTATGAGAGATTCACAAGTTGATGGATCTTTGTATTATAGTAACAAGAAGATACATAGTAGGTTACATGAAGACTTTGCAATTCATAATCAATGTGCTAGATAAATACAATCACATCTTATTTATTCACATATTCTATCTAATGACTAGATTAAATATTACTCATAAATATTAAATCATATTCAACTTATAAGCAGAAAATAGGATATAAATGGGGATTGAAATGAGTGTGAAGGCTTATATGAAGGCTAAAATATGGTATATTTTGGGACATAAAATGCTCTAATCATTCCCCTCAACTTAGCTTATTGCACGTCCTTGTGCAATCATTATGATCAAGAGGTTGTGTGGTTTATATTAGAAGCACTCAAATTTATGGCTTTAGACTTTTTCTAAACCCTAAACCATGATAACTCATAAACACAAATCCCTTTCTTTACTTTACATGACAATCTTTGTTATTTTTTCTTCAATAGGGATATCGCTTTCAACTTCTCTTTTCTCTCGCTGTTTTTTTTTGTTTTTATTTTAAATTTTTATGGCATCATGGTTCAAAAGGATTCATATGGGAGAAATGTATCTCAATATGCACATGAGGAGTTTAAATGGGAAAAATAGGAGAGATGAGAGATTAAACAAAGGCTATTGTATGATGGATATAATAGATAATATTATGGGTCTAGTAAGTGTGACATATGGAAGATAATAGGGTGACATTCCTCCCGCCAACTTAAAGGTTGACTGTCCATGGGAAACAAGGAGAGGCTAGGAAGGGGTGTTCCACAATGATCACTATAATAAGCAATAAAAATAAAGTTAAAATATAAAATAAGGAAAAACAAAATTGATTATTTTACCAACATGCATGTGCAGAGAGACCAATGCCAAAACATAGGGCAACTCAACAACTATAGAGGAATCTGCAACAATGAACAAAGAGAAGCATCCAAAATTGCAACACCACAAAATACCAACATCTGACTGAAAGCATTGAAGAGAAGACCATTGGAAGGAACCCAAAAAATTAGGAGAGTGACTACAATTGGAGGGGCCACCATCATCAAATGAAGCACTAGAGATCATACAGTAGGTACCAGATGCTACTGAAAACACCTCAATTGAACAAGCAACACATACTATAGGTGATCAAAGATTTAAGGACCACGCTGAAGAGGAGCAAAGTTGTAGAAGTAAGCAACAAGAGGTTCCAAAAATGAAAAGAAACACTGAAACCAATGAGTGTTCCTGAAAAGAATGATTAGCAGAAAAACCAAGAACACCAATTATTGCATTTTTCATTTTTGCTATATTTTTTTTCAATTTTTTTCATTTTTTCACATTTTGATAATGACAAGTGACCGTTGGCAAGCCAATTTTCAATCACTCACTGCTTAATGGCACTATAAGAACAATTTTCACCACAAAGAATTTATTTTGCAGTTAACATTTGTCGGAAACCAGTTATCAAATATTAACTGGCCAACAACGCCCGAAGGTTTTCATTGTTGGATAGAATGACCAAAGAAATGAAATCCTAACATGGATGATGAAAAATGATACCATCTAAAGCTTGATTTTTGACCATGACCAAACTGTTGAGACTTGATTGCACAAGGAACCTTGAATGATGACTGCGAATAATCTCCACAAACTTGAAAATATTGAAACACTACACAAATCAAACTTGATCTATGTATCTCACACCACTTAATTTCAAAGCTTCTTGGAGAACTTTATGAACACACTAGCACACTAGGATGAAAGAAGTAATCACAAGGATGATGATCTACTCATATGACATAGTTCTCTGATAATGACCAAACTGGATCAGTTGGGATGAAGTTGTGCTACATATCCAACCCTTGTAAAGAATGAGAGATATCCATTTCCTAAAATAAACACAGCTTCATTATCAAGGAAAAGGTCATAGAGTGAAATACCAATGATGGTCTCCAATGTGCCCATAGAACTTCAAAGAGAAGACACAACTCGAGAAAGGAGTGTAGTAGTTGGTACTATATTCAAAGTATCATCAGATGTGTTGTTGAATAATCATGAATCTCATGCTGCATATTTTCCTCCATGTGATTAATCACCATGGAAAAGAAATCTCATCTCAAGGTGTTGAACACCCTCTGCCAAAATCTGCATGTAATCTTGAATAGTGAAGCACAAGTGAAATGGATATGTACCAGATAGCTAGCAATCCCACACAATGTCAACAAAGCCAACGTGGTGTATTTTGTAATGCTTGCGTAGAAGAACATCATCAATTGGTATTAGTTCTAAGATCATCACATCACAACAAGAGACCTGTAACCATATTCTCGAAACCAAGCATATCAAGTATAGTAGAGCAATTTTATCCTATTAATAACCCTAAAATTAAGTGAGTAATGCATTTATACAAATGGTAAGTAGAGTCATTAATATAAATAAACACTTGATAAAAACAAAAGAATGTGATTGCAATGATTATACTAATGCCAATCAACATAAGAATACATACCTTGAATTGTTTAGATGTCACATGGTGAATTTTTCTAAAAAGGACCAACGAAACAATCAATGAATCTTGATTGGAAATCATCCAAGAACCACAAGATTGGAGGGATTCCCCCCCCCAACTTAACTTCATGCTACAAGGTCATGAAATCAATAGGATAACCAAATAAATTAGGTAACCCGAAGAGAGTAACACATCTTTAGAATTTTGTGAGCCTTATTGAATGATAGATAAATCAAATATTTCAATAATTCAATGGATGTATTCCCAAATATAGGTTATAAAAGTATAGGGAATTCAAACTATCCAAGGAATCAAGAAATCAACACGTGTAATCAATGAATGATCAATTGGATATGCAAGAACCAAGAATGAAAAACATATAGATAGTAATACTTTGATCCTTGCTAAATAAATGAATCATCCATAGTGTATTTGGTCATCTTAGGAAAATGAAAAGATTCAACAATGAGGAATAATGATCATCCAGTTCTAACATTTTCGCCATTAATGCGTAAAATCCCGTATGATTATGCTTAATCAATTATTGGTCCCAAATCAACAAGTATATGAGGAATGCACATTTTAACCATAGGCCTCCAAATATCAATATGTATACGTACAAAAGTAGTAGAATACAGATTGTGGAGGATATGGTACCATGTTTGTGAAATATGGAATGTATATGGTTCAATATTACTTAGTGAATGATTAATATTAACACACATACTTATGAGTCCAATAATTAAAATTGGTTAAATTTGAAGTATGGGTATTTGGAATTCACTAAGTGGAAAAGAAGAACAAAGGTGATTATAATTCAATAAGTAATATTGTTCTTCTAACTTAAGTAAACCAAAATCACATCCCTTATATACATCAATACATTCCAATGCTGATTTATCAATTTCAAGCACATTAGTAGATGGTAAAGGGATCCGTGAAAGCTCACTATTACATGTATCATTAGCCACCTTATTATGAAGTATTGTATGAGGCTATATAGTTGCCTTTGGTGGATAGGATCGAGTCCAATGTGAATGGGATAATGAATATGGTAAGAAGTGTCAAGGAGATAAAGTAGATGGGAATAAGAAGGATGGGTAAAATGAAGACGGTAAGGATGGATATGGTGGAATATAAGAGGGATATATGGGTTGTTGTGAGCATGCATGATTACATTCATTGTGCATACTAGGTGGAGAAGTACATTTTGAAGAAATATGTTGGCTTTGTAGTGAATTAGAGTGACAATACATGTTACCAAAATAATGCATACCTTGATCTTCTTGGGTTGGTGCTTGAGATTGTTCATCCATTATAAGGAATACTTGGTCACTTCCACCCTTATCATGGTAAGGATTAGAAACATCTGGAATCTCATTCACCATGTGCTTGTGGTTGTTTAGGCATATACATTTGTCATCTTCCCTGTAGCAATTAGAACAACAAGTGGTTAGATCAAAATCACATTGTTCTAAGAATTCTTCAATGATATTTTCTTGGTTAGACATAAAGATACCATTTGTACATATTTGTGATGATGGAAGATCAATATCTTTTAAGATGCATTTATTAGGTAGAGAGGGTATTAAAATCTCACCTTTGGTCAGCGTCATTTCCCTACCGAGTTCCTCATTTGTTTTTAAATTTGAAGGCAAGGGTCTGGGTGTGGCAGCCACCAATGGGGTCAAGGAGCAATGCCCCTTGGGGGGTCCTAGGGTAGCGCCCAAGGTGCGCTCCCTGTCGCAGTATAGGGCGGGATCGAGGGGCAGTGCCCCCGATGCCAAGCACATTTTGCCTCTTGCATTCTCTTCAATTTTTGCATTTTTGAAACATTTTTCAACCAAAATTGATGTACTTGAATAACCATGAAAATGCATCATTTTGAACATTTTTCTTCAAAATAAGCTTGTCTTTACTAATAACTCAGAACAACTTATGATAATGTAAAATTTAATCAACTTCTAAAGCAACTAATGAATCTAATTTCTAAGGCCTACTTGCAAACTCTAAAACAAAACTCTAAAGTGATGCATTTATATGATTTACACAATGCAAATTAAGATTAATTACTTAAGTAAGGCTAGCAGTTGCAAACGCTTTCATCCTAATGCATTGTTCCTAACTCAAAGTAGCAAACAAACATGCCTTTGACACATTTTCCATGCAACGACACCAAAATGATAGGCCAATATTGGGGTGAATAATAAGAGAAGAATTAACAATTTTATGATGAAGTTTGGCTAGTCTATACGTGTCAATCTGAGAGCGTAAGCTTGCGAAAGGTGTCCGAGCAATATGTCATCAAGGGATGTCAGTTGTGAATTGAGGGATTATGAATGCAACTACAACACACAAAAACGAATCTATGTAAACTAAAGAAATCCCAGCGACAGGAACTGTCACTTCCTGGCGACAGGAACATCAGAAACATAAATAAACATTAATCTATACAATATTAAGAACAACAATTTATAAATAACAATGGCTTTAGAAATGTTTCATCCAACTCTAAATTAATTAATCTAAAATTACTAAATAGATAAAAACACAAATATCTAATTTAACAAATAGACTAATTCTAAAATCAAACTCTTCAATAATATATTAAATAACATACCAAATGAAAATATCATCGTGCTTTGCTAGTTGAGCGGGCCCTTACTCGCTAGCTTGCACGATGAGTAGAGAATGATCAGATTCTACACCGTCGTAATCATGCAAAATATTACTTTATTCAAAAATAACACATGTTGATACAATATGTCTTTCTGAAAGCTTCCTTACGGCAATCTGTAGAAATGTGTATATTACAAATCTGCCTCTCCTATACATGCTTACACTGCTTTATATGTAGATCTTATAACAGGTTTTGAGCCATTTTGGAAACACATACAATAAGTAAAACATGGCAATAGAACAACAATTTGTTGCATGCCAATAATAGGCAACTTATTGTTATCAAAACAATATTATCTTCATCGTAAATCTTACTTTCAGAAATGGAGCTGTGAAAAATGGATTAATATTACTTGTAGCAACTACAACGGCTGATATTATTGAAGCCTAATTTCCTTCCACCGTTTCAAGCTATGGTTTTGAAACAAAATACATATATAGAGAAGATGCCGTGTATTGTACCCACACGATTCATTAAAATGAATTTCAATTACAATGTCCTTTCCACACGTAGATGCATTTGTGTTCAACATAATTGGAGTGGATGTCATTCAGTGGGTCATAGTTAAATGTGTCTAATCTCAAAAACAATCTATGCATTGACTTGGTGACCGCCCGTGAGTACCAAATTTCTTGCTCCTCCATTCATTGGATAGGATACTAATCTGCTAATTGGCTCATCATTCCCTCTTGACATGTCTCAATCCCAACATCGATCCTTGTCAGTCATTGGTGGTTCTTCCTTATGTATGAGATATTCACAAGTTGATGGATCTTTGTATTATAGTAACAAGAAGATACATAGTAGGTTACATGAAGACTTTGCAACTCATAATCAGTGTCCTAGATAAATACAATCACATATTATTTATTCACATATTCTATCTAATAACTAGATTAAATATTACTCATAAATATTAAATCATATGCAACTTATAAGGAGAAAATATAATATAAATAGAGATTTAAATGAGTGTGAAAGTTTGTACGGAGGCTAAAATATAGTATAATTTGAAACATAAAATGCTCTCATCAAATACTTCTCCATCCTTTATCAAATGTTTTTTATATTAAACTCTCTTATTATCTTCTGAACAGTATTCTTCCACTGCAAGTAGAAATTCAAATGATAACTGATGATTTGTCTTTCCAAAATAGTAGTGAATCTGCAAACAACTTGGCCTAACATTTTAGAGCAATGATTAGAGAATTTCTAAGAGTGGAGCTGCCTTCTTTTGTGTTTAGATATGGAACTGTTCCTTACGGAATTTACTGTAGCTGTTATACTTTTAACAACTGTTGTCATCTTGTGTATCTACAGCCACGTTTTTTTGTCTACCTGTTTTTACCAACATTTTGAAGACGGTGGGATTATAATCTTTTTGGTAAATTTCATGTTTAAATTTTAATTTGGATTTTTTAACAGTATTTTTGGTAGTTGTACTTGTTATTAATCGCGCCTAAAGGAAGGCCGCTCTACCTGCCAAAGGCAACTCATCAAACCTGAGATGCGAACAATGCAAACAAGTCAGCTACTTCCAAAATTTATTTTTCCGTTGACAAGAAAAAAGAAGAAGCGAAAATCAATGCATGAACAGAAGCACCTACACGTACCTCGGTCAAAACAGCTTCGGTGAAACGTAAACAGTGACGGGAATCTTGAATCTGTAACGTATTTACTTAGTTGCAGGCGGAAGGTAAAAATGAACAGCGTTCTGAACAGGCATCAATACCTTCGTTTGCACTTGAGCATCTCGTACGTGTTTTTAATGATTTGGTAATTGATGAGCTTAAGGGGCTTTCTAATGAATGGTTCATAAGGCACAACACTTGGTGAAGGTTTTGCAAATGGGGTTGCAAGCTTTGGGTTTAACTATGGAGGAAACTCTGTAGTTAAGCGCGCTCAGGCTGGAGTAGTACTGGGATGGGTGACCTCCCGGGAAGTCCCGGTGCTTCACCCCTGTGAGCATCACCTAGATCCAATGAGTGCTAAGTGTTCCATTTATTCTCATGAGAGATGGATTCATGTTGAATCACTACTCATGAAACATGGGTCATCGAGTTTGACTCAAAATCACACAGTTAAATCCTGATATTCACATCACAATTTGACTAGCTGTGGAAATCATCTCCTACTTATCAATTGATGAGCTTAAGGGGCTTTCTAATGAATGGTTCATAAGGCACAACACTTGGTGAAGGTTTTGCAAATGGGGTTGCAAGCTTTGGGTTTAACTATGGAGGAAACTCTGTAGTTAAGCGCGCTCAGGCTGGAGTAGTACTGGGATGGGTGACCTCCCGGGAAGTCCCGGTGCTTCACCCCTGTGAGCATCACCTAGATCCAATGAGTGCTAAGTGTTCCATTTATTCTCATGAGAGATGGATTCATGTTGAATCACTACTCATGAAACATGGGTCATCGAGTTTGACTCAAAATCACACAGTTAAATCCTGATATTCACATCACAATTTGACTAGCTGTGGAAATCATCTCCTACTTATCAATTGATGAGCTTAAGGGGCTTTCTAATGAATGGTTCATAAGGCACAACACTTGGTGAAGGTTTTGCAAATGGGGTTGCAAGCTTTGGGTTTAACTATGGAGGAAACTCTGTAGTTAAGCGCGCTCAGGCTGGAGTAGTACTGGGATGGGTGACCTCCCGGGAAGTCCCGGTGCTTCACCCCTGTGAGCATCACCTAGATCCAATGAGTGCTAAGTGTTCCATTTATTCTCATGAGAGATGGATTCATGTTGAATCACTACTCATGAAACATGGGTCATCGAGTTTGACTCAAAATCACACAGTTAAATCCTGATATTCACATCACAATTTGACTAGCTGTGGAAATCATCTCCTACTTATCGATTTGGTAATTTCTACCTATTTACCAATAATATTTATACCATCACTGTAAACTTGAATTAACAATTCAATTATTCTCACAGAAGTGAAAAAACCTGACAGCGTGCAGGAAATGAAATTGGAAGTGAATATTATATACACTTTACAAACTTCAATTTTTATTTAAAATTCTCTTTTCTGTCAGCGGAATGCTTCAGCATCTCTGAATATCGATCTACTGATGCAATTAGCCAGGCTGTGATATTCGAGGGTTTGTACCAGTTAACTCCATTCATGTGACCAAACCCTAAGCTGAAAAATGAAAAGACCGCGAGCTCCGTTCTGCTTGCTCATTGCAGCTATGGCAATTTCCTCGACCGAGAAAAGCGTGAGTTGTGTAAACTGGGCTCCGGCCCGGCCCTCAGGAAACGACTGCGACTTCCGCCCTGGTCATATGGCGGAGCCTGCTCTGCTGCGGGCGGAACTCCGTTCTCCTTCGTACCTGGTGAGATGAGGGGCGTATGAGCGCGGAGAGAGCTTTCTTCATCCATTCTCCTCCTTCCACGCTGCCGATCCTCACGAGAGAGTTCTTCATGGCCGATCTGCGCATATGCAGCTGAGAATTTGAAGAAGCGGAGGAGGAAGAAGGGGGAAAATTTCTGTGAAGCTTACAACGGAAGGCACCTGGATGAGTGCTGGGAGAGCAGAGGCAAATCTTCCTCGCTAAAGCAGATGGAACGGCTGCCCGCTGCCCGGCCATGGGCGGAGCCGAACGAACAGGCGAGCGATCTTGCAGATTCTTCTTTGGCGACACAGATCTGGCTAGGTCAAATTTGATTAGAGGAGAAGAATTGTAAAGGTTAGTGGAGAAGAAATGTCGGTTGGGAGAGAGGGAACGCTGCAGGGACAGGGGGATAACAGGGGCGCTGGATCGACTCTTTGCAGAAGCCATTATTAGTTCCTGCAGGATACTATCGCATTCGTTTAATGCTATAAAACCGATTAACTCGGCAATAACAGCCAATCATATTTAATTATTTTTCCAACATTCAAGTTTCATCTAAAGTTTGTAAATTTCTAGATATTTAGGAAATCTTAAAAAGCTATTTATCTATTAAGCTATTGGCTCTTTGAGAAAATGGCAAGGAGAAAATTCAAATTTCTGACCAAAAATTACAATACCTTCCAGAAAGCTCTCAGCCAGAACTTTCTGGAAAGCTCTCACCTCAAAACGTTGCATTTGTACAAATGTGCGCAATGACTTGGTGATAGATGTGAAAGGCCATGAGCTGAAGAAGATGGTAGAAGAAACATTATACTTTTATGGTGTATTTGCAATTGGTGATTATCTTCCGTTTAGTCTGTCGTGAAAAGATTGCAGAAGAAAAGGGATGGCTTTATGCAGAAACCGGTCAATGAGCACCATCAGAAACAAGGGATGCAATTGTACACTCAGGGCTTAACCTCTGCCGTCGACAACCATGAAATTCAATCTGACAGTCATGACAATGTGATGAAGGCCACCGCTCTTGTATGATTTTCTTCCCTCTTTCTCTTTATGATTTTCAAAAGTCCCGAAATGTTATTCCATTGCCAAAAAAAAATGTTACCATCAAAAGTTTTTGGGCCATCACGTCATTTAGCTAAAATTATTAGTTTTACTTTACATTTCAGAAATCAAGCATTAAAAAATTTAAATAATTGACATAAATAATAGAAAACCATATAGCCATCTTACAAATCCAAAATCTAAACTCCTACCAAGGTTTAGAAAGTTTACATAAAAAAAGGTTAAGCCCTAACTTTGATAGAGGTGACGTTTCAGAAATAGAGGCATAAGACATAAGGCATAAGCAAGTGGATATTGCAACATTTAAAAGCAATAACAAAAATATTAGAAAATCAGATTTCAGGTTTGAAATTTTCATTTAAAAAATTAAAATTAAAATTTTAGCTTTTGATTATGATAATAGTAATTTTCACAAGGCTACAAATTTCACAATTTTATTATCGAGAAACTGAAGAACAGTTCTAAAATCATTTTTTCCTATAATTAAACTCGCTTGAAACATCATAAATAGATTTAGCAATCTGTATTTCAAAAATAAAAGACCAAATCTTCTAACAACAACAATGGTATTTAAGTCATGCATCAAGCAATGTCTACAGTGGAATTAGAATGCTCATTATCTTTATGGACTGTAAGAGACCATTATGATCAAAAAGGCATTGAGATCGGTACTATACAAGACACCCTTTGTACTCACACATTATAGCAATTTGCATTGGACTGATCTTTCTTCTTCAATTTGATCAATGTGGAAATAAAAATCATTTGATTTTCTTTCCTTTTTTTGCTTCACTTTAACCCTATATTTATCCATTCCATGAAAACTCCATAACTATTATGCATTTAGGCAGGAACTATGATGCTTTGTGTCTCTTGTTTTCCAATCTAATTTGCTTGATTGGCTTCGGTGTCAAACCTAGTGGAGATCGGTGCCTCAATTTATAGCCGATCTGAAAGCAGGGGGTGGATGCTACTTTTTTCATGGCTACTTACACTAATATAGGTCATTGTTATTCGTTCCCCGTCAGAATGACTTCATTTGCAAGTTTTCTATGGGGGCAGAAACCAACTAGCACTTGCCGTTTTTGAAACGACACTGACTCAATAGCCGAATATTTGCACCGGCCTATTAGCCACCGCCTTCCTTCCGTCAGTTTACCTCCGTTAGTCTGTAGCATTTAAATTACTGTGCAATAAAGTGAAATGCACTAACAACGAAATATCACACATTATGTTTGTAATGTCAATAAAAGCAACCGAACGAATAGTGGAGAACATGTGGACTTGAGCAAAATTTTAAATTTTTTAAAAACAAAATTAAAAACTTTTTATTATTAAAATTCTAGAAAGTTGTTAGTTTGGTAATTTATTATTTTAGACAAGTAAGATTAATTAATTTTTTATGTATAATATTGAGTAATTATTTCAATATATTTACTATTTGAAATATTTATATTATTAAATATAATTAAAAAAATTATATATTATTAAAAATTTCTTTATCTTAATAAGCTAACATAATATATAGCATATTTCAAAATTAAGTAGTTTGCACTTATTTTTAAAAAGATAATTTTTTCTATATAAATAAAAATAATTTAATGAAATAATTTTTTTTTAAATTTTTAAATTCTTAAAAAGTCTAAAGTAAATTCACTTATTTCAAATATATTTTCCTATACAAAATATAATATTGATTTTTTTAACAAAAATACAATACTTGAATATTAATAAATAATACTTATAATAATTAAAAAAAATATTAAATACTATTAAAAATTGAATTGTAATTAGTAAAAAGTTATTTGAAAGAGTTTTAATTTAATATTGTCAATTCAATTTCTAAACTTAATTTTAAAAATAATAATTGAAGTTAAAATTTATAAATTTTTTAATCAAACTATTAAATTATAAATTTAGTTTATGTTTTAAAATATACTTTAATAATTTAATTTAAAAATATAAATTTAAGTTTATAATGTATTTTTTTGAAAAGTTCAATAGAAGTTTATTAAATTAATTATTTTTAATAAAGATTTATAACTTAACTATTAAAAATAATAAACTTAAACTTAATAAATAGTTTAATTAAATAAATAAATCTTTAATAACTATTAAGTAAAAAGTTTGGAAAGAGTGTTAATTTAGTTTTTTTTAAATAGATTTTTTTTGTTTAAAATAATTTAATTTTTAAATTTTGAATAGTATATGATATTTAAAAAAAAAATTAAGTATGTTATATTTTTATCTTTATTTGTTAAATTATTTTTACTTACATATAAAATCATTTTATTTAATTTCTATTTGTTAACTTTTTTAGTTACAATTAAATTTTAACATAGACTTCAAGCTTATTTAAGATATTAATTTTTAATAATATACGATTTTTATATTTATAATTATATTTAAAATAAAATTAAAGTAAATGATCTTATTTATATAAAATAATATAATATAAACTTAATATTATATATAATTACTTAAATATTTTTGTTACTATAACATAATATATTGTTAAATGTTATAGGTAATTAATTAAATACTTTTGTATGAACCTGTAAAAAAATCTAAGAAAAGAAAATGGAAAAATAATAATTATGAATCGTATGCTTTGATTGACATTTCTAAAACAATATAGAATATTCCAGGTTGATCATTTGATTGGAAATTACAATGTCATTGGTACCAATACATTTCTTTGCAAGTACAGAGTAACCATAAGTACAAAGTAACAGGAATAATGGAACAACACTGGCTAATAGGTTAGTGCAAATATTTGGCTATTTAACTAGTGCCTTTTTGAACGTCTATTGGGGGGAGGGCCCCACGCTATGGAAGCCAACAATTGGAAAGAGACCATGGTATCCATCTAGCTAATACCACGTTCTAGACAAATGATTTAGTGTTGATCAGGCAACCTATATGCATTATTGCTTATTCTCTCTTTCCTAGCAACAATTGTTCCCCAATACAAATTAGCGCCTCTATTGGTTCCTCGCTACGATGGAGCATGGTAAGTGCCTTTCAAGTTCCACCCTAATATTTTAGGTGAGCTGAATTTTGTTTAAATAAATCACAAAGATTTTTTTCTAAAAGCATTATTTTGGTACTCTCTAAATTCAAAGTGTAGGAAGAGGGGTTGGAGTTCTTATGTTTTTATAAAATGCTATTTGGAAATTTCAAATTATTCTATTTTTTAAATCAATTTGTCTTATAATTTTAAAATCAAAAACTTAATTCTATATGGTTAAATATGATGCCACATCAATATTTTTTTGTGAAAGTTTAAAAGATGGTTAAAAAAAGTGACGAAACTCATAGGATTTTGTGCAACAAATCATGTTTAATGGTGCAACGATGTGGCACCACATAAGTAGTTGTGTTTTCAAGTTAAAATGTTATCTTTTTGGTGATATGTATTAATGAGACATTTTTAATGCAATAATATAGGTTTATTTTGTTTACCTACTCGTCTAAAGTGTTCACCTAATATGTTGCATATTGGACTAGCTTGTGTATTGACAAGAGCATTATATATAGTAGTGAAATAATCAATGGTAAAATTAGTTTTTATTTGTTAGAATTTTAAATACTATAAATTAATAGAGAAAGCCTATTCATCAAAACATATAATTTTCTTTTATTAATTATACAAAGTGAAAAATCATATGTTGGAGTGTGTATGTAGGTGATAGCTAGAATTAGTGTTGGAAAATGTTTGCTAATGTTGGTTATGATATATATAGGTTTGTTCAATTTAGAGAACATTACTAATGGAAATTGTTTTAAAATAGTGTCATTTGAATAATGTACACATTTCAATATTTTATTTATTTATGTTTGCATTATTTTTAACTTGTAAATGATTAAATTGTTAATTTGTGATATCTCGTATGTACAACTTACAATATTTTCATATAATCAAAGTTTAATGGTTTGTATATATAGATCTTTGGTTTGAGTGGAGCAGGATGATTGTAATGTGTAGTAAAGTTTGTAAGGTAGTGAGAAGAAGATGTTTAATAGTTAAGTAGAATTAAGATGAGATTATATGTGTGGGTTATTTGGGGGGATAATATGTTAGAATCGTGAAGAATTCAATAATGTTAGCCAAGCTTTTCTTGAGATACAAGTCCCACCTTCATTGTGTAATACTCTAGAAGCTAGGTTGAAGGAAACAATAAATCAAGGTAAGGAGTTAATTGAATATGTGTTGAATAAAATCCAATCGAAATTACATCGAGAAGAAATCAAAGTGATTCTTGATTAGACTAGAAATTATTTCAAAATAAAGAAGAGGTTGACAAGACTACTATGTGGAGAAACACAGTTAGTATAGGTTGAGATTGAAGAGATTTTAAGAAAGTTTTTCAAACCCCATGAAGAAGAAAATGAAGAAGAGGTACATGTTGTTGAAGATGAACTAGAGAAGGATGAGGAGGATCATCCCAAGACCACTCATACTAAAGAAGGTTGCAAGATCGGGAATGTGAAGATTACAGTTGATAATTCTAACCTTCACAATATTGATGATCATCTAACAAAAGTTCCTAACATGTCATACATTGATCAAGTCATGAAAGAACTAAGTGTTTAAGATAGTAATGTTCACACCCCTACTGGTGAAAAATCACAACACAAATCATGAGGCTACTAGTGATGAAACACAAAAAGATGATGAATAGGAAGAACCAACACAAGAAGAGGAAATTCAAGAAGAAGGTAAGAAGGAAAAATAAGAAGATATAGAGGTGGAAAAGGTTATTAGTGAGTTGGGACAAGAACAATAATAAGTTGTAAAAGTCTTGTCAACTCTCAAAGAAAGTGATGATGATAGCATACCATTCATTAAAGGACCAATACATTTAAACACAATGGGTCTAGAAGAATTGATGAAAATGACAGTGGCAATAAATTCTAAAGCTAAGAGAGATCATAAAAAGGAGGAACAAATCATTGAGTCAATTAGACATATACTTTTAGACCTAGAATGAACTATGATGAAAAGGCAACACTTATTGAACAATTGGGCCAGTCGATACATCTGCAACAGGTGAACAACTAAAAGGTCTTGAAGAGGTTGCAATCCAAGTGTAGAAAGGGAATATTGAAATAAAAGGTCCTATACTTTATCTTAGAAGTTAGTATTGGAAAAAGAAGCATTAAGCATTAGAGTCAATAAGTTGAAGGAGGAACTAAAAGAAGGTGTCAACAATCTAATAGACCTACAAATTCAACTAATTCCTAAAGTTGACATTTTACAAAATGGAGTTAAAGATGTTGAAGTTGTCTTAGCGTTACTAGAGATGAGTACTATGAATGCCTTGGAGGAGTTACCATATCAAATCAAAAGTTTGATTGTAATGAAAATTTGAAGAGAACACACAATTATGATGTATAGGTCATAATTTTTTTTTTTGATGAAGTATTTAAGAGGCTATGAGCCTACACCGATAGTGTAATTTTTGAGATTTTAAACTTTTTGCATACCTTTTTCATTATTATCAACGAGGAAGTAGAGTAGCAGAGAAAATTTTGTTGTTTTGCATATGGGTACTAGATGAAAGGGAGTTTAAAGTAGAATATATGAATATTTGCAGAAACCACTAGGAGAGAAACATTAATGTAAGGGGGAGCTATATGTAACTCAATTTTATGTTTTAGACTCTTCAAAAAAATTCTCCAAGTGTTGTCAACATTGCCAAAAAAGGAGATTGTTGGCACGATGATGATTAAGATGATCAACATTGTTAGTTTGTATGGATCATCATTCTTATGTTGTGATTGTCATCAACAAGATGAATCTACAAGTGAAAAATTAGGTATACTAGCAATCACATTGATCAAAAAGGTAAACTATGTAATGATCCCATCTTTTGGCCTTCACGTTCTCCAAAGTCTAAGTGGAGGATAAGAAGAAATTAAATTAATTTCTTATAAAGTCATTCAATTAAAAATTAAAAGGTGACTTTGTATTTAATTAATTTAATTATTAATTACAAGGGAGTAGCTTCTAGGGTATGTATTAATTATTGGAAGGACAGAAGCCTCTCATGATTTAATTAATTATTGCTAGGGAGGAATTTCTAGAGAATGCATTAATTATTGAAAGGAGGAAGCTTCTAGCTCTTGTAATTAATTAATGTTTTAGTTCCTTCCAGAAGGATGAAGAAAAGGATAAATAGGGCTGAAAGTTTCATTGCTGATTATGGGACGGTTATGACTTGCATTTGATAAGAGCTTGGATGTGTGAATCACACTCCTTTTTTTGGCAATAGAGGACGGTCATTCTCTATTGTAACATTCTAGACGTCATTCCCTTAGGGTTTGGCCTTTGGAATACATCTCTTTGTAATTGATTGCAGTATTCGCAGCATTAATATAATTTCAGCCTTGGTTCAGCTTTTGGACATTCCTGAGTGTCCATTTCTTAACCTTGACTAGAAAAAAATATTAAAAAACAAAGAAGGAAGTCAAGTATTGAGGACACCCTAGTATAATAACCAAGTCAAGAGGATTTCTAAACCCTTGACTCCAAAATGAATGAAATAATAAGAGCTACACTTCAAAGAAAACATATTACACATACCTACACAAGAAGATGTTAGAAAGTCCAACTTTGAAGAACATAAGATGCCTAAGTATGGAGTCAAACTTTGGGGGTCTAAAATATGCCCATTTAGAAATGGTATTCAGTTTTCCAAGATCTATAGAACCCTTCCACATTCTAACGGAAATCATGAGCTCTCCTTAGAGAGTAGTTTTAACTCTCACCTCTGAACCATTTTTTTAAATCCAAAAATTAGTTACTCGTTAACTTCATTGTCTTGATTTGTGCGAACTTTGTACTCAATACTCGAAATTTATAGGACTCTTGTTCGACCGTCTTACCTGCCTTATTCCCTTGAACGTAGTCGCAGAAATCAAATCGTCTGTATGCTTCTCCGTCCTTTTTTATCGATTGCTTTTTGTACACTCTTGTTATCTCCAACACCTTTGCTCCACTGCAAATACATAATTGAAATGATCTCGTCTTTCCAAAAAAGTGAATCTGCAAACAACATGGCCTAACATTTCTAAGAGCGGAGCTGCCTTCTGTTCTGTTTAGATATGGAACTGTTCCTTACGGAATTTACTGTAGCTGTTATACTTTTAACAACTGTTGTCATGTTGTGTATCTACAGCCACTTTTTGATCTACCTGTTTTTACCAACATTTTGAAGACGGTGAGATTATAATATTTCTGGTAAATTTGAAGTTAAAATTTTGATTTGGAAATTTTAACAACGTTCTTGGTGGTTGTACTTGTTATTTACCCCGTCATCAGCAAGGCCGCTCTACCTGCCGAAGGCAACTCACCAAACCTGAGATACGAACAATGCAAACAAGTCAGCTACTACCAAAAATAACGCCGTAATGTTATTTTTCCGTTGACAAAAAACAAAATGCAAAACTCAATGCATGAACAGAAGCACCTGCACATACCTCTGTCAAAACAGCTTCGGTGGAACGTAAACGGAGTTCTGTAACATATGACGGGAATCTTGAATCTGTAACGTATTTACTTACTCGCAGGCCCAAGGTAAAATGAACAGAGTTCTGAACAGGCATCAATACCTCCGTTTACACTTAAAACATCGTGTGTGTGTTTGTAACGATTTGGTATGTTGTACCTATTTACCAATTATATTTTTACCATCGCTGTATACTTGGCTTAACAATTCAATTATTCTCACAGAAGTGAAAAATCCTGACAGCGTGCAGGAAATGAAATTGGAAGTAAATATTATATACACTTTACAAACTTCAATTTTTATTTAAAGTTCTCTTTTCTGTCAGCGGAATGCTTTAGCTTTTCTGAATATCGAACTACCGATGCAATTCGGCAGGCTGTGATATTCGAGGGTTTGTACCAGTTCATTCCATTTATGTGACCAAACCCTAAGCTGAAAAATCAAAAGACCAGGAGCTCCGCGCAGCCTGCTGATTGCAGCTATGGCAATTCTCTCGATCGAGAAAAGCGTGAGTTGTGTAAAGAGGGTAACGACCTCGCCCTCAGGAAACGGCCTCGTCTTCCGCCCTGGTCATATGGCGGAGCCTGCTCGGCTGCGGTTGGAACTCCGTCCTCCTTCGTACTTGATGAGAAGAGGGGCGTATGAGCGCAGAGAGGGCTTTCTTCATCCATTCTCCCCCTTCCACGCTCCCGATTCTCACGAGCGAGTTCTTCATGGCCGATCTGCGCATATGCAGCTGAGAATTTGAAGAAGCGGAGGAAGACGGGGGTGGATTCCTGTGAAGCTTACAACGGAAGGCGCCTGGGTGAGTGCTGGGCGAGCAGAGGCACATCTTCCTCTCTGAAGCAGACGGAACAGCTGGCCGATGCCCGGCCATGAGCGGAGCCGAACGGATCGGCGAGCGATCCTGCAGATTCCTCTTTGGCTTCACAGATCTGGCTAGGTCGAAATTGAGTACAGGAGAAGAATTGTAAAGGTTAGTGGAGAAGAAATGGCGGGTGGGCGAGAGGGAACGTTGAAGGGAAAGGGGGAGAACAGGGGCGCTGGATCGACTCTTTGCAGAAGCCATTCTTTTCCAATTTGCTTGATTGCCTTTGGTGTCAAACCGAGGGTAGATCGTTGCCTCAATTTATAGCCGATTTGAAAGCCCGGCGGATGCTAGTTTTTTCAAGCTCACCTCCTCGGTTACCTCCACCTTTCAATTGCGGGGTCCACTAATACAGGTCGCTGCCACCTGTCGGTTTGAATTTTTCAGTTTGTACTCGTTCCCGTCGGAATAAATTCTTCCGCAGTTCTTGTGAGGAGAAAAAATAAGCGACCCCGACTGGCGCCTGCCGTTTTTGAACGTCCATTGCGGGGGGGGCCCCACGGCTCTGGAAGCTTTAGGAAGCCAACAATTGGAAAGAGTCCATCCAGCTAATACCACGTTGTAGATAAATGATTTAGTGTTGATCAAGCAACCTATGGCGCATTATTGCAATTTGCCTATTCTCTCTCTTTCCTAGCAACATTTGTCGAATTGGATATGCAGGAGACAAAATGTCTGAATATTGTAAATTTATTACTTCTTGGAAATTTACAAAGTAGTAAATTTATTTATTTAAATTAATATTAAATAATAAAATAATATCCAATTTGTCGACTGGGTGGACGCTCCAACGTTTGTTCCCCGTACAAATTAACACCTGTTTTGGTTCCTCGCCACGATGGAGCATGGCAAGCGACTTTCAAGTTCCACCCTATATTTTAGGTGAGGTGAATTTTGTTTGAATAAACCACAAACAATTTTTAATAAAACTTTATTTTCTTTTTTCTCTAAATTCAGGTGTGGGAGAGGATTTGTCATGGGAATTTCAAATTATTCAAAATTTTAAGCTTGACTAAGTCTTTTATTTAAAAGAAAAAAATTAGGTTCACGTGGTTAAATACTATGTTGTATTAAATATTTTTCAAAAATGGTTTTACAAAGTGATGAAGTTCAAGTATGCACTAAATCATGTTTAATAGTGCACTCATGTGGCACCACATGAATGGTTGTGTTTTTAAAATAAAATGTCATCTTTTTGGTGATATGTATTAATGGAACATTTTTAGTGCACCTCTATAGGTTTATTTTGTTCACCTACCAGTCTAAAGTGTTCACCTAACATATTGCCTATTGGACTAGCCCAAGCATTATATATAGTAGTGAAATGATCAATGGAAGGTGTAAATTAGTTTTTAATTATTTGAATTTTTTAATATTATAAATTAATCGAGAAAGCCTATTCATCGCAAAATATGCTCTTCTTTAGTTTTATTTAATTAATTGTACAAAGTGAAAAATTGTATGTTGGAGTGTGTATGTAGGTGATAGCTAGAATTAGTGTTGGTAAATGTTTGTGAATGTTGGTTATGGAAAATATAGGTTTGTTCAATTTAGAGAATATTACTAATTTAAATTATTTTTAACTTTTCTTTTCTTTTCTTTTTTTAGAGTCCATTAGAAATAAATGGAAACGGTTAAACTATTAGTTTATGAGTTTTTGTATCTACAACATCGAATTTCTTTCATTTCATGCTTGTTGTCTTTCGATTACAATGTTTTCACATAATCAAAGTTGAATGGTTTGTATATATATCTTTGGTTTGAGTGGAGCAAGATGATTGTAATGTGTAGTAAAGTTTGTAAGGTAGTGAGAAGAAGATGTTTAATAGTTATGTGGAATTAAGATGAGATTATATGTATGGTTTATTTGGGAGATGATATGTTAGAGTTGTGAAAAATTCAATAATGTCAACAAATTGTTTCTTATAGTTTATTCTAACATGTAATAGCAATAGGCATGTGAAAAAAATAGCATAGTTTATTTTGAAGTATAGTTTATTTAAGTTGAGATAGTTTTTGAATAATTATTTTCAGTGGATGTGTTTAGTAATAAGTTTTATATGCTTTTCTACACTTAATATGTTTTAATATTTAAAAGTTTGCTTAGTTTGTCAATTTGAATTACTTGTCTTAAGTTTTTCCCTTAAACATGGATTCTTGGGAAGCTATAGATTCTTGCAAGTACACACACAAATACACCAAATCATTTATACACTTGCATGCATGTGCATGTATTCATGCATAGGTAGACGTGCATGTATTAAGTACATATAATATAGACACCCATGTGCACACTTTCTTAGAAGTAAGCAAAAATCCATGTGTTATACAAAACCAAATGTACACATGAATGTGACACACATATAAGATGAATGCTTTTCCAATAAAATGCACATACACATCATGTATTCACCATATACATTTCAATGATTGTTTATATTAACATACCAACATCACTCATGCAAATAGTCTTTTACATAAAGAAGAAAAAACTAAATTGTCCTAAAAATATAAGTAACTCGTAAAAGAGAGTAAAATGTAGTAAAGACCTGGCTTTTAATTTCTTCAAATCTAGTTTGTTTTGAAAAATGCTTTTAAATAATAATGATGCAAATTTTTATGTCAAAAATTAGATCAAAATAATTTGATTGATCAGGCTTAGGATGAAAAGTCTTTAATATGATAGCAATAGTGAATCATGTAGTAGTAAATACAATATCAATATGAATAACTCTTTCACAATTTTGTCAAAAGCATAATATATTAGAGTTTGTTTATATTATAATCATTTTTACTAATTCTTTGTATTTAAAGCTAATTTAAAATAAGAATCAAATAATATTCTAAAATTATGTCATATATGTATAACCATACATACACAAAAATAAATCTTTATATAATTTTTTGTGAAAAATATTAAAGAAAATCATTGTTTTATTTCAGCCTTAAATGTAAACATAATGGAATAGTAAATGTTAATTGTATTGTTCCTTTAGGAGGGTGCGCGCGCGCGAGGGGGGTTTGAAATTATTAATTAGCAAATTGTTGTTTAAATGCAATTGTGAATTATATTTTTAAGTTGTAGGGATACTATGACAAAGAAGTTAACAAATTTGGAACAATGGAAAGAGTAAATTTTAAATATTATTTAATCAATTGGAACAATTTATATAGGTTTTGTAATTGATATCAATTTGCATTTTTTTCCATACGTTTACATCTCTAATTTGTAATCCTAAATATTGGTATGTAACCAAATCATTTTTATAGAGTTTAATATCATATTAAACATATAATAATGGTAGATATAGGGATATTGATGCAATAAATAAATGTGCTAAATGTACACTTGTTCTCAAAGATGAGTTTGCTAGAGTTGGATACATGTATGACAATTATTGATCCCATGAAGTAAGAAGAATAATATAATGACATGTTTGAGTGTTTATACTTGAATTTAAATGATTGTGAGATAAGGTTGAAGAAAAGTTTTAAAAAAAAAAATCTCTCACACATAAAATTTATGAAGCATTTTCTATTAACTTTGGGTAAGTGCACAAAGATGGAGGACCAAAAATAAGTCACTCATCTTTTTGGTCCCCCATAAATCAGAAGGTTAAGGTATCACTATATATGGTGAACATCATATGGTTTGGTATGTTGATCTATATGGTTTGTTAATAGCAAGTTGTATGGTGTGCACAATATGACATATTAAAAAGAAACATAAAATATGATTTCAAACCCCATGCAACAAAAATAAATATAAAATCTTACTATAAGACCGCTCATTACCACTTTGCAACTTGTTGCTACTCATTTTCAAAATTTGAATTTGTTCATGGTGGGCCCTAAGCCTCTGGATCCTCCACCTTACCCTGATTTGCAAATGGTGCTAGCATTGTGCAAGGATTTGGAGGACACAATAGATGGAGGTGGGGCCATGGGTGAGGATGGGAAGACTTTTATCGACACTATCTTGGGTAATGGAGGACCTGCTGGTTGTCCACTAGAAGGTGGTCAGAAGTTGATAGATGGGACCATGAGAGGTTGGAAAAATGCATTAGTGGGTTCTACAGTGGCTAATGTTTTGATGGAGGATCCCAAGATTACTCAAGGCATAGATGGGCTAGTGATCTCCCTCGCTGATACTTTGGTGGACAGTGTTACCTCTGGCCTTAAACTTTGGGTTGTGGGCAGATTCGTTGCCTTTAGACCCACAATCGAGATGGTTCTTAAGTGGGTGAGTCAGAAATGGAAAATTAAGGGTAGTGTGGGTGTTTCTGCAATGCCAAGTGGCATCTTCTATTTTAAATTCATGTCAGAGGAGAATATCAATCTCATACTCTTAGGAACTTGGTATTATGGAAAGCATTATTTGGCCTTAACTAGGTGGCACCTAGGCTTTGATGCTAATGTGGGTAAGGTTACCTGGACTACCCCTTGAATTTTGGGATGAGAAAATCCTAAGGTGGGTGGGAAATTCTTTTGGCCACTTTTTTATTGCGGACAAAGTGACTATGCAAAAATCATGACTGATATATGCCAGATTTTGTGTGAATGTGGCATTAAATAGGGCCCTCCTGACTACGGTCACACTCAAAACCAAATGGGGAGAGAAAGTTCAACCTATTGAATATGAGAAAGTGGGCCTATTCTGCCAGAAGTGTGGTCAATTTGGACACCTTATAGTTGACTATAAGGCCTAAGTGCAGAAGGATAAACAAAACAAAGGTTCCTCGAGAATTGTAATGGAGGCCATGGGAGAACCCTCAAAGCCCCAAGATTGGAGGAGGAGACCGCTAATGCACAAAATATGGAGGAGAACCTGGTGCAGACCACCCTAGGCAAAGGACCAAGTGGGCATACTGAACCTGGGGAGGGAGAAGCTTTCGAGGATAAGAAGAAAATGGAGGAATATCTCTTTAGACACAAATTGGAGGAACTATTGAGTTCACCCTTGGGGGAACTTAAGGAAGGAGAAATGATGGAGGAAGGTGAAATAGTGATTCACCACCCTCTTCCTAGCTCACCATTAAAACATGAAGTAACTAGAGGTAAGAAATGAATTAAATTCCTCTCTTGGAATCTAAGGGGGTTAAATAATCCCTAGAAGTAGTATGCTCTAAAAAAATGCATATTTAAGGAAAAGGTAGATTGTGTGTTAATACAAGAAACTAAAATGTCTAGTGCTAAGTTTGATAGAATTGCTAGTCATGTTTGGCCGAGAGCTTCTTACATGCCTATGGATGCTGATGGACCCTCAAGGGGCATTGCTACCCTATGGAACCCATGCTCTATTGTGGGGGTTGAAGTATGGAAGGATAGAAATTTCATAATAATGGAATTCCAAACTAGTATTCAACATTGGGGACTTATTAATATCTATGCTTCTAATAGTAAGGTAGAGAGAAAGGAAACGTATGGAAAACTAGTAAGGATGCTAGAACCTATGAAAGATAAACAATTAATGTGTATGGGAGATTTTAATACCCCCCCTTATCACTCAGAGAAATTAGGAGGGAACAGGGATTGCCTTGAAATTTTGCAAGATCTTAATGATTTTATGAGTAGAATGGACTTTATTGATGTGGAGTTGAGAGGGAACCCATTTACTTGGACCAATAATAGAAAAGGGAGTGATCTTATCTAGGTTAG
This sequence comes from Cupressus sempervirens, assembly GCA_028749045.1. Taxonomy (NCBI): domain Eukaryota; kingdom Viridiplantae; phylum Streptophyta; class Pinopsida; order Cupressales; family Cupressaceae; genus Cupressus; species Cupressus sempervirens. The sequence continues at coordinate 446,637,087 of CM053787.1, forward strand.
GTTGGATAGGTTGATGGTGACAGGGAACTAGAATCGATTAGGCAATTCCATTCTGGAGAACCTTACTAGAACTACTTCAGATCATTCCACTTTAATCTTTCTATGGGAGGATGGTTTAAAAGGTGGACCGAAACCTTTCAGGTATGAAATAATGTGGCAATCTCACCCATAATTCAAAGATAGAATCCAAAAATGGTGGAATATAAGGTTAGATGGCACTGTAATGTATACATTGACCCAAGAGCTTGATAATATAAGGAGAAACGTTAAGGGTTGGGCTAAGAGTTCCTTTGGCAACTTGTTCAAAATCAAAGGAGAAGTGGAGGAAAAACTTAAAAAGCTCCAAGGGGAGATTGCTGAAGGAAATAACCTAGAAAGTGCAACTTAGGAAGAAGAGGAATATAGAAAAAAATGGAAGGATATTATTTTTAAGAAGGAAGTTTTTTGGAAACAAAGATCAAGGGTCTAATGATTAACAGAGGGAGACAAAAACACTACTTTTTTCCATAGGTCAGCCTCCAAGCATAAAAGAAGAAACACAATCAACAAGTTGCAAAGAGAAGGGGTAAGGCTTTTTAAGGACTAGGAGGAGATGGGAAGACATGTGGTGGAATATTTTAGCAAGGCCTACATTAAGGATAACAATGCAAGAAATTAGGTTATCAGAAGAAGTTTGATTAATATGATCCCACAAGTGCTGGGTGCTGTAGAAAAAAATCACATTCTAGGAAACATCACTAAGGAGGAAGTGAATTGTGTTGTGTTCTCTATGAAAGCTTATAAGGCCCCAGGACTGGACGGTTTCCCTCTAGCTTTTTTCCAGCATTTCTAGGAGGTTGTAAAAAGTGAACTAATTTGGGCTTGTAGACACCTAAATTTGTCCAAAACCCATTCCTAACCAATTAAATAAATATTTATTATTTATTTAATTCCTCTACCTTAATTAAATAAATTTTACATTTATTTAATTATGTTTTCCTTACCTTGATTTAAATAAACTAAGGTTTATTTAAATCCTAACCAATACCCACTTGCATCTAACCCCTTTCACTTTAATTATGGCATTTACTTAATTAATTCCCTCCTAATCCCACTAGGAATTAAATATTGCATTTAATCCTATTTGAGCACATGGCTCTTACTTTTAACGCTCACCTAACCTCACTAGCCTACCTAACCCATCATGCTAAACCTACCCACTTCCTAATCATGCTTTCTTTTCCTAATCATCCTAGCTAATCTCCTCTTAATCCTAAGTGTGTGCTCACACTTTCCTTATCCCTCATGTCTCTTGCACACTTGTCCTCTTGCATGAGAGTCAAGGTGTCTCACACATGTGTGAGAAGCCATCCTTCTCACACCTCTTGCACACTTGTCCTCTTGCATGAGAATCAAGTTGTCTCACACATGTGTGAGAAGCCATGCTTCTCACACCTCATTGATCATGTCACCATCAGAGGTTGCTCACACATGTGTGAGCATATTGCCTCCTTTCAATGGTCAAAACCCTAATCCATGTGGAGTCTACTTGTCCTCCACCTCATTGACACCTCATCAATCCTGAGGGATCCTAGCCCTCCATCTTGCATTCGATCTTAGCTGTCTGTTGCATCCATTTTTCTATAAAAGGAGAGCCCTCTCCTCATTTCCACATCTACCTTCTAACCTCATTGTTATGCTGCTGGATTTGTGAGCAACCACATCCCATGAGCAATGAAATCATCTACACTTTATGGTTTCATGAGGTTTGCATAGTGCTATTTTGATGTTCATGTTATCTTTATTTTACATTGTTTTCTTTCATATTTTGAGGTTTTGCATGATAATGTGCATTAGTTGCTTAGTGTTTATTCCTTGGTTACATTTTTATGCAACACAGGGCTACCAGAGACTTCTTTAAATTAGGGAAGATTCTAAAAAGGATAAATAAAACTTTTATTGCTTTAGTCCCTAAAACTCTGACACCAATGAATCTTCTGGATTTTAGGCCTATAAGCCTGTGCAATACAATGTATAAGATCTTTGCCAAAGTTCTAGTCAACAGGATAAAGCCATTCCTGGAGAAAATAATTGGTACTCCATAGAAGGAATTTGTTCTAGGAAGACAAATTCTGGATGCGGTGATAACCACCCATGAGATCATACATTCAATGGAAAAAAATAAAAGACCTGAAATGGCCTTCAAATTGGATATCTCCAAGGCTTATGATAAGGTGAAGTAGGACTTTCTCTATGATGTGCTTGAAAGAGTGGGGTTTAATGATAAAGTTATAAATTTGATTAAGATGATGGTAGGCACAATTGAGTATTTTGTTCTTATAAATGGATCCCCTTGGGGCAATTTTGGAGCAGAGAAAGGACTTAGATAGGGTGACCCACTATCCCCCTACTTATTTATTATGGTGGCTGAGGTTTTGGGGAGGTCATTCTCTAAACTGGTTAATATTGGATGTGTTAAAGGGATTAAACCTACTACCTCTGTTGATACTAAAGTGTTGCAACAATTTGTGGATTATACATTCTTTTTTGGAGAATCCTCTGTTATGGAAGTTGAAGCTTGGAAGGCTATTCTCTACAATTATGAAGAAAGTTCAGGCCAACAAGTTAATTACTATAAAAGTAAGATATATTTATTTAATACTGATGCCTCATTACAAAGGAAGATAAGGAACATTTTAGGTTGTCAGATTGCCAACCTCCCAGATACTTATCTTGGCCTACCGTTAACCACAAAGGAGGTGACTAATGATTTTTGGAATACTATAGTGGAAATAATTTAGAAGAAGTTAGCAGGATGGAAAGGGAAAATTCTAAGCAATGCTAGTAAACTTCAATTGCTCTCGATGACTCTTCAAGGCATTCCAATTTACTTTCTATCCCTTTTAAAAATTAACCAAAATATGGTAGACAAAATTGAGAAAATATAGAGGAATTTCCTCTAGTCAAGAATAGAGGAGAAGAACAAATTAAACCTGGTCAACTGGGGATAGGTTTGTAAACCAAAGGAGAAAGTGAGGTTGGGAGTAATAAGACTTCATGACCTGAATAAGGCCCTCCTTAAGAAGATTGGTTGGAGACTGGGAGAGGATAATATTGACTAGGGTAATATTATGAAAGCTAAATATTTGTGAAATTCCCTATTCACTTGGAATCTCTTCAATAATGATCTCCCTAGAGGTTCCAAAATTTGGATGAATATTGTCAAGAGTAGAAGCTTATTGAGGGAAGGGACAAGGTGGATAGTAGGGAATGGGCATAGTATCAAATTATGGGAGGATAATTGGATGGGGGGAAAATCCCTGGTTTACAACAAATTCAAAAGACTAATGGAGTTACTAAAGGAAGACATGGGAAGGAACGTGGAGGACTATATCGACCAGGGGAGGAAGTGGAAGAAACTATATAAAGACAATTAGTCCCAGGAGGACATTCAACTTCTTAAGGAGTTGGAAGAGTTAGGAGCACAAACACCCCCAATTCTAATCTAGGAGGATACTAGGGTTTGGGACTTAACTTCTAGTGGCAAATTTTCAGTCAAATCAGCTTATAAACACCTCTTTAGTAAGGACCCCTTCCCCCCACTATGGAGTAAAGTTTGGATTAGTAATCTACTCCCTAAAATTAATTTTTTCTGGTGGATTGTTTAGCATGGTAAAATTTTAACTCTAGACAATCTGAAAGAAGGGTTTTTTTTAATCACAAACTGATGTTATCTTTGTAAAGAAAAGGAGGAGAGTATCTCCTGCCTATTCCTTGAATGCCAGAACACCTTAAAGATTTGGGCTATGATGTGGGAGAAATTTGGTCTAAATTGGATTCTAAAGGATAACTTATGTCAATTTGAGGAGAACTGGAGTTGTCCCTTCTATCACCCAAAATTGGTTTTTCTATGGAGAATTGTTCCACCATATATTTGCTAGCATATATGGAAAGAAAGAAACAATAGAATATTTTGGGAGGAGGAAAAACTTGTGGAGGTGGTTATGGGAATCATGGAGAAATTACTAAAGGAAAATATAAGGGTTGCCAAATGTAAGACATTGAAGGAAGAACCAGGTAGGCAAGGAGGGAAAATTACTGAAAATTGGGGCATTCAAGAGGATTGTTATCTTTTTGATAACTCAAAGTGTTAAAGAGAGAACAAACGAGATGGAAACCACCAAACCTAACACAATTTAAGCTAAACTTCGATGGAGCCACTAAAGGAGGTATAGGAGCGACGGGTGGAGTGCTGAGAAATGGGAATGGTGATGTGATGTTAGTCTACTCTAGGAAGGTAGGGGGCAGAAGTAATAATTTGGCTAAAGCAATGGCATTGTTTTGGGGTCTTTAGCTGATCAGTGAAATGCAAGTTAAGGAAATGACCATAGAAGGGGACTCCAAATTAATTATTGATATAGTAAATGGAATTTCCCAACCAGGATGGAATATTTAGACTATCATCACGAACATTAGGCATATTTTAGATGGCATAGAGAATATCCACCTACAACACATCTACAAAGAAGGAAATAAGGTGGTCGATGTTGTTGCTGCCATGTGATTTGAACTAATGGCAATCACGTGCTGGAGAAACATGGAAAATCTAAATGAGGATATTAAGTCCTTGATATGTAAGGAAAGAGGGGGGAGTATTAATTAATTATGGTGACAAAAATAAAGGTCAGGGACAAATTTGGCAATTTCTTCCTTAGAAAGTTAAAATTTGTTAAATTTAATAAAAGTTTTAGGGAAATGAGGAGAAGACGTGGCTATACAAATGGGATAATGAATGAATGCAAATTAAGGAGTTTGTCTTTTCACCATTATGGTAACATAATGCAGAATTTAAATTACTTCCCCTTTGAAAGTATGAATAGTATCATTATTCAGAGTGTCAATTTTTTTAGGGATGTAAAAACTATGATGTTAAACATGCATGAATCCCATAATGAATTTGTATGGGAATTTGAAGTGTGTCGAAAATGGGCTTGTAAAATTATTTTGCTCATTGCAGAGAAGCTCAGGGATAATATTATTCATAGTGATATTGAAAACAAGGAGGTTCAGATGCGCATCACTAAGGTGAGGGAATTGGAAGAAGGTGAGGAAGAAATGGGTGGAGATTTAAATAGGTTGGAGCCCACAAAAATGGAAAATTTCAAGGACATGATGGCTACCTGGTTCCTGTTAAAGGAAGGGGGATTTCTACCTTACATGCAGGTGATGGCAGGGTATGATGAGAATTGTGCTCTCCAGTTGGTTAATGGGTAGAACGACAACAAGGTAACCATAAATGGCATCACATTTTAAGTGAATGAGGAAGTAATTGCAATGGCCACCAGGCTATCTATGAGGGGGAAAAAATGGAGGAAGGTCACAAAAATAGCTGATGAGGCTAGTATGAGCAACTTTTTTTTTTGATGACGAAGAACCAGTGCACTACAAAGGAGGATTCAAGAGGGATAAGCTGCTAGCCCCATGGGATGACATCTGAATTGTACTCATGAAATACCTTATGTTGGAGGGTAGGTTCAGAGTTTAGTACTACTACCACTTTCCCCTCTTGTTTCATTTTAGAAATAGGGATTTTATTTCTATTCCATTTTTTATGTTACATTCTCTGGGGGATATGGTTAGTGATGTTAGGGAGAAGAGGAACAAGGGGCATAATTTCACCATTATTCACCAAGGCCTAATCTTCTGCCTGTACCAATTTCATCTTTCCCTTTACCCCCCTAGGGTGGCGGTGGTCGATAAGTAGTGCCATAGTTCGAATTTTCCACTAAGTACCAGTACCAAAATTCATACCCCGCGGCCTTCTCCTAGTTATGAAAATAAGAAAATGAATAAACCTAAAGTGGTTTTTGAACAAAAGGGTAGTAAAAATGTTAAAGTTTAAAAATTGGTGGAGGTGGAAGAGGAGGACTCAGAGGAGGAGGGGGGGGGAAAGGGTAGGAGAAGATCAGGAAGACTCGCCCAATCCTAGGCAAGGTATAAGCAAAAATCTATCAGATGCAGGGTTGAAGAGGAGGAAGGGAACTTTGAGAATAATGACAGGGAGGGGAGGAGGAGAATAACTCTAACTCCAAGAGAGAAAAAGGGAAAGAGGAGATAGAAAAGAGTGAGAATTTTTTTGATAATGCCCAGAGGTCTGCTAGAAATACCCAGGTGTTTGCCAAAAATGCCATCACTATGGAGACTACCCATGTTTCGGCCAACTTTACCCTGTAATCCATTACTTTTTGTGAACACAATAGCAAAGTGGATACCTCCCCCATTACCATTTCTTCCCCAGTCAAGGAAAAATTCAAGGTTTTTCTTAACCTGAAGGTTTTGCAAGATGATAACCAGATGGCAAAAGCTAAAGAGGAAGTTAAAAAGGGAAAAACTGAAAACAGGGAAAAGGTCGAGGAGCAAAAGGAGGTGATTTCTCAAATGGATCAAAGGGTTAAAACCTTAGAGGAAGGGAACTACACCTTCTCTAAATTTTCCCTAAAGGTCACTCATGCTATAGCTACCACCCTCTAATTGCTGGCATAGGAGAAAGAAGAAAAAGGGATGAACATGGAGGATCATAAGCTCCTCTATAAGCTTCTTGCTGATGATTGGTCTTAGGTTTTACTGGTAGGGAAGGGAAGGGAAAAAATTGAGAAATAAGTTAGTGGTTTTAAAGGATCATTGGATCCTAGTTACTTTATGTTATCTTCTTTAAAACTTGAATAGCTAGTATCTAGCAGTTACTCAGACTTGGTTTGCCTAGTTGTGACAACAGTTTTATATTATGAACTACAATAGTATGGTTAATATTATTGACTTCTACTATAGAATAGATGGTTTTGTTCATAGTAGTATGCTGGTTAGTAGTTTGGGTAGAAATATAGTGGTTTTGTTGCTTCTTAGTTTGTTTTTGTTTGAGTAATGTTATCTGTTGGTTTTTGCTAGTGATGTGCTAGTTACCAACATTTTGGTTGTAAGGACCGACCCTCTTGTTTTCGGTCGCTTTTGATTTCAAAAACAAAATTAAATGCATACAAAAATGGTTGTGTGCAGAATAATGTACACCATATATGATGTGTCTCATATGATCACTCTCTCTACTTATCACCCACCTCTCTCTCACTCCCTCTCTCCACTTCTCACCCCCTTCTCTCCCCTTCTCTCTCTCCACTTCTAACACCCTCTTTCTCTCCCCACTTCTGACCCTTTCTCTCTCCCTCCCCAGTCTCCACACTTTTGACCTTCTCTCCCTCTCCCATTCTAAAAAGAGGGAGAGAGAGGGTGTGTGTGTGTGTGTGTGTGTGTGTGTGTGTGTGTGTGTGTGAGAGAGAGAGAGAGAGAGAGAGAGAGAGATTGTGATATGACAATGGGGAGAGACAAATAAAGAGATGTAGAGAAGGGGTGAGGGAGAGAGTAGGATTAGGGTGAGAGAGATATATTAATATATCCTAAGGGGTCTTAAGGGGTCCTATGATATAAATTAGTGTATTTAAGAACTTGTTAAGACCACTTATGACTACATATGAACCCTTAACATACATTAATATATTTTACCTTATCATACATTAATGTATAGTGAGGGGTCATACATGTCTTAAGGGGTCCTAAGATACATTAACGTATCCTAGGATCTCTTAAAGACCCATTATGGATCCTCATGATCTGAGTCTTGGGACACATTAGAGTATCCTAATACCCATTAAAACCCCTTGGGATCTCGTAAGGAGTCATAATAGATGGTAAGGGGCCAAAAGGGGTCAAAAGGGGTCTTAAGAGGTCCCACAATACATTAAAGGGTCCTAGGATACATTAAATTTGTATCCTAGAATACCTCAATACCCCTTAGGACATCTTACTATACATTAAGATTATAAGGGGTCATAAGGGGTCCTATGATACCTTAATGTATCCTAGTACTCTTAATATCCCTTACGACCTCTTATGATCCTTTACCAATTCATGGTAAGGGGACATAATTGTTGGAACTACAAATATTGAACAATTGTTACGTTGTTGTTGATGTCAAACCTTATTGGTAAAACATTTACTAACAGTGTAGAGTGCCATATAATTTGATTGATGGAGAGGATTTCAAAAGAAGAGATCATGAGATGACCTAGTGAAAGGTCAAGTTAATATGTGAAAATGTTATAAAATTATAATGGGCACTTGATTTGTTAGTACTTGACAAGATAATGTGTTGTTTATTCATTACAATAAGAAATGAAGAAATATCAATTGAGAAGCAAAAGAGTTGTGAAGAAACCAAGTACTTGAAGTAGAATATTAAGGAACTTAAGCATTGTCGAGCAAAAGAATGTTGGTTGAGTATTAGTATTAATCGAGTAATAGAGAATGTCAAGTGAAAATAATGACCAAGTTGTAGGGTGTAAATTGGGAATGACAACTTAGTGATGATTGGGTATTCAGTGATGACTAAGAAAAATGATGTAGTTATGACCAAGTTTCAACAAGCTAACAAATTGAGAAGGAATCAAGATTTGTAGCTGACACGGTTGAATTCTCAAAATAATCAAAATGTGTTGACAATAAGTATTGGTGATTTGGATTATTTAATGCATGGAAAAGATTAGTTTAGAAATCAAAGGTTAAGATTTGAGGAGATGTTTCCAGAACTTTCAAGAAGGAAGAAGAAGAATAGAAGATGGCTAGATTCATTGAATTTGAACCTAATCATAACCCTAAGATCTACAATTATATTTAAGTAGAAAAAGATCAAAGCTACCTATTTAGGTAGGCATATGAAATGTTTTTAAGGGTTGTTAGACTAGAATTTGCAAAAGCAAGTGGAGAACATACTTGAAAAGGAAAAGTGCAAAGTTTTTGATGTAGGAGATTTCTTGAAGAGTTGCCAATAGATCTAAGTTATTAAGAAAGATGGAGTCTAGTCAATGAGCTAGTATTCAACTAAATTTGGAGATCTAAATTTGAAAAGTGAGTTTTATGTTATAAGATCAAACCTAGATGTTACTTTCTAAGCATTGTGGCAGTAGTAAAATAATTTTGATTATGTTGACCAAATAGTCATTTGTAAATCCTTTAACAAGGTGGCATTCTAAGGGAATGTTCTAAAGTCCTATAAAAAGGCCACTCCTAACAAGGTGATTAAATCCTTTAATGGGCTCACACCTAATAGTGTGTTTTATAACCTCTAACAAGGTTGGCTCTTGACAAAACTCATCCTTGGTTATTCTTTTGATGATGATGTTTTGTGTAATTCATATAGTGGTTTCAATTGTTTTCATAATGTCAATTATATGGATGATTTATATGTGTTTTTATCATTACTTACCCCATACTTGTAACATATCCATTTAGAAAACCTACACAAAACATCCTTGAAAACCATGGAGAGCTCACCTCCTAGCCTAGGTCTCTAAGAGACCACCCATCGAGCTTGGAGAACCAAGATCAACAAGGTAACAATCAAGCACAAACACATAAAACAAAAATACAATATATATCATTTAACACCCTTTTTGATCTTACATAGTAGGTTACGAGAGAAACCAATAAAATGGGTGAAGGTGTGCCTAAAAACCCCAAGGACAAGCCAAATACAAAAAACCAAATATGCCTTTACAAGGCATAAAAAATAAATACCAACTCTCACAAAATTTCTCCACATTCATCAATACAACAGGGATAATGAATAACACACATATGCATCTATAGAAAAATTTACACATCTTTTATTCAAAAAAACAATATAGCACATAGTTTCCAAAATATGGCAAAAGTTCCAACCTTTCTCCAAGCTATAGTAAATGAACCAATTTGAGAAGAGCCCTCTATCCTTCCTTAATCTAATCTCAAAAACCAAAAATCTCTAAAACTAGAGAGTGGGTGAATGGTGTGTCTTTCTTGATATAACCTTTGAGTCTTCGATCAGTTATCTTTGGATTGCTTCCCAATTGCTTGTATAGGACTGAGGTGATATTGAGTTATTATTTTGGTGATGTCATGATTTTGTATATGTGTATTTTATTTTTGATCAGTTCTATTAGGATGATCATATTAGTGAAATCTATGATTATGATCAGTAATATTTTCAATATTTTTCCAGTTGCTTATTTAAGAACTGATGAGTGATTTATGGTAGTATGAGAACTATTTGCTTTTACTAAGCTTAGCATAGGTTATTTGTATGTCATGTTGGGAAGTGGCTTGCAATGAAGGTCGATTCCCTAAAGAGGCTAACGGGTAACCCATTGTAGGTTGTTTTAATAAGTGAAATGAGAGTGAAATGAATTAATCAAAGTCATTATCTTCCCTCACCCATGCCTCTAGTGCTAGTATAGGCTAGGATGAGAGTATGGAGGATGCTTGGTTGCAACCTTTCTTTGTCAGTATGTCTTCTCTGTACGAAAGGATACTAATGCCACATAGAGACACTAGGGGGTTGAAGTATTAAAAGACTATCTGGGTAACCTTAGAGTTGGCTCATGTAATGATACTTTCCCACTTACATAGTAGATTTCCTATGTGTCTTTGTTTGTCTTTGGGTTTAGATGTCACTTGTGTCTTGGTATCTCGAGTTAGATTGCTTTTAGGTTTTCCTTGACCTAGATATTACTTTTGACTTTTGGGATTGTTATCATGTTTGGGACTTGAGACTATCTCCTCAGTACAGTGGGAGTGGAGCTTTTTGGGTTTTATGAGGTTGGGTGGTGGTGCTTTTTACTTTTACCATTGAGATTTGATAGTTTGATGTCAAGGATGGAGTTCCCTATTCTGTACTCTCTTTTATTTTGTTTCTTATGTATTATGATGGATGGTTGTATTGTATTGTATTTGATTTCAAAGATCTTATGAGACGATGTAATCTATTTTTATGATGTACATTCTTTCAGCCTTTCATACCCTGTGACTTGTACAATGAATGATTGTGAATTTTGATTATTGCCAAGTGGCATTCAAGATAATTGTATATTATTTATATAAATTTGTACTTGTAAAAAATCTTTAATGTGGATTTTCTATATATTGTTTTTAGTATTAATTAAACTTAAATGTGATTCAACTTCATGGGACCTTAAGAGATGTAATATGTTTATGTGATGCTTATGTATGAATGTATGTTGTTGCTTCTGCTATTTTATAATTGTTGCTATATATTATCTTTTGGAAAAAAAAATGTTTGGCAAACTTAGTGAAAATTTAGGTCAGTTTGTTTTGGGTCCCTTGGCAGGGTGTTACATGTATGGTGTACATGTATGTTTTACATTATGTTTGACATATTTGATGTGGTTGGGGGAGGGAGTCATAGTCATCTACTAGTTAGGATCTACACAATTTACAATTCCCCACCATTGTCAATTTAGTTTATATATATATATATATATATATATATATATATATATATATATATATATAGATATTAACATGTTTGACTTTTATGCATATTGTAGACACTGGTCATTGAATTCCCTAAATTGCCAGGATGAGCATGTCCTATTGCTATATCTCAATGGTAAAAGAGGGGAGATAGTTCTTAAGTCCAAATCCTAAACCTGAGCCAATGGTCCTAAAATTGAGGAAAACTATATTATTTATTTACCTTTTTAAATTCGTCAAAGTGGTGTGAATTTGCAATTTTTAACCTTTAAGTTTGATTCACAATTTGTCTTTTAGATGAGTTTTCCTATTGAGTTTGTGGGTCTATTGTGATTTTCGGATAAAATTAAATCAACCAAAGAGATTATTAAATGATTTAATGAAACAAAAATTTTATAAAGAAAAATCAAATTTTATTATATTTAATTAATTGAAAAATTAATTAAATGGAAGAAATAAATTTAAAGATTTAATTAAAAGACTAAATTTGGCGCAATTAAATTAAATTTATTTTAATAATAATAAATTTAGAAGTTGCATTAGGCAAGAGCCTATAACACAATGGTAAATTGTAAGCCTCTTATCGAAGAGGTCTTGGGTTCGAATCTACTCCCACTTAATAAATAATAATAATTAATCACAACACATAATAATGAATGTTGGCTTTGGCTTCTTACCAATCAATTTTTTTTAATTTTAGAAGTTGCATTTAAATAATGGTCTTTAAATATTATTATTTGTTAAATTAAAAAAATGAAGTGGGAATAATTCAAATAAAGTTTATTCTAATTAAAGTAAAAAGCATGCACAAGGGAATTAAATAAATCAAATAATTAAAATAATAAAAGTTTATTTTAATAAGAGGCCTTTGCATGTTCAAAAACTAGAAACACTAGGATGAGTTAAACTCTTTATTAAGAGTTTGGAGCTCATTTCTACATACACGGGTTTTGGAAGAGCAATTTTTGGAGATTGAAAGATGAGATATTTTTGAAGGATCTAGGAGATGGAATTTTTGCAATCATTGAGATTTTTATCAGATTGTAGCATCAGAATGAGGTAGGAATTCTATAGAATTCATCTTAGTAAATTTCTTGATATACCTTTATCTTCTTTGTGCCTATTTATGTTTTTTTGTTATGAAAGCAATATCTTGAATTGAAGACCTTGTTGGAAAATGGATTGTTCTTAATTTGGAAATTTCTATGAAGAGTACAATTTGAGGCCCTCATTAGAAGATTTGATTTTAGAAAACAAAAATAAAGGTAGGGTTTGAAAATGAAAAACCAGAATTGGATTGAGCAAATTTGATTGTTTGAAATTACTCTCCCTATCAGGCTATTTGATAAGAGTCTATAAAAATAAATGTATTTTTTATGAATTAAATATTTTTTCTATGAATATAATATATTTTGGTAATGGGATTTTATTTTGTGGAAAGGAGGGTTTTAAAAAAATAAAATTTGAAAAATAAACATTGAGGGGAGATGGGGGCCATCACCTCCCCTACTCCAATTTTTCCTTGTGGGTGTGAGTGCAACAATGTCTCATGTTGCTATACAAAACCATGAAAGTTGCTAGCAACAACTCACACTGTCCTAGTAGTCGTGAGTACTGCTAAGTAGCCTCACATGTTGCACTATAGCTATGAGTGATGTTGAACAACCTCACGGGTTGTCATCAGAGCTGGTAAAAAAATGATTGAGGTGCATTTTTATTATTTTATTTTTAATATGTGTTTTTAAAATTATATATATTATAATATTAAATAAAAGTCATTAAATATAATTTAATGTTAATTTTAATTAGTGTTTAACATCGTTAAATTTAGTTTAAATTAATTAAAGTTAATTTGATTTTAATTAATGCCGATAAGCATTCTACAATGGCAGAATGGGGGAGTGGGATGGTGTGAGCATGTTAATGTTAACATTTATTGTTCTAGGTTAAATTTGACAACCATCTACATGTCAAAAGTTTAAATCTTATTATAAATAGAATATACTTTTAAAAATAATTTAATAAATACCACATAAAATATCCATTTAAATTAGCATATTTGGAGATATAAATCATCCATTTTTTAAGAAATTAAAATAAAAAGATCAAATTAGTAAAAAAGTAAGTAAATGAAGATAAAGGAAATATAAATAATTTTAGATGTAGTAAATTAAATTATAAATATTTCAAGGTAGGAGCCTACAATACAATGGTAAATTGTGAGCCTCCTATGTGGGAGGTCTTATGTTCGAATCTACTCAAGGTTAATAAATAACAATAATAATTAATCACAACACATAACAATAATAATGAATCTTGGCTTTGGCCTCTTATTGATCCAAAAATAAAATAAAATTTATAATTATTTTGTAGTGGATATCTATCGGCATTTCTTTAGATAGATTTATTTAAGATATCTATACTAGTGTGATAAGTAGTTAAAGTAGTTAAGATATTGAGTTTTATTAATTAATGGTTTTTAAGTGGTACATATGTGTTCATTATTATTATTTTTGATGAATAGACCATTTCCACTAATTAAAATTTAAAGATACATATTCACAAAAAAAGGGGCTAGGGGATACAAGATCACCCCATGAGCTCAAACGACATAAGGCCAGATTAACAACTATTCATAAAAAAACATAAGCATAAAGAAGAAAAGCCCTTATGCTATAAAAATAGTGCTAGCCAAGGGTGGGTCTTTATCATTAGAATGCTAGAAGTCATTGGGGTTGGTAGTTGGCTCAGGGGTAGCCCAACTGTCATCAACAATAGTATCCACATCGTTATCTCCCTCCTATTTGGATGGAGAAATGACTAAGTCCAACTGAGGGAAAGCCCATTTGGGGTAATGTTGCACAGATGACCAACTTGCATCAGGGGTAGTAGGAGGAGCCACCAGGGACCAACCTGATCCCAACCTCCATGGAGGTGAGGCCGAGTGGAGATGGCCACCAAAACCATTGGGAGAGTGGTGATGAGGCTGAGATCAGGGAGTATGTGTGCGATGCATAGATCTGCTCTAACCTTGCTAATGACCACAAGGAGTGCAGTCACCAGAGTCGCACAAGAAACTATATAGGGCACATTTCCCTAATGAGCTAATAACTCCTGTAGGTGAGCCAACTCCACCACAACTTTGTCAATTTATACTTGAATTTGCATCATGACATTATTATAGATAAATGCTTTAGAGTACATAGCAACATGACTATCAAGAAATTTGTGAGAGAATAAAACAACATTGCGATCCTTCCAAATAGTAAATAAAATCTCCATTATGAAAGCATACCAAATATGAGCATATATATAAGGAAGCTTGGGCAAATCTCCCAACACAACCATATGCCAAATAAAACCCTGTAGATGAAAAGGCTTGAAAAAGTCATGGATCCAAAGTCAATACTTCTAGGCTCTTTGGCAGAACTAGAATATGTGTAAGAAGCCCTTGGGTTGGCTATGAAAAGGGCATCTAGGATTTGGGACTCCCAAATGCTAGAGCTAAGGGCCCAAAGGCAAGCCCTGGAAGAGGAGACACCAAGAAAAATGAGAATATTCAGCTCTATAATGGAATGCTAGATAGTGGTAACTCTATTACTCTAGTCTTGTAGGAAGAATACAAATGCCAGTGTTGATTGAGAGTATCAACCATCGAAAGATGGGGCACCAACCATGGGTACCCCAGCTTGAGCTTGTAACTAGGCATAGGAGTGGCAGGATACCACTTCCAATCTTTACACCATGGGCAAGATGAGTAAATACCAAGCTTGTGTAACAATTTGAGTGGCATCACAAAAGCTAGAAGATCAATTGTCTGCCAATCTGCACAGATAAGCTTAAATTAAACCTATAGGTCCTCCCATAAGTGAAGGCTCATAATAACCCAAGAAAATAAATCCTTGGGACCTTTGATACCCCTTTGAAACAAGTGTAGAGCGTTGGCTCCTTGTATCTTGGCTAAAGGAACACCTTGAGCTACAAACAAGGGAGACCACCAAAGGTTTTGTTGGGTTATTGAGAAGCCATCTCTAAACCCATTACTTTCCCAATAAAGGCAAGGTTTGAGGGCTTCCCAAGCTTTCCAAATGCTCTTAACAATAAAAGTTCCTTGAATTTGAATAGGTTTAGGAGTCACAAGAAAGGTCTGAAAGCCAATCCCCTTCTAGGCAAGTCGATTAACTAAAAAGCCTGAAGAACCGCAGTGCCATAATAAGTTTTTCTAAGCCTCATCTCTAGTGAGGGCTCAAATGACCCACTTTTTATGAAGGGAAATTCACTACTTGTGAGTGGAAAGTAGCCCAAGCCCACCAGAATATTTGGGCAAACAATAATAATCCCAGGCCACTCTGTAAAAGTCATGATTAACTACATTAGAGGCCTAGAGAAACTCCTAGAGGAGATGCTCGAGCTTGAGGTATGAAGATTTGGAAGGGGCCCAAAAGGAAGAGTAGTAGACATGTGTAGCAGCAAGCACTTTATAAAATATTTGAAACTTTCCCACAAGGGAGAGTGGCTTAGTGATCCAATATTCTAGCTTCTCAATCCATATGAGAACGACTTTGCATAGCTCTATAGGGAGGCCTAAAAAGCAAAGGGAATGCCCAAAAAATTAAAAATTTCTCCATGTTGAACCCATTTCCACTCATACTGTTGCAACCATAGAGGGCCTAGCAAGAAATATTGTCTGTAATAAAGGGTTTTATGCCATTGAATGGCAGACCCAGAGGCAAGACAAAAAGTATCCAAGCATTGCAAGGCATTGGAAATATTGTCTTCATCTTTGACCAAAGTAAGGAAGGAATCATTGACAAATGGCCATTAACAAGATGCATGGAGGATTTTATAAGAGAGATGCCATGCACTAGACCCCAAGAGATGACACTAGAAAGAAGATAGCCAACACCTTTAGCCATCAACACATAGAGTGAAGGTGCAAGAGGGAAAACTTTTTGAATAGATCTAAAGAGCCCAAAAGCATCAAATTTCCTCCCATTAATGGTGATGCAAGTAGAGGAATCACCAAAAAGCATTTGTATA
The DNA here is from genome assembly GCA_028749045.1 of Cupressus sempervirens. NCBI lineage: Eukaryota > Viridiplantae > Streptophyta > Pinopsida > Cupressales > Cupressaceae > Cupressus > Cupressus sempervirens. The sequence goes on from CM053787.1 coordinate 446,653,464, forward strand.
GACTGTACAAAAACTAGACCAAATCCCAATGGTTGAAGCATGGCTAGGATGAAAGGCCACTTAATCCGGTCATAAGATTTGGCAAAATCAATCTTGAGAAATAAAGCCTACTGCTTGGACTACCAGGCCCATTCCATACCTTCCCAAACAATAACAATGTTATCCAAAATATATTGGGATTTGATGAAACTAGTTTATTCAGGGCGAACAATTTGAGGGAGCAAGTACCAAATTTTAAGAGAGAGGGCTTTGAAAATGATCTTGTATGAGATATTCAACCATGTGATGGGCCTCCAATTGTATATTTTTTTGAGATCACCAACTTTAGATATGAACTTAATATTACCCTTGTTTATAATGGTGCTTAGGGAATTAGAATTGTAAGCTTCACAACACACTTGAAGCAAATCAGGGCCAATATCATCCCACATGATTTTGTAAAACTTACAAGGAAAACCATCACAACTAGTGGATTTTTCATTGGCCATAGAAATGACAACTTCCTTCAAGTCTACAAGTATTAAATTTTTCTCACAAAAGGCATATTGTTTAGGAGCAAGCCGATTAGGAGTGATAGCAAGGAAAGCTTTCAAAGCTTAGGGACATGTAGTAGATGGCCCCTGAACTGTGAAAACCTACTCATAGTGCACATAAAATCCTAGAGAATGTCTGGTAGGTCAGTAAGAACTTGGTCTTCCTAGATGCATTTGATGCCAACTACAAAATAACAAGCCTGCATAAAATTAAAGCATTATTTAGAAGCCTGATCACTAACCTTCAACCAATGGAGATGGGCCTTAATCTAAGCTCCTCAAGCATCATAACTATCTACAACTTTCTTTTGGTGTCAAATATTGGTAAGCCAAATCTAGAGATCCATATCAAACAGATTCATGGCGAGGGCTTCCAAGGCTGTATGCAGATCTTTAGTTGTGGCTTCATAAGATCTTCTATGGTACTTAGCCAACTCTCTAGAGTAAATGCAAAGAAACCTTGTAGTATAGAGGATGGTGTCATTCCACCATTGAATCCACCCAACTTGGGTGTGTAGCTGAGGCTCAAGATTCCAAACTCGAAGAATGAGGACAATAGTCAGTGGATGGGACAACAAAGAAATATTGAGATAAAACTGAGTTTTACTAGGATGAAGCTGAGCTATTTTCCAAGTGATAGAAAAGATAATGGGGGATGGTATAACCAAGTACTCCAAACTCCAATTGGGTGGTGAAAACTAGCATTGGGATCAAAAAGACCTAGCTTGTTCTTCATGTAAAACCAGGCCTTTCTTTTGCCAGCTATCCATCAAAAAGGAAAAAGTTCTTACTTGTCAGTGGCCAACTCAACCATGTTGAAGTCCCCACCAAAAACCTAGGTTGTAGGTGGTAAATAATTTGCCAACTAGTGCCACAAGTGTGAATGCTCAACAACATTATTAGGGGAATAAATGTTAACAATGCCAAAATAATGATTTTGAAAAGACAACAAAATATAAACCACCCTGTGTAGAGGGTCAGATCCATGTGAAATAATAGAAGAAAGTAAATGAGGGGAAAGAAGAGGAACAACTCCACCTCAACCAACCTCATGCTGAGAAGAAAATATAGCACTTTCTGGCCAAATAACCTTATAAGATGAGGTAAGTAGAAACCCAACAACTTTAACTTATTGAAGACAAATCACATCAAGATTATCAAGTTGACACTTTGTGTCACGAAAAGAAAAATTTCTAAGGCTTGTCAGCCCTCACACATTCCATGAGAGGCAATTCATGGTAAACCAACTTGCATGTCATCCTTTTCTCCAAGAGAGGAGAAACTCTTGTGTAAAAATGTGGGAGCATCAAGTGAGGAGTCATCAAGAGAGATGATCCTTTGAATCTTCTCCCGATTATCCAAATACTCATCATGACCATCTGGGTTGTGAGACCAACATAGGATTTGTTGAGAAATTATTGATGCCACTTGCAGTGCTAGAATCCACAAAGGATGAGGATCAGGAGCACATGAACGCCCACTATCCCCTGCACTCTAGGGTTTGAAATAGGAGGTAGAGGAAGTAAAGGGATAGAAGGCTCTAGTTGAGCTAGGTCTACCATTATCCACAAGAAAAGAGCTTACCTTCACCATAGGTAAACCATTTCCTTTTTTCATCACCGTATCCATTCATCTTTCTTAGTAGTTGTAACTAGCTTGGCTTCTAAAATGGGTTGATAGTTGCAGTCCAACAAAGGACAATCCCTAATCTTGTACTTAGTGGACTGGCACCAATAGCAAGTATTTGGAAGATTTAGGTAAAGCACCTTCTAGGTGAAGTTGGTACCATGAATTTGGATATCCATAGAGTCTTTGAGGCCCTAGATAGGTTGACCTCAACACAAACCCTACACTAGGGCCGAGCATTGAAAAACTTGTCTGGTTCAAGGGAAACAACCTTGCAGACAATTTTCTCAATAGCTATAAAAAATGACCAGCAGGGGATAGGCAGTCTAGGGAACTCCACTGATATAGAGACCTTAAGCTTGCTATCATTAAAAACAACAAAATCATGCAACCAATGTTGAAAAACCAAGAGGGAGGACCTAACAGTCTAAGGACCTCAAACAAACACATGTTCAACTTAGCCTGAGTTACCAAAGAGAAAAAGAAAAAAGTCTTTAGTAAGGCTTTGAACACCTTTAAGGCAACCTTGAAGTGTCCAAAACTTGGAAACCCATTCCCACAAAATTCTTTCAGAAGGAGTGTGTGTAACACCCCATCAAGGGATCCAAAAAAACTAACCTAAAGTTTACTAAGTTTGCCAAACATTTTTTTTAAAGATAACATATAACAACAACCATAAAGTAGAAGAAGCAATAACATACAATCATACATTAGAAAATATAATAGAGTACATTCCTTAAGGATTTCAAGACATTGAGTGACATTTAATTTTAATTAATACTAACTCTAACAAATACCACATCCACATGAAAGAATAATTACAAGTCCAAGTACATTTAAATAATATACATTTGTTCTAAATGCCACTTGGTAATAAAATTTGGAATGCTCAATCATCCACTGTACATGTCATAGGGTATGAAAGGCTAAAAGAATATACATTTATAAAAATAGATTAAATAATTCTTTTTGGATCCATGAAACAAAGTACAATACAATAAGTAAAATCATGCATCAAAAAGATATAACCATCCATCAAAGTACACAAAGATAGAATGAAAGAAATGGAGACAAGGAACTCTAGCCATGACATCAACGGATGGATCTCGAAGGTAAGAGAAAAAAGCACTACCACCTGACCTCATAGTAACCCAAAAAGGTTCACTCCCACCATGCTAAGGAGATAGTCTCAAGTCCCAAATAGGATATCAACCCCAAAATCAAAAGTAATATCTAAATCAAGGAAACCCTAAAAGTGATCTAACTCAAAGGTTACAAGATAAATCAACATCTAGACCTAGAGGCAAACAAAGACACTTAGGGAATCTACTATGCAAGTGGGCAAGTGTCATCACAAAAATCAATGCTAGAGTTACCTTGGTAGTCTAACTTGACCTCAGAACCCTAGTGACTCTATGTGGCACTACTATCCTTTCATAATGACAAGGCATACTAATGATGCACGCTCACAACCAACCATTCTCTCTACTCCCATCCTAGTCTATACTAGCACTCAAGGCATGGGAGAGAAAATACAAAGGTTCTTATTAGGTTCTTTTTGTTCCCATTTAGTGTAATATTCTCACTTATTAAACAACTCACAATGGGTTACCCTAGTAGCCGCTTTGGGCCTTGACCTCCATTGTGTTGAAGTTTCATTTTGCACAATGCTTAATGATAGGAATCCTTTTGAACTCCTCTCTTGAAAGGTCAATCTTATGGATTTACTCCAAGGTTTTGGGCAATCATGTGACCTACTAAAATCTTCTTAGTTGAAGATAAATGTATTTGTTCACGAGGAGGCCTTTGCTGGTTTAGATGATTTTGGTTGAGATCTAGAATCTATTCATTGCTTCAAAACAAAACATGCAAAAGAACTATGTTTTTGTATTTTCTACTTTTTTATGTATGCAATTTAATAATGCAACTATATGAATTCCTAATTTAACCAAGGGGTTAGTAAAGAAAATAACATGAAAGGGAAATTTCTAACGGACATAAGCTACGAAAATGGCATGTCTGTGAGTGAAGCCTTTGAAGAAATTGGTGGGTAACCAATGAAAGTAGGAGTAGTGCTTCCTTAATTTCACTAATGCAATTGTCGATGGTATTTTTTAGAAACCATAAGATGTTTCACTTTTCATCAAATCACAAGGCCATATAAAGTGCGCTCATATGAGATAAAAAGCTATATAGGAACAAAATGGGTGATCTCTTCTCAAACTATATACATTAGTAGAATTCGTAAAACTATAGCAAACACCAGAATTAAAAGATTGCACAACCAGAAATAATGAAATAAACTTTTGGCTCAATTACATTCCATGAAAATACATTCACAAAACATAACACATTTAGGCAAGAATCACTATACTCCAAATGCGAGCACCAAAAGCATATATTATTGCAAAATAACGACAACCCTCATTACATATTACAATCTCGTATTTATAAGAAATCATCTCCTCAATTTGTGTTGAGAGTGAGATATATCTTCATGTAATCATATGCTTCTAATTTAATAAAACAAAATAATTATATACAAATTAACTATCTAATTGGTGCTTAGTAGGACTCCATCCATTTTTATATCATTAATTGGATGCTTGAGACTTTACATGTCATAAAATAAAGAAATAATGAGAAAATAAGAAGAAGGGAGCCATGACTTGATGTAGAAGGGTTTGGAAGTATCAAAAATAGAAGTTAAACCTTCATTGGGCATCAATCAAAGTTAAATTTCCGTCAGAATGCATTTCTGATGCACGTAAAGCTCTCTTTTTGGAACTAGTAGTTAATTGTTAGCGCACCTCTAGAAAAGTGCACCTCGGAAGAAGCACACCTAGTGCACCTATGCACCTCTATCTTCTCCAAAATTCTTCCAACACTTTGTTGCAAAAAGTGCACCAACGGAATTGGCACAATAGTGCACCGGTGCAACAACACACCTCAAGGGTCGAAAAATGTAAAATTTCACTGAGTGTCAAAAATGAAATTCTTGCTTTTGGGTTTCGTTCCCCTTCATACCAGAGCTATGTCTAGATGTTTTCCCTTGAATTTCTCTATTATTTCAGTGACCTTTTTTGCATCTGGTAAATCCAAGGCATCATATTTATCTTTGACTTTTTCCCTATAATTATCTACCTCTATATGGGTTTCAACAAAATCTTTGAGTTTAGTATCAAGCTTTAGCAAAGCTTCTTCTGTCCTGAATGCCTGTTAAATGTCTTCATCACTAGAAAATTCATAAAAAATATTCCTAAATCTCTACATGACCACCTCTATTGGTATTAGTTTCTCCCAAGCATCATCTTCAAAAATATCTAGGCATGCATCATTACAATATTTCTCTGCTTCCAAAATTTTCTCTCGGGCTTGGTCCTTGAGCCGATGGATCTTCGCATGTAATGATTCCATTACTTTATTGCTATCCACTATTTTTTCTATCCAATTATCAATTAAATCTAACTCTTCTATAGTAAAGACATCTATAAGAATTCTATATCTCTGGCTTTTTATTGCTTGTAACACCTATAAGTCCTTTCACCAGGTATGTACCTCATCCATAAGACTGAAATCTTGATTCAAAATTGCTACCATTTTATCCACATTCTCCTACATGACATGTAGTAGCTTCATATTTCCTTAAATGATGAGTATGCCCTTCTCTTCAAAACTTTACCACCATTGCTGGCAAGCATTCAAAAATGGATCCAGTCTTACCGCCCCTATATCTCTCCTTTCAATTGCTGCATTTAAGGTCTCTTCAGGGTGTTCAGGATCTAAGGGACCAATTTTTTTTGTCAAATATCCCTTTAGGATTTCATTTTGTCTTAGAAGTATTATCAGTTTCACCCCTTCCTATTCTAAACTTCTAAATACTTCTTTCATTCCCATTGTGACCATCAGCTTAGTTGTGTCCAATGTAGGCTTTCCAAGTATAACTTCTTTGAATTAATAGTCTTGTGGATCCAAATCTTCTATTTCTATATCAAGAGGAGGGTTAGTAACTTTTGCAAACAAATCTTGGTTTTGGTCATTGTTAATAAAAGCTAATGCTCTTGCATCCTTTGATGGAGACCCAAGTTTCTGAAGAACCTCAATTAATTCTATCATATCCTCCTCATCTGCATTGAATTGTTGCTTCTTATATCTTATCATTTCTTTTTGCAACCATCTTGGGATTCATTCCACCAAATTTTTACCTTTCAAGGATGAAGGAATTATTTTAGCTATGCCTTTTCCCTTATCACTCCTCTCTGGAGTCTTTTCCTTCTATGATGGCTCTCCTTTTACAGTCTCTATTTCAGTGGAGCCCATAGTTCGTAGCTCTGTGTCTTGGGAAGCTTGTTGAGGTTGCTAACCTATTTGTCCCTCTTTTCACACTTCATCAGTAGACTTTTTTTGTGGCTCTCTTTTAGGTTCTACCTAGACCTATTCAATTTTTTTCCCTAGAGGAGGAGAAATAACTGATCCCTTGTCAACAAAAAATGTGATTTGTAACTATGATGTTGATGCATGAACTATCTAGAGTCCTTGAGACTCTAGGGGCATCTGAGTCCAATCTTCCTATTCAGGTTCATTGGTTGGTGTATCCCAGATCTTATCCTCAACTAATTTAGTTCCTACAGGAATGAAATCAAAATCTGACATCTTAAAGACATCAGTCCCCTCAACATCTTGTTCATGAATCCATTGTTGCATCTCATCCTCTGATGTGGTAGTTTGCAGAGGTTCATTTAGGATTGGTGGTGGTGTAGCTGTAGAAATTCTTCTTCTGTCCTATTCTATTTCTCTAACTAGTCGGGTCCTCCTATTTAAAGGCACATCATCCTCATCATCCTCTTCTTCATCTTCTTTAGGAATAGGTTCAAGGATTGATCGGATAAGAACCACTTTCTTGATCACCCTTTGCCTCTTTTTGACTAGAGTCTTGATCTTTCTTCTCTTTTTAGGCATAGAAGAGGATGCTTGTTCTATTTGCCGAGATGGGGAAACTTTTTGAATTTCAACCTCTATTTCCATTTGGTTGGGTGCAACTAGTGGCTCTTGAGGGTCAACCTGGACTTGTGAAGCTCTAGTATCTTCTAACCCTTGTACATTTTCTTCTCCTTGCCATGAAGGTGCCATGATTTCACCTTCTTTTGGCTCAACTCTCTAAGGGGAACTTCTTTTCCTCTTACCTTGGCCTCCACCCTACTGAGCTCGATAATAACCAACCGACCTATCGAGTTGATGTACCATCTTAGGCCTTACTAGTGATTGAGCCATGAAAGATTACAATTTCAGGTATTGGATCAAGTTTGAATGGTTTCTTGATCCAACCCTGTGTCATTTTAATGATGTGCCTCACCCAATGGTTGATATCAAAATTTTCTTCCCTATCAACCTCAACATTCATAATTGGCCTATCTTATCCCTATTGAATAGAGGATCAAGCAACTCCTCAATATCCTTTTGTAATATCTTCAAAGGAATCTTTATTTTTAGGGCCTTCTCTACCAAGTACAAAGTCATCCTACAATAATCCCTTATTTGGACATCGTAGTCATTTGTAGCATTCATCCAATGATCTTCAATAGCCTCTTCATGCTAGAATGCTTTGCTTGCCAAATACTGTACTCTCTTAATGTTATTAAAACATGACCATAGAGAATTGTACTCTTCTAAGGGATACCAATCCAACTCACACTCAAAAGTAGAAATATCTTGCCTCCGATCTACCCAAACAGGTCCTATAATCAATGACCAGGTCTATAATTTTTATGTTGCCTTCTAACTCGGTCATAGGTATACAAGATTTGTCAAGAAATCTCTAAGAGGACAAGTCTATCACAAGGATACCTCGGGAGCTTCTTCGGGTTAAGCTACCCTCGAATATGTAAAAGTTTAGACTTGAATATAGTATGCTCCAAGTATTGTTATCTATGCCACTACATCATTTGATAACCTCTTCACATAATCCCCTTCTATAAATATAATTATAGAAAATATAAATTCATCATTAACAATTCCATACTCTTTGCTTTGCTTCAAGAGTCTCTTCTTTACCAATTGAGGATAAACAATATATGGCCATGCATTAGGATCTTACATGCTGCCTCTCTCGTATAGCCAGGATAGTCTGTTGCCCTTGTGGCCAACAAGTATACCAGGTATGATGTCATATAAAACTTCCTTTGGCTCTTTGCCACTAGCAACTGCTCACACAAATTCCTCCTCAAAGTGGAGGCCCAATCTAGTGGCATTTCTACTTTCTTGATTGTTTCAATAAAATGCATCATAAAGATGTTCAGGTGCCCGACTACCTGTAGACCCATAACTCTACTTAGAAGTATGATGGAGTACTAGATGTCTTCAATCATATACCCTATGGTCATATCAACCTTGCTAGTCTTCTTTCCCAAAGGAGTCTTCTCTATGAGGTAGGAGGACTGAATGATCTCAGAGGCTTCCTCAATATGTTCTCGGTACCACCTTTCCACCTATTCATAGATAAGTTTGATAAAATAATTTTCCTGTGGTAGGTGGAATAGTTTCTCAATATTTTTTGAGTTCAGATCAAGGACAATTTCTCATGTTACGCTCTTCACCACCCTCTCCTCAGGGACAAAGTGTTTTGCAAGTGTCATGACAAGTTCCAAAGATTGCACTGACACCAGGTGCAAAGCTACATTGACAAGCCCTGGTCAGATGAGTGTAGAAGCATTTTTGACCTCTTAATAGGTTTGTTGCAAATCTTTAGGAATTCTCCTTAGTCTGTATGTCCCAAATTTGTATCTTTGATCTTTGAGTTATCATCTTGAAAAAATGTGACTTTGTCAGAATGTCTTGGAACTTAAATAAAATGGGTTTCAATTTTATTTTCTCACCAAGTGAAGATGAAGAGGATGCCATTATATTTGCAGAAAAAAATGTTCATTAGTCCAAGGTTGGAGAAAAATAAATTAATAACACCCTAAAATTGTCTTGCACAAAGATCTAGACATTAATTGCTCAAAAATAACTTTAAAAATGTTATTTATGCCCTTAAAAATAAACAAATAGTGCATTAGGTGCACTAGGTAGGTGTGCCTAATACACAAAATTTTTTGTTCTATGTTCAAGTTTTATTTCAATTTTTGAGATGTGCATTAGCGCACTTGTTTTGGTGTGCTGATGTGCATCCGAGTTTAGCATTTTTAAGATTTGCTTTCACTATTTTTGTTTAACATTTTTTCCTTTTAATATTTTATGGCAATGATTGAACTAAAAAAAATGGGTGCACTCTATGCTAGTACACACACATTTTGGATTTCTTAGAACTTGTTTTAAGTTTTTCTTTGAGGTTCTTTTAAAAAGAAAAGGTGCACATCAGTGCATGTTTTGAGGTATGCTGATGCACATCTTTGTAGTTTTATTAATGTTGGTTTTTGTCTTTGCATGGGCAAAAGGGAGACAAAAGAAGAAGGAGGTGCACCAAGTTAGGTGCCGTGCTGCGCTCGATAGATACAAAAATGTGGGGCACAAATAGAAGTCTAATACAATCAAAGAAAAAAGTTGAGGAGGGAGGGGGGACCACACCTCAAGAAATGTGCAGATGTGATGTTCGTGCTTGGCGGGAGTAGAGTTGTGGTCATTTGGGATCAAAAGGTTCATAATGTGCAAGAGTGATGAGTGGTAAGGTAAGAATGGGGAAAAGGAAGGGGGGGCTTTATAGGCCTCCTAGTCTAATTGGTGTCGAGAGGTCCAAAACTACACAACTGTGATAGTGTGATTATCAAAACCCCCCTTTTCACTATCTTTAGTGCATCAATGCACCTATTTAGGTGTGTTGGTGTGCATTTTCCCTTGCAAAAGGACTCTAGTGTCAAAATATCTAAACTCTAAGCATAGGAGCTCCTTAATCAAGACCCAAAAACAAACTTAGGGACTAGGAAAACCTCAAAATGGCACAGATCCCTAACTAAGAGTCGAAAAAGCCAAAAAAGAGAGTAAGGGGTCCTCATTTTTGTTAGGAAATGGGTCGTGCATTGTGAAACCAGAACACATTGCAAGCCACTTCCTGATATTACATATAGATAACCTACCCGAAGCTCATGAATCACAAATCAAAGAATCATACTATTTCCCTCAGTCCTATACAAGTGACCGAAAAACATCAAAAGATAATTCACATAACCCATCAATTCTTTACAAGCAATTGATAGCATCCCAAAAATACTGATTGAAGACTCAAAAAGGTTAATTCAAATATGTCATAATATTCATCTCATTATCCCATAAGAACACTAAAAGCAATAACAAAGAATATAACCAAACTCATCATAGAGCATACCAGACACATTGCCATGGTTAAGTTTAAAAGATTAGGATCAATTCATCATAATATCACAAACACAGAACTCCCAAGCCTTTGGTAGATGTTCTAAAACTGGTAACACTCTAGACAATGCAAACCCAAAACATGGACAACATAGAGGTAATAGTGTAGTTTCATAGTTTGGTTTGATTTTGAAAACACATAGTTGAGTTAATGGTAAGGTAAAGTTTTCATTTCAATGTATGCTTCAAGTGGAAGAGATTCACAGTTTACCCTTACAAATCAAGCCATTTATTATATTTGAACCTATCGCATAACTACCCTTGTCTTATTTTAAGTTAAATATCCTAAAATATTTTAAAGGTAATGATTTATTAAGTTATTTAAAATAATAAATTATTGATTTTCAAATAAAATAATTACTATTTATAAAAAATCAAATAATTAATAATAAATAAAATAAATTTAAAACTCTATTAGGTAATATTCGTTATTAATTAAACTTAGTTAAAATAAATTTAATTTAATTAATTAATAATTATGAAAACAAACTATATTAATTCATTCAATCATTTATTAAATTGATAATTAATAAAATATAACAATTAATAAAATTATTAATAATTTAATTTAATCAAAAAATTAAAACAAAAACATTTTTGAAAGGATGTTTTAGGCCCACCAGCCAGAATGAAGCCATGCAACCCTTTTTGCAGGCTACCAACAATAGTACGTATTGCTGCTATTGACGTAGTCCCACTGCAGTTAGCACAACATTTACATGTCACTAAGGAGGGATAAGGGTGGGAGGTGGGGTAAAACCCCCCTCTCCCTTTTATTATTTAATAATTTTTTTCTTTAATTTAATATATATATATTTATTTATATAAAAGCTCTATATATTAAATAAAACAAACCCCCTCTCCATTACCAATTTTGTTTAATATATATGTATATATATTTAACAAAATTTCTATCAATACTCTGATAGAAAAAATATGACAAATTACTCAAATTTTCAATTAAAATTTTCCAATTCTTTCAAAACCCTACCCAGTTTACTTGCAACTTTGAATGTATAGAATGATAGTTTTATTGATACTTTTAATCCTCATGTATATAAAAGAATTCCACATGCATACTAGTAATTTCAAAATAAGATATTGAATGATTTGTCACAATGAAATTTAGATAAACAATTCACAATCACGAAGAAGATAGGAATATTAAATAACATAATTAACTGGGTGAACAAAACACAAGAATCTACCTAGTTCTGATGCTAAATTTCACAAACACCCAAAGATTATGAGAGAAATCTCTTCTCTCAAAACCTTCTCTCCAAAAATTCCTTCTCCAAGATTCCTAGTCCTTCGAAAATGGACCCTCAAATCCTAATACAGAGTTCTCTCCTAAATTTGGGGCACTGATTGTATGATCACCACCTGAGGGAAACTCCTTGATCACAACTTTTTAACTCTTTATTATCTTTTTCAAAACTTCATTAAATATCTTTGATAGATTAAATACTTTTTCACTTTTTAATTTATTTTCAAAGTCTTAAATGATAAAATATTTATTAACCTAAGTAATAATATTATTTAAAACTTATTTAAAAATGATCTCCTAAATATATATATATATTTTGAAAAAGAGGGGTAAAAAATTTATTAAAAATTAGAACAACTGAATACAAAACATCAAAGGGCTAAAGCCTCAAGAAACACCAAGGTCCCCAAAACCAATACCACTAAAAACATCACTCCCCAACACCTCTATTATCATCTACCAGAATCCTCTCCAAATCCTAACATAGCTCATATGGCATCTGCCCCCACTCATCAATCTTCCGGCCATCTATAGCTTCTGTTGCCCATTTTGCCAGACAATCGGCCGCCCTATTCCACTCCCTTGGAATATGGACATAAGACACTGGATCCATTAAAGAACTAAATTGTAATATCTACTACACTAACTTAGACAATTGCTAGCTAACATTAGAAGTCTTCCTCTAAAGAAGCATATTGACTAGTACTTGAGAGTCAGCCTCACATGTCACCTTTCGCCATCCTAGAGCATAGGCTCGCTTCAAAGCATATAGGATAGCCAAGCCTTCCATCTTGTTAACAATTTGTATCCCTTTATTGGCCGAGAAAAAAAAAACCACAGATCCAGAATAGTCCCTTCCAACCCCTGCAATCCCAGCCAAACTTGGATTACCCTTGGAAGAACCATCCATATTAACTTTCAAAACACCCTCTAGAGGGGGCTGTCATTTCCCCATCCTTTGAATTTTTTCTTCACGTGTCTCCCTCTTCTGACACAAGCTAAGGTTGGAGATATCTCCTCTATGCCAGACCTCCCAATGATCTTAGCATCTCCTTTCTCTAGAGGCAACACAATCTCACTCTTGGCTTTAACAATTTCTTGGAGCATTCCCATAATTCTAGTCCAAACCTGGTGAATCCCCAATTCTTCACCTTTAAAGATTCTATGATTCCTTTCCAAGCAAACTTGCCATAATAGGAAGATACGACCAGCATAGCAAACATCATGCAAGAAGGGAGCCGATGAAGGGGGCCTTCCCATTCTCATCCAAAACTCTACCAAGGAGGAGGCGTGAATGCATGGGCATTTCCAAACATTCCACCAGAAATGCCATAATTGTATGGTGAAGGGGCAACGAAAGAATAAATGTTTTACATCTTCCTCCCCGCCACCATAGAGAACACACCTCGAAGGACCATAAAAGCCCCTTTTCTAAATATTGTCCCAAGTCAGGCACCTATTCCAAACCACAGTCAAAATGAAGCAATTTCACTTTGGCCAAGAGAATATATTCCAAACTTTCTTCCACCAGTGAACCTCCCCCCCAACCAATTGTTGAGAGAGCAGCTTTTGATACCCAAATGACATAGTGTAGACACCCTTAGGATTAGGGGACCGGGCTAGAACATCACTATCCATAAGGGCACTACAGTCACAACCAACAAGAATGTGATAAAGCTCAGTGCATTCTACTTCCAACCCAAGGATAGGCCACTCCCTTGGGTTCTTCCATCTTACTTCCACCAACTATCCCTGAAGGAAGGACTTAAAGTCACTCACCTTAGTCCATCTAGCTTCACAAAACCTCTGGGCCAATAAGAAAAAATGAGGATATTGGATGTTTATGGGAGGATGGCCATCCCAAGAGTCATGCCAAAAATGTACCTCTAACCCCCTCTTACAGATCCAAAAAATGCCTCCCTTTATGAGTGCAACCCCCTTCTTAAGAGTAGTCCAGATCATCGAGCCTTTCCCTGTCAAGTTGTACCGAGGGATATCCATCTGTGAGATGGATATCCCAAAGAAATACTTATGAGACAAAATTCTAGCCCACACCTAGTCCTATTCCACACACCATCACCAATACAGTTTAGTTGCCAGTGCAATACTAGACATCGATGACTATTGAAGGCCAAGACCACCAAACCTTTTTGGACTATAGGCAACCTCCCACTTGATAAGACTCCACTTGATTGAAGATAAATTTCCAGCCCATAAAAATTCTCTAGCTAAGGAATCAAGGTCCCTAACAAATCTCATCGGTGCCACCTGAATCATACACCTATAGAGGGGGAGAATCTGCACCACAAATTGAAGTAACTGGACCTAGCCAGCAAAAGATAGCCAACGATGGGTCCAATGATTCACTTTGTTTCGAAACTTATCCAAAATAACTTTCCATGATTCCTTAGACTATCTTCCAACTAAGATAGGGATCCCAAGATATAGTAGTGGGAGGCTCCCAATTTGGAACCTGAGAATATGAGCAACTCTTCGCTGAATGGAAGGTGGAGTGTTGAAGAAAAAAATGGAAGACTTACCCTCGTTGATCAGCTGTCCTGAAGCAGCTAGATAAACATCCAACACCTTACACATATTAGAAGCCTCCCTAATGGTAGCCATGCCCATCAACATTGTATCATCCACAAACTGGAGGTGAGATTGAACAGGAAGACCCCCTCCCCATTGCCAACCCTGAATGAAGCCCTCTTCAACATTCCTTTTAATCAACCATCCCAAACCTTCCACCAAAAGAAGAAATAGGTAGGGAGAAAGAGGGTCCCCTTGCCACAAACCACAAGAGGCCCCAAAGAGATTAGAATGTTCCCCATTGATTAAAATAGAAAAAGAAGTTGAATTAACACAACTCAAAACCCAACGAATCCATTCCTCCTCAAAACCAAAGGCACCCAAAACCTTCTGAAGAAAGGACCAGGGAACTTTGTCATAAGCCTTGGCCATGTCCAACTTGATAAACATAGCCTTGTCTTTGGAACTAGCCATGGAATGGATAGTATCAGTAGCCACAACCACCCCATCTAGAATCTAGCAACCCTCTATAAAGCCACTTTGTTCTTCAGAGATTAGCACCACATCCTTTCTACAATCAACTTAGAAATAATCTTATAAGTTACATTACACAGGGAAATAGGGCAAAATTGACTTAGCTGGTCAACCTTCTCCCCCTTGGGGATGAGAGCAAGAAAGGTAGAGTTTAGGGCCCAAAGCATTTTCTTATTCTTCTAGGATTCTTGAACAAGTGCCAGTAAATCTAATTTTATAATGTCCCGAAATTCTAGGAAGAATTCAATTGGGAAACCATCTGGACCAGGAGCCTTTCCTTTTTTCATTTGGAAAACAACCTTCTCTAACTCCCCCAAAGATATGACACTCAATAGATACTCTTTCATTTCCAAAGAGACTAAAGGTGGGATACATGATAGGACTTACGCCTTAGCAACCGAGTTCCCCTGTGATTCCTCCCTAAATAAAGATGCAAAATACTGCATAGCTTCATTTAAAACATCTTGAGTAGAGGAAATAATCTCTCCCCTATCAGTAACCAAAGATGATATAGAATTACCATGTTGTCTAGATATCACTGAATTGAAGAAGAAGGCAGTGTTCTTGTCCCCCTCTTAGAGCCACTCAATCTGAGCTTTCTATTTCCAAAATATTTCCTCTCTCAGCTCCCACTCCTCCAGATTCTTTAGAGCCTTGGCTTCCTCTTGCAACAAATTCTTCGACACTCCATCCTCCCTAATTAACCTGGTAATAGTATTCAACTCGACTTGAGCCTCATATTTCACTTGGAAAATATTCCCAAAGAACTTTCAATTCCATTGTTTGAGTTGATACTTAACATATTGTAGGATCTTGGCAAAGGTATACATTTCTATTCCAAAAGCAGGCCTACCATCCTTCCACCATTCGGCTACACAACCATAAAGATCTGGGTCCTTGAGCCACATGAGCTGAAACTTGAATAATGTCCTCTAAGGAAATCAGGTTGATGAAATGACAAGCTTAATAGGCCAGTGATCTAAACCTCTCCATTCTAATATCTCAGACCTGGAAGACCACAATCCTCCCACCCAAAAATAGGAAACCATAAAGTGGTCTAATATTTCAGCAATGCATCTGTCACCCACCCTTCTATTGTTCCAGGTGAACTGACCATTGCTAGGCTTGATATCCACAAGATTGAGTGCTGACATATTATCTTGGAGAAAAATAGAAGAGGGCTCCAATCTTGCATTACCTCCCCATTTTTCAGATAAGTCAAGAATAACATTAAAGTCCCCAGCTATAATCCATGGTAGGTAAGCAAATAAACTATGAACCAAATGAATATTATTCAAGACTAGGAGCTTAGATTGAAATTCAATAGGAGCATAGACATTAGAGAAAAGAATAGATTCTCCTGACTCAATGCAGAAAGCCACCATGGATAAGGAGGATTTGAAAGAAATCCACAACATTGGTTGAATCTTCCGTGGGTTCTAAAGACCTATTACACCCCCTAAAGATCCCTGGGCACCAATGCATTAGCATTGCCCACTTCTCCACAGTTTAGGTATGATACTCATCATACATTTCACATAAAATTTAGTGTCCTAGAGAAAAAGAACATCTAGAGAGTCATTTCTAACTAATTCCCAAACAACTTTTTGTCTAGGGCTGCTACTCAAGCCCCTAACATTCCAAGAAATAATGATAATTTTAGAGGAGTTGAGAAGTGAGAATCCAAGTTCTTTACAGAACCTGACTCCACCAAATTCTCCCTTATCATCTTAATATTTTCCAAGTCCTTCTTACATCCCATTTTAACATTTTTCTCTAAACCACTCTTCTTACCATCCTTTTGGAGAATGCCCAAATGAGAAGCAGATTTACCTCGCTTATCTGTATCTGAAGCCACAGTCCTAGCAAGAAGAGCAGCATCCTCCACTCCCTGACTCAAATCAACATTTGGCTCTAGAATAATTTGAGTCCCTATTTGCCCTTCCATGACCATAGTCATGGAAAATTCCACATGAGAAACAAAAGGTGGGATGGAAGAAAAAATCTCTAGTCCAGAATCTGTCACCAGTGGTTTTGCATTATTTAATCTAGGATTACCTTCTTGCTGACCCAATTCATCCAACACCTCAAACCTGTTAAAAGTATCCTCATCTTGTCTCTCCATCAGAGTCCTCTTTTGACCCCTATTATGATTTCAAGCCTTAACCTGGATAAACCCCTCAGCATCCTTGCCCTTGCTAGCAGCAGGCTTCTTCCCCTTGTCAATACTCAAAGTGTTACGAGGAGGAGGCATAGGCTGCTGCTCCATTTAATTGGCCTTTGGAAATCTTTGTGCCAGGTGGTCATATTCATGACAAAGGTGACATCAGAAAGGAAGGGTCTCATAGTCTAGCTACTGCACCCAGGAATATGAGCCCACACACATTTCCACCACATCTGGCAATGGTTTACTCAAATGGAGTTCCACACAAATTTGGGCAAAAGTCATTACTTTCTTTCCCAAAGTTTGTGTAGAAGGCCCCATCGGTTTTCCTATCATTGATGCAAGCATATGAAGAACATCCTCTCTGCAACATTCTATTGGAAATCTAGATAGCCGAACCCACACTAGAACTCGATTTGGGATCTCCTAAATATATTATTATTAAATTAATTAAATATTATTATGCTCTTAAATTAGAACTATAATTTCCTCTTTTAAATTTAATTCTTTTTATTTAATTAATTTCCCAATTAATTAAATATAATTAAGTATTGAAAATATCATAATAAATTTCTATTAAATTAAATCATTAATTTAATCTTTTGATTTGACTTAATTAATAGAAAAATCACCGAAGACCTATAAGACAAAATACAAAAACTCATCATAAAATGCCACATACAAGATCAAACTCAAGGGTTATAAGCACGAATTTATGTCATACGACTAATTTGGAAAGGTAAACATCACAGATACTTGTCCTAATTTTTTATGACAATTGGTTTAATGATTTAGGATTTGGATTCAAGAATTTATCTCCCCTCTTACCATTGAGATATTGCAATAGGGTATGCTCATCCTAGCAATTCAGAGAAGTTTATACCTAGTACCTACAATCTGCATAAAATTTACGCACGTACAAACACATTCATTCTAAACTAAATAGGAAATGAAAGGACATGGTGCATCATGTAGATCCCGACTAGCAGGTGACTATGACTCCCTTCCTTAACCACATCAAAAATGTCATATATAAAGAAAACATACACGCACACCATACACATGTACTATGGGGTAATTATCTATAAGAAAACATGTATAATAATCCATCTAACTAATCATCATCAAATAACTAAAATCACTATAATAATCATCATCAAGGCATAATCATGCATACATGAAGTAAATAGTACCAACTAGTCTCATCATAAAATCAGTGAGACACATATACTAGGAAAACTTTTAAAAATGAAACTTGAATTGGAAAAAAAACTCTTTTTATGAAATTATATCAAAAACTATAATGGTTGATTAACTACACTTGTTTTATATACCTGTTGAGGTTTTGTGTTTTATCTTGTGATGGGTTTTGGGGAAACCTAGTATTTTGACTAGTTAGGCATTTTACTAAAGGCTTGGGAAGTGATTGTTTTATTACATTGTTATGTGATGTTGTTTAGCCATGATTATTTCATTCCCAGCCATTGTGATACATTCACATGTTTCTGTGGTGAGATCTAGTTCTGTCATATAAGCTCATGTGTTATGATTTTTGTGATATAACTTTGAGGGTTTATTAGTTATCTATTGGTGCTTTCCAGTTGCTTGTATAGTATTTATGTGGCTATTTTGATTTAGTGAGATATACTTTTTATGAGCTTAAGGTAGGGTATCTATGTGTATGTTGGGAAGTGGCTTGCAATGGATGTCAGATCCCTATAGAGGTTGCCTGGGTAATCCATTATAACTTGTATTAATAAGTGATAACATTTTATTAATGGTGTTAAAGTAAATTAACAAGAGTTAGTGTATTACCTCATTTATGCCTCGAGTGCTAGTACAAGCTAGATGGATGTAGATAGGATGCTTGGTTGTGACCTTATCAAGTTAGTATACCTTGTCTATAAGAAAGGAAACTGAAGCTAGATAGAGTCACTAGGGGGCTAGAATCTAGAGAGACTATCAGGGTAATGTTAGAGTTTTATCAAGTGACGACACTTTCCCACATGCATAATAGGTTTCCTATGTGTCTTTGTTACCTCTAAGATTAGATGTTACTTGTGTACTTGTTACCTTTGAGATAGATTGCTATTAGGATTCCTTGGCCTAGATTATTGTTATAACTTTTGGACTATTATCCATTTTGGACTTGGGATTATCTCCTCAACATAGTAGGAGTGGGCCATTTAGGTTCTACAAGGTTGGGTGGTAGTGCTTCTTATACCATTGAGATCTGACAACTGGATGTTGATGCTCGATGTAGCCTGTACAATTTTTCTATTATTTTAATCTTTTGATTATGTTCTATTGTCATATTCTGGTATATTGTACTTTGATTATTTGAGATTCTATGAGATGTTGTATTTTATCATGATGTATATTCTTTTAGCATTTTATACTCTATGACTTGTACAGAGGATGATTATGCATTTTGGTTATGCCATATGACATCTTATGTACTTGTATATTATTTCATGTGATTTCATACTTATGGTTATTCCATGACGTGGACTTGGT
The DNA here is from genome assembly GCA_028749045.1 of Cupressus sempervirens. Lineage (NCBI taxonomy): Eukaryota > Viridiplantae > Streptophyta > Pinopsida > Cupressales > Cupressaceae > Cupressus > Cupressus sempervirens. Next base: position 446,672,998 of record CM053787.1, read on the forward strand.
TTACTTATCAAATTTAATCTTATTAAAACTTATATGTGTGATTCAACATTATGGAACACTTGAGAGATGTAAGTGTTATTGCACTGCTTATGTATGTATATGCTTTATTGCTCTCACTATGTTATCTCTTGATTGTTTAAAGCTTAAAAAAATGTTAAGCAAACTTAGTGACATAATAGGTTAATTTATCTTGGGTTCCCTAGAGAGCTATTACATCTTGGTATCAAAGCTTGGTTTTTACATTGGGAGCTATGGGTACATTGGAATGCCACTAGATGATAACTATTCAGCTTAAAACAAACTTGAACAATTATACTTATCTGTTAAAACTTGAAAAATTTGAACTTTAGACTTGAATACTTAAATTTAGAAAAAAGAAAACTTGAATTACTCTTGATTTGGATTTCAAAACATGTTTTCTTATGATTATGCTTTAAGGTAGTATACCTTTGTTGATTTTGTCAGCATTATGTTGTTCTTTCTTCGATGTTGTGCGAGGATGGTGGCTGGGACTAGATTGATTGTGAGGCATTGTAGCTTGGGCCGAGGAGGAGGCCATGGCCAAGGCAGAGATGTCATCCTACATGTGAATTGTCATGGGAGTCTCATTCCAGAAGATAACATGGAGGATAATAGTGGAGAGCAACATGAAAACTCTAAGAAATGTGGTACTAGGCATCTATTGAAGATAATTTTAGAGAGCCTACCTAACTAGGAGAGGGTTGAGTGAGGAGAGTTACATCATTCAGGGAATGATGAGAGACAAAGATCTAAGAGTCCTAGGTGAGATCATATAGGGGACATGATAGAAGGTATCTAAGAAAATTAGATGAAGGACCTCATGAGATTCAAGCTTAAGGATTTTAGAGGAGATAGTACTAGGTATGATGTAGAGAATTGGTTTATTACACTTGATAGATTTTTTGTGATGTAAGAATTTGACACAAATGTCAAAGCAAGGTATGTCATTACCCACCTAGAGATTTTTGTAGCAACTTGGTGGAAAATTGAGGAGAAGAAGTTGGGTCTAGATATGAAGAATGCCACATGTGAGTTATTGCCAAAGCACTTTCATGAGAAATTCTTACTTGAGGAGTGGATTCAATAGAGAGCAGATGAGTTTCATAATTAGAGACAATATACCCTAACCATGGTAGATTATGAGTGGAATTTCTTTGAGCTCATTCCATATGTAGGGGTTAGTGATAGTTTGTCACTTATGATACAACAATTTATACACTAACTGAATAACCATTTCATTGGCGGAATAAAGGTATTTCAACCTAAGACCCTTAAGAAAATGGTTCATCATGCCATACTTGCTGAGTAGAATGTCACTTTAGGACATGGTGCTTTTTTGGGTGCACTTTCTAGTGGACATACACCATCAAGATTCAGGGGAACACAAAACCATGGAATAGAATTAATAGGAAGCCTCCTTTCTCCAAAGGAAATTAGGGTTAGAAAGAGTAGCAGAAGGGATCTTATCCTCCGAGATAGAGTGGTGGCAATGGTTCCAACTCTTGGAACTTCTGGAACTCCTAGTGCAATAGGCATAATCATTATATTTAGCCTACCTAGAGTAACCACTCCTTTGCCAATAGAGACATTCATCAACATTTTAGTGCACCTCATATAAGGAGAGTTTCTGGTAGAGGTATAAGGTTTTTTTCATGTGGATAGTTTGGGCATATTGCAGCCAATCACCCACAATGTACTTCTTAGTATTTGGGATTGAGGCCAACAATATCTGTGCCTATAGTTGGTGACACTGTGAAATCACAGAGAATTTTTTCAGTGGTAGATCACTACTGGGAAGATCACCAATATATCTTAGTTGAGACTACAAGAGCAATTAGAAGTACACCCCTTTCTATTTCATTTGATTCAGGTGCTACATATTACATCATATCACCCTTTATAGTTGTAAAGTGTGAAATTGAGGTGGTTAAGCAAGACATAGGTTGGTAGATGGAACTACCTTTAGGAGCTAGGATAGCTACAAACTCTCTACTATAGAAATGTGAGTTGGACTTAGGAGGATTCATTGCTTCAATAGACCTTCGAGTCATTCCCCTTGGTTTGTATGACATAGTGTTGAGCATGGATTTTCTAGGCTCACATAGAGTTAGCATTGATTATAGGAGGAATATTATTGAGTGAAAGGATGACTAGCATAAGGACTTTGAGATTGTAGGCATCTAGAGACCCATATCCCTCTATATGATCTTTTCTATGCACTTGAAGCAAAGCATCTGAAAGGGTTGTTAGGTGTTTGCCATTATTGTGAGTGGACTTGAGGAGGAAGACCCTAAAGGGAAGACCCTATATAACCCTATGCTAAAAAATTATATGGATGTTTTTCCTAGTGAGATCCTAGGCATGCCACCTAAGATGGACATTGACTTTTGCATTGACCTCATCCTAGAAGCAAAGTCCATATCTAGAGCTCATTACCAAATGACCACTCAAGATTTGAGTGAATTGCATCTACAACTAGAGGATATTTTGTCTAAAGGTTGTATTAGACTGATTTTTTCTCCATGGAGAGCACCTATGCTATTTGTGAAGAAGAAGGATGGAACATTATAGTTGTGCATTAACTATAGGCAATTGAACAAGGTAATGATTAAGAAACTTTGTACCCTTTACCGAGGATAGATGACTTGTTTGACTAGATCAAGTGAACCAAAGCATTCTCTAAGATAGATACGAAGTCAAGGTACCATCAACTATGCATTCACAATTTTGATATACATAAGACAACCTTCCACACTTGTTCTGGACACTATGCATTTACTGTGGTTCCATTTGGTTTGATGAATGCTCTATAGTATTCATGTGCTTGATGGATGGTGTATTCCATTATTTCTTAGACTATCTTGTACTTGTGATATTGGATGACATATTAATATTCTAGATCTCTAGAAGAACATGAGGAACACCTATAGTTAGTCCTTCAGTTCCTTAGAGATAATCAACTATATGCCAATTTGGTGAAGTGTGACTTCTTCTAGTATGAGGTATAGTACTTAGGATATATCATTTAAGGAGATTGTATCTTTATGGATCCTAAAAAGGTCTAGGAAATGTTAGATTGGCCTACATTCACTACTATTTTTGAGATTCACATCTTCATGGGTTTAGCTAGATATTATCGCAAATATGTTTAGAACTTCTCTAGAGTTGCATACCCCATCACTTCCCTCCATAGAAAGCAGAAGAAGTTCATTTGGATAGAGAAGTGTGAGGACGCATTCTAGAAGGTCAAGGATCTTTTCACTAGTGCACCAATTCTAGTAGTACCTGATCCAACAGGTGATTTTATGGTGTGCACTAATACTTCCCTAGAAGGTATTGGAGTAGTCCTAACGTAGGATGAACGTGTGATCACATATGAGTCTTGTAGGCTCAAGGATCATGAGTTGAACTATCCCATACATTATATTGAGCTATTTGTAGTTGTTCATACCCTAGTGAGATGGAGACACTTCTTTTTGGGGCATCATTTTGAGCTTCATAGTGACCATTGCAATATGCAGTATATCTTCATGTAGCCTAATTAGAATGCTACGTAGAGGCATTGGATGGAGTTTTTATGCAAGTATGACTTTGAGGTGAAGTATATTAAGGGGAATGAGAATGTGGTAGCTAACACTTTGAGTCACAGGAGACATGAGACATTAGCATTGACTCTTAGTGTGGATTCAAGGAGTCATATACTTCAGACACTTCCTATAGATACTTGGTATTGGAAAGTGAGCCTTGAGATAGATTTAGGAAAGCCTTTAGAGGGCATATTTTTAGGCTATGTCCCAGAGTTAAATGGCCTCTTACGCTATACAAGAAAGATTTATGTACTACTATCGGATGAGCTTCATACATTAATCCTATCTAAGACCCATCATGTACCTTACTCAACACATATAGGTTTCAAGAAGATGCATGCAAACTTATGATGATTATACTACTAGCCAGGAATGGAGCATGATATCATTGATTTTGTGGCTAGGTGTCTTAAGTGTCAGAGGATTATGGAAGAGCACCAACATCCTATAGGGTTTCTACAACCTATTCTTATTCCTTCATGGAAGTGAGATATATCTCTATGGAATTCATTATGGGATTACCTATGAATACTCATCAACATGATGCTATCATGCTCACCGTTGACTAGTTGACTAAGGTGGTACACTTCTCACTGATGAGGTCATCCTACACAATGACTTTAGTAGCCAATATATTTATGTGTGACATTGTGAGATTGCATTATATTCCTCAAAATATCATCTTGGATAGGGATCTTCTATTCACATCTACATTTTGGACATCTTTACAACGTGATCTTTGAATGCAATTGAATTTCAACTTAAGATATCACCTTGAGACAGATGGTTAGATAGAGAGAGTGAATCAAGTTTTGAAGGATATGTTGAGGATGCATGTTATGGACTAAAAAATATATTGGGAGGATTATCTATATCTAGTAGAGTTTTCATATAATAATGATTATCATAGTTCGATTGGGATGACACCTTTTTAGGCCTTGTATGGTCATCGTCGTTATACACCATTGAGTTGAGACACTTCAGAGGATTACATCCTATTGGGTCCTAAGATGTTTCAAGATATGGAGAAATAGGTAGTGCACATCCATGAGTATGTGTCTATAACACATGATAGACATAAGAAGTATGCAAATAATCATAGGATGAAAAGTAGTTTGTAGTTGGAGAGAAGGTGCTCTTGAGAGTGCATTTTTGAAAGAGTCCAACCTATTATGGACAGGGTTCAAAGCTAGCACCTCAATTCTTAGGGTTGTTTGAGATTCTTGAGAGGATAGGTCTAATTCCCCACCATCTTGCATTGCCACCTAGCTTAGCTCATGTACATTATGATTTTCGTGTTTCTATTTTGAGACAGTATATTCTTGATGTGATACATGTTCTTGATTTAAAATCGTTACAGGTAGAAGATGAGTAACTAGCTTTAGAGTTGATGCAATTTCTTTAGAAGTAGGATTTGACCCTCATGGGTCAAACCATAGACCAGGTAAGTGTCCAATGGGACTAAGGGTCCAATGGGATCCTACTGATGAGTCATCATCTACATGGGAGGATGCATTTTGATTATAGGATTTATAAAAGCTTGAGTCTAGAGGGGGGGGGGGGGGGGGGGGGGGAAGCGAGGAAGAGGATGTAGTGCCTACCCATAGTTTTCTTTTATGTTATATCGTTGAGTGCTTTTAAGCCAGCTTTCATGGTTATGTTATGTGATTTAGTAGTACTTGGTTACCTGATTTGGTTGATACTATTTACATATTTAGATTATATATTTGATGAGATACATTATACTCAAATATTTGATGTGTTCTTGGTTATTATTTTGATGATGATGTTTTGCATACTTCATATAGTGATTTCAGTTGCTTTCATAATATCAATTATATAGAAGATTGATATGTGCTTTTGTGGTTATTTACCCTGGAATTGTATGTGTATGATGTACATGTATGTTTTACTTTACGTTTGATGTATCAGATGTGATTGAGGGAGGGAATAGTAGTTACCTGCTAGTTGGGATCTACACAATGTACCACCATTGCTTATTTAGTTTAGATATATATGCATATGTACATGTTCAAATTTTATGTAGATTGCAAGTACTATGCATCAACTTCCATGAATTGCCAGGATGAGTGTGTCCTATCACAATAACTCAATGGTAAAAAGGGGTGATAGTTTTCAAGTCCAAATCCTAAACCCGAGCCAATTGTCCTAAAATATAGGACAAGTATCTGATTTATTTACCTTTTCAAATTCGTCAAAGTGACATGAACTCAAGATTTTTAACCTTTGAGTTTGATTCGTGCTTTGTCTTTTATATGAGTTTTCTTATTGAGTTTGTGGGTCTATTGCAATTTGTGGATAAAATTAAATCAACCAAAGAGATTATTAAATGATTTAATTAAACGAACATTTTACAAACAAAAAATAATTTTATTATTTTTAAGTAATTGTAAAATTAATTAAATGGAAGAAATAAATTAAAAAATTTAGTTAAAAGACTAAATTTGGCACAATTATATTAATTTAATTTAATAATAATAAATTTAGAATTTGCATTTAAATAATGGACTTTAAATATCATTGTTAGTTTAATTAATAAATATGTTATCTAAAAACATCTTCTTTATTAAAAAAATGAAGTGGGAATAATTTAAATAGAGTTTATTCTAATTAGAAGAAAAACACATGCACAAGGAAATTAAATAAATTATAATTATAAGAGTTTATTTTAATGAGAGGCCTTTGCATGTTTGAAAACTGGAAACCCTAGGATGAGTTAAATTCTTTATTAAGAGATTGGAGCTCATTTCTACACACAAGTTTTGGAGGAGCAATTTTTGGAGATTGAAAGACAAGATATTTCTAAAGGATCTAGGAGATGGAATTTTTACAATCATTAAGATTTTATTAGATTGTAGCATTAGATCGAGGTAGGAATTATGCAGAATTCATTGTAGTAAATTTCTTGATAGATACCTTTGTCTTCTTTGTGCTTGTTATATAGATTTTTTTTATGAAAGTTCCATATCTTGAATTGAAAACCTTGTTGGAAAATCAATTGCTTTTGATTTGGAAATTTATGTGAAGATTACAATTTGAAACAATTAGTAGAAGATTCAATTTTAGAAAACGGAAATGAAGTTAGGATTTGAAAATAAAAACCAACATGTAAGCATTTAGAGGATGGCAAGTTTTTGCATGTTGACATCAAGCTAGGGTAGTCGTGCCCTAGCTTGTCTTTTCTTTTTCTATGCATGTGAAGGTGGAGGGTGGTTGTTTGGTTGTGTGGGGGTGGGGAGCTACGACATTCATTGGTGAAGGCATTAGCTTTCCTTTTTTATTGGACATCGTTATGCATTTAGACTACTCAGCCTTGCGATGGTACTTAGAAAGATCCCCTTGCTGTGGATTGTCCAGGGTCGTGCATGGCTATGGCTATGGGTGAGCCTTCTAGGGCTGCGCCTAATATAGAATTTCATGCTGTGGTTGGCTTGAATCCACCGAGACAAGAGGCAAGGGTTTTTGATAATGCCCTCTTTTCTCAGATTATAGGTGCTATAGATTTGACCTCGCCTAGGGGATCTTAGATCACGAAGATTAATGGCTACCTCGAGCACTGCACAAAGAAAGGCCCAAATTGGTAATCCCTTTTGAAATGATTGCTGAGGATGTTGAATACTATTCTAAGCACTTATTGAAGTGCAAATTCTTGGGATTAAGAGTTTCTCTTCAATTTATGGAAAATTGGGCTTGAAGAGTTTGGGAACCAGAGGGTGAAATGGAGGTCACATTGCTTGCAAATGATTTTTTCATGGTTACATTTATTTTCCTGGCTAATTGCAATAGGGTTTTTGAGGGCGGGCCCTATTTTTACAACCAAGTTGGGCTATTCGTCAAGCTAAGGCATGCAGGATTTAATCCTTCTGAGGAGCTTACAAACTATGTTTTAGTGTGGGTTTGGTTAGCCAGATTTCCAATAGAATGTTGTCATGAGGATGTTCTCCATATGCTTGCATCGATGCTCAAAAAGCTAGAGGGGTCTTCAACACAAACCTTGGGTAAGAAAGTAATGACTTTTGCTTGAATTTGTGTGGAACTTGATTTGAGTAGACTATTTCCAAATGTGGTGGAAATGTTTGTGGGCTCACATTCTTGGGTGCAGCAATTGGATTATGAGACCCTTCCTTTTCGATGCTACCTTTGTCATGAATATTACCACCTGTTGCGAAGATACCCAAAGGCCAAGTTAGTGGAGTAATAGCCTTCGCCTCCTCCTCATAACACTCCTGGTACTGATAAAGGGAAGAAGCCTATTGTTGGCGAGGGTAAGGATGTTGATGATTTTGTTTAGGTTAAGACTCAAAATTGATATAGAGATCAAAAGAGGACTCTAATGGAGAGACATGACGAGGATACTTTAAAAAGGTTTGAGGTCTTGGATGAACTGCGTAGCAAGAAGTTAATCCTGTATTAATCAGTGCAAATCAATTTGTGGTGGATTTTGGACTGGAGAATACCTCTTCCATTCCTCCTCCTACTTCTCATGTGGAATCTACCATGCCTATGGTCATGGATGGGTAGACAAGGGATTAAATGATATTAGGGCCAAATGATGATTTGGGATAGGGAGTAGAGGGCACTGCTCTTCCTACACAAACTGTAGTTTTGGATATGGATAAGCAGAGTAAATCTTCTCCTCATTTGGGCATTCTTCAAAAGGATGGAAAGAAGGGGGTTTTAGAGAAAAGTGTTAAAATTGGACGAAAGAAGGATTTGGAGAAGATTAAGATGATAGGGGAGACTTTGGTGGAGATAGGTTCTATTAAGACCTTGGATTCATACTTTTTGACTCCTTTGAAATGATCATTATTTCTTGGAATGTAAGGGGCTTGAACAACAGCCCTAGACAAAAAGCTATTTGAGAATTAGTTAGAAGTCATTCTCCTAATTTTATTTTTCTTTAGGAGACTAAGGTTTCTATGGATTTTATTATGAGTATAGCATCAAAATTGTGGAGGAATGGTTAATGTCAGTGCATTGGAGCTCAGGGATTTTTGGGGGCTGTGGCATGTCTTTGGAACCCATGAAAGGTCCAACCTATGTTGTGGATTTCCTTTAATTCCTCCTTATCCATGGTTTCTTTGTGTCCTAAATTAGGAGGATTTGTTCTTTTTTCCAATGTTTATGCTCCTATTGAGTTCCAAGGTAAACTTCTTGTATGGAATAATATTCATTTGGTTCGTAGCATATTTCCTACTTGCCATGGATTATTTCTGGAGACTTTAATGCTATTCTTGATTTAACTAAAAAATGGGGAGGTAATGCAAGACTTGAGCCCTCTTCTATCTTGTTCTAGGATAATATATTAGCACTCAATCTTATGGATATGAAGCCTAGCAATGTTCATTTCACTTGGAACAATAGAAGGATGGGTGATAAGTGCATTGTTGAATGATTAGATTGCTTCATGGTTTTCTATTTTTGGGTCGGTGGATTATGGTCTTCCAATTTTGAGATATTAGATTAGAGAGGTTTGGATCATTGGCCCATAAAGCTTGTCATTTCTTTAGCTCAGTTGCCTCAAAATCCACCTTTCAAGTTCTAGCTCATGTGGTTAAGGAACCTAGACCTTTATGGATGTATTGCTGATTGGTGGAAGGATGGTAGGCCTACTTTTGGTACAACAATGTATATTTTTGCTAAGCTCCTCCAATATGTTAAGTATCAGCTCAAATAGTGGAACTAACAATGCTTCAAGAACATTTACCATGCAAAAAATGAGGCTCAAGTGGAGTTGAATGATATTACCAAGTTGATTAGGGAGGATAGGGTGTCTGAGTATTTGTTTTGGGAGGAAGCTAGGGCTTTAAAAACCTTGGAGGAATGGGAGCTGAGAGAGAAAATCTTTTGGAAACAAAAAGTTTGGATTGAGTGACTTCAAGATGGTGATAAGAATATTGCCTTCTTCTTCAATATGGTGAAGGCCAGATGACATGGTAATTCTATATCAACTTTGGTGACTGACATGGGGGACGTTCTCTCTTCTACTCAGGATATCTCAAATGAAGCTGTGTAGTATTTTGCTTCTTTATTTAGGAAGGAATCACAAGGGGACTTAGTTACAGAGGCTCAGGTCCTCTCCTATATTTCTTCTTTGGTTTCTTTGGAAATGAAAGAGCATTTTATGAGCGCCGTATCTTTGGAGGAGTTAGAGAAGATTGTTTTCTAGATGAAGAAAGGAAAGGCTCCTAGTCCATATGGCTTCTCGATTGAGTTCTTCCAAGAATTTTGGGACATTATCAAATTAGATTTATTGGCAGTTGTTCAAGAATCCTAGAAGAATAAGCAAATTCTCTAAGCCTTGAAATCTACCTTCCTTGCTTTCATCCCCAAGGGAGAGGGGGTTGATTGGCTACATCAATTTTTTCGTATTTCTCTTTGCAATGTAACTTATAAAATTATATCTAAGTTGATTGTTGATAGCTTAAAAAGTGGCTTATGTTGCTAATCTCTAAAGAAAAAAGTGGCTTTGTGGTGGGCCACCAGATTTTGCATGGGGTGGTTGTGGCTACTGAGACTATTCATTCCATGGAAAATTCCAAAGACAAGGTTATGCTCATCAAGTTGGACATGGGCAAGGCTTATGATAGAGTTCGTTGGTCCTTCCTCCAAAAGGTTTTGGGTGCCTTTGGTTTTGAGGAGGAATGGATTCAATGAGTTATGAGTTGTGTGGATTTGACTTCTTTCTTAGTTTTGATTAATGGGGACCATTCTAATCTCTTTGGGGTCTCTCAAGGTTTGCGGCAAGGTGACCCCCTCTCTCCTTACCTATTCCTTATTTTGGTGGAAGGTTTGGGACAGTTGATAAAAAGGAATGTTGAAGGGGGCTTCATTTAGGGATGGCAATGGGGAGGGGGCTTTCCTATACAATTTGACCTATAATTTGTGGATGATATGGATTTGATGGGTATGGCTACCATTAGGAAGGCTTCTAATGTGCACAAGGTGTTGGATGTTTATCTTGCTGCTTCAGACTAGTTAATTAACAAGGGCAAGTCTTCCATTTTTTTCTTGAACACTCCACCTTCCATTCAACAAAGAGTTGCTCATATTCTTAGATTTCAAATTGGGAGTCTTCCATTGCTATATCTTGGGATTCCTATCTCAGCTGGTAGGCAATCTAGGGATTCTTGGCAGGTTATTCTAGATAAGCCCCATGTCAAAGTTAATCATTGGACCCATTGCTAGCTATCCTTTGTTGGTCAGGTCTAGCTGCTTCAATATGTGGTGTAGGCTCTTCCTCTCTATAGGTGTATGATCTAGGTGGCATCGATGAACTTTGTTAGGGGCCTTGATTCCTTACCAAGACAATTTTTATGGGCTGGTAATTTATCATCAACCAAGTGGAGCCCTCTTAATGGGAGGTTGCTTGTAGCCCAAAATAGTTTGGTGGTCTTCGACTATAGCAATCATTTCCATCTGGTAGTGCTCTGGTAGCTAAATTGTATTGGTGATGGTGTGTGGAATAGAACCGGGTGTGGGCTAGAATTTTATCTCTTAAGTATTTTTTTGGGATCTCCTAGAAAGATATCCCTCAGTATAGCTTGATAGGGAAAAGCTCAATGATTTAGACTACTCTCAAGAAAGGGGCTATGCTCATTAAGGGTTGCCTATTCTGGATCTGCAAAAGTGGGATAGAGACACTTTTCTAGCATGATTCTTGGGATGGCTACCCTCCCATGGTCATCTAATATCCTCTTTTATGTATATTGTCCCAGAGGTTTTGTGAAGCTGGATGGACAAGGGCGTGTGACTTTAAGTCCTTTTCCCTTCAAGGGTAGTTGGTGGAAGTAAGATGGAAGAACCCAGAGGAATGACCTATTTTTGTTTTGGAGGTGGAGTGCATTGAGCGTCATTATATTCTTTCTTGTCGTAACTGTAGTGCCCTTATGGATAGTGATGTGTTGGCTTGGTCCCCTAATCCCAAGGGTGCTTATACTATTTCTTCTAGGTATCAAGAGTTGCTCTTCCAACAATTTGTGGGGGTGGGAGGTTCACTCGTGGAAGAAAGTCTAAAATAAGTTCTCTTGGCGAAAGTGTAATTTCTTTATTTGGACTTTGGTCTAGAATAGATGCTTGACTTGGGATGATATTCAAAAGAGGGGCTTTTCTTGCCCTTCAAGGTGTGTTCTCTATAGTGGTGGGGAGGAAGACTCTCTGCACTTATTCTTTAGCTACTCCTTTACCCTACAACTCTGGCATTTTTGGTGGGATTTTTGGAAATGCTCATGCATTAATGCCTCCTCCCTAGTAGAATTTTGGACAAGATCGGTAAGGCCCCCCTCGTTGGCTCCCTTCTTGCAAGATGTTTGGTATGCTGGACCTATCTTTCTACTATGGCAAGTCTGGTTGTAGAAGAATCGTAGAATCTTTCAGGGAAAAAAATTGGGGATTCAACAGGTTTGGATTAGAATTATGGGAATGATCCTAGAAACTGTCCAAGCTAAGAGTGAGATTGTGTTGCTAATTGAGAAAGGTGATGTTGAGATGGTTGATAGGTTTGGTATACAGGGGATATCTCCAGCCTTATCTTGTGTCAGGAGAGGTAGACACATGAAGAAAAAAGTTCAAAGGATGGGGAGATGGCTGGCCCCTACTACTGGTTTTTTGAAAATTAATATAGATGGTTCTTCTAGGGGTAATCTAGGTTCAGCTGGGATTGGTGGAATTGGTAGGGATTGTTCTGGATCAATGGTTTTTATTTTCTCGGCTAATAAAGGAATGTAAACTGTTAATAGGATGGAAGGCTTGGCTATCCTATATGCTTTGAAGTGGGCTTATGCTCTAGGGTGGCATAAGGTGATTTGTGAGGTTGAATCTTAGGTCCTAGTCAATCTGCTCCTTCAGAGGAAGATTTTTGATGTTAGCTAGCAGTTGTCTACGATAGTGCAATAGATATTATAGGCTAGCTCTTTGATGGATTCAGTGTCTTATGCCCATATTCCAAGGGAATGGAATAAGGTGGTTGATTGTCTGGAAAAATAGGCATTAGAAAATATAGATGGTCGGAGGATTAATGAGTGGGAGCAGATGCCCTACTAGTTATGTCAGAACTTGAAGAGGACTCTTGCAAAATATGTAAGTGGTATTGGAGAGTGATGTTCTAATTCTTGCCTTTTTGGTGGTCTCTGGTGGTTCTTGGGGCTTTGGACCTTTGTTGTTTTGTATTCAGTTGTTGTAATTTTCAATAAAGTTTTTACCCTTATTTTTCAAAAAAACAAAAACCAAAATTTAATTGAATGAATTTGATTATTTGAAATTACTCTCTCTATTAGGCTATTTGATAAGATTCTATAATTTTTTTAATATGAATTAAATTACCACAACATTATATATTGTGATAATCTAATATATTCTAGTAGTGAGATTTTATTTTATGGAAATGAAAGTTTTAATTTTATTTTTTAAATAATAAAATATTAATGGGAGGCAGAGGCCACCACCTCCCCTACCCCCCTTTTTGCCTTGCAATTGTGAGCATTTGTAATGCCTTGCCAGAAAACCTAAAAGAAATTAACCTAAAGTGACACTAAGTCCACCAATTTTTTTAATTTTTTATATATTAAAACAAAAAGAGATAACATAGCAGACACAATAACTCACATACATACAAACAATCCATAATTAGATTGCATCTCTTAAGGGTTCCATGATTTTGAATCACACACACATACAAATAAACTTTTATTAGTACTACATCTGATACACAACAAAATCCACATTGTAGAATAACCACAAGTATGAATCTAATGAAATAATATACAATTACATAAGATTCCACATGGCATAACTAGAATGCATAATCATCCACTGCACAAGTCATAAGGTACAAAAGACTCAAAGAATATACATCAAGAATAAATACATCATCTCATAAGATCTCCAAATAATCAAGTATAGTACATCAAAATATAACCATCGAACATAAATACAAGATTAGAATGAAAGGGAATAATTATACAAGTACATCCAACAATGACTTCCAACTGTTGAATCTCAATGGTATAAGAAACACTATCACCCAACCTCATGGAACCTAAATGGCTCACTCCCATTGTGCTGAGGAGATAATCTCAAGTCCCATACATATATCAATCCCAAAGTCATAACCATAATCTAGGTCAAGGAAATCCTGATAGAAATTTACCTCAAACGGTACCAAGAAACAAATAACATCTAATCCCAGAGCCAACAAAGACACATAAGAAATCTACTATGTAAGTGGGCAAGTATCATCACATGAGTCAACTCTAAGGTTACCCTAGCAACCTCTCTAGACTTCAGCCCCCTAGTGATCTATATTGCATCAATATCCTTTCGTACATACAAGGCATACTAATGAGGCAAGGTCTCAACCAAGCATCTTCTCTACTCCCATCCTAGCCTATACTAGCACTCAAGGCATGGGCGAGGAAAAACACTAACTCTTGTTAATTCATTTTAGAACCCATTTAATAAAATGTTATCACTTATTAATATTACTTACAATGGGTTACCTAGGAAACCTCTTTAGGGCTTCAACCTCCATTGCAAGCCACTTCCCAACATACACATAACCTACCCTAAGATCATAAAAAGACAACTCATAAAATCACAATATTCATCTCAATCCTATACAAACAACTAGAAAGCACCAAGAGATAACCGATCAAAACTTAAAGGCTACAACAAGAAAATCACAATGTTCACCTCATTCCTATATAAGCAACTAGAAAGCATCAAAATATAATTGATCGAAAACTCAAAGGTTACACCAAGAAAATCACACCATTCACCTCAGTCCTATACAAGGAATTGGAAAGCACTAACCAATAAAAAAATCATCATAGAAATACTTGAATACATCATAATGGTTGGAAATAATAGATCATGACCAAATAACATACATAATTGTATCATAGATCAAACACCTCCCAAGCCTCTGGTATACATACCTAAATTGGTCAAAACTAGGTTTAACCCAAACCTAAACATAAAATAAAACATTCATCTGATTCAAGTAACTAAAATAGTGCAATTATTTAACCATTAATTTTTTTAATATAATCTCCTAATCAAATTGATTTGGAATAATTTTTTCAAGTTTTTTTCTTTTTTTGAGTGTATCTATTGAATGAGGATTCCAAATCTCCCTTTAAAAAATGTCCCTCAAACCAAGAAAAATAAAATATGCAAAACACCTATTTAAATACTATTTAATTTTCTAGTTTAAATATCTTTAAAAATCAAATATATTTAACTAACTAAAAAATTAAATAGTAATTAAAATCTAAACATATTTAAGCCTAAATTTAATACCATTAAATTAAGATAAAATAACAATACTTTATTTAAAACAAATTTAACAATCATATATTTTCTAAAACTTTATTGAATATAAATATTTACTGTAATTATTTTAACATTATTATTTTTAAAGAAAATAAATAAATATATAAATAAATAAAAACTTTACCAAAATAAAATCCCCTAAGGGGTGGTCGTCACGCCACCCTAGGCTTGCACAAAGCCTAACTACTTTGGTAGCCTTAGTTGTTGCATTGGTCAAGGATTACATGACAAGTTTGGCTACCATCATAGCCAAGTGCAATGAAAATAAAGGAGAAGGGGGTGGGGGACGGTGGCCCCTGCCCACCCAAATTTTTTTAAATTTAAAAATAAAAATAAAACCATATTTGTATTCCATCAAACACCCATTATAGATTTTTTTTTAATAAATAATATTACCATAGTAATAATATATTATTTTGCTATATATATATGTATAATTTCAATCTAGATTTGATAGGACAAAATAATTGAACCAGTAAAAAATTTTAAAATTAAATGATGATTTTCTTTACCAAACCCTACCCTAATTCGTAATTTTCTTAATCAAACTCATTTCTAATAAGAGTATTCAATTGATTTCTCTCACATACGATTCAATAACGAAAATCAAGATTCTCAAACAAGGGTTTCAAAAAAAAGTTATTTAAAATCAACATTCTCACACAAGAATGAAGAAGACAGAGGAAAGATTCAAAACAACTACTGTGATAATCTCAAACAACCTTCACATCTCGATCTAATGCTACCTAGATGAATGCTCAGAAAATTGTAAGAAATTCCCGTCTTCTCAAAAACCCTCTTTCTCAAAATTTGCTCCTCCAAACTTGTGTGTGAGAAATGAGATCTAATTTCTTATTAAAGAGCTTTCTCCTTTAGGGTTTTAGTTTTGCAAACACGCAAATCCCTTTTCATTATTAATTTAATTTATTTTAGTTTCATTTGCAACCCTTTTGCAATGGAAATAAAGGAGAAGGGGGGTAGGGGATGGTGGCCCCTGCCCACCCAAATATATATATATATATATATATATATATATATATATATATATATATATATATATATATATATATATATATATATATATATATATATATATATATATATATATATAAAACTAGATTTGTATTCCATCAAATGCCCATTATAGTTTTTAAAAAAAAATTATTATTATTACCATAGAAATAATATATTATTATGGTATTAATATATATATATATATATATATAAAATTTTATTTCAATCTAGATTTGATAGGACAAAATAATCGAACCAATAAATAACTGTCAAATTTAAATTATGATTTTCTTTACCAAACCCTATCCCAATTCGTAATTTTCTTAATCAAACCCATTTCCAATAAGAGTATTCAATTGATTTCTCTCACATACAATTCAATAACGAAAATCGAGATTCTCAAACAAGGGTTTCAAAAACAAGTTATTTAAAATCAACATTCTCACACAAGCATGAAGAAGACAGAGGAAATATTCGAAAGAACTATTGTGATAATCTCAAAAAACATTCCTACCTCAATCTAATGCTACCCAAATGAATGCTCAGAAAATTGTAAGAAATTCTTATCTTCTCAAAAACCCTCTTTCTCAAAAATTTCTCCTCTAAACCTGTGTGTGAGAAATGAGATCTAATTTCTTATTAAAGAGCTTTCTCCTTTAGGGTTTCAGTTTTGCAAACACACAAACCCCTTTTCATTATTAATTTATTTTATTTTAGTTTCATTTGCAACTTTATTTAATTTGCTCTCTCTCTCTCTCTCTCTCTCTCTCTCTCTCTCTCTCTCTCTGAGATTAAATCACAAGACATTTTTAATAGTATATTTATTAATTTAAATAATAATAGTATTTAGAGTTCATTAATTAATATGGAACTCCTAAATTAATTATTATTAAATTAAATAGAAATTATTATGTAAAAATTAGAACTTTAATTAAATCTATTAAATTTAATTTTCCTATTTAATTGATTTCTCAATAATTAAATATTGATTTTTCTTTATAATATTTTCATTAAATTGAATAATTTAATACTCTTTTAATTTGATTTAATTCTAACAGAAAATCACAACAGACCCATAAATCTAAATAAGAAAACTCCTTTAAAAGGAAAAGTACTAAATCAAACTAAAGGGTCAAATCTAAAATTCTCATCACTTGATGAATTTGAAAGGATAAATTACCCAAATACTTGTCTTACTTTCTAGGACAATTAGCTTGGGGTTAGGATTTGGACTCAAGGACTATCTCCCTTCTTTACCATTAAGATACTATGATAGGGCACACTCATCCTAGTAATTCAAAGAAGTTCATGTCCAATACCTACAATCTGTATGAAATCCTAGCATGTACATAGACATATAAATCTAACTAAATGAGCAATGATAGGGAGTGACACATTGTGCAGATCTCAACTAGCAAGTGACTACGACTCACTCCCTCAATCACATGAGAAATACCAAACATAAAGTAAAACATACATGTACACCATACACATGCAAGTATGGGGTAAGTATCCATAGAAACTGCATATACATCATCCATCTAACTATCATCACAAAATAACTGAAATCACTATATGAACATACATGTATCATCATCAAAAGAATAATCAAGAACACATGAAATAACTAAGTATCAAGTATCTCATCAAATATATAAAATGAGTATGAAATAGCATCTAATAAAATCTAGTAACCAAGTATTGCTAATCATAAAACATAACCATAAAGATGGCCTAACAAAATTTGGTGATACAACATGAAAGGTAAATTAGGGATAGACATTACAAGCATGACAATGTCTCACACTGCAAAGAGCTGCTATCAACAACTCACATTGCCTTATAACCACACACGCTCCTAAGAGTCCTCATGTACTACACAAAAACCATGAGAATTGTTGGACAGCCTCACGAGTTGTCGTCACAACTGACATTTAGGCCTTAAAAAAATGATGAAGGTGCTTTTAAATTTTTTAAAAAAAGTTTAATATATATAATATATATTATATGTATATATAAAATATATATAAAATATATATAATAATAATATTAAATATTAGCTATTAAATATAATTTAATGTTAATTTAAATTAGTTTTTAACAATGTTAAATTTAGTTTTAGTTAATTAAAGTTAATTTAATTTTAATGTAATTAGTAGTTAATGTAGTTATGATATTGAGTTTTATTAATTAATGGTTTTTAAGGGGTATATATACATGTATTAATTATTATTATTTTAAAAGAATAATAATTATTATTAATAGGAATGAAATAAAAACATACTTTTATTATGAAGGGGTTCTTTTAAACTACGAAAATAGGGAATTATATTATGATAATCTAAATTTGGAAGATAAATATAGTGGGAATTTTTTTACAAATGAAATATGAAATTGACGCAATTTTTATATATATGAAATTATATCAAAAAAATGAAATGGATTAGTAATTACACTTGTTTTATATGCCTATTGAGGTTTTGTGTTTTATCTTGTGATGGGTTTTGGGAAAACCTAGTATTTGGACTAGTTAGGCATGTTTTGCAAAGGCTTGGGAAGTGATTATTTTATGATGTTGTTGGGTGATGTTGTTTAGTCACAATTATTTCATTCCCAACCATTGTGATGTATTTGCATGTTTTTGTGGTGAGAACTAATTTTGCCATATAAGCTTATGTGTTGTGATTTTTGTGATATAACCTTCAAGGGTTGATCAGTTAGCTATTGACACTTTCTAGTTGCTTGTATAGCACTAATGTGGTTATTGTGATTGTATGAGATATAATTTTATGAGCTCAGGGTAGGCTATCTATGTGTATGTTGGGAAGTGGCTCGGAATGGAGACCAGAGGCCTAAAAATGATGCCTAGGTAAGCCATTGTAAGTTATACTAATAAGTGATAAAATTTCATTAATGGGGTTAAAATTAATTAACAAGAGTCAGTGTATTACCTCGCCCATGCCTCAAGTGCTAGTTTAGGCTGGGATGGGAGTAGAGAGTATGCTTGGTTGTGACATTGCCTAGTTACTATGCCTTGTCTATAATAAAGGATACTAATGCCACATAGAGTCACTAGGGGGTCAGAGTGCAGAGAGACTGTCAGGGTAACCTTAGAGTTGACTCATGTGATGACACTTTCCTACATGCATATTAGGTTTCCTACATGTCTTTATTTCCTTTAGGAAACATGTTACTTCTATACTTGGTACCTTTGAGATAGATTGTTATCAGGATTCCTTGACCTAGATTCTTGTTATGACTTTTGGATTGTTATCTATTTGGGAATTGGAGATTATCTCCTTAGCACAGTGGGAGTGTGCCATTTAGGTTCCGTGGGGTTGGGTGGTAGTGTTTCTTCTACCATTAAAATCCAATAACTAGATGTTGATTCTTGATTTACCTTGTATAGTTGTTCTATTCTTTTGATCATGTGATTATGTTATATGATAATATTTTGGTATATTTTGATTTGACTATTTGAGATCCCATGAGATGTTGTATCTTATCATGATGCGTTCTCTTTTAGCATTTCATACCATGTGACTTGTATAGAGGGTGATTATGCATTTTGGTTATGTCATGTGGCATCTTATGTACTTGTATATTATTTCTTGTGATTTCATACTTATGGTTATTCTATTATATGGACTTGGTTTACTTATTAGATTTAATCTTATTAAAACTTATGTGTGTGATTCAATGTCATGGAACCCTTAAGAGATGAAGTTTTTATTGTACATCTTATGTATGTATATGATTTATTGCTTCCACTACGTTATCTCTTGATTATTTTAATGTAAAAAAAAAAGCTTTAGAAACTTAGTGACATAATAGGTTAATTTCTCTTGGGTTCCCTGGTGGGGCATTGCTATTAGAAATAGATAATATTGGGGGGGAGGAGGAATGGGCGGGGAGGTGGCAGCTGGGGGTGAATCAATATTCTACAATATTTTTCCCACAATTGAATATTGTTAATTACTTTATAACTTGCATAAGAAAGTAAACCAACAATGCTGAATAGTAAATACAACCATACACATAGAGAACTCATAACACTATTATTTGTTAACTAGGGAAATCATGGCCAAAGGAAAACCCCAGTGGGGATGATACCCATGAGATGATTCACTTAAAAAAAAGGATCATGTTAGAAGTCTATGAAGTACATATAGTGTCTTTAGTCCTTGTTAGAGGACTAGGCCTTATTAGAAGCCTCAACCCTATTAGGAGTTGCTTCAACCCGATTAGGAGTTGGTAGCTCAAATACAATGTATGTAGGAAGAGCGCACTGCCCTAACATGCATTTATAAAATAAAGTTCTTCACAAGAATATATATACATACAATACTCTCTTACTGCTCTAATTCACACTTGATCTAATCATACATCAGATCTTTCATCACATAAGGATCATATATCTTTCAAGATGTCTATACAATAGTTCACATATCATATATCATCTCATCAACTTCACATCTATCGCATATGTCACACACCTATCTATGCAAGATAAGATATTTACTTGTACTTTGCAAATTAATAATTCTCCCCTTAGTTAGCCTTCTTGTCTTCATATGCTTGATATAATATAAAATAAATTATGGAATAATATTCATGAAGTCATCTCATCATGACTTAGCAATAGTTTTGTTACCAATATAATTCCTTAAAGTCATACAACTCAATTCTCTTCTATGCTCTGTTCTTCTCTATCAAATATTTGTACTAGTATTTCATCTATAACTCACGTCATACTATCCATATAAATTTGTGCACTTTACCACTTCATGATGACATTGTCATAATTCTATCCTCAACTCTGCATAAGCTAATTTGAAGTGTGTCATCCATACACATCATATCAGTCTCTGTGCTACTACAAACTATTTAAAACTTAGACAAATTTCTAACTCTAAATGCATAAGTGAAATGTTGAATATATGTTGCATAAATGAAAACACTACAAACATCTTTTTGACCATATTACCAACAATCTCTCCCTTTGGTATTGATGGAAACATGTGGGAAAATTGGTTAATTCCCAAAATGATGTCATACATATCAAAACAAAAAAAATTACTACACGAAAATTATTATGTTTTGATGGATCATTACATTCCTTATCACTCCTTACATTGATACATAAGTGTACTCCCCCTTACATATACATATACAATTTCCTTACATATATTAGTTTCCTCCTTAGTACTTACAATCATACACTTTTCCTTTACATATTACCCCACCTTTGACATGAATGGAAAAGGTGTAAAAAATTGTAAACAAAAACTCGTGGCCTGCTACTAATCAACTTAATATCTTGGAGAACCAATCTGCATGTACAAGTTTCAATATTTCCACTTCCTTCTTCTAGTTCTCCTTCATTGTATCAGAGATAATGATTAGTTTGCATAGTGCCTAAGATGCCACTTCTACTGTACTCAAGTGAGTATAGGTAAAACTATCATAGGATGTCTTAGCTGCAAGACACTCCTACAATTGCCTATGAAAAATGACAAATTTGGGTGATAAGTATTCTCTGAGGATAGAGAATCTTCTTAATACCATTTCCTTGTCAAACTCAATACCTCTGATAGCATTTTGGATCTTCTACATCTCAATTTCAAAATCTTCAATTCTAGCCTCTAGTTGCTACAATCTTGTAGTGAGTATATGAAGCTCACTCATTTTTCCTTTGATCTTATTATCAAAATATGAGAGGTAACTATATGACATTGCACACTGTCCATACAACTTCTTACCTTCATCTGTGCATTTCCTCAATTGTTTGATGCACACATCTAAAGTTTGTAGATAATTACTAACATTTTTGGATACTGTATCAAGAAGTGATGCATCATGCTTGGCATGTGCTTGTACTAAAGCTACCTCAGGTAAAGTTGTGAATTCATCGTCAAAGGTCTTCTCCAATTCCTTTGCTTTTGACTAGAAGTCTAGATTATTTATAGTTGTAACTATCTTCTACATTCTATCCAAAACTTCAGTTAGAGTCTTCTCCAAAGACTTTATATATTTTTTCTTTTGGATCAATTTTCTCAAAGAACTCATTACACTATTTTGATCATCATTATCATTTAATGGAAATGCTAATGTTGCTACTATTGATACTGGAGTTACAGTTGGGTTGGGTGTAACTGAAATCTTTTTCTCTTCCTCAACCTTCTTTTCTTCTTCCAATTTCTCAACCACTTCTACTACTTTCTTACTTTTCTCTTCATCTTCCTTCTTCTTTCTTTCATCTTCCTCTTTCTTCTTTCTTTCTTCTTCTTCTTGCTTTATATTTTCCTCTACCTTTCTCCTTTCTATTTCTCTCCTCTCTACTTCTTCTTTTCTCTCTTCCTTAATTAGTTTCTTCTTTTCATCTTCTTCATCATCTTCAAAGGTTGAATAAGCTATGATATTGCCAATAACGGATTGGCCAAAAGTTGCAAAAGGATTCTCCTTCGCATCCACAATTATGTGTGTACTATCCACTTGCATGGATTCAATACCCATAACAATATATAGTGATGATAGTGCCTATTGTGCCTCTCCTACTTATTCCTCATCACAGGAAGGTGTACTGGCTTGTACATACACTAGATTTTCAGGCTTGGACTGTGCACTCACCTATGCTATTGTAGGCGTTGAGGTCATGTATTTCACAATGCTCTCTTCTATCTCCTTCTCACATCTTCATAATTGCTTCCCATTAGAATAATTACTCTTCCTTTTTTCCTCAACAAGGGCTCAATACCCTTAAAAGTTATTTCTGAGTCCTCCTTGGAGTTATTTTCACAAAAATTGGTGTCTTCTTCTATCACTCTTTTCTTTTTGTTTAAGAATCTATTAAATAGGTCTTCTAGAACCTTTTTTTGCACACTATCAAATCTATTATTCCATAGTATCATGTTCCTTACTATGGAATTCTATAACTGCCTTCTATTGATGTTATCTTACAAATTATAATACTTATTTAATTGCACAAAATTTTCATCATTAATGATTTGCATGTTAAGGTTTTCTATTTTAGGCTTCCATGCTTTCTTTCCTGTGGGTGTCCTCCCTTATTACATCTTTCTTTAGTGGTTTATCTTTGATTTCATCCTCAAATTCTTCAGAATCACTGACTTGTAGTGTCTTCCTCCTCTTTCAAGGTCCAGTGGTGGTTTGCTTGACCCTTTTTTGGGTGGATGGTGTTGGTTCTTGCTTAGCCTTCACCAATCTCTCTGGCTTTCTCTACATGATAGGTGTTTCCACCTTTGACTACCTTCTTGGCATATTACTTCTTGTCCTTATTGGTTGTACTTTTGAAAATGTTGCATAAGGTTCCTACACATTGGGTTCAACTATAGTTACACCTACTAAAGGTGCTGCAACAACAATAGGAGTTGCTACTATCACTTCTGATTGCCCACTTTCCTTCATCTCTAGTGCTATGCCTTTTACCTCATTTAATTCCTCTCAAGTCATTCTTGATTCCTTAAGGATGTAATCAATCTTCATTTCTACACCCTTATTTAGCTCTTTAATATGAAATTTAGAATGAAGTTCTCTTATCTTCTCTTCATAGGTTCCCATCTAGGGCACTCAGTGTCCTTCTTAGATTGAAGTATGATATGTGTATATCCTTCAATAATTTTTGCACTCATGTCATATCCCATGAGCTCTATGAATTTTACACTTGGTTCCACAACTTCCATGCAAGTGTTATCGGTTTCAACCATAAAGAAAAAATCATTCTTGTATTTCTCCACCATAGAGGGAGGTATTATGTACCTCTATTTCATTTCAGTTTGGAAACTTTTCATCATTCTATCAATGTCACTATCTCTAACATTTTTGAATTTTTATTTGTAGCATGGAGCAACCAAATTCATTGCACACTTATTTCTCTCCCAATTAGTTACCCCTGGGAACTTTTTAATTGCATAGAAAAATAAATGAGTCAATAACAACTCAAATTTGAATACTGCATTCTTGGTTTTCTTCAACTTAGTAATTTTATCAAACAATTGATAATCTCACACAAATTTTATTTTCTTCCCTAAAGTGCCATTACATATGCTACATGCAAGAATCTGGCTGGCACTAAGTTAACCCTTGAGCCATGGTTAAACTTGTATCCTAAAATCTTACTTAATAGCTTTACTCCTTTATCTTGAATTGTATCAACTTTCATGTTTCTTCTATTAAATCTTGTCTTTAGGTTTGTCTCAACCATCTTCCTTACATTCTTCTCATTAATAGGATTACATCCCTTATTACTTAGTCCCATAACCTTATGAATTAGGTCATTATTAGTTGCTACCTGTGCATCACCAAACCTAAACATTTCAAAGTTAGTTCATTATTACACATTACTCCTAAGTCCTTGTGTATATCTTCATCTCCTATACTCTCAAGCTTGCAATGGATATAACTTCTAATGTCTTCAATCTGAAGCACATTTGGTAGGATTTGCAAAAATGTGCCTAAGGAATCATCCATAAGAGAAACAAATAGATTTTTATTGAATACATACAGTGGCCTTTCACTAACATCATAGACTATTTGACTAGCCATTGATTCTCAATTGTATGCATTAGAAAGAAAACTTGGTTATAGCTCCATAAAATACCTTAAAATTGCATTTAGGACTTCTGCAACTTTTCACTTCAAGAAAAACTCCATAAAATACCTTAAAATTGTGTTTAGGGCTTCTACAACTTCTTACTTCAAGAACTTCGTTTTGCACTTAAATTCACTATCAAATCACTCTTCAATTCACTCAAGACACTTCACATGAAAAAATGGTACTCATAATCTTGTTCGCAATCCTTAAATCATTTCAAATCACACTACACATTAAATGTGTATCTACCACAAATTTGAAAACTATCTCTATTTACCAGTAGCATTGTTTTATTTCTCAAATCTTCCTCAAATCATACATTTTCTTTTGCACTCGACAATAGCTTCCTTTCTATGTCTTCTACCTTCTGTTAACTATGCAACTTCTAATCCTTTCTCTATCATTATTTTTGACCAACTGACAATCTATCTCTACTATAATTGCTCAATTTAGATAGGATGAGTCACAAACAATTGTTGACTTCAATGTCTCATCAGGTGCATCAATATATTGTTCTTCCAAAACTATATAAGAATTTTCTAGATCCTTAGCTTTCATAAATGCTTCTTTGAATTCATCAAGATGTTCCTTGATTGCTTCCTTTTGACTATTACCACTACCATACCCATTCCTTTTTTCATTTCTATTGTTGTTCCTTCTATAGTTAAGATTCCTATTAAAATTTTTTCATCCATTCTATAATATCTCATTGTGTGTCCAAAGTTCTTACATAGCTAACATACATGTGAATTGCTTATTTGATTAATTCTAATTTGACTATCAAGTGCTCTGCAATTTTGTGCAATGTGTCTAGGTTTGTTACACTTGTAACACAAAATTGATTCTTTTCTCCATTAGATCTTCCTCCATCATTAGATCTTCTTTGTGATCTTCCTCTTTCATTACCTGTAGGGTTGGTGTTCCTAAACCTTCTACTATTTTCTTTATTACCAACAAATTAAGGTTTCTTACAATCTATTGCTTTATGTCCATAACCATGAATTTTATAACAATAGTAATAGGTTTAAAAGACTTACCTGTGCAATCTCTTTTCATATGACCAACTTCATTACATATGAAACATCTACCTTTGAACTCATGTCTCACTTTTTTGGGTTGCTCATCTTGCTTAGGTTTATCATCTTTCTCTATTTTCTTAGGTTCATCATGTTTCGCTAACAAATCAACTAATTCAATTTTTTTTATACTTTAGTAGTTGTGCTTGATTGCACCTTACATAGATAAGATTATTTAGGGGATTCAATAACTAGATTTGGTTCTCTTCCAATTTCAACTTTCTTAATTGATTTCTCACTAATAAGATATCCAAGTCCTATCATATCGTAAGAATGTCTCTAGTGAAATATTTGTTGATCAATCTTCTCACTATTGGAATAAAGTTTCTCTAACTATTGCTTGGCTTGTGTCAAGTCTCCTTTCACAATGATATTGTACTTCTCTAATTCTATATGCTTAATCTTGATAGTTTCTAATTTAGATGTTACTTGACTCAATTGGGATCTAAGGTCTATATTCTTAGATTTCATATGAGGTTCACTCTTACTACCATCTTTCTTAAGACTCAAGTTCAACAATTGTTCATGTTTTAGGATCTCATTTTATTTCTTGAGAATTCCTACCCCATCATTTTCACTAGTGTGCATAATTGATTCCTTGCTAGATTAAAAATCATCAATATTGTCTTTCAGTTTGCCAATGTAGGCTTTTACATCTTCATACCTATCTTTCAATTTATCTCTTTCTTATGTAAGAAGGTCAGTTTGTTCAAGAGATTCTTCAAGGTTTTTATTTAACTATTCCATATCTATAGGGATCTTACTCAAGCTATTAAAATTCTTTAAAGTAACTGGGCTCTAATACTAATTGTTAGAAATAGATAATATTGAAAGGGGGGGGGGGGGGGGGTTGAATCAGTATTCTACAACCTTTTGCCCATAATTGAATATTGTTAATTACTCTATAAATTTTATATGAAAGTAAACCAATAATGTTGTACAATAAATATAACCATACACATAGGGAACTCATAATCACATTATTTGTTAATTAGTGAAACCCTAGACAAGGGAAAACCCTAGTGAGGATGATACCTACAAGATGATTCACTAAGAAAAAGGATCCTGTTAAGGATATTGACCTTGTTAGGAGTCTATGAAGTACATATAGTGTCTCAAGTCCTTTTTAGAGGACAAGGCCTTATTAAAAGCCTCAACCCTATTAGGATTTTCTTCAACCCTTTCAAGAGTTGGTAGATCAAATGCAATGTATGCAAGAAGAGCCCATTGCCCTAACATGCATTTATACAATAAAGTTCTTCACAATAATAGATATACATATAATACTTTCTTACTATTATAATTCATACTTCCTCAAATCATACATCAGATCTCACATCAAATAGTGCTCATATATATTTCAAGCTATCTATACAATAGTTCACATATCATATATCATCTCATCAACCTCACATCTATCACATATGTCACACACTTATCTATGAAAGATATGATCTTTACTTATACTTTACAAATTAGTAATTCTCTCCTCAATTAGCCTACATGTGTTAATATGCTTGATATAACATAAAATAACTTAAGGAATAATATTGAAAAAGTTATCATAAATTATTAATTATTTTATTACCAAAATAACTACTTAAGTCATACAACTCAATTCTTTGTTATGCTCTGTCAAATACCCATACTGGTATTTTGACTGTAACTCACACTATACTATCCATACACATCTACACACTTAACCACATCATCATGAAATTTTCATAATGCTAACCTCAACTACACATAAGTTGATTCGATGTGTGCCATCCATACACATCATATTTGTCTCTGTGCTACTACAAATTGTCTAACACTTAAACAATTTTCTCTCTAAATGTCTAAATGAAATACTGAATATATGTTGCCATAATTGAGAACACTGAAAACATCCCTCTCACCATATTTCCAATAGTTTCATAATGCACCATGTTATGTGAAAGGTAAAAGATCAATTATACTAAATGATAAGATCAAATGTGATAATGCATATTGGGTTGAAGGTCTAAATATAGCTTGTTGAGTGTGACACAATTGATCAGTTTAGTCTATAGAGTTGAGTTTCATAATAGGAAATCAAAGATCTATGATGCTTCTAGTAAACTAATTGGAAGTGGAGAGAAAACCAAAGGTAATTTGTTTTATCTAGACTTATCTGATGAAATATATTTGTTTACACAATTTAAAGATGTTTGTCTATGGCATAGGAGACTGTGTCATATGAATTTTGATAATCTTGTTCAGATTAGTAAGAAGAAGAGAGTAAGACAATTTCCAAAATTGAGTAAACCTGATGACGTGATGTGCAAAAATTGTCAATTGGGAAAACAGAAAAGTCTAGTTTCAAGAGAAAAGTTTGATGTGTTGAAATTAGTTCATACTAATTTATGTAGTCCCATTGGAATGCAAAGACACTATGGTGATAATTAATTTATCCTATTTGTTGATGACTACTTTGGGAAGATGGTTATGACGTTTCTTAAAAAAAATTTGATGCTTTTGAAATATTTAAGTGGTATTTGACTATAATAATAAATGAGTATGTTGAGAAGCTAGGTGATCAATTTTAGGAAATTATGTGGAGCTACTTCAAAGAATTTTAACTAAAGATGGTGCATTATCGGATCCTTGGAGGAGTTGTCGATAGGTATAAAGACACTTAATGTTTGTTGCTAATACTGATAACTGCAGGATTCAACTAGTGGAGCTAAGAACTTCTTGGGTTCCTTAATTGGATTATGAAGTTTCAAAAAATTATTTGATTTGTTAAGCTAACCATATACTAATCCTATAAAAAAAACCTTAGCCTCATGACTTGGGACTTATGGGGAAGTTTTCAAAAGTAAAGCTTCAGAGTCACTAATAGCATAGAAGGAGAAAAAGATAAAGAGGACATCTCGAGTTACATAAGAGGCATCAAGTAGTCTATTAGTGCATGAGGTCACAAAAGCTACATCAACACTTCAACTATCTACATCAATAAAAAAGGGAAAAGACATTGATATACAATCTATTTGAGAAGTTTTTACCATCTTATAACAAGAGGAGGAAGGAAGTGAAGATGTACTTGAAGTTAGCACTTAGGTGATGTAATACAAGGTAGTTTGCTTCCTTAGTCCTATTCTCTTCTAGGAATTGACCAAGATCTTCTCTTAGACTACTAGGGTTTCCATAGTACCCTATCCTTTAAAGGATCTCTATTATATCCCCTAGCTACTTACTACCTAGTTACACCAATGATGGTTACTTATTTATTCACAAAATGCCTTTACAAGCTGACTTTTCCACTTCATTTCATAGTCCTCCCTTCTCATTCTCAACTACATGGAGTATAGGGCTCTTACATGATTTTTTTAGATCTCTCCTAGGCTCCTATATAAAAATCTGACAAATTCTTTACAAGTTCATTTCCCTTCCACAAAAACTGCCAAAACATGGCTACTAGAATTAGCCCTTATACTTAGGTTTTTGGACTTCAACTCCAATTTTATCTAAATTAGGTGGCAAAAAAATTTATATTTGAGTATCCTTTCAGAAAACCTAAAGATTTTGTGGGTCTCAAGTCTCCAATCCATCCATACACCTAAAAGCAATTTTCATGCCTATAAACAAGTGTTTCACAATATGAATGACAATGCTAACTAGGGTCTAATCTTTCCCTCAAAAAAATCATTTTGGAACTCCCTCATCTAGCATATATAATCATTAATCACCCTTTTTCATTTTTTAATCCATGGTTTAAAGTATCCATCACTTTCAAACCCCCAAAAGTTTCTTGCCAATGATGTGACCACCTAACCAAGTGACTATGACTTTCCTAGGGCATCACATTAAAAATAATTAACCAGTACTCTAGGGACTCAAAATCTATATAAAATATGTACACATGCTCTACTACCATTTCCCTTAATGTTGTGATGAATACATGGTAGGAACTCATGGGGAAGCCATTTTTGTGAAAATTGCCAAGACTAAAGCAACACACAAAGATTTCACAAAAGATATTCAAAACCTAATCAAATAAAATTCTAAAACCTATCAATCTCAAGAAAAAATAATTTTACAAGCAATAAATACACTAATCCAATGTAAAAATTCAAACTTCAATCCATTACTGAGATCATATAAATCAAAACATGAAAATATGTCAAGACTAGGCATCATTCATAGATTTCAATATCAAAACTTCTTCCATACAATGGGAAACCTCTAGAATGAGTGCATTTCATGGTTTTATAAGTTTTCCAAGAGGTTTAGACATTTATGGCAACCATCAACCTCAAAACCATGACATTTACAATTCTTGTACAAATGTTGTCAAGCAACTTTGCAAAGTTGCTAACAACCTTTGCATTTTTACCATTTTTGAACATCTACCATTTGGAGCCATACAAATAGGTCTAACATGGTCATTAATTATGTATAGGCATTATCTAGCCTCTAGAGCATCAAGCCACAAGTTTTTGACCACTTTTCCTTATTTGACAACTTTGGCAATATGTGGTCCAAGCTCACCCTCCTGACTTGGCTAGAGTTAGTACATTAAAATCAAACTAGAAACAAAAACAAGGATCTTATTGACTAGGTGATCCTACACAATTAGGGAGAAGCCATTGAAGTAAGAGTAATAAATACTAGTAAGGAAAATGTATTCAAAAGGAGAAAAATGCAACGTGTTACCATAGAGAGAAGAATAAAGACTTGGAGGCAAGTTGAAACCCCACCACCAATGAGGAGATCACAATATAAATTAGAGAAATAACTATGTTCATGGGGAAGTAAATTAGGACATAGATGTATAAGATCGATACTTATCTCAGATAACTCACAAAATGTATTATTGAAACATGACTAGTTGGGAAAATGGATACTAACTCATTTGTAAAGTTGATTGAAGAGGAAAATAAATTGATTGAATATTCAATCATAGAAAATTTTGAAGAGGCATGAAAATATCTATGATATGTTGAGGATAAGGTGTGACATGAACTGTACACTACCCTACCAAAAAGATGGCACTCTGCAAGCTAGAGAGTAGAAGAGTTAAGAAAAAAAGTACATTGGGAATTAAGACTTGATCTAATTATTACTGATGTAGAAATTTAGATGGACAAGTATCAAAAATAATTCAGAAACAAGGTATTGACAACTGTAGTATTGGTAATTAAAGAGCCTATCTTACTTCAAAATATCAAAGAAGTCTAGATTGAGGAATTGTAGAAAGAGAAGAATTAAGCATATGATGAAGGAGGAACATCAAATGTCAATGACATATTTACTATAAGTGAGATACTTGGGAATAAAATTATAGAAATGGAGAATAATTCAATAGATGGACAAGCAACAATTGAAGATATAATCGATAGGAAAGGAGAATCAAATTCAAAAGGAGATAATCAAGCAAAGATAACGAAAGTTCAAGCAAAACTAATAGTCTCTATTAGAATTGAGCACAAAGAAGTGGAAACATCTAAAAAGGCTATAATTATACAATTAGTAATTATATTCATAAGTGGTATAGGTCTATTACCACTTGATCTAACTATTTAATCATTAGCATCAACAAAAAAAAGTATTAAAAGCTATGATTAGATAGGAGGAACAAATTACAACATTGACACCAACATCATCAACAATTATTGAGGGTAATATAAGTGAATAGAAAGACATTGGTGAATTAGGGAGCCAATCCAAGGAGTTAAACACTTAGACAAAACAAGGTTCAAAGAGTGGAAGCATTAAATATTCAAAGATCAAGCTCATCTTAGCTGACAACAAATGGAGCTGAGAAGTCAATCGATGAAGGAAAAGATGGAGATGATGATGAAAAAAAAGACAAAGACAAGAAGAAAAAATAAATGTCTTAGTGAATGCCTAGACATGCATGATTAAATCTCTTAGTGGAGTAATCTTATTAGGCTAACGGCACAATTAATACTATATTAGTCACTCCTGATAGAGTGAGTTTCTTGGAAGGAAACACCAATGTATGCCTAGTTGGCAAACGATTTTTACTACAGTGATAAATTTGTGGGTTCCACCATCACCAAATTTTTTTCCTCTGACCAAAGGTTTTCTGTGATGCCAAAATCTTTGTGTTATCTGTGTGAATTGTATTATATGAATATTTTATTTATTTTCATACATAAGGACTATTAATGGTTAAATTCATATACTATCAGTTGGATGTGGGTTATCAAAACAATGTTGTTGCATACTATCGATGAAAATTGAAATTATTTCCTAAGTACTGATTCACCACCCCCTGCCCTTTAGTACTTAATATTTCTTACCTATTATTAAAAATTCATATATTTTGATCTCAATGCATCTCATATAATGATCTTCTATAGCTTCCTTTTTATGTATTTCTTTTTTAGAATTCTTATGTTGTTTAGAACTGATTACATTTCCTCTATGGTATTGTATTACATTCCTCTTGTGGGATATTGGATGTTTTCATTTTGGGCATGGCTATTGGCTTTTTCTTATGACTCATCCTTATGTTCTTCAAGATTTGTTTATACAATATTCTATAGATTTCTTTTCTTGTCTCATGCTTGGAAGGAAAGAACCTTTGTACATTCGTTATCTTTTTCCTATGGATTTACTCTCTTCAAGCTTATGTGGAGCTTGTTTACTATGTGACATTGTTCTTTTCTTTATGATGAATTTCATCTTATGGATTCTCTCTTTTGAAAAGAGGTGTATGTTCTAAGTCATAACCTCTTATTTATCGAGTAAACCTATGTCCATTGTACACACTTTCCCTTGTTTGGAGATTGTTATCCTTGATCTAATAATACCTATTTCACCTATATAGGCGGTTGAATTGGTGCATCATTCTTCTTCTTCCTAGAGATTTTATCTTAATCAAGCACTCATCTTAGGTGGACATCTTATCATTAGGATTTATCCCTCTTTGAGGATTCTCTTTCCATAAGTGGTATATCCTTTTCACAATTGTCTATGTTCTTAGATTGTAAGAATTACGGTTCTTCACTTTGAACATAGTTCACATCTATTGCTTTAAGGATTTCTCCTTGTTTTAAAAGGTAGATATCTTTCCTATCTTCCTTCTCATGTGTATTTGACATAGGAATGATAAGGAGGGGGACATATATATGCCCTTCTTGTACATAATGTTTTCTCTCATGATATAGAAAATAGAGATTATGAGAATGTCCTAGAGTACTTTATCCCCAGATGCTAGGTATGGTTTCTATGTCATTCTCAATTACATTCTTTATTACTTCATATATATATATCACACACACACACACACACACACACACACACACACACACATGCTAAATATCATAATGTGTAATGCAAAAAAACTTTCTAAATCTCATTCATGGGTAATGCATCAAGATATATATGTTAAATATTATATTTGGGTAATGCATAACAACTTTCTAAGTCCCAATATAGGTAACACATTCAAAGTATGCTAAGTCCCACATACAATTAATACATCTTTTACACAAGATTGTTTCATGATGATAAAATGGACATCAATCTATGAATAGAACTTTGGTGGGTTCACTAGGAGGTTACCACCCCATTAGACTATTCAACACCATATTTTGTAGCAACTCTTTTTGTGATTCACAGTAGGGTGGGAACTCTATAGGGTGTGGTAATCACTTTCCTTTTCATTCTATCTCTTTTTCTTACATGTTAGTAGAGATAGATCTGGAAGCTATCTTGATCAATGATATTGCTCTTGAATTTCTTATGTCATCACTTATGATCTTGTAATGGCTTTCTGAATATGATATTAGTGGGTGAGACATTTCTTCCGTTGAGACCTCTCTCACTGGTTGATTTGGGCCTTTTTTTAGTACTAACCCCTTTGTCATGTCTTTGTCCCTTTATTTTTGTCTTCCTTTTTGTTTTTGTTTATACCCTCGTGCATGCATGTAGAATTGAGATCCTTGGTCTTGGGGGCTTGTTCTCTTTGATTAGGTGATGCCCTATATTGTTGTGATTTTGTTGATTCCTCTTATGCTCTTCTTCTTCTTCTTCTTATTCTCTCTACTTTATCACAAGCATGGGTTGATCCACACTTATACTAAAGTGGGGGATAAATTTGTAGTCTTAAATTAGGCACACTCAAATTTAATGAAGGTCTAGAACTTATTTAATGTGTGCCCATAAATCTCCTTGTGGCTTTCATCTCTTCTTTCTTTCTTTTTTCCTTTTCCTTAGGTGGAATTGGGGTAAAACTAATAGACCCTCTTTAAAGCTCCTATTTTCATGGAGTTACTATTGAGGTAGTATTTATTTCCCCTAGGTTCTTCCTTTCACTCACCTATACACTTGGAATCTACTATTTGCATGAAAATGGGATTTCCTCATAATTTAGACCTAATTTTTTGCTCCTATGACCTATTTTGGAGTCTAAGACAATCTTGAGGGTTTTTACACTTGATCATCAGGGGAATAGGGAACCCATGAATAATTAGGGGCATAGTCTACCCCTAATGGTCCAAACTGGGGTGTAGTTCACCCCTAATGACTCCCTATATTGGGCCTCCTCTTTGGGTCCCATGTTCTAGAGATATTTAGGGTGTTAACTTCTAAGTTGGTTGGCCTACATGATTTAGTTATTGTAAGCTCTAAATATACCCTTCCATTTTCTCCATTTCTCATCCATCAATTCACAAGCTCAAATTCTCTAGCATTCAAGAATTTATGTTCTTAGTTTCTCCAAGCATTCAAGGAATTTAAGCTATCTCTACATTGAAGATCAAGGATTTATGAAATCAAGCAATTGAAGAAGTTTTATGCTATATCTTCTATTGTATTTTCAACATTCAAGATCCCCCTTCTTACATTTAATATCCTTTTTTGCATCTCTAACTTCTATCTCTTAAAAGATCTACATTAATATACAAGACATATTTCAAGCACATACATTCAAGAAGGTTTTGATTTGTACGTTGGTGTCCTTTTAAGGGTTTGAAGTTGAGTCAAAGCTACTACATCTAGATACTTGATTACATTCCAAATTCAAGAGAATATTCATAGCTTTACACTGCTTCATATTAGATCTATTACTACTACTTTATAGAATTCTATTTTAGTTATTTCAATTCAAGGCTAATTCGTAAATTGGGGTTTGACTAACACAAATCCCCTAAGAACAAAAAACAAAAAATCTCTTGTTTTGTAGAGTTTGGGTCAACAATTAAAAAACAAGCCATGGATCTAGATACCCTTTTCATCTTTTTGTAGAACTATAAAATTAGAATCAGTCTCACACATTTTCATGAGGGGAACAATAAACCCCTAAAGATTTAATTTTTCTCCTGAAGACCCAGGTCACCCATGATAGATCTCTAGAAGATTTCTAGGTTTTTTTTTGCCTCATAGATTCTAGGCTAGATCTTGAATTCTAGTCACTTTTGACGTCACTTGAAAACATATTTATAGTTTTTTATTCTACAAGGTATCATTCCCTTCTTACTATTTCTATACTTTCCATTTTAGCATTTCTTTATCTATCCATTTACTTAAAATCTCTTAAGGTGGAGGTGAGAGGGAAGTAAATCTAATTCATTCATTCATTTTTTATTAGGGTTTTGTATTGATACTTCCTTAATCAAATCCAATCAAAGGGGTGGATCTTGGTCTTCCCCCTTTCATATTTATATAGGGTTGGCTTGCTTCCATTTTCCTACCCTACAAGAAGATATTGAGATACTCATTAAAGATAGTAGTTAATATTTCAATATTAGAAGCAAATTTGCAAGATCAATGATTGGAGATACTCAAAGCATTCCTGATGAAACTATGGAAATGTGGAAAGATATAATGGCTGCAATAAAAAAATTTATAAAGAGAAACACAATAAAATGTGGGACAAAAGGTTGGGTAGACCTATCCTACCTCAATTTTATAATCCAATAGAAGTCATTGGACAAGTTAAAAGGGATATATCTAGACAAATAACATGCCAATGATAAACAAGAACAAACTGGTGATGATCTAGTCATTAGAGAAGACATACACTATGAGGAGATTAATAATACACCTAAAGATCAACCGATACAATAAGTCATAAAAAAGTGCAAAGACTACAAAAGAATTAGTGACAAGGAAGAGAAAGATGAGTTTCAATAGTTTAAGTGAAAGAAAGAGGAGAAAATCTATTTTCAAGGATATCACAAAAGATGAAGAAGAAAAAATACTTAAGAATACAAACATCTTAAAGTTAAAACCAAAGGAACTATATGTGTATTATTGTGAAACTAGAAATAAAGGAAACAAGAGATAGATTGAATGCCAATAAGAAGAAAGATATGATAGTGGAAGCTATAAGAGACATTCTTGGAGAATCAGTAAATGTTGCCAAGCTTTAGTCTTCCTCCTTTTAAACTTGAGGTCATTGGTTAAAGTGAGTGTATTTCCAAGTGGGAGGTGACTGAGTTTGTTTTAGGTCACTTACTTCTCATCTTTCTTGAAGCATGCTATTATCTTCATGTTTTGGGTCTCCCTTTGCAATTCATTTACCTAACCTTTCTATGTGGGTTTCCTATTTTTTAGTTGCACATGGGGATTAGGTGATTTAGGTGCGGTTGGGGTGTGACCTTGCATCCTCCTAATGACAAGTAAGTGATCTGCACCTTATTATCTATAATCTTTCCCTAACCTTGAATATCTCACGAATTCCAAGC
Source organism: Cupressus sempervirens (assembly GCA_028749045.1). NCBI lineage: Eukaryota > Viridiplantae > Streptophyta > Pinopsida > Cupressales > Cupressaceae > Cupressus > Cupressus sempervirens. The sequence goes on from CM053787.1 coordinate 446,709,347, forward strand.
TCTCAAGCTCTTTCTCTTATCAAGCGAACTACACCAAGTACAAATCTGTAGGTTGAAGCCATGGAAAGTGATTAAAAGACTATGAGTATGATTTTGTCAATGCCCAAGGATTGATAAAGCTATGGATAGAGGCCAAGGTGATTCCCATTTAGATCTATAAAGATAAGATCAAATATTGCTAATATTATGAGCTTATGGTTTTTTTGTTGCATATTCATGGAAATGGAGCATTTTTGTTCTATTTATGAAGCCTTATGAACTTGATCCAAATCTCAGTTCAAATAATCAAATAGTGTGAGCATAATGATTTAAAGGTTCATAACTAGTAAGGAGTGTCCAAGATCTTTATTCAAGCCTAACACATCGAAGTTAAAGGTTTTATGCTATTTGATGTGCCTCAGTTTGGAAAATTTTGTTGAGAAAAGAGTTTTCTGCTTGAAGGTAACAAAACATGCTAATTTTTGGGGGGCTTTGAGGATACAAAGTCAAGTTACCCTAAAATTTGAATATCCTTTGGAGATGCCCAAAAGATACTTCTAGAGAAGTAGGTGTTGGAGATGCAAACCCGTCATGAAGGAAAAGCAGTGTTAAAATCCTTAGGAGGAAAGTGGAAGAAAGGAGTGCACAAACTAACAAAAGGATTACCCCCTCACTCGCCATGTTGTGATTTTGAATAAAAGGAATATAACTCTGGGGAAAAGCTAAGTGTCTCTCTCTCACCCACATATGTTAATTTTATTAAGAATATCTACATGCAAGATTTAGAAGCTAAGTGAGGTAGTTTCCATAAAGCTAAGTGTTTATGTTGTTTAATGACTTTTAGTCATATCACTTTACTATAAGTAAAGTAAGAGTGCTTTTGGGAACTTAATATTTTAAGTGCAAATAAACAAAAAATTTAAATAGCTATTACTCATGGAATTAAATACAAATCTTGTCATTATAATCATTAGCCAAGCTTAATTTCATTAATGTCGCACCAATGTTCTAATTCCCAAAGCTATTTCATCATAATTGCATACAATTGATTTCTACAAATATATTTTACTAGATATTTATTGAGAACTGCATCCTAAGCAATCACAACAAATGGAAATCAGAGCTTCTAGTTATAAAAGATTAATTGGCTTGGAAGGTGAGTTAAAAGATTATATAGATAGATTCTTCAAGTTCTATGACTTAGGTGATCTACATAGGAGGCTAAATACCCAACCCATTCACCCAATCACTTTGAAACTCAAAGAGAGTGGATTGGTAGAGGTCACCAGATTTCCAATTATAGCTAATGCACTTGAGTTAGTAAAAGAGTGCACAAAGAGATCTACAATCCACAAATGAAGTAGATTTTTTTTCTAGATCAGTCTATTCTCTTATCAATTAACAAGGCATTGATGCTGTCAACATTTGGCATCCCAAATTTGGTAGTAGGAACTAACCCTGGCATTACAGGGAACCTAGATGTGGGGAATTTGGTAAGTGATGTAGGGTATCTAATTGTGGGAAAATTGATAGGGTTTGATAGTTCCTTGAAATGGTGAGAGCTCTTGTGGGTGAGAATCTAGTAAGTGGGAATCTAGTAGTAGGAACTGACCTTGGCATCATAGGAAATCTGAATACAGGGAATTTGGTAGGTGATGCATGGTATCTAATTGTGGGAAAATTAATAGGGTTTGACAGTTCCTTGGGGTCAAGTGTTGATGGTTTGGAGCAAGAAGAAGACAAATTGTTGCTTGGTTTTTGTTCTAGAAGAGGTGGGGTTGCGAATATCTATTATTCTAACCCCCTTACTGAGTGTTTGACCCAGACTAGGGACCCACTATAGGAGGGGAATATTTTAGTTGATGTGGGCAAGGATGTGATTCCATCGCATGTGGAGGATGAAAAGAAGGATATGGTGGAGACAATTCAACACACATGGTATTCATTATTTGGAAGAAAACTAGGAGGGAAGTCATCCTTTCCTCTTGTTACTTCTAAGTCCTACTAGGAAAAAGGTGCGTTTCAGATTTTCATCTTAGATTTGGTTATTGATTATTCCATTTCAACTATGGATTTGACCCTACTTAGTAAATTTCTGGGGGCTGGTTCAGAAGTTGTTGGTCTTAGAAATGTGGTTAAAAGGAAATGGGCTCTTTGTGGGCAAGTGGATATTGTGCTAATGATAAAAAAATTCTTTTCCTTTGTCTTTACGTGTAAGGAAGATTTAAATATTGTTCTATGTGGTGGTCCTTGGTTGTTTGGTAATAGTACTCTAACGATCAAGAAGTGGGAAACCAATATGGATCTATGTGATGCCTTTTTCCTGACTACACCAATTTCAGTTAGATCACTAGGGCTCCTACTTGAATTTTGGCATGAAGACATTTTTAAGGGGGAAGTTGGTTCTTTTGGTGAGCTAATAGCTATTGATAATGGGATGACTACAAAGTCATAATTTCATTGTGCCTAGATCTATGTGAAAGTTGCTCATTTGAAAAATCTTCCCTAGAAAGTGGAATTAAATTCCAAACATGGAAAAAGGATGCAAGAAATAGTCTTTGAGGATCTCCCTAATGCTTTTTTTTTTTTGTAAAAAGTAGGGCCATCGAGCAAAAAATTGTCCAATGAAAACAAAAAAAAACCAAAGATGGTGAATGGGGAAAAAAAGGGAACCAAAACTAAAAAGAGTATGAAAACCTAAAACCATTCTAGAAAAAATGACTAAAATTAATGTTGGTCATGATTTTCAAAAAAAAAAAAAAATTGTTGGAAGAAGAGGAGATATCCCAGAATTTTGATGTCTCTAGGAACAAGGAAAAAGAAGAATGTGAAAATCCTATGAGCCATATGGTAATCTATCAAAATAAAGATCCCAAAATGGAAGGTTTTGTAGATTTAGAGGAGACAAAGGAAGGAGAAATCCTTGAGGAAAGAAGTAGTCAACTAGATGAGTTGGAATTTTTGGGAGAGCCTCTATAGGAAGTCCCCTAGATCCTTTCAAGATCCTCAAGACAAGAGATTTTGAATCTTGATGTTGTTCGGGAGCCAAAATGCTTGGATTTGATTTCTGTCAAGATAGAATCTAAATAAAAACTAGGTCAAAGAAAGAAAATAGAGAAGAAATATAACCCTAACTTGACTTCTTCAAGAGTGGAAACCTGAAGAAGTAAATTGGAAATTGCCTCTCTCAATTTGAAACCAAATGTTGGAACTCCAAAGAAACCTAGTAGGAAAACTATAAGGAAGACAAGAGAAAGTGAAAGCTTACAAAATATTGACAATGGAAAATAGGCAACTATTCTAGATTTTACCCTCAAAGTGTTACTATGAAAGTGATCACTTGGAATATGAACAATACTCAAAAACTTTATATTGGTCATAACTTTGTAAGAGAATAAAAGCCTAATATTCCAGTGCTTTAGTAAACTAAAATGGAAAAAGAAAATGTAGAAAAGCTTAAATCTTTTAATAATTATTGTATTATGGCAAGTAGTTCTAAAGGTACTTCTGGAGGAAGAATAATCTTGTGGAAATATTATTTATTCTCTGGTAATTTGATTGATGTTAATAGACATTTATTGGTGTTAAGTTAAAGAGTAATGCCTAGAATAACTACTGGTATATAGATAATGGGTATGAACCCAATAACAAGAACTCTAGGAATTTTTTAGGGAGTCTTTATCTAGGATAAAGAGTGTTGACTATAAAGGAAGATGACTTTTCTAGGGGGATTTTAATGTTCCTCTTTATGAGCATGAAATAAAAGGTGGAAATGCTAGTCAACTAGAAGGGAGGTTGGATTTTATAGATTTTATTGACAAGGAGGGACTAATGGACATAGATACTCATGGGATTGAGTTTACCTATAGCAATAAAAGAGTGGGAAATGAAAGCATCCAAGATCAATTTGAGAGTCTTAATATCTCTAGATTGGACTAAAGATTTTGTGTGTAAGCTGAAGCCTATCCAAAAGATAGCTTCTGACTAGTTTCCTCTTTTATTTATGGTGGAGGCTAGTCAAACTAGGAAAAATTTGTAGTTTAGATTTGAGAAAATGTGGATGTAACATCCTTGGTTTGAGGATCGGCTTGTCGAATGGTGGAACATAAACATTGAAGGAAAAACCCTATATTGTGTGGCTTCAAAACTTAGGCATGTTAAAAAGAAAGTTGGAGAATGGAATAAAAGGCATTTTTTGAATATCTTTGACATCAAATCTTCTATTAAGGATGAACTTAAAATTATCCAAGATAGAATCCATCAAGAGGGTTTTGGTGAAGGATGAAAATGAGAAACTGGTGGAGTATCATGACATAATATCTAAAGAAGAGACTTATTGGAGCCATTAGTCTAGATCCATCTAGCTCAAAGAAGGGATAGGAATACAAAAAAAAATCATCTATCTAAAACATAGAGCCAGGAACCATATTACTAGTCTTACTAAAGGAATACTTTAAATTACTAATGATTAGGAAATTTATGATGAAATGGTTTCATTTTTTCATATTTTCTATGCTCAGACCTTAATATTGACCAATCTAAACAGGTTGAGTTACTAGATGTTATTCCTTCTTTGGTCTCTAAGAAGCAGAATAAAATGTTGTGTGCTATACCTAATGGAGAGGAAATCTACAAAGCTATTTTCTCACTTGAAGGAGACAAATCTCTAGTGCTGGATGGTTTCCCTATGCTTTTCTTTTAGAAAGAGTAGAAACTGGTTGGAAAAGATGTCTATGATGCTATAAAAGAGTTCTTTGGAGCCAAAAGAATATTGAAGGAAATAAACTCTACTTTCCTATGTCTGATTCTAAAGAAGATTGGGTTGATTCTTTGGACCAATTTAGACTTATTAGTCTCTGCAACTCTATTTATAAAATCATCTCTAAAGTCCTCACTTTGAGATTGCTGAACATTCTTCAAAATTTTATTTCTAAGCAACAAATTGGTTTTATTCCTGGTAGACAAATTCTTAACTTCATTATTTTTGTGCATGAAAATATCCATTCCTTATCACTTTCTAACAATCAAGGTCTTATTATGAAAGTTGATATTGGCAAAGCATATGACAGAGCTAAATGATGCTTTCTCCAAAAGATCCTTATATCTTTTGGCTTTAGTGTCAATGTGATTAAGCTTATTATGAAGATGCTTTCTATGCTAGTGAATGGGAGCTATACTAAATTTTTTTAGGCCCTCTAGGGGGCTGAGGCAGGGTGACCCCTTATCTCTGATTATTTTTACTATGATGGTTGACTATCTAGGGAGATATATTGGAAAGATGGTTTTGTAAAGGGGAAATTCAAGGTTTGAAACCCTCATCTCATCCACTTATATTCTCACAAAAAATTTGTGGATGATACCATTTTCCTTGGAAATGCTAAGGTTAGAGAGGCTAGGAATCTTAAAAAGGCTCTTAACTTTTACTCCTCTGTAACTACTCACTTGATTAATTGGAAAAAGAGTTCCTTAACTTTTATTAACAGTCTAGCTACTAGACAGGGTAAGATTGCTAACATTCTTGGATTCTCTATAGGATCTTTTCTGTGTACCTATCTTGGATTACCTTTGGGATTGAATCCTCCAAAGAGTTTTTGGGAGGATCTTATTAAGAAATTCAACAAGAAACTAGCTAGGTGGAAAGCTAATTTACTGAGTCAAGCTGGTAAAGTTACTCCCTCAAAGCCTATCTTTAGAGTATTCCTACGTATGCTTTGAGCCTTTTTAGGATCCCAAGAGAATTTGTTGATGCACTTGACAAAATTCAAAGAAACTTCCTTTGGTATAGGATAGAGGAAAATAAGAGAATGGATTTAATTTCTTGGGATAAGATTTTTAAACCTAAATTAGAAGGGAGTTTTGGTATAAGATTTATTAGTTAAATAGGGTTGGAGAGTCTACCATGATAACAAGGAATGGAGCTCTATCTAGAAACATAAGTACCTTTATAAGGCTCCTTCCTTTTCTTATTTTCTTTCCTACCTATTGTTTCTTCATGTGATATAGTGAGCTAAACATATTTTAAATAAAGGTTATAAAGGGAAAGTAGATAATGGGAGCAAGATAAGGTTTTGGGATGATGAATAGCTTCTAGATCATCCTTTGATTGAGGATTTTGATGATATGAATTTTGTGGATAGATGTAAATAGGTTTATGGTGAATATGTGAGGAATTATTGGGCTTAGAGTAAATGGGTCAATATTGATGACATTAATCAAGATTTTTCCAGTGTTCAGTTGGCCTTAAATGCTGTTAGCCTCTACCCTCAAAAATTAGATACTATGGTTTCTAGGATTGAACCAAGAGGATGCTTCAAGGTCTCTTCTATGTTCAAATTAGAGGATAGAGGAAATAATCCTCTATGGGCTAAAGCATGAATTAAAGGGCTTACAACAAAAATCAATGTATTTTTTTAGACTTTGCTTCAAAATAAAATCTTAACTTTGGATAACTTGCAAAAGAGAGGTGTCTACTTGGTGAATAGACGTTGTCTCTATAAGAAGGAATTTGAAGAGAGGACCCACCTTTTTAAAATTTTCATTTCATCTAGAATGTTTGGAGCCATCTTCTCAAATATTGGAATTTAGATTGGGTTCAACACAATGAAATTGATCTATGTTTTCAAGGTTGAACTTTTCCTACCAAGAATGATGATATTCATTTTCTTTGGAAGATTTCTCTACCTCATGTCTGGTGGGGAATCTGGAAGGAGATGAATAATAGAATTTTTAGAAATAAGGAGACTCCTGATTGGGTTTTAGCTCATAATATAATTAGATCTATTAAAGAGAATTTTAAAGCTTAGAGGAAATGCCTAATGAGATTCTAATAAGTAATCCGATGAATGCTAATTGTACTACAACTAAACAAAAGGATCAAAGAAAAAATGCTAAGTGGAAATATCTGTCTATGAGATAGATTAAAGGTAATTTTGATTGCTCTACTAAAGGGAACCTGAGAAAATGAGAATGACAATCTTTTCACTATGAAGATGGCAATAGAATTTGATTTTTAGAATCTTTGGTTGGAAGGACACTCTCTTAACATCATTAACATGTTGAACAACAAGAGTCTGATTACTTTGAGTATAGAGGAAAGTATATTGGAAATAAGAACCTTATGAACAAATTTGATAATGACTTTATTTCTCATATTTTTTGGGAGGGCAAAAAAGTTGCTGACTAGATTGCAAATCAATCAATCTATAGGGAAACTAGGTTGAGTTGGCAAGATGACTTGATCAAGGATGTTGAATAGACAACAATTGTTAATTATGATATGGCACATACTAATGATGGAAAGATCAGGCAAGATCAAGGAATTTATTGAGAGAAGTGATGGGTTTGTGGTAGATTGTTTGAGTATCCATAAGTGGTACTTTTTCATAATTATGGATTATACTTAGCATGCATGCAAGGTTAAAGGATTTTTGGAAATAATTAAAAATTTACTCTACTTTTTGGTGACCATTTTTCAGTCCAATTGTAGATGTAGAGCAGAATACAAGATGGAATGGGAACCAAGAAAGCAAGAGCCAAACAAATGCAAAGAATAGAGGGAGAATTCAAATGTTTGGTAAATACTGAAAGAGGGAAATTCACGACTTATATTGAGAAAATTCAAGGGTATAAGCCACACATTACAAAGACTTTCTTCAAGAATTGGAGTGAGGGTAGGATAATGTTGCATGGAGTTATCATGAGGTTTTTAGAAAAGTCCATTGCTGAGATTATGGGTCTTCCAATGGAGGGTCTCTAACTTAGCAAGAAAACTAGTATCTTGAATGTGACCTTCAAAAAATTTCCTAAAGCTGATGAGGAGGAGAAAAGGCTAGAGAAGAATGGAAATTTTTATGATCTAAGCTAAATAATTTTTATGATCTAAGCTAAATAAAGGTAATCTAGAGGGATTTTCTATCATGCATTCATGAGTATTTTATCCTTGATTGTACAACTAAGAGATTCCACAAGTTTCATTTTGTGTTCCTAAATCATTTTAGGTATAAAGATAGAATTTCCTTCCCATTCTACCTAAAGTACTCTATGATACAAAGCCTCCAAGCACATATGAAGAAGGATTCTCATCTTGTACTCCATGAGGGATTAATCCTTCTTATTGAAAAGTATTATAAAATTAAGCTTGTTAAACCCTCTCTAACTTTGGAGAAAAAAGGGAAAGTGTTTGGTAATGAACCCTCAAAGAAAAACATTAAAAGTAAGGAAGGAATTAGTGATAGTAAGAGCACCAAAAAGGGTCATAAGCGAGAGATTAAAACAAAGAATGTTGAGGAAGTGACAGATTCTGATAATTCTACCAAGGAAGACAATAAGATTAAAATAGGAGACCTTATCTTGAACCTGGAAGGCTACTTTGGAAGTAAGGGCATGTCAACTCGTAAGGACTAAGTGGAGGAAAGTGAAGATAGAAAAACTAAATGAAATGTTGGGTCTAAAGCTTTAATGGATGAGGAGGGGAAATAAAGTTCTTCTTCTCCTCCTAATACTAAATCCAATGAGGAGAATATGGACATTGATACAATAAATAAAAATGAGGGTAATGTCCTTGTGATGAAAGAGTAAAGCCTGAGTAAGGAGAAGGAAGAGGAGTTAAAGGAGAAGCAGGATGCTAAACTAACATCCAGGTATGTTGTGGTTTCAAAATGCACACCCCATTTCTCATAGAAATAGGTGTATATGAGAAATATGTTAGCAAGTAATACTAATCTATCAAAATAACAAAGAATTAACTAGCATAAAAACCATAACATATATGAGACACAAAGTGAAAACCCTCAAATGAGAATATGAGCCATGGAATGGCTCTCCCAATGTGAATGGTCACTTGATCTAGAGATGAGTCTAATGGATTAGTTTGGTATGTATGCTCAAGGTTCTCAAAACTAGCTTCAATGGAGATGAAAAATGGAAAATTGGTAGCTTTTTGAGCTCTCAATTTGGCATCATAAGGGTATGGTTAAGGGCTTTGGTTTCTCAAACTAGCATTATAATTTTAGCTTCAAGATTGTGATGAAATGGCTTGGGAGGGGATTGAATGTATAGGCTAAGGGCTTGAGGGATGGAGGGCTAAGATGGAAGGAAAGATGAAAGCTTAAGGAGGGCTAGGATGCACTCAAAAGGGAGCACATGGATTGTGCTTGTTTAGCACCAATCAGGGAGTGACACATGTCACAAGGTGAGTGGATGGAGGAAAGGGGAAGGATGAGTCAACAAAGGAGGCTCAAAGGATAATATCTTCATAAAGACCCTTCATTATGGCTTGTAAGAGCTTGTAAGAGTCTTTATGGCTTTTGTAAGAGCATTCAATGTTGGGTGGTTGGGATATTTTGGAGGGAGTTGAGATTGTTGACTTTCCTTGGCTTAGGAAAGTCTTAAGCTTGTTTAGGGAATGTGACAACATTAGGGGGTGGATTAGGCTTGTGTTTAGGATTAGATTAGGGATGTTAGAGATTTGCAAGTGGATGGCATTCATGAGGGTGGGTGAGTTAGTGACTAAGCTTAGTTAGTATGGGTGGATGGGGTGGATTAGGCTAAAAAGAGGGTTTAGGAATAAGTTAAGGGCTATTAGATTTGTGGGTTTTATTTATCAAATAGATTTATTTAATAAATGGGGATTTTGGAATTAGATAGAAGAAAAGGATTAATTGATAAATAATAGGTTATTTGATTTATCAATTAGGACTATAGATGATTAATTAAATTAATCAGCTAGGGGATGGAAAAGGATTAATTAAATAGGAATTTAATTAATGATGCCTTTAGAGATGGCTAAATTAGATTACCAAAGCGGTGTAATCAAATTTAGGTTTCTACAATAGGGACCCCCTAGTATAATTTTTTACTTCCCAGACCCTAATCAGTCTTTTTTAGGGTTGTCTATGTTGTTTGAGTCTAGCTTGGCCCTCTGCTTGAAAAGACCAATTGTTAGAAACTAAGGATTTCAAGTGTAAAATTGATTTGAGAAAGGAAAGGTACACACTAGCGCTCCTAGTGCACATGCCCACCTAGCACACGTGCACACCCCACAAGGTGTGCTAATTTGCTAAGTGCCTTAGTGTGGGAACACTTCCCTTTAGAAGTGCACATATGCAGGTGTGCATCCCCAAAGGGTGCACACTTACCTTTTCTCACAAAATCTAACAAAACTAAAAGTATTCACCTAAGTGAAAGTTGTGAATTTGTGCACCTATCCAAGGTTCACACATGTGCACCTTTCAAGAACTTAAAACTAACTCTTTTGCATCGTTAGGGTGTGCACATGTGTAGCCTACAAGGTGCACAAGTGTGCACCCTATATCAAATACATAAGAACACTTTACATAAAGTTAAGGGTGTGCATAGGTGTGCACCCTTAGTTTTTTCAATTTGCTTAGCTGGTTAAGTGCACTTGGTGCACACTCAAGGTGCATGAAAAACAACATATCAGAGGATAAAATGAGGTTTTAGAGTATTTTACAATGTTTTTGCATTCTTGGTCTAATTTTTTTATAACTAGGGTTTGTTTAGGTTTTTATTTTTCAACTCTCTAGACTAATGTTTTCTTATTTATACAGATAAAAAGTATCCTTAACTTGTTGGTGTCATAAATTTTTACCTAGAGCTCAGAATTCAAAACCATTTACAGCATTGGAAAAGAAGAACTAAAATTCTAATTTCAGTCCCTAAAACAACGAGCCTTTGGTTTCCCAATTTTAGGGATCAACAAAGGTTTTCAACATGAAATTTTGAGCAGAAGACCTTTGAAAAAGCCAGTTAAAAAGACCTAAAAAACTTGTAAAAATGTATGAATTTTTTTCAAAAATTTGATTGTTTTGGATAATCCGAATCAATTGGTCTCTGAACAAGAAGGATCAATAGTTGGAGAGAAGAAAAGATCAAAGATACAAAGGTTGGAAACATGAACTAGAATAAGTTCCTCATCTTATGCAACTGTTAATGAAAAGATTCAACACAGGTACCTTGGGATTTTAGAAGTAGGAGCTCAGGTCTATGAAAGTTTTTGGCTATAAAGAGGGTATAAATCATTAAGAGGATCAAACTAAGTACACAAAAGTGATCTAAACCCCCATTTGAGAAAAACCCAGAAACCATTTTCAAAAGCGAGAACTTTAATTTTTTTGGTGAATTAAGCACCTTGCACAAATTTCTCCCAAGGTGTGCAAGGTGTGCTTCTTTAGAGGTGCACTGACAGCTAACTACCAGTTCCAAATTTAGAGCTTTCCATGCATTGAAAATTCATTTTGAGGATAGTTTAACTCCTACAAACATCTGGAGAAAGTTGAGCTTCTATTTTTTGCATCTCCAATGACTCCTACATCATCTAATGGTTGTCTTATTCTTATTTTCTCATGCTTTCTTTGTTTTAAGACATGTAAAGGCTCATGCATCCATTAAATAATATAAATAAGGATGGAGTCCTACTAAGTACTAGTTAGAGATGTTGATGTCAGATGGGTTTTGACAAATGAGTGTCTACACACTTAAGTCATTTATTTAGTTCATGTCGAACAAGTAGTACATGCCAAGCATAACATGCATATAATAGAGCATGTCAAGCCCATAGTGAGTATCAAGTCACTCATTTCCTGAGTCCCTCAAATGCCAAGTAGAAAGTGTATGCCAAGTGATTCAAGAGTTGAGCAAGTAGTACATGCCGAGCAATATAGATGTCAAGTGATTCAGGAGCTGAGCAAGCAATGCATGTCGAGCAATACATATGCCGAGTCATAGTATAGAAGATAGCATATGCCAAGCATCAAAGACTTCAGATGTGGAGTGAGATAGTTTTGTTATAGTTGTTTGTAATAACACAAACAACTATGTAAATTTTTTTGAGCTGACTTAAAGATGAATTACGATATTTTGGAGATAAGGACAATCTTAAGTTGGATTCCAATGCAAATACATGTGGCCAGTCAAAAAAAGGGAAGGTTCAAGTAGAAAAATTGATGAATCAAAGCTATTGATTCATACCTAAACCTAAGTCACCCAAGTCTTCTTAAGGAGGGAAAACCCTAAACTCTCTAGAATGCAAAGAAGGTGTATGAAGGAAAGTATAGAAAGGTTTGTATGCACAAAAAGAGAATTCATGGTGGCTAAGGAGTTATAATTTGAGATTGCATTGTAGAATCAGTTAAAGGAGAATAGAGGAAGAGAAGAGCATACAATAAAGAGTCATCTGATCAACAAGGATCAAGAATACATTAGTTTAGAGGCAATATTTTATCAAGCAATCAAGTGCTAATTGTAGGATCATTGCTAAATCATTCTAGCAGGTGAATTAGTCAAATCTCTTAACAGACTAGTTCTAACAGGCTATATTAAAATCCTCTAACAAGGTGCTTAATTGTGAGTTGAAGTCCTTTAGCAAGGCACACTTCTAATGGGATGTTGAAATCCTTTAATAAGGTGAGACCTAATAGCCTTTGTGAGCCTTTAACAAGGCAAACCTTTCATACGGTAGATCATATCTCATGATTAAAACATTGTAACCTTCATTGGATACACTTTATTACTATAGTAGTGAAGATTTGTGGGTGTCATCCCCACACCAATTTTACCTTCTCATTGGATGGTTTTTGGGTAATCATATCTGGTGTTATATGCGTGTGAATGCTTATATGTTTACATGACTTAGATGTACATGTTTTACATGTTGTTCTAGTTTACTCATTGAATGTATGAGATGGATGTGTGTTGAAAGTTTCATTGGTCAAAGTTTAAACTACCAATTCACCCCCACACCCACCACCACCCCCCGCCCCCCTTAGAAGTTTACCTTTCCTATTGTAATTCCAACAAGAGAGTTAGTTTGTACATTAATAGAATTGTTTTATTAGTTTAGAAGCATATGTTTGCGTAAAGAGATCTCTTACTCTCAACATAAATTGAGGAGATGATTTCTTATAAATTCAAGAATGTACTATGTATTCTAGGCCATTATTTTGATGCAATAATATATGCTATTGGTGCTCTCATTTGGAGTGTAGTTATTCTTTCCTGAGTGTGTTGTATTTTGTGAATGTATGTTCATGGAGTGTAATTGATACAATAGTTTTATTGTGTTATTTTGATTGTAGGATCTTTTATTTCTGGTGTTTTCCATGTATTTACAAACTCCACTAACATACTTAGTTGGAGAAGAGATCACCATATTGTTCCTGCATAGCTTTTTGTCTTGCATGAGCTCACTTTTTGTGGCCTTACAATTTGATGAAAAGTGAAACATCTTATGGTTATTGAATTTCCATTGATGATTGCATTAGTGGAATTGAGGAAGTGTTGCTCCTATTTTCATTGGTTGCCTATTGATCTTTTCAAAGGCTTAACTTGTAGACGTGTTGTTTCTGTGGCTTATGTCTTTTGGGATTTACTTTTCAAATAATTTTCTTAAACTTATTATTACCTTATATTCATTATTTTCTTTGCTAACCCTTGGTTAAATTAGGAATTCATATAGTTGCATTGTTAAATTCCATTTCATTATAAAACAAAAAACATAAAAATATATCTCTTTGTGGTTACTTTGAAAATAGCAAGATTGGACATCTTACATAAATTGGTTTAGACTAATAAATCCCTCTTTGTGAACAAATACATTTATCTTCAACTAAGAGGATTCTAGTAGGTTGCAAGATTGCCTAGAACCTTGGAGTTGATCCCAAATTAACTTTTCAAGAGATGAGTTCAAAAGGATTCCTTCCATTAAGAATTGTGAAAATTATAGCTCAACATTATACAATGAAATCATGGTGCTCAACAAAAAGGTTGGAATCATTCAAAAAGAGTTAGACCATGCACGTGTTATGAGAGCCCACCTAGAGAAACTTGTCGAAAACATCCCTGACAAACTAAAGGATTATGAGCTAGAACTCCATCAACTTATTAAGTAGGGGGAGAATGGATCAATTCACTTCCAATTTGTGTACTACTGCAGCTAGTCTAGGCAAGAAAAGCAACGAGGAGATCATATCTCCAAACACTACTGTGATGAGGATTCTAGAAGTGCCTAGAAAGAGAATGAGGTAGAGTATGAGAAAAAATATTGTTGATGCTCCTAAGTTTCCTGTTTCTACCGTGATTGATATTATCTAGGCTACTGTTGAAGCTGGTAAGGAGGTGGAGAAGAGCATCATGGAACTAGTGTAGGTGTTGGTTGTGGTCGTTGGTGTGCTAGTTGCTGGTCTAGTTGGTGTAGCTAGTTTTATTTTTTATTTTTTCTATCTTTCTATTTTAACTTTAGATTTGAGGTCCTTGTAAAACCTGGGTGTGTTTGGTTTAAACTTGCAGTTTCAAGTCCTTGTAAAACCTAGTTTTTTTATGTTTTTTCTTTACTCTAGGTTTTAGATCCTTGTAAAACCTAGCTAGTTCTTAAAGTTGATCTTTAGCTTTTGTTAAAGGGTTTTGGGTCCCTTCAAAAACTATTTTTACTTCAATCTAAAAAATTTGGCATCCTTCCACAAGATCAATATTGTGACATTGATTTTGGGTCCTCTACATCCATGTTTAATGAAAAAAAGAACCTCACATGGGAGGACATGCAAAGAATGTAGTTTCAAACTACTTGCTCAAAGAAGGGTTAAATTTTGAAGATTCTATTTGGCACAAATCTAAAGCAAGAGATTGTGGACATCCTCATACTCCTTAGACTGAAGGGAAAATAAGGGATTTTGGAGTTCATCGAGCACCATTTCTTCCTAGTACTAGCAATATGTGCTAAGGATATAAAGATTGATTGGGCACAGATCATCTATGATGAGCTTGCATCATGGTTGACTTCTATTAGAGGATTTAAATAATTCTTTATGTTTTCTTACTTGATTTATACTTTGGAAAAACATCATTTGTGGCCTGGTGTTTCTAGCATCCCAAATATTGATGAGTGCACCAAGGTTTATGAATTCTATCCGCATCTACAACTCCAAAGGAGCTATGAGGAGTATGTAGTTCTCAATGATGCCTTTATAATGAGGTTGTGTTAAGAATTGCAAGGGTGCCTTGAGATAAGATTCTCACCAGAGGCAATTTTGGCTATAACCCAATTTGGATGCTCATTCATCCAATTTTTGAGCTTCTCCTATGAATAGGAGACTATGATAGATTTCCTAAGAGATTGCCTAGATATCCAGAGGACAAGGTAGTTCTAGTCGAGCTATGTCAACAAATCCTAGAGGTGAATACCTTTTGTTAAAGTGTTAAGAAGATTGTTGGGATTCCATTCCCTAATATGGTAGTCTTGTATTTGTGTGTCTCTAGGTCAGATGCTCAAAAGCTAGTAAAGATTTTTGAAAAAAAAAATTGAATTGGCAGATTATGATGTGCTCAGGCCTCAATATGATCTAGTGAATTTTGTAAGGGATCATCTAAAGCTGGGATATGCCTATAAGCATGTTCTAGATGTTGATGATTTCTAGTCTAGGTGTCTAAATGAGTACTCAACTTGGGAAAGATTTTGGTCAAGACTAACCATTGTTCAAATAAAGTTTTATAATGGCTCTATTGATGTCTTTGACCTCGCAAATGATGGAGCCTACATGAAGCCCACATCTTACAAGAAAA
The DNA here is from genome assembly GCA_028749045.1 of Cupressus sempervirens. Taxonomy (NCBI): domain Eukaryota; kingdom Viridiplantae; phylum Streptophyta; class Pinopsida; order Cupressales; family Cupressaceae; genus Cupressus; species Cupressus sempervirens. Next base: position 446,724,899 of record CM053787.1, read on the forward strand.
TCAAGAACACACCAATTCTATCTACCCCACCTACTGAGCCACTCATTGATACAATGAAGGTTCTCATGTGAGGGATAATCAAGACAATAGAAAAATGGGTGGAGTGGACCTAGGTAAGGAAGAAGAGGATTAGAGCCACTAGTTCTATAGATGGAGTGTCAACTAGGGCAGCCTAGTTAGCTGCAACAATAACTGCATGAATTGCCACAACATCAACATCTACATGGCCATCACAATCCATTGGCCAAGGAGGAGACCATCCTCCAAAAAAGAATGTGCCACTTACTCCAACCTGTGGAGTTGGACCTCTTCTAAACATTGGAAAGACTAGAGGAAAGGAAGATGATAATGATAAGAGGAAGGAACAAGAAAAATCTACGACCAAGCCATCATCCCCTATTCAAATCATTAATCTGGATGGAGATACCAACCCCATTGATGGTTATGATTAGGATGCATCTCAACCAAGGGATGCCTTAACCCTTTAAATAACTAAGGTAGCTTCCTTTCCCATTGCTTCTCAGAACATGCCTACTCCATTGATTCCAAGGAAGATATTCAACCCCTTTGCACTACAATCTGCTATCAATGTGCTCTCTACAGATTCTTGGATCAAAGAGACCATTGATAGGAAGAATAGGACATATGAGGATGTAGCCCCATCAAAGGACTTGATCAAAAAATTCACCTCCTCTTAGCCATCAAAGAAGACTAAGAAGTAGAAGACAATGACTGCATTATCTATAAATTTGAAACCTGGCCATATGCTAGTTGAAATTGTTGATCTTAGATTGGTTTTGACAATTGAGTGTCAACACACTTAAAATATTTTCTAAGTTCATGTTGAGTTAGTAATAAATTCTGAGTATAATATGTATAGATGCTAAGTTGAAATAAGTGTCAAGTCACTCAAGTGTCGAGCAAGTCAAGTGTCAAGCCAGAAATAGAACTATAGTATGTTCTAAGCATCAGTATTATCAAGTGTCTAGTAACATAGATTAGATCTAGTTGTCTGTGATGGCACAAAAAACTATGTAAACCATTTTTATGTTGATTTATGGATAAATCTTGAAGCTTTGAAGATAAGGGCAAATCTATTTGGATTCCCTATGCAATCAACATGCAACCAACCAAAAAATTGGAAGGGATTAAGTGGAAATATGAATGAATCTCAACCATAAATTCATACCTAACCCTAAGCCACCAAAGTCTTTATAAGGAAGAAGAAGCCCCAAAATTCAGTATGCATGCAAGCGAAGAGTAGAATGAAGAAAATGGGTGAATTGATCATAAAGAATTCAAGGTGATTTAGCAGAGTGAAAGAATTGCAGAATCAATTTACAGAATAGGGGATCGAGGATACATCATTGGCATATTAGATTAGAAAGGATTAAGAAGGATGGAATGGTGATTTGAAACTAGTAAGTTAAAGTTGTAAATCATCAGATCAAATGATAACTCTAGTGAATTCAATGCAGCAATTGCAAATCTAATTGAAAATAATTGAACACAAGCTAAAGAGATTAGAAATATCAAGTTGGAAAAAGAATCACAAGCTATAATGCTATATGAGGTGATTGAACAAAAGAAGGAAGTTGTAGAAAACAAGGCCATGATTGAAGAAGACAAAAGAATTTTGGAAAAAAAATTGGAGGAAAAGTCAATAGAACTATCCAGGATCTCAAACATGCAAATGGACACTCTAAGCCAAATGATGAATACTCATCATGAGTTGAATGTCAAGGAAATTGAAATAACCACTTTAAAGCTATAGAACGACGTGAATAGAGAAAAGGAATTTGTTGAAAGTTTCAACAAGCCAAATAAAGCCATCAAGTACTTTGAGCAACTACTAAAATCCCCTAGATCCAGTAGAGATACATTAGGATTGGGCTACATAAGCATTGAAGAAGGAGAATCATCCAAAGCTATTGAGGAAAGGAACAATAAAGGTAAAAACTCTAAACCTACTCATCATCATTGTGGCAAGAAAGGACATACAACTAATGTTTGTAGGAGCAAGAAAGAAAAATAGAATGGTAAGCCAAAGAACATGACTCATTATCACAAGTGTAACAAACAAGGTCATTAGGCACATGAATGCAGAATCAGAACTATGAATGCACCAAAATTTGAAGGACATTGCTAAAATTGTCAGAAGTATGGACATGAAGCCTTTGAATGTAGATCCAATTCCACATGCTCATCAAGCAACCCAACAAAGGTAAGAAGCTATGAAAAATCCTATAACTGGGATTAAAATACAAGATAAAGCTATCACTATTGTCAAGAATATGGGCATATACCTGAAAATTTTATTAGAACATACTTCAGTGGTAACTAGAAGAGATGGTTGAGTCAAATCACATGTTTTAGCTATCACAAGACTGGTCACATCAGCAAGCATTATCCAACTAGTTCAAAGGAACGCAATTCTAAATTTGACAAAGGTAAAGGCAAGATAGATGTTGAGGACATTAGGAATGAAATGAACAAAACATGGAAGAAGAACGATGCTAGGAGTACATCATATGGAGAAGGGATCACTTCACCCAATGGGTCAAGTGGTCACACTTCATCAAACTAAGAAAATAAAAGGAATGTAGGATTGATATTTAAAGTATTGCATTATACATCAGTCCCAAAAGAAATTAGCACTAAAATGATTCCATTAGCATGAATTAAGATGCAAGAATTCAAGGAAAATTCAAGGTTAAAATCTTCAAGTTTTTATGTTGTTACCAAGTATGAAAAATCTTCTATGTATGCCAAGTAAATACTAGTGTGTGTCGAGCTGTCAATCAAAGTCAGTTGGAGCCGAGTAAAGGTAATTCCAATAGCTATTGAGTGGTGGTAAAATCAATGGATGTTGAGTTTTATATTTATACACAACTAAGCATTAATTGTAGAGTTTTAAAGGGTATATGGTTTATTTTTACCTATTTTTCATCATTACAAACTCAAAGCAAGAACAAGTAGAGTGAAGAAGTGATCTACAAACTGGTTCAAAGAATTTGCAAGGATTTTTTGAATGATTAAGCCTTAGTTTATCAAATCTAAAAGGTATTCTTCATAAGCTGAGTTACACAATTTTTAAATTTGATAAAACCTAGTTTGTCAAAATGGCTTCTAGTTAAAAAAATTGTGAAAGAGAAAGAGGCATTTGACATTCAATTAGTTAGCAATGAAGTTAAACAACTAGATTTCAAAGCTATTCCAAAAGTTGCATATAAAAATGACCCAGTTATAGTGTTATCTATGATCCTGCCTAAGGTTATAATGGTACAAGATGTAATAAAGTGTTATAACTACAAAGTAGGAGCCATAGGTGACATGGAAATAAGACAAACATATGAAAAATTGTGTGAAAATGGAGTCTGAAGGAAGAATTCAAGATTTTGGAGAGAAAGGGTTTGACTCATGCCCTAGATTTTCACATAGTTTTTAAAATTGAATGGATTAAAATAGTTTGAAATAGAATAGATGATGGATGTCTATGGTTAGAGGATGGACCCATTAAAATTTCAAAGAGAATTTTCCATAGGGTTACTAGTTATCCAACCCTAGACCAGCCCAAGACATTAAGAAGCAACTCCAAAGAGGCAATAGAGAAAAACACGAGTACTAAGTCAAACAATTGTGGAATGACTATTGACATTGTTACAGATCCACTTCTTGATTTTGTAATAAGGGTCATATTAGAAAAATTCTATCAATCAAGCAGTTTAAACAATGTGCCCTATATAGCAATGGATGTTGGATACAAGATTGTCAAGAAGGATTATACTTATGATCTAGCAGAACTTCAACTCTAGCAAATAATGGAAAATCTTGGAGCTATTAGAAGGTCAAAGAGTGCTCAATGCATGTTTAGATCAATACTTGTATGCATGTTTTTCTATGTACAAAATGAGTTTCCATCTTTTGGTAAAGTAGGATGGAAGACAAATAGGTCAATTATTGTTCAGATCAATGAGTATATTGAGAAAATGGGAGAAAATTTTGAGTCAATTATGACAAGCTATTTTGAAACCTTCAAGAAGTCTATGAAGTAGAGGTTAAGGATTCCTATTTCCCTAGTTGAGAAATACTACAATGACATTTGTTTCCTTGTAGATATTGATTACACTTACATCCAAGCTATTGTACCTCTAGGGTAAAATGGCTAAGGCCCCTAGGCTATGAAATAAATGTCAATGAAGCCTTAGCTGCAATTATTGCAGTCCTTGCTGAAGAAATTGACAAAAGTGCCAAGATATTTGACAATTATGATGTTGTGAAGTAAAAGGTTGAGATGGAACTGAAGACAACCTCTACTTTGAAAAAGAAGGACAAAATTGTAAGGAAACTAAAGGAAAACTTTGGAGAAGATGCAGGCGATGATGAAGAAGATGAAGAGGAAGAAGATATGCAAGGTCAAGAATCTTTAGATTTAACCCAAGGCATGGGTGAAGACCAAGGAGAAGAAGGTGCAGAGGAAGCCCCAGTAAAGCCTCAACCTAAAAATAAGAAGGCTAAGGCATAGCGTATATCCAAACCAAAAGCAAAGAAGGCTACCAAGCCAAGCACAACAAAGCCAGTTGCCCCATTAATAAGGGCTAGTACAAGGGCCACTACTCAAAATGCAAAAGAGTAGACAAAGGAGAAAATAAATGCAACTGAACAGAAGGGCCCAGTGTAGAAGAAACAAAGGTTAAAGTACGTTGCACACCCTGAAATAGATGATGAAAAGATAAAGTTAGAAGATACAAGTTAGTTTAGGGTGGTAATTCATGCAACTAAATATGATCTTGAGAATATTTATGATAATGTTAAAGATAATGCAAATATGACAGGATTAAAGAACATTGATTTTGGAAAACTTTCTAGAGAAGAGAAAAACAAAGTAGAAGAGTCAGTGTATGCCATGATGTCTAAGTTCAAGAATACTCCACTTGAATTATACAACACAATTCCCAAGGAGCTATACACCCTTGTAGAAAATAAGTGGCATTATTGCTTAAACGTAGAGAAGAAAATAAGGGAATCAACCCTAGCCCAAGTGATGTCTAAACTAAAAAAGTGACAAATTATTAACGCAAATAAGAAGTATGGTAGCAGATTTGCACCCAAATATAGGGCATTCATCATACTCCAAAACAACATTGAAGATGTTGCAAATAAATCCACTCAAATGTGGAAACTGATATGTGGGTTAACAACTATCAAAGCAGGAGAAGAGGATCCCTTTTAGGAAAGAAATGATGGAGAAGGAGAGGAAGAAAAGGAAGAGGAGACAAAAAAGGAAAGGAAGATACCACTATGGAGGAGACAAAAAAGAAGAAAGATGAAATGGCCACAATTGAAAAACAAAAAGAAGCACAAAGTGTGTAAGACACAAAAATACCAGCCATGAGCCCTCCACATGATACAAGCACACCTACAAAAACCATAATAGTAAAGGATATTCCTGATAACTCACTTGAAAACATCAACCCATTAACTATAGAGGACCTAAAGAGAATCCTTGACCAATCCACGCTACAAGCTAGATTGTGTGAGAATCTTGTGTTGGTCAATGTTGAAGAGCTTCAGAAGGTAGTAGCTGATATAACAAGGGATAAGGTGAATAGACATGGACCACCTTTTTTCATCCCTTCAACTATTGGGTCTCAACCTTTAGTGCAAACATTAGATGATACATCTACAAAGGTTGACACTACTATAAAAGCTGACATGGTTGAACAAAAAACTCAGACTGCTCAAGAAGAGAAGGCTACAGAAGCACCAATAGGATAGATAGAGGTATCTATACCTAAAACACAAACACAAGGAGTAGGTTAGATATTAATGATTGATCAAGATAGAACTGAAGAAAATGACATACCAAACGAGAAGGAGCAAGAAGCCATACAAACATTGGTAAATTTACCAACATCTAGCACTCCAACTAAAGTCCTTCAAAGGTAGAGCACTGATGTGATACCATTGCTGATTTTAGCACTAGGCTCTAGCTCATCCTAGGTTGCCAAGGTATTTTTCGATGGAGATGTAATTTTAGATGAAGAAATAGTGATACCAAAATATGACTATGCAACCATGACACTAGAGAAAATAGGCATAATGCAAGAAGCCTTAGAAAAGAAGAAACAACAAGAAATACTCAAAAAATAGTATAAATAAAGGCAAGCATTACAAGATATTAAAGACATCTTTTTAAATTTTTTTAGCTTGCAAACACCTGATGAATTTAAGCCAATATTATAACAATTATTAGAAATTGGGGAACAGGTGAAAAATAAAGACTAGGAAGCCAATGTCAAACTAATGGAATGGTCTGAAAGAAAATTTCCATGGAAAGTCAATGGGAAAATATTAGGTGAAATAGCATTCTCACAAGTTGAATTGGCCACAAAAATAGAGAAAGTGAAGAAGGTACTTGAGAATATATTCTCATTGTACACAAAATTTTGTGATCCCACACTCTTCACATAGGAAAGAATCCATAAAATTTTGATTCTAGAGAACAATTTGAAACTATCAGGTATGCAATTACCTAAGAATCTAGCTCAAAGTGAAGCATTTCCATTCATTACTTCAAACACAAGTTAAGTAGTTGTGTTAACAGTAGAAGAGGCTAATAAAAGAGCCAAGTTGACTAACATTTAAGCCTTCCTTACCCTTCAAATGGAGACACTCCACAAGGAACTAGGATATGCAGAGACCTTCATGAAGAAAGATCCAAATCTCTTAACATCAGATGGACTAGTTCACCTTGCAACAAAGATAGCCGTCCAAATAAAATCATTAGATGTTACATTAGAAAACTAGGATGCTACTCTGATGATTATAATGGAAGTCCACAATAACTTTTTGGACAAATACAGAGACAATGTATAGACCCTTTGACATAAGTGTCAAAAAGGGGAAGATTATATAAAAGGGGGAGATACACAAATATACAAGGGGAGATATTAAGGAAAAGAGGGAGAGATAAACTAAAGGGGGAGAGCACACAAAAAGGGGGAGATTGTTAATCTCATATTGGTTTTGATAATTGAGTGTTAACACACTTAAGTTATTTACTAAGTTCATGCCAAGCTAGTAATAAATGTTGAGTATAATATGTATAGATGTTGAGTTGAAATGAGTGTCGAGTCACTCAAGTGCCAAGTAGATAGACCATGCTAAGTGATTCAAGTGCCATGTAAGTAGTTGATGTCAAGCAATTTAGGCATTGAGCCAAAAATAGAAGTATAGTATGTGCCAAGCATCAATATTATCATGTGCCAAGTAACAAATATTAGATCTAGTTGTTTACGATGGCATGAACAACTATGTAAACCATTTTTATGCCAACTTATGGATAAATCTTGGAAGATAAGGATGAATCTATTTGGATTCCCTATGCAATCAACATGCAACCAATTAGAAATTTGGAATGGATTAAGTGAAAAAATGAATGAATCTTAGCCGTAGATTCATACCTAACCCCAAGCCACCAAAGTTTTTATAAGGAAGACAAAGCCCCATAATTTAGTATGCATACGAGTAAAGAGTAGAAGGAAGTTAAGGGGTGAATTGATTAGAAATTATTCAAGGTGACTTAGTAGAGTGAAAGAATTGTAGAATTATTTTATAGAAGAAAGGATCGAGGATACAACATTGGAAAATCAGATCAGAAAGCATTAAGAAGGATAGAATGGTGATTTGAAACCATCAAGTTAAAGTTGTAAGTCATCAGATCAAACATTCTACTATTTCTTTCTAACAACTGTATCACCAGAGTTAAATCCTTTGGACTAAGGTTGACTTAACAGTTAGTACAAAATCCTTTAATAGGGTGACATTCCAAGTGAATGTTCTAATGTCCTTTATCTAGGGACACATCTAACATTGTATTAAAATCCTTTAATTGGGTGGGACTTAATAGTCTCTTGTAAGCCTTTAATAGGGCATGATTTTCACAAGATAGATCATGTTTTATGGTCAACTTATTATAACCTTAATTAGTGACAGTTTATTGTTGCAGTAGTGAAGAATTGTGGGTGTCATCCCCACCCCCATTTTACCTTCTCATTTGGAGGGTTTCTAGGTAATCATATCAGGTATTAAATGTGTGTATGCTTATTTGATGCATTTGCTTTACATTTCATTTCAATTTATTAAATGCATCTAATGAATGGTAAAAGAGTTTTAAATGCTTTAGTTTTAACTTCTAACTCAACCCCCCCCCCCGCTTAGAAGTATATGTTTCCCATTTGTAATTCCAAAAATAATTGTAGAGCCTTAGGAAGTAGAAAGATTTCATGATCTCTCAAAGGATGACTTCCAAATTAGAATGTTGGATCTTGGCATTCCAGTTCATGACCCCATGGTGAACATGTGGATGTCAACCAATGAGAAGATTGAGGACAAGATGTAAGAACTAAGAGTAGAAAAGGATGAAATCTAATTTCTTGGCATTTGTTGACAAAGCCATTGACCTGCTTAACTTCCAAGTTGCCAAGATCTAGGAACTGTCAGTAGTAGATGTAGTCATCAAGAGAGAAATGGAAAAGTTCGAATCAAGGGTGGCCATAATTGATGAAGTTATAGAAATGCATGATTACTGGATGATCAGAGCTGATAATATCCTCATTCGAGGTGTTGAAGAGTTGGATAAAGTAACCAAATCTATGAAAGCATATAGGGCTAAATCAATTACTTCTAAGAAGGCATGATGATTCTAATGCTTTTCCAGACATCTTTCATTCTTCCCTTCTCTTTCTTTTTTTAGAAATTCTTGGCATTTTTCTAATCTTTGTAATACAAAATTATTTGAGCTTGTCCTATTTTTATATTTTTCTATTCAAAGATGCTCTGTTGAGAAATCATCCAATGTAATTGGCCATTTTGAGAAGGCCTATAAATGTAACCTTTTAAGATGTAAATAAGATCGACAAAATTTACTTTGGGAAAACCCCTATAGTTGGGACTATTGTGTGAGTCTCTAAGTTCATTTTTAGGTTTTTTTTGTTCATTTAGTTTAAGAAAAATTTATGGAATGAATGTTTTAATGCTGAAAGTTGGATGAATGTGAATGAACTTGGTTTTATTTCCTTCATTCAATAGATTGTATTCTTTACTATTTTTAGAATAAGCATGGTTTCTGTTCATCATGGTCTATGTGTTTAGTTTAGTTCTTTGCATAAGGAAGATGGAAGCTGGTGTGGGAGCAACTAAGGAATAGATAGTCTAGGTATTATCAAAAGATTGACTAATTTTGTAATCCAAAAATTACTCACTTCACTATCTTTCCTTTCTTCCTGCTATTGTAGTCATTCCTACATGTTTCCTTTTCTTTGCATTATTAGTTTGAGTAGATTGCATATTGTGAGATAATCCCCTTCTTTGCCTGGGTTGTTTAAAGTGTTGAGCAACTTGGTTTCTTCCTCTTGTGATCTCTGATTAAGAGCATACCCCCAAAATCTGAAAGATAAATTCATTGCATATCTTGGACAAATAAGGGAGTTGTACCTTTCAATACAAGGGTCTTTGATAGATTACTACATTGACCCATTCTTTTGTTAACTTTGTATTTTCCATAAGCCTTTGGGAAATTAAAGAGTCAAGGTATAAACCAATATATCAAGGAAGAAAAATTATTAACCAAAAATATCAAATGTTATATATGATATGAATGCAACTATTTCTCATCAGATGGATACTCTAATTAAATAAGTTGCAAATAAAGTCCCCAGGTTAGAAATAATAAAATTGAAGGTAGTGGAAGATAATTATGAGCGGAAGAAAAAAGAAAAGATCTTGGATATAATAGAAAAGGATGAGGTGACATTATCTATAGAGATTAGTGAAGGAAAAAAATACATAAGGAAGTTGGAGAACTAATGATCAAAGTATCAAAACTATCATAACTCACAGATGATTTGAAGAAGTACAAATAGACAACATAGAAGGAAATGGATTCATTATCTAGAAAATTTGATCCACTATTAGGTTCAACAATGGAGCACTACTCTATGGTGAAAAGGATTACACTAAAGCTAAAAATAGATGCAATCAAATAAAAATAAAAGGGTGAATAAACTATTGGAGCTACAATCCTATCTATCATCTACATTGGAGAACATTAAGCAATGTATTAAGAATGCATAAATATTACTCAGTTTATTTGATATAAATCCATTGGATTCAATCGAGGAGCTAGTGGAAACTTGTTGAGTAACTAATTACCTTATCATACTTGAAGAAATACTTAGAGGAATCAATAGAGCAAGAACACACTTCAAATAAATCTTTGAAAAACTATGAAACACCTTTTTCATTGTTGAAAAAAGGGGTAGAAAATGATAGCAAGATAAATTGGCAAAAAGGGAAAAATAATCTCGAGAGTTGTGAGAGAAGATCAAATAAGTATGAAAAGATCAAGAAAAGATAAAAGGAAGAAGGAGACTACCCATACAAGGAGGTGTAAGATGAAAGGAGGATCTATCACAAGTAAGGTTTAAGAAAAGTTTTTCCATCACTGCCAAAGAGGGTGATTGTTGGCATTTGGCACTAACCAGAGAAGAGTGGTCAAACTCATTAGTCAAGAAAAATAGTCATAGATTATTAGTTGGTTTTCATTCATGTAAACTCAGTGATAAAAAGAGAGGTGATAGATGAAACTCCATAATGGAGGCAACTGACATGATCAATGATACTTACTCACAATTGGTAATGTAAGCAAAAGTGGTAGGTCAAAAGAGGATGCCAGGATCCTATGTTACATGTGACTAAAAGCATAATTAGATGATTGATATAACCAATTTAGTTGAAGATAAAGTAGTAATGATTAATTTTATTAAAAGGAGGTATTATTAAATTAAAAATTATAAGATGGAAGCAAGATAGGTGAAGAGGATTTGAGAAGGAATCTTAATAGATCAAACATGTTTTGAATTATCTTGGGAATTACACAAGAAGATCCAATTACAATCAAACAAAAATATTGAAAGTGTTTCAAGGACATAGATATATGAGAAGAGGACAACATACAAGCACATCAAGAATGTAATTTGAATGAATGATTAATATTAAGAGGCAAAATTAAATAAGCAACAAAAGGAACAAGTACATATAAATCAAGGACAAGTGATCAAAGAGGGATATAGTGAGAAAGTAAGTGGTGCACATAGAGAAAATTCTAAAAATAGAGATATAGAGGTGAATGCATTTCAAAAAAAAGATATTGACTAGAGGGAAGTTTTAGTGAGAGCATAGTGGGAAGGATCTGATAGACAAGGAGTGCCAAATATAGGTAATCAACTTATTGATACCTAACAATTTCAATGAGGGAAAACCCTTAAATGGGTGGACTTGAACCACTCTCTTTATGTAAATCCTTTAATAGGATAGACTATAAAAGGAGTTATAAATCATCTAACTAAGTTAGATCCTAATAGATCTTGTATTCCTGATAGTGTATAAAAAACTCTTAACATGGTGAACCCATAAAGGGTATTTGTAAGCTCCTTATAGGGAAGCATTTTAACTACAGTGAAAGAATTGTAGGTAACATCCTTGCTATAGTTGTTACCTTCTGACATGTGCTTCCTACATAACCAAAACACTAGTGTTATGTGTTGTGAGTAATTGGTGATATATGCTTATTATATTACAACAATTATTTGTTTTATATTTGGTTGTATAGTTTAACCAATGATTTAAATAAATTGATTACATATTGTATCAACCAACCCCACCTCTTAGCATCATTTCATACCAACAACCTCAATACTATTAGATCATAATCCAACCCAATTTTTTATAAAGATGAGGTGGAGGTGGAAGAAAAGGTTGAGAAGGTGGAAGAGAAGTAGTGGGCTAAGGATTAATCCTCATGGTGTGAGACACCAGATGATAATCCTTAGATTCACTAGAGTCCCTTTAAAATTAATTGGGGAACAACCTTTAAGGGTGATGAAAGATTTATTTGATGAAGGGTAACCCTTGAGAGTGAGAATATTTTGAGAAACATTAACTTGATTAAGGTCTTGCTTCTCCATAGATGCATCACTAGAAGTAAAATCATTAAGGAAACTTACATGATCATCTTTTCCTAAGGAATCCTTATAATAGGGATGGTATATTTCCATCAATGGTTTCTCACTATTAGGAGAATCAAATGAAGGTAAGGTCACATTGATGAAAATATTTATAATGTTTTCCTCTTTCTCTAAAATATCACTAAGAGAAGGATACATATTAGTAGAAGAAGAAACATGAAGCTTTTTATGTTTAAAGGATAATGTATCAATCATGTTAACTCCTTTGTGAGGAAGAAAATTGTTAATATTAGTATCAAGAGGTTGATCCCATATAGTGTATTTATCAATGAAAGACTCATATATATATATATAAATCACACCATATAGGAATGGTCATGAATTGAAGTGAGGCCCATTAATGGGAAAGGATTCAAAGTAGGACTACCTTCAAGAAATACATCCTCATAGTCAAGACCTATATTAGGAGAATGGAAAATATCAATCCACTACTCATCTTCATATGGTAAATCTAAGTTGATAGGAGGGTGATGTTTAATGTCAAAGATAAGGGAGTAATGTTTGGAAAATTCTTTTTCAATACGAGAAAAAGATAAGTTTATAAAGAGTAGATCCCACTAATCATTGATTCATCAAAATGTATAAAAAATCCCATAAATATTTTAAAAATAAAGCATTAAAAGTAAATACTTATGAATGTTGCAAAATCCATGAAAAAAAATTCAAAATGCTTCTAGATGTACAATAAAGAACCTAAATTAAAGAGGGAAATAAGGGAGATTAAATGATCTAACCCTAAAATCCACAAGAAGTAAATATAAAAGAAGAGAAAGTTTATGAAAGATCTAACTCCAAAAGAAAGAGGTAAGCTGAGGGGTTCACCAAAAGAAGGAAAAAACCTCAAAAAATCTAACTCCAAAAAGAAGGGGGGACTTGTCAAGTTCACCAAATTGTTTGGGATAAAAGGGAGGGATTGGAATAGGACTGTAGGTCTCCACAATTCTGGGCCACTAAGCCATTCAAATAAGTAAGAAATGGAAAGAGGGAAATTTTCAAATATGATTCCACTTATTATCAAAATTAGATTAGAATGAGCCCAAAGGAAGAAGGTTGATAATACTAGGTTTAAATTATGAAGGGGAATGTAATACAAGGAAAAGTACTCTTTGGACCTTACTAGGATAAAGTGAATGTAAAATTGAACTAATTACTTAAATAATGTAAATCCAAATGCTACATGAATATAAGTAGCCCAATAAAGACATAGATCTATAGTAAAGATATGAAAGGAAATAAAATATGAAAGACTCACCTTGAAATGTATAGAGGAAGATGTATTTTAGCTCCAAAACTTGTGGATTTGAATTATTTTTTGAATACCCATCCATAGATCATGAAATAAAATAATGAGAGGAAAAAAACCCAAAGATCTCCCCAAAAAATGGCATTGAAGGTCTAGGTAAACTTGGAACACCAACCTACAACTAGGTTGATATAATCCAATGAATTGGAACAAAATTCTCTAGAAACCTCCTGAAGAGTAGGTTCTAAATCTATATCCTTTGATTGGTATCAAGGTTGATATAGCATAATTAAGATATAGATCCAAAGTAAAGATATGAAAGGAAATAAAATATGAAAGAATCACCTTGAAATGTGTAGTTTTAGATGTATTTTAGTTCCAAAATTTATGGATCTGAATTATTTTCTAAATACTCATCCATGAATCTTGGAATAAAATGACAAAATGAACAAAACCTAGAAATCTCCTCGAAAAAAGGCATTAGAGGACTAGCTCAACTTGGAAGGGATTCCTAAAACTAGGGTGATGTAGTTCAACAAGTTGAAACAAAATTCTCCATAAATCTCACGAAGAGTAGGTCCCAATGTTGACATATTAGTCAAGTTTGTTATTAGTGACATACACTTATTCAGATTGTAAGTATCTACCGAGCTTATTGTATAGTTTATAGTGTTAACCAAGCATTTTAGTTGTTACTAAGTTCTACAATTTCTATCAAGTCCTTTGGACAAATTCCAATGTTTACCAAGCAGTTGCAACTATTGTGAAGATTAGTAGTGTAAACTGAGCATCTTAGTGCATGCCAAGTTTACCAATGCAAACTGAGTTGTGCAGTGCTTACCAAGTTCACAGTTGATGTGATGTGAGTCTAGTGTTAACCAACCTACTATGAGTTAACCAAGTGACTTAGTTTATATCAAGCTCATGTGGTGGTAGTTTTCACCAAGCTATGTAGTGGTAACTAAGTTATTTAGTTTATATAATGAGTTTTACAGTATTTATCGAGTCACCAGTGTAGATCGAGTTCAAGAGTACTTGGAAGTGATTAGGAAGGACCGAGCTTGTACGTCTACCAAGTGCATGATGATGCCAAGAATTTATAGTGGATGTCAAGTATTAGAACCTCACCAAGTCAGTCTTCAAAACTTGAGTGTCTATATTTGAGCCAACTTTGTAATATTTGTGTAAACTTGTATTATGGCTAACTTTGTAATTGTATAATTGGATTGGTATATATGTAATGTATTATATCACAACCAATGTGTGAATGTGTATATGAATATATGCATGGAATCAATGTGATAATTAGAGAAGAGCAAAAACTGCAAACTACAAAGGCTACAATAGTATAAGGAGTAGAAAAGATTCATCTATCACAGCAAGGTGATTTGTACACTTAAAGGAATCTCATTCAACAAACCAAGTTGCAGATAAAAGATCAGCTATTGCTTCATCCTAACAGGTTGATTAGTCAAATCCTTTTACGAGGTAGACCTAACAGTCTTTTTCAAATCTCTTGACCAAGTGCATACTTCATTGTATGTTTGTAAATCCTTTAACAGGTGGACCTAGTAGTCCTTATTACTCTTAATAGGGAAGATCATTAGAAGTGATCAATGTAAGCCTTAATGAGCCAAATTTATAATGTAGTACTAAAGCTTGTGGGTATCATCCCCACCCCAATTTTACTTTCTATTTGAAAGGTTTTTGGTTCACCAAATCTTTGTCTCAAAAGTGTTATGAATGCTTTCATGTTTTTAGTTTCTCATGCATGCATATTGGATTAATTGTTAATTGATTTAAAGTTGAAGAAGTTTTAGAAGTTACTAATTTACCCCTCGCCTCTTAGTAACTTAGCCTTTAAGAATATTTCTAGCAATAGATTATCTCCAAAAATTGGTATCAGAGTATTGTGGCTCTCAGGAGAAAGTTTAATAGCTTGAGCAAAGATCAAGGCCATGGAGATATTCAAACTTGACAAGGCTATTGACAACAAGAAGCTAGATTTGGAAATGACTATTGCCCAACTCAAAAAAGAAAAGGAGAAACTCTCTCAATCCTTGAAAAGAAGAAAAGAGCTTTCAATTCAAATGAATGATCATCTCTACATTTAAGAAAGAATTGGAGACTATCATTCAAATAATCTAGATGAAGCCAATGAAACAATCAAAGAACTCCTAGAAAAGAATGGTTCACTACAAGAAGAAGTAAGAAAACTAAGAAGAGAGCAAGAAATTCAGTTAGTAAGACTATGTGAAGTCATGGAAGAGAAGAAAAAGATAAGAGAAGAGATAGAAGGAAAGAACAATGAAAACCAACACCAATCCCTTCAGTAAGTAGACTTCATTGATCAAATCTCCAATGCAAATGAAGTAATCGTGAGCCTAAGATTTGAAAATGAAAGATTGTGGAATGATCTAAACTCTGAAAGGTAAATTAATGAAAGAATAATGAAGTCCCAAGCAAAAATGAATTAGGTGAATGAGAAAAATCCCTATAGACAAAAAGGAAAAGTAGGAATTGGATATACAGAAGAATGAGAATCATCCAAGAAGAGAGCTCAAAAGAATCAAAGACCTACTTGTAATCACTGTGGCAAGATAGGTCATACTTCAAACAAATGTTGGAGCAATGGAAAATGTTACAATTGCAATCAGCATGGTCATAAGGAAAATTAATGGAAAAAGAAACCAAGATTTGAAGACAAATGTCACAAATGTAAGAAGCATGGGCACAAATCACCAAATTGAAAAACCAAGATATTGAATCTAGCAGAATGAACTGTGAAATCTATTTTTGGTTGGGACTATAACACCTAGTGCAAATGTCATTACTATCGAGAATTTGGACACATTGGAATAAATTGTGTAAAGCATCATTTGAGGAAAAGAAATATTACTAAAAGATGTTTCATTTGTACAAAACTTGGTCATCTTGCCGAGAACTATATAAATACTAGTAGACTTGAAGATGAAAAGAAGAAAAAGGCTAATAAATTCCTAAAATAGATGAGACAACAATGGGTTCCAAAGTCTATAGAGAATGCAAGTCCAATCAATGATGAACAAGTTACTTAAGAATTGGGTGGCTCCACAACTTCTACTTGATTTCTCAAAGGAGAAACTAGGACTAGGCTATCAAAAAAGATATCCAAATCAGTTCCATTTGAAAGGACAAAAAGATCCATATCTATATTCAATATACAAATGGTACCAGTCACTACCGAGTTACTTTCCTTTCTGAGTGAGGTTGGGTCACAGACTCTACCGAGCTAGGTCAGGAGTAACTAAAATTTCATATGGTTGCCAAATGATGGAAGACTCCACTAAGTAATCAATGCAAGGAAGTGAATGACAGTTTATCAATTTGATCTACCATCCATATTGAACATTTATGGTGAATTTTGATAAAAGGAATGGAAACAAAGTCATTTTTACCATGAATTTTTTAGAGCTATTATGCAGAGCGATCTTTAGAGAATCCAAGCGATTTGAGTGAATCGTTACCAAAAGATTTCAAATTCTCTCAAAACCTATTGAGTCAAGATGGTATCCAACAATGGCAAGGAAAAGTGAGGTTCAGACATGCTAGTTTGTGGTGAACGAAAAGCTCAAAATTTTAAGCTCACTCCTACAATCGCTGAAACCCTAGATCTAAGTGGAGCGTAGTCACAAATCCTTCCAAAGGTACTATTAATTAATGAGATTCATTCTCACTTTAAATGCATGAAGAAGATGATTCATAGAATCACTCATCTCCCAATGTTAGCTAAGGCTAAAATGACCAAAACCCTAGGTCGGGCTGAACATGGGAAGAAAACCCTAGTAGAATGGGATGGTAGAGGCATTAAGATAAGTAGCATGACTAATATGGAATTAAAGTTTGGTATACATATCATTGCACATAAGATATATATCTCTAGAAATTTGAACACTGTGTCATGTGAAGCAATTGACCTTGAATACAAGGTAGTGAAGAATAATCTTTCTCTTGACCTTGTCAAGCTTCTATTGAAGCAATTCAGTAAAAACATGGAAAGCATCTGGATGTTAGAGAAAAACCTATTCAAGTTTGGTTCTCTATTGAATTTTTTATTCTTTTATGTATAGAAATTCTTCCTTTCAATAGGATCAGTTGTATGGAGAAAAGATGTGCTAGTTCTCTACCAAATTAATGAATACATTGTTGAGGCAGGAGAGAATTATAATAGTATCATGGATAACTATTTTGATTAATTTAGAGAGAAAATGAATAATAGATTCAAGATTGCAAAGAAATTAGTTGAAGACTACAAGGATGATGTATGTTTCAAGGTAGATAGTGATAAGGTATACATTCAGGCAATTAGGCCTAGAATTGCATGGGTGAAACCTATTGGATATGAGGTTAACATAGATGAAACTAAGGATATTATTGAGCCACTTATAAATGAACCAATTGATCCCAAGGCTGCATATTTTGGTATATATGATGAAGCTAAAGCTAGGATAGAACTAGAGATCAAGCTCCCTCAGGAAGTAAACAAAGTCAAGAAAATAATTGCCAAGTTGGAACTAGTTCTACTCTTTTGTTGACCAAGGGAAAAGGTGAGGATGAAAAAGTAGAGGATGAAGAAGAATCAGAGGAAGAGGAACCATTGAAGAAGAAGGAAAAGGTAATCATTACCAAGCCTACCAAGCCATCAACTACTGTGTTTACTAGAAGATCCTCAAAGAAGAAGGCTAATGAGGAAAGAGGAGATATAATATTTAGAAAACCTCCACCTACCTTCCAAGATAGATTGAAATAACTATAGGATGGGGTAGCTACAATTTTTTTTAAAGCATTAAAGTATGAAATTAGGATTGAGGAAGAATAAAAGTAGATTGAAGACCTTGTGATGGACAAAATGGGTAAGTGGAAATACTCACCAAACCAGCTTACTTCTCAGCTTCCTAACATTTTGTTGGATAAGATTAAGCCAAGATGAGAATTTTCCATGCAAAATATAAAATACATCTATGGGAAAACCCCGAGGCAGCTTATGCCAAGCTTAATAGACAAGGAGATTAAGGAATCTCTAAAGAAAAATCAGGAGAAATTAACTCTGAAATTCAACACTTGTCTAGTTTTGATAAAAGATATTGAGCATGTTGTAAGGAATGAAACTAATACATAGAAGAATATATATCTTCTTCATAAACCAAGTGATTTTTTTGTTGAAGTGAAAGATGATGATGATGATGATAAAGAAGAAAAAGATGTAGAGGAAAATGTTGAAGAATCAACACATTTTGATAACATTGATGATGAAGATGAACAAGAGCAAGAGGCTAATGAGGAAGAAACTAACCTGGTCAAGATTGCTACAATAGTTGTTGCCTCAGTTCCTCATTCTCCAAGTAAGGTATTGAAAACATCAAGCATGCAGATAGTCTCTACAGGATTGACTATGACTAGCACTCCAAGCATGACCAGCCAATCAATCTTTGCACCAACTTAGCTTAGCACATCATTGACTGAGCACTCCAAGCATGACCAGCCAATCAATCTTTGCACCAACTTAGCTTAGCACATCATTGACTGAAGTGACCTCCACTTCATCTACTGAGCTACAGATTCTTCCCTCTTCTACCTTGTTGGCTACATCAATTTTTGATACAGTAATTTTGGATACATCAATTTTGGCTACTATAGGTATTTCTATAGGTACTAGTACAAGTACTTCAACAAATGCAATATCATTTTTTTGGCTAGTCCTATTATGTCTACTATTGTTTCAATTCCTAGTAAGAAAGAAATAAGTGTAAGGATAGTTGAGACCAAGTCTCAACCAAGCACAAAATTTTTGGGCCATGGAAAAGAAAAGGAGGAAATAGTGATCCCAAATTGGGACATTTCCAAACTCGATCTAGATCAAATTCAGACATTTGGTGAACTTCTCCAAAGAAAGCCTAGTAGAAAAGACTAAGAGAAGAAAGGGACAAAGAATTCAAAATCATTGAAGATGCCAACAATATTTTTGCAGAGGCTATAGGTATAGAGATTGATTCATCTCAACCAATTTTTTTCAACTAGCAAAGGCAGTCCAGATGTTCAATGAAGATATAGATGGACAAGATAGATTATTGTAGAAGGCAAAGAAAAAGTTTGAAAATAAGGTGCTAGAGCACATTGCTTAACAAATTACAATTTATCAAGTAGAACTCTCTACTATTTTGGGATCTCTGGAAATGTCATGTACAAATGTATCATTACTTTTTGGTAAGTTATGTGATGTTTCAAATTTTACTAAGGAAATAAAGGACAAATTGTTCAAGATTGATGAAGACATTAAGGCAAGTTCTCAACAGCTTTAGCTTGACCCAAATTCAAGTTTTGAACATTTCAATAAGATTAATTTTTTGACAGATTTACAAGCAGAATTGCTTAGAGAAGAGGCCAAAATCATATCTACACTAGTAGATATTTAGAACATGATTCTTCCCAACATGAATGCACTACAAAAGCATATTGCACATTCAAAACCCTCATCCATGACAACAACTTCTCCATAGCAGACCACATGATTGAGTTTTCAACAGAAGTGTAGATTGCACTACATACATGTAAGGTATTGTAGGACAATTGGGAGAAAATATTGGCTATAATACTCAAAGTACATTTAGACATTTTGTCTCATTTTGGCATTAATACATAAATATATAGAATAAATCTTTGGCACTATTGTCAAAAAGGGGGGAGAAGATATAGAGAAAATATAGAGAAGACATAGAAGATATAGAGGGAGAAGATATGGAAATAACGAGTTATGGGGGAGATAATGTAAGAATTGATACATAAGCTATAAAGGAAATAGGGGAGATAGATGTGAGATAAATGTATAGCAAGTATGTATAGTATACTATATAGGAGCCTTACCTTGTACAGATATATATCCTACAAAACCAATTTTGAAAAATCTCAAAAATAGTATACTCTACTGAGCTAGAATTAAAAGATGATGGATAAAGATATTTAGAAACTTTTTTTGAATTTAGTTTTGGCTAATAAGTGTTTTTGTCATTAATGCCAAAGGGGGAGATTGTTGACATATCAGTCAAGTTTGTTATTAGTGACATACACTTATTCAGATTGTAAGTATCTACTAAGCTTATTGTATAGTTTATAGTGTTAACCAAGCATTTCAGTTGTTACCAAGTTCTACAGTTACTACTGAGTCCTTTGGACAAATTCTAGTGTTTACTGAGTAGTTACAACTATTGTCAAGATTAGCAGTGTAAACCAAGCATCTTAGTACATGCCAAGTTTACTAGTGTAAACTGAGCTATACAGTGCTTTCCAAGGTCACAGTTAATGTGATGCAAGTCCAATGTTAATTGAGGTACTCTACCAAGCTCATGGTGATAGTGTTTACCAAGCTATGTAGTTGTAAACTAGTGATTCAGTTTATATGATGAGTTTGACAGTATTTACCGAGTAACCAGTGCAGATCGAGTTCAAAACTACTTGGAAGTGATCAGTATGGACCAAGCTTCTATGTCTACCGAGTGCATGATGCTGGGTGTTGACACTAGATGCTGAGTATCAAAACCTCACTGAGTTAGTCTTTAGAACCTGAGTGTCTACATTTGAGCTAACTTTGTAAAATTTGTGTAAACTTGTATTGTGGCCAACTTTGTAATTGTATAACAGTCTTTTGCAAATCCCTTTACCGAGTGCATACTTCATTGTATGTTTGTAAATCTTTTAACAAGGTGGACCTAGTAGTTCTTATGCTCCTAATAGGGAAAATCAACATAAGTGATCAATGTAAGCCTTAACATGCCAACTTTATACTACAGTACTAAAGCTTGTGCGAATCATCCACACCCTAGTTTTATTTTCTATTTGGAAGGTTTCTAGGTCACCAAATCTTTGTCTGAAAAGTGTTATGAATTCTTTCATGTTTTCAGTTTCTCATGCATGCATATTTGATTAATTGTTAATTGGTTTAAAGTTGAAGAATTTTTAGAAGTTACTGATTCACCCCTTCCCTCTCAGTAACTTAGCCTTTAAGAATATTTCTAGCAATAGATTATTTCCAACACCCAGATCTATATAAGCTCTGATTGGTATCTTGTAAATAAATAAAGAAAAAAAGGGTTTTGGCAGTTTTGTTGGGGGAGGGCTTTCCTTTTTCAAGCCCTAGGTTAAGGAATTAAACACAAATTAAAAATGTAAATGTAAAGGGAACAAGATAAATGTAAATATTCACCTTACTTGTAGAAACCCTTGTCAATAAGGATTTATCATGATATATGTTGTAGATCTTGAAATCAGTATGAAGGAAGTAAGATATCTCCACAATTGCAATGGATAGACCATATCCACATCACATAGCCATGCATGTAAATGTGCACTAGTGAAGAATATAATAAAAACCTCAATGCAGATCTCCTCCCTTGATGGAAAACATTATGTTATATCCTGAAGAGAAAATGCTAACAAAAGATCGTTGAATGCTTAAAGAAACTTTCTTGCTTGAATGCTCACATGCTTGAACTCCTTGCCTAATTTTTTGATTTCTTGTGAAATTATTGTGATAAATAGATGAGATATGAAAATGAATCTTTGCACCTCTTTTTATACTATTTTTTGAGAAGGAAAACAACTAAAGCCCACAGGAAAATTAACTAAACTGACTGGCAAACTCAAGCTTGGGGCCTAAATCCTACAACCATCGGGGACTAGGTGGACCTAGGTTAACATAGTCTTGGACTAGGTAAAATTTCATTGACCTAGTCTAGATGAGGTCACACTAGGTTGACCTAGGCCCAAAGGACAAGATAGAAAGGTCACATAAGGTCTAGAAGGGGCTGCATGTGAAACTAGAAGATAACATACACATTAGGAAATATGGTAAAAAAAATAACAAAATGATAGCTAGAAGACCATGTCAGAAGGTGAGAGATGATAAAGAAGCATGAAATGGAAGGGGATAGGATAAAAAGAAACATCAAGAATAGGTAAATATATGGTTTGAGAAAGGACTAAAGGAAAGGCTACTAAAAGGTCTTAAAATGCAAGTGAATCCATTTTAAGATGGTACAATTGTCTCTCCTCATTCATATTTGGAGCCCTAATATATGAATTAAAAAATTTAATTCTCAAGCCTACTTCTATCTTGGCTTCTTTTTGTTGTTATGCACCACTCTTGTGAGATGTAGCTTGTTCGTACAAGAGTCATAGATGTTTAGTGTCCTCAATACTTTGCATTGTTAGACATAATTTAAATTCAAATTCTTTGACTTCTCCTTGATATGAAAAATCCATCACCATTAAGTGCAATGATGAGTGTACCTCTACCTACCTCATAACATGTTAGTCATGGGTATCCTACTCCATGATTTCCTTGTTGACTTGACCAATCCATCCTATGTGATTATCGATCACTCTAACTTCCTTTCATGGTTGAAATCCTTTAGTAAATTCTTGCTAGCATGAAGGTTGATGGCATTTCTATAGGGGAGTATCATATCTAGAGACATAAATCATAGCTTATTTTTTGCATTTATTATAGTGTTTATCATTGATGTCAATACATACCTTATTCTCTAAAGATTACTAGAATTACAGAGGAAGAATTGTTTGGTATGCTCAATGGTCAATGATTTTGTATGTGTGATCTTTGACATATGTTTAGAGATTCTTATAGATGGCACAATTATGTGTGCAAACACATATTTGGAGACATGATAGAGTTATGCAATGTTTTATGAAGGTAGCTTTCAAAGAGTTTCTAGAAAGAGGGTACTGGTAAATTAATTATATCTTTTAACAGAGATGAAATCTATTTAAGTGATCTTAGAGGAAGGTAAAATAAATGTTGAAGATGCTATGATCTAGATGGAAAAAATTAATTTTCATTTTGTGAGGTTTGGGAAGATTATTCAAAAGATGTTTCTCTCTGAGTTGACTATTGCAAATATCTTTGAGCAAGAGTATAAGTATGATGTAACATGCAATGTAATATCTTAAGGATGTCCTATATTATTATTGTAAATTGAGAAATCCTAAAGGATGACTCAATATTTTTTTTAGAACTTGGTATAAAGGAAATATCATTTCCTTGTGGATAGGTATCACTGTGGATGTTTTATAATCATTGAGATTATTTTGGTTGTTATAAAAACATGGATGTGAATTCATATTTGATCAAAAAAGAGATTAATGTTGAGGATTTAGTTTGAGCTTCAATAGAACTACATTGGAAAATGATTTGTTGTTTATTAATTTCAAATATCTTGGGTATTCTTATCTAGAAGACTATCTAGTGAAGACTAATTTTGAAGCTATTTGGATAGTGGGTTCAGTTGTCCTTCTTTCAACTCCTAATAGGGTTGGCACAACTCCTAACAGTGTTGGAACCTCCTAATAGGGATTCAAAATCTCCTAATATGGAGTCGTATATAGTAATTGTATTTCATTGGCTTCTAAAAAAGTCTATGCTTTCACAAGGAACTTTTATATTAGTACATCATCTTGTGGGCATCATTCCCACCAAGGTTTTCCATAGTAAACATATTCAGTGTTATTGTGTATGGTTATCTTTCTATGCTTGTTACATCTATTGTTTACATATTTTAGAATAAATAAAGTTTTTTGAGAATTACATCACTGATTCACACCCCCCACTCTGACCCCACCCTCTTAGTTATCTTGGTGGACTTTAGTTTCTAAGAATACATATTAAAGAATCATGTCCTTGAAGAAAATTTTTAACTACTTGAGAGGATCCATGGCTTTTAATTTTAAAAAACAAAGTATGAAGTTTGATGGAATGAATTATGACATATGAGAGGAAATTATGAACACTCACCTATTATGCATGGGTCTAGAATATGGGATAGTTACATAAAATGCAAAGCAGGTGATAAAATAAAATAAGCTTGAATCCTACAAAGAAAGTTAAAAATACATTTTCATGCAAAATATGCTTTCTAGAGAAGCAATATCGTCAGATCTTCCCAAAATAGAATGTGGAGAGGTAAAAATTTTACAACTTGCTCATGAAATTTGGAATTCTTTACATAAAATACTTGAAGGCGATGATCATCCTAAGAAGGCTAGATTATAGAGTTGGATATGTATGTGTCAAGATGCTAAGATGCATGAAGATGAAAATATAAGAGGCCACTTTGCTAGAATATTAGAGGTTGTTGTTAGAATTAGTAGTTATGGAAAATCTAAGACAAAAGATTAAATTATATTGGAAATTCTAAAGACTTTGGCACCTTCTTTACATTAGAGGGCACACATGATTGAACAAGTGATTGTTTGTACACCTAACTTTACAAAGGAAACTATTCTTCTAAGATTCAAGTCATCTAAACTATAGATGAAGTAGAATGAAGAATTACCTAAATTGGAAACAACTTTTAATATATAATGACATACCTATATTCACAATAAGCGCAAGTACAAGTGGAGATTATGCCAGTAACAACCAAACAAAATAGGTAGAAGATAAGAAGATGGAAGAATAAATTTCCCTACTTATTAAGAGAGAACCTAAAGGTAACAAAATTCTTGTTTTTTGGACATGTAAAGAACTTGGTCATTATTCTTCTAAATTTCCTAAAAGAGAAAAGAAGTTTAAACCTAGTAAGGCTCACAATTCAAGAATACCTAAGAATTTATTTTATATTGATAAGGATGGTGAGGTTGATTTTAACATGGTAAATTTACTAGATGATAATGATAATGAAGATGATGAAATTGGATTTGATATTATTAAGGAATAAATCCTTGGGAAAGAAAAGATATAAGAATAAAAAGAATTAGCATCACAAATTGAGAAGAAAAAGTTTAATTGGATTATAGATAGTGTTTGCTCTCATCATATGACTACATATATGAATAATTTTTTTGAGTTCAATAATTATAATAGATAAGTAGTAGGAGTTGGAAATAATGCAACATATCACATAAAAGTGAAATGATCTATTACACTTGATGGAAAGACTAAAACTGAGGATATTTACTTTGTGGACAGTTTGAAACATAATATTTTGAGTGTTGGACAACTTTTTGATAAGGGATATCAATTGCAACTAACAAACAAAACTTGCATTATCAAGGATAAGAATGATACCTTAATAGGTACATGTATAAGGACAAGAGGTAACATATTTTAGTAGAGCCCTATTGAAACTACATGTTTAGTTGCTAAAGTGGATGATAGTTGGTTATGGAATAAGAGATTTTTTCATATCAACTTTGATAACATTGTGAAGGTCAGCACTACATTTGCAATTAGAGATTTTCCTAAGATTGTGAAACCTACTAAGATTATTTGCAAAGAATGTATATTGGAAAGATAGAAGAAAAGTTCATTTCCAAGTAAGAAATTTACTAATTAAACAAAGTTTGAGATACTGCATACATATTTGAGTGGTACAATAAGAACACAAGATTCTTATGGGGAAAGATATTTCATGCTTCTTATTGATGATTTCACTAGAATTATTTGGGTTGTATTTCTTAGAGATAAATCTAATATTTTGAGAAATTCAATATATTGAAGAATAGAGTTAGAATGAATTGTTTTAAAGATTAAATGTTTGAGTTATTATAAAGGAGGAGAATTTATTTGAAGATAATGGTATAAAGAGACATCTTTCAACCCCTACAACTCTGTAATAGAATGTAATAACAAAAAGAAGGAATAGATCAGTGAGAAAAGCAGCTAGAGCAATGATGTTTAAGAATAATGTATCACATATCTTTTGGAGAGAAGCATTGAACAAAATAGTATACACTATAAAAAAAGTACATATAAGACACCTTATGAACTTTAGTTTAGAAATGCATTTATTGCAAAATGCTTTAGAATATTTTAAAGTAAATGCTACATTAAGAGAGATGATGATATTGGAAAGTTTGATTCTAGAAGTGATAAATAAATGTTTCTTGGATCTTCATTGGAAAGAAAAGAATATAGATGTTTCAATCAAAGATTGAAGACTATTCTTGAAAGTGGTAACATAAAAGTTGATGAAAAATTAAGAATACAAGAAAAAATACTTTGTTATAATTTTGATTTAGAGAACAATCAAAGGACTAACAATAAGAGTGTTGAACCGGACTTGTTTTATGAAACTGACATTGATTTGTAGAATGAACTACATAGAGATGAACAAGAACCAAGATTTGAACCTACAAAAAAAATCAATATTATACAAGTGACACCTAACAAAAATGTGGCAAAGAATCACCCTACTAAACATATCATTGGACATGTGAAAAAGGAGTTATGAAAAGGAACAAGGTTACTAAAGAATTGTGTTTTATTTCTCAAGTTAAGCCTAAGAATGTTGATGAAGCTTGTAAAGATGACTATTGGATTAGAATAGATTGAGAAGAACAAGACATGGAAATTTTTCCTAAACCTAAAGACAAGAATATAATTGGAACTAAATGGGTATTTAGAAACACAATGAATGAAGAATGTGAAGTTGTGAGAAGTATGGAAAGATTGGCTTGTAAAGGATATTCACATGTTTCTAGATTAGAGACAATGAGAGTGTTTTTGCCATATGCAGCTAACAAGAACTTCAAAGTTTATTAGATGGATGTCAAATCCAATTTTCTAAATGGTGAACTTGAAGAAGTGGCATACATTGAACAACTCGATGGTTTTTTTAGATAATTGAGAGGGGTGGGGGAGTGAATCAATTATGTTAAATCATTCTACAGTCCTTTCAAATAATTTAGTACCAAAAAAACTTCATAAACATCAAAAGAATTCACTATGTGTTCTCATCCAACTTCACTATAATCTCACACAATCAATTTACTCCAAACTATTCATTCAATGTTTCTATTATTATTGACTATTAGTAATAAAACTTAGTCATTACCAATCAACAATCTAGTTGTTACTGAGTTGTAATAAAAATAAATGACATGAAAGTTAACCAACAACATAACAAGAATCACAAATTTGACACCAAAATATTTAACATGGAAACCCTCTAAAGGAAAAAACCACCTGCGACCAACAACCCAAAATTTTTACTCTTATGAAGTGAGCTCTACTAGGATCCAACCTTTTTAAAGGTTTACATAAAAATTCTTAGTGTGACCTTGTTAGGGAATTGACACCAAAAGACCAACTAGACCTTATCACTCATTGATCTTGTCTAAAGAGTGTCCTGCTCTAAAGGACTTATAAACACCAATAATTGATGTTACCATATAGGATTTCATAGACTTGTTAGGTCCACTGAGTTAATGAGATTTTTTTGCTACAATGATTAGAAAGTAACAATATAAATTGATCTACTAGGTTTAACACCACATTTCTTATTCAGATCTCCTTTCTTCTCCATCTCTTTCTAATTTCTATACTTTGATCTCTTTACTTGTCTGATTCACACCTTTACTCTTTCACTCTTCTTTGGTACTCTCTTTCTTAACTCAATTAACCTAGATCTTTTTTATTCTTCAACAACATTTCACTTTGATTTTCTTCCTTTGATCACTTTTAGCATCCAAACAACAACATCAACAACCAAAAAAATTACTCAACTACTCCTTAAATAGTAGTCTATGTGCTTCTAGGTTCTTCAAATTATTGCTATTTAATCATGGTTGTCGATCTCAGATTCTTTGCATGTAACCACTTAGAAAATAGAACTTTTATAGAACTTTGTGCTCATCCTTATCCTTCTTCAATCTACATTGTTTATTTCCATCAAAATTTGACCTCACATTCCAACTTTATAAACTTGTTCTTCTTGTTGTTACTTGGTGAACATAACATTTTTCTCTGTTAAAATTTCACTTGGTCAATACTAAACTCACTTGGGTAATATAGTACTTTTTATTTCTTAGCCAAATTCTTGGTGAACACTATAGTCACTCAATGATACAATCTTCCTTCTTTAACCTTGTTACATGGTGTAGCTCGTATAGCTCATTACATTATAATATTACATGATTGTGAAATAATCCAACCAACATTACATTATCAATGCTCAAATCATTCAAGTGATGATTAAATACCATGTTTATCATCTCTGTCTTCAATAGAATTTCTTCAAATCCTCTTCATCAATCAACTTGATATACCACTCTACTGAGTTAGCATAATGTCAAGCCAGCTAAGACTTAACATCAATGATAAAATAACAATTGATATAAATATTTTACATACATTTATAACATTCTTAGTTACATTATTAATTGGGATAACAATTTTTGCTTTGACAGATGAAAAGGACATGATTTTTATACTAAAGAGGACATTATATGGAGTGAAACAAGAACCTAGAGCCTGGTATGAAATATTGGATAACACTTCACAAATTTTGGATTTATGAAAGGTAATGTTGAAAATAATCTATATTTGAGAAAGAATAAATATGGTTTATTGATTGTTATAGTATTTGTTGATAATAATATTTTTTTAGGTAATGATGAATCTAGTAAGATATTTTTAGAGGAAATGAGTAAATAAATTGAGATGAGTTTGATTTGAGAAATGAAATTCTTTTTGGGATTCTGAATTATGTAGAAAAGAGATGGCATGTTTATATCACAAGCTAAGCATCTCAAATATTTGTTGAATAAATTTGGTTTAGAAAATTGTAAAACTATTGAAAAACCTATGGTAATTGGCATTAAGTTATCTATCAAAGATGAATCCCCTAGTAGGAAGAAAACAAAATATAGATCTATGATAGGTGGATTAAAATACTTGACACATATGAGACCTGATATAGCTAACTCAATTGGAACCATGGCAAGATTTTAGGTAGATCCTAATGAGACACACCTTGCAACAATTTAAAAAAATTCAAATACTTGAAATGAAGACCTAATTATGGTTTATGGTATGAGATATCACATGATTACATATGGTCTACATACACTAATACTAATTGGGTAGGAAGTGGAAATGATAGAAATGGCATCACTAGTGGATCATTCTTCCTAGGAGGAAGATTGGTTTCTTAGTTGAGCAAGAAACATGACTGCATTTCATAGAGTATAACAAAAGTTGAGTATGTAGCGACAACAAACAATTGTAATTAGAATGTTTGGATGAAGCAGATGTTGAATGATATTAATGGAACACAATTTACTGATCCTATTATTGTACATTGTGATAATACAAGTATAATATGTATTTCAAAAGGCACCCATTTTACAATCAAAGATAAAGCATCTGTCTATTAAGTATTACTTTTTTCAAAGAAAGGGTAGTAGAAAAAGAAATCATTGTGTAATATGTTAGCACAAAGGAGTAGATAACATATGCACTTACAAAACATTTGCCTAAGGACTCATTTGAGCACTTGAGAGGTATGCTTAGGGTTATGCTACAATCTAATTCAAAGTAGTTGATGCAGAGAATGCATCAGTCTAGTTGGTAGAAGAGCAATAAATATTTTACCTGGACTAGATGATTCATGCTTCTCCTATGGGGGAGTATCTATGTTTGAGTTGAGTCATTGAGGACCCTTGGTGTTCATAATCAATAATGTATTTGGGCACTTGAGATTGAACATATTATTTTAGAAATAATTGAACTTTGAAAAATGATATAATGATACCTTTGTTATTGATGACAATGGGGGACAACTACACATGAAAAACATCCTCGCAGGGAGAGATTAGTACATGAAAATCATTTCCTGATGGGAGAGTATAAATGGTTATGTATGGGGGAGATTAGCACCTTCCTTGTACATGATAGTTACTATATGGTTGTGATTTGAACATGAAAAATTATTTACAACTTGTTTGAAATTGAGGTGTATGTTTATATTCATGGGTAGAATGAATGGGGGAGTAAAGGTAGATGAGGAGGAAATATATTCAGTATTCATGGTCCTTAATTGTTTTTCATCTATGTTTGCATCAATCCAAAAG
Source organism: Cupressus sempervirens (assembly GCA_028749045.1). Taxonomy (NCBI): domain Eukaryota; kingdom Viridiplantae; phylum Streptophyta; class Pinopsida; order Cupressales; family Cupressaceae; genus Cupressus; species Cupressus sempervirens. Next base: position 446,755,133 of record CM053787.1, read on the forward strand.
GGGGAGATTATTAGCATGAATGTTGATGATATTTCTATGTGGAGTACAATATCAGTGTTAGCAACATAGTTCATAGCTTATATGTGTTGCATTCATGATACTGTTTGTCATTGATGTCAACATATACCTTATTTTATGATGATTACTAGAATTATAGCGAAAGAATTGTTTAGCACGGTAAATAGTCAATGAGTTGAGATGAATTCTCATAGATATATGTTTAGAGATGCTTAGAGATGATACAATTAAGTGCAAAAATAGTGATATAGAGCTATTGTAGAGTTATACATGTTTTATGAAGGTATCTTTTAGAGAGAGAGTTTCTAGGAAGTGGTGACTAGTAAATTCATTATAACTTTTAATAGAGATCAAGCAATTTGGTTAAGAGGACTTAGAAGAAGGTTAGAGACTGTTGGTCTTAGAATGGTTTTGACATTTGAGTGTCAACATAGTTGACCAATTATTAAAGTTAATGCCAAGTATAATATAAAAGCTCAGCTACAATGTATTTTGAGCCAAAGGATTCGACAAGTGTCGAGTGAACTTCAGGTGTCGAGCAAAGTTCAAGTGCCGAGTAGAGTATAGATGCCGAGTCACTATAGATACTGAGTGAAATAGAATTTCTATAGGAGCTAAGTGAGCCAATTTTTATATACGTGTAGAGCATCAACAACTAGTATATGTCAAGTAACATAGAATCAACATATGAGTTTCTGCCTTCACAAACTCAGATGTAAATCATTTTTGGAGCTAACATGGGATGAATCTCGAAGGATCTTGAGGATAAGATCTAATCTTTCACATTACCTATGCAATCAACATGCATCCAATAAGCAAAATATAGAAGGCATGCAACCAATAGGAAAAGTGCAAGAAATGAGCAGGAAATGATGATTTAATATTGATGGTAGATTCATACCTAATCCTAAGTCTTCAAAATATTTAAAAGGAGGACGAAGCCCTATTATAAAAGAGAGAGGATGCATAGGAGAGGATATGTATGGGTGAAATATAGTGAACTGCAGAAGGGTAAAAAACTTAGTGAAGAAAATAGTAGCATTATAGAATCTAGTTATTGAAGAACAAAGTATCAGAACCACACAGAGCCAAATATTAGATCAAGCAAGGATCAGATCAGCGAGAGCAGAACAAGGATCTAGAATCAGCAATTGAAAATTTCAAAGCTATTAGGTCAAAAGGCTTTCTAATACACTCTAGCAATTGTATTAGATATGAAAATCCTATGGACTTTGGTTGGCCTAGTAGCCATTTGTAAATCCTTTAATAGGAGGCATTCCAAATGAATGTGCAAAAGTCCTTTAACCAGGCCTACTTTTAGCAGGGTAGTGAAATCCTTTAACCATGTCACTTTTAATAGAGTGTAAAGTCTTTAACAGGACAAGCCTTTCATAGGGTAGACCATTGGAAGTGGTCAAACATTATAACCTTGAATAGTTACACATTGTTGTAGTGATATTTTTTGGGTGTCATCCCCACCCCAGTTTTACCTTCTCATTTTGGAAGGTTTCTGGGTTACCAAATTTGTGTGTTGTCTATTTTCATGCATGTCTTTACTTTCATGTTTATTAGATAAATTTGATGCATTTGAATAGTTCTAGTTAAATGAATTTGAAAAGGTTAAAGTTAGTTACTTCTGATTCACCCCCCCTCTTAGAAGTAAATCTTCCCGCTTGTTAATTCCAACAATTGGTATCAGAGCTAAGTTTTCACAAGAAGGAGACTTACAACTTGGAGAAAAAGATCTAGAAATGGAAGTCTACAAACTTGGCAAGATCATAGAGAATCATGTAATTGACATACAACATGTTTTACATGCTTTGGAAGAAGCTAGAGGAGAATTGAATAAATCCTTAAAAAGAAGAAGAGAGATTGCCATAGTTGAGAATGACACACAGTACAAGGAGATTGACACCTCAAATCTATTTTCAAATGGAGATTCTAAAGAATTTGATGAAACAATAGAAGATTTGATGGAGAAGAATAGAGGTCAAGCAGAAGAAATTAAAATACTCAAGCTCGAACAAGAATCACAAGCCATGATGCTTTGTGAGTTAACTAAACCGAAGAAAAGAGCCATTGAAGATAAGGCTATGCTAGAAGAAGACAAGAGAAACCTTGCCAACAGACTAGTAGAAAAGTCAATTGAGCTTGCAAGAATCTCAAACATGTAGCTAGACACCCTAAGTCAGATGATGAATGCACATCATGAACTAAATGTTAAGGACATTGAGATCTCTACACTAAAGATGCAAAATGAACAATTCCAAAATGATCTAAAAAGAGAAAAGGAGATTGTAGAAAGCTTCAACAAAACCAATGATGCCATCAAGTACTTTGAGTAGCTATTGAAATCACCAAGGGCTAGCAATGATACTTTAGGACTTGGCTACACCAGCACTGAATAAGGAGAATCTTCCAAAACTGCAAAAGAAAGGAATAACAAAGGTAAGAACACTAAACCTACTTGTCATTTTTGTGGTAAAAAGGGACATACGTCTAATGTATGTAGGAGTAAGAATTCCCATCAGCGTGACAAACCTAAGAATGCAAGTTATTTTCATAAGTGCAAAAAGAAAGGACATCAAGAACATAACTGCAGGACTAAGACTATTAGAACACCAAATTTTGAAGGTCACTACTACAATTGCAAGAAGTATGGACATAGAGCTTTTGAGTATAGATCAAAGCCTATGTGGGCATCAAATTAGGCAACAAGGGAAGGTAACCATGGTCATCACTACAATTGGGACTACAACACCAGGTATAGCTATCATTACTGTCAAGAATATGGACACAATCCTGAAAATTGCATAAGGACACATTTCAGAGAGAACTACAGCAGATGGTTGAGCCAAACCACATGTTTTAGTTGCTTGAAGATTGGTCATATTAGTAGGAACTACCCAACAAAGTCAAAGGCGCCCAAGTCAAAGAATGACAAAGGTAAAGAGAAGGTAGATGTTGAACACATTAGAGGAGAAATGAATAAGACATGGAAGAAGAATCATGGGAGTAGCACATCAAATGAAGGGACCACTTCACCTAACATGTCAAGTGGTCACACTTCATCAAACTAAGCAAGAGAAGGCATAAGGGACTAATTTACAAAGTTTCATCATGCATTAGTTCCTCGAAAAGAAATTACTAAAAAAGAATAGATCAACATGAACAAAGATGCAAAGTTAAAAATTAAAGAGATCACAAGTGTTGCCAAGTTGCCCTTAGATGCCAAGTAAAATTTAGTACAAGCCAAGTTGATTGTCAAGACCATAGAATCTGAATGATTGGTAGAAGTTGAGTTGGTAAAGGAAGGTGAGTGAAGAAGAAATCTTAGTTGAAGTCAAGTGAGTAATACTCCAATGGAAGTTGAGTAATGTGCAATCCTTCAGAAGATGAGTGGATAGTTGAAAATGTACTAAGCATTAAATGCAATAAAAATAGGGTATATTATCACATTTTTATTCATTTTTCTTCATGGAGAATGAAGAGAAAAGATGAGAAAGAGCGCAAAGTGAATCCAAAGTAGAGAATCCAGTTTATGTGAAGATTTCAATAGCATTCCAAGCATGATTCCATCAATTTTAAGGTATTTACGACTGTGTCGAGCTACGCAGTTTTTTTTTTTTTTTTCTGTGTTCAAACCCTAGATTGTGTAAAATGGCATCTACCTCTAGAAAAGCTCAGGAGAAGGAATCATTTGAGGTCCAATTAGTATCAAAAGAGGTTAGATAGCCTGATTTTCGTCCAATCCCTGAGGTTGCATATAAGGACAACCTAGCTGGAGCCCTATCCATCGTATCCCAAAAGGTTGTAATGGTTCAAGACATAAGGAAATGTTATAACTGCAAAATTGGATCCATAGGTGACATGGAAATGAGGGAGGCATATGAGAAATTGTGTGAAAATGGAGTGTTGAAAGAAGAGTACAAAATTGTTGAGAGGAAGGGTATAACACGTGCCTTAGAATTCCCTATAGTGTTCAAGATAGAATGGATTAGGCTAGTGTTAAGCCAAATGCATGATGGTAGTTTATGGTTGGAGGATGGTCCTATCAAGATCACAAAGAGCATTGTACATAGAGTGACAGGGTACCCAACCCTAGATCAGCCAAAGACCCTTTGAAGTGATTCTAAGGAGGCAATTGAGAAGAACAGAGGTGCAAAATGGAATAAGAGAGGGATGACAATTGACACTGTCCAAGATCCTCCAGTTGACTTTGCTATTAGGGTCATTGCACACAAATTCTACCAGTATAGCAGACTCAACAGTGTGCCTTGTATTGCAGTAGATGTTGGATACAAATTGGTGAAGAAGGATCATACATATGATCTTGCAAGGTTGCAACTACAATAGATCAATGAAAATCTAGCAGCAATTAGAAGAAGAAAGGGAGCCCAAAGCAAATTTGGTGCCATTTTTATATGTTTTTTCTTTTATGTTCAGAATGAATTTCCTTCTTTTGGTTAAGTGGCATGGAAAAATGATAGGTCAATCATAGCTCAAGTCAATGAATACATAGAGCAGATGGGAGCTAATTTTGAGACCTTAATGATTAGTTATTTTGAGGATTTTAAGAAATCAATGAAGCAGAGGCTCAGAGTTCTAGTTTCTTTAGTAGAGAAACATGTAAATGATGTATGCTTTCTTGTAGATATAGACTATACATACATACAAGTGACCATACCAAGAGTGAGATGGTTGAGACCTCTTAGGTATGAGATAAACATAGATGTAACATAAGCAACAATAACTACTTTATTAGCATAAGAAATTGGCAAGGATGCACCACATTTTGGAACATATGACATGGTGAGATCCAAGGTGGATATGGAGTTGAAAACTACCTCCACTTTGAAGAAGAAGGACAAGCTTGTTAAAAAGCTGAAAGCCAAATTTGGGGAAGGAACTACAAAAGAAGCAAAGGAAGAAGGTGAAGATGTCGAGAGTGATGAAGAAGAAAAAGATCAAGGGCCACTTGCCCTAACCCAAGGTATGGGAGAGGATGCAGATGAAGAGGAAGGTGCTAAGAAAGAAGCACCAAAGTCTGAGCCAAAGAAAAGCAAAGCTCAGAAGCAACCAGTTGTATAGCCTAAAGGTAAGAAGAAGAAACCTACAAAGCCAAGCCCAACCAAGCCAACTACAAGGGTTGAAACCAGGGCTACAACTCAAGGGGCAAAGGAGTAGGAAAAATAGAAGGAAATAGAACAAGGAGGACCTATAGAGTAGAAAAAGAGAAGAAAGTATGTTGCACCTCTAGAATTAGATGAGCAAAGAACGGAGTCTAATGAAGAACAATTCAGATTGGTAAGATGCTCTACCACATCTAAATTGGAAAATATTAGCAATAATATTAAAAATAATACAGATTTATCTAGTCTAAAGACCATAGATTTTAATAAGTTGTCAAAGGAACAACAAAACATAGTGGAAGAATCTATCTACACTATGATGGCTAAGTTCAAAACCACCCCACTTGAACTAGATAATTCAATGCCTAAGGAGATAATTTCATTAGTTGAGAATAAGTGGCATTACTATCTCAAAATGGAGAAAGAAATAAGAGAGTCTACATTGGATCATGTAATGCAAGACCTTACTAAAGGTCAAATAACAAAGGCTAGTAAGAAGCATGGGAACAAATTTGCACCCAAATATAGAGCCTTCAATATTTTAAAAAATCAAATTGAAGATGTTGTCCAAAAGTCCACACAAATGTGGAAATTAATATATGGTTTGAAAACTATAAAGGAAGGTCAGGAAGACACATTTGAGGGTATAAATGATGAAGAAGAAGAAGAGAATGAGAAAGAAGATGAAAGAGAGAAAGAAACAAAAAAAGAGGCAATGGAGGAGACACATGGTGAAAGGGTAATAGCTAAAGAGCAGCAAGAAGATCAGAGTGTCCAAGACACCCAACTGCCACCACCAAGCCCTCCACATACAACACCTGTAGATATAGTAATTGTACAGGATGTTCCTGACACCTCAGGTCAGAACATCAATCCTTTAACTATAAAGGATCTTGATGCAGGAGCATCCAGAGGTATAAGGGCAATCCTGTGTCACCCAAAAAAATGTACTTAGACTTGGTTTCTGTTTCACGTGTTTTCATTTTTGGATACCCATTTGGGTCAAATAAAGGTTCCAACTCTCACAGTTCAACTATCAGTGTGCTAGAAAATCCTGAAAAAAATAGGAGCATGCAATTTGGCCATCATTTTGGTGACCTAGAAGGTGTGAATTGGCTAGATGAATGTAATTGTGATTTAGAGCATTCCAAAAAAAGAATCAGGTCAAAAGGCCCCACGATTTGAAAGTTATTGCAGTTTTTCAAGTTTTGGAGACCTCCTAAGAATGCTTCAAAGTCAGGTTAGGGGCATTAAATGACCTCGAAAAGGGCCAAAAAATGGGAGACAAGCAAAGCTTGTCCATAGGGCTATAGAGCGCTTCGAGAGCTTTCCGAAAATGTAAACGGTTCATCAATCGGAGCTACAATTCAAAAGTTATGCCCCCCGAAAGTTCGGTTACCATTTTTGGATTCTTCTAGATTTGCACCGACTTCTAGCGTAGCTTCTAGAACCTTCTATTTGGTCGGTGGATGCGTACTAGAACTTTCTAGAATGTACTCCTAGTCCTTAACCCTCCGAGGGTCTATTTAAGGAGATTTCTGGCATTGTAAAAGGCAATTCGGAGTGGAGTTTGAGAGGAGGTACTGACAAGAGAAATTATCTCCAGATTTATGCTATTGTAAGCCCTTAGGGCATGTTTTGAAGTTTATTTTCTCTGTACTGTTTGTACTAGCTTATTTTCTCAGTGAATATAATTTCCCTTTTTTTGTTGTGTCCATTCTGTTCTTGGGTTGTGTCCCCATCAGATCTCAAAAAGATCCTTCACCAATCTACATTGTAAGCACAACTTTGTACAAATCTAGTTTTGGTGAGTGTTGATGAGCTGCAAAAATTTGTAGCAAAAATAACAAGGGAGAAAGAAAGCACACAAGAACAATCCTCACAACCTCCCACAGCTATAGTAGATCAACCCAAAGAGTAAGAAGTACAAGACAAAATTGCTAAGGTTGATTCTACAATAAAAGTGACAAAAACTACTGAGGAGAAAGCAAAGGAACAAATAGGGCAAGATGTTCCTATTGCACAAATTCAAGGTTCACCTCCTCAATTTTTCATCACTGATCAAGGTAGTAGAGAAGAGGAGAAAGAAGTAGAGAAAACCCCTAAGGAGCAAGAGGCAATACAAACATTGGTAAACTTGCCTACCTTGGGGACTCCTAATAAGAAGCTGAGCATTGATGCAGTACCATTGTGGATTTCAGCACTAGGCTCAAGCTCCACCAAGGTTGCAAGGGTACTTCACTATGGAGACCCTGCACTTGATGAAGAAATTGTCATATCCAGCTATGGCTCAAGAACCATGAACCTACAATAGATAAATGAAGTGCAAGAGGGACTAGAGAGGAGGAAGAAATAAGAGATACTCAGAAATGAGTATAGGCAAAAGCAAGCACTAGTCGAAATCAAGGACATATTTCTTGATGCATTCAGCTTGCAAGTACCTAATCAAACCTAGCCCATCATGGAGCAATTGTCCAACATTGTGGACCAGGTACAGAATGAGGACCTAAAAAATATTGTCAAATTATTAGAATGGTGATAAAGGAAGTTTCAGATGAAAGTAAATGAGAAAATATCAAGTGAAATGGCACTTTCACAAGTTGAATTGGCAAAGAAGATTGAAAAAGTGAAGAAAGTACTTGAGAATGTATTCTCATTGTACAATAAGTTGTGTGATTCCTCATATTTCACACAAGAAATGAGCCAAAGGATACTGAGCTTGGAGCGAAATCTAAAGATTTCTAGCACTTAGCTACCAAAAGATCTAGCTTAAAGTGAGAACCATTTTGTAGCTACACTTCACACACAAAAAGAATTAGCTGTGTTGACAGTAGAAGAGGCCAATATTAAGGCCAAATTGATGAAAATTCAATCTTCCATAACTCCACATTTGGAAGAACTCCATAAGGATCAGGCCTATGTAGAAAATGTTCTAAAGAAAGATCCAAATCTTTCTACTTTAGAAGGCCTTGTTCATCCTGTAGTAGAGGCAACCATCCAGCAGAAGTCATTAGAGATAGCTTTAGATAATTGGGATGCCTCTCTCAAGATGATTATGGAGGTAAATAAACTTTTTTTGGTAAAGTATTCTATTTATCCTTAGGACCATTTGACACAAGTGTCAAAAAGGGGGAGAATAAGAATATTCAATTCATTATTTATTGCATGTAATAAAAAGGGGGAGATATAATGTTTTGGGGGAGATGTGAATAAGAATGATTACATAATATATTCTTTGATGGAAGCAATAAAGAATATCCAAAGGGGGAGATATTCCAATTCACATTTTGAGGAAGTAATAAAGCCAAAAGGGTGCAAAAGTGCAAGGAGATGTGAAAAGGGAACAGATATAGAGTACATGAAGTAGAAATAGGGTACACATATATAGTAAAGGCAGATAAGGCAAAAGGTATTAGATATATCAGCATGAGACATATTCAACACAAGAATTTTGGTTATAGGAATGGTAATGGCATAGCAGCTTAAGGGAGTTACAAGATTTTGAGGTATACAAAATTTTGAATAAGTTTTTGAAGTCTTGGAGATATGCTGAATAGAATGTGTAGTATATCAAATTTATAATATCTAGTTAAGTGTTTTTGCCACTCATGTCAAAGGGGGAGATTGTTGGTCTTAAAATGGTTTTGACATTTGAGTGTCAACACACTTAACCAATTCTCAAAGTTAATGTTGGTATAATATAGAAGCCAAGCTACAATGTATGCCGAGCTAGAGAATTCAATAGGTGATGAGTGAACTTTAGGTGACAAACAGTCTTTAGGTGCCGAGCAAAGTTGAAGTGCCAAGCAGAGCATAAATACCAAGTCACTATAGATGTTGAGTGAAACAAAATTTCTATAGGAGTTGAGTGAGCCAATTTTTCTATATATGTCAAGCATCAACAACTAGTACGTGTCGAGTAACATAGAATCAACATATGAGTTTGTGCCTTCAAAAACTCAGATGTAAACCATTTTTGGAGCCGACATGGGATGAATCTCAAAGGATCTTGAAGATAAGATTGAATCTTTCACATTACCTATGCAATCAACATGCAACCAATAAGAAAAATGCAGAAGGCATGCAACCAATAGGAAAAGTGCAAGAAATGGGTGGGAAATGACAATTTAATATTGATCATAGATTCATACCTAATCCTAAGTCTTTGAAATCTTTAAAAGGAGGACGAAGCCCTATTCTAAAAGAGAGAGGATGTGTAGGAGAGGATATGCATGGGTGAAATATAGTGAAGTGCAGAAGGGTAAAAAACTTAGTGAAGAACAGAGCAACATTGCAGAATCCAGTTATTGAAGAATAGAGTATCATAACCATGCAGAGTGACATATCAGATCAAGCAAGGATCAGATCAACAAGAGTAGAACAAGGATCTAGAATCAACAATTGAAGATTGCAAAGCTATCAAGTCAAAAGGCTTTCTAATACTCTCTAGCAATTGTATTAGATATGAAAATCCTATGGACTTAGGTTGGCCTAGCAACCATTTGTAAATCCCTTAACAAGGTGGCATTCCAAGTGAATGTGCAAAAGTCCTTTAACCAAGCCTACTTTTAGCAAGGTAGTGAAATCCTTTAACCAGGTCACTTTTAACAGAGTGTAAAGTCTTTAACAAGATAGGCCTTTTATAGGGCAAACCATTAGAAGTGGTCAAACATTGTAACCCTAAATAGTTACACATTGTTGCAGTGATATTTTGTGGGTGTCATGCCCACCCCAGTCTTACCTTTTCATTTTGGAGGGTTTCTAGGTTACCAAATTTGTGTGTTGTCTATTTTCATGCATGTCTTTACTTTCATGTTTATTAGATAAATGTGATGCACGTGAATGGTTTCAGTTAAATGAATTTGAAAAGGTTAAAGTTAGTTACTTCTGATTCACCCCACCTCTCAGAAGTAAATCTTCCCTCTTGTTAATTCCAACAGAGACAAGTGCTAAAGATGTTACGTTCAACATGTAAAAACATATGTCCATTTTGTGAGGTTTGGCAAAGACTATTTGGAATATGTTTCTCTCTAAGTTAACTATTGCAAATATGTTTAAGAAAAAGCATGATTGTAATGTAATGTGTAATGTAATATTGTAAGGATGTCCTATTTTATTATTGGAAATTGGGAAATCCTCAAGGACTCAATATTTTTTTAAGATCATTTTTTTAATTATGAAAACTTGGATGCAAATTCATATTTGATTAGAGAAGAGATTAATCTTGAGGATGTACTATGAGTTTCAAGGGAAATGTATTGGAAAATGAGTTGTTTTTTAGCTAGTTCAAATATCTTGGGTATGCTTATTTAGAAGATTGTTTAGTGAAGGTTTCTTTTGAGGCTAGTTAGACAATGGGTTCAGTTGATATGGTAAAGAACATATTAGGTAGATTTAAACCTGATACCAAGAAATAAAGACCAAGGATAAGCCTAAGGATGAGCTAAATCCTATGTTCAGTAAGGCTAAATCTTAGTTCTGGACCAATTAATAGAGTCATTAGGACTCACTTCACTTTAGGCTCTACTAAGCCAAGGCGAGCAAATCTAAGGGATACCATCTTATTCACTTGATACTCTTCTATGCAAGACTATCCCCTATAGCAGAAATGGTCAATTATCTTCTATGATTTGCTGATAAACTTCTTGATCATGGTGGCTAACTATAACCAAAGGAAGAAATAGCAAACAAGCTATGACCCACATTTTATCTCTTTAATACATAAAAAGGGAAATTGATGTTCATTTTAAGTTTTGATCTCTCAGCATAACCCCGAGTATGCAACAATAGAGAATGTGTATCCTTCAAGTTGACTAGTCCCTTATCCATTGTGCATTAACTAAACCTTAACATGCAGATGGGTACCTAAAATATACTCATATATTTAGACACCTGATCCATCTACCTGACTTTTAAGTAGATATCTATCTTCATAAAAACTCTCATACTTACTATGAAATCCTCCTAGTGTAACCTACAACCCTGTTAGTATAAGCAAGCATTTATATGGATCGTTGTTCCATTAGCAAGTTTATCCAAACATACAACCTTTCAGGACTGCAATTGAGTTGAAGCTCTTCGTTCTCAAACAAAAAAGATTGCAAATAATAGAAGAAGGGGACAAAAATCAGAATGAAACTAAGAAAGTTAAGCTCTTGTATTAATTTCCTTGAAACCAATACATCATCTGCATGTTAAGACTCAAGAAAATACACAATGAATGACTGCATAATATGAAATGTCTCACAAGAATTACACTACTGCTGTTCATAACAGAAGAACACTGAGAAAATTGGTATCACAATAAAGGGAAGGGATTTCAACTAGACTGGAACCATAAAGTAGTTACACTGTAATGAAAAATATTAAAAAACTGGAACCCTTACAAAGAGCAAAGAAGGTTGATATATAGGATAGAAGATCTTTCAGGAAATGTAATTTGGAATTGACATCCGTCCCATTGAAAGAGTCTTCAATCTGAAGTTGCTAAAACTGAACTTCCTTTAACTGCCTATAATTAAAATCATCAATGATGCCAAAATATCTAATATATCTCACCTACATAATCTACAAATATCTCATGGAGAAAATATCAGGGATTCATCACAAACTCTACTAAAGCTCCAAAATCTGATCGTTGCATGTCACATCTGCCCTTTGCCAGCAATTCAATTGCACTGTTGCCAAAAACACAATTGCTTCAACCACCTTCAAAAACATTCAACTCATCCTTCAAATTGTTGGAGAAGTCATACATGATAAAATTATGTCCATATCTCATTGCAATTTCATCTGTAACATTAAATTAGCACTTTTATCTAAGAAGCCCCCAAAATCAAAAAACCTCTTGTGGCCGCTACTGGCTGATACTTGCAAAAAATCTAACTACAAAAATAGAAAATTCGCTCTTTTTCAGTTCTGTCGGTATATTACACTCCCTATTCTGAATAAAAATCATCCCCTTGAGACCATTTCAAAATTCTGGCTCTCAAACTGAATCAGAGCATAAAAAATTGAAAAATTAAAAAAGTTACATAGTCAAACTATATAAAACTTTAAAAATAATTCAAATCTTTGAAGATTTGAAATTTCATGCATTTGAATATATCTTTGAATTTGTATTTTATTCCTTTTTAATTTCTCTTCGATCAACAAGTGACATTTGTCAGATTTTCATTTGACCATCATCACTTAGCCGGTTCCACACCATATTATGCATTTGAAATACTTTATTTTTTAGCCTACAATTTTACGACCAAATTGTAATGTCGTGGCCCTCGAAATTATCCTTTCCCAACCATACACAAATTTCGTCGAATCCCAGACCCCTTTCTTCGGCCCGAACGGAGCCCTTCAAAATTTATGCTCTGGTCTTATGACAATCGTAGGATCAGAGCCCTTTATTATTCCATCTTCGATATGACGGAACTCGAATCAAAACATTACACATCCTCAAGGGTAATCCCCCATTCACACGATGGGGATTAAAACTCCATTGACCTTACATATCCGCTAACCTCAGAGGCCCGCCAAGCAACAAGTTTAACGTCACTTATCACGTGTGTCTTCTAGGACACAGCGCTGTTGACTCTTTTGAATTATATCGACATAAGAAAATTTCCACGCCCCCAATGTGGGAGATCCCAATTCAAATAAGATATAAAACCTGGTGAAGGATTGAGAGCCATTCCCTCACAGTCGGTTTTCTTGAAATCTTTTACGCGCAACAATGGCCAAGCTTGGCTTTGGAGGGGCACACTATGGCGGATTTAGTTATAACAGTGGCCACGGTAGTAGAGAGGAAAAAACAGACCAAGGTAAAGCCCTGGCACATGCATTCTACTGTCTCAACGGCTTCCCAAATACTTCAAACTGCTCCTCTCCTTCCTTGACGCTGGTTCTTCTGACTTCCCAAGCCGTGGGCAACTTCAATGTAAATTGCCTCAATCTGCCAAAAAAAAAAAACATGGAGCTCGCTGCTGATTTGGCTCCTCTTGAGCATCTTATTCCTGCCCTGTCATGCATTGCCACCTCTACATGGGTTATTTTCCAGCTCCCCTATTTTGTGTGGGATCTTCCCTATTCATGTAGCGGCTGGGTTCTTTTTACATGCTGCCCTGCCTTCTTCCCTTGGTGTGGGGTGCCTTGCCCTATCTACAGATCAAACGTGGAGTGCTTCCCTCATTCTACTGTGAATGGAAATGGGATTAGTTCATAATATCGCCTCCCCACTATGTGGATTGCTGCAGATGTTGAAGTTCCCAGCCATATACGTTGAAAGCCCCTGTCTTTGTTTTGTGGAGCTCCCTCTCCTTGGCGTGGACACAGAGCAAGGGAAGTACCCTACTCCAACATGGCATACCCCTGGTGGTGTCTTTGCATTAAGAAGGTAAAAGGGGTTTGCCACAAAACGTGTAGGTTGAGAATCAATAGAGTCAACATCTGAATTATTGTTATTCCCATTATCTTGACGAGCCAATAGTTTTTCTTGCTCCTGGAGCACCTTCTGTAGCATGCGAGCAGACATATTTGTTGTTGCTTTATTTTTAATTACTCGAATGATTCAAGAAACCTAATTGATTCAATCATGAACCCACGATCTCGAAGCTCTCTGTTGCTCCCTAAACTTGAAAGTACATTTTTCACATATGACATAGCCACCCCATCTTCAACAAAACTTGCTGGCTATCATCCTTGGGTCTATAGTCTCCACTTAATTCATTAGCATCTTACATAATCATTTGGAAACAAATGATGATATGCATACAATGAACATTGTAGTAATTAGAATCATTAAAATTTCCCTTTCAAACACTTCAATTTGCACAAATTCCCATCAATCTGACAGAATTAGTCAGACCCCAAAATGGGTCCGGCTAAAAAAGTTTTCGTTTTCGAACAACTGACAATGCAAACTGATCCAATGATCACCTTGAATTGATTTAAATCAAACTTAACTACAAATTCACCACTAAAAACTTTCTTTAAAACATTTTTGTACCACTGTGAAAACTATGTCAGGAGGCCTACTACCTAGCTTTAAAAACTGATATAAATAATTGGTCAGGCTCTGAAACTTAACAGGCCTGCCAAATCTCGTTACATGATGGCATCAAAGTCAAAAGATATCAACCTCTGAACATGCCTACTTAAAATCAGTTGTAGATAAACATGTCAGAAAGCTGGAAAGTGCATTCAGAAATGGCTTCGAAAACTAGGCAAACAGATGTTTGAGGTGACAAAAACTAGGGAATTTGTTTTTTTCCATGAGGAGAAAGTAATTCTATGATTTGGACTCATGGCGAATCATAAGATGCATTTGGAAAAGGTCTAAAGTTGGCTACCTGGATTTGCAAGATAGTGAACATTGACAAGATAATGATTTTTACAAATGGAAAGACCTTGGGAAAGTTTGCCGATGGATTTTTCAAGGCTTAAAAACTGGCACATAGATAGTATTTTTAGTATAGAATGCAGGGTAACAAACCATTTGGTCCCACCAATCACAAACTCAAGGATATGATATCCCGAATAGGGCTCCCAATCAATTTGCATCTCTGATTACCAGTGAAACCTTATAAATTGCAAATGGAATTACATTTGAAAACTAATCAAATGAATTCATCACAAGCTCAAAACTAGACCATAGAAATTCTCTGACCCCTAGAATAGGATGCAAAAGGAAATTTCTTATTTGGGTCAACTGGTCAAAAGTTATAGTTTGTCAAATAGGGCTACTCGAAAATATAAACAAAATGCAGATTTATGAAAATAGTAAATTACCAACTTTGAGGGGTTCAAAACCTAGTCAAATATGACTTCAAACTTGGAACATAGGTTCTCTATTATGCATATTAAACATCCTCAAAGTGGCGAGTTATGAATCATAACTAGGTGAAAGATATTTGAAGACAAACTGGGTCTTCTGTTGTTGTTTGACACAGGTAGAAAATGCAAAACTGAAGACTACTCAAAATGGACCTTTGCAAAATGGTTTGGAATATCAGTTTATCATTATAGAACATATGGATAGGCTGAATGAAAGGTGTTAGAAACATAAAACACCTCTTGGACCTTAATATGACAGCTAGGTACATTAAGCATGAAAGGCACTCATAGGGGCTTAAAGTGACTCAAAATTTGGAATGGACACTCAAAACGGAAATGCAATTTTGAGTGCCATCACTTCCTTAGTCAATAATCTTTACACATAACATTGTCTCATTACCTCTACTTTTTTCTCCAATAACTATATGTTTTCCTATCTTGTAAAATATTTTGCAAGAGTGTTTGTTAAATTCAAACCTATAACCTTTATCCATTAGTTTTGATACACTCAATAGCTTATATTTCAAACCTTCCACTAAATACACATCTTCATAATTAGTGGATTCATCAAGTGCTACATTATCCTTACCTATGACTGTACATGGTGAGTTGTTTATGAACTTTACCATTCCTTAATTGTAGGCTTCCACCTCATGGAAATTTCTCCTATCGCCATACATATGATACAAAAAACTACTATAAAAATTATCAAGTTTTTATGGATACCAATACTGGTCATCAAGGTTCTTTCCACCCTTTCTTTTGTGATAACAATAAAATATATTTCATCCTTGTCCTCATCATTATCATCGATCGACTCTTCACCAATCACTTCTTCTCCTTCCCTTTGGAGTTTTTCCATCTTTTTTCAATATCCTTCCTCACATTCTCTAGACATCTAGGAACATAATGTCCTACCTTTTTACAATTAAATAATTTTAAAGGAGGTTTATGTTTGTACTTCCCTTTCCATTTGACCATTCTCTTTGCGAATATAGCTTCCAACTCTTCTTGTTTGACTTCTTTAGTGTAGAGACTCTCCATTTCTTTTTGTATCTGCATGTGCTCATCACCTCTTTTCCTTTTTGAGTTATATCTGGTGGATCTAAGGCTTTGAATAGAGTCTTATCATAGGTTTCGATGTCCTCTCCTTCCTACATCCTCATATCATCAAAATTTCCTCTCAAGATTTTGGCTTTAACCTTCTAGACATGCTTATCACCATCATAGATGATTTTGAGCTTTTCCTACATCTTGTATGTTGTTTCCACTTCTTCTACATCTTTATACATAGAGTAGGACATGGTGTTACCTAAAACATTCATTGTGGAAGTGTGAGCATATTTCTTCTTTATCTAGCTTAACTGAGTTGACTAGCAGGTTCCACATATTTGACCTCCAAAAGGGCCTAGTAAGCATCACCAAGAGTTATCATATGCAACCACATCTATTTACACCTATAAGAATTTGGTACAGCTCTGATACCATGTAAGAATTTTTCTTAGGGAAAAATCACCCAAGTCCAAGAAGCACAATGACTAGCACAAAATAGACCAATAGAGTATGATCAGAATAGTTCAATATGATATTCAATTGATGTAATAGTACAATAGGAGTGTCTATATATAAAGGCCTCTAGAATGATTCTAGAATGTCTAGGAGTTAGCAAATATGATAAGCCTCACAACTAACCACATGTCCACTAGGAGTGGGTTATCCTCCATTAAGCACAGGAGTTAGTGTGATGATAAGAGGACAAGCCTACAAAGTTCTGTCAAGTAAAATTATGTTGTCGACACCATGTGCTTAATTAAGAGTGTGAACAACTATGTTGTCAACATGACAACTGAGTTGATTATGCAAACTCCAGTGTTGTAGACACCATGCGCTAAAATAGAGTTGCTTACTCTTGTGTTGTCAACATGACAACTCATATGAGTACACAAGCTCGTAGGTGTCTAACCTAATAAATAATAAAATAATGCATTTATCCTAAGCAGACTTAAGTAAAGTGTATATAATAATTATTTACATTAACACCCCCCCCCCACTTAAGTGCAACTTATGGGAATGCACTTAAGCTCACAAAAGCTATGATGAAATGCATAATGGGTCTCGGTTACTAGGCCATGTTAGGTACCCATGTACAAATGAAATGATCTACATACAATGCTATGCAATCTATTTGAAAATGAAGAAAGAGGGAAAACCTCATGGGAAAAACCCTTCCCCAAAAAGAGAGATAAATACAATAAAGAAAGATGCATTTATGGATGGAGTAATCAAGATCCCCCCCCCCACTATGACATACATCATGCATATACAATAGAGAATCTCTCCATGAAATCCCCCCCTTAGTGAAGGATCTCCTGATGATGAGTGCTTGAAGAAAAAAGAGAATCCAATGCCTACAAACAAAATTTCTCCCTTTAGGGGGAAGAAACACCAAGTATAGGTGCAAATATGCTTCCCACTATGGATAGGAAGATGGAAGAGGAATCTAGATGTAATATGGTGTGGATGCTGCCTCTAAAAGCTACTCATTTGTCGACAAGTATGTGATGAATGAAGATGCCAATAACCAATCTGGTGGATGCCCAAAATAAAGTGGTAAACAAGGTAACATGTCTATGGATGAAACAAAATCAACCTCCAAAGATGATGAAGCATCCTGATAGGAAGATGTAGGAGAGAAGCAATGTCGCCTCCCCTCAATGATGTATGTACACCCATGAAAGAAGCTCCTTGATGACTAAAGAATTTGTAACATGAAAATTGAGTGATATTCCTCCTTGTAGGAAGAAATGGTGCCATAGGTGTAGTAGAAAATGCTCCCCAACAGGTAGGAAGAATCCTCAAAAAATATAAAGTCTACGAAAACTAGAATACAATCTTTAAAGACCAATATGACTCCTCATAAGTGAAAGAGTCCTTCTCCATTTGTTGAAGAAATGTCCACAATCATGTCAAAATAATCAAATGGTTGAGGGTTAAAGTGTGCCCTTGCAATGAGTGAAGAAGTATCCTCAACAAAGAGAAGATTGATGTCATCGATGATGTCTCCCACATCTTCAATGTGAGACTCCATGAACAACCCTCCAATGTCTAGAAGGAAGTCATCCCATGAAGTTGAAGTAGGAAGACATGGTATATCTTGTTGCACTAAATCAGGAGTGTTTGTGGCTAGAACTAGATCAATAGAAGCAACATGAGTATTAGGATGTGTGATCTCATGTAGAGTTGAAGGTACTATAACTAGAGTGATGGGAGATATAATGTCTTCTAGAAATGGAGGAACTGTGGGATCTCCATATGCTTTCTAAAGACTATCCAAATGTCATAAGGATGATTGATCTTTTCAATGACCTCAAAGCAAGAATGTGTGACACTGAAATAAATGACATCCATAATGATTTTGATAGGTGGAAAAACAAGGGAAGAGGGTAGTTCTTTGGAACATAGATAAGGAAATACTTCCTTGTGATCTCTTCTTAAATGATCAATTATCAAAGCATTCCATTTTTTATAGTTCCTCTTTGTCAACCTAGGTCTTACACCAAACTGACATGTAAGACAAAACTCCATGAGATCAATGAATGTATGCAACCCCCAAAATGCAAAAATAATCAATCAACCCCCCCCCCCCCCCCCCCCTAATGTATGATTTGGCACTTTATATATAGTGCATTTACAATGGGCCACTTTGTCAATTTTGACCTTAGTGGACTTCTAATTTTCTATTTACAACCTCCTCTTATAGTTCAAATCTAGAACTTTACAATGTAGCTCAGAAATAAAATAATTTTAAAGCAATACAATAAAAAGAAAGAACCTATATCTAAAAGTGGTATTTTTGTCCAGACAAGCCTATAATCTAATTGCATATCTAGAATGTAGATGAAAAATTATTCACTATCAAAAACAATTAATCCTAATTTAGAGTCCAAATGAGCCCATATAGAGTAATTGAAGTTGCAAAATGTAGGATTCAACAAGTAAAATCACTAAAAATTGCAATTTCTGTCAAATCCATGCACCAAAACTAGAAAAGAATAGCATCATTAAAACTTTCAAGAAATTCTAGCCAAAATCAAAAAAATTGCACTTGATTTGGAGCCTAGATGACTGAGATATGGCCTCCCAGAGTCAAACTATCAAATCAAAACTAAATTTGGAGAGGGGTCTAGGTGGCAAACTATGAGGTTAAATTTGACATCCAAATGGGTGTTGCAGCAATTTAATTTGGCCTGCAGATGATGGTGAGATGACTGTCAATTTTAAACTAGTGACTAGCTGGTGTCAACAAAAGAATGGGTCCCATGGTGATGTGGCACTGACATCACTGCATAGACAATGATCTCATTGTATGGTCAGTATGGTAGGATTACATGGTAGGCTGAGTTGTCTACTAATATGTTCAGGCCATAGGGGTGCTGATTGGCACCATGTGGAGGCTAAGGTGTCACCAATGCTGAGGTGGCTCCACGCAGCTGATATAGCGAGACTCATCTATGTCGAGGGGTCCGCATTGTAGATGACATGGTGAAGAGTGTGTGGCTACTGATTGGGTTATGTGGTGGGTTGCTGAAACATCGCATGGAGTGCAGACAGTTAGTGGGAGTTTTTTGGTGACCACCAGTAGGTGAGATTGATGTTAGTGTATCTATTAGAGCTGTGTTTTGGAGTTTCCATTGGTGAACAAAATTACAAAGGTTGGTGGGGAGTTTTATTACCTTTGGTGGGGGGTGTGAATTTTATCCCACATGTAGTGCATAAACACACAGTAGGTGTTTTAAAACTCAAATGCCTACGGGGGTTAAACAAACACAAAGCCACCCGTGTTGTGGAGTGTTCAGCTGGTGAGTAGTGTGTTGGCCAAGATTTGTGTAACTGCCATATTATATGGAATATTTTCCTAAATATGATGTGAACCACTGGGTTATGTGATTCAGCTTGTAGTGGAATATGTTGAATTCTAAAAAATATTCCACCTACAGGGGCCGGGATTTGACCACCTAGTTCCTGCAAAAAAAAAATCTTTGTAGGCCTGATGGCCTAAATTTTTTTCCAAAAATATAATTTGAAAAATATAGAGAAAATAAAATTGACAGATCGAAAAAATAAATTCAGAGATCTGAAATGACCATACCAAATTTATAAATTAGCCCTTCAGGTGTCAGTTTGCAAAAAAAATTGCCTCAAATTTGACTATGGCCTAGGGTAGGCGAATTTACAGTCAATGTTCACCAAATCAATGCTCTAGAGGCAATAGTGAGGTCTGATTTGGCTCTAGATGTTCCCAATAGCTATGGATACTCCAAATCTAAATCGAGGTGTCCTCAGAGAGGTGAAGCAAGAATGGTCTCCAATGGCTATGAAATGACACCTCTATGCCTTTGATACCATCTAAGAATTTGGTATAACTCTGATACCATGTAAGAATTTGGTATAGCTCTAATACCATGTAAGAATTTTCCTAAGGCAATAATTCAAAACCAAGATCAACAAGCTCAATAGATAGCACAAGAGAGACTAATGATGATCAAATGAGAATCTCAATAATGATCAAGATAATGATGGATATCTAATTATTTGATATCCAATCATCTGATATCCATTATTATCTTGATCATTATTGAGATTCTCATTTGATCATCATTAGTCTCTCTTGTGCTATCTATTAAGCTTCTTGATCTTGGTGTTGAATTACTGCCTTAGGCAAATTCTTACATGGTATCGGAGCTATACCAAATTCTTACAACACCACGATGTATAGCTTTCCTTCAAAAACTTTGGTGCTTCTCTTTTAAACATCTTGATATTTTCGTCGAGTTGTTAAACTCTTCATTTATAGGACCTAGGATCTGATACCAATTTTTGGTCCAATCATTGGTTGGTATATTGAGAGGGGAGGTGAATTGGTATACCCTAGAAATTTAAAATTTTCTAGTTATAACATACTTTATGCTAGTACACAGGTTATTGCTAGATAAAACTTGACTTGTTAGGATCAAGCAAAAAAAAATGAACACATCAATAGAAACACATAACACAATATTTATCTCAAGGAAACCTAGCCAACATAAAAAATACAATGATTGAGTTGATCATCACAAAGCTTGGAATCTTTTGAAGTATGTCTGATCAAGGGCATATCTCTATTAAAAGCTTATAATGAGACTGTTATGTTCCACCTAGTTAAGAGATTTAGATAATACCTGTGAACTTATTGTCTTGTTAGGAGTAGTATGGTTTAATGAATTTGAAACAAAAGTTGATATGCCGCCTTATTAGGGGATTTAGTACAAAGAACAAGTTAGGGTCCATCCTCAATGAGATTTACTTTTGTAAGGATTAGTAAACAATAGGGAAATGATATAATGAAATAACTACTACACTTAGCTTGTATATATCCCTTTGTACCTCTTCAACCTATCAACAATTGTACTCTACCTTCTCTTTGATTCACAACTTTACACATGATTGCTTACATGCTTGGCACTGCTTTCTCTTGTATGCATTCACTCTTGTGTTGCTCTGACTCACAAGCTTCTCCTCAACACACTATCTCCTTAACTGTGACTTCTCTCCACTAGTCGTTTGCACTTCAATATTACAGTTAGCTTGAATCTCTTTGCTTTTGGCTAATCAATTGGAAATCTAAGATTTTCTCTTTAGAATCTAGTTTTTTTATACAATTTCCTCATTCAACTTTGAAACCCTGATCTATGAATTCAAATTTTAAATTCTCAAGCCTATTTCTAGTTTGACTTCTCATTGTTGTTGTGTGTCATTCTTGTCATATGTAACATGTTCATACAAGAGTCATAAATGTATTCTAACCTTAATGCCTTGTAGTGCTGGAAAGAATTTGAATTTCAAATTTGAATTCTTTTGACTACTCCTTGATGTGATAACTTCATCAGCATTAACTGCAATTATGAGTGCACCTCTACCTACTTCATGATGTGGTAGTCATAATTATCCCGCTCCATGATTTCCTTACTAACTCCTTCAATCCATCCTATGTGATTATCGGTTACTCTAAATTCCTCTCATGCTTGACATCCTTCAATATGTTCTCATGTTTCTTAGCATAACTATATCTAAGTTGATAATCTTTGTCATCACCTCTTTCGGGCTTGTCCTTCACCTTTCTCTAATCACCCTTGTGAACCAGAGTTGCACACACAAGATTGATGTGCCTTACCAGTCATGACTTTTATACTAATCTTGGTTCCTTCTATCTTGATATCAGTGACAACATAGTCATTACTAAATTCACCAGTAATTCTACCAGTCATTTGTCAAATATTGAGACAATTAAGCCAACAAACATCATGCTTTGAAGAAGAGGGTTTAAAAGGAATCATTTTCCCAATTCCTTAACTAAAGTCACTCTTCATCTATGTGTTATATCCCAAAATTTCAAGATTTAGTCCTTATACATTTTCTACTTGCTTCTACATACAAACAAATAGAAAAATTGCTGGGTTGAAAGAGGGTTGTCTTTATCAAACAATTGTTTGGAATCAACCTTGGAATAAAATTAAGAAAAAAATAATTGTTCAAAACCTTGGCAATGAAAATGTTTCTCTTAATGTGATCAATTATGTTGATGTTATAGCTTTTGCTTGACACAAAAAACTAAAAATAATCATGAAAGATAAAATATTGTGTAATGGATGTTGTAGCTTTCCACAATGGTTAATTGGGTTAATGGAGAGACTTGAAGTAACAAATGTAGATGGATGCTTGCACGATGATCTTTATTCTTAATTGTATACTTATTTTCTTGGCCTTAAATCAGGGAAAGAAGCTTGATACATGGATAAGATTTCCTTAATAACACCTTAGAATTCTTAAGATCTTGCTTGAGAAAGTTTGGATGCTAAAGAGCTATTGAATATTGATTCTTTATGAATGTTTGACTATAGATTCATACAAGGAGAGATATGTTTCATTTATACCTCTCACAACATTTCAAATCTCAAGCTTGCAAGAGACTAACATAGATGGAAAAATCCACTAAATCCATATGATGGTTCCTTAATTCAATTATTGGGAAAAACATTGGGGAAAAGTATGACCTGAGATAAGGACAACCTATGAATCTTCTTCCCACAAACCAAACATGAAATGAAAACCATATATCCCACATAGTAAAGGGAATTCCAAAATTTGAGGCATAAGTGATTCTGTGGTCAAGAATAACATAGGCCACAAATGGAAACATAGGGCCTATGTTGGGAGATAAATGATTGAATTAGAGAAATAATAAAGCACATCTAGAAATAAGGGCTCAAATCAAAATTTAATTAAATTGAATTAAGCTAGTACACGTATTTGAATTTAGATGTTTGATTAAGAACCGCATGAAGTCTCATTATGCATGCTAAAATGTAAACATATTAAGGTGGGTGCCAAAAAATCATGAAATTGTACACACTAATAAGGTGATTACAATCCATGATGGTACAAAAACTATTTTTCCTATCATATGTTGTGTGCCTAGGGACCCATTTCAAGGATGTTGGAACCATGTAATATACCAAAGGATTGACAAGGTTTAATCCAGTAGTTCTCCCTTCAAAAACTCTAAAATATAGTTCCTTGGAAATTGTTCTAAGGAACATTAAAGAAAAACATTTAGTATTTATATTATATAAAAAAATGGAAATGCATAGTTAAGATGTGAACACTTGTTTTTGCTAGAGATACATTAAAATGAAATAAGATGCTACATCTTAGACATATGCTATTGGGAATTTGAATTTGAGTCATGAGTTTGGTACCAAATATTAGAAGGTCAATTGTTTTTTATTGTGTGATCTAACAAGCAATCAAGAACTTATGGAGAATTGAGGATGTTGATTGGCTATGGACTAGGTGCTTAATTTTGGAGCTATGCAAATTATATAATCTTATTATCATGTCTCTATTGTATCTCCATTATCCTAGACATGAGTTTTTTTCCAAGTGGTTTCTTGCCTCTTGTTTTAGAATATACCAAAATGGTTTTCCCTCCAACAAGTTTCTATAATCTAGGGTCTTCAAATGGTAGCATTAATGAATTGATTTCATTCAAGTAAAAAGGTGCTTCTAATTTGATCAAACTATAGTAGTAAATTATATTGTTATACACTTCCTCATTAAATATTAACATTACACTTTCCATCTTTCCATCTATCTCATTATGAATTCTTTTCTTGCAACCATGTAAATCTAGTGTCCCTTATGGTTTATTCATATTTATATGAATGTTAAGTTTGTGTAATAACATAATCTTGTTTGGTAAAATTCTTTTTCAGATTTTCATACACATACATAAGTCGTTATTACCCCACCTTATTTTCAACATTGAAAACTTACAATGGGACAATAAAGTGGTTCTCATTGGCACGTGATTTCATTTGATTGTGTTTACCTTTCTATATGACCATTTATAAATATTGGTTCTTAAAGTAAAAGGCTTATGACACATAAGAGGAGGAAGGATAAAGTAGTGTAGGCCTTGAGGAGTCTTATAATATAGAATTTTATATTGTAAAATATCATTTTAGTAGGTTACATTCGTGTTGGAGATTCTCAAATATATATTATTTAAGATTTTGATTAAGTTTCTATTATTATTTATAAATATAAATAAAAAGTCACTTATTTAGCCTTATTATATGAGGAAAATTAACAAAATGTTTGTAAAATATTGTTCATGTTTTCAAAAAACTACAAAAAATCACATAACTAAAACATTACGGAGCAAGTGTACCTAGGATCAACCAATTGATCTTTAAATCACACACTCAAATTTGATCAAATAGAAAAATATTGGGAAATCTTGATTTTATTTTGATAAATACATGATTTATAACAATAATGTTAGATGCTATTAGGATTGAACTAATTTATTTATTTTAAATATAGATTATGAAAATATTTAAGAAACAATACAAATCTACAACCTTTATTTTTACCAAGTTTGATGTTATAAGCTCTATTTATTTATTTTGTTCTTTTAAAATTTCAATTGTGATCTTGTGAATGAGTTGAATGTCTTTTCTCTATCTTTCTGGTCTTACATATGTAGTCAATATGACACTATATATTGGAGCCATAATTTTTGGTAATATATTATAAATTTTATTTTTATTTATAGATTATTGAATTACAACATGCAAAATATTAGATATTTTTCCCTCTTCCATTCTTCCTCTTTCCTCTTTGCCAAATGAGTAAAAAAATACTCTGAAATAAGCATAAATATACCTAATAATGAAAACAAATGAAATAACAATAACAAACCAAAAAAAATAGAATGATTCAATAAAACCTACTTATATCCATATAGAGACATGCAAAAGATGAATGAGGCACAAAGAGAACCACTTTCTCTTTCCATTCATTATGCTTTTACAAAACATAATGGAAGCCCACATGCAAAGTTTCTTCTCATATTGCTTAGGAACTAGATTTTATCACTACCTATATATCTTGTTCCTTATACACTTTCCTAGTTCAAATTTCCTATTAAAATATCTCTAATTTTTATAATCAAACTGACTAAATATCTCTTTTTATTGACATTATTCTATACCAAATATGTCTACTTTAATATTTTATTTCTATCACTATTACACCCATGTATGTATACATGTTATGCACATAGACACACACACACACACACAAAACCATACACACATACATTATATGTATGTATTATATAAACACTTGAGTGTACATATACATTTGCATTTTCATATGCATATACATGTACATATACATCTACATTTACATATATACATATATTTAATACATGCATATAAGTTGTATAATTCCTACTTAACTAATACAACTAATTTTATCTTATGGCCTCATAAAAGATAAAATAAAAGAAGTTAAATATTTGGACACCATCCTATCCCCACTCCCAAACCCCCTAAACTATTTTGCTATGTTATCAAATAAAAAATAGTTAATAACTGCTCTCTTCCCCTAATACCTAGTGATAGATTTATTTATTTATTTCATTATTTAAAATTTGGTTACACACAATGTACTATGATATTACATGTAAAATGGCATCCTCGATGTTATACTTAACCATACAATATCCAATATTGACCATGATTATACCTTAGTCTTGAGTGGAGTAGATCTCATTTGATATATAATATGTTTCATCTATTAATTTAAAACTTGCAATTTTAAATAATATCTTTGAATCACTTAAGCAATGAGAGGGCCAACTCCTTAAGGTTGTAACTTAAAAATGCATGTCTCATTATACACTTAATAAATGAAAAATTTTAAGTACATCTAACTACATGAGACCCCTTGGTCAAGCAGTAGCCTAATATAACTTGCTTTTGATCCCAAGTGAATTTTACCCTATATTGTTTAGGCAAGTTCCCTGCACTAATAGGTTAAGTATTGTCTCAAGGGGATGCACATTACATCTATTCATTCAACAAATGAATCCTTTATGACTTTCTATTCTTTCATCTTCATGTGAGGCACCACAACATCATCTCTTTAGTTTTTCATTATATTTTCTTTTTTCTTATTGCACATTAGTAGTAGTAGCTATTATTGATACCATATGATGATGCTAGTACTTTCTTGATATATCTCTTACCTTATCACATAGACATCCAAAATATTTCTAGTGCTTTTAAAGTTTTCATTGGGTCAACTTTATGGGAATAACACTTCACATATTTATGCTTAGTTAAATAATATGATTGTTTTAAATACTCCTAGGATTCTCACCTTCATAGGTCATGGATGTAGATTTATCCATGGTATGATTTGCATTGTGATCTTATTCAACCATTTCAAATTCTAAATCACACTCTTAACATACACAATTCGAAGACTACTATATTCCACGTTGATAGATGTGCACACAAATAAATTTAGTCATTATTTTATGCTTTTTTATTTAAGGAATTCTAGGTCATTAGTTATCATTTAAGGCTAAATATGCCAAAATGCCACATCAACCCACATCATTGCAAGTCATTTCCATAAGAATTTCACCAACACTTAAATAACATATGCTACTTTACATTATCATCTTGAACACTTGCATATTTTTAAAGGGACTATAAATCACCAAGATTTAGTCATGGATGTAACATTGTCCTTGGAAAACTCAAGATCACTAAACATTTTTTAATAGTTTTAGAACTATATAAATATGATATTGGATCAAATATATCTTGAACATCAAATAATAAAAACTTAAATATCCATTACGAATAACATGAAACCAATATACTTATCTAAACTATTCTAAAATTATATCTAAATGTTGATACACACCATGGAGAGGTGTAGATGTTGATACACACCATAAAAATGTTTAGTTTGAACTAATCTACAAAATTTTGGGCCTCTTTTTCTTGAATATGTAAAATTATATTTTTTATTAATAGAAATAGACCATTCATAAAAAAATTGTATTTATTCTTTATGCTATAAGTAGTATTCAAAGATGTCACCACCAAATTATATGTCAAAACATTTTGGATAAATAGATATTTTGTCATTATATGAATCCTTAAAATTATTGATACTTATCTCATATTAAATATTATTTATATTCTTAAATTGAAAATATATATTATAATTATTATTATATTAATTGATTGGTAATGATGAATAATGCTGAAAATTTTTCCATTGATCAAATCTTGTTAAATATTAAAACTTGTGACCTTAGTCATGGTCCCAAAATGACTTCAACAAAATAAATACTTATAAAACTAAAAATCAATTATCCATAATCTATAATATACTTTCCATATCAACATATGTCTACAAAAATTCATACCATAATATTTATCCTCTCACTAAAAAACTAAACATAAACATAGTTGGTACATCGTAGAAATCATAAAAGATAGAAAATATCCTTTTAATCTTAGCTATGGATGATATTTCAGAACATAAAATTCTTTAACTTGGATAAGAGTGATATCATATGTCCACATTCATTTGATG
Organism: Cupressus sempervirens; assembly: GCA_028749045.1. NCBI lineage: Eukaryota > Viridiplantae > Streptophyta > Pinopsida > Cupressales > Cupressaceae > Cupressus > Cupressus sempervirens. Next base: position 446,783,116 of record CM053787.1, read on the forward strand.
TGGAACATTTTCTCTAGATATATTGTATTAAGACATGGTCACTATTCAACCTTCTATGTGATATTTTGTATTAAGACAATAAAATATATTAGCTCATGTACCTAGCCAATCCAAAATAGATTGTATTAAAGACCAAATCATCAACATCATTGTAGTTGTCATGAACTTTGGAAGAAGTCCATGTGGCATTAGATATCCCATGTGGAATAAGTATGCAAGCCTAGCTCACATGTGACATACCAGACTATGCCACCTCCTTTGCGCCAATGCAGAATGCCTATCTATCAGATCCAATCACTCTCAATTGTATGCAAATGGTTTAATCATGAAAGACATGTAAAATGGTGACAAAAGAAATAAAACAGACCAAGATGTATGGTGAGACAATTTCCTCAGTCTCTAATATATTATGTGCAAACTAGATTACAAGAAGCAATGAATAGGATGTTGTGCTCACAAAAAAAAATCACCCCTAGGATAAGATCACGCCAAACAAACTTGGTAGTCTCATATTACAAATGAGGAACTAGCTCTAAATCCATATGTCTCCAAAAGAAAGCCAGTTGAATGCAACCATGTGTCAAGACAACTCATCCAAAAATGGTTGCCAACTCCTTGCACTTCATTGTTCCTCACTCCAAAGATTCTAGTTGCTTTGTTATGTCTATGTCCCCAAAAAAATGCATAATGCTTCTTATATAAAAGGTTACCTTGGGTAGAACTCCAACTAGTTTGTTGCCAAGTCAGCTAGGATCGAGCTCCTTAATTAATGCAATTGACTTTTTTAGGCCATAACGGCTAGTAAGGGTGCATCTTATTGAAATCTCCAAGGTAACCACTAAGGGTCAGCCCTATTGAAATCTCCAAGGTGATCACTCATTAAGTGCTCCAACACGATGTTAGAGAAGCCCCACCATGGGATCTATTAGATGAATAATCTTGTGCAAGTGTCAATAAATTTGACTTCATACTCAGTGCATTGCCAAGTGTGAAGACCCAAGTCAGCTTGCTTGAACCATTCGAGTAAATGAATTACCTGGTCAATTGGCTCCAACAAGGTAACATGTGCAACGAAGACAGCTCAAGTGCATACCCATTACATCCTCCCTCAGTTTACCTTTCATGTTATAATTGTTGAATTATTTTAGACTAGTTTTATGGTTATTTTATGATTAGCAGTACTTGGTTATCAGATTTGATTGGATGTTATTTCATACTCAAATTATATATATATATATATATATATATATATATATATATATATATATATATATATATATATATATATATATATATATATATATATATATATATATATATATATATATATATGATGATGATGATGAGCTACTTGATAGTTATTTCATGTGTTCATGATTATTCTCTTGATGATGATATATGTATGTTTATATAGTGATTTTGGTTATTTCATGATGATAGCTAGATGAATGATTTATATGCAGTTTCTATGGTTACTTACTCCATACTTGCATGTGTATGGTGTACTTGTATTTTTTACTTTATGTTTGACATTTTTGATGTGGTTGAGGGAAGGAGTCATAGTCACCTACTAGTCAGGATCTACACGATGCACTACTCCATGCCATTGCCTATTTAGTTTAGATACATGTATATGTACATGCTCAACTTTTTATGTAGATTGCAGGTACCTAACATCAATTTCTCCAAATTGCCAAGATGAGCAATGGCATGGAGTAGTGCATCGTGTAGATCCTGACTAGTAGGTGACTATGACTCCTTCCCTCAACCACATCAAAAATGTCAAACATAAAGTAAAAAATACAAGTACACCATACACATGTAGGTATGGAGTAAGTAACCATAGAAACTGCATATAAATCATTCATCTAGCTATCATCATGAAATAACCAAAATCACTATATAAACATACATATATCATCATCAAGAGAATAATCATGAACACATGAAATAACTATCAAGTAGCTCATCATCATCATATATATATATATATATATATATATATATATATATATATATATAATTTGAGTATGAAATAACATCCAATCAAATCTGATAACCAAGTACTGCTAATCATAAAATAACCATAAAACTAGATTTTATGATTAGCAGTACTTGGTTATCAGATTTGATTGGATGTTATTTCATACTCAAATTATATATATATATATATATATATATATATATATATATATATATATATATATATATATATATATATATATATATGATGATGATGAGCTACTTGATAGTTATTTCATGTGTTCATGATTATTCTCTTGATGATGATATATGTATGTTTATATAGTGATTTTGGTTATTTCATGATGATAGCTAGATGAATGATTTATATGCAGTTTCTATGGTTACTTACTCCATACCTGCATGTGTATGGTGTACTTGTATTTTTTACTTTATGTTTGACATTTTTGATGTGGTTGAGGGAAGGAGTCATAGTCACCTACTAGTCAGGATCTACACGATGCACTACTCCATGCCATTGCCTATTTAGTTTAGATACATGTATATGTACATGCTCAACTTTTTATGTAGATTGCAGGTACCTAACATCAATTTCTCCAAATTGCCAAGATGAGCATGCCCTATTGCAATATATCAATGGTAAAGAGGAGATATAGTTATTGAGTCCAAATCCTAACCCTAAGCCAATTGTCCTAGAAAATAAGACAAGTATCTAAGTTATTTACCCTGCTAAATTTTTCAAGTGATGTGAATTCAAGATTTTGACACTTTAGATTGATTTAGTACTCTGTCTTTTTAATGACTTTTCTTATTTAGTTTTGTGGGTCTATTGTTCTTTTAAGTTATAATTAAATCAAATTAAGAGAATATTAAATGATTTAATTTAACCAAAAACTTATAAAAAAAAATAATATTTTAAATAATATTTAATTAATTGAGAAATTAATTAAATAGAAGAATTAAATTTAAAAAATTTAAGTAAAGTTCCAAATTTGGAGTAATTATATATTTTTAATTCAATAATAATTTATTTAGGAGTTTCATTTTAATAACAAATTATAAATCTTACTATTAGTTAAATTAATAAATATATTATTAGAGATTCCTCTATTTTTATGTGTGTGAGTGTGTGTGTGTGTGTGTGTGTGTGTGTGTGTGAGAGAGAGAGAGAGAGAGAGAGAGAGAGAGAGAGAGAGAGAGAGAGAATTAAATAAAGTTTATTTTAATTTAAAATGTAAAAAGTTGCATGAAGTTAAATTAAATTAAAATAATAAAGAAAATGAGTTTGCCTATTTGCAAAACTAAAATCCTAGAGGAGAAAGCTCTTTATTAAGAAATTAGAGCTCATTTCCCCACACACAAGTTCAGAGGAACAAATTTTGAGACAAGGGGTTTTCGAGAAGACAAGAATTTCTTGCGAGTTCCAAGAATTTGTTTGGTTAGCATTAGATTGAAGTAGGATCTTGTTGAGTTTGCACAATAATTTCCCTTTCAAAATTTCTCTATCTTCTCTGTGTTTGTATGGATCTATTTTCAGAATTTATTTAGTTTGAAACCTTTGCTATCATATTTATTGTTATTCATTATTGAAAAACATCTGTGAATTAAATCAATTTGAAATGCTTGTTTGTGTATTCTTATTTTGGAAAATAGAATGGATTTAGAAACTTATAATTCAATTAGGATTTAAAAAAGAAATCAAAATTTTATATAAAGAATTTGATCAGTTGTATGTATCTTTCCTATAAGATCTATACTAAAAAGTTTGTTAAATATATAAATAAAAATTGCCACAATAATTAATTACTATGATAACTTTTATGACATAATATAAATGTGTTTTACTAGAAAATTATTTTTTTCATTGTGTTGAAGGAAGGGAGGGTGATTGATACACACACACACACACACACACACACATACATATGTAGATATATATATATATACATATGTATATATATCTACATATGTGTGTATATATATATATATATATATATATCTACATATGTGTGTGTATATATATATGTATATGTATATATATATATATATATATACATATACATATATATATACACACACATATGTAGATATATATATATATACATACATATATATCTACATATGTATATATATACATATATATATGTATATATATATCTACATATGTATATGTATATATATATGTATATCTACATATGTATATGTATATATATATGTATATATACATATATACATATGTATATATATATATCTACATATGTATATATATACATACATATATGTACATGTACATATATGTACACACACACACACACACACACACACACACACACACATATATATCTACATATGTATATATATGTATATATATCTACATATATATATACAACAAGTCATCCACTTCTAACGTATGACATGCAATTTTTCTTTTTTTTAATAATTTTTCATTTATATATAGTGTTATTAAATTAGTTTAATTAATATGTAATATTATTATTAATTATTATTATATTATTAAATTAATAATTATTTTTATTGATAAATAAATTAATATTATTTAATTAATATTTTAATAATCATTATTATAATAATTTAATTTTTTAATAATATATATTAAAAGAATTAGTTTTATAGTTATTACTAAGTTGTACAATTTTATTTTTTAAATTGAAGAATTTATTTTAATGAAGTTTAGATTTTACTAAGTGATAGTTCTTTTTATATTAAAAAAATGGGTTTTTATATTTAGATAATTATAAGGAATTTGTTGAGTCTTTTGAGATTCTTGTGGACTCAAAAACCTTAGCAAATCTGAGACTTGAAAATGAAAACTTGAAATCCAATTGTGAAAATTGAACTTTTATGTTTTCAAACCAAATTAACTATGAAAACACTTGTTAAATTTCTTAATGAAATGTATTTTGTATATCATGTTAAGGTTCGGGTTTGACTTAGTATGTTGACCAATCAGGATGTTTACCCTAGCGGCTTGGGGAGTTTTTTTCTATGATGATGTTATACATATTTTGGTCAATATATTTTATACCTAACCATTGTAGTTTATTTGTAGGTGCTTTCCAATAGCTTGTATAGGACTGAGGTGAATATTGTCATTTATCTATAGGTTCTTTCCAGTTGCTTGCATAGGACTGAGGTGAATACCTATGATTTAGTTTTAGGTGCTTTCCAGTTGCTCATATAGGATAGAGGTGAAAATTGTGATTTTATAAGTTATACTTTTCATGAGCTTAGAGTAGGTAATCTATGTGTATTAATGTGATCAAGTTTCCACAATCCATCATAGTTTTGTGCATCAGTTTCTGGATTAGATTGTGTGACAATTTTTACCATCAACGTTTCGAATCACACTACGTGATCCATCATCAGGATGAGAGAGCAAGAGATGTCAAACAAAATAAGTGACATCAGGATGAGAGAGCACTTATTTTGTTTGACATCTCTTGCTCTCTCATCCTGATGATGGATCACGTAGTGTGATTCGAAATGTTGATGGTAAAAATTGTCACACAATCTAATCCATAAACTGATGCACAAATCTATGTGTATGTTAGAAAGTGACTTGCAATGGAGGTCAGAGCCCTAAAGAGAATGCTTGGGTAACCCATTGTAAGTTGTTTTAATAAGTGATAACATTTCATTAAATGGGTTTAAAATAAATTAGTAAGAGTCATTGTTTTTCCTCACTCATGCCTTGAGTGCTAGTACAAGCTAGGATGGGAGTAGAGATGATGCTTGGTTGCAACCTTGCTTCATTAGTATTCCTTGTCTATACACATGGATACTGATTCTGCATAGAGACACTAGGGGGACAAAGTCAAGAGAGGTTGCCAAGGTAACCATATAGCTGGCTCATGTGATGACACTTGCCCACTTATATAGTAGATTTTCTACATGTCTTTTTTTCCTCTGGGTTTAGATGTTAGTTGTATCTTGGTACCTTTGAGATAGATTGCTATCATGTTTTCCTTGACTTAGATGTTGGTTATGACTTGTGGATTGATATCTATATGGGACTTTAGATTATCTCCTTAGCATTTTGGGAGTGGGCCATTTAGGTTCAACAAGGTCAAGTGGTAGTATTTCTTATACCATTGAGATCTAATAGTTGGATGTCATTGCTGGATGTATTTGTGCAATTGTTCCTTTCATTCTGATATTGTGTTTCTGATGTATGGTTATATTCTATTGTACTATATTTGATTATCAGAGATCTTATGAGATGATTTATTTTATTCATGACATATATTCTTTGAGCTTTTCATACCCTGTGACTTGTACAATGGATGATTATGCATTTTGGTTATGTCATGTAACATCTTATGTAATTGTGTATTATTTAATTGGATTCATACTTGTGGTTATTTGATGATGTAGATTTTTTATGTATCAGATTTAATATTAATAAAATTTATGTATGTGATTCAATGTCATAGAACCCTTAAGAGATGTAATATATTTATGGATTGGTTGTATGTATGTGAGTTATTGCTTTCGCTATGCTATCTCTTGTTGTTTAAATTTTTTTAAAAAAATGTTTAAGAAACTTACTAAAAACTTTAGGTTAATTTCTTTTGGGTTCCCTAGCGAGGCATTACATGAATTTTTTAGGCCATAATGGCTAGCATGGGTGTGTCTTATTGAAATCTCGAAGGTAACCACTCAAGGTCAGCCTTGTAGAATTCTTAATGTGATTGCTCATTAAGTTCTTTGATCTAATGTTAGAAAAACCCCACCATGGGACCTATCATACCCTTGCACAAGTGTTAAGAAAGTTGGCTTCATACTCAATGTGACGCTAAGTGTGAAGACCCAAGTTGTCTTTCTTGAACCATTAAAGAAAACAAATTACTTGGTCAATTGGCTCCAACATAGGTCTAGAAATGTTTCTTTTTGAGAGGAACTCCATGATTATCTCTTCACTGTACCACAAAGTCTTGCCACGTTTCCATATAGCTATCTCATGACCTTGTCCATTGAACATGACTAAGAATTCTTGGATACCCCATTTTCCTCAAGCATGGGTTCTCATGGAAATCACTTCACTTACTTGATGATCTAGGTTATCCACTGCATTTTTTGGCCCCCGTGTGGAATGTTTCTCACTAAGTCTTCCTCATCTGGATGATGATTTCATAGTTGAGAGACATGAAAGATAGGATGGAATTACATATATAGAGGCAAGTTGAGTCAGTATGTCATGTTATTGATCTTTTGAACCACTTCAAAAGGACCATCCAATCATCTCACCAGTGAAGCACCCAATACTTTAGGTTCCTTGAATTGATTTTGGCCTATCTATAGCAATACTTTGTCTCCCACATTGAACTCTATTTTTTGTTGATGCCTATCAAAAAACTTCTTCATCCGATCAAAAGCATGTGTCAAGTGGTATTGTGCTAGATTAACTCTTTCGTTCTAGGATTGCAGGATTTCTATAGCATTTTTATTTAGTCCCTGATAACCAGCCATCATAGTGTGGGATGTAAGTGGTTTTTGTAGTGCTACCAATTCAAAAGGAATATATTTTGAAGAATTTCTCTTTTGTGGATTGTAGGAGAATTGGGTTGCATCAAGAAACCTAGGTCAATTTCTCTTATCTAATTCTACAAAGTGCCTTAGATAATCCTCAAGGATGTTGTTAATTTGTTTGTTTTGTCTATCTATTTGAAGGTGGAATCCAATGCTCATTAACAAATGGGCCCCTACGATTTGAATAGCTCTTGCTAAAAGGATGAAGTGAACCGTGAATCTTGATCACTTACTATTTTTATAGAATGCTCAAAAAATTAACCATGTCATTGAATAATCACTCAGCCATGTCTTCAACTATGCAAGGTGTCTTCAATGCATCAAGTATGATATAGTTGTTGAACCTAACATCAACCATGATGCTAGAAAAGTCATTGAAATTGGGTAACTAGGTGATAAAGTCCATACTCATGCTAGCCCAAGGTCAGATTGGAATGGGTAGAGGTTGTAGCATACCTTCTAGATGCATCATGATCATCTTGTCTTGTTCAAAAGTAAGACACATTTGTATATAATGATCAACATCATCTCACATGCTAGGCCAATCTATTCCTCTTTCCAAAAATGCCATAGTTCACTTTTATCGTAAATGGTCTACCCAAATAGAGTCATGGAACTCATGTTGTTTCTCTTTGTAAACATCACCCCACTTAGGAAGGTAGACTCAGGTATTGGTATAGTAAAGAAAACTATCACAGATCCTGAACCTTCTAGTCTATCCTGCTCAAACTTGTAGCACAATAATGCTAGAACTGGCACCTCAGTTAACTTCCCCTTCAAAGTGTCAAATGTATGTTGTTTCTTATCACCCCATTCCCAACCTTTGTATTTCTTGAGAAAATTGGTCAAAGGGATGGAAATCTTGGAATAACCTCCTGTGAACTTCCTTTAGTAGTTGGCAACGTCAAGAAACTACCTCACCTTGTGAACATTATGAAGTGGATCCTAGTCTTGAATCGTTGTTAGCTTCTCGAGATCTAGTTTGATCTATTTTTTTGAATGTCCCAAAAATGACACTTCCTCTTATGCAAACATGCACTTCTCCTTCTTCACATACAAGTCATGTGTCTTGAGTAGTTTGAACACCTCCCAAAGATGTTCCTTGTGTTCAACCACATCTTTGTTGTATAAAAGTATGTTATTCAAATAGACAACCACATACTTGTCCAACAAAGGTCTGAACACATCATTCATCAAAGTAATAAAAGTAGCTAGGGTGTTAGTTAGACAAACATACATCATCAATAATTCATAACTCACATACCTAGTTATTATGGTCATTTTCTCCTCATCACCTGATGTTATTATGACTTGATAGTACCCCTACCTCAAATCTAACTTGTTGAACACCTTTGCATCCACTAAGCAACCAAAATTATCTATGATCAAAGGTAGTGAATACTTGTTCTTTATCATCAGCTTGTTTAATTCCAAGTAGTCCACATAAAGCCTTAGTGTTCCTTCCTTCTTGCACTGAAACAAAAGCAGTGTTGCATAGGGTGATCTAGATAGTCAAAGGTAGCTAGCCTCGACAAGATCCATCAAGTGATTCTTCATCTTGACCATATTAATTCCTAAATGGAAGTATGATACTTTTGAAATTAGTCTAGATCCTTCTTCTAGCTCTATCCTATGATCAACGTGTCTTTGTGGTGGAAAAATTGATGGTAGCTTCTTGAGCATGAGATCATCATACTCTAGCAAAATTTCTTGGACAACCAAGGTATTGGAAGTCCCAAAGGAATCTCCTTTGTCCCATCCACCAAGAAATAGAGCTAATTTTAGCTCATCCTAGTCACTCTTATAAATATGAGTCACACTAAAGTCATTTAGGACCCTTTCACAATCGGGATCAAACAAGGTCATGTCAGATCAAGTACCAAAAATGCAACTTAGGTATGGTACCACCACTACTAACATTGTCCTTAAGAACTCTTGTCCAAGGATGAGATAAAAATCATTCATATCAATGGATACCAAGTAAATCACACCTTTCAAAGGTCTAGCATAGATGACCTCCTTTTGAATCTCACCATTCAGCTTCTTCATAGTTGTCATGACTATGTTTAAATGCATTGATGTTTCTTCCATCTTTAGGCCCAACTTCCTAGCTTTCCTAGACAATATTTACTTGTGTGTTGCCCTTGAGTTGACCATATCCATTACCTTTCTTTGCCTAAACAAATTCTATGAGTAGCATAACTCATATCTATTAGCCACAGATGAACCTAGTGAGTTGTGCAATGAGTTCAGAGGTTGTAAAGTGCTCATGTTGGGCATCTTTTCTTCTTCGCCTAAGAGTGCATTGGTCATGCTCTTGTCTTGACACTCCTTCACCTAGTGATTATTATTTTTTCAAATGAAAAAACCCAAGTCTAAATCATTCTTCTTTTTTGGGAATGGATATTTTTGGTATCTCTAAGTCTCATTGTCTATTAGTGTCAAAAACATAGTCATATAGAAGGAAGAGTTAATCGATTATCATTGTGACCAAGTTATTCTATATAGGTCAAGTCATGTAAATACTTGTAAATAATCATGTATAAGTCGATCTCTATAGGAGCTGAGAAATTATTTGATCAACGATTACTTTCTATACAACTCAAGTTCAGTGAATGTCGAGTATACAATGCACATATATTTTGAGTTATACAAAAGGTGTCAAGTAAGTTGAGGCCAAGCAATAGTAAAAAGAACAATTATGAACAAGCATTAGATATAGTATGTGTTGAGTAACACAAAGAGAAAAAAAATTTCTAGAATGGTACAAACTTTAAGGTAAACCATTTTGAGTCAACATGAACATGAAATTTAATGATTGTAGAGTTTGTTATGATGGTTGTTATGCATTTTAATGTGGATCAATGATCCCTATAAGGGATCAAAAACCAATCAATTGAAGAGGCAAAAAGGGAAGCATTTCAAAGACTCTATAGATGTATTTAAATAGGAACATCCAAACCCTATTTTGATAAAAAAGTGTGAGAGTGGATGAGAATGCAAAGCATGTGAAGTAAGAAAAGTATTGTGCAAAGGAGTTAAGTTTTGGATGTTGCATGTGAAAGTTTTCAAGAATAGAGTTAGTGACCTAATGAAGCAATGAAGGACATAGTAAAGACATATTGTATTAGAGATTAGATCAAAGATCAGAAGGAGGAGATCCATAATCAAAAATTCTAAGTGCAAACCGAAGGATCAGGTACTGAATTAGTTTTGACAAATTGAATCAAGGAAAATCTCTTAAAAGAGTCATTTTAACAGACCTTTGTAAATCTCCTAACATAGTCCTTACTTCATTGTAAGTGCTAAATCCTTTAATCAAGGTAAACCTAATAGTTTTAGATATCTTTTAATAGAGAAGACCCCTCATAGGGTAGATCATTAGAAGTGACTAAATTTGTAATCCTAATAGGCTAACACTAGTCTTTATTACTGTAGTAGTGAAGATCAGTGGGTATCATCCCTACCCTAGTTTTATCTTCACCTTGGAGGGTTTTCGGGTTACCAAAATATTTTGTGTTATGTGTTTACATTTCATGGATGTGTTGCATGCTTAGATTTATTTCAACATATGATATTTCAAGTTATGTTATGCATAAGTTAGAGATGAGATGGTTAATGTGGTGAATATAGTCAAGTTGTTTCAAAAGATACAAGTTTTTTAGATCTCGATTCACTCCCCCTCCCCAGTATCTCAATTTTCCAATAAACTTCCAATAATTGGTATCAAATAATTGGTTCTCTTGAAAGAAGTCTAACAAGTTGTAAGTTTAGATCTTGGAGATGGAGGCTTACAAATTTGGAAGGGTCATTGACAATAAAGTGATTGACATCCAACTCATATTGGAACAACTTGAAACAACTAGAGAGGAACTGAGGAAGTCCCTTAGAAAGAGAAAAGATATGAACATTCAACAAATGAAACACTTCATTAGGAAATTGACACACAAGGATTTCTTCACGCTAGAAATTCCAATGAAAGTGATGCAACCATTATAGATCTATTGGAGAAGAACGATATCCTAAATGATGAAGTCAAAGGATTGAAAAGAGAGCATGAATTCTAGTAAGGCTATGTGAAGTGATGAAATAAAAGAAGAAAATTGAAGAAGATACATTTATGGCTAAGGAAGACAAAAGACAAATGGCTATTAGACTTGAAGAAAGATCATATGATGTACAAAAGCTTACAAAAACTTAGCTAGACATGATGGATCAACTAAGGATTACAAATCAGGAACTAAATGGGAAAGATGTGGAGATATAAAATTTGAGATCATAGAGTTATCTATTGAGGAATGAGTCAAGATTTGAGAAAGAACTTGTTGAAAGGATGAAAAAGCCCAGTGAATCAATATTATACTTTGAAGAATTGATGAGGTCACCCATGTCATCTAGTAGTACCTCTAGACTAGGACATATAAAGCAACATTCATCTACTCAAAAAGGAGAAACATCCAAGAATGGAGAGCTAAGGAATGAAAAATTAAAAGAAAAACCTACATGTTATCATTGTGGTAAACTTGGACATACTAAAAATATTTTCATAGGCAAGAATGATATGCAAAACCATAAACCTAAGTTTACTAGTTATTATTTTTATTTCAAGGAACCAGGACATCAAATACATGAGTGTATATCAAAGATGAACAATACACCTATTGTGTGCACCTTGATTTGAGGGATATTGTTACTATTCTCAAAATTTTGTACATAGATCATAAGAATGTAGATCATAGGAAAAACCTAATTGGACAACCAAAAAGCAAAGCAATGCACCTAAGAAAGTTTGTTCTAATTATCTCAAAGTTGGACATGTGAATAAGAACTGCAAGAGTTGAGCACCAATACCAAATAATTAACACAACAAGGGTAAAGACAACATGGATGTTGAACAAAGAAAGAAAGAGATGAATAAAACCCAAAAGGAAAAGGCAGAAGTTGGAAGCAACAGAACAAATGAAGTCAAGATCACCCAATCCAATGGAGAAGGTGATCACATCACCTCAAACTAATCAAGAAAGCTATGTAAGGAACTGCATGCTTAATGGCTTAGCTTACATCAATTCCTAACATAAAATATGCTAAAGTTCATATCTACATGAGAAAAGATGCATTAAAATAGATCTATGAGAGAATAGCGCAAAAGAATCAAGCATCATTAAAATTGTCTATATTGACTAAACATTGCAATATGGACCAAGTACCCCCATTAATGAAACTAATGTATAGGCCAAGTTAGATGGAATTGACCGATCTATATAATGGAAACTAAGTTCATAAGTTTAGTAATGACTGAGACAACTGGATTCCACATAACAGAGGACACAACATTTCTTGAGTCCCTAACTAGAATGAATGGAGGTATATTCAAGAATTCAAAGACATTTTCACACCTCGCATTCAAATTTTGAGAGCATAGAGTGACTTGAGCAATTTGTGAAGTGATTTTGAAGTGATTAGAAGTGTATTAGTAGTGGAAGAATGATCGAGTATTGATCTCAAGTTATGTTGAGTTGTTCAGAAAGAAAAGTTTCAAAACCTTAACATGTAGAAATGATATCTTCATCATCTATAGTGAAGAATCAAGGACTTATAGGTAAGCAATGTTGAATTGGTGAAAAGTGACACTTGTCATCCACCTAAGTATCATGTTATTCTTGAAATTTGTATGAAAGGAGACTCAATGGGTGTGTTATCATTGATACTACCTAAAATCATTATGATTCACGATGTGAGGAGTTTTTACATGTGCAAAATTGGAAAAGTTGGAGACTATGAAATTCTTGTGGCATATGAGAATTTGTATGATGAAGGAATATTAAAGGGTAACTCAAAAATTGTTGAGAGGAAAGGGTTAACTCATGCCCTATATTTCCCAAGAAATTTTAAATTGAGTGGATTAGAATTGTGCTAAGCAGAATCATGACATGGAGTTGTGGTTAGAGAATACACTAGTTAGGATTACAAAGAAGATAATTCATGATGTTACTAGTTACACAACATTTGACAAGAGGAAGACAATGCATTGTTAAAGAAAAGGAGCTATCGAGGAAAATACCAAATCCAAGTGGAAATAATTTTTCAGATTTTCATACACATACATTTAAGTCATTATTGCAACTTTACTTCACCTTACTTTCAACACTGACAACTTAAAATGGGACAATATAATGGTTCTCATTGGCATGGGATTTCATTTGACTATGTTTTCTTTTCTATGTGACCATTAATAAACATTGTTTATAAAAGTAAAAGGTTTATGACACATAAGAGGAGGAAGGATAAAGTAGTGTAGGCCTTGAGGAGTCTTCTAATGTACGCTTGTATATTCTAAAATTTCATTTAGTAGGCTGCATTACTACTAGAGATTACCAAATATGGATTATTTAAGATTTTAATGAAGTCTATATTAAGTTTTTATAAATATAAATAAAAAGTCACATATTTGGCCTCATTATATGAGGAAAATTGATGAAAAGTTTATAAAATATTATATAAGTTTTGAAAATACTACAAAAAATCACATAACTAAAGCATCATGGAGCAAGTGTACCAAGGATCAACCAATTGATCTTTAAATCACACACTCAAATTTGATAAAATAATTTTTTTTGGAAAATCTTCATTTTATTTTGTTAAATACATGAATAATAATAATAATATTAAATTCCATTATGATTGAACTAATTAACATTTGTTATAGATTATGCAAATATTGAAGACATAATATGCATCTACAACTTTTATTATTACCAAGTTTGATGTTATAAGCTCTATTTATTTCTTTGTTCATTTTAAACTTAAGTTGTGATCTTGTGAATGGGTTGAATGCTTTTTCTCTAGAGATTATGATACTATATATTGGAGCCATCATTTGTGGTAATATATTATCAATTTTAATTTTTTTATAGACTAATGAGTTACAACATGCAAAATATTAAATATTTTCTCCTCTTCCATTCTTCGTCTTCCCCCCTTTACCAAATGAATAAAAACAATACTCCAAAATAAGCATAAATAAACCTAATTAATAATCAACCAAATAAAATAAACTAATTTTTAAAACCTACATATAGCCTTATAAAGATGTGCAAAAGACGAGCGAGGCACAAAAAGGCCCACTTTCTCTTTCCATTCACTATTTGATTTTACAAAACATAATGGAAGCCCACATGCAAAGTTTCTTCTCATATTCCTTGTGGATTTGGTTAGTAAATTTATCATACACGTCACTTCAAATAAAGAAATATTCAAAATACACCTAACTTTTATCACTACCTATATATCTTGTTCCTTACACCCTTTCCTTGTATATATTTCCTATTAAAATATCTCTAGTTTTTATCAAACTGACTAAATATCTATTTTCAATGATATTCTTATATGCCTAGTATGTCCAATTTAGTATTTTATTTCTATTACTATGACACCCATGTATGTATGCATGTTATGTGCACACACTATACATAAATTATATGTATGTATTATATAAACATTTGAGTATACATCTACATATAAATATACATGTATGCATATATACATATACATATACATATTTTTAATACATTCATACAAGTTGTATAATTCTTACTTAACTAAGACAACTAATTTTATTTTATAGCCTCCTAAAAGATAAAATACAAAAAGTTAAATCTTTACACACCATCCTATCCCCACTCCCAAACCCCCTAAAATATCTTGCTACATTATCAAAGAAAAAGTAAATAATTACTCTCTTCACCTAATATCTAGTGAGATTTTTCTATTTATTTCAATATTTAAGATTTCATTACACACAATGTACTATGATATTACATGTCAAATGACATCCCCAAGGTTGTCCTTTACCATACAATATCTAAGATAGACCAAAATTATCCCTTAGTCTAGAGTGGAATATATCTCATTCAACATATAATATTCTTCATCTATTAATTTAAAATTTGCTGATTTTAAATAATATTTGTGAATAACTTAAGCAATGAGAGGGTCAACTCCTTAAGGTTGTAACTTAAAATTTTATGTCCCCCTATACACTTAATAAAGAAATTTTATGAAGTACATTTAACTACTTGGGACCCCTTGGTCAAGGAGTGACCTAATATAACTAGCTTTTGATCCTAGGTGAATTGTACCCCATATTGTTTAGGTGAGTTCCCTCCACTAATAGTTTAAGTATTATCTTAGGAGGATGCACATCACATCTACTCCCTTCAACAAATGAATCTATCATGACTTCATATTCTTTCATCTTCACATAGGACACCACAAAACATCATCTCTCTACTTTTTCATTGTATTTTCTCTTTTCGTAATGCACATTAGTGGTAGTAGCTATCACCAACACCATATGATGATGCTAGTACTTTCTTGATATATCTCTTACCATATCACATACACATCCAAAATATTGTTAGTGTTTTTTATGTTTTCATTGGGTCAACTTTATGGGAATAATACTAAACATAATTATGCTTGGTCAAATAATATGACTATTTTAAATAACCCTAGGATTCTCATCTTCAAAGGTTGTGGATGTAGATTTATCCATAGTGTGATTTGCATTGTGATCTTATTCAACCATTTCATAGTCTAAATCTTATTCTTAATTACACAATTCTAAAACTACTATATTCCACATAGATAGATGTGCACAAAAATAAATTTACTCATTATTTTAGGTTGTTTTATTTAAGGAACCCTAGGTCATTAGTTATCATTTGAGGCTAAATATGGCAAAATGTCACATCAACCCACATCATTGTAAGTCATTGTCATAAGAATTTCATCAACACTTGAAATAGCATATGCTACTTTACATTATCATTTTGAACACTTGCATATTTTTCAAGGGACTTAAAATCATGAGATTTAGTCATGGATGTAACATTGTCCTTGCAAAAATTAAGATCACTAAACATTTTTTAATAGTTTTAGAACTATATAAATATGTTGGACCATATATCTAGAACATCAAATAATACAAAATTAAATATCTATTATGAGTAACATGGAACCAATATCTTTATCTAAACTATTCTAATGATATACATAAATGTCACTTTATACTATGAGTAATATTCAAAGATGTTGCCATCTATTGATATGTCAAAAATTTGTCGATAAATAAATATTTTGTCATTATATGAATCCTTCAAATTATTGATATTTATATTACATTAAATATTATATATATTCTTAAATTGAAAATACATATTCAAATAATCTATTATATTAATTGATTGGTAATGGTGAATAATGTTGAAAAATTTGTCATTGATCAGATCTTGTTAAATATTAACACTTGCGAGCTTCATACTAGATTCATACCCCCCAAAATGACTTCAACAAATAAATACTTTAAAAAAAGAAATCAATTATCCATAGTCTATAATATACTCTCCATATCAACAGATGTCTACAAAAATTCATACCATAATACTTATCCGCTCACTTAAAAACCTAAAAATAAACATAGTTGGTACATCGTAGCAATCATAAAAGATAAACAATATCCTTTTAAACTCAGCTATGAATGATATTTTAGGACAGAAAATTCTTTAATTTGGATAAGAGTGTTATCATATGTCCACATTCATTTGATGTGGGACATTTTCTCTGCATATATTCGCCATTGTTTGGGTATAGTGAAGACATACACTGACAGCTTCTTCTCTCATCTGTCTCTCCATGCAATGCATTCGTTGAGGATATTTTATTTCTCATGGCCCCATGAGAAATTGGTTCAGAGCTCTTGGAAAGCTCATTAAAATAGAAATAATATAATACACTTGGGGTAGCTTTTGCTTTAAAACCATCTTTGGTATTGTAAATTGTTGATGTTGTACACAATGTTTCCATATTTGAAACATTTTCATAGACTTCAAGCACCCTATTTTTTATTGATTTTAAAGAATATTTATATTTTTATTGTTTTTACTATTATAATGGATTAGGGAGTTAGATGATGCTAGATTATTTATGCAATTTTATTTTATGAGTTTTTTTGGGTATTATATTTTATGAATAGGGTATTAGATTTATAAGGATGAAAAGTGTATTTCTATCTATTGTTATATATTAGTTTAAAAAGGGGTTTTAACTATATTATCTTAGTATATGTTTTTGATTGACTTGGTGTTTGTTTCAATTTTGCATTCATGTTGTTAAAGATAAAATTGTTTAATAAATATAACATGTTTAAATATTAGATTGTAGTTTCTTTTTCTAATCTGAAATTTTTATGTATAGTCTTGATTTGTCTTAAGATCATAGTTCAAACTTGATCTAAGTCTAATTACTTGTAACTCATTATTCCTTTATAGAAAATATTTCAAGTTGTACACCTAGGCGTTCGTAAAACAACACCACTTTTAGGTCATTTTATAAAGAGTTCATATTTCATCTATCATTGAGAAAACCCTTCTACACATATATGCCAAAAGAATCACTTAATGGTCAATTTTCAACCTGCTATGTGAGATTTTGTATCAATACGAGGTAAAATATTAGCTCATGTTCCTAGTTATTCCAAAATCAAATGTTTTAAAGACCAAATGCATCTTGACATCATTGTAGCCACATTTGTTAAACTTTTTGTTTGTAATTTTCTAGCTTGAAATATTTTTTATTAATTTATAAGGCTTACCCAAAGAAAAAAGATAGGGACAAGTCGCCTCCTACAACTAGAATAATAATTTATTATGCTCATTAGTTCTCAAAACACCAAGTTGTTTTATAAGAAGCATAGACATGAAATATATTTCCTAATTAATTGATGAGAGGATGTAATTATAAAGAATAAACATATCATATGGTCACAGGGGAATAAGCACAACAATAATAATCATAACATAGTGACTTCATATATAGGCCATGCATGGTTTATGACAATGCTTTTCTTAAAGCATAAGGTTTGAGGAAAATATGTTGAAAATGACAAAAATTATAAGGACCTCTTTGAATTACTCACTCGAGATTGTGGTGATCTATTTGCTTAGCCACTCATTGATTGGCTTTTACATTTTTAGTTTATGTTTAAAAACCTACAAGGCTTTATATCCATTATTTCTTTGGACTTTGTTTTGATATTATGGATTTCCATTTAATGTAAATGAACTATTAATGTGTTTTGATGGTTTGTTGATGTTTCCTTCAAGTTGTTTTGTCTATAAGATCAACACCCTTGTTACATATGTTTTTTTTATAGAAAAATATAGTAAAATATATGGGAAAATATTTTTTAAGGAAAACAATACTCCAAATAAAATTAATATTTAGTTGATAATTAAATATTTTTTATCATTAAAAGGAGCAAGAGGGTGTTGGCCCATATAACAAACTAGCATATGAATAGCACTAGCAATTTTCAGCACATGAATAACAACAACTATCTTGCCTCTATCAAAAACCAAAAATGTAAAGTTAAGTGTATTAACAATACTGGTAATGTCATGCAATAAAATAATAATAATAATAATAACAAAGTACCTACGCCACACAAGGCAGGTAAATTTTCTAAAGCCATCTAGGTTGAGAAAAAAACTAGGAAAACCCATAAAGCAAAAAAACTAGAATTTTCCAACCATTTAGATCTAGCTATGTGGAGGTCCATTCTTCCTTGAGGAACTAGAAGACATCCTTGTAATCTTCACCGAGCTTCAGCTTAGTTCTAGAAAATTTTTCATGGAGGGCACAAAGGGTCACTAAATGGGCATGCATAACTTTAATAGAAAATTTGTTAAAATTTGTTATAGTCCTCCAAACGACTGTTGAAACTATCGACCTCCCTTCTTAGCTCTTGAATATTGAGTGTTTATCCATTTTCTCCTTCATTCTACCAAGAAGCCCACCAACAACCAAGTGAGTAGCCTCCTTAGTCTCCTCTAGATCTTGCACAACAAAGGGGTTAGGGGCAGGATTTGGGACATGGTTTTTTCTCTGGGTCTCGAAGGGGGAGGGAATAGGGGTGCATATTTGACATTAGATGGAAGAGGGGAATTTAAGGATTTACTAGATGAATTGCCAAAAAAAATTCAGCACAGTTACTCATAGAACTACTAGAATCCAACCCACCAACATTTTTTAAAGCTCGTTTACACTTCTCTTTAGCAAGGCGATTAGACCTATGGGCTCTAGGGGTTTCAATAACATCACCCAAATCAATAGTATAAACCTCACTCTTGCCCTTTTCATGAGCTCACTAGATTTTTCATCAAGTGGAGAATCCATTTTGGATCTTTTCTTGCTAGTATGGGAAGGGTCGACATCAAGGGGTCTAGGGGGCATGGCCACGTGAGAGAAAATGGGTTCCCTAATTGGCGGACAAAGTACATGGTGAAAGTTATAAAGCCTAAATAGTAACCCTTTATACAAAATGACAATAGATTTGTCTTTTTTGTTAGCCTCAATGTTGCCCTCAAGGGAATGTAGCAAGTAAAATAGAATGGAAATTAAGGTTTTGTGGTGTAAATGGTCCAGAAAAGGAAAGTGGTAGAAGTAGTAATTAATAAACTTGCCTTCAACAATGAAGTACTTCATAATATTATGGTAAATATCCTTCCAAATGCCTGGAAAATCTTCATTGCTAAGCCCACACTGCTTTTTAACTGGTTCCTCCAAGGGATTGAAGAGTTGGTTGAAGGCATCGTAGTCAAAAGCCTTATTCATTTTTTTCCATTTTCTCCCCTCCATGGCCAAGCCCATAGTTTTCGATATGACCTCTTCATTGACCTCAAATCTTAGGCCTCCCACCATAACCTTCCTATTATTCCAAGATGAAACTAATTGCTTTGAAATATTCTCATCATGTCCACCATACATGCATTCCATGAACTATAATAGAACCCCTTCCTCATACATAAACATGGCCTTCACATTGTTCCTAAAGGCACTATCAATCCTATTAGGCTCAATGTGAAGCTCATTTCCACCCATAGTTTCTAGCATGAAGAGCTCAAAGAAACACCAAAAAACTAGTTTTTTTGCATAATAGCCCAAATGAGATTCAAAAGGCCCTTTTGAATGCAGTCATAACTTTTCCTTATAATATCATGATGAAAGTGATAGGAATAGTCTCTAGAGAAGTCGTTTGACTAGGTGTACTCATGCGAACCCTTAATATTGGGTAAATAATCAGTATGCCACTTGCCTTTATAATTTAAGGAAAAGTTAGGGGAATAAATACTTAAGATCACTAAGGTCTCCCCATAATGATATGATATCATTAAAAATTGTGTGCCTATAAATCTTTAAAAAATCTCAAATTTGTCTTTTTGGCTCATAATAGTAGTGTGCCAAGTGTCTTTTTAGAATTTAAAAAAAAATCCTACTACACAAATGGTAGTCATCATTTCCCTTATGGTGTCGCCATGTGTATCGATTGATGGTGTTATGCATGGTTGTCTATATCTTTATATTCGTCCCTCAATATAAGGTTCCTTGTAACCCGTGGAAGTAGATTTTCCTCCCTCTAGCACTACAACCCCTCAATTTGTAGCCCATTGGTAGCCATTAAGTCCACAACCCCATTTCCCTCTCTGTATATGCGACCAAATTTCTAGTTTTAACATCTCTTTATTTGGGCATTGGCATCATCTAGGATAGTACTGACCCTCCACCCAAGACTAGTCTTTTTGTGCATGGCTTGTATAATAACTATAGAACCACCCTCCACATCAATATTAGTAAATCCTACAGCCAAAGAAAAATTAAGCCCCCCCCCAAGAGGATCACCATTCCCTTTGCTTAGTTAACTATGTGTTGTCTAAGAGGTCCCACATAGGCCACCAAACATTTACCTTTACAATCCCTTGGAATTCCTTGTGCTACCTATTTTTCTCCTCTAACAGCCCTATCAAAGTTAAGTTTGTACCACCTAGCCAATGATGGAGCTCATTTTGTGTTAACTCTACCAATTTCCTAGAAGTGTCAATTCTATTGAATCCTTGTAGAAGGTTCCATTCCCTAGATATTTAAATTTTAGCTAGGGAGGGGGGTGGATCTAAGTATTTCCAATAACTAGCATTGATAGTTTTCAAGAAGCATTTTGAGACCCAGATTGAAAGTAACTTGAGGGGTAATTTCCTCCTCCCAAAATATCATGTTATTTTGTTCCTTCCATATAAACTAGGAGACATGTGGGGGAATCATCTTCTAAAGCATAGAAACAAGGGGGTGATTAGAGAAACTAGTCTAGTAAAAAAATTGCTTGAGATCCACATCCATTGTCTTGTAGATCCTCAGTTTATTAAGAACATAATGCCAAATAGTAGTAGCAACCTCATAGTGGATAAAAAGGTTGTTAATGGTCTCCTACTCTTTTTAACACAAAAAAAATCTATTGGCTAAACTAAAGCCCCTCTTAATATGATTATTTTGGGTGAGAACCTTCCCATGTAGAAGGGTCCACAAAAAGAAATTTATTTTGGGGGTGAGGCACTTGTCCCAAATATTGCTCCACTCAAGGCCAACACAAGGGAGAAAGAGTGAGGTTTTAAGTTGATCTAGTGGGAAAACATCATGCAGGCATAGGGGCCCAAAGAATTTTGTCCTCCATGGAAGTTTGCAATATCCTTGTGTGCTTTGGTTGTTCAATCAGTTCCTAGGCAAAGACATATAGCCACTGATTATTGATTACTTAGCCTAGTTTGATCCACCTTCTCCTACTAATGTACTCCTCCACTTTTTCCCTTGATCCTTGTGTTAACATAGTACTCAAGTTATAATTCTTAGTAGTATTCAAGTGAAGCAAGTTATTCTAGTTATCCTTCTAGAAGTTAATTTTTTGACCATTTACAAGCTGCCACATTAGGCCTTTTCATAATAGAGATTTAAATTTGGTAATGGTGTTCCAAATTTTGGAACCCTAGGAAAGATTACTATACTTAAACTTATTCTTAAAACTTCCACCCTATAAGTACTTAGCATGCATGATGTTACACCAGTCCTCCTTTTCCAACATTAGCATCTAAGCCATTTTACAATTGAGGGCTCTGTTGGTGTTTCTAATTTTCCTTAAACTCAATCCACTAAATTGTTTGGGGGAATAGACCATGTCCCAATTAATATGGGAGAGATTTTTTACTCCAGTTCTAGACTATAAGAATTTGTGTTGTATCTATTCCAGTTTGTCATCCATGACCCCCGAGAATTTGAAAATGGAAAGAAATTTGACCAAAATACCTTGGAGGGTAGACTTCAGAAGATGGTATTTACTTGCATGAGTGAGGATTTTTCCCTTCCACCTTGCTAGTTTCTTTTGATTTATCTAAAGTATAGATTCCCATTAATCATACATAACATCCTTGACCCTGTGAGGGAGGCCAAGATAGTTAGATAGGAGGTTGTAAAGTTGGCACCCTAGGATCTTTGTAATATTGCTTTGAGTATCATGGTATGAATTAAAGAAGAAGACTTTTCTTTTTTAAAGGAAGATTTTTTGACCCAAAGCTTCTACATAATGATCCAACAGACATTTCCATTTGCTAGCTTCTAGCATTGAGGATTCACCAAAGCAAAAGGTTTCGTCTACAAACTATTGGATAATACAGGGGCAAGGGTTGAGGTTTGTTTGATGCCTTTGACATTTTTGTTATCCACCAAATGTTGCATGTTCCTTCCCAAGTCCTCGGCAATCATTATAAATGGGTATGGAGAGAGGGGGTCCCCTTCTCTGAGGCCTTTGCAGGGGTCAAAGAACTCCTCCAGAATGCCATTGATAATAAAAAAATAGTTAACAAATTCCAAAAACTATTTAATTAAATTGACAACTTCTTCATTGAAACAAAAGATAGAGTTTTGTATAGAAATGACCAATTAACACTATCATAAGATTTAGCAATATCAAGTTTTAGGGTCATACCTACATGCCTTCTTTTGTCCATAGAGTGGATGATTTCATGAGTTGAAATGGAAGCATCCAATATTTTCCTACTTGGGAGAAATTCCTTCTAATTGGTACTCATAAGTTTATCCAAGATGTTCTTGATCCTATTCACCAACACTTTGGATAGGATTTTGTAGAATGTGGTACATAGGCTTATAGACCTATGATCATTAATGTTCACAGGGGTACAATGTTTAGGGATCAACACAATAAAGGTTTATTTATGTTGTCTTAACATTTTACTAGTCTTGAAGAAGTCTCTAGCCACTCTGGAAACCTCCACCCCCATAATGTCCCATAATTTCTAGTAGAAGGTTTGGTGGAAGCCATATTAGCTAGGGGCTTAGTAAGAATTCATGGAGAACATAGTTGTCTTGACTTCATCATCTAAAACCCTTTCTAGAAGGTATAGATTGTCTTCATTAGTTACCACAACAGGGATGTTTTGTAGAAATTGATCATGGTACCTTCTCATGCCAGTGTCGATAGAGGCAAAGGAGGAGTTGAAAGAGTTGGTAGCCAAGCCCCCAATGATAGTTTATCCTTATAGGTTTCTCCCCTTTCATTCTAAAGGGTATCAATAGTATTTATTCTTTTATGATTTGTAGTAGACCTATGGAAAAAGGTAGTATTTTTATCCCCTTCCCTTAGCCATTGAACCCTCAAACACTACTTCCAATAAGTTTCTTCCCACCTCATAAGTTGCTTCCACTCTCCTATGCACTTATCTTCCTTGTGTTGAACATCCAATGGGGCATTCCATTTAGCCACCTGGACTTGGAGGTGGGAAAGTGATCCAACGAGATTCTTCTTGGTCGAAAAGATGTCTTCAAAATTAAGCTTTCTCCAACCTTTAACCTTAGTTTTAATTAGGTCCAATTTAGAAGAGACTCTAGACATAGAACTTCTCATTATGGGGGTGTTCCACAATTTCTCAACCATCTTCCTAAAGGATGGGTAGGAGCTCCACATAATTTTATATATGAATGGGGAATGACCCTAAGGTGGTGAATCCTTCCATATAAACATCAACGAGTTGTATTCAGACACAATGCATGGTAGGGATTTCAAAAGGAAGGCTTTAGTAGCCACCTAGGAAGTGGAGGCAAGGAATCTATCCAATCTGGCCTGGATCAAATGAGCTCTTTTGTAGTTGTTAGTCCATGCGAAGGGATTGCTAGTGAGAGAGATACCCACTAGGTTGGTACTATTTATGAAACTCACAATGTCCCCCATGTTATCGCTATAGCTAGCTAGACCCCCTACCTTCTCAAAAAAGAAAAAATGGGAGTTGAAGTCTAGTCCAAATAGGTTATTGTCAGAGTGGAAGGATTGTACACAATTTTAAGGTTCCTCTCATAGGGATTTTCTATCAGCCCTAGTGTTAGGGACATACACTCTAGATGGTTTCTAGAGTATAATAATGCCCCCTGGAGCACCATTGGATTCAAAGTAAAAGAACATGATCCCTGACCATAGGTTGTTAACAATTTTGGAAAAGCTAGAAAAAGTCATTTTAACTTCTCGGGTCATAAGGTTATCTACCTTGTGCTCAATAATGTAATGCTTAATAAAAAATTTATTTTTAGGTCTATTAAGCCCTCTTATATTCTAGGAGAGGAAGATCATTTCTTACCTCTGTGATGTGTGTCTAAGGTGAGTTTCCTTTCGACAACAATCTCTCTTGCAATAACTTTTCGATGCCTTACCCATTCTTTAGGTCTTCCTATTGTAGATTCTCCACCCACATTTGGTTTTTCAATCTTCTTGTCTTTAATCTTCTTCTTCTTCTTTTTCCACTCCTGCCTCATTAGTGGAAGCATCTACCAAAGTTTTCACTACCTATTACCAGTGATCATCGGCAAGTCCCTCCTTGGGGGTGAGTGACAAAGACATGGAGAGATCATTAACACTCACTAGATCAATAAAGGTCTGATCAATAGCTTCAATTAGGACCACATGAGTCTCATCTAAATGACCTTCCTTCATTTGGGTTTCCTCAATCGCATTGGGTTGGAAAACTAAAACTATGGTGCTTACCACTTCTACCAACACCTGTTGGTTGTCAAAGTCATTCTTAAGGGAATCCTTGGGTTGTCTAACGTCAACCACTAGATGGTTAGGAAGTAAAATTTGAGGGGGGAGTGTGAATCAGTCTTTTAAATATTTAACCCTTAAAACCTTCACCACACATCCATCTCGCAATTTGCATGTAAACTGAAATAGCTAGCTAAACATATTTATCCATAGCATGAAAGAAAATAACATTCAACACATACATGACATAATATATTTGGTTACCTAGAAACCCTCCAATGAGAAGGTAAAAGTGGGGTGGGGACGACACCCACAAATCTTCACTATTGGAGTAATAAAGTGTTTCTAATAAAGGCTACAATGTTTGATCATAAACTATGATCTACCTGGTGAAAGTTATGCACTATTAAAGGCTTAAAAGATTGTTAGATCTTAACCTATTAAATGATTTCAACACCTTGTTAGAAGTGTTCCTGATTAAAGGACTTAGACTTACAATGAAGTAAGCACCTTGTTAAAGGATTTACAACAGCCTGTTAGGACTACTCTATTAAGAGATTTAACTGATTTACCTATTAGAATGTCTAAACAATGATCTTACAATTAGTACTGTATTGTTAGATAATAGATCAACTCTTTCTTGATGTATACATGATCCTCTTTGATCAAATGTATCACTTCTATCCTCTAACTCCTTTCCTTTATTCTCCTTTAACTGATTCTATAATATATCTCAATTCACAACTCCTTAGCCACCATTAATACTCTATTTGTGCATGCAGACTTCTCTCTTCACTCTTTCCACTCTTTTTCTTTTAGGGTTTGTCCTCCTTTTGAAGATAGGTGACTTAGGGTTAGGTATGAATCAATGATTGTGATTCACCCATTTTTCTACTTAAAACATCCCTTCAATTGATTGGTTGCATGTACTGCATAGGGATTCTCAATATAGATTCATCCTTATCATCTAGAATCACAAAACAATCCTTAAGTTGTCTCAAAAATGGTTTACATAGAAGTTTGTGCCTTTATAAACAACTATGTCCAAAATTGTTTACTCGACACTTGAAGTGTTTGATGCTCAACATCCACTTTATCTTCAATGTTGTAACTCGCCCTCTGAATGACTTGGCATCCATTAATCACTTAGCATCTAAATGACTCAGCATCTACTATCTTCTCGACACTTGAGTGACTCAGCACTTACTGCTCACTCGACATATAGTGTATAACTCTTTCAACATACACTATTTGACATTTTATGCTTGACATACATTACTTTTTCAACATGAATTAAGTAAATGACTTAACTATATTGCCACTCATATGTCAAAACCAATCTAAGATTAACAATCTTCCCCTTTGACATGAGTGACAAAAACATTGCTCATGCATGAATAACCTTATTTCTTGACCATAAATCAAATAATCTCTATTTAGTGCTCATCTTACATACAAAATTTCAAAACTTCAAAATTTTGCAAAACTAACTAATGACTTATCAGTCATACTTAAAATTTTATAACTCCCCCTGAGTCAATTGTTCTATTCTAAATGTGAAACTGAATAGTCCTACTAAGTATATTTGTTCTATTGACTCTGTTTCTATACTCTCCCCCTTTGGTTGGTCTCCCCCAAACCTTATTCTCTCCTTTCATGCATTCTCCCCCTTTCAAAACTTATGTCATGGGTGGTATATGAATTGTGTGTTTATCCGAGAATAATTTATGGACCTCCAACATAATTTTCAGTGTTGCATCCCAGTTGTCACACACTACCTCTAGAGATTTGATCTAAATGTCCAACTCAGTAGCAAGGGTGACTAGGCCTTCATGAGTAGAAAGATGTGGATCTTTCTTCATCAACATCTCTGCATAGGCTAGTTCCTATGTAACACCTCCATGTGAAGGGTTAACATGGACTGGATGATTATTAGTGTAGCCCTAATATTTGCATCTTGAGTATGTAAAGCTGCTAACTAACCTTGTAATGACAACAAATTTATGAAATGAGAATGACTTTGACCAGGAGATTATTGTAGAAAGTTACCTATTTTCTTTAAATCTACCTCTAGATGGTCAATGTCTCTGCACTTCTTGTGTAAACATGGGAACATCACATAACTTGGTGTAAAGAGAGAAAAATTTCTCCAACATCTTCTTCACACCCTCAATTTTGGTTGCTAACTGAACCTAGTGTAGTGCAATGGCACTAGATATCTATTCATTCACCTTTGTTTAAAATTTCTTCGTAGACCATTCTAGTAATTTGAAATTAGTCTCTAGGTCTTCATCATTGATATTTTCCACAATATTTGCCAACTCCTCAATGATTGGCTTGGCTTCATTAGGTGTAGGTAGGCTGAATGCATCATGAAATATGTCCTTGAAGTCATGAAGTGCTTGTTTTTTCCTATGCTCCCTTCTGAGTAGTTCTTGGTGGTTCTTTCTTGTTAGAGCATCTTGCAATATGCTTATTTTTTCTATTGTGATAGATGCAAGATCAAACTTTGGCAATTCCATCACCTCATCTAAGTTGATATCACCATAGAATGTCACTTCATCAATCTTAGATGTTCTAGGACTGAGCCTTGATGCTTGCAAAGGTGTAGCTTTTGTACTTGGCCTATGAAGTGCTTGACTAGGAAGAGGAGTAGTAGTGTCTAGAAAGGTAACCAGTGTATGAATTGCTATCACTTCCTCTAGCTTTATAGTTAAGACTAAATCTTAAGTCCTAACCTTCTCCTTTTCTTTAACTTATGCTCCACTGTGTTCTTGTGGTGTAGGTGTAGGATTGGTGTCCCTTCTTTCTCAATTATTGGAACAAATAGTACTAAGACATTTTGTACTATAGTTCTAACATGTGAAGTCACAATTTCCTTCCTTTGGTATACTATAATAGACATTGTAGGTTGCACTTCTATAGATTGAAAATGGGCAATGGATAATACTTGTTTTTTCTCTATTGCAGATGCCAATTCTACCTTCTCAATCTCTTCCACACTCAAAAAAATAGGATGGGTGCATAAGTGTGCCTTAGTGGTGGAATCAATCAATATCTTTTGCATATCCTCCTCTATTAGGGGATTGATGTTCTGAATGGTGTTGTCAGAGACATCCTTAATCTTTACTGTATCTACTTTTGGACTAGCACTTAGAATATGTACTTCTGGTACATTCTAGTCTTGTTATTGCTCTTCCTTAGTTGTTGCCTCTATAGTGTCTTCCCCATGTATTTCCCTTACAAGTTCATCATTTGTTACTTCAACTACCTATTTTTCTTCATTTTTCTTCATCTACTTCCTTAGGTGATTTCTCGATAGCCTTTTGTGTTGTCAACTGATAGATCACTTTCCATAAATGTGTGCTCTACTAAACAACCTCTATAATTTTTCTCTGTAGAATATTAAAGGCTTGGTATATTAGAGAAAATCTTCCCTTATACTTGTTAATAGCCTTTGTCATCTCAGATTTGTCCAAGTCTAGCATCACTCTTGCAAGTGTAGTCTCTCTAATATTTCTCTCAATTGTGAGATATTGCCATCTTTGCTCAACTCTATCATATAGGCTCCTGGGTAAAGAGTTGGCAATCTCAATTGGAGTCTTCTTAAAAGTTGTCATCATGGCATATATAGATTCTTCTATTTTATTCATTTCTATCTATTTACACATAAGTTGTCCAAATTAGAAGAGGGACTATGATTTACCACTTTGAATTGGTTGTTGTCATCTGACTCAATCCTCTCCTCATCTGCTTTAGCTAGGGTAATATATTTCCTTCTTTGTTTTTGCTCAAGTTCATATTATTTTGTAGTTGTGCTAGCCCTGATAACAAGAACTATAGGCTTTTTTTGTGAAGGTTTCACAACCTTTTTGGGTTTTCTTGTTGTTGGCTTCTTTTCTTTTCTCTTCTTCTCTTCTATGGAAATAGGTGTTTCATTAGCTTCTTCTCCAATGATGCCTTCATAAAATTATGCTTCTTTTTCTCCTTGGTCCTCTCCTTGAGCCTATGTAAGAGCTAGTGGTGCTTAGGTAGGTGTATCTTCTTTTCATCTTCATTATCCTCTTCTTTATCTCCTTTTACCACTTCACCAAATTGTTCCTTGAGCTTTTTGTTTCTTCTTTCTCAACATAGAAGTTGTCTTCAAATCCATTTTGATTTTTGACTTTTCTACATCATAATTTCCAAATATAGCATTCTTATCTACATCCTTTTTTAGTAAAGTAGTGATGGTTGCAGATGCCTCATCCACATTGATCTCATAAGGCAATGGTCTGAGCCATCTAACCCTTGGAACAATAGCTTGGACATAAGTGAAGTCAACTTCAACTAGAAAAAAAACATCATTGAAATGCTTCTCTACTAGTGACACTAGAGTTCTTAGTCTTTTCTTTATTGACTTCTTAAAGTCTTCAAAATAACTAGTCAGTCTCAAAATTATCTCCAACTTGCCTTGTGAATTCACCAATCTGCACTGCAACTAACCTATTAGTCTTCCAAGCTACTTTTCCAAATGTGGGAAAAGTGTTATGTACATAGAAAACTATAAAAATAAGTATTGAACTTAATTTTCATTGTGCACTTTTTGTCTTTCTTATGGCTCCCAAGTTTTCAGATAACTGCTAGAGTTGTAAAATGGCAAGGTCATAAGAATGGTCTTTCTTTACTATCTTGCAAACCAAATCCACAACCATATATGGTACATTGTTCAATGAGCTAGATTGAGAGAACTTATGTGCAATAACTTTCACTACAAATGCAATTGGGAGATCATTAATTGTGTTTGGGGTCATCCCTCTCTTGTTCCATAGTGCCCCTATATTCTTCTTAATTGCCTCTTTTGCATCACTCCTCATAGTCTTAGGTTTGTCTAGGGTTGGATACCTTGTCACTCTGTGAGTAATCCTCTTTGTGATTTTGATAGGGCCATCCTCCAACCATACAGAGTTGTCATGAATTCTAATAAGCACAATATTAATCCACTCTATCCTGAATACATTAGGAAAATCTAGGGCATTGTTTAACCCTTTTCACTCTACAACCATGTATTCCTCTTTCAATACTATATTTTCACACAATTTTCCATATAAGTCTCTTATTTCCATATCTCCAATGCTTCCTACCTTACAAGTGTAGCAACACCTTACATCTTGTATCATTAAAACTTGTGGTGGCATCGTAGATAATGCACCAGACGGGTCTCCTTTATAAGAAATGTTAGGAATAGCTCTAAAAACTGGTTGTTTTATCTCATTGCTTATCAATTGAACATTTAAAACTTCCTTTCCTTCCTTAACCACAACAATAGAAGAGCTAGACGCCATAACAACTAACTAGAATTTGTGTAAATTCAAATAGTATAGCTTGGTGCACGATAAATACCTTGAAATATATGATGTTTGGTGTCAACTAGAAATTGAATTCAGTATGAAAATGCTTGAATTAATTTCTCCAAATTGGCTTTATCTCTTCGTGCTCTTTCTGATCTCAAATAATTGCATATGAGTCAAAAAATGATAATATAGCCCTTAAGACTTCACAATAAATGCTTAGTTCTTACATGGCTATAAGCTCGGCTCCAATAGCAATTTTGACTCACTTGGCTTCCATGTTATTACTGCTATGCTCTACAACCACAATGATCTCGACCAACACTATCACCTTTGATAGATCGACAACAACTAAATTTTCACTCGACAACAACAGTGAAACTTATAGATTTCTTCTAAGTTCAAACCAATATTTTGCATCTTACTTCATGCATATATGATCTTTTCATAACTGAATCCTTAGAACTAATGTATAATTGAACTTTGAAATATTAGTCCTACACATAGCTCTTGATTGCCTAGTTGGGGGTGGTATGATCACCTGATCCATTGGATGAAGTGATCTTATCTAAATTTGATGTGTTGAAATATTCCTTTTTCTTCCATATCTTGTTCATCTACATTTTGACATTCTCAACATCAACCTTTCCTCTTTGCCTTTATTGAATTCACTACTAGGTGCTTTTGACCTTGTTGGGCAATTTTTGTTAATGAGACCAGTCTTCAAACAACTAAAACATGTAGTTTGACTCAACCATCTACTATAGTCACTTTTGAAATGTATTCTAATGCAATTTTCAGCAATATGTCCATACTCTTGACAATAGTGATAACTTTACCTTGTATTGTAATACCAATTATAGGATCTGTCGATATGGTTTACCTTGGCTTGCTTGTTTGATGACCAATTAGGCTTGTAATTGCACTCATATGCTCTATGTCCATACTTCTTATAGTTTTAGTAGTAACCTTCAAATATTTTTGTGCATGATTTCTTGGTCTTGCATTTATTGGCTTAATGTCCTTGATTGTTGCACTTGTGATAGTTACTTATGAATTTCTTCTTAGGGTTCTGATTTACATTATTCCTCCTACAAACATTTGTTGTATGACCTATATTTCCACAATTATGACAAGTATGTTTATAGTTCTTACCTTTTTTGTTCCTTTGTTTACCTCTTTTAGATGATTATCCTTCATCAGTACTGGTATAACCTAGTCCAATAGTAACACTGTTAGATCTAGGAGATCTAATCAATTGCTCAAAATACTTGATGGATTCACTAGGTCTATCCAAACTTTTAGCAAATTATTTTTCTCTTTTTAGATCATTTCTCAGTTGTTCATTCTGTAACTTTAGTGTTGTGATCTCAATATCCTTTCCATTTAATGCATGATTATAAATCATCATTTGATTCAATGTTTCCAGTTGCATGTGAATAATCCTATCCACCTCTAATGTCTTCTCTTCCAATCCATTGGTTAGTATCCTATTGTCATCTTCAATCATGACTTTTTCGTCTTCAACTTTCTTTTTCTACTTGGTCACCTCATATAGAAATACTGATTCGATTTCTTGTTCTACCTCAATATTTTTGACCTCTTTACTTAGTGCACCATTCTTTTCCATCAGATCTACAACTGCTACATCAAGTTCACTTCAATTTCCATGTGCAAACAATTTAGTAGTGTCAATCTATTGGTAATGTGTGTCATTCTCTTCAATGGCTATCTCTGTCCCTCTCTTTAATCAGCACTTCAAGTCATTTGTTGCTTCATTCATCTAATGTAGTGCAAGTTAGATTTCAATCTTCTAATTATTAATAACCTTTCCCAACTTGTAGACTTCCATCTTCAAGATCTTTCCTCAAAGCGACAAAGCTTTCCTTTCTAGAGAACAAATCTCTAATACTAATTGTTGGAAATACAATAGGGAAAGTAAACTCTGGAAGGGGGAGGGGGGGTGAATTAGTCCTTCAAATCTTTAACCCTTAAAACATTCACCATACATCCATCTCGTAATTTGGATGTAAACTAAAATAGCTAGCTAAACATATTTATCCATAGCATGAAAGAAAATAACATTCAACATATATATGAAATAAGATATTTGGTTACCCAAAAACCCTCCAATGAGAAAGTAAATTTGGGGTGGGGATGACACCCACAAATATTCATTGCTATAGTAATAAAGTGTATCCAATGAAGGCTACAATGTTTGATCATAAACTATGATCTACCTAGTGAAAGGTCTTCCATGTTAAAGACTTACAAGATTGATAGATCTTACCTTGTTAAAAGATTTCAACACCCTGTTAGAAGTGTGCCTGATTAAAGGAATTAAACTTACAATGAAGTAAGCACCCTGTTAAAGGATTTAAAAAATCTTGTTAGGAATACTCTATTAAGAGATTTAACTAAACCACCTATTAGAATGTCTCAACAATCATCTTGTGGCTAGCACTCTATTGCTAGATAACATATCACCTCTTTCTTGATGTGTACTTGATCCTCTCTAATCAAATGTATCACTTATGTCCTCTAACTCCTTTCCTTTTTTCTCCTCTAACTAATTATGTAATGTATCTCAATTCACAACTCCTTGGCCATTATGAATACTCTATTTGTGCATGCAAACTTCTCTCTTCACTACTTCCACTCTTTTTCCTTTAGAGTTTGTCCTCCTTTTGAAGACTTAGGTGATTTAGGGTTAGGTATGAATCAACGATTGCAGTTCACCAATTTTTCTACTTAAAACATCCCTTAAATTGATTGGTTGCATGTATTACATAGGGATTCTTAATATAGATTCATCCTTATCATCTAGAATCACAAAAAAATCCTTAAGCTGGCTCAAAAATGGTTTACATAGAAGTTTGTGTCATTACAAAAAACTATGTCCAAAAAAATTTACTTAACACTTGAAGTGTCTGATGCTCATCATCTGCTATATCTTTAATGTTCTAACTTGACCTCTGAATGACTCAACATCCATTGATCACTCGACATCTACTCTTTGCTCGCCACTTGAGTGACTCAGCACTTACTACTTACTCAACATATATTGTACAACTTGCTTGGCATACACTATCCAAAATCTTATGCTTGACATACATTACTTGTTCAGCATGAAATAAGTAAAGGACTTAAGTGTATTGTCATTCATATTTTAAGACCTGTTTGAGATTAACAACATAGTCCATCTCAATAGGGGTTTGTTGAATCCCTTCCTCCAATGGGTCATCTTGTACTTTTTGAATACAATTGATTAATTGTGTATTGTCTTTGATGTTACAAAAATGTCATATCATTTCTAGTCAGTTCATGTTGAGATCACTCAAGTATTGAAGACAGTTTTCTGTGGCTATCAAGCAGTCTAGAGTTTTCCTAGTTCAGAAGGCAGTGTCTAATAAGTTCACCCAGGTATCAAAAGAAAGTCTGTAGAAGATGAGTGTTAATTAATCTCACTCGGTTAATGAAGGAAACATTGGATGGAAGTAGTGTTAACTAAGCTCACTTAGTTACCAAAGGAACTTTTCTAGTATGCAGTGTTGACCAAGTTTCAATTGGTTAACATAGGAAAATCATTTCTAAGTTAGTGTCTAATGAATAGGGTCAGCTAACGAAGGATTTTCTTATTTTGGCTTATTGAATCCATTTGATTTATCTGATGGTTCTAGCCAACTAAGAAGATGAATATTAATTATTCTAAGTTGTATTTGAGCCTACTTGACAATATGCAAGATATAAATAAATGGTTTGAGAATGTGTGTGTGTGTGTGTGTGTGTGTGTGTGTGTGTGTGTGTGTGTGTGTGTGTGTGTGTGTGTGTGTGTGTGTGTGTGTGTGAAAATATGAATGCATGGAAGATTTTTAAGATCTAATGATGAAAGGAGGAAGCAAATTATAAGGATTATTAGAATATCCTTGTGAAGCTAAAAGGATACATTCAATCAGGAAGGATCAAGGACAAGCCATAATTTAGATATGTAATCAGCAATTTAGTTGCATCCAAATCAAGTCATGTTATTGTTACTCTATAACCATTGTAGCACTAATCTAAATCTCTTAACAGAGTTGGCTTAACAGCTATTTGTAAATCCTCTAACAAGGTGGCAGTTCTATTGAATTGTCTAAAGATCTCTAACAAGGACACTCCTAATAGGGTGATTAAATCCTCTAACAAGGTCACACCTAATAGTGTGTTTTGTAACCTTTAATAGGGTTGGCTCTTAATAGGGCTTAGTTCAAAAGAGTGAAAACAATAACTAGTCATAATTGGTGGTTTTTCCAAAATTGGGTTTCCACATTAAATCTTGGTGTCAAATATGTTCATGCTATTTCTTTTCTATGTTTGCAAATAAGTTAAAGTAATAAGCAATCATAGATAATTTCTTAGGATTTGCATGTTAAGTAATTACCAAGCATTTTCAATGTTTACCGAGTCACAACATCTTTGTGTATTTTCTAAGCATTAGCAAAGTTTAGCTTTCAGAGTTTATTGTTTTATTCGAACATCTAAGAGATCTAGGATTTATATTTGTAGTAACTGATTCACCGCTCCCCTCTCAGTTACTCCTCTTATATTTCCAACAATTAGTATCAAAGCTTTTGGTGCTTGCAGAGAAGGTTTCAAAGACTTAAGATAAAGATCAAGATGTCTTATAGAAGAGATTCTCAAGTTGAATAGAGACAACTTTGTATCATGGCAAGGACTTATGAGATTACATTGGGTGACTATCAGTGATTCAGGTTGTAAATATCTTGATGTTGAATACAAGACTCCTATTGGAATATTATCAGTGAAAGACATAGTTGAAAAGAAGAATAATAACATCATGATGATTGATATTGCATTTGCTCTCAATTATGCTGAATTTGATGAGGTAAAAGACTGCAAAATAGCTCATGAAATGTGGACCAAACTGAAAGAAATCTATGGAGGAAATGACAATTTAAGGAGAGCCAAAGTAGAAAGTCTTAGAGGTCAATTTGATCAGATGAAAATGAGAGAAGATGTAAACATTGTAAAATATGTGGAAAGAATCAGAGCAAGTGTGAGTGCAATCAAAGCCTCTGGAGGAGACATTGATGAAAAAATAGTTGTAAGCAAGGTAATTATAACTCTTTTTCCTATTTATGCAATTAGAGTATCAACTATTCAAGAAATGAGATGTGATCCAAATTACAAAATAACTTTGGATGCTCTAGTTGGAAGATTGATAGCTTTTGAGTTAGATAACTATGATAATTATGTTCCTAGTTCCAAAAATATTGATTCTACATTTGAAGCAAAACTCTCACTCAAAGAAAAGAGCAAGAAATCAAAGGCTAATAGTTTAGGAAGTGAAGAAGAAACAAAAGAAAGTTTTGACAGTGATGTTGAAATTGTTGAAGCCCTACTTGCAAAGAAATACTCCAAAGGCGGAGAAAAGTACAAAGGAAAGATTCCTCTAATCCATTTTTCTTGTGAAGAAGTTGGTCATATTGCTACTAGGTGTCCAAATAGAGAAAAAAAGGATGAGAAGAAAAGTAATAAGTAAAAAGGCAAGAAGGAATTCAAGAGCTACAATGACAAAGGTAAGAAATCTTGTTTTATGGCTAAAGATTATGACAACAGTGAAGATTTAATGGTATAGATTGTTGTAAAAGATGAATCTAATAATGAAGGAGATAAGATGGCACTTATCTCTCATATTAGCAAAAATGATACATGGATTATTGATAGTGGCTGCTCACATCATATGACTGGAGATAAAATAAAGTTTGAGCACATGGAACATTATGATGGAGGTAGTGTGAGATTTGGAAATAATGAACCTTGTAACATAAAAGGAAAAGGTTGTATCTCATTAACCAATGAATTTATATGTGATAATGCTTATTGGGTTGAAGGAAAAAAGCGTAATCTATTAAGTATAACATAGTTGAATAACTTTGGATTCAAGGTAGAATTTATGAGTGGAAAGGACAAATTGCTAGATGGAAAAGGAAATATAGTTGGATTTGGCAAGTGTTGCCCTACTTTTTCATTCTCTAGTCAATTAGCAAAAGTGAATACTTGTGTTATAGTGAGATGAGTGAGTCCTTAGTGGTGATTGAATCTAGGTCTAAACCCTCTTAGGTGGAATGAGTCTCCATCAGATTTTTCATTTTTCCCCTCTCCCCTTTCCTCAATCGGGTGGTTTTTCTTTTTGTTGAAGTGATCTTATAGGTAGATTAATGCCTGGTCAGATGGAGATTCATGATACTCATTCAATGATCAATTACAAGTTATATCTACTTTTGGCCTATTACTTTTTCAACAGAAATAGATGTTGGCAGAAATCTAGAAATCAACTTCTCCTCGGTGAATTTCCAACCCATAAAGATGATTCTCCGCAAAAAGCACTAAATGATACATATTGATAAAAAACATGAAAATAGCAAGGTATCCTATGGAAAATCCATGTTCCATTTTGTAATTTTGACCTTAGAAAATGTTTAAGATTCATCAAAGCTCTCATAATCATTCCTAACAAAAAACTCAAAACGAACTTCTCCTTAACAGTTTTTCAACCTGTGAAGTTGGTTTTCTAAAAAGGTAGTTTAGAGAAAAAGAAAACAATAAGTGGGCTCCTACAAAATTTTTACAGCTCACTTAGAAAATTTCAATCCCAAAAAGGATAATGGTGTAAGCTTCAATTAAGAAAGGAAGTGTTGGCAGAGAAACAAAAATTGTCTTCTCCTCAGTGGGTTTTCTACCCATGAAGACAATTTCCTGAATTCCAAAGAAAATCAACCCAGTGATTAGATTGGACTTGCAATTTGTGCATAAAATGTCTTAGAATGATAATAGAAAGAATCTATCCATTATGGAAAATAGTTAATGATCATAATTCAACTTAGTAGACATTCTCCCATGGAGTACTCTATAAGTAACTTCCCAAAACTTAAAGGAAAATGGGAAAGTAAGTTATGGGAGATAGAAAGTTATCATTGAACCAACAAAATAGAAAAGACCCCTAGATATCCGTTAAACCCCCACATTTACTATTTCAATGAATCTCTTATTCATTTAGTTTGTGTGGCATTAATTCTAAAGATTAACAGATGAATTGAGGCTCCCATATATACGGAAACATGAACAGTTGAACAAACTACCACTATTTCTTTGAATTTCTATTCTATTAATGTACATAACATTTTCAAAAGGCTAGTATCTATTGCATTAGCTATTCCTTCTACTTTCTTAGTTCAAATCTTGTTCTCAACACAATGGAAACTAGATTTGTGGGTTTTGACAGGTTGAATGGAATCAAATCCCAATTGTAGAATTTCACAGATATCTCACTTCATTTCTATAACATGGAGGAATTTCAAAAGAGAGTGAGGTCTGAGTGGATTCATCCCATTACTGAGAAGCTCTAAGGATGTGAGTTGATTGAGGTAGCTGGTTTTCTAGTTGCAATTTAGGCCCCAAAATTGATTTATGAATGTATACATCATTACAACCTAGAGACAAGATAGATTGTATTGCCAAATAACATAGTGTTGATTTCAATAGATAAAAAAACTATGGTGAATTGCCTTTGAGTACTAAAACAAGAGGAATTATTAGATTTGACTTGAAAGGATTCATTTCTAAGTTCTCTATGAAGAAGATAATATGGAGTAAAGAGATCATGTAGACATGGTTCCAAAAACAACAGAGTGCCAAGAGTAAGGTTCCTAAGACCTTGTTTGGGACCAACCTCAAACTAGGGATCATTGATATCTTGATCCTCCTAGATAGATTGAAAGGTGAGATAGAAGCTTCTAATTTCATTAAGAAATATTTATTTTTAGTGCAATTCATCTGCTTTGACACCCAATATATTGATTGGGCTCATCAGGTAAGCAAAATTTTGTCCAATGCTCTTCGTGCCACAAATTTTTACAATACATTCTATATGTCTTATTTCCTCATCTATATGTTGAATTCCTTACAATTATGGCCAGGCCTCTTGAGAGTGGAAAATTTTCCTAATGATGTAAAATCTTATGAGTTTTGTCCATTCTTATAGTTAGAAAATAGCTATGCAGAATATGTAAAAGTTAATGATGTTTTCGCTATAAAGATTTGCATGGAGCTATAAGGATGTCTAGAAAG
Source organism: Cupressus sempervirens (assembly GCA_028749045.1). Lineage (NCBI taxonomy): Eukaryota > Viridiplantae > Streptophyta > Pinopsida > Cupressales > Cupressaceae > Cupressus > Cupressus sempervirens. The sequence continues at coordinate 446,822,035 of CM053787.1, forward strand.
GACATTTAGTCCTAAAGCCATGGTAGCCATTAGCCAATTTGGGAGTTACTTCATCCAATTTTCATCCTTTCTTATTTGCATCTTGTAGCTTTTGATGGTTTCCCCTTGAACCTACCAAGATATCCCAATGATATGATCATGTTGATCGAGATCATGTGGCAAGCTATTCAAGTGAACATGTTGAGTGGAAGTTTGAAGAAGAAAGGGTACAAATTTCCCATGAAGGTGGGAGCTTTCAGTTGTGACACTCATTTAGATGCCAAGAACATGTTGAAGGTGTTTGAAATGAAGTACAAATTAGAGATGTACAAAGTGTTGAGGCCCATGTTTGATTTGAATGGGTATGCAAGGGATGTTTTGCAAATCAAAAGTGTAATCAATCACATTACCACCATTGAGGACTACTAGGCCAATTGCAAGAATGAATTCAAGAGTCTTGATCGTGCTTTCACCAGACTAAGAGTTGATCAAGTGAAAATGTACAAAGTTAATATTGATGTGGAAGGAGTGGAGGATGATGGTCAGAACATGTATAGCAATACTTATGTGACTAAGCTAAGAGGCACTCCAATAAGTTCAGAGCCTTATGAAGATTTTGAGGAAGAGCTAGATATAATGATGGCTTGAATCTATAAAAGGACTAGGAAATGGGCTGAATGGACCACAACTAGGAGCCAAAGAAAAAGCATAATTGCTCAAGTTTCCCCAATAGTTGCAGTGACTTCCTCCTCCCAGGGTGGCACATCAAGTACAATCTTGGCCATTACCCAAGGGCCAACACAACCATCAGATGGAGGTGATCAACCTCCCAACAAAAGTATTCCCTTAACTGATACTTGTTAGGATGGCTTCCTTCCAATAATCAAAACTTTGTCAAAAGTTGAGAAGAAGAAGGCAAAGGAATTAAAGGATGGTGCAATCACTCTTTCCCTTCAACCTCATTGCAGCCCAATCCCATTTGTAAGTGCTACACTACTCCTTCTAAGTAGTCCCCAAGCGCAAGTTGTAGATCTTGGAGATCATGAGAGTAGTGAGAGTGAGTCGACTGAATCTGATAAGACAACAAAGAAGACCTCAGAAGCAAAGAAAGGCCAAGATTCTTGAAAGCTTGTTTCACAGGCCCCAAATAATCCTTTCTCTTTGGCCAAAAAAAAACTCACCCCATTCAAGAGACAGATGTTTAGCATAGATGCTCTTGGGACTACTTCCAAGATTTTTGACATAGATTCATGGCTTGGGGATACCTTGGACAAAAAAAGAAAGAGGAGAGATTAAAGAGTCCCTAACAAGGAGACTTTATCTGTGGCCATCTACTCTAGATCAGCACTAAGCAAAGTCAAAAAGAAAAAGATGTTGTCCATCCTTGGGCAAGATCCTAAAATAGGGCATCTAATGATGGAAATTTCCAAGCCCAATAAGGAAGGAAGAATCGAAGATATGTTAGCAAATGCTTTTTCCCTACATTTTATGGATCTCAAGGAGGTTAGACATGACACCAAGGTTGGCTTATGGAAGTCAAAAAATGAGGTAATAAAAGGATAGTTTGAAAGTCTTAAGTTATCAAAAGTTAGAATGAAGGAAGAAATCCATGAATATAATGGCTTCATCAGGTAGTTGGTTACTCTGTTGGCAAGCATTTCTAAAATGTCAATTACTAGTTATCCTACTACTACTGATGTCCAAGCACTAATCTCTCAACTCCAAAAAGATAAACGCTTCAAGAAAATTGGTAGAGAGTGGAGTAGGAAACTCAAATTAGAGGGACTTTCCATTATAGAACAGATCAACAATGCGATAGTGAGGCTCAAAATAGAGAAGGATAACATTTCAGCAAATCGAGCTACTTTAGTAGCAAAGAAAGTCAAGAGTGAAGATTGTATTTCTTTACTAAAGATGATTATCCATATGAAGACTAAGGAGTCTATGGAAGAAAAGATCTTTCCTAAAGGAGATGAGCCTCTATTCGAGCAGCTTTAGAGTATGCAATTCAAGATTGAGATTATTATGGCAGCAGAAGAAGGACTTAAAGAAAAAGAAGCTAAAGTGAAAAAGGATCAAGATAGAGACTATGAACTCCTAAGAGGTCTACATATGGGCTCATAGAATAGTGGACAAGGGAAGGGAATCATTGGAGTAGCCATCATGCAAAAAAACTTCTCCAATTACATAGATAGTGTGACGGGGATATCTTCCGATTACCATAACAGAGTTTTTGAGCTCCAAATAATTGGTGGGTGTGTACATGTGGCCATGGAGGAAATACAAGATCGGTTAAATGTTGTCAAATATTTAGCTAGAGAAAAATCTAAATGGTTCTTAAGATATTCTAATGTACATGTTCATATGTATGAGGAATTGATTCCAATCATTGTCAACACCAAGGCCCATAGGACAAAATTAGAAAATGGAAAGAAGGTGAAGTGATTCATATTCTACCCATTTCATATTCTAATGTAATGATTGTAATGGAAAAATTGACTCCTTTCCATTTTTCATTTCTAAGGAGATGAAATGATTCAAGTTCTTTTTGTAACAATCATATTAGAATCCTATATGTACTAGATTGAAAAATTAATAAAGGTTGGCCGATTTTTGGTGTGAAATACTTGATGTTGCAGAGACACCGAATGGTATTTTATGTCAATTATTTTAATTCAATTCTATCTTATGTAGTTTTATGTATTCTCTTTTGTCTAAATTAATTAAGGAATGAATAGAGTTTCACTCCCCTGTTTCTAAACAACAAGCCAAAGATAATAATATTGTTATCATAGGTTCAAGAGAAATCCCTTTGTGTTTTCTTTTAAGTTAGTCTTTCAATCTCTATAGTTAGTTTCCTATTGATATCATTTTAGTTTTAGTTAAGTCTTGCAGATTTATAAGATGTGTGAATTCATAGACTTAATTAATCATAAAATACCAATTCTTGCCTAAGTTAGTTCCTATTTAGACCTAGCTTAGTTTTCCTTTTCTATTCTTGGGTTAAGAACACACCCCATTTTGGATTTATAAACGAACATAATTCTTTGCAAATTACTATACAATAGGGAGTTGTACCTAAGAATTCATAGGAAAGTCAATCATTTCAAAACAACTTTCCAACTATTGCAATCAGATGTCATTCGCGAATTTGGGTGTTTAGGAGTTAAATCAAAAGAACAATTTGTTTACCAATGGTAAGAAAACAAAAGGTAACCTATTTTATCTTGATCTCAGTGAAAGTTCATGTTTTATTTCTCAAGTAGAAGAAAGCTGGTTATGGCACAAAAGATTATGTCATGTAAACTTTGATAATCTGGTTAAGATAAGCAAACACAAAAGAGTAAGAGGTATTCCTAGTTTGAAGAAACCTGATATGGGTCTATGCAAAAATTGCTAAATTGGTAAGATGGGAAGGACTAGTTTCAAAAGCAAAAACTATCATTCTAGAGAAGTCTTATAGCTTGTGCATATAGACTTATGTGGACCTATTGGTATATAAATTTATAGTGGAGAATTTTTTTTTATTCTTTTTGTTGATGATTATTCTAGAATGATGATTGTATTGTATCTAAAAGAAAAATCATAAGCTTTTCAAAAGTTCAAGTGGTATCTAACAAGAGTAGAAAAAGAAACTAGAAAGAAGTTGAAATTCTTGAGATTAGATAGATGAGGTGAATTCATCTACAATGAATTATGCATTGAAAAAGGAATTAAAAGACAAGTATTACCCCCTGGTACACTAGAGCATAATGGTATAGTTGAAAGAAGAAACAGATCCATCATGGATTGTGCAAGACCATTGATGATAGAAAAGGATGTTGCAATCAAATACTGGAAGGAAGCAATCAACACTACTTTTCATACCTTGAATAGATTACAACTAAAGAATGACTAAAATCAAACTCCTTATGAACTATGGTATGGCTACAAACCTAGTGTAAGTTACTTTAAAGTATTTGGTAGAAAATGGTATATCTTGAAAGAATCCAAAGAAGTGTCAAAGATGATGAAGGAATATTTGAAGGATACTCTTGCAAAAGTAAAGCATACAAATATTTGAATTCATCTACTCATAAAATCATAGAAAGTGCACATGTGAGAATTGATGAGTTTGTAGAAAAGAGTGAAGAAGAAAGCAGTAAAGAGCTTGAGGATTACAGAAGATTTTTTTATTATGAACTTGATACCCTACCAAATCTATCTGAAAGAAAGAAAGCTTCACCTCCCAAGTCTCTAAAATCTTCAATAGTTGCCAAGCTGCAGATAGTGCAACCTGAGTCATAGTTTGAAGGACCCGAGTAATAGTCAAAAGCTATCGAGCTACTTCAAGAGAAAATTGAGTTTGATGAACCCGAGTCATAGACAATGGGACTCGAACTTGATGCTGAAGTTCATAATAAAATCAGTAAATCCAAAGAACCTATGTTAGAAAGATATGTTAGAAGGCATCATGCACTTGATTAGATCATTGGAGACAAATCAGATGGAAAAATGACAAGAGTCAAATTAAAAGATACATGTTTACTTGCTGAATTTGAACCTAGAAATATTAAAGATTCTTTGGAAAATGAAAGTTGGATTGAAGAAATGAATGAAGTAATAGAACAAATAGAGAAGAACAAAACTTGGACTCTTGTTCCTAGACCAAAGGATAAAAATGTAATTGGCACAAAGTGGGTGTTCAGAAATAAAGTGAATGAAGATGGAAAATAATGTAGAAACAAAGCAAGGTTGGTGTGTAAAGGCTATTCTCAAGAAGAAGGTATTGATTATGGTGAAACTTTTGTTAGAATTCTTTTAGAATAACTGAGAGTGGGGGGGAGGGGGAAGTGAATAAGTTATTCAAGGTCCAGATGTACAAAATAAAACCTTTTACAATTTAGCAAAACCATATAAGATCCTTAACCATGCATGCATTCATTATGTGTTAACCAAAACTAATATGTTATTGTAACATTAACATGCAAAAGTATAAAGCACAAAACACAACATATCCATCAGTACACTTGACACAATGATTTAACATGGAAACCCAATTTGGGAAAAACCACCAGTAACATGTTACTCCCTTTTCACTCTTTTGAAGTGATTCCCTGTTAAAGGTTACAATACACACTGTTAAATGTGACCCGATTAAGGAATTTCAATCACCCTATTAAAAGTGAGCCTTGTTAGAGGACTTTAGGTCATTCACTTGGAATGTCACCCTATTAAAGGATTTTCCAGTGACTGTTAAGTCAACATTTCTCTAAAGAATTTACCCTAATCTGATACAATTGTTAAAAGCTAACAGTAGAGCTTAGATTTGATAGAACTTACAACCTTACTTGTAGATTATAGATCACTATTCAGTCCTCAACTCTGCTTGGCTTTCAATCTTTATAGCTTTGATAGCTTTTTCACCCTTCAATAATTCATCCCCATTAAGCCTTCTTGCTTAGTTTTCCATTGCAAACTTCTTCTCTTAGGTCACTTGATGAAGCAGACCCTCTTCCTTCTCCTTGTCAAAATTTTGCATCCAAAACTCTCTGACCTCTATCCAACATTGCTTCATGACTAGTCATCCCTACATATAGGAAATTATAACTCCTTTTCCCACTCATTATCCATCTCAAAAATTAGGGTTTTCAATGGATTAGGTAGGATACAATGTATCTAGCCCATATCTTTTCTTCTCTAGAAACTTCTCCTAGAATCCATTTGAATTCACCTCGAAAATGGTTTACATAAGACTTTGTGCCTCCAGCTCATCAATCTTATCTTTCTCCTAATTTACAAGTTCTAGGAAAACAAACTTGTTGGCTTTTATGTGGTTAATCTTTGATCTTTTTGATAATGCAATAGCTTGGCATTATCAATTTACTGATGCTCAACATATACTATGTTACTCAACATCTATTGTAAAATCACTCAGCATCAACTAGATTTTACTAGTGCTTGGCATCTATTAAAAATCACTTGGCATCAACTACCTTGCTTGGCACCTACTAACTTTCTCGACATCCACTAGAAATCACTTTCACTCAGCTCCAACTAGCTTTTTGCTCAGCTTACACTAACTTTTCTTGGCACCTTCTATCAACTTGGTCAAGCTTAGCAAATGAACTTTATCCAACATTATTCTTTTGAACATTTTAAGTGTAGCCAATCATTTTTTAACCTAAGTAGATCATCAATACATTGTGTTATAACTATTTTAATTTATTCTTACACTTCAATACATAATCATAACTCAACCTTTCCTCTAGGTACTTTTGTTACATGTTGTTGATCAAATCCTCTTCATCAATCAACTAAGTGATAGTGCTTGAAATATTTAAGCAATTATCTTACTAGCATATATCAGGTTTGACATCAGTGACAAAACAATGATTGAAAACATATAGTCTTTTTCAATAGTCTTTCTATTCAAATGATCTTTTCAATCATATATCAACAATCTCCCTCTTTGGCATTGATGGCAAACCAAACTGATCAACCAATCAAACAAATGATGAACATCTTGTTCTATCAAACTAACTAGGTTAAAACAATAAGGCAATACCAAAAAGAAATCTTGCGATAGAACTTCTCCCTCTATTAGCAACTTCTTCAATTACAGAATAACTCCTATATATTTGATCAAAATATCTCCCTCTTTTTCTTTCTACTTTTATTCTTTTGATCTTCTAATGATGTACCTTCACTTCATTGTTCCTCTTTTGAACTATACTTTCTCCCAATGTACATTCTCCCTCTAACTTGATTTTTTTTTTTTGATCATATTCCTCTTGATCAGTTTCTTGTACTTTCTCCTTCTTTGACAACAATTCCAAAGACATGTACTCAATACTTGGCATCTTTATATATGCAGACATAGGCTTTTGCAGGCTCTTCAATTTTCTCCCTCTGTCACCTTGCTTATGATTGATTTGTAATTCCAGCTCTATGATTACTTTAGGCAACTTCCTAAAGTACGATCCAGTACATCAATTTGTATGAAATGAATGTGAGCTTGTCTAATGTAGGGTACTCCCTCTGTCTTTTGCATAGCCTTTGATAGGGGTATCACCCCTAGTTTACCTCTCAGATACTCATAAGGATCCTTAGGTAATGCTTTGGTGAAGATATCAACAATTTTCTCCATTGTGTTGATATATTCCATCTTTACCTCTTTGTCTTGAACCAACTCCCTTACATAATGATACTTTATTGCAATGTGTTTTTTCTTTGTATGCATTATAGGATTCTTTGATATGTTTATAGTACTTTTATTATCACAATAAAGTGTCACTAGTTCAGGGATTTCTTCCTTCATTCCCTTTAGTAGTTGTTTGATCCATACAATGTTTGTGCAATTAATAGTAGTAACAACATACTTTGCTTCAATAATAGATTGGGAAGTAAAACTCTACTTCTTTCTTGTCCATGTAACAAGTCTTCTACCTAAGAAAAATGCTCCTCCACTAGTGCTCTTTTTGTTAGCAATATTTCGAGCCCAATCAACATCAGTGTAGGCTTTTAGTTCAAACTTTTCATTCTTCTTATGTATAAACCATACTCTTCTGTTCCTTTCAAGTATCTCATTATTCTTTTCATGGCCATCAAGTGATTCTCTCTAGGGTTAGTAGAGAATCTAGCAATTATCCCCACAACTAATGCAATATCAAGTCTATTGTGTACTACATATTGCAATTTTCCAATCATAGATCTGTATAATGTTTAATTGACCTCAACTGAATCATCATTCTTTAATAGCTTGAGTGTTGTTACCATAGGTGTACTAACTGGTTTTGAAACCTCAAGTCTAAATGTCTTCAATATCTCTTTGACATATTTTGATGAAGTGATATATACACCATACTTCATTTGATAGACTTGTAATCTTACAAATAATTTGATCTCTCCAAACATTGACATTTCAAACTATTTTTTCAACTATTTTGCAAAATCTTTACACAAAGCATCTTGTCCTCCAAATATTATGTCATCAACAAATATTTTAGATAACAATATACCATTTTCTTTATCTGTCTTAATGTACAAATTGTTGTTATCATCTATCCTTTCAAATCCAATCTTAATAAGATAAGTATGAAGTCTCTCATACCATGCTCTTGGTGCTTGTTTCAATCCATATAGAGCTTTATGCAGTCTACATACCATGTTTTTATTGTTTTTGTCCACAAATCCTTCTAGTTGTTCTATATAGACCTCTTCTTCTAATATCCCATTTAGAAATGTAGACTTAACATCCATCTGATAAACTTTAAAACCTTTGTATGCAACATAAGCAAGCAGAATTCTTAATCCTTCTATTCTTGCAACAGGGACAAATGTTTCACCATAGTCAATTCCTTCTTCTTGTGCATACCTTTTGCAAACTAGTCTTGCTTTTTTTTTTGTTACTTCACCATTCTCATCTAACTTGTTCCCAAATACCCATTTTGTGCCAATCACATTCTTGTCCTCTGGTCTAGGAACTAGGCTCCAAGTCTTGTTCTTTTCTATCTATTGAATTTCCTCTTCCATAGCCTTGTACTAATCATCATCTTCCAATGCATCTCTCTCTATCTTAGGTTCCTTCATGCTTAGCAAACATGCTTCACCTCTCAACCTATTTCTTGTCATTGGCCTTGCATCTTTGTCTCCAATGATTTGATCTGTAGGATGGTGTCTTTTGACATACTTGGATAGTCTAGGCTCAGTTCATGTAGCTGTATTCCTTCTCTCAACTTCAGTATCACTATGTGCATCTCTATCAGGTATCTTGACATCTCTTTCATATATGCTAATCTTAGAGTCAGATTGTGCATTCTCCTCATTTTGCAACTTGGCATCTAAAGGTAACTCGACATTTACAGGATGTGACTCAATAGTTGTTGAAACTTGTTGTTGACTTGCCGCATGATTTGTAACATCTTCTTTAGTAGGCAATCCTTCATAATAGTATACAAATGTCTTTTAGTCTTCTAGTTCTTTTGTAGTTTCAGCCTCATGTGCTTGTGTAAACTCATCAAAATTCACATTTGCACTTTCCACAATTTTTTTATTGTTAGTGATTAAGAACTTGTAAGCCTTACTTCTTGTGGAGAAACCAAGGAATATACCTTCATCGCTCTTTGCATCAAACTTTCCACTCCTAACATATTTAAGAATTTAGCATTTGCTTCCAAATACCATAAAATATTTCACATTAGGTGGATGACCATACCGTAGTTCAAAAAGTGTTGAGTGAGTACCTTTCTTTACTTGCACAAGGTTCAAGGTGTATATTGTAGTACTTACAGCTTCTATCCAATATTTTAGAGCAACATTTTTCTCCATCATTATTGTTTTGGCATAGTCCATTACAAATCTATTTCTTATTTCAACAATTCCATTTTGTGGAGGGGTCCTAGGTGTTGATGTTTGCCTCTTAATTCCTCTATCATTACAAAACATCTCAAAGTCATGTGAAGTGAACTCACCACCTATATCTGATCTCAAGCATTTCAAGCTCTTACCTATTTCTTTCTCAACTCTTGCCAAGTACCATTTAAACATTTGAAAAGCATCTAATTTTTGTTCTAGAAACATGTCTATCATCATTCTAGAGTAATCATCAACAAGTAGCATTATATACTTGTCTCCTTTGTAGTTTTTCACTTCAATAGGTCCACACAAGTCAGTATGAACAATTTCAAGTATTTCCTTAGAGGTGTAAGCTTTACTTTTAAAGCTTGACTTTTTCATCTTACCTAGCTAACATTGTTTGCACATTATATTTTTTGGTTTCTTCAACTTAGGCAAACCTCTAACTCTTTTCATGTTACTTATGCTAATAATATTATCAAAGTTAAAATAACATAGTCTCTTGTGCCAAAGTCATACATCATCAAATTTTTCAATAAGACAAGTAGCATCTTCTATATCCAAATAGAATAGATTACTCCTAGTTTGATTACCTTTTCCAATCAAGTTTCCATTTGTATCATATATCTTGGCTGATTTATTTTCAAACTCAACTTTGCATCCCAAATTATTCAATTGTGACACACTTAGCCAGTTATAATTCAATCCTTCAACATAATAAGCATTATCACATGAAATCTTGTATGTGAGCTTGATAGACCCTTTTCCTTTTATTAAACATGGTGCATCATTACCAAATCTTACACTATTTCCATCATAATAGGTTAAGGTAATCAACTTACTTTTGTCTCCATTCATGTGATGTGAGCATCCACCATCAATGATCCATTTGTCATTCTTGTTTACACAAGTCATAAGTACAATAGCCTCATCCTCATCTGATTCATCCTTCATTGTAACATATACCACTTCATGATCATTTTCATTAGAGTTATTTTCATCAGCAATGTAGCATGACTTCTTGCTTTTATCTCTATAGTCTCTTCCATCATCTTCTCTTCTATTTTTGTGATTTTTCCCTTCTCTAAAGTTCTTCTTTTGTGTACATCTTGCTACAATATGGCCAACTTCATTGAAATTGAAAAAAATGATAGGCAACTTACCATTGAATTTATCTTTTCCTTTGTGAAATCTTCTAGCTAGCAATGCTTCAAATTGTTCAATGTCTTTTTCATTTGTACTACTGTCAATGGATGCATACTTTATCTTTCTTTTCTTCTTCTTTGGCTTTACCTCCTCAAAATCCTTCAGTAATAGTTTTTCTTTGAATGTTGATTCAATACTCTCTAGTCTATAGTTGTCAAAATTAGACAACACAAAAGCAGTGAGTCTTCCTAACAAACCTTCAAGGGTTAGATCATTTCCTAGCATACATCTTAGCTCTTGGATTGTAGATACTCTATTGGCATACACAAGCATTTATGTTCTTGCAACTTTACTTAGGATAGTATCATCATCTATTTTACTAGTTGCACCTTTTATTACACTAACAAATTTTATTCTAGCAACATATTGAGCGATGTTTTCACCTTCTTCCATTCCCATGTCATCAAACCTACCTCTGAAGCTCTCTGACTTGGCTCTTTAAGAATTTTTGTCTCCTCCATAGATGGTGTTTAGGGCATCCCACATCTACTTCACACTTTTAAGTTCTTTGATATCATCAAACTTAGCATAGCTTAGGGCAAAGGCAATCTCCAACATAGCTTGATTGTGTTCTTTCTCTTCCTTCATGTCTTCAACAGTCAGGGATCCTATTGGATCAAAATGTCCTATTGTAATGCAAGTTTGCGCATAATCTCCAAGTCCTCCAAGGTGTAGCTTCATAAAACTTTGCATGTAGGAAAGTTATTTCTATTTAGCTTGGGTACTTCTCTTTTTGACATCTTGATCTTTATGCTTTTAGTACCTTGAAACTAATCATCTTAAGCAACTACGCTCTGATACCAATTGTTAGAATTCTTTTAGAATAACTGTGGGGGGGGGGGGAGGTTGAATTAGTTATTCAAGGTCCAGATGTACAAAATAAAACCTTTTACAATTCATTAAACCCATATAACATCCTTAACCATGCATGCATTCATTGTGTGTTAACCAAAACTGATATGTTACTATAACATTAATATGCAAAAGTAGAAAACATAAAACACAACATATCCATCAGTACACATGACATAATGATTTAACGTGGAAACCCAATTTAGGAAAAACCACTAGTAACATGCTACTCCTTTTTCACTCTTTTGAAGTGATGCCCTGTTAAAGTTTACAACACACACTATTAAATGTGACCCGATTAAGGAATTTCAATCACCTTATTAAAAGTGAGCATTGTTAGAGGACATTAGGTCATTCACTTGGAATTCCATCCTATTAAATTATTTTCCAATGATTGTTAAGTCAACCTTTCTCCAAAGGGTTTACCCTAATCTAGTAAAATTGTTAGAAAGTAATAGTAGAGCTTAGATTTGATACAACTTACAACCTTACTTGCCGATTAAAAATCGCTAGTCAGTCCTCAACTTTGCTTCAATTTCAATCTTTGCAGCTCTGGTAGCTTGTTCACCCTTCAAGCATTCATTCTCATTAAACATTCTTGCTTAGTTTTCCATTGAAGACTTCTTCTCTTAGGTCACTTGATGAAGCAAACTGTTAGGATAAAACCATGGACAGAAATAAAAACTACATGCAAATATAACCAATAACAAAAAATAATAGATCACACAGAAATGAACACAAGGCACCAAGATTTAATGTGGTTCACCCCATCCCTGAGCTACATCCACCAAACAACAAGTCTGATCTTATTACAATCCAGTGATTACAACCTGATTGCAATTTGTAATTCCTTAAAGCTCAATATCACCACAAGAACCAATTTTGTATCATAACATAATGAAAATACCCAACCCTAAACTCTTTTATACAAGTATTAACAAGTATTAAACCACTTTAGGGTTATAACATGTCGGCCATAAATTAGCCATAACTTTAGTGGCAAATCTACGAATAGTACCAAAAAAAAATTCAAAATTATGGAGTATGTACAGTACTTTCCTGATCAGTCACCACAATCTAACAATCTCCCACTTGGAGACTGGTCCTGTAGCAAGACCACTACCACATGGGACTCCCACTAGATCAAACCACCCTAGACTCGACTATTCTTTTATTCATTTTTAGTCTAGAAGACCAACCGAAGCTGAAGAGGATTCAACTTCTCCCTTGTTACAACCTTTGTCAACATATCTGTTGGATTGTCATTTGTAGGTATCTTCTATCTTCTCTAGCAATTGGCCTTGTTGACTATCTGAGAATCACTGGTGTGTGTGGTATTTGTTTTTGTGGTTGTTGCACATCATGAGGAATGGCTGGAACATCAGCTTTTGGAGTATCATCCAGCACTACATAATCATCTTCTTTCTTCTCATGTTGCTGCAACAGATCTTTGTACAACACTTTCTAATTGAATATGACATCTTGACTTCTAACAATTTTATGATTTTCAAATTCCCAAAGCCTATAACAAAATTCATTAATTCCATATCCAACAAAAGCACATTTCTTTGATTTAGCTTCTAGCTTGGTTCTATTTTCAGAGTCTATATGAGAAAAAGCTTCGCAATTGAGGGTCTTGAGAAAATAATAACTCACCTTCTTACTAGTCCATGCCTCCTCTGGAATACCACAGCCCAAAGGAGTAGAGGGACCTCTATTAATCAAATATACTGCAGTATTGACAGCCTCCGACCACATGTGTAAGGGCAACCCAACATGCAACCTCATGCTCCTTGCGCGCTCCATTATAGTCCTATTCATGCATTCAACCACTCCATTTTCTTGCAGAGTCCTTGGAACAATTTTTTTTCTATGAATACCATTAGTGGAGCAATAATCTTCAAATTCATGACTACAATACTCACCACCATTATTAGATCTAAGACATTTTAATTTCTTACCAGTCTCATTTTCAACCAAGCATTTCCATTTCTTAAAAGTTTGAAATACATCATATTTCTGTCTAAGGAAATAAACCCATACTTTTCTAGTTGCATCATCAATAAATGTAACATAATAATGAGAGCCACCAAGGGAAGATACCTGAGCTGGTCCCCATACATCTGTGTGCACAAGCTCTAATTTCTCCTTTTTGTTTTCCTTCCCAGTCTTTACAAAACTCACTCTCTTTTATTTTCCATACACACAACTTTTATAGAAATCCATATTAACACATTTCAGACCTGGTAAAACTTTCTTTGAATGAAGTACTTTCGTACCTTTCTCACTCATGTGCCCAAGTCTATTGTGCCGCAACATTGTATTAGAATCTACAACAGCTATTTGTTCTCCCTGCTCAACTGCAGCAATTGTTCCTGAACATTCATTTTTCTCTGAAACAATCAAAGTAGAAGGAACAATATGACCTATACAAAGATATAAGGTGCTTACTTTCACACCTTTTTCTACTACAAGGGAACCTTTTGAAACCTTCCAATTTTTATCATTAAAAGTAACTACACAACCCTCATCACCGAGTTGCCCTGCTGAAATTAAATTCCTACTTAGCCTTGGAACATGTCTTACCTCATGTAGTAGCCAATGATTCCCATTTTTCAACTTAATCTTAATTTTTCCCTTTCCAACAATTTGACAGGGTTCATTATCCCCCAAATAAACAAGCCCAAAATCCCCTTGGACATAATCAATGAAATAACCTCTATGAAGTGTAGCATGAAATGAAGCACCAGAATCTAAAACCCATGAATCATCAATACTTTCTAAAGACAGAAGAAAAGCATCCTCTTTGGATTTGTTACTTACCACATTTGCCTCCTTGTCTCCATCTGATTTATCTCCTTCATTTTTCTTTCGATTCCAGCAATCTTTCTTTTTATGCCCTGGTTTGCCACAGTACCAATAGTCACTTGGTCCTCTTGATTGAGACCTCTTCCCCTTTGACTTTCCTCTTGATTTCCCATAATTTCTAGAGTTACTTCCTCTCTTAGTTGTTATGCCCCTACTTTTTCCATTCAAAGAACTTCCTGATGTAGATCCCCCTAAGGATTTCCTACGAGTTTCCTCACTCGAAACAACACCGATCACATCTTCACATTTTAGGGTACTACATCCAGGAATAGAATTACTCACTACCATTACCAAGCCATTCTAGCTTTCAGGCAAAGAACACAAAATCAAGAGAGCCCTAATTTCTTCATCAAAATTTATACCCATAGAAGATAATTGACTAGTAATAGTATTAAACTCATTTAAATGATCTGCAACAGATCCATCTTCTGCCATTTTCATATTAAATAAATGCTTCATGAGAAATACCTTGTTTGAAGCAGAGGGCTTTTCATACAGTGTCGCTAGGGTTTTCATCAACTCTTCTGTCATCTTTGTTTTTGTAATATTAAATGCCACTGATGGTGCCAAGCATAACTAAATGCTTTTGAGTGCCTTTCTATCCAAAAGATACCATTTAGCATCTGACATAGATCCCTGATTCTTGGCTTTGCCTTCCAACGGCTTCCATAAATCCCTCTGATAAAGATAGTCTTCCATTTGCATCTTCCATAACTTGAAGTTCTGCCCATTAAACCTATCAGCCCTCAACTTACCCTCATTTTCCATCGCTCCCAGTCAACCGTGAGACTCCCACTTAACCATGAGACTTTCCTATAGAGGATAACTAAAAGACAACTAGACTCTGATACCACTTGTTAGGATAAAACCACAGACAGAAATAAAAACTACATGCAAATATAACCAATAACAGAAAATAACAGATCACACAAAAATGAACACAAGGCACCAAGATTTAACGTGGTTCACCCAATCCCTAGGCTACGTCCACCAAACAACAAGTCCAATCTTATTACAATCCAGTGATTACAACCTGATTACAATCTGTAATCCCTTACAGCTCAATACTGCCTTAAGAACCAATTTGACATCACAACATAATGAAAATACCCAACCCTAAACCCTTTTATACAAGTATTAAACCACTTTAGGGTTATAACATGTCAGCCATAAATTAGCCATAACTTTAGTGGTGAATCTACGAATGGCAAATCTATGAATAGTACCAAAAAGAAAAATTTGGGACGATGCCCCAAACCCCACAAAATGATGGAGTATGTACAGTACTTTCCTAATCAGTCACCACAATCTAACACAAACCCTCTTCCTTCTCCTTGTTATATTTTCACATCCAAAACTCTCTAACCTCTATCCAACATTGCTTCAGGACCAATCATCCCTACATCTAGGAAATTAGAACTCTTTTTCCCACTCATTATCCATCTCAAAAGTTAAGTTTTTTGATAGATTAGGTAGGATACAATGTATCTACCCCATATCTTGTCTTCTCTAGAAAATTCTCCTAGAATCTATTTGAATTTGCCTCCAAAATGGTTTACATAAGATTTTGTGCCTCTAGCTCGTCAATCTTATCTTCCTCTTGATTTACAAGTTTCACAAAGACCAACTTTTTGGATTTTATGTGGTGAATCCTTGATCTTTTTGATAATGTAGTAGCTCGACATTATCAATTTACTAATGCTCGGCATATACTATGTTATTCAACATCTATTGTAAAATCACTCAACATCAACTAGATTTTACTGGTGCTCAACATCTATTAAAAATCACTTGGCATCAACAACCTTGCTTGGCACCTACTAACTTGCTTGGCATTGACTAGAGATCACTTGCACTCAGCTCCAACTGACTTTTTGCTCAACTTGCACTAACTTTTCTCGACACCTTCTATCAACTTGGTCAAGCTTAGCAAATGAATTGTGTCCAACATTATTCTTCGAAACTTTCTAAGTATAGCCAATCATTTTGCAACCTCAAGTAGATCATCAATACATAATGTTATCACTATATTAACTTATTCTTATACTTCAATACATAATCATAACTCAACCTTTCCTCTAGGTACTTTTGTTACATCTTGTTGATCAAATCCTCTTCATCAATCAACTAACTAATAGTGCTTAAAATATATAAGCAACTATCTTACTAGCATATGGCAGGTTTGACATCAATGACAAAACAATAATTGAAAACATACAATCTTCTTCAATAGTCTTTCTATTCAAATGATCTTTTCAATCATATATCAACAACTTTTTCTCTTGTTACAAGATTAGAAGGTGTTAGAACTTTACTAGCATATGCAGCTTACAGAGGATTTAAATTTTATCAAATGGATATAAAATTTGCATTCTTGAATGGAATCCTTGATGAGGAAGTCTACATTAAATAGCCAGAAGGTTTTGTAGATCCTAGCAAAAGGGACATGGTCTACAAATTACACAAGGCATTAAGTGGTCTCAAGCAAGCTCCCAGAGCTTGGTATGAAAGACTTCATAACTACTTGATACAGATTGGTTTTCAAATAAAAAATGATAACAATAGTCTTTATATCAAAGAAGGATGAGACAAGAAGATTGTGTTGGAAAAAATATTTGTTGATGACACTTTATTCATAGGAAATGATGACTTGTGCAAGGCATTTTCAGAAGAAATGAATAAGGAATTTGAGATGTCTATGTTTGGAGAGATAAAATTCTTTGTTGGATTATAGATTCAATAGAGGAAAGATGGTATCTACATTACTCAATCTAAATATATCAAGGAGATACTGAAGAAATATTTGAAATGGAAGATTCAAGACTAGTTGGAACCCTTATGTCTACTAGACATAAGCTTTCAACAAATGATGATTCCAAAGAGGGAGATCAGATCACATACAAATCAATGATTGGAAAATTGCAGTATGTAGTGCATACAAGACCTGATATTACATTAGCAATAGGTATGGTGGCAAGATTCTCAGCAAATCCCAAAGAAAATCATTTGATGGTAGTCAAAAGAATCATGAGATATCTAAAAGGTACTTAAGAATATGGGTTATGGTACAAAATAGGAGGCAATTTGGACTTAAAATTATTTATAGATGTTGATTAGGCTAGAAGTATGGATGATAGAAAAAGCACTAGTGGTGGAGCATTCTTTCTTGGTGAAAGACTAGTGTCTTGGACAAGCAAGAAATAAAAATGTATCTCTCATTCCACAACAGAGGCATAATATGTGGTAGTAAAAATTAATTTTTCTAACATTATTTGGTTCAAACAACTAATGACAAGTATAAGGGTAGAGATCAAGGATCCAATAGTCATATACCGTGATAACACTAGTACAATCAATATATCAAAGAATCCAGTGATGCATACCAAAAAAAAGCACATTGCTATAAAATATATCACTTCTTAGGAGAGTTGGTGCAAGACAAAGAAGTCAGATTAGAATATGTAAATACAAAAGAACAAATTGCAAACATATTCACCAAGCCATTACATAAGGATGAATTTCTGTATGTAAGAGGTAAGCTAGGGGTCATTCCCCTATTTGAAGCCCACTAAATGAAGTTTAGTGATGCATCAACCAAAGCATGTTGAAGATCAATCCATTGATGTAGAATTGGCAAGGGCATATTGCAAATGAATCAGTACTTGAGGTAAATTAATATTCATCAAGCATTTTCTTTGGCATGAGATGTTAAATAGGGAGAAGTTTACTATTCATAACTCGTTATCTCATAGAAATTTTTGTTTTTTTTGAAAAGAGGGAGAAGTTTGTTGTCATAGAAAGAATTGTCAAAAAGGGAGAATAAACTTGGCAGAAGTTCTAGTAGATAGAAGTTTTCTAATAAAGGGAGAAAATGAAGGTAGAAAGATTTCACAATGACAGAGGTAGTTCTCATGGATGAGAATCAGAATGAAACTAAGGATATTTTCCTTACTTTATTCTTGCTCCAAAAATTCCATTATACCATGACATGTTGTGTTGCCATCAATGTCAAAGAGGGAGATTGTTGAATACAATTGATTAATTGTGTATTATCTTTGATGTTACACAAAATCTCATATCATTTTCACTCAGTGCATGCTGAGCTCACTCGGGCATTGAAGATAGTTTTTTATGGCTATGGAGCAGTCTAGAGTTTGCCTAGTTCAAAAGGTAGTGTCTACCGAGTTCACTTAGGTGTCAAAAGAAAGTTTGTGGAAGATGAGTGTTAACCAATCTCACTTAGTTAATGATGGAAACATTGGATGGAACTAGTGTAATTGAGCTCACTTAGTTACCAAAGGAACTTTTCTTTTATTCAGTGTTCACCGAGTTTCAATTGGTTAACATAAGAAAATCATTTATGAGTTAGTGTCTAGAGAGCAGGGTCGGCTAATGAAGGCTTTTCTTATTTTGGCATATTGAGTTCATTTGATTTATATGATGGTTCTAGCATACTGAGAAGATGAATATTAATTATTCTAAGTTGTATTTAAGTCGACTTGACAATATGGAAGATATAAATAAAAGGTCAAATTGAGAATTAGAGAATGTGAATGCATGGAAGATTTTGAAGATCTAATGATGAAAAGAGGAAGCGAATTAGAAGGATAATTAGAATATCCTTATGAAGTTGAAAGGATACATTTGATCAGGAAGGATCAAGTACAAGCTATAATTGAGATATGTAATTAGCAATTCAGTTGCATCCAAATTAGGTCATGTCATTGTTACTCTCTAACCATTGTAGCACTGATCTAAATCTCTTAATAGAGTTGGCTTAACAACTATTTATAAATCATCTAACAATGTATTTTGTAACTTATAATAGGGTTGGATCCTAACAGGGTTCACTTTAGAAGAGTGAAAATAGTAACTAGTTGCAATTGGTGGTTTTTCCCAAATTGTGTTTCCACATTAAAACTTGGTATCAAATATGTTCACGCTATTTCTTTATGTGTTTGCAACTAAGTTAAAGTAATAAGTAATTATAGATAACATCTTGAGATTTGCATGTCAAGTAATTACCAAGCATTCTCAGTGTTTACTGAGTTACAACATCTTTGTGTGTTTGTCAAACATCAATAGAGTTTAGCTTTTAGAGTTTATTATTTTTTTCTAACATCTAAGGGATTTGGGATTTATTTTTTTAGTAACTGATTCACCCCTCCCCTCTTAGTTACTCATCTTATATTTCCAATAGTACCTCCATAATAAATTTTAAATTATCTCCTTCTGAGCTATTGGTGAAAACCTCAGACTAAGATTTAGTGGTCTTAGAACATTCTCCTTTAGCTATATTAACAACCCCAGGTGAGGATATTTTTTCCTCAGCTTTTTGTTCCTTTGACTTATAATTATCCATAATGTGACCCCTAGTTCTGTAGTTTTAGAAAAACATTTGCGCTTTCATAAACCAATGCTTGAATGTTCTTCCCAAACCTTTGATTTAGGATGAAAAAGGTGGGGAGGGTTTTGTTTATAGCCACATTAACATACAATCTAGCGAACACCAACCTAGATTTAGACAAATTGATATTATTGGCAGCTATGAAATTCCCAATTGAATCCCCAATCCAATGGTAAATATGCTCATCCCAATATTCCAATGGAAGCCCATGAAACCTAATCCAAATAGGATCCATGTGTAGTAGATTCATGGCTGGGTCAAACCATGGATTCTATTTAGCCAAAGTGAGGGGGTATTTTCCATAAAGTCATGACCCCACAAGGATCTTAGACAAGTCCTCAGCAACTGTAAGACTAAAGAGAAAAAGGCTACTCAACATAGAAAAGGTGGAAACATTCCTTTCAATTTCCATTGCCCCATAGCCCATTTCCTGACCATCTCAATTGAAGGTAAAAAATTTAGGAATTTACCCACCATGGCCAGATGAAGATTTGTCATGATTTGTCCACCACTAAGTTAGGGAGCCCTATCTCAATCCCTATGTCCATGGTGATAATTTTGAGTAAGATTAATTCAAGTATTTTCTTAGGTGCTCCCACCAATGCAGATTTCCATCCATTTTTTGTGGGTATCAATGGGTCAGTTTCAAGACCCATAATTAGTGGCACACCTTCCTTTGATAGGGTAAGTAGCAGACCATTGTCAACCTTAGCTAGCATCAGGTCCATGGATGGCTATGCTACCACATGGAAAAATGAACCAATGAGGGAGCATGGATCCTCTCCAAATTCAGGCATTAGAGATTTGAAAAGAAAAATGAATGGAAATGTTGCAGGTTGTAGAGCTGGTCTTATGATGGATACCCTTAGTGCACTTGTTAAACATTGATAATCAAATGTTACAACACACTTTTACATTCTAAATCTTAATAGGAATAGCATCAATCAAATTTTTTGAGTAATTCTCATAGCATAATGAAATATACAATACTTGTTACCTAAACTTACATCTCAAACACCCAAGAACTAAGAGAAGTTATATACGAAAATATAAAATGGAAAAAAATAGGAAACCAAGAACTAAACCCACCAAATATGGTGCTCTCAAATATATGATTAAAAATCTAACACCTAAATCTCAAGATGAATCTATAGAAGAAAAATATAATTTTACCTAGCATAATTTCATCATCATAAGTTAGTCAAAAAATGTAACTTCTTATTACAACTCTTTTATATATCAATGATGTTTTTGTATTTATATGTGGGAGACCTAATTGAAAAACCATAAATTTTGATCAAACTAGATAGTTAGGATGCATCTTTAAGAAAAATCATAGAGTTCAAATAAATCCATGTGCTAGGCATCCAATAAACAATGATAGTTATCCTAGAAATTTTTTTTGGCCAAAAATGACCTCTCAACCCAAAAATATTTTTTGAACATTTTAACCTAAATTTTTTTGTACATCATGAGGAACTCTGATACACCTTTCTTAAGACTTTCCAAGTTATCAAAAGCCTTGCAAAAGAAAAGGGAGTACCAAAACTATGAATTAATCACTAGGGTCCTAGAGGTCGAGTGACTCATAAGACCTCTTGCGCTTTACTTTTTTCACTCATTTTATGAATACATTTGTAAGATTCAGTGAAGTATTATATTTATCTAACATAACCCTTCCATCCTTTTTGTCAACTTTATGGCATTTTGACTATCATATACAAGTATGATAGATCTTATTGTAAACCTCACATAATTTAGAGAAATTATTTAAGTTACATGGTTCTATAGATGTCTAAAATTATTCTTTTATGAAATTGCTAATTCATACTAACTTGGACCTTGTAATTAATTAGATTATATTTACTTAATTACTTTTAGCCAAATTATATTTATATTATTTTCATTTTAGCATAATAGTAAATTTAATTTTGAATAAATTTATAATATTTTTTGTGCTTAATTATGTTAGAATTGGTAATCTTTCCTTGGTTGTATTTATTAAATGGGATAAACCAAGGTATCCCTTATGTTGTTTGTCCTCTAGTCCACATGTGAGGACAAGTCTATTTTGTAATTCATTTATTAAGGAAAATAGTTATTCCTCCTGAAGAGGATTATGACACTTGTTATGCACACACTTATGAATGTGGCAATCATTCACATGGGAGTTACAAATAACTCCTCTTCTCATCTCTTTATAAGAGATGCTTCTCTCTCATTCTCTACAACACACAATCACTATGTAGTTCTTGTAATGAGCCTATGGCTCCATTTTTTCTCTTCTCTCTCTTTCTTTCATTCTTTAGGCATTTGCCTCATTCATATTATTCACAAGGGGTTTTCTTTGTTTTCCCCTTTCAAAATCCTTGTCTCCTCCTTTGTGTTGATCTTGGAAAGCTCTTATAAAGTATGGTAATTATGTTCATCACAAACTCTCTTGAATTTAATTATAATTCTTTATTTTTAGTTCATTTTGATTTTATTATTTCTAACAAATTAATATTCAAATAATTTAATTATTTGAGTATTTCTCCTTTCCCATTTTAATTTATTGTATATTAATTAAGATAATCACTAACCTAATTGCCTAGACTACAACCTATAAATTGCTTTAAAGCCTATCTGCTAATTAATCTTTGATTGATTAGCCTAATTTCATCACTCGTAGTCTCATTAACTTTGTCCCTCATTTTCCCTCAATTTTTAATGTACAATTTGTTTTACACATATGAGCACAAGTCAAAATTATTTATACTTCAAGTTCACCAACCTTCTATAAATAGATACCATCCTCTTACACATGTATCTCCTATATTTTACTTGAGCCAACCTAGCCTTACATTACCCATCCTCCCAAGATTTCTCACACATTTGTGAGAAAAAAATCACCATGGTCAAATACCCTTTCCTATTTAGTATCCACCTCGTTAATCCAAATGCATCATAGCCCTCCATTTCAAATTTAATATCAATCATCCATCCTCCTCCAAATATTATAATAAGGACAAACACTTATGCATATCATCAATCCATCCTCCCTCCAAATACTATAATAGTGTGGACAAAAACTTATGCATATCATCAATCCATCTACAACATTTTTATGAGCTCTTAGTATTGTTATCTTGCAATCTTAGTATATACTTTGCACTTGATTTCATATTTAGTAACATATCATACTTAGCATAGTTTGACATCTAAAATCCATTAGTTTTCACTTAGATTTCCACCTAGATTCATCCATTTTCCATTTAGGAATTATTTGGAGTTTCTAATTATTTATTTGGAGAGAATACTCACATATATACATCAAATAAACAAATCGAGTATGGTGCCTCCATTTGGATCAATGGGAGGTATGAGAGGATTTCGGCTTAGATTAGCATGTTATTTGATTTTTTACAATGACTAACCCCTCATTATTTATTATACACATCTTGGTATTCCTATTATGATCCACATCCCTAGAAATCTAATCAAAATTTGATTGTTTTGATCAAGATTGCAAGTCTAGGTTTCACAACTATCGTGTGTTAAAATGCAAAGGCATTTCCACTATTTTATTGTAGATTACTTCGATTTTAATATGACATTTCTATGTGTATTGTATAGGTTTAGGGCTTTTGAAAGAAATTTTTTAGTGTTTTATGTTTTGGTTTATGAAAGACTGGTCTTTTGCAACCTAACCCATTTTGTAGGTTCAACTTCTTTTCACATGAGGAAAATTAGCACCTAGAGTTTTTGAAACTTGTAATCTTTAACATTTTTTAAAGTAAAGCAATGTTTTTTCATAGCTAAAAATATTTATATATATTTGGACATTATTTTGTTTATTTTCTCCTTTTATAATGTGCAAAACTTGAAAATCTAAAAAAAAATCATAAAAGTACATTTTTTTTAGCTATATTATTTTATTGTTTGAATTTTTTATTTTTAGTTAAAGTCTAGTAGTTATTAAGTCTCTATGGATCAAAGCTTACGTTTATTCGTATTTATGTTAATAAATTTTTACTTTTCCTTCAACATCTCTTTCTAAGATAGGTTTGAATTAAATTATTTTGGATTTCTCATAACTGATAACTATTTTGGCATGAGTTTATGCAAGAGGAGTTGAGACTTGGTTTTTAATCTTCTAGTAGCTTGTGTGGTGGGGGTGAGGAGGCGAATTGTCTCTTATAACCATGGGAAAGATGACCATTAAGGGAAATGGTTTCAAGGGTGAAGCCAAGCAATAAAAATGAGATGAGGAGCCAATTGACATAAATAAAATAAAATAATTTGCTTAAAAGAAGATGGGACACTATGCTAGTCAGTATTCAAACAAGAAGAAGGGTGTAGTAGCTTCATCTAAGGTTCATGCATTTTCCTCAAATTTTGAGAATGAGTTATCACTAGTTGTATATGTCTATGTACTAGTATGACTTCTTTATTGTTTAGTATAGAGATAGTGAAGCATATTTCCATACATGTTAGGTGTTAGAGAGTAGTTTTTAGATCTCACAAAGTTTGGAAATGACATATAGTATGCTTGGAGATATACTTGTGATAGAATAAGAAGATGTGGTATTGTATCCTTTCATAGGAAGAGATTTTATTCTATGGTACTGTAAGATGTTTTGTGTACATTCTGGGACTAAGGAAGAATCTAATTTCATTGTTTTAAATAATTCAAAATAGGGATTTTGAGGCAAACTTTAGAGGAGGAAAGGTACCTATGAAAATATGAGAGTGGAAGGAGGGAGCTTACAATACCTTATGAACCCTATTAGAATGGAGTTGTAGAGAGAAAGAACATAACAATTATTGAGGCATCTTGATATATGATACATGGTTATGGTTTACTAATTTTGTTATGAGCTAAGGATTGTAATGCATAATTTAGCTTTAAAGCACAAGTCCCTATAAAGTATTGGATAGTAGGCTAGTGAAGAGGAAAACTATTGTAAATATCCACATCTTTGAGTGAGTGACATAATCACATGTCACTCTAGAGAACAGGACAAAATTAGATCCCACTAAAGAGAAAGTTATTCTCTTAGGCTATAGTATGACCTCAAGGGCCCGTTTGGTAGTCAAAATTCGATGGGAATAAGAAAATCTAACTACCAAAATTTGAAAATTCAATGTTTGGTTGTAAACATGAAAAGTAGAATTAGAATTTATTAATTATAATTTTAGCCCAAAATGAGCATAACAGAATTCCTACTTAAAAGGTGGAATAGGAATAGCTATTCCTATTCCATTTTTTTAAAACCAAATTTTATATCTTGTTGGATTCGGCCCTAGTTGCATAAGCCAAATTGTTGGAGGTAAGTTATTTTTTGGTGAAATGTGGTGAGACAAGAAATGATAGAGGCATAGTTGGGGAGTTCTAACATATTTTTTTCAAATGTACTGAGCAAGCCCAACTCCAAAAAGACTTGTTAATGTCATTTGATGCTCAAGTTATTTCATTTTAAAAAAAACTTATTCCAATTCCAATTTCAATTCATGCAACAAAACATAGAAGATGCATCTTTCAACTCCTCTTCCAGTTCAACCAAACAGGTCCAAATGATATTCCAAAAATTATTTTAAGAACTTGTGAATTCTAGAAGTGGGCTTATTCTAGCATTACGAAATATCGCATTCGATAATTCTTGCAACCAAATGGACCCCAAATGCCTAATCAGATCTACATTTTAGTTTGAAAGAACTCTGCCATGAGGAGGGATGTAATATTTGAGGAGGAAGCATTTAGGAGGTCATGTGAGTTGAGAAGAAGTTATGATAAGGTTCCATAGGTACATTACAAAGGACATACTCATAGATTTCAAAGACACAAAATTCAAGGTTACATGTTTACCTAGTATAAGTACTCTTTAGGTATATAAGGTATAGGTACAAATTCATAAAATTTTGGTATATATTGGGAACAAGTCCAAGAATAAGTTTTAAAGATACATCTCCTATGGCTAGACTTAAATAGGGGAGTGGAAGCATGAGGATATTTTTCTGTAGGAGGTCACTTTAGGGAAGAGGAAGTTGAGATGGCTTTAGGACACCTTAAAATAAGTGAAGGAATGAGTGGGTGAGCTATTAAGGAAGGTTAGAGAGATTTGGAAACCTAAGAGGTTTTCATGTTATTTGGCATTGGTGAAAGACAAAAGAGATGTTGATATTTCCTTTTTTGAGGTAGTGGTATATCAAAGTGTTTAGAGGGATTCCATGTTGGAGGAGTATAACTCCATCACGAAGAATGATGTTTTGGATGGTGTGCTTAGACAAGTGAACAAGTCAATATTAATTTTAGTGTGGCTATATAAGATCAAGTATGCCACAACTAGAAACATTAAGAAGAATAAGTATTGCTTGGTGGTTTGGGGGTTTCTCCCAGATAGAGGATATTAATTTTGATGAGACTTTTTCTCTAGTAGCAAGATATACTGTCATATAGAATGTCAAGACTATTACAACAAAGATGGGTTGGAGAATTTATTAGAAGGATTTGAAAACCACTTTTCTATTTGTGGCCTCATAGAGGAGGAGGTATGCATTGATAAACCACATGGATTTGAAAAATTTGATGGATATTCTTATATGTGTCATTTGAACAAGGAATTGTATGGCTTAAAGTACTTTTTCCACTAGCTTAGTATGCTATGATTGATCAGATGGGATTTAGGAAGAGTTTAAGGAAAATCTAAATTTTTACTACATTGTGGCTAAGGACGACCCACTAATTCTAGTATTTTCTATTGATTATTTTTTAATTATAGGATAAATTTATCTCATAACTAGTTGCAAGACAAATCTCACTTTAAAGTTTGAGATGAAGGACATAAGATTGATGCATTATTTTGTTAGATTGGAAGTTTCGTAGGAGGATGGGTACATTTTTTTAGGGAAAGGGAAGGATGCCACGTACATTTATAGGAAATTTCATAGGGAGGGACACAAACCCATGTCTACACCACCCATGACCACTAGTTAGAAGAATTTGATTACTTCTAAGTTAGAGTTGGTGGATCCCACTTTGTATCATTTTTTGATTCACTCTTTGATGTATCTAGTCTTGATACTAAACCTAACATTTATTAATTTGTGAAAAATCCCAATTAGTGCATCTTGAATCCTACTTGAGAGTGGATTAGATTGTAATAGAACACATTTTGAGGTACATATCAAGCATAGTGGATTATGGGCTAAGCCATGTCGGGGGGTGGAGCTATACTAATTGGTTATATAGACACAATTAGGCAACATGTGCTCTAGATAGGAAAGATACTTCAAAGTGTTATTTTAGATTGGTCTTGATAGTTATGTCTTGATTAAGTTAGAAACAAATGTTAGTGGCTTTGAGTTATACTAAGGATAAGTATATTGCAACCAATCAAGCCATTTGTGAGTATATTCAGCTTTGCAAGTTATTGGGTTGATTTAATTGATCATGATCTAAGGTCTACAAAAATATACCATGATAATAAAATTTACATTAAACTTCATAGAACCCAATGTTTAATGAAAAGTTAAAGCATATTGAGTTCAAGTATCGCATAACCTAATATTGGGTTTTGAGAGGACTAGTTGAGCTAGAATGCATATCCACTTAGGAGAAGTAGAAAATGTCTGTATGAATTCTTTTCCAAGAAGATAACATGTCTTTCTCAAGAACACTTTCCTGGGTAAGAGGGATTGTTAAATGTTTACCTTGAAAAGTGTCTCTTAAAAATGTTTGGTGTCAATATGTTTTGAGATGTTAGTGTGGGCCACATCTCTTGTGCATTGGTATTCTTATTTCCAATGTATCCATTCATTTTCACTCACTTGATTGCCTCATGTAAACATCGGTGACTAAAAAAAAACTGGACTATCCCTTTTTGTTAATCATTGTTGTTTAATACTAGCTAGTGTTTGGGCATGTTAGTAAAAATTTGAAGGAAGTAGGAGGCAAAACAACATTCTTAAGATTCATGTTCATGAGTAGCATTGCATGAGAAGGAGAAACAAAGAAGATTTTTTTTTTTTTGCAAAGATAACAATAGTGTAAGGAGAATCTTCTTGACAATAGATGGCTCATTATCTGAGGGTGACCAATGTGTCAATAGTAGAATCAACAACTTGTGTTGACATGTGTTAAATTCATAATTTTAGTAGAGATAAAAACTAGTTCTAGACTTGATTAACACAGTGTTAATGTTGGACTACTAAAGGTCTTTCTAATTCAACTAACATGTCTCATGATTCAAAGATAAATTATTTCTGAGAATTATTAAGAGGCATGTTGCTGTGTGGTAGAGATCTCTATAGACTTTTGCAATAAAAATTCTTTCTTCAAGGTTTTATCCATGAGGTTTTGGTTAAAACTCTATGTTATTCTTAGGCTTGGTGAGTATTTTATTTTCATACTTTGAGGTTTGGTATTTATTTGTATCCAATTTAATGTTTTCTCAAGCTTTTAGTTTTATTCCATATGCTTTACAAAGTCTTTCATCTCATAAAAAAAAATTGTGCATAAGATCACATCAGGAAGAACAAATAGTGTTGTTAAACACATCTTTCCCACACAAAACTTAATAGTGGGATGTTGTCTACAAATAACTTATTTGAAAACTTGTTAAGTAAGGGTCATGTTATCCTTTGTCAAGCCCCTAGTCAATTTGATTTAACAACTTGGTAACAGTGAGCAAGACAATAAGAAAGCATATGATGATGCTTTTAATGTTATATGCTCTAATGATGTCGTTACAAATGCTTTATGAAAATACTCTCTAATATTTCCAAACCTTATTTTACAACTTCAAATGAATAAACAAATGTCTTTAAATATAAGAATATAGGACATAAAATAATATAATGTGTGATAGGTTGGCTTGCTATAGTTTGTTTGAGAAATTTAGCAAAAGCTAAATTGAAAACTTAAGGTTTAGAATCTTTACCACAAAAATAGTCTCCAAATCAATGTGTGAGAGACATAAGAATTGAGGCTAATTCTTAGACATGATTTATAATAGGATCATAATAAGATAATATTATGAATTGAATCTCATGTAACATATATCTCTTATAAACTTGTCATTATTTAAAACACTCTAATTAAAATCAGGGAACATATTAAAAATCATGACTATGCACATTTCGATATTACAATTTTTAATAAACCAAAATAAAAATTTGCTTCTTTTAAAAATAAATAAATATAGTGTAAATTGACCCTTGATCTATTACTAAACTTGAATGAAGATTGAAAAAAAGAGATGAAACCTTTAGTGAATTTGATAGAATGTATAGTTTGTATTTTCTACTTGTAGCCAAAGATGGTTTAAAGACTCACCTCCCATATGAAATAGCTACACATCAATAAGTTTATAAAACTGATTTATCAAGAAAAATTCATGTATTATTGTGATATTGCTATCAGAATTTAACTATGTAGTTTTTGAGTCAAAGTCGTTGACTCATGTTTTATGAGTAGTGATTCACACATGAATCTATCTCTCGTGAGAATAAATGGAACACTTAGCACTCATTGGATCTAGGTGATGCTCACAAAGGTGAAGCACTGGGACTTCCCAGGAGGTCACCCATCCTAGTACTACTCTCGCTTGAGCACGTTTAACTACAAAGTTTCCTCCATGGTTAAACCCACTCTACTTGCAACCCCATTTGCAAAACTTTCACCAAGTGTTGTGCCTTATGAACCATGGAGGAAACTCCATAGTTAAGCGCACTCGAGCTAGAGTAGTACTACGATGGGTGACCTCTTGGGAAGTCTTGGTGCTTCACCTCTGTGAGCATCACCTAGATCCAATGGGTGCTAGGTGTTCCATTTATTTTTATAAGACATGGACTCGTGTGAATCACTGCTCATGAAACATGAGTCAATCAATTTGACTCAAAAAGTACACAATTAAATCTTGATAGCAATATCACAATTTGACTTGTGGAAATATGCCCTAGTTATCACTTGATCAGCTTAAGGGGCTTTCTAATTAATGGTTCATAAGGTACAACACTTGGTGAAGGTTTTGCAAATGGGGTTGCAAGCAGAGTGAGTTTAACCATGGAGGAAACTTTGTAGTTAAGCGTGCTCGAGCTAGAGTAGTATTAAGATGCGTGACCTCCCGGGAAGTCCCAGTGCTTCACCTCTATGAGCATCACCTAGATCAAATGAGTACTAAGTGTTACATTCATTCTCATGAAAGATAGAATAATATGTAAATCGCTATTCATGAAACATGAGTTAACAAAATTGACTCAAAAACTACACATTTATTTCGTGATAGCAATATTACATGTATTAGAAGAAGAAAAAAATATATATATTAAAGAAATCACATTTTATGTCATTGTTTAATCTTGAGCGTGAGGATTAGAAACGGATGCCAAAATCTAGCAATAATTCCGTAGGATGTGGACCAAAACAAGAAAAAAGAAGATGAGATCAAATAAATAAACAATCTTAGTCGCCTAAAACTCTTCAGTCAGTTTAAATAAACTCGTTCACGTTTCCATGCTGACCAATCAATTTGGTAGATCAATTCTTCTCAGCCGAAGTTTCATACTAAACAATCAACTCTATTATTGATCAGATGAGAAAAAGTCTGTGAACGGCAATCATATATATATATATATATATATATCAGGTATTTGTAAAGATTGCTGTATACGCTCACATCAAATCTTTTTACAAATACCTGATATATATATATATATATATATATATATATATATCAGGTATTTGTAAAAAGATTTGATGTGAGCGTATACAGCAATCAAATAATCAAATATATCCCGAGTATTTGATGCGTATGCGGGCATATACTCTTTGCGTATATTAATTTGTACAATTTAGTTTGGACTGTATTGAGATTGAGATTGAAGTTGACAGAGCGCATCCAAAGGAGTTTTGCTTTTACATCTTTTGACAATGGAAATTTCGTATATCACACTAAAAGATTATGAAATTTACTTGGGTCCCATTTGTTATAAATTTTGTGTAACATGATTGCAAAATGATAGACGGTGGGGAGGTTGAAATGTTTTGATAGCCAGAATGTGTAAATCGGTGAGTGTGATGGTATGTTTAAAAGATTTAAATGATATAAAAATGTATGATATATAAGAAGGAATATTGCATTCTAAATAACTTCTATAGAATGAGTGTTTCTTAATTTTTTATTTTTACTTGAAAAATTAAAATAGTGATTCTTCTATATGAAATCTTATTTCAATTTTCAGATCTAATAGAAAAATAGGTTTTAGAAGACAATAAAAGTAATAAATCTATATAGTTTGTATGATTTACTTTGGTGGTACTTAATTACTATTCATCTTGTATGAGAAATAAATTATGTATATGAAGATATAAAAAGTAAAAGTAATATTAAAGAGAAAATATAATGTATTAGTGTAATATGATTTTGATTTTTGGGTTGACTTTTTATTTGAAACAAAGAACACATTAAGCTAAATGATTCTTTGTTTTGAAAAAATATCTTATCTTGGCTTGTTTGGAAAATAAATAAATTATTTGAACCAAAAGGTATGATGAAATTGATTAACTATAAGATTTAATCTATGCTAGACAAATCAAAACATTTAAACATATGCATTAAACTCATTTTAAATCAATTAATTTTTATTACAACATAATTACAATAAGAGATAGATAAATCTTGATTATTCAAAAAAATTTAGCATCCCCTTTAATATGAAATAAAAGGATTCACAACACAATTTAGGTGACAAATATAGACAACAAAATGTCACTATGAACCTCTTTCAGATGCAATCAATGCTAAGAGTTAGCATGTTGGTGCATTTTAATTTTCCTTTTAGTTTAATAAGTTTTATTATATTGCATTATATGCATGATCTAATAACATGTGCTTTGTAATGCTTTGCCAAGGAGCCCTTAGTACTTAGGGGAAAATATGCACTAAACAAATATTTTTAAGGTAATGATATATATATATATATATATATATATATATAAGCATGAACAAAAGCTTGTTCATGGGTGTATTGGGGTTAATCCAATCTCAAAAAGGGAGAAGGTGTTATGGATACTTCCAGAAGAGGGGTGGGTTAAAATTAACTTTGACAGGGCGGCAAGGGGTAACTCAGGCATATCAGGGTGTGGATGTGTGGCAAGAGATCATAAAGGCAACATAATTGTGTTTACAACCAAACGATTATCAGATGTTACAAGTAATATTGCAGAATTTTTTGTTGCCAAGGAAGCTTTGAGGTTAGGAGCAAAAATTGGATGTCAATGTATACATTTGGAAGGAGACTCGAAAATCATTATCAATGGCATTAATAAAGGAAAGATGGAGGCATGGCATCTGGATCAAAGTATACGACAAATCAAGGAGTTGCTTCTGGACTTCGTGGATTTTAAAGTTTCACATTGCTTCAGGGAAGTGAATAGAGTGGCGGATTAGCTAGCCAATTTAGGTGCCAATTCAACATTGGGTCCTCAATGTGAAAATTTTGAGGACTTCTATCACATTGGAGAGTAAATAAAGAGAGAAAATTTGATGGCCATTAGATTTAATAATCCACTCATGGTAACTCAATTTGGGGTTTGAAAGGAATGACATCATGATTTCGACTCATGAGGACATTAATCATCCTAGGGTAAGCAAAGATTTCCATGTTACCAATGCATCCCTTGCGCGTGTCAAAGGAGTGTTTGGTTGGCTTCAATACCTTGTTCCAAAGAGTTCTGAGGATGTTAAATTCAAGCTGAAGGTAAGGAAAAGTCATTGTTTTATCTGAGATAGAATGGAGGCAAATTTTGCTCTTGGTTTGGATTCTTAGATACAAACCTATGAAGGCCAAACATCTACATGGTGCCTGAAACACATCTTCATTATTGATGACTTGAGCTTTCTAAAAAGAATTCAATAGTTATTTGGGCCAGAGTATCTGGACAATTTTTGGAAGAGGAGGTAAAATTTGGATGTGGCATCACTATTTATGGTGCTTGCTTTGATGGTAGGGGGATCGAAAGAAGAGGTTTTTTGGTTTGTGGCTGCAAGCATCGACAAGCAATGGCTTCTAGGACTAGACGAAATTATTGAGTCAATTTTTTTGGGTGTTGGAATTGAAATGGGTACTAAATCCTGGCGTTTGATTGGCAGTGGGGACTCCTCTATTCAACCATTGGTGGTGTGGCCTTCTTCAAATCCGTAGGGCATTCATATCCCCAAAGAAAAATAGAGATGGAAAATGATCACGAAATACCTAGTTGAGAAAATTTGGGTGACGAAGGAGGAGGGGCGAGGTTTTATGAAGGTCACGCCAAGGAAGAGCACTTTGGCCCTTGGACAACAACTTCACCATTAAATTGCAAAGAAACCTCAATTGAATGAGGGGGCATACACAACAGAGGGAATGTGGGTCGATGCCTTTCTACTTCTAAATGAGGGGAAAGGTAGTGGAAAGCATCACAAGATGGGTCAGGGATTATCGGTGAAGGATGATCGCACAACCCCAACTTTTATTCATGAGGAAGCGGTAAACTAGTTCAAGGAGTAGTTGACAATAGAGACGGTGGCACTTCTTTTTTTTATAAAGATCGAATAATGTATGGGTGGGTGTTTGAACTTTCAGAGTGTTAATACTTAATTTTTTATTTATCTAACGGTATATGTAAGGGAAAGGGTAGCTTAAAATGTAAGGATTGAAGCCATATTTCCATAATGTACTCTCTTTAACAATATCCATACGAACAAATATTACCAATAAAAAAAATGAACAAAACTGCAAAATGATAAACACTTTGCACAAGAAAGATAAAAGTATTTCATAATTTTCATGTGGTCATAGACAAGAAAAATACTCAAACCTACTTCTAAGGGTTCCATGGAAACCCCTAATATAAACAAGAATGAGTAATTCATGCTCAAGTCACCATGTGAGATTCAAGACTACATCCAAAAACTTCAGGAGATAAGATCAGACATCATCCACTATCAACTCCACTACATCATCAACAATCTCAACATTACCCTTAGCAAAAGGCAACTCCACTGCATCACCAGTAATCTCATTATCAATAAAAGTATGCTCTATAACTTTCACATCAAACCCAACCATCTAGGCATGAATTCTAACTACCACCTCAACCTTTAAAAGGTTAGCATTTACCTCTTCAAGTTTTACCTTTCTAGTAGCAACCCTAAGTTTCCTTGTCCATTTTTTTTGAACAAGTCTTCTGACTAGTTGGACAACCTTCTTCCTGATTGGAAGATGCTAACTCTCACATGATTGGTTCAACTCCTCAAGTGTACCAATGATCTTATCCAACTTCTTCTCAAGACAATTGTAGAACTTAGCCTCCAACTAATCAAAATTTTCCATTAATCTCCTCACAAGGTGCAACTATCTCACATGGTTATCTAATTGCAAGACTACAATTTCCTCATAGTCCACAATCTACTACACATCTTCACAACCTATCTTGATTCAACAATTTTTTTTTACCAATAACATGATGTCTCAAGGGTTTCACCTCCTTACTAGGTTCATAAATAGTAACATTATCTTTCTGAAACATCCTCATAATAATCATTTGTAATTGTAGACTAGATCTACAATCTTCCATCTCTCATAAAAAAAAATTAGGATTTCACAAGCTCAAACATTTACCTAATTGGATATGTGATTCGCTCATCCAGAACAACCACCAAATCAACTGCTAGAAAATTATAAATCATAGGATTCACTTATAACTCTACTAGTTATAAGTTAGATCTAAGATCTTCCACCCTGTACCATCTTAAATTTGAAGCACTCCAATTTGACAAAGGTTTAGCAACTATTTAATGTGAGATCATTAATCTATATGCATCTTCCCTTTTTTCTTCACTTTTTTGTCCTTTCTCCTAGGTGGAATTGGGATAAAACCTAATAGATCCTCTATAAAATTCATATTCTCATGACATAAAGCTTGATGTAGGATCTATTCACCTAGTTCCTCCCTTCCCTTCATTTAGTTACTTATAATCTTCTCTCTACACCAAAACAACTATATCTCATACTATGTGCCTGATTTCTAGGATGTAGGACATATTTTGGGATCCTAAAGGGATCCCAAAGGTTTTGGGCCCCAGTTGATAGGGAAGTGATGAATCCTTGTAGATCCATTTAGAGATGCAATACATCCCTGTTTGGGCCCCATTTTGGGTCCTTCATTTGGGTCTCATGTTCGGATAGCTTTTGGGGTGTTAATTATTAGGTGGATCAACATGCAGGAGTTAGTCAATTTCAAGCCCTTTATAAGCCCTTCCATTTGTTCTATTTCTTAACTTATCAAGTTCAAATTCAAGGCCATATACACACAAGTACTCTAGCACTCAAGATTTCAAGATCTTGAGTTTTCAAGTCTTCAAGTCTTCAAGCATCCTTCAAGTGATTCCTTCATTGAAGATCAAGGACTCAAAGATTTCAAGAAATTGAGGGAGACATCTTCAAGATCTTCGTCAATCTATTCAAGATCCTTTGTTGCATCTTCTACATTCATTCATCTTCATCTTCTTGATCCAAGTCAATTGGTGAAGAAAGAACATTGCATTTTATTCAAGAGATCCTACTATTGTAAGTTTGTAGATTTTAGATTAGCAAAAAAATTGCAAATCTGAGTACCTATTTCATCTTTTTTTGGTATAGTAAAATTAGAAATAACATTACACTCATTCTTGCAAGGTCAACCAGGTCACCCTTGATACACAACATCAACCAGGTTACCCCTGATCATTCAATTTGGTCCTAATAGATCGCCAAATAGTTTCTAGGCTTTTTCTGTCATGATCTGATGATTTTCATCTATTTTGATCAATATAGCTAGCATAAAATCATGTTTAAAATGTGTATTTTCTATCTTCTTTGTCTTATCGTATCTATATATGCATATATGTGTGTATATATATGTATATTTTATATATATATATACATATATATACATATATACATATATGTGTGTATATATATATGTGTGTGTGTGTGTGTGTGTGTGTATGTATATATATATACATATATATATATATACACATATATATATATATAC
This sequence comes from Cupressus sempervirens, assembly GCA_028749045.1. Taxonomy (NCBI): domain Eukaryota; kingdom Viridiplantae; phylum Streptophyta; class Pinopsida; order Cupressales; family Cupressaceae; genus Cupressus; species Cupressus sempervirens. Next base: position 446,857,743 of record CM053787.1, read on the forward strand.
ATATATATACATATATATACATATATATACATATATATACATATATATATATATATATATATATATGTATGTATGTATGTATGTATGTATGTATGTATGTATGTATGTATGTATATATCCCTATATTGTCATCTCACAAAAGGTTTTTGAGGATTTAGTTATCTTTTCCCTTATCCTTCCTTAGACCTAGTTTTCATTGGCACTTCTTTCTCAATTGGTTAGCACTAGTCTTTCGAGATCTAGTTCTTTAAGATTGGGATTGGAAGGATATATCTCCTTGAATTCCCTCCCTCAATTGTGTATGTGAGGTCATGTGTAAACTTAGGATTTCTTATCCTTGATTCACATTTCCAACCCTACATTAATTGGTGAACTCGATTGAGATGACTATTTCTTTTGTGTTTTTAGATTAGACTCCTTTGCATTACCTTCTAATATCTATTTCCATGTTTTACATCCTTACTTTTATTAGATCATATTACATGTTCTTTTTTATTTAGTTCATATCATAAGGCTAGATTCCTTTCATCTTGCCTTGTTTGGTGTATTAGCTTTATTACCTCCAGCCCTACCTATAGTATTCTCATTAGGAGGATTCATAGACTTGTGACTCTCTTTGATTTGGACTCCTCTTCTTCTCACCTTAGGAACCTTAGTGATCATATAGTTTCTTATGGTCCTAGTCCTTCTATGGAACATGACTCTTTCCACTCATCTTATGATAAGGATTAGGCTTTAAGAGTTCCTCTTGAACAAGTTGATAAACTTGCTACTAAGATTGATAAAATGCATTATTTTCATCTTCAAGAGAATCACAATATTGATACTATTGATTATTTTTATTCTCTTAATAAATTTATCTATAATGATGAACATGGTGTTAATATTTTGTATGGTCTTACTCACCTTGTCCATAATCATGTTAAGCCTTTGGCTCAAGCCACATATAAAATAGGGATAGCTCCGCTTGTTACTACTCTTGAACCTATCTTGCCTATTTTTGCACCTATCATTTGCATTTCTAACTATGTTTCTTCTATTGTGACTACTTTTGTGTAGTCATCTAATCCTTTTCCTACTAGTGATCCTATTCCTTCTTTTCTTCAAAATGTTTTGCTTGCTTTGCTGGTGATTTCAAAGCCTTCATAAAATAGTGTTCCTTTGACTTATCCTAACATTTCTATTGTGTTTCCTAGTTTCCCACCCATAGTTTCTTTTATTTGAGCTAATTAATACACTCTTTCTAGTATATTGAATGTGTATGTGTTGCCTTTACTCTAATTATTATGCTATCCTTATCCTTGCTCAAACTATTTCTTATTTGTAATAGAAACTTTATTCCTTTACTTAATCATGCCCCTAGATGTGATATGGGTAGTCCTTTGTCTTTTGACATTATCCATACAACCACTCCTCGACAAGTTGATATGCCTTATCTTGAAACATATACTAGTAGAGGTGATCCTATCACTCATCTTAAGACTTTTCAAGTTGTATGTAGTGATTATGCTCATGATCATTAGATTTTAGCTAAGTATCTTGCACCTTCCATGACAAATATTTGCAATCATATTTCTCTTTTCCACCTTATTCTATTGACTCCTTTCATAAACTTTCTAACACCTTTATCCAAAAATTTTACAATAAAATTGGCCCTTATGTGTCTTTGACTAATTTGATTCATTGTAAACAAGGTCCTAAGGAGAAAGTGGTTGATTTTTTAGGTGGATATAAGCATTTTCATGCTTAGATTGAATTTACAAAGAGACATTAGAGATAAGATTATGCTTACTAAGTTTACTTCCTTTTGACAACTCTATGTAGCACTTCATCATATTCAATTACAAGTGAGTCAATTTGAAAGTACCACTCTAATGGCTCATATATTCTTGATAAGAGTGATGTCGCACCTAATCATAACAAATTCTAGAAACGTAACAACTATGTCAAGATTTAAAAAGCCACAAGTATAATGGATGAACAAGTAGTTCCCACATCTCAAGGTGTTGTTTCTTCATCCTTTATTTTTTGAATGAATCATAAGGTTTCTTCTCTTTCTAAGTCTTTACCTTCCATTATGGGTAGGTTGGTTAGTGCTAATATGATTACACTTGCTCCTATTAAACTACTTCTTCCCTCTACTACATCAAGTCGACACTTTCATACTAAAGCCTTTAGTTAATATCATTGTGAGCCTTGACATGATATTGAGGCATGTTATACTCTAAAACATAAGATTCAATTTTTTAATAATTCTAATGCCTTATCTATTGATTTTCATGATACTAGAAATAAATATGTGTCATTTCCTAATCAAAATCTTTGAGTATATACCAATTATTTACCTTGACACAATACTAATACCACTATTCAACATCCCTATTCTTCTTCTCTTGATGTGAAGGTTTCTTGTGATACCTTATGGAAAGATAATGACAATACTATTAATGTTTTGGAATAAGTAGCTCAAACTCTACCTCCATCTAAAAAAGGCATTCCCTCTACATCTAGTGATCAACCTAATCCTAAAACTAATTGTAAGCATACTAGAGCCTATGCTATTTCATTTACTGATGCTGATATTTTTAAGGCTTATGGTGGTCCTCTTTATATTGCTACTTGGACTACTACATATCCTTCTTATGGGTGTCTTGTTGATCCTACTTACATGGTTAATGTTATTAATGAGGAACATTTATATGCTAAGAAAAAGCATCATGATTTCCATGATTCGAATAATACTTGGATTTAAATGTGTAATGGTTTCTTGTATCCTCCTCGAGGTTCCATTTCCTTTCCTGTTGATATTTTTGGTAAAGTGGTGAATAATACATTTTTCATCATTTCTATTTTTGATCAATTCCAAGTGAATCTTGGTTTACCTTGGTTGACTTCCATGCAACGCATTTCTTCTCCTATTCATCAATGTCTTAATTTTCCTTATGAAGATGAAATTAAAATGATCAATCATAGTCTTAATCATCCTTCTAGACCTCGATAATGAGCTAATCTTTATTTTTGTTGGCCTTCTATTCCTACTACACTTCCCACTCACCTGGATTATAAATTTCAATCTTATCAAGCTCATAAATGTTAAAATATTTCTTAATTGAGCATGCCTAGGGATATCTCTCATGACATTTTTCCTACACCTTCTACACCTATGTCTTCTAATTCTTCCACTTATAATGGTCAACCACCTCCTTGTTAGAAATAGGGATTACTGGGGGGGTGAATTAGTAATCTACAAGCTTTAGTCGCCAACTAAATATTATTTCTTACTTTAAACCATACATAACCAAGTAATAAAGTAATGTTTAATAGTAATAGTAAACATGCACAAAGATAACTCATAACACCATATTTTGTTAACTAGGGAAACCTTGGCCAAGGGATAACCTTGGTGGGGATGATACCCACTAGATAATATACTGATATATATGTTAATTGTTAGAGGATGGACCCTATTAGGAGTAAATGATAAAATTCAGTATAAGGAGTCCCTATTAGGAGACTTTGAATCCCTGTTAGGAGTTGTAGTACAATAGATGCAAGATGAGCCCATTACCCAAACATGCACTTCCAATTACAAGAAGTGCTCACTGCCAAAACAAGTAATTAGACTTCTAGAATATAAAAAATTTCTTAGTTTAATCTTGGATGTCAAAATAGCTTCACAAACTTCACATATATCATTTTCACAAAAGTTTACATACAATTTTTCAACATAACTTCTTCTAGATAGCACAATTACACACTTGAATCCATAAGATATCCTTTACATAAATACCATGTCTTAAAAAAAATTGTTGCTAGGTTGGCTAAGAAAAAAATACACTATTGCAACTTAAATTAAACATGTAGGATGTTGGCCCTAATTGGACAAGTAATTATTTTGTAAACAAAATAATCCTTTCCTTCAATTCCATTGTCTTGTTTCATCAAAACACAAATAAATTTTTTTTGTACAGTCCATATTGACTTCTAAGGTTATATACATCATCATCAACATGTATACTATCTCCATATAACTTTTCTAGTCATAATATGACATCATAAAATAGTTATAAACAAAACAATACACTATTGTATAACAAATTCCATACTTAAACAATTTTTTGATTACCAAAAGCTAAGTATCTTTATTTGCAAGGTTTTTTGTAAGCATGTACATCATGTGTTTTTATAAATGAAAAAAATTACATATCCTCAGTAGCCAATTATCAACACTCCTATATCTAGTAATCCTCCTAGTATGGTTCATCCTTCTAGTGTGGATCCTACTTCTAGTATTGTTCCTCCTTATATCTCTCAACTTACTATTGTTTCTCTTGTTATCCCATCAAATGGTATGGAACCTATGGTTGTGGACCTCCCTTCATCTTCTCAATAATTTTTGGTAATACCAAGTATAACTAAGTTTCTCATGAATGTCAAAAGATCTGCTAGGCTCATGCTAAATCTCATATGAGTGCTTCTCATCATCTCATGTTTGTCGAGGAAGTTAATCATGATAATGAGATAGATAGATTTGATATTCATGTTTTTGATTCTATTTCTATTAATCTTGATGAGGAAGATACTTTAGATGATGATGAGAATGAGATTATTTATCTTGATGTCGATTTACCTAACATGCTTTCTATGTAGCTTATGCTTACATCTACTCCTAAGCATAGTGACTCTCTAGAGGGTCCTTCTCTATATTTAGTTTTTGTTCTACCATGTTGGATATGCTTCCTCTTGAAAGTTTTTGACCTTCTCTTATTATTGTTGATCGAGATATGGGAGGAGGGAAACATACTTGAAGTGAGTTCTCTAGAATAGTAGCTTTTGTGTATTTTTCCTATTGTGATGTGCTTCCTCTGTATCATGGTTGTTTAATGTTCATTTAGATTTCCTTAGATGGGCATTGTTGCTTCGTTGGTGAAAGGTGATAAAGAATCAAAATGTTGTATCATTCTTCTATTTGTCTCTCATGTTATTATATGTTATCTTGTACATGTGTTATTATTTGTACTTGTATTCTTTTGTTGTTTTCTTGGATTTGTGACATGGTAGCACCATATGCTTTTTTGTTTCCATGACAATAGTCCAAAAAGACTCTTCTTTGTAACTCTTACATGTCTTTCTTCCATTCTATTGTAGGTATACTTCCTTTGGGGGATGATGATATTTTATATTGATATAATATTTACATGTTATCATATGATCATACCGACCCTGAAGTTAGTAGATCCCTTTTTGTTCTTTATATGTTATGTGTTCATTTCTCTTGATTTTTCTTCTCCTAGGGGCATCTCATAGGGGAAATATCTCTTAGTGGATGGAGGTACACTCCATTAAAGTCATTGCTCATGTTAAATTGTTAGCAATGATGTTAATGTGCAAATGTACACTTTACTCATTTTGCATTCCAATCATGGGGTAGTAAATATGGACTCTAAGTATGGCTTGGGTTGTTTTAGCCCTAAATTCTTAGTATGCTTCCTAAGCTATCCTCAAATATATGCATTACTACTCCATTCCTTCTCTTTTTATACATCTTCTAAATCCCTTTGTGGATTATGTGCAATTGTAAAGAATGGATTCTTCATGCACGTATCCAACATAGGAAGTGAACATCCTTAACATTGGGTCTCTCTTTCCTTTTCATACATATATACTAAATCTCATCTATGGGTAATACATAACAATGTGCTAAGTCCTATGCATGGGTAACTCAATCTTACAAGACCATGTCATGGTGATAAGAAGAATGTTGATCTATGGATTGGACCTTTGACAGGTTAACTAGTGGGTTACCACCCTGTTAGACCATTCAATGCTATCTTTTGCAACAACTCTTCCAGTGATTCACAGTAGGATGGGCACTCTATTAGGAAAGAAAATCACTTACTTTATTTTTTTCTCTTCTAGTTAGTGATCTCTATCTCTTATGATGATCATGGAGTTAGAAAAGTCTCAATCCTTTAGGAGCTTGATGGATTATTTGTCTCCTTGATTGTAATGAGAGTATCATATGCCTTGTGCTCTACTTTACCAAGAGTTTGGATCGAGTCCATACTCTCAGTGGGGGATAAATGTATTATCTTAAATTGGATGCAATCTAATTTAATTAAGGTTTACACCTATTCAATGTGAGATCATAATCTCTTTGCATCTTTCCTCCTTTCTTCCCTTTTCTAGCCATCCTCCTAGGTGGAATCAGGGTAAAACCTAATAGATCATCTTTAAAGCTCCTATTCTCATGGCATAAATTTTTATGTAGGGTCTATTCACCTAAGTCCTCCTTTCCCTTCATTTAATTACACAGATTCTTCTCTAAACACAAAAAAAAAAAAAAAATCTCTCACTCTGTGTCTGCTTTTAGGATCGAGACCTATTTTGGGATCCCAAAGGGATCCTGGAGGTTTTGGGCCCTAGTTGATGGGGTGTAGTGCATCCATGTCCAACAAGGGACATGGTGCACCTCTATAGGTTCATTCAAGGATGTGGTGCATCCCTATAGGGCCATTCAAGGATGCATTTCATCCTAGTTTGGGCCCTATTTTGCATCCTCTGTTCAGGTCCCTTATCTGGATAGATTTTAGGGTGTTTATTTCTAGGTGGGTCTACCTATGGGATTTATTAAATTTTGAGCCCTTTATAATCTCTTTTATTTATTCCATTTCTTAATCCATGAAGTTCACATCCAAGGTCATACATGTACAAACACTCTATCAATTTTCAAGTCTTCAAGCATCCTTCAAAAAAATCCTTCATTAAAGATCAAGGATTCAAAGCTTTCAAGCAATTGAGGGAGCTATCTTCAAGATATTATTCAATCTATTCAAGATCCTTGGTTTCATCTTCTACATTCATTCATCTTCATCTTCTTGATCCAATTCAATTGGTGACAAAATCACATTACATTTGATTCAAGAGATCATATTATTTTAAGGTTGCAGATTTTGGATTGGTGAATAGGCTCCATATTTGAGTACCTTTTTGGCTTTCTCCAAAACTACAAAATCATAAATAGCTTCACACTCCTTATCACCAGTTTTACTAGGTCAAGCTTGGCATGATACATAGACCAGGTCACCCTTGATGCACAATGTCAACTAGATCACCTTTAATCATTTAGTTCATCCTTGATAGATCATCAAACACTTTCTAGGTTTTGTTTGTCATGCAATTTTGAGACCAAATGCAATAATTTTCATCTATTTTGATTAGAAAAACAAGCCAGGTTTAAAATGAATTTATTCTACCTTCTTTTTCCATTCATCATATCTACATATATAGCCCTATCTTGTCATCTCACAAAGGGTTTTCAAGGATTTGGTTGTCTTTTACCCTATCTTTCCCTAGACCTAGTTTGCATTGGTGCTCCTTTCTTATTTGGTTACTAGTAATATTTCTAGATCTAGTTCTTTAGGATTGGAATTAGAAGGATATATATCCTTGACTTCCCTCTCTTTTTTATATATGTCATGTCATGGCATGTGATGAACTTAGTCTTTCTTTTCCTTGATTCACATTTTCAACCCTACACACCCTACAGCCAAATCAACCTCCACAAGGAAAAAAAGTATGCTTTAATACCACTTGATGCAACTCGAGGATGAAGAATACCCAAAGGAGATGTCCAAACCTTACAAAAAAGAGTTATACAATAGAAAATAAATCAAGATGTAATAGAACAACAATATCCTATTAAGAGGAGATTCAGTTGCATCAAATGATCATCAAATGTGTTAATCTTATTATGGTTTTGACAAAGTAGTGACAAAAACTTAGTCATTATATAGCATAGTTGGTTGGTCATAATTGTAACCAAGCCATTACTTAGGTTGAGTGCATAGTGCATGTCGAGTGATTAGTGTGTGAGTCGAGTAATCAGAGCATGTCGAGCATAAGTGTCCAAATAATACATGTTGAGTGATATGATAGTTAGTGTCAAGCAATCAGTGTGTACTGAGTCACTGTGGTGTCAAGAAAATAGTTAATGCCAAGTAGACAGTTAGTGTTGAGTGATTCAAGAGTCAAACAAATTGCACAAGAGCATAGTTAAGGTTGAGCATCAGAAGCCTATTAAATGACATACAAGTTTGTAATGGAACAAAATTTTATGTCAACCATTTTTGGTTGACATAATCTTAAATTTTTGATATCAAGAGATAAGGATCAAGTCATGTCACACCTCCCTATGTGTCCCATGCAACCAATCAGAAAAAGGGAAGCATTAAGTAGCAATAGTAATCAACCAAATTCATTGATTATTACCTAAGGTCATCTCCATGAGGCCTACTTAAAGAGACAGACCCTAAGGGGGAGTAATATATGAAGAGAGATACTAAGGAGAGTATCATGTGTGAAAAGAGGCATGGAGAAGATGCTTAAGTGAAGGTTAAGCATTGTAGAACTAGTTGATGAGAACATAACCAGTTGTGAAGACAAGTAGTGAAAGGTTAGAAAAGATACATTCAATCAGAATGATCAAGATACAATCAAGAAAGAGGAGATCTGACATCTGGCAGAAGGGTGCTAACAGAAGGATCAGGTATTGAATCATTTTGACAGGTGATGTAGGATAAATCTCTTAACAAAGTAGTCCTAACATACTTTTGTAAACCTCCTATTAGAGTTCTTACTTAATTATGAGTTTAAATCCTTTAGTCAAGGTGAGACCTAATAGTCTTTGTAAGCCTTTAATAGGGCAGATCTCTAACAGGGTAGATCATAGATTATGATCAATACTTTGTAGCCATAGTTGGCCACATTTTATTGCTGTAGTAGTGAAGATTTGTGGATGTCATCCCCACCCCAATTTTACCATCTCCTTGGAGGGTTTCTGGGTAACCAAAATATTTTGTTTTATGTGTTGATTTACATTATGTTAGGATGTGATGCATTTTACATATTTTATTTATATGCTAAGTTATGAGATGGATGAATGGTTAAATTTTTTAAGGTAGAAATTTTAAGTTTTGATTCACCCCCACTTTCCCCTCTCAAAACTTACTTTCCCATTTATATTTCCAACAATTGGTATTAGAGTCTTGTTCTCTAGAAAGTAAAGTTTGACAACTTGAGAGGAAAGATCTTGAAGATAGAAGTTTACAAATTGGGAAAGACTATTGAGAACCAGAAGATTGAAATACATCTTTCCCTACATCAATTGAAGGAAGCAAGAGATGAATTGCAAAAATCACTGAAAAGAAGAAAGGATATAGCCATTTAGCAAAATGACACTAAATATCAAGAAGAAGACACTACAGGATTGCTTCAAGACAAGGACTCCAAAGAGTTCGATGCAGCAATTGTAGATCTGATGGAAAAGAATAATGTTTGAAGAAGTTAGGAATCAAAAGAGGGAACAAGAAGCTTAGTCATAAATATTGTGTGAGATAACTAAACTGAAAAAGAAAGCTAAAGAAGACAAAGTCGTGATTGAAGAAGATAAAAGAATACTACCAAATAGATTTGAGGAGAAGACATCGGATGTGCAATAATGGGAAAACATGCAACTTGACACAATGAATCAACTGATGATTGCAAATTAAGAACTAAACAAGAAAGAAATTGAGATTGCAACAATGAAATCATAGAATGACCTACTGTAGAATGAATCAAAATAAGAAAAGGAATTTATTTAAAGGTTCAATAAGCCTAGCGAAGCCATAAAGTAGTTTGAAATGTAATGAACACACCAAGAACAATTGATAATACTGTTGGATTGGGATATTCTACTACTGAGGAAGGAGAATCATCTAAAAGTGGTGAACAAAGGAATAATAAGGGAAAGACCAAAAAACCCACTTGTCATCAAGGTGGTAAATTAGGTCATACAATAAATGTCTATAGAAGCAACACTGACAATCATAACCCTAAGTAGAACAATAGAGGATACTTCTATAACTAAAAGAAGTAGGGACATTAGTCACATGAATATAGAACAAAGACCATCAACATTCAAAAATGTGAAGGATATTTCTGTAGTTGTCAAAAATATGGACACAAAGCATATGTATGTAGATCTAAATCCAAGTGGACATCAAACAAGCAAACAAAGGTACATCATCATGGAAACTCTTACAATTGGTGTTGCAATACAACATGTAATTGTCACTATTGTGGAGAATATGGTCATTTTGTTGTAAATTACATAAGGACTCACTTTAGAGGCAATTACAAAAAGTGGTTAAATGGAGAGACTATATGTTTTAGTTGTCTTATGGCTAGTCATGTAAGCCAAAACTGCCCAACTTGGTCACCTGAAGTGAGCAATGAATTCATCAAAGGTAAAGGAAAGGTGGATGTTGAAAAGACAAAGATGCATTTGAACAATACATGGAGAAAGAAGGAAGATTATAGCACATCAAGCCAAGATGAGGTCACCTTATCCCATGGATCGGGTGATCACATCACCCCGAACTAGGCAATCAAAGGTATGTATGGAACTAATATCTAAAATGATATGTTTTGTATCAGTTCTAAGAATTTAAAGAATAAAAAAGATTTATCAGCATAAATTAAGATGCAAAGAAGCGATTAAGAGAAAGAGACAATCTATCATTATGATATATTTTGTGTTGTTTTTGAGTATTGAAAGAATTATAGTAACTATTGAGCATTGAAAGAATTGTAGTAACCATCGAGTATTGAACGAATTGTAGTGACTATCAAGTTAGCTATATAGACCAAGCATATTGAAAATCCTATGGTAACTGAGCTTATAGCTATGTAAGCACTAAGCATTGAATGCAAGGTTTTTAAGGTTATATAATCAATTTTTGAGTCATTTTCATTTATTAGATGATCAAAAAGCATGAAGGAGAATTGTGAAGAGTATTCTAGTGATTGCAAACAACATTCAACTATTACTTGAGAACCTTCATCGAATTGAAAGGTATTTCACTTGTGTTGAGTTACATTGTTTCATGTTTTACAAACCCTAGTGAGTTAAAATGACAGTGAGCTCTTTAGTAGTAGAGAGGAAAAAAAATAAAGAGGTTATGAATATTTAATTGATCAACAATGATGTACGGTAACCTCCTAAATTTTATGTTATACCTAAAATTACATATCAGGGAGACCTGTTAGGCACTTTATAAACAATTCCAACAAACGTTCTAAAGATACATGATGTAAGGTTTTTCTATATGTGTAAGGTAGGAGAGGTTGGAGACCTAGAGATCAAAGGGACATATCAAAAGTTGTGTGAGAATGGAATTATTAAGGAAGGGAACAAGATCATTGAACAAAAAGGGTTAATGTGTGCCTTAGATTTTCTGCAAAATTTTAAAATGGAGTGGATTAAGATCACATTGAGCCGAATTCATGACAACCATGGTTGGAGGATGGTCTTATCAAGATTACTAAGAGAGTCATTCATTGGGTAACAAGGTATCCTACCGTAGACAGAACCAAGACCATAAGGAGTGATGCTAAGGAAGTAATTGAGAAATCTACAGGAGCAGTATGGAATAAGAGGGGAATGTCAATTGACACAATCACAGACCCTATAATTGCATTTATAGTGTGTGTGATAGCACACAAGTTTTACTAGTCTAGTCAACTCAAAAATGTGCCATGTAGTGTACTTGATCTAGGTTATAAAATTGTCAAGATAGATCACAGTTATGACCTAGCCAAGCTACAACTTCAACAATTATCAAAAAACCTTGAAGCTATTAGGAAAGAAAAGAATTCTTCATGTAAGTTTGGTTCACTTGTTGTCTGTATGTTCTTCTATGTGTAAAACACATTTCCTACATTTGGAAAAGTAGTATGGAAGACTAATTAGTCAGTTACATAGTAGATAGGGGAATTCAGTAGTCAACTAAGAGAAGATTTTGATTCAATTACAAATAGTTACTTTGAAGATTTTAAGAAGCCTATGAAGTAGAGATCAAGGATTCATGTGTCTCTAGTGGAGAAACATTATAATGATATTTTTTCCTAGTAGATGTCAACTATACATATGTTCAAGTGGTTATTCCAAGGGTGAGATGGTTGAAACATTTATCTTATGAGGTGAATATTGATGAAGCATCTGTAACCATCATTGCACTATTGGTAGAGGACATTGACAAGAATGCTAGGGTATTTGGTACTTATGAAGAGGCTAAGGAAAGGATTACTATCAACTTAATGACTACCACTATTGATAGGAAGAAGAAAAAATTGATGAATAAATTGAATGAACAATTTGGTGTTGAAGAAGAAGAAGAAGGTCAAGGACCTCTACAATTGACTCAAGGATGAGGTGAGGATCAAGGTTCAGATGATGAAGAGGAAGTTGAGGAAGAACCTAAGGAAACTAGAAAGAAGAGGAAGGCATAATAGAAGAAATTTAAAAATCCTAAGAAGACAAAAAAGAAGAAAGAACAAAAGCTAGATGCACCTTTGACAAGGTCAAGCACAAGGGCTGCAACTAAACAAGCAAAAGAAGCACAATCTACTAAAGGAAAAAGGAAGGATGCTATTGCAGATCCAAGCTAGACTGTAAAGAAACCAAGGAGATAGTAAAAACCTCAAGATGAATCAAATAAAGAGAGGACAAAATCAGATGACATAAGTCAATTCAAAGTGGTAAGCCACAATCCCTCATCTAATATAGATAATCTATGTGAGAATATAAAGAATAATGCAAATTTATCTAGTTTTCCACATATTGATTTTGATAAGTTAGATAAAGGAGACAAAAATAACATTGAAGAATCTATTTATGATATGATGGATACTTTAAAAAATACTCCTTTAGAGATTGCCAGCTCTATACCTAAAATTTTATATGAAAGAGTTGAGCAAAAATGGAAATAAAACATGCAAACTAAAAAATAGATTAGAGAGACTAATTTACCTCAAGTTATGCCTTATCTTGATAAGTAGATGATTAAGAAGGTTGTAGAGAAGTTTAAAGGGATATTTTCTCCTAAATATAGATTTTTTCATATTTTGAGGAAAAAAGTTGAAGATGTGGTAACCCAAAGTACACTACTTTGGAAAATAATCTATGGGTTGACCACAAAGATAGTGGAAGAGAAAGAAAAGATGGTGGGAGAGAAGGAAGATACAATATGAGAGAAGGAAGACCTAGCAAAGGATGGCACTCAAGAGACTACAAATGTTAATGTGCCAGATATTAGTCCTCCACAGGAAGAGAAAGAGAGTCAATATGTTTTTGTAACTATTGAGGACATCATTGACAACAACACATAGAATGCAAATCCACTCAATGATGATGATATTAAGAAATTGCAACAAGAATCCACCAATATAGTTATTCCATGCACAAATCATATATTGGTCAAGATTGATGAATCTCAAAAAGGCTAAGATTGCATACATAGAGAAACAATAGCAAGATACATCTATTGTGCCCCCACTTGTTGTAGAAGTCAAAGAAAAAGAAATACATGATCAATCATAGGACAAGATTTTGGAAAAGAAAGATGAGCTTACTAATGTACCATCTATAATGCCAACATTTTTCATTGAGATGAAAGAGAAAGTAGTAGATACGCCAGCTATATCACTACCAAAACTATAAAGCTTAGGTATTGTAGACGCTCAAAAATGGTACACATCTACAATTTCATCAAAATGAAGCTCCATTTGACATATAGTACACTCTTTGAAAGCAACAATCTTCACCTCATTCCAGTTGGTCCTCATCTCATCTTTTTGGTCTTCTTTTATTCATATCTTCATTCATCAACATGATCATGTGTTCCGATACACCAAATCATCTTCATCTTGCATTCCTAAATTCATGCATCATCCTACACTATTTGTTAACCTTCTAGGGCTTTCCACCTAGTCCAACCTTAGTTTGACCTTTGTGTGACCAATTTTGACCAAATGTGACCATTTTTTACTAATTTCACTCATGTTCTAACCTCTTTCCACCATTTTGGGTACTCGCTCAAAGTTTCAGGTCATTCAGAGTCCAGTCGTGTTATTTTTGGCCCCCGAAGCCTTCTAGGGTGTAGTTTTCATTTTCAAGGCACAATTGAGTTTCCCAAGTGCACCATGGATTCACTTAGTAGTATCATAGCACACTTGGGGTAGTAAGATGCCCAGAATTGCTCCTAGAGCCCCTATGTTGCACTCTGGAGGCCATAACTTTTCATTTCAACTTTGATATATGAACCGTCCATTGCATTGGATTCATATCTTTGTTGTGAACAAATTGGGCTATCATTTTCATTATTTGGTCACTATCTTGAGTGGTAACCCTTGAAAGTACTCTCAAGTCCCTAAATTGACATCACTTTTCATACTAATTCATCCCATTTTCTAATTCCACTAATAGTGATCTTTTGGCCAACCTAATTATATATTAATACTGTCTATCATCATTCATATCCTCTTTCACATCAATTTTACATCAACTCAAAACCATTCCAAATCAACTCATAATCATATCATATCAACTCGAAACCATTTCAAATCAACTCAGAATCACCCCAAATCATCTCAGAATCACCCAAAATCAACCATAACCAACTCAAAAGATGTCAAACATCCCAAATCTATCATCATATATCCAATCCTAGGCATTTTTGTGGCTTTCAGTGCCATGGAAACCTATCAATCTATCAAATCTTATCAATCTTACCTTAGTATTGTCAAGGCTCTCAGTGCTAGGTCAAACTATCATTCATATCATCTGATCTTTGACATAGTTGAGTCTTTCAATATTAGATCATGAAATCATCAAACCATTTTAATAATATTGATAGCATTCGTCAATATTATTATGATCAACCCTATCAACCAATCTCAATCCTGTAGCATTTACAATGTCAGTTAAATGTTACATATCTTTGATTCATGTCATGTGTCCTTGGAATGTTATCAATTTCAATCAATTGATCAATTTGACCATGGCTTTGGTCTATCCATCATCATCCTATTCAATCTCCATTACCATCACACTTCATTAAAGGATATTGTCGCACTTATTTAATCAAATTGGCCAATCATCTACTAACTCTCTCTATAGGATTAAACAACCCATAATTTAATCGTATGTCATTTCATTGATTATTCTTCTTAATTAACCTTCTCAATTAATTGATATTTCATTAATTAATTGGTTCATCATCCAAAAACCATGGAAATTCTTAATTTTCTAAGTCACATTTTCCTCTATTAATTCCATTTTCACTAATTTCTATTTGTGTGGAACAATGCATTTTTAATTAAAATATTCCACAAAATTTTGACATCATCATGACACATGGGTGTGACACCCAGTAGATTCTCCTTTGACACTTGGCTAAGACAAATATTCTTATTCTCTTATGCACATCCATATTTGGCTTCCTTTGTCATAGATTCTTGGCTTTAAGTGGGTTTGAGGTGTTATAGATTCTCTTCCACATTTAGCCATGTTTGATTTACAAGCATCATAGAATCCTACACTTGGCATCTTGTGTCATATGCGTCATGGATTCTCCAAGGAATCTCTTGTCATGTTGCATATCTAAGGTGAAAATTCCAATACTCTCATCCTCTGTGTTGATTATAAAATGAGTATTCTTTCTCTCATTTTCGGTCCCTAGCTCTTTAGTATTTTCACTCCATCTCTCACACTAAAATTACATCTTCAAGAATTCTCATAGCATCATCATTATCCTAGGCTTTTGTTTCATGATTGTGTCAATTATAGGCAATTTGGAGCTACATCACATGGAGAAGAAAGAAGGACATGGGAGCTACAAGTGAAAGAGGGAGTTTTTAACATTGTTTTTCTTTCTTTATTCATTTGGCTTTCATGGTAGACTAGAGGGTGTTAACATATGTTGATTGGTTTTGTGATTTTCTCATAGTATGTTAGACATTAGCCCCATTTTCTAGGTCCTATAGGTATACCAGCAATTATGGTAATTGATTAAGAGGGAAGTGAAGAGAATAAGGGTAAGGAAACTAGTCCTCTACCCACCTCACCAAAACATATTGAAGATCATAAGGAGGATGAGAAAGTAGAAGAGGATAAGATGACTACTAAAATAGAGGAACATATAGCAATATAGACACTAGTTACCTTTCCAGTGACTACATTACCTCTTAGCAACCCAACTCTTCAGATACCAAGTACTCAAGCCACACCATTGCAGAAATTAGTGCCGAGTACTAGCCCACCAAAGAATTTTGAAACTACATCATATGAGGATGTTAGTTTGGTTGAAGTGATTAGTTTACCCTAGTTCAATCCCATAAAAATTACACTAGAAGAAATGGAGATACTCCAAGAGGCCCTACAAAGAAAATCAAGGCAAGAGAAGCTCAGGAGAGAGCACAAGAAAAAATAGGTTTTGCTTGAGATCAAAGACATTTTTATTGATTCTTTTGATATTGCAAACTCATTATCCAATAAGCCTATCATAGAACAACTTTTAAATATAGTTGATAGGATATAGAGACCAATGTAAAGTTATTGTAATGGTCTAAGAAGATATTTCACACTAAGGTCATGGATAAGATAACTAGTGTTATTGAGCTGAGACAAGTTGATTTATCAACTAAGATGGATAGTGTGAAGAATGCTTTGGATAACATATATTCTCTATATAGTAAATTATGCAATGTTGATCTCTTTACTCAAGATACTCAACAAATAATTGATTGGTTACAAGGAGATCTTAAGTCTACTAGATCTTCATTGAAAAAATCTCCTAGCACCAATCAATTACACTTTTAGAGATTATTGCTAACACAAAGTAGGCTTGTCAAGTTGCAAGAAAATGATGCAAACATAAGATCAAATTTGATCAGCATTCAATCCATGTTGTCCCACACATGGAAGTTTTGCAAAAAGAAATAGCCTTTGCAGAGACATTGATGAAGAAAGATTCTCATCTTTCTACACAAGAAGGTCTAGTTGACATGGTAGCAAATTTAGAAATTCAAATCCAATCTGTAGATGTAGCCAAAGATAATTGGGATTTTGCATTAGGAATCATAATGCAAGTACACAAGCCATTTTTGGATAAATATACTTTAGTGTACAACCCTCAATGACATAAGTGTCAAAAAAGGGGGATTTTGAAGATTTTGTAAATTTTTAGAATTTTTCAAGGTAGATATCTACTCAAAGGAAGTTACAGATCCAAAATGAAGTATTTACTCAAGGGGAGTAATAAGGTATGACAACATTTTTGCAAATTTTGAGATTTTGAAATGTTGTGTAGAGACCAAGAAAAAATTCTACATCATCTGACTTATGTAGGAAGTAAGATTATATATGCC
The DNA here is from genome assembly GCA_028749045.1 of Cupressus sempervirens. NCBI lineage: Eukaryota > Viridiplantae > Streptophyta > Pinopsida > Cupressales > Cupressaceae > Cupressus > Cupressus sempervirens. Next base: position 446,874,993 of record CM053787.1, read on the forward strand.
ATGACAAAGTGTTTTTGCCACTCATGTCAAAGGGGGAGATTGTTAATCTCATTATCATTTTGACAAAGTAGTGACAAAAAATTTAATCATTATCTAGCATAGTTGGTTGGTCATCACTGTGACTAAGCCATTACTTAGGTTGTGTGCATAGTGCATGTCAAGTAATCAGTGCAAGCTGAATGATCAAAACATGCTAAGAATAAGTGTCTAGACAATACATGCTAAGTGATATGACAATTAGTGCCAAGCACTATGTGTTGAGTAGTTAGTATGTGTTGAGTCACTCTGGTGCCAAGCAAATAGTTTATTTTGAGTAGATAGTTAGTGCTGACTAATTTAGGAGCTAAACAAACAACACAAGAGCATAGTTAAGGCCAAGCATCAGAAGCCTATTTGTGCCAAGTAACTAGTCAATGACATACAAGTTTGTAAAGGCACAAACTTTTATGCAAACCATTTTTGGCTGACATAAACTCAAATTTTTGATATCAAGAGATAAGGATCAAGTCATGTCATGCATCCCTAGGTGACCCATGCAACCAATTAAAAAAAATGAAACATTAAGCGGGAATAGAGATCAACCAAAGTCATTGATTATTACTTAAGATCATCTCCATGATTCCTATTTAAAGAGACAAACCCTAAGGGCGAGTAATATGTGAAGAGAGATACTAAGGAGATTATCATGTATGAAAAGAGGTATGAAGAAGATGCTTAAGTGAAGGTTAAGAATTGTAGAACCAGTTGATGAATATAGAACTAGCTGTGAAGACAAGCAATGAAAGGTCAAAGAAGATACATTCAATAAGAAGGATCAAGATACGATCAGGAAAGAAGAGATTTGACATCTAGTAGAAGGGTGCTAACTGAAGAATCAGACACTGAATCATTTTGATAGGTGATATAGGGTAAATCTCTTAATAGAATAGTCCTAAAAAACTTTTGTAAATATCCTAATAAAATACTTACTTGACTATGAGTTTAAATCCTTTAGTCAAGGTAAGACCTAATAGTCTTTGTAAGCCTTTAATAGGGGAGACCTCTCACAAGGCAGATCATAGATTATGATAAAAAAATTGCTGCCATAATTGGCCACACTTTATTGCTATAGTAGTGAAGATTTGTGGGTGTCATCCTCACCCTAGTTTTACCTTCTCCTTGCAAGGTTTCTAGGTAACCAAAATATTTTGTTGTTATGTGTTGATTTACATTATTCTATAAATGTGATGCATGTTACATATTTCAATTTATATGCTAAGTTGTGAGATGGGTGAATGGTAAAATGTTTTAAGGTATAAGTTGTAAGTTTTGATTCACAACACACCCCCCCCCCCCCCCTCATTCCCCCTCTTAGAACTTACCTTCCCATTTATATTTCTAAGACAAATGATCATCAAATATGTCATCTTGTAAGGTCTTCATGATTATATCCTCTATAGGAAAGACCATACACATCTAATCCTAGATCTACCCAGGCCCTAAACTCATGTAGAGATTTGGCAAAGATGCTTCCTTGATTTTAGTCCTCTCTCAATCATTCACCCCCTCTCTAACAATCACAAGCCCTTGATTTATATGCATAGCCACCATAGGCCGACATTCAAAACATTTCATATGATAAATGTATTAGACTAGTTAGCCTAGATTACAAGAATTATTAATTCACGAAGAGTAATCCAATCACTATGTCAGCCACCCAAAAGTCTACCTTGAGATCCATGCCACTCAACCTCATCAAATGGAAATTTCCACTACAACCCTCATCAATAAAAAAAATGCACATATTGGACCAGTGAATGAAGAACACACATGTCAAATTGGTAAATATAGGAAACCAAAAAATTGGCAAACACATTGAATGAGTCAAATCAATGAATAACTAGTCACCAAGAATGTGTTAGATTTCACAATCCATGACACCTAAAGAGATGTGGTCATAGGTGTAACCTCTATGATCAACAAAGGAAAAACCCTCTTGATAACATACACTAGAGATCTACACAAACTAAGAATTATCCAAAGCAAGGAATTTCACTAGACCAAAAGGGAATCCGTTGAAGAAAATACAAGATTTCCAAAAACCTAAGATGCTCCTACATCATTTTGGATTATTCATAGTCCTTGATTCTTGATCATTTTCTTTTAATTTATCTTGTCCCTCAAGTATAAAAACATCGTTATTCCTAGATTGTCTTTTGGATTTCCCTTCTTGTGGGCACAAGTCTCTAAAGGAGTATCCTTTATGGTTTGACTAGCATACCACACACACTTGCTAGGCTTATAATTATGTATTTTGTTGTAGCATGCCCTTGGTGTAATTCATAGTGAGAGATAAAAATCTTACTGGGTGAGTTGAGCATAATCTTTTTTTTTTTTATCATCAGTGATATCTCTATTGTATTGATTTTGGACCTGACAAGGAATCAAGTCTATTGAGGGCATGACTACTTCCTTTTCTCCTTAGTCTCGATAATATCATCTTATTCTTTTTGTCTAATTTACCATGAGTTTGAGTTTGGATTATACTCTTGCTAAAGTGCAAGTTGAATGTACCATCTAAAAATGGAATCACTTCCATTGTAAGACCTTTTATCTATCCCTTTAAAAATCTCCTATATTCATGAATGTACTTATGCTCTAATTCTTCCCATTATAGAGTTTCTACCCCCTTTTGGTGCCCCTTTTTGCACCCCCAAGACTCTAGAGGACACCCTCAAGCCCAAAAATATCAAGCTAAGGTTTGAGATTGTCCTCCAGAGCCTCAAGGGTGCACCAATGGGTTTTTCTTGAATCATGATCCTATTGTTTGTGTTTTTCAATTTATTTTCCTAACTAGTACAATTGGCCCTTTTAGTTTTGATTCCAAAATTGATATAAAATGAGGATTACTCACTTCATTTGGCCATACACTACATCCATGATTTTCAAGAACCTCCATGCATACTTCATGTGAGCTATTTCACATGTCCATTTATCATCTCAAGCATTCATTGAGAGCAATATTGATTCAAGACATCATCCATTCAAGAAAGATTTCAAGACACATTTCAAGAGAATATTTCCATTCAAAGATCTATGATTTGGTATTAGTATTCTACTTTCATTTTTGGAGACACCCTATATCATTCATCATTGTCATCTTCTTACAAATGTTGGTACATTTTTGTGGAGAATGCATCTGAATCCTTCCATAGAGGTTTTAAAATTTAGATAAATACTTATATTTATCTTTATTTTTATATGATTTATTTCTTTAAGGTTGATTATTTCACTGGGTCTTGACTAAGGAAAGCCCCTCTCCCCCCAAATAATACCTTTTTCTTTCTTGCAGGTGCAAATTTCTAGGTTTTGGAGCTATAAAACTCAGATTTGTAGACCTAGTTTCAAATCATAGGTTTAGAGTCAAAGCTTCAAACCTCATGTAGATTAGGTAAGAGATGACCTCATCTCTTTCTTAGGTCATCCCTAACCCCCTTTTGACCTAGACCAAGGAATTTATCCTAGTCCTTTTGCCTTCACATTTGCAAAATCCAAAAATCTTAGTCTACAAGTTCTAAATCGTGAATAGTTCTAGTTTCCAAGAATTTCTAACTGTAGTTTTCCAAATTTGAGTGGATCCTCCTCTTTGACCTTCAAGGTGAGTTTTTTAACATCATTTATCATTTCATAATGACTATATTGATGCATCTGATCTGATCATTGCATGTCTCTTTATTTTCATACAAGTTTTTTCGTTGTTGGCATCTCTATAGGTCAATTTACTTGAACTTCATAATCACTTAATTCAAATCAATTTACATCACTATAATCAAGGGATCATGCCTTGTTAAAAATTTAAAAATGAGTATAGATCTTGATTAGAGACATAGATTTGGCATTGAAACCCTTCCTTGAGTTGTGGCTATCTAGTGTGGAGCCCTTTGAGGGATTGTACTTGAAGGTCCCTCTTTCATTTTCCTAATGTGGCATAAGAATTTACACATAAAAAATTGCATCCACACCCTTATTAAATTTTTATGTTACACCTACAAAAACTCAATTATTCTGAGGATTTTCCTTATTTGAGCACCTACAATGAAGTGAATAAGATGAACATTACTCAACTGTCCTTAAAACTTAAATCATGTTAGAAATATTCTTAGTATAAAATAAACATATTTTTTGAAAATATAGAATTATCCTACCAATTATTTTACTATATGCAAAAAAAATTATGAGAAAATTTTCTACATCAGCAATATAGTTGCATCATTCAACATATACGACACTATCAATGTAACCCTTGAACCCTTCAAAGGTGCAAGTGCTAGACTAAGATTTTTTAAATAATAATTTTTTTTGTAGAAACCTTTTTAACCTTTAAAAATACTTCCATGTCAGCATACAAATGTCTCAATCATATTATTCAAGTGTTTTCAATCTCATTCAAACTATTGATTCAAAATTACAAAATTTACATAATAAAATTATTGGAAACATGATGCTAATGATACTTCTAGGGGGGAGTATTGTAGAAACATGATTAGATCATTATCATGATGATATGTTACATTCATGACTATGTTTTTCATTGATGTCAACATTGTAGTTTTCTATGGTATCTAACTTAAGAACAATGGAAAGATCAAGTTGGTATGGATAGATCGTTGAGTAATTTCACTAGAGAGGTTAAAGGGAGATACTACTAAGTGTCTAGTATATTTAGCTAACCTCAGAAGCATAAGACTTTAAGTTTGGAAGAAGTTATGTAAGTTTTGGTGAAGATTGTTCTAAGATAGAGTTTACAAAAGCATTTTCTCGTAAACTTGTTATATCTCTTAGCAAAATTGTTATTCTAAGAAGCAAGGTTAAAGGCATGAAGAAGAAATGTTAGAGATTATGTGGCTAAGCTCACTCATCATAATATTACATGTACAAAAAGTTATTCAAGTTACAAGGCGATTGATTATTGTTATCAATAAGTGTAACATGTTGTTAATGAGTTCCTAAAATAATTAATTGAGAAGGTGTAATACCAAAATTAGGGAATTATTTTATGGATTTAGTATAAAGGAAGGAAATTTTCCCTTGATTGGATATGATTACATGAATGATTGCAAGAAGCATGAAGATCAGAGTGCAAAGATAAATAGAGTTGAGCAAAGTTGGAGAGAACTTTGTTGATGAGGTTTTATTTGGTGATCTGAAGTTTGTTACTTGGATCTAAGGTTTGGTATGGTTGATAGGATGGAGGAAAGAGGATAAAGAATATTACGAACACTTATTCTACAAGGAATAGTTGAGAGAATAGTTAGATAGTGAGTTTAGTGGTCTTACCCCAGAAGCTATTTTGACAATGGGTCCTTCTATCTTCTGCAACACCTGGCACAACTCCTAATAGGGTTGGAATATCCTAATAGGGATTCAAAGTCTCATAACAAGGACTCTAGTGTACTAAATGTGTTTATAGACTCCTAATAGGGTCCATCCTCTAACAAGGAATATATATATATATATATATATATATATATATATATATATATATATATATATATATATATATCAGTATATCTTTATGGGCATCATTCCCACCAAGGTTTTCCCTCTAATCAAGGGTTTCCCTAGTTAACAAATCTAGTGTAATTATGTATGCACATCTTGTTATGGTTGGTGTTTACTTTTTTTGCATGATTAAGTTTAATTAAGGTTGATAATGTTTTAATTGGATAACTAATTCACCCCCACCCCCCCAGTTATCTTGGTGGACTATTGTTTCTAACAATTGGTATCAGAGCATCAGGTCATTGAAGATAAATTTTAACAACTTTGGGAGATCCATGGAGAACATATTTAGAAAGGATAGTGTGAAGTTTGATGGAATAAATTAGGACAGTTGGAAGGAAAATATGAAGATACATCTGTTGTGTATGGGTCCAGGATATTGGATCTTTACAAAATTAAAAAAGACTATTATTTTTTAAAGTGCATTGGAAAGTTTTACCAAGGATAAGAGAGAACTTTTCATGTATGACATGAGAACTAGAGAAGCACTATTGTCTGCACTTCCTAAAATTGAGTACAACTAGGTAAAATCACTTGATACTTCTCATAAAGTTTGCAAAGCTTTGGAGAATAGTTTTGAAGGTGATGAACATTCTAAGAAATTAAGGTTACAAAGTTGTATTTGTGCATTTCAAGATGCCAAAATGATGGATATTAGAAATTATTGCAAGTATCAGATCTCAAGGAGGAACCAAGGAAGATGATGAGGTGATTTGGAAGATATTGAAGATTTTAACACCACCATTTCAGAAGGTAGTCCAAATGTTATAGTTGTTGATCTCTTGTACCAAATATTTCACCAAGGAATCACTACTTGGGAGACTTGAAGCAGTTGGTACTGAGCTTAGATAGTCCAAAGAATTGTCTAGAACAGAGACAACTTTCAGTGCCCTAAACATTCGACCTAATCTATTAAGGAGCACAAGTGCTAGAGGAGATTTTGCTAGCAGTAGTAGGGTGGATGAGGACATAATGATATAAGGAGTAGCCCTTCTTGTAAGAAGAGAAAAAGATGGTAAGAAAATCTTTAAATGTTGGATTTGTAATGAATTTGGTCATTATGCATCTAGGTGTCCTAGAAGAGAGAAAAATTATAGAGGAAAGTTCAAACCTAGAAGAGATAAAGATTGTTTGTATGCCAATAAAGAAGATGATTCTAATGATCAAGAAGTAAGTGCTAGTGATGATGACAAAGGATTTGTAGCTATTAAAGAAGAAAGTCCAAAGAAATTGGCTTTGGTATCATAGGTTGAAAAGAAATCTGATTGGATAATTGACAATGACTGTTCACATCATATGAGTGTAATATGAACAAGTTTTTTGACTTCATAAGTTATGATGGAGGCATTGTCAGAGTTGGAAACAATGCAACTTGCATTGTTAAAAGGTATTGGATCTATAACTCTTGATGGTAAGACTAACACTAAGGATGTATATTTTGTTGATGGTTTGAAACACAATATTTTGAGTGTTGGACAACTAGTGGATAAAGGTTATTAGTTATAGTTCATAGAGAAGACATGCATGATTAGAGACAAAGATAGAAAGGTAATTGGAACAAGAACCAAATCTAGAGGTAATGTATTTAAGCTGAATCCTACTGAAATGACATGTTTGGTTGCAAAGGTAGATGATAGTTGGTTATGGCATAAGAGATTTTTTCATATAAATATTGAAAACATTATGAAAACTAGTAGTATGTTTGTAGTTAGAGATTTGCCTAAGATTGTAAAGCCTACTAACATAATTTGCAAGGAATGCGTGTTGGCAAAACATAACAAAGATTCTTTTCCCAATAAGAAGTTTACTACTACAGAAAAGTTGGAGATTGTACACATAGATCTTAGTGGTCCTAAAAAGACTAAAATATTCTATGGTGAAATGTATTTCCTGATTATTGTTGATGAATTTTCTAGAATGATATGGGTTGCATTTCTTAAAGAAAAATTTGATGCATTTGACAAGTTCAAGATATTCAAGAATAGAATTGAGAATGAATCAGGTATGAAGATTAAATGTTTAAGATCAGATAGAGGAGGAAAGTTTAGTTCAAATGAGTTTAATATCTTTTGTGAAGCTAATGGAATCAAAAGATAATTTTTGGCTCCTAGAACCCCTGAATAAAATGGCATTGCAAAAAGAAGAAATGGGTCAGTAGCAAAAGCAACAAGAGCTATGTTAGTTGAGAATGATGTATCCAAGATATTTTGGAGAGAAGTTGTGAATACAATAGTCTACACTATGAATAGAGTGCAAGTTAGGAAAGACACAAACAAGACCCCTTATGAAATATGGTTTGGTCACTCATCTACAGTTAAGAATTTTAGAATTTTTGGTAATAAATGTTATATCAAAAGAGATAATGATGTTGGTAAATTTGATGCTAGAAGTGATGAAGGTATGTTTCTTGGTTATTCATTGAAAAGAATAGCTTATAGATGTTATAATATGAGAACTAAGACTATTGTTGAGAGTGAAAATGTAAGAGTTGATGAGAAATTCATGATATAAGAAAGAATAGTTGACTATAATTCTGATGATGAGAATGTTGTTACTAAACCAAGGAATAATGAAGTATTCTTTGAGACTAATATTGATTTGCAGAAAGAAGGAGAGCTAAGGCAAGAACAAAGTTCAAAACCTAGAACAGAGCTAAGATTTGAGATAACAACTCCTGCTTCTAGTAAGAATATGACAAAGAATCATCCACTAGAGTAGATCATCGACAATAGAGATAAAGGTGTGATGACAAGAAGTAGAATTAATGAAGAACTATGTCTGATATCTCAAGTAGAACCAAAGAATGCAGATGAGACATGTAAAGATGCTATTGGAAGCAAGCTATGAAAGAAGAATTGGATTAGATAGTGAAGAATGAGACATGGGAATTGATCCCTACACCAATAGACAAGAATGTGATTGGAACAAAATGGGTATTCAAGAACAAGATGAATGAACAAGGTGAAGTTGTAAGGAACAAAGAAAGATTGGTATGTAAAGGTTAATCACAGAAAGAAGGAATAGACTATGACAAAATCTATGCTCATGTGGCAAGAATTGAAGTAGTAAGGTCATTCTTAGCCTATGCAACACATAAGAAATACAAGGTATATCAGATGGATGCCAAGTCAACATTTATGAATGGAGAACTTGAAGAAGAGGTATATATAGAACATCCTAAAGGTTTTCCTTTAAAAAATGACAATTACATGTTATGCAAATTGAAGAAAGCATTGTATGGCTTAAAGCAAGCACCCAGAACTTGGTATGCAAGGTTGGACAAGCATTTGGCAAAACTTGGATTTAGCAAAGGTATGACAGATAGTAATCTATACTGAAAATAAATATATAATGGATTGATGATTTTGGTAATATTTGTTGATGATATCATATTTGGAAGAGATGATGATGAAAGTGACAAGTTCACAAAAGAAATGAGGAAGGAATTTGAAATGAGTATGATAAGAGAGATGAAATACTTCCTAGGATTACAGATTGTGCAGGATAAAGAAGGAATCTTTATTTTTTAGACTAAGTATTTGAAATATCTATTGAAAAGGTTTGGTTTGGAAATATGTAAACTAGTTGGAACACCAATGGTAACTAGACACAAGTTATCTTCAAAGGATGAGACACCTACTATTGAGAAAAAAAAAGTATAGATCTATGATTGGAGGATTGCAATAGCTAACTCACACAAGGCTAGATATAGCAAATGCAGTTAGAATTATTGCAAGATTTCAAGTTGATCCTAGAGAAGCACGTTATGCAGTAGTTAAAAGGATATTTAGATATCAAAAGGGAACTCCAGAGTTCAGATTGTGGTTTGACAGATCTAATGATTTCACTTTATATGCTTATACTAATGTTGATTGGTCAAGTAGTGTGGATGACAGAAAGAGCACCAGTGGTGGAGCCTTCTTTCTTGGAGGAAGAGTGGTTTATTGGTTAAGCAAGAAGTAGGATTATATCTCACAGAGTACAATAGAGGCAAAATATGTTGCAACAACAAACAATTTTAATCAAGTTGTTTGGATGAAGCAGATGTTGAAGGATATAAGGATAGAATTCAGTGAACCTATTGTCATACATTGTGATAACACAAGTATAGTGAATATTTCAATGAATTCAATATTTAATTCTAAGACTAAGCACATTTCTATCAAGTATCACATGTTAAGAGAGAAAGTTACAGAAAAAGAAATTAGATTGGAGTATGTAATCACCAAAGTGCAGATTGTAGATATTTTCCCTAAGCCTCTTCCCAAAGAAACTTGTGAGTATTTGCAAGGTATGTTAGGGGTTATGCCCCTACCTACATCAGAGTAGATTATGCAATAGTGCATCAATCCAATATTATAGAACACTATTGTTTGTCTGGATTGAATGTTGATGCTCCATGTATGGGGGAGTATCTATGATGGACAGAGTCAACTAGGACTCTTGATAGATGTTGTTTTGAATAGTGTCTTTGGAAACTTGAGCAAGTCAATGATAGTTGTTGCAAAGATAGATGGCTACTAAAACCTTTGACATTGATGTCAATGGGGGAGAGATTGTAGCATGAAAAATAGGCATGAAAAAATTGTTTGATTTAGAGTACATTGAAGGGAGAGATTACAACATGAAGAAAAAATTCATATAAAGTACATTGAGGTATATCAATGGGTAGAATGATTGATGAAGAGGATTTGAAGAGAAAGATAGTCTTTTACAGTTTTTGGAACTAGATGTTTTTCATTTATGTTTCCATCAATGCCAAAGGAGGAGATTGCTAGAAACATGAATGTTGATGATACTTCTATGGAAGAGTATTGTAGAAACATGATTAGATCATTATCATGATGATATGTTACAATCATGACTATTTTTTTCATTGATGTCAACATAGAAATCTTCTGTAATTTCAGACAGAAGAACAACATAAAGATCAAGTTGGTACAGATAGATCGTTGAGTACTTTCACTAGCGAGGTTAAAGGGAGATACTACTAAGTGTCTAGTATATGCAACTAACCTTGGAAGAAAAAGACATTAAGTTTGGAAGAAGTTATGTAAGTTTTGGTGAAGACTATTCTGAGATAGAGTTTAGAAAAGCATGTTCTGGTAAACTTGTTATATCTCTTAGTAGAATTGTTATTTTGAGAAGAAAGGTTAAAGACATGTTAGAGATAATGTGGCTAAGCTTTCTCATCATAATATTACATGTATGAAAAGTTAATCAAGTTACAAGGAAACTAATTATTGTTGTCAATAAGTGTAATGTGTTCTTAATGAGGTCCTATAATAATTAATTGAGAAGGTGTAATAGCCAACTAAAGGAATTGTTTTATGGATTCGATATAAAGGAAGGATATTTTCCTTTGATTGGATATGATTGCATGAATGATTGCAAGAAGCATGAAGAATAGAATGCAAAGATAAGTAGAGCTAAGCGAAGTTGGAGAGAACTTAGTTGTCGAGGTTTTGTTTGGTGATCTGAAGTTTGATACTTGGATCTAAGGTTTGTGACTTGGTCTACAAGGTCTAACAGTGACTGGTCCAGTTGATATGACAGAGGAAAGATGATAAAGAATTGTGCAGGAAATTATTTTATAAGGAATAGTTGATAGATCAGTTGGATAGTGAGTTTAGGGGTCTTGCCCCAGAAGTTGTTTGGACAGTGGGTCCTTTTGTCTTCTACAACTCTTAATAGGGTTGGAATCTCCTAACAGGGATTCAAAGTCTCCTAACAAGGACTCTTATTTAATAAATGTCCTAATAGACTCCTAATAGGGTCCATCCTCTAATAGGGAATATATATATCATTATATCTTTGTGGGCATCATTCCCATTGGAGTTTTCCCTTTGATCAAGGATTTCCCTAGCTAACAAATCTGGTGTAATTGTGTATGTGCATCTTGTTATGGTTGTTGTTTACTTTGGTTGAATGGTTAAGATTAATTAAGGTTGAGAAATGTTTTAATTGGATAAGTGATTCACATCCCCCCCCCCTCTCTCAATTATCTTGGTGGACTATTATTTCTAACAAAAATATCCTTTCTTAGTAAGGCCTAAAAGGTATCCATAAAACTACTAGTCTTAGAATGTTCCTTCTAAATAATAAGTTGAATCATTTTTGCAAAAAAAAAAAATCTATAGATACCAACAATCACAAATCAATTCCACCAATAAGATTTGGACATATGCCTATCAAATTCATTTATGCAATTTTATAAAATAATTAACTTTATTTAATTTGATAAATATCAAGTAGAACAAAGGTTGCATGGAACACTAGTCCCTGCTCTTGGTAGGGTTAGTGAGAGGTGTGTTTGTTGATTGCCTAATGCAGGATGATTATAGAGCCTGAGGAAGAAGCAACCAAAGCATATGACCTTGTGTGCATCAAATACGGAGGACAAAGAGATACTACAAACTTTGGATAAAGTAGGTTACAAGTATCAATGCAATGTATATATTATTGTCTTTAGCTGGAGATCACAACTTTTTTGTTTATAGAAGACAAGTGGGCATGCATGCACACACTTAATTTTACATGGTGGATAGCTCAGGGTTAGAGGATATACTAAATGAATATATGAATACCATGGAATGGGCATGTAATTTAGATGGGCCAAGGGGTTGTATTTGTGCTACAACTTAGTATGAAGAGGAAGTCATCCAAAAATATTGGTGCCACAAATTGTGTTCCTCAAGTGCGACAAGGGTTACAATGTTCTTAGGGCATAATTGATGGTGTGTACACATAGTATTTCTACATAAATTTTCTTGTTGGACTAACCACCAGTGTTCCCATTCTAGATTCATGACATGGGTTAACCACCTCCTGTGTTTTATAAGTCTACTAGTTGTATCGGGTATTGACAGGTCAATCTTTTGGTGTAACGACAACTCTAGCTTGTAACAAGTGGTATCAAAGCTTGGTCACAAGTTTGAAACTCCTTATGTAATGCTGAGGGGGGTTGTTGGACTAACTGCCAATGTTCCCCTTCTAGATTTGTGACATGGCTTAACCACCTCCTATGTTTGATAAGTCTAGTGGTTGTGTTAGGTATTGATAGGTCAATCTTTTGGTGCAACAACAACTCTAGCTTGTAACATTTCTTTCAAGCCCAAGTAACCATGGGGTGATTGTGTGGGGGAAGGAATATTTTTGGGCAAGAATGACATAATTGTCCTTTTAATGATAAAAGAGGTGGGAAGAAGAAGAAGAAGATTAAGAAGCAATAAAGAAGGATAAGGATCTTCTTCTAAGAAAATGCACTTTTGATGTTATTATTATCATTTTTTTGATTGATGATTCCTAATTGCTTCTAGAGTTTTTCTTCAGTTGGAGATTGCAACTTCTTGTTAACTACCATGACAAAGGTTGTAGACCGAATTCTGTTGGAGCATCTAGATCTTCTTTTCACCAGCCTCTTCAAACTTTTCTACTCATTCAAAAATTGTTCTTATAAGAAGCGATATTCTCAAATGGATAAGGAATGAAAATTTGTGACCATGTTTGGCAAATTTTGGTGCAATATTAATCTAGTGGAAATCACAAATGACTTGAGGTTGCCATCAATGTCCACCCTCAGGAACCTATACCATGTATCATTAAGGGAAGGTGCTAGATTCAAAGTACCGGTTCCACTTGAACAAGATGCAAAAGAAATGCCAATATATTCTGATGAAGGCTTTGAAATACATACAATCTTAGAAGGATGGTAATTAGTTGTATTTCATGTCCATGCCTTATTAGACATGCAACCTAGGCAATCTCTCTATGGGAAAGACTTGTATACATCATAGAAGACACACTCTTTTATATTTGTAAGAAGGTTGGATATGTACATTCCACCTATATATATTACTCATTACTGTCTAACTTGGATTTGCTAATGCTTGATTTACCTAGTTCAAACTTATTTTGTTGGCTGAAATATTTTAGTAGGAAAATATTATATATCTTTAACAACATTAGAAGGTGATAATATTTTTTCCTAATAGTCCCCACTTCCCAAAATTCTGAATGTGCTAATGCATCATGGCCTATAAACCTAGGCTGCCAGATCTTGAACAACTCTTGAGAAGTATTGGATTTCACCATATTCAACTTAAAAAGATTGTAACTCAATAATGATCTTGTAATCTCTAAAAGGAGCAGGAATAACATTAGTTTATTTGGATTTTGAAACAATGGTCTAAGAATCATCATATCTAGGAAAAATTTCTTATGGCTTGTACTCCGTGCTTTTTAGTGGAAGAATGGCTTTGTAGGAAAATGCCATTTTGCATTTTTTGTGATTAAATTTCCTCTTTCAAATAGTAACCACAATAAACCATAAAGTGGCACCACATATTTGTTGAGAAAAGGCCTCCTTGGTTCCAGCTAGAATTCCTCTTTGTGCAATGACCTTGGGTAAACATCCACAACAGGGATGCAGAGGAAAAAATAGATAGAAACACAATATCTTATTCAAATATTGTATCCCAAGCAATAGAAGGAATGAATCTTTGATTTGCAAACAAATTTATTTACAAAAAGTAAACAAAAAGAAAGAAGCCCTAATTTTGTACAACAACACACAAAGTACTCATGATTATTTTGCACCAAATGACTCAATGTTTCTCATATTATACAAATCAATACATTGTTTAATAGATTTTACCTCAAAGAAATGTGCTCTCAGGTGGCTTGAAGGAAATATTGCATTTACACATATATTTCCATATGATGGTTGCTGAAAATGTTAGAAACTAGGTACAAACCTAATAGTAACGCACCAATAAAAGACCCCATGGTCAAAAAATTGCACTTGTTTGACACTACACATTGCCCAACTAAAGAGGATTAAAGCCATTGGAGATTTCTATCATGAACCAAATACATAATTCAACATCAAAGATAGACATTGCATTTCATAGCGAGGCAATCGTTTTGTGAGAAGACCAATTTTAAAACACAAACAAATCTAGTTTGAATATATTGAATAAGAAAACAATAAAATTGTAATTAACATTCCAAAGGAAAGCATTTTCACTTTGCCTTGTTTATAATAGCAAATAACGTGCACCCTTTGTAGGGTAAAAAGTTATAAAGGAATTTGATGTGAGAATGATAGAGATACATGAGCATCATATGATTCCTATTTACCATTTACTGATAAGGAAAGAAATACAAATAAAATCTTGTCGAGGAGTTAGAAATTCATATTGTTGATCTAAGCCAGAAACCTAAGAAAAGTTCAAAGTTGTGTCCAAAATGGGAAAACGGGGATGACTTAAAGTAAGAAAGAAACCCATAACTAACAACGCCAATCTCAACAAGCCATAGAGTAGCCAATGCAGTACCAAAACATCATTGTCACCACAACATGCAGAAGCCAAACACAAAGCATTGTGTAGGAAACATGTCTAAAAATTGCTCTTACTTGTAGAAGCAATTTTTCGGTGAATTTTATGCCTAGGGAAAATAAAAGACTACTCAAAAAATTGATGTCCACCAATGCAATATCATTAATCTGGACAAAAAATATTTCTTGATAGAAAATTGTTAACAGTGTGTATTTTTATGAGAATAATTTCAAGTTTACAGACATGAAATAATGGCAAACTTTGGTGAAACATTAATCCCCGCCTAGATCAATAGGGACTAATAAAATACTAATGAGCATAAAAATATTATTTATAATAGAATATTCTACATCACACCTAGATTTAAACATATTAGTATATTTTATTTATTTCACAATGTCAACCTATAATCAAACTTGTTTAAACAATTAATTTTCACTTGGTTTACTTGTTTGGATTACTCTTAAACATTTCATATAATTGTTTCATTGTTGCCAAAGTTGTCTAGGAGATCCACCCGGCCAATACCTAGACAAAATAACATAAAGTGAAAACATTAATTAAATAACCTAGATCTTGTACGCAATAATAATAATAATAATAATACCAAACATTATGCGAAAAACCACACAATTTAATTCAAAATATTATAGGAAAATGTGACCCACAACCAAAGTCATTCTCAAAGGGAAACATAATCAAAGTTGTCATAATCAAGGTAAAATTATGGGCAAAATTTATATAGGGCTATCCTCCAATGATATACCGACGGATTCAAAAGCAGTTTATCAACTCAATCATAATTCATTTTCCGTTACGCGAGGAAGAAAGACAATATAATAATGGGTTCAGCACGTTCGGGACAAATATATGCGTTGTGAACATTATGACATCTTATCCCTTTTCTTGTTTTTTCCACTTTGTTGACAAAAATTGCTACAATTTTCACAAATGGGGGGACCCTTCACCACATGGGTTCCTTTAAATAATTATTAAACTTTAGAATTAAGGTTTACAAATGTAAGCTCCACATTAAAAGCTTAGGAATGAGGAAGGAACATTTGGTGTAATGATAAAGAGGCAAAGTTGTAACCACCCAAAATCATTTCAAATATCAATCATTTTCTCTAAACAATGAGCTTTCAAATGCCACAACTAATGTAGGGCCAACTTAGAAAAGTGAGTATTCCCTAAATCATGTGATTCCTTAATGCAATGGGTCCCATGGGGAACCTTGCACATAGTGCCTCCACCCAATTGCCAACTAACTTGCCTTCAAAAATAAATAAAAATTTAGGGTTCCTTTTTCATTATTCTATTTGCCGTGGGGAAGTGGATAAACACTAGGAATAATGAACCAATTAAATGCTAACACCACTTGTTTAGAATCACATCTCTTGGTAAAACATGACTTTTAAAACAATTGTTGGATTACCTACTCACCCAAGAGGGAGGCTTATATTGGGCAAAGTAAATAGATAAATCTTTGGGCTCCTACTAATATTCTTTGGGGAAATAAATATGAGTTGAGTGGAAATAAATCAACTATTGTGGATAAGTGCGGGAAGTCATAATTATTGGGTTAGGTTAGGTTTGAAAGTTATATAAGATATTAAGAATTGTAGTTTGGAGGTAGAGATTAATTAGATTGTGATAGTTTTATTTTCCTTATTTTTTATTATTAGATATGGGACAAATAAATCAAGATGATTGTGTTATATAAAAATGGTGATTGTGTGAATTTAGGTGTAATCAATATATTTCATTAAAATGACATACTTGTAGGTAAGAGCCTATAAGACAATGGTAATTTGTGAGCCTCTCATGTGGGAGGGCGTTGGTTCAAATCTACTTTAACTTAAGACATATTAATAATTAATCTAGGTTTTGGTCCTCTTAGGTGTCTAATCTTATTCTCTACAAAACTTTTTTAACCTAAAGACAACTTTTATTGATTTGTATATTCTAGAATGAAAGCGTTGATGTTGGTGTTTGAGGAAAACTATTAGAATGTGATGTGCTAGGTATGGGAGATGGATTTCTCCCCTCATTTTGATCAACAATATGAATCATCCTTGTGTAATAAATTAATTAAGTTTGTCCATATCTAATCAAGAGAATCATATTGGGACCTAACTTCATGAAAAGATGGTGATAGTCACTATAAAGGTTCAAAAGCTTGTGTGCACGTCAAATAAGGCCTTGTTATTAATCAAAGCATCTTGAAGACTTGTTATAAAATGAGTGTAAGAAAGAGGAAGTAATCTTACCTGAGAAATGAATTCTAACTATAGAAGGAACATCAATATGGAGACTTGTTAGAAAATGAGAGTGCAAGAAAGAGAAAACAATGTTACCAGATAAATGTGATTGGAGTGGGAACATTTGTTGAAAATAGATTGAAGAAGACTATTAAAGAGAGAGATTGTTGAGAACAGATTGATACAAGTATGATCAATATGCTTCAATCATTATTTTGTCACTGATGTCAAACTTGTTATTTGCTAGTAAGACAACTGCTTATATGATTTAAGTACTATCACTTATTTGATTGATGAAGAGGGGCTAATCAAAAGATGTAACAATAGCACCTAGAGGAAACGTTGAGTTATGATTTTGTAAAGGAGTACAAGAATCAGTTAAGCCAATGATAGCATTATGCATTGATCATCTACTTAAGGTTACAAAGGCTAGTTACACTAAGAAAGTTTAGAAGAACAAGTTACAAAAAGTTTGTCTGCCAAGCTTGACCAAGTGGATAGGTATTGAGCAAAGTCAGTACAAGCTGAGCAGAAAATCAATTGGAGCCAAGTAAAATTTTATTCTAGTTAATGTTGAGAAAAATAGTGGATGTTGAGTAAAGTTTAGTTGATGTTGAGCATTAGTAAAATTTAGTTCGTTCTGAGTAATTTCACAAAGGATGTCGAGCAATGTAGTATGTGCTAACCATCAAAAGCTAGATAATGTTGAGTGGTTGCATTATTTAAAAGATCATGAATTCGATGGATATGAGCTAACGAGTTTGTTTTCTTAGAATGTGTGAACCAGGTGGAAGATAAGGTTGATGAGCTGGTGGCACAGAATTCAAGGTAAACCATTTTTAGGTGAATTCAAAGAGGATTCAAGGAGAAATCTCTAGAAGAGATATGGAATGTGGCGTAGATTCATTGTATCCTACCTAATCCATCCTAACCCTAAATTGGACGATGGAAAATAAGTAGCAAAAGATCTTAATTTCTTATGTATAGGAATGGCTGGTCAAAAGAAAATGTTTTCATGTGCGAAAAATTGAGAAAAATAAGGAGGCAAGGGTTTTGCTTCATCAAGTGACCTAAGAGAAGAGTCTGCATTGGCATATTAAGCAAGAAGGCTTAAGGGTATGAATGCTTGAAGGGTGAACAAGCTATCAAAGTTGAAATGTATGAAGGCCAAGCAGAATGGAGGACTGAAACAATGATTTGTAATCTACAAATGAAGTTGTAAGTTATTATCAGATCAAGCCTTATTGTTACTCTCTAATAATTGTATCAGTCTAGGGTAAATCCTTTGGATTAAAGTTGAACTAACAGTCATTTGTAAATCCTTTAACTAGGTGACATTCCAAGTGAATGGTCTAAAGTCCTCTAACAAGGCTCACTCCTAACAAGGTGATTCAAATCCTTTAACATGGTCACATTTAACAGTGTGTATTGTAACATTTAATAGGGTTGGCCTTTCATAGAGCATCACTTTAGAGGAGTGAAAAAGAGTAGCATGTTACTAGTGGTTTTTTCCAAATTGGGTTTCCACATAAATCATCGTGTCAAGTGTTTTGATGAATCTATTATGTTTCATGTTAACATTTTTGCAAGTTGATTTGATAGTAACCTACAAGTTTTACATGATTGCATAATCTTATGGATGCATACATGAAGATAAAAGTTTTATGGGTTCACTAAGTTGTGAAAAGTTGTATTTATACATCTAGACCTTAGATATAACTGAGTTATTCTAAAAGAATTACAACAATTGGTATCGGAGCCTATCTGCTTAAGAGGACTAGTTTAAAGGTACTAGAAGCACAGAGATCAAGATGTCAAAAAGAGAAGTACCCAAGCTCAATAGCGATAACTTTCCTACATGGAAAAGTTTGATGAAGCTACACCTTGGAGGACTTGGAGATCATGCACAATCTACCATTACCACTAAACATGTTGATCCTACTAGAGCACCAACAACTGAGGATATGAAAAAGAAGAAAGAACATAACTAGGCAATGTTGGAGATCACCTCTGCCCTAAGTTATGTTGAATTTGATGATATCAAAGGTCTTGACAATGCAAAGAAAATGCGGGATTCCTTAGCTACCATTTATGGAGGAGACATTAATGTTCTTAGAGCTAAAGCTGAAAGTCTTAGAGGTAAGTTTGATGATATGAGAATGGAAGAAGGTGAAAATATTGCTCAATATATTGCAAGGATAAAAGAAGTTTTTAATGCAATAAGAGGAGTTAATAGTAAAATAGACGATGATATTGTGCTAAGCAAAGTCTTGAGAGCACTACTGCTTATATATGCTATTAGATTTTCTACAATTCAAGAATTAAGATGCATACCAGGAAATGATCTATCACTTGAAGGTCTGTTAGGTAGACTCACTAGTTTTGAGCTATCTAACTTTGATAATTACAAACTTGAAAATATTGAATCCACTTTCAAAGATAAGGTGTCATTGAAGGAACCTAATGAGAAGAAGAAGAAAAAAAAGATAAAGTATGTGTCTAGTGATATTGATGTAGATGAGGAGGATGTAGAACAACTTGAAGCACTACTAGCAAAAAGATTCCATAAAGGTAAAGGCAAGTCCAAAGGTAAACTACCTATCATTTATTTCAATTGCAATTAGGTTGGTCATATTGCTACTAGATGTCAAGAGAAAAAGAACTATAGAGGTGGTGACAAGTACAAAAGTAGGAGAGATGAAGACAACAAGGACTACAAAGACAAAGGCAAAAAGTCATGCTAAATTGCTGAAGAGGAAACAAAAGATGAATCTGATGACCAAGATGATGAATTGGTG
Source organism: Cupressus sempervirens (assembly GCA_028749045.1). Lineage (NCBI taxonomy): Eukaryota > Viridiplantae > Streptophyta > Pinopsida > Cupressales > Cupressaceae > Cupressus > Cupressus sempervirens. The sequence goes on from CM053787.1 coordinate 446,894,934, forward strand.
TACCTTGCAATGAAGGACAAATTTGATGAAGATGAGGCAACTGCACTTGTGACTTGTGTAAACAAGAATGATAGATGGATCATTGATAGTGGGTGCTTGCATCACAAAACTAGAGACAAAAGTAAGTTCATTACCCTAAATTGTTATGATGGAAATAGTGTAAGATTTGGTAATGATGCACCATGTTTGATAAAAAGAAAAGGTTCTATCAAGCTCATAGATAAGATTCTATGTGACAATGCTTATTATGTTGAAGGACTTAACTATAATCTCTTGAGTGTGTCACAACTAAATAATTTGGGATGTAAGGTTAAATTTGAAAACAAGGTTGCTAAGATATATGACACAAATGGAAGACTAATTGAAAAGGGTGATCAAACTAGGAGTAATATATTTTGTCTTGATATAGAGGATGCTACTTTTCTAGTTGTACATTTTGATGATGTATGACTGTGTTACAAAAGGTTATGTCATGTTAATTTTGATAACCTAATCAGTATCAGTAACATGAGAAAAATTAGGGGTTTGCCTATGTTGAAGAAGCCTGATAATATAATGTGCAAACAATGTCAGTCAGAAAAAATGACAAAGTCAAGTTTTAAGAGTAAAACTCATATCTCTAAAGAAATACTAGAGATGTTTCATACTAACTTGTGTGGACCAATTGAAGTGCAAAGCTACAAAGGAGATAAGTACATTATGTTGTTTGTTGATGATTATTCTAGAATGATGATAGTTATGTTTCTGAAACAAAAACTTGATGCTTTTCAAATGTTTAAGTGGTACTTAGCAAGAGTTGAGAAGGAAACAAGTAAAAGTTTGAAGTGTTTAAGATCTGACAGAGGAGGAGAATTCACATCGAGTGAGTTTGAAAAATTCCACGATGACATAGGAATCAAAAGACAAACATCTGCCCCTAGAACCCCTCCACAAAATGGAATTGCTAAAAGAAGGAACATATCTATAAAGTTGCTTTGAAATACTAAAGAGAAGTTGTAAGTACAGCTGTCTATAAGTTGAACTGTATACAAGTCAAGAAAGGGACTCATTCAACACCTTTTGAACTATGGTATGGATACTCACCCAATGTAAAGTACTTTAAGGTATTTGGAAGCAAATGTTACATTCTTAAAGACTTTAGGAATGGTAAACTAGATGCAAAAAGTGAAGAAAGTATATTCCTAAGATATTCCACAAGAAGCAAAGCTTATAAGTGTTTGAATATTAACACTAACAAAATTGTGGAAAGTGCAAATGTGAACTTTGATGAATATATAGAAGTACATGAGGCTAAACCTATGAAAGAACTAGAAGAATACAAATCATTTGTATACTCTTATGAATGTATGCTAGCTGAAGAAGATGATGCAAATCAAACTACAAATCAACAACAAGTTTCAATGATTGTCGAGTCACACACTATTAATATCGAGTTGCATTCTAGAATTGAGCTACATTCAAATGTTGAGTTACAGAATGAAGTTGAAGCACATTTAGATTCTGAGATTAGTGGAAATGCTAAGTTACTAAATAGAGATGTACACAATGATTCTAAAATTGAAAGACAAATTGAAAAAACTAGAGCTAAACAAAGATTGTCCAAATATGTCAAAAGACATCATCCTACTACATAAATTATTGGAGATAAAGATGCAAGAACAATGACAAGAAACAGATTGAGAAGTGATACATGTTTGTTGAACATGAAAGAACCTAAATCAATGAGAGATGCATTGGAAGATGTAGATTGGAGTAAAGCCATGGAAGAAGAGATTAAACAAATTGAGAAAAACAAAATATGGACTCTAGTTCCTAGACCATAAGACAAAAAATGTGATTGGCACCAAATGGGTATTCAAAAGAAAGCTAGATGAAAATGGTGAAGTCACAAGGAAAAAGGAAATATTAGTCTACAAAGGATATGCACAAGAAGAAGGAATTGAATATGGAGAGACATTTTCCCTTGTTGCTAGATTGGAAAGAGTAAGAACATTACTTGCTTATTCTACATACAAAGGTTTCAAAGTTTATCAAATGGATGTTAAATCTACATTTCTGAATAACATATTAGAGGAAGAAGTTTACATAGAATAGCTAGAAGGTTTTGTTGATGTTAACAATAAGAACATGGTATGTAGATTACACAAAGCTCTATATGGTTTGAAACAAGCACCAAGAGCATGGTATGAGAGACTTAGTAAGTATCTTGTGAAGATTGGATTCGAAAGGACTGATGATAACAACAATATGTACATAAAGATAGAGAAAGGAAAAGGTATTTTGTTATCTGATTTTTTTGTTGATGATATCATATTTGGAGGTCAAGATGCTTTATGTAAGGCTTTTGCAAATAAAATGAAGAAAGAATTTGAAATGTCTATGTTTGGAGAAATCAAATTCTTTGTGGAATTACAAGTATATCAGATGAAATATGGTTTATACATCACAGAGTCAAAATATGTCAAAGAAATACTAAAGACTTTTGGATTAGAAGATTCAAAACTTAGTAAGTACACCTCTGGTGACAGGACACAAGTTGTCAAAGAATAATGATTCAACTAAGGTAAATCAAACATTGTATAGGTCTATGATTGGTAAATTACAATATGTAGTACACTACATACCTGACATTGCATTATCTATAGGGATAGTTGCAAGATTATTAGCTAATCCTAAGGAGAATCATTTGATGGCTATGCAGAGAATAATGGGATATCTGAAAGAAACAAAGGAGTATGGTCTATACTATAAGAAAAATTAGACATTTGAATCAAGAGCCTACATTGATGTTGATTGAGCTGGGAACATTGATGATAGAAAGAGCATTAGTGGAGGAGCATTTTTCATAGGCAAGAGGCTAGTTACATGGACTAGCAAGAAACAAAATTGTACCTCACAATCTACTACTAAAATTGAATATGTTGTTGCTACTGTAAATTGTACAAACATTGTATGGATCAAACAACTACTCAAAGGAATGAAGGAGGAGATCATAGAACTAGTAACACTTTATTGTGATAGTACAAGTTCTATCAATATATCAAAAAATCTTGTGATATACATTAAGACTAAGCACATTGCAATCAAGTATCATTACTTGAGAGAATTACTTCAAGATAAAGAGGTGAAGATGGAATATGTCAACACAAAGGAAAAAATTGTTGATATCTTCACAAAAGCACTACCTAAGTACGCTCATGAGTATCTAAGAGGTAAACTAGGGGTGATACCCATATCAAAGGCTATCTAAGTAAAAAAAGTAGGGCCTTGTTGTAAGTTTGTGGTGACTGATCAAGGAAGTACTTTACATACTTCATAAATTCTTTGGGGTTTGGGGCAGCGCTTGGAAAAAAAATTGGGTCGTGGCCAACATATGGCTAACATATGGCCAACATGTTGTAACACTAAAGTGGCATAAAAATACTTATATAAAAGGGCATAGGGTTAGGGATTGTTTCATAGTGGTGATGTGAAATTGGTTCTTGTGGTGGTATTGAGCTATAAGGGATTATGAATTGTAATCAGGTTATAATTACAGGATCATAATAATATTAGACTTGCTATTTGGTGGATGTAGCCCAAGGATTGGGTGAACCACGTTAAATCTTGGTGCCTTGTGTTCTTTTCTATGTGATCTATTATTTTTTGTTATTGGTTATATTTGCATGTAATTGTTATTTCTGTTCACAATTTAATCCTAACAAGTGGTATTAGAGCAAGGTTGTTTTTGTTAGATTATGGTGATTGATCAGGAAAGTACTGTACATACTTCATAAATAGAAAAAAAAATTTGGGCTGTGGCCAACATGGTAGCCGACATATTATGGCTGACATATGGCCGACATGTTGTAACCCTAAAATGAATAAAATACTTGTATAAAAGGGTTTAGGGTTAGGTATTTTCTTTATGTTATGATGCGAAATTTGTTCTTGCAGCGGTATTGAGCTGTAAGGGATTACGAATTGTAATCAGGTTGTAATCACTGGATTGTAATAAGATCGGACTTGCTATTTGGTGGACGTAGCCCAGGGATTGGGTGAACCACGTTAAATCTTAGTGCCTTGTGTTCATTTTTGTGTGATCTATTATTTTTTTGTTATTGGTTATATTTGCATGTAGTTTTTATTTCTGTCCGTAGTTTATCCTAACAAGTGGTATCAGAGCAAGGTTGTCTTTCAGTTATCCTCTGCAGGAAAGTCTCACGGTTAAGTGGGAGTCTCACAATTGAGTGGGAGCAATAGCAGATGAGGGTAAGCTGAGGGTTGACAGGTTTAATGGGTAGAACTTCTAGTTATGGAAGATGAAAGTGGAAGACTACCTATATCAGAAGGATTTATGGAAGTCGTTGGAAGGGAAAGCCAAGAATCAGGGAACTATGTCAGAGGCTAAATGGGATATTTTGGATAGAAAGGCACTCGGAAGCATTTGGTTATGCTTGGCACCATCGGTGGCATTTAATATTACAAAAGCAAAGACGACAGAAGATTTGATGAAAACCCTAGCGACACTGTATGAAAAGCCCTCCGCTTCAAACAAGGTATTTATCATGAAGCGTTTATTTAATATGAAAATGGCTAAAGGTGGATCTGTTGCAAATTATTTAAATGAGTTTAATACTATTACTAGTCAGTTATCTTCTATGGGTATCAATTTTGATGAAGAAATTAGGGCTTTCTTGATTTTGTGTTCTTTGCCTGAAAGCTGGAATGGCTTGGTAATGGCAGTGAGTAATTTTGTTCCTAGATCTAGTACCCTAAAATATGATGATGTGATCGGTATTGTTTTGAGTGAGGAAACTCGTAAGAAATCCTCAGGTGGATCTACATCAGGAAGTGCTTTGAATGCACAAAGCAGGGGCAGAACGACTAAAAGAGGAAGTAACTCTGGAAATTGTGGGAAATCAAGAGGAAAGTCAAAGGGGAGGAGGTCTCAATCGAGAGGACCAAATGATTGCTAGTACTGTGAGAAACCAGGGCACAAAAAGAAAGATTGCTGGAATCGAAAGAAAAATGAAGGAGATAAATTAGATGGAGACAAGGAGGCAAATGTGGTAAGTAACAAATCCGAAGAGGATTCTTTGCTTCTATCTTTAGAGAGTGTTGATGATTCATGGGTTTTAGATTCTAGTGCTTCATCTCATGCTACATCTCATAGAGGTTATTTCATTGATTATGTCCAAGGGGATTTTGGGCTTGTTTATTTGGGAGATAATGAACCCTGTCAAATTGTTGGAAAGGGAAAAATTAAGATTAAGTTGCAGAATGGGAATCATTGGCTACTACATGAGGTAAGACATGTTTCAAAACTAAGTGGGAATTTAATTTCAATAGGGAAACTCAATGATGAGGGTTGTGTAGTTACTTTTAATGATAAAAATTGGAAGGTTTCAAAAGGTTCCCTTGTAGTAGCAAAAGGTGTGAAAGTAGGCAACTTATATCTTTATACAGGTCATATTGTTCCTTCTACTTTGATTGTTTCAGAGAAAAATGAATGTTCAGGAACAATTGCTGCAGTTGAGCAGGGAGAACAAATAGCTGCTGTAGATTCTGATACAATGCTATGGCACAATAGACTTGAGCACATGAGTGAGAAAGGTATGAAACTACTTCATTCAAAGAAAGTTTTACTAGGTCTAAAATGTGTGAATATGGATTTCTGTGAAAGTTGTGTGTATGGAAAACAAAAGAGAGTGAGTTTTGTAAAGACTGGGAAGGAAAACAAAAGGGAGAAATTAGAGCTTGTGCATACAGATGTATGGGGACCAGCTCAGGTATCTTCCCTTGGTGGCTCTCATTATTATGTTACATTTATTGATGATGCAACTAGAAAAGTATGGGTTTATTTCCTTAGATAGAAATCTAATGTATTTCAAACTTTTAAGAAATGGAAATGCTTGGTTGAAAATGAGACTGGTAAGAAATTAAAATGTCTCAGATCTGATAATGATGGTGAGTATTGCAGTCATGAATTTGAGATTTTTTGCTCCACTAATGGTATTCATAGATAGAAAACTATTACAAGGACTCCACCGAAAAATGGAGTGGTTGAACGCATGAATAGGACTATAATGGAGTGTGCAAGGAGCATGAGGTTGCATGTTGGGTTGCCCTTACACATGTGGGTGGAGGATGTTAATACTGTAGTATATTTGATTAATGGAGGTCCCTCTACTCCTTTGGGCTGTGGTATTCCAAAGGAAGCATGGACTGGTAAGAAGGTGAGTTATTCTTTTCTCAAGACCTTCGGTTGTGAAGATTTTGCTCATATAGACTCTGAAAATAGAACCAAGCTAGAAGCTAAATCAAAGAAATGTATCTTTGTTGGATATGGCATTAATGAATTTGGTTATAGGCTTTGAGATTTTGAAAATCTTAAAATTGCTAGAAGTCGGGATGTCATCTTCAATGAGAAAGTGTTGAACAAAGATCTGTTGTAGCAACATGAGAAGAAAGAAGATGATTATGTAGTGCTAGATGATACTCCAAAAGATGATGTTCTAGCCATTCCTCATGATGTGCAACAACTGCAACAACAAATACCACACACACCAATAAATGTTAGACGGTCAACGAGGCAAATTAGACCTCCACAAAAGTTTTCTCCCTCTTTGTATTCTATTTTACTTACTGATGCTGGTGAACCTAAAAGTTATGATGAAGCTATGCAGGTGGATACTAAGATTCAGTGGAAGTCTGCAATGAAAGACGAAATGGACTCTTTGCTGAAAAATAAGACATGGGATTTGTGTAAGTTGCCTGCAGGTAAAAAGGCTTTACAGAATAAGTGGGTTTACAAGTTAAAAGAAGAGGAAGGAGGTAAGAAAAGATTTAAGGCCAAGTTAGTTGTAAAAGGATTTGCACAGAAAAAGGGAATTGATTTTGATGAGATATTTTCTCCTGTTGTTAAAATGACTTCTATCCATACTGTTTTAAGTCTTGTGGCTACTGAAGATTTGCATTTAGAGCAGGTGGATGTTAAAATAGCCTTTCTTCATGGTGATTTGGATGAAGAAATATATATGGCTTAGCCACAAGGTTTTGAGGTCAAAGGTAAGGAGAACTTAGTGAGCAAATTGAAGAAAAGTTTATATGGCTTGAAGCAAGCACCTCGGCAATGGTATCTGAAATTTGACAGGTTTATGCATGAGCATGGCTATAACAGGTGTCATTCAGATTATTGTGTTTATTTTAAGAGGTTGGATGATGATAGCTACATTATTTTATGTCTATATGTTGATGATATGCTTGTAGCTGGGTCTAACATGGATCATATTAAGGAGCTGAAATGTTAGTTAACACATGCATTTGATATGAAGGATTTGGGGGCAGAAAAACAAATCCTTGGTATGAAGATTTGCAGAGATAGGAAGAACAGAACCTTGACGCTATCTCGGGCTGATTATGTTGAGAAGGTGTTGCAACATTTTTCTATGGAGAATGCTAAAGTTGTCAGCACACCTTTACTTGGTCATTCAAATTGACTAAGGAGATGTGTCCCAAGACACAAGAAGAGAAGGATAAGATGTCCAAGGTACCCTATGCTTCAGCTATAGGAAGCTTGATGTATGCTATGGTATGCACTAGGCTAGATATTGCACATGCAGTGGGAGTTGTTAGCAGGTATATGAGTCATCCAGGATTGGAGCATTGGAATACTGTCAAGTGGATTCTCCAATATTTGAGAGGAACATCCAATAAGTGTTTACACTTTAGGGGCTCTACTACTAATTTATAGGGCTATGTTGACTCAGATTTGGCAGGGGATATTGATACTAGGTGGAGTACTACAAGTTATGTCTTTACTATTGGTGGGGCAGTTGTGAGCTGGGTTTCTAGGTTACAAAAGATTAATGCTCTATCCAGTATAGAGGCAGAGTATGTTGCTGCTATAGAGGTAGCCAAGGAGATGATATGGCTTTAGTTCTTCTTGGAAGAATTGGGACATCCTCAGAAGGATAATTATTTGTTCACAGATAGTCAGAGTGCCATTCATCTTGCTAAGAATTCAGCTCTGCATTCTAAGATCAAAGACATACAGTTGCGGTACCATTTCATTCAGTCAGTTTTGGAGGATGGACAGTTAAAGCTAGAGAAGATACATACCAATGACAATCCAGCAGATATGTTGACAAAGGTTCTAACAAGGGAGAAGCTAAACTCCTCTTCAGCTTTGGTTGATCTTTTAGACTGAACATGAATAAAAGAACAACGGAGTCCAGGGTGGTTTGATCCAGTGGGAGCCCCATGTGGTAGTGGTATTGGTACAGGATCAGTCTCCAAGTGGGAGATTGTTGTTTAGTGTGGAGCTTGATCAGTCCCCAAGTGGGAGATTGTTAGATTATGGTGACTGATCAAGAAAGTACTGTACATACTTCATAAATAGTGGGGTTCGAGCCATGGCTGACATGGTAGCCGACATATGGCCGACATGTTGTAACCCTAAAATGAATAAAATACTTGTATAAAAGGGTTTAGGGTTAGGTATTTTTATTATGTTATGATGCAAAATTGGTTCTTACGGCGGTATTGAGCTGTAAGGAATTACAGATTGTAATCAGGTTCTAACCACTAGATTGTAATAAGATCAGACTTGCTATTTGGTGGACATAGCTCAGGGATTGGGTGAACCACGTTAAATCTTGGTGCCTTGTGTTCATTTCTGTGTGATCTATTATTTTTTTGTTATTGGTTATATTTGCATGTAGTTTTTATTTGTATCTGTAGTTTATCCTAATAGTTTTCTTTAGTTATCCTTTGTAGGAAAGTCTCATGGTTGAGTGGGAGTCTCATAGTTGATTGGGCACGATGATAGACGAGGGTAAGTTGAGGGTTGATAGGTTTAATGGGAAAAATTTTTAGTTATGGAAGATGCAAATGGAAGACTATTTTTATCAGAAAGATTTATGGAAGCTGTTGGAAGGAAAAACCAAGAATCAGGGATCTATGTCAAATGATGAATAGGATCTTTTAGATAGAAAGGCACTTGGAAGAATTTGATTATGCTTGGTACCATTGGTGGAATTTAATATTATAAAAGAAAAGACAACAGAAGTGTTGATGAAAATCCTAGTGACACTATATGAAAAGCCCTCCACTTCAAACAAGGTATTTCTCATGAGGCATTCATTTAATATGAAAATGGAAGAAGGTGGATCTATTGCAGATCATTTAAATGAGTTTAATACTATTATTAGTTATTTATCTTCTGTGGGTATCAATTTTGATGAAAAAATTAGGGCTCTCTTGATTTTGTGTTCTTTGCCTGAAAGCTGGAATGGCTGTGAGTAATTTTGTTCCTGGATCTAGTACCCTAAAATATGATGATGTGATCGGTGTTGTTTTGAGTGAGAAAAATCATAGGAAATCCTTGAGTGGATCTACATCAAGAATTGATTTGAATGCACAAAGTAGAGGTAGAACAACTGAAAGAGGAAGTAATTTTAGAAATCATGAGAAATCAAGAGGAAAGTCAAAGGGGAGGAGGTCTCAATCAAGAGGACCAAATGACTACTGGTACTATGGGAAACCAGGTCATAAAAATAAAGATTGTTGGATTAAAAAAAAGATGAAGGAGATAAACTAGATGGAGACAAGGAGGCAAATGTAGTAAGTAAAAAAATTGAAGAGGATGCTTTGCTTCTATCTTTAGAAAGTGTTGATGATTCAAGGGTTTTAGATTTTGGTGCTTCATTTCATGCTACACCTCATAAAGGTTATTTCATTGATTATGTCCAAGGGGATTTTGGACTTGTTTATTTGGGGGATAATGAACCCTGTCAAATTGTTGGAAAGGAAAAAATTAAGATTAAGTTGCAGAATGAGAATCATTGGCTACTACATGAGGTAAGACATGTTCCAAAGCTGAGTAGGAATTTAATTTCAATGGGGCAACTCAGTGATAAGGATTGTGTAGTTACTTTTAATGATAAAAATTGCAAGGTTTCAAAAGGTTCCCTTCTAGTAGCAAAAGGTGTGAAAGTAGACAACTTATATCTTTGTGCATGTCATAATGTTCCTTCAACTTTAATTATTTTAGAGAAAAATGAATGCTCGGGAACAATTACTACAGTTGAGCAGGGAGAACAAATAGTTGTAGTAGATTTTGATATAGCATTGTGCCACAACAGACTTGGGCACATGAGTGAGAAAGGTATGAAAGTAATTTATTCAAAGAAAGTTTTACTACATCTAAAATGTGTTAATATGGATTTCTATGAAAGTTGTGTGTATGGAAAATAAAAGAGGTAGAGTTTTGTAAAGACTAGGAAGGAAAACAAAAATGAGAAATTAGAGCTTGTGCATAACAATGTATGGGGACTAGCTCGGGTATATTCCCTTGGTGGCTCTCATTATTATGTTACATTCATTGATGACGTAACTAGAAAAGTATGGGTTTATTTCCTTAGATAGAAATCTGATGTATTTCAAACTTTTAAGAAATGGAAATGCTTGGTTGAAAATGAGACTGATAAAAAATTAAAATGTTTGAGCTCTAATAATGGTGGTTAGTATTGTAGTCATAAATTTTAAGATTATTGCTCCACTAATGGTATTCATAGACAAAAAATTGTTCCAAGGACTCCACAGAAAAATGGAGTGGCTGAACACATGAACATGACTATAATGGAGTGTACACGGAGCATGAGGTTGCATGTTGGGTTGCCCTTACACATGTGAGAGGAGGCTATCAATACTATTTTATATTTGATTAATAGAGGTCCTCTACTCCTTTGGGCTATGGTATTCTAGAGGAAGCATGGACTAGTAAGAAGGTGAGTTATTCTTTTCTCAAAACCTTCAGTTGCGAAGCATTTGATCACATAGATTCTGAAAATAGAACCAAGCTAGAAGCTAAGTCAAAGAAATGTGTATTTGTTGGATATGGCATTAATGAATTTGGTTATAGGCTTTGGGATTTTAAAAATCATAAAATTGTAAGAAGCAAGGATGTCATATTCAATGAGAAAGTGTTGTACAAAGATCTATTGCAGCAATATGAGAAGAAAGAAGATGATTATGTAGTGTTGGATGATACTCCAAAAGATGATGTTTCAGCCATTCCTCATGATGTGAAACAACTAAAACAACAAATACCACACACACCAGTGAATGTTAGATGGTCAACAAGGCAAATTAGACCTCTAAAAAGATTTTCTCCCTCTTTGTATTCAATTTTACTTACTAATGCTAGTGAACCTGAATGTTATGATGAAGTAATGTAGGTGGATACTAAGATTCAGTGGGAGTCTACAATGAAAGATGAAATTGACTCTTTGTTGAAGAATAAGACATGGGATTTATGCAAGTTTCCTGTAGGTAAAAGAGCTTTACAGAATAAGTGGGTTTACAAGTTAAAAGAAGAGGATGAAGGTAAGAAAAGATTTAAAGCTAGGTTAATTATAAAAGGATTTTAATAGAAAAAGGGAATTGATTTTGATGAGATATTTTCTTTTGTTGTTAAAATGACTTCTATCTGTACTATTTTAAATATTGTGGCTACTGAAGATTTTCATTTAGAGCAGTTTGATGTTAAAGCAACCTTTCTTTATGGAGATTTGGATGAAGAGATATATAAGACTCAACCACATGGATTTTTAGTCAAAGGTAAGGAGAACTTAATTTGCAAATTGAAGAAAAGTTTATTTGGTTTGAAGCAAGCACCTCGGCAATGGTATCTAAACTTTGACTGTTTTATGCATGAGCATGGTTACAGTAGGTGTCATTCAGATCATTGTGTCTACTTTAAGAGGTTGGATGATGATAGCTACATTATTTTATGTTTATATGTTGATGATATGCTTGTAGCTAGGTCTAACATGGATCACATTAAGGGGTTGGAACACCAATTAGCACATGCATTTGCTATGAAAGATTTGGGAGCAGAAAAAAAAAAATCCTTGCTATAAAGATTTGTAGAGATAGGAAGAATAGGAAATTGACGCTATCTTAGGTTGATTATGTTGAGAAGGTGTTGCAATGTTTCTCTATGGAGAATGCTAAAGCTGTCAGCACACCTTGACCTAGTCATTTGAAGTTGACTAAGGAGATATGTCCTAAGACACAAGAAGAGGAGGATAAGATGTCCAAGGTACCCTATGGTATGTACAAGGCCAAATATTGCACATGCACTGGAATTTGTTAGCCAGTATATGAGTCATCCACGAATTGAGCATTGGCATGCAGTCAAATGGATTCTTAGATATTTGAGAGGAACATCCAATAAGTGTTTACATTTTGGAGGTTTTACTACTAACTTGCAAGGCTATGTTTACTCAAAAATGGTAGAAGATATTGATACTTGGCAGAGTACTATAAGTTATGTCTTTACTATTGGTGGGGCAACTGTGAGCTAGGTTTCTAGGTTATAGAAGGTTAATGTTTTATCCACTATAGAGGCAGAGTATGTTGCTACTATAAAGGTAGCCAAGGAGATGATATGGCTTTAGTTCTTCTTGGAAGAATTGGGACACCCTCAAAGAGATAATTATTTTTTTATAGATAGTTAGAGTGTCATTTATCTTGCAAATAATTTAGCTCTGCATTCAAAGACAAAACACATTCAGTTAGTTTTGGAGGATGGATAGTTAAAGTTAGACAAGATACATACAGATGAAAATCCAACATATATGTTGACAAAGGTAGTAACAAAGGAGAAGTTGAATTCCTCTTCAGCTTCGGTTGGTCTTCTATACTGAATAGGAATACAAGAAAAAAAAAAGTCTAGGGGGTTTGGTCAAGTGGGAGCCTCATGTTGTAGTGGTATAGCTACAGGATCAGTCTCCAAGTGGGAGATTGTTAGCTTGTGGTGACTGATCAGGTAATACTGTACATACTTCATAAATTCTTTGGGGTTTGGGGTTGTGCACCAAAATTTCTTTTTGGGACATGGCCAACATTGTGGCCAACATATGGCCAACATGTTGTAACCCTAAAGTGGCATAAAAAAACTTGTATAAAAGGGCTTAGGGTTAGGGATTGTTTCATAGTGGTGATGCAAAATTGGTTCTTGCGACAGTATTGAGCTATAAGGGATTACAGATTGTAATAAGGTTGTAATCACTAGATCATAATAATATCAGACTTGTTTGGTGGATGTAGCCCAAGGATTGGGTGAACCATGTTAAATCTTGGTGCCTTGTGTTCTTTTCTATGTGATCTATTATTTTTCTATTATTGGTTATATTTGCATGTAATTGTTATTTCTTTTTGTGGTTTAATTCTAACACTTGCATCAAACAAGCTGCTTTTCAATACTACAAATTGATGCAGAGGATCTTACTTTAGGAGCTGCCTTGTAATGTCCCCACTATTAGGGTTAGTTTGAGACAAGTAATTCCTACAAAATAATGGTTAGAATCACAACAATAATAAAACTAACTATATTACTCTACCAACTTAACCCCAATCATAAGGACGTCTCCAAGTCAGGCTTCCTAGCTCATAGCTACTTCATTGTCTTCCTAGGAGCACACCCCTTAAGATTCTTCTTGGACGAGCATCCTCTATTCAAGGCTACTTACATATGCATATGTTGAAAAATTTAGAATATTCTGGTAGGTTGATTATCGACCATGGCGGACTATAGAGATCTTAAATATCTCACATGCTCCATGCTACGATATTGACACCTGGCCATGGTAGACAATGGAGATCTTAAATATCTCATATGCTCCATGTTATGAGTTCACATTGATTCTCGGCCATGGTGGACAATGGAGTTCTTAATATCTCTATGTTCCATGCTTCAAGTCTCATTAATATCCATGGTGTTAACCCAATGAGCTAACACAATATTATCCACAAGTATGATTCATAAATATAAATAAATACATAAACATAATTAAACAAATATAATCCATAAACATACCTTTCTTACCTTCTTCTTTTCCAAGAGTCACAACCTTTCATAATACAAATCTTTTAAAAAGTCACAACACTTCATAGTTATAATCCTTTCGAAAAGTCACAACACTTTATAATTATAATCCTTTCAAAAAGTCATGAGACTTCATAACTAAATTCCTTTGGTAAGGTTCAAATAATTTATAATCAAAATATTTTTGAAGAGCCACAACTATTTATAATTATGACCCTTTCAAAGGTTCACATCCTTTCAATACCATTGATACCTCTTTAGAAAGTCACTTCCTTATTTTCTTCATATTACTTTCCTCTTCCATTTTTCCTTTTTGAACTCCTCTCATCTCCTCTTCATTTTTTCTAATCTCTAAAATAAACTCTCTTCCATTTTATATCTAAAATTTAAGGAGTCATGTCTATTTGTCAAACATCTCTTGACTTTTTATTAGATTTATTTAATTTATATTATTCTATGTTATATTATTTATTTACGTACTTATTTCTATTTATTTTATTTATTATTAAATTCTATTTAGAAAGTTAACCTACTTTCTACATTATTGTCTCCTGTATTTAATTTTATTTATTTCTTTACTCATTGCAATTTTATCATTATTTTTAATTATTCAAAATATCATATTAAATATTATTTTAATAATAATATAGATTAAATAATTATTATTTTCTTGTTTTATACTTTAGTATTAGTCTTAATATAACTTTATTATTTATTTAAATAATATTGTATTATCTAATAATTATTAAAATTCTATCTTAAAATGGGGATATGACATGCCTAAAGTAATTAAAGAGCTAAAACTTCAAATCAATCACAAGTAAGGTGACAAAGGGAGAAACTAAAAAAAAACTTGAAGAACTTCATATCTACATGTTAAGATGACAAGTCTTTGACATTGTTGTCAAAGAGGGAGATAGTTACTAATCAAGGAAAATGCAAGAATGAAGGAGATAATTGTTGATCAAAGGAAAGTACAAGTATGATGAGGGAGATAGTTATTGATCAAGAAAACAAAGGAGAAATTCTAACATCTACCTAGTAAAGGGAAGATATAGTAAGAAGAAATTCAAAGGGAGTTATAAGGAAGAATTTTGTAACCTACATAGAAGATGGAAGTTGATGATAGAGGGAGAGATTTTAGTACAAGGAATTATTTTCTTTTTGGTATTGTCTTAATGTTTTAACCTAGTCAGTCTAGTTGATCAGTTTGGTTTTCCATCAATGCCAAAGAGGGAGATTGTTGAAAATAGATTGAAGAAAACTATTAAAAAAAGAGATTGTTGAGAACGGATTGATACAAGTATGATCAATATGTTTCAATCATTTTTTTGTCACTGATGTCAAACCTACTATTTTCTAGTAAGACAACTACTTATATGATTTAAGTACTATCACTTATTTGATTGATGAAGAGGATTTGATCAAAAGTTGTAACAATAGCACCTAGAGGAAAGGTTGAGTTATGATTTTGTAAAGGAGTACAAGAATTAGTTAAGATAGTGATAACATGATGCATTGATAATCTACTTAAGGTTACAAAGGCTAGTTATACTAAGAAAGTTTAGAAGAACAAGTTATAAAAAGTTTGTCTGCCAAGCTTGACCAAGTGGATAGTAGGTACCAAGCAAAGTCAGTGCAAGCCAAGCAGAAAATCAGTTAGAGCTGAGTAAAAGTTTATTCTAGTGTATGCCGAGTAAAGTTTAGTTGATGTCGAGCACTAGTAAACTTTAGTTCATGTCGAGTAATTTCACAAAGGATGCTAAGCAATGCAATATGTGCCAAGCATCAAAAGCCAAATAATGCAGAGTGGCTGCATTATTTTAAAGATCATGAATTTGATGGATCTAAGCCGACACATTTTTTTTCTTGGAATGTGTGAACCAAGTGGAAGATAAGGTTGATGAGTTAGTGGCTCAGAATTTAAGGTAAACCATTTTTAGGTGAATTTAAAGAGATTCAAGGAGAAGTCTCTAGAAGAGATATGGAACATGGGGTAGATTCATTGTATCCTACCTAATCCATCCTAACCCTAAATTGGACGATGGAAAATGAATGACAAAAGATCTTATAGGAATGGTTCGTCAAAAGAAAATGTTTTCATGTATGAAAAAAATAAGCAAAATAAGGAGTCAATGATTTTGCTTCATCAAGTGACCTAAGAGAAGAGTTTGTATTAGCATATTAAGCAAGAAGGCTTAAGGGTATGAATGCGTGAAAGGTGAACAAGCTATTAGAGATGAAATGTATGAAGGCCAAGTAGAATGGAGGACTGAAATAGTGATCTGTAATCTACAAATGAAGTTGCAAGTTGTTATCATATCATGCCTTATTGTTACTCTCCAATAATTGTATCAGTCTAGGGTAAATCCTTTGGATTAAGGTTAACCTAACAGTCATTTGTAAATCCTTTAACTGCGTGACATTGCAAGTGAATGGTCTAAAGTCCTCTAACAAGGCTCACTCCTAATAGGGTCATTGAAATCCTTTAATAGGGTCACATTTAACACTGTCTATTGTAACATTTAATAGGGTTGGCCTTTCACAGGGCATCACTTTAGAATAGTGAAAAAGAGTAGCATGGTACTGGTGGTTTTTCCTAAATTGGGTTTCCACATAAATCATTGTGTCAAGCATGTTGATGAATCTGTTATGTTTCATAGTTACATTTATCCAAGTTGATTTGACAGAAACCTACAAGTTTTACGTGATTACATAATCTTATGGATGAATGAATGAAGATAAAAGTTGTATGGGTTCACTAAGTTGTGAAAAGTTTTATTTATACATCGAGACCTTGGATAACTAAGTCACCCCCACACCCCCCTCTTAGTTATTCTAAAAGAATTCCAACAACATCAACACTATGGTAAAATATCATGTGCACAACAATTTAAAATATGTTGAGTATGGAGTAAGTGGGAAATTTTTACACTTCAAATAGAGCATAGAATATGAATATTTTTGTATAGTTTAGATATTCTTCAAAGCATGGAAAGACAACGTTTAGTACCACTAGAGAGTACAAGAAACATATAACACTATTCTACATCTTTGTACAAGGAATACAAATTATTTTTATCTTCTTCTAATGTTCAAATTATAAGTATAATAGATTATGGAATAGGGTTGTAGACACTATTGTTGGGTTTGGTTCTTAATCATAATACTTAAAAACTTGAATTGACATATTGAAAACTTACTTTAATATGTATATGACTATATTTTAGTGGAATGAAATTTCCTCTTTTTGGAGGTTGTTTTTTTTTTGATTTAGAGTTTCTCCAAGGTAACTTGTGTTTTCTTTGTTATCACCATGCCTTCTATTGATATTATTGATGTTTTGTCACGCGCCTTCTTTTATTTTAAACCCCACAAATTGAATTAAAATTATTTTTAATGACAAGTGAATACAGAAATGCTGATATAGGTGTTTCGTTAAAGGTGACAATTAAGAAAATCCATTATTGATGAATTGATTGGGATTTATTTCTTTGATTTTTTAAATCAAGTAGGAGAAGAGTAGTTTATAATTACTCGTTTTACAAAAAATATAGCTTTTTGGTGAAATTTCTAGCTTGTGTGTATTACAAGGTTAAGTATATCTAATGATATAAGTGCATTTGAATCTAAGATTACTACTAGAAAGTACAATGTAGAACAAAACAAATCAAAAAATGATGATAGGATGTCAATGTAGGTGAAAAAAGGTTTAGAAATTTTATAAAATGATGTTTCAAGATCTCAAGGTCTATTATCAAAAAGTATATGCTTCAGATCATTTTTAATCTATAACTCAAAAAGGGTATAATCAATGAATAAGAATAAGAGGAGGAACACATGAAGATTTATTTTAAATAAAGAGAGTCATTCTCATGTGTAGACACTTAGTTTAGGTGTATAAGTAGCTAGTTTAGATATGGCTTACATATGTTGTGTTTGTTATTCGTTAGAACATTTTTTGTCCAATATTAAAAGTTGTGAAAGGGTGATTCCAAATAAAGAGGGTAATTTCTTGAGGCATATATCATTTTTTGTGTGCCCCTATTTTGTTCTCTATCATTATCTCTATCAAGGATATCTTGTATGTTGCAAGGTTTTGATTGTGTGCTTCTTGCATAACAATTTTTCTTGTAAACAATTTTTTGTCTCAAATGTTATCTTTCATTTTGATGCATAATCAATACTATGTTTCAGTACAAGCAATCATGAGATAACAAGTTGATAATCTATGTTGGATCTTGATTTTTAGATAACTGAGAGGGGGGTGAATCAATTGTAATTAATTATCCTACATGCCTTAAAATGCTTTATACCAACTTAGACTTCTTAAACATTTAGATCAATAACTCACTGAATAGATCTAGTATCACTATTCAAACTGATATAAACTTTGCATCAAACTATCAACTTAATATTCCTTAATATATTGAGTATCAGAGTAAACATACAACTTATACCAAGTTGCAACATTAAAGAGTTAACATGAAATAAGCATGCAACACAATAAGTATTCACACATTTTGACACAAGTATTTAACGTGAAAACCCTATAAAGGGAAAACTCACCTCAAAACTAGCAACCCAAATATTTTCACCCTTCTAAAGTGAGATCTATTAGGAGCCAAAATTGTTAAAGCTTACATAACATTGTTAATGTGACCTTGTCAGAGGATTTACACCAAAGATCATCTAAACCTTATGACTCCTTGACATTTCTAAAGAGTGGCCTTCTCTAAAGGACTTACAAATATTACTATTAAAGGTTACCATATAGGATTTCAAAAGACTATTAGGTCTACTTAGTTAACATTTTTTTCTGCTACAATGGTAAGAAAGTAATAGTGAAATGATATATTAGGTTTTAGCACTGCACTTTGCTTGTTCAGATCTCTACTTCACTCAATCTCTTTCTTTTGATAGCTTCCTAGATGATTCTCACACTTCTCACCTTAATTTAGCACTTCCTCTACTTGATCTTTTTAATATTTTTATGCTCAGTTCACCTTGTTCTTCCTTTAACTTTATTTAGCAACATCAATCAACAAAAATAAACATCTCATTCCATCCCTTAAATAGAAATTTTTTGTTGTTCCTTTAGAATCTTCCAAGTTTTTCTACTTGATCACAATCATTAGATCTTCATTAGGTTTAGATTCATTGAATCTAGTCACTTAGGAAATAGAATTCAACCTTTAACTTCGTACTCCATTTCAAATTGATAAATCTCCTTCATTAGATCTCATTTGAATTTCTCAAGCTATTGATCTCATAACTAACTTCATCCTTATCCTTGAAACTAATTGAGCATTCTTAATTTTCATCAAAAGATGACCTTAGATTAAATCTTTTATAAGCACGTTCTTCAGTTTCAAGCTTGGTGAGCATTACAACTCATTTGGTCAATACTAGACTTGATTAACAATAAAATTTCTTAGTTAACACTATGTTACTGCACTTCTTTATCAAGTGTTTAGTGACAATTATAGTATCTTGGTTAATACTATATTCCTTCATTCACAAACCAAGCTATCTTTCTTATACATCTGAATTCACATAAAGAAATCCAACCAACATTATATTGTCAGAGTCTAACTCATTCAAGTTCCATTCAATATCATACACATATCAATACTTACATCATCATACTTTCTTCAAATCCTCTTCATTAATCAAACCCTCTTCATTAATTAAATGATATGCCACTCTATTGAATTAGCATAATGTCTAACCAATTAAGGCTTGACATCAATGACAAAATAACAACTGATATGACTCTTACACATACATTATCAATTGTGGCTAACATTCATATCAACAAAAAATATTGGTTGTATATCTTTAACCTATCATCATTTCTTTTACTAAGAAAGTTTTAATTCCCATCATCGTCACATGACAAGGTGGAGACATTATGTTCTTTCTAGAAATATTGTTAGAGTAATAAAATATTTTCATATTAATTAAATCATATTGATTTAATTATTAAGTCATTTATTATCTCTAGTTTACTTAAGCTAAACTTTGGGCATATAATAATTAATTCTTTTATTAATTATTATCATGCAACCTAGGTTAGTTACTTGTTAGGGTTTTGATCTCCTTAATAGGGATGGTCTCTCTTTGTAATTAATTTATTCATTCACTTTAGATAATAAAAATTTCTCTTTTTGCTCATCAAGAATGTCTCATTTGTGGATTTGGAAATTCTAGCCTCCATAGCTTTTCCTTCTCTCTTTCTATGATAGGTGTTTGCATGTAGGTGATTCTTGGGAGCTGTGGGGTTGAGCTTTCATCAACTTCAACAAATATTTATACCAATGCTCTATTTTTCCCCCCTTCTTTTAGAAGCATGTTCCCTCTCCGCATGTTGTATGCCTTTGGATATGATTAATTATATCTTCATATTCATTAGTAAGATCTACAAAAAGTGTCTTCTCCATTTATAACAAGCATGGATCATCTAGTAGAGACCAGAACATTTTTGTGTTTCTACATGGTACATTATGTCGGTTAAACATTCTTTCTCTTTCAATGTCTACATCATTATTCCAATAAATTTGATCAATATCTAATGTATTATAGAGACAAATAAATCCATATTTGTGTGCAATACCTCTATGTTGACACTCACATCTATACCAGTAGTCCGTTGCACCTAGAATTTCTTCAATAACCTCTTTACAAAAGATTGTCCACTTTGACAAATTCTCCCCCTTTCATTGTACTTCACTTTTTAGTAGTATCTCTTCAATATCTCCGACTCTCTCCTTTTGACTTACTCATCTCCACAATTAGCATATTATTTCCCTTACTAGTTTATCTCCCTTTTTGCTTTTTTACTTTATTATTTTTCCCCTCCTTACTAGTTCATCCGCCCCTTTCACAATAATGACAAAGGTAAGTATAAGTTCAAACCAAAAAATTGTAAAACCTTATAGTAATACCTTGTATCTTGAATGTACTTATTACATTAGCTTCATTACAATTTATTTCACAACTTTAGGAAATAATCCCTAAAGAGCAAACTCTTGCATTAACTCCAGAAAGATTTATCAGATCATACATGAATTGATGCAACATGCATCCTTTCTTAGTGAATCTTGGATATGGGAAGGACCTCTAATTACCTCTCAGATACTCAAAAGAATCCTTAGGCATTGGCTTTGTGAATATATCTATAATCTTCTTCTTTGACTTTACATACTCAGATGTTACTTACTTCTCTTATACTTTCTCCCTCAATTAACAATACTTGATAGATGTGTGCTTATTTTTTGCATGCATCACATGATTCTTAGATATGTATATTGCACTTATGTTATCACAATAGATAGTAATAAGATTGGTAACTTCCTCCAACATTCCTCCAATAATTGCTTAATTCAAACTATGTTTGAATAGTTAATAGCAACAACGAAATACATAGCTTCACTTGTGTAATGCCCCACCAAGGAACTTGAAAGGATAAGAAAAAATGATACAAAGTTGATGATTTTTTATACATATTTGTCTTTCTAAGTTCACTTAATCATATATGTAAAGTATCATATAACCTCCTACCATACTCATAATGCACGAGAATTTAATATCACAAAATATATCTTAAATTATGTTGCTAGGGTGGCATAACATCCTCTGCCCCTAAAATTTGACTTATTCCTAGATGTCAAAAAATTAAAATCATTCACACTGAATTATATAACTTGCAACTTCATTGGAGACCTTAAATGATTATTGTAATGGAAGAGCAATTCTAAGGTTTCATTATTTTTTTAAGGCCTTATATTATGGTCACAAAAGAGATTACGATTTTAATCTACTTACAATAGTATATACCTTATGCTAGGTCTCTAAGATATCCTTATGTTCCCATGATAGTGTGAACATGGTTTTATGAAATAGTAAAAGACATGACATAGATAGGCAGTGCTTATTATATTTCTAAGCTTTGTATGGATACAAAAAATTGGTAACATTGGAACCTAATTTATCTTAACCCAATAAGATATTAGCATAATAGACACTCCAAACATGATTTTGTTAGATATTACATTTCCTTATACTAAAGAAACTTATTATTCTTATCCCAATTCTAAGAAAAATGAGAGGAGAAAAAAGGTTATCACAAAGACTAAATTCTTTTCCAAAATGCTCATCAGGACATTGCTAACATGTGCATATCTACTAGACATAATCTAGTTTCTTTTATTTACAATTGAGCATACTTTTCCTAAGAATTGCTATATGTATATTCTTATGGCTATTAAGTAGATAGGACATTTCCTTCCTTAATAACACTTTGGAGACACAAATCTATATAAGTTTATTTACATTGAAATGCATGGGTTCACCAAACAATTAATCATTTTGATCTTAGGAGGAAATAGAAAAATTCATTATCAAATACTTTCTTTTGATTTTGAGAGGATTAAAGAAGAGACTCTTCTATAAGAATCCAATCATACCATATCATTTTACAAGAAGCTCAAGTTCCTAAACTCTTAGGGAGAGAACACAAGTTTCTAACTTTTCAACACTTATGTCATTGAATAAGGGATTACTAGGAAAGTCTTGTTTTCTTCCCAAAAGCATTCCTAACTCAAGAAATCATAACAACTAGATAAAATTACTCTATTTCTTAACCATTAAGTTAATTTAGTATTTATAAGAGGGGAAGAGTAAGAAAAAAATCTCAAATTTTCCTAAAAAATATTCAAATATCATAATAGGGTTAGGGTTAGATATTACTATAGCTTACCAAGCCATTGTTCTCAATGATAGAGATATGTGTTCTATAAATACATGTAAATTCTAGTAATACATGAAAATAAACAAACTTTGGGGTACAATTACACATTTAGTGAAGTGGAAACATTAGTAAATAATTTAAGACAATTTAATTATTAGGAAACAAGTGCATAGAACACACACCTCTATTAAGTGTTCTAAGAACACATTAAGGGAGAACTCAAAACATGAATGACCACTATGAGTCCTAGAGTTCCTAGTGTGAAAACCTAGGGCTTTGATACCAAAATGTAATGCCCTACTAGGGAACTTGAAAGGATAAGACAAATTGTTGTGAAGTTGGTGATTTTTTTAAAACATATTTTTATTTCTAAGTTCACTTGATCATAGATGTAAAGTATCATCTAATCTCCTACCTTATTCATAATGTATATGAATTTAATATCTCAAAACAAATCTTAAATCATGTCGCTAGGGTGGTGTTACAAGATGTAGATTGTGATATAAAAATATGTTTCTTGCTTAACCATGTAATCAACCTTTCTCCAAAAAGAAAGCTCCACCACTAGTGCTCTTTTTGTCATCAATATTACCATCATAATCAACATCAGTGTAAAATTTAAGTTCAAAATCACCTTATTGTTTGTACCACAATCTATAGTACTTTGTACCTTTCAGGCATCTGAATATTCTTTTAACTACAATTGTCTATGTTTCCTTAGGATTAGAGGAAAACCTTGCAACAATACCAAATACATGTGCAATATCAAGCCTACTATGTACAACACACTATAACTTGTCAATCGTTGATATGTATTGTGTCGCATTCACTTCAATAGTAGTGTCTTCCTTAGATAATTTGCATCCAGTGACCATGGGCATGCTAATTGGCCCCAACTCATCCATATCAAATATCTTCAAGATCTCATTGATGTACTTAGATTGAGCCACATATATACCACCTTTTATTTATTGAACTTGCAAATCAATGAAAATTTTAATCTCACCAAACATAGACATCTCAAAATCCTTGCCCATTTGATCAGTAAATGATTTGCACAATAAATAATTACCACCAAATATTATATCATCTACATATATTTCAAAGATGAATACCTTGTATTTAGCTCCACTCTTCAAGTACATTTGACTATTTTCACTTGTTCTAACAAATCCAATCTTGATCGAATATGAATATATCCTTTCATATCATGCTCTCAATGCTTGCTTTAGTCCATATATTGCTTTATTCAATTTACATACTAATGCAAGTGGGAATTGTGCCTTTATCTATCTAGTCCAATTGGACCCTTTAGGGGTTGTCATAACCTTCTAAAGGCTAAAGTTACTAGAACCTTCCCAAGACTCCTAAGAATGAGTTCCTTCCCTCCTATATCTAGGAACTTTTAATTCCTTAACAACTCTCTAAATCTCTTAGGCTTCCTCCAAAAAAATTTCTCACTTCAAGAACCCTTACTTCCACTACTACATGATATTTTCAAAACTAGGCATCCAACACCTCTCTTTATTTCTCATCACCATGTCTCTTCAACCCCTTCAATGGGTTTCAACCATACTCTAATCCTTCACTTCTAGATTGGTGAACTAGGAAACTAGGCCTAGTAGAATTAGGCCTCCTTAACCAATTTTTGGACCTTGATTTGAAATTGGTCTAAACAAGCCAGAGATGTCTTTAAACTTTTAGATACCCATTTGGATGGGTCACACGATATCAAATTTTCTAAGGTTTTTTCTTCCTCTAAAGGCCTAAAGCCCAAAACCCTCAAGTAAACTTAAGTTTCCTAGGTTTTAGGGAAAATGCACTTAGTCTAAGGGTGAAAGCTTTAAATGGTGGCTCAAAACTACCACATCACTTCCAACTAAACCCCTTCTAGTCATTTAAGTAGTTTTTCCTTGTATCGACGCCTACAAGGTCATTAAATTGCACAAAAAAGCTCTTCTAATCACTCAACACTCTAAGTGATCAGCTATTTTATCAACTACAGGCTACCCAACCATGATAAATTGAAGTTTCATAGTTAGAAAAATGTTCAATATACAATTCTTAATCATCCCATTGACCCATGAGTGTTTTAGGCTATGGTTTAATAGGATTGGTTCATTATTACTTAAACACCTAGATGTATAGAAGGAACCAAAAAAAATCCAACTATATACAAACTAATATTTCACTCTTTTACAATGCTAAGAAAAATCAAGTAAACATGTACAATGCTCTAAGAAAAAAATATACTCCATGCCACTTTATTCTAGTCAAATTTCCAGATGTGACTATATGAAACAACAAACTTGCTCAATTCACAAATTGCCAAATCTTGCTAAAAACTTATTGAACCCCCCCAAAATAGTTGATTACATATTTTATAGGCCCTCTTGGATCAATTGGGTGCTCCCATAACTGATTTCACTCCCTTCTTGCAAAGTTGACTACTTTTGTGTAAAAGTTGCAAAGCTGCAACTTTGCAACTTTTCTTGCATTTTGTGCAACTTTTACATCTTTTGTGATAATTCCCTCAAATATTTATCTAGTGACTCCAAATCACCAATATGGGTGGATTTTGATTAGAAAAGTTGTTCTGAATCCCTAGTCAACCCTTTGACCAAGTGTTAACCAACATTGACCCTCTTAGTTAACTAGCCCTAAAAGGCAAGATAGCCTATTTGGGCAATCTCCTAATGCTTCAAGCTTATTCTAGTGTCTCCTTAGGCTCACCTTGACTAGGTTTTTTTCTTTAAAAAGGGACTTATTATAGACACTCAAAATCCTAACCTTATTTCTCTAATTTTTCACTAGTTACTCCTACACCATGTTCCTGGGGTACAAAAGAACTCACATCCCATGAGTTGTCAAGTCAGAGATTGAATTTCCATGTCTTGTGATGTCATGTTGAGACATTCATGTACTTGCTCCAAGTAGTCCATCTCACTTGACCAAGTACTCTTTGCAAGCCTATTTCTTGTTTTCTTTACATTCTTAGTGTCTTTGATGTCTTCCAATTGTACTTGATGAGGTGGAGGAAGATATGTAACCCAATCAACTTCCTAAGATGATTGGAATTGTGTTGAGTTGCATTCACATCTGGACCCTTATAGGCATATCAATCTCAAACATTAAAAATTGGAGATATTCCCAAGTTAGGTGGAAGTTCAAGTTCACAAGCATTAGCTCCATACTTATGAATTATCTTTAGTGGTCCAATTTTCTTCATCAATAGCTAAGTGGGTTGGCCTTTTGATAATCTCTCCTTCCTAAGATAGGCCATGACTAATTCTTGCACTTTGAATTTAACTTCTATCCTAGTCTTATCTATCTACTCCTTATATTTATCCACACTCTTTTGTAGAACTTGTTTAACTTGTTCATGTATATCTTTGATATCCTCTACAAAATTCTCTCCTAGAGCACTTCTCTTTTCCATATATCTAGTATCTCTTAGTTCCTAAACCCCCCTAGGGTAATACCAATAAATAATCTCAAAAGGACTTCTCCCCGTGCTTCTATTCATAGAGTCATTGTAAGCATATTTTACTCATCTAATGACCAAATCCTAGACTTGTCCATATGGCTTGATTAAGGTCCTTAACAAGTTACCCAAAGACCTATTAAACACTTCATTTTGGTCATCTGACTATGGATGATATGCAGAGGGGAAAGATAAATTGGTGCAAAGTGTTTTCCACAATGTCCTCCAAAAATGACCCATAAACTTGGGGTCTCTATCACTTTTAATGCTAAGGGGTAAACTATGTATTCTCACAACCTCTCCAAAGAATATCCCTACTATATAGGAGGCATCATTTGTACTCTTCCATGGTATAAAGTGTGCCATCTTGCTAAATCTGTCAACAATAAAAAAAATACTGTCAAATCCCCTCACTATTTTAGGTTGACCCAAAATAAAGTCCATACTAAGGCATTCCCAAGGACTAGTTGGAATAAAAAGGGATTGTCAGAGTCTAACATTTAATGAACTACCTTTTCCCCTCTAAAAAATTGAACATAGTTCAACAAGATGCTTAACATCTTGGTACATCTTAGGCCAATAATATGACCTATTTACTTGCTCTAATGTCTTGTCGATGCCAAAATGATCTCCAAGACTACCTTGGTGTTTCTCTTTGATGGTATTGAGTCTCATGGACACTTGAGGAATAAAAAATTGTGCTCCTTTGAAAATTAAACCATCTTGCAACATATAGTCAACATAATCAACATGAAAAGTGTTAGAAAAATCAAAGAAAATTTTGTATGCCTCTACAAAATCCCTGTCCTTAGCATCTAGACTCTTGCTGTTATCCAAACCCACACTCTGTAATTGAACCTCTTGTACTACCATCACCCTCCTACTGAGGGCATCAACTACTCTATTTGAAGTCCCCTTTTTTATGCTTTATAATAAATGTGCAAGGTTGAAGATACTCAACAAGTTTGGCTTGCTTGTTTAGGAAACTCAAAGCATGATTTTCTTTGTACACAATGAAATCCTTTGGGAGTAAATAGTATCTCCACCTTTTGAGTTACTAGACCATGGCATATATTTCCAAGTCATAGGTGGAGTATCTTTGTTTTTCTTCATTGAGCTTCTTTGAGAAAAAGGCAACTGGATGGTCTTCTTGGCTTAATATTTTCCCAATGGAAAGGTTTCTAGCATCACACTCCATAGTGAATGTCTTATTGAAATCAGTCAACCTAAGGGTTGATAATTATGATACTTTACTCTTCAAGAGTTCAAAAATTTCATGTGCCTTAGGGGTCCATACAAAGTTACACTTGATTCCCCCTTTGATGGTATTGAGGATGGGTGTCATGATAGGGCTAAATTTTCTTATAAATTTCCTATAGAATGATAGCACACCATGAAAAATTCTAACATATCCTACTAATATAGGAGTAGGAAAATTCAAGATGGCTTCTACCTTGGACTTATCCATTTTTAAACTCCTTTGACATACAACAAAACTCAGGTACACTAGTTTATTTTTAAGGAACCCACATTTTTCCAAGTTTATCATTAGCTTCTTCTAGTGAAGTTTGCTCAAGACATTTTCTAGGTAGTTTAGATGCCCTTCCCTTCTCTTGCTAAAGATTATTTTATCATTAAGATAAATAATAACAAATTCTCTAATAAATTCCACAAGTACCTCATTTGTTAATCCCATGAAGGTGTTAGGTACATTGGTGAGGCCAAAAGGCACCACCAACCATGTATATAGGACTTTATTGGTTTTAAAATTTATCTTCCACTAATCACCAGGCCTTATCCTTATTTGGTGTTATCCATATTTCAATTCAATCTTGAAGAGATAGAAAGCACCTCCTAGGTAATCCATCAAAAACTTCAATTCTTGGCATGGGGAACCTATATCTAATGGTAATTTTGTTGATGACCCTTGAATCAATGCATGTCCTCCATTTTTCCTCTTTCTTTGGAGTTAGAGTAGTAGGCACTCCATGGGGGCTCAAGCTCATTCTTATCAATCCCTTGTCTAGGGGTTCTTGAACTTAATTACCCATCTCTTCATTATGAGAGGGGTCATCTTGTAAGCCACCTTGTTTGGTAGAGTAAACCTTGGTATTAGGTCTATCTAGTGGTTGACATCCCTCATGGTTGGTAGACTATGAGGCATATCCTTCACAACAATATCCTTGTACCTATCTAGAAAATTCTGCACTTCCTTAGGTTCTTTAACTTCTTTATTCTTCTTAGGTTCTTCTTTTGGTTTTAGTATAATAGCACAACCCCCTTCTTCAGGTTCATATTTTAGAATGTTAAGAAACTCCTTTCCCCCTAACATCATAACACAAGACCCTATTGTTTTCTCTTCTACCACGTCAGGTAATGGATCCATTTGGAATATTCTCATAGTCTTAATTCTAACATAGGTGTTCATATGCCCATCATGTATGACTTTAGTATCAAATTTCCAAGGACATCCTAACAATAGGTGGAAAGAATCAATTGGTAAGATGTCACATAGGACCCTTTCCCTATAGCCACCTATCTCAAAATCCACATAAGCTTGTTCATCACAAGGGCATGTAGATCTTTATTCAACCAAGACACCTTATAAGGACTCACATAGGGAAATCTATTCAATTTCAAATTTTATACCATATCTAAAGACACAATGTTTTCAATTGAACCATGTCAACTATCACTTTGCATACCTTGTCATGTGATCTCCATTTGGTTCTAAACAATGTTTTCCTTTGTGGTGGCTCCTTGTGTTGAACTATCTTTATGAGACTCCTCCTTATCATCAAATTTCCCCTTCACATACAAGTCATGACTTACCCATGGGTGTTGAGTCATAGCTATCTTCATCCTCATGTGTTAAGGTAGCTCTCCTCTCCATTGTTTGCATACTAGAAGCTCTATCAAGACATCTTACAATAGTATGTCGCACTTGGACACAATGATAGCACTTTCCTATGAATATAATATTGCTTCTACCCTTTCCTCCAAATCCACCTCTTGATGGGATCCTATCCCTATAGTTGCCCCTATTAGCTCTACCTTGATTCTCACTGTCTCCTTCTTGGACAACATTCTCCTTATTCCAATTAGAACTCTATCCTCTACTAGAGAATCCCATTCATGACTTTTCTCCCCTTTACTCTTTAGTGTATCCTCTTCTCTCAAGGAAAGTTGGAAATTTTTTTGTACTATGTCAAGAGTTAAGATTGTGATCTCATCTTGTATGGTTTTCCTCAATCCACCAAGATATCTAGCTAACTTTTCTTCTTTAGTCTCCTACATTTTAGATCTTAGACTAATCTTGTGGAACTTCACAATATACCCACTAGCATCTAAATCCTTTTACTTGAATGCCTGTAACTTCCTATAGATTTGTACTTATTATTTCTAGGGAGGAATTAAGCTTTTAATCTAATTGACATTCTTTCCTATGAGGTGATCTTTTTCTTACCAGCATATACCCTCTCTTCTTGCATGACATTCCATTATATTAGTGTTGATCCCTTTAGCCTTTCTTTGGCCACACTTACCCTATGGTTCACTTGACATAGTGCAAAGTAGGAGAATCCCCAGAGGAGACATCCAAATCCCCAGTAAATAACCTCACAACAAAAAAAAAACACCAAGTAGCAACAATGAAAGGTTTGATACCAAATCATAACTCTTTATTCATAAAATAACTAATTACATGCAATATGTCTGACTATAAGGCCTTCTGGGTTAGGGCCAAATACAAACAACAATGACAATATCACTTTTGCAAGATCCAACAAGATCCAACTTACAATCTCAATCCCAACTAGTCTAGATCCACAATTGGATAAGATCATGAAGAAGAAACCACACTTGTACCCTCAGGTCCACCAAGTAATTCTCTAGTTCTCAAGCCACAACCCTAGCTTTAAAAAAAAATTGCATCCTCTTCTCCAAGTTGGATGACCACACTTCTGATACTGGCTAAAGACTCCAAAAAACCCCTTACTTATACCCAACTAAGCCACAAGTCAGCCCACTTTATTACAAACTAAATTAAATCCCTTACATCAAATATACGTTGAGCCACAAGTTACCTACAACATGAATTAAATACCCATATAGAAATTAAATACCAAAAGTTGGCTCATAGACAACTTGGCACCAACAAGAACCAAGACCAAACTGAGTGTCAATAAAACCAAGCCGAGCACTAGTAAATTTCCAAGTATCGTCAAGCTCCAAGACATTGCCAAGTTCCACAGACCATGTTGAGCTCCAAGACCTTTCCGAACACCAAGACCATGCCGAGCTCAAAACATTGCCAAGTAACAAAGCATTTGTTAGTTTGTGGTGACTGATCAAGAAAGTATTGTACATACTTCATAAATTCTATGGAAAAAATTTTGGACAGTGACTGACATTGTGGCTGACATATGGCCGACATGTTGTAACCCTAAAGTGGAAAAAAATTAATTGTATAAAAGGGCTTAGGGTTAGGTCTTTTCATTAAGTGGTGATGTAAAAAATAGTTCTTGTGGCAGTATTGAGCTATAAGTGATTACGGATTGTAATCAAGTTGTAATCACTAGATTGTAATAATATTGGACTTTTTGTTTGATGGACGTAGACTAGGGATTGGGTGAACTATGTTAAATCTTGGTGCCTTGTGCTCTTTTCTGTGTGATCTATTATTTTATGTTATTGGTTATATTTGCATGTAATTGTTATTTTTGTCTATGGTTTAATCCTAACAAGTGGTATCAGAGTGAGGTTGTTTTTTAGTTATACTTTGCAAGAAAGTCTCACAGTTGAGTGGGAGCAATGGAAGATGAGGTTAAACTAAGGGTTGACAGGTTTAATGGGTAGAACTTTTAGTTATGGAAGATGCAAATGGAAGACTATCTTTATCAGAAGGATTTATGGAACCCGTTGGAAGGTAAAGCCAAAAATCAGGGATCTATGTCAAATGATGAATGAGATCTTTTGGACATAAAGGCACTTGGAAGCATTCAATTATGCCTGGCATCATCAGTGGCATTTAATATTACAAAAGCAAAGACAACAAAAGAGTTGATGAAAATCATAGCGACATTGCATGAAAAGCCCTCTGCTTCAAACAAGGTATTTCTCATGAAGCATTTATTTAATATGAAAATGGAAAAAGGTGGATCTATTGCATATCAATTAAATGAGTTTAATACTATTACTAGTCAGTTATCTTCTATGAGTATCAATTTTGAGGAGGAAATTAGGGCTCTCTTGATTTTGTGTTCTTTTCCTGAAAGCTAGAATGGCTTGGTAATGGCTGTGTGTAATTTTGTTCCTAGATTTAGTACCCTAAAATATGATGATGTGATCGGTGTTATTTTGAGTGAGGAAATTCATAGGAAATCCTCAGGTGGATCTATATCAAGAAGTGCTTTGAATGCACAAAGCAGGGGTAGAATGACTTAGAGAGGAAGTAATTCCAAAAATTGTGAGAAATCAAGAGGAAAGTCAAAGGGGAGGAGGTCTCAATCGAGAGGACCAAACGTCTTTTGGTACTGTGGGAAACTAGTGCATAAAAAGAAAGATTGTTGGAATTGAAAGAAAAATGAAGGAAATAAATCAGATGGAGACAAGGAGGCAAATGTGGTAAGTAACAAATCCGAAGAGGATGCTTTTCTTCTGTCTTTAGAAAGTGTTGAAGATTCATGGGTTTTAGATTCTAGTGCTTCATTTCATGCTACACCTCATAGAGGTTATTTCATTGATTATGTCCAAGGGGATTCTTGGCTTGTTTATTTGGGGGAGAATGAACCTTGTCAGATTGTTAGAAAGCGAAAAATTAAGATTAAGTTGTAGAATGGGAATCATTGGCTACTACATGAGGTAAGACATGTTCCAAGGCTAAGTAGGGATTTAATTTTAGTAGGGCAACTCGGTGATGAGGGTTGTGTAGTTACTTTTAATTATACAAATTGGAAAGTTTCAAAAGATTCCCTTGTAGTAGAAAAAGGTGTAAAAGTAGGCACCTTATCTCTTTGTACATGTCATATTATTCCTTCTACTTTAATTGTTTCAGAGAAAAATGAATGTTCAGGAACAATTGTTGTCGTTGAGTAGGGAGAACAAATAGCTGCTATAGATTCTGATACAACATTGTGGCACAATAGACTTGGGCACATGAATGAGAAAGGTATAAAATAACTTCACTCAAAGAAAGTTTTACCAGGTTTGAAATGTGTTAATATGGATTTCTGTGAAAGTTGTGTGTATGGAAAACAAAATAGAGTGAGTTTTGTAAAGATTGGGAAGGAAAACAAAAAGGAGAAATTAGGGCTTGTGCATACCGATGTATGGGGACTGGCTTAGGTATCTTCCCTTGGTGGCTCTCATTATAATGTTACATTCATTGATGATACAACTAGAAAAGTATGGGTTTATTTCCTTAGACAAAAATATGATGTATTTCAAACTTTTAAGAAATGGAAATGCTTGGTTGAAAATGAGACTAGTAAGAAATTAAAATATCTCAAATTTGATAATGGTGGTGAGTATGGCAGTCAAGAAATTGAATATTATTGCTCCACTAATGGTATTCATAGACAAAAACTATTCCAAGGACTCCATAGGAAAATGGAGTGGCTGAATGCATGAACAGGACTATAATGGAGTGCACAAGGAGCATGAGGTTGCATGCTAGGTTGCCCTTACACATGTGGGTAGAGGCTATTAGTGCTACTATATATTTGATTAATAAAGGTCCCTCTACTCCTTTGGGCTATGGTATTTTAGAGGAAGCATGGACTAGTAAGAAGGTGAGTTATTCTTTTCTCAAGACCTTCGGTTGTGAAGATTTTGCTCATATAGATTCTGAAAATAGAACTAAGCTGGAAGCTAAGTCAAAAAAATGTGTATTTTTTTGGATATGGAATTGATGAATTTGGTTATAGGATTTGGGATTTTGAAAATCATAAAATTGTAAGAAGCAGAGATGTCATATTCAATAAGAAAGTGTTGTACAAAGATCTGTTGCAGCAACATGAGAAGAAAGAAGATGATTATGTAGTGCTAGATGATACTCCAAAAGATGATGTTCCAGCCATTCCTCATGATGTGCAACAACCACAACAAAAAATACCACGCACATCGGTGAATGTTAGATGGTCAACAAGGCAAATTAGAACTCCAGAAAGATTCTCTCCCTCTTTATATTCAATTTTAGTTACTAATGTTGGTGAACCTGAATGTTATGATGAAGCAGTGTAGGTGGATACTAAGATTCAATGGGAGTCTACAATGAAAGACAAATTGGACTCTTTGCTGAAGAATAAGAGATGGGATTTATGCAAGTTTCCTATAGGTAAAAGAGCTTTATAGAATAAGTGGGTTTACAAGTTGAAAGAAGAGGAAGAAGGTAAGAAAACATTTTAAAGCCAGGTTAGTTGTGAAAGAATTTTCATAGAAAAAGGGCATTGATTTTGATGAGATATTTTCTCCTGTTGTTAAGTTGACTTCTATCCATACTATTTTAAGTCTTGTGGCTACTAAATATTTTCATTTAGAGTAGCTTGATTTTTAAACAACCTTCCTTCATGGTGATTTGGATTTAGAGATATATATGACTCAACCACAGGGATTTGTGGTCAAGGGTAAGGAGAACTTAGTGTGCAAATTGAAGAAAAGTTTATATGGCTTAAAGCAAGCACCTCGGCAATGGTATTTGAAATTTGATAATTTTTTGCATGAACATGGATACAATA
This sequence comes from Cupressus sempervirens, assembly GCA_028749045.1. Taxonomy (NCBI): domain Eukaryota; kingdom Viridiplantae; phylum Streptophyta; class Pinopsida; order Cupressales; family Cupressaceae; genus Cupressus; species Cupressus sempervirens. Next base: position 446,928,782 of record CM053787.1, read on the forward strand.
GGTGTCATTTAGATCATTGTGTTTATTTTAAGAGGTTGGATGATGACAACCACATTTTTTTCTATTTATATGTAGATGATATGCTTGTAGCTGGGTCTAACATGGATCAAATTAAGGGGCTGGAATGCCAGTTAGCACATGCATTTTCTATAAAGGATTTGGGGGCAAAAAAACAAATCCTTGGTATGAAGATTTGTAGAGATAGGAAGAACAAGACATTGACGCTATCTCAAGCTAATTATGTTGAGAAGGTGTTGCAATGTTTCTCTATGGAGAATGCTAAATCTATCAGCACACCTTTACCTGGTCATTTGAAGTTGACTAAGGAGATGTGTCCCAAGACACAAGAAAAGGAGGATAAGATGTCCAAGGTACCCTATGCTTTAGCTATAGGAAGCTTGATGTATGCTATGGTATGTACTAGGCCAAATATTGCACATGCAGTGGGCATCACTAGTAGGTATATGAGTCATCTAGGAATTGAGCATTGGAATGTAGTGAAATGGATTCTTAGATATTTGAGAGGAACATCCAATAAGTGTTTACATTTTGGGGGCTCTGCTACTAATTTACAGGGTTATGTTGACTTGGATTTGGCTGGGGATATTAATACCAGGTAGAGTACTACAGGTTATGTCTTTATTGTTGGTGGGACAGCTGTGAGCTGGGTTTCTAGGTTACAAAAGGTTAAATGCTTTATCCACTACAGAGGCAGAGTATATTGCTGCTATAGAGGTAGCCAAGGAGATGATATGGCTTCAGTTCTTCTTGGAAGAATTGGGACATCCTCAGAAGGATAATTATTTGTTTATAGATAGTCACAGTGCCATTCATCTTACAAAGAATTCAGCTCTGCATTCAAAGACCTTATACATACAATTGTGGTACCATTTCATTCAGTTAGTTTTGGAGGATGGACAGTTAAAGTTAGACAAGATACATACAGATGAAAATCTAGAAAATATGTTTACAAAGGTAGTAACAAGGGAGAACCTAAACTCATCTTCAACTTTGGTTGGTCTTCTAGACTAAACATGAATAAAAGAATAGCAAATTCCAGGGTGGTTTGATCTAGTGGGAGCCCCATGTGGTAGCAGTATTGCTACAAGATTAGTCTCCAAAAGGGATATTGTTGTCTAGTGTGGAGTCTGATTAGTCCCCAAGTGGGAGATTATTAGTTTGTGGTGACTGATTAGGAAAGCACTATACATACTTCATAAATTCTTTGGTTCATGGCCGACGTTGTGACCGACATATGGCCAACATGTTGTAACCCTAAATTAAAGCGACATAAAATTACTTGTATAAAAGGGCTTAGGGTTAGGTATTTTCATTAAGTGGTGATGCAAAAGTTGGTTCTTGTGGTGGTATTGAGTTGTAAGTGATTACAAATTTTAATCAGGTTGTAATCACTAGATTGTAATAATATTGGACTTGATGTTTGGTGGACATAGCCTAGGGATTGGGTGAACCACGTTAAATCTTGGTGCCTTGTGTTCTGTTTTGTGTGATCTATTATTTTTTATTATTGGTTATATTTGCATGTAATTATTATTTCTATGTGTGGTTTAATCCTAATAGGATTTCTAAGAAACACAATGTATGTCAAGCTCACAGAGTATGTCAAGCTCCTAGGCATAAACTATGCCCAAAAATGATCAAACACCACTTTTTTGGTGGCCAAGTCCACAACCACAAACTAGAACTCCTCCAACATGAAGGATTTCAAGAAAGCCTAGGATGCTCCTGCATCACCTCTCCTATCTCTTTGAGATAAAAGTAGTTGTTGATGGCATCAATCTAATCAACCAACTCTTCCCCATTCAAACTTCCACAATAAAAGGGAAACCCTTCAAAAGAGTCTTTATTGAGAGACTTTAGTGCATCTAATATCATCTTTTACTCCTTGTTACTATTTATTTTAGTAGTAGTTACATTGGGGTTAATGGAAGAGGTGGCTTCTACTTCTTCCTCTTCATCAAAGATATCTCCCCACTTTGTAAGTGTGCCTTTACCCTTGCCTTTTTCTAGTCTCCCATCATCTCTTACTTTTGAGCTTCCATAATTTCTTGGAAGATTTGCTTTGTAGTATCTACATTGAATGCTTTAGGTGACATTATTTCTACTTCAGTTTCTCCCAAAAAGATTGATTCCTTTGTGTCTGACATAAACGTCTTTGAATCTTGCTCTCATATTACTATGATGCAGGTGGGAATTGTGCCTTTATTTTTCTAATCCAACTAGACTCTTTATGAGTTGTCTTAACTTTCCAAAGGATAAAGTTGCCAGGACCTTCTCAAGGCTCCTAAGTATGAGCTCCTTCCCTCCTAGGTCTAGGACATCTCAATTCCTTAACAACTCTCTAAACCCCTTAGGTTTCCTCCAAAAAACCTTCTCACTTCAGACACCCTTACTTCCATTGCTACAAGATATTTTCCAAACTAGTCATTCGATACCTCTCTTGATCTCCAACCACCATGTCTCTTCAACCCCTTCAATGGGTTTCAACCATTCATTGATCCTTGGTTTCTAGATTGGTGAACTAGGCAACTAGGCCTCATTAACCAATTTTTGGACCTCCATTTGAAATTGGTCGAAACAAGGCCCAAATGTCTTTACACTTATAGATACCCATTTGGATGGGTCACACAATATCAAATTTTCTCAAGTGGTTTCTTCATCTAAAGTCCCAAACCCCAAAATCCTCAAGTAAACTATGGTTTCCTATGGTTTAGGGAAAATGCACTTAGTTTGACGGTGAAAAATTTAAATTGTGACTTCACTACCACAATAATTCTAACTACAACTCTCAGGTCATTTAAGCAGTCTTACCTTGTATCCACGTCCACAAGGTCATTAAACTATGTAGAACCCTCTTCTAATGTTTCAACATTCCAAGTGATCAGCCAATTTATCAACTATAGGGTACTCAACCATGGAAATTTAAAGTTCCACATTTAGGCACATGTTTAATAGACAAGTCCTTATCATCCAATCGAGCCATGAGTGTTTTAGGCTATGGTTTGACATGACTTGTTCATTATTACTTCAAAACCCTAGATGTTAAGAAGGAACCAAAAACACTCTAACTATATACAAATTGATCTACCAATATTCTATAGTGCTAATAACAATCAAGTCAACATGTACAATTCTCTAAGAAAAAATCTACTCCGTACCAATCTATTCTACTCAAATCTCTAGATGTGACTGTATGAAACAACAAAATTGCTCAATCCACAAAGTGCCAAATCTTGCTAAAATTTGTTTGAAGCTCCCAAAATGGTGGATTACATTTTTTCTAGGCCCTTTTGGATCAGTAGGGCACTCCCATAATTGATTCGTTCCCTTCTTGCAAATTGACAACTTTTGTGTAAAAGTTACAACTTTGCAATTTCTTCTTACATTTTGTGCAACTTTTACATCTTTTGCACAAATTCTCTCAAATCTTCACCTAGTGACTCCAAATCATGAATATGGGTAGATTTTTATTAGAAAAGGTGTTCCAAGTCCCTAGTCAACCCTTTGACCAAGTGTTGACCAATGTTGACCCTCCTAGTTAACTAGCCCTAGAATGCAAGATAGCCTATTTGGGTAATCTCCTAATGCTTCAACCTTATTCTAGTTTCTCCTTAAACTCACCCTAACTAGGTTTGTTGCCTCAAAAATGGACTTATTATAGACACTCACAATCCTAACCTTATTTCTCTAGTTTCTCACTAGGTGCTCCTGCACCACATACCAAGCACTTTTGATTTGACTCTACAAACCCTTTAGGTTGTCCAATGTATGCCTCTTCTTCTAGTATTCTATTTAAGAATACAAACTTGACATCCATTTAATATACCTTTCATTTCTTGTAAGTTTCATATGCCAATAGAGTTCCAACTCCTTCCAATCTTGCAATAGGTGCAAATGTATCACCATAATCAATACCTTCTTCACATAACCTTTACAAAATAATCTAGCATTGTTCCTCATAGATTCTCCATCCTCATTCAATTTTTTCCTAAAAATCCACTTGATTTCAATGATATTCTTATTTGTAGGTCTAGGAACCAATGTCCATGTATTTTTTTCTCAATTTGGTCTATCTCTTCATTCATAGCGTTGATCCAGTCTTCATTATCAAGTGGCTCTTTCATAGTTCTTGGCTCAAACTCAACAATGAAATAAATATTACCCCTCAATTTAATTCTTTTCATGACTCCAATACTCTTGTTTTCAATGATTTTCTTAGGTGAATGGTTCCTTCTTACATATTTTCCTAGGATAGGTTCATCTCCTTGATCTCCAACATTATCATTTCTTTTTGGGAATCAACATTCTTCTTGAGTTATTATGTTTGTGGCTTAGGTAATGCAGGTTATTGCTTAATGTCTTTCTGTTGTTCCTTTGGTTTTGTAACAGGTTCATCTTCATAAACATATGCAAGCTTGTTGTAATCATCTGGTTCTTTTTTTCTCTCCTCATCAGTCTTATCTATAAACTCATAAATTCTAACATTTCTACTTTCAATCATTGTGTTAGTTGCATTATTCAAATATTTATAAGCCTTTCTTCTAGTAGAGTATCTTAGAAATATGCCTTCATCTCCTTTTGAATCAAATTTCCCATTCCTTTCATCTTTATGAATATAACACCTACATCAAAATATATTGAAATAACTTACATTTGGTGTATGTCCATACCAAAGTTCATATGTTGTATTGCTTGTTCCTTTATTCAATTGAAGTTGGTTGAGAGTATGTATTACAATGCTTATGGATTCTCTCTAGAACATTTGAGAAACTCCCTATTTAATTAGCAATGTTATAGCATAATCAACAATTAATCTATTTCTTCTTTCTACAGTCTCATTATGGTGTGGTGTCCTTGGTGTAGATAGTTGTCTCTTAATTCTGTTCTCAAAACAAAAGTTAGTAAATTCATCAGACATAAAATCACCACCTTTATTAGATCTCAGGCATTTTAATTGTTTACCAATTTCATTTTCCACTCTAGCTTTATACCAACTAAACATTTGAAAAGAACCAAATTTTAACTTTAAAACATCACTGCCAACATTCTAGAATAATCATCAACAAAAAATATTAAATACCTATCTCCATAGTATCTCACTCTCATTAGACCACACAAATTAGTATGAACTAACTCCAGAGTATCACTAGTTGAATGTGTCTTACTTGAAAAACTAGACTTGGTCATCTTTTTGAGTTGACATTCGTGTGCACATAACATTCTTAGGTTTATGAAAATTTGACAAGCCTCCCACTTTCTTCTTTTTCTTACTTTGTTCATATTCTCAAAGTTAGCATGACATAATCTCTTATGCCACAACCATGTATCTTCAACTTTTGCAAACAAACATGTACAAATAGTAGGATCTAGGTATAATATATTACCTCTTGTTTCCTCTCCAATACTAATTAGATTTCCATTTCCATCATAAATCTTAACTTTTCTATTATGAAATTCCATCTTACGACTTGTATTATTCAACCATGCAACACTCAACAAATTATACTTTAGTCATTGAAACCAATATGCATCCTCACAATGTATTTTATTATTTAGCATCAATGAACCTCTTCCTTTCATAGGACATGGAACATTATTTCTATGTTTAACAATTCCACCTTCATACTCTTCTAGCTTATAAAACTCACTTATACCACTTGTCATGTGATGCGAACATCCACTATCAATAGTCCATGTATCAATTTTACCAACATAAGAAATAAGGTCTTTTTTTTCTTCATACCTTTCCTCATTAGGATCTTCTTTAACAACAACATATACCACTTCTACTCCTCCTTCTCATCATTAGTGTCTAATTCAGTGTGCTCTTCCTCAAAAATGTAACTTGACTTTTCCTTTGTCCTTTTTGTCCTTGTTATTTTTTTATTTTCTCCTTATTATCATTTATGCCACACCTATTCTTGTTAGGACATCTAGCAATAATATGACCAACTCTATTGCTTCTAAAACATATAAGAGGCAGTTAATGTTTGAATTTTCATTTACCTCTTGGTAGCCTTTTTTCAAGAAGTGCTTTAATCTCATTTATATCTTCCTCTGAATCTAAATCACTTTCATCCTTACTTATCTTTCCTTTCTTTTAACTTCCAATGGTTAGTGATGAATTGAAATAATTCCCAATATTAGGCACACTATTATCAAAATTACTTAATTCAAATATAGTTAAATGACCAACTAAACCATCAAGAGTAAGATCATTACCATCATAGCTCTTAATTCTTGAATAGTAAATACTCTTATAGCATAAATAGGCAATAGTGTTATGTGAAATTTACTTACAACTTCTTCATTACTGATGATACCTCCAAGAGCTTTGATAACACTCGCAACTTCCTTGATTTGGTTGACATACTGAACAATTTTTTTTCCATCTTTCATCTTCATCTCATCATATTTTCCTCTTAGACTTTTTGTTTTAGCTCTCAATACATTTTAATCTTCACCATGCACATGTATCAACTTATCCCACATTTATTTAGTAGTACCACAATCCTTGACATCATCAAACTCATTATCATTCAATGCAAAAGCAATCTCAATTATATGACTACTATGTACTTTCTTTTAGTTCATCCCATCAACTCTAATAAGATCAATGGGAGGGGTGTAGTGGTTATCTAGATAGAACGATGCATTGTCTCCAATCCTAGAAAGATAAAGCTTGGTCATGCTTTGCCATGAAGAGAAGTTCTCCTTGTTTAGCTTTAGAACCTCTCTTGTATACATCTTTAGATCTTTAGCTTAAGTCCCTTTAAATTTCTTCCTTTAAAGCACTCATCTTTGGAAAATGTTAGATAACTAAGAGGGGGGAGGGGAATCAATTATAACCAATTATCCTACAATCCTTAAAACAATCTTAACCAACTTAGACTTCTTAAACTTTAAGATCATTAACTCAGTAAATAGATATAGTATCACAATTCAAACTAATATCAACTTACTTTTCCTTAATATACCGAGTATCAAAGTAAACATACATCTTATATCAAGGAGTAATATTAAACTGTTAACATGAAATAAACATGCAATACAATAAACATTCACACATTTTGACACAAGTATTTAATGTGGAAACACTTGGTTGAAATATAAGAGGAGTAATTGAGAGGGCAGGGGTGAATTAGTTACTACAAAAAATAAATCCTAGCTCCCTTAGATGTTAGTATAAAACATAAACTTTGTTAAAACTATTGTCACTCAGTTAACACATAGGCACTTAGTTAGGACTATCAATATGTTGTAACTTGGCAAGCACTATAATATCAACTATTACTTGACAAATATTGAACATGTAGATCTTAAGATATTAAGTGTGATTAACCTTAAAATTAACTTAGTCACATACACATAAAATAAATATCATGAACACAAGTGACACCAAGATTGACATGGAAACCCAATTTGGGAAAACCCACCAATTGCAACTAGTTACTATTTTTCACTCTTATGAAGTGAGCCCTATTAGGAGCCAACCTTGTTTAAGGTTACAAAACACACTATTGTACACTCGAAAGTGTCCCACTCTAAACCCTTCTATCCAAACGATTCCATGAGATGGGAATGCTTGGATGCCGGCTTAGAGCTCCCTATCCACGGAGTGCAAGAGAGTATATTTCAAGAATAAGAAGGCTCTCAGATGAGCCTTAGAGATACTCTTCTTGCTAGTAAACCATGCAATGGGAGGTTCCAAAGACAAGATGCAAGAATGCAAATGTCCCAAGGAGTTCCTCAAGAATGCAATGCAAATGAAAATTAAACTAGGATGATAATGCAAAATGCAGCTATGCTAAAACATGTATGAGAGTGTTACAATACCATTATTAAGCTATGTGAGATTAAGCTACATGTAAAAATGAAAGCTAAGCTAAGATGCTATGGTATGAGAGAATGTAGACAAGAAATAGAAGTTCTCCACAAAGCTCCAAAGAAACCTGTTAGAAAACCTGCAGCATAACAATATTCAAAAATGAGGATTGAGGGGGAAAGCTCTCTCCCTTTTAAAGATGTACGGACGGTAGAGATCAAGATGAAGATGGTGGATGATCAACGGTGGAATTTGAAAATAGGAGTGATCCATGTGCACACACAAATCAACCAATAGAATATAAGTTGACTTGTCACATAAGACAAAAGTCTCACAAGCCTTTTCTTTTAATTGTAAAATAGAAAAAGGACTTTATGTGTGCACTTTAAGTGGGTTAGAAGAATGGGGTCTTTTATTTAATTAAAAGGGGACATGTTCTTTTAATCAAATAATGAACTTAGGATAGCATAGTCAAACTATAGGTTATAATCAAATAAATTGATTATTAGCAATTTGGCTTAGGTAAGTGATTAAATTAATTTAGCCAAAATGCTGAGAAGGGGGCTAATAGTCTAGATGACCATTTTTAGGTGATTACATTTGCCCCTCTTTGACTAATGTGTGATCGATCTGCGAACACATTATGTCAAAGAAAATAGAAAGCCAAGTAGGCGGTGATAGATATAGACGTTTGATTCCAAAGAATGAAATGCAGAAATAGATAGCAAGTCCTAAATGCACAGCCTGATAGTGGTAGTACTGAACATTAGGAAGATGATGTTAGGATCCAAAAAGAATTTTTAACACCTAGCAAAGTGAATAGACCAAGAGCAAGTGATAAGGTCAAACAAATGCTCCTAAGAAATAAATAGCTGTAACAATCAGCAATAGAGTATTTCTGCCCCCTCGGGATCGAAATTGAAATGAGGTAAGGGGATGCAAAAACTGGCTAGACGTGAGAAAATTAAAATAGAGCAATGTCCAAGATGACAGATAGATGATTAGAACCCAAGAATGACTATAAGAAACTGATAAAATGCCCCAGTTTGACTAGAGTTGACCTTGAAGGATATAGCATAAAAATTAGGTTGAAATGAGTAGAAAGGTGATTGTAGACATGAAATAGTGAATTGAAGTAGATATGAAGTATGGAAATGATGAAGACATGAAGAAATGAAGATGCCCCAGTGATGATTCAGAGATTAGACCTCAAAAGGTCAGCTAACTGCTCAGAAGAAAGTAGAATTTCAAAAGACAATTTTGACCATCAAGGTGAACTCGAATTTGGATTTCGATCCCGAAAATGAATCTAGGACGTTGAAATTATTTAAGAGGTCAAAAATTTTATATAATGTGATGATAAGATAGAAAAGAGATGCAGCAAAGCAACAAGAAGGTTCAAAACCACAACCCTTTGACAAAGGCTCTAAATTTGTGAAGAAGCGACGTGTTTACACACCTATGGTCGAACCTTATGAAGTGGTTTTAAAAACCTTAATTGCAAACAAATTGGTTACCTTACCAGACAACTCACGTCCTTACGATCCACCTGTTAGACCCCCATGGTGGAGAGAAGATCATACTTGTAGCTATCACCAAAGTAAAGGACATAACACAGAGAATTGCTTCAAACTCAAAGATGTAATTCAAGACCTCATCGAAGCTGGAAAAGTTGTTACAGATGGCCTTGTTAAGAATACTGATCATAAGGCTTTCCAAAAACCATTACCTGAATACGAAAAGGGTGAGACCTCAAGGGTAGCTGCCAAAAAGAATCATGACGCCAAAATTAGTTATGCTTACACTAACACTGATAATGTTATAAGCATGCTTGAGCCTGTTGAATACATATGTATGGCAAGCTCCAACAATGACAACTGGCCAAATTATGACGCTAAAGATGAACGACCAAGAGTGGTCTTAAGGACACGATCCACTCCTCAAGATCATACTGATACTAGACCCAAGGTGATACTCCAAGTGGCTAAGTCTTCATCTTCTCAGGGTGAACCACTTAACGTTGTCACTAGGGGGCAATCTAAGGTTGTCCTAAAAGTTGCTAATGATCCTAAAAATGCTTCATCATCTAAGAAACCAATTACTTCCAAGATCTCCAACTATGATCTTGTTAGCCAACTGCAATGCACACAAGCACAAATCTCCATTTTTGAGTTACTAGAGTTATCTCCTTTGCACAGGGATATCCTTGAGAAAGCTTTACGTTCTGCCAATGTTCCCACAGATATTGATGCGGAACAATTCCAAGCTATGGTGAACCACATCTCCTCGCCCCACTATCTCACCTTTTCTGAAGAAGATGACCGAGCTCTTAGTCATCCCCATAACCTTGCTCTTCATGTCGAAGTTCAAATCTTTCGTACCCGTGTTCGTCGAGTCTTGATAGACAATGGTGCAGGGTTAAATATCATTTCGTTCAATGTAATCCAACAATTGGGCATGTCTGAATTTGCCATCGATCCTAAGCGCAAGATCACTATAAAGGCCTATGATGAGGTTGAAAGGCCTTCTAAAGGTCTAATTGTACTTCCAATCAGAGTTGGTCCAGTTGAGAAGAATGTCATTTTCCAAGTCTTAGACATACCACTTGCATACAACTTGTTGTTGGGACGACCATGGATTCATGATATGCAAGCAGTACCCTCTACATACCATCAGTGCATTAAGTTCCCTTTTAATGGTACTGAAGTGGTTGTCCCCGGCGACAACTCCATGTCTATCAACACATTATCTACTGCTGAAACGCTAGTCCCGCACAATCGCTCTTCTCATGAGCTAGCACCATCTTTCACAGAATGTGAACAAAAACTGAAAATGATGAGCCTTGGTATGGGCGAGTACACTTTGGACTCTATTGCTGCCTTACCAATTTCCCCTCGGTCTTATGGGAAACCAACTATTGCAAAGAAGTCTTCTGCTTCTGCTATGACACTTTTTGGCACTTTTGTGCAATCTTCCATACCACTGGAAGCAGAGAAGGAAGAACAAGCCATTAGGGACTGGATCTACAGAGAAGAGGAAGACGAGGAGGTTACAATGACTACCCCTATTTCTCCCAAAAAATATGGAAAAGGCTATAAATTTTTGACAAAAATGGGCTACCAGGGCCACGGGTCCTTAACTGGTTGTAAGAATGCTCTAGTTGAACCTTTAAGTCACACTCAAGGTCATGATGCTCAAGACACCGCTGGTCTAGGCTTTGGGCTAGACAATAATACACCAAACTGTAGTCAAATATTACTCATGTCTAGTGAATCGGAGGATGATGACTCTCCCATAATTGCTACTACTACACAAGACGAAGACTTTGTTCCTCTCACTTCCCTCCTTTGGGGAGAAGACATAGTTATTGCTAATAATGAAGAAGCTTCTACCTCCCAACAACAGGAACAAGAAGGGTCTACTTCTGAGGACATAAATAGAGGACGAATTAGGCAGAATATTGCTCATCTCATAAATAGGGGTCAAAGTACAGATTCTCATGAGTATGAATGGGAAAGCCTCTCTGATGCATCTTGTGAGCTGGGGGTGGATGTCATTCATGCCTATGCAACCCAACCCAATGTAGTCGAATGGTCTAGTATGAGGTCAGATGAGTTTGACTCACAACATGTCTTAATGGATCACGCTAGTTCCTCTAGGACTATTCCTGAGCTGAACTCTTTTGCGACATTTTCTATAGGCTCAACTTCACAGGTCACCAGAGATGACTCCTTCCATATCAATCACATTAAAACTTCTCCCTCACTCTCACTAATTTACCCAGAACTCATAGATTGGTCTATCCAAAATCAAAAACCTGAAATACGGTCTTTCCAAAATGACTATGAGATCACTTGTTATCTCAACACAATTGAACCTGTCATTTCTTCCACCAGCGAACCCGCGGTTAACATGACAGAATCAGATATCAAGTACCTCAGTCAAAAAATTAAAAGAAAAAATAAGCGATCAGATGGCGAAAATTGAATCAAATTTTGGAAGTCAAGATTTCTGGTTCACCACAAGGGTGAAGAGCATACTCTCCTATTCCAATCATTTTCTCCCAAACACGCCAAGAAGATTCAGTTACCCCTTGCTTTTGAAACCAAATGGCAAGTCAAGATTTCTGATTCACCACAAGGGTGAAGAGCATACTCTCCTATTACCAAAAGACTCCAATCACAAGTTTTATGTGCCTATGAAAAATGCTATGGTATGAGAGAATGTAGACAAGAAATAGAAGTTCTCCACAAAGCTCCAAAGAAACCTGTTAGAAAACCTGCAACATAACAATATTCAAAAATGAGGATTGAGGGGGAAAGCTCTCTCCCTTTTAAAGATGTACGGACGGTAGAGATCAAGATGAAGATGGTGGATGATCAACGGTGGAATTTGAAAATAGGAGTGATCCATGTGCACACACAAATCAACCAATAGAATATAAGTTGACTTGTCACATAAGACAAAAGTCTCACAAGCCTTTTCTTTTAATTGTAAAATAGAAAAAGGACTTTATGTGTGCACTTTAAGTGGGTTAGAAGAATGGGGTCTTTTATTTAATTAAAAGGGGACATGTTCTTTTAATCAAATAATGAACTTAGGATAGCATAGTCAAACTATAGGTTATAATCAAATAAATTGATTATTAGCAATTTGGCTTAGGTAAGTGATTAAATTAATTTAGCCAAAATGCTGAGAAGGGGGCTAATAGTCTAGATGACCATTTTTAGGTGATTACAACTATTAGGTGTGACCCTATTAGAGGATTTAATCACCCTATTAGGAGTGGCCTTGTTAGAGGTCTTTAAACACTTCAATTTAGAAATGCCACCTTGTTAGAGGATTTGGCAAATAGTTGTTAGGCTAACTTTTTTAAGAGATTTAGTTCACTGCTACAATGGTTAGAGAGTAATAATGAAATGACCTGATTGTTGATGTAACTATATTGTTGATTTCAGATCTCAGATCTGGCTTGAATACTTGATCCTTCATGATCAAATTAATGTTTACAGCCCAACAAGGCTATGCTACTTATCTTTCCCATTCACTTCCTCTAAGAATCTTCTTATCTTCCCAATGTTCTCTCTTATCTCCAATCCTCAACTTGACCTTATACTTATATCATATACATTGTCAAGTCAACTTGAATACAACTTACAATAATAATTCTTCATCTCTTCAATTGGCTAGAACCAACAAATAAATCTATTAAACTTAAGACATCAAGACAAGAAAATCTTTTGTTAGTTGATCTTGCTTGATAGTAACTAACTTTTGAAATGATTTTCCTATCTCTTTGACATCTCTTGCTCTCTTCATCCTGATGATGGATCACTTGGTGTGATTCGAAACGTTGATGGTAAAAATCTTTACACAATCAAATCCAGAAATATATCAGTTTAAATGATTTTCCTATGTTAGCGGAGTGAACTCGGTTAACACTACAACTTTGTAAACTTCCTTTGGCAACTGAGTGAGCTCAATTAACATTGGTTCCATCCAACTTTTTCTTTGTTAATTGAGTGATCTTAGTTAACACTAAAATTTTGCAATTTCTTCTTAGCTACCTGAGTGAACTCGGTAGACACTATCTTCTAAACTTGGCAAACACTAGAATGCTTGAAAAACACAGGAAACTATCTTCATCACCCGAGTGAGCTTGGCATACACTGACTAGCAAAGATATGACATTTTTTGTAACATCAAAGACAATATACAATTGATCAATTATTTTCAACAACCCTATATAGCTCAGAAAAACCACCTAGGAACCAACAACCCAAATATTTTCACTCTTTTGGAGTAAGCTCTATTAGGAACCAGCTTTGTTAAAGGTTACATGCACATTGTTAAGGTGACCTTGTTAGAGGATTTACACCAAAGATCATCTTGAACTTATCACTCCTTGACCTTTCTAAAGAGTGTTCTACTCTAAAGGACTTACAAACATTACTATTGAATGTTACAATATAGGATTTGAAAATACTATTAGGTCCACTTGGTTAAGATGTTTTTATGCTATGATGGCAAGAAAGTAGTAGGAAAATAACCTGTTAGGTTTTAGCACTACACCTTACTTATTTTGATCTCTTCTTTTCTCAATCTATTTCTTTTGAACCTGTTCTAGTTTATTCTCACACTTAGCACTTCTGCACTTCCACCTTAAACTTTGTGCTTCATTTCAAATTGATAAATCTCCTTTATTAGATATCCTTTGAATTATTGTAGCCATTGATGTCTTAACTAACTTCATCCTTATCCTTGAAACTTCTAGAATATTATTAATTTCATCAAAACTTCACCTCAGATTAAATCTTTTCTAAACTTGTTCTTTATGTTCAAGCTCTATGAACATTACAACTCACTCAATAAATACTATAATTAGTTAACACTAAACTTTATTGGTTAACACTATGTTCCTTCACTTCTTTATCAGTTGTTTAGTGACAATTATAGTAGCTCAGTTAATACTATATTCTTTTATTCACTGACCAAACTATATTTCTTATACATCTATATTGAAATCATGTAAAGCAATCAAACTAACATTATAGTGTCATCTTTTAACTCATTCAATTTCCCATTGAATACCTAGTCTTATCAACACTTACAATATCATACTTTCTTCAAATCTTCTTCATCAATCAAATGATATGGAACTCTACTGAATTAGCATAATGTCTAACCAATTAATAATTGGCATCAATGACAACATAACAAATGATATGACTCTTACATATACATTATAAACATTATTAGTTGGGGCATCAGTTGGGGCTAACATCTAAATCATCAAAAATTCTTGGTTGTGTATGTTTAGCCTATCATCATTTCTTGTAGTTACAAATTTTTTATTCCCATCATTGTCACATGACAAGGTAGAGACATCATGTTCTTTCTAGAAATATTTATACCAATGCTCTATTTTTTCCCTTCTTCTAAAATCATGTTCCCTCTCCACATTTTGTATGCCTTTGGGCATGATTAATTATATCTTCATATTCATCAATAGGATTTGTGAAAAGTGTCTCATCCATTTATAGCAAGCACAGATCATCTACTAGAGACCAAAAACATTTTTGTGTTTTTACATGGTGCATCATGAAGGTTAAATGTTCTTTCTCTTTCAATATCTACATCATTCTTCTAATAAAGTTTATCCATATTTGATGTATTATAGAGATAAATAAATCCATATTTTTGTGCAATACCTCTATGTTGACACTCATATCTCTGTTCCACCATTAAGTTCTTCAATAACCTCTTTAGAAAAGATTGTGAACTATTGATATAATTATAATGTTGTTTTGTGAGGGTTATTGATTACATTTTCCAAGTGTTTCTTTTTTTATTTCATTTTGATGGGTATTCATTTGATAAAAAGTGTTTCATATTAGGCCACTTTGTATGTGGTCCACTTAGAGTGAAGAACAGAGTGGGTGATCCTATTTGGATGATCATGTTTATTAACTCTAGACAATACTTGTTGTATTGTGGTCTTTTACCTTTGTTGAAGATCCAAATTGCATGAGCTTCTCAACGAGGTTTGGTTCTAGGAAATTTTTTTAGATGCATATATGGATTTTCAATAGTGAATAGCATGTCTTTTTCTTCATTTTTCCTAGCTAATTTAACTACAAGGCCTTGGGTGCAATGGTGCAATATGACATTGAAGACAAAATATCAAAACTAAGAGCATTGTGTAAAATATTAGTCATGGAACCTCATCATGTTTAATGCAAACTCATGGGTTTTCACTTCTCAAAGACATCGTTACATTTTTGTGTGGATTTAGTTGGGAAGAGAGTGTAAAATTCCATATCAAAGAAATTCTCAATATTGTATTCATTTATTGGAGAGGAATCTATTTTAGGCTATTTGTCATTTTTTTTCTTTTTTGTCCTTGGGTTATAATGTTTTCTTAATAATATATAGCTCATCAAATCTATTTGGAAATTTAGACATAAATGATAATGTAAAGTACTTTTTATTTTCTTTTGGATCTTCCATGTCCATCTCATTATTTTGCATGACCATGTCTTCATTTGTTTAAATGCTTATTAAGCATGCTCGAAACACCTCTTATTATTTTGGGTACTTTTGCTAAACAAGAAGTGTCTATGGTAATATTACTATAGTATGTGTCATTCTATACCTTGCATTTCAATGAATCTTAAATGTATCTTCTACTCACATAATAGTCATAGTGATGTCGATGTGAATATAATCTTTGAAATGAGATCACCTAGTTCTTTTCAATGTTCTTTATGTGTTGTGTGAAGCTTATTGTGTGACCACTATAGCCATATTTTCCTCCAAAAGTGTGGATAACTTGAAATACTAGGTTCACTCTAGCAATGAGTGTTTCTTCAACTTGGGTCTTGTTTTTTAGCACAACGGACTATTATCCTAGATCCTTAATGTTGGGTGATGAGAAAAATGTTTACCTTTCTCATTAGAGAATCTTTTGCAAGAAGGACTAGAATTGTATGATAAAAGGAGCTTGTCTAAATAGCATTCCCTACATAATATTTGTGTCTCAAAATTGGATAGTACGTCTATTCATTGTCTAAATCTTTTTAAATATTTTATGAAGTTATCATTTTGTTGAACATTGCATATCTTGTTTGTGTTTTCTTTTGGGTACATTCATTTTCACATGTCTATTTCACTAAATTTTGAGAATTCTTTTGTGTGTTTATTTCCTCTTTATGGTGAATCATAATAGTGTTGACATGGTATACAATTTTGTAGTATTTGGGTTCTTTATTAGAGTAGTTTTGTAGAAAAAACATGTAAATAATAATAGTTTAGCATCAAGGAAACATGTTATGTTTATAGAAATATAATCCTCATTTGTAAAAGTATTAAAAACATATCCAAAAGTAGATTCTACATACATATAGGAAAACAAGAATCATAATAGAGTTCTTTTAATTTTAAGAGACTATTATTTAAACTTTTTAGATAGTAAAAAATAAAGAAACAAATCTAAATTTTTATAAATAAAATAATAAATTGGTTATCTACACTAAATTTCTATAAGGAAAATAATAAAATTGGGAAAGTTATAAGATGTTAATTAAATTTAGGATTAGTAGTAAGCATTTAAAATTTTGCATTTTTTTGGTTAAAATGCCATTTAGATGATCAAATCGGAAGCCAAACCAACTTTAGATTTCTAATTGATGATGGTTCAAAAGTGGGGGTAATTTTCTAATTTATTTATGAATAATGATTTTTTAATGTGTAAAAATTATCTTTCTGAAATAGATCTAACACCTATTTCAACATTCTACTCTTCTAGTAAGTTATCAATCAACAAAATTTGAACATAAAATTTATAGAAATATATAATTTTTGATATTAAAAGAAACCAAAATAGGGCGGTTGGCCTAGAGAGAAGAACAAGAGGCATGGCCTCTTATAGTAGACCAATAGTGGGAGGAAAACTAGCACAAAGGCACCTCAAATAATACCCTTCTTCAACATAAAAAATAATAATCACCTAACAAACAAAGCCATCTAAAAACTAAACAAATAGCTAGAACAAAATAGCAGGACTAGAGAGAACCCATGAACATAAAGTTATGGTCAGGTAAGGCTGTGGTAATGGTTCACACTATTTGGTCAAGTTTGACACTAAAATAGATATTTTTAACAAAAACTTGATTTTCAAATGCATATTACTAAAAACCAGTAAAGAATTTGATGATGATGTAAACTAGTGATTTTTAGCATTTTCTATTTAATTTCTAACAATATTTTTAAATTTTGTTAATAATTTTATTGAAGTCCATTTTTTTATCTCCTCTAAGAAGTGGTTTATACAAAAAATGATATTTTCAAAAAGTGATGGGTGTTTTGATCAATATAACTTTTTCTAAAAATACGATAATTAAAAAAAAATTCAAGGCTAGAATAGTAACATCAATAACTAGCAAATTTTATTGGTTTTGTTCAATTTTGTTAGAAATTATATGTGTTAGTTAGTGACAAAGTGACACTAACGATAATTTAGACATAAGTTACTTTTGATCAATATAACTTGATTTGTATATATCGAAATGCAATTTTTCTTGACTTGTTAGAAAGATAATACACATAGCTATGATGATCATATTTTTTTAAAAAAATATTCTTTACTTTTATATTTTTCCCAAGGCTTCAAATGGAGATTTCTCAAATGATAAAAAAAACTATATTTAATAAAATTAAAAATAAAATATCACAATAAATACAATATATGCCAAAAAATATATATTCATTGGAAAGCTTATTGAAAGGACAACACCTTTCCAAACTTAGTTTCAAAGTTTAAACTTATTTGGCCCTTATTTGAGCGATCAAAAGAGGAGAATTTGACAAAAAATGAAAATAAATTGAGAACTTTCCTTTTTTAGACACTTTGTGTGCAGACGATTTCATTCAAAGCCCATTTATGGGTCTTCACCCAAAGAATCTTCGAATGAAGCCTCTGAGGAATCTTACCACATTTTTGGAGGGACTTCATTTGAAGGCCCCCAGGTTGTTTCCCAGCTCCCAAGAAAGGCCATGTGGGAAGCCCAAAGGGCTTCATTTGAAGCCTCCTGTGTAACCATGGGGCTTCATTTGACTACCGCTTTAGGTGCTAGGGGCTTTGTTTGAAACCTCTTGGTGGCTTTGGGTACTAAGGGGCTTTTTTTGAAGCCTCTAGGCTACTGTTTTGGGTGCTAAAGGGCTTCAAACAAAGCCCCTAGGCTATTGTTTTGGGTGTTAAGGGGCTTCACTTGAAGCCCCTTGTCAGCCCAATATAAAAATTTAAATAAAAAATTGTTTGATATAAAAAACAAGTTTTCCTTCATTTTTTAAATCAATACACAAAAATCTTATAAGGAATTCATTTTTTTTGAAGAATAAGGAAGGCTAGAGACAATTTGAAATATTTTGATAGTTTTTTGAACACCAACTTGACAATTCAAAATATTTTGATAATTTTTTGAAAATCAAAGATGGGACAACAGCATGGAAGACAAACTAAATCTACAAGAAAAAGATCAAATGATGTAGAAAAGAGAAAATGTGAGAAAACTTTAGCAAATTATCACAAAAAAGAGAAGGTATGTACATGTGTAAATTAATAAAGACATGAATATTTTCAATTTTATAATTAATTTTCTAAATTTATTCATTTATATGCATGTAGGTCTTAACAAACAATCACAAGATGAGAAAATACATGTTGAAGAAGATTTGAGTCATGACAATCTAGGACATGATAATTTAGGACATGAATCAATGGAACTTGGAGAAGGGTCAGGATTAGTTTCCCAAATTGGTATGGATGAATGCATAAGACTAGCCATAAGTGTAAAGAAAAATATCAGTCATAGAAATTTACATCATTTACTTACAATGGATGTGGATAAATTTAAATTACTTGCTGATATTAAATCGTTAAGTCCTTCCCAAAAAAGAGATTTGAATAAGATAGTAAAATATATAGCAAGTAAATTTGATATTTTGTAAACACTTGAAAAAAATCAAGTACTTGCTCATGTTATTTTATAGAAAAACTTGGAAGAGTCAAAAAAATTGCTAGGTGTAGACACAACATCAAAAAAGAGAAAATTTTCTAACATACAAAGTGATATTATTGAAAAGGTTAAGAACGGTTTTAGCTCTACAGGGAAGAAAAATTGAAGTAAAGATAAGAGCACTACAAGAAGAGTTATGTTGAAATCTATTCTTGGTAGTAGTATACCCCAAAATAGACAAATATCTTCAGTTTCATCACATATTGGTTTTAGTAGAAAAACCATATCAAAATATACTAAGAGGAGAATGGTTTGGGTGATAACACTTTGGAAGGAAATTGGGCAATTATGTGTAGAGCTCCTCATTGTATATGATTGATGATAGAATAAAATTTTTGGTAATATCATTTTGGAATGATAATACTCATCCTTCATCAAATACTAGAGATGTTCTCAAACATAAGGTTAGACTTAACCTTTATGAACATCATACAAACAACATGAAATGTATGTCTCATTTTGTAGTTCAAAACCTGTTATAAATTTGGGAAGACATTATTTGAAAGATTGAAGCCATATTATGTTAGAAGAAACAAAGTGTTTGAAACTTGTTGTTATCATATTAAGTTTGACCTCCAATATCAAGTTTATTAGAAATTTATAGAAGAAAGTTATAAATATGCCCCTCCTAGTAGATGAAGTGAGTTCATCTCATCTATTTTATGTGAAAAAATTGATGATCCTATTGATCAAATCAATATGACACATGTTCTAATTTAGCTCTTTTTTCTTTGAATAATGAAGATGTTGATGTCACAAAAATGATAACTTGCAAGGGTTGCACGTATATAACAAATGAAACTAAATCTAGGAAAGAATAAAAAAGATTAGACTATGTTGAGAGGAGAGGATTTTTGGAGCATTTATGGGAAAATTTAAAAGTTTGATACAACCATATATTTGTCATGCATTTTTTGCAAAGTGGAAAGAACAAAAATTTCAAACACTTAGAGATAACTTTCCACTTGGAACCATTTTATTAGTTGTTGACTTAACAGAAAACTATTCATTTGTTCATCAAAAGGCTATTTAATCAGGCTATTATTTTTCATATCAAGTTACTATTATGGTACAAGTGTGATATCATCATGCACAATTAGATTTGGATGGTATCCAAAGCATAGTTGAAGCACAAGTCATTGAAAAAGAATATCACTTCTACATAAGTGATGATAAAGAACATGATATTCATTATGTGGAACATTGTTTCAAGAATGTTTTTGCATATATCAAAGAAAGAGACATAAGTATTGATAAACATTATATTTTGTCAGATGGGAGTGCTGCACAATTCAAATCATCTCGACCATTTTATGCACTTTTTTGATATCATTGTGATAAAAACATACCACATGTATGGAGTTTCTTTGAAAGTAGTCATGGTAAAGGTGAACATGATGGTTCTGGAGTTTGTATCAAATGTGTTTTGTGAAAGTATCAAATGAATTATAATGGTTTTTGCATCAATGAGGTTGGTACATCATCAAGAGTGAGTCAAATAGTACCATGTAGAGTATTTTGGGAGATATCAAGTAGATGTACATGCATGTGTATATATATTTTCTCTTAAATCTAATTTAAGTTATACACATATGACATGTGAATACATATTTTTTTCTCTATTTTTTTTGTATGTGTCTTTAGGTGTGGATATAAAAACTATGCATGGTTGCAAGAGGGTAGACAAAACATGATCCTTACATTCTATTATGAGTACCAATCATCACAATTGGACATGGTACATGAGAGACTATTCATGTTTTTATTGTTATTGCATTGCTGAGAATTACAATGAATGCATCAATCAAGATTGTGGATATTTAGGTCTATGGACTTTGGTGCCACTTGTTGTTGCTGATATAGATAATAGAGATGAAGATAAAAACTTTGATAACATTCCTTTGATTTCTACTGATTATAACCATATATCTAGGCTAGTTGAAATTGCTAAGTAAATTTTTTAAAATAATAAATTTATATATATTAAAGTCACAATGAAATTTTAGAGCTCACAATATGATATTTACATTGTGGGTACAGACAAAGTCTTTGCAATTATTGTTGAGCCTAGAAATGTAGGAGTGAGTTACTATTTATTGTGTTGCACTATAGAAAGGATGAAGTTAACTGAACCTAAAGAAAGTGATGGAATGTTATTCCCTTCAAGTACGTGCATTAAATTAACTAAATTATGTGTGTTTATATTTAAATGATGAATTTATTTATTACATGTATGTAAATTTTATTATCTTTGAAATGCATGGTCTATAGGTTCAGTTGTTTTGGAGGGAACATATCTCAAGCAATACAAATTAGTGAAACATGGAATTCACTTTGTTGATTACCAACTTGATAATAAAGTGCTTCAATATAGTCAACATGTTATTGCTACGCCCATTTCTCTACATCCAATTAAACAAAAAGGTGGATGTTGGAAGTGGAGATTATATACTAAGGACCAAGAGATAATATTAATTATTCTCCATGAGCATGCCAAACCACTTGGAACCACTTGACATATTTCATATTCATAGCACTTGCTTAGATATTTCATATTTCCAGGACTTGCTACATTTAATAGTTCATATTTCTAGCTCACTTGCTTAGATATTTCATATTTTATATTTAACTTAATCCATTTCATGTACATGTATGTTCATTATATATGTGTAGATATGTGTACATGTGTTCATTTCTTGTAGCTTGCTAGGACTTATATTGAATACTTACGTGTTCATTTTATATGAAGTTTAGGAGTTTATTTATGTACATATACGTTTTCATCAATCATGTACATCTAACCATTAAATAAATACATATATAATCAATCTAGTCATAAATTTAACTATAGTGCCTACCCTAGTTTACATGTTTGCTATCATTGCCAAACTCTTTTAGGCCAATTTTATGCTTGATTATCAGTAGCATTATTTTGAGATTATCAGATATTGTTTTACATTCAATTTATTATATGATGAGATTACTTAGTACTCCATATTTCATGTATGCATGATGATTATCATATGTGTTTTCTTATGGATACTTACCAAATATTTCATGTGTATGGTGTGCGTGTTGGTTTTCTTTATGTATGGCATTTGTAGTGTGGTTAACGAAGGGAGTCGTAGTCACTTGCTAGTCAGGATCTACACGATGCACCACTTCCTACCATTGCTTGTTTATCTTAGAATATTATGTTGTACATGCATGGATTTTATGCAGGTTGCAAGTACCAGGTATTGACTTCCTTGAATTGCCAGGATGAGTGTACCCTATCACATTATCTCAATGGTAAGAGAGGGGAGATAAATTCTTAAGTCCAAATCCTAAACCTTTAAGCCATTTTTCCTAATTGAAGATTAGAACAAATATCTGAGTCGTGTACCCTCCGAAAGCATTAGATGATGTTAATTTGTGATTTTAACTCTTTTAGTTTATTTTTGTAGGTGTTTTACTATGATGGGTTTTCGTATTTTACTTTATGAGTCTTTGGTGAATTTTCTATTAATTAAGTCTAATTAAAAGATTAAATTAATGATTTAATTTAATAGAAATTATTATGACACTTTAATATTTAATTATATTTAATTAATTGAGAAATTAATTAAATAAGAAGAATTAAAATTGAAGATAAAAGTTATAAGATAAATTTAGAACGTGATAATATTTATTTAATTTAATAATAATATATTTAGAGTTCATTTTTAAATAAATGCTAAATATTATTGTTATTTAAGTTAATAAATATTTATCAAATTTAATGTTCGAAAATAAAATTTAAAAGTGGAAAAAAGTATTAATTATTAAAAAGTTTAAGATCGCATGAGTTTAAAATATGAGAAATTAATTAAAAAGATAAAACCAGTGAACTTAATAAAGATATTTTAATTTGCATAAAGTGTGCATGGGATTAAAATTAATAAATTAATTAACAGAGGAGTCAAGTGGAAAATGAAATAAATTTATTTAATAATTCATTTTAACGTGCATGAGAAGAGATATAGGAAGATTAATAAAAGTTACTATTGAGTTAAGGGTTGTGAGCAAATAGTTCTCTCGAGTGAACGGACAATCAATGCTCCGATTTAAGGAGAGGGCTCTTTATCACAATTAGAGGGTTCATTTTTGAGGGAGGAATTTTTGGACGCAAATTTTGGGAAGAAAAATTGGAAGTGAATTTTGGAAGGGAATTTTGAGAAAAGTTTTGGAGAGATAGATTTCTAGATAGAAGTGAATTCTCCCACAATCTTCGGGTGGTTGTGTATTAGCATTAGGTTCAGGTAGGGTCTTGTGTTTTGATCACTAAATGAATTATGTAATTCAATATGTTTTGTCTACTTTGTGCTTGTAGAAAATTGTTTTCTCAAATTTTGTTGCATGAATCTTGCCACCCTTCATTCTGAATCTTTTGCCATTCGATTTCATTTGTAAATCTAGATTGAAAAATTAATTAGAAAACCTCGTTCAACAATTGAAAGAAATTAGAATTAAATCGAGATTTGGGTATTAAATATATTGGGAGGAGATTTTTACCCCACCCCATCCCCACTACCCTATGCCAGTGGCAGCCATACCCATTGTCGCAAGTACAATGACAGCCATCGCAGGCCCTACAATAAAGGGTAGGTCGTACAGCCTTTTTAATTAAGCCAGCGGCTTATTATATGCATTGTGTAAAGTTTTATTTAATTTTGTTTTTTAATTATTAATTTTATTAATAATGTTTGTTGATAAGATTATATATATATATTATTAATATTTATTAATAAGTTTAATAATATTGTTAATTTTTATTATAATTAATAATTAATAATATTGTAATATTACTTGTATTACTTAATAACATTAGCAATTTTTATTATTATTTATTAATTTAAAAATTAATGCATAGATAATTTTTAATTAGTTTTATGATTTATTAATTAATTAAATTAAATTAAGATTAAGATTAAAATTGGTTAATAATTGGAGTAATCTAATAAATTATTAATCAATTTAAATAAATGGGATTTAATTGAGGTCAAATTGAAAGGGGAGTATTTAATGAAAGTGAATTCATTTTATTATGATAATAATTTTAATAAATCAGAATTAATTCATTGAGAGATCATTAGTTATAATCTTAATGATTTAAGAAATTCAAACATTTACCCATAGAGTATTTTAAGGAAATTGATTTCAAAAAATTATTATAGGGGTAAATGATGAATTGTATCTACCTGAAACATACATTAAACTGGAAACTGGAACCTTACATTTAATTAAGCTATATGTTTTCAAATCAAACCAAATTGTGAGATTATGATGTTTTCTATGTACTGTCTATGTTTTGGGGTTTCGGGTTGTCTTAGTATTGACCAATCTTAGGTTGTTGCCAAAGGCTTGGGGATTATGTGATTGTGATGACATGTTGATTTGATCCCGATCTTGTCATCCCAACCATGGTAATGTGATTAAGTATGCTCTATGTTATGGTTGTATTTACTATTGCTATTGCTTTCCAGTCTTCTTGTGTGAAGCTAAGGTGTATGTATATGAGATACCTAACTTAACCATTTTTTAGTCATTGATCAGTTATGTTTGATTTTCTTTCCAATCGCTTTGAGAGGATTGGGGTGTGTTGAATGATTTATTCTTGATGATGTCATGTTGTGACATGTTTGACTTGACCATTTTGGAGTCTTGGATTAGTATTGTTTTGGGATGTTTTTTGGTTGCTCATTGAGAATCGATGGATATTATGATTTATCATTTGATGCTTTCAGTTGCTCGTGGAGAACTGATGTGATTATTATGGATTATCTTCTAATGTTCTCTAGTCACTTGTATAAGACTGAGGTGGTTTTACTATGATTATTGATTTGTGCTTTTATTGAGCCTAGGGTAGGTTATCTATATGTAGTGTTGGGAAGTGGCTTGCAATGGGGGACAAAGGCCCTAAGTGGCTCTAGGGATAACCCATTGTAAGTTGTTTAATAAGTGATAATATTACATTAAATACTAACTTAAATGAACCTAATAAGAGTTAATTGTATGTTCTCACCCATGTCTTGAGTGCTAGTATAGACTAGGATGGGAGTAGAAAGAACACTTGGTTATGACCTTGCATTCCATAGTATGCCTTGTCAGTACAAGAGGATACTAGTGGCTGTATGGGGATCACTAGGGACCTTGGAGTCCTAAGCTAACTACCAAGGTAACTTCTACATGATTCATGTAATGACACTCGCTCACTTACATAGTAGGTTTCCTACGTGCCTTATGTGCCTCTGGGTCTAGATGTCAATCTATGTTGGAACCTTTGAGTTAGTATACTTTTAGGATTTCCTGAACTTAGAGAGTATTTGTGTTATGTGATTGGATATCCTATTTGGGACTTGAGACTATCTCCTCAGCACGGTCGGAGTAGGCCATTTAGGTTCCATGTGGTCGAGTGGTAGTGTTTTTTACTCTTACCATTGAGATCCATTGGTAGTCACCGTGGCTAGAGCTTCTTGGGATGCTTGTTTATCATGATTAGGTGATGTTATTTACTGATGCATTTTCTCATATTGATGATTAGTATGTGATAGGTGATGTTATATGGTTGTAGGGTCATCTTATGTTGTATTCTTGTATGTTAGATTTCTTTATGATTATGTTGTAGTATGTTTAGTAGTGACATCCCTATTACTATAGTACCGATGATCTAATATGTGACTTGGGATGTTACATGCGAGGGATGGCTAGGGCCCATGATGGTTTTATGATGCTATTGACAGTTGGGAGGAACCATGCACTTAGTTAGTTATGTTTTATGATGGATAGTTGTATTTCATGTTGGATGTTTATATCTTTTATGATGGATAAATGTATCATGTATGGTGGATGGTTTCTTTTATTTTACTATACTTTGTATCATGGATTCGAGGAGGATGATGTATCTTCATTTCTATTTTTACATATGTATATTCTTTTAGCCATTCATACCCCGTGACATGTACAGTGGATGATTGAGCATTCTAAATTAATTTTCCAAGAGGCATTTAGAACAAATGTATATTATGGACTCTGGACTTTCTATTATTCTTTCATGTGGATGTGGTAGTTGTTAGAATTAGAATTAATTAAATTTAAATGTGATTCAATGTCATGGGATCCTTAAGGAATGTAACTTGTTACGTATGCTTTTAGTTGATTGTATGTTATTGCTTCCGCTACTATGTGTTTGATGTGTATGATTATTTTTCTTATTTTAAAATTTAAAAAAAATGTTTGGCAAACTTATTAAAACATTAGGTTAATTCTTTTGGATCCCTTGGTGAGGCATTAAATTAAGCATTCACGTACATGTCTAACCATAAACTAAATACATGTATATCACATGGACCATAAACTAGAAATATATATTCACAATTAAATAAATTTCAAACCAATCACATGTTTAATAAAAAATGAATCATAAACACACATGTGCAATGATCAATATGTGTATATATATGTCAAATCATAGATGTATATGCCTTGATTAGATCAATGATAAAGTAAACACGTGCATGTGTCCTAAGCTAGAGAGTCATCTAGATGCATACGAACAGAGCGACCCTCTACTCGAGACTCATGAGGATCATGTGTCTATAGAGTATCAACTAAGCCCTGCAAATTAAAATATAACAATGCATTAGACATGTATAGGTCTGTATATATGTACATGGTTTATAGTTTCAAATATTTACACATGTTTAAATTTAAATGCATTGATACAAGCGCACATGTATCTAGTAAATTCCAAATTAATTTAAATTTCTATTTAAAAATTACTTGAGCACAACTGGGTATCACATCCATCATATTTGTACCCCCATTAGTAGTAGGTGTCACATTGACAACATCTCTCCTCCCACTATGATCAGAGCCCACACTCAAAGAAGCATGCTTTGCTACTTGTGCCTACAAAAATATAATTCATTTGGAAATATGAGTACATAATTATATACTTGTGAATAGAAATTTGTTATTGTAAAAATGAAACTTAAAAAAGGTGTACCTGAGCCCAAGGAGCAAGAGGGTCATCAATGATACATACTAAGGTATCATCAATAGAAACTTCATCTCCAATAGTCTCAATCCCTTGAAATAGCGGGGAGTACAAAGGAATAACAAGCTAGGATGGAAGTGGTGTAGAGTTAGTAGACTGAAATAGCATGTCCATGTATGATCCTATCTTAGTGGGAATATGAATCTGACTCAAATCTTGTAACTATTGATTAAGCATATCAAGTCCATAAATAGAAATAGAAATACCTTGACCAACTCCTAAGGCCCCCTCAAATGGAGCTACAATAGACTATTATGCTAAGTGTTGAGTTGAGTGTTGAGCTAAGTGTTGAGCACTAGACTGTTGAGTGCTAGAGTGTTGTGTAGAGTATTCAATGCCAAAGTCTTGTGCAAAGTGATGTGTACTCTAGTGTGCATGACCTAATGGCATGTCATGGGATGCTCAAAATATAGGCCTATGTAAAATCATCTCTATGACACTATGTAAAGGCATCCCCTATGTATTTGTGATGTATGAATATGCCTATAAAAGATCATCTAGAAGATACAAGGCCATCTCCATATGACTTTTCTCTCTTACGAGGCCACCCATATCTCCTGGGGTAGGAATATGTACAACTCTAAAGATCTCATCAGTAGTTAATTAGTACTTGATGATGCCTCAAAAGATGATCTGCATTGACTAGGTCTTCTCAAAAGATATCTGGCCAAAGTGTCAAATGTAATCCTCCTAGCAATAGATGCAATGTGTCCTATTTTATGAATTACTTCCCTCTAAGAAGCAATGACAACTCTATCTATAGTAGCAACCATCACTGGAGTCACTATTGGGATCCTAGATCCCACTAATGCACAATGTTGAGGAACAACATGAGTCAACTCATGATATGCATCACAATCACAAACTTTGCCATGTCCCTAACCATAATATCTTGGAATATCTAAATAGTTGGCGTGGTGCCCCAAACAGAACTTTGCGTACAACTACTAGGCAAAATATAATGGAATTCGATCATTATTAGAATAATGACCATGTGCTACTAGGAATCGAGGGTATATCATACAAGCAATACATGGCACAATACATCTAGTAACTTAATATGCCTTGACCTTGGTCTTCCCCTCATAAAATGGGAAGACCTCTCATTTGATAATCTTTGTAGAAACTAGGCTTTGAACCTAGTCTAATGATATACCAACTGAGATCTCTGCTCTAAGCTCAACAAAATTTTTATCTACAAACTGTGAGGTAAATGTAGTATGTGATCTAAGTCTATCAGTAAGCTCCTCAAGACTAGTCAAAATCTACTGACATATACCTATATATAGATGATCTTGAGATCTCTCAATAGCTGATCTCAGTCTAGCAGTCTCTGTAGTAAAAAATTGGAATATAGTCATCATATCAAGAATGCAAATGTGGATAGATGATACATCAACAAGTGGTCCCTATCCTTGAGCTTGAGGTTGTTCGTGTCCTTGAGCCTGAGCCTGAGCCTATCCCTGTCCCTATTCCTGTCCCTATCCCTGATCATGTTCTTATCCCTAACCCTCTCCTTATCCTTGATCTTGAGGCTAAGGTTAATCATAGGATGCCATCTACGGGTATGACATCCAAACTAAATGTTAACTTAATATTACAATAACATTAGAAGTTAATAAGGGGATGCCATGTAATTATAAGAGCACGCATTCTCATAAGGGGTCGTGATAGGTTCTATCATTACTCTAAGGTCATAAGGGGTCCTATTAAGTCTTATTTAAGTATTTCTAAGGTCTTAAGTCTTATAAGTATTTCTAAGTCTTAAGAGGTCATGTATAAAGTGAGAAGAGAGAGAAAGTAAGAAGAGGATAGAGAGAGTGAGAGTTGAAGGAAAGAGAAAGTGAGAAGAGAGAGAAAGTAAGAAGAGGGAGAGAGTGTGAGGAGAGAGAGAAAGTGTGAGGAGAGAGAAAGTCATGAGGGAGAAAGTAAGGAGAGAGAAGTGAGAGGAGAGAGAAAGAAGAGACAAAAAGTAAGAAGAGGGAGAGAGTGTGAGGAGAGAGAGTGAGGAGTAAGGAGAGAGAAGTGAGAGGAGAGAGAGTTCAAGGATATAGAAAGTATGAGGAGAGAGAAAGTGGAGAGAGAGTTGAAGGAGAGAGAAAGTAAGAAGAAGAGAAAGAGAGAGGAGAGAGAAAGTAAGAAGAGGGTGAGAGTGTGAGGAGAGAGAAAGTGAGAAGAGAGAGAAAGTAAGAAGAGAGAGAGAGTGTGTGAGGAGAGAGAGAAAGTGAGATGAGAGAGTGAGGAGAGAGAAAGTGAAAAGAGAGAGAGGAGACAGTGTGTGTGAGGAGAGAGAGAAAGTAAGAAGAGGGAGAGTGTGAGGAGAGAGAAAGTAAGGAGAGAGAAGTGAGAGGAGAAAGAGAGAGTTCAAGGAAAGAGAAAGTGTGAGGAGAGAGAAAGTGAGAAGATAGAGAGAGAGAAAGTAAGAAGAGGGAGAGTGTGAGGAGAGAGAGAAAGTGAGATGAGAGAGTGAGGAGAGAGAAAGTATGAGGAGAGAGAAATTGTGAGGAGAGAGAAAGTGATGAGAGGGAGAAAGTAAGGAAAGAGAAGTGAGGAGAGAGAGAGAGAGAGAGTTTAAGGAGAGAGAAAGTGAGAAGAGAGAGAGAGAGTTTTTCTAGATATTGAAGGTGATTTTTAATTTTTTATTCATCTAGAGTTTTAAATCATTATTGGTTTTCTACATCTAATTCTATTGTTGGTTTACTACATCTAATCATATTTTTTTGTTTTTATTGTTTATCCACCCAGCTTATATATAAACTAAACATATTATTTCTTCCATTGACTACAATTTAAACAATATTTTCTAACATTTAAACTAAAAGACAACATATAGACATAAAATTAATTATTATATACTAAAAATAACAAAATGTCCATAAAAAACTAAATATTCATAAAAAGCCGCTAATAATTCATCAAAATCAACTAAATATTCATTAAAAATAACTAAATAATCATTAAAAATATAAAATGAACATACTTGGTACATTGAATGCTCAAAGGAGGTTGAAAACGGTAACCTAGAATGATGATGCAACTAAAGCCATCACAAAGTTTGCTCCAAGCCCTACTGCAAAATTGTCACCATAATAATAAAAGGTAAAATGGTAAAATGAATTTTAAAAAGTCATTTTGGTGCAGTATTTAGGGATTAAAATAACTTCAATCGAAGCCTTATGGGCTTTGCATGAAGCCATATAGGATTTGAAAGAAGCCCTAGGCTTCGTTTGAAGCCCTAGTAGGCCCGTGGGGGACTCAAGATTTGAGTGAAGCCTATGACTTCCATCAAAGCCATGTCCACATGGCTTCAAGAAAAGCCATGTGGAGGCTTCGATGGAAGCTAAGGCTTCATTCGAAGACCCTTAAAATATTTTTTGTCCACTTTTCGTTTGATTCGTTCATGATGAAAATTGAGAACTAGTTGTATGGCCTTACCTAGATAATAACACCTGTAACATTGAGGAACCTACAAAAATGGATGGAGCTTCTCTTATCTCCACCATTTTTTCCTTTTCATTTTCTTGCTTGAGGATCTTGAGGGTGGTAGCCAAAGAGTGCATCGCCTTGATAGAGGATTTGGCAAGGGAGGTGAAGTTCTCATACAACTCAAAGATCATCCCATTTATCCTGTCAAATTTCTTTCTAAGGCTAGTTAGATCTTCATCCAATGGTCCACAATCTTGATCTTTGACATTATCATGTGTAGAGAGATAGTTAGGGGTCCTCAATAATTTTCTTATGAGTGGTGGTGGGTTTACAAGGAGAGGAGGTGGAGGTTTCCTTAGTTGCTTGGGTGAGGGGGGGAGGCGGTTGTCATGGGGAAGGTACCCAAAAAACCCTTGAAACCCTTACTGATGGTGAGTTCCACCATATCCATTTTGAATTTGATCAAAACGTGGGTAAAATCCTTTCTCATGATAGTTACATCAACCTCTGGGGTAGTTCTACCTCTCTTTGATTATAACACATCCTTATCATCTTCAGGATAATTCCTCACCACCTTCTATTCTATTTAGCATTACTCCCCTTCCTCTCCTCACTTTCCTTGGACTTAGAGTCTAGCTCTTCTTCCTCCAAATTAAAATTCATGTCAACCATTTCTTTCCTCCTAGGGTTGGAGAAAATTCTATGGGAGGACCTATTCTTGTATAGGAGCACCTAAGCTACAAGAAGTCAATAGGAAACATCATGATATTTTTCTAAGTCCAAAGGTTGGAAATAATGTAAAAGTTCATTTCATATCTATGGAAGTACATTTGGAATCTTCATAAATATCTTAATGTAACATTTTGGCCTTGTAATAGTTGTAACTATCAAAATAGAGAACAAAAAATGGTTTATAAGTGTTGGTGTAAATAAGTATTTACTTATTACACTTTACTTAAGTTTACTTAGGTTAATGCATTATTTTATTATTTCTTAGGTGAGACACTTAGGAGTTTGCATACTCTTATGAGTTGTCATGTTGGAAACACTTGAGTAAGCAACTCTAATTCAGCACATGGTGTCTACAACACTGGAGTTTGCATAATTAACTAAGTTTTCATGTAGATAACACAATTATTCGCACTCCTATTTTAGCACATGGTGTCTACAACATAATTTTGTGTGCTACACCTTTGTAGGCTTATCCTCTTATCATCACACTTACTCTTGTGCTTAATGGAGGATAACCCACACCTAGTGTACATGTGCCTATTTGTATGACTTATCATGTTGCTAACTCCTAGGAATTCTAGATGTATCATAGAGGCTTTTATATTCAGGATCTCCTAGTGTACAATTGTATCAATTCAAGATCGGTCAATTACATTGAATGAATATCATATCATCATTCTAATCATACTCTTTTGGTCTACTGTTGTGCTTGTGCTTGAGTTCCTTGGTCTTTGGTGAATTTTTCCCTAAGGCAAATTCTTACATGGTAGTAGAGCTATACCAAATTCTTACAAGAAGCCTAGTAATAGTTGTGTCTAAGGCAGTGGTGAAGAGCTAGAGGAGTATTTTGGAAGGATTGATCAGATAATCCTATAACTATCATTTTTTAATATAGATCATTGTGAAATGACTAATCCACATGAATAAAGGAAGAGCACCACTCAGGAATCAAATAGTAATTTATTTTGTTAAACAATAAATGAGAATTCTAATGCTCTAAAAATTGAAGTTGAAAATTATTATTTGGAAGACATGTTATTTACTTTTTCTTAGTATTTTTCTATGTAATGGATTCGTTCAAACTAGAAATAAAGATGGGATTAAAGAGAAATGAGGTAAATCTCATTTGATTCTATTTTTGACCTTGGTTATGAACTATATATAGAGAATTAATGAATTTTCATTAAACTATCTTAGAACCCTCAATCATAGACCTATGCATAAGAGTTTGTTAATAACTTCATTCCCAACCTTCTAAAATTATAAAACTAGGAAATCCTAAAGTCCACTCAAGATATTTTAAGATAAATTTGGTTTTTTGTTGAAATATATTGACATGTTTGATTGGGATGATGCCTTAGAGGGAAAACTTAGAAAATCTATTTGTTCATTTGAAAATACACGTTGGTCACTATTCAAAGGGAATAACTCAAAATTTCATTGATGGATTTCCTTCAATTTTGGATATGTTTTATTAAACCTAATTATATGTACATCCATACCCAAAAATTTTCAAGACTAATTTTTGGTACAAAAGTTATTGATCAAAAAGTACAAGTCTATCAAAATTGTCAATGACAATCACAAGAATAAAATAGTCTAACTTTTGGATCAAACCATATACGTAACATGTCATTGTTATTAAACATGTACAATAGAGAATAATTGGTAAATTATGTGTAATGTTTAATGTTTGAAGATACTGGTTATATGGAGTTTCTATTTTAGGTATCTAGAATTGAATACTAATGAGGTTATGTTGCAAGTTAAGTGAAGACCTATTTGACTCAAAGATGCATGTTGGGAACAGGATATAGACAATGGGAATAATTTAGAATTGTGTGTAGGGTAATATGAAGCCTAATGCACATCTTTCTTTCATGATAATTATAATGATCATTTAATACTAACAATTTTGTGTGCTAACAGACCAAGTATGTGAGTGGATGATATTTATAGACCTATTGGAAGAAGGTTAAGGTAGGGATAACTTAAGGGATATTTTCTAAGTGCTAATATTTTGTGATCACTCTTAGATTAATCATAAATATTTGATAAGTGGATGAATGACCTATAATATTACATGAAGGTATTTTTTTATAGAGATTTGGTGAATTCGTTGTAACCTTGGATATTTATCTTTTTATATGCCTTAAATCTAAGAATTGAGTGTACCAAAAAAAAAATGGAAGTTTTGTATATTATTTATGCCTCTAATAAGTTGAATACATGATGCATTCAATGTTAGATCAATAGGATGATATATATTTGGTTAAGTCTCATGATGCTCTACATCAAATTGGTGTCAAAGCTTGGTAAAAGATTTGGATTGAGAAAATGAAGATGGTTATGTGGATTTTTTTGTTGACTAGCTTTATGGTTGAGAGTGCATGTCTACTAGCTACAAATGGGTAGACGTGGAGGTATGCCAGAAGGGACATAGGAAAAGGTCCAATGTTGGAAGATATTTTCTAGTTGGTCATCGAAATCCCTGGGGTGAGAGGCAAGGAAATAACTCTTAGGTGAGGAGCAAGTTGTTGGTAAGTGGAGAAACATTGTAGGGTGGACTTGAGTTTGGAGCAACACCTTGGAAGTAGCCTATGAACTCCATTGATAGGATTCTAATTAAAGACATGTTCTAATAGAGGCATCATAGTAGAATAAATGAAGAAGAAAAAATAAATTTGAAGTTGGTCATTTGTCACCCAAATTTTGTTCCTCCAGGTCACTACACACATTTCCAAGAGACTTGGAAAATTTTCAAAGTTAGGAGTATGGTGCAAGAGCACCAAAGCTATAGGAAGTCAATAAAAAATGTTATGCTATTTTAAGTCCAAAGGGTAAAAATGATGTAAATTTTCATTTGGTGTCCATTGAAGTACATTTGGAAGCACCATAAATGGTTTTGAGTCATTTACTTCAATGAAAGACTATACAAATCCAGTTATAATAAATTATTAAGGTTGTCCTAATAAGGTCCTAAATGAGTAAATAAAGTCAAAATAGGAAAGTGTGTCTCAGGAAGGTTGAGAAGGATGTAAAATGATGTTTTAAAGTGCTTTAAAAGTATATGTAAAGTTTGGGAGTCACATGTATTAAGATATTAAAGGGATTAAAGAATGACATAATGCAACATTTATGAAGAATGCCAAAATAGGTTGTCTTAATGTAGCATTTCATTCTTATGGTGATTGTAACTATAAAAATAGAGAAAAAAGAAGTTTAAAACCCTTCTAAATGTTCATTTCTAATGAAATGGTGGCTAGTTAGAGGAGTCTTCTAGAAGGATTAATCAAATAGTTCTCTAACTATCACCTTTCTACAGACTTATGGTGATAGAGAGGAGGTTGTTCATAATTTCTTTTGAATATAGATCTTCATGAAATGACTAATATATACGGAGGAAGTAAGGGTTCCAATCAAGAGTCAACTGGTAATGTATTTTGTTTAATAATAATGAGAATTTCAACATTTTTAACAAAGAATTTGATAGTTATTATTTGGAAGTTATATTATTTATTATTTCTTGGTATTTTTCCATGTGTAATAAATTGGTTCTAACTTGAAATCAATATGGGATTAAATAGAACTAAGAAAAATCTCATTTGATTCTATTTTTGACCTTGGTTGTGAACTATGGATAGACAACTAATTTATTTTCAATAAACTATCATAGAATCCTCAGTCACAGACCTATCCATAAGGGTTTGTTAATAACTTCATTTCCAACCTTTCAAAATTATAAAACTATGGAATTTTGTAGTTCTCTCAAGAAATATTAAGATACATCTGGTTTTGGGTTGAAATTTATTGGCATTTTTTATTGGGATGATTCCTTAGAGGGAAAACATAGAAAACTTATTTGTGCATTTGAGATTAAATTGTGGCTTCTGTTTGAAGGGAATAACTCAAAATTCCATCATTGGATCCCCTTGAATTTTTGATATGTTTTCATATACCTAATTATATACATGCTTAAGTGATTTTAAAACCAATTCTTGGTACAAAATTTATTGATGATAGAGTACATATCTATCAAAACTATCAATAACAATCACTAGAATAAAAAAATTTAACTTTTGGATCAAACTCTATATGTGACATGTCATTGTTATTGAACATGTATAGTAGGGAATAATTGGAAAATAATGTTTAACATATGAAGATATTGTTAGAAAGTAAAGTCCACCAAAATAACTAAGAGGTGGGGGGTGGGGTGAATCAGTTATCCAACTATTAAAACATTTAACAATCTTATTAATCCTTGACCATGCGAGAAATAAAATCAGCAACCATAAGAGGATACACATACACAATAACACTAAATATGTTAACTAGGGAAACCCTTCACCATAGGCAAAACCCTAGTGAGGATGGTACCCACAAAATGATGTACTAATATAAAAGTTCCTTATAAGAGGATGGACTCTGTTAAGAGCTCATGAAATACATTCAGTACATATTAGTCCTTGTTATGAGTTGTAGAAGGCAGATGGACCCACTATCCAAATATCTTCAGGGGCAAGACCACCAAACTCACTGTTCAACTAGCCTCTATATTATTCCTTGTAGAATAATAGAAGTGAATAATCACAAACTCCTTTATCCTCTTGACTAGACCAATTCTCTTTTGATCTCAATACTAGATCCCCAACTTTGCATCGAAATAATCCCTTGGATTGCTTACACACATTTACCAATTTTTCATATCTCTTACTAAATTTTCACTTCAAACTCTTCCTCACACTTTCATACATGTCACTACAAGGAAAATAACCTTCCTTTATGCCATATCCTCAAAATTATTCCTTGAGTCATCCTGGAGGCTTTCCCAATTAATTATAATAGGACCTCATTAAGATATTAGAATTATTTTACAATTACACAACATTGTCATCTCAAAGTCTTTACAAATTCTCACACATGCAACCTCTAGCCTTGTGCACTCACTAACATCATCATTAGGTTATCTACTATCAATATCTAACTATTCTCATCATAATTCTATCCCTATTAAGAGATACAATACAAACATTAGAAACCACTTATCAAGTACTTTGTTTGTCTACTCTCTTCTTTAATTCATGAATAACTTCTACATGTCTTTGACTCCATGTACACATACTTGTCCACTTCATCAAAATACAATGTAGAACAAGGGAAAAATTTAAGAAAGTCCTCTCGAAAAAATGCCTAAAATGCTAGCGAATCCAACTTTTATGGGTGAGAAAATTTTAATGTTGAGGGTGATTTTTTTCTTGTCCTAACAAAAATCATTTTAAATGTGGCAAATTAATTTTTTTATTGTTGACAGATAAATAAATAGTGGATTTTTTTTCCTTGCCAAAAATGAGATTGTAATGTTAGAGGTGAATTACTTGTTTTGTGGGAAAGCGAATAATAATGGTCTTGGCTAATCTTTACTAGTAAACTAAAAAATTGTTTAATCTGAAAGAGAATTTACAAGTGTATTGGCTAATGACCTTTTAAGGTTTAATGGTTTCTAATTGTACTGACTACTGACTAGTGTACTAACATTAGTATCACTATTCAAGAAAAGAAAGAAAGAAAAGTAGAAATAGAATCGGATGATGATGATGATAAAAAATGACTCAGTCATCTTTGAGTAAGCTACAAGAGAAGAACAAGAAAGTGCATGGTCTTGAAAAGACTCTAACTGAAGTGTTGGATAGAATGAAGAATACAACTCCATCACAAGTGACAAAACAAGATTTGCAGCTGAGAGCCAAGGAATTAGTGAAATCCTTTGATGCAGAGTTCACTAACCTTTCTAACATTGCAATAGTTCAAGCACAAGAAAAACATAATGCACAAATGTTTGGCATTGTTTGTAAAAATATTGAAAATCACTTTTGAGAACTTGATGCATGTATAAAAGAGCTAAGAAAGTGTGAACGAGAAGGAAATGCACTGTATGATAAGTGTACATTATCATTCAAGTTCACTAAGGATAGTGATGATGAGCTAAGGAAGAAGCATGAAGACATCCAAGAATGGGTAAATTAGCTTCAAAAACTTGATAAAAGGGTAGAAGATATTGAAGAAAAGATTGGGAAGACTTATGATGAAATTAGTCTTACTGAGATGAATAAAGAGAGAATTACAAAAAGATTCTCAATTATCCAAGAGAGCCTATCTTTGAAGTTAACAACCCTTGAGCAAAAAGTAGAAGAATGTTTGCAAGTGAAGACATCTTTTGAGAAATTTGTCTATTTAGATTTCAATGCAGTATAAATTGCATCCTATGGACTTTGCACCCTTCTCAATATATCAAGAGTTAAAGAGATTCATGTGAGAAGAATTTTAAGAGCTCAGAGACAAGTTTTGATGATTGCATTTCATGCTTATCCTCCTAAGCATAGAGGTATAGATCCAAATTCTTGAATTGTATATAAGTTTTGACACCTTTTTCATTGATGCCAAAGGGAGAGTAATATAGGAAATTTGTATGATGTATGCAAAAAGGGGAAGTAGTAATTATGTGAAGTATTATGGTCAAAAGGGGAGTTAAGATGTAGTAGGAGATATAAATAAAGATGGTTATAAAAAATGATGATCAACAAATTTTGAAGTTTTTGTGAAATTTTGAGGCCAAGTTTTTGTAAAGTTTTGATCAACATTTTGGGACTTAGCCAATTTTCCCATATGTTGCCATCGATGCCAAAGGGGGAGATTTTTGACAATTTGACTAAGTATATAAGTTGGAGTTTTCATTTATGGAAACATATATCTTGTATTAAGAAGGAAGATCTTGTAGATGAAGATTCACCAATCAAACTTAGAAAATTGTCTAAGTAACAACTAAGTTATCTGCTAGAGAAGATACAGTTTTGATGTGTGCAATTGAAAATGACATTATTGGCATGTGTGCGGTTAGGTATGGATAGTACATTGTGTCAAGATAACATATGCCTAAATGTGAGTCACTACAGTCAGTATGGAAGAAGATATGAGAGTTTCACCAGTTAAAACAGTATACAGACAAGAACAAAGCATACCAAAAAATGGGTAAATATGAGTTAAGGAATTATTGGTTTACAAAATAATCACTTGACTAATTAGGGACAACATCCTAGATGTTAACCCTAAGAGAGAAAGAGTATTTTTCCAAGCATTTGAAAGTTTGAAGACTGACTAGACAATGCTTTTTCAATTACAAAGGTATAAAAGGAAAGTTTGTAATGCAAAGTTAAGTGTGCTTCTAAGGAAGACTATGAAAACATTATGTAATGTGAATTTTGATGTATGATCAAAGGATTGTGAGTTATGTGATGAGAAAAAAAGGCAAATATCAGATATTGAAAATATCAACATTGTAAGAAGGTTTTGTAATTATCTCTTATATTGAAGAACTTCATTTGTAAGTTACATGTTTGGGTAGTGGGCTTAGCTTGTACAAAATTAGTATATGTATATGTACCAATTCCTAATACAGTTCAAGATTCTAACAAGGCCTAAGTGTAGACACCTAAATTTTTTTAGAAAATAAAGTATTTTTATTTTCTGAAAAAATTTCTGATGACATCATCATTTATTAATTAATTAATTATTTAATTAATTTATTTATTTTTATGCCATTAAATCCTTTTATCTTAATTAAAAATATTTAATTAAGGAATCCCTCCCAAAAATGTTTAAATCTTATTTAAACATTATTTCCTTATTTATTAATTATTTATTTAATAAATTGACCAAAAAACCCAAAAAAAAATTTTAAAAAAAAATTTTGCCCAAAACTTGGCCAATTTCCTTAAGACCACTAACCTCTTCCAAAATCTTCTAATCCTTCTTTAATTTTGATTAAAGGCTAATCCCATCATTTCCTACCCCTAATCCCAACTCAAAATATTTGATTAAGATTAAATATTAATCCTCATGTTTATTAAAAAAGTTTTAATAAATATCTCCTCAACCCAAACCCTTGAAATAAATAAAACTTTATTTATTTCCTAAAAATCTAATTTATCCTCATCCTAAGAAGTTCTAGACTCTTCTAGAAAGTCTTCATCCTCATCCTAGGAAGTTCTAGACTATTCTAGAAAGTCTTTATCCTCATCCAAAGTCTAGACTCTTCTAGAAGATGTCTTTAAACCTAATCCTAATCCCCTCCTAACCTTGTTACATTCCCTAAACATGGATTAAGACTTACTAACCCAAGCCAAAGTTAACAGATATCTCCTCCTTCACCCACCCTCATTAAATGCCATCCACTTGCCTATCCCTAAGCTAATCCTAAACCATCCTAATCCATCGTCTAATCATTTACACAATCCTAAGCAAGCTTAAAACCTTCCTAATCAAGCCCAAGTCAAAATTCTTCTCATCTCCCTCAAAATATCCCAACCATAAAACTTTATGAAGCCCACTAGGCCATAAATGACTCTTCCAAAGCCCTTTCATTTCTCTTACAAGCCATTATGAGGGTCTTTATGAAGATTTTATCCCTTGAGCCTCCTTTGTTGACTCATCCTTCCCCTTTCCTCCATCCTCTCACCCTGTGACATGTGTCACTCCTTGATTGGCTATAAGGAAGCATAATCCATGTGCTCTCCTCTCATGCAATCTGAGCCCTCCATGAGCTTTTCCCCATCCTTGCATCTTAGCCCTCAATCCATCAAGCCTCTTGCCTATAAATTGGATCCTTCCCCTTTGAAAAACAACACAATCCATGAAGTAAAGTCATAATGCCATTTTAAGAAGCCATTTTACATCAAAACCATACACTCACACCAAAATTCCAACTCTATTTG
Source organism: Cupressus sempervirens (assembly GCA_028749045.1). Lineage (NCBI taxonomy): Eukaryota > Viridiplantae > Streptophyta > Pinopsida > Cupressales > Cupressaceae > Cupressus > Cupressus sempervirens. The sequence goes on from CM053787.1 coordinate 446,969,210, forward strand.
AAGCCCTTTTTGAAGCATAAGCTTGAGCATACATCCTATCTATTTAGACAAAGCCACTCAACAAGAGAGCTTCTCATTGAGAGAGCCCATTAATAGCTCGTATTCTCAATTGAGAGTTCATCTTAGTCTATCTTGAAGTTTATGAATTTTGTTTAGTTTGTAGAAGCTTTATTTAAATTTGGTTTCTATTAGCATACTAACATTGCTCATATACATTTTGGCACGCCTGGTGGGACCCCTCATGGGTCATCTTCATTATCTTTTTTAGTCAAGTTTTGTATGTCATTTGCTAATTTTGGCTTTTTCCTTGTTTTTGTGATTGGTAGGATTGTATAAATTGGTTTTGTAGGTCCACATGAGCATGAAGAAGACAAAGGAACTCATAGTCTATCCCATAGTGTTTGCAGATTTTTCAAGCTTATAGGTGGACAAAGCACTTGGAATTCTTCTTCCCCTTCTTGTCTATATTCTTCTTATTCCATCTACTTCTTCTTCTTCTTCTTGTGGGAGATCTTGGCCATTTTTTTTTAAGGAAGCAAAATCATACACACTTCTTTTTAGTGCTTAAAATGAACCCCCAAATCATACTTAAATCCATTAAAAACTAAAAATTTGCAAAAAAAAAAAAAAATCTTTTAACAAGTGAAACTAAACCAATCCAATCATTTGCATCCTTGCAACATCAAGGTTTTAGATGTATTCATGCAAAGTTAGGAACACTTCATTTTTGAGAATTTAAAAAGAACTTCAAGTTTCCATTTCAAAAGGTTCAAAATCAACACTAAGTGCACACTAAAATCTAAATCAAACTCAAAGCATCAATCAAGGATAAAATGAACCTCATTTGCAAATATTTTTAAGTTCTTTTAAAAATCTCATGAAAACTAAGAGTCCTAAATGGTTGCCAAAATTGTCCTAAAAGCTTTGTTATTTGTTCCAAAAAAATGTCTTGTTGCAAAATCTTGAATGTTTCTTAGGCTTTTCATGCATCAAAATAATCTAGGAATATCATTTTTGGGCTTAAAACATGCAAAATAGAACACAAAATATTGAATGAAAATCAAAGTCCAAAGAGTCATTTTCACTTTTGAGTCCAAAACAATCTTGAATGATCTAAGGTTAAAACAAAGCACTTCAAAGTTCTTAAAACAACACACAAAATCTCAATCTTGAATGCTCAAAGGAAAAAACTTGAATGTTTAAACACTTGTCTTTGAACGCATGTTGCTAAAATGAACTTGAATGTTTAAACATTTTTTCTTTGAATGAATGTTGCTCAAACATAATCTTGAATGCCATAGATTAAAATCAATCTTTCTTGGAATGCATGCTTAAAACAAACAAACTCAATCTTGAATGCAAAAGATCAACTAACCATTGCAATATCTCACACTTCAATTTTTGGGGCATAAAAAAAATCTACATTCTATGAACTTCATAAATTATAAAAACCAAATAAAGATGCTTTAAGTGAGTTTGTAGTTGGACTTTCCCTCTTTAATCACCCATCAATTTAACCATTGGTTGCAATCTCAGCGCCATCTATGGGGATGGGTCCACCTAAGAGGGTGTTAAGTGCTCCACAAAGATCAAACTTCACTTACTTGCATTTTTATTAGTTTTTCTAACTTAGAAAATTCTTTGAATGCACATTAGGCTCGCTAACACTTCATTTGGACATTAAAATTGAACAACTCTTGACGTGGAGGGCCTTCAGGAACGTGCTTGAAACTGAGTTTTACACATCTTTCTTTTTGGGCTTAAAATAAACTCACACTCAATCTTGAATGCCTTAAAGGAAATTAATCGATACTTGACGTGGAGGGCCTCCGGGCACGCGGGTTTACTTTCTTATTGACCCTAACTCTTCTTGTTGTTTGCATTCTTCGATCGATTTTACTTTTTTTAATGCTTCAAGTTGGAATTGAACATTTGCATCCTAAACATGTGTGTTTGTGAGGTCTAGATCAAAAAACTTAAGTGTCAATTGGAAAAGAACTTTGTCTTTTATTGCAAGGTCATCCAAATCTTCTCTCCCCTTGTCATCTTTCGAGGCTATCTTGGGTGCATAAGACTAGGATCCAAAACCTTGTTTCTCTTTTTAGGAGGCCTGCTTGGGGATTTCATCACCCCTTGGATGACCTCAACTCCAGCGTTCCAACGGAGTATAAAGATCAGGAGGTGAATCCAAAGACACCTCTCTTGGAATCAATATTTTGTCACTCGAGCTAAGCCTCAAGGAACTTTATACCCTTGAGAAGTGAAAGAGGAGAAGTGGGTTACCACTCCTCTCGGCTGTGTGACATCTTTTTGTTTGTATCTACGTATTTGGGCCTCACGTACCTTGGTTATATCAAGGACTCCCTAGCTAAACCAACTGTCAGTCTTGTAGACAACCATCTAGGGTGTTAATGTGTTTGAAGTGACTGATCGAAACATTTGTAAAACATACACACTCCTTGGTGCAAGTAACACATTCTGAGAATCAAAAAACTTCTATCTGGTTGTTCCTATCTATTGCTTGATTTGTTATTTGTTGAATGAATGTTTGCCAAACTTGGTCAATCCTAGCTTAGGGCATACTTAGCATGGTCACTATCTATTCTAGAAGTTGAACAAGTCAAAGAAAAACAACTGAGATCTCTCAAAGCCCAAAAAATTTAGGAATTCATGTCAGAACAACCCAAACCCAAACAAAAGTTTCACAAAGCTAAACTCAAGCCATCTCAAGCATACCAAGAACTTTCAGCCAAAAGAAAGGAACTAACACCAAGCCCTCGAATTTCCAAACTCCACAAAGTAGAGGACAAATCTGCCAACAAAGCCCTTCAAGACACCTAATTAGATTGCACCATTCAACTCAACCAACATCCAGGAGTTAACCCTGCTTATGCCTTACCAACTAGGCATGATTTCTATGATTAGACCCCCTTGTTTCTCCACATCTTCTTGCATAAGCTTCACTTTAGAATCATCCTTGTAGGTAAGCCAGCCATCCTTAGTCATCCCCTTAAGCATTTTAGCTCATCCATCTCATTTAGAACCAAACCATCTAGCCAGCAATCCAAAAACTTCACATCCAAGCCTTCAAAATTGTTGTCACCTTGCCAAAAGTTTTCCATTCCTAACATCTTCCAAATCCACCAATCTCACCTAGGTTATCCCTTTGACAGAGCTTTGTCTAGGGTAATCTAGCTTTGTCACTTGTTATCCCTCATCACCTTAAGCTAAAGGTTGGGATCCACAAGTGGTCAATCTCGTGTTCTTCCTAAAGGATCATCAGTCTATCCTTAGGTTGACACAATCAACACCAAGCTTGCACATAGGAAAGCAGACCTTTCATAATTTGGCAACATATCTTTGAAGTTGGAATCCCCAACCCAATCCTCCTTAGGTTTTTTCATATAGCTTTGCCTCAACCTAGGAAATCATTTGCATAGAAAAGCCTTCCTCTTTTGTATCCATCAGCATTGTTGCATCTCATCCCTAGGAAACATTCTGCATTTTCATGCCACCCGTCACTCACTTAGGCAAGAAGAAGAAGGAAACAATGGAGCCCTATGATTTGGATCAAACAGCTTCACTCCCCTTGAGCAGTCAACCATCCTTCAGCCCAGAGAACACTATACCATCACCTACTGACATCGAAGCTTTCATGAACCAACTAGGAAATGCAGCATTGGTGAACGTCACTATAGACAAAAACAAAGAAACAATCATGGCTAACTTTCGAAGGGACGACATAGGAGTCTTCAACTTTAGAAGACCTCCTCCCTTATCAGAACCATCTCATCTGTTGTTTGGGAAACTACCACTCCCAATAGGCTCTTATGATTCAAATTATCCTCAATATGAGCCAAAAGAAGAGCCTCAAACCAGTCCTTATGATCCAACTGACCTAAACATACCAGCCTCCACTCAAGTTGAAATCTCCCTTCCGCAAGCCAATCCAACCACCACCACTCCACCATTGGTCCATACCACTCCATCCCAAACCCCCTTTGCCCAAAACACCTCACCATTAACTCCCTTCACTATTGCTGCTGCTGCTCCCCAACCCAACCTTCCAAATCCACCCATCTCCCAAATCAATGCTAGTATCTTTGGCCAACCTCAACAATATACAATAGAGATGCCACCCATGGGGCCAAGTAATCAACCCTTCATCACCCCCATCTTGTTTACCTCAGCTCAGAACACAATTCCATCATTTCCACTAGGTCCTTGGAGCTCAGTGCCATCAGCCACAAATCCACAAGCTACTACCCTCACTCCACAAAGCTATCAAAGCCCACAAGCTACTATCAATGTTCTACCAAGCTCTCAAGTAACCCAAGCTCCTTCCACCACTCTACCAAGCTTTCAAATCTAGCCACCAAGCTATCAAACCCCATCAGTTCCATTCCCAAGCTTTCAATTCCCACCACCTCCACCACTAACTAATCCATTACCTCCTATCACCAACTATTTTTCTATGCCACTTCTAGGAGGAAATCCACTACCACCAACCACCAACCTTCAAGTTTGAGAATGTGTGTCCTTACCCATTTGACAGAGCCATTACTATGACTCCATTCCCCAAGCATTTTGAGACACCCAAGTTTGACAAATTTAGAGGAAAAGGAGACCTTGTCACACATATCAAAGAATTTTGCATGCACTCCTAAGAAGTGGCATACGATGACGTCTTTCTCTTGCACCTCTTTCCCAAAATCTTGGCTAGACCAGCTCTTGAATGGTTTTATAGAATACCATATGGCACAATTAAAAACTTTTCTGAATTGTCTAAGGCCTTTGTAACCCAATATGCCCATCTTGTTGAAACAGAGCTATCAGTAGTTGATCTTGTCCACACTAAGAAAAAAGGTGGAGAAAGCCTTCCCGAATATCTACAAAGATGGCAAACCCTTACCACCCGCATATCTTGCACTTTGCCCGAGCGCCATTTGGTGAAAATGTTTATTGATAATGCCCATCCCAGCTTGGCTCCCCACATGACCATGAACTGTTTGCAGACCTACAAAGATATCAAAGAGAAAGGAATGATCCTTGAGCAAGGACTCATTAAAGAAGCAGTGGTCAAGATTTACAAGGAAGTGAACCAAAATCAAACACATTCCAATGACAAGTCTAGGTATTGGAACAAAAAAAAAGCACGTTGCAACAGATGGCATCACTGACACTAGGCATGTGAATATTGTTGGTCCTTCCCAAAGTTAGCCCAACCCACCGTATCAACCAAATAATCAACAAGCTATCAACTACCAATAGAAAAATCACCAAAGCTATCAAAACCACAATCCAAGACCCAACTTTCAAGGGTCTAGCAATCAAGCTAATGCCATCAATGTAGCTGCAGGGCAAAAGCCCAGATTCCAACCTGCACCTAGAAATTATACACCCCTTAGTGAGCCTTTGGATGTCATTTTTGAGAAATTAGTCAAGGAAAACCTCATCAAATTTCCTCCTACCCAGAAAATCAACCCAAGCCAATCCAAAGCTACATGGTACAAAGATAATGAGTACTGCAAATTTCATAGGGTAAAAGGTCACACCACCCTCAGATGCATGAAACTAAAAGATTGTGTGTAGGACCTCATTGATCAGAAAGAAATCACCATTGGTGCCCAAACCTCTCCCAATGCAGGCTTACAGATCTATCAAAATGCTTTTCCTCCTCACAATAACCAAAATCTTGGAAAAGCACCTATCCAAACCAACAACAACAACACCAACAACTGCCAGCCAAACCAACAGCATGGGAAGAACAATGACCACACTTCATCCTATATAGATTATGGTAGCCTCATAGGTTGTATATCTGAGAAAGAGCCTTCTATCAATGTTATCAATATCCAAGGACCAAACAATGAGTGTGCAGTCACCACTCGAAGAGCATAATTTAACATCACAGGCCCACCAGTTTCACCCACACCATCAGCTCCATCAAAAAGCCAGTACAATATCTTGGAACACCTTGGGAACATGCCAGCCCAAATCTCCATTTTAGACCTTCTCTGCACTAGTCTTGTGTATAAGAACATCCTTGACAGTGCTCTCATAGAATCTCGTGTCCCTTCAGATATCAACACTACTAATTTTTGTAATCTTGTTGGACATCTTTCATCCTCATGTGCCCTATCATTCAAACCCATCGACATACCCGTGGTCGAGCCAGATCACACCTTTCTACTTCGCATAGCCATTATGGTATACAATTTTTTCATAAAAAGAGTAATGATAGATAATGGATCAGCCTTGAATATTTGTACCCTAAAATTCATAAAACAATCTGGGTATATTGAGGCAGATATCATCAGTGAGGTTATCACCATCAAAGCTTATGAAAACTTGGAAAGAACCATAGAAGGAACTATTTTGCTACCAATCAAGGTTGGGCTAGTCATCAAAGAAACACTCTTCCATGTTATTTATCTAAACCTACCATTCAACATCCTCCTTGGTCATCCATGGATTCATTCCATGAAAGCCGTTCCATCCACTTACCATCAGTGCATCAAATTTCTGCATCAGGGCACTGAGGTAACCATCCATGCCGATCCAAAACCCTTTTCTTATTGCAATACGGTTGAAGCCTCATATACAAACCATTTCCCTAGAATTGATATCAACACAACCATTGCCAGCTCATCGCACACTTGTAATGACCCAAAAACCATCCTTGCCTCCACCCTATCTACCGTGAAGATCAATAACAAAGGCTATCGAGAGTATAGTCTATCAGATGCATTTGCTATTAGGGACCTCCCACTTGATCTACACGCTCATGGGCGACTGACATATCACAAAGCTAAGGAGATTCCACCTCCTTGTTACAAATAGTTTGGCCCAACAACCTTTTTTTCCTCAAAAATCCCTCTTCATGAGGAGCTCACTCTAGATATCAACAATTGGTTACATAAGGATGCACGTCCAAGAAATCAAGCACGCCTTGATCACTTCAGCCAAAAGTATCCCCAAGAACATAAGCTCATCACTAACAAATGGAACTATCAAGGTGGTGGTCTAGGACCAGAAGAAAGAGGCATGCAGTGCCCCATCGAAGCACACCAGTGGGAAATGAAGTCAGGTCTTGGCTTGGGCATACCCACAACTGGGGGCACCAATGAAAACGGTCATGCTTTTTCGAACATTCACCGCAACCTTGTCAAAATTGAACACATTCCTGAGGAAGTTGAAAAGAGATCCTACGACGATATCCTAGACCAAATCTCCCTCAGAGACTCTATTCTCCAAGAACTATCCATCCATTTCATTGACCTACCACTCACCCATCCACAACTCATAGATTGGGACCAACCAAGCCTCATACACATTGATGAGTTCACATCAAAGGAAGTGCTTCTGAGATTCATGGGAGCTAAAACACCTTACAAGCAAACAAAGCCAGACTCAACATATATCTATAAGCTAGATCCCAAGGGGTATTTTGGAAAAAATCCCCAACCTAGTTCTAATACACCCAAAATTGGAACTAGGGTAAATTCGGGACTAGCTAAGGCAGCGAAGAGAGCCGCTCAGCAAGAAAATCCAGAGTCACAAGCAAAACATGAGGATTTAGCATTGCCTCCTCAAGATAATCAACCAGAGGTGTCTTCTATTCTAATTGAGGATACTAGAGAAGTCAACATTGGTTCTTTAGAGATCCCCAGACTTGTTCACATTGTTGCATCCCTATCACAAGACCAAGCTGATATCCTCTTTGAGGTCTTACGAGAGAACATTGGCCAATTTTCATGGTCATATCTAGACATGCCAGGGTTGGATCCAAAGCTTGTAGTTCATCATCTTGCAGTCGATCCAAAGATCAAACCTGTTAGACAAAAGCTTAGAAAAATGCACCCCAAGGTGGCATTAATGGTCAAAGCTGAATTAGAAAGAATATTAGTTGCTAAGGTTATCTGACCTATCGACTACTCAAAGTGGATCTCCAACATGGTCCCCATCACTAAACCTTCTGGTGACATCAGAATCTGCACTAATTTCAAAGGTCTTAACAAAGCTTGTCCAAAAGATGATTTTCCCTTGCCCAACATAGATATGATTGTAGATCTTACAGCTAGACATGAAATTTTGTCCCTCATGGATGGATTTTTTGGGTACAACCAAATAAAGATTATAGAAGAGGATCAGCATAAGACAGCATTCACTACCCCTTGGGGAACCTTTTGTTACAACATGGTGCCTTTTTGCCTAAAGAATGCTGGGGCTACCTATCAAAGAGCTATGACAGCAATTTTTCATGATCTCATTCATAGCATTTTGGAGGATTATGTGGATGATATCTTGGTTAAATTTGACACCTTCATGGATCATCTTGCTGACCTAGAGAAAGTCTTTGATAGGTTAGCCAAATATCATCTCATGTTGAATCCCAAGAAATGTGTTTTTGGGGTCACATCTGGCAAGCTTCTAGGCTTTATAGTTTCTAAACGAGGTATAGAGATCGAACCCAAGAAGGTCAAGGCTATCTTAGACATGCCTCCTCCCCAGACACTGTGACAACTTTGCTTTCTTTAGGGAAAGCTTCAATCTATCTGGCACTTCATCTTCGAGCTTGCAGATAAGTGTACACCATTTGCACATTTACTGAAGAAGGATGAAAAATTCAAGTGGGATCCTTTATGTCAATGAAGCTTCGATCAACTCAAGTAGTATCTTGCCAATCCCCCTATCTTGGTTCCACCAGTTCTTGGTCATCCCTTGATCTTGTACATATCAACAATGCCTACTACTCTAGGGGCACTTCTAGCATAGCTCGATGACTACGACAGAGAAAGAGCCATCTACTACATTAGTATAACCCTAGTTGGTTACGAACTCAATTATACTCCTATGGAAAAAGCTTTTTTGGTAGTTGTTTTCTCAACTCAAAAGCTTCACCACTATATGCTAAGTCATACCATCCAACTAGTCTCCAAGATCAACCCTCTCAAGTATATGCTCTCTAGAACAACACTTACAGGCTGTTTGGCCAAATGGGTTATGCTCCTTAGTGAATTTGACATCTAGTATGTGGACAAAAAGTAAATCAAAGGGCAAGCTATAGTAGATCACCTCGCTGATGCACCTCTAATAGATGCATATCCTTTGATCACAAAATTCCTAGATGAGCATATCTGTCTAATTGAAGAACAACCCCCATGGAAACTTTATTTTGATGGCTCATACACATCTCATGGATTGGGGGTAGGAATATTGTTGGTCACACCTCGAGGAGATTACATTCCAAAAGCCTTCAAGCTACAATTCCCTAGCACCAACAATATAGCTGAATATGAGGCTCTCATAGCAGGATTAAAGATAGCTACAAAATGGAACATCACTAAGTTACAAATCTTTAGCAATTCTCAGCTCATCATCAAGCAAGCCCTAAATGAATATCAAACCAAAGATGAAAAACTATTACCCTACAAAGAGCTAGTTGATTAGCTAACCCGACATTTTACAAAGCTTTAGTTTTCACAAGTGCCTCGAATGCAGAACAAAGCAGTAGATGCTATGGCTACTATCAGCTCACTCTTGGAAATTCCCCAAGTAGCTACATAGTATGAGTTTTTAGTCGAGCAACTCCTCACACCTGCCTATGTGAATGAGGATTCAAATTGTGTTTGTATCTTGGTTGGTCCCCAATCCCCTTGGTACCATGAGATTTACACTTACCTTAATGATGGTATCATATCCCCTCACCTCACACATACCTAATGCCAAAACCTCATCCAAAAGTAATCCCGCTATGTTATCATAGCCAATACCCTATATCGTCGAGGTTATCATGATACTCTCTCTCGATGTTTAGATAAAAATGAGGTTGTGATGGCATTAAAAGAAGTACATTCTAGACTTTGTGGTGCCCACATGAGTGGTATTTTCCTAGCATGAAAAATCTTTAGAGCAGGCTACTATTGGCCTACCATTGAAGAAGACTCCTGTGACTTTGTCAGAAAGTGTCTCCTATGTCAGTAGCACGCAAATCTTGTGCATGCTCCAGCATAGGATCTATAGCCTATTGCACCACCTTGGCCTTTCGCTTGTTGGGGCCTTGATCTAGTTGGAACTATCACACCTCTCTCATCTAATGGACATAAATGGATAATAATAGCTACAGACTATTTCACTAAGTGGGTGGAAGCAGTCCCCCTAGTTTTAGCTACAGGAGTTCAGGTCTCCAAGTTCATCTTGTAACACATTGTTTGCTGCTTTGGCATCCCATCCACCATCTTCACTGACCATGGAGGTAACTTTGAAAATATCAACATGGAAAAATTATGCACTTCCCTCCGCATCCATCACCACTTTTCTAGCCCATATTTCCCACAAGGTAATGGCCAGGCAGGGGCAACTAACAAAACCCTCCTCAAAATCTAAAGAAAGTTGTCAATGATTCCAGCCGCGATTGGCACCTACAAATAAATCCAGCCCTATGGGCCTATCAAACTTCCTTCTATACATCCATAGGCACAACTCCATACTCCTTAGTCTATGGTGTCGAAGTGGTACTACCCATAGAGGTTGAACTTCCCTCCTTGCACATATCTTTGCAAGAGAAAATATCAGATGAAGAATACAGAGTAGCCAGACTCACCCAACTAGATCTCTTAGATGAGAAGCGACAACAAGCCTATGATCATCTTATAGTCTATCAAACTCATCTCAAAAGGAATTTCAAAAAGAAGGTTCTCCCATGACACTTTTAGCCAAGTGACATGGTCCTCAAAGAGAATATGAAAGTCCAAGCCGATCAAGAAAAGAAAGGCAAGTTTGAACCTACATGGCTTGGTCCTTATGTTGTCATTGCATCCTTTGGCTCTGGAGCCTATCAACTATCTACACCAGAAGGAGAACTCTTGAATGATCCTACTAACATCATTCATCTCAAGAAGTTCTATGCTTGAAGATTCTTTTTATACCTAGCTTTTGAAAAATACAAAAAAAATAGTAAAGAGAAATAAGTGTCCAATGGTGAAAACTTGGAAATTCAAGCGCCTTGAATAGGTACCTTGGTGAAAACTTGATAATTTAGGCACCTTGTGTACTAAGACTAATCCATTATCTATCACTATCCTATCCCTCATCCATCCACCCACCATCCTATAAAAGACCTGCTTGTTCCCTTGGTGTTCCAACCAAATATCGAAAATCCAATGAAGCTTGTAAATACCTCCTTGTACAGCTTGTAAATCTTGTACCTCAACTTGTAAATTTTGTATCATCCCTTGTATCATATCCTGTATATCCACATCTTGTCCAAAGCTTGTATCATATTCTAGCTTGTAAATAATCTTGTATCCTAGCTTGTATCCTATCACATGCACACAAAGAACCCCATTTTCACTTAAGCTTTTCGCAAACCATCTACCTATCCGCCTATCAACTATTACAAACATCCCACCCTTCACCAACATTTCCATCTCACAAAACCAAAACATGAACAACCTTGTACATTTGTAACATATCTTGGTTTGTCAGCCTTTACATCCTCTTTAGCTTAGTACCGTTGTATCTATCTAGCTTTCGTGTCAGTTCCTCCTTGATCAACATCTTGCACACATTGTACAACCCTTGGTTAGCTATTCCAATGCATCTTTTAGCTAGATCTCCTATCACCAAAGTGTTATCCTTCTTAGTTTAGCTTGCCAGACGCATCACTCATCCAAAATCCATCAGCTTAGGTGCTCTCTGATAGATCCTTGCAGGATATAGCTTTCCACATGTCTGATCTTGGTCCGTTAGTACCTCATCCTACCCATCTCATTGGCAAATGGTTCTCTTTTGGATTTTTTCACTTTCTTTTGATTTGGAATCTTCCCTTTGGGTCTTGAGTTATCTTTTCCAAGCAATCTTTTTGTTCCCTCCTCAAGGTTGCCATGATCTTCCATATCATGGTATACTGTGAATGGGGCAATCTAAGCATAAGGTTTTGATCAGGTCTTTTGTTTGTTTTTCTTTTTGGCTTGTGGGTTACCCAGTGTTGGTTCTACGCTGCTTCCTTCAGGAATCATGTGTGATGCTAGGGAAATCCTTGCGTGTTTGTTTTGAGTCAATCTGTTAGTGCTTTGGATAGTTGGTGAAAAGGTCTTGATGTTCTTGTAACCTTGGTAATTAACCAACAGTCCTATAGCAAATCTAGTGCTCAACTACATGGTGGTACTTCTCTTTGAAGTATCCGCCTACTCAAAAAAGCTTCAATGGTTTCCCTTCATCTCCATTATCCCCCATCCATATCCAGCATCTATCTCTCCTACCCCAGGTTATGCATTAGTATCTCTTTGAATCAATCTTCACTTTTAGCTTTAGGGATCCACAATCCTAGTCTTAGGGATCCACCAAGCCTCATCTTTCGAGCTCCACAATCCTAGTCCTAGGGATCTTCAAAACCCATCTTCCGCCAATCTGACTCTTTGAAATCCTGTTGCATCAGCTTTATCATCCCATCATCCATCTTCCTATCTTGGATTCCTTTTTATAGCGCTCTGCTCCTTCATCCTCTACAATCCCTGAGATCTTAAGCTTGCTTCCTCTTGTGCCTCTAATTCTCCCTTTATCATTCTCCCGTAGTGAGAGTTTGAGCTAACTAAACCTCTTCTCTTAAGCCAATCTGAGTCTCCTTGATCATCTCAGATTCTTGTACTTTTCAAGAAGCCGTTGAGCCTCACTTTCTCTCCCTGTCACCTTCTTGAGGGGGCATCTCACAGTCCATTCTCTCCTCTTCTGCTCTAGCCTTGGGCATCTTATTTTCTTACCTTTGATGCCATGCCACTTGCGGCATCACACCAAAGAGGGGCAAAATGTAGACACCTAAATCTTTTTAGAAAATAAAGAATTTTTATTTTCTAAAAAAATTCCTAATGACATCATCATTTATTAATTAATTATTTATTTATTTAATTTATTTATTTTTATGTCATTAAATCCCTTTATCTTAATTTAGAATATTTAATTAAGGAATCCCTCCCAAAAATTTTTAAATATTATTTAAACATTATTTCCTTATTTATTAGTTATTTAATTAATAAATTGACCAAAAAACCCAAAATAAATTTAAAAAAAAAATTTTGCCCAAAATTTGGCCAATTTCCTTAAGCCCACTAACCTCTTCCAAAATCTTCTAATCCTTCTTTAATTTTGATTAAAGGCTAATCCCATCATTTCCTACCCCTAATCCCAACTCAAAATATTTGATTAAGATTAAATATTAATCCTCATGTTTATTAAAAAAGTTTTAATAAATATCTCCTCAACCCAAACCCTTTAAATAAATAGAACTTTATTTATTTCCTAAAAATCTAATTTATCCTCATCCTAAGAAGTTCTAGACTCTTCTAGAAAGTCTTCATCCTCATCCTAGGAAGTTCTAGACTATTCTAGAAAGTCTTTATCCTCATCCAATGTCTAGACTCTTCTAGAAGATGTCTTTAAACCTAATCCTAATCCCCTCCTAACCTTGTCACATTTCCTAAACATGGATTAAGACTTACTAACCTAGGCCAAAGTTAACAAATATCTCCTCCTTCACCCACCCTCATTAAATGCCATCCACTTGCCTATCCCTAAGCTAATCCTAAACCATCCTAATCCATCCTCTAATCATTTGCACAATCCTAAGCAAGCTTAAAACCTTCCTAATCAAGACCAAGTTGAAATTCTTCTCATCTCTCTCAAAATATCCCAACCATAAAACTTTATGAAGCCCACTAGGCCATAAATGACTCTTCCAAAGCCCTTTCATTGATCTTACAAGCCATTATGAGGGTCTTTATGAAGATTTTATCGCTTGAGCATCCTTTATTGACTCATCCTTCCCCTTTCCTCCATCCTCTCACCCTATGACATGTGTCACTCCCTGATTGGTTGTAAGGAAGCACAATCCATGTGCTCTCCTCTCATGCAATCTGAGGCTTCCATGAGCTTTTCCCCATCCTTGCATCTTAGCCCTCAATCCTTCAAGCCTCTTGCCTATAAATTGGATCCTTCCCCTTTGAAAAACAACACAATCCATTAAGTAAAGTCATAATGCCATTTTAAGAAGTCATTTTACATCAAAACCATACACTCACACCCAAATTCCAACTCTATTTGAAGCCCTTTTTGAAGCATAAGCTTGAACATACATCCTATCTATCTATTTAGACAAAGCCACTCAACAAGAGAGATTCTCATTGAGAGAGCCCATTAATGGCTCATATTCTCAATTGAGAGTTCATCTTAGTCTATCTTGAAGTTTATGAATTTTGTTTAGTTTGTAGAAGCTTTATTTAAATTTGGTTTCCATTAGCATACTAACATTGCTCATATACACTAAGTACTCTAACAAGGACCGAGACATTATATACTTGTAATAGACTCCTAATAGGGTTAATATTTTTAACCATATACTTTTGATTAGTGGATAATTTTGTGGGTAGCATCCCCACTAGGGTTTTCCTAGTTAACAAAATATAGTGTTATGAGTTATTTTATTGCATGGTGATGTTTACTGTTTAGTGTAATTAGTTTTCTTTCATATGAAAGATATAAGGAAATTAATAATATCTAGTTTTGTACTAAAGTTTGTATAATACTGATTCAACCACCACCCTCCCCCCCCCTAGTATTCCATATTTCTAACAATATAGTTATGTTTCTTACTTATCCAAGAAACCAATCTTTCTCCAAGGAAAAATCCTCCACTATTGGTGCCCTTTCTTCCATCCATAGTGCCTTCCTAATCTGCATCATCACATGCATAGAAAGTAAAATCACTTGATTTTTCATACCACAAACCAAAATTAGGTGTACCCTTCAGATATCTGAATATTCTCTTCACTATTGCATAATGTGCTTCTTTAGGATCTACTTGAAATATTTTTACTATCCCAACTACATTTGCTATATTTGGTCCAATGTGAGTTAGATATTTCAAACCTCCAATCAAAGATATGTACTTCTTCTTCTCAACTGTAGGTGTCTCATCTTTGAACTATATAACTTGTCACTAGTTATCATGGGTGTACTAATAAGCTTACAACTTTCAAAGCCAAATCTTTTTAGATTGTCTTTCAAATACTTAGCTTCTAATAGGAAAATACCATCACTATTATGTATAATATGTAGACCTATGAAATATTTGATATCGCCAATCATACTCATCTCAAATTCATTCTTCATTTCATCCAAGGATAATTTTAGTGGCTAATATTCTCCAATTGACTAATCTCACTCATCGGGGACCCTAGATTTGGCTAATTTTTTTACACTTTTGGGGTGTCCATGTCACCCGCACTTGACCAAAATTGAGTCCCATGCTTAGGCTAATCACCAATAATAATACAAAAGTATTTATATTTTAGTGATGACTTTGACAATGGAATCTATTTTTCCTATGTAGTAAATTAAATATTTTCACCTACAATTTTCAAGGCTTGTCTTAATTGATGGTCATATTCCCCAATATTTGGTAAAATTTAGGTTACACTACAAATTAAGTATGTAGATTTGACACGTGTCTCTATTTTGAAGACTTTTCATGAAACTTTTTATCCTTTCCCACTTTGTTGTGAAATAGATTTGATTGGGGACACATGTCTGTACTTTGGGAATTTTATTTAAAACTTGGTATCCTTTTAAAAGTTTGGCTTGAAATGGGATTTAGGCCATTGATTTAGGATAACTAATTAAAAAATAGGGGTGCCTCCTCCAAACCACCATTCAATAATTTGGAGGGAAATTGTAATGATAAAAGTGGGCTAAATTTAACCTTAAATTTTGATAATTGATTAGGCTCCATATAATAATAATAATAATAAAACCAAATTTTCTAGGAATCTGTACTTTTTCCCTAATTTTCATCAATAATGAAAGATTCTCCAGGATTTTATAGAATTTTTATGATTCAAATACAATCCTTAATAAAATTTAAAAAATTCTGACTTAAAGATAAAAATTCTCCAATAGATAATGATTTTTCCCCCCAAATTAATGGTCAATTTGCCAAAATTTTATACTTTTTTCTAAAGGGGAGTTTCTTAAAATTATCCCTGATTTCATCTGCAAATTTGTCATTTGATTCATCATTTCCTCCAAAGATTATGTCATCCACAAATATCACAATAATCAACAATCCATTCTCAATTTCTTTCAAATACAAATTGCTATTTGTCATACATTTAGCAAATCCTAACTTTTTCCAATATTTTCCCAATCTTGCATACCAAGTTCTAGGTGCTTGCTTTAGACCATAAAATGATTTCTTTAATCTACATACTATGTCCTTTTCCTCTATCAAAGGGAATCCTTTAGGATTCTCAATGTAGACTTCTTCAAGTTCTCCATTTAGAAATATTGACTTTACATCCATCTAATACACTTTGAGCTTCTTACTTGTTGTGTAAGCCAAGAACATACTTACTACTTCAAGTTTAGAAATAGGATCAAATGTCTCTTCATAATCTATGCCTTCTTCTTGTGAATTTCCTTTGCATACAAATATTTCTTTATTCCTCACAACCTCACCTTGTTCATTCGTCTTATTTCTAAAAACCCATATAGTTCCTATAAAATTCTTTTCTTTAGGTCTAGGAACCAATTCCCATGTTTCATTCTTCATAATATGATCTAGTTATTCCTTCATTGCTTGAATCCAATGATCACCCTTGTATGCCTCATCTACACTTTTTGGTTCAACTTTAGAAATTAAACACAATTCTTTATGTACTCTATTTCTTGTCATAACTCATTTTTCTTTGTTTCCAATTACCTAATTAGCAAGGTGATTCTTTCTAAAATTCATGTTTGGTGTAGGTGTTGGTGTTTCAACACATACTTCTTCTCTAGGTTCAGATCTTGGTTCCTCTCTTTGTTCAACAATTTGAACATCATTCTTCAAATCATTTTTAGTCTCAAAGAAAACTTCAACATTTCCTATAACAGATTTAGGATTATATTCTTTTTCATAAGAATTATAACCCAACATTCTCTCTTTAAATCCAAACTTATCATCCACTTTCACATTTGTGCATTAACAATAGTTTTATTTTTTTGATTAAAGCATCTATAATCCTTCTTTTTAGTGATTAACCAAGGAACATACATTTATCGCTTCTTACATCAAACTTACCAATATCATCATCTCTCTTTATGTAACACTTACTTCTAGAAATTTTGAAATATTTCACTGAGGGTGCATGCCCAAACCATAATTCATAAGGATTCTTGTTTGTACCTTTTCTGATAATCTATGCCTTCTTCTTGTGAATATCCTTTTTATACCAATCTTTCTTTATTCCTCACAACCTCATCTTGTTAATTCATCTTATTTTTGAAACCCCATTTAGTTCCTATAGCATTCTTGTCTTTAGGTCTAGGAACCAATTCCCATGTTTCATTCTTCATAGTCTGATCTAGTTCTTCCTTCATTGCTTGAATCCAATGATCATCCTTGCATGTCTCATCTACACTTTTTGGTTCAACTTGAGAAATCAAACACAATATTTTATGTACTCTATTTCTTGTCATAACCCAATTTTCTTTGCATCTAATTATCTAATTAGCAAGGTGATTCTTTGTCAAATTCATGTTCAATGTAGGTGTTGGTATTTCAACTCTTACTTCTTCTTTAGGTTCAGATTTTGGTTCTTCTCTTTGTTCAACAATTTGAACATCATTCTGTAAATCATTGTTAGTCTCAAAGAAAACTTCAACATTTCCTATAATAGATTTAACTTTATATTCTTTTTCATAAGAATTATAATCCAACATTCTCCCTTTGAATCCAAACTTATCATCCACTTTAACATTTGTGAATTAAACAATAGTCTTATTTGTTTGATTAAAGCATCTATAATCTTTTCTTTTTAGTGATTATCCAAGGAGCAAACCTTCATCACTTCTTACATCAAACTTACCAATATCATCATCTCTCTTTATGTAACACGTACTTCCAATTTTTTTGAAATATTTCACTGAGGGTTCATGCCCAAACCATAATTCATAAGGATTCTTGTTTTTACCTTTTCTAATAATCTATGCCTTCTTCTTGTGAATATCCTTTTTATACCGATCTTTCTTTATTTCTCACAACCTCATCTTGTTCATTCATCTTATTTCTAAAAACCCATTTAGTTCCTATAGCATTCTTGTCTTTAGGTCTAGGAACCAATTCCCATGTTTCATTCTTCATAGTTTGATCTAGTTCTTCCTTCATTGATTGAATCCAATGATCATCCTTGCATGTCTCATATGCACTTTTTGGCTCAACTTGAGAAATCAAACACAATTCTTTATGTACTCTATTTCTTGTCATAACTCATTTTTCTTTGCATCTAATTATCTAATTAGCAAGGCGATTCTTTGTAAAATTCATATTCAGTGTAGGTGTTGGTATTTCAACTCTTACTTCTTCTTTAGGTTTAGATCTTGGTTCTTCTCTTTGTTCAACAATTTGAACATCATTCTATAAATCATTGTTAGTCTCAAAGAAAATTTCAACATTTCCTATAATAGATTTAACTTTATATTCTTTTTCATAAGAATTATAATCCAGCATTCTCCCTTTGAATCCAAACTTATCATCCACTTTAACATTTGTGAATTAAACAATAGCCTTATTTGTTTGATTAAAGCATCTATAATCTTTTCTTTTTAGTGATTATCCAAGGAACAAACCTTCATCACTTCTTACATCAAACTTACCAATATCATCATATCTCTTTATGTAACACTTACTTCCAAAAATTCTAAAATATTTCACCAAGGGTGCATGCCCAAACCATAATTCATAAAGATTCTTGTTTGTACCTTTTCTAATAATCTATGCCTTCTTGTGAATATCCTTTTTATACCAATCTTTCTTTATTCCTCACAACCTCATCTTGTTAATTCATCTTATTTCTGAAAACCCATTTAGTTCCTATAGCATTCTTGTCTTTAGGTCTAGGAACCAATTCCCATGTTTCATTCTTCATAGTCTGATCTAGTTCTTCCTTCAGTGCTTGAATCCAATGATCATCCTTGCATGTCTCCTCTGCACTTTTTGGTTCAACTTGAGAAATCAAACACAATTCTTTATGTACTCTATTTCTTGTCATAACTCATTTTTCTTTGCATCCAATTATCTAATTAGCAAGGTGATTCTTTGTCAAATTCATGTTCAGCGTAGGTGTTGGTATTTCAACTCTTACTTCTTCTTTAGGTTCAGATCTTGGTTCTTCTCTTTGTTCAACAATTTGAACATCATTTTTTAAATCATTGTTAGTCTCAAAGAAAACTTCAACATTTCGTATAATAGATTTAACTTTATGTTCTTTTTCATAAGAATTATAATCCAACATTCTCCCTTTGAATCCAAACTTATCATCCACTTTAACATTTGTGAATTAAACAATAGTCTTATTTGTTTGATTAAAGCATCTATAATCTTTTCTTTTTAGTGATTATCCAAGGAACAAACCTTCATCACTTCTTACATCAAACTTACCAATATCATCGTCTCTCTTTATGTAACACTTACTCCCAAAATTTCTAAAATATTTCACTTAGGGTGCATGCCCAAACCATAATTCATAAAAATTCTTGTTTGTTTCTTTTCCGATATGCACTATGTTCATTGTGTATACTATTGTATTTACTTCTTCTCTCCAAAATCTCTTGGATACATTATTCTCAAACATCATGGCTCTTGTTGCTTCCATTATAGACCAATTTCTTCTTTTAACAATCACATTTGCTTGGGATTCTTAGGTGTTGATAGTTCTTTCTTGATGCATTCACTTCATAAAAGGTGTTAAAATATCTTGAGGTAAACTCTCCACCTCTATTTGATCTCAAACATTTTATATTTACTCTAGATTCATTCTCAACTCTATTTTTAGAAAACTTAAACTTTTCAAATACCACAGACTTTTCTTTAAGAAAATCTACACACATCATTCTCGTGAAATCATCAACACAAATCATAAAGTACCTTTCACCATACAATCCTCTTGTTCTAGGAGGACCACTCAAATTTTTATTAACAATATCCAATTTTTCTATAGAAGTGAACTTCTTGCTAGGAAAGAAAACTTTCTTCTGCTTAGCCATAACACATTCTTAGCACACAATGTTAGTAGGCTTCACAATTCTAGGTAGATCTCTAACATCAAATGTACTAATAGCCTTCACAATGTTATCAAAATTTATATCACAAAATATTGTATGCCATAACCAACTGTTATCCACCTTTGCAACCAAACAATTCATCTCTATATAGTTCAATTGAAACACATTACCTCTAGATCCTATATTAGTTCCAATCAACTTACCAGATCTTTATCCTTGATAATGCATGTCTTCTTTTTGAATTGCAACTAATAATCTTTCTCAACCAATTGTCCAGTATTTAATAGGTTATGCTTTAATCCATTAACAAAATAGACATTAGTAGTGTTAGCCTTTCCATCAAGAGTAATAGATCCCATTCCCTTGATATGACAAGCTACATTATTACCAACTCTAATAATTCCTCCATCATGATCACTAAACTTAACAAAATTATTCATGTCTATTGTCATATTATGCAAACAATTAATATCTATAATCTAATCAGTTATCTTTTCAACTTGTAAAACTAGGGCTTTCTCTTCTATGACTTCTTTTTTAGGATTTCCTTCTTTTATAGCTACAAATCCTAATTCATCATCACTTTCACACTAATCTCTTTCTTCAAACTTGTCAACTTAATTTGCATACAAACAATCTCTAGGCCTTCTAGACTTGAAATTATTTCTTATACTTTTTCTCTCTTTTAGGACACTTAGAAGTATAATGACCAAATTCATTGCAAGTCTAACATTTAAAATTTCTCTTACCATCTAGTTTTCTTCTTACAAGTAGGGCAATTCCTTCTTTAATTATTCTATCCTCCTCGGATCTAGATTTTCTACTACTAGCATAGTCTCCACTGGTTCTTGCACTTCTTGATAAATAAGGATGAACACTTAATGCACTAAAAGTTGTTTCCACTTTGGGTAAGTCTCTAGATTGCTTCTGCTACTTCCAATCTTCCAAGTTGAGTCTCTCTAGTAAACTTCTTTGTGCAAGGTATCACTAGTTTGATCATTTGTGTTGTTTTCTTGAATGGTTGTGTCAAGGTTTTCAAAATATTCCATACAATCTCATCTTCATCTTTATATCCTTGACAAGACTTAATTCCTGCAATAATTTCTAAAATCCTACCAATATAGCTTCTTATAGATTTGTCTTCCATCATCTTAGCATATTGAAATAAACATATTTAATTCTGCAATCTAATTCTTATAGCATGTACATCCTTCAAATGTAGTTTCTAAAGCTTTCCAAATTCCATGAGATGTATCTAAGGATTTTACCTAACTGTGTTCATTTTTAGGAAGAGCTAACAATAATGCTTGTTTGGCAAGCATATTACACATGGACACATCTCTTTCAACTTCACTACAATCCTCAAGTTTGCTTTCTTCCACAATCTTCTTTCCAATCTTTGTCATCAACCAATACCCTAGACCCCTAAATGGAAAATAATTCTTCATCTTCTCCTTCCAACTATTATAGTTGATTTCATCAAATTTAAGGATTTTCTTTTCTAAAGTGACCCATCATTGATCTCCTTAAGTTGTTAAGCTTTTTCTTCAAGGACCTAAGGATGTGATACCAATTGTTAGAAAGTAAATTCCACCAAGATAAGTGAGAGGTATGGGGGGTGGATTAGTTGTCCAACAATTAAAATATTTAACAATATTATTAATCCTTAACCATGTGAGAAATGTAATCAGTAACCATAAGAGGATACACATACATAATAATATGAAATATGTTAACTAGGGAAACTTTTGATTAGAGAGAAAACCCCGGTGGGGATGGTACCCACAAAATGATGTACTAATATAAAGGTTCCTTGTAAGAAGATGGACTCTATTAGGAGTCAATGAAATACATTCAGTTGTTAGGAGACTTTAAATCCATGTTAGGAGATTCCAACCCTATTAGGAGTTGTACCAACCTTGTTAGGACTTGTAAAAGGAACATGGACCCACTATCTAAACAACTTCATGGGCAAGACCACCAAACTCACTATCCAACTAGCTCTACATTATTCCTTGGTAGAAGTGAATAATCTCAAACTCCTTTGTTCTCTTGACTAGACCAGTCCTCTTCTGATGTCAATACTAGATCACTAACTTCACATCCAAAAAAATCCCTTGGATTACTTACACACATTTACCAACTTCACATATCACTTTCTCAATTTTCACTTCACACTCTTGCTCAAAATTGCATACATATCACCACAAGGAAAATAACCTTCTTTTATACCATATCCTTAAAATAATTCCTTGATTTGGCCTTGAGGCTTTCCCAATTAATTATAATAGGACTTCATTAAGATATTACAATTATTTACATGACACTGTTAGCTCACATTCTTTACAACTTCTCACATGTGAAAAATCTAACCTTACTCACTCACTGACATCATCATTAGGTTTTCTACTATCACTGTCTAAGTGTTCTCATCACAATTCTACCCATGTTAAGAGATACAATCCAAACATCAAAAACCACTTATCAGGTACTCTGTCTACTTACTATCTTCTTTAATTCATGAATAGCTTCCACATGTCTTTGATTCCCTATACACACTTGTCCACTTTGTCAGAATACAATTTACAACACATCCTCAATAGCACTTGACCTTATTACTGATACATAGTTCATACGACCTTGTTCTTTGTCTGCTACTTTCACAAAAACAATACTATGTTGACATCAATGAAAAATACAGTCATGAATGCAACATGTCAATCATTTTATCCATCTATCTAATGCTTAGGATACTCCCCCAAAGGAATACCATCAACATTCATGCTAATAGATACATGTTATATGGAGCTTCCATTATAGGTTTCTAGAGCTCAATAGTAATGAGGTTATGTTATAGGTTAAGGGAAGACCTATTTGAATCAAAGATGTATGTTGGGGACAAGGTATGAATAATGAGAATACTTTGGAGTTGTGTTTAGGCTAATTTGAAGCCAAATGCACATCTTTCTTTGATGATAATGACAAGGATCATTTGATACTATACAAGGTGAAATGCGAAGCAATAGGGATAGGTCTCAAGTACTTCATATTTTTGGGGTTTGCTAAGCTTGTACCTCAAAGGAAGTTAAGGACATTGATCCTTTCAGTTCTAACTCTACAATAACTAGACAAGAGAAGATTAGTTTGAGCCAAGTGATGAAGGAGCACTAATGCAAGCAAAGACCTAAAGGTTACAGAGTTGGAGAAGTGATTAAAAATTCCTTAAAACCCTAGTATACCAAGAGATATGAAGTGGAATTATGTAGTTGTACAATGTAAGAGTTAAATATAAGGAAATGTAAATGTGTATTAAAATACAGAATGAAAGGAAAAACTTACCTTTTAAAATATAAACATGTAAACACATTGTCAAGCGATCTCTGAAACTACTGATTCTCACAATTTGGATTAAGAAGTGTGAGATCTAAAAAACCCATAATTCATTTGACTATTTGGAAGAGTCAAGTATTTTAAGTAGGGTCAACCTTTCCCTTTATAGAGCACCTTTTCCAAGAAGAGTTGACTTGGTAGGGACACAATGCACCCCTTCTCAACAATGTTTAGATACAAAATAATTTTGTAATCTCTAAAGCTTGGAAAAATGGGTATCCAAATTTGCAACTTGTTATTTCTTCCAAAATTTGTAACCTACAAGAAAAATGGTTTTATTTTTTGATGGGGAGTTTTCCTCAATCAAATCCTAGTTTAGGAATTAACCTTGAAATTGAAGCAAGTGAAATGCTGAAATGTAAAGAAAAATGTATGAATTCACCTTACAATAGTAGGTTTTCTCAAATTAGATGTAATATGCTCACTTTACTATTTGAATGGATCAAAAGGATGTGAATGTAGAAGAATTATGGATGTAAGAGATCTTCTCTTCATTGACTTTCAAAAGGATCTCCTTGAATGTGCTTGAAAATGGATTGAATGCTTCAACACTTGAATACTTGAAGAATAAAATACTTGAATTCTTGTGTGATAATGTGCATGATGGATGCTTGGATAAGACATGAGAGTAAAAATGAGGTGAATGTATGGGCTTATAAATGGCTTAGAATAACTCTCTCCTGTATGTCGATTATACTCCAAATTTTGCACCCTAGATTATCTCAGACTCAAAACTTGAGAAATGGACCAAAATAAGGTCCCAAGCAAGGATGCACTACATACTTAATGAGTTAAGTAGGGATACATTATTTCTTTTATTGACTAGGGATGTACTACATCACTGCGAACTTGGCCTTAAAAACTTTGGGATTTCTTAAGGTCTCAAATTAGGTCTCAGTTGTCAGAAATGTGGTGCACTTTTTGAGAAAAGTCAATTTTAGTGTAGAAAGTATACTTCAAGTGATTGGGTGAAGGAAAGGGAGGAACTAAGTGGTTATATCCTACCTTCATCTTTGCACCATGAAAAAGGAATACTAAGGAGGAACTATTAGGTCCTACTCGATTCTGCCTAGGAGAAATGAGAAGGAAGGGGGAGAAAGGAGAAGAAATGCAAATGAATAATGATCTCACATTAAATAGGTTCTAAACCATTATTAAATTAAAGTTCTTCCAATTTGAGATGGTACAAATACTAAAATTTGTCTATGCAAGAAAACTAAGGATGAGAGTGGATGATGTTTATAGACCTATTGGAAGAAGGTTAAGGTATGGGTACCTCAAGGGATATTGTCTAATTAATGTTTTGTGATCAATCCTAGAGTAATGATAAATATTTGAGAAGTGGATGAATGACCTATAATATTCAACGAAAGGTTTTTTGATAGGGCTTTAGTGAATTGGTTGTAATCTTGGATAGTTAATCTATATAGATGCCTCAAACACAATAATTGGGTGTACCAAAAAGAAGAAGGAAGTTTTGTATATTATCTATGCCTCTAATAAGTTGACTACATAATGAATTAAAGCTAAGATCAAAAGGATAATATAGATTTTTTTAAGTCTCATGATTCTCTACATATACACCCTCCTCCCAAATGTATATTAGAGTCACCTTAAATAATAGAAGGGTCTAGCTTGCACTTCTTCTAAGAGATCACAATGAAAAGGGTTTTCTTATGTTTTTTACCACTAGTAGATAAGGAATCATGGGATACCTAGGGGTAGGCTTATTTTTCCAAAGAGATAGTAGTAGGTGTTGGAAGCATGAATTTTGATGATATTCCTAAGGGGGAGTACTATAGAAACATGATTAGATCATTATCATGATGATATGTTACATTCATGATCATGTTTGTCATCGATGTTAACATAGCAGCTTTTTGTGGTATTTGGTAGAAGAATAGTGAAAAGATCAAGTTGGTATGGAAAAATCATTGAGTAATTTTAGTAGAAAGGCTAAAGGGAGATTATACTATGTGTCTAGTATATGTAACTAACCTTGGAAGCATAAGATATTAAGTCTAGAAGAAGTTATGCAAGTTTCGGTGAAGACTGTTTAGAGATAAAGTTTACAGAAGCATGTTCTAGTAAACTTTTTATATCTCTTAGCAGAGCTATTATTCTAAGAAGTCAAAGTTAAAGATGTGAACAAGGCATGTTGGTGATAATTTTTCTAAGTTCACTCATCATAATGTTATGTGCATGAAAATTTATTCAAGTTGCAAGGCGAAAGATTAATGTTATCGCTAAGTGTAACGTGTTCCTAATGTGGTCCTATAATATTTAATTGAGAAGGTGCAACAACTAACTCAAGAAATTGTTTTATGGATTTAGTATAAAGGAAGGAAATTTTAATTTCTCATAAATGAAGTATGTATGGATGAATCTGAATGATTGAAGAGTGGAATACGAAGATAAGTAGAGCTTAGCATAAGTGAATGAAACTTCATTGCCAAGGTTTTATTGTGTAATCTAAAGTTGGATACTTGGATTCAAGTTTTTTGTCCTAGTCTACAATGTTTGACAATGATTGGTTTGGTTGACAAGATAGAGGAAATAAGTTAAAGTATAGTACACACAACTATTCTGCAAGGAATACTTGAGAGATTGGGTGGATAGTAAGTTCAGTGGTCTTGCCCTAGAAGCTATTTGGTCTTTCCCTTGTGAGTATCACCTAGATCTAATGAGTGCTAAGGGGTCCATTTATTCTCATAAGAGATGGATTCATGTTGAATCACTACTAATTAAATATGGGTCAATGAGTTTGACTCAAAATCACCTAGTTAAATCTTGATAGCAATATCACAATTTGACTTGCTATGGAATTATCTCCTACTTATCAATTGATGAGCTTAAGGGGCTTTCTAATGAATGGTTCATAAGCCACAACACTTGGTGAAGGTTTTCCAAATGGGGTTTCAAGATTTTGGTTTAACGATGGAGGAAACTCTATAGTTAAGCGCGCTCAGGTTGGAGTAGTACTAGGATGGGTGACCTCCTGGGAAGTCTCGGTGCTTCACACCTATGAGCATCACCTAGATCCAATGAGTGCTAAGTATTCCATTTAGTCTCATGGGAAATGGATTCATGTTGAATCACTACTCATGAAACATGGGTCAATGAGTTTGAATCAAAATCACATAGTTAAATCCTAATAGAAATATCACAATTTGACTTGCTGTGGAAATTATCTCCTACTTATCAACTCTTAACAGGGTTCAAATCTTCTAACAAGTATTCAAAGTCTCCTAATAGGGACTCATATGTACTAAATGTTGTAATAGACTCCTGACATGGTCCATCCTCTAACAAAGAATATTTATATTAGTACATCATCTTGTGGGCATCATTCCCACTAGGGTTTTCCCTCTTATCAAGGGTTTCTCGAGTTAACATATTGGTGTAATTATCTATGTGTATCTTGTTATGGTTACTATTTAGTTTGGTTGAATGGATAAGATTGTTTTTAGATTGATAAATGTTTTAATTATTGGATAACTAATTTTCCCCACCCCTACCCCCTCCCCCTCGCCCCCTCCCCCCCCCCCCCCCCTGCAAATTACTTTGGTAGACTATTATTTCTAACATTTAGTATCAGAGCATTAGGTCCTTGAAGATAAAGCTCAACAACTTTGGGAGATCCATGGCAAGCATGCTCAACAACTTTGGGAGATCTTTGTAAGAAATTTACTACTATAGAAAAATGGAGATTGTACACATAGATTTCAGCACTCCTATGAATACTAAAGGATTATATGGTGAAAGGTATTTCATGATTTTAGTTGATGACTTTTCTAGAATGATGTGGGTTGCATTTCTTAAAGAAAAATCTAAAGTATTTGATAAGTTCAAGATATTCAAGAACAAATTCAAGAATGAATCAGGCATGAAGATTAAATTCTTAAGATTAGATAAAGGAGGAGAGTTTACTTCAAATGAGTTTAACATGTTTTGTGAAGCTAATGGAATCAAAAGACAATTATTAGCTCTAAGAACCCCTGAACAAAATGGTATATCAAAGAGAAGAAATAGGTCAATAATAGAACCAACAAGAGCTATGTTAGTTGAGAATGATGTATCCAAGATGTTTTGGAGAGAAGCTATGAATAAAAAAGTCTACACTATGAAGAGTGCAAGTTAGGAAAGGCACAAACAAGACCCCTTATGAACTATGGTTTGGTCACTCGCCTACAGTTAAGTATTTCAAAAATTTTGGCAGTAAGTGTTATATCAAAA
Organism: Cupressus sempervirens; assembly: GCA_028749045.1. NCBI lineage: Eukaryota > Viridiplantae > Streptophyta > Pinopsida > Cupressales > Cupressaceae > Cupressus > Cupressus sempervirens. Next base: position 446,996,933 of record CM053787.1, read on the forward strand.
GAGATGATGATATTGGTAAGTTTGATGCTAGAAGTGATGAAGGTATCTTTCTTGGTTATTCATTGAAAAGAAAGACTTATGGATGTTATAATATAAGAACTAAGACTATTGTGGAAAGTGAAAATGTGAGAGTTGATGAGAAATTCAAGATGTAAGAAAGAATAGTTGATTAAAATTTAGATGATGATGTTGGTACTAAAATAGGAATGATGAAGTATTCCTTGAGACTAACAATGATTTACAGAATGAAGGAGAAGGTAGGAAAAAAGCTCGAAACCTTTAGCAGAGCCAAGAGTTGAGATAACTACTCCTACTTCAAGTAAGAATATGAAAAACCATCATCCACCCAAGTAGATCATCAGAAGCAGAGATAAAGGTGTGATGACAAGAAGTAGAATCAATAAAGAACTATGTTTAATATCTCAAGTTGAACCCAAGAATGTAGTTGAAGCATGTAAAGATGAGTACTATAAGTAAGCTATGAAAGAGGAATTAGATCAGATAGTAAAGAATGAGACATGGGAATTGGTCCCCAGACTAATAGATAAGAATGTGATAGGAATTAAATGGGTATTTAGGAACAAGATGAATGAACAAGGCAAAGTTGTAAGGAACAAGGAAAGATTTGTATATAAATGTTACTCACAGCAAGAAGGAATAGACTATGATGAGACCTATGCTCCTATGGCAAGAATAGAAGCAATAAGGATATTTGTAGCATATGCAACATATAAGAAATTTAAACTATATCAGATGGATGTCAAGTCATCATTTGTGAATGGAGAACTTGAAGAAGAGGTATACATTGAATAGGTTGAAGGTTGTCCTTTAACAGATGATAAGGACATAATATGTAGATTGAAGAAAGCATTGTATGGCTTGAAGCAAGTACCTAGAACTTGGTATTCAAGGTTAGACAAGCATTTGACAAAGCTTGGATGTAGCAAAGCTATGGCAGATAGAAATCTCTATTAGAAAGAAATTGATGATGGATTAATGATTGTGGTAATATTTGTTGATGATATTATATTTGGAGGAAATGATGATGAAAGGGACAAGTTTGTAGAAGAAATAAAGAAGCAATTTGAAATCAGTATGATAGGAGAAATGAAATATTTTCTAGGATTGCAGATTGTATAAGATAAAGAAGGAATCTTTATTTCTCATACTAAGTATTTTAAATATTTACTAAAAAGGTTTGATTTGGAAACATGTAAACATGTTGGAACACCTATGGTAACTAGACACAAGTTATCTACGAAGGATGAGACACCCACTATTGAGTAGAAGAAGTACAAATATATGATTAGAGGTTTGCAATATTTGACTCACACAAGGCCAGATGAAGCAAATGCAATTGGAATTATTACAAGATTCCAAGATGATCCAAGAGAAGCACATTATGCAACAATCAAAAGGATATTTAGATAATTGAAAGGAACATTGGAGTTTAGATTGTGGTATGATAAATCTAATGATTTCACTTTATGCACTTATACTAATGCTGATTGGGCAGTCAGTATGGATGAAAGAAAGAACACCAATGGTGGAGCCTTCTTTATTGGAGGAAGATTAGTTTCTTGGCTAAGAAAGAAGTAGGATTATACCTCATAAAGTACAATAGAAGCATAATATGTTACAACAACAAACAACTGTAATCAAGTTGTTTGGATGAAGCAAATGCTGAAGGATAAGGATAGAATTTAGTGAACCTATTTTCATACATTGTGACAACAAAAGTATAGTAAATATGTCTAGGAATCCAATGTTACATTCTAAGACCAAGCACACTCTATCAAGTATCACATGTTGAGAGAGAAAGTTGTAGAAAAGGAAATTAGATTGGAGTATGTGAGCACTAAAGAGAAAATTGTGAATATTTTCACTAAGCCTCTTCCAAAAGAAAATTTTGAGTATTTGTGAGGTATGCTAGGGGTTATGCCCCTTCCTACATCAAAGTAGAATATGCAAGAATGCATTAATCTAGTGTAATAGAGCACCATTATTTATCTAGACTGAATGTTGATGCTTCTTATATGGGGGAGTATCTATGATGGACAGAGTCATCTAGGACTCTTGTTGTATGTTATTTTTGAATAGTGTCTTTGGATACTTGAGCTAGTCAGAAAATGTTGTTGTAGAGTTTGATTATTGTTGAAACCTTTGACATTGATGTCAATGGGGGAGAAGTTTAGCATGAAAAAAAATGTAAGTACATTGAAGGGAGAAGAAAATAGTTTTGGAGAAGTATAGCATGGGAGAATTATTAATGAAGAGGATTTAAAAATGATTAATGAAGAGGATTTGAAAAGAAAGATTAATAGTCTTTTACAGTTGGTATTCTATTTTTCCATCAATGCCAAAGGGAGAGATTGTAGGAAGCATGAATACTAATGATATTCGTATGGGGGAGTATTGTAAAAAAATGATTAGACCATCACCATGGTAACACATTACATCCATGACTGTATTTGTCATTGATGTTAACATAGAAATTTTCTATGGTATCTAACAAAAGAATAGTAGAAAGATCAAGTTGGTACAGATAAATCATTGTGTAATTTTAGTAGCGAAGTGAAAGGAAAATTATGCAATGTCTTTAGTATACGTAGCTAACCCCAAAATTATAAGATATTAAGTTTGGAAGAAGTTATACAAGTTTTGGTGAAGATTGTTCTAAGATAGAGTTTACAGAGGCATGTTCTAGTAAACTTGTTATATCTCTTAGCAAAGTTATTATTTTGAGAAGCTGAAGTTAAAGATGTGAAGAAGACATGTTGGTGATGACATGGCTAAGATCACTTGTCATAGTGTTATGTGTATGGAAAGTTTTGCCAGTTGCAAGGTGAAATATTAATGTTATCGCTAATAATTAATTGAGAAGGTGGAACAACTGACTTATTTTTTTATGGATTCAATATAAAGGAAGGACATTTTCCTTTATCATAAATGAAGTATGTATGGATGAATGAAAATGATTGAATAGTGGAATGCGAAGATAAGTAGAGCTAAGTAGAAGTGAAGGAAACTCCATTACCGAGGTTTTATTATGTGATCCAAAGTTTGATACTTGGATCCGAGGTTTGTGACCTAGTCTACAAGGTTTCACAATGATTGGTCTAGTTGATAGGACAGAGGAAATAAGTTAAAGTATAGTACTCACAATTATTTTGCAAGGAATAATTAAGAGATTAGTTGGATAGTGAGTTCAGTGGTCTTGCCCCAGAAGCTATTTGGACAGTGGGTACTTCTGTCTTCTACAAATCCTAACAGGGTTATAATCTTCTAACAAAGATTCAAAGTCTCCTAACAGGGACTCATATGTACTAAATATTGTAATAGACTCCTAACAAGGTCCATCCTCTAACAAGGATTATTTATATTAGTACATCATCTTGTGGGCATCATTCCCATTGGGCTTTTCCCTTTGATCAAGGGTTTCCCTAGTTAATATATCTGGTCTAATTGTCTATGAGCATCTTGTTATGGTTACTTTTTACTTTGGTTGAATGGATAAGATTGTTTAAGGTTGATAAATATTTTAATTATTGGATAACTAATTCCCCCCTGCCCTTTAGTTATCTTGGTGGACTATTATTTCTAATAGTAGGGTTGATGTTAGACATAGGGCATGCATAAGGACAATGTTACAATGAGGACAAAGAGAATGGTGAAAGTTGTAAAGGCAGAAGATTAATCCCTCATGCAAGTGAAAGAAGTTTTCTCCCATTTTTATTTCTCTCCCTAACCTCTATAACTAAGACTTCAAGTTCATGAAGTATGGAAAATAGAATATAAATCTCATCATGATACTTGAAGTGATTCAATAGAGGAAAATGGTAATAGTAACTTACCCCAAACTACCACTCCAAGGTGAACTACTTCATAATAATAAAGAAGACATTGTGCCAAGGTTCTAGGAGTTTCTCTCTATCAAAGCTACCATGTAGTCTGATTGGAGCTTCCTTGGCCTTGGAGAACCTATTGAGGCTAGTCTCATTAAACACTTTAGTAACCTTCTTCTACTTAATACCATTTGCAAAAAGTCCAATGGCCTTTAAAATGACATGTTCATTAATTTTAAAGGTGATCAGATCCATAGTAAATTTCCTTTAATTCCATTTGTTCACTAGGTGCATGGAATATACTTCATCATAAACCTCCACAACTTCCATGAAAGGTAGAAGCCCACCTTTGGTAATATCCATCCAATCACATAGATCATTATGTCACTCAATCTCAATTTTATAGGCTGAATCTTGACCATCTCCACATCTATTTCCATGTTTGATGCAATATCTTCCCATACCTCCAACATTAAGATAGGAAAAATACTGACAACTATGGGGGTTACAAAAATGCTTACGACCACACAACTTCTTGAAAGGATGGATACAAATGAGGAAAGTATTATGAATACCACAACAATAAATCATACCAACATATAATTAGCCAAAATGAGGTTAAAATCATTCAAATGACTTAGGTACAAAGCCAAAAGTGAAAAACCTTTCCTTTTATTACAATCCCCAATGGATTTATCTTGGACATCATGCAATTATTATTTTTGTTATTTTCATTATTTTTATGATCAATATTCTTATATTTAAAACAAATTATAAGTTCTTTTTCTCTAAGAGTTGGGAATACATGTAGCATTATTTAAAGTGAACATATAATAGTACATAATTCATATTACATAATATTTTCATAAAATTCAATTAATAAAATAAAATAATAAAGAGAAAATGAAAAGAAAGTAATATTTCCTCTAATCTTATCAAATAGTTGTATTCTGCAACTAAATTGTTCATGAAAATTAATTTTTCATTGTTCCTTCTATTGATAAACATGCCATGTTGAAAGCTCAAAATTTTAAGTTTCATGAAATAGATAAATGCAACATACATTTGAGAGTTCGAGCCTAGCATATCTATAAAAAAGAATTAATGAAACTATTTCTTCTTATTTTTAATTTTTTAATTTTTTATACTTGAAAAGAATACATAAATGATTTTCTACCAATCTTATTTTTATTCTATTTCTAAACAAGTTCCACACATACTTATACTTTAAGTGTCATTTCTTTAAAAATATTTATTGATTTTATATGAAATGTAGGGGGCTACCGCAACACATTCATGTTATGAATAACATGACACATTTATTGTCAATTAATAGAGTAAAAACATGTACTTCATTGAAAAAAGGCACACAAAAAATATAGAATTTACTAAACTTCATGAAGAATCCAAAGCTATAACATGTTGGAAAGGTAAGTACCCAGGGGGTGAATCAATACTTATAAACTTCTACTAGTTCTAAATTTTAACCATAGAACCTATAATTGTAATTCATATTAACTGATAGTATAGAAATATAACTATTTTACCAATATTATATTACCATAAATGGTAAATTAAATAAGAGTAAATTATAACACAATTTACTCGTACATAACAAATTGATTTTTGGTCTCACAAAAACACTTGGTTAGAGGGAAAAGCTCTACTGGAGATGATACCTACAACTCTTCAACTATAATAGAAAGATATGTCTAGTTAGGAGCTACAAATTTCACTTTCTAGGTGACTAGCCTAGTTAGGAGTGATTGATACATTGTTAGATGTATCTAATAGTCCTATTAAGAACTAATTTATTAAGAGATTTTATCAAACTTATATAGTGATTAGTCGGTTAAGGGATTTACAACTGTTGGAAAGGGTTAATGAGAAACAAGATACTGAGTGAGGGGGTGAATCAAGATCTTAAACTTCAAAACCAATTTAATTAATTCACACCTAACTCATCTCATACAATAGACCTATTATTAACACTTCAATGGGAAGGTAAATCTAGGGCGGGGATGAAACCCACAAATCTTCACTAATGTAACAATAAAGTTAACCTATTAGGGTTACAATATTTGATCATAAGATATGATCTACCCTTTGAGGGGTCTATGTTGTTAAAATATTTAGAGACTACTAGGTCTCACCTTGTTAAATGATTTTACACTCACAACGAAGTAAGTACTATGTTAGGAGGTTTACATAGGTCTCTTAATATATTTACCTTGACTCAATTAACAATAACTAATTTAGCACATGACCCTCAATTTTCTCTGTAAGTTGGTCTTGGGTCTCCTCTTTATCATATCTATGATTTGATCTCCTAATCTAATATCTTTGTTCAGTCCTTCACTTCTCTGATTGGCCTCTGTTTGATTTTCTTTCAAACTTACTCTTCTCTTCTTCATGTGCATATACACCTAGTCATTTCTTCATTCATGCATGCATACTGATTCTAGGGTTAGAATCCTCCTTAAATAGATTTTTTGTGAAGGTTCTAGATCTTGATCAATGGTTTATAATTCATCATCTTTTCCCATTTCTATCTGATTTTTTGATTGGTTGAATTGCACACCTTGGGATCATTACCTTATGCAATGATGTGTGATCACCTTCTTAGATGGCTCTAAAAATAGTAAATGTCATATAAAAGTCAGCCAAAATGGTTTACATATGAGTTTGTGCCACTAAAAACACATATGACAAAACTAACCTGCTTTGTACTTGAATGCTCTAACACTTGGTCATGTAGACTCCTTCATGTTGTCACTTAACTTCTATATACCTGCTTCCTCAAAAATCATTAACTTGTCAATGTGCTTAGTTCCAACTATATTTGTTAGCACGTGCATATTCTTGGTCTCAACTAAATACTCAACAATCACTATCCTACTTCATATAAACTTTGTATGCTTGGCCTTTACTAGATAACTCGGTCACAGTGAGGATTGTGTAATCTTACGTAGTAAATGACTAAGTGGTTAAACACTAATAGACAACATAAGCTTAGAGATCAACAACAATAATTTCAATCTAGAACTTCTAAGTCTTATTCAAGGCTAATGGGTTAAGGGAGTTTACAACAACTTGTATAAAATTTTAGGTATTCTTACAAGATGATAAATGACTTGTAATTTCTTTCCTTCCAAAGCTTATTGGATTCCTTACACACTGCTTCTTCTTCCTCTTTGTATGTGTTCTCAATTTTACTCTACTATATCTTCTCTATTCTCTACTCTATCTTGATTTTAATTATCTTTGTTATGTCACTTAATATGCTCCTTATTCCTACTCAATGTCTATAATCTACTTGACCTTCTTTCCCTAATTAATTTTTTCATTAGCTTAGTGTCAAATCTATCCATAAATTGTTTTCTTTTCTTTTCTGTATTGTGATTCTTTATCATTTCTAAGGTGTAATATTATTCATCAAACTCTATTTTTTATTGTTTCCTAAATCCTTATCACCAATCTCCATAAATCATTTTATACTATTGAATCTTTTATGTAAATAATTTTTCATTTGTCTAAGTTAAGTGAATTTGATTTTAACATAATAGGTTAAATCTTTATTGTTATCATCTTAACTCTTTACGTATTCATGACTTTCGTGTTTTATGATAGCCTCTAGTTCTATAATAATTGAGTCCTTTGTACTGAATAAAATTTCTCATATCCTTTGAACTAATAATGATCTAGTTATCCAATAACTGTGTGTCAAAAATTTAGCTTAAGGAATCATTTGATTGATAAGTAGGAGATAATTTCTGCATCAAATCAAATTGTGATATTGCTATTAGAATTTAACTATGTGATTTTGAGTCATACTTATTGACCCATGTTTCATGAGTAGTGATTCAAAATGAATCCATATCTCATGAGAATAAATGGAACACTTAATACTCATTGGATCTAGGTGATGCTCATAGAGATGAAGCACTGGGACTTCTTGAGAGGTCACCCATCCCAGTATTACTCTAGCCTGAGTGCACTTAACTACAAAATTCCCAATGCTTCACCCCTATGAGCATCACCTAGATCTAATGAGTTCTAAGTGTTCCATTTATTCTAATGAGAGATGGATTCATGTGGAATAACTACTCATGAAACATGGGTCAATGAGTTTGACTCAAAATCACATAGTTAAATCCTAATAGCAATATCATAATTTGACTTGTCATGGAAATTATCTCCTACTTATCAATTAATGAGCTTAAGGGGCTTTCTAATGAATGGTTCATAAGGCACAACACTTGGTGAAGGTTTTACAAATGGGGTTTCAATCTTTGGGTTTAACCATGGAGGAAATTCTATAGTTAAGTGCACTCAAGTTGGAGTAGTACTAGGATGGGTGACCTCCCAAGAAGTCCTATTGCTTCACCCCTATGAGCATCACCTAGATTGAATGAGTTCTAAGTCTTCCATTTATTCTCGTGAGAGATGGATTCATGTTGAATCACTACTCATGAAGCATGGGTCAATGAGTTTGACTCAAAATCACATAGTTAAATCCTGATAGCAATATCACAATAATAATTTGATGTTGTCATTTATGGAAAAATTTCAACTATTTGAAGAGGGTATATCATGAAGATACAATTATAATAGTTATACTTAGAAAATTGTCTAAGTATTATACAGTTTATCTAATAGAATAGATACATTTTTGGTCATTGAGGTTTACTAAGGCACAGTGGACATGTGAACAATTAGGTATGGCTACTTGACATCATGATGATGATGTATGTGAGTGTGCAAGTCAATATAATCAACACAGAAGAAGATATAAAATTTTTACCAATTACAATAGAGAATAGGTAGAACAAAGCATGATAGGAAAGGGATAATTATGGATTAAGGAATTGTTTTGTTTATGAAATAATTACTTAATTAATTAAGGATGACATTCTATATGTTAACCTTAATTCAACAAGTTATAATAATATATTTTGTAAAGCATGTGAAAGCTTGAAGGTCAACTTGATAGTATTTTGCAAATTGTAAAGGTATATAAGAAGATTACAATATGCAAAGTTTAGTGTGATTTTTGAGAAAGACTATAAAAACTTTATATGCTATGAATTTTGATGTATGATCATAGATGTGTGAGTTTTTGAAGAGAAATGAGAGTTATATCAAATATTGAAGATATCAACATCAAGCAAGAGGTTTTTGTAACTATCTTTTTGTATCAAGGAATTACATTGTATATTGCATGTTTGGGTAATGGGCTCTTCTTGCATACATTTTTGTATTTTTACATAACAACTCCTAATATGCTTAAAGCTTCTAACAAGGACTAAGACACTATATTCATGTAATCAACTCCTAATAGGGTCAATATCTTTAGCTAGATACTATTGATTGGTGGATCATTTTATGGGTACCATCCCCACCAAGGTTTTCCCTTGGCCAGAGTTTCCCTAGTTAAAAAAAATGGTGTTATGAGTTCTCTTACTACATGGTTATGTTTATTGTTCAACATAATTAGTTGGCTTTCATAAACAAGTTATAAGGCAATTAACAATATCTAGTTTTGGGCTAAAGTTTGTAGAATACTGATCCACCCCCCCTCTCAGTATTCTTCATTTCTAACACTATGTATCTATTTTCTTTATTTTAGTATGCCTCTTCTTTTCTTATAGTATAAATATATTCTTTGATAAGATATAACTGCTTACCTATTATTTTTACCTCTTTATTTGTTGGATCAACTTACACTTCCTATTGTTATTTTGACATCAATGAAAAAATTAAACTCTAAAATCATCATCACCATCATCATATGCCAACAATCCACCCTTTGGCATTAATGGAAAAAATTGTTCCTTCAATTTTTTCAAGTGTACTATAGGTATCTTGTAAGTTGATAAGATGTCTACTCTGAAATATTCTAACTTCACAAAAATATTTTCTCCCCCTTTGATAATAGTCCTTCTATTTATTTATTCAAGATTTATTTTGTAGTTTTTCTATATTTGAAAGTTTTGCACTACTACTCTTCTCCCTCTTTTTTGGCAACAATACAAAAATATAATGAAAAAAATAGCTTATAGGGGCACATACCTCTTCACAATTTATCAAAAATAAGCTTGTATCTATTCTCTACACTCTTCAAGAGGGTTTCCCTTGATTCCTTTTATTGGTTCTCAAAATGGGAAGTTTATTAACAATACACTTCACATCAATTCTAAAGAGAAGTCCATCTCCATCTCTAATGCTCATATCCTAGGAAGGGTTGGACTAACTAATTACGATAAATCCTTCTATGCTTTAGGCTCTACAAGACCTAGGCAGGTGCATGTTTCATTAAATATAACCAATGTTGAAAGACATCTTTGAATCTATTAAAAAAATCATCTCATATCAACGCATCAACAATGAAGAGAATTACTAGGTGGAGGCTAATCATCCATTGAACTCACATATTCAAGGAACATGAGATGTAGAACTTACTACCACTACAACAAGAAAGGGAAATTGAATTTGATTTTAATTTGCAACAAGAACCATATGACATGAAACAAAAAAATGTAAATTTTTCTAGCTAAGATTAGTACCTTATCTCCATTGGGAAAATGAGTCATGAGAAGCACAATATCACATAATGAACTAATCAAATAATGCTAAATCTATGAAGTGTTGCCTTACAAAATATCATAATAGTAACTCAAATTTAGCCTACTTATCAGATGCATGTGTATAACTCAATAAAATATGGCATATCCAACAAGAATTTTAATCAATCCCTTGGACTGAGAGCATATAAGATAAAATGCATAGCTCACAACACAATAAAAAGAGAAGTAAAACCTTAATGATGGATCATAGAGTGTGATCTAAAAGGTTGATGCTAAAAGTGCACACAATCAAATCTAGAAATAAACTAACATTTACTAATGGATTTTTGAAATCTGATCATGTTAAAGGAAAACCTTATTTTATTATACACAAAACCTTACAAATTACATAGGGAGAGAACTAAACTAGAGCTTTGTTTCCATGAAAAATCATGCTATCTCATAACTACAATGCATACAACTCAAAAGACTCAAGAAACTACTAGAAACTAGACAAAGACCCATTAGATCTACTCATGCAAATAACGTTACAAATTTTCTCATACAATGAAAATGTTGTTGGAATGGAAAGGAAAAATAGATTGGAAACTTGTTCAAGATATGGAACCAACCAAGAACTAACCCTTCAAAATGAGAAGAAAAAAGAATATAGAAGAAATCTAGATCTGATTTGTTTGTGACATTTGTCCACTTGATTCTTCTTCCATCTACAACAAAAAAAATTCCTCTCTCATTCCTCCAACTGAAAGAATCAAAGATTCATCATTTTTGTGCAAAATATGTTTCACTGTTAAATTAACAATAAGACCATTATATTTTATTCACTTTATATTCACTGTCATGCATTTTTTTTTAAAAATTTGGTCTTCATTTAATTTTTTCCCTCCATACTATAAAGTTTGCACATTCTAATATGCAAGCCCATTTAAAATTTTATGTGCAGGATACTTTTATATTTTATATTCAAAATCCTTTATCTCATTGGTCACTTTAAATTATCATAATGTAATATCACATTAAATAAAAATGCTCATTTTGTAGCCTTAAAAAATGACATCATCACATAATTGAGCCTTAGCATCTGATAGGCACACTCTTCATTACATAAAGATCCATCCTACAAATTTACAACTTGTGACTATACCTAGATCAAAATATACAACATATTCAATATAGGTACTTACATATACATTGACTAATAAAGGAAGAAACATAAATAATATTGCATTTAAAATTGACTTCAAAAACAAATCAAATGATCTCATGGGAATTTGAAACTTAGGACATTTATTATCTCTAACATGAAGAGTATGTAAATGGAAATTGGGCTCATGACCAATAACTAGGCACTTTTTATATCTTTACAAAGTGGGTAGCTTAAATTTGTAGAACTTAACAATCTAACAAACAAAGAAAATTGCAAATAGAATAGGCATAAGTATATACGACAAACTGATTCATGAAGGTTAGTAAAATGGCATGGGGAAAGTATTTCATGTCTATAATTCAGAGGTATAATTAATTTTCTCACATCAATCATAGATTGAAAATTCTCACATCACAAAAAGGACTTCCCAGAATTTTGTAAATAAGATCACCATCAAAACAAATAAAATGCATTTGAAATCACAATGGGAAACTGTTCAAATGGACTAATCAAGGGATGAAACTTGGAACATAGCATGTCTATGGCCTCTAGAAAATAGCAGTGACTTAAATTCCTCATTAGGATTGACTGGTCAAAAGATATTTCATTCCAAATAGGGCTATGCATAATTGTGACAAAGTGGAAACAATAGAACAATAATAAACACATAACTTTGAGGGAGTGGGGAACCCATCAAAACTTATCATGAAGATTTGAAAAATAAAAAATAGGTTATTTGATATGCATATAAAATATCACCAAGGTTTTGATTCGTAAAAACTAGCATGGTCAAAGATATTCCAATGCAAAGTAGGCTTGTTCACACTATTTAACACAAGCAAAAATGCAGATTTGATAACTCAAAATGACATCTCACAAGATGATTTAGATGCAAACTATTGACTTGGGATGCATGGATTGACTAAATATAATGTATGGGACTCATAAAAGACTTGGTAGAACTCAAGACATTAGTTTGGCACATATCCATGAAAATCTCACATAGGGATCATTTTTGAAAAAAATTCAACATGGTACTCCAAAATTCTTTCAAATTTTGAGAGTACCAACACTGTCTCTAGTTGGGGATGCATGCCTCTTGAGGAAATGGAAATTTTCATTATCTATTGGTAGAGAAGAAAATACCAAGAAACACGAGCTTATTGAAAGAGAAAATTAAAACTTACACCTTGTTTGGTGGCCTCAGGGCACCAAACATAAACCACTTATCATTTTATTTACCATAAGTTTGATTTTCCTCTTCATACATGAGCAACAATTTGAAAATATCACATACCTTTGTCCATACTTACAAGAAATCATAAACCAAATATTTGTCTCATGACAGGCATCACATATGTCTCTCCAATCTCTTTTCTAAAAGACATCACACCCAAGAAAATGAAATTCATGTGTTACTTCAGGAAATAATGCAATGGGAAAAAAAATCACAAAAACAATGCATCATTATATAAAGTGAAATATTCACCATGCATTAGTCCCTCTTAATCTGGCTGGCATGAAATTGAGAAATCTAATTGACACTCACAAATGTCATTAGCATCATATCTAAAAAAATTCACATGTCATGGCCTATCATAAAATTTATGACAAAGAGATGGATGATCCATATCAATATCTTCATCATACAAAGCATTGTGAAACACATGAAATGTATCCTTAAGTTCATCATCATTGTCATCTTGAGAAGAAGAAAAATATTTTCAAAGTACAACAAGATATATTATCAACATCAAAATCAAATTCAATTAAGTCTAGTCTCTCTACGTAATCCACATACAATGGATTATAAACTCCATGAACTAGTCTTTTATAAAAATCATGGCATAGCGAAGGTTTATTAGTATCCATGTCTTTACCATACAAACCATTATGAAACACTTTAAACACATTAATGAACCCACTATCATTGTCATCTAGAGAGGAAGAAAAATTAGACTTGTTACATCTATGGTTGATATCAATATTAACCATACATCCTAATCTACCATACATGTGCAACATCAATATCAACATTGTTTTCCTAAAGAATATTATAAGGAAAAGGTCACCAATCTTCCTTATACTCATCATTAGATGTCTATGCATAAACACTTGAACGAGATGAATACTAAAAATTAAAGACATCTGTTGTAGGAAACATATTATAAATTGTACAACTAAAACATTTTTACTTGCAATTTTACTATTTGATTGAAAGAATTCAACCAATGCTTCACTTTGATTTTCAAACATATTACCTTGTTGTACTTGTACATGATTATAGTAAAAGCCACATTATTTGAACATATTAGACAATCTTCATTCATCATTTTATCCTCACATCTTGCTAACAAATCACTTTCAAAGTTTTCAACATCAAACTAATTTGATTCATACAACAATGGAATTGTAACACCCCGCCAAGGGATCCAATAGAACTAACCTAAAATTTTACTAAGTTTGCCAAACATTTTTTTTTAGATGAATAACATGTACAACAATCATAAAGTAGCGGAAATAATAAAATACAGTCATACATAAGCAAACATAACATATTACATTCCTTAAGGATATCAAGATGTTGAATCACATTTAAATTTAAATAAAACTAAGTCCAATGAATAACACATCCACATGAAAGAATAACTATAAGTCCTATCCATGTAAATAATATACATTTGTTCTGAATGTCACTTGGAAATAATTTTGGAATGTACAATCATCCACTGTACATGTCATAGGGTATGACAGGCTGAAAGCATATACATTTATAAAATAGATTACATCATCCCTTTTAGATCCATGAAAAAAAGTACAATACATTAAGTAAAATCATCCATCATAATACACAAAGATAGATTGAAAGGAAATACAGAACAAGGAACTCCAGGCACGATATCTACGAGCAGATCTCTATGGTAAAAGTAAAAAGCACTACCACTTGACCTCATGGTAACCCAAATAGGTCCACTCCCACTGTATTGAGGAGATAGACTCAAGTTCCAAATAGAATATCAATCCCAAAATCAAAAGGTAATATCTAGGTTAAGGAAAACCCTAAAAGTAATCTAACTCAAAGGTTCCAGGATAAATTGACATCTAAACCCAGAGGAAAACAAAGACATGTAGGAAATCTATACTGCTAGTCGGCACCTGTCATTTCACGAACCAACTCTAGGGTCACCCGACTAGTCTTTTAATCCTCTACTCCCATAGTGACTCTATGCGACATTAGTATCCTTTCATACTGAAAAGGTATGCTAACAATACATGGCCACAACCAAGCATCCTCTCTACTCTCATCCTAGTCTGTATTGGCACTCGAGGCATGGGCGAGGAAAGACAAGACTCCTATTAGGTTCATTTTACTCTCATTTAGTGTAGTTTCTTCACTTATTAACTACTTACACTAGGTTACTTGTCAGCCTCTTTAGGGCCTTGGCCTCCTTTGCAAGACACTTCCCAACTTAACATATAGATTACCTACCCTAGGCTCATAAAAGTAGAAAGCAAAGAATCACAATTTTCACCTCAGCCCTATACAAGTGACTGGAAAGCATCAAATGAGTATTCACAATAACAACTCACCCTTTATAAGCCACTAGAAAGCATCTAGAAATGAATGATTGAAGATTCAAAGGTTAAGTCAAATAGGTCACACCATTCACCTCAGTTTCACATAATAACACTAGAAAGCTATAATGAACAATAAATCCAAAGTCATCATAAAGCATACCAGACACATTACCATGGTTGAGTATAAAATATCAAGATCAAATCATCATCATGACATCACAAACACAAAACTCTTGAGCCTCTAGTAAACATCCTAAGACTGGTCAACACTCTAGTAAACCCAAACACAAAACATAAGACAACATACAGTTAACAATGTAGTTTCATAGTTTTGTTTGATTTTGAAAACACATAGTCTAAGTTAATAGTAAGGTTTAAGTTTTTGTTTCAATGTAAGTTTTTGAGTAGATAAGATTTACAGTTTACCCTTACAACTTAACTTATTCTCGTATTCAAACATGATGCACAATTGCCCTTATCTTATGAGATTTCAAGGATTACAATTATATATTCTAAAATAATTGAAAGATAATTATTTATTATTATTAAAATAATAATTATTGATTATCTAATAAAATAATTACAGTTTTATTAAAAATCAAAATCATTAATAATAATAAAATAAATAAATTTAAAACTTTATTAGATAATATTTATTATTAATTAAACTTAATTAAACTAAATCTAATGAAATTAATTAATAATTATTAAAACAAAAACGATATTACAAGCATATGAATAATGAATTAAAAAGGACTTGATGGCTCACGTGCGGACTGGGTCGCAAGCTAGGGCACCCGTGCCCTAGCTCTATTCTGTTACTTCTTCTGGTTGCTGCATAGGTGGGTGTTTGGGGGATTGAAGGGCGCTATTTTGGGTGGTTCTTCCTGCTGAGCCAAGGTTTGGGTCGTGTTGTAGGGGAAGAGAATACTCACGGTGCATGGGGACAATTTTCTATGTCCTTGCTATTCTCTGCTATGCATGGGCAGTGGACGGGGTTGTTTGGGATTTGTTTTCCCACGGCTCTATTCCATTTGTTGTTGTGAAGCATGGAGGAGTGTTAGGGTAGTGCTGAAGTTGGGTGGAGTTGGTTTAAGGGTGGAGGGTTTACCCTTCCCATTCTTGGCTTATACAAATGGCGGATGTTAGGGGGGAAATAGTGATGTTGAGCCCTCGAATGGATTTTAGGGTGGCTTTAGGCTCTAGGTTTTCAAATCAAGGGATGAAAACCTTTGATAACAATCTGTTCACTCCAAACACTGTGAATGTTAATTTGGGATTATCTAATGGTTCGAGGATCACAAAGACCAATGGTTGTCTTGAGAGGTGCAAGTAAAGGCCAAAATTGGTGGTCCCAGTTGAAATGATTGCAGATGATGTTGAATATTACTCACATCATTCCCTTTATTGTAAGTTCTTAGGGATGAGGGTGTCCTTGCAATTCTTGGAGGTTTGGGCTCGAAGGACCTGGGAGCCAGAAGGGGAAATGGAAATAATGTTGCTAGTGAACAGTTATTTCATGGTTACTTTCAACTGTATTGCCAATCATAATAGGGTGTTTGAGGGAGGTCCCTATTTCCACAATAAGGTCGGGTTGTTTATCAAGCCGTGGCATGCTGGCTTCAACCCTACAGAGGATCTACCTAATTGTGTCCCAGTATGGGTTTGCCTACCAAGGTTGCTGATTGAATGTTGTTGAGAGGATGTGCTACATCTTTTGGCCTCCGTGCTTGGAAAACCTATAGGGACTTCTTCGCAAACCTTGGGTAAAAAGGTAATGTCTTTTGCTCGCATTTGTGTTGAAATTGATCTTAGTAGACCCTTACCAAATGCAATAGAGATGTGTGTGGGTTCTTATTCTTGGATGCAGCAATTGGATTATGAAACTCTTCCATTTTTTTGTCACCTTTGTCGAGAATATTGTCACTTGCAGCGAAGATGCCCAAGGAATCATCCTCGAGAATCCCATCTGTCATAGCCTAAGATCAAGCCTCTTGAGGTAGATAAAGGGAAGCACATTGCTTCTATGGAGGCAAGGGCTTCTAATGGTTTTTTTTTGATCAGGGCTCGAAATAGGAACAGGGGTTTGAAGAGGTCCTTTAAAGAAAGGTAGGATGATACCTTTAACAGGTTTGAGGTGTTGGATGAGCTTAGCCAACAGGAAGTGAACTCGGGTTTGATCAATTTGGATCAAGGGCTTGTGGACTTAGCTCAAGATGATCCTATTATTTAGTCTACTATGGATCCTCTAGGGGAGGAGTGTCAGCAATTGGATGTTGATCAGAAAAAGGGGACTTCTAAGATGCAAGAACCCCTGGCTATTGTTTCCACTGCAGGTATGGACTCTCCGGCTCTTGGACAACACATTGGTTCATGTTCAATGGCGAAGAATAAGCCTCCTCCCAAGCCTAGTATTTTGTAGAAAGATATTAAGAAGGGTGGGATAGAAAAATTTGGTAAACCTAGTAGAAAAAAGGATGTGGAAAAGATTAATTGGCTGGTGAAAATTTGGTGGAGTCAAGGGCAGTTAAGCCCCTGGATGCTATTTTTTCAAGCCCCTTGAAATGATTGTTTTGTCATGGAATGTGAGGGGCTTGAATAGCGGCCCCAAAAAAAAAGTTTTTCTTGAGTTAGTTAGAAGACAAGGTACTAATGTTTTGTTCCTGCAGGAAACCAAGTTATCTATCGAGAGTATGAAAGGTCTGAAATCTAGAGTGTGGAGAAGTGGGGAGTGCCAATGCATTGGTGCCCATGGTGCTTCCAGAGGTTTGGCTTGCTTATGGAATCCTAGAAAAATCTAGCCCCTTTGGTGGATTTCCTCCAAATCCTCTTTATCCATGGTTGCTACTAGCTTAGAGACAGGTGAGGTCATTTTATTCTCCAATATCTATGCGCCTATCGATATCCAGGGTAAACATGCTTTGTGGTCCCACATCAGGTTGGTTCATAGTATGTTGCCCTTTCATCCTTGAATTTTGGCTAGAGATTTCAATGCTATCTGTGAGTTGGTTGAGAAGCGAGGTGGTATTGGTAGATTGGAGCCTTCTGCACTGCTACTTCAAGACAATATCAAATCCCTGAATCTTGTGGATATTAAACCAAATAATGGACAGTTTACCTGGAACAACCAACGGAGTGGCAAGTTTTGTATTGCAAAAAGGTTAGATCGGTTCTTGGTTTCTTGTTATTAGATTGGTGGGATGTGGTCATCTTTCTCTAAGATTTTAGATTGGAGGGGATCTGACCATTGGCCTATCAAACTTACTTTAGAATCATCTCGGGTGCTATGGAAGCCTTCCTTTAGGTTCCAACCTATGTGGCTTCAAGACTCATCTTTGCATGATTTAGTCTCTAATTGGTGGAAGAAAGGTAGACTAGCCTACGGCACTTCAATGTATATTTTTGCCAAGCTACTTCAACATGTTAAATTTGAGCTCAAGCGATGGAATCGTTTGCACTTTGGGAACTTATTTCATGAAAAGGGAGCTCAGGAAAATTTGGATGGTATCACTAGAAGGATAAGAGAGGAAGGGGTAACTGATGAATTGCTTCAGGACGAGGCTCGGGCTATGAAATTGCTTGAAGAATGGGAACTGCTTGAGGAAATGTACTGGAAACAGAAGGCACGAATTGAGTGGCTCTAGGAAGGGGACAAAAATATAGCTTTTTTCTTCAACTCTGTGAAAGCCAAGAGACATGGTAACTCTATCATGGGATTGGTGAATGATAGGGGAGAGCTTCTTTCTTCCTCTCCCAAAATGTTTAGGGAGGCAATCCAGTATTTTAATCCCTCTTTAGAGAGGACTCGCAAGGAGGGTCTCCCGAGGAAGCGCAAGTTCTTTCATGCATCCCTACTCTTGTGACTGAGGATATGAATCAGCAGCTCTTAAGGGATATCTCGCTTGAGGAGCTTGAAGGGGTTGTTTTTAACATGAAGAGAGGGAAGGCACCTAGTCCAGATGGATTCCCTATAGATTTTTTCCAAGAGTTTTGGGATATCATCAAATTTGATCTCTTGGCTGTGGTTCACGAGTCTCAACATAATAAGCAGATGTTAAAGGCTCTAAATGCTACTTTCCTTGCTCTTATTCCCAAGCAAGAGGGTGCTGATAGGGTGAGTCATTTTTGACCCATCTCATTATGCAATGTTATCTACAAAATCATTTCCAAACTTATTGCAGATAGGTTAAAGAAGGGGCTAGTTGATTAATCTTCGAGGAGCAAAGTGGTTTTGTGGATGGTAGACAAATTCTGGATGGGATTGTTATTGCATCTAAGGTCATCCACTCTATGGCCAAATCAAAAGAAAAAGCAATTTTTATCAAATTAGATATGGTGAAGGCATATGATAGAGTAAGGTGGTCCTTCTTGCGGTGGGCTCTTAGTGCTTTTGGCTTTACGAAAGATTGGATTCAATGGGTTTGGAGTTGTGTTACTGTAGTCTCTTTCTTAGTGCTTATTAATGGGAGCCATTCTGAGCTTTTTGGGGCTTTACAGGGGCTTTGTCAGGGATACCCTCTCTCCCCTTATTTGTTTATTCTTTTGGTAGAGGGCCTAGGGAGATGGATTAAGCAGAATGTGGAGTCCGGTTTTATTCAAGGCTGGAGGTGGGGGGGAGCCTTACCCCCGCAAACTCACTTGCAATTTGTGGATGACACTACTTTGATGGGGTTGGCTACAATGAGGGAGGCATCTAATCTTCATAGGGTCTTGGATGTGTACTTGGTTGCTTCAGATTAGCAAATTAATGAGGGAAAATCTTCCATCTACTTCTTCAATACTCCAGGTTCTATTCAACAGAGGATTGCCCACACTTTGAGGTTTCAGATTGGGAGTCTTCCTTTGAAGTATCTAGGCATTCCCATCTCTGTGAGTAGGCTTCCCAGGGAGTCTTGGCAGGTTATTTTGGACAAATTTAGGGTGAAATTTAATCATTGGACCCACCGCTAGTTATCCTTTTCTAATCATGTCCAGTTGATTAAGTCATTTGTGTAGGCTCTAC
This sequence comes from Cupressus sempervirens, assembly GCA_028749045.1. NCBI lineage: Eukaryota > Viridiplantae > Streptophyta > Pinopsida > Cupressales > Cupressaceae > Cupressus > Cupressus sempervirens. The sequence goes on from CM053787.1 coordinate 447,017,093, forward strand.
CCATTTACATATGCATGCTACAGGTTACTCCTAGGGGCTTTCTGAAGGACTTTGATTCTGTGATGTGCCAATTTCTTTGGGTGGGCTACTTGGAGGCCTCCAAATGGAGTTTGGTTAGATGGGAAGTGGTATGCAGTCTGAAACACTACAGGGGATTAGGTTTGAGGTAGTCAACTTTGACTAGAGAGGCGTTGGCTACCAAACTTTACTGGAGGTGGTGCAATGAGTAGGATAAGAGCTCGGCGATGGTTCTTTCTCAAAAGTATCTTTTGGGGATTCCTCATCTTGATATTTCCAAGTACCCACTTGGAGGGAAGGGCTGTGTGATCTGGGATACTCTAAAGAAAGGGGCCAAGCTTATTAAGGATGGATTGTTCTGGATTTGCAACAATGGGGCGGAGGCCCAATTCTGGTCCAACTCTTGGGATGACTATCCCCCAATCATTTCTTAGTTCCCCAACCTAAGGTATCTTTGTCAATGGTTTTGGGATGCCATGTGGTCTTGCATAAGTGATTTTAAGTCTTTTTTCCCTTGTGGGCAATTTGAAATGGCTAAATGGAAGTCTCCAGATGAATGGCCAGTTGCTGATTTATAAGAGGAATGTGCTATGCTACAAACTATCCTCTCTAGTAGAAGATGTTCTACTCTCCAGGAGGCTGATGTTCTTGCCTGGTCTCCCAATTCTAAGGGGATCTATATGGTTTCCTCTGGATATAGTAGATTGGTGTCTCATAGGATGGTTCTTCCTGAAGTGCAGTGGTGGAAGAAGGTCTAGAACAAGCTTTCTTGGCCAAAATGCAATTGTTTTATCTGGATGCTGGCTTGGAATAAGTGTTTGACTTGGGATAATATTCGAAAGAGAGGGTTTCACAGCCCTTCTATTTGTGTCATGTGTGGGGCTAATGAAGAGGATTCTTCTCATTTGTTTTTTCATTGCTCCTTTGCTCTGCAACTTTGGCATTTCTAGTGGGGAGTTTGGGTAGTTCCATGTGTCCATGCTTCCTCTTTGATTGATTTTTGGCAAAAGATGGGACATCCCCCTTCTATGGCTCCTTTTCTATAGGAGGTGTGGCTTGTGGGGCCTATCTTCTTATTTTGGAAAATTTGGCTAGAGCGCAATCATAGGATTTTTCGAGGAGAGCAAAGGCTTGTACAACAAATTTGGCAGAGGTTATTAAGCATGATTCAAGAGACAGTGGAGGCTAAGTGCAAAGTGGACTTTCCTTTGGGGAAACAAGATACAGAGTTGGTGGAGAGATTAGGGACATTGGGTTCTTCTTTGATCATAACCAAATCTAAGAGGCGACATCGTGAGAAGCAAAAAATTGACAGGGTTGGTAGATGGTAGCTGCCCCCCATGGATATCTTGAAGATCAATACTGATGGTTCTTCAAGGGGTAATCTAGGTCCAGCTGGTATTGGCGGGATTGGTAGAGATGCTATGGGTTCAGTGATTTTTATCTTTTCCATCTATGATGGGATTTAGACCATTAACCTGGTGGAGGGGTTGGCTATTCTTGCTGCTCTTGAGAAAGCTTTTGCTTTAGGATGGAGAAAATTAGTTTGCAAGTCTGACTCCCAGGTTTTGATCAACTTGCTTAATGAATGGAGAGTGACTAATGTTAATTGGCAATTGGCTAGGATTGTGCAACAAATTTTGTGTATTAGTTCTTTGATGGACATGGTGACTTTTGCACATATTCCAAGGGAGTGGAATAGGGCAGCTGATTGCTTGGTGAAATGGGCTTCCAAGCATGCTGATGGATGGAGAATTGAGGAATGGGAGCTAGTTCCTCAAGAGCTATGCCTAGACTTAAGGAGCATTCTTGATGAGGATAGGGTGGAGAATGGTGACAGATGATGATTTTGGTTGTCTTACCTCTGTCTGGGTCTATTCTTTTGTTCTTTCTCGGGACCTTTGGTCCTTGATCTCTATGTATTAGTGTTTTCTATTTTTTAATAAAGGTTTTACCCCCTTTATTTCAAAATAAAAACTACATTAATAACATATCAATCATAAATCAATTAATAATTAACAAATTTTATTAATAAAATTATTAATAAATAATTAAAAATAATAATGCACGGTGTTTTACGGCCATCGATCAGCCATTCAAAGGCTATCATGCGGCCATTAAAGGTCGTCGATCGCAGCAGCAATACAAGGTATTGTTGCTGCTACCGCAATATTCACTATGACATCTGTAGCATAAATCATCGCCAAGAGGGGAGGTGGGGAATGAAACCTACCTCCCTCCCAAAATTTATTTAATTTAATTTCTTTATTTATTTTAATATAAATTATTTTTAAAACAATTCCACCCCACTCAAAATATTTTTTAATATATTATTTTTAATAAAAGTTCTAACAATACTTTACTAGGGAAAATATGACAAACTAATCAAATTTTGCATTCTAACAATTCAATTTCTTCCCAAAAGCCTTTTCAATAAAATTAACAACTTTTGATCTACAAAATGAGGGTTTTAATAATTTCTTTACAATCCCCATATACAGATAGAATTTTATAGGAATACCAAAAGATTCAAAATGAAAGATTCATCATAGACAAAAAAAATTCAAATAGATTTAACAGATGCAATGTAAACAAGAATGTCGAATAACATAATTCATTATGCGAATAAAGCACAAGATTCTACCTAAATCTGATGCTAATACGCAATCACCTCCAGATTGTGAGAGAATTCTCTTTTCTCTCAAAACCTTCTCTGAAAAATACCTTCTCCAAAAATCTCGGTCCCTATGAAATGAACTGCCAATCTGTGATATGGAGTTTTCTCCTAAATTCAGGGCACTGATTATGCGATCATGCGTGGAAACTTGTTGATCACAATCTTTTAACTCTTTATTTACTTTTTCGAATATTCATGCAAACTTTTTAAAATTTAAAATATCTTTAATAAATTAATTTCTCTTTCTCTCTTTATTTAATTTTGAAACATTTTTTTATTAAATATTTATTAAGTTAAGTAATAATAATATTTAGCATTTATTTAAAAATGATCTCCTAAATATATTATTATTAAATTAAATTAATATTATTATGCTCTAAAATTAGAACTATATTTTTATCTTTAAATTTTATTCTTTTTATTTAATTAATTTTCTCAATTAATTAAATATTGATATTATCTTAATAATTTTCCATTAAATTAAATCATTAATTAATCTTTTAATTTGACTTAATGATGCAGAGCATCCTTCAACACACTTAAACATAATAGGATCCATTTGATCTAATCTTCATTTCATTATAAGAACAATGTATTCGAGGCATCTCACAAGATCAAACCCATCATTGATTAGAAAACAAAATAATTCATTGTCAAAACTTGTTGTCCACACTGCCACATTTTACAGATCAGCACTCAAGCATTTTTAAATTTTGTTCTAAAACATATAATCAAAATCCCTTTAGCGAGTTTGTGGAAAATTAGGATAACCACAAGTTATATAAAAATTAGAAGGATCCAATTGTTAGATAAAAAATTATTATCTCTGTACCGAGACCTATTTTATGTCATTAAACAGAAAATTCATTTTCCCAATCTGCCTAGGGCATCATATAATTTTCACAGTACATAACCAAATGGTACCAAACCAATTCCAATATCATTATTATTGATTCTAGTTTCCAAATATGTAATTCATTTATTTTTCCAATTTATAAATCATTATACCATCACAACTCCATTGAAGAGGGTTTAAAATCAGTCTTCATTAAAAATGTCATAAATTCCACAAATCATCATAAAATTGAACCAAACCAAAAGGAAATGAAATATCACTCAAGTATATTTCTAATGAATATAATTAGATTCCTTAACTCTTCCATATGTGTTTTTACCACAGATTTTAATATGACTGTTCTCAGAAATCCTGAATCTACAAATACTAACTTCCACTAAAAACCTCATAACTTCCTCCAAAGTTAATAAAAATTGATCAAACCAAAAGCATAAGAAATAGGATTCATTATAATATCTAATAATTATAAATATATAGGATTTCTAGTCTGTACATTTTCATACAAGTAATGGAAATAGAAACTTAACAAAAAAAACCAATCAAAATGAGAGATTCAAACACACTTAATTGTTCCAAAATGTTCTCCCCTTTCTCTATTCTCTCCAATATGATTTGGTTTGACCAATACATAATATTTATTCATATTTAGGTTGTTAGAAACTACTTAACTACCTTTATGACCTTTCGTCTTCCTTTTCACAACTTTTAATGCATTTTTGCATTGTTTCATGCTTTACAACTTTTATGCATTTTCACAACTTTTGTGACACTTAATAAAAAATGACTCCACAATTTGTAAAAACACCCTAGACATTTCCAAATAAAATATTGAGGACCTTCTACATGATTTCTAGCATTTTCATGGCTTTTTATACAAATTTGACCTTTTGAGCAATCTAGGTCTTGAATGACAACTAAATGACAACTTCACAATTTTATTGACCTTAGGCATTACAATTTATTCCATTACATGGAATACCACATCCAAACATATGGATTTACATTAAATCATTAAAATATCCTTTTGGATCATCTTCAATATCTTTAAGACTAAGTGCTCCTACACCACTTAATTAATAGAAAAAAAATCACCAAAGACCTAAAAGACAAAATATGAAAACCCATCATAAAATACCACATATAAGATCAAACTCAAGGGTTATAATCATGAATTTATGTCATACAACGAATCCAGAAGGGTAATCATCTTAGAAACTTGTCCTAATTTTTTAGTATAATTGGTTTAAAGGTTAGGATTTGGAATCAAAAATTTATCTCCCCTCTCTTACCATTGAACTATTACGATAAGGTATGCTCATCCTAGAAATTTAGGGAAGTCAATACCTAGTACCTATAATTTGCATAAAATCTACACATGTACAAACACATATATTCTAAACTAATCAAGCAATGGTAGGAACTAGTGCATTGTGTAGATCCCGACTAGTAGGTGACTATGACTCCCTTCCTTAACCACATCAAAAATGTCATACATAAAGAAAACATACACGCACACCATATAGATGCAATATGGGGTAAGTATCCATAGAAAACATGTATAAATAATCCATCTAACTAACATCATTAAATAAATAGAATCACTAGAAATAATCATCATCAAGGTATAATCATGCATACACAAAGTAATTAGTACCAAAGTAGTCTCATCATAAAATCAACTGAGTATGAAAATAACATCCAATAAACTGGAAAATAATGCTACTAATCATCAAGCACAAACATAAACTAGCCTAAAAGCTCTTCTTGTTTGACAATAATAATTGAATATAAACTAGGGGCCTAAGCACTACAAGAATGACACTTTCAAATTTATGTGAAATTGTCATACCTTCATTTTTTGAAAAAAATTCAATCTCACCATTACTTTCTTCTCCCCATTGTGCAAATGACTCACAACTTCAAGCTTCTTCTTCATCATAGGATTGTGGTAGATGCATTGCAATTTTATGCTCTTAAATGCTATCAAAGTCACTACATACATGAACATTATGAAAGAAACTTGCTTCTATGAATCCATGGAATTAAAGTTCATTAGATGGGTCACATTTAACAAAACTTAAGACACCATCCTCTACTACAATCTCATAGATATTGTCACTTTCATCTATGTTAGAAACAACCATTGTTTGCAATAAATAATCCTTATCTACATGTGCTTAAATATGCATTTAAAATGTAATTTGAAACTACACTAGATGTATCGACACATTGATTGAAGTTGAAACTCTCCTTTCACATTCTTTCTTATTCTCAAATGCACCTTGCCAACACATTCTTATAGAAAAATGGCTTCTCATCAATCCATACTTCATATTATTTTCAATATCCATCATTGTCATAAATTCTTGGTGCAAAGTCATTGGTTTCTTAGCCTTCAATAAGTAGCTAATCTTCCCATAAAATGTATTGAAATAAATTATTAAACATACTTGGTCATTGGGTCTACAATTTTTTGAGATTTTCCTTAAATCTCTTGCAATCTTGATATTAAAATGAGGAACTAACTCATCACTTTCAAGTTTAGTCTTCATCAAATTATTGAATGCGTCAAATATGCTTACCCTTTCTCCATATTTCTCCATGAAGGCTAAACACAATTCATTCCAAGAAGAAAAAGAACATATAGGTAAAAAATAAAACCAATCCTTGGCATCTTCCTTCAAATTTTACACAAATAATTTCATATATACATCTTCATGAGGAACTTCATAATTACCCATCAAGTCAAAAAAAAATTGTAAATGTTGATTTTTTGAACATGATTGTTTTCAATTAAAATTTGGCAAATGCTCTCTAATATCATGTGGAAAAACATTTGGGAAACCATGAACTCCATCAAAACAAAATGGATCATACTAATTGATAGAGAAAGAATATTACAAATAATAGTCATAAACTAAATACTTGGAAATCAGTTTGAGATTTTTCACAAATTAAAACTTATCAACTTAGTCATATTTTAGATCTAAAAAAATTCAGCATAACCATGCACTTCTATTCCAAACCATTACTTCAACATACTCCAAGACTTCAATGAACAAAGATAAAACAAACTACATGAAGTATGTAAAAACATATCAATTAATTATCCTCTTTAATGCTAAAGATATATGATGGAGAACACTTTTTCATAAAGAATTTTTATGAAAGGAAAGGTTCATGAAATTGAAAGTACCTTGATGTTAGGTGGTTGTAAATTAATTCTCTACTAGAAATAAAATTCTAAGGTATTTTTGTTGGACTAACCACCATCATTCCACTTCAATATTTGTGGCATGGTTTAACCACCTCTTGTGTACTATAAGTCTAGTGGTTGTACTGGGCATTAAAAGGTCGATCTTTTGGTGCAATGACAACCCTAGCTTGTAACAAGTGGTATCAGAGCTTGGCACAGGTTCAAATATCCTTCGATAACAAAAAGAGGGCATTGTTGGACTAATTTCCAACATTCCCTTTCAAGATTCATGACATGTCTTAAGTCCCTCTTTTTTTCTATAATTCATGTAGTTATATTAGGCATTAATAGGTTAATTTTTTGGTGCAATGGCAACCCTAAGTTATAACAATTGTCAACACCTCTTTGAAGAGGACATAGTTTGCAAGATGAGACTTCTCAATTTAGGAAATATTGTATCAATACATTGCACAACATCAAAAAGTCACTAGAAATATTTCTCCCCTTATCAAGAACAACTCAACCAAGCTCCAAATATGCCTTCTAACTATTGCAATTCAATCACAAATTCATTTACATTATGTACTAGTGCATAGACCCTTCATTTGAGTCACCACTCACACTTAGTGAGAATGAATTGGAACAAAATGAAACATAATAAAAACTAGTTCAAATTTATAGTAGAGAGAGAGAGAGAGAGAGAGAGAGAGACTCATGTAAACTCTATCTATATATACTAAAAACCTCCCTATGTCTATAGTACTGAGCTGTCATTTTACATGATGCTAAATGGTAGAAAATCTTGCGAACTCCTCTCTTGAATAGCTGATAATGTGAATCGACTCCAAGGTTCCAGGCAATCTTGCGACCTACTAGAATCTGCTTAGTTTAAGATAAATGTGAACGTTTGTGAGGAGGGCTTTGGTGGTTCATTTTGATCTTGGATGAAATGAAGAATCTGCACACTGTTTCAAAGATAACACTAAAAAGAACTATGTTTTTGTATTTTTATTTTTTTTATGAATGCAATCTAATAGTGCAGCTAGTATGAAATCCTATTCTAACAAGGGATTAGTAAAGAAAATAACATGAAATTCAAAGAAAATAATGTGAAATTGAAATCCTAACAAACATAAGCTACAGAAAATAACACGTCTGTGAGTTAAGCTTTCAAAGAGATCAGTAGGTAACCAATGTAAGTAGGAGCAACACTTCCTCAATTCCACTGAATAAATTGTTGGTGAGAAACTTTAATGATCATATGATATTTTGCTCTTCATCAAATCGCAAGGCCACAGAAAGTGCACTCATGCGAGACAAAGAGTTATGCAGGCACAATTCAATGATTTCTTCTCAAGCTAGATATGTCAATAGAATTCGTAAAACTATAGCAAACACTAGAACTAAAAGATCACACAACCAAAAAAAAAGAAATAAACCTTTAGCTCAATCACAATTCCATGAACAAAATTCACAAAAATATGACACATTCAGGCAAGAATCACTACACTCCAAATGCGAGCACCAAAAGCATAAATTTATTGCATAATAATGGTGGCCCCAATTGCATGTTACAATAGAGTATTTATAAGAAATCATCTCCTCAATTTACGTTGAGAGTGAGAGATATCTTCATACAATAAAATACTTTTAAACAATAAAACAAACTAATTATATACAAACTAACAATCTAACTAGTGCTAAACAGGACTCCATCCATATTTTATTCATTAATTGGGTGCATGAGCCTTTGCATGTTAAAAAACAAAGAAATTATGAGAGGAGAAAGGATGAGAAAGCCTTCAGTTGAAGTAGGAGTATCTAGAAGTGCCAAAATTGGAAGTTGATCCTTCACAGGGTGTTTGTCAAAGTTAAACTGCCGTCAGAATGTGTTCCCAATGCATGGAAAGCTCTATTTTTGGAACTGGTAGTTAACTATTGATGGAAATTTTGAAAATATGCACCTACAAAGCTATAGAGCTGCGTACTTGCAAACTTGCAGAGCTGTGCACCTCAAAATGGTCCAAAATCTCAAAATTTTACTAAGTGTCAAAATTGAAATTCTGGCATATGGGTTTTGTTATTCTTTATTCCAAAGCTATGTTTGGATGTTTTCCCTTGAATTTCTCTATAATATTAGTAATTTTAGCCACATCTAGTAAATCTAAAGCCTTGTATTTTTCCTTGACCTTCTGTCTGTAATTGTCTACCTCAATTAGGGTATCAGCAAAATCCTTCGGTTTGGTATCCAATTCTAACAAAGCTTCTTCAGTTCTAAAGGCTTGCTAGATATCTTTGTCATCAGTAGCTTCCAAAAAAATCTTATTAAAATTCTCTACCATTGTCTCTACAGGTAATAACTTCTCCCATTCTTCATCCTCAAAAATATCTAAAGAAGCATCGCTATAATGCTTCTCTGCTTCCAAAATTCAATCTCGAGCTTGGTCCTTGAGCCAATGAATCTCCACGTGTAATCTTTCCATTACTTTATTACTATCTACAATTTTCTCTATCCAATCATCAATCAAATCTAATTCTTTAGTAGTATAAACATCTACCAAAATCCTATACCTCGGTCCCTTTATTGTCTACAAAATTTGTATGTCCTTGCTCCAAGCCCTTACTTCATCCATGATGCTAAAGTCCTGCTTCAAAATCACTACCATTTTATTCACATTCTCCTATGTAGCATGTAGTAACTTTAGGTTCCCCTGAATAATCAAAATTCCTTTATCCTCAAAAATTTCTCGCCATTGTTGACAGGTTTTCAAAAATGGATTTGACTGTACACTCCCCCCTTCCCTAAGAATGGTGTTCAATGTCTCCTCAGGGTGCTTAGGATCTAGAGGACCAACTACTTCAGATAAATATCCTTTCAGGATCTCATTCTTCCTTCGAACTTCTTGGAGTTCAACCTCTTCCTATTCCATGCTTCTGAAGATTTCCTTAATTTCCATAGTCATCATCAATCAAGTTGTATCCCATGTAGGTCTCCCAAGCATGACCTCTTTGATTTGATAGTCTTGGGGGCCAAGGCTTCCTGCATCTTTATCTTCTAGAGGGATAGCCACCTGAGCAAACAATTCATGGTTCTGTGTATTGGTAACAAAGTCCAATGGTCTTGCCTCATGCAATGGAGACTCAAGCTTATTTAAAATCTCTACAATCTCAAAAATGTCTTCCTTGATAGCTCAAAATTGAGGTCTGGCACTCCTAATTACTTCTTTCCAGAGCCATCTTGGGATGTACTTAGTGGAAGATCTACCTCTCAAGGATGAAGGAGTATGTTCTACTTCCTCCTTTCCTTATCACTCCTTAGAGTTGTTTCCCTCTACAAGGACTCTTCTTCTACGACCTCTATTTCCATAGACCCTACAATTTGCACCTTAGTGTCCTAGGAAGATGGTTGAGAATATTTGACCATTTGTCCCTCCTTTGACACTTCATCGGTCATTTTTTTTTTGGCTCCTCCCCATGTGATGGTTCCTAAACTTGTTCCTCTTCCAAACTCTAGGGGGAGGAGTAACTGAGCCTTTATCTACCATTGTAACTTGTGGTGGAGATGGGGGAGTAAGATCGGGAGCTTGTGAGTTTGGCAGCATTTGTGTCTAGTTTTCTTGTTGAGGTTCACCTATAGGGGTATCCTTGATCTTATCCCCAACTATCTCTATTCCTATGGGCATAAAATCAAAATCTAACATTTTGAAAATGTCATCACCTTATTCACCCTACTCATCCACCCACTGTTGTACTTCATCCTCCAAAGAAGAAACTTCCAAGGGTCCTACTAGGGTGAATGGTGATGCACCCATGGTACTTCTTCTCTTTTCTCTATCTATGGCTTTGGCTAGCCGAGTTCTTCTCTATAGGGGTAGCCATTCTTCTTCATCTGTCTCCTCTTCTTCCTCCTCTTTTCCTTCTAGGATGGTCTTAGGAATAGACGAAAAAGGCACCATTCTCCTAGTTACCCTTTGCCTTTTCTTCATTCAAATTTTAATCCTCTTCTTTTTTATGGAAGTAGAAGGGGATGTTGGCTCTTCTTGCAAAGGAGGAATGAAAACTTGTTGACTCTCTCCCTCTTCTGATTGGCTAGGCACAAAGGGAGGCAATTAAGGATTATCTTGGACTTGAGTAGTTCTAGTATCCTTAGACCCTTGCAGACTCTCTTCCTACTGTTGGGAAGGTGCTTGCGCTTTACCTTGTTCTATTTGAATCCTTTGAGGGGAGGTCCTCTTCCTTTTATTCCTTCCTTTCCTCTCTGGAGGATGGTAATATCCAACTGGGCAGTCAAGTTGGTATACTATCTCTGGCCTAATGGGAGACTAGGCTGCAAAGGTAGGAATTTTAACTTTCTTCCCTCTACAGTGTCAAGAATTGGATCAAGTTGAAAAGGCTTCTTGATCCAATCCTTTGTAATTTAGACAACATGCCTTGCCTGATGATTAATATCATCACCCTCCCCCCTATCAACCTTGACATTCATGATGGACCTCTCTCCTATTTTGTCTGAGTTAAGTAGGGGGTCCAATAGCTCCTATGAATCTTGTTGCCTTATTTCCTCCAAGATGTTCAGCTTGAGAGCCTTCTCTACTAGATACAAAGTCATCCTACAATAGTCCCTTATGCAGACATCGTAGTCATTTGTTGCATTCATCCAATGGTCTTCAATAGCATCTTCATGGTGGAACTCCTTACCAGCCAGACTCTCCACTCTCTCGATATTATCAAAATAGAGCCTAGGGGAATTGTATTCCTCAAGGGGATAATTCTCCCATTCCCACTCATAGGATGGAATATCTTGCTTTCATTTGACCTAGTATGGTCCAATGACCAAGGGCCATGTCCAACAAGGTCTCCTTTGTCTCTTCACCGTTTCATATGTAGATTCAATCTGTCGAGTGATCTCCAATAACACCAGTTTGTCACTTGGATATTATGGGAGCTTCTTGGAGTTGACAGATGCACTAGCTACTCGCAGATATGTAAATGTCTTAAATTGGATGAAGTAGGCCCTGAGAGTTGTTATCTATGCTTTTGCCTCATCACATAACCTCTTTGCATAATCACCCTCTATGAATCAAATGACTGCAAAAATGAATGCATCATTCACGATTCTATATTCCTTACTTTGTGCTAAGAGTTTCTTCCTCACTAGCTAAGGGTAGACAATATAGGGCCAGGCATTAGGATCCTGCATACTACCTCTTTTGTACAAACTGAGGTAGTTTTTTGCCCTTGCTGCAAGAAGATAAACCATGTAAGAAGTCATATAGAACTTCTTCTTGTCGTTAACAACCCCCAGTTTCTCACACAAGTTCTCACTTAGTGTGGTGGCCTAGTTTAGTGGCATCCTTGCTATCCTAATTATCTCAATAAAATTGACCATAAAAGTGCTGAGGTGGCCAAATGTTGGTAGACCCATGACTTTGCTCAAAAGGATGATGGAATATCTAATACCTTCCTTCATGTATCCCCTAGTCATGTCCACATTTCCTATGACCCTGCCCAAAGGAGTCATCTCAATGAGATATGAGGATTGGATGATTTTTGATGCTTCTTTAGGGTGCTCCTTGTACCATCTCTCTGTTACTTCATAGGAGAGTCTGATGAATTGATCTACCCTTAGGAGATGGAAGACCCTCTCAATATTGTTAGGTCAGAGGTCAAGAACCACTTCTCCTATCACACTCTTAACCACTCTCTCCTCAAGGATAAAATGTTGTGCCAGTGTCATAATCAACTCTGTCGACTGCATTGATATTGGATGTGAAGCTGCACTTACCAACCTAGAATGGATCAAGGCAGATACTAGAGTAGATCTCTCTATAGGTTTGTTACAAATTCTAAGGAACTCTCCCAAGTCTATACATCCCAAATTGGTATCTTTGATTTCAGCATGATTGTCATGAAACCTCGACTTTGATGGTATGCCTTAGAATTTGAACACAATAGGCTTAGGAGCCATCTTCTCTCTAGATGTGGATGTCATAATATTTGTATGACATGAGAACAACATTTATTAGTTCAAAAATAGTGAGAACCTAAAAATTAAAATAAAACAAAAGCACTCAAATTTTATTAACAAAAAAAAACAAGAAAAAAAAAAATGAGACACTCAATTTGGGTGCTTTTATTTATTTTCAAATCTATTATTTTTTCATTTTATTATTAAATATATATATTTATTATTATTACTTTCTTTTCTTTTTTTGGGTTTTAAAGCGATGTCGAGGCGAATGCTAGATGCCAGAGCGCAGGAGTGGGCATGCGCTTGCAATAGCACAATGGGCTTGCACGGGCACGCATGGAACAACATATGATGAGAGAAATGTAGAGGTAGATGTTGGACACACACGCACAGGCATGGGCATGCTAGTGGTGACACGATGGGCATGTGTTGCATGGCACACGATGCAATGCATGGTGGGAGTGATGTGTGTGCGCAGGTGTGCGCAACACTTTAAGCAGATGGGCGTGATGCAAATGAGTGGTGCATGGCACATTAAGTGTGTGGGCACAATGCAAATGAGTGGTGCATAGTGTGTTAAGTGTGCGAAAGTGATGCAAATGAGTGGTGTGCGGCGCGTTAAGCGCGCAATAGTAATTTAAACACACCTCGCATTATATAGAGTCAATCTTGATGTGAACTTGGAGACTAAGTGGTGCAAAATGAAAATGGATAAGGGTTTTAGGGGAGGCAAGGGTTTTTATAAGCTCTCCCACCCATAGGGTGCGCAATGCAGACCACGCGGGTGGTGTGTAGCCCACAGCTAATATGTGGTGCGTGTTTTTTTTTTCTTTCAATTTTATAAAAAAAAATTCTTTTCCAATTTTTCCTTTTTTTGGTCTTTTCAATTTTTTTAAATTTTTTGGTCTTTTTATAATTTTTAAATTAAAATTTTCCTGAATCTCGAATCATGAATTTGGGAACTTGAAAAATGTAGGGGGTACTAGGAATGGGGCATGCATTATAGTTAATTATCACTCTAGTTCTATCAGTATATTTATCTCCACTACTCTCCCTATCTCCCTCCTAATTATATATTATATAATGTAGATATAGCTAATTAGTTTATCATTCTATATCTCTCCACTCCTCTCTCTTCCTTGTATGTATACCCCTCCCTCTCTATCTCTCTCTCATATAAAAGTAATTCATCAACTTCCTTTTCCTTATATATAACCCTACCTTTCTACCTGCACACCCTGCATATCTCTTTCCCATCATGCTATTGATCTCTCTTATACTATTGGAAATTACTTCATGCACCACATCTATTTTTATTTTAAAGGAATTAATATGACAATGTTCCCCTATATCAACAGCTCTCCCTCTTTACATATTGAGTGACCTCCTTCATTCTTCTACTCTATCTCCCCTACTTATACCTCTCCCTCTTTTCTCATCCCCTCTCTTCTCTACATCCATCCCTTCCATCTACATTCATTTTCATCCTACCTATCTCATTTATTTTCTCTTCCTCCCTCTCTATATTCATTCTATATATCTCTCACTTATGCTCTTCTTCCCTAATCCCCTTTTTAGATATCTACATTTATCTCATTTTATTACTCTCTTCCCATAAATTTTTTTGTCTCTCTTTCTCTTCCTTTATATCTTTGTCCCTTCCTTTTCCATGCTCACTCTCTTTATCTCCACCTATGTATGATCCAATCTACTTCTCTTTATTTGTCTAAGTGGCTCTCTCTACCTCCTCCTTTATCTATTTACCTCATTTTACATCTATCTCTCTATAACTCTACCAATTATTTATATCTCTCTATCTCTTCATTGTCTCTTTTTTTTTATCTCCTTGTCTACATGTATCTCTCTAAATGTTTCACTACCATATTATCTATCTCTTTATTTATGTGAGTAAAAAAGTAAGGTAATATTTCATATTTTAAAACTATTAATATTAAATCTATGCATGAAATAATATATTTTATCATTTTTAAAAACATTTTTATCTTTAAAATGATTTTATATTTTGATTATTTAAATTTTAAGTTTACAAAAATAGAAAGCAATTTTGAAAAAATAAGAATGCTTTTAAAAAAAAAAAACTAAAGAATATTATTTTTAAAAGTATAAAATATTTTAAGCACAAAACTCATTTTTCAAAGTTTTCTTTAAAAATCCACAAAAGATGGAGATTGTTTGAAACAATTTCATAGATTTTATTTAAATTTATAATTTAGTTTTAGGAATTCTAACCTCCTCTCCAACTCTCTCAACTAAATAAATAGTAAGACAACATAAATTATAAAGAAATATATCAAATTTTAACAATAGAAAAATAATAATGTTTACACAATATTTAACTATGTTGTGAACAAAGCATAAGATTTTATTATTATTTATAATTGCACTTGAGAATTTATTAATTATAAATTCTCTTATGTTTCATTGTTAACAAAAGGTTCTAAGTGTACATTCAATGAACCATTAAATCAAGTTAAATGTATTAAAAATAATTCAATAAAATTATAATCTGCTAGCACTATTTGTTAGATAGCTTAGAGGTGGAGGTGAATCAATTATGTCTAGTTATCTTGTAGTCCCTTCATACACTTTAGTACCAAACAAACTTCATAAACATCAAAAACATTCACTTGGTGTACTCATCCAACTTCATAATTAACACTTATAATCAATATAGTCCAAATTATTCATTCACTATTCATTTCTTAATAGATTGACAATGATATAGCTTAGTTATTACTAATCATTGACCTAGTTGTTACCAAGTTACAATAAAATATAAACAACACAAAAATGACTTATAACATAACAACAATCACACATTTGACACAAAGATTTTTAATGTGGAAACCCTATAAAGGGAAAAACCACCTGGGACTGGAAGCCCAAGATTTTCGCTCCTTTGAAGTGAGTTATATGAGGAGCCAACCTTGTTAAAGATTTACATACACATTGTTAATGTGAGCTTGATAGAGGATTTACACCAAAAGATCATCTAGACCTTATTACTCCTTGGTCATGTCTAAAGAGTGGCCTTCTATAAAGGACTTATAAACACCACTAATCAATGTTACTATATAGGATTTCACAAACTTGTTAGGTTCACTTGGTTAATGATATTTTTCTTCTATAATGATTAGAAAGTAACAATACAAATTGATCTATTAGGTTTACTACCTTGCTTATTCAGACATCCTTTCAATTTAGTGTCTTTCTAATCTCTATCCTATTATTAAGCTAGGATAATAAAATAACACATAAAGAATTAAGGTGCCAGGATAATAAAAGAATTAAGTGTGCCAAGATAATAAAAGACTTAAGCAACTTAATTGTTTTAATGAATACCTTGGCTTTGCTTAATTCTTTATGTCTACTTGTCTACTTGACTTTGGCATTTAGCAATGAAATGAAGTTTTTAGAAATGGGCAGGGAACCAAGAAAATAGGAACCAAAGAACTATAAACCATGGAAGGCCAAAGCCTCTATTTGGCAGATTCCATAGAAGGGTAATGTCACCACTTACCTAGAATGCCTTAATGGCTATAAACCACATGTCACAGAGACATTCTTCAAAAATTGGATTGAGGATAGGGTTTCTATGCATGGGGTGATGGTGCATTTGTCTAAAGATTTCATAGCCGAGGTGATGGGATTGCCTAAGGAGGGCACAAAATTCAGTAAGGAAATAAGTATTTTCAAAGCTACATTTAAGAAATTTCCAAAAATGGATAAGGAGGAAAAGAATCTGAAGAAGAATGGTGACGTTTATGAGCTAGGTCAAATTTTGGTTATCTGGCAGGATGTTCTCTCTTGCATTTATGAGTATTTTATTTTAGATGGTAGGGCTAAGCATATTCATAAATTTCATTTTGTGTTCCTAAATAATTTTTAGTATAAGGATAGGATCCCATTTCCTTTTTATTTGAGATTTTCTTTGCTCCAAAGTCTTCAAGATCATAGGAAAAAAGAGTCCCATCTAACTTTACATGAAGGGTTAATCCTATTAATTGAGAATTATTGTAAGAACAAGGCTATTATTTCTTCCCCTCCCTCTGAGAAAAAGAAGGGCTCTATTAGTGAGACCTACTCTAGGAAGAGTAAGGGTAAGGAAAGGGTTAGTGTGAGAAGGAGGAGTCTGAAGCAACAAACTCCTCAAAAAAATGCAGAGGAGATTGCTAAGTCTAAAAATTTAGATAATAATGATAAAAATAATATGGAGGAGGAGGAGAATATAGATGTGGGAGATTTTAGTTCAAACTTGGAGGGTTACCTTGGCAGCAAGGGTGAGATTGGTAAGGATGAGGCCGATGAAAGCAATGATAAAACCATAGGGTCGGATAATGTTGGAGAAGAGGATATAAATCAAAGTAAGCATACCCAGAGAGTGAGGGATGAAAAATAAGAAATTGCAAAGGAAAAGAGGACATCACTGGCAAGGATGCTATGAATGTATATGAAGATACAAGGAAAGAGAAGGATGAGTCTACTAGTAAGGAAGAAGCAGGGAAGGAGAAGGATGAATCTACTAGTAAGGACACTATGCTTTCTTTCTTGCATACTGCTAAGCTTAAGGTTGATTCCTCTCTTCAAGGTGACTCCTGGATGTATAATGAGTTAATGAATTTGAAAAGAAAAGTGGGAAAGATGCAACAGGACTAGGAAGTTGATCAAGCAAAGATCATTTAGATGGAAGTTTAGGTTGGTAATATATCGGATAAATTAAAGGAATATGAACACAAACTTCATCTTTTGATCAAAGAGAGTGGCAATAAGATGGAGTAGGTTACTTCTAGCATTTGTGTAGCTGTTGCAAGCTTAGGAAAGAGAAATAATGAAGAAATCACGTCTCCTAGTGGTCTAAGTAAAAGAATAAAATAGAACTCAAGAAAGAAGGTAGCTAAGGTAATTGGGGGATCTGTTGCTAATACCATCCAAAGCACTATGGAGGTGGGAAAAGAGATGGTGAAAATGATCAAAGAGCTACAATATTAGCTAATGGTGTTTTTGGTAACTAGTTTGTATTCTGGTGGCAGTCTCGGTAACTGGTCCTTGGTCTAGGTTTTTTATTTGGTTTTTGTTCATTTTGTTTAAAAACTAGGTTATAGGTCCTTGTAAAACCTAGTTTCATTTTATGGTCTTATTTTGTGGTTTCAAGTCCTTGTAAAACCTAATTTTGTAACTTTTAAGCTATAGGTTTTAGGTCCTTGTAAAACCTAGTTGTGCTTACTGGATTATCTTTTTCTTTTCTAATAAGTGTTTTGGGTCCTTTCAAAACCTATTTTTACCTTAATCTAAAACATTACATTATCACTGTCCAACTCCTTCAAGTGCCCAACTTTTTCTTCAACATACTTTCTTCAAATCTTCTTCATCAATAAAATTGATAGAGGACTCTACTGAGTTAGCATAATTTCTAATCAACTAAGACTTGACACTAATTACAATATAACAAATGATATGACTCTTTTACATACATTAATAGAATTCTTAGTTACATTATTATTTGGGACTAATAATCTCCCCTTTGGTATTGATGGAAAAACATAACATATGATTTTATATTACTAGACATTACATAAGATAATCAAATGTATGCATTGAAAATAATACAACTTTTCAGCTCTTTGTCTTCATCATCAAGTTCTTTGTATCTTGGTTTGTATCTTTAGTGGCAATAATCTTCAACATTTATCCCCTTTAGGATATGATATCTTTTAGTTCAAATTCACTTGAGTCTTTTAGATTTAATCCATCTTTTCATAGCATTCTTTGATTCTCTTCATCTTCTTCTCTTTGAAAACAACTCTTTTTACTCAATTCTCTCTCTCTCTCTCTCTCTCTCTCTCTCTCTCTCTCTCTCTCTCTCTCTCTCTCTCTCTCTCTCTCTCACACACACACACACACACACACACACACACAACGTACAACTACTGTTCTCCCCCCTCTTATAGATTCTCCCCCTCTTTGGCATCAATGCCAAAGGTAAGTATAAATTCCAATATGAAACTTATAAAATCTTGTAGTAATCTGTGTACCTTGCATGTACAATTTACATTAGTTCAATCACAGTCATCTTCACAACTTTTGAAATGTTCCTAAAGAATGAACTTCTTGCATCAACTCCATAAAGATATTTCTATTCATCCATGAATTGATGTAGAATGCATCTTCACCTAGTGAGTTTTGGATAGGGATAAGACCCCCAATTTACCTCTTACATACCCAAAAGCATCCTTAGGTAATGACTTAGTAAATATGTTTACAATTTTCTCTTTAGAATTCGCATATTCAAGCCTCACTTGTTTCTTTCATACTTTCTCCATCAAATAATGATACTAATTGATATATGCTTTGTTTTTGCATGCATTACCAAATTATTTGATATATTTATTACACTAGTGTTATCACAATTAATAGTAACAGGCTTGGTAATATATTCTTGCATACCTTCCAAAAATTTCTTAAACCATACAATATTTGAACAATTGACTACATCAACAACATACTCATCTTCAATAGTAGATTGTGAACTAAAAATGTGTTTCCTACTTATCCATGTAATCAATATTTATCCTAAAAGAAAGCTCCAGCAATTGTGTTTTTTCTATCATCCACATTACCAACCCAATCAACATCCATGTAGACTTTAAGATTTGATTCATCTTCTATATTATACCATAGGCCATAATCTTTAGTTCCTTTCAAATGAATGAATATCCTCTTCATAACATTCATGTGTGTCTCCTTTGGATGAGATGAAAACCTTGCAACTATACTAACATCATGTCCATATCTGGTCTACTATGTACAACATACTATAGTTTACTAATTATTGATTTTTATTGTGTTTCATTTACTTTTGTAGATGTATCTTGCTTTGAAAATTTCACTCCATTCACCAAAGGTGTACTAACTGGCATAGATTCATCCATAAAAAATGTCTTCAAGATTTCCTTTACATACTTAGATTGACTAACATATATACCTTTCCTTGTTTGATGAACTTGTAATCCAATGAAAATTTTGACCTCACAAAACATTGACATCTCAAGTTTTGTACTCATTTAATCAACAAATTTCTTACATAAAATGTCATTTTCTCCAAATAAAATGTCATCCAAAAATATTTCAGCAATCAACACCATGTCATCAGATTCACATTTTAAATACAAATATTGTTCTAACTTGTTCTAGCAAATACAATCTTAACCAAATATGAATATTACCTTTCATACCATTCTCTCAGTGCTTGTTTCATTCCATACAATGCGTTGTTCAATTTGCAAACCATGTTCCTCTAATTAGGTTCAATAAATCCTTCTAGTTGGTCTATGTAGACTTCTTCTTTAAGTATTCTATTTAGAAATACATATTTGACATCCATTTGATAAACTTTGAACTTCTTGTAGGTATCATTGGCCAACAATGTTCTTGCTCC
Organism: Cupressus sempervirens; assembly: GCA_028749045.1. NCBI lineage: Eukaryota > Viridiplantae > Streptophyta > Pinopsida > Cupressales > Cupressaceae > Cupressus > Cupressus sempervirens. Next base: position 447,037,264 of record CM053787.1, read on the forward strand.
TTCCAATCTTGCCACAGGTGCAATAGTCTCACCATAATATATTCCTTCTTCTTAAGCATATCCTTTGCAAACCATTTTTTCCTTGTTTCTTACCACTTCTCCATTTTCATTCAACTTATTTATGAAAATCCATTTTGTTCCTATCACATTCTTGACAGTAGGTCTTAGTACTAATGTCCATGTATTATTTTTCTCAATCTAACCAATCTCTTCATTCATAGCATTTATCTAATTCTCATTTTCTAAAGAAGCCTTAACTATTTTTGGTTCAAAATCATCTATTAAACATGTAATGTCTCTTAAATTACTTCTTTACTATACTCCAGTGCTTCCTTCACCAATAATTTATTCAAGGGAATGATTTTTCCTTGCATATTTAGCCAATACAAGTTTAGTTCTCTAATTTTCAGCATTTTCTCCACTTAATAGGGGTTTAGCTTCTTGCTTGAGGCATACTATTTGGTTCTTAGGAAAAACATTCTATAACTTAGATGATACAATCCAATATTTAGTAGCTCTTGGTTGTAACTTGGTGTTGATATAATATTTTTTTGAAGAGAAGAACTTGTAATGGAACAATCATTATTTTGTCAATGATGTCAAACCTGCTACCTGCTGGTGAGATAATTTCTTTTTGGCCTGAAAGATATCATTTAGTTGATTGATGAACAGGATTTGGAAAAAGGGGATAACAATAGCGCCTAGAGAAAGGTTGAGTTATTTGGTATGTAAAAGAAGCACTAAGACCAAGTAAGAAATTGGTACTATAGTGAATTATTTATCTACATAAAGTCTAAAATAAAAGATTACTCAAGTTAAGACTGAAAGAAGATCAAGTAAGAAATGTGTCTGCCAAGCCTTGTCAAGAAATCAGTGCAAGTTGAGAAAAAGTTAGTTGATGTAGAGTGAAAAAAAAGAGGTGCCAAGAAAAGATGAAAAATAGTGCAAGCCGAGTGATTGTTAGTATATGTCGAGTAAAGTTTAGTTGGTGTCAAGCATCAGTAAATTTTAGTGTTTTCCAAGTGAACTAGTGTTGGCCAAGTGACAGAACAATATAATTGTCAAGTGACAAAAAATATTGTTAACTCAAAGATTTGGCGAATTTGAGCCTACTATTTTATTTTCTTTAATTGTTTGAAGTGTGTGGAAGATAACTATGATGAGCTAGTGGCACAAAATTTGAGGTAAACCATTTTGAGGTGAATTCAAGGAAGATTGTAGAAGAAGTTTCTAAAGGAACCAAATAGAAAAGGGGGTAGATTCATTGTATCCTACCTAACCCTAAAATGGACAATTGTGGTTAAGTGGAAAAAGATCTAAATTTTCTATTTATAGAGATGGTCAGAAGAAAAGGTTGTCATGTGCTAGAACCTAAGAAAGACAAGGAGTCTAGAGTGTTGCTTCATTCAGTGACTAACCAGAGGTAATTGTAGTTGGCATGAAAATAAAGAAGGCTTAAGAGTATGAATTCTTGAAGGGAGAATAAGCTATCAGAGCTAAAGTGTATGAATAGCAAGCAGAATGGAGGATTGAAATAGATATCTATAATCTACAAGTGAGTTGTAATTTGTTATCAAATCAAGCCTTACTATTACTTTCTAATCATTGTATTAGTCTAGGGTAAATCCTTTAGATTAAGGTTGACCTAATAGTCATTCATAAATCCTTTAACTGGGTGACATTCTAATGGAATGGTCTAAAGTTGTCTAATAAGGCTCATTCCTAATAGGGTGATTGAAATCTTTTAACCAAGTCTCATTTAACAATGTGTATTGTAATCTTTAATAGGGTTGGTCTTTCACAAGGCATCACTTCAGAAGAGTGAGAATTAGTAGCATGTTACTAGTAGTTTTTCTCAAATTAGGTTTCCATATAAAATCCTTGTGTTAAAATTGTGTGAATGTTTTTATGTTGTTTCATGTTTACATTTCTGGAAAGTTGTTTTGACCTAAGACAATAACCTACAAAGTTTAAGTATTGTATAATCTAATAAATGCATGATTGATAAGATTTTATGGATATGGGTCTATTAAGCATTGAAAAGTTTTATTTGTACATCTGGACCTTGGATAACTAATTCACCCCCCTCTCAGTTATTTTAAAGAATTCCAATAGCTGGGTAGTGTCAACTAATGCCTCTTCACACATACACAAACTCATTATAATCTTTAGGTTCCTTCTTTCTTTCCACATCACTCTTCTCTATAATCCTATTAATCCTTATATTGCACTTTCAATCATTTTGTTAGTAGATTTTTCAAACATTTATAAGCTTTACTCTTATATGACTAGGCAAGGAATATACCTTCATCTCCATTTGAATGTATTGAATTTGATGAAAGATCAACCCCACATATCCCAAGAATCACCTGTATGCAAACACCTATCATAGAAAGAGAGAAGGAAAACTATGTAGGGTGAAATTCCTAGATCCACAAAGGAGACATTTTTTATGAGCATAAAGAGAAATTGCTACTAATCAAAAGTGAATGAATCTATTACAATGAGAGATTAGTCATTATAAAGGAGATCAAAACCCTAAAAGGTAAAACTAGGTTGCATGATAATAATTAATAAAATAATTAATTATTAATTGCATTAAGTTTAGCTTAAGTAAAATAGAGTTAATTAGAAAATAAACTTAGGGAGTAGATTAAAACCTAGAAATTACTACTAAATGTAGACTTGGGTCACAACAACAAAGTCTTATGAGATACCCAAGCACAACCAAATCTTTGTAAAGAGAAGAAATAGAGAAAATCACAAGGGAAAAGCCTACTCCAAGAAAATATGTAAATAATGTTGAAAGAATTAGTGAAGGACTAAAAAAGCCTCCAAACTAGTAATGTCCCAGAAGATAGGAACAAAAAATGATCACGAAGAATGCCACTGAAACATGTAGCTGCTGCAAAGATCTGTCATAAGTAATTGATGATCTAGAGAAAATTCACTGAAATAGAACCTAACTAGGTAGAGAAGACTATATTCTGCATGAGATCTCCCAAAAGACACTACTCAAATTAGGAAGTACACAAAGGAAAAAAACTAAAGTTGAAGATACAAATGACATAAAACACGAAATCATGAAGAGTTGATCAATCGAGCATGGAAGGTACAATAGAAGTAGGAACAAAAAAAAAGGTGTCCATATGGTAAATGATCCATCTCATCTAAATGCATAGGTACCCAGCCATTGCATACTCCTAGTACATAGGAACAAATATTTAATACATAGATCACTTCATTATACCAAGGAAACATAAGAACCAATAGAAGAACCCTCCTAATACAGATAAGAGTGAGGTGACAGGAAACTAGAAAAGTGAACCAAAAGAGCTACATGTCAAGGAATAATGATCAAGATGCACAAAAGAATACATATGTGTGTACTAATATGATCAATCACAGACACATCATGAGTCTAATATCATGGATGGAATACTCACTAACAAAGGAAGATGGCAAAAAAAGGCAAAACATCAACCCCCCATGATACTTTAATCAGAGTAGTGCATGTACAATAAGAAAAAAGATAATGTGAATCCCAATAATACATTAATATGTATGAGTGTCCTCAAATGACACTTTCTCGAGTTAGAAGGAAAAATAACTAAAATAAAATACAAATGAAATATGACATTTTATCTTAGTGAGTTTGCATCAATGCATACAATAGATGTCTAAAAAAATTAGAAGAGACATAAGGATGATACAATAGATAGTACAACCCATGATGAATCATATGAAACAATGAAATCGATCCATAGGTTTAAAACAATCAAGATATCCACCAAAATGGAAAATACAAAAAATTAAATCGAATGTGTCTTAAAGTAGAATCTGAAAAAACTACCAACATCACTGGAAAGAGCTCTAAAAGACCTTTCTAATGATATAAATAATTCACAAATCGCAAATTAGATGCTTAAGATATGTCTCCCAAAGTGAAAAAAATAACTCTTAAATTTGATAGAAAAAAAAGTCATAAGAAAAGCATCAAAACTAAAAAAACCTATATCCATATTATAGGCTTGGAACTAGCTTTTTGATGATATCTCATTTGCTAAAAATGGTTTTTGTATGCCTAAGATATGAACAAAATTGCAAAAGTAGGTCCAAACTAAGCCAAAAGGGCTTGTAGACATGCTAATGTAGTGTTAATATTAGCAAGTGAAGAGACCAAATATGATAGCCAAATGGTTGCTAGAGAAAAAAAAAGCCTAAAAATTTACCTAGTAGCTAGAAAAGAAATCCAGTTCATTAGGAAAGATGTCCCTATTGGGAAAAGTTGTCAGACCTAGAAAACAAAGGCTAGCAGCAAAAATATCATGCATGTGAGAAAAAATGCCATAAATTTCATCCAAAAATATATAGCTTTCTCCTTCTCTTCTTCAAGCATCTTGATGATAGATCATGTAGTGTGATCCAAAATGTTGATGATTAAAAACTGTCCACACAATCAAATCCAAAAAACAAAACAATTATATTGATGGATTGTGGAAATATGATAACTCTAACCATAAATTTTGTCCAAAAAGGATGACATGGCACAAAATATGTTGATGTAAGTACTCCAAAATATGTTAAAACACACACATGTGTTAGCATAAAAAATGGGGTGCAAAGGATAGTGATCAGCATGAGCTGACTTGGGTAAAAAACCCAAGTAAAATACCCTCCAAAAGGCACATGAATGCAGGCCCATATCAATTAGAAAACCAACATTGAGAGAAACAAAACCACCCACCTTGAGAATGCCACCCAAAATTACAGCCTAATAAACTCAGTCAATAGCCAAAACTACCATGTGGGAAAATAGAAACCACCATTGGAAATGAATATTGGGAGCACAAGCTCATACAAATAAGGCCAGAAATATAATTCAAAAGCTAGAAAGAAACAAACTATGTGTTGATAAAGGTTGCAAACTGGACTAGAAATACCATGATGAGCTTGACTTAGGTGGCTTGAGGGGCATCAAAAATTCCACTCCTTGTCTCCCAAACAAAAAATTTGCACTTTTTTTGATGCATTCACTGTGAACAAAGATTAGGAGTTTGTCTTTCAATAAAAAGTGTTCCATGCCAAATTGCTCATCAAAGGGCAAAAATGTTGATGGAGTGCATGTCTCCACAAAAGTGCAGAGAAAATAATAACTAATGCATCCCTAAATTGCATATACCAAAAAACACCTTGTCTTCCACCTATGAGTTTGTGGGCATTGAAAATGGAGAAAGGCATACGATGCAAGTCACGAGAAAACATGGGGACTCCTTTCCCCAAAAATGTGACCTCAATAAAAAAATGCCCAAATTAGAGTGCATAGAGAATAGGAACAACATAAGAGAATCATGTTTCATCTTGAGAAGCAACATTAGAGGATGAGGTGGCAAGGTAGGTAGAGGGCCATGTTTGTGTCATACATGCACATAGGGATCACAAGATTCCTAGGTTGCATGTGGGCCACTTTTTGAAAACAAAAAAAAGCCCTCCCTTATTTCAAAAAAAGAAAAGCATGCAAAGAGTAAACAATTCTATTTCTCTTTTTTTGTAAAATAAAATTTGTGATAATTTTTTGTAAATAAAATAAAAATATTTTTACTTCAATTTGTGTGCCCAAGTTAATATGACCTAAGTGCAAATACATTTTGCCTCAAATTTCAATAATGTCCAAACTGGATATATTTTATATGGAAATGGGGTTTTTTGTACTCTCTAAGCTCAATGGTGATGTTTGTCCAAACTCAAAGTAACTAGAAACAAATGTCCCCTAGATCTAATAAAAAAATGCCTCTGAAAAGTGAAACCCTCTAAAGGAAAAAAATATAGATATGAAAACCAAGCCAAACCTCTCATAAACATAACATGGGCATGAAGATTTAGAGCTTTGATACCACGTTGAAGTTGATGAAAGATCAAAACCATGGATCCCAAGAATAACTTTCATGCAAACACTTGTCACTAAAAGAGAGAAGCAAAACTATGGAGATTAGAATTCCCAAATCCACAAAGGAGACGTTCTTGATATGAAAAAAGAGAAATTGTTAATAATCAAAAGTGAATGAATGCGTTAAAATGAGAGATCAATCCTTATAAAGGATATCAAAACCCTAAAAGGTAAAACCTACATTGCATGATAGTAATTAATAAAATAATTAATTATTATATACCCAAAGTTTAGCTTAAGTAAAATAGAGTTAATTAGAAAATATTTAATACTCTAACAAAATCAACTTTGCCATTTATTGAATCCTTGTGAATGTAACACCTACTTCTAAAGATTGAACAATAACTTACATTAGGTGTATGACCATACCAAAGTTCATAGGGTGTCTTATTTTTTCCTTTATTCAACTAAACTTAGTTGATAGTATAAACAATAGTACTAACAACATCTCTCCAAAACATTTGTACAACATCTTTTTCAATCATCAATGTCCTTGCACTATCAACAACTGATTTATTTCTTCTCTCAACAATACCATTATGGTTTGGTGTCCTTAATGCAAATAATTATCTCTTAATACCATTCTTAGCACAAAATTTAGTGAATCCAATAGACATAAACTCACCACCTCTATCAGATCTTAAACATTTCAATGATTTATTAATTTTATTCTCAACTCTAGCTTTATACCATCTGAACATATCAAAAGCATATAATTTCACCTTCATGAACATAAAATTCATCATCCTAGAATAGTCATCACCAAACAATATAAAATATTTGTCACCATAATAACTTTTTCTACCAATACATCTACACAAGTCACTATGCACTAGCTCTAAATGTTAGGATTAACCTTAAACAAAAATATCAGTTACATGTAAATATAACCAATAAAAAAAAATAGATCACATAGAAGAGAACACAAGACACCAAGATTTAATGTGGTTCACCCAATCCCTGGGCTACATCCACCAACATCAAGTCCAATATTATTACTATCTAGTGATTACAATATGCAATCCCTTACATCTCAATACCACCACAAGAAGCTACAATATCACCATACATTATGAAATCCATAACCCTAAGCCTTTTTTACAAAGTTTTTACCACTTACAAAATTAGGGCTAGAATAAGTCATCCAATGGAAAAATAACAGTTGATGTCTTTAAGAATATAAGGTCATTTTTGGACTTGGGGGTGCTACCCTCAGAAACCCCCGCGGGGGTGTTTCCCCTCGACCCCACCCTATACTATGATAGGGAGAGCACCTAGGGCACTGCCCCTTCACCCTATCTTGGGGGCACTTCCCCCAAACCCCCATAGAAATAATCTGGGGAGAAACCATGTTGAATAAACCTTTGAGTCTGATTAGGCTCCATGTCACAACAATCTTCCACTTGGAGACTGATCAGACTCCACAACAATAACCTCACACTTGGAGATTGATCATAGCACTGTTAAACCTATAGCTCCCACTAGAATATCAAAGCACCTTGGACTTTATTGTTCTTTTATTTTGTTTAGTCTAGAAGACCAATCGAAGTTGAAGAGGAGTTTGACTTCTCCCTTGTTATTGTCTTGGTAAACATATCTATTGGATTATCATCTATATGTATCTTCTCCAGCTTTAACTATCCATCATCCAAAATTTATTGAATGAAATGGTACCACAACTATATGTGTTTTCTCTTTGAATGTAGAGCAAAAAAATTTCACAAGATAAATGGTACTCTGGCTATTTGTGAACAAATAATTATCCCATTGTGGGTATCCCAATTCTTCCATGAAAAATTGAAGCCATATCATCTCCTTGGCTACCCTTTTAGCAACAACATACTATACCTTTGTAGTGGATAAAGTATTAACCTTTTTTAACTAAGAAATCCAGTTCATTGCTGCCCCACCAACAATAAATACATAATCTGTAGTACTCCACCTAGTATCAATATTCCCCACCAAATCTAAATTAACATAGCCCTATAAATTAGTAGTAGAGCCCCCAAAATGTATACACTTACTAGATGTTCCTCTCAAATATATGAGAATCCATTTAACTGCATTCCAATGCTCAATTCTTGTATGTCTCATCTAGTTGCTAATGATTCTCACTGTATGTGCAATATCTAGTCTAGTACATAACATAGCATACATCAAGCTTCCTACAACTGAAGCATAAGGTACCTTAAACATCTTAGCCTCCTCTTCATGTGTCTTTGGACACATATCCTAAGTCAATTTCAAATGACCAAGTAAAGGTGTGCTGACAGCTTAAGCATTCTCCATAGAAAAATGTTACAACACCTTCTCAATATAATTAGCTTGAGATAATGTCGATTTTTTGTTCTTCCTATCTCTAAAAATATTTATACCAAAGATTTTTTTTTTTCCCCCAAATCTTTCATAGAAAATGAATGTGCTAACTATTCTTTTAGCCCCTTAATGTGATCCATGTTAGACCCAGCTACAAGCATATCATCAACATATAAACATAAAATAATGTAGTTGTCATCATCCAACCTCTTAAAATAAACACAATGATCTGAATGACACCTACTATATCCATACTCATGCATAAAATTGTCAAATTTTAGATACCATTGCCAAGGTGCTTTCTACAATCTACACACTAAGTTCTCCTTACCTTTGACATTGAATCCTTGTTTTTGTGTCATATATACCTCTTCATCCAAATCACCATGAAGAAAGTTCACTTTAACATCAAGCTTCTCCAAATGCAAATCTTGAGTAGCCAAAATACTTAAAACAACGCAAATATAAGTCATTTTAACAATAGGAGAGAATATCTCATCAAATCAATGCCCTTTTTCTGTGCAAATCATTTTATAACTAACTTGGCTTTAATTTTTTCTTACCTCCATCCTTTTCTTTCAACCTATAAACCCATTTATTTTGTAAAACCCTTTTACTCACAAGCAACTTGCATAAATCCCATGTCTGATTTTTTAGCAAATAGTCCATTTCTTCTTTCATTGCAAACTCCCACTAAATCTTTGTATCCACCTACACAGCTTCATCATAACATTTAGGTTCACTAGAATTAGTATGTAAAATAGAATATAAAGAAGGAGAAAACCTTTTTGCAAGTTTACTTAGACTTGTTGATCGTCTAACACTCATTAGGGTGTATGGTATTTGTTGTTGTGGTTGTTACAGATCATGACGAACTATTGGAACATCATCTTTTGGTGTATCATCCAATACTACATAATCATTTTCTTTCTCCTCATGTTGCTACAATAGATCTTTGTACAACACTTTCTCACTAATTATGACATCCCTACTTCTTACAATTTTACGATTTTCAAAATTCCAAAGTCTATAACCAAATTCATCAATTCTATATCCAACAAATACACATTTATTTGACTTAGCTTCCAACTTGGTTCAATTTTTGGACTCAATATGTGCAAATGCTTCACAACCAAAGGTTTTGAGAAAAGAATAACTCACCTTCTTACTAGTCCATGTTTCCTCTAGAATACCACAACCCAAAGGAGTAGAGGGACCTCTATTAATCAAATACACAATAGTATTGACAACCTCTACCCACATGCTTAAGGGAAACCCACCATGCAACCTCATGCTCCTTGCACACTCCATTATTGTCATGTTCATGTGTTTAGCCACTCTATTTTCCTATGGAGTCCTTGGAATAGTTTTTTGTCTACGAATACCATTAATGGAGAAATAATCTTCAAATTCATGATTGCAATACTCACCACCATTATCAGATCTAAGACATTTTAGCTTTTTACCAGTTTCATCCTCAACCAAGCATTTCCATTTCTTAAAAGTTTGAAATACATCATATTTATGTCTAAGGAAATAAACCCATACTTTTATAGTTGCATCATCAATAAATGTAACATAATAATGAGAACCACCAAGGGAAGATACCTAAGCTGGTTCCCATACATCTGTATGCACAAGCTCTAATTTCTCATTTTTCTTTTCCTTCCCACTCTTCACAAAGCTCACTCTCTTTTGTTTTCCATACACACAACTTTCACAAAATCCATATTAACACATTTTAGACCTAGTAAAGCTTTCTTTGAACGAATTAAATTCATACCTTTCTCACTCCTGTGCCCAGGTCTATGGTGTCATAGCATTGTATTAGAATCTAAAACATTTGTTTTTTCTCCCTACTCAACTGTAGCAATTGTTCCTAAACATTCATTTTTCTATGAAACAATCAAAGTAGAAGGAGCAATGTGACATGTACAAAGATATAAGATGCCTATTGTTGGTCATTTTTTCCTTCCCACCAAAATCATCGTATTTGAATTTAAATGTGGTAATGTTCACATATTTAAAAATTCAAATAAAATGGCACAAAAATACCTCATGTTAAACTTTAGGTTATGATTTATTTCCTAAGTGGCTATGCACTTTAATATTCCACGAACCCTCAACTTCCCCATTGTTAGATCTTTTATGATCTACGGTTGTCGCATTCTCACTATGTGGAGTTATATGACCTTTATTTCATGCAACATAGCAATGGCTTAGTGGACATCTTTCCTATCAAAAAAACCAAGCAGTTGTTAGAGCATGTCAGCATTTTGTTGGTTTCTCATTGGCTAGGGTAATGACTATGTAAGGTGTGTGGGCCAGTTCCTTTGGTGCACCTTACTCGCCATCAGATATTTCATCATCCAAAGTTGTCTCTTTGTCACTTTGTAGAGTTGCACATTCTTTATGTCATGTGACAAAGTGACATCACGTCGCACGTCTGTATGGGTCTGAGTTTCTTTAGTGGGTCATCCTTCCAATTATGCTAACATGTCAATGTCATGTTGTGTGGACCATAGGATGATAGGGTGATGAGTTGGATTGAGCTAGCATATAGTGGGATTTTCATTGGTTGAGCCTCTAATGTGTCGAGGTCATGGGCCACATGTTCTTGGTTCTACCTTCTACCATTTGATATAAATAGGTCAAGGGTGGTCGCTTTGTCACTATATGCGGTTGTTCGATCTTTAATCATAGTGTCAAAGTGACATGTTGAAATGTAGTATGTTATTTCCTTCCCTTTTGTGGGCCATGGTGATGTGGATAAAGTGTCAAAAAGGTTGGCAAAAGACCCTATTTCTATTGGTTGGTGCATTGATAGGATTGATGGCTTTTTGGGGCCTTTAGATGGAGGAAGATCAAAATATCTCACTTTGTCACTATAGGGAGTTGCTCGATCTTTAATTATAGCAACATAGCAAGGTCTTGCCATGTGTCTTGGTGGGCGCAAGTATGATGTTGACATCACAGTTAAGGTTGATAGTATCATAAACCATCACGTTTAAGTTTGAAGGTGGTGTGGTTAATTAAACATGATATGGTCAAACACATGAAGAATCCATGAGGTGGCAAAAGGAAATAATATGGTTGGTCCACATGGAGGTTTTTGGTTGTGTGATTGGGTTGACCTATTGCTTTGCTAATTCATGAGCCAAAAAAATGGAAAGATAGGTTTTCTTGTGTGATTCGATGTTTTTGATCAATCTCAACCGCTCTAGTTAATGCTAGGTTTGAAATGATGCAAAGGCACTCTTTTCCACCACCCGGTTGTCCATTTTGAGAAATTTTAGCATTGATTGATGGCATTTTCATCACTTTAGGGGTTTTCTCTAGTCAGGGTTTCCATGATTTTCATGTCCCTACAAGTGTACTAGATCAAATATTTTTAGATCACCCTGATTGTTCCCTGAGCACTTAATGGCAGTAGTAGTGGAGTCACTTTAGTTGGAAATATCTCAATTATGCCTAAGCTATAAAGGAAAAATTTTGTAATTTTTGTAAGGGTTGATCTTTTTGTAATTCTCTAGTTTGCTTCTATGCATACTACTATAATTTCTCATGCCTTTGAGCCATTGCAACCCTCTATTGAGTCTCTTTTAGGCATTAACACACTGTGCATGTTCTCTTTACCTCTAGTTAATTTTTTGTCTATATTCTACAATTTGCATGATTGTATCTACTTTTTACATTTGAATGATATTAAGTGAAGTCTCTTCCTATAGCGTTTTTTTGTTATTTGATATATATGTGGTTGTTGAATTAGGCAAAGTCTAAATCTGTATTCTTTAAGGTTATAATTAGTTAACTGTGCATTTATGGGCAAAGACAAAGGTTAAACATTCTATTTTGGTGCATCAACCCTTAGGTCAAAATAGGTAGATTTTCTCCCTATGCATTCCTTCTCCCTTTTTCTCTCCAAGTGTAGTTAGGTGCACCCTAATGGTAAAGGAATTCAGCCTTCTCTAGAGACTCAATCTCATAGTTCAAGTCCCATAGCTTGGAGGTTGTTTCCATGTTTCACAAGGTTGTCCTTAGGTAAAAACTTTGGACAAGGGTGCAAACTTTTGTGACAATATTTTTTGGCACATCCAGTGGGACTCATCAAGAAGCTTTCAAGTCTACTGGTGTCAAGAAGAAGAGAATTTCATGAGTATGTATAAGAGATAGTACTAGCTTTAGTATTTAAGCCTTCAAGAAGCTCATTCCTCAAGTACTTGGTGACTCCAAGCTTCAAACATATTTGGTTCCAGACCAAAGCTATTGTGATTCATGCCCAAAGCTGAAACAAGGGCATCTTATAGAGGTAATTTCCAATATCAAGAGCTTTCATTCTCAAATCCTAGAAGAAGGAAGATTAGATTGTCTCTATCACTAGTTAGGAGTACATAAGAAATACATACCCCTGTAAGATCAATCTCCACTCCTATTGTTAGATCTCAACCTAGGTTGCCATCAGCTCATATCAATAGACCACTTGCTTATATGGCTAGAGCTCATACTTTTCCACCTTTAATGGTGGAAGTCCTATTTTGTTAGTCTAATGACATGACATACTAGTAGTTGCACTTAAGATTATACCTGAATTCACTATTGAAACTTCTATCTCCCCCTTAGAGCACATTCAAAAGGATGTAAATATCTACAATATCCATGGTATTACAGAAGATGATGTGGTTGTTAGACTCCTAGATTCATCTTTAAAAGGGAAAGCCCTACAATGGTACCATGGTCTATCACATGGTTCTATAACAGATTGGGATGGGTTAGGAGTATGACTATGTAAACATTTTGAGGACAAAAGTGACTATTTGTCACTTTTAGAACAACTAACTACCATAAAAAGAGCCCCTATGAATGTATGATTGATTTCAACTACAAATTCCAAAAGAAATGGGACAAAATACCTATGTTAGTGAAGCCTACCCTTGGCAATGCCTTCTTGCATTACCTTAGATCTTTTAACAATGATATTGCCACTATAATCCAAACCATGGGAGGAGATACCTTACCTGATGCTTATGAAATAGCAATAACAACAAAAAACATATTGATACAAGGAGGAAAGCTAGCTCCAAGGCCTCCTATGCCTTTCTTCCTTGATTCTCTTCCTTGATATCCCAAATCATCAACTAACAATAACCCCTATTCCCACAACTTCCACATCACAACCCCTTTCTCTAGCCCCTCAAGCTTCTACATCTTTGAACGAAATGGATGAAATCAAGGAGATGATGTAGTCTATGATGTTGAACATAGATAAAAGATTGCAAGGCCAAGAGAAGAAGTTGGAAGATAGCTTCTCTATGATACAAAAAGTGAGCAACAAAGTGGTGACTTTGGAGAGACAAAAACCTCAAGATAGTAAGACTCATCAACTACAATACCAAGATTTGAACAATGGTAGGCCTCCAAATCATAATTATGAGAATACTTGTTTTGATCAGAATAGGTAGAACAATCATTTTTCTACCTCGAATGAAAATCAAAGTAGGTCCATAGTCCCTCAAAACAATATGGTTCAAGATCAAGATTTTTGTTCCTTCTGCAACTGCTCCTATGTCTATTGTATGTGTCAAAAGGCTAAATCCTATTCGGCTTTGAGTACCCAAGATCTTGTAGTAGGATAGTCATATTATGAGAACCAACCCAATGATGCCTTACATATGCAAATAAAAAGTGATTACTCCTTCATGAATCACTAGGTGGAGGAACATTGTAATGTAAACTAGGACTCCATTACTCACAATACTAGGAACAAAAGAAGAACTATTGAAGATGCTACCCCTCCTCATCCTAATCAACATTCAACATCAAATGCAGTACCTCATGTACAAGCAATGAATGATCAATTCAATGTTCCTCAACAACAAAGACAAAATAATAGTAAAGGAGATATAAATGGCCCCCAAGTCATTCAAACTCAACCCCCTACACATGCAATTACTAAGGCTTCTATTAGAGCACCTAATGTCCCATTTAGTGTGATAGATCATATGAAGAGGATGAATGTGAATATTTCCATGTGGGATGTTGTTGCTACTACACCCATGCAAAAGAGGCTATTGCAACAAGAATTGGAAAGTATTGAACCAAAAGATTAGCCACTTAGTGTGGAAAGTGCCACAAGCCTAGTGCAACCATCAAGGGAGGTCGAAATAAGTAAAAAGGTTAGACCTCATCCATTTTATGTTTCTTTGATTATAGGGGATAAACTAGTCCATGATTGTATGATTAATTCAAGGGCTAGTAGTTTAATGATGCCTAAGTGTGTTGTTGATGCTTTAGAAATGAAATATGACCCCATTGTTAGGGATGTATTACAGTTGGATAGTAGTATTATCAAGACTATAGGGATCCTTAGAAATGTTGAAATGGCCCTACATGCATGCCCTAGTTGTACTATAACTCAAGATATATCAGTTGCTAAGGTCAAACCACACTTTTCTATTTGTCTTTCAAGATACTTCACTACCCAAATAGGTGGTTACATATCTTCAAATTGGTCATATATGTTTTTTAGGACAAGATATAGAACCAAGGCTTCAATCGAAGAAAAACCTCTAGCCCTTCATCATATTGAGCCCTACACTCCTAATCTCATCAATATGAATTGCACTATCCTAGAGATGGATGATAATGACATAGTAAATGAGCTTACCACTTCTCTAGAAAAGATAACTGATTTTCTCTTAGATGAATGGGCTAGTGCATATCAATTTAATCCCATATCAAAAACCCTTGAGACAGGTCTTGGTACATACTATGTGTTAGAAAAGGATGCTCCTGTCCCTAATCTTATGAAGAACAAAGAAGATATGAGTGGGATATGGAGTATGTACTTTGATGGATCAAGAAACAAGAATGGATTAGGGGCCAGTGTGATGTTGATTTCTCCTACACAAGTAAGGTACTACTTCTCCTTTAGGCTATGATTTAGTTGTACCAATAATGTGGCTAAGTATGGATCCTTGATTCAAGGTCTTTTACCTGCTTAAAAAAGGAATCCAAGTACTGAGTGCATATGGAGATAGTAAGTTGGTGGTCAATCAAGTAAGAAATCATAATATCACTAAGAATGTCTTGCTCAAGTCTTACAAACATTGAGTATGGGATTTTATTGAAGGCTTTAATGCATTTAATATTTAGAGCATCCCTAGAAAAGAGAATAGACATGTTGATAGACTTGTAGTGGTAGGTGCATCTTATGATATCCTGAAGAATCTTGAAGTTGAAAAGAAGTAGAAAATTAAAGTGGTAGTAAGGAATTTTATTCCTAACAATAACACCAATTGGAAAGTCTTTAAATTTGATGCACAAATTGTAAGTTTCTTGCAGAATGAGACAAAATTCTAAGAGAGAAACCAATCTAGGTTGCATGACCAATATGGAGATCAAATCGTCAATCTTAGTTCCAACAAATTGCCTAAGGGTCTCATTACCTTAGAAAGTGTCTTCACCCCTAATGACCAAGCAAGAAACAAAAGCATGAACCTAGATGCTGATAAAGATCATTGTACACCAATTGTGGTTGATGATGGAAAGTCCTTAAACATGGGATAGGTATGTTCTAAAATTGAGAAAGAAAGTTTTATTCATCTATGTTAAGAATTTAATGATATATTTTCTTGGACATATGATGACCTAAAAGGTTTTGACCCAAGCCTATTTCAACATACCATAGATCCAGTAGAAAATATCAAACCAGTAAGGCAAAAGGAGAGGCCAGTGAATCCTAAGATTGAATCATTAATGAGAAAAGAGCTATCCAAGTTGATTGAGGCTAATATAATTTTCCCTATCAAGCATTCATCATGGGTAGCAAACCTTGTCCCTGTTAGGAAGAAGAATGGATAAATTAGATTATGCATGGATTTTAGGGATCTTAACCAAGCTTCCCTCAAAGATCATCATCCCCTTCCTTCCATGGAGTAGATATTGTCTAAGATTAGTGGTTCAAAGAGGTTCTCATTTCTTGATGGATTCTCTAGTTACAATCAAGTGTTGGTCAAAAAGTATGATAGATACAAGTCTACATTCACCACCAAATGAGGCACCTATGCTTATATAAAATGCCTTTTGGGCTAGCAAATGCAAGTGCCACAATTCAAAAGGCAATGGAGATGGCCTTCAAAAACATGATCAAAAGGTTTGTATTAGTTTACCTTGATGGTATCACAGTGTATTCAAAGGATATAGCAAATCATTTTGGTCATCTCATACAAGTGTTCATAAGGTGTAGAGAGTTTGGGGTATCCCTTAATCCAAGCATGTATGTCTTTGCCACCAATCAAGGAAAATTATTAGGACACATTGTATCAAAGGATGGTTTAGCCATTGATCCAAAGAGAACAAAAGAAAAATTTTCCCTTCCCCATCCTAGTCATAAGAAAGGTTTGCAAAGTTTTTTTGGTAGAATAAATTTTGTGAGAAAGTTTATCCCTAATTTAGCTATCATGGTGAAACCTCTTAAAGCCATGCTTAAAAAGAATACAATCTTTTCATGGACCAAGGAAGGGAAGGTAAGTTTTGAAGAGATCAAAGTAGCCATAGCCTTGGCCCCTACTCTTATTAATCCAAATTTTGAGAAGGATTCCATTCTTTATACCTTAGGTGGTAAGTCAAGCATCTCTATTGTCTTGACTCAAGAAAATGATAAAGATGCAGAAAAACCTATTTTCTGATTTAGTGAAGGGCTTAAGGAATATGAAGACAAATACAGTTATGTAGAGAAGCAAGCCCTTGAAGTCATAAGAGCTTTGAAGAAATTTAGACACCTTATGTCTCATAACAAGATCCATTTTTTAATACCCCATGCCAACATGAAGGAATTTATTTTGAGAAAAGATATTAATGAGAAGAGATGTGGATGGATCACTAAGGTAATGGAGTATAATGTTTACATCTAGATTACCAACTTGGTAAGAGGGAAGGGACTGAGCAAACAGATGATCTCATCTCAAGAATTAGATGAGGATGTTGTCTTGGTATTGACAGAGCAACAAGAAGCAAGGAATGATAATCCAAAGAGTTGGATGGATGACATGAGGACCTTCTTAACAGGAAATGGATATCCTCAAGGGTTGGATAAGGCTAAAAGGAGATAGTTCATATTACAATCAATCCCCTATGCTATAGTTGATGGTATCCTTTTTTAGGAGGGACTTCAATGGAGACCTATTGAGATGCATTGATATAGATCAAGCTAAAACAATGATCAAAGAGCTTCATGATGGTCCTAATGGTGGCCACTTTTCAGCAAGGACAACTACAATGAAGATCATGAGAGTTGGTTCTACTGGTCATCCCTATTCCATGATTTTCATAGATATATGAGGAAGTGCAAAAAATGTGCCTTCTTCTCTGGTAAAAAAAGACTTGTAGCTCTTCCTCTTCATCCCATTTAGGTAGACTAGCCCTTTTCTCAATGGGGATTGGATTTCATAGGCCCAATCACCCCTCCTTCTAGCTCTGGTCACAAATGGATCCTAGTAGCTACAAATTACTTCACCAAATGGATAGAAGTAGTTGCATTGAAGGATGCCATAGAGTCTTTATTTGTTGAATTCTTTGATGGAATTTTTACCAAATTTGGTGGCCCTTCAACTATTATTTGAGATAATGCAAAATATTTTGTAGGAGCTTAGATTTTGCATGGGCAGTTGACTATAATATCTACTTGAGCACATCCTCAAACTACTATCCTTAGGGCAATGGATTGGGTGAGTCATCTAACAAAAAACTAATCAAAATTATGAAAAGGACTATAGAGGATAACCATAGGTGTTGGCATCAAAAGTTGAGGACAACACCATGGGCTGATAGAATAACACCTAAGAGGGCAATAGGAAATTCACCCTCTATGTTAGTATATGGCAGGGAAGCAAGGCTTCCAATTTCATTAGAATTCCCATCTCTAGAACTAGCCCATCAGTTGGAGCTAATTGAAAATGATTCCTTGAAAATAAAGATGGCAGAGTTGATGGAGCTAGAAGAGAAAAGAAACTAGGCCATGCAAACCATAGGAATACATCAACAACAAGTAAAAAGGAGCTTTGATAGGAAGGCTAGGGTTAGAATCTTCAGAGAGGGTTATCTGGTATTAAAATGGGATGTAGATAGGGAAAAACCAAGGAGGCACTAAAAGTTTAATGCACTATGGAGTGGTCCCTACTTGGTTATAAGTTGCAAACATGCCAATGCTTTCTAGTTACATAGACCTAATGGAGAAATTTTGCCCATTCCAATTAATGGGATATATCTCAAACCCTATTTTTGAGATGCAATGATGTTCATGTATATGTTTAGGTTAGTTTCCTTCCTATGGTTTCCTATTGTTCAAGAAGTGCATGAACACATGTGTTTTGTAGTGGTTGTGAAGGTTTTTGGTTCCTGGTTTCAATTGCAGAGAGAGTTTGGAGGTTCCTAGGCATATTTTTTGTAATTTTAGGGTTTTTTACTAGGTAGATTCTCATGATTTCTATGACTCTATTCTCCAATGGATGCGTAGGCTACTAATCTATGCATAGTTGGCTTGCATTCCCCCTAAGTCACTAGATTTATTAGTCATTTTTGTCTTCCTGCCAAAATCACCATATTTGAATTTAAACATGGTAACATTCACATATTTAAAAATTCAAATAAAATGGTGCAAAAATACTTCATGTTAAACTTTAGGTTATGATTTATTTCCTAAGTGACTGTGCACTTTAATATTCCATAAGCCCACAACTTCTGCATCATTAGATCTTTTATGATCTATAGTTATCTCGTTATCACTACGTGGAGTTGTACAACCTTCATTTCATGTGACATAGAGACGGGTCAATGGACCCTTTCCTATCAAAAAAATTGAGTAGTTGTCAGAGCACATCAACATTTTGTTGTTTTCTCATTGGCTAGGGTAATGACTATGCAAGGTGTGTGGACCAATTCCTTTGGTGCACCTTACTCGTCATCAGATCTTTCATCATCCACGATTGTCACTTTGTCACTTTGGGGAGTTGCATGTTCTTTATGTCTTGTGACAAAGCAACATTGTGCTACATGTCTATGTGTGTCTGAGTTTCTTTGGTGGGTCATCCTTCCAATTGTGCTGACATGTCAATATCATGTTGTGTGGACCACAGGGTGACAAGGTGATGAGTCAAATTGAGTTGGCGTATGGTGGGATTTTCATTGGCTAAGCCTCTAACATGTTGAGGTCATGGGCCACATGTTATTGGTTCTACCTTCTACCATCTAATGCAAATAGATCAAGGGTGGTCACTTTATCACTATAGGAAATTGCTTGATATTTAATCATAGTGACAAAGTGATAAGTTGACATGTGATATGGTGGGTCCTTCCCTTTTGTGGGTTGTGGTGATGTGGATGAAGTGTCAGATAGGTTGGCAAAAGACCTTGTTTCTATTGGTTGGTGCATTGGTAGGATTGATGGTTTTTCAAGGCTATCAAGTGGAGGAAGATCAATGTCTATCATTTTGTCACTATAGGGAGTTTCTTGATCCTTAGTCATAGCAACATAGAAAGGTCTTCCCACATATCCTGGTGGACCCAAGTATGATGTTGACATCATAGTTAAGGTAGACAGTATCATAAACCGTCATGGTTAAGTTTGAAGGTGGTGTAGTTAGTTAAACATGATATGGTCAAACATCTGAAGACTCTACAAGGTGGCAAAAGGAAATAATATGGCTGGTCCACATGGAGGTTTCTAGTTGCATGATTGGGTTGACCTATTGACTTTGCTGATTCATGAGCTAGAAATGAGGAAAGACAAGTTTTCTTGCGTGATCCAATATTTTTTATCAATCCCAACCACTCTAGTTAATGTTAGGTCTGAAATGATGCAAAGACACTCTTTACCATCGCCTAGTTGTCCATTTTGAGGAATTTTGGCATTGATTGACATCATTTGTGTCACTTCAGGGGTTTTCTCTAGTTAGGGTTTCCATGATTTTCATGTCTCTACAAGTGTACCAAATTAGATCTTTTTAGATCACCTTGATTGTTCCCTGAGCACTTAATGGCAATTGTTGTGGAGTCACTTTAGTTGGAAATATCAAAGTTATGCCTAAGCTATAAAGAAATTTTTTTGTAATTTTTGTAAGGGTTGATCTTTCTCTAATTCTCTAGTTTTCCTCTATGCATACTACTGTAATTTCTCATGCCTTTGAGCCATTGTAACCCTCTGCTAAGTCTCTTTTAGGCATTAACACACTATGCATGTTCTCTTTGCTCTGGTTAATGTTTTTGTCAATATTCTGCAATTTGCATGATTGTATCTACTTTTGACATTTGAATGATATTAAGTGAAGTCTCTTCCTATAGCTCTTCCCCTTTGACTTTCCTCTTGATTTCCCTTGATTTCTAGAATTACTTCATCTCTCAGTCATTTTGCCTCTGCTTTGTGTATTTAAAGCACTACCTAATGTAGATCCAACTGAGGTTTTCCTATGAGTTTCCTTGCTCAAAATAACACCAATCACATCATTAATTTTTAGGGTATTAGATCTAGAAATAGAATTACTCACAGCCATTACCAATCCATTCCAACTTTCTGACAAAGAACACAAAATCAAGAGAGCTCTAATTTCTTCATCAAAATTGATATTCATAGAAGATAACTAACTAGTAACAGTGTTAAACTCATTTAAATAATCTGCAACAAATCCACCTTCTGTCATCTTCATATTAAATAAACACTTCATGAGAAATACCTTATTTGAAGTAGAGGGCTTTTCATACAATTTCACTAGGGTTTTCATCAACTCTTTCATTATCTTTGCTTTTGTAATATAAAATGTCACTGATGGTGCCAAGCATAATCGAATACTTCCAAGTGCCTTTTTGTCTAAAAATCTGTCAGTCCTCATATGTCATAGTTCCCTTTTCTTTGATTTTCCTTCTAATGGCTTCTATAAATCCTTTTAATAAAGATAGTCCTCCATTTGCATTTTCCATAACAGAAATTTCTACCCATTACACTTCTCAAACTTACCCTCATCTTTCATCACTCCCACTCAACCATGAGACTTCCACGCAACTATGAGACTTTCTTGCAAAGGATTGCTAAATTTTTTTTATGATAATGGTCTGGCTAAAAATAAAAATGGAAAAAATTTGGATATGATACTACTTGTTAGGATTAACCTCAAACAAATAACTGTTACATGCAAATATAACCAATATCAAAAAATAATAGATCACACAGGACACCAAGATTTGACATAGTTCACACAATCCTTGGGCTACATCTGTATATGAGCAATGTTAGTATGCTAATAGAAACCAAATTTAAATAAAGCTTCTACAAACTAAACAAAATTCATAAACTTCAAGATAGACTAAGATGAGCTCTCAATTGAAAATATGAGCCATTAATGGGCTCTCTCAATGAGAAGCTCTCTTGTTGAGTGGCTTTATCTAAATGGATAGGATGTATGCTCAATATGCTTCCAAAGGCTTCAATGGATGATTGTGGATTTTTGGTGTGGATATATGGCTTTAGTATGGATTTGGCTCTCAAAATAGCATTATAACTTTACTTCATGGATTGTGTTATTTTGCAAAGGGGAAGGATCCAATTTATAGGCAAGAGGCTTGAGGGATTGAGGGCTAAGATGCAAGGATGGGAAAAAGCTCATGGAGGGCTTAGATTGCATGAGAGGAGAGCACATAGATTGTGCTTCCTTACAACCAATCAAAGAGTGACACATGTCACATGGTGAGAGGATGGAGGAAAGGGGAAGGATGAGTCAACAAAGGAGGCTCAAGAGATAAAATCTTCATAAAGACCCTTCATAAGTGCTTGTAAGAGCAATAAAAGGGCTTGTAAGAGACATTTATGACCTAGTGGGCTTTATAAATTTTTGTGGTTGAAGATATTTGTGAGAGATACCATGAAATTTGAATTTGAGGGTTTAGGGGGGTTTTAAGCTTGCTTAGGGTTGTAAAAATGATTAGAGGAAGGGTTAGAGATGGCTTAGGACTAGGCAAGTGGATGGCAAGTGGATTGCAATTAATGAGGGTGGGTGAAGGAGGAGATATTTGTTAACTTTGGATTGAGTTAGCAAGTCTTAACCCATGTTTAGGGAATGTGACAAGGTTAGGAGGGGATTAGGATTAGGGTTAAAGACATCTTCTAGAAGAGTCTAGGCTTTGGATGAGGATGAAGACTTTCTAGAAGAGTCTAGAACTTCCTAGGATAAGATTTTATGAAATAAATAAAAATTTATTTATTTCAAGGGTTTGGGTTGAGGAGATATTTATTAAAATATTTTTAATAAACATGAGGATTAATATTTAATCTTGATTAAATATTTTTAGTTGGGATTAGGGGTAGGAAATGATGGGATTAGCCTTTAATCGAAATTAAAGAAGGATTAGAAGATTTTGGAAGAGGTTATTGGTCTCAAGAAGATTGGCCAAGTTTTGGGCAAAAAATAATTTTTTTATTTATTTTAGGATTTTTGGTCAATTTATTAATTAAATAATTAATAAATAAGAAAATAATGTTTAAATAAGATTTAAACATTTTTGGGAGGGATTCCTTAATTAAATATTTTTAATTAAGATAAAGGGATTTAATGTCATAAAAATTAATTAATTAATTAATTAATTAATTAATAAATGATGATGTCATCAGGGACTTTTTTTTCAGAAAATAAAAATATTATTTTCTAAAGGATTTTAGGTGTCTACAACATCCACCAACATCAAGTCCAATATTATTACTATCTAATGATTACAATCCGCAATCCCTTACAACTCAATATTTTCACAAGAAGCTACAATATCACCATACATTATGAGATCCCTACGCCTAAGCCTATTTATACAAGCTTTTTACTACTTACAAAATTAGGGCTCGAATAAGTCATCCAATAGAAAAATAGAAGTTGATGCCTTTTACAATATAAGGTCATTTTTGGCTCCTAGGGCATTGCCCCCAAACCTCCTTATAAATAATATGGGGAGAAACTACGTTGAATAAACCTCTGAGTCTTTTTAGGCTCCAAATCACAACACCAAAACATCATTTGAAGTTTGTGCCTAATGTAGAAGCATCCTGAGTGTAAGAGAAATCTTGCATCAACCAAAAATATTTTTATTTTTAGTCTTTTTTTATTTTAATAAGGACTAGTAGACAGGGTGGTTACTATTTATGGGAACTTGCTATTTTTAGTAAGTTTTCCATACAATCTCAAAATGTTCTCATTTTCTACATGAAGGTTCATTTTAGAATTGTAAGCCTACCATAAAAATCTCATTGCTCCAGCATAAGTATCAAAGAAGTTATTGTGGATTTTTGGTGGAAACTTTAGTAGAAAAATCTTTAGGCTCACCCTTGGTGGCCTTAGAGTGACCGAATGAGGTCCAAAAACTCGATAGAAGGGTGCTTGCATTATTCTAAGCTTGTGGGTAGATCAAGAGTTGGAATTTTTGAAAAGTGGTTATAATAGCCAATTAGAGCAACAGTTTAAGAGTTATGGCCTTCTAAAGTTGGGCTACCTGAAATTCCTGAAATAAATTGCAAAGATGTATTTGGTGGACTCCATATGTATTGTTAGGGTCTATTAGCCCAAGGTATTGAGTTTTAATGTCTAGAACCTTCCCAGATGACATAAAATTATCTATTTAAGAAATGCCTAGACATTTTCTAGGACATCTCTGGGTGGTAGTTTGCAACTTAGTCTTGTAGATTACTGTAATGAAGACGCCCATGTGGGTTAGCATATTGTACTCGTGAATTTTGTAATTCCACATTTGCAGCAATAATAAGAAGTCCATATTTTGTTCTCACATTTTCTATTGTTCCTTTGTTTCTAATATGGGTTTATGGTATTAAGGGAGCACCCTTTATCAGTGCTTTTCTTGAAAACATTTACTTTGTTATCTTACCGAGATGACATTCTTTACACACAACATTCTCAGGTTTTTGCAGGTTTGTTAAACCTCTAAATCTTTTCTTTCTATTAACCTTCACCATGTTCTCAAAGTTTACATGACAAAACCTTTTATGTCATAAACATAAATCCTCAATTTTAGCAAATAAACATGTCTCAATATAAAATAAGTTACCTTTGTTTGCATCCCAGTTCCAATTAGATTTCCTTCTTCATTATAGATCTTGATATTTTTGTTCTAAAATTCTAGTTTGTGACCTTAGTTATTCAACTGAGTGACACTCAAAAGATTATACTTTAGTCATTTTATCTAGTAAGTACCATCGCATATGATCTTGTTATTCAACATTAGTGATCCTTTACCTTTCACCAGACATGGAACACTATTACCTAGCTTAACAATTCCACCATCATCAATTTCTTCAAAATTTTCAAACTTTCTTAAGTCATGAGTCATGTGATGTGATAATGCACTATCTATAATCCATGAATCATTCTTGCTAATATATGAAATAAGGAAAGTTTAATTCTCATAGCTTTCTCCATTCGAATCTTCCTTGATAGCAACATATACCATCTCAACAACTTCCTTTTCTTCATCAAAATTAGACTTGGTGTGCTTTTCTTCAACAATGTAGCATGATTTCTTCCCTTTGTCTTCATAGTCCTTATTCTTTGCGTACTTGTAATCTTTCTTGTCATTTATGTCACTCTTCTGTTAGGATGCTTAGTAGAAAAATGACCAACTTCATTGCATTTGAAACAAATTAGGGGTATTTTACCTTTGTATTTACCTTTACCTCTTGTCAACCTTCTAGAAAGAAATGCTTCAAGTTCATCCAAATCATTCTCAAATTTAGAGTCACTTTCTTCCTTAAATTTGTTCTCTTTCTTTGAACTTCCAATGGTTAGTGAATATTTAAAAGCATTTCTAAGTGTAACTATACTATTATCATAATTGCTCAATTCAAATGCAGTCAACTGACCAACTAAATTATCAAGTGTCAACACATTACTAGGCATAACTCTCACTTCTTGAATTGCAAAAACTTTGATAGCATAAATAGGAAGAAGAGTTATAAGAACTTTACTTACAATTTTATTGTCACTAATATTTCCTCTTGTAGCTCTAATGGCACTTACAACTCCTTTGATTCAATTCACATATTGTGCAACATTCTCACCTTCCTTCATTCTCATGTCACCATACTTGCCTCTAAGAATTTCAGCTTTAGCTCTCAATACATTTGGATATCCACCATGTACAAGGGCCAATTTGTTCCACATTTGTTTAGCATTTGTGCATTTCTTGATATCATCAAACTTGACATCATTAAGTGTAGATGCAATCTCAATCATCAAGATATTATGATTCCTCTTTGCAGTCATTTGTTCCACTAGCATAGGAGTAGGAGGTGTAGTGTATTCATTGTCCAATTAGTGAGTAATATTATCTCCAACTCTAGATAGAGGTAACCTCAGTTTTTATTGCAATGCTGAGAAGTTCTCCTTGCTTGGCTTTGGTACCTCTCTCTTATACATCATGCACCATGATCTTTAGCTCAATTTCCTTTAAACTTATTTCTCCAAGCATTGTGCTTTGATACCAATTGTTAGAAAAACTGAGCGGGGGGTGAATCAGTTATGTCCAGTTATCCTGTAGTCCCTTCAAACACTTTAGTACCAAAAAAACTTTATAAACATCAAAATAAATCACTCAATGTACTCACCTAACTTCACAATTAACTATTATAATCAAATAATCCAAATTGTCCATTTAATGTTCATTAGTTAACTAACTGATAATAATAAAACTTAGTTATTACTAACCATTAACCTAATTGTTACCAAGTTGCTAGTAAAATAAAAATAACATGAAAATAACTTGCAACATAAAAAAAGTTATACATTTGACACCAAGATTTTAATGTGGAAACCTTGTAAAGGGAAAAACCACCTTGGATAGACAACCCAAATTTTCACTCTTCTGAAGTGAGCTCTACTAGGAGCCAACCTTGTTAAAGGTTTACATACATATTGTTAATGTGACCTTTTTAGAGGATTTACATCAAAAGATCATCTAGATCTTATCACTCCTTGATCTTGTCTAAAGAGTGGCCTACTCTAAAGGACTTGTAAACACCACTAATCGATGTTACCATATAGGATTTTACAGACTTGTTAGGTCCACTTGGCTAATGATTTTTTTTCTATAGTGATTACAAATTAATAGTACAAATTGATCTGTTAAATTTAGCACTATCTTGCTTATTCAGATCTCCTTTTTGTTTGGTCACTTTTTGATCTCTATCTTATGGTTTGTTTACCTGGTTGATTCACTCCTTCACTTTTCTTTGATCTGCTCTTTTCTCTGCTTGGTTCACCTGGCTCTTCTTTATTCTTACTTCTTCAACAAATTCATGTTTTGATATTCTCCTTTGATCACCTTCAACATCTAACCAACAACATCATCAACAACCAAGAAAATTTCTCAACTACTCCTTAAATAGTAGTCTTTGTGCTTCTAGATTCTTCCAATTATTTCTACTTAATCATAATTATTGGCCTCAAATTCATTACATGTAACACTTAGAAAATAAAACTTTTATAGAGCTCTGTGCTCATCCTTATCCTTCTTGAATCCCCATCATTAGATACTCCTTGCATTTTCCCAAACTTTTATCTTGTAACAAAATTTAACTCGTGCCTTTGAACTTCTCAAACATTTTGTATTTCCATCAAAATTCGGCCTCAGATTCCAAAGATACAAACTTTTTCTTCTTGTTGTTACTCAGTGAACATAACTTTTCACTCAGGTAAACATTCATGTGATTAATACTAAACTCACTCGGGTAACACTGAACTTTCACTTGCTTAACCAAATGCTCAGTGAATGTTGTAGTCAGTTAGTGAACACAATCTTCCTTCATTAACCTTGTCACTCAGTATAGCTTGTATAGCTCATTACATTACAATATTCCATGATTATTCAATCATACCAACATTCCATTATCACTATCCAACTCCTTCGAGTGCCTATTGAATATCATACTTATCAAGTTTGTCTTCAATATACTTTCTTCAAATCCTCTTCATCAATCAAATTGATATAGCACTCTATTTAGTTAGCATAATGTCTAATCAACAAAGGCTTGACATCCATGACAATATATCAACTGATATGAATCTTTTATATACATTCATAGCATTCTTGGTTACATTATCAATTGAGGCTAACACTATTGTGTTCATTTTGCTTAATTAGTCGATAAGTTTAACATCTATCCACCAATCATAAGTAATTATTTTTGAATAATTAAAATATTTCTAAAGTTTTTTTATTCATTTATAAATTTTATATTTTATACAAATTATATGATTTTTCAATTGGTTTTGTGTTATAGGAGCCCTTTTTTCAGAGTTTCTCAATATTGCAATCTTTTTAGCTAGATTCATTGTAAAAAGGATGTTACATCACACTTGTTAAATATAAAACTTACAATTATACTTCATCTAATATTTCAAATTAAATTATGATTAAATCCATACATTTCTTTAAAGACAACTTTTAGTTAAAATTTACTTATTCTGCCAGCCTTGATTAGATAAAAATTTCAAACCCCAAACTATTTAGTTTGAGGGAATAAATATTTCATGGAAGTACGGTTTTATTTTTAAAATTATTCTATTTATTTATTTATAAAATTATACTTGAGAATTTATTAATTATAAATTCTTTTTCATTTTTCACAATAATTTTATAAATATATATTGAATGGTGTATCCTTTTAATGACCAAAAATAATATAATTCTTTAGTAAGAGAATATTTGAATGGATTAAATTAAATTTATTAAACAATGTAAGAAAATCATAACAATTTGTATTCAATAAAGTTAATACAAATACAATTAATGCCACTAAATAACACTTCTTACAATAAGAATCTTATCTTCTAATGATTTAGATCTTTGGGGAGAGATTCAAACCCAAAACTATGGAGAATTATCCACAACCTCAAGCCAACTCTACTAATTGTAGAAACTAAATAACAAACAAAAGTTATGAAAAGTAGTTGAAAAACTAATTTGATATAGGAAACTTCTTGTATTAGAAGAAACAAACATCAAATATTTGTTTCAAATATCTTCTCTCTTAATTAGATCTAAAGAAGTAAAAATAAATTTTTCTATAAGTTGCATGTCTTCTCTATTATTAGTACTTGCCATGAGGCATAGTGCTATTGTAATCACTTTTGTATATCTAGTTATTAATATTTCTTATTTCTACCAATAGGAATTGATTATTTTTAGATGCTATTATACAATTAATATTTTACAAAGGATAGATGCATATTTTTTACATTTATAAATAGACAAAAATAATTTATAGTCATCTTATTGGATAAAAAATTTGGGGTCTTATACACTGCAAACATTATGCCTGTTCAAATTTTTGTGGCGACTTTTAAAGAGAGGACCCAATATTTGTAGATGTTAGCTTCCATAATATTTCACTTGTTATAAATAAACACAATTTTTTTTTTTTAAATGAATTGATTTTTATTGGATGGGTGTGAAATAAGTAAAATATTTTTTGTGATTTTTAAATTTTAATTTATAAAATTTTAAATGTTTGTCATATGTTTACTTTTTCTAACAATTTCAAATTAATTTGTTTGCATTATTATTATTTCAAATTAAAATTCTAGAAGAGAAAATTTATCATTGACATTTGTTACAAATTATTATAATCATGATAATTTAAAACTATTCTAAAGGTATTTATAATATTTATAATTAATTAAAATATATTTATTAATATTTAAAATTTAAATAATAATAGTTATTTAAGATTATAAATATATTAGGATTGTTAATATGTTAATTATGTAAAAATTAATACATTTATTATTTATAATAAATATATAATAAAATTATGATTAAATTTATGTAAAAAATGTAAACTATTAATTAAAAGGCAACTACTAAGTTACTAAGTTACTTTTTTGAATTAGTCATTGTTTCTAATAGTATAATTATGTTTATTATCACTTTTAAAATAAATTATTATATTTTATGAATATTTAAACTTTAATATACTCTTTAATACCATTATATTTGTTGATAACTCTAATATGACTATAGGTGAAAACCTATACAATTACTAATATTCATTTTTAGTTAATAGTTTTTAAGAATATTTTTCTTTACTAATCAATTTATTATTGTTACGATAAGTACTAGCTACATGACACTTGTTTTGTTAGGCATAATTAGAAAATAAGAGATAAAATAAGCATAAATGTTATTAATCATAATTTTATGAGAAGAACTAAAATAAATTAAAAGTGGTTACATGGTGAAAAAATAAGTGTGATAAAGGAAATTCTTTAGAAGAAATAAATATAAAATATTCTATGAATACTTTATCCTCTATTATTTTCATTAAGAAATGATTAGATAGAAATAGGTAAAATAAGAATTATTATAGATTATAAATATTAGTAGATAAATTAATGATAAGATAAGAAACTTGTAAGATAAGTGTCTACAACATTAACATATAATAATAATTAATCCTTTTTTATCGATAATGGGTTAAAACATAGATTAATTATTTTATTTTTTATAATTAATTATTATTATCATAATAATAATGAATCTTAACAATAATAATAGATGAATAATAAATTATCCAGGCTTCACCCAATTACCTATCAAAAAAAGATAAGAAACTTGTAATATTTATATAGAAGTGGTAAGAAGGAGATATATTATATTTTATACGTAGACAAGTTCCATAGTACTTGCTTTTATAGTTTTTAGTATAAATCTAATTAAAATGATTCATCCAATCAAAACATAGAAAAGTATCTAAGAGAAATTATTAAGTTAAATATCTTGCATCTAATATGCACAATGTATCAATTTTATAATTAAATTTCAAAATGATAAATTTAAACAGGTAGAAATAGATAAATTCTAATCACATGTTAACGAATGAAATGCAAAAATCATCACAGTAGTACTTAGCCTATGACAAGTACTAATAAAACAATATAAAAATAAGAATGATATAAATTTTTGAAAAAATATTATAAATTATAAAAAATAGTAGAAAAATTGATTATAAGATATATATAAAACTTGCGCAAAATTTGGGTTTCTTCAATTCAATGTTTAATTAGGTTTAAGACTTTCAATAGTATTTGGGTTCATTTATAGATAGGGTTGTGGTTAGAATATAGTTAGATTTAGAGTTATAATTAGAGGCATGGGAAGTTTTGGTACCTATTTGTACTTCTATGTGGGTACTTATACCTCTATCTCATTATCACACTTCTCATTATCTATATCTCTCAATCTCTCAAGCTTCTTCTTATAATTCATGAATTGTCTTTTCCTTATATCTAACTCTACATTTCTACCTACATATCTTGCACATCTCTTTCCCATCATGCTACTTATCTCTCCTATTCTATTGGAAGTTGCTTGACATATCACACCTCTTTTCATTTGAATGGAATTAATATGGCAGTGTTCCCCTATATCAACATCTCTCCTTTATATATTGAGTGATCTCCTTCGTTCTTCTACTCAACCTCCCCTACCTATATTTTTTTTACTTTTTTCACTCTTTTCTCATCCCTTCTCTTCTTTACATCCATTCCTTCCATCTACATTCATTTTCACCCTACCTATTTCATTTATTTTCTCTTTCTCGTTCTCTATATTCAATCTCTATATCTCTCACTTATGCTCTTCTTCCTTGGTCCCCTTTGTACATCTCTACATTTATCTCATTTTATTACTCTCTTCCCATACTTTTTCTTTTCTTTTTCTCTTCATTCGTATCTTTGTCTTGTCCTCTTTTATGATCACTATCTTTGTCTCCACCTTTGTACGATCCAATCTACTTCTCTTTATTTATCTCAATGCCTCTCCCCTTCTATCTATGTACCTCATTTTACATCTACCTCTCTTTAACTCTATCATATATATATATATATATATATATATATATATATATATATATATATATAGAATTTGCCCATGAAATAATATATTCTATCATTTTAAAAATATTTTCATCTTTAAAAATGATTTAATATTTTGATTATTTAAACTTCAATTTTAGAAAAATAGAAAGAAATTTTGAAAAACTAAGAATGATTTTCAAGCTATTGAAGGATTTTATGCTAAATCTTCCTTTACATTTCCAACATTCAAGATCTCCCTTCATACATTCAAGATCCTTTGTTGCATCTTCTACAGTTATCCTTTCAAGTTCTTCAAAGATGAATTTCAAGCACATACAGTCGAGAAGGTTTTGTCTTTGGTTTCCTTTGTAGGGTTTTGAAGTCAAGTCAAAGCTATTGCATCAACATATTTGATTACATTCCAAATTGAAGAGCACATTCATAGATTTACATAATTTCATGTTAGATCTACCACTACTACTTGCTAGCATTCCATTTCAATTATTTCAATTCAAGGTTAATTTCTAAAGTCCCCCCCCCCCCCCCCCCCCCCACAACAAAATAAACCCTTTTGTTTTGTAGGTTTCGAATCCTAGATTAAGGAACAAGTCACAAATCGGAATAACTTTTTCACCATTTAGCAAAATTGTGAAATTAGAATCAGCGTTAGACACCATTAATTAGTGTCAAACTTCACCCCTAATGAAATCTTTCGTCCCTGACAAATCACCAAAATATTTTAAATTTTAAAATTTGAGGTTGAGATTTGTACATGTTGAAATGATAAATGATATATTTGAAAATAAAAATAAAAAACATTCTGTAAGGATAAAATATAATAAAATAAATGTAAAATAATACAATAAATTGGTAAAAAAATAGTAATTAGAAACTTATTATTGCATAAAAGTCATTTTAATTAAAGTGGCCTCAAAATTTATTAAAATAGTTTGCAGATACAATTTTATCCTTTGCATCATTATATTTTGCTTTATGGGTGTTGAATGTTGTACTGATTTGTAATGATCCTAAATTTTAACGAGCCATGATAATTGAAATTTCTAACCCCAAACTATGTAGTTTGGAGAAATAAATATGATATAAAGAAGGAAGTACAATTTATTTTTAAAGTATTATGTTTAGTTATTTATAATTATAGTTGAATATTTATTAATTATAAATTGCTTTTTCACTTTTCATAATAATTTTGTAAATATATGTTGAATGGTGTATCTTTTAATTTTCACAAATAATATAATTCTTTAGTAAGAGAATATTTGAATTGGATTAAATTAAATTAATTAAAAATATAAAAATAATATAACAATTTATATTCAATAAGGTTAATACAAATACAATTAATTATGAACAAACAAAAAGTAAAAATTTAAAAAATAACAATTTCCCCTCTTTTTTTGATGAATAGTACCTTCCTTATATTAAAAAAAAATATTCACAAAAAAAAAAGGGGTCGGGGGATACAGGATCACCCCACAAGTTCATACGGCCACTGGTTGGAAATCAACTATTCATCAAAAAATTGTAGAAAACAATAGAAAACAAAAAAATCCTCAAGCTGCTAGCGCAATGCTAGCCAAGAAAGGAGGATCCTTATCATCAGAGCCCCACCCCAAAAGTGGGGAGAGTAGATGGCTCAGGGGGAGCCCAACCATCATCCGTAGTAGCAACATTATCTTTGTCTTTCTCTCCCTCAGGCCTAGGAGGAGAAATGATTAAATCCAACTGGGGAAACACCCACTTAGGGTCTGGGTGAGTAGAGGGCCAACTAGTAGTAGGAGTAGCAGGAGGAGCCATTGGGGACCACCCTAAACTAGACCTCCAAGTAGGAGAGGTCGAGCGGTGCCGATCACCGAAACCTCTAGAAATGCGATGTTGACCAAAAGCACCACTAGGAGAGCGGTGCTAATGAGAGCGAGGCATGCACGAGCAGTGAGTGGAACTGCTACATCCTTGATGACGACTTTGAGGAGGGGTACAGTCGTCGGAGATGAAATCTGGTGGAACATGAGCAACCATACAGGGGGCATTTACCTAATGAGCCAAAAGCTCCTGTAAGTGCACCGCCTCTAGAGCCACTTTATTCGTCTATACTTGAATCTGCAACATGACATTGTTATAAATACATGCTTTAGAGTACATAGCCACATTACTATCAAGTGTGTTGTGAGCATAAATGACTGCACTGCGATCTTTTCAAATGGTAAATAAGATCTCCAATTTGAAAGCATGCCATATCTGGGCATATTTGAAGGGAATCAAGGTATTATCACCTAGAAGAACCATATACCAAAAAAAATGTTTTGGGCGGAAGGGGCGAACGAGATCATGGATCCATTGCTAGTAACACTGAGCCCATCTATAAAACCAAAAAATGTGCAAAAAGGACTCTGGTTGACCACAAAAAGGGCAACGGGGGTCAAGAACTCCTAGATGCCACAACTGGGAGCCCAAAGGTAAGCCCTGGAAAAGAATACACTAGGCAAAGTGCATAATTTTTGGTTCAGTAATGGCATACCACACAATGGAGAACCTATGACTCCAAGTGTAATGCAAAGATTGCAAATGCCAACGTTGGTTGAGAACATCAACCATGGGTAGGTGAGGAACCAACCATCGATAACCTAGCCTAGGTTTATAGCTAGTTATCAGAGTGTTTGGATACCACTTCCAATCTTTCCACTAGGGACGAGAAGACTGAATGCCCACTTTTTGTAATAAATGTGAAGGCACCACAGAAACTAGAAAATCAAAAGTCTACTGATCTGGACGAGTGAGCATGAATTGCACTTGCATGTCTTCCCATGACCGCAAGCTCATAGTAGCTCTAGAGAAAAGATCTTTAGGGGTCCTTATGTCACGTTTAAAAAAATGTAGAGCACTAGCCCCGTGCACCTTAGCTAATGGAACACCTTGTATGGAAAATAAAGGTGACCACTAGAGATTATGCTAGTTCAAGGAAAGCCCATCTCTGAATCCATTACCAACCCAGTGAAGCCAGGGCTTAACTACTTCCCAAGCTTTCCAAATACTCTTGGCAACAAAAGTACCCTGAATTTGAATAGGTTTAGGGGTAATCAGAAGGGTTTGAAACCCAATCCCCTTCCAGGTTGGCCAGTGAACCAAAAAGCCTAAAGAAATACAATGCCTTAACAAAATCTTCTAAGCTTCATTGCTAGAAAGAGCTTGAATCACCCATTTGGCACATAAAGCAATACTTTGCTTCGAGGTGGAAAACAAGCCAAGGCCACTAGACTCCTTGGGAAGACAATAGAAATCTCAAGCAACTCTATGAAAGCCCTAGTGAGAAGCATCTGACGCCCAAAGGAAGTCACGTAAAAGGTGTTCAAGTTTGAGGTACGAGACCTTTGATGGATCCCAATAGGAAGAATAATAAACATGGGTGGCAGCTAGCACTTTGGAACAAATTTGGAATTTTCTTGCAAGTGAGAGAGGTTTGGTGATCCAATACTCCAGCTTCTTCTCTATTCTGGCAAGAACCACATTCCAAAGCTCAATAGCTGAGGCTTGGAATATGAAGGGGATACCCAAAAAATGAAAAACTTCCCCATGTTGAACCCATTTCCATTAGTATTGCTCAAGCCAAGTAGGATGAGGAAGGTAAGACTGTCTGTAACAAAGGGTTTTGTGCCACTAAATGGTAGACCCTTAAGCAAGACAAAATGTGTCAAGACATTGCAAAGCATAGGTAACATTCTCTTCATCCTCAATGAGAGTGAGAAAGAGTCATCTACAAAATGACCATTCACAAGCTGGTCAGGCGAATCCATAAGGGAAATACCTTAGACCCTTCTTTGGGAGATGGCATTTGCGAGCAAATACCCAAAACCTTCTGCTACCAAGACATATAATGAGGGCGCCAACGGGCAGCCTTGGCAAATTGAACGATAAAGCCCAAATGCTTGAGATTGACGACCATTAATGGAGATGTAAGCAAAGGCATCTCCAAAGAGCATTTTGGACCGATTGCAAAAAGGTAGGGCCAAACCCAAGAGCCTGAAGCATGGCTAGAATGAAAGGCCACTCAATCTTGTCATAAGCTTTAGCAAAATCAATTTTGATAAAAATGACTTGTTGCTTGGAATGACGAACCTAATCCATCCCTTCCCACACAACAATATTATTATCCAAGATATAACAAGACTTGATAAAACCCATTTTTTTAGGGCGAATGATCTGAGGAAGAAGATGAGAGAGCCTTGGCAATGATCTTATAGGAAACATTCAACAATGTGATGGGCCTCCAATTGCAGATGTCTTCAGGGTCACCCACCTTAGGTATGAACTTAAAATATTCCCTTTGTTAATAAGATTGCCTAGAGAAGGGGGATTGTATGCCTCAATATAAATGTTACACAGGTTTGGACCAATCTCATCCCAAAATGCTTTGTAAAATTCACAAGGGGAGCCGTCACAACCAAGGGCCTTATCATCCGCCATGGAGAAGACAACTTCCTTGAGGTCCTCTAGAGTGAGCTTCTGCTCACAGAACACATATTGTTCTAGAGCAAGTTTTTTAGGCGTGATAGCCAAACATGACTACAAGGCTTGGTCCCTGGCTGCTGAGGGACCTTGAGCTATGAAAACTTTATCATAGTGGTGAACAAAGGCTTGAAGAATATCAGGAAGCTCACAGAGGGTATACTGACCCTCCTGAATGTGCTTGATCCCCACCACAAAGTGGCGTTCCCTCAATGCATTAAAAAATTCCTTGGAAGCTTGATCACCAACCTCCAGCTACTGAAGGTGGCCTTTGAGTTGAGCTCCTCAGGAAGCATAATTGTCTGCAACTTATTTTTGATGGCGAAGGTTGGCAAGCCGAACCTAGAGATCTGTATCAAACATATTCATGGAAAGAGCTTCAGTGGCCGTACAAAGATCTTTTATAGTGGTCTCATAGGATCTCTTGCGGTACGTAGCCAATTACCTCCCATAAATGCGAAGAAACCTCACAATACGAGTACTGGATCCACCCAAAGGATGAGTGGGGCCTAGGTTCAAGGTTCCAAGTTTGTAAAATATGGGTGAGGATGGGTGGATGGGACATCATAGAAGTATTAAGGTAAAATTGAGTTTTACAATTACGAGGAGGGGCAAAATGCTAGGTAATGGAGAAGTGGATGGGAAAATGGTTTAAAAGAGTCACGTCAGGGAGTGGAGTGACAGGTAGCAAATTCGTGTGAGAAAAAGAAAAAAAGGACTGAGCATAAATCATAGCATGGTCCAACCTTTTAAGGACCCTATCAGCTCCCTCTTGAAAGTTGGACCATGTGTACTAGACGCCATTAGTCTGATGACGATGAACATTGGGATCAAAAAGACCCAACTTTTTCTGCATGTAGAACTAGGCTTCTTGTTCAGCAACTGACCATTGAAAAGGCAAAAGGCCCACTTTATCAATAGCCAGCTCAACCATATTAAAATCCCTACAAAATAACCAGGTGGCAAGTGGCAAAGAATCAACTAGCCACCTCCATATTCAAACCCAAAATTGCTAAAAATTATCCACAACCTCAAGCCAACTCTACTAAAACTAAATAAAGATAAAAGTTATGAAAAATAGTTGAAAAACTAAATTTATTCATTTATTTTTAATTTTCTCTCAATTAGATACAAAGAAGTAAAAATAAATTATTTTATAAGTTACATACATTCTCCATTATTTTGTTAGTCATGATTAAATGATAAGAGATAAAATAATAAACATAAATGTTCTTAATCATAATTTATTAGAAAGAAAATAAAAGTGGTTACATGGTGACAAATTAAATGTGACAAAGGAAATTATTTAGAAGAAATGCATACAAAATATTCTATGAAGACTTTATCTTATATTCTTTTCAATAAGAAATGATTAGATTGAAATACGTATAATAAAAGTTTTCATAAGAAATCTTTCTTATTACGTGAGAAGAAGTAAAGATAAAAGTTGGTAATTCGAAATAAGAAGAAAAATATATTATATTTCATATTTAGATAAAAGAAAATAGAAATAGAAAATAATATAGATTATAAATTGTGAGTTTCTTATTAGAAGTCTTTGGTTCGAGTTTGTTTGAACATCAAAAAACTACAAAAAAAAATCATTATAAATTATAAAAATTAGTTGAGAAATTAATTATAAGATAGGACACTTGTAATATTATATTCATGCTTGTGAGTAACATGAATATAATACAAGTATTAAGAAGAAAACATATTACATTTAATAACTAGATAAAATAATTTTCAAAAAATTATATTAATTTTAAAAAAATTATAAAAAGTAGTTTTAAAAAATGGTATATTATGAGGGTCGCTTAATAAATAATAATAATAATTAATAATTTTGAAAAATAGTTTTTGAAAAATGATATATTATAAAGACTTCTTAATAAATAATAATAATTAATCACAATACAATATTTAATTAATGCCGATAGGCATTCTACAATGGCAAAATGGGTGGAGTGGGAAGGTGCGAGTGTGTTAATTTTAACATTTACTTTCTAGGTTAAATTTGACAACCATCTACATGTCAAGATCATAATTTTTTATTATCGGTAAATAATTGAAGCCTTTGATTAAATTTAAATATCAACATCTCAATATTTATTATAAGTATAATATATTATTTTTAAAAAAGTTTAATAAATGGTCAATAAAATATTTTTAAAAATATATAAATTAAGAGATATAAATATTCAAAAAAAAAAAACTTTAAGTGGGTGCAAAAGAAGCAAAATATTAAAAAATTAAGAAAGTGAAAAATAAGAATAGAAATAAAAACATTTTTTGATGTAGTAAATTAAAAGTGATTTTTTTTTATGTAGTAGATTAAGATAGATTTATTTAAGATATCTATACTAGTAATAACAAGTGCCACATAGTGGCATGTACTTGCCTTATTGTTATTAATTGTATTTGTAAGTATTGAATACAAATTGTAATTTTTAAAATAAATTTAATTTAATCTAATTCAAATATTAAAAAATCAAAAAATAACTATTGTCAAAAATGGAATTTTAAAAAAAATATAATTAATAAGTTTTCCATAATTAAAAATGAATAAATAGAATTGGGTATTATATTCTTATTACCTCATTGGTAGTTGTAAATAAATTTTACTTTGATGCTTTTACATCTTGTAAATACAATCTCATATATGAAATTTCATTTATATATATTCTTTTGATGAAAATAATCTTTACAAAGTACAAAAAAATAATTGACCATGTTAATATTATATTTATTAAGATTTTTTTGATTTTTTTGTAAATTTTGATTAACCAAAACTTATGCACAAAGAAACTAAAACTAATACAATTATTATTATGCAACTTCTATTTTACCTTCAATTTAGCTGAAAATATTGCATAATGGAGAACTTCCTATAACACAAAATGAGTTGAATTAACATGAGTACAAGAACAATGCTACAAGTTAAATTAACATGGTTGGTAAATGAAAAAATATTAATAAAAACTAAAAAGAAATTAAGCGTAGGTAGTAAGCACCTTAATAGGAAGCCGTCCGCGGATTCGAAATTGAAAGAAAGAGACGAAAAGTGCATTCTAAGTTACGAAGAAGAATTAGGAAAAAAAGGTATATTCTCCCTCAATGAGAGGGACTGCAAATTTGAGAAGGCCACAAAGCGAACGTTAACTGGTAAACCGCCTTCGTAGCAAGGCCGTTTGAGAGCCGGTAAACCGCTTGGGAGGGCGGGGTAGCGGCTATAAATTGAGGGACTCAGCTCTACTCGGTTTGCCCCGCTCGCTGGCAAAATGCAATCAATGGCGTCTTCCAAGAGCAAATCCAACGCCCCCGTTCTTCCCCTCAGCTGTTTTACCCTTCACCGTTCTCTTTCGCCGACCCGCTATTCCTCTGCCCCCTTTAATTTCTCCGTTGCCAGATCCCTTTCTCCCAATCGCTATACCTGTTCTTCATCGGTGAATTTCGATTTAGCCAGATCGAGGTCGCCGAAGAGAAATTTGCAGGCTCGATCCCCGGTCCGTTCCGTTCCGCCAAAGGCCGGGCAGAGAGCTGCCGTTCCGTCTGGTTCAGCGAGGAAGACGTGCCTGTGCTCGCCTAGCAATCATCCAGGCGCTTTCCGTTGCAGATTCCATAGGATTTGCGCCCCTTCCTCTGCTTGTTCCTCCGCATCTTCCAATTCTCAGCTCAATATGCGCAGATCGGCCATGAAGAACTCGCTTGTGAGAATCGGAAGTGTCGAAGGAGGAGATTGGATGAAGAAAGCCCTCTCTGCGCTCATTCGCCCCTCATCTCATCAAGTACGAAGGAGAACGGAGTTCCACCCGCAGCCGAGCAGGCTCCGCCATATGACCACGGCTGAAGACGTCTCATGAAGGCCGGCCGTTACGTTTCCCTTTTTCAAACCCTAGCTGGAGGCCAGAGCGGGTAATATTTGCGGTTTGCTGAGGATTTGCTCTTATTTTTTCCCAGACACGAGTATCCTGTGGTTCCCTTCACGACCGGCCGATTGCTGCTATAAATCCTTATTTTCTGAGAATCTTAATCCCCCCTTCACACAGCTTGTAAAATGTACATAATATTCTCTCAATTTCCATTTCTTCTTTTTTGCTTGGCGGCCAATATTATCATATGAAAACAAATGAGTGAATTTTTGTCAAAGTTGTATACGAGCTTGAGATGATGAATGATGTTATTATTGTAAAAGCCTAAAAGCTTAAAAGAGCAGCCATTATCTGTAGCGCAGAACGGATTCACCTCATTAAATCAGGGAAACAAGTGCGTATTTCGTTAGGGTTTACAGGATTGATTTTTTCTGCGGGAACCTTTGCCGTGAAGTGAAATTTTTTTTTGTTTCTGCAAAACCTGTTTGTTACGAAATACCAGAGTTCCGTCCGAATTATCAGGGTTCCGTCCGAATACCCAGAGTTCCGTCCGAATTCCCGTTAATCGGTAAAGATCCTTTTACAGAGCTACGTCCAGTAAGAAAGGTCTTTGACCAAAGCAAGATGTGGGTTAAAATATACCTTTAACTGAGGTACGTCCAGGTAAATAATTCCATGTTTTGTACGTTACTTTTTTATTTAACAGTTGCTTGGTCGTTAAGTTACTGACATTTTTGTGTGATGCTTGCAGGAAAATGTGAAGGCATAGAGGACAAGCGTTGATTCCTTAAAACTTTCAAATGATCAAAGTCTAAACCTTGCAAACTTACCGAACACCAGATTCATTTAAAATTAATTTAAGATAAATTGATACATGAAAAGTCAAGAAAATGAAATTAAAATAAAAGAAAATTTGCAAGTAAATGTTTCATCCGTTTAAATATATTTTTAATTTTATTAAAAAAATTCAAATCAAATTTTCATAGATTTTAATTATATTTTATAATAAAATATTGTAACTTGAAACATAATTATATTGTCATTTATTTAATTATCTTGAAATATTCAATTCAAGTTAGGACCCCTTCTTGCTTTGTG
This sequence comes from Cupressus sempervirens, assembly GCA_028749045.1. Classification (NCBI taxonomy): domain Eukaryota; kingdom Viridiplantae; phylum Streptophyta; class Pinopsida; order Cupressales; family Cupressaceae; genus Cupressus; species Cupressus sempervirens. Next base: position 447,077,913 of record CM053787.1, read on the forward strand.
AATTTTAAAAACATTTAGATTCGTAGGTTGTCCTTTATTAGAGGTCTGACTTTAGTGTGTTTGGCCACGTTCGGCGTGATTCTGCCGCTTGCTTTGTGTGACTTTTATTTTGAAGAGGTGTGCCTGTTTTATTTAATGCATTCCATCTTGTGCTGCTGTTACGTGGTAATTTTCTTGTATGCTAATAATACACCTAGTCGGTTTTTTTACATGGAATTTTTAGGGTATTAAAGTTTCTATTTTCAAATGTATTTCGTAGTTTTTTCTTGTCTTGTAAGAATTGAAATTCTCCTACTTTTTCTTTCCTTCTCCTTTTTCCTTCAACCCCGTAATTTTTTTTCACCAATTCTTGGGCCTTTGGTTTTAACTAGTCTATAAATTGTATAATATTGTGTAAACGAATAAATAATAGATATTTTGTTTGTTTTGTTTTGATAGAAATAATAGGATTTGTATTAAGTGTTGATATTTCTAAAGATTGTGTGCTTGAGAGTTTTCTTCTTCAAAGTCATATCAAATTTCATTGAAATATCTTAAGAAGATATGATATGAATTTTGATGTGATGACTTCATCACAACATATACTCATTATCACCAACTATATTTCTACCAATTAAACTACTAATATATAATAATTATAAGAGTTTTTAATTAAATATGTCTAATATAAATTATTTTAATGGACAGAAATTTAAAAATAACTTAAAGTTCTATTTTTAGATGAAATAAAATTAAAAATAGTTATAAAATATTAACTAATTTATAGCTTCCAGAACACAATATTAGCAATAATTGATAATAATATATTAAGTATTTGCATGGTTGCTTTAAGTATCTTTAAACATGTTTCAAGGGGTTTGACTAAAGACAAGGTCTTTTGATTAAGAATAACAACTACAACACCAATTCAAGAATACATGTATTCTTAATTTTTTGTTTCATTATTATTTGGTGCACCAAATTTGATTTTTTTTAGATAGATATCTTATATTACAAAAATATCTATACTTTACTTAGGTTGAAAATCTATTATATTACAAAAAAAAAATTAGCACGAGGACTAGACAAATGTTGCTTACTCCCTGAGCTGGATAACTATTTTCACATGATAAAAAATTCAATCTTACACCAATATCAATTTGATTACTTGTTCAAAAGTTTAATAAATTTAATTAGTTTTAAATAATTTTTCATCTCATTTTTGCCTCTTTACTTTGAAAGGGCTATGCATAATTTTAAACTAAAGGTTAATAACTTACTAGGACCTTCTAATAACTAGTTATGCATGCAAAGTCATTATAATGATACTTGTGATAAAAAAGGGTCTTAAATTAGAATTTCCACAAAGTTATTTCATAGAAGAGATCTTAGTACTAGAGTTTGAATATGTCTTTTCAGCCAAGTGTGGTGCAAAAATGTGTTTAATATTGCTTATTGGACCTTGTAACCAACAACCTAGAGGAACTTGTGAAACAACACACTTTTCCAGTGGATGAAAATCCATGTTTTAAATGTACCATCAAATTGGGTATCTAAATAAGGTTATCCCAAAGCAACATAGATATTTCACTTCACTTAAATTTGTTTTCAAGAAATTGATGCTAAGAGGTTAATATGGGGACTATCAACCCAAAAATAATTTGTGTTAACTTTTTATTTTAAGCTCCTTCAAACATGGGGCAGCTCATGCATAAGTCTTAAATTAGAGTGATTCATCTTTTGATATTTTAGTATTTACCCTTGACACCAATGACAAAAAATTATGCTAGGAACATTAATGGGTACTTACACATGAGCATAACCTTTTCATACTAAATAAGGAAGGCTATCACTTACTAATTTTTAATTCAAAGAGTAGAAAAGTATAACAGAGTTGGATCTCCATGAAAAATGTGTTACAATGGTACCCATAATCTTCACCCCATAGTATGAGTATATATATATATATATATATATATATATATATATATATATATATATATATATATAGTCATATATGCCCAATAAGGTTGATTTAATTTATATAGATGTATTCCTATATGCCCAAGAAGGTTGATTTGGCTTTAAAATACACATGCATTAAGAAATGAGAAAACAAGGCACTACAAAATATTCCAAGAATGAGAAATAATGTATCTTATCTAAAAAAGATAGGGCATTGATAAATTTCTCTTGCAAAAATATTTGATTAAGAAAATGGGGCATGACTAGACTTTTGTATGTGTAATGTTTAAAAAATCATTTCAATAGCTATGAACCAGGGAAAACCCAAAAATGCAAAATATAGAATTAAACATAGAAATCTTCCAAAAACACATTAACTACAATTAAACTCTCAAAAACATTTTACATTTGAGGGAAAAAAAGTAAATAAAATCCTACTTGATTAAGAGATGACCTCTTAATGGAAGATTAAGTAAGAATTGAGATCGAATGTTCATTAAGATAGTTTAATTGACTTGGATGAGGGGTAAATGTATTGGATTGGGAATTAGTTGGAATGGATTTCTTACAATATGATGATGTGTTGTCATTGATGTTAACTTGATGGATTGATAAAGATGAAGATGAAATAAGAGATTGTTGTGGTATGTGGCATCAATTGTACATGAATGTTGAGCATATGAAGTTGACTGTTGAAGACTTATGAAGTTAATGTTCAAGTCATATAAATTTGACTGTTGAAGAGATATGATGTTGATTGTTGAAGTGATTGTTAAAGACATCTAGAGCTGGTTGTCGAAGTAAGATGAATGACCTAGTTATTGAAGACATAATAGAATTCTATAGTTGAGAAGATTAGTATGCACAATGCAATATGTAGGCTATAATTGATTATATGAATTATTGCAATTGGGCAATATATGTTGGCATAGCTATATGATATCATATTGTCTACCAAAAAACTATTTATTTGGTTAAAGACATATTAGTTCTATTATTTTGATTGGTTGCACTTTGTCTATTAATATTTATAATATTTCAAAGTTTAAGAATCAATAAACCATCAAGTTTTTACAATTTTTCTACATAAGCATGTCATTAAGCATGCTCACATATGTGGTTGAGGGTGAGTCGCCCTTGCAATATGATGTGTTTTCTTTTATGTCAACATGATGTATTTGATTCTCAACATTAAAAACATGAAGATGGTGTTAGTCCTAAGGAAATAGATTACTAAGAGGGGGGATTAGTAATCAACCAAATAATCGACTTTTCAAATCATTAGACCTTTATCTCATAAATAACTTAATAGAAGCACATAAAAACATTCAACACATGAAAACATCCACAAATTTGACATGGAGATTTTGGTATTGTAGAAATGTAACTTGGACCAAAAGCACTGTGGGGATTAATATCCACAAATTGTGCATTCTTTTAAAGTATGCCCCTAAGGAGCTTAACCCTGTTAGGAGTTACAAAAACATTGTTAGGTGCTTCCTTGTTAGGGTATTTACATCTAGCATTGTTATGAGGTTTACCCTATTAGGGGTATCTTTGTTAAAGGACTTTGCAACTAACTAAAGTGTCACCTTATTAAATGATTTAGCACAAAGGACATGTTAGGATCCACTTGATTAAGGGATTTTGACTGTTGTAACTATTAGGGAACAACAAAAAGAATGATATCTATAACAACACTATCTCTTTTTGATCAAATCCTCTAAAGCTCAAAATCAATCCACAATACACCTATCTTCTTCCTAGCTAAATTGTACCTCACACTTCTCCACTGCACTTGCTCAACCATGATCAACAACATCAGACTATTTACTTTTACTAGTTGGTATATATTAGACTTTCAAGTCCACTACCTTAATCAAGCCCTAGGATTTGAAATCAATATGTATTTCAAATATCTCACTCAATTCCAATTGTTAAAGTTGTAGCTTCAGTTGAGTTGAAGTGTGCGGTAAATTAGAATAGTCTATACACATACACATACATATACTTAGACTTAAATGTGAGACATGATTTACCAAACTAAATTGGATATCATATTGTTTGCTTCATAATTATCGGGCTCTCCTCATATTATTATTGTGGCATTATAAACCATCAATAAAATATGATATACTTTAAACCATTTGTATCATCCTTATTCATCCACAAATCCCAAGTCTTTTGGAAGAAATTTGGATGATCAACTTAAGAACAAACACAAGAATCCATTTACAAATGAAGATCACTATGTCTCATCTAAACCACATGTGAATGATAACAAAGAAAAAATATTCAAGAGACCACAAAGGTCCACTACCCAAATAGCTAAATCAAAGAAAATATGGGTTCCTAAACCCATTATTGAATAAATGTGTTCTAAAGTATCCTAAGGAAAATATAAAGGTATATGGATTCCAAAGTTTCTCTTGAAAGTATTGAATATTGAACATAAATCTAAGTTGACATTCAAGCTTCCAAAGGCTTCCACTCCATTTTCTTCCAAACATCTTCCTCAAAAGCTTTTGAAGGCTTCCACTCCATCTTCTTCTAAAATTTTCCTACCACCTCATACATCTAAACCTCAAAGTATTTCCTCCATGATTCCTCCATCATTCCAAAACCCTCCAAGATGTGTGTCGATGTTGATATTCCCCACTTTGTCACCTACCATTATGCAACCTTTTCAAGCTTACATTTACTATCCATCCTCTTTCTAGCTTTCCAAGGTACAAACTCTTATCCTCCATATACTTATCCTACTATCATCTCTCTTCTTTCACCCTATCAACATCTTTGAGCATACCTTTCTATGGTCTTGGCTTATCACGACTTATCATTTCAATAGGAGCACTATCCAAATTAAAAAATCTTGAACTCTCTCAAAAAATTCTTTTTTTTTTTTTTTTGAAAAAGTGCCTTGGTGAAAACTATTAGAGTTATTTTCCATTTAACTCTTATATTATGTTTACTTAGGTGAGCTCATAAATTAAGAGGAATTATATATTCTTGGATATTATTATTAGGAGGCTATTGTGAGTCATCCTTTTGACTCCAACTACTCCTAAGATATCACATGTGGTAAATTCCAATTTGGACACCACCCTTCTATATGGTAGGTGGTTGATTCCATCAGAACTCTACTTCCTCCAAGTTGAGACACTTGTCTCACTCTTGTTTAACTATCATCCTAGCTCTTGCCTATATAAATAGGCTAGCTCTTATGTATTACATATTAGGAAATATTGATGCTATTATGCCTTTGAGCATTTACATCTAAGATTGTTATTGTATTGTTATTTTGACAATTTTATTTTCTCTTTGTTAATCTATGTCTTTCATTAGATTCTAGTTATATTTGTTTTATAAAAATTCTAACATGGTATCAGAGCAATTTTAAAAGAGTAGATTTTTTATCAGAGGTCTTGTAAAGTTCCGTATGCTCTTCTCTTGCATTTCTATATGAACCGGAGAATCATAAAGGATTTATGAAGACCCACTAATCCCTCTTTTGCAGATACTTATTTTTCCTTAATCTATTGATTGCAGCAATTTGGAGGATTCTTAGAGCATTTCTAATAGTTCCATTGCATCCAAACGGCTCGAGAAAGTCAAGATTGGCTTTTGTTTCATCCAAATTGGAGTTCGTTTGCATCACTTATAAACACATACTTGTAGCTCAAATCTGGAGGTGGGCATGCAAAATAGAGCATCTTCAGGCCAAATAGACCTTACCATTGCATCCAAAAGGCTCGAGAAAGTCAAAAATGACTTTTCTTTAATCCAAAATGGAGTTATTTTGCATCAATTACAAATATATGTTGTAGAATCATGTGAAATTAAATTTGACATCCATATGCTTGTCTCTGTGACTTGTTTTTTCTTTACCATGATGTCCACTAGCTTGTCTAGTTTAATTGCGCAGATTTTTGAATTACCCTTCTTCAATTGCATTTTATGTTTGGTAGTCTAACTTTGAATGACCACAACTTGGTCATTTAGACTCCAAATTGGATGCAATTTTTTTTTGATTTGGGGTAGAATTATCCAAATAATGCATTGGTGTTGTTAGTTTTGAATTTTGGATGCATATGGTAATCTGAAATTGTAGGTTTTCATGATTGTACCTGTAATCCTACATTTTTCAACTTCTGAAGCATTGTACAAACTCATATGAACATATTTTGGAGTGCCGATTTTTTTGAAAGTGTATGATGTTTCAAGAAGAATTCAAATATTATATAAAAAAATAGTCTTATTTGGATGAAAATTGTACTTTCAGCCTTTGGCCAAAATTGGCACTTGTAATAGTTTGGATTCATAGAAATCCTTTGTCCTAATTGTATAAGTCTTCATTTTCTTGAAATTGGAAGTTTTAATTGCAAAATTAAGTCCACTTTGATCCATATTTTGCAAAACTAGCAATTGTATAAGCACTAAATTATAAAGTGCTAAAATCATTACATCTTGGGGGGTGATTCTTGATCTAGTGAAAAAGGGGGCAGTCTCATGTGTACTCTCTTGTGGTCTCATTAATCTCTTGTGTTAACCTTGCTTCTCTTTCATTCTGCAAAATAATCTTTATTTCTACACTAAAATGGATCACTTAACAATACCATTACTCACACCCTATAACTATTATGAGTGGAAGTTTAAAATGAGAATCTATCTTAAGAAGTTAGGGTTGTATAGAGTAACAATGGGTCTTGAATTTGAGCCAACATTACTTGTAGAAAAGCCTAAATGGCACAACACATGTGATGAAGCTTATGGTACCTTGTGCATGACTATATCTCCAGAGCTTCTCTTTTATGTGGAATCATTTACAACTCCTAATAATGTATGGAAAATATTAGAAGGATTATTTGGAGAGAAAGATGAATTGAGAGGGCATCAATTAGAGAATGAATTGATAGGATTAAATCCATGCAACTTTGATACTATTCAAGACTTCTTCACTAAGTTGAATGCTTTAAGATTGTAGTAAAAAGAATGTAAAATTGAGAAGAAAGATTCACAACTGATCCTAAGTATTCTTTCCAATCTTGGTCCTACATATTCTGTGTTTGTTTCTACCTTTTATGATACTAAAAGTGCCTTAGGAAGCAACTACACAATGCCTTCTCTTGATGATTTTGCAAATGAAATCACAAAGGAACAAGATAAGTTGATCTCTCAGTCACCTTTCGATATATTTATTGGCCAACCTAAGTATGCTCATGATATACTCTCTTGATTTTACATGGCTGATTGCAAGTCTACACTAACTCCATTTTTGTCAGGGGTCAATGGTGTAGTACACTTCAATTCAAGGTAGAGCTTCAACCATTCAAGGAGATTCAAATATGAATACAATAAAGGTTTTAGAGTAGATTAGAATCATCAGTAAGCCCATTTGTAAAGGCTCAAGGTTCATTTGGTAATCTTATAAACCATGAACCTTTGAGACCTATAAGGGCAATGAATAGGTTTAGAATAGTAAATATACCCTAAGGAGGGTTGAAAGACTATAGGATAGTTCATAGGAGGTTAATAGGTCTTAGGACTTTACTTTTTGCATTATTGTAAAAAAATGCAATAAAAGTTGCTGAGCAACTTTTCATTTTCTGTTTAAAAGTTGTCAAAAGACAAAAAGGGGAGTTTCAACTATTTAAAAACAATTCATGGATAGTTAATTGGTTGGAGAGGTGTATAGAGGCCCAAGACAACCTCCCCTAAACAAATGTTGTCAGATGTAAGGATTTCTTTCAAAATCAATAAAGTTTCCTTTGTTTTTGGCTCAAATTTACTATTTTTTTGCATTTTGCATGTGTGCTACTAACTAAGAAGGAGGGAAGGTGTTGGGAAAAGTTGCTCCTGTGATCTAGCTTTCTATTACACTTGGTTTGATCAAATTTAGAGGTGTATAATGCAAGTTATAAAGGTTTCTCTGTTGATAACCAATAAACCCTTGAAAATGAGGGTTTTGTGCAATTTAAATGTATAGTTCTCAACTGTACAATTAGAATGGCACAAATCCCAACCCAAAAGGTAGATTTAGGAGTCTTATTTCAGATTCAAGAAGTTTTGAGCACAGAAACAGAGGGAATAAACTATTCTTGCAAGCCCTAGACTAAATCTAATGGTAGATTTAGTCTCAATTTACTAGTATTTGAATTAGTTTGAGGATTAGCAATAAGATTATAAGCAAGTGGGAGTGGATTTGTGATTAAATTAGACCCTTGAAGAGTTCTCAAGACCTATAGTTGGTTTATGCACCCATTCCATTGATCTTCCTTTGAAAACCAAGCCAAATAGGGCCCTACTTGGACTATGTACCTAGGCTGATCCTTGGAGTGCTGGAATAAATCAAGCCTTGATCTTTTGGCATGTGTTCAGGGTTATCAAAACACTTCAAAATCCATTCCCATTTCATTGGTTTGAAGTTGTTATAATTAGAAATTCCTTGAAGATTGCTAAGTTGGCTTAGTAGCCCTGTTTGTGAGCCTGCTACTAATTGGTGAGTGTGTTTGGAAGGTTTTTTGTGATCCTAGGAGTTATTAAGACACTTTATAATTCATTTCCAAACCTTGGCAATTGGTTGGAGTTAGTTTGATGAACTTTGGCATTGAGAAGCCTAGTTGGTTAAAGGAAAGTTGTTTGTCGTCTTCCCTGTGACACTCTGCATTAGTTTGGTATCAAAGCACATGGTTGGATCTTGTGGAAATTTTTGTGGCAAAATGTCAAAGGGGGAAGAAGGTGAGAGGGAGATCCCTTTGAGGATCACCAATGTGGAGTTGGCTAAACTTGTGAAGGAACAAATGGCAGAGAGTAGAGTAGTGAGGGAGGAAAATAGGAGTACGAAGAAGGAGTTGGAGAAGTTAAAAGGAAAAATGACCAAAGGAGATTATGATGAATCAGAGGAAGAGGAAGTTGAAAGGGAGCCTTATGAAGAAGAGATTCGAAGGGATCAAAGACCACTCTTACAAGCCTTGGAAAGAGTTGGGGTAAAAGAAGGAGACTTACCTAACTTCCATGGAAAATTGAATCCAAATGAGTGCATGGATTGGCTAGAGGTGTTGGACAACCACTTTGAGTGTGATAAGGTCCCTACAAGCTAGAGATTCAAGTTGGAAAAGACAAAACTCAAGGGCCTCGCCCTTGGTGGAACTTCTTGCAAAGTGAAAAGAGAAGATGAAGGAAAGGAGCAAATCAACACAAGGAAAAGGATGAAGGAAAAGATTAGGAAGCAATTCATTCCTGAGGACTATGAGGTCCTAATCCATTAGAAATTGCATAATTTCAAGCAAAGAGATATGGATGATAGTTTCATAATCTAACTATTAGGGAAAAGGCGTATGAGACCAACAAAAAAAAGTTGGCAAGGTATATAAATGGCTTGAAATATAGTATCCAAGATGAGCTGACACTAGTTGCCATTGAATTAGTCCATCAATATTTCAATCTAGCCTTGAAGATTGAAGAAAAACATAAGAGAAGAGGAGAATCAAGTAGAGGAAGATGAAACAATTCCAGAGGTAGAGGAGGAAGGTTTCAAGGGAGGAACAACTCTTCTAAGGAAGAAGGGAAGAACCAAAACTCTAAGAATGAATTCAACAATAGGGGCACTTTTAGAGGTAGGATATCTAATAACAATAGAGGAGGAGGAAATGGTAGAGGAAGGGGAGGAAATATAATGTATTCACTAGAAAATGTTTCACATGTAACCAAACAAGACATTAGTCCTTTAGGTGCCCTCAAAAGCTTGGAGACAATCCTAGGCCAGGAGATAGGACGGTCCAATTGCTGCAAGAAGAAGAAGATGGTCAAAGTATCTCCTCCTACCATTCCACCACTTCAAGGCCTACAGATCCAAAGACTAGTGAATGTTTGATGCTATAGAGAACTCTTTTGAAGGTACCCAATCCTAGTGAACCATCACAAAGGAAGGCTCTATTTTGGACAACTTGCAAGGTCAAAGGAAAGGTATGCAAAGTGATTGTAGCTTTTGGATCAACAAATAATATAGCATCTAGGGAGATGGTTAACAAATTTAATTTGCAAAAGCTACCACATCATTGTCCCTATAAGGCATCTTGGCTTACTAAGGAGAAATAAACTCTTGTTATTGAGCAAGTATGGGTAGAATTCACCGTAGGGTAATATGTAGAAAATATTCTTTGTGATGTCACAGATATGGATGCTTGCCACCTCTTACTAGGGAGACCATGACAATATGATGTCAAAGCCAAGCATGATGGAGAAACCAATGTATACACCATAACCAAGGGAGGCATAAACTATACTATGAACCCCTTACCTAATGATGGAAAGGTAGATCATGTGGTTAGTAATGTTTCCTTGGTAGGGGAGAAACAATTCATGTAGACCTTAAGGGAGAAGGACACTCCATGCTTATCTATAGTAACCAGACCCAAAAAGGAGATTGTAGTAAAACCTCAAGACAAATCTAAGGATGGACAATGGTGGGAAAGTGTTGGCCCTAAGGAAGTGAGGAACCTTTTAGAACAATATCATGGGATTATTGTAGATAGATTTCCAACTTCCTTACCACCTAAGAGAGAGGTTAGCCATTGCATTGATCTTATCCCTGGTGCTATATTGCCTAATAAGGCTACATATAAACTGACCCTAGAGCAAAATGCAGAATTTGCAAGGCAAATTGAAGATTTTTTGTCTAAAGGTTTGATTAGGAAAAATGTGAGCCCTTATGCTGTCCTTTCTATTCTTGCACCCAAAAAGGAAGGCACTTGGAGGCTTTGTATGAACTTTAGGGCAATCAACAAGATTACTATAAGAAATAGGTTCCCAATCCCAAGGATGGAGGATCTTTTGGATTGTCTAGGTGGAGCCAACTACTTCTCCAAGGTGGATTTGAAAAGTGGGTATCACCAAATTAGAATAAGAGAGGGGGATGAATGGAAAACAACTTTCAAAACCACATAAGGGCTCTATGAATGGCTTTTCATGCCATTTGGGCTATCAAATGCACCTAGTACCTTTATGAGGCTCATGAATGAGGTCCTCAAGCCCTTTTTGAACAAGTTTGTGGTTGTCTATCTTGATGACATCCTAATCTTTAGTAAGGATAGGGAATAATACCTAAGGCATATAGATCAAGTTCTAAGGAGATTGCATGAAGAAGGGCTTAAGATAAACTTGGAGAAATGCACTTTCATGAAGGAAGAAATTGTATTTTTGGGTTTTTTCATCTCCAAACGCTACTTTAAAATGGACCCTTCCAAAATAGAAGCCATTCTCAACTAGCCACCCCCTAAAAACCCATCAGATGTCAAAAGCTTTCATGGACTTTACAACTTTTATAGGAAATTTGTTAAGGATTTTAGTGGGATTTGTGCACCTATGATAGACACCATAAAAGGGGGAAGGAAATGCCATTTTGTATGGACTGATGAAGTAGCAAAGGCATTTGAAACACTCAAACAAAGGATAGACCAAGCACCTATTTTAAGGTTTCTCGATTTTAATAAGATATTCACAGTAGAATGTGATGCCAACACCAAAGCTATAGGGGGAGTTTTAAGTCAAGAAGGTAGGCCAGTGGCCTTTTTCAATGAGAAACTAAATGATGCAAAGAAAAAATATTTAGTTTATGATTTATAACTATATGCAATGATGCAATCATTAAAAAGGTGGAGGCATTACTTACTTCCAAAGGAATTTATTGTATTCACTGACAATCAGGCTTTAAGATTTTTGAACAGGCAAGATAAACTTAGTCAAAGGTGCATTAAATGGATGTAATTTATGCAGGTCTATACCTTTTCAATCAATCACAAAAAGGGTATAGTCAACAGGGTTGCTGATGCTTTAAGTAGAAGGAATCTCATGGTGTAAAGTATCGAACTTGAAAGTGTGGGAATCTCTGTCATGAAGGACATGCATGCTACAGATGAAGATTTCAAAGAAATATACAAGGTATGGCAGGAAATGGAAGATAAGTACCATACTGATTTTGTAGAGTATCTCATTCAAGAAGGTTTATTATTCAAAGGTGGGCAACTTTGTGTACTAAGAGGGTCTTGCAAGGAGAATATAATAAAAGAGAAGCATTGTGGGAGTATGTTTGGGAATTTTGGCTTAGATAAGACCATAGAACAAGTGAAGAGATTTTACTACTAGCCTAAAATGTAGTCAGAGGTCAAAAAATATGTTGATGGTTGTTTGATTTTCCAAAAGGCTAAGGGACACACTTCTAATGTAGGGTTGTACACTCCTTTACCTATACCATGTAAACCTTGGGATTCTATAAGTATGGATTTTGTATTAGGATTGCCAAGGACTAAATTAGGGCATGATAGCATCTTTGTAGTTGTTGATAGGTTCTCAAAAATGGCACACTTTATACCTTGTAGAACCACCCATGATGCATCCTATAGAGCTAGTATGTTCTTTAAGGAAGTAGTTAGATTGCATAGCCTACCTATGTCCATCATATTAGATAGAGATCCTAAATTCCTTGGGCACTTTTGGAGAACATTGTGGAAGAAATTAGGGACAAATTTTAACTTTTCATCAGCCTATCACCCCCAATCTAATGGGCAAACAGAGGTTATCAATAGATCCCTAGGCAACTTGTTGAGATGCCTAACCCAACAACATGGAGGATCATGGGACACCATCTTATTATAGGTAGAGTATTCATATAATGATTTAATAAATAGGAGTATAGGTTTGACCCCTTTCCAAATTGTATATGGAAATCACCCAAGGGGTATCCTAGAACTTAGAGACATCAGGGATATGGAGAGGAAAAGTGCACAAGCACAAGATTTTACACAAATTATGAAGGATATACAAGATCAGGTAAAGAATAGATTGCAAATGTCATCAGCAAAATATGAGGAGCATGCAGATAAAAAGAGGAGAGAACTTCAGTTTAAAGTAGGTGACTTAGTGATGATACACCTTAAGTAGGAAAGGCTACCAAAGGGGCAGTATACTAAATTGTTCATGAAGAAAGTAGGGCCATTCAAAATACTCAAGAAATGTGGAAATAATTCCTACAAAATTGATCTTCCAACAGACATAGGCCTTTCTCCCATTTTTAATATCTCTGATCTTTATGCATCTAAGCCACCCACTGATGTTTGTGATGCAGGAACAAGTTATAATAGTAGCACTAATGTTTTTTCATCACCATAGGCCATTAAACCATAGATTGAGAGAATTTTGGATAGGAAAGTCACAAATAAAACAAGGAGAGGCACCTATTACTCCTACCTAGTCAAATGGAAAGAAAAACCTAATGAAGATGCAACTTGGATGACCCAAGTAGAGATTGAGAAGGCAGGATATCAGTTTGATACAATATCAACTCATGGGCCTGAGTTTTTTAGAGAGGGGTAGTATGGTGTAGTGCACTTCAATTCAAGAGAGAGCTTCAACCATTCAAGGAGATTCAAATATGAATACCATAAAGGTTTTAGAGTAGATTAGAGTCACCAACAAGCCCATTTGTAAAGGCTCAAGGTTCATTTGGTAATCTTATAAACCATGAACCTTTGAGACCTATAAGGGCAATGAATAGATTCAGAATAGTCAATATACCCTAAGGAGGGTTGAAAGACTCTAGGATAGGTCATAGGAGGTTAATAGGTCTTAGGACTTTACTTTTTGAATTATTGCAAAAAATGCAATAAAAGTTGCTTTGCAATTTTTCATTTTTTGTTTAAAAGTTGTCAAAAGATAAAAAATGGGAGTTTCAACTATTTGAAACTAATTCATGGACAATTGATTGGTTAGAGAGGTGTATAAAAGCCCAAGACAACCTCCCTTAAACATATGGTTGTCAAATGTATGGATTTCTTTAAAAATCAATAAAGTTTCCTTTGTTTTTGGTTCAAATTTACTATTTTTCTGCATTCTACACATGTGGTATAGATTGAGAAGGAGGGTAGATGCTAGGAAAAGTTGCTCCTATGATATAGCTTTCTATTTCACTTGGTTTGATCAAATTTGGAGGTGTATAATGCAATTTATAAAGGTTTCTCTGTTGATAACCAAGAAACCCTTGAAAATGAGGTTTTGTGCAATTGAAACGTATAGTTCTCAACTGTATAGTTAGAATGGCACAAAGATTGACCCAAAAGGTAGATTTAGGAGTCTTCTTTTAGATTCAAGAAGTTTTGAGTGTATAAATAGAGGGAATAAACTATGCTTGCAAGCCCTAGACTAAATCTAATGGTAGATTTAGTCTCAATTTACTAGTATTGACATTAGTTTGAAAACTAGCGATAAGATTATAAGCAAGTGGGAATGGATTTGTGATTAAATTAGACCCTTGAAGAGTTCTCAAGACCTGTAGTTGGTTTATGCACCCATTCCATTGATCTTCCTTTGAAAACCAAGCCAAATAGGGCCCTACTTAGACTGTGTACCTAGGCTGATACTTGGAGTGCTTGAATAAATCAAGCCTTGATCTTTCGGCATGTGTTCAAGGTTATCAAAAAACTTCAAAATCCATTCCCATTTCATTGGTTTAAAGATTTTATAATTAGAAATTCCTTGAAGATTGCTAAGTTGGCTTAGTAGCCTTGTTTGTGAGCCTATTGGTAACTCATTGTTGTAGATTGGTGAGTGTGTTTGGAAGGTTGTTTGTGATCCTAGGAGTTGTTAAGACACTTTATAATTCATTTCCAAACCTTGGAAATTGGTTGGATTTAGTTTGATGAACTTTGGTATTGAGAAGCCTAGTTGGTTGAAGGAAAGTTGTTTGTAGTCTTCCCTGTGACACTTTGCATTAGTCAAACTTGAGGCTTCTTGTTCTTCACCCTTGGTTGATGCTACCTTGTATCATCAATTGGTTGGTAGCTTCATATACTTAACACACACACAAGTCCTAATATTTCATATGCTGTGTGCATGGTCTCTAGGTTTATGCAAGAACCACATGAGTTGCATTGGAAAGTAGCTAAGAGGATTCTTCATTACATCCAGGGCACTCACAATTATGTGATTCTTTGTGCAACAGGTGTGAATATTGACTTGGTGGGCTATAAAAATTTAGATTAGGTAGGTGATTCTTAGGATTGTAAGTCTACTTCTGGGTATTGCTTCTCTCTTGGTTTTAGTTCCAATTTCTTGGTCAAGCAAGAAGCAGTCTGCTATTGCTCTTTTATCCATTGAAGTTGAGTATTGAGGAGCAATTAATGTAGCCACTAAGGCTATTTGGCTTCAACACATCCTTACCAAGTTTGGAATTTCTTTCCAAAAGCCAACAATCATCTTCTATGACAATTAAAGTGCTATTTAGCTTTCTCACAATCTAGTCCATCATCAAAGGACCAAGCATATTGAGATTCACATGCACTATATCCAGGATCTGATTCATGAGAAGGTCCTTGACCTTTAGTACAGCCAAACATCTGATCAAACTACATACATCTTCACCAAACCCTTCATTGAGAGAAAGTTCATACACTTATGTGCCTTGCTTTTTGTGTGACAAATGTCTTCTTCTAGAGCTTTTTAGCTTCATTTCTACTCTCTTTTGGAGAGGAGTTTTGTCCCACTAGGTTTTCTCCTTTTTCTTTGGTTATGAGAGGATTCTTTTTAGTTGTACATGGGTACCTAACATGGCTTCAATGCGAGGACCCATTAGCTATATATTGCATTATAGTACTCCCTAAGTTACACTTAAGGGGGGTTGTTAGAGTTATTTTCCATTTAACTCTTAAATTAAGTTTACTTAGGTGAGCTCATAAATTAGGAGGAATTATATATTCTTGGATATTATTATTAGTGTTTCATCCTTTTGACTCCAACTACTCCTAAGATATCATATGTGGTTAATTCCAATTTAGACACCACCTTTCTCTATGGTAGGTGGTTGATTCCATTAGGACTCTACTTCCTCCAAGTTGAGACACTTGTCTCACTCTTGTCCACATATCCTCCCAACTCTTGCCTATATAAACATGCTAGCTCTTATGTATTACATATTAGGAAATATTGATGCTATTATGCCTTTGAGCATTTACATTTGAGATTGTTATTGTATTGTTATTTTGACAATTTTATTTCCTCTTTATTAATCTATGCCTTTCATTAGATTTTGGTTATATTTGTTTTATACAAATTTTAACAAAAACTTGGTTAATATGCACCTTGGTAGAAAAAGTAAAGAGAAATATATTCATCCTATGGTGAAAACCACTTCTTGTGGCACCTTAGGAAAGTACAATGATGAAAACCTAGTAAATAGATGTCATGCATAACTCTTCCATAATCTACCTATTCCATTTTCCCTCTTTGATCTTGACAATGTTAAACTATCCTTGTGTATTGTCTATTTTATCCATCAACTTCCCTATTATGCTTTCTTATTCATTCATAGCCTTCATATCTATCTTCATTCTTATTTCTCTATCCCATATTTATCTTATCTAGTTGACCCCTTGGTCTTGATCACAATAAAGAAAAACATGGTTCTTAGGCCTCTTCACATGTCTAATATTTTAGATTACATGATTTCATGCTATCTCACTTATTTTCTTCCACTACTTATCCCATATTCTATCCCTCTTGTGGGCTTCACTTCTTATCCTAAATGCTATCTTGCTCATTGCTTCCATTGCTTATCCAAAACCTTCTTTATATGGCTATTTTTCCCTAGCTTGGGTACTCTCGAGGAGTCATTCCTTGAAGATAACTTTCACTTGCTTCATGCATTATTTCTCTCTTATCCATCTATGATTATCCACCAACTTTCTACTTCATCCTTCCCTTCACCTTTCTAGACATTCAAACAAAATGATGTGATCTTGCTTGATGGTGCAGGAGCACCCCAAGTTTTTTTTTGTGTGCTTGTGTCCCTTTAGAGAATTTTCTAAGTGTTTTTTTAAAGGTCTTGTGGACCATGGTAGGAGTGCAATAGGGTTTTTTTTGAAGAGTCTTAGGACACTTGTAGGAGTAATTAGGGATCAACAAGTTGTAAAGCTCTTGATTTGCACAAAGTTGATAATGATGTTAGAATGAGGTTAGTATGGTCTAGGATGGGTAGAATCATCTTTCTACCATAGTTAAGGTATTTGGTAAGGTTTAAGGAGCATTGGGGATCATTTAGTTAAGTTGTGCAAAAACTTGCTCAAAAGATGTAAAAGTTGCATTCTGCAACTTTGCAACTTTGAAATGTTGCTTGGACAACATTGTCAAAATGTTGCAAATTGAGACTAGGATACCTAAGAGATAATTAAATACCTGACCACCCTACATAAAACACATATTTACTAAAAAAATAGGGTTAGACTCCCATTGTACAGAGAGAAGTTTTGAATTTTGGAGTTTGGAAGTAATTTTTTGAGCATTTTCAGTGTATTTTCCATGACCGTGGGTAGTTAGAGGATTGAAATTAGTACTATAACACATTTTGTGAGTAGTTTAGATTTTTCCTTAATTCTATGTGACATTAATTTGGAATTTTGTGCAAATTTCTTTTCCTTTTGTAAATAATCTTGTTTAGGGACTGTCACTAGTTCTGTCTAGGCAGTTTGCAATGATGGGGTTCTAACTCACTTTACCACTATCCATTCTAAATGACCTCTTGGAAATATTGATTAGAATTAATGTACATAAATTTTGTAGTATCTTGGGCCCTCAAATGCAGGGAAGCTATTGCCAATGTCTTTCCTTAGGCAATCATGTAGTGAGTCTAGCTAGGGAAGACCAAAGTGCAAACAACATAACTTGCACAGGTGAATAACTAGAGTCAAAATTCATTTTGAAATTTGAATATAGGATTCTTGCCAAGATTTTTTGAAGAGGGAGTGGTCACACCAATCCATTTTTTATCCTAAAACTTTCTAACTTGCAGAGCAGCCTAAAACCCTTAAATTCACTCAATTTGAGTTAGGGTACTGTACAGAAGGTGGTGACCCCAAAACCCAAAAATTCTTGAGGAATTGGAACATGATCCAAGAATAATAAGAAAACTTATAGGTTTTCTTTGGAAGGATTGGGAGAAAATCCCTATTTTCTTAGAGTAGGATACCTAAATGGGGCTAGTAGCCTTTTAGGCCTATTTATGAAGAATTGATGAAATTAGATGAAGAATTGAACCAGGTGAGACTCCTAACACCCCTAGTTGGTTGAATTGAAGTACCTAGAGATACCTCCACACCTCTACAAGGCTAAGTATAAGATTTTGAGGTTAAGATCTTTTAAGGTGGTTTAAGGGTTATGGTTAATGGAGCAAGAATGCATCAAGTTTTGGCTTGATTGGTAAATCTTTCTTGGCAGTTGGGTTAGCTAGAGAGACCAGGGGATCCTTAGACAATAAAGATCATATAGGTGACAAGTGGTGTGGTTAAGAAACCATATAAGTCTTCCAAGTAGACTAAGAGTATGAACCTATGATTGGTTCATCCAACCTCCTTGTTATTTTGGTATCAACGCCTCAAAAGATTAGGCTTGTGGATAAATGTTTTAAGTTATGGAATCAGTAGGAGAAATTATAGTGGTGAAAAATGAAAAGTTAGCAAAGAAGGTGACTAAGAAAGAGGAATAAAATAGGTTTCTTAGAGATAGATTAGCCCAACTAGAAGAAACATTGGATCAAGTGGAAGAAATGATCAAGGAAGTTAAGAGCAAGGTTGAAGGAAAGAAGAAAGAGGTGGCTATAGAGGAGGATGAACCTAAACTTGATCCTATCCATATAGAGGAACCATTCTAAAAGAAATTGAAAGCCATGAGTGGGAAGATACTTGGAGGAATACCACTATTCAGTGGGAAGATGGAGATAGATCTAGTTTTGGATTGGATAGGAGTAGAAAACCATTTCGATTGTGATGGAATCACTAAGGCATAGAAGGTGAGGGTAGAAAAGTCAAGGCTAACATGATCTGCATTGACACAGTGGAAGTTCATCCAAGAAGAGAGAGAAAATGAAGGCAAGAAACTAGTTTTCACTTGGAAGGGAATGGTTCATAAAGTGAGAGAGGCATACATGCTAGACGATTATGAAATTCAATTGCATCATAAGAGAAAAAAATCTTAGACAAAGGGATCTTGAAATTTACTCCTATACCAAGGAATTTCAAAATATTTGCGTGAGGTCAAATGTATCTGATGATGAAAGACTTAAAGTGGCTAGATACTTGAATGGGTTGAAATGGAGTATACAAGAAGAGATGACTCTTCTCAGTCCCAAAATAGTACATCAATGCTATCAATTGGCTATCAAGATTGAAGAAAACAACAAAAGGGAACATGATCAAAATTCCAAGGGAAGAGGAAGAGGAAGAGACCAAAGAGGTCATAGAGGTGGATACCAAGGTAGAGGGACTGAACCAAGAAATCAAGGAGAGTCTAAATCTATCTAAGAGGAGGCCGTGGAAGAGGTAGAGGAACTCCAGGGGGTTCTATTAGAGGAAGAGGTGTAGGTAAAAGAAACTCATACTTTTCTAGCATGAAGTTCTATAGCTGTGGACACATGGGTCACCTTCCCTATAGGTGTCTTGAGAAGGCATCTTCTTCAAACACTAAGAAGAGAGTAGCATATTCTCAAGAGGACACATCAAGTTTCAAGTCACTATAGATTAGCCATATTGAATTAGAGATGGGAGAGAGCTTAATGTTTTGAAGAGTCTTAATAAAAAAACTAGTCAAATAGGAGCCAAAGTAGAGAAGAGCCTTATTTACAATAAGATGTAAACTACTTGGTAAAGTATGTAAGGTGATTGTGGATTCAGGTTCCATAGATAACATAGTCTTAGAGGAAGTAGTAAATAATCTTAAGTTAGATAAGATACCCCATACTAATCCATACAAGGTGACCTGGTTGAATAAGGGGCAAAGTGTACTTGTGAATGAGAAAACATGGGTAGAGTTTTCCATTGGAGGATACAAAGATAAGTTTATTTGTGATGTGTTGCCCATGGATGCATGCCATTTCCTATTGGGAAGACCATGAAAATATGATAGAGGAGCCATCTATGATGGAAAGGAGAACACCATTTCTTTGAAGAAGGATGGAAGGACCTTCAAAATATAGTTATTAATAGAGGAAGAGAAAACACAGTCAAAGAACCCTAGTATATTATTAAGTAATGGAGTTTGTTAATACTCTTCAACAAGGAGGTGAAGGATATGCTATAATGGTGCAACCTGAAGTAGGAGAGAAGAAGTACAAGACTTACTTGGGAAGTTCAAGGACATAGTCAGTGATGGGATACCTACAACATTACTTCCTAAAAGGCCTATTAGTCATCAAATAGACTTTATTCTAGGGGATTCTTTACCAAAAGAGGTAGCCTACAATCTCACACCAAAGAAAAGCCAAGAAGTGGCTAGACAAGTGCAAGAGTTTCTAGATCACAAATTGATCAAGAAGAGCATCAATCCTTGTGTAGTACTAGTGGTATTGGCATCTAAGAAAGGTGTCAAGTGGAGGATTTGTATTGATTCTATGGCTATAAATAGGATCACAATAAAATAAAGGTTTCCTATACCTAGGATTGAGGATTTGATGGATTTTATAGGAGGATATAAGTATTTCATCAAGTTAGACCTTAAGAGTGAGTATCATCAGATTAGGTTCAAGGAAGAGGATGAGTGAAAGATAGGATTCGAGACCATTGAAGGGTTATATGAGTGGAGAGTTATGCCATTTGGGCTTCAAATGCTCCTAGCACATTCATGAGGCTAATGAATGAAGTGATTAATGATTATACTAGAAGGTTTGTGGTATTATACTTAGATGATATACTTATCTTTAGAAAAATAAAGGAGGAACATATGGAACACTTGGATATTGTGCTCAAAAGATTGCAGGAAGATAAATTGTCTATCAATCTAGAAAAGTGTGAATTCCTCAAACAATAACTTGCATATTTGGGATTTGTAGTATCTCAAGGGTCATTGAAGATGGACCCAATCAAGGTGGAGGCTATTTTGAACTAGCCAACACCAACAACATGGATAGAGGTAAGGATTTTCCATGGGTTAGCTCAATTTTATAGAAAGTTTATAAGAAACTTTAGTGGTATTTGTGTACTAGTATTAGACACCATCAAGGGTGGATTAGAGACCAAGTTCAAATGGACTCTTGAAGTAGGAAGAGATTTTGAAAAGTTGAAGCAAGATGTGGCTGCCCAACCTATTCTATTGTTACCTAGTTTTGATAAATTGTTCACAGTGGATTGTGATGCAAGTGGGATTGCAGTAGGAGGGGTACTGAACCAAGAAGGTAGACTTGTAAATTTCTTTAGTGAAAAGCTCAATGAAGCCAAGAACAAGTACCCTACTTATTATTTGGAGCTATATGCTCTAGTGCAGTCACTTAGGAAGTGGAGGCATTATCTCCTACCCAAGGAATTTGTGAGTTTTACAGATAACTAGGCACTTAGCTATATCAACACACAAGAGAAGTTGAGTAATAGACACTTAAAATAGATGAAATATATACAGGCTTTCACATATACTATCAAGAACAAGAAAGGATAGTTGAACAAAGTAGCAGATGCACTAAGTAGAAGGATGTTGACAGTTCAAGAAATACAACTTCAAAGCATTTGCATTAAGAGTTTTAAAGAACTCTATAGAGATGATGAAGACTTCTTTGAAGCATATAAGACATATTTTGATTTCCAAAACCATATTCATTGTCAATTCTTAGAATATAGACTAAAAAGTGGACTTTTGTTTAAAGGGAATCAATTGTGTATTCCTCAAGGTTCCATGAGAGAGAACCTCATTCAAGAGAAACACAATGTAGTCTTAGTGGAAATTTTGTTATCAATAAGATAATAGAGATGTTAGAGAGGTTTTATTATTGGCCCAAGTTGCCAAGGGATGTTAGGAGATATGCAGAACAATGTGTGGTATGTATGAAAGCCAAAGGGGGAGCTAGTAATATAAATTTTTACCAACCATTTTCTATTCCCAATAGACCATGGGAGTGTATCAACATGGATTTTGTGGTAGGTCTTCCTAAGACCAAGATAGGGATGGATAGTGTCTATGTGGTGGTAGATAGATTTAGTAAAATGAGCCATTTTATCCCTTGCAAGACCACCCATGATGCTAGTTATTTTTCTCATCTCTTCTTCAAGGAGATTGTAAGGATAAATGGGATACCCCTAAGCATAGTATTTGACAGAGATATGAATTTTATGAGTCATTTTTGGAAGACTCTATGGAGCAGATTGGGTACTAATCTATCTTTTGGTTTAGCTTACCATCCTCAAACATATGGTCAAACTGAGGTGAAGAATAGAGTGTTAGGTTACCTTCTTAGATGCCTAACCAAGGAATATGGTCAAACATGAGACTTAATCATCCCATAAGATGAGTATGCCTGCAATGACAATGTGAATAGGACCATAGGAAGGAGTCCTTTTGAGGTAGTATATGGTATGCACCTAAGAGGTGTGTGTGAACTCAAATATTTAGGAGCCATGGAGTATAGATGTGGACATGAAGAAGATTTCTCATAGATAATGAAAGAGATACAAGATCATGCAAAGAAGACTATAACAGAGGTTGCCCACAAGATGGAGACTAAAGTGGATATGTCAAGGAGAGATGTATAGTTTGAAGTGGGAGACAATGTTATG
The DNA here is from genome assembly GCA_028749045.1 of Cupressus sempervirens. Taxonomy (NCBI): domain Eukaryota; kingdom Viridiplantae; phylum Streptophyta; class Pinopsida; order Cupressales; family Cupressaceae; genus Cupressus; species Cupressus sempervirens. The sequence continues at coordinate 447,100,433 of CM053787.1, forward strand.
GTCCACCTAAAAAAGTCTAGGTTGTAGAAGGTAATGCCAACTAAGTTGCAAATGAAGAGAGTAGGACCATACAAGGTATTAGCAAAAAATGAACAAAATACATATAAGGTAAACTTACAATAGAGTTGAGTATTTCACTAGTGTTCAATGTGGCTAATTTAGTCCAATACAAAGGGCCACTGACATATGTGAATCATAATAGCTAGGAGATATTAAGGGATGTGAGTTCTAATGTTTTACCTCCTAAGGTTTAGCTACAAGTAGAGAGGATCTTGCAATCCAAGGTGAAGATATCAACTAGACACAAGGTATATATGGAGCATCTGATACAGTAGAAGGAGCGACCAGAATTTGAAGCTACATGGATAGAGGAAGATAACTTTAAGAAGCTAGGCATTGATTTATCTCTAATTTCTCTTCTTTTTCCTTGAAATTTGTGCAAGGGGGGGATGGTGTGGGAGCACCCAAGGATTTCTTAATCAATCCAATTTTTTGTTTTGTTGTGGGTGTGTGCGTGCATGTGCACCTTTAGGGAATTTTGGAAGTGTTTTGTTTAAGATCATGTGGACCATAGTAGGAGTGCAACAAGGTTTTGTTTGAAGAGTCTTAGGATACTTGTAGGTGCAATTAGGGATCAACAAGTTGTAAAGCTCTCAGTTTGCACAAAGATGATGATGATGTTAGTATGAGGTCAACAGGGTCTAGGATGGGTTAGAATCATTTTTCTACCATAAGATTTTGCTAAGGTTTAAGGAGCATTGAGGCTGATTTAGTTAACTAGTGCAATTTTTTTCCAAAAATATGTAAAATATGTAAAAGTTGTATTGTGCAACTTTGCAACTTTGAAATGTCTCTTGGTGTTTGAAAGTAATTTTTGAGCATTTTCTATGTATTTTCCATGACAATGGATAGTTAGAGGATTTAAATTAGTACTATAACCCCTATTGTGAGTAGTTTAGATTTTTTCTTAATTCTATGTGGAATTAATTTGGAATTTTGTACATATTTGATTTCCTTTTGTAAAGAATCTTGTTTTAGGACCATCATTAGTTTTGTCCAGGTAGTTTGCAAAGATGGGGTTCTAACTCACTCTCCCACCATCCATTTTGAACAACCTCTTGGGAATAGTGACTAGACTTCATGTACATACATTGTGCAGTATCTTGGGCTCTCAAATGCAGGGAAGCTATTTTTAATGTCTTTTCCTAAGTGATCTTGTGATGAGTCTAGTTAGGGAAGACCAAAGTGAAAACAACATAACTTGCATAAGTGAATAGCTAGAATCAAAATTCCTTTAGGAAATTTGAAGATAGGATTCTTGCCAATATTTGGTGAAGAGGGAGTGGTCAAACCAATCCATTTTTATCCTAAAACTTTCTAACTTGCAGAGTAGCTAGTAAGAGCCTAAAAACCCTTAAATTCACTCAATTTGAGTTAGGGTACTATATGAAAGGTGGTGACCCCAAGACCCCAAAAATCCTTGCGGAATTGAAACATGATCCAATAATCATAAGAATTTTTTTTAGGGTTTCTTTGGAAGGATTGGTATAAAATCCCTATTTTGTCAAAGTAGGAGACCTAATTGGGGCTAGTAGCCTTTTAGGCATGTTTATGAAGAATTGATGAAATTAGATGAAGAATTGAACCAAGTGAGACTCCTAACACCCCTAGTTGGTTGAATTGAAGTACCCAAAGATACCTCCACACCTTTGCAAGGCTAAGTACAAGATTTCAAAGTTAAGAGATTTTAAGGTAGTTTAAGGGCTATGGTTAGTGGAGCAAGAATGCATCAAGTTTTCACTTGATTGGTAAATCTTTCTTGGCAGTTGGGTTGGATAGCGAGACTAGGGGATCCTTAGACAATAAAGGTCCTATAGGTGACAAGTGGTGTAGTGAAGAAACCCTAGAAGTCTTCCAAGAAGACTAAGAACATGAACCCATGATTGGTTCATCCAACCTCCCTATCACTTGAGAACTGTTGATCTCTAAATCATTCTAAAAAACCAAAAAAAATTAAATATGATGCTGAAGAAATCCAATAAAATTATAAAAATTCCTTAAAAAAAATCTTGCTAAGTGGTGAAAATCTAGAAATAGGTGCTATTGGAGACCCTTCTACTTATGTATATCAACATATTGCTTTGCATTTTGAGCATAATCTATTTCACTTCATATGTCCTCTTTGTATTCTTGGTTTGAAGTTGATCCTAGTCTAGGTCTAGGGGGCATAAGTGGTCTTTTTCTTTATTTAGGGTCTCTTTGTTACACTAGAATTTCTTTGGCAAGTCTTGCAAATAGTGTTTATCAACAGTTTGCCTTGACATCAAGAATTTCTCAACACTTATTAGATACCTTTTCTATAGTCTAGAATGTCATGATGTTTCTCACCAAAAGATTTTATTTCTTAGGAAGACGAATTTGTGACACTCACACAAATACCTAAACTAATAACTAGCTAAGACTTGTTGCCTTTATTTATGTTTGTGTGTTGTTTATGATGATTTATTTGTTGAGTGTTCCCTTTTTAATAGTCTCTCAAGGATGTGATGAACCACAGGACAACGGGCATGGGGCATGCTTTCCTTTGATTTCTATTTGTGGGTGATCTCTTTAATTTTATCTTAGGTGTCTTAAGCATAGGTGAAGATGAACAACATTAAAAGTAGGGAATCTAATTGTATATTCATCTTCACCTATATGTCTTTGATGCATAGGATGCTTTCCCACATTTAAAATCCAATATAGATCATATTCATATCTTCCTAGGTCATCCTAGTGATGATCGTATAATCTTTCGATGTCCATAATAAGGCTCGACTATAAAAACTAGGACCTATCTATATAACCCTTGCAAGTGCACCTTTGCATACTAGCTTACATTTTAGGTTTCATTTTATCTTGGCTTCTCATTTTTGAATGTTGAGAGAATCTTCTTTAGTTTTCATGGACATGTCAATTAACTCCATTCATCTTCTCTTGCTTCTTCTTGATCATACCTTGTCATCTTCCATCTGATTTTTCTCATCTCTTTTCTATCCTATCATCACATATATATAAATGTTTGATCATATTTTGACTTAATTTTGAAATCATAGATTCATTTTTAGGATTGAAATTGAAATCCAAGTTCATCTTGATGTTCAAAATCACTTTTTAAAATTCTTATTTCTTCTATGTAGTTGGCTGACTTTTTGAGGCTTACTATTTAAATCTTTCTGGGGAAATCATCATTTCTTCATCATTTCTACTCTCTTTTTCTCTTCTTATTCATTTCATTTCATCCTTATTCTTGCTTTGACCTACTTTTGTTGCTTTATCTTACTGGTCAAACTTTGTCAAACTGGGGCATTCTATCACTTCTTAATGGTCACTCAAGTTTTAATCACTTATATGTTATCATGGACCTTTCTTTATCTTGATTTGATCTTTGTTTCACTCATTTTTGCATCTCCTCTACCTCATTTCGATTTTGATCCTGAGGGGGCATGAATATTCTATCACCTTTGGAAATTTCTTTCTTGCTATGGCTATCTATTTCTTAAAAGCATATGCTTGAAATTTCCATTTGTTTGTGATCAATATTCTTTTCTTGACATGTTAGTCCTCTTCTTGAGTTCTAATATCATCTCTCTCTCTCCTAGTGTTTAGTACTATCAATACTAGGCTGGGCATTTAGGGTTTTCTATCTCTTTGCACTTCATTCTTCAAAGTCAATTTTTGGTACTTTCTTGGCTTATTTATTCTTTGATGTAATGTGTTCTCAGATTGATCACACATTAGTCAAAGAGGAGAAAATTTAATCATCCAAAAATGGTCATCTAGACTATGGGCCCCCTTTCTAGCAATTTTGCATACTTTATCCATTTCTTATCTTTGATCAAATCATCAAAAATCTATTTATTTGATTATAACCTATGGTTTGACCACTTTATCCTAAGTCTAATATTTAATTAAAAGAACTTTCTTCCTTTTAATTAAATAAAAATCCCTAGTTCCCACTTGTCCTAATTGTGCACACATAAAATATTATTCCCATTTTGAAAATAAGAAGAAAAGGAATTTTTGTCTACACATGAATGCACAACTTTATATGTGAGAGGAATCTTTTATTTTTAAAATAACTTTAATTTTCCTCCACACATTTCAGACCCTCTCAAAATTCAACTATTGATTGTGATTTGTGGATAATCTTGTGTACATGGATCACTCAAGATGCATTCTCCTCCCTTGATTATGCCTCTTTTGTCTCTTAATCTCTACCATCCATTTTTCTTTAAAAGAGAGGGCTCTCTCCTCATTCTAAAAATCTTACACTCTCATGCTAACATTATGCTACATGACCTTTAGGTTCTTTTGTAGATTTGAAGATTTGGAGCATTCTTGCATTTTGGCATTTTAGCTTAGCTCTCATTCTACCTGCATTATGGTATTTTAGCTTAGTCTTTCTTTATGCTCATATTTTAGCTCACATAGCTTAAGTAGGAAGGATTTGTAATAATCTCATCTTTCTAGTTTAGTTTTCATCTTGCATTTAATATAGCTTAGATTTGCATTTGCATTGCATACCCATTTGAGGATTCTTGGATATTGGCACTCATTGCCTCTACTCTTTGAATCTCTTGTTCTATGGTGCACCTTGCAAGGGTTCCATAGATTTGGTTCATTTAAGAGCCACCATACAATTATTTTGAACCTTTGCATGTCATAGATAGAGATCTATAAGACACTTCTTGAGATGCTCTCTTTCATGAGTATTCTCAAGAATAATGGTTTATAAAGTGTAACACATTTTCGTACACACAAGTGGAGATAGTGGGGGTAGGGATGATGATGGGGGAGAAGATGATGGGGAGGATAGGGGAGATTCATATGGAGTTGGGGATGATGATGAGGGAGAGGATGATGAGGAGGATAGAGGGGAGTAAGATGGAGGGGATGACATAGGTGTCGATGTTGTAGCGATGGATATAGAGGAGGATCCGGTAGATGGCATAGAGGGTATGCTAGTGACAGTACAAATAGGGCCTAGCTAGTTAGAGATGTAGATGATGGAGGTGATTAGAGGTCTTTAGAGTTAGTTAGAGGAGTACCAGGTAGTGATTGACTAGGTTATGAAAGAGAAGGATGCAATAGTACAGAGGGAAGAGAGAGTAGTCCAAGAGTCTCATGACTTTATTAGTAGCATTATGGATGTATATTTTTGAGAGTTGGTTAGGATGATGGGTGAGGCACACATAAAGACACATTATTGGAGGATACATTATGACATGACAGTGCTATAGAAGTAGAGGGTAGAGAGCTACCGGGTGGCGAGATCGTACTCTAAGAAGACATAGAGGATATAGAGTAGTGGAGGTGTGATGGACTGATGAGGCCACCATAGAAACATGAGGTGTCCATCATCTAGGCTAAAAAAAGGCTTCAAGGTTAGAGATAGGATATATTGACACAAACACGCTCTTGTGCAGAGAGGATTTTTTTTTTTGCTATGCTCTTTCATGGTTCACACCTATGGACAATTAGTATTGATGTCAACCACGATCATGTTCTCTAATAATTTTTGAGACATTTATGAGATGTACCTATGTAATGATGACTATATGGGATGGATTATGCACATATTTATTTGCTTTATATGGATGCATTTATGTATTTCTACATGGACTTTATATGAATACATCATGTGTTGGTTTATTACATGTTATGCTTATAGAATGATATCCTTATTTTTACCACATGCTTTTCCCATGAAATGAATGCAAACAAAATTTAAAATGTGAATGCAATGCTTTTCTCATAAAATGAATGAAAATGAAATATAAAATGATGTGAATTCCATGTTTATATATATGTATTGCTTTGGGTTTTTTTGGACTTTTGACATATGTCATAATGCAGGTTGAAGATTTCTTTTGGTGTATTAGAGTACATGACTATGGTGTTGATGAATGAGGCAGACATTAGAAGATAAAGGAGATGAGATGAGGACCTCTTAGTATATGGTGAGGACTTTTGCTTTCATAAAGTGCACTATATGTCAAAGGAGATTTATTTTGATATAGAAAATGGAATGCAACACATCATGGGCATAAAGGGCCAGAGCGTAAAATGCAAGCCTTTTGCATAAACAAACACGATGTAGACAGATAATGACCTTATCCCTCCTAAGGCATATATACATGCCCCAACCTTGCAAAGGTACATTCAATATATAGAAAAAAAAAAGATGACCATGAACCATCCTAGCCACTCTTATAGATAAATTTATATCATTGAATGGCATAGGAACATGATTAGAGAAAAATAAAGAAAAAATAAATCACTCACTAAACAATGTGAGCCAACAACTATTCTCATCCATTATTACTTGTTCTTAAGTGTCTTTGTTTTTTTTGTAGGTTGGTGATGTGATAGGTTTGATTATTGGTTTGGTTGATATGATCATAGTGACAAGTTGGATTGAATGTTGGTTCACATTGCTCAGATGCCAAGTCAATGAGTGATTATCATTGAAGCGCAATAATTTGAGTTCTAGCCTGCAAAAGTGCAAGTGTTTAAGAAAAAGGGTGATTATCCACAGTGATTATTTACAAATTTTATTGCAAATTATTGGTGGGTTTTGTGATTTTTAGGGTTTTTGAGGATATTTTCTATTTGTGTGTTGCTTATTTTTTCACGACATTTTATGATTTTTAGATATTTTTCCAAGATGTTATGTGATTTTTATGGATCTGTTTAGGACATTTTATGATTTTTATCAAAAATTTCAAGACATTTTATGATTTTTATGGATTTGTTCTAGATGTTTTTTGATTATTAGGCCTTTTTCTAGGATAATATATGAATTTTAAGGATTTTTTCAAGATCATAAATGATTCACACATGTTATCTCCAATCGAACATGAGATGAGTCTGATGGATAACATGCTTAGAGAGCTTCCCTGGTTCAATTTCAAACTCATGGATTATGTAGGTAATATGCCCCTAGACAAGATGAAAACTATGTACAAAGGCCAAAGACAGAGTATGTTATAGATTGGTGATGTTTAGGTAAGATAACAATAGATATTAACCAGTTTGTAGGCCATGGTCAAGGACTAAGAATGTTTTGCGGTATGAAAGATGTAATTAGGGAATGACAAGGGGGAAAAACAAGATGGGATCCTAGTAGATGGAGGAGCAACAACCAATTACACATGGTGCCTATTTGCTAGGTTTTCACCATGGTACTTTCTCAAAGCGACTGTTTGCCAGGTTTTCATTTTTGGATGAAATTTTTCTCTTGACTCAAATTTTTATGCCAAGATGCCTCTTTTCTAGGTTTTCATCAAGGCATCCATTTTTTCATGACTTTTTCTATTATTTTGATATATGTTTTTAGGACCTTTTGCCATTTTTTTTTGCTATTTTTAAGGATTTTTAGATAAAATCAAGTATTATACTTGTGAAGATGCATGTTGTTGATGGATATAGGAAGTGATTCTCCCTCCAAAGTTGCAAGCTAATATGCCTCAGAACCAAATGCTGGAGTGAATACATAGGGTCCTTCCCAATTGGGTTCAAATTTGTCTTGTTTCTCTTTATGTTTTTGAGTCTTGTAGCTCTTTTTTAGGACCAAATCATCGACCTCAAAATGAAGGCCTCATATTTTCTTGTTATAAATCCTCTTGATTTATTTTTGGTAAGATTGTAGATGTGTCAAGGCAACTCACCTACATTCATCTAACATTTCAATTTCATGCAGTCTTTTGGAGGATCTTGACAATGGTCTTATTAGATGCTTCTACTTGGCCATTTCCATGTGGATGGTAAATACGAGAATATCCATGGTAGATGTTGTACTTCTTGTAGAGCTTATCAACATCCTTATTTTGAAATGAACTACCATGATTAGAAAAAATAGCCAAGGGGACTCCATAGAGGCATATGATATAGTTCAGGATGAACCTTGAGATCTTCTTTCCACTAGTGAAAGCTAGAGGGACAAATTCAACCCACTTGGTAAAGTATTCGGTTACTATGATAATGAACTTCTAGCTATCAAAGGAAGGAGGAGAAACAACTCTGATGAGATCAAATGCCCATTGTGAAAAAGGCCTTGGAGAGATAATTGGTTGTAGTTCTTGTGCTAGTGCATGGATCATATTAATGTGTATCTGGCACTTATGACATGTTTTTGCAAAATTATAAGCATCTTATTCCATGGTGGGCCAATAATATCCAACTCTTACCAATTTCTTTGCTAGACTCAAACCATTGAAATGGCCTCCCCATATACCTTTGTGTACCTTATTTAAGGTAGTTTTGACTTCTTGTGAGTCAAGGCATTTGAGAAGGGCTTGGTCAAAGGATCTCTTGTAAAGGGTATCACCAATGATGATGTATCTAGTGACTTGATGGATAAAGGCACAATGTTTGTTCTTGGATAAGTCAGGGGGTAGAATTTGGGCATGTAGGTAGTAGTAAATATCTTGATGCCAAGGGGAATTGGGACCAACAAGTTCACACACGAACTCAGATTGAGAGAGCTCGAATGCCAGAATCAAAAGTTGTTGTACAAGGAATTCACAACACTCCACATTTTGAGGCATATCAATCATGGAAACAATAGTGGCCATAGTGTTAGCTTTCTTGTTGTGTATTCTTGGGAGATAGTGAAAAATTTAATTTTGAGGAAGTCTACTATCTATTTGTAAGGCATCAACTTATCATCTTTGGTCTCATAGTCATCATTGACTTGTCAGATGACTAGTTGGGATCACCATATACTTGTAAATGTTGTATGTTCCATTGTACGACTATCTTTAATCGAGTTATCATCTCCTTGTACTCTTCTATGTTTTTGGTACAACTGAACGCTATCTAATATGACTTAGGGATTATATCCCCTTGGGGCATGACAAACATGATGCCAACTCCTCAACTATTTCTTGTATGTGAGCCATCAAAGTAAAGCTTCCATTCATTGGCTATATCCATGTTAAAGAGGGCTTCATCTAGAAACTATATCAACATAGGATGATCATCTGTCATGGGTTCTTTTGCTAACTGATCAACTATCACTTGCCCTTTAATTTCTTTTTTATCCATATATTCTATGTCAAATTCACTAAAAACCATAACCCTTTTTGCCAAGTACCCTATGAGAGTGGCTTTAATTAGGAGATACTTTAATGGGTCAATCATAGAGACAAGCATTATTTTCTACTATAGCATATAATTTCTCAGCTTTTGGGCTACAAAGACAACAACAAGGCATGCTCATTCAATGAGTGAATAGTTTAGTTCATATCCCAGAACTGACTTGCTGATGTAATAAATCTCTCTCTCTCTCTCTCTCTCTCTCTCTCTCTCTCTCTCTCTCTCTCTCTCTCTCTCTCTCCTCCCCCCCCCATCCCCCCTCTTGTTCATCATTTTGTGCTAAGAGAGCTCCTAATTCTATTTTTGTAGTAGATATATATATATATATATGTGTGTGTGTGTGTGTGTGTGTGTGTGTGTGTGTGTGTGTGTTTTTCCTAGAATAGGAGCCATTAAAAATGGTGGATTTAGAAGATAGTCTTTGAGTTGGTGAAAGGACTCATCGCATTGATTACTCCATTGAAAAGATACCCCCTTATGTAATAGATGTTGAAATGAGTGACATTTATCTACTAGCTATGCAATGAACCTATGGATAAACTATAGTTTTTGTTGTAGGATTCTTAAAGTTTGTAGGTTTGTTTGAGGAGGCATTTCAAGAATTGCTTTCACTTTTTTAGGGTTGATCTTGATGACTCATTGAGAAACAATATACCCTAGGAGCTTTCCAGAAACAACTTTGAATACACACTTTTTAGGATTCAACTAGAGCTTATATCCTTCCATTCTATCGAATATTTTGTCTAATATGCCCAAATGATTGCTTCTTCTAGGGGATTTGCAAAGTAGGTCATCTACATAGTCTTCCATTATGATGTGCATGTAATCATGGAAGATAGTAGTCATTGATCTCTGATATGTTACCGCTACATTTTTAAGGCAAAAAAGAATGACATTCTAGCAATATGTTCCCCAATGGCATGTGAAAGTTGTTTTGTGTTGATCTTCAAGAGCTATTATGATCTGATTATATCTAGAGAAGTCATCCATTGGTGATAACATCTCATATCTAGTTGTCATGTCTATGGTGATGTCTATATTGGGAAATGGGAAGTCATCTTTGGGACATGCTTTGTTGAGATCATGGAAGTCTATACATATTCGGATGCCCCCAAAGTGTTTTCTTATAGGTATCAGATTGGATATCCACTCTACATAGTCAATGGGTCTTATGAAGCCTACATCCAATAGTTTCTTCAATTCCACTTTAACAAGGAAAGTTACTTGGGGATGCATCTTTCTCAACTTTTTCTTTACTAGTTCAACTCTTAGTTTTAATGGAAAGTGATGGAAGAATAGTTTAGGACCTAATCTTGGCATGTCTGCATAAAACCAAGCAAAGTTGATTTACCTCTCCAAAAAGAATTTGACAAATTCATCCTTTTCCTCTTTTGATAATGAGGCTATAAAATATATGATCTTGGGATTGCTAGATGTTCCCATATTTATCTCTTCTATCATTTCCACAAGAAAGTATGATCTTTCTTTCAGTGGGGGTATGTCCAATCTTCCATCCTTGGGTGCCTCAGAGAGGTTTTCACCCTTGGATATGTCCTTTGTTTTTACTTTTTCATGGTCCAATGGCACTTTTGATTTCCACCAAGAGACCTAATTTTATCATTTTTTACCATTTTTCCAATTTTGTGACTGGAAGATGGAGTTGACTCCCCAAAATATGCCATAATGTTTAAGTCAATGGAAAATCCCAACTTATGGTCCCCTTGTGGTATATCTTCATGTAGTTCAAATAATTCTACAATGACATTATCATTTTCAAATTGATCAAATGTCAATGGTCCTTGTTGGTCCCAATCAATAAGTTTAGGGTAAAATAGGGAAATGCTATCATCGATGTTAAATAAGCTTTGGTCGAAGGCAAAGATATGGGTGTCACTACCATATGGATCATGAGCTCCATGTTTAGAGTTAGGAGGACTTGGGTCCCATCGTATTTCATCATAGGATTCTGGATGGGTTGGAGGACTAGGTGAAGTTCCAGTGATATGTTTATCCTACATGGGTAGCTCATTAGGGTCAAAGATATGGTCAAGCCCATAAGGTCTATTAGGATCGTCAGTGTTGGATTTAGTCTCTTTGATATTATGTTGGGTGTTCTCAGATGGCTTTTCATCATTTCAAGCATTCACATTCTTAGATGAGGATGACTTTGTATTAGGAGGGCCCAATTGGAATGGCTTAAATCCAAGCCCTAGGCTACATGACTGCCCCATTGCACTAATAGGTTTAGTAATGCCTTATTTTTGAGGTCACATGCCACTACATCCATCATAATTCTTCTTATGCATGATGGTAAATCAAGGCCCATAATTTTTTGGTGATATTGGAGTATGTTATTATTGAGCCTTATCCTTTTCAATCCCTATAGATGTGTTTTTGTAAACATATTCTTCATACAGACCACCCCCACTAGTGAAAGTCACAAGAAGATTTTTATATAATGTAAATTTGGGCCTGATCTGGATAAGTTGTGGTTTTCCATATGAGTTGGGAGAAAGGGGTAATTTATCAATGTGAAAGGCTTGTGAAATTGGATATTCACCACAACCTTGTTCTTCAATTTTGAGCTTTCCTTTGAATGTGGTTGTGTGATTAGCAAGATCAACATACTTAGAGGAATCAAATGATTTTTCTTCACTATTTATCAAAACTTGAAATGTAGTGGTTCCTCTATAGATAGCACACAATTGGAAGGGATCTAGATCACTAAAAATGGTGAATTAAAAATTTTCATAGGAAAACTTCAAACACTAGTGATATGTAGAAGGCACTTCTTTCATGGCATGTATCCAAGTACATCCTAGTATCATGTTGTAGTTCATTTCAATATCCAAGACCTGGAACAATGTGTTCTCAATGGTCGGACCATTTCTGATAGGTAGTATGATAAAAACCTTTGGAGAAGTGTTCACCATCATTGTAGGCCTTCACTGTTATCTGACACGAAGGATCCAAATCTTCTTCAAAGTAACCAAGACCCTTGATAAATTTTAGGGTACATATGTTTAGTCGTGCTCCATTATCTATCAAGACACCTATGACATTGGCATTACGGATAAAGACTCAAGGTGAAGGGGATCATTGTGATTAGGTCTATCTTTAGTGTCATCTCAAGGTGAAAAGATGATATGTTATAATGTGGATAAGATCCCAAACATGACCTAGAATTGGGCAACATCAATGTTATCGGGTACTACTGACTCTTTGAGGACTTGATCAAGGATCTTGTGATGTTGGGGAGATGCATCCAACAAGTCTTGGATTGACATTTGAGTGGGAGTCTTTCCAAGCTAGTTAATAAGGTTGTAATAAGAAGAAGTAGGAGCATTAGGTATACTAGGGGCTCCAAGTCTAGTAGGGGCTCCAAGCAAGGTGATTTTCGTGCACCATGTAGTGAAAGCATAATGAGGATCTTTGACTTTTAGGGTGAATGTGGACATGCATAAGTCACACTCATTAAGGAAGTTTATAGTGTGTTCATATCCAGTGCACATGTAATTAACATTAGCTTGCAAGTTTGAAGTTGAATTAGAGGCTTTTCCTTTGTCATGGTTTTCAAAAGGATCCTTAAAAAGGGTATGATCATCATTTGATGATAATAGTAAAGGTTCTACAGTAATCACACCTTTATTGATAAGGTCTTGGATTTCATTTTTAAGTTGGACACATGAAGTGGTCTTGTGTCCTTTGGTATGATGACAGTCACATAATTTGTTGTTGTCCCACCAAGAGGGTATAGTTGTTGGTTCATCCTTGACTAGGGATAATTGCAAGAAGTTATTGTTGAAGTGTAGTCTCAAAAGGTATCTCCAAGGGTGTAAATTTCATGTCTTTATTCCTAGGACATCTTTGAGGTCCATCTTGCATTGAAGTATTGTTTGTTTTCTATTGAGATGATATTTGATTTAGAGTTTGTGAGTTTGTAGGATTTGCACCTCTAAGAGTCATCTAGTGTTGTATTGTGCTAATTGTTCAGGTGTGGACAATACCATCATTGGTGACATTCTTATTTTTTTTGAGCTCACCAATTGTAGGACTATAAAATAGGTTAGAACCTAGCATACTATGAGAAACCACAAACTAAATCAACATATACTAAACCCTTCTAATCTACCTTAAAAACTAATTAAAATAAAGAGATAAAAGCAAGTAAAATCCCCTCTTCAATTGTAGTTCCCATGTCCTTCTTTCTTCTACATTGTTGATGTATCTCAAATTACCTATAGTGCCCAAAATTGAAAGAAAATCACACAATGATGGGATGAATTCTATTGAGAGTACTAGAAGCATGGTTTGGGCATGATGTTAAGGATAGGGGTTGAAGATTAAAAATGAGTGCAAGATGGCTCAATTTATAGCCAAAATGCAAGAGGTGAGACTGTTGGAAATATAAGAGGAGTAATTGAGAGGGGAGGGTTGAATCAGTTACCACTATAATAAATCCTAGATCCCTTAGATGTCAATACAAAATAAAATTCTAAGAACTAAATAATGCTGATGCTCGGTAAACACACATAAAATGCTGTAACTCAATAAATACTGAATATGCTTGGTAAGTATTAACATGTAAATCTTTAGATGTTATATGTGATTACCATTACTTTAATTTAGTTGCAAAAACATAAAATAAAATAGCATGAACACAATTGAGACCAGGATTTAATGTGGAAATCCAATTTGGGAAAACCACCAATTGCAACTAGCTACTATTTTCACTCTTCTAAAGTGAGCCTTGTTAGGAGCCAACCCTATTAAAGGTTACAAAACACACTATTAGGTCTGACCCTATTAGAGGATTTAATCAACCTATTAGGATTAGCCTTGTTAGAGCTCTTTAGACAATTCAACAGAATTGCAACCTTGTTAGAGGATTTACAGATAGTTGTTAAGCCAAATCTGTTAAGAGATTTAGATCACTGCTATAATGGTTAGAGAGTAACAATGAGATGACCTGATTTGAATGCAACTAAATTTCTAATTATAGATCTTGATTTTGGCTTGTACTTGATCCTTTCTGATTGAATACATCTTTTCTACTCCTCAAGGATATTCTTCTTATCCTTCAAATTCACTTCCTTTCTTCATCATTAAATCTTCAATATATTCACACTTATTTTCATACTTTGAATCCACAACTTGACCTTACATTTATATCGTTCATCTTTTCAAGTCAGCTCATATACAAATTAGAATAACTAATATTCATCATCTCAATTGGCTAGAATCAATAGATAAATTAATCAAGCTTAATATGCTAAAACAAGAAAATCCTTCATTAGTTGACCTAGCTCGGTAGACACTAACTTGGAAATGATTTCCTATGTTTACCAACTGAAACTCAGTTAACACTCCATATTTGCATAGATCCTTTGGTAACCGAGTGAGCTTAGTTAGCACTAGTTCCATCCTACCTTTCCTTCATTAACTGAGTGAGCTCAGTTAACACTCATCTTCTGCAAATTCTCCTTTGATGCCTGAGTGAGCTCAGTAGACACTGCCTTTTGAACTATGCAAACACAAGAACACTTAGTAGATACAAAAAACTATCTTCATTTCCCAAGTGAGCACAACATATACTGATTGATAATGATATGATGTTTGTGTAACATCAAACACAATACACAATTAATCAATTATATCCAACAATCTCCTTCTTTGGCATTGATGGCAACACAACATGATGTCATAACATAAAAAATTTTTAGAGCAAGAATAAAGTAAGGAACATATCCTTAGTTTCATTCTGATTCTCATCCATGAGAACTCCCTTTGTCAGCGTGAGCTCTTTCTGTGTTCAGTTTTCTCCCTCTATCATCAAACTTCTATCTACAACAACTTCTCACCAAGTTCATTCTCCCTCTTTGAAATAAAGTCTCTATGATAGAAAACTTCTCAAACTTCTACCTCTTATTGAAAACTTCTCCTTCTTAGAGAAATTTTGTATGAGATATGATAGTAAACTTCTCCCTCTTTAACAAGACATCACAAAGACAACTACTCTATTAATTTCAATGTACCTTAAGTACTAACTCATTTGCAATATGCCCTTGGCAATTTTGCATCAACTGATTGATCTTCAACATACTTTGGTTGATGCATCACTAAAATTTATTTAGTGAGCTTTAGATAGGGGAATGATCCCCAGCTTACCTCTTAGGTATAGAAATGCATCCTTAGGTAATGGCTTGGTGAATATGTTTGTAATTTTTTCTTTTGTGTTTACATATTCCAATCTGACTTATTTGTCCTACACCAATTCTCTTAAGAAGTGATATTTTATAGCAATGCTCTTTTTTTTTGGAATGCATCACTAGGTTCTTTGATATATTGATTACACTAGTGTTATCATAGTATATGACTACTGGATCTTTGATTTCAATCTTCATACCTGACAACAATTGCTTGAACCAAAAAATGTTTGAAAATTTAACTTTTGCTACCACATGTTCTACCTCAGTTGTGGATTGAGATGTACAATTTTTCTTCTTACTTGTCTAAGACACTAGTCTTTTTCGAAGAAAGAATGCTCCACCACTAGTGCTTTTTTTGTCATCAATACTTCTTCCCCAATCAACATCAGTAAAAACCTTCAAGTCCAAATTGCCTCCAAGTTTGTACCATAAGGCATAGTCTTCATTACCTTTCAGATATCTCATGATTCTTTTGATTGCCATCATGTGTTTTTCTCTGGGATTTGCTGAGAATCTTGCCACCATACCAACTACTAATGCAATATCAAGCCTTGTATGTACTACATACTGCAATTTTCCAATCATTGATCTGTATGTGGTCTGATCTACCTCTTTGGAATCATCATTTTTGGAAATCTTATGTCCTGTAGACATAGGGGTTCCAACTAGTCTTGAATCTTCCATTCCAAAAATTTTTAGTATTTCCTTGATATACTTAGATTGAGTGATGTAGATACCATTTTTGTTCTATTGTATCTACAATCCAACAAGGAATTTTATCTCTCCAAACATGGACATCTCAAATTCTTTACTCATTTCTTTTGAAAATGCTTTGCATAAGTCATAATTTCTTGTGAATAAAGTATCATCAACAAATATTTTGCAAATACAATCTTCTTGTTTGGTCCTTCTTTGATATACGTGCTACTATTATCATTTTTTCTTTGAAAACCAATTTGTACCAAATAGTTATGTAGTCTTTCATACCAAACTCTGGGAGCTTGCTTGAGACCATATAATGCTTTGTGTAATTTTCAAACCATGTCTCTTTTACTAGGATCTACAAAACCTTCATTGTAGACTTTCTCATCAAGAATTCCATTCAAGAATGTAGATTTAACATCCATTTGATACACTTTAAATCCTTTATGTGCTACATATGCTAGTAAGGTTCTAACACTTTCTAGTCTTACAACAAGAGAAAAAATTTCACCATAATCAATACCTTCTTGAGAATAGCCTTTACATACCAATCTTGCTATGTTTTTGGAAACTTCTCCATCTTTGTTCAACTTATTTCTAAACACCCTCTTTGTGCCAATTACACTTTTATCCTTGGGTCTAGGAACAAGAGTCCAAGTTTTGTTCTCCTTAATCTGTTCTATTTCTTTATTCATTCCTTCAACCTAACTTTCATTATCCAATGAATCTTTAACATTTCTAGGTTCAAATTCAATAAGTAAACATGTAGCTTTTAATTTGTTCCTTGTCATTGTTCCATCAGATTTGTCTCTAATGATCTGATCAGGTGCATGACGTCTTCTAACATATCTTGCTAACATAGGTTCTTTGGATTTGGAATGAGTTCCACTATTTTCATCATGAACTTTAGTATTAAGTTTGGGTCCCACTGTCTATGACTTGGGTCTATCTAACTCAGTTTGAACTAGCGTGGTAGCTTCTGATTGCAACTCAGGTCCTTCAAACTGTGATTCATGTTGCACTGTTTGCAACTTGGTAACTATTGGAGATTTTGGGGACTCAGGAGGTGAAGCCTCCTTTCTTTTAGATAGATTTGGTAGGGTATCAGGTTCATAGTAAAAAAATCTTCTATAATCCTCCAGTTCTTTACTTCTTTCTTCTTCACTCCTTTCTGCAAACTCATCAATTCTAACATGTGGACTTTTTATGATTTTATGAGTAGATAGATTCAAACATTTGTATGCTTTACTTCTATAGGAATATCATAGAAATATGCCTTCATCACCTTTTATAGCGAATTTTCCTTTTCTAGATTCTTTCAAGATATAACATTTGTTGCCAAACACCTTCAAGTAACTTACATTAGGTTTGTAGCCATACCATAGTTCATAAGGAGTTTGTTTTGAGTCTTTCTTCAACTATACTATGTTCAAGGTATGAACTACAGTGTTGATAGTTTCCTTTTAGTATTTCATAGCAACATTCTTTTCTATCATCAATGTCCTTGTACAATCCATAATGGATCTATTCCTTCTTTCAACTATACCATTTTGCTGTGGTGTACCAGGGGCTGATACTTGTCTTTTAGTCTCTCTTTCAATGTAGAAATTATTGAATTTGTTGGAGATGAATTCACCACCTTTGCCTATTCTGAAACATTTCAATCTCTTTCTAGTTTCTTTTTCTACTCTTGCCAGATACCATTTGAACTTTTGAAAAGCTTCAAATTTTCCTTTCAAGTACATTACAACCATCATTCTAGAATAATCATCAACAAAAAGAATGAAATTTTTTTCTCCATTGTAACTCTCTATTCCAATAGGTCCACATAAGTTAGTATGCATAATTTCTAAGACTTCTTTAGACTAATGATTTTTTCTTTTGAAACTAGTCTTTCCCATCTTACTGATTTGGAAATTCTTGCATAGACCCATATCAGGTTTCTTCAAACTAGGAATACCTCTTACTTTCCTATGTCTTTTTATCTTAACCAGATTATGAAAGTTTACATGACATAGTCTTTTGTGCCATAACCAAATTTCTTCCTCTTGAATAATAAAACATGGAAATTCACTGAGATCAAGATAAAATAGATTATCTTTTGTTTGCTTGCCAGATCCAACTGGATTTCCTTTACCATCTCACAGTTTGGCCTTGCCATTCATGAATTCTACCTTGAATCCAATGTTGTTCAACTGTGGCACACTCAGTAGATCATGCTTTGATCCTTCAACCCAATAAGCATTGTCACATACAAGTTCATTAGTCAATGAGATATGACCTTTTCCTTTTATGCAACAAGGTTCATTATTTCCAAATCTCACACTACCTCCATCACAAGGTTCCATGTTCTCAAATTTTGTTTTATCTCCAATCATATGATGTGAGCAACCACTATCAATAATCCATGTATCATTTTTACTAACATGAGAGATAAGTGCCATCTTATGTCCTTCATCATTAGATTCATCCTTTATAGCAATATATACCATTTCATCTTCACTATTATCAAAATCTTTAAATATAAAACAAGATTTCTTAGCTTTGTCTTTGAAGTTCTTGTAGTTTTTGAAATCCTTCTTGCTTTTGTGCTTATTGCTTTTCTTTTCATCTTTGTTTTCTCTATTTGGACACCTAGCAGCAATGTGACCAACTTCTCCACAAGAAAAGAAGATCAAAGGAACTTTACCTTTGTACTTTCCTCTACCTTTGGAATAATTTCTTGCAAGTAGGGCTTCAACAACTTCAAGATCATTGTTTGAACTTTCTTTTGATTCTTCTTCTTCACTTCTTGATTGATTGGACTTTGATTTCTTACCCTTTTTCTTGAGTGAAAGTTTAGCTTCAAATGTAGACTCAATAATTTTTGAACTAGGAACATAGTTATCAAAGTTATCTAACTCAAAAGAGGTCAATCTTCCAACTAGAGCATCCAAATATATTTTATTGTTTGGAGCACATCTCATCTCTTGAATAACAAATACTCTAATTGCATAAATAGGAAGAAGATTTCTAAGTACCTTGCTTACAACTATTTTCTCTTCAATGTCTCCTCCAGATGCTTTGATTGCACTTACACTTACTTTGATCCTTTCCACATATTTTGCAATGTTCTTATCTTCTCTCATTCTCATTTGATCAAAATGTCCTCTAAGACTTTCAGCCTTGGCTCTTCTTACATTATCATCTCCTCCATAGATATCTTTTAGTTTGGTCCACATGTCATGAGCTGTTTCGCAATCTTTAACTTCATCAAATTCAGCATAACTAAGAGCAGATGCAATATCAATCATCATGATGTTAGGATTCTTCTTTTCAGTAATATCTTCAACTGATAATGTTCCAATGGGATTCTTGTATTCAAAATCAATATATTTTCACCCTAAATCACTAATGGTAGCTAGATATAGCCTCATAAGTCCTTGCCATGCTACAAAATTGTCTTTGTTTAGCTTGGGAATCTCTCTTCTGTAAGAGATCCTAATCTTTAGCTTAGGTCCTCGAAACCTTTTCTGCAAGCACCAAAAGCTCTAATACCAATTGTTGGAAATATAAGAGGAGTAATTGAGAGGGGAGGGGTGAATTAGTTACCACTAAAATAAATCCTAGATCCCTTAGATGTTAGTGCAAAATAAAACTTTGAGAACTAAATACTGTTGATGCTCTATAAACACATATAAAATGTTGTAACTCAATAAATACTAAATATGCTCAGTAAGTATTAACATGAAAATATTTAGATGTTATCTGTGATTACCATTACTTTAACTTAATTTCAAACACATAAAGGAAAATAGCATGAACACAATTGACACCAAGATTTAACATGGAAACCCAATTTGGAAAAACCACCAATTGCAACTAGTTGCTGTTTTCATTCTTCTAAAGTGAGCCATATTAGGAGCCAAACCTATTAAAGGTTAGAAAGCACACTATTAGGTGTGACCCATTTAGAGGATTTAATCACCCTGTTAGGAGTGGCCTTGTTAGAGGTCTCTAGACAATTCAACAGAACTGTCACCTTGTTAGAAGATTTAAAAATAACTGTTAAGCCAATTTTGATAAGAGATTTAGATCACTACTACAATGGTTAGAGAGTAACAATGAGATCACCTAATTTGAATGCAACTGAATTGCTGATTATGGATCTTGATTCTTGCTTGTACTTGATCCTTTCTAATTGAATATATATTTTCTATTCCTCAAGGATATTCTACTTATCCTTCAAATTTTCTTCCTTTCTTAATCATTAAATCTTCAATATATTCACACTTCTTTTCATACTTTGAATCCAAAACTTGACCTTATACTTATATCTTTCATATTGCTAAGTTGGCTCATATACAACTTAGAATAACTAATATTCATCACCTTAGTCAGCTAGAATCAATAGATAAATCAATTAAGCTTAATATAACAAAACAAAAAAATCCTTCGTTAGCTGACCCAGCTTGGTAGACACTAACTTGGAAATGATTTCTTGTGTTAATCAACTGAAACTTGGTTAAAACTGCATATTCACACAAATCCTTTGGTAATTGAGTGAGCTCGATTAGCATTGGTTCCATCCAACTTTTCCTTCATTAACTAGGTGAGCTCGGTTAGCACTAATCTTCTATAGACTTTCCTTTGATGCCTGAGTGAGCTTGGTAGAAACTACCTTCTAAACTAGGTAGAGATAGGAATGTTTGGTAGACACAGAAAATTGTCTTCACTGCCTGACTGAGCTTGTCATATACTGACTGATAATGATATGAAATTTGTGTAACATCAAAGATAATACACAATTACTATATCCAACAGAGACATGCGTGAGGAGATGGACATTTGTCAATTTGAATGTAGGATTCTACGACACATAAAAGTCAACCTGACTAAAAGTGGAGGAGATTCTATGATGTGCATATGACACATCAAAGCCACTTGTAGACAAGAATCTTATAGCAAATGTGGCTTATTATATTCATGCGTAAGGAATAATATATATTAAATATGACACATATTAGCCAAGTGTAGGGAGAGAATCTATGACATATGATGTCCATGTGTTAAGACTAGGTGGAATATTTGAATTAAAAATTTATGATTCTACAGAAATGAAAGTTAGTAAAATAGACATTAGAAGTGGAAAATAGGACATAAGAAATTGAGAATTCCCATAGTTTGTAAAGATGAATCAATTAATTAATAAATATTAATTAATTAAGAATGTTGGTTAGTAGGAATAATTAGTAAGGTGAGATAAAAATGATTGAAATGACATAGGAATAGATTATGGGTTATCTAGTCCTATCAGGTAAATTAGTAAATGATTGGCCAATTTGATTACATAGATGTAGGATTATCCTTTTGAAGAAATGTGATGATTATGTAGATCAACTAGGATGATGGTGGGTAGATCAAAGCCATGATCAAATTGATCAAGTTCTTAGGATTGATAACATTCCAATGACACATGACATGGATTAAGGACATGTGACATTTAACGAACATTGTAAATGCCATAAGATTGATGTTGATTGATAAGATTGATCATAATAACATTGATGAGCATTGCCAATGTTATTGAATTGATTGGATAGGTCCATGATTTGGCATTGAGGGACTCACCAATATCAATGATCAAATGATGAAAATGATAGTTTGACCTAGTGCTGAGGCACATGACAGTGCTAAGGTTAGATTTGTTAGATTTGATAGGTTTGATAGATTTCCAAGACATTAAGGGATAAAAAAATTCCTAGGGTTGGATAAGTGATGATTGATTTGAGATATTTGAGATATTTGACAAATTTCAGGTTGATTAGGGTTAATTTGGGACAATTTTGGGTTGATTTGGAATGATTTTGGGTTGATTAGAAAGGATTCCTATGATATTGAATATTTTTAGGGTTGATTGGATGAGATTTTGATAATTGTGAAATGATTTAGAGTTGATTCTAAAAAGTTTAGATAAAATGGGCACTGATTTGGAATGATCTGTAGTTAATTTGAAAGGGGTATGAGTGATGAAGAATATTGTCAAAATATGCTTGTATAAAAATTAAGCTGGCCAAAAGATCATAATTAGTGAAATGAGAAAATGGGATGGGTTACTTTGAAAATGTGATTAAATAGTAGACACAAACCATTTTGAGCATCTACACTATAATTGTTGTTGAAGAGAAAACCATCTATCTACGACATGACTAGTATCTACCAGTATCTACAATAGTAGAATAGATAATAGAAATCTACACTTGATCAAAATTATTTTCCATTAATTTATATCACTATTTTTCTAAAGATTTTCATCCTATGTTGTTATCTATTTTGAGTACTTGGATAGTTCAATATAGTCACAGGGCATAACAGGTTGATAAACTAAAATTATATATATATATATAAGAACTATTATCAAGAACATTACATACTCACTTTGTTACTCTATCGGAGATCTAAGTTATGTTTACATGGTATCAGAGCCTATAAATAATCTATTATTATTCAAGTTTCAGATCTATTTAAAATAAATTGCAACCATGGTGAACCATGTATGGTTGGAGGATATACTTGAAGGTGCTTCAAACTTTGTATCAGAGAAGATTCAAATTATGACAATCCTATGAGAACTTGAATTAGAAGGATATGTGGAAGAAAATAAAACAATGTTTGAAAATGAACCATACAAAATAATATGGAAAATACATAATAATAAAGCTATGAAAATTAATATAGATTCTGTTAAAGATCATATATTTCCATCCATATCAAATTTAAAAACTACCTATGAGATGTTCATGAGTATTCAAAGCATATTTGAATTCAATAATACTGTTGGAAATATTCAAGATATGATAGGTCACTGAGAGGGGAGGGGTGAATCAGTAACTTCAAAACATTAAAAAAATTCAACACTTTAACCATATATACTATTCACCATTCATTCATCTAATCTACTGCATATATGAGAGAACAAACATTTATAACACATGTACACAGTGATTTGGTGACCCAACAACCTTCCAAATAGAAAGTAAAACTGGGGTGGGGATGATACCCACAAAACTTCATTACTGTAATATGAAGTTGGCCTATTAAGGCTTACATTGACCACTTCTGGTAATCTGCCTGGTTAGGAGCAAAAAGGACTGCTAGGTCCACCTTGTTAACAAATATACACTAAAGTATGCACCTTGTTAGGAGATTTATACAAAGATTGTTAATTCTACCCTGTTAAAGGATTTAGAAAATTGATTCACCTATTAGGATGAAATAGTGGATCTAATTACAAACTTGATTTTCTGATTAGATCCTTGAAGTATAGATCACCTCTTGTGATTGATGACTCTTTACTGCTCCTTGTAGACCTTGCTAACAATAATGTCAAAGGACTACATATATATAATTTAAATGACTAAACCAAAGTGAGATAGAAATTCTTGATGTACCTTGAGGATGGTGGTAAACATACTATCCCAAGTCTGCTGCAAGATTTGATAGATGGAGAAAGCAATTTGAACTTCTGCTGATAATTGGATCAAGTGATCAGCCACTGAGAAGTTATGATCTTGGACCAATGTTTTGCAATGAGTAATATGTTTCTGCATTGTTTCCAAGATAGGAAGGATCATGTTTTGGATGTCTATGAGTGTAGACTAGATCCTTGCTTCCTCTCTCAATAGTTTTTCCTGTACATCTGCTAAATATCTAATTTTGGTGTGATGGGAGGTTGTGGAGGAGGAGTCCACCTTTAGCTTGGAAGAACTTGATTGCATATCAATGTCAATCTTATTTAACTTATCCTTTATTTATTTGGTGAAACCAGAAACACCACAAAGTTTGGCAAAAATTGATGCTGCATTATTAAAAGAATTTTCAAAAATTTCCAACAATGATGACAATTCAACTTGCTTGATTGCTATCTTTTGAGAAATATGCTCTAGCACCTTATTATCAAATTTCTTTTCAGCTTTCTCAATAAGTTTCTCTTGTCTGGAAGAATCTTCATTAAATTTCTATACTACCTCTTCTAATTTAATCATAATGTGTTGAGTAGAATCTACTTCAGCACCTATGGCATCTGTAATTATATTCTTGGCATTTTAAATTATTCTATATTCCTTATCCCTTTCTAATCTTAACTATTTCTGCGTAGCTTTCATCTCTATGAGTTGACTAGCTAACCTCATCTCTTCAATGGTAGCATTGTCATAATCAATCTTTGGAATCACTATCTCTATGTCTAAGTCAATTTCTTCTACAATTTCCTTTCCAGTGATCAAAATTTTTAATGGATGCTTTTGTTTGACTTCTGTGATGATTGGTTTGACCTTAGGAATAGACACAATAGTGGAGAGAAGGGCTAGCAGTGAAAACTGGGATAGGACTTGAGGATTGAATGCCAATAGAGGTACTAACTGGATAAAAAACTAAAACACTTCCCAAAAATGGTATCATACTTGGTAAAGTACCCATAGTAGAATCAGAACTGATTGGAGTGGAAGTGGATACAGATGATACTAATGGAAACAAAAATGTATAACTTACTAGAATTGATGAAAACAAAATTTTGGAACTTACTGGTACACTCACTAATGATGAAGGAATTGAGGAGGCTAGCTTAGTAGCTGAAGAAGTGATAGACAACTTGATAGATAAAGTGCTTGGCACATCTATTTTAGATACTTGGAGTTGGGAGGTGGCTGGTGAAGATTGAGCAATTGATGTGGAAATTGTGCTCACAATCTCACTTGTAGAAGCTGTATCCATAGTGGATGTAATAGTCCTTGGTGGAGAGTGAGGAAGGGATGCAATCACTTCTGCTGTAATTTTAACTGGATCCTCTTCATCTTTTCCTTCCTTGTGTGCTTCTTCCTCCTTGTCTTCTTCCTCTTTTTCTACCATTAGTGCATGTAGCTCTCCTGGAGTAATTGTGATGGATGGAGTGCTATCAAAGTCACCACTATCACTACTATCATCATCCTTGATTTCAACAGGATCATCACTGGGCTTTTGCAGATGATAGATGTTCTTCCACATATTTGTTACATCATTTAAAACATGCTTAGTGTCTTTAATTAAAATCAAACATGTGTGAAATCTAATCATCATTTTACCTTCATGTTTCTTCATTGCTGCCTTTAATTCTGCTTCAGTAAGATTTGTTAGAAGATTCCTCAGGGATTGCTCATAGATGTCTTTGGCCATTTGGGTGGCTGACTCCCATCTTGGTTACAATCTCTCCAACAACTCTTTTGAGATTTGAGGGGTGAGCTGGTCCAAGGAGTATTTCCATTTATCCATCTTATTGAGTACTAGTTCCTCAATCTGCATTTTCTTAGCATCAGTTCTTGTTTCAAATTTCAATGCATTGAAATTTCTGATGCCAGCTCCCTCTTCCAATTGTTTAAACCTTTCCTTAGATGTGAGTGGAGGCTTGACAAGTATAGGTTCCTGCTTGCCTTTTCTAGTTCTTCTAGAGAATACTGCAATAGGCTTCTTCTTAGGTTCGGTGATAATTTCCTTACCTTTCTTCTTTGGTAGTTCCTCTTCAGATTCATGTTCTTTTTCTTTGCCTCCTTCTTCTTCATCATCTTCTTCATCGTCACCTTTTCCTTCTGTAAGCATAAGAGGGCCAATAGCAGTTTTCAACTTAGCTATCTTCCTCTTGCCTTTGCTTATAGCCTGGGGTAGCTTGATTTCAAGCTCAATTCTAGCATTTGCCTCATCATATGTTCAAAAAATTGGTTGCTTTGGGTCTACTGGCTCATTCACTAGTGCTTCAATAATGTCCCTGGCCTCATCAATATTAACCTCATAAGGAAGAGGTTTCTCCCATGCAACTCGCGGTCTGACTGCCTGAATGTATAATTTTGTTGGATAAAATTATTAATTGTGTATTATCTTTGATGTTACAAAAATGTCATATTAGTCATCAGATAGAGTCTATCAAGCTCAGATGATCAAAAAAGCAATTTATAGTGTCTACCGAATGTTCCTAAACATTACTCAGTAAAGTCAGTTCTTATCGAGCCCACTCGGGCATCAAAGGATTTTGTAACAAAAAGTTAGTATTAACCGAGCTCCCAAGGTTAACAAAGAAAAGTTAATATTTACCAAGCTCACTCAAGCATCAAAGGATTTTGTAATAGAAAGTTAGTGTTAACCAAGCTCCCAAGGTTAACAAAGAAAAGTTAATGTTTATCGAGCTTACTCAGGCATCAAAGGATTTTGTAACAAAAAGTTAATGTTAATCGAGCTCCCAAGGTTAACAAAGAAAAGTCAACATCTACCAAGCTCACTCAGTTATCAAAGGAAATGTGGTAGAGAGTTAGCTTCTACTGAGCTCACAAGGTCAGCAAAGGAACGTCAATGCTAACTGAGTTCAGTCGGTCTCCAAAGGATTTTCGCACGGTTTGCAGTGTTTACCGAGCCTCACTTGGTTAACACTAGAAAACCATTTTGGAGTAGTGGTCACCGAGCTGGGTCAGCCAGTGAAGGATTTTATTATTTTGGTATTAAGTTCAATTATTTCATGCAACCGACTGATGTAATGATTTTTTCAGTTGTTGTAACTTATATTTGACCCTATTCGATAATCTAAAAGGTATATATTTAGATGTTCAAGTTGTGAATTAAAAAAAAAAGGAGTGTGTGAATATATGGATGAAGATGGAATAAGTGAATATTGAGTGAATTTAGATAAAGGATTAGATATCCTGGAGGAGTTGTAAAGTTGTATTCGATCAGTAAGGATCTAGTGAAGCTAAACAAAGATCTGTAATCAGCAAAAAATAAGTTGCATATCATTCAAGTCACCTCATTGTTTCTTTCTAATCATTGTAATAGTGAATCTAGAATCTCTTAACAGAGTTGGTTTAACAACCATTTTGTAAATCCTCTAATAAGGTGATAGTTCAGTTGAATTTTTCTAAAGACCTCTAACCAGGCCACTCCTAATAGGGTGATTAAATCCTCTAACAAGGTCACCCCTAACAGTGTGTATTGTAACCTTTAATAGAGTTGGCTCCTAACAGGGCTCACTTCAGAAGAGTGAAAATTGTTGACTAGTTACTTGGTGGTTTTTTCCATATTGGGTTTCCACATTAAATCTGGTGTCTCTTTTGTTCATTTATTTAACCTTTGCATGCACATTAATAAACAATGAATGATAGATGATCAGTAATTAGTTAACCTACTGAGTTACAGTATTCCTGCACTATTTATCGAGTATCAGCAGTAAGTAAGTATTATAGACATCTAAGGGATTTTTTGAATTGTTTTTGTGGTAACTGATTCACCCCTCCCCTCTCAGTTACTTCATCTATATTTCCAACATACTTTATCACAATCAACCATAAAGCATACATCATCTTTGTAGTCTTCAACCAATTTTGGTGAAATTCGGAACCTATTATTCATTCTTTCCTTGAAATCTTCAAAATAATTGTCCAAGATGCTATCAAAGTTTTTACCCATTTCTACTACAAACTCATTTATTTGATAAAGAATGGGAATATCTTTTCTCCATAGTACAATTCCTTTTGATGGAAAAAATTTTTGAATGTAGAAAAATAAGCAAGTTAGCAAAGAACCAAATATATAGGAATTATTCTTTGAAGTCCTTATGTTGTCCATGTTCTTGTTCAATTATTTCAACAATAATTTTGATAGGTCAAATTCAAGGTTTTTCTTTACAATTTTGAAGGCCAAATCCATAGCCTCACAGGGTACACTATTTAGTCGACTAGAGCTATAGATTTTGTGGGCAATGACATGAATGCCAAATCTTAGTTTGACATCAAATACAGTGCTAACCTTCAAACCTCTACCATCCCATTTATCTAGGGTTTGCTTCTGTAACTCATCTCATCCTAGGGTTTTGGTAACCTTCACTTTGTTGAGCATAGGGAGACCTGTGATATTGTGAATCATCTTCTTTCTGATTAACACTGGCTACTCTAACCATAGTTTCCCATTGTGCACCCAAATCAAAATATATCTAATCCACTTGGTTTGGAAGCTTCTTGGCATATGCAAGATATGAGTCAAGCCTTTGGTTTCAAGATGCTTATGCTCAAGTTTCAAAGAGCTATCAACACTCATTTCTCCTAGGGCATTGTCCATCTCTAGGTTTCCAATCTCTTGAACATAACATTTAAAATGTGTATGAATATCATTTATAAGGAGTACCTTTGGTGGAATTTAAGATTGAGCATTGTTAGGGTTAAGTGATTCTGTAACGATCGAAACAATTTTGAAGTTGGGCACTTTCCATTCTGTACCCTTTACCAGCATCTCTGAACCCTTCTTTGCCTTGGTGCCACTGCTGCTCCTAGATGCCATTGATGCTTGATAAAAGATAGAAATTTTTCAAACAAATATTTCGCTAGAAAATTTCTTGGAATAACTTGAAATTGCTTGAATTGCACTTGAAAATTTCTTAGCTCTGAAATCGTGATGAAGAATGAAATCAAATTCTGCTCTTTTGATGAAAATTTTGTCATTAATGCTTGGTACAAAGGCAAATGAGATGACATAGTGGTTGACAAGCTATCATTCACTTGCTCAGTAGAATCTTGCAAATCGATGATTGAATAAAACTTTTGTTGCTCCCAACCTAGCTCGGCAAGGTCTCTGATTGACTTTCCTCAGTAGATGTAACTTGACGAAAGACACACTTTCTTTGATCTTTGTGTATTTAGAATACCGATTTGATCATTTTTCTTTCTTTGTATTTTGGAACTGCTTGAGATATTACTAGAAGATGTAGTTCCATATTCTTGTTTATGAATCTAATTGGAAATGTTGGAGTCACCCACTTCTTGAGTGACATTTCCATTGTTTGAACTGTCATGCTTGGTAGATTTTGGAATCCACTGTTGCCTCATCTACTTTTGAATCTTATCAGCTTTAGTTTTCTTTTCATCTTTGATTCTTCCTATGTTTATGCAATTTTTAGCTATATGACTGAGTTCAGTGCATCTATAACATCTTACAGTAGTGTCTTTCTTCCTTAGGTGATGTCTTGCACAGTCTTTGCCAATGTGTCCATATTCTCCACAATAATGACATCTACACTAAGTATTGTAGTCCCATCCAAATATTGCTTTAACAAGTTGTTTAGTTGGATTGAATGATTTGGATTTGCATTGGAATGCATTGTGACCATGCTTCTTGCATTTGTCAACCATGCTTCTTGCATTTGTGACAATTTCCTTCAAATTTTGATTTCTCCTTGCATTCATTAGCTTTATGACCATGCTGATTGCAATTGTAGCATTTACCATTGAATTTACCTTTTCCATTCCTCCAACACTTTTTTGATGTGTGATCTAGCTTACCACACTGATTGCAAGTAGGTCTTTGATTCCTTTGGGCACCTTTTTTGGAGGTTTCACCTTCTTCCTTATAACCAAGTCCAACTTTACCTTTTTGTCTATGAAGATTCTGCTCACTTTGTTGATTTAATTGAGTCATGTCTACTTGAGATTTCATCATTGTCTCATTGATTTGTTTTTCAGCATTTAGGTCATTTTCAAAACTTTCATTGATTTGTCTTTCAGATCTTAAGTCACTTTGTAAGCTTTCATTGATTTGTCTTTCAGTGATTAAATCATTCCTCAGGCTTTTATTCTTAGATCTCAGATTCATAACTTCTTCATTTGCATTAGATAGTTGATCTACAAGATCTTCATGCTGAAGGGATTGATTATTTCTTGCTTCTAAGTCTTCATTTTCCTTGTTTCTTTATTCCAAAATTTCACATAGCCTAATTGATTGCATTTCTTATTCTCTTTTAAGCTTTCTTACCTCTTCCAGCAGAGAGCCATTCTTTGCTAGGAGTTCTTTGATAGCCTCATTTTCTTTTTTTGAGCAACTTGATGGTAAAAGGTCTTCAATCTTCTCTTCAACATACTGATGGTCATTCATTTTTCTTTCAAGTTCCTTCCTTCTCTTTAGGGATTGAGAAAGATGCTCCTTAGCCTTCTTTGAGCTGATTCATGGCCATTTTCAGATCTAGTTTTTCATTTTCAATAGCTTTGTCAAGTCTGAATATCTCCATTGTTCTTGATCTTTGCTCAAGGTGTCAAGATTTGTCCTGAGAACAAAACTGCTTTGATACCAATTGTTGCAAATATTCAAGATATGATAGGTTACTGAGAGGGGAGGGGTGAATCAATAACTTCAAAACTTTAAAACAATTCAACACTTTAACCATATATACTATTCACCATTCATTCATCTAATCTACTGCATATATGAGAGAACAAACATTTATAACACATGTACAAAGTGATTTGGTGACCCAAAAACTTTCCAAATAGAAAGTAAAATTGGGGTGGGGATGATACCCACAAAAATTTGTTACTACAGTATGAAGTTGGCCTATTAAGGCTTACATTGACCACTTCTAGTGATCTACCTTGTTAGGAGCACAAAGGATTGCTAGGTCCACCTTGTTAGAGGATTTACAAACATACACTGAAGTATGCACTTTGTTAGGAGATTTATACAAAGACTATTAAGTCTACCTTGTTAAAGGATTTACAAAACTGATTCACCTATTAGGATGAAATAGTGGATCTACTTACAAACTTGATTTGCTGATTAGATCCTTGACATATAGATCACCTCTTGTGATTGATGAATCTTTACTACTCTTTGTAGACCTTACTGAATACTCTGCTCTATTGCTGATTCGCTTTCATTCAAAGATTTTCATATTCCTACCTTCATATGCATCTCTTATTATGTAAATGATATATTAAATTATATATATATCATTCCAATAATTACAATTGCAAGGTTAGCTAAAACACAAGTGAACAAAACATTACTAAGTCGGCCAAATAGTAGAAAACTTGGGTTCTTCAAGCTAACTTGGTGACCTTCTGATACTTGGCAGCCACTGCATTACTTAGCATCATCATGCACTCGGTAGAAGTAGAGGCTTGGTCCATACTAACCACACAACATAGCTTGAAACTTGGTAATAATTGGAGACTTGGTAGATATAGTGTCACTTAGTAAAAATTGGATCCTTTGTTTACCTTGATTTCACTCGATAAACACTATACTCTCATCACCCAGTAAATGCTGTGAAGCTAGATGAATACTGTAAACTCAATAGAGACTGTTGGAATGCTCATTCAATCAGTAGCTTCATGAATGCTCGGTAAGTGATGAATTGACAAGGTAACCACTGAATGCTCAGTATAGATTGTAAATGCACAATGTAAACTACGAAGCTTGATTAACACTAGAATTCTCAGTGTGAACTGTGAAGCTCAGTTAACAATAGAATGCTCGGTGGCTATACTGATGTAGTTAAGTGTTGTCACTAATGGCAATAATAACTTAATGCCAACATAATACTAGTAGGCTTCTCACCTTGGTCAAGATGAATAAAGGAGAGACCATCACATCATATTTCACGAGGATTGCAAAATTAAAAGATCAACTCTCAACCATTGGAAATAGGGTAGAGAACAAGGAATTGTCCCTAATAGCTCTCAAAGGATTACCTATGTATTGGGATTCCTTTATTTGAGGAATCATTGCTTGACTTGAATTGCCAAATTTTGATCAACTTAAGAATGATTGTACTCAATAGGATTCAAGGCTGATTACTAGAGGAATCAATCCAAATCAAGAGGGAGAAATTCAATCCCTTTAAGTTAATACAAATAATAAAGGAAAGAAAAAATATTTCAAATGATATAGGGGAAAGAGTAATCAAACATACCGAAAGAGAGACATGTCTAAAGTCCAATGCTACAAATGTGATAAATTTGGACACACTCACAAATTCCACCTAGAACGAAATAAAATTCAAGGTGCCCTAGCTAAAGTCAAGGAAGAAAACTCGCTATTTTTTTTAAATTTATCAAGTGAATTAAATACCAACAAAAATACATGGATAATAGACAGTAGATCATCTAGACACATAACTAGTTTCAAAGATAAATGTGAAACCTTTGAAGGTCACTCTATTGAAGAAGTCATAATAGGGAATAATTCCACCTATCTAGTGAAATGAATTGGGACCTTTTCAGTACAACTAAATAATGGAGTTAATCTACAACTAAAAGATGTACTACTTGTACTTGGCATCAAAATGAATTTGGTCTCCATTTCAAGCCTAGTAGATTAAGGGTATTATATCACCATTCAAGAAGACAAAGTTCTATCCTGACCTAAGAACTCAAATATTAATAATACAATCACCATAGGTTTTAGATATGGAAGTTTTTATAAACTTTGTAACTCTCAAAACCCAACCTTAAACCATGAAGTTTCAAATTCTAATGAAATTTGGAACAAAAGGTTAGGCCACCTTCATTTTTGTGCTTTTCATCTATAGAAAAGTTATTAAAGAGTTTTCCTAATCTAAAATATGATCATATTGGATCCTGCAAGGAATGTGCCTTAGGAGAAAAATACCAAAAGATCTTTTACTAATAGTGAACATAAATATAAAACTATGCTTGAAATTATTTGCGTGGTCCTATCTTAGTACCTTCACTAGGAGGTTTCTTGTATTATGTAATTTTTATAAATCACTTCTCCAAGAAAACTTTGATTTACTTCCTATAACTTAAGGAATAAAATGAAGTATTATCAAAGTTCAAAGAGTTTAAAGCATTAGTCAAAAATCAAACTAGGAAGAAAATCAAGACACTAAGATTTGAAAATGGGGGTTAATACATTTAAGAGAACTTTAAAGAGTTCTAAACTTTTGTTGAGATTAAGAGGGAGTTTACAGTACCTTATAATCCTCAATAGAATGGAGTGGCAAAAAGGAAAAAAACAAAACTATCATTGAATCTACTAAAGCCATAGTGCATGATCAAAATCTCCACATCTCATTTTGGGTTGAAGCCTCAAATATGACATTATACATCCAAAATAGATGTCCCAATTCAATCTTAGAAAATATAACTCTACATTATAATTCACAAGAAAAAAGCTAGATTTAAGTCACCTAAGAATCTTTAGATGCCATGTATATATTCATGTCCTAAAAGAAAAGAGATCCAAACTATTACCCTTTGGGAAGAAATGTATATTTTTTAGGTATAGTAAATCCTCCAAAGGTTATAGGGTTTACATTCTAGGACAAAGTACTACTCAAATTGGTAGAGATGTCAAATTTGAAGAAGATATTACATATAACCTCTCTAAAAACATTGAAAAATCAAATGAGGAATCAACCAAATAATTAAATGGAAGCCCTAGAGTTGGGAATAAAAGGGAGAATTGTTTAGAAGATCATGAACCATTACCATCAAATACTAAAAATGTTGAAATCCCTAACCATAAGAAAAGGCCACTATGGGAAAGAAAGATGATCGGAGAAAAAAATGTAGAACCTGACGAAATATTTAGAGAAAGGAAGATAACTAGAAGTCATTCATACTATGTTTCCCTCATATATAAACACATCAAATCTGAACCATCAAGCATTGAAGAGGCCTTGTCATGCCAATCATGGAAAAATGCTATTATTGAATAATATCAATCTATATTTAAAAATGATGTCTGGGATGTCATACCTAGACATAAGGACAAATTAATTGTCTCCTCCAGATGGTTATTCAAAATTAAACATGTACCAAATGGTAGTATTGAAAAGTTCAAGGTCATATTCATTGCCAAGGGATTTTCTCAAAAAGCTAGAATTGATTATGAAGATACTTTTTCTCTTGTTGCTAGATAAACCTCTATCAAAACCATTGTTGCTATTGCAATATCCAAAGGATGGAAAATACATCAAATGGACATGAAAACTACCTTTTTAAATGGTGTTATTGATGAACAAGTATATATAGAACAACTAAAAACA
The DNA here is from genome assembly GCA_028749045.1 of Cupressus sempervirens. NCBI lineage: Eukaryota > Viridiplantae > Streptophyta > Pinopsida > Cupressales > Cupressaceae > Cupressus > Cupressus sempervirens. Next base: position 447,134,315 of record CM053787.1, read on the forward strand.
TTTTTCACTCATGAAAAAAACTCCTATGTGTGTAAATTAAAGAAGGCCCTCTATGGCCTTAAACAATCCCCAAGGCATGGTACAAAAGGATAGATATTTATCTCTCAAAACTAGTAAACTCTAAAAATGAAGTTGATCCTAATATATATTCGAAGATATCAGATGGTGATATGTTAAATCTTGTTCTATATGTTGATGAATTACTAATAGCAAGGGAAGATTATCTTATAGTAAAATGCAAATAGGATCTTACGGCTAAGTTTTATATGAAAGATTTTGGACTTCTGTACTATATTTTGGGTCTAAAAGTATGGTGAAAGGAGAATACATTTTCTTAAATCAAGGAAAATACACCATTGATGTCTTGACCAAATTTTGAATGATAAATTGCAAGCCATTATCCAAGCCAATGGAAACAAATCTCTACAAACTCAAAAATGATGAAAATGAATATGAAACTATAGATCCTACATATTATAGACAGATAATTAGATCTCCAATTTACTTGGTAAATACTCATCCAGATATTTTTCATGCAATGAATATATCCAGTCAATTCATCTATGAACCTAAGAAGATTCTAACTAGACCGAAAGTCCCATTGGCTATAAAAGCACTACAAGACATTGTTTCAACCTTGGATTTGTGATGATATCTTGGTTTAGTAGAAAGTAGTCATCAGTTACCCTAAGTTCCACTAAAGTAGAATATATAGCTACCTCTATGGGAACCATAGAAGAAGTTGATTAAGAAAGTTGATAGTTGGATTATTTGGGAAGACTTTGAACCCTACAATCATGTATTGTGAAAATTAGAGTTGCATTAAATTTTTTGGTAAATCCAATTTTCCACAACCCTAAAAAGCTTATTGAAATTCCTTATCACTATGTCAGAGATATGGAAGACAAAGATGTCATCTAGCTAGTATATATCAGCTAATGAGAAATCTATTTCTATATTCACTAAACCTCTCTCTAAACCTAAAATGGAGCATTTTAGAGTTCAACTTGGAATGACTCAAATGTGTGGATTATGTCATGAAAGGTGATGCTCTTTTATTGATATAGATATTTGTAAGGTTACTATGGTAAGGTGACAATATTATCAATATCTTGACCTATTATCATGATAGACTACATTAATTTGATGTCCTAGAGTGTTGGAAGTCATGATAACGAATATATCATGATTAGAATACATTAAGTTACTTTCCTAGATTGTTAAAAATTAGATAACTTATTATCTGGATAGATATCACAAATCTAATGTCAATGCACAAATCAAGTGAATATCACTATGATAAGGAAACATTAATGATTCAATCTTCCCTTGCTACTAGGGATTTTTAAAGTCATAGCTCTAGTTGAATTGAAGAATATGGTGAATTAGAATAGTATATACATATAAATATACTTGTACACACACAAACACACACACACACACACACACACACACACACACACACACACACACACACACACACACACACACACACACACACACACACACACACACACACACACACACACACACACACACACACACACACACACACACGAGACATGATTTACAAAACTAAATTGATAAATCATATTTTCATCCTCATAATTATTGGGCTATATTCATATTATTATTGTGGAATTGTAAACCATCGAGAACATGTATAATAGACTATACCTTGTATGACTCCCAATAAAATATTATCATGGTCGAGTATGCTACTAGTGGTTGACTAATTAAGTCTGCATAGGGATGTAACCCTACATGGTACTTGTAACAAGTAGATTCATTTCCCTCCATGGACATGAATTCTTATTATGTATAAATACTACAATCAATGTTAAAGAGAAAACCATCTCTCTGTGACATGACCAATATCTACAACAACAAAATAAATTATAGAAATCTACACTTGATTGAAGTTATTTTCCCTTAGATTATATCATAGTTTGTTTATAGATTATCATCCTATATTTTAATATGTTTTGAGCACTTAGATAGTTCAATATAGTCACAAGGCATAATGGGTTGCTAAAATAAAATTATACATATATATCAGAACTACTATTAAGAACATTTTAATACTCCTTCTGTTACCCTATCAGAGATCTAATTTTTCTTTACACCAATTTCCATAAGGATATATCTTAATCCACAAAACGCATTTACATGAACCCAACAACTAATTTATAATATTTTATACTGAAGGTCAAACATTTTTTGACCAACCACTTGCTTCCTCTAGAATATTCTCCAAATACTATCATAGAATAGTGAAATGTTAGATCTCATCTCCAATTGTAAAATCAAGTCACTAGATCATGATTAATGCATCTATATCCACTACAAGTTAAATATTGGACATTAATAAAAAATCCAATGATTGTTACTCAAGAACTCATTTCTCTTTAACATGTTCATTAAATCACTGCTTCACCAATCACTTTTCTATCCTGGAACTTCTTACCTATCATGCTAATGATTCTCTTTCATTTCCATATTATCTTTACTAACTTCTTCACATCATCTTGATATTTGTAATGCCCTGCCTGGAGATCCTTGGAAACAAGGATGAAATACAAGCCAAGAATTTTTTATTTTTTTTACAATTATGAATGCACATGACAACATCATACATGGATCATGAAGATCGCAACGGAAGACTTCAACACAATTTTGGCAACCAATGAATCTCCAAACACCACTACCAAACAGACACACCCAAACAAAAGCCAACAACCACCACAACAAGATGAGGGCACACGAAACCACCACTCATCAACAAAACACCAAGCTAGGGTAAAATGCATAATCTCAAAATTTGGCTAAGCCTAAAATCTAGAAGCCTTGAAAATTGGCTAAGTCTGGATTTCTGAAGCCCTGAAATTTCCTAGAATCCATAACTTATCTCCGAGAGGTCTAAAACCTATCTCAAAAGATTTGTCGCATATATTAAAATATATCTTAAGTATAAGAAATTAAATATACGTCAACTTATACTTGAACGCCCAAAAGGGTATCCAAAACAACTCTTAAAAAGTTTGGATCCCAACCCTAATGATCATAACTTTTGAAAGTACAACAGAAGATCGAGCCTCGCAAGTCACTCAATAAATGTACATGGATGTACTCGTGTGTGGCGCACAACCATCATGAAGATCATAACACAAGAACAAGAATGAGAACACAATGCAAAGAAAACACCCAACTGAAAGCAACATGGGAAGGATGGATTCTACATGAATCCCAAAGCCAATAAAACCATACATCATGAAATCACTCAACCGACCTCAATCTGAGAGTTTGGATTCTACATGAATCCCAATGATGTAACAAGACCAAACATCATGGACTCACTCAACCGGCCTCAATTCGAGAGTATGGATTCTACACGAATCCTAGCATTCACAAAACAAAAGCAAAGGTCCAAAAGAAACCATAATAGGTAACAAATCACTCAATTGAACACAAAGTCAGGAGTACGGATGAAACACGCATCCCAATGCAACATAAAATTGCATAAGTGGTTTGAATGATATCCAAATAGAGTATCCAAGTCCATGACCCACATTGTGCCAAGGAAACTCGAGAAAACAAGGCAGCATGCAAATCAAGGTAAAAACTCCAAATTTTAGAAAAATTTCAAAATTAAAACCCATTTGACCTTTGGGTTCAAAAACCCCAAAAATCCAAAAATAAATGAAATCAGACATTGTATGCAAAAATGGCTAGCATAACGGCGTAAAATCCCAAACCCTCATCCCAAAAAATAGGGAAATGTTCATACCCGCCCAATCGGGTAGAAATAGCATACAAAAATGGAGGGGAACACTAGTTCTCAGCCTCCAAACAAACAACTACCAAAAATAGAAGCAGAAATGGAGCTGAAACAATAAAAAGGGAAAGCCCTACCTCATAGCCAAAAGGTAAAAATGAGAATCTGAACCATGAAATAAAATGCTTGCAGAAGTGGCTAAAAATCATGGCAATCCAAGGTTTCCCCGAGATGGATCCAATGAGCTCAACTTTGCGACGATCCCACGCCTGTAGCTCCCACAATGAACAAAATAGTAAATCCTCATGAAGAGGATTTTGGGTTTTACCCTCCAACTTTCCAATTTGAAAGTGAGAAGTGAGGAATTAAATTCCTCTTTGGATACTTATTCACTTTTCGAGTGAATAATCGATTAGGGAAAATAACCAGCCAACCTAGTTAAACCTCGAATCGACCCAAACAAAAATAGGCTATTCGTATAAATAGGAATTCATCTATGGAAAAACTACCAAAAATTAAAATAAATCAATTAAAAAGCCTGAAAACCAAAAACACATAAATCTCCTAAACACCTTTCGCGATAACGTGAAACTCTAAATGCACAGACATGCTTACTGGTCTAATCACATAATGCAAATGAGTTTCGGTTTAATAATCACCGAAAGGTTTAAATTAAATATTTAATTAAGGATACGTCGACCATACAAGGATGACATTGGTAAAATATGAACAGCTAAATCACTAACTTCATGTGCCACTGCCAGGGATATACATCCTACACACTAAACAACATGATCAAGTGCAATTGCATATAATAACATAGTCGAAGCAATAAATGCATTAAATCACCTAATTTAACCATTTATTTAATTATATTAAAATAATCTATTTACATCACTCACGTTCGCATAAAGCATAACAACGCAGGAATGAAGTAAATGATCATAGCATTAATCCATCACATAACATAATCAGAGGTATGTCCAAAAACTAGATAACCAGATATCATCATAAAACACACTGTCATCTCAAAATGGCATCATCATACAATATGATTAACTGAACAACATAGAAGTCTAATATCTATGATACTAAAATCAAGGTGCAACATCTAAGCCTCAGGTCGCCTCAAAAGCAAACATAACATGAGTAACAATTATCTCTCTAATGAGAAATATAACAAGGTAATGATCGCAACACATAAGAAAATAATCTCACATGAACAATCCATTTAATTACTTATGCATTTAATAATGATTGATTACTCTGCATTAAAAAGGCACTTAAAACACATAAGCAAACACAATCATAGACATGACTAACCACTGCTACAAGAACCTAGTCCAGTGTAGCATGGTAATAGAACATAGTGCAATCTCTACACACATCTCAAGGTAATAACGGAACAACCTCATGATACCACATCAATCTTGGTACCTACTGGCACAAACCTCAGTGAACCAAGAATCACATCATAATCTCATAGATCGGTCAAAAGCATAAACAAAGTAAGTGATACAGAAACATAAATCCAAACACCTCGACGGTGTAGACTACTTAGGGTCACAATCATGATCTATCACAACAAAAGATCAGCAAGGTTGCATCCATTAGGATGACTTATAGAAGTCAAATGGCAGAGGCACTACAATATTTCTCCACTTTACTCATCATACATTTAACAAACCAATAAAATCACCTATTTCTTTTTACTAACTATTCTAGTAGTTAGATTGTTAATTTATCGATCATCCCTATCTTCACTTTAGCACTAGTGATCACCATAAGGAATTTTAAAGACATCCCCAATTCTCTCTTAATTACCATTCCCACCAAAACTTAGTGTAACAATTTTCTCACCATGATTATGCTTTACAACATACTAAGAATACTAGGTCAATAGTTATCATCAATGGCAACATAATAATTGATAATTATGTAATAAATTGTGTGCAATGACACCACTAACACCACTTTTTAGTATAACACTAGTTATTTATATCACACCATCATTTATGTCATCAATCTCCCCCTTTGGCATTGATGGAAACAACTACCATACTTCTATGTTACCACTTTGTGCAAAAAAATATTAAACATCAATCAACACTAGGAAACAAAATGTTTCCACTTCTTTCTTCCAAAAATTGTTTAGATGGCCCCACTTAAATTAGACTTCTATCCTTTGTAGACATTCTCCTCCTTTGTTATCATACTCTTCTCCTTGACTACATCAATACATTCTCTCCCCCTTTGACAATAATGCCAAAGGTTCCAATATACACTTGTTTGTTTGTTCTACAAATCTTGTCTTATTAGCACATAGTACAACTACTTCCCTTAAGGAGTAGCCTCCAAACACAAATTCAAAGCATAAAAATATTTAATGAATACATTTTATTGATGCAACTACATCTTCTAATTAAACTCAAGCAAGGGAATGACCCCTAACCTACCTCTTAGATACTCAAATGTATCCTTGGAAATGGGTTAGTGAAAATGTCTTCTACCTATTCCTTAGTTCTAACATATTCCAACCTTACTTCCTTTTCCCAAACTAGTTCTCTAAGAAAATTATACTTGATGGCTATATGCTTGGTATTAGAGTGCATCACTGGGTTCTTTGAGATGTTAATGACACTTATATTATCATAATAGATAACCATTGGCTCAATGATATTCTCATGAATTCCTTCTTGAATATTTGTTCTATATCACATGTGTGTAATTAATTGAGGAAACCATGTACTCAACTTTAGGCTTTGATTGAGATACATAATTTTTTTTTCTTTTGTGTCCATGAAATAAGTCAATTACCAAGAAATAATTCTCCTCTGCTTGTACTCTTTTGATCATCTACATTACCTACCAAATCAACATTAGTGAATAAATTACATTTTAAATCACCTTTGTGTCCATACTATAGACCATAATCATAAGTCCCCTTGAGATATATGAAGATTCTCTTTTCTATAACCAAATAAAATTCTTTGGGATTAGAGGAAAATCTAACCAGTAATCCAACTACCTCTGCTATGTCCAATTTTTTGTGCACCACATATTGTATCTTTTCATTGATCTATATAGTGTCTCATCTAATGATTTAGATTTATATTCCTTGTACATTTTACAACCCATTATCATTGGAGTACAAATAGGGTTTGAATCTTCTAACTCAATTTTTTTCAATATTTCTTTCACATACTTGGTCTCACTTATGTAGATGTCAGCCTTGAGTTGATATATTTATAAACCAATTAAGAACTTTATCTCACCAATCATATACATGTACAACTCTTTTTTCAATTCATTTGTAACTAAGACACTTGTCCCATCATTTCCTCCATAAATGATATCATCTATAGATATTTCTGCAATCAACAACTTATCATCATTTTCAACCTTTAGATATACATTGTTGTTATCACTTTTTGTTATGAACCCAATCTTGATTAAGTATGAATGCAACCTTTCATACCTGCCCTTGGTCTCTCCTTTAGTCCATACAATTCTTTCTATAGTTTGTGCACCATGTCCTTTCCTTATCAATTAGAAAAACATTGGTTGTTCTATGTATACTTCTTCCAGATACCATTCAAAAATGATGATGCAATATCCATGACAATAATCTGTTGGAATATTTAGAATAGTTGAGAGAGGGGGGTGAATCAGTCATCCAAGGTCCAAATGTACAATTAAAACTTCTTAGTACTTACCAAACATATAAGTGCATGCATTTATTAGATAATCCAATAACTCCATAACTTAGTGGATTACTGTTTTAGGTCAAAATTACTTTACAAAAATGTAAACATGAAACATAGAAAAATCATTCACACAATTTGAAACAAGGATTTAACATGTAAACCCAATTTAGGAAAAACCACTAGTAACATGCTACAAATTTTCACTCTTCTTAAGTGAGTCCTATGAGGAGCCACATATGTTAAAGGTTACAATACACACTATTAAATGTGACCTGGTTAAAGAATTTCAATCACCCTATTAGGAGTAAACCTTATTAGAGGACTTTAGAAAATTTCATTAGAATGTCACCCAATTAAAAGGATTTAAAAATTCCTGTTAGGTCAACCTTAATCCAAATGATTTATCCAAACTGATACAATTGTTAGAAAGTATTAGTAGGACTTGATCCGAGAACAAAACACAACTCTCTTTCAAATTATAGATCTCTACTTTAGTCCTCCATTCTTCTTGGAATTTATACCCTTTGTCTTTGATTTCTTGTTCACCCTTCAAGCCTTCAAATCCTCAAGCCTTATTTCTTAGTATGCCAATAGTAGATTCATTCCTTCAACCACCATATGAAGCAACACCTCTAGACTCTTCTTTTTTTCTCACACCCTTGTTTGCTTTGGGTCTTATATCTCCTTATATAGAGAATTTTGATCTTTTGCCACTTAACCATAATTGTCCATTTTATGGTTAGGTTAGATCCATTGAATCCTCTCACTTTCCATTTTAGTCCCTCTATAAGCTTCTCTTATAATCCTTATTTAGATTCACCTCAAAATAGTTTATCTTGAACTCTGTGCCACCAGATCATCATACTTATCTTCAAAATGCTTCACACAATTCAAGAAATCAACTTTGTTAGCTTAGATTTGTCAAATCTTTGATTAAACTCTTTTTACTATTACTCGACATCTACACTGTTCACTCGACAGTAACAAACTTCTAATGCTCAGCCAACACTAGGTTGCTCAGCATGAACTAAGTCTTCCTTACTTAGTCATTACTATTATTCCACTAATGCTTGACACTTAATAAATTCTCTGACACTCCAACACCTACTAATCTTTCTTTTCTTGGCTCACACTAACTTTTTTCTTGGCCTAAATTAAATTTGCTCCACTTACACTGTTTTCTCAGTTAGGCTTGGCATACACATTTTATGAAAACACTTATTCTTGTCTTATCTTAAGTAATATTTTATCAAAACACATCATATCATCAATTTATTACTTAGTTTTAGTGCTCTTTTTATATACCATATAACTCAATCTCTCTCTAAGTACTCTTTTTATCCTTTCTTTTCAAATCCTTTTCATCAATTAATCAAATGATATCATTCAAACCAAAAAGAATTTGTCTTACTAGAAAGTAGTAGGTTTGACACTAGTGACAAAATAATGACTGTTCCATGATAGGTTCCACATTTCAAACAATCTTATTTTCAACAATCTCCCTCTTTGGAATTGATGGAAAACCAATACCAACAACAATACCAAAATTAAACTTAATACCTTTGAAATTATCCCTCTATTAGTATGCGTCCTTCCTCTATATAGGGTAATATGAATTCTTTCTTAGAAATTTCTCCCTCATACTGAATTCTTAATATTTTCAATGTATCTCTCCCTTTTTCTCTATCAGCATATTCTCCTTGATAAACTCATGCAATTTTTGCCTCTTGGACACTAATGCCAAAGACTTGTCATCTATTCATGTAGATATTATCTATGCAAATATTATGAAATACTTGAAGACCCAAGTATGACATATGCAAATGCAAATGGAAATGTAAGACATTTTTGTGACATTTGTGACATTTATATGAAGTAGGAAAATGAAAATATTAGGCAATATTTCTTTACTTCCATTGTAAAATATGACAATCAACTGAATTGATGTAGGTCACTACTCCTGCTCCTCAAGTAGCTTGAGATAGGGGTTTCACCCCAAGCTTACCTCTTAGATATTCATGTGTATCCTTAGGTAAATATTTTGTGAATATATCAACTATCTATTCCTTTGTATTCACATATTCCATTCTCACTTCTTTGTCTTGAACCAATTCTCTCAAATCATGATATTTGATTGCAATGTGATTTGTCTTTGTATGCATAACATGATTTTTAAATTTTTTTATAGCACTTGTATTGTCACAATAGATTACCATAGGTTAAGTGATTTTATCCTTCATATCTTTGAGTAATTTTTTAATCCATACCACATTTGTATAATTCACTATAGCAGACACATATTCAGCTTCAACAATAGATTGTGAAATGTAACTTTTGTTTCTTACTAGTCCAGATAACTAGTCTCTTTCCTAAGAAAAATGCTCCACCACTTGTACTTTTCCTGTCATCAATGTTTTTGTAGGACCTAGAAAATGGGCTAATGTGTAGCATACTATGAGAAAATCACAAACCCAATAAACATATGTTAACACCCTCTAGTCTACCATGAAACCTAAATGAACAAAGAAAGCAACACAATGTTAAAACTCCCTCTTTCACTTGTAGCTCCGATGTCCTTCTTTCTTCTCCATATGATGTAGCTCCAAATTGCATATAGTGTACATGATGTTGAAGAAAAATTATATTATAATGATGCTACTATGAGAATACTTGAAGATGTGATTTTAGTGTAAAATGCAATAGTGAAAGTCTAAGAAAACTAGGGATTGAAAATGAGAGGAAGAATGCCCATTTTATAATCAACACACAAGGTGAGAGCTTTAGATTTTTCACCCTTAGATATGCAACTTGGCAAGATATTCCTTTGAGAATCCATGATACATATGACACAAGATGCCAAGTGTAGGATCCTATGACACTTGGAAGTCAAACATGGCTAAACGTGGAAAATGTAGGACCAGAAAATCGGCTAATGTCTAACATACTATGAGAAAATCACAAACTTAATAACAATACATTGACACCCTCTAGTCTAAGCCAAATGAATCAAAAGAAGAATTTTTTTTTTAAAACTCCCTCTTTCACTTGTAGCTTCCATTTCCTTCTTTCTTCTCCATGTGATGTAGCTCCAAATTGCCTATAATGCACACAATTATGAAGGAACAACCTATGATAGTGATGATGCTATGAGAATACTTGAAGTTATGATTTTAGTGTGAGAGATGGAGTGAAAAATACTAAAGAGCTAAGGATTGGAAATGAGAGGAAGAATGCTCATTTTATGATTAGCATGGAGGATGAGAGCATTGGAATTGTCACCTTGGATATGTGACATGGCAAGAGATTCCTCGAAGAATCCATGATGCATATGACACAAGATGCCAAGTGTAGGATTCTATGATGGAAGTAAAACATGGCTAAATGTGGAACAAAATCTATGACGAGTCATATTACATCTCAAGCCCACTTAAAGTCAAGAATCTATGACAATGGAGGACACATATGGATGTGCATAAGAGAATAAGAATATTGGATTATGACATATCTTGGCCAAGTGTTAATGAAGAATCCATGAGGTGTCATATCCACATGTCATGATGATGTCAATATCTTATGGAATATTTGAATTAAAAATCCTTTATTCCACAAAATAGAAATTAGTGAAATATGACTTAGGAAATTGAGAATTTCCATGGTTTTTGAATGATGAATCAATTAGTTAATAAAATTTTAATTAATTGAGAAGATTAGTTAGGAAGAATAATTAGTGAAATGACATAGGATTAAATTATGGGTTGTTTAATCCTATAGGAAGAGTTAGTAAATGATTGGCTAGTTTGATTAAATAAATGCAATAGAATATTTTGATGAAGCGTGATGATAATGGAGATTAAATAGAATGATGATGGATAGACCAAAGCCATGGTCAAATTTATTTATTGATTGAAACTGATAACATGCCAAGGACACATGACATGAACTAAAGATATGTAACATTTAACTGATATCGTAAATGCCACAGGATCGAGATTGATTGATAAGGTTGATCGTAATAATATCGATGGACATAGTTAATATTATTAAAATAGTTTGATGATGTCATGATCTAACATTGAGGGATTTGACAATTTCCATGATCGAATTTCAAGAATGATAGTTTTACCTAGCACTAAGAGCCATGACAATACTAAGGTTAGATTGATAAGATTTGATAGATTGATAGCTTTCCAAGGCACTGAAAGCCACAAAAATACCTAGGATTGAATGAATGATGATAGATTTTGCATGTTTGACACATTTTGAGTTGATCAAGACTGATTTTGTGTGATTTAGAGTTGTTTTGGGGTGATTCCAAGTTGATTTGATGCGATTTTAAGTTGATTTGAAATGCTTTTGAGTTGATTTGATATGATTTTGAGTTGATTTGAAATGGTTTCTGATGACATTAAAATGGTTCCAAAATGATGTGCAATTTATGTAAAAGATGATGTGAATGATGATAGACACTATTGAGATACAATCAGGTAGGCCAAAAGATCAGAGTTAGTGGAATGCAAAAATGGGATGAATTAGTATGAAAAGTGATGTTAATTTAGGGGCTTGAGAGTATTTTCAAGGGTTACCACTCAAGATAGTGACAAAATAACAAAAATTATAGCTCAATTTTTTCACAATGAAGATAAAAATCCAACACAATTGACGGTTCAAAAATCAGAGTCAAAATGCAAAAGTTATGGCCTTCAGAGTGCAACATAGGGCTTTGGGAGCAGTTCTAGGCATCCTAATGCACCAAGTGTGCCAAAATGCTCCCAAGTGAACCTAGTGTGAAATTGGTAATCCCAAGTGCACTATGACAGTACCAAGTTCACCCATGGTGCACTTGGGAAGCCCAAGTGCACTTTGAAAGTGCAGACTGCGCCCTAGAAGGTTCTAGGGGCCAAAAACAACCCGACTAGACTTAGAATGGCTTGAAACTTTGTGTGCATGCCCCAAATGTTGGAAAGAGGTTAGCACATGAGTGAAATTGGTCAAACATGCTCAAATTTGGTTAAAATTGGTCAAAAAAGGGTTAGAGTGAGGCTAGACTAGGTGGAAATCCCTAGAAGGTTGACAGACAATGTAGGATGATGCCGAAATGTAGGAATGCAAGATGAAGATGATTTGGTATATCAGAATACATGATAATGGTGATGAATGAAGACATGAATGACATAAGACTAAAGAGATGAGATGAAGACCAATTGGAATGAGGTGAAGACTATTTCTAGAGTGCACTATATGTCAAATGGAGCTTCATTTTGATCAAACTGTAGACGTGAACTATTTTTGAGTGTCTACATTTTCCCCCTCTTTGATACAATGTGATTTAGAGCTTTGTGTCAAAGAACATTGATGAGAAGGCCATAAAAACATGCCCCAATAGGAATGATATATATGGGTGCCCTCTTGAGAAATTGACTGAGATATGCATATGGTAGGTCAATTTGTCGATAATGAGATGCAAGGTAGCAAATGAAGAAGACACTAAAGATAAAGGGGATGAGATGAGGTATAGTTAGTATGATGAGAAGACTTTTTCTTTTGTAAAGTGCACTATATGGAAAGTGGAGCTTTATTTTGATTTGGAAAATGGAAATCAATGCATCATGGCATAAAGGGCCATAGCATAAATGTAAACCTTTTGCGTAAACAAGCACGATGTAGATAGAAAATGACCTTGTCCTGTCTGAAGCATATATACATGCCCTAGACTCTCAAAGGTAAATTATAATAGAGAGAAAATTAAAGATGACCATGAACCATCCTGACCACTCTCATAGATTATATTATATCATTGAGTGGTATAAGAACATGATTGAAGAAAAAAAACAAAGCAATGTGATCAACTAGCTATTCTTGTCCATTATTACTTTCTTTTTAGTGTTTTAGGTCTACAAATAATGTTTGATAAGTTGATCATGTGATAGTTTATTTAGTTGATTTAGTTGATAGGTTCATAGTGACATGTTGGATTGATTGTCAGTTCATGTTTCTCAGATAGTGTGATTGTCGTGGAAGTTTAGTGCTTCAAATTTCAATTTGCAAAAGTGTAAGTGTTTATGCAAAAGGGGTGATTATCCATAGTAAATATTTACAAGGTTTATTACAAAATTTTGATGGGTTTTGTGTTTTTTAGGGTTTTTTGAGGATATTTGATGTTTTTGTGACTAATTTCTTCAAGATATTTTATGATTTTTAGTGTTTTTTTAGGACATTTTATGATTTTTAGTGATTTGTTTAGGACATTTTATGATTTTTACATTATTTTTTCAAGACATTTTACAATTTTTAGTGAATTTGTTCAAGACATTTTATGGTTTTTAGAATTTTTTAGGATCATATTTGAATTTTAAGGATTTTTTAAGGATCATGTTTGAATGTTTAGGATTTTTTTAGGATCGTAAAAGCATATACAAGTGTTGGCTCCAATCCATTATGTGATAAGTCCAATGGGTAAAAAGTGCTTAGGGATATGCCCCTAGTTCAAGTTCAAACTCATGCAATGTGTACGTAATATGCCCCTAGACAAGATACAAACTATGTACAAAGGCTAATGACAGAGTATGTATAGACTGGTGATGCATTAGGTAAGATAACAATGGATATTAACTAGTTCGTGAGCCATGGTCAAGGAGCCAAGGATGTCTTCCAATATGATGGATATGATCAGAGAATGACAAAAAGAGGGGGGAAAAAACTAGATGTAATCTCGATAGATGGAGGACCAACAATTGATTACGCATGGCACCTATTTGCTAGGTTTTAACCATTGTACTTGCTCAAAGTGCCTATTTTCCAGGTTTTCACTTTTGGATAGAATTTCTCTCTTGAGTTATATTTTCATGCCAAGACACCTGTTTCCCAGGTTTTCATCAAGGCATCCATTTTTTCATGACTTTTTTACACCTTTTTCTTTTTTTTTTTTTTCATGACTTTTTATCCATTTTTTGATATTTTTTCAGGACTTTTAGATGGAATCAAGAACATTGTTGACAAATGTTGAGAATAAATCTTTTTCAATGCTGCTATTTGATAATCTCTAGATCCATGATTGACCATAACTACGCAGGATTTGTTCTGAGTTTGTAGCTAAAATCAAACCACTAGAAAGGCCTCGAGATATACCATCATGTACCATATGTAAGATAGTGTCTATCTCTTGTGAATCAAGGCATCTGGGGATAATTGTGTCAAAAGATTCTTTGCATGGGATGTCACTGACGATGGTGGGCTCAAAGGCTTGATGGATAGAGGTTTTATTTTGGGTGTTGGATATGTTAGGTAGTTGGATTTGGTGATATACAACTGGATATAAGGAAGGATTGGGAGGATTGAGACCAACGACTTCCCACATGAATGTTGACCAGGAGAGCTACAAAAGACTTTGTAGCATGTGGAACACTAGAACACTAATATTCGTGGCATCATCTTTTTCATTTTGTATCCTTGGGAGCTACTTAGCTTTTGATTTTTCACAGTCTAATGGCGCCTTTCAATTTTCACAAAGAGACCTATGCTCATTATCTTTTTCTTTCCTTTCAGTTTTGTAACTGGAAGATGGAGTTGACTCCCAACAATATGCCAATGTGTTCACTTTAGAAGAAATTGATTCTATATGATTTTTTTCATAATGCATCCATATATTTCAAAGTCTTTTATGAGAGTGTCATCATTGTTGAATCGATGACAAATTGGTGGTCCACATTGGTCCCAATCCAATAGTTCAAGATAACTTGAGGGGATGTCATCATCAGTGCTAAATGGGCTTTGGTTAAAGGTATGGATATGGCCATTAGATTCTATTGTATCATTGGGGTTAAGCTCAAAAGCTAGAGGATTGTTGGTTTCAGGTGGGATATCCTCAAATGCCTTTTCATCATTCAAAACATCCATAGTCTTACACGTAGGTATTGTAGTTCTAGGAGGACCTATTCGTAATGGTCTAGATCCAAGCCCCAAACTAGGAGGTCATCCTTTTGTAGTGATAGGTTCAATTATACCTTGTTTCTAAGATCCAAGACCACCACATCCATCATAGCCTTGTTTTTGCATGATAGTAAACCTAAGTCCATACTTGCTAGGAGATATCAAAGTGGGTTTTTGTTCTACTTGTGCTTTCTTTGTACAAACAGAAGTATTCTCATTGGTAGAAGTGGTATTTTGTGTAATAATCTTAGAATGTTGTGCTTGCAATAGTTGTGATTTACCATAATATTGGGGAGAAAGTGGTGACTCCCTAATGTGGGATATTTAAGACATAAAGTACTCTCCACACCCATTATCTTCAATCTTCATCTTTTCCTTGGCCTTATTGAGGAGTATATCTACATCCACATATTCAAAGGTATCTGTGGGTTGTGCTTCATTATTTGTTGGGACTTGGTATGCAGTAGCATCTCTTAGATTAGCACAAAAATGGAAAGGGTCTAGATCACCAGGGATGGTAACCTCTGCATTTTTATAGGAAAATTTTAAACATTGATGATATGTAGAGGGCACCGCTTTCATAGCATGAAACCAAGGGCATCCTAGTATCATATTACAGCTCATTTCTATATCTAGGACATGGAATAATGTATCTTCAATAGCTAGACCACTTCTTATGGGTAATATGATGATGCCCTTGGAGAAGAATTCACCATCATCATAAGCTTTTATTGTGATTCTACAAGAGGGATCCACATCTTCCTTAGAATAACCCAAACCTTTGACAACCTTAAGACTACAAATGTTCAATCCTACTCCTCCATCTATTAAGACACGTCTAACTTTGGCATTATGGATGAAGACTTTAGGATCAAGGGGATCATTATGGTTGGGCTTTTCCATTAGAATATCTTAAGGGGAAAACCTAATATGCTATGAGGCAGATAGGTTCCCAACCATGGCCTAGAATTGGGCAACATCCATGTTATCTAGGACTATTAACTCTTTAAGGGCTTGATCCAAGATCTTTTGGTGTTGGGGAGATGCACACAATAGGTCCAAGATGGATCTTTTTTTAGGGGTCTTATCGAGCTGTTCAACAAGGCTATAATCAAATGAAGTAGGAGCATTAGGCCTACTAGGGGGTTCAGGTCTAGTAGAGGCAATAGGTCTATAAGGAGTGACAATGCAGTGAGGGTCTTTAGCTTTTAAAGTGAATGTGGATATGCGAGAATCTGAGTCATTGAAACAATTGATAGTGTAGTCATATCCAGTGTGCATGTAATTCACATTTCCTTATGAATTTGAGTTTGAATTGGAGCATTTCTCTTTGTTGTGATTTCCCAAAGGATCTTTGAAGATAGTGTGATCAGAGTTGGATGCTAGAAGTGATGGATCAACTGTGATTACACCATCATCAATGAGGTCTTGTATTGCATGCTTTAGTTGGAAACATGATGAGGTCTTATGTCCTTTGGTCCAATGGTAATCACATAATTTTTTGTCATCCCACCAATCTAATTTAGTTAATGGTTCATCATTGATCCTGTAGGAAGTTATTACTAACTATTGTAGTTTAGTCTCAAGTGGGATCCCCAATGGTGTGAATTTCTTGTCCTTGGTTCTAGGATGTGTTTGGGGTTTGTCCTACATGGAAGTCTTAGTCTTCTATTGTGGAGGTGGTGTTTGATTGGGAGTTTGTGTATTTTTAGGGTTTGTACCCTTCAAGATCAGTTGAGGTTGTGCTATGCTAATTGTAGATGCATCCACAATGCCATCATTAGTCACATCTTGTTTTTGGAGAAAAACTTTTCTTTGTCATTAGATGAATTGGTGTTTGTGTTTTCCTTGTTCATCTTGAGGATTCCCTTATGGATAAGAGCATCTTCAATGCTAGCCCCTTTTTTCATCACTTTAGAAATGGTGCTTGGACTTTTGATTTTGAGTTCATACATTAAGTCTGGGATTAAGTTTTCAATGCATAGGCTAACTTGTTGTTCTTCAGGAATGTCTAGTGAGCATTGATTGAATAAGCTTCTCTAGCAAAGTAAGAATGTGATGAATGGTTCTCCCATCTTTTGTTTTGTTGAACACAAATTGGAAAGCATTACCTCATTCCTAATGTTAAAGGAAAAGTTGGAGATAAAATTATTTGTGAGTTCTGACTAAGATTTGATAGTACCATGAAGTTTGGAGTACCATTCAAGTAAGGGCCCACCTAGAGAACAAGGGAAGAACCTCATGAGATAGGTGGGCTCATCATTGAGTTTGGTAAAAGAGGCACAAAATTCTCAAATGTGATCAATAGGGTTTCCTTTTCCTTAGTACTTTTCAAATGTTGGAGCCTCAAAATGTTTTGGGAATGGAGACATATACTGACTTTTATTGAATGGATTAGGATGTAAGTCCCTTTCTATATATAGAGCCTATTTCATCTAGACTCCTAATGTCTCAACTTGTTTGGAAAGTTGTTTGAATTGTTCCAAAAGCTCTTCATTAGGGTTTTGCATGACAAATTTCCCTTCAAGTCTTCTGTGCCTATGAGTTGTCCATTTGCTATGGTGAGATCTATGTCTACTTGGTTTTGAAATTTCTATGTTTGATGAGTCTGATGATGTGTCACTAGGTGGTGGAGGTATGTTAGTACCTCAAAGAAAAAAGGGTCCCTATTGTGACACATGCAGGGGTACTTTTTGTGGTATTTGATGTGGCACTTGTTGTGGTATCGACTATGATTGATGTACCATGAGTTGTTGTTGTGCCATTTGTTGTGGTTGTTGTTGAGATACCTCTATTATTTATATGTGAGACCATGTATGTGATTGTTGTTGTAGAGGTATCCATTGAGGTTGTTGTGTCACATGTTGTTGTTTTAACAAATGTTGCTTGTATGCAATTTGTTGCTCAAGGTGTCTTTGGTATTCCAACTATTGTTTGAGTTGCTCTTGTTGTTTAGCAAACATGGCTTGTTGTTGTTGGAAGTGTTGTTGATATATTTCATGTAAGTCAAGTGGGTTCATATTGGACTGCATATTAAGGATGTTGGATGTTTGCATAAGTTGAGGTTGTTGTTGTTGTGGTTGATGTTGTTGTTGATTAAGTGGATGTAGACTTGGTTGTGGGTTGGAAGTGTTAAATCCTTGTACCACTATAGGTTGATGTTATTGTGGGAGTTGACTAAGTCCTTGAGAATTGAACATCATGTTTGGATTGTTGTTTTGGTACCTTTGTGTGTTAGATGTTCCTCCTTGGGACATCATATTGACTTGACCATGAGATGTGTTCCTTTTGGGAATGGGTGTAATGTAAATAAGAATTTTTCTTTGTATGTCCATAGGGATTGTGGTAGTTGATGTTTCAAATGTTGTACTCATGAGAGGCTCCATAACATTTGATGTCATAACACTTGGTAGAGTTAGGAGCAAAGGTGTACTTTGTTGGTTTTCCTTGAAAGGAGGTATGTTTGGCATCCCTAGAGTACAAGTCCCTTTAGGTGTATCTTGTTGTTGCACCATGTAATTGAGATCAAGTCTTAATGTCCTTTTGGGATACTTGGGAAGAGTCTTGTTTCCCTTCATTGCTTGTGGTTCATCAAACAAAGGATTAATGTTGATGTGTTAAAATGTACTTTGGAGGATTTCAATGGTTGATTCTTGATGGGACCTTATAGGTCCCATTATTTTATTTGAAAACTCCAAAGGTTGTTTTCCCTTATCTAAGTCCAAATTGATCATAGGTCATATGTTTTCAATTTTTGTGTTGGTTTGATGTTTGGACTTAGGGCCCTCCATGTTTGGGTTGAATTTGACAATTTCTTGGGCTACCAAAAGATTGAAATTCTTGCGAATTTTTTGTCTTGACATGCCCAAGCAATTTCTTCATTAGTGATTCCATAGTCAGTATCAAAGTCATCACTTAGGTGTACAATACCTTGTTGTGTGTTTGACGCATTATAGTTGAAGGTACTTGCATTGGGTTTGTTGAATTTAAAGGAGTGCATTTGTTCATCCTTGGGTGTGGTTGGTACTCTTCTACCTTCAGGTGGTATTGACATAGATATAGGTTCAAAGTCAGGATTCCATTGAACCATCCCTTGTGTAGGGGAAATTTTTGAAGGAAACCTCATGGTAGGTGCATTGTTTAGGGTGTGTTGGATCATCTCTTGATTTTGGTGATCTTGTGGATACATGTTTAAGGGGTCCATAAGTAATGGTTGTGATGCCCTAATTTGGTCTTTGCCAAAGGTTTGTTGAGTTTTCTTGCTCTTCTTTTGTCTTAGATGAGGTTTTTTTTGTGTTGGTGCCTTAGAAAACAAGGGTTGGTAAAGTCCTTCAGGTCTCTGAGCTAATTGTGTCCTAGTGAGTGCTGGCATGATACCTAAGGGTGCAGATGAAATGGAGGAAAACCCAAATGGACTTTTTTCCTCCCAAGTGTGCACCTAAACTACCAACTACACTTAGATAGTACCAAGTGCACCCTTGGTACACTTGGGGCCCTGAAGGTAAGCAGTTGGTAAGTAGGAGGTATGCAATGGGTAAATAGAGGTGTTAGGGTGCCTAAAATGAAAAATGTGAATGATTTGAGTGTTTTAGAATGTTTTGCAAGGTTTAGGGATGCAATGCAAGGTGTGGAAGTGTAGATTAGGATTTTGGAACCTAGAATGAAGTCCCTAATTACCAAGTGCACTCTAAAACTACCAAGTGTGCTAAAAAACTACCAATTGTGCACCTGAAGTGTGCAGTTGGTAAAACAAGGGTGCAATTGGTAAAATAGGCCAAAACTTGATACTCAAGATGTGGGTATGCAAGATATGGGTATTTTTTGGATTTTTTAGGTGTTTAAGGACATTATGCAACCTAGGAAAAGGCCAAATGAAGTAGGGTTTTGATATGCAAGGTGCAAATGTCCTAGGGAAACTATGCAAATGCAAATGCAAAGTGAAGTTTTGGAGGTTGAATAAAGGAGATGAAAATGACCCTATAGTATGAAAAATGAAGGTTAGGGTTAGATTTTGGACTTGGTAATGATGCTAGGGGTTGATGCATGTAGGGTGCAATATACAAGAGATGGTGTTCTAGGGTAGATAATGATGCTTGGGATATGCAAAATGAGGATAATTGATCAAGAAGACAAGTGGGTTGATAGACTAGGTTATAGGGTTTGATAGTGAAAATGATGCCAGGGTTTTGAACAATGTAAGATGAGGAGGGATATGCCACTAAGGTAAGTCAAAATGATGTTTAGCAAGACTAGGAATATGACAATGCTAATGATAAGGGTATACACAAGGTTTTGAACTTAGGTGAAATCTTTAGAAAGTATTTTGTCTAGGAGTTTAACCTTGTGATAATGGACTTTGGATCTTGACCAAAAAAGTGATAAAAGACAAAAAAGATCAAATTGGTAAAAGATGACAAGGTCAAATCTATCAAGACATAGATAGAGTTTGACCAATTAAAAATGATAAGAAAAGATAAAAATACTATTCAAGATCCATCATCCATCAACACTAGGAGATACTCTAGGACTCCTACTTTTTTCCGATTTATGACTAAATTCAAAGGTTTTGGGGGTTCAAAATGTAATTTAGGGGACTTAAAATGGTGGTTATGCTAATTAGATATGAAATATGGACATGTCCTAAGATGAAAAATGAGGTTTTCATGCTAGATGTCATTTTGGATCAAATGCAGAATGAGGGTGTACAAAGGCTTCTAAATGCAATTTTAGGGTCCCAAAATGTATTATGTAGGCCAAAAATGGTTATATAAGTGCCCAACTACACCCTAAAAGCACCAAGTGAAGTCCAATAGTACCAAATATGCTACTGTGTAGTTGGGGCTAGTTTGGGTGCAGTTGGTAGTTTCATGGCATAGTTGGGAAGCTAGGTTGAATGTTTGCTGAATCTGAGTGGGGTGGTTCCCAAATTGTTCTACCAAAGAGCCAGGATGTTGGGGTTGATGTTGTGATGGATTAGGAGATGTATAATGAAGGTTAAAATGTAGGTAATGATGTCCTAAGTGAAGAAAATGAAGGATATGGAGTGCAGGATGCAGATCAGGGCCTACTAATGCAAGGGGACTTATCTAGGTACCTATGAACACCTTTGAAGCCTCAAAATACTATCTAGAAGCCCAAATTGGGTTTTCAGACTACCAAGTGCACTTAGATAGTACCAACTATGCCTATGATGTTGTCAGGGCTAGTTTGGGTGTAGTTGGTAGTTTTAGAATGTAATTGGGAAGATGGGCTGAAACTAAGGCAATTTTAGGTGCTAGGGTTTCCAGATTGATGTCACAGTGAACTAAATAGTAGAGGAAAATGTTGAGACCAGAATTGAGGTTCAAAATGATGTGTATGAAACCCAAAATTATTGCTAAAGTGTTCAAGATGAGGGTTGGGTATGCAAAGATGCATGATGGACAATGCAAAATGCAAGTTTTGGGGGTTGAAATGCAAAAACTAAGGATGCAA
Organism: Cupressus sempervirens; assembly: GCA_028749045.1. Taxonomy (NCBI): domain Eukaryota; kingdom Viridiplantae; phylum Streptophyta; class Pinopsida; order Cupressales; family Cupressaceae; genus Cupressus; species Cupressus sempervirens. The sequence continues at coordinate 447,156,197 of CM053787.1, forward strand.
ACTAAACCCTAATGAATGCAATGTGAAAGATGAGGGATACTAAGTGAGGACTAAAAGATGTAAGATGAAGTCTATATGATGCAATTATGAGGCCCAAACTAAGGTGAATGCAAGTGAGTTATATGAATGGATGATATCTAATGTTATGCCAAGCACACTTAGGATCACAAGTTGCCATGTTTTCCAAATCTTGAATGTATTGGACCAAAATTTGCAAAGTTTTGAAAAAAGTTGTAATGTTTTGAAAATGTGTAATGTTTTGACAAGGTTCAAGGTGTAAATTTGAGAGTTGGTTTTATCTTGATTAATGTTTTACACACACATAAGAGACATTAAGACAAGAATAGTTGTTGTTAAAAGTGAACAAGCACACTGCAACCTAGGCTTTAGGATTGTATCCACTGAATTCCTACTTGAACCAAAGTTCAGCTATGCTTATCTAGAGTATAAAACCTCAAGCCCACTTAAAGCCAAGAATCTATGACAAAGGAAGCTAAATATGGATGTGTGTAAGAGAATAAGAATATTGGATTATGACATATCTTATCCAAGTGTCAAAGGATAATCCACAAGGTGTCACACCCATGTGTCATGATGATGTCAATATTATATGGAATATTTGAATTAAAAATCCTTCATTCCACAAAAATAGAAATTAGTTAAAATGAAATTAATGGTGGAAATATGACTTAGAAAATTGAGAATTTCCATGGTTTGTAGATGATGAACCAATTAATTAATAAAATATCAATTAATTGAGAAGGTTAGTTAAGAAGAATAATTAGTAATGACATAGGATTAAATTATTGGTTATTTAATCCTATAGAGAAAATTAGTAGGTGACTGGCCAATTTGATTAAATAAGTGCAACAATATCCTTCGATGAAAATGTGATGATTGATACAGATTGAATAGGATGATGATAGGTAGACCAAATCCATGGTCAAATTGATTGATTGATTGAAATTTATAACATGCCAAGGACACATGACATGAATTAAAGATACATAACATTTAATTGACATTGTAAATGCTATAGGATCGAGATTGATTGATAAGGTTGATCGTAATAACATTGATAGACACTGTTAATGTTATTAAATGGTTAAAAATGCTATGATCTAACATTGAGAGCCTTGATAATGTCAAAGATTGGATGATGTGAATGATACTTTGACCTAGCACTAAGAGCCATGATAATACTAAGGTCTGAATGATAAGATTTGATAAATTGATAGGTTTCCAAGGTGCTAAAAGCCACAACAATGCCTAGGATTGAAAAGATGATGGTTTATTTGGGATATTTGATACATTTAGTGATGATTATGGTTGATTTATGGTGATTACATTTGACTTGGGGTTATTCTAAGTTGATTTGAAATGGTTTTCAGTTGATTTGAAATGATTTCAAAATGACATGCAATTGATGTGAAAGAGGATACAAATGATGAAATATGATCAATTTGGCCAAAAGATCAGAGCTAGTGGAATGAGAAAATGGGATGAATTAGTATGAAAGTGCAATGAAACTGTAGATGTGAACCATTTTTGAGCATCTACAGTTTCCATCCCAATCAACATCTATATAGGCTCTCAATTTAAATTTTTCATTCTTCTTGTAGTATAGACCATAGTCTTTTGTCTCATTTAGATATCTCATAATCCTTTTGACAACCATTAAGTGATTCTCCTTAGGATTTGTAGAAAACCTTGCAAAAATCCAATAACTAGAGAAATATCAAGTTTGTTATGAACTACATATTGCATTTTCCCAATCATAGACCTGCACAATGTTTGATTTACTTCAACAGATTCATCAGATTTAGATAATTTGTGACTTGTCACTATAGGAGTGATAATTGGTTTAAATCTTCGAGACAAAAAGTTTTCAATATTTCCTTTACATACGTGGACTGAGTGATGTAAATACCATATTTCATCTAATACACTTGCAAACCAACACAGAACTTAATCTCTCCAAACATATACATCTCAAATTATTTCATCATTTCATATGCAAATATCTTAAACAATTTATTTTGTCCTCCCAATATGATATCATCAACAAATATTTCAGCTAGTAAAATTCCTTTACCTCCTTTAGTCTTCAAGTATAGGTTGTTGTTGTCACCAGTCTTCTAAAAAATAATCTTCACAAGATAATTATGCAATCTTTTATACCATGCTCTGGGAGCTTTCTTTAAACCATATAAAGCTTTGTGCAATCTACATACCATTTTCTTATTGTTAGGATCAATCAATCCTTTAGGTTGTTCAATGTAAACATCTTCTTCTAGTATACCATTCATAAATGCTGATTTAACATCCATTTGATAAAATTTGAATCCTTTGTATATAGATTAGGAAAGAAGAGTTCTCACTCCTTCCAATCTTGCAATAAGAGTAAATGTCTCTCCATAGTCAATTCCCTCTTCTTGAGCATAACCTCTACAAAACAACCTTGTATTATTCCTTGTCACTTCACCATTCTAATCTAATTTATTTCTTTACACCCTTTTGGTTCCAATAACATTCTTGTCCTCTGGTCTAGGTACTAATGTCCAAGTTTTGTCTTCTCAATTTGCTGAATTTATTCATTCATAGCTTTAATCCAATCTTCATTTTCTAATGCATCCTTCATTGATTTAAGTTCATGTATGCTCAACAAGCATGTATAATTTCTCAATCTATTCCTTATCATCGGTCCATCTTCTCTTCCTCCAATGATTTGTTCAATAGGATGGTGTCTTCTAACACATTTTGATAGTCTTGGCTCTATTCAACTTTCTTCAACAATAGGTCTTTCAGGAATTTAAATATTAGGTTCACTATGTACCTCTCTGTTAGGTAACTCGACATTTTGGGACTAAAAGTTGCATGATTAATTTTGAGAACCATTGAAAAAATAAAGCCCTTAAATGCTTTTAAATGAGATTGTACCTAGTTGTCGGTCTAAGGCCTAAGAGATGTTTAATATTTCTAGCACCTTTCATTTAGTGCATCTATGTGTTCTATGAAGTTAAAATAACATTTTGAACCATTATGTGAAGTCCCAATTTGAGCTAGTGTCGAAATTTGCAATTCTGCCCAAGTGTCAAATAGCGATCAGAGGCCCAGTTTGCATCTGAATATCTTTTACCCAGGAATGTGCCATGACTAGCCACTTTGGGGATGTTTAGTATGCATAATAAAGAACCTATGTTTCAATTTTCAAGTCATTTTGAATCCGTTTGACTAGGTTTCGTTTTGTGCATTTACCTAGTTGTTCACAATTCTGGGAAGCCCTGTTAGACCAATCATATCTTTGACCCAGTTGACCCAAATGAAAAAATTATTTTTGCATTATGTTCCAGGGGTTATACACTTCATATGTTCCAATTTTGAGATCATGAAGAATCCATTTGATCAATTTTCTAACATGATTAAAAACCCAGTTTGCATTGTTTTGTTACAGCTAAGGTATCCAGATTGATTCACATCCCTGTTCGGCACGTTATAACTTTGATCCTGTGATTGGTAAGCCTAAGTGAATTGTACCATTGTGTTGTGTCCTAAAAATCCTTAAAGTATGCCAGTTCTTAAATCATGAAGAATCTTTCTACATACTTTCACATGTCCGTACATTTGCTAAAAATTACTTTTTGACACATTTCTCAGTTAAAATTTCCAAGTGCCTATTTTCAAAAATTCGCCAAATGTGCCCTGTGATTTGTCATGAGCCCAAAAGATGGAATTATATTCTCTCCATGGCAAAGAACTTATATCCTAGTTTTCAAAACCCTAAGTGATCAATAACCCTAATTTATAATGGCGAACCCGAGCCCAATTTATGTTTTTTAGCATTGTTTGCCTGCAGGTTAATTGAAGTATGGATGTTCAGCAATTAAAATCTTTTGATTCGAGATTCGTCATGGGATAAAAATTTGTAGTGTGATAAAGTATGTAGGATTGAACACTCATGCCGATTTTCATGGCCTGGTCACTTGATTGAGTTAGTTTTTACGGCCACTTGGCGGGCCTCCAGACACAAATTTCACACTAGTGCGGAAATGATTTAAAATGAAATTTTAAAGTGATTGTTTTACATCCAATTAATACAATGCTGCACTATAGTCATTCCCATTATCTTAGTTCACTAAATGTATGAGATTGGACTTTTTCTGAATGATAATAGAATCAAATAAATGTGAAGGGCTATTTGTTTTGACAATATAATGTTTTATCACAAGAAGAAAACAAAGAAAATGTGCAGATGCATTGAGCAAAATAGAGGGCTTTCATGCCATAACAAAAGCATCACCAAGAAAAGAATCATGCATCCACAGGCAAGGAAGAAGGGAGGCACCAGTTGAGAGTCTTATGTTTAAAGAAGGTAACCAGCAGGGAACTCCATGTGTTGAAGCAAATCACAGAGTTGTCCTTGTTTTTAGTGGAATGTAAAGATATGCAGGTAAAACAAAGCTCAAGGAAGCATGTTATTCATGTTTTTGCAGCAAGCAATGAATAAAAGACCATATGTGCATAAAAAAGGAAGCAAACACCCCCCATTTTTCAAGCCCATGGCTTCTCCAAAGGTTCATCCATGTTTTTGAAGGGGGCAGCTGCATTATAAATGCCCATGTGCATAAGAAATGACCATTACCATGAAAATTTTGTAGATTCATAGCAAAAAATGACCAGCAAGATGGAGCTCCACGTTTAGAATAAGCAACTCATGCCAAAGGAGCTGGATAGCTCTTCATTGTGTAGAAATCAGCATCTACAGGGGAGTTGAGGCAAATACAGCAGGTATTATCCCACATTGAGTGGGAAATGATTTTCTTATGTATTTAAATACAAAGGCTTACACATGTTAGAATGTCTAAATGACACGAGGATTTTGTGAAAGCCACCTCGTGTGCATGGACTTGTGGTCGGCTAGCTGGCAGGATGCCTATGTTAAATTTTGACGCAAAATCCAAAAATGTTGCCAGAAAATTCTAGTTCACTGGAAAATTCAAATTCGGCCGAAAAAGTCAAAAATCCAGCAAGTCACTATGGCACTTGCCAAAAAATCTCAAAAAATTTGGCTAGCGACTTAGCGAGTCGCTGGAAAAATTCAAAAATTCGGCGAAAGATGGATGAGTTCAGATGAAAGGGAATTGCGACACGTGGATAATCCGAGGGTGGTTGTTAACTCACTATGAGAGAGATGCTCACGCGATAGTATAGCAAGTTAACAAGAAAATGACACATGGCAATGGGTCCCATGTTTGATGACATGGTGTTGTGATGGTCAGAGCAAGTCAGAGGTTGACAAGTGGCATTGTCTGATTATTTGGAGGGTAAAAGGAAATTTTTAATTCAAAAATATTCCCATGTGTGCATGTTGAATCAATCAAACTTGAAAAATTTGTTTTTAGTTCTTAAATATTCTATAGTTCAAACTATAGATTATTTTTAATTTTTCAATTTTGGCATTTTAATGTGCAAACCTATGAACAGAGCTTGAAACTTCAAACGGCCATATTTGGGGCAAATTTTAACCAAATTGGGCACTCCAATATACCTTTGGAACTAGGAAAACATGAACTTTCCAAATCTGGAGTTTTTTTTCGCACAGGTGCTTCTTGGTTCAAGTTATAGGAAAATTTGTGAAATCAGAGACATTGGTGACAGAACAGGCTGAGTTCTTGAGTGAAGATTAAGATTGGTTAGAGGATGGTTTTAAAGGTTTGTTGCAATTTGAAAGTGAAGAAAATCAACTTGAGGTTGTTTTCTTATCTTCTCAAAGCATTTTCAATGGATTTGTTACTTTTACCTTGAATTCACTTTTACATTAGGATCAGTTACATGCTTTTCATCATCAAATTTTTGAGATATTTCTGCCTGGTAGAGGCCAAATGATGAGGATTAGATATGATATGCAATTGTAGAAAGAAGGGGGAGATAGGTTTTTTCATCTTCTTGAAGGGGAATTCTGAAGGGACACTTGTCAACTGCAAATTCAATCCGAGAATTGCCCTCTTCATACATATTCTTTCTTCTTTTCTAAAACAGGTTGTTGGTTGGTTTTCTAATTTCCAGTTCTTGGAGCTCTGCTTAGGCTGTGAAAGCCACACACCCAGCATTTCTCTTTTGTATTGAGTAGCATTTATGTTTTATGTAGATAGTTCTTGCCCATTAGATGATTTCATGAGTCATTTCTGTATATCTTTCATGTATTTGGTTTCAAAGAAAACGAATAAAGCACAGAAAATGTTTAAGTTCAGTCTGAATCTTGTCTCCTAATTATGGATCTGTTATTTCTTCTAATTCGTGATCAAAGAGCATGAATTAGGTTGCATTTCATTTTGGAATGTATGTGGTTAAAATGTCTTGCAAATGGAATAAAGAACCATGTAATTTCTTGATGTTTGTCACAGGGTTTGCAGATTTCGTTATAAGATGTTCTGAGTATGAGAGTCATTCTGTAGCAGATGTCTATTCACAAGGTGAAAGATAGATCAGGGATCTTGATGTAGAGATACGTTTGAGGTTTCCAAGAGATGTATGGTTATGATTCATTTAATTGCCCAATAGATAAGGCACTGATTAGAGATAGGATCATTAAGTTCTATTGCTCATACTTGGGTCTTGCTATCATCAACATATTAAATCATTTTCCCCTTTTATGTTGAAAGTTATTCAATGTTAACCCGCAGTTAGCTTGCCAGTTTCATGAAGTATGTTCTTAGCTATTTCATGCTTGTGATTCCTGGTTAAGTATAGAAGATTTAGGGGTTTTTATCTACTTTACATTAGATTCAGTGTATGCTTTGACAACTGGTACCATATAAAGAATCTATAAGTATACCTGCCTAGGTTTTGTAGAGCCTGAAGTGCAGAAGGAGTATAGCCTTATAGTTGGCCTAGGTTCTTGGTGAAGTGTGTCCATTATTGGAGATAGCTACCCATAGATGCAATCTTGCCTTGCATACTTGGTTGTTCAAAAACTGTTAAATCAGGAGCCAACATGAAATTCCTTTAAGGTAATTTGATCTTAACATTAGATTGTAACTTGGCTTTTGAATGCAACTTGACATCCATTGGATGTGACTTAATAATCACTGATTCTTGTTGATTAACAACTTGATTTTTAGAATCATCAGTAGTCATGCCTTCATAGTAGTACACAAAAGTTTTGTAAGCTTCAAGTTGCTCCTTTTTTTCTTCTTCATGTATTTCTATATTTTCATCAACTTTTACATTGGCACTTTCCACAACTTTGTTAGTGTTAGTATTTTAACACTTCTAAGTTTTACTTCTTGTGGAATATACCTTCTTCACTTTTAGTATCAAGTTTACCTTTTATATTTTCTTTTAGAATATAACACTTTCTTCCAAATACCTTAAAATTTTTGACATTGGGTGAGTATCCATACCATAATTCAAAAGGTGTGATACTTGTACCTTTCTTCACTTATACTTAGTTTAAGGTATAGTTAGCTATATTTATAGATTCTCTTTAGTATTTCAAAGAAAAATTCTTCTCCATCATTAGTGTCCTAGAAAAATCCATCACAGATCTATTCCTCCTTTGAGCTATCCCATTTTGTGGAGGGGTCCTAGGTGAAAAAGTTTGTCTCTTGATTCCGCTATCATTGCAAAAAAATTAAAATTCATTTGATGTAAACTCTCCACCTCTATCAGATCTCAGACACTTTAAACTTTTACAAGTTTCCTTATTAACCTTTTCCAAGTACTACTTAAATATTTGAAAAGGATAAGATTTCTCTCTCAAAAAACATCACTGTCATCATTCTAGAATAATCATCAACAAATAAAATTAAATACTTGCCACCTTTGTAGCTTTTCACATTAACTAGTTCACATAGATCAATATGAACTAATTCCAAAATTGCATTTGGAGTATGAGTCTTACTCTTAAAACTAGACTTTTCCATCTTTCCTAATTGACATTGTTTGCAAATCACATTATCTGGTTTCTTTAGTTTTGGAAAATCTTTGACTCTCTTCATCTTACTGATACTAACCAAGTTGTCAAAATTTACATGCCATAATATTTTGTGCCATAGCCACACATCATCAAATTGTACAACAAGACTAGTAGCTTCACTCATGTTAAGATAAAATAGATTACATCTAGTATGATCGCCACTACCAATGAGTTCACCTTCATCATCATAAATCTTAGCTTTCCTATTTCTAAATTCAACTTTACAACCTAAACTATTCAATTATGATACACTCAACAAATTATAGTTAATTCCTTCCACATAGTAAGCATTGTCACACATGATCTTGTATATCAATTCTATTGATCTTTTACCTTTTATTAGACAAGGTGCATCATTAACAAATATAACACTATTTCCATTATAATTCACAAGGGATTTGAACTTACTTTTTGCCTCCAGTCATGTGTTTAGAACAACCACTGTCAATGATCCATCTGTCACTCTTGTTCACATAAGACATTAATGCAATTGTCTCATCTTCATCAGAATCATCTTTCATAGAAACATACACAACTTCATTATCATGATCATCTAATTTTTCATTAAATTCTTCTTCAATAATGTAGCAAAGCCTTCTTTCCTTTATATTTATTAACTTTTCTACTCTCATCTCCTTTACCTCTATATTTGTCTCCACTTTTGTAGTTTGACTTCTTAGGACACCTTGTTGCAACATGACCAACTTCATTACAATTGAAACATATGATGGGTAACTTACCTTTATATTTCCCTTTTCCTATGTGAAATATCCTAGCCAAAAATGCTTTAAGATCTTCTACATCATCTTCATCTGTATCAATATCACTAGTGACATGTTTGACCTTTTTCTTACTCTTTTCCATAGGCTCTTTAAATAAAATTTTTACTTTGAAAGCAAATTCAACATTCTCAATCTTAAAATTATCAAAATTTGAAAGCTAAAAAATAGTGAGTCTATCAACCAATCCTTAAAGGGTCAGATTATTGCTAGGAGTACATCTCAATTCTTGTATAGAAGAGACTCTAATAGAATAGTAGGCAACAAGGTTCTCAATGCTTTTTTGATCACATTCTCATCTTCAATCTTCCTAGTTGATCCTCTAATGACATTAAGAACTTCTTTGACTCTTGCACAATACTGCACTATATTCTCACCTTCTTACATTTGCATATCATCGAACTCCCCTCTTAGACTTTCAAATTTGGCTCTCAACACATTCTTATCTCCTCCATAGATATTCTTTAGGGCATCCCACATCTATTTGGGAGTAGTACAATATTTGATGTCATCAAAATCTATATAGCTTAGGGAAGATTCAATCTCCAACATCACCTAATTGTGTTCTTTCTTATCTTTTAGTTGTTGTGCAGTCATATCTCCAGTCACTCCAACAAACTTTGTGGTTATAACTGACATTGTGAAATCTCCAAGTCTTGCTAGATTTAGCTTCATCAAAATTTTCCATGCTGGAAAGTTTTCCTTGTTTAACTTGGGTACCTTCTTTCTGTACATCTTGATCTTTAGCTCCTAGCACCTTCAAACTATTTCCTCAGAAGCACCAATGACTCTGATACCAATTGGTGGTATATTTAGAATAACTAAGAGGGGGGCGAATCAATTATCTAAGATCCAAAAGTACAATTAATTTTTTTCAGTACTCACAAAACATATAAGTGCATACATTGATTAGATCATCCAATAACCCCATAACTTAGTAGATTGCTATCCTAGGTCAAAATAACTTTGCAAAAATATAAACATGAAACATAGAAAAATCATTCACACAATTTAGCACAAGGATTTAACATGGAAACCCAATTTGAGAAAAACCACCAGTAACATGCTATCAATTTTCACTCTTCTAAAGTGAGCCCTGTGAGGAGCCTATTACAGGTTACAATACACATTGTTAAATGTGAGCTAGTTAAAGGATTTCAATCACTATATTAGGAGTGAGCCTTGTGAGAGGACTTTAGAACATTCCATTAGAATGTCACTTGGTTAAAGGATTTGCAAATGACTATTAGGTTAAACTTAATCCAAAGGATTTATCTAGACTGATACAATTTTTAGAAAGTAGCAGTAGGACTTGACCTGATAACAAAACACAACTCACTTGTGGATTATAGATCTTTAGTTTAGTCCTCCATTTTGCTTGGCATTCATACCCTTTCTCTTTGATTGCTTGTTCTCCCTTCAAGCCTTCAACTCCTTAAGTCTTCTTGATTAGTATGCCAATTGTAGATTCATTCCTTCAGCCACCATATGAAGCAACACCTCCAAACTCTTCTTTTTTGCTCACACCCTCATTTTCTTCTGGCCTTGTATCTCCTTATATAGAGATTTTGATCCTTTTTTGCTTAACCACTATCGTCCATTTTAGGGTTAGGTTAGATCCATTGAATCTCCCCTCTTTCCATTTAAGTCCCTTTAGAAACTTCTCTTATAATCCTCTTTAGATTGCCTCAAAAAGGTTTATCTTAAATTCGGCGCCACCAACTCATCATACTTATCTTCAACATGCTTCACAAAATTCAAGAAATCAAGTTTGTTAGGTCAGATTCATCAAATATTTGATTAAACTCTTTTTGTTCTCACTCGACATCTACACTATTCACTCAACAATAATAGTCTTCTAATGCTCGAACAAAACTAGGTTTCTTGGCATGAATTGAGTCTTCCTTGCTTGTTCATTATTGTTATTCCACTAATGCTTGATACTTGCTAAATTCTCTGATACTCATCACCTACTAATATTTCTTTGCTTGCTCACACTAACTTTTTGCTCAACCTGAACTAATTTTTCTTAGCTTACACTATTTGCTTGATCGGGCTTGGCAGACACATTTTATGAAAAGACTTTTTCTTGTCTTAGTATAAGTAACCTTTCACTTTAGCCTTAAGTAGATCAACAATACATCATATCATCAATGTCTTACTTGGTCTTAGTGCTCTTTTTATATACCATATAACTCAACCTTTCTCTAGGTACTCTTGTTATCCTTTCTTTTCAAATCCTCTTCATCAATAAATCAAATGATAACATTCAGACCAAAAATTAATTGTCTTACCAACAAGTAGTAGGTTTGACATCAGTGACAAAACAATGATTGTTCAATGATAGATTCCACACTTCAAACAATCTTCTGTTCAATAGTAATCAACCAAATAATCAAATATTCAACCATTTAAACCTTTATATCATAAATAAATTAATAAAAGAACATAAAATCATTCAACACATGAAAACATCCACAAAAACTGACATAAAGATTTTTGTATCACAGAAACCCAACTTGGATCAAAACCACAATGGGAATTAGTATCCATAAATTGTGCATTCTTCTGAAATACACCCTGTAGGGAGCTTAATCTTGTTAGGAGTTACATAAACTTTGTTAGGTGCTACCCTATTAGGGAATTTACCTCTAGCCTTGTTAGGAGTTTTACCCTATTAGCCTTGTTAAAGGAATTTGAAAATTAATTATAGTGCCACCCTATTAAAGGATTTACAAAAAAGGACATGTTAGGATTCACCTGATTAAGGGATTTTGACTCTTGTAACTATTAGGGAACAATAAAAAGACTAATCTGCATAACCACACCATCTCTACTTGATCAAATCCACTAAATCTCAAAATAAATTCACAATACACCTATCTTCTTCCTGGATAGTTGTACCTTACACTTCCCCACTACACTTTCTCAACCATAATCAATAACATAAAACTATTTACCTTTACTAGTTGGTATATATTGGACTTTTATGTCCACTACCTTAATCAAGAAGTAGGATTTTAAATCAATATGTATATAAAATATCTCACTTAGTTCTAGTTTACATAAGGAAACATCTTAAGCCACAAAACATGTTGACATGATCGCATCAACTAATTCATAAAATTCTATACCAAAGGTCAAATATGTTTTGACCAACCACTTGCTTCCTCTAGTATTTTCTCCAAAAATTTTCATAGAATAATGTAATGTTAGATCATCACCTCCAATTTTACTTCCAAGTCACTAGGTCATGACTAACTCATCTATTTATAGTGCAAACTTAATACTAGTTATTAATCATCAATCCATTGATTGCTACTCAAGAACACATTTCTCTTTAACATGTTCATTAAACTTGTCACTGCTTCACCAATCACCTTTCCATCCTAGAACTTCTCACCTATCATGCTAATGATTTTCTTTCATAACCATATTGTCTTTACTATCTTCTTCACATCATTCTCAAATTTCTCCTAGTCATACATTTGACAAACCAATCAAATCATCTATTTCTTTTCCCTAAATATTCTAGTAGTAACATTGTTCATTTATCTATCATCCTTATCCTCACTTCAGAAAAAATGATCACCATAAGGAATTTAAGAGATATCCCCAATTCTCTCTTAATTATCACACCCACCAAAACTTATTGTAACACTTTTCTCATCGTGATTATGCTTAACAACATACTAGGAACACTAGGTCAATAGTTGACATCAATGACAACACAATAACTTATCATTATGCAATAAAATATGTGTCATGATGCTACTAACACCACTAGTCATTACAACATTAGTTATGTTCATCACACCATCAGTTATGCCACCAATATTCCCCTTTGGCATTCATAGAAATAACTACCATATATATGTTATCACTTTGCGCACAAACCTATTCAACATCAATACACTAAGAAACAAAATGTTTCTACTTATTACTCTCAAAAATTCTGTAGATGACTCCCATTAAAGTGGACTTCTATCCTTGACATATATTCTCCTCCTTTTTTAGCACACTCTTCTCCTTGATTGGATATATCAAAACATTTTCTCCCCCTTTGAAAATAATGACAAATGTTCCAATATACACTTGTTTGATTGTTCTTTAAATCCTATCTTATTAGCACTTACTACATCTATTCTCCCTAAGGATTAGCCTCTAAACATCAGTTCAAAGCATAAAAATATTTAATGAATACATTTGAATTGATGCAACTACATCTTCTTCTAATTCAACTCATGTAGGTGAATGACCCCTAACCTACCTCTTAAATACTCAAATGTATACTTGGAGATGATTTAGTGAAAATGTTTTCTACCTATTCCTTAAATTGGAACATATTCCAACCTTAGTTCCTTTTCCTAATCGAGCGTTCTCTAAGAAAATGATACTTGATGGTTGTATGCTTGGTCTTAGAGTGCATCACCAAGTTCTTTGAGATGTTAATGACACTTGCTTTATCATAATAGATAACCATTGGTTTAGTCACATTCTCATGAATTCCTTCCAAAATCTTGATCTATATCACCCATGTGTAATTAATTGCAACAATGACATACTCAATGTTTTTGAAATTAAATCTACCAAAAACAAGGGGGTCAGCCCTTACAACCAAAATACTAGTAACCAACACATCATGAGCAGGAACCACCAGAGAACACTACTTAAATGAAAGAAAACTAAGAAGTTATTTAACCAAAATATTTCTACCAAAACTTCTAACTAGCATACTACTATGAATAGAAAGAACTAAACTATAGTAGAAGTCCATAGAGTTAACTATCCTACTAAAGTTCACAAAAAAATTGTTGGCATAGTTAGGCCAACCAAAGTTTGAGTAACAGTTGGATACCAAAAAACCAAGTAACAACATAATAACATAAAACAACTAGGATCTAATGATCCTTTAAAAATATAGACTTATTTCTAAATTTTTTCCTTTCCCTTCCTAGCCAAAAGAACCTAGGCCCAATCATCAACAAGAAACTTAAAGAGAAGCTTATGATCCTCCATGTCCATCCCTGTTTCTTCTTTCTCTTGTGCTAGCAATTGGAGGGTGGTGGCAGCAACATGAGTGACCTTTAGGATGAATTTAGAGAAGGTAGAGAATCCTTCCTCCAAAACATTAACCCTTTGATTCAACTAGGCAATCACCTCTATTTGCTTCTCAACCTTCTCTTTATTTTCAGTTCCCACCTTTTTTGCTTCCTCTTTAGGTTTTTCCACCTGGTTATCATCCTACAAGACCTTTGGGTTAGTATAAACCTTGGCCTTTTCCTTGACAGAGCAGGAAATGGTAATGGGGGAGGTATCAACTTTGTTACTATCTTCACAAAAGGTAATGGGTTGTAGGGTGAAGCTGGCAGAAACATGGGTAGTTTCCATAGTGATGACACTTCTAGCCGACACTTGAGTGTTCCCTATAGACATCTAGACATTATCAAAAAAATTGTTGGCAAAATTCACACTCTTTTCTACCTCCTCTTTCCCTTTTTCTCTATTGGAGTTAGAGTTATTCTCCTCCTCCCTCTCCATTTCATTATTCTTAGAGCTCTCCTCCTCCACCTCCTCAACCCTAAATCTATTAGATTTTTGCTTATGCCTTACTTGGGATTTGGCAAGTCTACTTGACCTTCTCCTACCCTTTCCACATCACTCCTCCTCTGAGCCCTCCTCTTCCGCCTCCACTAGTTTTTCTACTTTAATATTTTTACTAGCCTTATGTTTGATAACCACTTTAGCTTTCTTCTTTTTCTTATTTTCATGACTAGGGGAAGGCCATGGGGTATGAATTCTGGTACTAGTGTTGGTACTTAGGGGGGAACTTTGGTAGTGGCCCTGGTTGTCAACCACTACCACCCTAGGAGGGCAAAGGGCAAGATGGAATTGGTATAGGTAAAAAATTAGGCCTTGGTGAATAATGGTAAAGCTATGCTTGTTCCTCTTTTCCCTAACATCACTAACCATATCCTCTAGAGAATGTAGTAGAAAAAATGGGATAGAAATAAAATCCCTATTTCTAAAATGATTCAAGATGGGAAAGTGATAATAGTAGTAAAATCCAAACCTGCCCTCTAGCATAATGTATTTCATGAGCACTAGGTAGACATCGTCCCATGGAGTTGGTAGCCCATCCCTCTTAAATCCTCCTTTGTAGTGCACCAACTCTTCGCCCTCCATGAAAAAATTGCTCATACTAGATTCATCTGTCATTTTAGTGACCTTTCTCCATTTTCTTCCTTTCATAGACAACCCAGTGGCCATGGCAATTGCTTCCTCATTTACTTGGAAAGTAATGCCATTTATGGTTACCTTGTGGTCATTCCACCCATTGAAAAATTAGAGGGCACAATTCTCGTCATACCTCACCATCACTTGCATGTAAGGTAGAAATCCCCCTTCCTTTAACAGGAACCAGGTTGCCATCCCATCTTTGAAATTCTCATTTTTTGTGGGCTCCAGCCTATTCAAATCTCCACCTATTTCTTCCCCGCTTTCTTCTAAGTCCCCCACCTCATTGATGCACATCTGAACCTCCTTTTCTCCAATATCACTACTAATATTTTTTGCTCTGTACCTCTCTACAAAGAGCGAAATAGTTATACAAGCCCTTTTTTGAGACACTTCAAAATCCCATGCAAATTCATTATGAGAATCAAGCATGTTTAACATCATAATTTTTACACCCCTAAAATCTCTAACACTCTGAATAATGATATTATTTATACTCTCAAAGAGGAAGTAATTTGAATTCTGTAGTAAGCTACCATAATGGCAAAATGACACTCTCCTTAATTTGCATCCATCCATTTTACCATTGGTATGGCCTTCTCTTCTCCTTATTTCCCTAAAACTTTTATTAAATTTAGCAAATTTCAACTTTCTAAGGAAGAAATTGCCAAAATTGGTCCCGACCTTCAATTTTGTAGTCATAATTAATTAATACTCCCCCCTCTTTCCTTGTGAATCAAGAACATAATGTCCTCATTTAGATTTTCCATATTTCTCTAGCACATGATTGTTGTTAATTCAAAACCCATGGCCACCACTGCATCTTCCACCTTATTTTCTTCTCTATAGATGTGTTGTAGGTGGACCTTTTCCATCCCTTCTAGAATGTTCCTAATGTCCATGATGATAGTTTGAATATTCCATCCCAATTGGGACACTCCATTTACCAAATCAATAATTAATTTGGAGTCCCCTTCTATAGTTATTTCCTTAACTTGCATTTCAGTAATTAGCTGAAGACCCCAAAGTAGAGCCATAGCTTTCGCCAAATTATTACTTCCACCCCCCACCCTCCTAGAGTAGATTAATAACGCTTCACCATTCCCATTTCTCAATACTCCACCCACCGCTCCTATACTCTCTCTAGTAGCCTCATCAAAATTTAGTTTGAATTGAGTTAGGGTTGGTGGTTTCCATCTCATTTGCTGTCTCTTTAACACTTTTGAGTTATCAAAAATATAAAAGTCCTCTTGAACACTCATTTTTCAGCAATCTGACCTTCTAGCCTACCTAGTTCTTCCTTTGGTAACTTACACTTGGCTACCGTTAGATTTTCCTTCAGCAATTTCTCCATGATTCCCATAGCCACCTCTCCAGGTTTTTCCAACTCCCTAAATATTCTATTGTTTCTCTCTTTCCATATATGCCAGCAAATATATGGTGGAACAATTCTCCACAGAAAAACCAATTTTGGGTGGTAGAAGGGATAGCTCCAATTCTCCACAAATTGACAGAGCTTGTCCTTCAGAACCCAATTCAAAAAAAATTTATCCCACACCATAGCCAAAATCTTCAAGGTATACTGACATTCAAAGAATAGGTGAGAGATACTCTCCTCCTTTTCTTTACAGAGACAACATCAATTTGTGATAGAAAACCCCCTTCTTTTCAGATTGTCAAGAGTTAAAATTAATTTGTCCACCAGAAAAAATTAATTTTAGGGAGAATATTACTAAACCAAAATTTACCCTATGATGGTGGACACAAGTCCTTACTAAAGAGATAATTATAAGCTGATTTGACTATAAATTGACCACTAGAAGTTAAGTCCCAAACTTTAGTATCCTCCTGGATCATAATTGGGAGTCTTTGTGCACCTAATATCATTTCCAATTCCTTAATAAACTGAATATCATCTTGGGAGTAAGTATCTTTACATAGTTTCTTCCACTTCCTCCCTTGATCAAAATAGCCCTCCACCTTCCTTCCCATGTATTCTTTTAGTAATTCCATTAGTCTTTTAAATTTTTTGTAAACTAGCAATTTCCCCCCCATCCAATTATCCTCCCAGAATCTGATACTACATCCATTCCCCACAATCCACCTTGTCCCTTCCCTTAGTAAGCTTCTACTCCTGATAATATCCATCTAGATTTTGGAGCCTCCAAGAAGATTATTATTGAAGAGATTCCAAGTAAAAGGAGAATTTGACAAATATTTAGCTTTCATTATATTACCCCATTCCATATTATCTTCTCCTAGTCTCCAGCCTATCTTCGTAAGGAGTTCTTTACTCAGATCCTAAAATTTTCTAACTCCCAACCCCCCTTCTCCTTTGGCTAACAAACCTCATCCCAATTAACAAGACTCAATTTATTCTTCTCCTACATCCCTGACTAGAGGAAATTCCTCTATATTCTCTCAATCTTGTCTACCATATTTTGGTTAATTTTAAAAAGGGACAAGAAGTAAATTGGAATGCCCTGTAGAGCCACTAAGAGAAATGTCAATTTACTAGCATTGCTTAAAATTTTCCCTTTCCATCCTACTAGCTTCTTTTGAATTCTTTCCACTATAGTATTCTAGAAGTCATTAGTCACCTCCTTAGTGGTTAATGGTAGGCCAAGATAAGTATATGAGAGGTTGGCAGATTGGCAACCTAAAATGTTTCTTGTCTTCCTTTGTAATGAGGCATTAGTATTAAAAAAAAAGATCTTACTTTTATAGTAATTAACTTGCTGCCCTGAACTTTCTTCATAATTACAAAAGATAGTCTTCCAGTTTTTAGCTTCCATAACTAAAGATTCTCCAAAGAGGAAAGTATCATTAAAAAATTTCTCTAGCACTTCAGTGTCAGTTGTAGTAGTAGGCTTAATCCCTTTAACACATCATGTATTAACCAGTTTGGTGAAAGACCTCCCCAAAACCTCAGTAACCATAATAAAAGGTAGGGTGATAGTGGGTCACCTTGTCTTAGTCCTTTCTCTACTCTAACATTTCCCTAGGGGGAGCCATTTAAAAGAATATAAAATTGAACCGATCCTACCATCATCTTAATTAGGTTTATAACTTTTTCATTGAACCCCACTCTTTTGAGCACATCATAGAGGAAGTCTCACTTCACCTTATCATAGGCGTTAGAGATATCTAACTTGAAGGCCATTCTAGGTCTTTTATTTTTTTTCCATAGAATGAATGATCTCATGTGTGGTTATCGCTGCATCTAGGATTTGTCTTCCTGAAACGAATCCCTTCTGAGGAGTACCAATTTTTTTTCTAGAAATGGTTTTATCCTATTCACCAAAACTTTGAAAAAGATCTTATATACTATATTGCATAGACTTATTGGCCTAAAATCCATCAATCTTATAGGTGTTAGAGTTTTGGGGACTAAAGCAAAAAAAGTCTTATTAATCCTTTTTAGCATCTTCCCAATTTTAAAGAAATCTCTAGTAGCCCAGACCAGTTCAATTTTAACAATCTCCTAGAAGTGTTGGAAGAAAGATAGAGGGAAACTATCTAGACCTAGGGCCTTATAAGATTTCATAGCAAACACATCAAATTTCACTTCCTCCTTTGTGATGTTTCCTAGAATGTGGTTGTTTTCCACTGTGCCCAACACCTGTGGAATCGTATTAATCAAACTTCTTCTAATAACCTGATTTCCTCCATTATTATCCTTGATGTAAGCCTTGCTAAAATATTCCACCACATGTTTTCCCATCGCCTCTTGGTCCTTATGTACCCTACCTCATTCCCCTTCCAATCTACTGATTGTGTTTCTTCTTTTGTGATTGGAGGCTGGCCTGTGAAAGAAAGTAGTGTTTTTGTCCCCCTTAGTTAACCATTGGACTCTTGATCTTTGTTTCCAAAAAATTTCCTCCCTTAACATAATATCCTTCCATTTTTTCCTATATTCCTCTTCTTCCTCAGTTGCACTTTAAAGGTTATTTCCTTCAACAATTTCCCCTTGCAGCTTTTATAGTTTTTCTTCCACTTCTCCTTTGATTTTGAACAAGTCTCCAAAGGAACTCTTAGCCTAATCCTTGACATTTCTCCTTATCTTATCAAGCTTTTGAATCAATCTATACATAACAGTGCCATCTAACCTTATATTCCACCATTCCTAAATTATATCTTTAAATTTTGGGTGAGATTACCCTATTATTTTATACCTAAAAGGTTTCAGTCCACCCTTTAAACCATCCTCCCACTGAAAGATTAAAGGGGAATGATTTGAAGCAATTCTAGTGAGGTTCTCTAGTAGGGAATTGCTCAATCTATTCCAGTTCCCTGTCACCATCAGCTTATCCAATCTCACATGGGTAAGATCATTCCCTTTCTATTATTGGTCCAAGTAAATGGGTTTCCTCTCAAATCCACATCAATAAAAACCATTCTACTTATAAAGTCATTAAGATCTTGCAAGCTTTTAGGGTAGTCCTTATTTCTCCCCTAGTTTCTCTGAATGATAAAGGGGGGTATTAAATCTTGCATACACATTAAATGTTTATCTTTCATATTTTCTAGGATCCTTACCAAATTTTCATATGTTTCCTTTCTCCATACCTTACTATTAGAAGCATATATATTTATAAGCCCCAAATGTTGAATAATAGTTTGGAATTCTATAATTATGAAAGTTCTATCCTTCCAAACTTCAACCCTCATCATAGAGCATAGGCTCCACATAGTAGCAATGCCCCTAGAGGCTCCTTCAACATCCATATGCATGTAAACAACACTTGGCCAAACATGACTAGCAATTTTATCAAAATTAGCATTAGACATTTTAGTTTCTTGTATTAACACACAATCTACCTTTTCCTAAAATATGCATTGTTTTAGAGCATACTGCTTCTAGGGAATATTTAACCCCCTTAGATTACAAGAGAGGAATTTCATTTCTTACCTCTATTTATAGTCTCTAGTGTAAGTTTCTTACCACTGGCCACATCCCTTACTGCTTGTTTGGTCCTGGTTGCTTTGCTAGTCGGCCTTCCAGCTGTCCCACATGCCCCTACATCTGGTTCTCCCCCCCCCTTCTCTTCCTTTTTTGAACCTCCCATTCTCCATTATCCCCCTCCTATGGTGAAGTGGGGCTTAGTTATTTTTCAAACTTCTCAATGCTTTCCATCACTTTAGTAGCAATCTCCACTAGAGAGGCTTTTATCATCCTTATGGGGGGTACATACCCTCTCCTGGGCAGCACCATATATGGTCATTAGTTCTTGGAGTCCCTCTCTATCCTGTTTAATGTAGAGTGAGGAAGAGGGTGGTTAACCACTATTTCACCTTCCCCCATCATTTCTCCTTCCTTAAGTTGTCCCATTGGTGAACTCACTAGTTCCTCTAGCTCACGTCTAAAGGGATATTCACCCATTTTCTCACTATATGCTAAAGTTTCCCCTTCCCTAGGATCAATCTCTCCCCTTGGTCCTTTAACTAGGGAAGTTTGCACCAGGCTATCCTCCAATTTTTTAACATCAATAGTCTCCTCCATCAAGCTTGGGGTATCTGAGGGTTCCCCCACATCTTCCACACTAATTCCCAGGGAGCTTTCATTTTGTTTATCCTTCTACACTTTAGCCTTATAGTCCACAATAAGGTGTCCAAATTGATCACATTTCTAATAGAACAAGGCCACATTCTCATATTCAATGGGTTGAACTTTCTATCCCCATTTGGTTTTGAGTGTGACCACAATTAGGAGGGCTCAATTTAAAGCCACATTCATAGAGAATCTGGCGTATACCAATCATGATTTTTGCATAGTTACTTTGTCCATAGTAATAAAATGCCCAAAATAATTTCCCACCCACCTTAGGATCTTCTCATCCCAAAATTCAAGGGGTAGTCCTCGTAATCTTACCCAGACTGGAGCTAGCTTATTTAGCTCAACACTAGCATCAAAGCTCGGGTGTCACCTTGTCAAGGAAAGACAATGCTTCCCATAGTACCAAGTTCTTGAGAGTATGAGGTTGATATCTTCCTCTGATGTAAATTTAAAATAGAAGAGGCCACTTAGCATTGCTGAAGCACCCACACTATCCCTAATTTTCCATTTTTGACTCACCCATTTACAAACCATCTCGATTGTAGGTCTAAAGGCTATGAATCTACCCACACCACAAAGTTTAAGGCCAAAGGTAATGTTATCCACCAAGGTATTCCATCTATGCCATGTGTATTCTTGGTATCCTCCATTGAAACATTAGCCACCAAAGAGCCCACAAGTGTGTTCTTCAAACCTCTTAGTGTCCCATCTGTCAACTTCTGCCCTCCATCTAGTGGACAACCAACAGGTCCCACACTACCCATCACCACAATGTTGGAGAAAGACTTCCCAACATCACCCAAGTACCCACCACCCTCTGTCATGTCCTCCAAGTCCCTGTGCAAAGCTAGCACCATCTAGTTGTTGACTGAGATACATAATTTTGTTTCTTTATTGTCCATGACACAAGTCTATCACCAAGAAATAATTCTCCTCCACTTGTACTATTTTGATCATCTACATTACCCACCCAATCAAACTCAATGAATACATTCAATTTTAAATCACCTTTTTGTCCATATTATGGACCATGATCCTTAGTCCCCTTCAAATATATGAAAATTTTGTTTATTGTAACCAAATGAGATTCTTCAGGAATAGAGTAAAATCTAGCCATTAATCCAACTGCCTTTGTTATATCTAGTTTTTTGTGCACCACATATTGTATCTTATCATTTATCTATATATTGTGTCATCCATTGCTTTGGATTTATATTCCTTATATATTTTACAACCTATTATCATTGGAGTACAAGTAAGTTTTGAATCTTCTAACTCAAATGTTTTCAATATTTCTTTCACATACTTGGTCTAACTTATGTAGATGTAATCCTTGATTTGATATATTTATAAACCAATGAATAATTTTATCTCACTAATCATATAAATTTAAAACTCTATTCTTAATTCATCTATAACTACAACACTCATCCCATCATTCCTCCAAAAATGATATCATCTAGAGATATTTATGCAATTAGCAACTTGTCATCACTTCCGACCTTTAGATATAAATTATTGGTATCACTTGTTCTTATGAACCAAATATTTATTAAGTATGAATACAACCTTTCATAGCATGTCCTTGGTTTCTTCTTTAGTCCATACAATACTTTTTTTAGTTTGCACACCATGTCCTTTCCTTATGAATTAGAAAAAGAAATTGGTTATTCTATGTATACTTCTTCTAGGTACCATTCAAAAATGATGTTGTAACATCCATTATATATATTTTAAATCCTTTTTAAGAAGAAAATGAAAGAAGTATTCTTATCCCTTCAAAGAAAGAAATAGGTGAAAACATTTCCCCATAATCTAGGACATCTTATTGTACATACCAATGAAGAATTTTATCTCACTAATCATATAAATTTCAAACTCTTTTCTTAATTCATCTATAACTACAACACTCATCCCATAATTTCTCTAAAAATGATATCATCTATAGATATTTTTTCAATTAGCAACTTGTCATCACTTTTGGCCTTTAGATATAAATTTTTGGTATCACTTGTTCTTATGAATCAAATCTTGATTAAGTATGAATGAAAACTTTCATACCATGTTCTTGGTGTCTTCTTTAATCCATACAATACTATTTTTTAGTTCACACACCATGTCCTTTCCTTATGAATTAGCAATATAAATTGGTTATTCTATGTATACTTCTTCTAGGTACCATTCAAAAATGATGATGTAACATCCATTATATATATTTTAAATCCTTTGTAAGAAGAAAATGAAAGAAGTATTCTTATCCCTCCAAGGAAAGATATAGCTAAAAATGTCTCTCCATAATCTAGGACTTCTTATTGTGCATATCCTTTACAAACTAGTCTTTCTTTTATCCTAACTACCTCACCCATCTGATCTATCTTGTTTATGAAAACCCACTTGGTACCAATCACATTATTGTCTACTGTGTGGGCACTGTATCTATTGGACCACATAAATATGTATGGGCTATATCTAGGGTTCCTTATAATAATGAATTTTCTTGATGAAAGTAGAACTAGTTAACTTTTTGAGTTGACATTCTTTTCACATCACATTGTTTGTTTTCACTAGATTAGAAAGACCGCTCACTACTTCCATCTTACTTTCCTTGATCAAATCATCAAAGTTAACATGAAATAACCTCTTATACCATAGTCAATAATCTTTAACTCTAGCAATCATATATCTCTTAACAATAGAATTTAGATGGAGCAAGTTACCTCTAGTTTTCTCACTAGTAGAAATGACATATATTTATTTCGCAATGATCATGCACATGCCTTCATTGAAATCCAATCTATATCCTTTTTTATCACAATTTGTTTTTAAATTTAAAGAAATGAAACCTCTACCTTTACAAAACAAGGAGTATATTTATTTCCATACCTTAGCCATCATATATCACATTCTTTCATCTTAATGGAATTTATTTATCACTAGTTGTGTGATGAGAGAAACCAATATTTTTAATCTAGTCTCTATTATGACTTATACTAGAGACCAATTCTTTCCCATCACCATTAGAGGCATCTTCTTTAAGTGAAAAAAACATAATTTCTTCTTTATCTCTTCCATCATATTCCTCATCGGTAACACATTATTTAGAAAGGTAGCATGTCTTCTTCTTCTCCTTGTGTGTTCTTCGATTTCCCCTCTTTTCCTTGTCAGGTCATATGAAAGCAAGATTTCGAATATTATTTCATGAAAATAACTTCAAAGGAAATAAACCTTTGTATTTACCACTTCCTCTAGGTAACCTCCTAGCAAGATATACTTCCAACTCCTTGTGTTTTGCTTCTTTATTCAAAATAGATTCATATCCATTAGAATAATAAGTACAAGAGCTATTTGAAATATGATTTCCTTTTCTTGTAGGAGAAAGAGTCAAACAAGACTTGAATTTCACTTTTATCTTAGTTACACTATTATTAAAGTTATTCAATTCAAAAGAAGTTAGGTTTCCTATTAATGCATGCAAAGTAACAACACTAGTACCTAAAGATCTGACTTCTTGAATGGCTAAGACTCTAATAGAATATCAAGGAAATAAATTTCCATGTATCTTACTTACCACATTCTCTTCCTTAAGAGAACCACTAGCACATTTGATGGTAACAACCACATCTTTGATCCATTGACTGTATTGTTCAATGTTCTTGTTCTCTGTCACATTTATTTCATCAAACTTCCCTCTCAAAATTTCTACCTTAGCCTTCTACACATGTAAGTCTCCATTGTAGACTCTTGTCAATTTCTTCCACATAAGTAGTCTCCAAGTCTTGGAATTGATGTATTCTACATTATAAAGAGTTTTATCTCTAGCTCTAATAGTAGTTTTATGTTCATGTTGTACCTTCAACTAATCTACATCAAAAGTTCATGTAGGGGAAACATATCTTATGACTATGTGATTCTGATACTACTCCCCATAACTTTGAAATAGAGCTTCATCATGACACACTACATTTTTTAGTTCTCCCTTGTGGACTCAGGACCTTCCTTCCTCATCTTATTTGGATCTTTCCATCAAGTAGTTAAGCTTCACCACAATAGAGGACCAAAGCTCTAATACCTATTATGAGTCCTAAGGGATGAAATTTCTAGGGGGTTGTAGGGGTTAGTAATAAAAAAAAATTAGTGTTTCAACCTTTTAATATTTATCTCATAAATAACTTAATATCAACACACAAAAGAATTTAACATATTAAAACATCCACAAAATTGACACAGACATTTTGGTATCACAAAAATCTAACTTGGATCAAAATCCTGTGGGGATTAATATCCACAAAATTGCACTCTTTTGAAGTATGCCTAATGAGGAGCTTAACCCCATTAGAAGTTACCAAGACATTTTTAGGTACCACCCTATTATGGGATTTACCTCAGTCTTGTTAGGAGTTTCACCCTTTTAGGAGTAACCTTGTTAAAGGACTTTAAATACTAGTTAAAGTGTCACCCTATTAAAGGATTTCTAACAAAGGACTTGTTAGGATCCAACTAGTTAAAGGATTTTGATAGTTATAATTTTTTGAGAATAACATACAAATTTATTTGCATAACAAAACTGCCTCTACCTAATTAGATCCCACTAGTAAAATTGTCCCTAGTTTGTCATTCTAGTTGGTCAAATTTTCAACAAAGATTGATTGAAAATTTGACCAAACCTCTCATTAGAGTATTTTGGTTGAAACTTAGATGATTGAAAATTTTGGTCAAAATTTTGATATACATTCAATGTCGATTTGTCAAAGTTATCGTCAAATGTTGGTCATAAATTTGACTAATGCAAAAGAAGTTTCGATGAGAATCCCAAACAATCAACATCAGATTGGTTGAAATTGTCATCAAAATATTGGCCAAAGTTTTGACCAACGCAAAGTAATTTTGGACAAGAATGCCAAGATTTTGACACTAGTTTGGCTGAATTTGTTGTCAAATACTGGTCAAAATTTTGACCAATGCAAAATATATTTCGACAAGAATCCCAAACATTCGATGCTAGACTAGGCAAAGTTTTTGTCAAAATGTTGGTTTGAATTTCAACCAATGCAAAGTAAGTTTCGATGAGAATGTAAAGCATTTGTCACTAGTTTGGCCAAATCTATCATCAATGGTTGGTCAAAATTTTTACTAATGCAAAATATGTTTCGACAATGATGCCATAATTTTGAAGCTGGTTTGGTTGAAAATTGTCATCAAATGTTTATCGAAAGTTTGACGAATGCCAAATGAATTAAAATAATAATAATAATAATAATGCCTCTAAATCAAAAGGTAGGGACACCAAATCAATAGTCTCCAAGCAGACGTGGATAAGTTTCCCAAAAAATTGTGTTATCCCACTATTCCTCGCATAAGACTGTCAGATTGTCTGAACAATCCGGCTAAAGTCTTCTCAAGGACATAGCCTATTGACTAATAAGTGGTTTTAGTTCCTTTTTAAAGTCAAAAGGTGCCAATTATAATTTTAGAGTGACTTTCATAATGACACCAAATTGGTTTGTCTTACGAAAGAGAACAATTAGATTTTTATCAAAAGTTGGAAAAAATCTATTTTGTGGTTGGATAGTAATGACCCTTACATAAGAGCCTAAGATTTTCTATGCAAGTTTCTTGTCTAAGTAGTTATAAATTGGTTGTAATTAATTGAGAGGGTTATAAGCATAGAACACCAATCATGGTTGGTTCTTTTTTCAATCCAACAAAAAGGATATATTGAAAGTTTTCAAGTTAGTATAGAAATAACTACCTTCTAGAAAGAGAATGAACATGTCTAACAAAGGTTATGATAGATGTCTTTATCTTGTGAAAGTTAACCTTGTGGACCTTTAGGATTTTATTGTATCTTAGTTTATGCAACAATTCCCCTTCAACTCAAGTACTTTGCATTATTCCAAGCAAGCATGGCCCTATAAGGGGAAACCCTATCCTTATTTATGTTCAAGTGTTATTCTTTTTATTTTTTAATTACATGTTGAATGATATAACAACTAGTTAACCTTTTCATGCATATATGTATATTCTTTTATATTGTAACATATGTAAGTTTTTAGCATGTCTTGGATTAAGGGTAGGTTCTTGGAGGGACATAGTCACTAATACTACCCCTAATACATTTACAAGGAAACCTTTTGGGAATGACATATTTGAATTCTAAAAGATTAGTTTTTATGTGGACTTGTTGAGACTTGTGGGTTAAATACTACATCAAATTTATTAGGGGTTATGTCAATATTAATAACAAGAAATGACACAATAATGTTTTCCAATGAAAAAGTTCATATGCTTGTAATTTCCCTTAGTACGTAGAAAACTGTATACAAGGATATTATATAGAATAAGAACTAGAAGCATTGTTGCTATATTTTCCAATATGAATTAGCAAAAATCTCTTGATAAAAAAACTTGAGATCCAAAAATATAGCTCTCATTTATGCACTTCGTCCTCACATATGCTGCTCTTTGATCTTAACATAGAACTGAAATATATAAATCCTCTCCAAAAAGAATAAGGGAACTTTATATTTATGCTAGATAAGAAAAAAAATTTTACACAAAATAAGCTCAAAAAATCTGATTACAAAAAGCAATCATCGTATTTTAGTAATAAGGAAATAATTATGATTTTTAAGCTATTGAGGGACATGCTTCAAATATTACTGTGATTCTTAGGACATGTTACAAATACATAAGCAAATATTCTATGGTTCAAAATGGGAAGAATTTAACTAGATTGAAAAAATAAATTATCATGATTTGGTGCAACAATGTTCTTTTTTTAGATCATAGTCTCATATATAAGATTGACATTTAACTGAATTATGACCTATGCTATTGTTTCTCAACATGTATAGTTAGAGGCTTAGGATGTTTCCATTTGATTTCCTTATATTTTTTTCTCTGATGAATCTTGTAAAAAGTGGTGGAGGAAAATGTAGTGGCATAAGGAAATTAAAATGTTTTCCATAATCTTTTAAATACAACTGCATTCATAAACATGTACTCAAAATGCAAATATGATTTCTAATAAAGATTTGAAATATAGTACCATTACATTACATTGATATACTTCTCTTCCATAAAAATTATATGGCTTACCTTATATTAATAGTAACCACTATCATACTTGCAAATTACATCGAAGGAGAATTCAAACATACTTACAAGTTCTTCAAGATACTCATACCAACCTACAAGGTAGACTCATTCAATTTTGTCAACCAAATCAAATTGGTGATGGATAATTTTTTCATATAAACAATGAGGAAAAAAAATTTTTGTAGATAAATTCATAGAGACATTACCTTGAAGTATGTATAAATGTAGTTCTAAAGTGTAGAATGCAACAAAGGATGTGAAAATGGTACATTTGTAACAATGATGGTAGGAGTGCAAACATGTAGGGGGTCCACTGCATAACAATTAAATGGGATAATTTAAATAAAAATTTACTATTACAAGTATGTCATTAATACCTCCATCACTGTGATGTACATCATCCCTCCATCATGTGCATATTTTTTGACAAGACTTGAAGGCTATAGTAAAATGTCATGCACATTGTTATACCTATAATTTAGTCCATTCGGTTTTTTGTGTGCAACAAAGGTGAATTGAGATACTATGATAGGAGTTGAAGTGGATGCATATGTGGATGGGGTGTGGATGGATGTAGAGCAGTTGGGAATTAAATGAGGAATTTGATGACACATTTTGTAAACACAACCCTCAACTTTGACTGTGTTGATTTGTTAAAGCCCAACCAAGACATTTGTGTTGGGATTCAAGAAATTAGCACAATCAGAGTCTCAGATGCTCTTGAGTGAAGCCTAAGATGGTCTATGGTGATACCCTCTTTGTACTCTATCATCTAATTTCCAAAATGTGCCATTAGCTAATTTCCTCATTCAATTCCCAACTGCTCTAGTACATCCCACCATGCTCCATCCATATCCTACATATGAACACCCTGGACCTATTGATTGAATGAGTTTTCACACCTCATTGTTGAACAAAAGAAAACTAGTAACTATTAAAACAACAATCTACTAAATTTATAATCCATAATAATGTTTCTTAATTAAAACATTTTAACAAAATATAGAGTTATATAAAAAGAATCATAATCTCATAATAATCATATAACAATTTTTTTATATGTTGGATGTGATAAAATGAATCTAAAGCCTTGACAAGAACACATAAGACTTACTTCCTTGTTAGATCTAGCTAGCTGAAAAACACATCACCCTATCTGATCATGTCATATTGAACATATTTTGTTATATTGTTAGCACTAATCCATATTACTTTCATTTTCCCATAAAGAACAATTTAATACTTCACATATTCTTTTAAGGAAATTGATGAATTCCACATAAAATTGATAGAGATACATACATACAAAATCAATTATATAGACTAAACATTTATCCTTTCCATCAACAGATTGAACTTTAGATTGTACCAGTATTAAGAAATCATAAATAAGTCATAACCATTATAGTCTAATCATAAGTTTAATTTTCATTTACATGATATCATAGCTAGGTTAAGGAAGATCCAAATTAAAATTGAGATTTCTAATTAAATTAATGAGATGGATTGACTTCATGAAATATTGCATGATGATATTACTAGTGATTAATTCCTGAAGAATTTTCTTGTGTGATGGAATGAGTATGTAGGAGGAGTGCCAAGTATTTGTTAAAAGACATGATAAATTACATAATACAATCATATTCTCCAACATATGCCCCATTTCCTATCAGGAAATAGGGACCCCCTACTGTAATTTTGGCTTTTTGGACTCCTAGTCTAGGATCTGAGTCATTTGGAAGACTCTCATAGTCCCCTAGTTTGCATTTGAGCCTTGATCAAAGAGCTAGTTTGTTCCAAAATTAGATATTTTCAATCTAGAGGCCTTTTTTAGTAGGAAAAGGCACACCAACACACCTAAATAGGTGCACTAACATGCCAAATATACAAGAGATTTTTTTTGAAGACCACACCTCTTTAGTTGCACAACTGTGTAACTACAGAGTTACGACCTTTGCTTTAAACTGGAGGATGGGGAGACTATGAAAACCTATCCTCTCCTCATTCTTGCCACTACTCTTTTTGTCTTTGCATTTTTTGAAAACTCCATCTTTACATTGCATTCTCATGATTATTGATCATAGCTCCAGTATTTTTGAAGTCCACTTCCACCACCCCTATGCACTTAGTAAGGTGTGCCCTACTCCACCTAACACCCCCTCGCTCTCACAAAAAATTACAAAAAAATTAAGCCCAATTTGGGTGTGCACTAGCGCACCTATCTGGGTGGGCTAGTGTGCACCCCAAAACAAGAAAGAAAACTTAAAACCAACAAGAATACCCCTTAGAAAATGGGTGCATAGTAGCACACCTTATCGTGTGCGCTACTCTACACCCTCCAAACAAAAAAGAAAGAAAAAGAAGAAAAACATTTTTTTTTGTAAACCACAAACATGAGGTGCGCATTAGTGCACCTGATTGGGTGTGCTAGTGTGCACCCAATGATGTTTTGAAATGAAATAAGTCCTTTAAAGTGTGCAATAGGCACACCTCATTAGGTGTGCCAACTATGCCAAATCTTTTCTAAGGGTAAAATTTAATTTTCATAGGTTTTCAATCAACATAGTTTTGATTTAACCATTAATAGGGGGGTCATTAATTCATTTTTCCTCTAATCATGAACTAATGGATGTTATTTTATGTAGATATAATGACATCTTCATTAGGTGAGAAAATGACACTAAAATTGGTGGTCTTCAAGTTCCAAGGAGTTCCATCAAAATCGAGATTCCAAGATGACTACTTGGAAATCAAAGACATAAAATTGGGACACACTGATTTGGGGGATTTCTTGAAGATTTGCAACAAACCCACTGAGAGGTTTGCTATGGTTTATACATTAATTTGATTAGGGCTGGTAAATGTAGCTTGGCACTTGATATTAGTACAATCTTAAGAGCTTGTCATGACACTTGCACAAAACTTCATCCTCAAGGAAAAGGTGGTGAAGAGTGTGATTGGAGAAATTGTCCTTGATCTCCAACCCAAAAGCATTGAGAGGGTATTCCATCTCCCACATGTGGATCAATTTATCATGTTAACTTATGAAGCAATAGAAAGGTGGTACAAAGAACACCTAAAAGAGGCTTCTGAGATCATCCAATCTTCTTACCTTATAGAGAGGACTCTTCTAGAGAAGATAGCTGACAAAGTAGACATGACAAGGGGATATATGAAGGAAGATATTGGGTACTCAATCATAATTTTGAGTAGAGTAATAGGTCTGCCAGTAGCTAGACATCTAAATGTCTTCATGATACATTTTATCAAGACTATCAAGATGGCAAAGATGCCACTTGATTGAGCCACTACTTTGAGTGAAAATCTATGTGAATAGTTGGAAGAGGTAAAGGATAAAAAGAAGTTCTATATGACATCATATTTGGTGTACCTATTAGCTGTAAGGGTGATGAACTATCCTGATTTGTATAAGAGAGGTAGCATGTAGGATCCTAATGCTTGGCCATATATTGTCTACCCTCAGTTTGTAAGGAAGAAGCTCTCAGAGTAAAGTAAAGAATATAGAATTTTGAATGATGCATTCATATTTGCTATCATCCGGTTCATAGAGGGGGATTATGTGAAGATATTATCTGATGATGTAGTAGCATAGATAATAACATTTGGAGCATATTACATTCAGTTCAAAACATTTACATATCTAAGGATGGGTGGTGGCACTATCAACCCAAAGAAGCTTCCTAGGTATCCTAGTGACAAGTTTGTTATTTTAGAGATTTCTTGACAACTTGAGTCTATGTATGGTAGAGTTAGGAAACAATGAAAATCATGTTGGAACTGGCCTCGGATCATAGGACCTTGTCAAGTAAAATGGAAGTAGGATCTTCCTTCTTTTGAGTTTGAATGGGATTAGTATCCCTTAGAAGAGTACAATTCTCCATGGCCATGTTTTGATAATATCGGGAGAGTACAGTATCTAGTAGGAAAGGAATTCACACATGAAGATGCTATTAAAGACCATTGGATGAATGCAACAAATGACTATGATGTCTGTATCAGAGATTATTGTAGAATGACTTTGTATTTGGTAGAAAAGGCTTTAAAAATAAATATTCCATTGTAGATATTGCAACAAGACTCAGGGGACCTACATGATCCTTTGTTCAGCATAGATAAAATTAGGGAACAACCCATAGTGAATGCTGAGGTAGATAGGGAGGAGAATGATTATATTAACCATCAGGCAAGGCACATCATCAAAATGACATAGGATTGGATCAAGAAACCATTTAAAATTGATCCAATACCTAAGATAGTAATTTTTCATGCACAAGCCTGCCCAGCCAAAGGTAGAGGGAAGAAAGTCACCATCCCTACCTTTGCAGCTCAATCACCAATTAGACATCAGATGGTATACCAACTTGATCGGCTAGTTGGATACTATCATCCTCAAGAAGGAAAAGGGAAGGGAAAAAGAAAGAGGAGTTCTCCTCAAAGAGTCAAGCAAGAGGAAGGTGAAATCCCAACACCCCTATAGCAAGAAGAAACAAATGTACATGGGTCCAAGGATACTGGGGCACTGTAGGTTCAGAGTGATTCGCAACTTCCACCAGCTGCTACACCTAGTCAAATGGAGAGCAAGGTTGAACTTCAAGATGTGTCTCCTTCTTGGCAAGTAGAACAAGCATCCCCCTTTGTGCCTAAGAAATGAAGAAAGATCAAGACTCTAGTAAAGAAAAGGAAAAGGGTGAATAGGAGAGTAGTGCCTTTCCCATCTATCCCAGAACCCATCCTTGAAGGAGGAGAAGAAGAAGAGGAGGATGAGGAGGATGATGTACCATTAAAAAGGAGAACCTTGCTAGCTAAAGCCACTAAGCAAGAACAAAAAAAGATCTTCTTCAACTCCACCTCCAATCTTGAAAGAACCTCTATAAACAACCACATAGAAAGATGAAATGCATCATTGGATTGATGAGGAGGATGTGGAGGGCACTGACATATTCAAGATGTTAGATTTTTACTTCATACCAATAGGGATGGAATTAGTGGGAGGCCAAATCAAGGATACACCAATAAATGAGCCCCAACAAGAAGATTGGACTCAAATTCCTTTGGAATCATAGGGTCTTGATCTTTCTTCTTCATCTCCATTGCAAGTTACAATTGTGGATAAAGGATTTTATACTCCCCTAATTCCAAGTATTGAAGAAGAAAAAATTTAGGAGGAATAGGAGGAAGAGCCACAACAAATAGCTTCTGATGAAGTGTTTGAAGAGGAACAAATAGTTGAGTATCCTCAACAAGCCTCGCAAGATACTAAGGTACAAACTATGAGGTCCACTATAACAAAAACTATAGAGGGAGAGTGCTCACAAAGGGAAAGAACTCTAGAAAGGAGTGATGATGTAGAAGATCTGACTCCACAAGATTATCAAATTAGAGAGGTGATTCTTGGAAAGCCCACATTGGATACCACTAAGTTGATGGTTAGAATGAGGATGAAGGAGGTGTTCAAAAGTTTAGAAAAAGAAGGGGCATAACTAATGTCACTTTCTAAGAAAAATGAAATCCTAAGAGCATATTTAGCCAAATTTTTTGGTCCCTTGGATCCAAAACACCCTGAGGAGACCCTAAATGCTGCACTTGAGAGGAGAGATGGGGGAGGACTATAGTTGGATCCATTTTTGAATGCATGCTAGCAATGGTGGGGAAGTTTTGAGGAAAAGGGCATGCTTATCATCCAAGGAAATCTAAAGCTACTTCATGCTATGTAAGAAAATGTAGATAAAATGGTGGCAATTTTGAAGCAAGATTTCAGTATAATGGATGAGGTACATGCATGGTGTAAAGATTTACAGGTACTACATGCCATAAAGGGGCAGAGGTATAGAATGCTTATAGATGTATATATAATAGAGGAGTTATATTTAATTGGTGATTGGATTGAAAAGATAGTAGATAGTAATAAAGTAATGGAAACATAGTAGATAGTAATAAAGTAATGGAAACATTACATGCGAAGGTCCATCAGTTTAGGGACCAAGCCCGAGAGCAGATTTTGTAGGCAGAGAAACATTACAGTGATGCATCTCTCAACATTTTTGAGGATGATGATTGGGAGAAATTAATGCCAGTAGAGGTAGTGTTAAAGAATTTTAGGAATATTTTTGAAGAATCTTTTAGTGATGAGGATATCTAGAATGCATTTAGAATAGAAGAAGCCTTGTTAGAACTGG
Organism: Cupressus sempervirens; assembly: GCA_028749045.1. Lineage (NCBI taxonomy): Eukaryota > Viridiplantae > Streptophyta > Pinopsida > Cupressales > Cupressaceae > Cupressus > Cupressus sempervirens. The sequence goes on from CM053787.1 coordinate 447,190,043, forward strand.
ATACCAAACTCAGGGATTTCATTGAGACCTATATAGAGGTAGATAACTATAGATAAAAGGTCAAGGATAAGTATGATGCCTTAGATTTACCAGATGCAGCAAAAATCATCAAGATTATTTAGAAATTCAAGGGCAAGCATCTAGACATAGCTCTGGTATGAAGGGGAACAAAACCTAGAAGCCAAAATTTTAGTTTTGACACTTGGTGAAATTTTTACATTTTTGACCTTCGAGGTGAGCTAGTGAATTGGTGAGCTATTACGCTAGTGCACTAGTTCACTTCTTTTGAGGTGTGGTCTTCTAGAGGTGTGCTGATAGTTAACTACTAGTGCTAAAAATAGAGCTTTCCATGCATCAGGAATGCATTTTGGCAGTAGTTTAACTCCAACAGATGCCCAGTGAAGGATCAACTTCTATTTTTGACACTTACAGACACTTCCACATTGACTAAAGTATTTCTTATTCTTTTTCTCTCATAAATTCTTTTTTTTATGACATCTAAAGGCTCATGTATCCAATTAATGAATATAAAATGGATGGAGTCCTACTAAGCACGAGTTAGATAGTGAGTTTGTATATAATTAGTTTGTTTTATTAAATTAAAAAGCATATTATTGCATGAAGATATCTCTCACTCTCGACACAAATTGAGGAGATGATTTCTTATAAATACTGGATTGTAATATAAATTCAAGGCTACCATTATTTTGTAATAATATATGCTTTTGGTGCTCACATTTGGAGTGTAGTAATTATTGCCTAAGTGTGTCATATTTTTGTGAATGTATGTTCATGGAATTATGATTGAGCCAAAAGTTCATTGCTTGGTTTCTAGTTGTATGATCTTTTAATTTTGGTGTTTTCTACGGGTCTATAAATTCCACTGACATATCTAGTTCAAGAAGAGATCACCTTTCTTCCTTCATAGCTTTTTGTCTCACATGAGCACACTTTTTGTGGCCTTGTGATCTGATGAAAAGTGAAACATCATACAATTATTGAATTCCTTATAGATGATTGCATTAGTGGAAATTAGGAAGTGTTGTTCCTACTTTCATTGGTTACACACCGATAATTTTGAAAGGTTAAATCATAGACGCGTTGTTCTTGTAGTTTATGTCTATTGGGATTTTCTTTTCATGTTATTTTACTAAACCTCTTGTTACCCTATCTTTATTATTTTCTTTACTAACCCCTTGTTAAATTAGGAATTCATATTAGTTGCATTATTAGATTTCATTCATTGAGAAACATAAAAAATACAAAAAAATAGTTCTTTTTGCATATTTTATTTTGAAGTAGTGAATAGATTCAACATATTATCCAAAGTTATTCGAACCAGCAAAGGTCTCCTCATGAACAAAAACATTTATCTTCAACTAAGAAGATTCTAGTAGGTCACAAGATCACTCAGAAACTTGGAGTTGATTCACAAGATTGACTTTTCAAGAGAGGAGTTTGAAAGAATTCTTTCCATTAAGCATCATGCAAAATGATAGCTCAACAAGTCTCTTCCCATCAATGTGGAAAGTTGTGAATAAACACCAATTTAAAGTGTCTATCCAATCCAGTTAAAAGGAAGAATGATTAGTATTAGACTATGATTAATCAAATGAACAATTATAAAATGAAGAGACATTTAGCAACAATTAGAGAGTCATGTCTCTTATAAAATACATATATTATTTGGGATAGTGTAATGCAAATATAATTTCTAAGGAAAATAGATTAAAGGAGACACAAATGATTACTCCCAAAATTATTCTAAACAAAATGATGGAAAAACTAAAGAAAGAATATTTGACACAAATAAAATAAGTTTGTCATAACTACCACCAATTCTTAATAATTAATGTCAGTAGGTCTACTATTCTAAGTGCACATTGTTGGAATTAACAATGAGAAAGTAAACTTAGAGGGGGAGGGGGGTGTGAATCAAAATTCAAAACTTTAACCATAGAAACATTCACCACACAACCATCTCACAATTTTCATGTAAATTGAAATAGCTAGCTACACATGTTCATCCATAGCATGAAACAAATAACACATGACACAATAAATTTTCCACCCATAAAACCTCCAATGAGAAGGTAAAACTAGACTATGGATGACACCCAAAAATTTTCACTACTATAGTTGTAAAGTGTATCCAATGAAGGTTACAATTTTCTGACCATAAATTATGATGTACCTTGTGAAAAGTCTACCCTACTAAAGGGTTACAAATACTATTAAATCTTATCCTGTTTAAGGATTTCAACACCTTGTAAAAATTGTGCCTAGTTAAAGGACTTTAACTTACAATAAAGTAAGCACCCTGTTAAAGGATTTACACAATTATCCTAGGACTACTCAGTTAAGAGACTTTCACTGATTCACCTTGTTGGCACTCAAAATTGCAGCCCTGATTTTGAGCACTGTTAAGAAATTAAGCCCTATGAAAGCTTTCTGATGCATATGTACCTAGTTGTACCTGACTGTCAATTTGAGGCCCCTAAGGTGTTTAATGTTTCTAACACCCTGCATCCAACCTATCTAAGTGTTCCATGATGATAATTTGTTGTTCTGAGTCATTTGGCGAAGTCCTATTTTGAACAAATGTCAAATCTGCATTTTATCCCAAGTGTCAGACAATGATAGGAGGCTATGTTTGTCTATGAATATCTCAAAATTAGAAATGTTTCATGACTTTCCACTTTGAGATTATCTAGTGTCCATACCCAAGAACCTATGTTTCATATTTTGAGTCATTTTGAGTTCGTTTGATTAGGTTTTGAGTCCCTCAAAGTTGGCTAGTTACTGTTTTCATGCTGATGCACTTTGCACACTTTTTTGGGAAGCCCTATTTGACGAGTAATAACTTTTGACAAGTTGACCAAAATGCTAAAATTCCTTTTGTGTTGCATTTTAGACATCAGAGACCTCCTATGTTTCAATTTTTAAGTCTTGACGAATCCATTTGATATGTTTTTGAATGCGATTCCAAACACAATTTCTAAAGTTATACTGGTGTCAGCATTTGCAGATTTATCAGGACCCCTATTCGAGGTGTTATAACTTGAGATCCATGATTGGTGACATCAAATGGATTGTAACCTTGTATTTTCCTCTGAAAATACTCCAAGTGTGTTAGTTTTCAAATCTTGACGAATTCGTTTGCACACTTTTCCAGAGTCATTCCGTTTGTAAAAATTGTTATGTTGTCATTGTTTCCTATCCTGCAAATCCAGGTAGCCAACTTCAGACACTTTCCAAATTCATCCCATGATTTTTCATGAGCCCAAATTGCATATCCATAATATCCTCATGACAGAGAATCAATGTCCCAGTTTTCATCTTCCCAAGTGTTCATTTGTCCAGTTTTCTGAGCCGAATCCAAACCCAGTTTATTGCTTTTTGACATGTTTTCTTGCTGATAAATCCGAGATGAGATTTGACAGGCTGAAAGTGTACAAAACAAAGAATTAGTGCTCCAATTTTCAAGGCTTGGCTAGTTTTTTGGGTTAGTTTTTAAAGGCAGTCAATAGACCTCCTGGCATGAAATTCACAATTTGATAGGAAGTGGTAAAATGAGTTTCAAATTGATTGTTCATTAGTCAAATTTGACATGAATCAATATAAGGTCACCGGTGGATCAGTTTGAGGACTTAGTTGTCAGAAAACAAATTTTTATTTATAGTCGAACCCACTTGGGGCCTGACTGATTCCATTAGATTGATAAGGGTAAATGAGGGTTATCATGGAGGAAATTGGATTCAAGAGTGTTTTCTTGATAACAAAATGGCCTTATACTTCCAGCAATGAATACAAAATTCGATTCAATTAAATCCCTCCACCTGAGGTCACAATTGGGTATATAGTTCTAGAGTGGATCGAGATACCAAGTATTGAACGTCTCAAATGAATGCATAGTAGGCAACACGGAGATGCAACACAGATGGTCATAAGAAGTTTTAGTTCTTTTAAACAGTCAAGATTGAGGATATAGCTAGATCGATATGCAAAGATCGCTGAACTCTTTGCTTCAAGTTAGAGTAAGCACATGCATGGAAATGAGAGCAACTACAGATAGAGGAAGTTGACCTTCATGCCATGTAAAGAAAGAAAAAGTAGTTTGAACACACATTATTTAAAAAGAAACACACACTTCCAAATGGGTAGAGGTGTCCAATCTCGTAAAAAGAAAGACAACCTACGTTAAAAAAAAAGATCACGTGGGGTTAAGGAGAGAGCTCACTAAACAAGGGAATGTGTGAGCAGTCAAGAGTAGCTCCATATCCATAGCACAATTGCCCACATCAAATAGTTAGAAGCTGACAACCAAAGAAGGGATCCTTGCATTGCAAGAAGGGACAAACAAAGTTTTAAAGGAAGCCGCCTGAGCATCAAATGTCCAAGTTAAAAGGAGAGTCATGACTTGCAAATGGGAAGCCCACAATATGGAATTAACATGATGAAGCATCAAATAAAAACACCCACACACTGTTTAAAGAGATGAAGCTGCTTCACAAATAAAAGGAGATCACACTTTTAAAGAGATGAAATCGCTGCTTTCATCCAATCAAAAAAAAGCAGGGGCGACATCTTTTCAGCCCAGTTCAAGCCATGAAAGAGGAGGAAGCCTCATGTTTTAAATGAGGAAACACATTGAGAATATGCTTCTACATTGATCAAAGAAAGAAAAAGCCAGTGAAACAAAGCTTGTGAAATCATAGGCACAAGATGCCATAGCATGCCTAACGAGCTGGAAATGTAGGGGAGCTCAAAATTTGTTTCACAAAGATGAAGCTGCAGGGGAGGTGCTCATAGCCTACAACTCACCAAAGAAAGCCCCGCGCAATGGAAAGAAGGCAGTGGAGAGTGAAAAAGCAAAACCAATACAAATGCTTTATCCCATATTCGCTGTGTGGGAGTGTTTTAAAATCCTTAAGTACAACAAGAAACCAAATCATCTTGTCTATAAGACAATGGCCTTTTCAAGGCAATGCTTGGCCCAGTGATGGGGCCGACAAGACTAAAGGCTATATATTTTGACGCCCGACATAAAGGAAAGCTCGTGTATGAGCGTGAGATAAAGTTTCAAAGCTCTCCGGTCTTACGCTTGAACGTATGATTGTAAGTCAAAAATTGAAAGCCTCTGATGATACGCTAAAGAGGTGAACGTAAGAGCATAAGAAATTTTTTTAAGACCTCTAGTGTTACGCTCAAACTCATGGTTGTAAAAGCATAAAGAGGCCTAGATCGTAAGAGCGGAAGATGAATTTTCAAAGGTCCTGATGCTATGGGAAAGGCTTTCATTGAGAGAACGTAAAGGGTAACATTCAGCGTGAGGTCGCAAAGTAAAAATTAAAAGGCTCCGAGGCTACGAGATTCATAAGACATTATTAATATATGAATGAACTCATATGTGTGTGAGGGCATAAAGAGATATTCAACAGGATGCTGATATGAATATTAAAAGGATTAATTAATTAATTAAAAATATTTCAAAAGTGGTGATGACAGCCAATCAGATTCCAACAAGTAGCAGAGAGGCAGAGATTAGTGAATATAAAATGAAAAGTCTAAATTTGAACTCATGAAAATTAAAAATGGTTAAGTTTTGAAATATTTAAGTTTTTATATAGTTGTGACTATATAAAATTTAAAAATTTTTCATTTTAATGCCTAGCCACAGTTCAGAGCCTATTTTTCAAACTGCCATATCAGGTACATCTTTTGTCCGAAATAGGCAGTACAGTATACCGTTGGAATCGAGAGAATCCAAATTTTCTGAATACAGAGTCAAATTATGTACAGGTCTTCACTGGTTCAGTGTATAAGCAAATTTTCAATTTTCAGAGGCATTTTCAGTGGAATGAGAAGAATTTAGCATGGAGTGTCAGAATTAGTTGGGGGACATATGTTGATGTTTGTTGAAGCTTAAAATGAATTCTAGAGATGTTTTTCCCTTTCTTGAGTTCATTTTTAGCAAATTTTCACCGTTCCAGATCAGAAATCAAATCAGTTAATTGTTCAAATCATATATTTCAGATATTTTTGTGCTGGTAGAGGCCTAATGATTGAAGATTTGATTCATCAGTTGAGGGGAGAGATGAGAGAGTTGTTTTAACCTGTTGAGAAGGTTTTCCAAGTGGACACTTATCAGTTACAGATCATATCCGAGAATCAACTCTTCTCCTATATATTTCTTTTCTTTCTCTATTGTAGGGGTTCCAGTTTTTTTGTTACTGAGAAACCATTGTTGATAGAGAATTTGTAGTCATTCTGTGAGACCACTTTGTTGGATCCAGATCTGTGATTCCACCCACATTCTTCAGCAATTTCTCTTCTGTATGAACAGTAAATTAAGTTTTATGTAGATAGTTCTATTCTGTTAGGTGATCTATGAGTTATTTTCTGTATGTCTTTCATGTATTTGATTTCAAGGAAAACAAATAAAGTGCAACAAAGGGTTTCCAAATTCAATTTGAGTCTTGTCTCCTATCTATGGATCTGTAATCTTTCTAGTTTGTGATCAAGGATCATAGATTAGGTTGCATTTCATTTTGGAATGTATGTGGTTAAAATGTCTTGCATATGGATCAAAGAGCCATGTAATTGCTTGGTATTTATCACAGGGTTTTGTAGATTTCAGGGTGGGATAATTTGAGTATGAGATTCAAATCTGAAGCAGATGTCTGTTCATAAGGTGAAGGATAGATCAGGGATCTAGATGTAGTAATGTGTCTCAGATTTCCAAAAGATGTATGGTTATAATTCATTTAATTTCCCAATAGATAAGGCATTGATCAAAAATAGGATCACTAGATTTTGTTGCTCATATTTCGGTTTTGCTGATATCAACATCATTAATCAAATGCTTTTCCCCTTTCATGTTGAAGAGTTATAATAGAATGCCTTCACTGAGCTTCCAAGATTCCTAGATCTGCATTTAGCTACTGTAGATTGATGTTATTTCATGAGTTATCAAGAGAAATAAGGGTTTTATCTACTTCATATTAGATTCAATCTATGCTTTGACAACTGGTACCATATAAAGAATCTACAGGTCTAAAATAAACTAAAATAACATGTAAAGCACATATATCTAAATCATGTAAACATATAAGCAATCACACATATAACACCAGATATGATTACCCAGAAATCCTCCAAGTGAGAAGATATAAATGGGGTGGGGATGACACACAAAAATCTTCACTACTATAGTTGTAAAGTGTATCCAATTAAGGTTACAATGTTTTGATCATGAATCGTGATCTACCCTATGAAAGGTCTGACCTATTGAAGGCTTACAAAGACTGTTAGGTCTCACCTTGTTAGAGGATTTCAACATCTTGTTAGAAGTGTGCCTTGTTAGAGGACTTCAACTTGCAACTAAGTAAGCACCCTGTTAAAGGAATTCATATAGCCTACCTGGACTACTTTGTTAAGAGATTTGATTGAAATCAGCTGTTAAAATGTCTCAGCATAGATCTTGTGATTGGCACTTGCTTTCCTGATGATAGATCACCTCTAAACACTTATCTTCTTGATCCTTCTTGATTAGATGTCTCAATGTTTTATCCTTCTCTCTATCCTCTATTCTTCTCTAATTGATTCAAAAATTCACTCTTTCTTCATAACTTCTAAGTCTCCATGAATGCTCTGTTTGTGAATGCAAACTTATCTCTTTGCTTTCAATCCCTTATGCACTCATAGATAGTTTAGGGTTTCATCCTCCTTAAGAAGACTAGGAGACTTAGGGTTAGGTATGAATCTATGGTTTAGATTCATCCATATTGCTGCTTGAACCTTTCGATTTTCTAATTGGCTACATGTAATTGCATAGGGAATCCAAATATAGATTTGTCCTTATCTCCAAAAGATTGTAATATATCCTTAAGTCATCTAAAAAATGGTTTGCATAGTTATTTGTGTCATTACAAACAAATATGTCCAAACTATGACACTCAGCATATGAAGTCGCTGATGCTCAACATGCACTATATTTCTGCTCTAACTCAACACCTACACTACTCGACATCCACTATTTACTTGGCTCCTGAATCACTTGGTATGGTCTATCTACTCGACACTTAAGTAACTTGGCACATGAGTGGCTCAACACTCATTATAACTTGACATGGTCTAATATTTATATGTTGTGCTTAGTATGTATTACTAGTTTGGCATGAACTAAGTAAATGGCTTAAGTGTGTTAACACTCACTTGTCAAAACCAATTTGAGATCAACAATCTCCCCCTTTGACATGAGTATCAAAAACACTTGAATATACATAATCAACCTCAATCTTCTCAAGCATAACATAACCATGACTCAGCTTATCTACAAAACTTCAAAATTTTAAAATTTTGCAATAACCTATATACCTCAAAATTGATAACTCCCCCTGAGTTAATATGCCTATTTTGTATCCAAAATTTGTGCTCCTCTCTAAGTAAATGTGTCTCTATTGATAATCTTTGACTTCAATCATGCTCTCCCTTAGCTGATATCTCTTCACAGTATTTCTCTCCCAATGATGCATCTCCCTCATATTTTCTATCTACCCCTTACTTTATTCTTTATTCTCCCCCATATTATATCTATCTCCCCCTTTTTGACAGTTATGTATAAAGGGATATACATGTATAGTGTGTTTGTCCAAAAAAGATTTAAGGACATCCATTATGATCTTGAGGGGCTGCTTCCTAGTTATCACATGCAACATCCAATGTTTTTCTTTAGATTGCAAGCTCAGAAGCAAGATGCACTAGGCCATCTAAAGTAAAAAGATTGGGGTCTTTCTTTAGTAGAGTCTTAGCATAACCTAGCTCCTTGTGTAGTATCTCCATGTGCAAGGTGAGAGATTCCTATATACATGTCAATTTGGCTCTTATGCTAGCCTCATCTACCATTAGTACAACTAATTGACTTTGTGTCTCGAGCAATATCCTAAAATGCTTCTCACTCTGAGCTAGATTTGTAGGTAGGGTTGCATCTGATGTAGTTATCTAGTGTTCTAGTGTTAGAATGTAACTTTGGTCTCTTGCATGAAGAGTGTAGGATCAAATAGTTTTGTGTACAATGAGAAGATATTCTCAAGTACCTTCTTCACCTCTTCAACCTTAGTTGCCAATGCAACTTGAGTTAGTGCTATCTCACTTGATATTTTCTCATTCACTTTACCTTGAAACTTCTTTTCTGACCATTCTAAAAGTTTTGCATTTGTATTAAGGTATTCATTACTAACCTTTTCCACTATATCTATTAGTTGTTACATTAGTGTCTTCATCTCTTCAGGAGTCAGCAGACTAAATGCATCTAAAAAGATTTCCTTAATATCTTGGAGTGCTTTCTTCTGCCTATGTTCTCTCCTAAGCATTTCTTGATGCTTTTTCCTTTCTAAGGCCTACTGTAATATGCCTATTTGTTCTAATGTCATAGTATCATAGTCATACTTTGGAATAAAAATTTATTCATCAAGGCTTATTTCTCTATAGTGAATTACCTTATCAAACTTTGATGAGCTAGGGTTTGGCACTAAAATTTGCAATGGAACAGCTTCTATGCCTGACTTTTGAAGAGCTTGTGTAGAAGGAGTGACAAATGCTGCTAAGGCTACTAGTGCTTGGATGACCTCTTGTTCCTTCACCTTTGGTATTTTCTCATACTCTTTAGGCTTGCCCTGATCTATGATTATGACTTGGATAGCACCTTGTTCCTATGTTGTAGGTATAGATGAATCTATCTGTCCTATTTTCTATTGTCTTGTAGTATCTTTCTCTTTTGCTTGCTTCTTCTTAATAGTATCAAATTTAACACTTGTATAAACATTAATAGATGTATCTACTATTGTTTGAACTAAAGTTTGTACACTAGTAACTGAAGGGCTAAAAGAAGGTGGTTCTTGTGGATTCACCTTTTCCCTTGTGACCTTAGTTACTACCTTTTGCAATTCTTCTACACTAACCAAAACTAGCTTTACATAGAGTTTAGCTTGGAGTGTAGATTGGTCTAGAGTCTTTTTCAAATCTTTTGTAGTAAGTGGATTGATGTTCTAAGATGAAGCATCAGGAATATCCTTTATAGTTATAGTCTCAGTTGTTATACTTGTGCCATGAGGAGGACAGACACTTGACAATTATGTATCATGCTCACTCTGTTCTTCTTGCTACTTATGCTCATCTGTTGCCATGCCATCTTCTTTCATTTTAGTATTTCCTCCTATGGGATTATCTTTTTCATCATCTTCCTTATCATCATCTTTATTATCATCCTTATTATAATCATCTTTAGTCTCTAAAGGATCAATTGCTCCTTCCTTCACTGTGGTTAACCCATAAATGAGTTTCCATATCTATGTTGACTTTTTTAGAACATCCTCAAAATTATTTTGAAGAATGTTGAAGTCTCTATATTTAGGTGTGAACCTAACTGAATATTTCTTAATAGCCTTAGCAATCTATCCCTTAGTCAACTCTAGCATTACTTGGGCTAATTGTGTCTCCTTGATTTGTCTTTCCATGTTTAGACAATAATACCATTTTTCCTCAACTATGTCATATAGACTTTTAGGTATTGAGCCAGAAAATTCTAGTGGAGTAGTCTTAAACATTAACATCAGGGCATATAATGCCTCTTCCACTTAGTTCTTTTGTACTTTACCCATTTTATCAAAATCAACATGTAAAAATCTTGAAATGTTTGCATTATTCTTAACATTTTCACATAAGTTTTCAAGATTTGAGAGAGGATTATGACTCACCACCTTGAATTGGCTTTTGTCATCTAATTTAGTATTTTTTTCATTAGAATCTGGCTGTGCCACATAATTTCTTCTTGGTTTATTTTGTTCCTAGCCTCCTTGTTCTATTTTCTTTATCTTTTCTGTGGCCTTTTGAGTTGTTGCACATGTGCTTGCTTTAGTGGTAGGAGTAGTGGGCTTAGCTAGGCTAGGTTTGACAATCTTCTTTTTCCTTGCCACTAGTTGTGCCTTAGCCTTCCTCTTCTTTGGATCGATAGGAGTAGGTGCTTCCTTGGCTTCTTCTCCCTCAACACCTTTAGTCTTCTTCTCTTCCTTGTCTTCTCCCATGCCTTGGGTCAATGCAAGAGGTGCATGTGTTTGTGATTCTTCTTTCTCTTTATCATCATCTTCTTCTTCCTCTTCCTCTACACCTTCTCCAAATTTGGCTATCAACTTCTTTACTATCTTATCTTTCTTCTTAATGGCTGATGTAGTTTTCAACTCCATGGTAATCTTAGACTTTAACATCTCATAGTTTTCAAATATCTTTGCACTTTTATCAATTTCCTCTGCTAGTAGTGTTGTGATGGTTGTTGAGGCTTCATCCACATTTATCTCATACCCAAGTGGTCTCAAAAATCTTACCCTTGGTGTGGTAGCTTGAAAAAAAAGTGTAATTAGCATCAACAAGAAAACATATGTCATTATATTTTTGTTCAACCAAAGAAACTATCATCATCATTCTTTCCTTCATTGATTTCTTGAAATATTCAAAGTAACTTGTCATCAATGTCTCAAAGTTTTCTCCCATCTACTCAATGTACTCATTAATCTGCACTACAACTAACCTATTGGTCTTCCATCCTACATTACCAAAATAGGGGAATGTATTTTGTACATAAAAGAATATTCAAACCAATATTGAACCAAACTTGCATTCTGTACTCTTGGTTTTCCTAATAGTTCCAAGGTTCTCCATCAATAGTTGCAATTGTAGCTCTACAATATCACATGTATGATCTTTCTTTACAATCTTGTAGCCAAAATCCATAGCTATGTAGGGTACACTATTCAATCTCATAGATTGATAGAATTTATGTGAGATTAACCTTACAGTAAGGTTCGACAATGGATCAATAATTGTATCTATAGTCATGCCTCTCTTATTCCATTTTACTCCAGTGTTCTTCTTAATTACTTCCTTGGAATCACTTCTGAGTATCTTTGGCCGATCTAGGGTTGGGTAACTAGTAACCCTATGGATTATTCTCTTAGATATCTTGATAGGTCCTGCCTCTAGCCATAAGGAAACATCATGAATTCGGCTTAGCACAATTTGTATCCACTCAGTTTTAAATACATTAGGAAAATCTAGGGCTCATGTTAAACCCTTTCTCTCTACGATTTTGAATTCATCATTTAAAACCCCATTTTTACATAATTTCCATATCACCAATGCCTCCAATCTTACAATTGCATATCTCCTTAGATCTTGCACCATAATTATGTTTGGCAGGATCATTGACAATGTGCCAGAAGGATCTTGTTTATAGGTGATGTTAGGAATGGCTTTAAACACAAGTTCTTTAACTTCATTACTAACTAGCTAAACATTTAAAACTACCTTACTTTCAACATTTTTTGAAGTAGATGCCATATTGTTAAACTAGGGTTTATGCAAAATTAAACTGCATAGCTTAGCTTGTGATAAATACCTTGTAAAATTTGATAAACTGATGTGAGATCATTGCTAAAATCTTTACAAATTCTTTAAATAGGTTTCTAAATCACCTTCTACTCTACTTTCTCTTGCTCGAATTTGAAATGAATTAATGAGCAAAAATTGATCAAATACCCTTCAAAAACCTTGCATTTAATACTAAGTGCTTACACAACTATAAGCTTGGCATCAACCAATTTCAAGATCACTTAGCATCCATTAATATTTCCATCACTTGGTAGCTACTACAAAGTTGACATCAACTAGCTAGACTACTAGCTTGGCATCAACTAGCATTCCACTTGGCATACATAGGAAACATTTCATGCTTGGCAAGAACATTAAAAACTTAAAGATTTAACTTGAATTTTCAACATCTTGCATCTTTATTTATGCTAATTTAGAGTTTTTAGTACTATCTCCTTTGGAACTAATGTATGATATAACTCTTGAATATCAGTCCCACATACCTCTTGATTGCCTAGTTTGATGAGGTGTGATCACCTAACCCATTGGGTGAAGTGATCCCTTCTCCATTTGATGTGTTGCAATCATCTTTCTTTTCCCATGTCTTTTTCATCACATCTCTAATGTGTTCAACATCTACCTTGCCTTTTCCTTTATCAAATTCACAACTTTGTGCCTTTGTCCTAGTTGGACAATGCTTACTGATGTGACCAGTCTTCAAATAGGTAAAGCATGTGGTTTGACTCAACCACCTTTTGTAGTTACCACTTAAGTGTGTCCTAATACAATTCTCAAGAACATGTCCATATTCTTAACAATAATGATAGCTATATCTTGTATTATAATCCCAATAATAGGAGGTACCATTATCCTTACCTTTGTTTGCCTATTTGATGACCACATGGATTTGGATCTGCCTTCAAAAGCTTTATGTCCATACTTCTGATAGTTGTAGCAATAAGCTTCAAATTTTTGTGCATTCATGTCTTAGTTCTACATTCATGTGCCTAATGTCATTACTTATTGCACTTATGGTAGTGAACCATGTTCTTAGGCTTAGTATTCAGATTTATAGTTTTGCTCTTGCACACATTAACAGTATGTCCTTTCTTACCACAATTATGACAAGTAGGTTTGGAGTTCTTACCTTTGTTGTTCCTTTCTTCAACACTTTTAGATGACTCTCCTTCTTCATTTCTTGTGTATCCCAGTCAAGATGTATGATTATTGTATCTATTGGATTTGAGTAATTGTTCAAAGTATTTGATGACTTCATTTGGTTTGTTGAAACTCTCAGAAAATTCCTTTTCTCTCTTTAGGTCATTCTACAGTTGTTCATTCTACAACTTCAATGTAGTTATCTCAATGTCCTTGACATTCAATTTATAGTTGGCATTCATCATTTGACTTAGATTACTCAATTGCATATTGGAAATCTTGGTTAGTTCTATTGACTTCTCTTCCTATCTATTGGCACAAACTCTTTTCTTTTCTTCAATCATGGCTTTGTCTTCCATGGATTTCTTCTTTTGTTCAACCACTTCACATACCAATATGTCTTGTGATTCTTGTTCTAACATGAGATTTCTAATTTACTCAGCTTGGATTTAGTTCTTTTCCATTAGATCTACAATTGCTGCATGAAATTCATTTGAGTCTCCATCTACAAATAGCTTAGTAGTGTCTCTCTCTTTGTAGTATCTATCATTCTCTACAATAGCAATTTATTTCCTTCTCTTCAAGGAAATCATCAAAGCTTCTCTTGCTTCATTCAGTTGATGTAGTTTAAGATGTATTTCAATCTCCTGGTTCTCAATAGTCTTTCCCAATTTGTAAACTTCCATTTCAAGATCTTTCCTCATAGCTACAAAGATTTTCTTTCAGAGAATAGGGTTCTGATACCAATTGTTGCAATTAAAATTGGAAAGGTAAACTTCTGAGGGGGTAGAGTTGAATCAATAGTTAAAACATGAACCCATAAAAATTTCACGTCACATCCATCTCATTCATATAATAGATAAACTAAAATAACATGTAAAGCACATACATCTAAATCATGTATAAATATAAGCAATCACACATATAACACTAGATATGATTACCCAAAAACCCTCCAAGAGAGAAGGTAAAGTTGGGGTAGGGATGACACTCACAAATCTTCACTACTGTAATTGTAAAGTGTATCCAATTAAGGTTACATTATTTTGATAATGAATCATGATCTACTCTATGAAAGGTCTACCTTGTTAAAGGCATACAAAGACTATTAGGTCTCACCTTGTTAGAGGATTTCAACACCCTATTAGAAGTGTACCTTGTTAGAGGACTTCAACTTACAACTAAGTAAGCACCCTATTAAAGGATTTCATATAGCCTGCTAGGACTACTTTATTAAGAGAATTGATTGAAATCACCTATTAAAATGTCTCAGCATAGATCCTACGTTTGACACTTGCTTGCCTGATGACAAATCACCTCTAAACACTTATCTTCTTAATCCTTCCAGATCATATGTCTTAATGCTATATCCTTCTCTCTATCCTCTATTCTTCTCTAATTGATTACAATTCACTCTTTCTTCGTAACTTCTAAGTCTCCATGAATGCTCTGTTTCCACATGCAAACTTGTTTGTTCACCTTCAATCCCTTACACACTCATAGATAGTTTAGGGTTTTTTCCTCATTAAGAAGACTAGGAGACTTAGGGTTTGGTATGAATCTATAGATGAGATTCATCCATAATTCCAATTAAACCTTCCCATTTTCTAATTGGCTACATGTAATTACATAGGGAATCCAAATATAGATTTGTCCTTATCTCCAAAAGATCATAATCTATCCTAAGGTGGCTCAAAAATGGTTTACATAGTTGTTTGTGCCATTACAAACAAATGTGTCCAAACTGTGTCACTCAACATATGAAGTCATTGATGATCGACATGCATTTTATTTCTACTCTAACTCAACACCTACACTACTCGACATCGACTATTTACTCAGCTCCTAAATCACTCGGCATGGTCTATCTGCTTGGCACTTGAGTGACTCGGCACATGAGTGGCTTGACACTTATTGTAACTTGGCATGATCTAATATTTATATTTTGTGCTCAACATGTATTACTAGTTCAACATGATCTAATTAAATGGCTTAAGTGTGTTGACACTTACTTGTAAAAACCAATCTAAGATCAACATTTTTACCTCTAAGGGCACACTAGATGTGTCTATTTGCTTCTTCCTTGCTGTTGCAATATTTGTGTTTTCAATTTCATCAATTCTCACCAATATATGATTTGTGCATAACTATGCTGCCATGGTGTAACTCTATAATATCTTCTATAAATCATCCTCAATCAAAGGGTTGATGTTATGAGCATAATTGCAAGGAACATCCTTGATTTGTATTGAGTCCCGCTGACTCACTTTGTCTACATGTGGAGAATTGTTGCTTGGTACTTTTATGTAAGGTACACTTTGATCATATAGTTGCTCTTCTTTGGTTGTAGCATCTTTTGCTACTACTTCCTTAGTGCCTCCCACACTACCATCTTTGACTAACTCATCTTTTGCAGTCTCCACTGCTTGTTTAGTTGTCTATTTCTTTACTTGCTTAGGGTCTTGCAATGCTTGCTCACCTTTCTTTGCTATTTTTGGAGTGGGTAACTTATAAAAAGATCTCCAAATAGCTATGCTTTTGGTTAGCACATCCTCAATCTTCTTATTCAATATATGGAAAGCTCTATATTTGGGGGAAAATTTTGTTTTGTGCTTTTCCATAGCCTTAGTAATCTATATTTTGTCCAATTCTAGCATTACTTGGGCTAAGGTTGATTCCCTGATTTGTCTTTTTGTATGTAGGTTGTATTTCCATTTCTACTCAACTTGGTCATAGAGACTCTTAAGTAATGAGTTGGAAATCTCAATAGGAGTTGATTTGAATGTAGCCATCATCACATATATGGCTTCCTCTATAGTATTTTGTTCAAATTTTCCTATCTTATCAAAATCTATGTGTGCAAAACTAGAAAAATCTACATTTGATTTTATATTGTCACACAAATTATCTAAATGAAAGGAGGGACTATGGCTTGCCACCTTGAATTGACTCATGTCATCAAATTCTATCTTCTCCTCATATGACTCAACTAGAGCTACATATTTTCTCCTTTCATATGTCTTCTTGATTGGTTGGCTTGGCTCTCTTGAAGAAATAATCCTCTTACCTTTAGGTTTATTAGTTACCTTGACTTGCCGAGTGGCTTCCCTTGTGCTAGCCCTGCTAATAGGAGCTACTAGCTCTTGTTGTGATAGTTTTACAACCTTCTTATTGGGTTTCTCCACTACAAGCTCTTTAGCCTTTCTTTTCTTTTCAATATACTTAGGTGCTTCCTTGGCTATCTTCTTTCTCAACACCTTCTTCATGAACTCCCTCATCTTCTCCTTGTCCTTGAGTAATTGCCAAAGGGGCTTGGAATTGTTCTTCCTCTTCTTCATCACCTCCTTTGCCAAATCTTTCTTTTAGCTTCTTCACAATTTTATTCTTCTTTCTTACCACAAAAGCTGTCTTTAAGTCAATTGTAATTTTGAACTTGGCTTCCTCATAATTCCCAAATGAGGTGGCACTTTTATCTATTTCCTTTTTTAGTAATGAAGTGATATCTATAGATGTCTCATCAATATTTATCTCATATGGAAAGGTCTTAAGCCATTTGACCTTGGGCAGGATTGCCTACACATATTTATAATCAACATCAACTAGAAAGCAAACATCATCATAATGTTTCTCAACTAGTGACACTGGAATCCTTAGTCTCTACTTCATGGATTTCTTAAAATCCTCATAATAACTTTTCATTACTAACTCAAAGTTATCCCCAAGTTTCTCTATGTATTCTCCAATTTGAACTGCAATAGACCTGTTGGTCTTCCAAGAAACTTTACCAAATGAGGGAAATGTGTTCTGCACATAAAAGGATATAAAAACTAATAAAGAGCCAAATTTGCAAGATGCACTCTTGGTTTTCCTTATGGCCTGAAAGTTTTTAGATAGTTGTTGAAGTTGCAACTTAGCAAGGTCATAGGTGTGGTCTCTCTTTACTATTTTGTGTCCCAAATCTACAGCCATGTAGGACACACTATTCAGTCTTCTAGATTGAAAGAACTTGTGAGCTATCACTCTTACAATAAAAGCAATTAGGGGGTTCGAGATAGAATCTATGGAAATTATCCTATTATTCCATATTGCTCCTGTGTTCTGAATTATTTCTTTTGAATCACTTCACATGCTCTTGGGGCAGTCTTGGGTAGGATACCCCAACACTTAGCTAAAGATCCTTTTAGTGATCTTAACAGGTCCATATTCTAGCCAAATGAAGTTTTCATGTATTCTACTAAGCACAATCTTGATCTATTCAATCTTGAATACATTAGGGAAATCTAGGGAAAGGGTAAATCCTTTCCTTTCTATGATTTTATTATCTTCCCTTAAAACTCCATCATCACAAAGTTGATTGTACAATTCCCTTATCTCCATGTTACTTATATTTCCAACTTTGCATGTGTAACAACACTTGACATCTTGAATCATTAAGACTTTTGGGGATATTATTGATAGCTCATCAGATGGGTCTCCTTTATATGCAATTTTAGGTATTTCCTAGAAAGGTAGTTGTCTAACCTCATTATTAATTAATTTCAAATTCAACACTTCCTTTCCCTCTTTCCTAACACTTACATAAGATCTTTCTTCTATATTTCATACCTAGGGTTTACAAAAACTCAAATAGAAAAACTCAACACCAATAAAATACCTTTCCAATCTGATGAATATGTTGAGTTGTAGTTGAATTTGGTTTGCAAACTTAAGAATCTCCTGTTGCAATTTTCCTCCATGCTCTTCATGCTCTCTTTGATCTCGAATGAATGCAACTGAGTTGAGAAATGACTATATAACCCTTAATATTTTTCAATAAATACTTAATGCTTACACAACTATAAGCTTGATCAATATAGGGTTTCCAACTCACTTGGCTTACACATGACTTACACTTCACTTGGTTCACATAGAATGCTCGATGAGTACTACCAAAATTTCACAACTCAATATCAACTGAAATTCCATTAATGCTCGATAGTAACTGTGAAAATTTTTATGCTTGGAAACATCATGAAAAATAACAAAACTAAAGATTTCTTCTAGGTTCTAACTATTCCGTTGCATCTTAATTCATGCATATATAATCTTTTCAAAACTTAGATTCTTGGAACTAATGTAAAATATACCATTGAGATAGCAGTTCCACATACCTTTTGATTGCCTAGTTGGGGATGATGTGACCACCTAATCCATTGGATGAAGTGACCTCATATGAACTTGATGTACTAGAATCTTTCTTCTTCTTCCATGTTTTTTTCATCTGCACTTTAACTTTCTCAACATCAACCTTCTATTTCCCTTTATTGAATTCACTTCTTGTTACCTTTGACATTGTTGGATAGTTTCTGCTAATATGACTAGTCTTCAAACAGCCAAAGCATATAGTTTGACTCAACCATCTACTATAATCACTTTTGAAATTTGTTCTAATGCAATTATATAGAACATTTCCATACTCTTGACAATACTAATAACTATACCTTGTGTTGTAATCCCAATTGTAGGATTTTTCATTGTGTTGTACCTTTGTCTACTTGTTTGATTTGATTTTGGCATTAGATCTGCATTCATATGCTTTATGTCCATACTTATGATAATTTTGGAAATATCCTTCAAATATTTATGTAATTAAGGTCTTGGTCCTACATTCATGTGCTTGATGTCCTTTCTTATTGAACTTATGACTGTAACGCTTGAATTTTTTCTTAGGGTTCTAATTTGCATTGTTACTCATGCAAACATTTGTTGTATGACCTAATTTTCCACAATAATGATAAGTGGGTTTGTAGTTCTTACCTTTATTGTTTCTTTTTTCACCATGCTTAGACAATTCTCCTTCCTCAGTACTAGTGTATCCCAATCTAGTAGTATGATTGTTAGATCTAGGAGATCTCATCAGTTTCTCAAAGTATTTGATGACTTCACTGCGTTTGTTGCAACTTTTAAAAAATTCCTTCTCTCTTCTTAGCTCATTCTGTTGGAACCATGAATGATGATGATACTTCTATGGGGGAGTATTGTAGAAACATGATTAGATCATTATCATGATGATATGTTACATTCATAATTTTGATTGTTAGTGATGTCAACATAGCATTTTTCTATGGTATCTAATAGAAGAACAACATTAAGATTAAGTTGGTAAAATAACTAGTTGAGAATTTTCACTAAGCAAGGTTCAAGGGAGATAATAATAAGTGTCTATTATATTTATCTAACCTTAGAAGCATAAGATATTAAGTATAGAAGAACTTATGCAAGTTTTGGTGAAGATTTTTCTATGATAGAGTTTATAGAAGCATGTTCTGGTAAACTTGTTATATCACTTAGCAAATTTGTTATTCTAAGAAGTTGAAGTTAAAGATGTGTAGAAGACATTATAGAGATGACATAGCTAATCTTACTCATCATAATTTTACACATATGAAAATTTCTTCAAGTTACAATGCAAAATATTAGTGTTATTGCTAATGGTAACATGTTCTTAGTGAGGTCCTATAATAATTAATTGAGAAGGTGTAATAGCCAATTTAGGGAATTGTTTCATGGATTTGGTATAAAGGAAGGAAATTTTCCTTTATCATGTATGGGATTAAAAAAATTATATTCAAGAAGCATAGAGAGTGGAATGGGAAGATAAGCAGATAAGAGCGAAGGTGAAGAAAACTTCATTGTTGAGGTTTTATTATGAGATCCAAAGTTTGATACTTGGATCTGAAATTTGTGACCTAGTCTACAAGGTTTGACAATGATTGGTTTGGTTGATAGGATAGAGGAAAGAAGTTAAAGTATAGTATAGACAATTATTCTACAAGGAATAGTTGAAAGATCAGTTGGATAGTGAATTCAATGGTCTTTCCTCATAACCTATTTTGACAGTGGGTCCTTCTGTCTTCCACAACTCCTAATAGGGTTGGAATCTCCTAAAAGGGATTCAAGGTCTCCTAATAGGGACTCATATGTACTAAATATTGTAATAAACTCCTAATAGGGTCCATCCTCTAACAAGGAATATTTATATTAGTACACCATCTTGTGGGCATCATTCCCACTGAGGCTTTCCCTTTGATCAAGGGTTTCCCTAGTTAACATATCTAGTGTAACTTTGTATGTGCATCTCTGTATGTTTTCTATTTAATTTGATTGAATGGACTATTGTTTCTAACAATTGGTATTAGAGCATTAGGTCCTTGAAAACAAAGTTTAACAACTTTGGGAGATCCATGGAAAACATATTCTGAAAGGATAGTCTAAAGTTTAATGGAACAAATTATGATAGCTGGAAGGAAAAGATTAAGACACATCTATTATGTATGGGTCCATCATAGTCGATCTTGAAGAAATTAGAAATGGAAATCATTGCTGAAAATGATTTGGAATCTTGTACTAAGGAAAAAAGGAAAATTTTCATGTGCAACATGAGAGCTAGAGAAGCACTATTGTCTGCACTTCCTTAAATTGAGTATGACTACGTAAAATCACTTAATACTTGTCATGAGATTTGGAAAGCTTTGGAAAATAGTTTTGAAGGTGATGAAAATTCTAAGAAATTGAGGCTACAAAGTTGGATTTGTGCATTTCAAGATGCTAAAATGATAGAAGATGAATCTATAAGAACACATGTAGGCACACTATTAGAAATTATTGTAGATATCAAATCTCAAGGATGAACCTAGCAAGATGATGAGGTGATCTAGAATATATTGAAGAGCTTAACACCATTATTTAAGCAAGCAGTTCAAATGTTATAGTTGTTAATCTCTTGTACCAAAAATTTCACAAAGGAAACATTACTTGGGAGACTTGAAGCAGTTGAGAATGAACTTAGATAGTTAGAAGAATTGACTAGAATAGAAACAACTTTTAGTGCCCTAAATATTTGACCTAACTTATTGAGGAGCACAAGTGCTAGAGGAGACTTTGCTAGAAGTAGTAGATTTGATGAGGATAGAAAGATAAAAGAAGGAGTATCCCTTTTAGTAAGAAGAGAAAATGATGGTAAGAAATTTTTTAAATGTTGGACTTGTAATGAGTTTGGTCATTATGTATCTAAGTGACCTAAAAGAGAGAAAATGTATAAAAAAAAAGTTCAAACCTAGAAAAGCTAGAGAGTGTTTGTATCCAAAAGAAGAAGATGATTATGATGAACAAGTACTAAGTACTAGTAATGATGAAATAGGATTTGTAGCTATTAAAGAAGAAGGTCCAAAGAAGATGGTTTTGGTATTACAGGTTGAAAATAAATCTGACTAGATAATTAACAGTGGTAGTTCACATCATATGACTAGTGATATGAATAAGTTTGTTGACTTCAAAAATCATGATGGAGGCATTGTCAAAGTTGGAAATAATGCAACATGTCATGTTAAAGTTATTGGATCTATAACTCTTGATGGTAAGAATAACACTAAGGATGTATATTTTGTTGATAGTTTGAAACACAATCTTCTTAGTGTTGGACAACTAGTGGATAAAAGTTATCAATTATAGTTTATAGAGAAGACATGCATGATCAAAGAAAAAGATGGAAAGGTAATTGGAACATGAACTAGATCTAGAGGTAATGTATTTCAGCTAAATCCCACTAAAATAATAGGCTTAGTTTCTAAGGTAGATGATAGTTGGTTATAGCATAAGAGATTTTGTCATATAAACTTTGATAGCATTGTGAAAATAAGTACTATGGTTGTAGTTAGAGATTTGCCTAGGATTGTTATGCCTACTAACATAATTTGCAAGGAGTGTGTATTGGCAAAGCATACTGGAACTTCTTTTCCTAGTAAGAAGTTTCCTACTATAGCAAAGTTGGAGATTGTACATACAGATCTTAGTGGTCTGACGAATACTAAAGGATTCTATGATGAAAGGTATTTCATGATTTTAGTTGATGACTTTTCTAGAATGATGTGGGTTATATTTCTTAAAGAAAAATCTGAGGCATTTGATAAGTTCAAGATATTCAAGAATAGAGTTGAGAATGAATTAGGTATGAAGATTAAATTTTTAAGATTTGATAGAGGAGGAGAATTTACTTTGAATGAGTTTACATATTTTGTAAAGCTAATGGAATCAAAAGATAGATATCAGCTCTGAGAACACCTAAACAAAATGGCATTATGGAGAGACAAAATAGGTTAGTAACAAAAGCAACATGAGCTATGTTACCTAAGAATGATGTATCCAAGATATTTTGGAGAGAAGCTGTGAATACAATAGTCTACACTATGAATAGAGTGTAAGTTAGGAAAGACACAAACAAGACCCCTTATGAACTATGGTTTGGTCACTCACCTACAATTTTTTTGGTAGAAAATTTTACATCAAAAGAGATGATGATATTGGTAAGTTTGATGCTAGAAGTGATGAAGGTATGTTTCTTGGTTATTCATTGAAAAGCATAGCCTATAGATGTTATAATCTGAGAACTAAGACTATTGTAGAAAGTACAAATGTAAGAGTTGAATTACTTTACATTTCATAGGGTATGAAAGACTAAAAGAGTATACATTTATAAAAATAGAATTACATCCTCCTCCTCAGGTCCATGATACAAAGTACAATAGAATAAATGAAACAATCCATCATAATGATACAAAGATAGAATGAAAGGAAATGCAAATATGGAAACTCTAGCCACGGTATCAACAGATGGATCTCAATGGTAAGAGTAAAAAGCACTACCACCTGATCGTGTGGAACCTAAATGGCCCACTACCACTATGCTAAGGAGATAGTCTCAAGTCCGAAACAAGATATCAATTCAAAAATCAAAAGTACTCTCTAAGTCTAGGAAACCCTAAAAGTAAGCTAACTCAAAGGATCCAAGATCAATCGACATCTATACCCAAAGGCACACGAAGACACATAGGGAATTTACTTTGTAAGTGGGAAAGTGTCATCACACAAATCACACTAGAGTTACCCTGGAAATCTCTTAGGAACTTGGCCCCCCTAGTGATCACTATGTGGCCACTAGTATCCTCTCGTACTAACAAGGCATACTATGGATGCAAGGTTAGAACCAAGTGTTCTCTCTACTCCCATCCTAGTCTATACTAGTACTCAAGGCATGGGAAAGAACATACAAAGACTCTTATTAGGTTCATTTTACTTTCATTTAGTGTAGTGTTTTCACTTATTAAACAACTTACAATGGGTTACCTTGGGAACTACTTAGGGCCTTCACCTGCATTGCAAGCCACTTCCCAACATTACATATAGATAACCTACCCTAGGCTCATAAAAGAAAAAATCAAAGCATCATAGTAAATTACCTTAGTCCTATATAAGTGATTGGAAATCATCAAATATAAATCATGATACCCATCAGTTCTGAGCGAGCAACCATATCAAAAGATAAATCACAATACCGATTAGTTCTCAACGAGCAACTAGAAAGCATCCCAAAAATACTGATCAAAGACTCCAAAATGGTCAAGTCAAATATGTCACAACATGACATCAACAATAACAAATCATACCAAACACCTCCATCCTATAAAAGTGACTGGAAAGCAATCCAAATATAACTGATCAAAGACTCAAAAAGGTTAAGTACGTCAAGTAGGTCATACATTCACCTTAGCTTCATAGTAGAACACTGGAAAACAATAAAAAATAATAGATTCAAAATAATCATAGAGCATACCAAACACATTACCATGGTTGGGTTTTAAAAGATCAAGATCAAATCAGCATAGCATCATAATCACAAAACTCCCAAGCTTCTGGTAACATCTTAAGACTGGTCAACACTCTAGTCAACCCAAATTCAAAACACAAATAACACACAAGATAGAGTAGTCTCATAGTTTAGTTTGATTTGAAAACATATCATTGAGTTAAATGTAAGGTTTCAATTTTTGTTTCAATATATATTTTCAAATAGATAAGATTCATAGTTTACCCTACAAACTAACCCATTCAATGTTCAAATAAAATACAAAATTACCCCTATTTGATTTTAAATCAATTTTCTAAAATAATCCAAGAGTAATTATTTATTTAAATTATTAAAATATACTTATTGATGTTGAATAAAACAATTTATAATTTTATTAAAAATTGAAGTTATTATTAATAATTAAATAAATTTTATAACTTTATTACATAACTTTCATTATTAAATAAACTTAATTAAATTAGTTAATAATTATACAAAACTAATTATACTACCATCCATTAATAATTTATTAAAATTAATAATTATTAATAAATAAAATTCATTTATAAAATTAATAATTAATAAATAATAATTAAAATTATTAATGATTAATAAAGAAAACTTTTAATAAAATTTATTAATTGAAAAAATGAAATTATTAATAAAAAAGTTTATTAAATAATTTATATATATTAAAACAAAATAAAATAAAATAATCTTACCTCATCTGCTACTGTATTATAGTTACAAGTGGGTTTGCTGCGTGACAACACCTACTGTCATGACAATAGGGTCTACCACAACAGTACCCCTATTGGCACAACATCAGGGCCTGCCATACGACTCATTGCAGAGACCTCTGTAAGGAGAGAACGGGGGGAGGTGGGGTAAAACCCCCTCCCCTTAAATGATATATATATATATATATATATATATATATATATATATATATATATATATATATATATATATATATATATATATATATATATATATATATATATATATATATATATATATATATATATATATATATATATATATATATATATATATATATATATATATATATATATATATATATATATATACAACAATACCCCCCCTCTCCCAATACGATTTTAAAATATTTTCTTTTTAATAAACATTTACAATCTTAGTTTGATACAAAAAATACAATTAACCATTTGACTTTCTTAATTTAAAATTATTTTTTCTTTCAAAACCCCTCCCAATAACTTTCCAAATTTTAATTCTACGTAAGAATGATTATTTGATATATTAATCTTTTCATATTTAGTAGATTTAACATGCATACTAGAATTTTATTATATTGAAACACTCATCATAGACAATCATTCAGAAAACCATTTGTAGACACAAAGAAAAAAAGAAAAGAAAGGGTGTAATAAACTGAGTGAATAATCACAAGCGTCCACTTGGACTCTGATGCCAATCACTACACCCAAGAAGATTGTGAGAGAAATTTTCCCCTCTCAAAACTTTCCCTCCTTCGAAATTCTTTCCTCTCCCAAAATTCGCAATCCTTCGAAAATGAACCCTCAATTGGTGATAAGGAGTTCTCTTTTAAAATCGAGGCACTAATTGGGAAATCACCCAAGAGGACTCCTTGCTCACAAAACTTTAACTCTTTATTAACTTTTCTTAATCTTTTCTTAATATTTTCCGTGCATATTTATTGGTTTATTAAATAAATTTATTTAATTTTCACTTGACTTCTCTTTTAATTAATTCGTGCATGTATCATGCAATCATAAAACTTTTAATAAATTAGTATCTTTTTACTTCTTAATTTATTTTTGAAATGTTAATATTTATTAGCTTAAATAATAATAGTATTTAGCATTTATTTAAAAATGAACTCAAAATATATTATTACTAAATAAAATAAATATTATCATGTTTTAAAATTAAACTTATAACTTTTATCTTTAAATTTAATTCTTTTTATTTAATTAATTTCCCAATTAATTAAATATAATTAAATATTAAAATATCATAATAATTTTCCATTAAATTAAATCATTTAATTTGACTTAATTAATAGAAACATCGCCAAAGACTCATAAAACAAAATATGAAAACCCATCATAGTAAAACACATACCAAATCAAACTAAAGGGTTATAATCACGAATCAATGTCATTCAACACATTCAGAAGATAATCAACTTAGATACTTGTCCATATTTTCTAGGAAAAATGGCTTAAAGGTTAAGGATTTGGAATTAAGAATTTATCTCCCCTCTCTTACCATTGAGATAATGTGATAGGGTATGCTCATCCTGGCAATTCAAGGAAGTTGATACTGAACACTTACAATTTGTATAAAATCCATGCATGTACAAATACAATGTTCTAAACTAAACAGGCAATGATAGGAAGTGGTACATCATGTAGATCCCAACTAACAGGTGACTATGACTCCCTTCCTTAACCACATTAGAAATGCCATACATAAAGAAAACATACACACACACCAAACACATGTAGTATGGGGTAAGTATCCATAAGAAAAAACATATGATACTCCATCTAACTAATCATCATCAATAATTGAAAACATTGTAATAATCATCATGCATACATGAAGTAAAGAGTACCAAGTAAACTCATCATAAAATCAACTAAATATGAAACAATATCTGATAATCTCAAAACAATACAATTAGTCATCAAGCATAAAACTAGCCTAAAAGAGTTCGACAATGATAACAAAAATGTAAACTAGGGTAGGCACTACATGATGACAAGAAGCAAAATCAATGAAGAAATATGTCTCATATCTCAAGTTGAACCAAAGAATGTAGATGAAGCACGTAAAGATGACTATTAGAAGCAATCTATGAAAGATGAATTGGATCATATAGTGAAGAATGAGACATGGGAATTGGTCCCTAGACCAGCAGACAAGAATGTGATAGGAAAAAAATGGGTATTTAGGAACAAGATAAATGAACAAGGTGAAGTTGTAAGGAACAAAGTAATATTGGTATGTAAATGTTACTCATATCAAGAAGGAATAGACTATGATGAAGCCTATGCTCCTATGGCAAGAATAGAAGCAATAAGGTATTCTTAGCCTATGCAGCACATAAGAAATTCAAAATGTATCAGATGGATGTCAAGCCAACATTTCTAAATGAGAACTCGAAGAAGAGGTATACATAGAATAGCCTAAAGGTTTTCCTTTAGTATATGACAAGGGCATAGTATGAAAATTGAAGAAAGCATTGTATGGCTTGAAGCAAGCACACATAACCTAGTATGCAAGGTTGGATACACATTTAACAAAGCCTAGATTTAGAAAAGTTATGGCAAATAATAATCTATAATGGAAAGAAATAGACAATGGATTGATGATTTTTGTAATATTTGTTGATGATATCATATTTGGAGGAAATGATGATGAAAGTGACAAGCTTGTAGAAGAAATGAAGAAAGAATTTGAAATGAGCATGATAGGAGAAATGAAATACTTTCTAGGATTATAGATTGTGCAGGACAAAGAAGGAATCTTTATTTCTCAAATTAAGTATTTGAAAGATCTATTAGAAAGGTTTGGTTTGGAAACATGTAAAAAAGTTGGAACACCTACGGTAACTAGACACAAGTTATCTACAAAGGATGAGACACCTACTATTGAGGAGAAGAAGTATAAATCTATGATTGGAGGGTTGCAATATTTGACTCACAGAAGGCCAGATATAGCAAATACAGTTGGAATTGTTGCAAGATTTCAAGATGATCCTAGAGAAGCACATTAAATAGCCATCAAAAGAATATTTAGATACTTGAAAGGAACACCAGAGTTTGAATTGTGGTATGAAAGATCTGGTAGAGCCTTCTTTCTTGGAGGACGATTGGTTTCTTGGTTAAGCAATAAGAAGGACTTTACCTCGCAAAGTACAACATAAGTAGAATATGTTGTAGTAGAAAATAACTGCAATCAGGTTGTTTTGATGAAGTAGATGCTAAAGGATATAAGGATAGAATTCAGTGAACGTGTTGTCATACATTGTGATAACACAAGCACAGTGAATATGTCCAAGAATTTAGTGTTTCATTCTAAGACTAAGCACATTTCTATCAAATATCACATGCTAAGAGAGAAAGTTGTAGAAAAGGAAATTAGATTGGAGGATGTAGCACCAAAGAGCACATTGAAGATATTTTCACCAAGCCTCTTCCCAAAGAGACTTTTGAGTATTTGTGAGGTATGATAGGGGTTATGCCCCTTCCTACATTAGATTAGATGATGCAAGAGTGCATCAGTCGATGTAATAGAGTGCTATTATTTTTCTAGATTGAATGTTGATGCTTCCTATATGGGGGAGTATCTATGATGGATAGAATCATGTAGGACTCTTGTTGAATGTTATTTTGAATAGTGTCTTTGGACACTTGAACAAGTTAGAGATAGTTGTTGCAAAGATTGATGGTTGTTGAAACCTTTGACATTGATATCAATGTGGGAGAAATTATAGCATGAATTTTTTTTTTTTACAGCATGGAAAAATAGTCTAATATAGAGCACATTGAGTTATATCAATGGGGGAGAATGATTGATGAAGAGGATTTGAAAAGAAAGGTTAAGAATCTTTTACTATTGGTATTTTTCGAACTAGATGTCTTTCACCTATGTCTCCATCAATGCCAAAGGAGGAGATTGTTGGAAGCATGAATGCTAATGATACTTCTATGGGGGAGTATTGTAGAAACATGATTAGATCATTGTCATGATGATATGTTACATTCGTGACTGTGTTTGTAATTGATGTCAACATAGCATTTTTTATGTGGTATCTGATAGAACAACAATGGTAAGATCAAGTTTATATGGACAACTAGTTAAGATTTTCACTAAGAAAGGTTAAAGGGAGATAATAATAAGTGTCTAGTATATGTATCTAACCTCGAAAGCATAAGATATTTGGTTTGAAAGAATTTATGCAAGTTTCAGTGAAGACAATTTTGAGATAGAGTTTATAGAAGCATGTTTTGGTAAACTTGTTATATCTCTTAACATAGTTGTTATCCTGAGAAGCCAAAGTTAAAGACATGTAGAAGACATTCTAAAGATGATTTATCTAGGCTAACTCATCATAATATTACATGTAAATTTTTTTATTCAAGTTACATGTTCTTAATGAGGTCCTATAATAATTAATTGAGAAGGTGTAATAACTGACTCAGGGACTTATTTTATGGATTTGGTATAAAGGAAGGACATTTTCCTTTGTCACATATGGGATGAATGATCAATTGAAAGGATCATGAAGAGATGAATGTGAAGATAATAAGAGTAGAGAAAAGGTGAAAAAAACTTCATTTCCATGGTTTTATTATGAGATTCGAAGTTTGATGCTTGGATTCGAGGTTCGGGACCTAGTCTACAACTTTTGACAATGATTGGTATGGTTAATAGGATAGAGGAAAGAAGTTAAAGTACAATACATACAATTATTTTTCAAAAAATAGTTGAAGGATCAGTTGGATAGTGAGTTCAATGGTCATTCTCTAGAAGCTATTTGGACAATGGGTCCTTCTCTCTTCCATAACTCCTAACAGGGATTCAAAATCTCCTAATAGGGACTCATATGTACTAAATGTTGTAATAGACTCCTAATAGGGTCCATCCTCTAACAAGAAATATTTATATTAGTACATCATCTTGTAGGCATCTTTCCCATTGGGGTTTTCCCTCTGATCAAGGGTTTCCCTAGTTAACATATCTAGTGTAATTATTTATGTGTATCTTTGTATGGTTGTTGTTTACTTTGGTTGAATGGTTAAGATTATTTAAGGTTGATAATTATTGGAAAATTGATTCACCACCACCCCCCCCCCCCCTCCCCACCCCCCTCAATTATATTGGTGGACTATTGTTTCTAACACATTCCCCAATTATTCATTTTTTAACTTCAGGGTTGTGATCTCAGTGTCCTTTCCATTTAATTCATGATTGACAATCATCACTTGATTCATTTTTTCTAGTTGCATGTTAGCAATCCTTTGTACCTCTGATATCTTCTCTTCCAATCTATTGGTTAGTGTTCTTTTGTCATATTCAAACATGAATTTTTCTTCCTCAGCTTTATTTTTTTGCTCAGTCACCTCACATAGCAATACTAATTGAACTTTTTGTTCTATCTTTAGATCTCTAACCTCTTTATTAAGGGTACCAATTTTTTCCATCAAATATACAATTGCTACATCAAAATCACTTGAGTTTCCATCTGCAAACATTTCAATAATGTCTTCCTCTTGGTAATGTGTTTCATTTTCCTCAATATCTATCTCTTTCCTTCTCTTCAATAAGTGCTTCAACTCATCTCTAGCTTGATTGAGTTGGTGCAGGGAAAGATGGATTTCAATCTTTTGGTTCTCAATAGTCTTTCCCAAATTGTAGACTTCCATCTTCAAGATCTTTCCTCAAAGCTGTAAAGCTTTCCTTTCTAGAGAACCAACACTCTAATACGAATTTTAAGAAATAACAATGGGAAAGTAAACTTTGAGAGGGGGGAGGGGAGGTGAATCAACACTTCAAAACTTTAACCATAAAAACATTCACCACACATACATCTCACAATTTTCATGTAAATTGAAATAGCTAGTTACAAATGTTCATCCATAGCATGAAACAAAAAAAAAATGACACAATAAATTTGTTATCCATAAACCCTCCAATGAGACGGTAAAACTAGAGTGGGGATGACACCCACAGATATTCACTAATTCAGTTGTAAAGTGTATCTAATGAAGGTTACAATTGTTTAATCATAAACTATGATTTTCCTTATGAAAGGTCTATTAGCATGAATGCTGATGATACTACTTTGGGGGAGTATCTTGAGTATTGGATAACATTAGCATGTTGCATTCATGACTGTGTTTGTCATTGATGACAACATATTATGGTTTTTGTAGAGACTAGAAGAATAGCAATCAGAGACCTTACGTTGCATAGTAACTAAGTAAGGGTTAACAGATGCGTAGTTAAGGACATGCTACTAAGAGTTTCCTAATGATGTATTTAAGAGGATGTCATCTGAGTCAAAGATTTATGATAGTTATGTTTGATTTACTGTGAGCAACACAAAAACATAGCATCTGTTTGGTAGTTTTTGATGTTTACATTATATCTTTTAGCCAAGATATAATGAGGTGATGTGTAGTCAACTAGTGATAGAGGATAGTCAGCTGATGATGTTAGTGAGTGCACAAGACCTAGAGTTGCATGCGTAAAGTTTTTTAATAGACTATAAGCCGATAGTTCTATTGTAATTATAATTAATTATATATCTTATTTTAATTAATTGGGAAAGCCTTAAGGCTGACTCAAGGAATTATTATGAAGATATGGTATAAAGGAAAGATGTTTTCCTTATTTGAAAAGTATGTAGAAGTATTTTGATCATTGTATTTGTGAAGTGAGAAAAGGAGCAGATTTTTGGTTGAATGTGTATAAGTGATCCAAGGGATTATTGGATGCATAGTTCATGATCTAGTTACAAGACTAGAAGGAGAAGAAGTCCAGTTGATAGGATAGAGACAAAGAAAGGAAGTACAATTTAGCTCTATTATTCTACAAGGAATGATACAAAGATCATTTGGATAGTGGGTTCATTGGTCTTATCCTTGAAGCTATTTGGGCAATGGTCCAGTTTTCTTCCACAACTCCTAATAGGATTGACAAAACTAGTAACTAGGTTGGAATCTACTAACAGGGATTCAAAGTCTCATAATAGGGACTCTTATGTACTAAATGTTATAATAGACTCCTAATAGGGTCTATCCTCTAACAAAGAATATTTATATTAGTACATCATCTTGTGTGTACCATCCCCATCAGAGTTTTCCTTCTAATTAAGGATTTCCCCAGTTAACATATCTGGTGTTATTGTGTATGAGTATCTTGTTGTGGTTTTAGTTTAAATTAATCATATGGTTAAGATTCTTTAAAGTTGTTATTTGTGATATTAGTTGGATAGTTGATTCACTCCCCCCCCCCCAAGTTATATTAGTGGCCTATATATTATAACAATTGGTATCAAAGCTTCAGGTTCTTGAAAGATAAGGTTAATAGCTTTGGCAGATCAATGTAAAATATTTTTAGAAAGGATATTCCTAGATTCAATGGGGTCAACTATGACAGTTGGAAGGAAAAGATGAAGACTCACCTATTGTGCATGGGTCTAGGATATTGGCTTTTGACAAAAAAATTGAAGATAATCATTAAAGAAGAAAACTTGTAAGGTTACAGTGAAGAAGAGAGAGATCTAAGAGAAGCCCTACTAATAGCTCTTTCAAAGAATGAGTATAGTTAGGTAAATTCATTTGCAACATCTCATGACTTTTGGAAAGCATTAGAATCTACTTTTGAAGGTGATCATCATGCAAAAAGAATGAGATTACAAAGTTGGATATGTACATATCAAGATGCCAAGATGATGGAAGATGAATATGTAAGAAGTTATATTGGTAGAATATTAGAAATGGTTGCAGGTATTTGGTCTCATGGTGGAACCAAAGATGATGATGAAGTCATATGGAAGATCTTGAAAAGTTTGTCACTACCTTTCAAGCCAATTGCATAGATGATTCAGCTAGTGATGCCTTGCACTAAGGATTTCACTAAGGAAACATTACTTGTAAGATTAAAATCAATAGAAGTAGATCTGAGATGGTCTAGTGAACTTGCAAGATTCAAAACAACCTTTAGTGTCCTAAATATTCAAACTAATTTGACGAAGAGTGAAAGAACTCATGGAGATTTTTCTAGCAACACCAGAGCTAATGATGACAATAAGATTGAGGAAGGAATAATCCTTCTGATGAGAAGAGAAAAAGGTGGTAAGAAAATATTTAAATGCTAGACTTGAAATGAATTTGGTCATTATGCATCTAAATGTCCTAAAAGAGAAAAGAAGTATAAGGGAAGGTTTAACCCTAGAAGAGATAGAGATAGAAATTGTTTTTATGCAAATTAAGATGAAGAATTTGATGAGAAAGGTCAAAATGAAAGTGACGATGAATTAGGAATTGCGGCTATCAAGGAAGATGGTCTTGATAGAGAAATTAGAGAAGAAAGAGCTCTAGTTACCCAAGTAGAAAAAGAAATTTCATTGGATAATTGATACCGGTTGTTCACATCACATGACTGGTGATATGAATAAATTTTTTAAGTTCAAGAATCATGATGGAGGTATTGTTAGAGTTGGTAACAATGCAGCTTATCATATAATAGGAATTGGATCCATTACTCTTGATGGTAAAAAAAACACTGATGATGTCTATTTTGTTGATGGATTGAAGCATAACTTATTGAGTGTTGGATGATTAGTTGACAAAGGTTATCAATTGCAATTTATATTGACAATTGGCTAATAGTGATATGTAATTTTTGTCATTTATGGAAACACATGATGTACATGTTCATGGAAAACCTCAGAAATAAAGATAATTAATGTTTGGTAATTAGAAAATTGTCTAAGTATAGAATTTGGTTTACAACAGTATGTTGTTTTGTTTATAACTTGTTGCTGATGTCATATTATGACTAGTGGAGTTATATGGAGATAGTATACATGTTGAGAATGATCTTTATAACCTTGGAAGTCAATACAGATTGTACGAAACAAAGATAATCATGTTTGAAGAAAAACAAAATAGTGGAATTGAAGGAAATAATTATTTTGTTTACAAGATAATTACTTGTCCAATTAGGGTTAACATCCTAGATGTTTAATCTAAGTTGAAAAAGTGGTTTTTGATCTTATCCAATGCAACAACAATTTGTGTAATGGCATGGTATTTATGCAAGGGAAATTTTTCAATAAAAAGTGTAGAATTGTGAAGTGCGAATTGTGATTATGATTGCAAGCGCTATATGCAAACTTTTGTGAAAGCGATATATGAAAAATTGTTTATGAGCTATTTTTTGATCTGAGATCAAGCTAAAGATTAAATATTTGTCATGGAAGAAGATAAATTACTTATATTTAGTTTGATTACTTGTTTGAGCAGTGAGCTCTTCTTGTAATTAGAATTGCATGTTTGGGAAGTGGGCTCATCTTGCATCTACTATACTACAACTCCTAATAGGGTTGGAATCTCCTAACAAGGATTCAAAGCCTCCTAACAAGAACTCCTTATAATAAATTTTCTCATTGACTCCTAACAGGGTCCATCCTTTAACAAGGAACTTATATATCAGTATATTATCTAGTGGGTATCACCCCCCGCAGAGTTTTCCCTTAGCCAAGGTTTCCCTAGTTAACAAAATATGGTGTTATGAGTTATCTTTGTGCATGGTTACTATTACTATTTAGATTTACTTTATTGCTTCGTTATGCATGGTTTAAAGCAAGAAAGAATATCTAGCTGGCAACTAAAGTTTGTAGATTACCAATTCACTCCCCCCTCTTAGTAATCCCTATTTCTAATAATTGGTATCAGAGTACAATTAGTTTGAAGAGGCTTAATAGCTTGAGTAAGATCCCTATGGATATGGAACAATTGATGAAGAATCTTGAAGAAGCTCTTGAACAAATTGATATCCTTACTAAAGAAAAAGATAAGCTAAAGGATAGATATGAAGACTCCAAAGCATACATTGGTCAATTGAAGGAAATGATTGAACATCTCAAATCCAAGCCTGAATCTACTGAATCTAGCACTAGTGATGATGATTATTAAAAGTTAAAGACAAAGTACAAGATGTTGAAACATGAATTAAAGATTACAAATCTAAAGTTGAGTTTGAGAAATTATCCTAGCAAAGTTGAATATGATTTGAAGACTGAAAATGTAGATCTGAGAGAAAGTCTAGCAAAGTAAACATCTAAGCTTGAAACATTGAAAGAAGATCATGAAGAACTTCATAAGTACAATACCATTGTGAAAGGTGAATTAAATCAGTGCAAGCAGCAACTTGAGAAGCTCTATTATAGTAGAGAAAATATTTATGATTCAATGTCAATACAAAGACCTACTTATGATAAGATTGGTCTTGGTTATCTAATGAACATGTCTGCAAAGAAACTTGAGATTAGATTAGATCCAAAAGAAAAAGACGAATCTGATGATAAGATTGAATCCAATCAATCTTCTGAAAAATCCAAAGAAATTGAGCAAAACAAGGAAGTTGAAATTTTGGATGAACCAAAGCATGTGGAATCTCCTAAGGAAACTAGGTATGAATTTAGAGGTAAATGCTTTTTATGTAATGAAATAGGTCATATGAAAAGTGATTGTAGTAATAAGTCATTTAATCATGTTAAAAACTTTTATTGTCATAATTTTCATAGTATGGGTCATAATGCAATTGATTGTAGGAAACCTAAGTATGATAATGATAGAAGAAGTAGTAGAATATCTAGAAATATTAACCCTACAAACAGAAGATCTAATGAAAGCACATCAAGAGAAGGAAGATCTTATGAAGATAGAAGATAGATCGTGTGTTACAAGTGTAACAAATCAGGACACATTGCTTCGAATTGTCTTGCACCTAATGATTAGTAGAATCCTAGAAGCAGAGTACATGTATGTTAGTTATGCAACAACTTTGGACACATGGCAAAGTATTGTAGAATGGATAGAAACTTTGGAGATAGAAGGAACAATGGAAGAAACTTTGGGAATAGAAGGAATGATGGAAAAAATGTCAAAAATGACAGGAGGAACTATGAAAGGAACTCTGGAACCAATAGACACAATGAGGAACATAGAAAAATTGTTAGTGAACTTAGAGAAGAAATTAACAAGGCATTTGTAAAAGGAGTAGATATCTCAAAGGAAATGCTAGATGATGATGTGACAAGAAGATCAAAGTCAATTGTTGAGTTTGATTCAACCAAGTTGAATTAAGCTTGTTCACAACATCAAAATTCGAGAACTTCATCTAGAGATCAAATTAGAGGTTGCAAAGTTTGGAAAAGGTGTATCTAGTTATATTTAGTTGGTACCTAAGCTCACTTATAATTTGGAGCTCATCTGAACAAGTTATGAAGGAATTCAGAGTTATTGGTATTACAAAAAAGCTTAATTCTATAGTAGAAGATGAAAAGTATGTTTTATTCAGAGAATTTCATGATGTGAAGTTCAGTAGAGTTTTTTCATGGTGGAAACTAGCTATGGAAAACCTCGGGTGACATTTGAAGATCAAATAGATGATCTTGAGAAATTGTCTAATTCTAGAGTGTAATTGACAACTTTTTCATGTTTGCAAAGTATGCAATTAATGTAAGTTGAAGTTGACGGAATAAATGGAGTCTGAAGTAAAGAGCACTCAGAAGCAACTTGTTAAGGTGATTTCAAAGAAAATCCTATTTCTGGAAAGAGGTATTTCATCATTTTTGCTCAAATTTGTTCAATAAAATTCTTGTTTGATAAAATCATGGATATGTCAGTAGTGCATAGTATTGATGACAAGGATAGACCTAAGTTAAAAATTGTTTTTGTAAAACCTACTGAAGGAAACCCTAACTCAGTGTTGTAAATCACTCTGAACAATGTAGTATATGTTGAAGATGTAGGAAGTTATTTGAATAGTAAGTTTGAATCAATTGGTAGTGCATTCATGAACAAAGATATGGAATTGGTTTTCAATCATGACATGACTATGAAGCCTACATTTGAACATCTAAGGAAATTAGACTTGTTCAAATATCACTTCTACCATGAGTTAGATACAAATGAGTGGACACATATCATATTGAGTAGGATACATGATGAAAATTTATGGATGCAAGACAATGTAGTTGATATTTTTGTTGACCTTATTCATGAGGTAATTGGTCTTAGTAAACAAGATAGTGTACCTATAGGTGAGAAATTGGTCAAGAAGAAAGTTGAAAGTTATACTAAAGTAGTGTATAATGAAAAGGCTATGGTGATTAGAACCATCAAGCAAGATGATGTGAGATTTTTGAGTAGAATTATTTCCTATTTTGTTTGTGCAAGTTCAAAGATTGATGAACTTTCAACAGGATTCATCTATGCAATATATAAGATATGTGTAGAGAAAGAGCAAGTGAATCTTAGTGAAATACCGAGACCGCAACTCTAAGAAAACCTAGAAAAGATCAAGAGAACAAAGAATGGTGTGTTTTCATTCTAGTTGAATTGATGAATAACATATTCTTTCATTTACTTAAAAAATTTCCTTATCTATCAGCCACATACATAATGAGTAGTGAAAATGCACAATGGAGAAGATTATAGAAGTATGCAAAAGGCATCCTGCAGATAAGATATTAGATTGTGACAACTTGATAATGAGAACATTTTAGAATGGAATGAAATAAAGATTTAGAATTACACCTACAATTGTGGATAGATTTAAGGATGACATTTGTATTTTGGTTGATATAGATTATACCTATATTCAAGTAGTGGAACCTCAGGAAACATTTCTTGATACCTTGGGTTATGAATTAAATGATGATATAGCATTTGGTTATATTGATTTGTTGTTTAATTCAGATAGAGACAAATCAAAATACAGATTTGGTACATATGATGAGATCATACAGTTAGCTTATCTAGCATTTGTGGAGAAGGCATCACATAAGAAAGTAGAGTCTATAATGAAGAAGGCACTATCAGAGGCTAGAATGATAGAGAGTGAATCTAAGGCTATAAGAAAAATGACGAAGCAAGGAATACTAAACATTCAACCTTTGTTAATATCTATTGTAGAGACATCTTTAGAATAGAGCATTCCATATGCAACAGTATCAGATGTTCAACCTAGTGAACCAAAAGGAAAATCTAAAAAATTGGTGGAAGTAGTAACTACTAAGACCAAGAGGGTCAAACAATAAGCCATCAGACTAGGAAAAAGACAGAAAACATTGTTGACAATTGATTCTAGTGATGAAGAAGTAGAGGAACAAGAAACCAAGCAAGGAAAAAAAGTGACTCCAGCAAAGCAATCAATAGGGAAAGCTTAGCAACCTTGGAAGATGAAGATAGAGAAGATCAACACTGCTATTGCTAATGAAGGTAACTTGGTTTAGATGAACAAGTTTTATGATTTGTATAACAATTTTGAAAAGGATTAGATTGATAAATCTACTGTGAGATATATCATAGAAAAAAATCTAAAATTGAAGGATCTTGCGAGCATAATTAACCAGAAGTCTATGAGAGACTCATTCAGAAGAAGGATCTTGTAAGGGAAGAAGATCTAGAACTTCAAAAGTCTATGCTTAGAACTATTGCAAGATTGATGAAGAAGAAGAAATTAAAAGATTGTTGAATAACCTCAAACCATACTTAAGGAATAAATTGAGACAATTTCTATTCATGGTTGGTGAAAAGGTTAAATTAAGAAGTGAGACTATGGCTACTATCAGTCAAATGTTAATAGAGTCAAAGGAAACATCCCCTCCATCACCTAAAACCTCAAAAGTGTCATTGAGTGGTGACACTATCCAAATTGATCAAACCAATGTTACCATTAACATTGATGATACCAATCCATTTGGTATTTCTAAACCTAATGAGCTAGACACCAAGTATATTGAGGACAAATTGAGACATATTGAAGAAGAGAAAAGGCTATTTGAAGAAGAAAAGAAGAAAATAGAGGAAGCCAAGTAGAAATTGCTTGAGGAAGAAAAGAAAAGAAAGGAAGAAGAAGAAAAGAGAAGATTTGCAAAAGAAGAGATGAGGAAGAAAAAAAAGGAAGATGAGAAGAAATTGGAAGAGAAGAGAGTAAAGGAAAGAGAGGAAAGAGAAAAGAAAGAAGAGAGAAGAGAGAAGAACAAAAGGGGTAGCTAAGAAACAAAGAGCGGATGATACTAAACCATCTAGTTCATCCACTCTACTCTCTCTTGCCAATTTAGATACTAATGATGATGATAAAATAGAGCTGATATCATCCCTTATAAAGCTTATTGAGAAGAACATGAAAGTGAAGAGTTTACAAAGAACCTTAATGGAAGTTACTAACAGACTACATAGTACATTGGCAGTACAATACACTAAATCAGATCCTGAATAAAGGGCACAAGCAGTGCTAAAATCATTTGATGAAGAGTTTACGAATCTATTAAATGTTGCAAAGGAAAAGGCATAGATTTTTGATGATGGTAACTATTTTAGCACCATCTATAAAAATATCAAGAATGATTTGATTAATCTTGATGCTTGTATAAAGGAACTTTAGAAATCTCTACAAGATGGGAAAATTTTGTATGTCAAATGTACCTTATCATACAAACTGACTAAAGACATTGATAGTAAGATAGAAGGAAAGATGATTGAGCTAGAGGCTTTATCCAGCCAGATCCAGCATCCATCTAGCAAAGTAGATGATTTTGAAGGACGAGTGGCTAGTATTCATAGTGACATTAGGAAACTAGAACTTTGGAAGGAAAAAATTTGAAGAGGATATCTAATTTTAGAGAATCTATTGCTCTTGTTAAATTTATGATCTTTGCAAATGTAATAACATTGTTGTAATTCTATGTGTTTCAATTGTAGATTTCCAAGATATATAAATGTCTCTTCAAGAGGCATGTCTTGTGAAGAGACATGTCTCTATGGTTATATATGTTAATTAATTATTAATTAAAACATTATTAATTATAACATATCTATATTATACAGAAATATATTATATATAATATATAGCATACAATATATATATTTAGATATATTAGAGTATGTATAATTAATGATTAACAATAACCATAGAAAGGATTAACTCTAAGATAGTTCAATCCAACAGAAGCTACAATTTAACACTCCCTCTTAGCTCAGGAGGATTGTAATAGAATACATTATCAAAATAATCTTAGAATGTCATATTAAAGACCTTAATATATATATAACACTAGATACATTATCCTTTGATAATATAAGTGTCAATAAGAAGTTTATATCATAGGTGAGATCTTTTTATAGTAGGCATTGCTTCACGAAATGTGTTAGAACAAACATGCCAACAATATCTAATTCTAATAATGATATGTATATCAATTGTTTTCTACCATAGCTATGACATAGATACAATTGAAGCTATCTCAACACTCCCTCTTTATTTGGGAAGATTGTTATATAAAATACTATGTTCTTGAGTATAAGGAGATATCATTTCACTATGATACCCCTAAAATGGCATATGAATTCATCAACACACATATGAAAAATTAACATATGGAATTTAATTCAACACACTAAGAGGCTAGAATCCTCAATACTCCCTCTTAAGCAAAGGGAAATTGAAATAAGTTTAACTTACACAATAAGGTATCATTATGTTTTAAACTAAGAGAGAGAAAGAAAAAC
Organism: Cupressus sempervirens; assembly: GCA_028749045.1. Classification (NCBI taxonomy): domain Eukaryota; kingdom Viridiplantae; phylum Streptophyta; class Pinopsida; order Cupressales; family Cupressaceae; genus Cupressus; species Cupressus sempervirens. Next base: position 447,230,612 of record CM053787.1, read on the forward strand.
ATAATGGATTTTCATGGTGTCTAGCTATCACCCAAAAGACCCATGAAGGTTATAAATGTGTCTGGCAAAATTTGGCCCAAAGAACAAAGATAACCCAAACTTTCAAAACAATGGGTTTTCATGGTGTCTGGCTATCACCCAAAAAGACCCATGAAGGTTATCAATGTGTCTGACAAAATTCGGCCTAAAAGATACACCAAATTCAACCATTGTTTGAAAATAGATCAACTAAAATAAAGTTGTCACTTTATAGTAGGATCAAAACACACGAAAGGTCATCACTTTTCACAATACAAGCTTGCAAGAAAAAATAATTTTATATTCATGAATATATATTTTAATAAATGCATTTACAACAAAGTCATATCAATTTTACCTCTGAAGTACACAATTTCAACTTTACAAGAGGCTTGGTAAAAATATCATCACTTTCCTCATCTGTACTAATATAACTCATCCTTGTGATAAATGCACTAGTATCACAAGGTCACATGACATGGAGCATTTTCTACAATAGTAGATTTATCACTGTATGCATATAATCATCAACCATATGATGTTAGTCAATAAATGCATAAGAAACAATAATCATTAATCATGTCAAGTTTACCTCTGAAGTGATATGATCTACTCCCTCTAAATAAAAAATTGATAGAATCATGTTCTTATTTGCTCCCTCTTGATCTGAAGCAATGTTAGATTTTGTCTTCATAATCTTAATCATAAAGGATGTTCACTTCCAGAGCCTACACAATAATCTTGGTGGCAAACGTCCCAACTTCCTTTTTTTGCAAGAACATCTTTAGATATAAAGGAAAAGATTAATGCAATTTAACTCTTATAGTACATATAAGTTTATAATTGAGAAAGAGACTATAGTAAGTAGATAATTGTAATACTCAAGAGTAAGAATTACTTATCTTTCTATGACAATCCATAAATGTCAAATCATTAAATCTCCTCTCTAAAGATGGTTTCAAGTGGGAATTTGAACATTGTTTATTAAGTTTACCCCCCACAATGTGAAATTCAAACTTTTATATCATCGAGAAATTTTATGTACTCAGTACCTAGAGTAAGATTATGCAAGTTATTTAAGGATCCTTTCATTTTCTAGTGATGTTCACAAGGTGTGGCCCATTAAAATCACGAAGTCACATCCATGTATTTCTAGACTCCCTCCGATTATAAATCTTCCAAACTCCAACATTTCCTTTAGAAGAAGTGTAAAACTCTCTCTTAATAAAGAAGGATATTCAGAATCTCAGTCATCAGGGATATTTGTTTCAAGATCCTCACTTTATCCAACTTGATCATCAAGGTCTTTGGAACTTTCACATCACATCAAATTTGAATACTTCTTTCTAATTTACAACTTGATCTTTTCATCCATAGATGCTCCAAACCTTAACCTTAGTAGTATAAGTGAACACAAACCTGTCCACAAGGGTAGACCCATTAAATCACATAGTTGCATGAAATTACAGTCCTCTTAACTGTTACAATCTATAGATCATAGAAGATTCTATCACAACACGGTTTACTCCCTCTGAATCAATATGATCGAGATCACCGAAGATTTACTAAATCATATCATCTATCTACTCCCTCTCTTTCAAGGTTGCCTGAAATATCAGCCTCCCTTTTTTTTTCTAAAATAACATTCTCGAAGGAAAAAAAATCAAGGGACATAACTTACATGTATAGAGATATAAGTAAGAAAGATATTTCTCAGTATATAATAATTTAATCGAAAATAATTTTCTCTTGTAATTAAGGGATAATATCTTAGAGACAATACTTGATTCACTTTCATATATTTTCTTTATTTCCATATATACATATTTCCTTATCAAAATAAATATGAAATCAAAAGACATATATATCCCTTACTAGAGATCACATATTTAGGTTTATATTATCTCACCATACTATACAAATTAAAATGAATGATCGTAATGATAATAATCAAAATTAATGTTATTATTCTAATAAGAATTATTTGTCCCTTTAAGTAATTACATATATATAATTCTTCATCATATATATTTATAAAGGAATACAATAATGCTATGTTTCTAAATTAAATTAAATTAGATATGATGATATATACCAAACAAGTATAATGATACTTGATTTTAATTTTCTCCATCCACGATGACATAAATGGAACTAATTATATTTCTCCATACGTGGGTGTTTTAGAAGAAGACCCTTCACCATATTTTGTAGCATGTGTGATGACCAATTCTTTTAGAACTTAATGAAGCTCATTTACTAAGTTCTATCACACTACTCCCCTTCACAATTTCTCCTTGCTTTACAAGAGCCTCAAATGAAATGTCAAGCTCCCTCTTAATCTGATATCTATCTTGCTTTTCCTATAAGAACATTCTTGAAGGAAAAGATCAAGGCAAAATAACTCTTATAGTATAAAAAGAGAGAGATTAATATATAATACTCAAAAATAATTCTTCATAATAATATAAGATCATTTCAATGAATGAATTTCTAATACATTAAACATCATCAAATTATTTTAGCACATGGAGATTCTATTAATCCCAATCATGTTGGCCAGATACCAAAATTATAAAGGTTCCATTAATCTCCATAGAGTCAGTCTCACATATTGACACAATAATGTTAAAACCAATTTCTTCTCATAAAGAACTATTTTATCTTTTATATAATACGTTAATTGTCTTTCATAAATCATATGTTATTTGTAAATTTCCTCTTTATATATATATATATACAAACAACACCCTATACATCATATTAAAAAATAAATAAAAATAAAGAGAAGCATTTCATACCTTATTCAATGCACATGACCCGATATGATCATGTGATTCCACCTTTACCTCTATTTCCTTAATGGAATTGACACCCAAAACCCAACCGACTCTTGTATATCTTTTTCCATATCATATAGTAATTGGGAAAATATTTTCATATCTTAATATATTCCTAAAATAGGAGTCAAAACCATTGAGCACTAATATCAATGTCTTCAACTTGATTGGGCATATTAGTTCACATTCTTTCATTAAGTATGTATAGGAATATAGCAACCCCCTTGATTAGACATGGGGATGAATGACCACCAATCATAGAGTACATGTTAGCACTATGAATGATTTGACTGACACATTCTATTTCATCTCATGTCTCCCTATTTGTTTACGGAGGGTTTTTGTGTCTAGCGTGGTTCACAGATGATGCCTACACTATGCGATGTAACGAAGAACCCACACACTTCCATGTATGTTATTTTATTAGCCCCAAAGGTTGTTTCCATGCTGGCTAATCCTATATTCAATTTGTGTAGGAAGTTTTCATTGTTTTATTTTCTTGTTATATAGCTCATTATGCCAAAGGACCATTTTCTAAGAAATAATGAATCTAGAAAATATCACTCTATCTTATTTCCATGTGTATGATTTGACTTAACGCTTAGGTTGAATGCTCTAGTTTTGGTAGACTGACTAGTGTTAATAAAAAATCTTTGACAAAGGAAATATTACATATGCAGCCTATACAGCTCAAGAAAATCAGTTGTCGTTATAACATCCACAAAAAATCATACCGGCTTAGCATATTTGTCTTCTTAGTCTCCGCCCAATGATTGTTTATACTGCTCTTTGTGTTTACATTGCTTGTTATATGACCCAAAATATTATTGAAAACATTACACTAGCTAAGATTATTACTAATCCTATGTAAACCCACTTGAGGTGTTTTTGAAGACTAGGGCAATCTTCTCTCGATATGAACCTAAATGTATCCCTCATAGAAGTACAGTCATCTGGGTCTACGAGAAATGGAGTATAGTGGTACTATGATGGTCATCCATATGTATTATGATATTGATTCTTCATTTCTCACCAATTTCATTGATGTAAAATTTCTACCTTGGATCACTTGTCCTCTACGTCTTCATTTATTCCCAGTAGATTATGATGCTAGCCTCCTCTCTGTGTAAGATGGAACACATGACATCACTGCATGGTTATTCCATATCTAAAAATTTTCTATGCATGTCTTTGTCCTCCTTATTTTTCCCAATTTAAGGCTTGTTGACTATTTATACTATTTTCTATGTTATTTCTCAATATGAAGAGTTAATGCTTGACATCCCTCATTATTTAGTTTGTACTCACAATTATTTGTATTTGAGGCAAGCAATCATGCCATCTCTTAATACAATTGTCTGATTCAATATGTGCCCCTCTATGTATTTATTGCTCTTTCTTACACTTGTAGTCCAGCTCTAATACCATGTTAAATTTATGATCTTTGCAAATGTAATAACATTGTTGTAATTCTATGTGTTTCGATAGATTTCCAAGATATATAAATATCTCTTCAAGAGGCATGTCTTGTGAAGAGACATGTCTCTATGGTTATATATGTTAATTAATCATTAATTAAAACATTATTAATTATAACATATCTATATTTTATAGAAATATATTTTATATAATATATATAGCATACAATATATATATTTAGATCTATTAGAGTATGTATAATTAATGATTAACAATAACCATAGAAAGGATTAACTCTAAGATAGTTCAATCCGACAGAAGCTACAATTTAACAGCTCTAAAATTATCTTTTGTTGAGAAGTACTTAGAGGAATGTGTCAAGGCCAAGGACACATATTCTAACTTCTTATATTTAGTTATTAATGTAGTTGAGATTGCATCATATGCTTTATGTGCAATTCTCACCTCAATTGAGTCCAACAAAGAGACATGGACTAAGGGTATGGACAGTCTGAAGGAAAACTTTGATGATTGCATGAAGATCATATTAGCATAAGAAAGGACAACATTTTTGGATAGTTTGTGGATAGATTCCTGAAATTTTGACCCTTATCATTGATGTCAAATCGGGAGTAGTAGTTGCAGAAAATTGGAAAGTAGAATAGAAAATTGGGAGTAGTTATAGAATATTGTAAAGTATATTGTAAGGGGGAGCTTATGTAAAGTTGGACCAATTGTAATAGATGTAATGTAAGGTGTTATTTATTTTTGTTGTGTTAAGTTTTATCACTTAGCCAATTTTCCCTATTTTGTTGCCATCAATGCCAAAGGACACTATCAAAGATAGATATGGTAAGATGATTGGATATGGCACTAGATCTAGAGGTGATGTATTTTGGTTGATCCTACTAAGATAACATGTTTGGTAGAAAAAGTTGATAATAGTTGGTTGTGACATAGAAGATTTTGTTATATAAACTTTGATAATATGAATGTTAGTAGTACATTTGCAGTAAGAGATCCACCTAAGATTGTTAAGCCTACTAACATTGTATGCAAGGAATATATTTTGGCTAAGTAGAGGAAAGTGTCTTTTCCTAGCAAGAAGTTCTCTAATATAGAGAAATTGGAGATTGTTCACACAAATCTAATTGCTTAAGAAAGAAGCAAAGGATTCTATGGTGAAAAGTATTTTGTGATTTTTGTTGATGATTTCACTAGAATGATGTGGGTAGCATTTCTCAAGGAGAAGTGTGAAACTTTTGAGAAGTTTAAGATATTTAAGAATAGAGTTGATAATGAATCTGGTATAAAGCTAAAGTGTTTGAGATTAGATAGAGGAGGAGAATTCACCTCTAGAGAGTTTAACATGTTCTATGAAGAGAATGGAATAAAAAGATAGCTGTCTTCACCTAGAACACCTGAACATAATGGGATTGCTAAGAGAAGGAATAAGTTAGTAGTAGAAGTAGCTAGAGCAATGTTATTTGAGAATGATGTTTCTAAGACATTCTTGAGAGAAGAAGTAAACACAATAGTATACACTCCAAATAGAGTATATATAAGAAAAGGTATGGAAAAGACACCTTATGAGCTATGGTTTGGACATTCACCATCAATCAAATATTTGGGAGAAAATGTTATATTAAGAGAGACAATGACATTGGTAATTTTGATCCAAGAAGCAAAGAAAGGGTGTTTCTTGGCTACTCTCTGAAAAGTAAGGTTTCAACTATAAAAATAAGACAATATTTGAATGCACAAATGTAAGGATTGATGAGAAGTTTGGAACCAAAGAAAAGATGGTAGATTATAGTTCAGATGAAGAAAAGGATAACTATAGAATTGTTAGACAAAATGTTGAAGTTTTGTTTGAGACTAACAATGACTTGCAGAATGATGTGCTAACTTTTGAGCATAGAGGATAACAAAGCTTTGAAAGTTGAGAAGTGATAAGAGTTGAAGTGTCAACTATCACTCTAAATAGAAACCTAACAAGGAATCACCCACTTGAGAAGAAAATTAGAAGTAAAGATAAAGGCATTATGAAAAGAAACAAACTAAATGAGGAGATATGCTTCATATCTCAAGTTGAACCAAAGTGCGTAGATGAAGTAGTCAAAGAAAATCATTGGATCCAAGAAATAAAGGAAGAATTTGACCATATAATAAAGAATGATACATGGGAATTAGTTCCTAGACCAAAAGACAAGAATGTCATAGGAACTAAATGGGTTTTTAGGAATAAGATGAATGAGCAAGGAGAAGTTGTGAGAAATAAGAAAAAACTTGTTTATAAAGGCTATTTATAGAAAGAAGTCATTGATTATGAGGAGACATATGCACCTATAGCAAGAATGGAAGCAATAAGGATGTTCTTGGCATATGAAGCAAACAAGAAAGTTAAGGTTTATTAGATGGATGTTAAATGAACATTTCTAAATTGAGAATTAGAAGAGGAAGTCTTTATTGAGCAACCTAAAGGATTTCCCTTATCAGAAGATAAAGATATGGTATGCAAATTGAAGAAATCTCTCTATGGTCTGAAGCAAGCACCAAGAACTTGGTATGCAAAATTGGACATCTACTTGGAAAAGCTTGGATTTGCTAAAGGTATAATAGACAGTAACTTGTATCTAAAATAAATTGAATATAGTTTATTGATCATTGTAATATTTGTTGATGATATCATTTTTGGAGGAAATGATGAAGCTAGCGATAAGTTTTCAAAAGAGAAATGAATTTTTTTCCTAGGATTACAAATTGTGCAGAATAATTTTTGAAAAGGTTTGGCTTGGAAAGTTTGAAACCTATTGGCACACCTATGATAACTGGTCACAAGTTATCTAGCAAAGATGAGACACCTACAATAGAGTAGAATAAGTATAGATCAATGATTGGAAGCTTGTAGTATCTAACTCACACTAGACCAGATATAGAAAATGCAATTGGGATAGTGGCTAGATTTCAAGATGATCCTAAAGAATATCATTTTGCAGCAGTAAAGAATATTTAGATATCTAAAAGGGACATCTGACTATGGAGTTTGGTATGACAAATCAAATGGTTTCACTTTGTGTGCATATATTGATGTTGATTGGGAAAACAATATGGATGAAAGACTAGTGGTGGAGCATTCTTTCTTGAAGGAAGATTGGTTTCTTGGATAAGAAAGAAGCAAGATTGTATTTCACCGAGCACTACTAAGGCAAAATATGTTGCAGCAACAAAAAACTATAATCAGGTTATGTGAATGAAGCATATGTTGAAGGACATCAGAATTGAGATTGAAGAACCTATTATAATTTACTATGATAACACAAGTACAGTGAGTATGTCTAAGAATGTTGTATTGCATTCTAAGACAAATCACATATCTATTAAGTATCATGTGCTAAGAGAGAAAGAATTAGAAAGGTATATCAAATTGGAGTATGTAAGTACTCAAGATCATATTGCAAATATCTTTACCAAGTCTTTGCCTAAAGATAACTTTGAGTACTTGAGAGGTATGCTTGGGGTAATGCCCTTGCCTACTTCTAAATAGATGATGCAGAGAATGCATTAGTCTAGTGGTGCAAAGGACTATTATTTGACTGGACTGTATGATGATTCTTCCTATATGGGGGAGTATTTGGTATGTACTAAGTCATTGAGGACTCTTGGTATTTGACTTTTGGTAATGAACAATATCTTTGGACACTTGATCTAGTTAATGACTTGGAGAAACAGATTAGCAATTGGTATATAACAATTGGTATTGAGTTTGACACCTTTGAGATTGATATCAATGGGGAAGGAAATGTACATGAAAAAAAAATCTTACAAGCACCTGTTGAGATAGCAATGGGGGAGCATTATAGAAAGTTTCATGTAAGTGTATAGAAGCAAGTGTAAGTGTGCAATAAGATATCTTTTGCAAAGAAGATGAGGAGGAGTAGCAACAACATAGCTCAGTTTAGTATTCTTGGAACTTATATGTTTTTCATCTATTTTTCCATCAATGCCAAAGGGGGAGATTGTTAGCATGAATGCTGATGATACTACTTTGGGGGAATATCCTAAGCATTGGACAACATTGGCATGTTGCATTTATGACTTTGTTTTTCATTGATGACAACATAGTATGGTTTCTATAGAGATTGGAAGAATAGAAATCAAAGATCTTATGTTGCATAGTAACTGAGTAAGGTTTAAGAGATGCATAGTTAAGGACATGTTCTTGAGAGTGTCCTAATGATGTGGTTAAGAGGACAACGTCTACGTCAAAGATTTATTACAATTATGTTTGATTTACAGTGAGTAGCCCAAAAATAGAGCATTTGTTTGGTAGTTTTCTATGTTCACATTATATCTTTTAGCCAATATATAATGAGGTGATGCACAATCAACTAGTGATAGAGGACAGTTAGGTAATGATGTCAGCAAGTGTGCAAAACTTGGAGTCACATGTGTTAATTTTTGTAATTGACTATTCGTCAACAGTGCTATTGTAATTTTAATTAATTGTATATCTTATTTTTATTAATTGGGAAGGCCTCAAGGTCAACTCAAGGAATTATTATAAAGAGATGGTATAAAGGAAAGATGTTTTCCTTATTTGAAAAGTATGTAGAAGTTGATGAGGCCAAATATTGCCTTTATTTCATGATAATTTTAAACACTTTTTTGATGCTCTATTTTATTTTCATCAAAACATTTGTGGACCTATGATTACCAAATCCTATGATAAACCTATGGGTAGATACTATGCCATCTTTTGCTAGTATTATATATATTATGTAGTATTTCATATAATTAGCAAAATCTATGTTTTTATATTTGAATTTAATTTTATAAATGCTTATTTGCAAACATGTCTCTGTATAATAACTAACTTGTTAGTGATGAAGCTAAAGATGATTGGGAAAATTCAAGATGAACGTTGAATAAAGTTAATAGAATTCAAGAGGAGAAAGAACATTGAAGTGTAAGTCATAGTGGAGAAGAATGATACCCGTGCTGAAGGACACGAGTATGAGAATGGAGGAATTCTAAAGACTTACTATATTCTCTACATTTATGTCAAGCAGTTGTTGTTTAGACTTTATTCTTCTTGCCTTGAGCTATTACTCTTCCTTCTTTCTCACTTATGGATTTGTAGTTAGTTAGTTAGTTTTTCTATTTTTGGAATAAGTGTCGATTTCCTATATATAGGGATCAGACTAGTTGTGTGCAAGTTTTGAGAAGTTAGTAAGAAGTAAGAAGAAAAAGAAACTATTAACTTTTACAGTTGTGTTTTTACAATTTTTATGTATTGTTCCCATGTAATGAATTTTTGAAACATAATGAAATAGTTTTTGGCTTCTATCATGTGTTAGTAGATTAATAGAAACCAACCAAGGGGGGCCACTTGGGAGGTGGATTAGATTAGAGTAGTATAGATTTATTTTCAAGCATTTCTAGTTTTGCAAGTAGAAGTTGTAAATTCCTTCTTGTATCATCATACTTCATGAATGTTCCTGCAACATCTGTAAGAACAATTATACTAGATGAAAAAAGTTGGAATAGGTTTTAACTTTTCATTTCATTTCTACCATTTTTTTTAGTCAAGTGTGTTCATTTCCTGTAGCAATAGTGTAGGTTCTTTTCCTTGCATTTTACTTTCCTGTAGCATAAGCTTAGTGACTCATTAAGATACCTAGTGCACATACTGTGCTAACCATTTCAAGTATACGTCCCTGGGTTAATAAGATTAAATGCATGTCATAGTTGGAAAAATAGTCCTTAGTTTAACATGTTATTCCTAAGCATGGCCTAGAACATGTCTATGATACACCTATTGTGAGGCAGACTAGAAGTATTGTGATCATTATATTTGTGAAGCGAGAAAGTTATAGATTATTTATTGAATGTATATAAGTGATCCAAGGGATTATTGGATGTGCAGTTCATGATCTGGTTACAAAATCAAAAGGAGCAGAAGTTTGATTGATATGATAGAGACAAAGGAAGGATGCACAATTTAGTTCTATTATTCTGCAAGGAATAATAGAGAGATCATTTGGACAGTGGGTTCATTGGTCTTATCCTTGAAGCTATTTGTGCAATGGGTCTAGCTATCTTCCACAACTCCTAACAAGGATTCAAAGTCTCTTAATAGGGACTCATATGTATTGAATGTTGTAAAAGACTTCTAATAGGGTCTATCCTCTAACAAAAAATATCTATATTAGTACATCATCTTCTGGGTACCATCCCCACTAGGGTTTTCCCTCCAATCAAGGGTTTCCCTAGTTAACATATCTAGGATTATTATGTATGAGTATCTTTTTGTGGTTTCAATTTATATTACTCATATGGTTAAGATTATTTAAAGTTATTATTTGTGATATAAGTTGGATAACTGATTCACCCCTCCCCGCCCCCCCCAACTCTCAATTATATTAGTGGACTATATATTCTAACAAGGCTTGCCCAATTAAAGGCTTACAAAGACTATTAAATCTTACTCTGTTAAAAGTGTGCTTGGTTAAAGGACATTAACTTACAATAAAGTAAGTACCATGTTAAAGGATTTAAAAAATCTTGCTAGAACTACTTAGTTAAGAGATTTTAATTGATTCACTTGTTAGACTATTTCAACCTTGATCCTTTGGTTAGCACCTTTCTGCTAGATATCAAATCTCCTCTTTCCTAATGTGTACTTGATCCTCTTGATCAAATGTATCTCTTTTGTCCTTTAACTACTCTGCTCTATTCTCTCTAACTAATTCTATAATTCATTCTTCTCTCACAACCTCCTTATTTACCATGAATTCTCTCATTATACTTAGCATTCTCCCTTCTCTTCTCGTCCATTCTTACAAACTCTTTAGGGTTTTCCTTCCTTAAGAAGACTTAGGTGATCTAGGGTTAGGTAGGAATCAATGATTGCAATTCACCCATTTTGTCACTTAGGACATCCCTTAATTTGATTGGTTGTATGCACTACATAGGGATTCTCATTATACCATCGTATATATCTTTTAGAATCATAAAAAAATCCTTAAGTCAGCCAAAAAATGGTTTAAATAAGAGTTTGTGCGATTACAAACAACTATGTCCAAAACTATTTACTCGGCACTTGAAAGCTCTGATGCTCAGCATTCACTATATCCTTAATATTGTAACTCTTCACCTAAATGAATTGGCATGCACTATTTTATTCAACATATGAATCACTCAACATATATGTCTTTCTCAACACTTGACTGACTCAACACATACCATATGCTCAACACATACTGGTGCTCATCACTAACTGTGTATATTTCTTAACATACACTACTTACTTGACACATACATATCTCTATTAAGTAATGCCTTAATTATTTTGTCACTACCTTGTCAAAACCAAAATGAGATCAACACACATACCATAGTATATATTTATTGCTAATCTTAGATTGGTTTTGAGATGTGAGTAACAATAGAATTAAGTCATTTACTAGAAAAAACTTAGTTCATGCCAAACAAGTAATGTATGCAGAGCATAAGTTGTCAGATAGTGTATGCTGAGCAAGATATACAGTATATGCTAAGTATGTAGTAGGTGTTGAGTCACTCAAGTGCCAATGAGATAGTTGATGCCAAGTGATTCAGATGTTAAGTGATCAAGGGATGTCTAGTCATTCAAAGGCTGAGTTACAACATATAAGATACAATGGATGTCAAGCATCACAGACTTCAAGCACCAAGTAAAATAGTTTTGGACATAGTTATTTTTAATGGAACAAACTTCTATGTAAACCATTTTTTAGCCAACTTAAGGATTTTTTTTGCAATTCTAGATGATAAGAACAAATCTATATTGAGGATTCCTATGCAGTACATGCAACCAATCAGTTAAAGGGATGGATTAAGCAACAAAATGGATGAATCACAACCATTGATTCATACCTAACCCTAAGTCACCTAGGTCTTCTTAAGGAAGGAAAACCTTAAAGCATGGTATGTGTGAAGAGAGAAGTTTGCATGCACAAACAGAGCATTCATGGTGGCTAATGAGTTCTGAATCAAGTTATGAATTGTGGAATCAGTTAAAGGAGAATAGAGGAAATAAGTGGTACATGTGTTTAGAGAGGATCAAAGATACATTCAAAGAGGTGATCTATTATCCAGCAATAGAGTGGTAACCATAGGATCATTGCTAAGACATTCTAATAGGTGAATTAGTTAAAACAGACTATTGCAAATCTTTTAATAGGGTTCTTAGTTCATTGTAAGTTTAAGTCCTTTAATCAGGCACAATTCTAATAGGGTGTTGAAATCCTTTAATAGGGTAAGATCTAAAAATCTTGTAAGCCTTTAACATGGTAGATCTTTCATAAGGTAGATCATAATTTATGATCAAACATTGTAACCTTCATTAGATACACTTTACAACTATAGTAGTGAAGATTTGTGGGTGTCACTGCCACCCCAGTTTTACCTTCTCATTGGAGGGTTTCTAGGTAACTAAATATCTTGTGTCATACATGTGTTGAATGTTTATTTGATTTCATGCTTGGTTTGGTATTTTAGTTTACATGCAAAATGTGAGATAGATATGCGGTGAATGATTTTATGGTTAAAGTTTTGAAGGAATGATTACTCCCCGTGGGTCATAGAATTTAATTTCCCTATTATATTTCCAGCAATTGGTATTAGAGATGAGTTCTTTGGAAAGGAAAGCTTTGCATCTTTGAGGAAAGATCTTGAAGATAGAAGTATACAAGTTGGGAAAGACTATTGAGAATCAAAATATTGAAATCCAACTTGCCCTACATTACCTGAATGAAGCAAGAGATGAGTTGAAGTGCTCATTAAAGAGAAGGAAAGGGATAGCTATTGAGGAGAATGACACACATTACCAAGAGGAATGCACTACTAAATTTTTTGTATATGGGAACTTAAGTGATATTGATGCAATAGTTGCAAATCTAATGGAAAAGAATGGTACCCTAACTGAAGAGATCAAAAATCTTAAGATAGAACAAGAAGTCCAATCAATATTTCTATATGAGGTGATTGAGAAAAGAAAGAAAGATAAGGAAGAAAAAGTCATGATTGAAGATGACAAAAGGATATTGATCAACAGATTGGAAGAGAAGACATTAGAGGTAAATATGATTTCTCACATGCAACTAGAAATAATGAATCAAGTGATGATTACCAATGATGAATTGAATGGAAATGATATTGAGATCACAACCCTAAAATTGTAGAATGAACAACTGAGAAATAATTTGAAAAGAGAAAAAGAATTTTTTGAAAGATTCAACAAACCTAGTGAAGCCATCAAGTATTTTGAGAAATTGATGAGATCTCCTAGATCTAATGATGATACTACTGGATAAGGATACACCAACACTAAAGAAGGAGAATCATCTAAAATTTGTAAAAAAAGAAACAAAAAAGGTAAGATCTATAAACCTACTTGTCATAATTGTGGAAAGATAGGTCATACAACAAATTTTTGTAGGAGCAACAATGTAAATGAGAACCTTAAGAAGAAATTCATGGGTAACTATCATAAGTACAATAATTAAGGACATCACGCACATGAATGCAAGACCAAGACTACAAGCACACAAAGATTTGAAGGTTACTACTACAACTGTAAGAAGTATGGACATAGAACATATGAATGCAAATCCAAGCCTAACTAGTCATCAAACAAGCAAGCTAAGGTAAACCATACTAGTAGATCCACAATTGGGATTACAATATAAGGTATAGTTGTAACTATTATCAAGAGTATGAATATGTTTTTGAGAATTGCATTATAACACATTTTAGAATTGACTACAGTAGATGGTTGAGTCAAAATACATGTTTTATCTATTTAAAGACTGCTTACATAAGCAAAAATTGTCCAAGAAGGTTAAAAGCACCTAGCAGTGAATTCAATAAAGGCAAAGGAAAGGTTGATTTTGAAGAATTCAAACTGTAGATGAACATAACATGGAAGAAAAAGGAAGATTATAGCACATCAAGTTCAAATGGGATCACTTTATCCAATGGATCAAGTGATCACACCACCCCCAACTAGGCAATCAAGAGGTATGCGTGGGACTAATATTTCAAAGTTTAATTATACATCAGTTCCAAGGATTTAGTTATGAAAAGATCATATATGCATGAAGTAAGATGCAAAGTATTGGCTAGAACCTAGAAGAAATCTATAAGTTTTCATGTTGTTGCTGAGCATGAAAAGTTTCATTGTTGCTATCGAATGAAAATCTAGTTGATGCCAAGCTATTGAAGGTGATAATGTTGGCTAAGCTTGCTATGGTTTCTGAGCATGGTATAAATTACATGGAAGTTGAGTGAGTCAAAAATTACTATTGGAGTTGAGCTTACAGTTGTGTTAGTACTAAGCATTTATTGCAAAATTTTAAGGGTTATATGGTCATTTTTTGACTCATTTGCAATCATTCAAGATTGAAGAGAGCACGACAAGAATAAGGAAAATTGGAGAAATTGATTCAAGCATTTACAACTGAATTCAATGACTACTTGCCACCAAACATAAGATTTTTCAAGGTATTTATCATTTGTTGAGCTACATTCTTTAAATTTATGCAAACCCTAGATAATTTTAATGACATCTAGCTCTTCTATTGTTGTGGTTAAGGTAGAAAAATAATTTTTAAATGTACAATTGATTAGTAATGAGATTAAACAACCACATTTGTTGGAAATTTCTAATATTACGTACAAAGGAGACCCATCCAGTGCATTATCTATGATACCACCACAAGTTTTAATGATACAAGATGTAAGGTGTTGGTACACTTATAATGTAGGGAGTGTAAGAGACATGGAAATCAAAAAATTGTATGGAAAATTGTGTGAAAATAGAGTGTTGAAAGAGGAAAACAAAATTGTAGAGAGAAAAGGGTTAACTCATGCCCTAGATTTTCCTAATGTATTCAAAACAGAGTGGATTAAGATAGTTCTCAGTAGAATAAATGAAAAATTTATATGGTTAGAAGATGGCCCTATCAAGATCAGAAAGAGGATTATTTAAAGAGTAGTAGTGTATCCTACCCTAGATAGATCAAGGACTACAAGGAGTGATGCAAATGAGGCAATTAAGAAGAATACAGGGGCAATATGGAACAAGAGAGGGATGACCATAGACACAATCATTGATCCCCTAATTGCATTTATAGTAAGAGTAATTGCACATAAGTTCTTTCAATCTAGTAGATTGAATAGTGTACCATGTATATCTATGGATTTAGGTTATAAGATAGTTAAAATGGACCATTCTTATGACCTTGTTGAGTTAGAACTCCAATAGTTATCAGAAAACTTGGGAACCATAAGAAAGACAAGAAGTGCACAATGAAAATTTGGTTCAATACTTGATTGCATATTTTTGTATGTTTGGAACACTTTTCCCTCAATTGGAAAAGTTTCTTGGAAGACCAACAGGTCAGTTGTAGTGTAGACTAGAGAATACATAGAGAAACTTGGAGATAATTTTGAGACTATAATGACAAGCTATTTTGAAGACTTTAAGAACTTAATGAAATAAAAACTAAGAATACCACTATCACTAGTAGAGAAACATTATAATGATGTTTGTTTTCTAGTTGATGTTGATCTCACTTATGTTCAAGATGTTGTTCCAAGGGTTGATGGTTCAGACCATTGCCCTATGAAATTAATGTGGATAACGCATTTGCAACCATCACTACTTTACTGGTAGAGGAAGTAGATAAGAAGGATGCTACATTTGGAAACTATGATATAGCTAGGTCTAAAATTACAATGCAATTGAAGACAAATTACATGATGAGGAAGAAGAAAAAAATTGTTAAAAGGTAAAGGAACAATTTGATGAAGAGGTAGAAAGAGATGAAGAAGAAGAGGATAATGAAGATGATGAATGAGATACACCTACCGAATCGCCACTTGCTCTTAAATAGGGTCAAGGTGAGGACCAAGGAGAAGAAGAAGTAGAATTTGATGAGGGTATCAAGGGAGAAGAAGCCAATGAAGCACCTATTGATACAAAAAAGAAAAAGAGAAAAGTAAAGAAGCCAATAAAAAGTAAACATAAGAAACTTGTAAAACCTTCACAACAAAATCCTATAGTTCTTGTCACTAGGGCTAGCACAAGACCTACTACTAAGAATACTTAAAAAGTTGAGAAGCCTAAAGGCAAGAGAGCTAGTACAAGTACCAAGGAAGATGAACCTACATAGAGGTAAAGGAGGAAGTATATAGTTCCAACTTAATCAAATGAGGAGGGGATCGAGTTAGATGAAAATAATCAATTCGAAGTGCTAAGTCATGGTCCCTCTTCTAATTTGGACAACTTGTGTGATAATATAAAAAACAATGTTGAATTTATCAGAGTTCACAAATGTTGAGTTTAATAAACTTGGGAAGGTAGAAATGAATAAAGTAGAAGAATCTGTGTATGCCATGATGGCAACTTTTAAGACCACTCCAATTGAGATTGTGAACTCTTTACCCAAAATTCTATATAATAGAGTTGAGCAAAGGTGGAAATACAATCTCACAACTGAAAGGAACATTAGAGAGACTACTCTAGCAAGAGTACTACCAAACTTGGACAAGTTTGCAATGACAAAGATCATTAATACACATAAAGGGAAATTTGATCCAAAATACAAAGCCTTTAACATTTTACAGAATAATATTGAAGATGTTTTCCAAAAGACCACCCAACTATGAAAAGTGATATATGGGGTGACAACAGATGAGTCAAACAAACAGACACCTATGGAAGTAGGTGAAGATAAAGTTAAAAAAGAGGTAGTTGATATAAAAAAGGATAAATCTATAAGGGAAGGACATGAGGAAGACACTATGAAAGAAAAAAGATACAAAGGCTACAACTAAGGAAGAGCAACAACAAGATCAAAATGTGCCAGAGGTGCATATTGTAAGTGCCAATAACCCTTATGTGGACAAAGAGGTTCAACAAGAAGAAACATTAAAGATCAAGGATGTCTCTAACAAAACCACTCAAAACATCAATCCCTTAATAGAGAAGGATATGAAGAAGATATTTATTGATTCCACCACCAAAGGAAAACTATGCAACCATCTTGTATTGGTGAGTGTGGATGAGATTTAGAAGGTAGAATTGGCATGTGTAGGGGAGAAAACTCAAGAATTATCCATTGTCCCCCCTCAATCTATAGAAGTGCAACCTAAAATGCCTATTATAGTATATCAAAGGAAGGACACAATGACATCACATATCAGATCATTGGTGCAAAATGTCTTAGTACAAGAAGTTTTAATAGCTAAGAAATATGGGACACTAATTTAAAAAGGTTAGGAAGCCATTCCTGCACCTACAACACAAGCACAAGGTGAAAAAAAGGTCATAAAAAAGGAGAAGGATATGACTAAAGATTTAGTCTTGACTATGAAGCCAAAGGAACCAATAAAAATTTAGACACTGGTTACCCTACTAGATACTGCTACTCCTATTTCTAGTTAAACACTTCATAGGCTGAGTGTAGAAGCTACACCATTGTAGTCATCAAGGCCTAGTCCTAGTACATATAAGATTGATGAGGTCACATCTTATGGTGATATCAACTTAGATGAGGTGATTGCACTTCCAAATTTTGATCTTACATCAATCACTATAGAGAAAATGAGCATATTGCATGATTCTCTAGCTAGAAAGTGTACACTAAGAAAGTGTCACACTCTAAATCATTCTATCCAAGTGATTCCATGAGTTCAAAATGCTTGGATGTTGGCTTAGAGCTCCCTATCCATGGAGTGCAAGAGAGTATGTTTCAAGAATAAGAAGACTCTTAGTTGAGCCTTAGAGATACTCTTCTTGCTAGTAAACAATGCAATGAGAGGTTCCAAAGACAAGATGCAAGAATGCAAATGTCTGCAAGGAGTTCCTCAAGGATGCAATGCAAGTATGAAGATTAAACTACATGAATATGCAAAATGAAACTATACTAAGCATGGATGAGAGTGTTAAAAACCCAACTATTAAGCTATGTGATTTAAGCTATTGCAAAATGAAAGCTAAGCTACATAATTCTAAGCTAGAATGTGATGGAATTGGAGAATGAATACAAGAAAATGGAAGTTCTCCAAAAATCTCCAAATAAACCTATTAGAAAACCTAAAACATAACAATGCTCAAAGGATGGATCCTTTGAGAGGGAGAGATCTCTTTCTTTTAAAGTCATGTGGATGGTAGAGATAAAGTCAAGATGATGGAAGATCAATAGTGGAGTTCAAAAATGGGAGGGATCCATGTGCACACACAAGTCAACCAATAAAATACAAGTTGAATTCCCATATAAGACAAAAGTCACAAAGCTTATTCTTTTAATTTGGAAAATAGAAAAAGGACTTCATGTGTGCACTTTAAGTGGGTTAAAAGAAAGGGGGCTTTTATTTAATTAAAATGGGATGTGTTATTTTAATCAAATAATGAAATTAGGATATCATAGTCAAACTATAGGTTATAATCATATTAATTGATTATTAGCAATTTGGTCTAGGTAAATGACTAATTAATTTAGCCAAAATGCTGAGAAAGGGGCTAATAGTCCAGATGACCATTTTTAGGTGATTACATTTGCCCCTGTTTGACTAATGTGTGATTGATCTGGGAATACATTACATCAAAGAAAATAGAAGCCAAGTAGGCAGTAATGGAGATATTTGATTTCAAAGAATGAAATGTAGAAGGAGATAGCAAATCCTAAATGTACAACCTAATAGTGCTATTACTAAACACTAGGAAAAAGACAATGTTAAAATTCAAGAATGCTAATACCTAGAAAATAAAATAAATCAAGAGAAAATGAAAAGATCAAACATATGCTCTTAAGAAATAGATAGTTATAGCGAGTGATGATAGAGTATTTGTGCCCCCTTGGGATCAAAATCGAAATGAGGTAAAGGAAATGTAGAAATGAGCAAGATATGAATAAATTGAGATATAACAATGTCTAAGATGACTAATAGATGATTAGAACCAAAGAGTGACTATTAAGGAATGACAGAATGCCCTAGTTTGACCAGAGTTGACCATGAATGATAAAGCATGAAAATTAGGTCAAAATGAGTAGAAAAGTGATTTTTAGACATGAAGGGGTGAATTGAAGTAGATATGAAGTGTAGAAGTGATGAAGATATTAGAAATGAAGATGTGCCAGTGATGATTTGAAGATTAGACCTCACAAAGTTGGCTAACTACTTTGAAGAAGGTAGAATTTTAAATTACAATTTTGACTATCAAGATGAACTCAAATTTCAATTTATATCCCAAAAATGGATCTAGAATGTCGCAATTAGCCAGGGGTGCAATTTTTACAAAATTTTGAGGAGTTTGAAAATTAGGTCAAAATGAGGTTTAAGGCTATAAAAGGGGTCCAAGTGTCATTTTCAAATTCATTTTGTCTTTTGTGAATTTGTAGAGCTTAGATTAATTTGGAGAGAGAAAATGGCATTAGTAGGCATTTTGACCAAATGACACTATTTCGAGCGTAGTTGGTTGCACAACCAGCTAGACCGCTATGGGGCGCCAGTAAGTTTGCACTTTTTTACTATGGTTTTGAGCTCTTTTGACCTTTTTTGCATGTTTGGGAAGTAAAATGTGGAATACCATGCGATATTTTAAAAAATATCGCATGGGTAATTTATAAAATATCGTACGATACTTCACATAAAAAAAAGTATCGCATGGGTAGTCTAAAGTATGTCGTATGAGACATACCCATTTGTCACATGAGCTAGTGTGAAATGTCATACGATAGAAATGTATCACACCAATATATAAAAATAGTATTGCATGATAGGTAATTAGCATTTTATGTCATTTACATATAAAAGGAAATGTCACACAACTTGTTTGCGGCATTTTTTTCATTGAATTTTTCATGTTGATCATGTTTTTGATGTGTTACTGATGTTTGCATGTCTTGTGTTGCAAGAAGTGTTTCCTGTACTTCTCATTAAAGCCCCCAAAGTGGTGGGGTTGTAGGTTGTACAGTATCTGATAGATGATTAGATTATCACTGTATCCAATATGGGGTTGAGAAAGGTTACACGGATGCCCCATATATGGGTGAATCATGGGTTGCTGACTGCGCTTGCTAAGCAGTGTCACAGTGAGCAAACACATTTCATCTACTAACTAGAGAGGCCTCAATCACTTTAGAGGATGTGTATCACATCCTTCAAGTACCTTTCTATGGTGATCTAGTGAGTTGTATGTTTGATTACTCTATCATGTTTGCAAGTTCTAATATTGATGTGAGGTATACTGATGCCAGGTTTACTAATATGTCATAGGTGCACTATGATTAGACCCTGACAGAGGGGTAGGCAGTAATGCAATAGGTATTTCATGATTCACCATCTTGGACCATCATTTGAGTTGGGAGTGACTCATTGATGAGTGTGGGGGTGATTATCCCCTACCATGTTTATTATGCTCTCTAGTTTCTCAGGTATTGGTGACTGACAAGGGCTAGAAGGGCTTCCCACTGGGACAGGGCCTTATAGAATGGCATGGGGACTAGTTATTCTAGCATATATGTATCATGAGCCACATGAGATAGTGTACCATGAGGGTCACTCCTAGGCATATAGACTAGTACTAGCATAGATCTAGGCATAGGAGCACATTGCTATGATTTGACTGTGGGTACAACCATGGGACATAGCTAACCATATACTTTTGGATATATAGGATTTGTCCAACATACTCATAGTGGGGATGTCACTTATTATTGGTATATTTTTGATGAGTTGACAACTTTTACATGGCAGCCCTATCAAGATTTCCATAGATGGTTGGGTGCTTGGGAGATGGAGTATATGCACTATAGTAGACCATTAGTGGGAAGGCACTCAGAGACCATGGAGAGATTTGTGATTAGCCAAGTATGGTGTCAGTTTGCAGAGCACCTTAGTGGAGACAACTACCTATGCTCATTTTTGCTTGTATGAGGGACAAAGATGGGTGCCAATGCTAGACTATCAGACAATGATTCAGGATACAACAACCTTGAAGCAAACTCCTTGGGATTATCACCCAGATGTGGAAAATGAAGGAGCGGACCCAACATACCTTTATAAGATGTAGAGGCATCCCTTCCCTTAGTTTATAGAGCTATATTCCCTACCTATAGTAGGGGGACATGGAGGAGGCAAAGGTGCATGGATGTTAGAGAGGGTTCCTAATCGAGGAGGAGACAAATGTGGGCATAGACTGCTAGGAAGGCGGAGGAGGAGGAGGAGGAGGAGGTGCCACTAAGATGGTAGTAAGTAGTGTGGGTAGAAGCATAGGCAGAGCATCCTACCAAGGGAGATGATGAACGTGATGCAAGGATCTAGAGCTTAGAGGTAGAGCTATAGGTAGCCTGGGTCACTATTGCAGTATGGGATCAACAACTCATGGATGAGCGAGCACAAGGAGAGGAGCTCCGCAATAAGCAAGATGTTGCTAGATGAGAGGTGTCACATCATGGTGCTCATGCCACATAATATTATGCCACCTATAGGGGTGTAGTTCTGCCAAGGAAAGGACTTTCTAACTATTAAGAGTGGGTAAGAAAATTAGAAGGTGCGATACAACTATCGGATAGGAGACAGGCTCCACCACTAGGGTCACCACTAGCTATGGAGGGTGTGAGTCATTCATAAGCTGATTTTGATAGTTTTGATAGTTTTGATTGTACTCCATATATTTTTGAGATAGATATCCAAATTTTGGATCCCAAATTTGTATTGATATATATATGAGATACTAGATTTGATCGACAAATTTGTGTACTTGTCTCATTTTGATGGATGTTTTAGCATTTTAAGTTTTCATGTGATGTTTCAATTTTTGTTTCTTGCTCATGTATATGTTGTTTTGATACTTATGTGTATATATTCATGTATCTCTCTCATGTGTATGATATTGACTTATGTTTTTGAAACATATGACACTTGGATAGATCGAATGTGATTTTTAGATTAATCCCTTGTGATGATTGGATAACAAAATAGAAATGAAGTGAAAGATCAAGAAAGTTAAAAGATATGATAAAGAAGAAAGAAAAGAAAGATATGAAAGAAGTTAGCCTATACATCTACAAAAAAACATGAAGAGAGAGCTCTCCCCATATGCAATAATGAAAGACTATCCTATAGAATGATCCTATAATGCAAGCTAATATGCAAAGTGGTTCACGAGGAAGAAGTGCATAACATTTAGACTCTTCTTTCATCATTGAGAATTTATTAGGTACATCATGAGATCATACAACCATCGCTAGTATAACTATGAGGATATGAATATGATTGACATTAGATAGGTATGTGGAAATCCAATCTAAGCATCAAAGACATGTAAGTCAAGATAACTACACAATTAGATTCCCTAAGTTTGGTTTAGCAAGATTACACCTATAGCAAGGAATAGGTGCCAAGATAACCCCCAAGTGTGGTCTTGCAAAAATAGTCAAGGATGATATGTTTATAAGTCAAAGTGTCAAATAGGACAAGTATGAATCTTTAAACACTATAGATGAAAAAAGTATACCCACAAGTAGATATCAAGAAAACATGCCCCATGCTCCCAGTCTTCTAGTCAATGACATCCTTGAAAGACTATTAGGGAGGGAACATATAGAAAAGAAAGCATTATAGAAAACACCAAATAAAGTAAATATTAGCATAGGTCAATCGTTTAAGCATTTAAGTGTGTGTGTGTGTGTGAGTCACTTGGCCATTTCTTCAAGACTTGATTCTGATAGTGAGAAATATCATGACATTAGAGATTATAGGTAAACTATCGGAAAAGTGTTAAGAAACACTTGATCTCAATTCAGGGGGTAGTTTTGAGAAACACTATTTTTGTGAGTTGCCAAAAAAACCCTAATGTACAAGGAGACCTCAATAGGCTAAGTAGTTGCACCCCCAAGATGAGGACAAGGAAAAATTCCAAGCTAGGAAAATGTGTTATAGAGTGGGTGATTGAGATTGATAAACATAGGTGCAAGGGTCTCAAGTAGCATCTATTTCCAGGTTTTCACCACTTGATAGATTTTTTTAGAAATTTTAAAATTTTTTTGTATCTTTTGTATTTTTGGTTGATACATCAAAGCACCTATTGGTAGGTTTTCACGAAGATGATCATTTTTTTAGGACATTTTCTAATTTTAAAGATTTTTTTCAGCATCATTTATGATTTTTTTTTGGATTTTTTAGAATGATTTTCTCAAGAAAGATTATATCATTTTCCCCAAATGTCTAGCAAGGTATAGGACATGATAAATAACAAGCCAGTGGATAAGCAAAGATAGATAAGAAAGGAGTATGAAGCAAGTGAAAGTGATCCTCAAGGACTTGACTCCTCAAGAGTAACCAAGCTAGGGAAAGATAGCCATATGAAAGTATCACACTCTAAACCATTCTATCCAAGTGATTCAATGGGTTTGGAATGCTTGGATGTCAGCTTAGAGTTCCCTATCCATGGAGTCCAAGAGAGTATGTTTCAAGAATAAGAAGGCTCTCAGTTGAGCCTTAGAGATACTATTCTTTCTAGTAAACCATGCAATGGGAGGTTCCAAAGATGAGATGCAAGAATGCAAATGTCCACAAGGAACTCCTCAAGGATGCAATGCAAGTATGAATATTACGCTACATGAATATGCAAAATGCAACTATACTAAGCATGTATGAGAGTGTTACAAACCCAACTATTAAGCTATGTGATTTAAGCTATTGCAAAATGAAAGTTAGGCTAAATGCAAAATGATTCTAAGCTAGAATATGATGGAATGGGAGAATGAATACAAGAAAATGGAAGTCCTCCACAAAGTTCTAAAGAAACCTATTAGAAAGCCTGCAACATAACAATGCTCAAAGGATGGATCCTTTGAGAGGGAGAGATCTCTTTCTTTTAAAGTTGTATGGATGGTAGAGATAAAGTCAAGATGATGGAAGATCAATGGTGGAGTTAGAAAATGGGAGGGATCCATGGGCACACACAAGTCAACCAATAAAATACAAGTTGACTTCCCATATAAGACAAAAGTCACAAAGCCTATTCTTTTAATTCGAAAAATAGAAAAAGGACTTTATGTTTGCACTTTAAGTGGGTTAGAAGAAAGGGGTTTTTTTATTTAATTAAAATGGGATATGTTCTTTTAATCAAATAATGAATTTAGGATATCATAGTCAAAATATAGGTTATAATCAAATTAATTGATTATTAGCAATTTGGTCTAGGTAAATGATTAATTAATTTAGCCAGAATGCTGAGAAGAGGGCTAATAATCTAGATGACCATTTTTAGGTGATTATAGAAAGAAAAATGAAGAATAGCTTAGAAGGGAGCATAGGCAAAAAGAAGCACTACATGACATTAGGGACATATTTCTTGATGCATTTAGCCTACCTGCACCTGATGAAGATGAGAAAATCATTGAGAAATTGATAAACATTATGGAGAAGATAAATGATGAAGTCCTGGACACAAATGTAAAATTACTAGAATGGTCTAAAAAAAAATTTCAAGCCAAGGTAAATGAAAAGTATCTAGTGTCATTGCACTACATCATGTTGAGTTAGCAACCAAAATTGATGGTGTAAAGAAGGTGTTGGATCTCTTTACACCAAGTTGTATGATAAAATTCTATTTACACAAGAAGTACATAGACACATTGACCACTTGGAGGGAGATTTGAAGTCAAGAGGTAAAATCCTACAATAATCTATTGGTCAAAGTCAATCTCATTTTATAAATTTGGTGTCAGCATAAGGTCAGTTAGTAGCATTACAAGCATAAGATTCCAACATTCAGGATACATTGATCAACATCCAGTCCATGTTGACCCCTCACATGGAGGTGTTGCACAAGGAACTAGACTTTGTAGAAACATTGATGAAGAAAGATCCTCATCTTTCTACTCATGAAGGCCTAGTTAACCTTGTTTCCAAGTTAGATATTCAGATCAAATCTCTAGAGGTAGCATGTGACAAGAGGGATGTAGCACTAAAGATTATAATAGAGGTCCATAAATCATTCTTGGACAAACACACTATTCATGTACCACCCATGACATAAGTGTCAAAAAGGGGGAGAATGAACAAGTTTTGGGGGAGACCAAACTAAGGGGGAGTCAGTTTAGAAAGAAGTACAATATATTTACTCAGTAAGAGTGCTCAGATTCAGGAAAGAACAATAAACTCAGAGAGGGTTATTAAAAAATTGAGGTATGATTGATAAGTCACAAGTTTTGAAAAATTTTGAAGTTTTAAAATTTTGTATGTAAGCTGAGTACTGAATAGAGATTATCTGAGTAATGCTCATAAGTTAAGGTTATTTATGCATGAACAAGTGTTTTTTCCACTCATGTTAAAGGGGGAGATTGTTAATCTCAGATTGGTTTTGATATATGAGTGAAAATTCACTTATGTTATTTACTAGACATAACTTAGTTCATGCCAAACAAGTAATGTATGGCAAGCATAAGTTTTCAGATAGTGTATGCCAAGCAAGATATATAGTATGTTCTGAGTAAGTAGTAAGTGTCAAGTCACTCAAGTGTCAAGAAAACAATTGATGCCAAGTGATTTAGGTGCTAAGTGATCAAGGGATGTGGCCAAGTTACAACATTGAAGATACAGTGGATGCCGAGCATCAGAGACTTCAAGTGCTGACTAAATTTTTTTTGGACATGTTGTTTGTAATGGTACAAACTTCTATGTAAACCATTTTTGAGATGACTTAAGGATTGTTTGGAAATTCTAGATGATAAGAACAAATCTATATTGAGGATCCCTATGTAGTACATGCAACCAATTAGTTAAAGGGATGGATTAAAAGGAAAAATGAATGAATCACAATCATTGATTCATACCTAACCCTAAGTCACCTATGTCATTTTAAGGAAGGAAAACCCTAAAACATTGTATGTGTGAAGAGAGAAGTTTGCATTTGCAAATAGAGCATTCATAGTGACTAAGGAGTTGTGAATCAAGTTATGAATTGCAGAATCAGTTAAAGGAGAATAGAGGAAAGAAGTTAGAGGACAAAAGTGATACATCTGATCAGAGAGGATCAAAGATACATGCAAAGAGGTGATCTAATGATTACTAAGACATTCTAATAGGTGAATCAGTTAAATCTCTTAATAGAGTAGTCCTAACATGATATTGTAAATCCTTAAACAAGGTGCTTAATTTATTGTAAGTTTAAGTCCTTTAATTAGGCACACTTCTTATAGGGTGTTGAAATCATTTAACAGGGTAAGATCTAACAATCTTGTAATCCTTTAACAAGGCATACCTTTCATGGGTAGATCATAGTTTATGATCAAACATTGTAACCTTCATTCGATATATTTTACAACTACAATAGTGAGGATTTGTGGGTGTCATCCCCACCCTAGTTTTACCTTCTCATTGGAGAGTTTCTGGGTAACCAAATATCTTGTGTCATATATGTGTTGAATTTTTATTTGATTTCATTCTATGGATGAACATGCTTAGTTTGGTATTTTAGTTTACATGCAAATTATGAGATGGATATTTGGTGAATGATTTTATGGTTAAAGTTTTGAAGGATTGATTCACACACCCCATCCCTTCCCCTCAGACTTTACTTTCCCTATTGTATTTCCAACATTTATCAGTATAGGAAATTCAAGAGGAAACAAGTTTTGGATTTGGTACATAGGAGAAATTGTTAGTATCATTCATATCCTTTGATGGGACAATGAATCATTTTTTTGTCAACACAAAAGAATATATGCTCTAGAGATTGAGGAAACTCATGAATCAGTTCTTCCACAAAAAAATTCAATTTTCTTTGTTTAATAAACTATTTTTGAGTATTGTATAAGGATGAGAAGTTAAATGACAATAAGCTTGTTAAAGAAAATTATTTGATCACAAATACAGTGGATACATTAACAACATTAAGTATGCTCCTTGGAGGTAATTTAAATGAAGAAGTGTGGAATTGGAGAACAACTTGAAGGAGACTATCAATTTCAAATTTCCTTTTTAACATTAGAGAATAAAATTCATCGAAAGGAAAGTGTGTAAAGTCAACATTTTGTGCATATACAATTTGTTCTTAGCAAATGACATAGATTTTTTATGAACTAAAATATATCCACGTATATGCTATGAGAGACACATTTAAAACTTTAACTTCTTTAATTGTGTGACATCTTAGATGATTTCAACAAAGTTCTAGTGCCTACATACTTATTACAAAGTCTTTAGCTTCAAATATAAGGTATAGAAAATCCAAGTATGGCATTGCAGAAGTATTAGAGAGACAAATTTTCTATTATGGTATATTGGGTTCATCACTGTTACAGAAACATAATACATTTAGTAGAATCATAGAAGAGACTTAAAGAAATCCTGGTTGAATGAAGAGGAAATATAATAATAATGAGTTGTGAAATATATATATATATATATATATATATATATATATATATATATATATATATATATATATATATATATATATATATATATATATATATATATATATATATATATATATATCAAGTTACTCAGTTATTTAATGTGTTTATGATTATTTTGATGATGATACATGTATGTTCATTTAGTGATTTCAATTATTTAATGATGTTAGTTAGATGAATGATTTATATGGAGTTCTATGGTTACTTACCCCATACTTGCATGTGTATGGTGTACATGTATGTTTTACTTTATGTTTGACATTCCTGATGTGGTTGAGGGAGGGAGCCATAGTCACATGCTAGTCGGGATCTACATGATGCACCACTCTCTGACATTGCCTATTTAGTTTAGAATATATGAGTATGTACATGAGTGGATTTTATGCAAATTATAGGTATTGGGTATCGACTTCCTTGAATTACTAGGATGAGCATACCCTATCCCAGTATCTCAATGGTATAAGTGGGGAGATAATTCTTGAATCTGAATCCTAAACTCTAAGCCAGTTTTCCAAGAAATTAGGACAAGTATCTAAGTTGTTTACCCATCTGATTCATTAAGTGATGTGAATTCGTGATTTTGACCCTATTGTTTGATTATGTTCTTTGTCTTTGATGAAGTTTTTGTATTTGGTTTTGTGGGCCTGTTGTGATTTTTAGTTATAATTAAATCAAATTAAAACAATATTTAATGATTTAATTTAATAAAAATTTAATAAAGAAAATTCAATATTTAATTATATTTAATTAATTGAGAAATTCATTAAATAAATAAATTAAATTTAAAAGATTTAATTAAAGTTGTAATTTTAGCATATTTATATTTATTTAATTTACTAATAATTTATTTATGAGTTTTATTTTAAATAATAAACTCTAAATAATACTATTAGTTAAATTAATAAATATTTAATTAAAAAGTGCCTTGTGATTTAATAAGTGAGAAAAAATAATTGATTTAATCAAGTTATTTTATTTTAATGCAAAAGCTTGCACAGGAAATTAAAATATAATAAAAATAGTAAAGGAAAAAGGGGTTTCACATGATTGCACAATTGAAGACCTAATTTGGGGAAAAACTCTTTATTAGGAAATCAAAGCTCTTTTCTACATATACAGGTTTGGAGGAGTCGATTTCCGAGAAGAGGATTTTCGGAAGAGAAGGAAAATTCTTGCATGTTTTGTGCATTTGTTGTTTTAGCATCAAATCTAGGTAGGATCTTGTGGGTTTGTGCAGTAGTTACTCATTCTTTAATTTCTCTATCTTCTCTAAATTTGTGAATCTATTTTTAGAATTCAATTTGGTTGAAACCCTTATATGTGATTTGATCGTTCTTCGTTTGAGAAACCTCTGTATATGAATTGAGAATCTAAAACCCTTGTAGTGATTCTATTGCTTTTCATTTCTAATTCATCTATAAATAAATGTTAGAATAGAAACCCTTGTTTGATGATTTTGGAGATTCATATTTGGATTGATTTTAATCGGGATGAGAATTTTGGAAAAGAGAAAATCCATTTTTTTACAAGCTTAACTATTTTATCTGGGTTGTTATACCAGGTTCATATTGGAAGTTATATATATATATATATATATATATATATATATATATATATATATAAATATAATATTATACTATATTATATTATATAATTACCATAGTAATTAGTAATTATCATGGAAATTACATTATTAAAATATAAAAAACAGAAAACATTTTAATGCAGGATTCTTGCTCTATTGTTTTTGGACACAATAAGCTTTTAAAATATATATATAATAAATTTTTATTGGGAGGGCAAGAGCCACAAACCCCCCCACCCCACTTTCTCCTCCCTTACTCATGGCTATGACTGCTCGAGCTAAGCAGCCGTGAGTGCTCATGCTGCTATAGCAATGTCAAGGGGCTATAAACCTAAATAAAAATAGTTTTTTTGTTAAAAATTTATTTTATTTTGTATCTTAAATATGATTTATTTTATTAATGTTAATTAATTTTGATATTATTTATAATTATAATTATTAATTTATTAATATTTATTGTTATTATTAACTATTAATAATTTTCATTATATTACTAAAATTAATGATTATTATTATTAATAGATTAATTAATATAATTTTATTGAAATGTAAATAGATATTATTATAATAATGTAAAGATTATTATTTAATAATAGTTTATTTAAAGTTTTGGCTATATTCTTATTATTGAAAATTTAATCAAAATTGGAAAATTTAAATAAAGTTTGGAGTTGATGAATGGTAGTTCATTTTTATATAAAATTTGGTTTTTTAAAATATTTAAGTGACTTATAATGGATTTTAGTTTTTCGTTATCAATTGGGTATATTTGGATTATTTATTGTAAAATCTATTAGTGATTTAATTAAATATCATTTATATGTTAAGGGGAAATTTGTCAACTTTGGTAAGTCTAAGACTTAAAATGAAAATGTGAACCCTAATTGTAATAAAAAACTCTATAAACTGTAATAGTTGGAAATGAGAATAGAAAGCCTATTTGTATATTGAACTCTTATGTTTGAAGAAAACCTAATGAACTATGAATTTTTTTTTTTAAAAGATTCTGATGAGATGTGTGTAGTTTTACATTTGGGGTTTTATGTTTAAACAACTTTTTATGAATTGTTGAGTGTTGAGACTTGTGTGGACCCGAGAACTTTTGTGAATCTGTAATACTTGAAAATGAAAATGGAAACTTGAAAACCTTTAGTGAAAATTGAACTTAAGTGTTTTCAAAATCTAATGAATTATGAAACCTGCTTTTTATGTACTTTATGTGACGTGTGATTTATTGATGTTGGGTTTTAGGGTTGACTTAGCTTTGACCAAATTAAGATGTTTACTAGAAGCTTGGGGGTTTTATTCTAAGATACTATTATTGTTACGATCTTTTATACCTAACCATTGTAATGTAGTCACATATCTTCTTTGATGAGTTTGATTTGTTGGTTGTTATTGCTTTCCTATTTCTCTTGTGTAAAACTGAAGTGAATGGTGTGACTTTTTTCTGGTGTAACCTTTGAGTCTTCGATCAATTATCTTTGGATTACTTCCCAGTTTCTTGTATAGGACTGAGGTGATTATGTGATTTTTTTGGTGATGTCATGTTATGTCATGGTTTGGTATATGTGTACTTGATCTTGGATCGATCTTGTTTATGATGATTGTATTGATAAAATCTATGATTTTGATTAGTGATATTTCAGTGCTTCTAGTTTCTTGTTTAAGAACTAATGTGTATTTTATGATCATGTGAGATCTTCTACTTTTTCTGAGCTTGGGGTAGGTTATCTATATGTCATGTTTGAAAGTGGCTTGCAATGGAGGTCGGAGGCCTCAAGAGGCTGCCTGGGTAACCCATTGTAGGTTGTTTTAATAAGTGATAACATTTTATTAAATGGGTTTAAAATGAATTAATAAGATATTGGTGCCACATAAAGTCACTAGGGGCCTAGAGTCCTGAGAGACTACCAGGATAACCTTAGAGTTGACTTGTTAGTATGCTTTGTCTATACAAAAGGATATCGATGTTGCATAGAGACACCACGGGTCCAAAGTCCAGAGAGGCTGTTAGGGTAACCTTAGAGTTGGCTCATGTGATGACACTTGCCTACTTTCATAGTAGATTTCTTATGTGTTTAGTTGCCTCTAGGTTTAGATGATACTTGTGTCTTGGTACCCTTTGAGATAGTTTTCTTTCATGTGTTTCCTTGACCTAGATGTTTTGATATATGTATGAGACTTGAGTTTATCTCCTTAGTGTGGTGGGAGTGGGCCATTTAGGTTCAATGAGGTCATGTGGTAGTGCATTTTTCTTACACCATTGGATGTGTTTGTGCAGATGATCCTTTCTTTCTGATCGTATATTTTTGATGGATGGTTATTTTCTATTGTACTATACTTTATTGTCAAAGATCTTATGAGATGTTGTATTTATTTGATGATGTATATTCTTTGAGCTTTTCATACCCTATGACATGTATAGTGGATGATCATGCATTCTAGTTATGCCAAGTGGCATCCTTTGTAATTGTATGTTTATTTAAATAGATTTATACTTGTGATTATTCTTTGATGGTAGATTTGTTATATATTGGACCTAGTATTAATTAAACTTAAATGTGATTCAACATCACAGAACCCTAAGAGATGTAATCTATTTATGATGTTTGTGTGTATATGAGTTATTGCTTATGTTGTATTATCTATTGTTGTTTATTATCTTTCAAACAAAAAAATTGTTTGAAAAACTTAGTAAAACTTTAGGTTAATTTCTTTTAGGTTCCCTAGTAGGGCATTACAACCTAGATATCATTTCCAATTTCCATTCTAAATTTAGTGATAGTCTACAAGAGCCAACTGTTAAAGGAATATGCCCATATTTTCATATGGAAAAGGTAGTTGTAATTTCTAAGCTACTACTATTGGTAATAATGTTATAGGTTCATTCCATCTGTATAAAAGGGTAAAATGGATAAGTAACAAAGCAATAAGAATGTTTGGTGAACTAATATGGTGCCTTATTATTTAGAAATATGAGAAAAATAAACTTCTTGAGGTTTTTGTTTGATCAATTTGACAATACTTTAATGAATGAATTTAAAGCTTTCTACCTTAATAATGAATAACCACTACCAAAGAAGAAAGTTAATTGGGTTTGGAATGAGCCAAAACTTTGTAGCCTCTGTTAGTTTTCCATGTGTCTTTGAAGCATTACATAGATAGATTGAGAAGTGTGTGCATCTTTCATACATTGGCATATGAACTATGTGTTTAAACAAGGAAACAACATCATAATCATGACTAATAAAATGATTTTTGAGGAAAACCATATGTGAATCTCATCAAATGTCTACTATTTTTCAGAGTATCATGTCTCTTAAATTGAAAGAAAACATTAGAACCATGTATGGTCTCTACAAAATATAGAAAGAAGAGTATATATATATGCAAGGTGTAACAATTGCTATTTAAAAAAAAAATGCAATTGATATTTGTTGAAAATAATAAGTTTTGTGAATAAGTAATAAAAGAGATTATATTTTCTAAGTTAACAAAATCTTAAGTTGTGATGGAAAACATCACAAAGAATAACCTCAGTCTATGACAATATTGAAGAATAAATGTGCACAAGATGTATTTATTGAAAGGTTTTCAGCATAAATGCATACACAATATAGAAATATAGATGGATTCCCTGGAAGTGTTTGACATAATGTTGTTTTATGAAAATTAGTGATTGCAAAAATTATGGAAAATCAATGTGTTTAAAATGCTAACATCCTTATTTTGATGAACATGGCCTTTTCCAGTGATAACATATAGGATTATGAAATAAAGTCAAGACAAGGGGCTCTTCCATTTAGAGGGAGCATCAATGATGCAATTTTGTTCAAGATGGCCATTTAGATGGTCTTCTAATAGTAGGTCCAAGGTATTATTGGATTTAACACTTTTAGTTGTGTTGGAGTTTTAAAACTACCAAGCAACAAAGTATCTAATACCAAGATTATGAGTATAAGTCTTGGTCTAATGGTTAGCTACCTCCTATATTCAACTTAAGAAATCTTCATATCTCAATCCAACCTTAACAAAATCATAGGGATTCGCTACTCTTTAAGCCCTACAAAGCTTAGATGGGTGCACCTTAGGGATAAAAGGCTTAATACTTGATATTTTCTTCATACTTCACTCATTCACTAATATTTTTCTTCATATTTATCCTTTACAGTAGATAATGGTCACAATTATACTCAGATTTACAAGTAATTCTTGGTTATAGAAGCTAACTATAACACACAAAGATTAATTAGAAACAAGTGCTAACCAAAAATTAAATTCTTCATACGTGAAAGAAAAAATTGATTTGATTTTGAAGATTTGCTTCATGCAACTCCATGATTTATTCAAAATGCAACTGAATAAATGATTAGTGCCCTATCCATTGGCATTCAGAGTCTACCCAACAATTTTGACCTAATTAATTTCCTTAAAATCAATTATATCAACAATTAACCCTAAACCCCATTCTTATGAATATCCATCTTATATAACTAGAAATCCTATCAATTTAATGAATCATTTACTGAATTCCTTGAATTAAAAGAAATAAAAAATTGATAGACATCCTATCCCAGTTGCATTAAATTGCATAAATCTTGGTCATACAATCTCAACATAACCACCATAGAACAATGGAGATAGAATTCAAAGAAAATAGATATGGCAAAATTCCCTTTCGTATTAATTCTCCTTGAAAATTATACAACACAAATGTAAACTCAGAAATACTTCAAGTTATGAAAAATTCTCATTCAATCTATTCTTGTATTCTCAGATTTATAGATGAAAACATCACAAAATTTACACTAAAGACTGACTGGACTGAATGCAAGACTAGCTTAATACTAACAATCACATAAAATTCAAACCCTTTCTCTATCCTTGGGATCTCATTTATATAGTATGACATGCAACAAGCTTTAGGCCTTAGAGAAAAAAGATAGTTCTCCTTTAGGCAAAAAGATTTTACAAATAAATGGTCATTGTCACAAAAAGATTTGGCTTATGCTCTCTTTACAATAGAATGTCTTTATCAATGATCCTTTTAGGGTGGGGCCACTTCT
Organism: Cupressus sempervirens; assembly: GCA_028749045.1. Lineage (NCBI taxonomy): Eukaryota > Viridiplantae > Streptophyta > Pinopsida > Cupressales > Cupressaceae > Cupressus > Cupressus sempervirens. The sequence continues at coordinate 447,265,026 of CM053787.1, forward strand.
GTTGTAGCCATTTGTTGTTGAAATTCTTTGTTTGATGATTGGTCCATTTCTAGCTATTGTCCTTCCAAATGTGGGACCATCTGACTTGCACTTGACCTTTCCAGTTCTGATACCTAGAAATTGATTAAAATTCATTGCTCTCCTTCTAGATCATCATGGATTTTCATGTCCATAGTTGCAATTGCTTGTTATTTTTTCAAATCATCAATTTGAATAACTATCTCTTATTCTGAAGTTAGTTTCTCTTCTTTCCTTTCTTCTAGTGCATCAATTATCTATAACTCATCTGGGACCACACCATCTTCATCTATTTCTTTAGATATCAACTAATTTTCTTGAGCAAGCTCTGACATCCACTTGTTGAAAATTGAATCATCTGGCCAATTAAAGTTCAATATCTCCTTCTATTTCTTCAGGATATCTTCTCCTAATTTCTCAATTTCATCAAAATCCTTTTTGAAATAATCAAAGAAAATCTGAACTTGCACAACTTCCTTAGTTGTCTTGGCAAACCATATGCGATCATTTTCATTTATGACTTTATTTAATCTAATGAATACCGAATCATCCAAATCCTTAGCTCATTCTTCTTTATCCTTTAATTTATCTACAGCCTTAGGTTCATGAGGGAAAAGCCCAAACTCTTACCAAGATATTTTGAAAAACAATAGATAATTCTCCTTTGTAGCTCAATTCTCCTATTATCAAAGTCAGAAAGGCCATTAGTGATATCAAATGTTTTTTCTACTTGTTCACAAGAAAGACTAATAACTGAACAACATAAAATGGTAATGTCACTATCCCTATTGTTTCAGTTATTCACAATTGTCTTCAAAGTGGCCTCCTTAGTTTTCAGCTCATTCCACATATCCATTAATTTTGACAATTGGTCATAAAATATAGGCCAACCTACCCTGTCCATTAGATATATAATTGTGTCTTTTCTTTTTTTTTAATAGCGAATACCCATCTCAATATGCATTGACCATAATTTAGTCGTTTCTTCTTCAAGCTCTTCATCTATATACATCTAGGGTTCTTGTGGGGTATTTGGAATTTCTATAATAGGAATTGTGTTGAAAGGTGCAATTGGAGGATGAGGAGGATAGGTAATCCTTGGATAGCTAGATTCTTCTCCTACTTTTCTTTTCCCCAGTTATCTCTCCATTTGAGCCATCATTCCTTCCATCTGGTGTATTCTATTCCCTCTTTCCTCATATGACTCTAGCACCTTTTCAAATTTAGCATTCAATTCTAGGAACTTATTTTTTCCTTTACCTACGACCATAGCTCCAAAGTTTACCATTTCTTTACTCATACGAGAAACCTTTTCACTATCTACCTCATCTACTCTGTCAACCACAAGATTGCATGTGTGTTCAAAATCTAAGACCTCTTGAATCCTGGCTTTGTTTCTTTTTTGGATGGACCACATCACCAAGGCCTGATGGTCATCACTATACTTTAACCCCTTATGGTCTTGTAAGACTTCTTCCTTAATCCTAAACTAGGTGTCTTCTTCCTTCCTCACTGTGTCAAAGATCATTGCATTGGCAATATCCCATTTTGGTAGTAGCATGACTCTTGAGTCTCTCAACAATTGTCTTCCCCCTTTAGGGGTTATCTATGCAAACTCCTTAATGAGTTTAGATTTGACCTCTTCATTAGTTTTAGAGTCCTATCTACCAAGTTTCTCTATTTTAAGTTTTTTGTATCTTGCCTTAAAATTGCTGATAATAATTCTCCACAAAAATTGGGTAAATGCCTTGGATTTCACAAAACTTTCATCATCTAAGATTTTTTTAGAAGCCTTTTCCACTACAGGATCTATTACTTTACCTCTAAAATATCCCATAGTGAGAGCTAATGTTGGCATAGGAAGCTCTTTAGGCACTCCTTCTTTCATGTCTAATGTGGTTATAATAATATCCTTCTCACCTCCCATTTGCTTTAACTATTCTCTTAATGAATCTTCATCATTTATATAGAGTGGAGTTTGGGTCGGAGAATACTCTTTAACCCTAGAAGAAGATCCTTGTTCTAATTTCCTCCTTTTTGTAGAAGGCTCAGTAGGTGGACTTTTCTAAAATTTGTCTTTTATAAATAGGTACAAGTAATACACTCTTTTCTACCACATACCCAACTCTTCTTTGTAATGTATATTGGCATGGGTTTATAATTAATCTACTAGCCAACCTATTTTCTACCTTAGTAGCCTTGTCTGGATAAGTTTGGGTCAAAATCTCCTTCTTTTCATTTAAAGTTAGCATGATCCCAAAAAAATTATCCATAAGCATATCTATCTTTGTACCCCAGAATTTTTTATTACCAAGGGGATCATAATCTAGCTCAAATACATTTATAAACTCAAGAACCTTGATATAAACTTTCCAATTTTCCTTTCTAACCTCTCGTTCCTATAATGAAAACTTGTTTCTAACTATATCTTTAGGAAAATAAACAATGTGTTTATGGGATTTGGCTTTTGTTCTCTCTTTGAACAAATCATAAAAACACTTTGGATCTATGAACTAGGAATGAGATTGGGCCTTCTAATATTTGTCTAAAAAAAAATCTATATGTCTCCATCCCTTCTTGACAATTTTTTTTTAATGAATAATAGTAATTTGAGGAAAGAATGTACCTTTGGATTTGCCCAGTAATCGCTTTTCTTCCAGTACTCCTATCTACCATAACAATTCTACAATTCTTACCTTCAAGGGCACTTGATATGGTAGCACATGTGGTTTTTTTTAAAAACCATACACTTTGAATACTGTGGAAACTATATATGGGATGATATCTCCCCAATTGTGACTTACCTACAATCCTTTTGCATAATCCTTTGGTCTAATTAGATCTAATAATGATTGAGGTATTCTAGGACTATCTTTGACTAATGAAATTCTCATCTTTGAGGTAAAATATCTATCAAATCTTATAAAACTAGCATTTGTTACCTCCCATGTCACATCAACACTCCACAGTTGGACTAGTAATCTCTCTCCATCCTTCTCCAATTCCAACTTCATTTCTTTAGAGAAGAAGGTAACTCCTTTATACAAACATACATACATTAACATGGAGTATTAGCAAAATGGTCTATCAACATTAGCCTTAGCTATACCCATTAATCCATTATGAATTTCTTCTGCTAAAAGAGTAGAAAAATAAAAAATAGAACTCATGCCATATTGAAATGTTTGAGAAATAATAAGAACAATGGATCCTTGAATGTGATCCTGTTCATCTATTCCAAAAATTTTGCAAAGAGAGAAGTACAATGCCTGAGCCCTAGGATTGAAAAATTTCTTTAGCAATGGCTCTGGGGTAGAAGCAGTTAATAATTACAGTAAACGTATCTTGATAAATGATCTTGTAATGGTCCTCCTCTTAGGTATACCCTTTGTGCATCCTACCTTGCCTACAAGTCTTCCATATCAATACTCTCATGCACTGTGTGATTCGGGTTTAATTTGAAAACATCCCTAATTAATTGTAGTGAAACCCTAAAAAGATTATCGCTAGCATAATTTTTGACTATCCTTGTTATTGGATCATTTTTTTTGACATCATTGCGAGTAGGTCATCATTAAAGAAAACACCTTGGACAATTAACTTACCAATGTTGAATTCCCATACATTGTTTAGAGAAGTGTCAAGTTTTCTTTCTAAAAACCATTTACAGAATAACTCTAAACCTCCAACTGATGTTTGAGCATCTCTTAACCAATTTTCCCTATCATAGAAACCATCATTGACCAATAGCCTAGGGTTCTTTGGTATCAATTATTTTCCCTTAAAGAATTCATTAGTAGATTCTAGAATTTGTTCTAAGAAATCATTATGTACAACTCTTTGTTGGTAATCTACTTTTCCTAAGAAATCCCTTTGTGGAGGCATATTGAAAATATTATCTTACTGTGACTATGATTTCTCAATTAGCCAAAAATTTTGATACTTACCCAATTTTCCTATTTGTTTGACTAAAAAATCTGTTAGCAGCAATTTACAACTTTTAGAAAATCCACTTTGAGCCTTGAATATTTCCTCTCTCTTAGAATTCTATTAATTTGGTGTTCAATAATGAGAAAATAAAAAATGTTGTGGAAAATTTTATCTAACACAAATTTGCATTGATCAGAACTAATGCTTCTAATAGTCATATTTTCGGTCGCATCACAAAAGTTGAAACCCAGTTGTTGATCTACATCAAATTAGATGATTAAGTTTAAAACAAAAAGGTTGCATTACCCTTTTCTTCAAATAGGACACATTTCAAAACCTCACTTCCCCACTTTCTTTCAAGTTTAATCAATTCATAATGTGGGGAAGCGATGATCGTTGATCTCCAAATGATTGAAAATCATGAAAATTTCACATCATTAATGTATTCACCTTAAGATTTCAGGCCCATTAAGCCAACTCATTATCCACCTTTGCATAAATGTAATATACTTTAGCAAATCAAAATAATACATATGGTACACAATCCATTTTAGCATTACCTAGCAACCTTTGAGACAACTAACCCCACATGGCCACGTGTCAAAAAGTTGCTTCCCTGCTTTCTTTAAAACTCAATCTTCTCTTTAATGCAAGGAAGAACCTATTATCGATCCTCCAAATGACTGATGGTTCCACAAGATTCTCTTTATTTTAATCTATTCATCAACTGTATCCAATGAGATAATGCTAATTTGACAAGTTGCTCTGACAACTTTCTAGCTATTTTGACATCTTTTCTTTTTGTGGCCCACAAAAGAAATGACCTCACCAACTCCACGTGGCATCACCATGCTTCCTCGCTTCCTTTAAAGTTCTTTCATTTTCAGAATCCGAGGAAGCACCTATCATCTATCTTCTCAAGATTTGAAAGATAAGAAAGTTTCTTGATCGTACACTATTTCAAAAGGCTGAACGACACCCATAGGGATAGGTGTCATGATTTCACTTTCTCGCATTGCTTAAAGATTTGGCATTTTCAAGATGTGGGGAAGCACTTATCATTGATCTTCTTTTCAATCAATAGTTGGAAGCTAAACCACATAAAGGTTAATTTTTTTCAAAAGAACGCTATGCCAGTTAACTCAAAGTAAAAACCATGGTTGGAGGAATAAGGGTTGAGATAAAATATTTTTGGGAAAATATTTGAAAAGATTTATTCAAAAATTATGAAATAAAGGTTGTTTAAGGGCATTTAGGGCTCACAAAAAACTTCCTGTGTATTTTTTTAAAATCAAACCAATGCAACCTATTTTTGAAAACAAAACGCACAAATAATACTTAGGATAACATGAAATTAGAGGTTTTAATTTAGGGTAAAAAAAATTGATATAGATAACCCCTAATTTCAATAAGTCAACTGGATTTTCATTGTAAAATGTAAAAAAAAAAAAAAGTGAAAAACTAGGCCAACAATGGCTTTGTCTGGGGTTGATGAATATGTAGATTCATGTGAGGGCTCAAAACCCCTAGAAGAAGTAGACCACAGACATGAAAAAATTTACAACTCTGAGAGAGAAACAACATAGGAAAAGCATTGTACAAGGATAAACAGATGCTATACAAGGATATACACAATTTATAAAAATTTATAGGGAAGCCTAAACTACTATTCATGGAAAAAACAAGTATTATAGAAAAAATAACCCTTCAAGAATTGCCCATGAACTGACAACTCAAGAATATCACTTGATAGTTCTTTTAGAATGTATGAATCCTCTCCCCATGCAACATCAACTAGATAAGGACCTAGCCATATAAGATCAAATTTTCTATGTTTGCCTTTGTCTTCAATCCTAGCATTCCACATTAAAACTAGGTCTTTGGGTCCAAACTTCTTAACCACTATCTTTCTATCATACAACAGTTTGACCTACAACTATTACTTTGCATTCTTGGTAGAGGCTTCTTTTCTAGTCTCTGTTAGGCCTACCAACTCATCCATTCTTTCTTGCACATCAACAATAACATCTTCATTATACATTTGAATGTAGTTATATGAGCCTATTGAATTATTTTGAGGCATTCTAGCCTAGATTCCATATATAAGGTCAAAAGGTGCAACACCTATTGCTTTCTTCACAGTTACTCTGTCAGCCCAAACTGCCAGTTGTAACTTAGAATCCCATGCACTTATTTGCTCATCCAAAGTCATTTTTATGACTTTTAACAATCTCTTATTAGTGGATTTAGCTTGTCCATTCCTCTATAGATGATAGGGTGATTATTTTGATCTAGTAATGCCATATTTATCACAAAATTTCATAAATTCTTTTGATTTGAAGCACATAGCATTATTAGTCACAATATTTTAAGGGCACCCAAACCTTGTTATGATATTATTTAGTAGAAAGTTATTTACTACTTTTCTGGTAGCATTTCGTGTAGGAATGGCTTCCACCCATTTTGTAAAGTAATCTATGGCAACCAAGATCTAGGAGTAACTAGTGCTAGATTTGGGGGAGATCTTACTATGAAATCTATGCTCCATTGCTAAAAAGGTGCATGAACTTCAACTGGTTTCAAAGGGGTATTATTAGAGAACTTCAACTTTCTTGCAAACCTCTGGCATGCATCACATCTTTTGACTAGTAGTTGTGCATCTTTGAAAAGACTAGGCCACCAAAATCTAGCTCTCATCATCTTGTGAGCATTAGTCTTTTCAATATAATGGCCCCTGTAAATGAGCAATGTTAGTATGCTAATAGAAACCAAATTTAAATAAAGCTTCTACAAACTAAACAAAATTCATAAACTTCAAGATAGACTAATATGAACTCTCAATTGAGAATATGAGCCATTAATGGACTCTCTCAATGAGAAGCTCTCTTGTTGAGTGGCTTTGTCTAAATAGATAGGATGTATGCTCAAGCTTATGCTTCAACAAGGGCTTCAAATGGAGTTGGAATTTGGGTGTGAGTGTATGGTTTTGATGTAAAATGGCTTCTTAAAATGGCATTATGACTTTACTTCATGGATTGTGTTATTTTGCAAAGGGGAAGGATCCAATTTATAGGCAAGAGGCTTGAGGGATTGAGGGCTAAGATGCAAGGATGGGAAAAAGCTCATGGAGGGCTCAGATTGCATGAGAAGAGAGCACATGGATTGTGCTTCCTTATAACCAATCAGGGAGTGACACATGTCATAGGGTGAGAGGATGGAGGAAAGGGGAAGGATGAGTTAACAAAGGAGGCTCAAGGGATAAAATTTTCATAAAGACCCTCATAATGACTTGTAAGAGCAATAAAAGGGCTTGGAAGAGTCATTTATGGCCTAGTGGGCTTCATAAAGTTTTATGGTTGAGATATTTTGAGGGAGATGAGAGCAATTTCGACTTGGGCTTGATTAGGAGGGTTTTAAGCTTGCTTAGGATTGTGCAAATGATTAGAGGATGGATTAAGATGGTTTAGGATTAGCTTAGGGATAGGCAAGTGGATGGCATTTAATGAGGGTGGGTGAAGGAGGAGATATTTGTTAACTTTGGCTTGGGTTAGTAAGTCTTAACCCATTTTTAAGGAATGTGACAAGGTTAGGAGGGGATTAGGATTAGGTTTAAAGACATCTTCTAGAAGAGTCTAGACTTTGGATGAGGATAAAGACTTTCTAGAATAGTCTAGAATTTCCTAGGATGAGGATGAAGACTTTCTAGAAGAGTCTAGAACTTCTTAGGATGAGGATAAATTAGATTTTTAGGAAATAAATAAAGTTTTATTTATTTCAAGGGTTTGTGTTGAGGAGATATTTATTACAACTTTTTTAATAAATATGAGGATTAATATTTAATCTTAATTAAATATTTGGAGTTGGGATTAGGGGTAGGAAATGATGGGATTAGCCTTTAATTAAAATTAAAGAAGGATTAGAAGATTTTGGAAGAGGTTAGTGGTCTTAAGGAAATTGGCCAAGTTTTGGGCAAAAAATAATTTTTTAATTTATTTTGGGTTTTTTGGTCAATTTATTAATTAAATAATTAATAAATAAGGAAATAATGTTTAAATAAGATTTAAACATTTTTGGGAGGGATTCCTTAATTAAATATTTTTAATTAAGATAAAGCAATTTAATGGCATAAAAATAAATAAATAAATTAAATAATTAATTAATTAATAAATGATGATGTCATCAGGAATTTTTCAAAAAATAAAAATACTTTATTTTCTAAAGGTTTTTAGGTGTCTACAGCCCCCACATACTCCTGAATGCATGTCATTTAATAGCTTCTCAAAATTTTCTTGATCAGTGCATTTCAACAATATTCCTTCAAAATTTCTCCACCACAAACTATTGTTAACAATGATATACCTCATGGTATGCAATTTTGTACTTCTCTTTTCATTATCTATCAGGTGGGGTGGGGCTTCTATGTGTTGCAAGTAATCTATAACAGTGTACCATTCACAATGATCCATGTCACAAAGGTTTGACCTTAGATCTACTATTACCATGTTTATTTGGTTGGCATCCAAGTTTGACTGAGCCATTAGTTTTGCTAATCCTTGACCCCTCACTAATTTAGTAATTTGGATGTGAATATTGAATTCTTGAATTCTTCTAATCCACCTGCACCTCCTACTAGATACCTCTTGTTGAGAGAAAACATCTTTAATAATTGCACTTGGTACAAATGCTATAATAATAGTGCCTACAAGATAACATCTAAAGACTTTGACAACTTTGATTAAAGCATAAGCCTAATTTTCATTTATTTGATATTTTAATTCTACAAGTTGAAAGGGCTTACTAAAAAATGCAATAGGTTGTTCATATCCTTCCTCATTTTTCTGCAACAAGACTACTACCACAATATGAAAAGATGCAAAGGAAAAGATATACACTGGCTTTGCATAATTAATTAATTAATAAATGATGATGTCATCAGGAATTTTTTAGAAAATAAAAATACTTTATTTTCTAAAGGTTTTTAGGTGTCTACATTTTGCCCCTCTTTGATGTGATGCCACAAGTGGCATGGCATCAAAGATAAGAAAATAAGATGCCCAAGGCTAGAGCAGAAAAGGAGAGAATGGACTACAAGATGCCCCCTCAAGAAGGTGGCGGGGAGAGAAAGCGAAGCTCGATGACTTCTTGAAAAGTACAAGAATTCGAGATGAGCAAGAAGACTCAGATTGGCTTAAGAGAAGAGGTTTAGTTAGCTCAAACTCTCACTACGGGAGAATGATAAAGGGAGAATTAGAGGCACAAGAGGAAGCAAGCTTAAGTTCTCAGGGATTGCAGAGGATGAAAGAGCGGAGCACTATAAAAGGAATCTAGGATGAGGAGATGGATGAGGGGATTAAAAATCTAATGCAATAGGATTTCAAAGAGTCAGATTGGTGGAAGATGGGTTTTGGAGATCCCTAGGACTAGGATTGTGGATCTCGAAAGATGAGGCTTGGTGGATTGATTTGGATTGGTGGATCCCTAAAGCTAAAGGTGAGGAATGATTCAAAGAGATACTGATGCATAAGCTGGGGTAGGAGAGATGAATGCTGGATATGGATGGGGGATAATGGAGATGAAGGAAAACCATTGAAGCTTTTTGAGCGGGGGGATACTTCAAAGAGAAGTACCACCATGTAGTTGAGCACTAGATTTGCTATAGGACTATTGGTTAATTTCCAAGGTTACCAAGAACATAAAGGCCTTTTCACCAACTATCCAGAGGACTAACGAACTGACTCAAAACAAACATGCAAGGATTGCCCCAGTATCACACATGAATCCCAGAGGAAGTAGTGTGGAAATGACACTGGGTAACCCACAAGCAGAAAAGAAAACAAGCAAAAGACATGATCAAGACCTTACGCTCTGATTTCCCCATTCGCAGTATACCATGATATGGAAGATCATGGCAACTTTGAGGAGGGAACAAGGAGATTGCTTGGAAAAGATATTTCAAGACCCAACAGGGAAGAGTCCAAATCAAAAGAAAGTGAAAATCCAAAAGAGAACCGTTTGCCAACGAGATGGGTAGGACGAGGTACTAACGGACCAAGATCAGACATGAGGAAAGCTATATCCTGAAAGGACCTATCAAAGAGCACCTAAGCTGGTGGATTTGGATGAGTGATGCATCTGGCAAGCTAAACTAAGAAAGATAACACTTTGGTGATAGGAAATCTAGCTAAAGGATGCATTGGAATAGCTAACCAAGATGTGCGATGGGTGCAAGATGCTGATCAAGGACGAACTAACATGAACGCTGGATAGATACAATGGTACTAAGCTAAAGAGGATGTACAAGCCGATGGACCAAGATATGTTACAAATATACAAGTTTTTTCATGTTTTGGTTTTTGTGAGATGGAAATATTTGTGAAGGATGGGATGTCTATAATAGGTGATAGGTGGATAGGTAGATGGTTTGCAAAAAGCTTAAGTGAAAATGGGTTTTTGTGTGTGCGTTTGATAGTATACAAGCTAGGATACAAGATTATTTACAGGCTGGAATATGGTACAAACTTTGGACAAGATTCGAATATACAAGGTATGGTACAACATTTACAAGGTATAATACAAGATTTGGTACAAGATTTTACAAGCTTTACAGGAGGTATTTACAAGCTCCATTAGATTTTGGATATTTGGTAGGAACACCAAGGGAACAAGCAGGTATTTTATGGGATGGTGGGTGAATGGATGAGGGAAAGGATAGTGATAGATAATGGATTAGTCTTAGTACACAAGGTGCCTAAATTACCAGGTTTTCACCAAGGTACCTATCCAAGGCGCTTGAATTTCCAAGTTTTCACCATTGGATGCTTATTTCTCTTTACTATTTTTTTTTGTATTTTTCAAAAGCTGGGTATACCAAGGATCTTCAAGCATAGAACTTCTTGAGATGAATGATGTTAGTAGGATCATTCAAGCATTCTACTTTCAGTGTAGATAGCTGATAGGCTCCAAAGCCAAAGGAAGTAGTGACAATATAAGGACCAAGCCATGTAGGTTCAAACTTGCCTTTCTTTTCTTGATCTGCTTGGACTTTCATGTTTTCTTTGAGGACCATGTCACCTGGCTGAAAGTGTCGTGGAAGCACCTTCTTGTTGAAATTCCTTTTGAGATGAGTTTGATAGACTATGAGATGATCATAGGCTTGTTGTTGCTTCTTGTCTAAGAGATCTAGCTGGGTGAGCCGAGCTACTCTGTATTCTTCATCTGATATTTTCCCTTGCAAAGATATGTGCAAGGAGGGAAGTTCAACCTCTATAGGTAGTACCACTTTGGCACCATAGACTAGGGAGTATGGAGTTGTGCCTGTGGATGTACAAAAGGAAGTTCGATAGGCCCATAGGGCTGGATTTATTTGTAGGTGCCAATCACAACCGAAATCATTGACAACTTTCTTTAGGATTTTGAGGAGGGTTTTGTTAGTTGCCTCTGCCTGGCCGTTACCTTGTGGGAAATATGGGCTAGAAAAGCAGTGATGGATGCAAAGGGAAGTGCATAATTCTTCCATGTTGAGATTTTCAAAGTTACCTCTGTGGTCGGTGAAGATGGTGCATGGGATGCCGAAGCGGCAAACAATGTGATACAAATGAACTTGGAGACCTGAAATCCTGTAGCTGAGACTAGGGGGATTGCTTCCACCCATTTAGTGAAATAGTCTATAGCTGTTATAATCAATTTATGTCCATCAGATGAGAGGGGTGTGATAGTTCCAACTAGATCAAGGCCCCAACAAGCGAAAGGCCAAGGTGGTGCAATAGGTTGTAGATCCTGTGCTGGAGCGTGCATAAGATTTGCATGTTGCTGACATGGGAGACACTTTCTAACAAAGTCACAGGAGTCTTCTTCAATGGTAGGCCAATAGTAGCCTACTCTAAGGATTTGTCACACTAGGACAATACCACTCGTGTGGGCACTGCAAAGTCCAGAGTGTACTTCCTTTAACACCATCGTGGCCTCATTTTGGTCTAAACATCGAGAGAGAGTATCGTGATAACCTCGACGATATAGGGTATTGGCTATGATAACATAGCGGGATGATTTTTGGATGAGGTTCTAGCATTGGGTACGTGTGAGGTGAGGGGATATGATACCATCGTTAAGGTAAGCATGAATCTCATGGTACCAAGGGGATTGGGGACCAACCAAGATACAAACACAGTTTGAATGCTCATTCGCATAGGCGGGTGTGAGGAGCTACTCCACTAAAAACTCATACTGTGTAGCTGCTTGGGGAATTTCCAAGAGCGAGCCTATAGTAGCCATAGCATTTGCTGCTTTGTTTTGTATTCAAGGCACTTGTGTAAACTGAAGCTTTGTAAAATGTTGGGTTAGCCGATCAACTAGCTCTTTGTAGGGTAATAGATTTTCATCTTTAGTTTGATATTCATTTAGGGCTTGCTTGATGATGAGCTAAGAATCGCCAAAGATTTGTAACTCAACAATGTTCCATTCTGCAGCTATCTTTAATCCTGCTATGAGGGCCTCATATTCAGCTATATTGTTGGTGCTAGGGAATTGTAGCTTGAAGGCTTTTGGAATGTAATCTCCTTGAGGTGTGACCAACAATATTCTTGCCCCTGATCCATGAGATTGTATGAGCCATCAAAATAAAGTTTCCATGGGTGTTGTTCTTCAATTAGACAGATATGCTCATCTGGAAATTCTGTGATCAACGGATAAGCATCTATTAGAGGTGCATCAGCTAGGTGATCTGCTATAGCTTGCCCTTTGATTTCCTTTTTGTCCACATACTGGATGTCAAATTCGCTAAGGAGCATAACCCATTTGGCCAAACGGCCTGTAAGTGCTATTTTGGAGAGCATATACTTGAGAGGGTCAATCTTGGAGACTAGTTGGATGGTATGACTTAGCATGTAATGGCGAAGCTTTTGAGTTGAGAAAACAACTGCCAAACAAGCTTTTTCCATAGGATTGTAATTGAGTTCATAACCAACTAGGGTTCTACTAATGTAGTAGATGGCTCTTTCTCTGTTGTAGTCATCGAGCTATGCTAGAAGTGCCCCTAGAGTAGTAGGTGTTGTTGATATGTACAAAATTAGGGGAGGACCAGGAACTGGTGGAACCAAGATAGGGGGATTGATGAGATACTACTTGAGATGGTCAAAGTTGTGCTAACATAAAGGATCCCACTTGAAGTTCTCATCCTTCTTTAGTAAATGTGAAAATGGTGTACACTTATCTACAAGCTGGGAGATGAAGTACCAAACAAATTGAAGCTTTCCCTAAAGAGAACAAAGTTGTCGCAGTGTTTAGGGAGGAGGCATGTCTAAGATAGCCTTGACCTTCTTGGGGTCAATCTCTATACCTCGTTTAGAAACTATAAAGCCTAGAAGCTTGCCAGATGTGACCCCAAAGACACATTTCTTGGGATTCAGCATGAGATGATATTTGGCTAACCTATCAAAGACTTTTTGCAGGTCAACAAGATGATCCATGAAGGTATGAGACTTGACCAAGATATCATCCACATAATCCTCCACAATGCTATGGATGAGATCATGAAAAATGGTCGTCATAGCTCTTTGATAGGTATCCTGAATATTCTTTAGGCCAAAATGCATCATGTTGTAGCAAAAGGTTCCCCAAGGGGTAGTGAATGCTGTCTTATGCTGATCCTCTTCTGCAATCTTGATTTGATTATACCCAAAAAATCCATCCATGAGGGACAAAATTTCATGTCCAGCTATAAGATCTACAATCATATCTATGTTGGGCAAGGGAAAATCATCTTTTGGACAAGCTTTGTTAAGATCTCTGAAATCAATGCAGATTCTAATGTCACCAGAAGGCTTAGTGATGGGGACCATGTTGGCGATCCACTTTGAATAGTTGATAGGTCGGATAACCTTAGCAGCTAACATTCTTTCTAACTCAGCTTTGACCAATAATGCCACCTTGGGGTGCATTTTTCTAAGCTTTTGTCTGACGGGCTTGATCTTTGGATCAACTGCAAGATGATGAACTACAAGCTTTGGATCAAGTCCTAGCATGTCTTGATATGACCATGCAAATCGGCCAATGTTCTCTCTTAAGACCTCAAAGAGGAGATCAACTTGGTTTTGTGATAGGGATGCAGCAATGTGAACAAGCCTAGGGATCTCTGAAGAACCGATGTTGACTTCCCTAGTATCCTCAATTAGAATAGAAGATATCTTTGGTCAATTATCTTGAGGAGGTAATGCTAAATCCTCATGTTTTGCTTGTGGCTCTGGATGTTCTTGCTAAGGGGTTCTCTTCACTGCCTTAGCTAGTCTCAGATTCACCTTAGTTCTAGTTTTGGGTGTATCGGAACTAGGTTGGGGATTTTCTCCAAAATACCCCTTGGGATCTAGCTTGTAGATATAGGCAGAATCTAGCTTTGTTTTCTTGTGAGGTGTTTCAGCTCCCATGAATCTCAAAAGTTCTTCCTTTGATGTGAACTCATCAATGTGTATGATACTTGGTTGGTCCCAATCTATGAGTTGTGGATGGGCGAGTGGTAGGTCAATGAGGTGGATGGATAGTTCTTGGAGAACAGAGTCTCTGAGGGAGATTTGGTCTAGGATATCGTCGTAGGCTCTCTTTTCAACTTCCTCAAGAATGTCTTTGATTTTGACAAGGTCGTGATGAATGTTCAAAAAAGCGTGACCATCCGTATTGGTGCCCTCAGTTGTGGGTATGCCAAAGCCAAGACCTGACTTCAATTCCCACTTGTGTGCGTCGATGGGGCACTGCATGCCTCATTCTTCTAGTCCTAGACCACCACTTTGATAGTTCCATTTGTCAGTGATGAGCTTATGTTCTTGGGGATACTTCTGGCTGAAGTGATCAAGGCATGCCTAATTCCTTTGAGGTGCATCCTTATGTAACCAATTGTTGATATATGGAGTGAGCTCCTCATGAAGAGGGATTTTCGAGGATACAAAGGTTGTTGGGCCAAACTGTTTGTATCGAGGAGGTGGAATCTCCTTAGCTTTGTGATATGTTGGTCGTCCATGGGCATGTGGATCAAGTGGGAGTGCCCCGACAGCAAATACATCCGACAGACTATACTCTCCACAACCCTTGTTATTAATCTTCACGGTAGACAAGGTAGAGGCAAGGATGGTTTTTGGGTCATTACAAGTGTGGGATGAGCTAGCAATGGATGTGCCAATATCAATTCTAGGGAAATGGTTTGTATATGAAGCTTCAACTGCATTGCAGTAAGCAAAGGGTTCTGGATCGACATGGATGGTTACCTCAGTGCCTTGATGTGGAAATTTGACGCACTGATGGTAAGTGGCTGGAACAACTTTCATGGCATGAATCCATGGGCGATCAAGGAGGATGTTCAATGGTAGGTTTAGATCAATAACATGGCAAAGTGTTTCTTGGATGAATTGCCCAACCTTGATTGGCAGCAAAATAGTTCCTTCTGTGGTTCTTTCCAAGTTTTCATAAGCTTTGATGGTGATAACCTCACTGATGATATCTACCTCAGTATACCCAGCTTGTTCTATGAATTTTAGGGTGCAAATATTCAAGGCTGATCCATTATCTATCATTACTCTTTTCATGGCAAAATTGGGTACCATGATGGCTATGCGAAGCGGAAGGGTGTGATCTGGCTCGACCACGGGTATGTCAGTGGGTTTGAATGATAGGGCACATGAGGATGAAAGATGTCCAACAAGATTATGAAAATCAGTAGCACTGATATCAGAAGGGACACGGGATTCTATGAGAGCACTGTCAAGGATGTTCTTGTACACAGGACTAGTACGAAGAAGGTATAAAATGGAGATTTGCGCTGGCATGTTCCCAAGGTGTTCCAAGATATTGTACTGGCTTTTTGATGGAGCTGATGGTGCTCGTAAAATTGGTGGGCCTACAATGTTAAATTGGGCTCTTCGAGTGGTGACTACACACTCATTGTTTGGTCCTTGGATATTGATAACATTGACAAAAGGCTCTTTCTTGGATATACAACCTATAAGGCTACCATAGTCTACGTAGGATGAAGTGTGGTCATTGTTCTTCCCATGCTGTTGGTTTGGCTAACGGTTGTTGGTGTTGTTGTTGTTGGTTTGGATAGGTGATTTTCCAAGATTTTGATTGTTGTGAGGAGGAAAAGCATTTTGATAGATCTGTAAGCCTGCATTGGAAGAGGTTTGGGCACCAACAGTGATTTCCTTCTAATCAATGAGGTCCCGCACATAGTCTTTTAGTTTCATGCATCTGAGGGTAGTGTGACCTTTTACCCTATGAAATTTGCAGTACTCATTGTCTTTGTACCATGCAACTTTGGATTGGCTTGGGTCTATTTGCTGGATAGGAGGAAATTTGATGAGGTTTTCCTTGACTAATTTCTCAAAAATGACATCCAATGGCTCACCAAGGGGTGTATAGTTTCTAGGTGTAGGTTGGAATCTAGGCTTTTGTCCTGCAGCTACATTGATGGCATTAGCTTGATTGCTAGACCCTTGAAAGTTTGGTCTTGGATTTTGGTTTTGATAGCTGTGGTTATTTTGCTATTGGTAGTTGATAGCTTGCTGATTGTTTGGTTGATAGGGTGGGTTGGACTAGTTGTGAGAAGGACCAACAATATTCACATGTCTGGTGTCAGTGATGCCATCTATTGCAACATGCTTGTTTTTGTTCCAATACTTAGACTTGTCATTGGAATGTGATTGATTTTGGTTGGCTTCCTTGTAAATCTTGACCACACCATCTTTAATGAGTCCTTGCTCAAGGATCATTCCTTTCTCTTTGATATCTTTGTAGGTCTGCAAACAGTTCATGGTAATGTGGTGAGCCAAGCTAGGATGGGCATTATCAATAAACATTTTCACCAAATGGCACTCTAGCAAGGTGCAAGATATGTGGGTGGTAAGGGTTTTCCATCTTTGTAGATATTCGGGAAGGCTTTCTCCACCTTTTTTCTTGGTGTGGACAAGATCAACTACTGATAGCTCTGTTTCAACAAGATGGGCATATTGGGCTACAAATGCCTCAGATAATTCAACAAAATTTTTAATTGTGCCATAGGGGATTCTATAAAACCATTCAAGAGCTGGTCTAGCCAAGCTTTTAGGAAAGAGACACAAGAGGAAGATGTCATCGTATGACACTTCTTGGCAGTGCATGTAAAATTCTTTGATATGTGTGATAGGGTCTCCTTTTCCTCTAAATTTGTCAAATTTGGGTACCTCAAAGTGTTTGGGAAATGGTGTCATGGTAATGGCTCTATCAAATGGGTAAAGACACACATTCTCAAACTTGAATGTCTTCAGATCATTCCCTTCTTGGATGGCTTTCAGAGCTATCTTCATTTGCTCCCATTCTAAATTGATAGGTGATGGCTGGGGTGCCCCCAATGTAGGAGTGCCATGAGGTAGGTATACACTAGATGGGGCCATTGAATATGGATGGCTATGAGGGATTTGTTGATAGGGATTGTACATTGTTTGGGCAGCTACATGGTGGATGACGAGTTGTTGAGGGGGATGTGGAGCATGTTGCTGCATTTGCTGTAAGGCTTGCTGTTGATATGGGATTTGAGGAACATAAGCTGGCTATGGGATAAATGAATGGCTTTATGGAGGTGTGAATCTTGGGGAAAGGATCAGGGGGCTTGTGGGGTTTGACCAAGGTATTTGGGTTGCGCCCCCATTTGGGATGGTACCTGCAAATAATTGGTGGTTGGCTGGATTGGTGGGTTACCTCCTAGAAGTGGCATTGAAAAGTAGTTGGTAATAGGAGGTAATGGATTAGTTGGTGGTAGAGGTGGTGGGAATTGAAAGCTAGGAAATGGAATTGATGGGGTTTGATAGCTTGGTGGCTGGATTTGGAAGCCTGGTAGAGTGGTGGTGGGAGCTTGGGTCACTTGCAAGCTAGGCAGAACATTGGTAGTAGCTTTTGGGGTTTGATAGCTTTGTGGAGTGAGGGTAGTAGCTTGTGGATTTGTGGCTGATGGCACTGAGCTTCCAAGACCTAATGGAAATGATGGGATTGTGCTTTGGGCTATGGTTAACAAGCTGGGGGTGATGAAAGGTTGATTACTTGGCCCCATGGGCAGCATCCCTATTGTATATTGCTGATGTTGGCCAAAGATGCTAGCACTGATTTGGGAGATGGGTGGATTTGGAAGGCTGGGTTGGGGAGCAGCAATAGCAATAGTGAAGGGGGTGAACGGTGAGGTGTTTTAGGTAAAGGGGGTTTGGAGCGGAGAGGTATGAACCAAGGACGGAGTAGTGGTGGTTGGGTTGGCTTGCGGCATGGAGATTTCAACTTGGGTGGATGATGGTATGTTTGGGTCTGTTGGATCATATGGATTGGCTGGAGGCTCTTCTTTTGGCATATATTGAGGATAATTTGGATCATAAGAGCCTATGGGTGGTGGTAGCTACCCAAACAATGGGTGAGATGGATCTGATAATGGAGGGGGTCTTCCAAAGTCAAAGGTTCCTACATTGTCCCTTCAAAAATTAGCCATTATTGTCTCTTTGTTCTGGTCTATAATGACATTTACCAATACTTCATTTCCTGGTTGGTTCATGAAAGCTTCAATGTCAGTAGATGATGGTATAGCTTTCTCTGGGCTGAAGGATGGCTGAGTGCTCAAGGGGGGTAAGGCTGTTCGATCCAAATGATAGGGCTCCATTGTTTCTTTCTTCTTGGCTAAGCGAGTGATGGGTGGCATGAAAAATGTTCCTAGGGATGAGATGCAACAAATGCTGGTGGATGCAAAAGGGAGGAAGCCTTATCTGTGCAAACGATTTCCTAGGTTGAGACAAAGCTATATGAAAAAATCTAAGGAGGATTGGGTTGGGGATTCTAACTTCAAAGATATGTTGCCAAAGCACAAAAGGTTTGCTTTCCTATCTGCAAGCTTGGTGGTGATTGTGTCAACTTAAGGATAGATTGATGATCCTTTAGGAAGAACACGAGATTGACCACTTTTGGATCCCAACCTTTAGCTCAAGGTGATGAGGGATAACAAGTGGCAAAGCTAGATTACCCTAGACAAAGCTTTGTTAAAAGGGATAACCTTGGTGAGATTGGTGGTTTTGAAATTTTTTAGGAATGGAAAACTTTTAGCAAGGTGACAACAATTTTGAAAGCTTAGGTGTGCAGATTTTGGATTGCTGGCTAGATGGTTTGATTCTAAATGAGATGGATGAGCTAATAATGATTAAGGGGATAACCTAAGATGGCTAGCTTTTCTACAAATATGACTCTAAAGTGAAGCTTATCCAAGAAGATGTGGAGAAACAAGGGTGTCTAATCATAGAAATCATGCCTAGGTCGTAACGCATAAGCAGGATTAACTCCTGGATGTTGGGTAAATTTGATGGTGCACTCTAACCAGGCCTCTTGAAGTGCTTTGTCAGTAGCTTTTTCCTCTACTTTGTGGAGATTGGCAATTCGCGGGCTTGGTGTTATTTCTTTTCTCTTGGCTGAAAGTTCTTGGTATGCCTGAGATGGCTTGAGTTTAACTTTGTGAAACTTTTGTTTGGGTTTGGGTTGCTTTGACATCAATTCTTGAATCTTCTTGGCTTTGAGAGATCTCAGTTGTTTTGCTTCAACTTGTTCAACTTATAAAATAGGAAATGACTACGCTAAGTATGCCCTAAGCTAGGATTGACTAAGTTTGGAAAACATTCATTCAACAAATAAAAAATCAAGCAATAGATAGGAACAACTAGATAGAAGTTTTTGATTCTCAGAATGTGATACTTGCGCTGAGGAGTGTGTATGTTTTACAAATGTTTCGATCAGTCACTTCAAATACATTAACACTCTAGATGGTTGTCTACAAGGCTGACAGTTGGTTTAGCTAGGGAGTTTTTGATGTACCCAAAGGTACGTGAGGCCCAAATCTGTAGATGAAACCAACAAGATGTCACACAACTGAGAGGAGCGGTAACCCACTTCTCCTCTTTCACTTCTCAAGGGTATAAAGTTCCTTGAGGCTTAGCCCGAGTGACAAAAATCTTGATTCCAAGAGAGGTGTCTTTCGATTCACTTCCCAATTCTTATACTCCGTCAGAATGCTGGAGTTGAGGTCGTCCAAGGGGTGATGAAATCCCCAAGCAGGCCTCCTAAAAAGAAACAAGGTTTTGGATCCTAATCTTATGCACCCAAGATGGCCTCAAAAGATGACAAGGGGAGAGAAGACTTGGATGACCTTGGGCTAAAAAAAAAACATGCTTATTCTTTTACCAACTAACTCTTATGTGTGCTAATCTAGACTTTGCAAGCACTCATGTTTAAGAGACAATGTTCAATTCCAACTTGAAGCGCCAACAAAAGTAAATCGATCGAAGAATGGAAACAAGAAGAAGAGTTAGGGTCAACAAAAGCAAACTCGTGTGCTTGGAGGCCCTCCATGTCAAGTATCGATTAATTTCCTTTAAAGCATTCAAGAGTTGGTGTGATTTTGTTTTAAGCCCAAAGCAAAGATGTGTGAGACTCAATTTGTCAAGCGCGTGCCCGGAGGCCCTCCATGTCAATAGTTGTTCAATTTTAGTGCCCAAACTTGAAGTGTGATCGATTTAATCTAGAGTTTTGATCATTTAAAATTTTTGATAAAGTTAAAGCAAATGTTCAAAGACCAAGTGAGTGAGTTAGATTGTGGAACATTTAACACCTTTTTCAAGTAGACCCATCCCCATAAATGGCGCTGAGATAGCAACCAATGGTTGAATTGATGGGTGATTAGAAAAGAGGTGAGTCCAAGGAACTACTCAAATTGATTTTGCCAAATTTGTATTTAACTTAACAAAGTTTCTTAAATGTCCAAAAATTAAACTTTACCTAAATTGCATGTGGAAAAGAGATTTGTTTTGTTCAATTTTAGAAGCTCCAAATGAAGTGTTTGATATTGTAATGGTTAATTGATCCTTGGCATTCAAGATTGGATTGTTTGTTTTAATCATGCATTCAAGGAAAATTTGATTTTAATCCATGGCATTCAAGAGTGATTTTAGCAACATGCATTCAAAGACAAGTGATTAAACATTCAATTTTTTTCCTTTGAGCATTCAAGATTGAGATTTTGTGTGTTGTTTTAAGAACTTTGAAGTGCTTTGCTTTAACCTTAGATCAGTCAAGATTGTTTTGGACTCAAAAGTGAAAATGACTCTTTGGACTTTGGTTTTCATTCAAGATTTTGTGTTCTAGTTTGCATGTTTTAAGCCCAAAAATGATATTCCTAGGTTGTTTTGATGCATGAAAAACCTAAGCAACATTCAAGATTTTGCAAAAAGACATTTGTTTGGAACAAATAACAAAGCTTTTAGGACAATTTTTGGCAACCATTTAGGACTCTTAGTTTTCATGAGATTTTTAAAAGAACTTTAAAATATTTGCAAATGAGGTTCATTTTATCCTTGATTGATGCTTTGAGTTTGATTTAGATTTTAGTGTGCACTTAGTGTTGATTTTGAACCTTTTGAAATGGAAACTTGAAGTTCTTTTTAAATTTTCAAAAATGAAGTGTTCCTAACTTTGCATGAATGCATCTAAAACCTTGATGTTGCAAGGATGCAAATGATTGAATTAGTTTCACTTGCTAAAAGGCTTTTTTTTTTTTTTTTTGCAAATTTTTAGTTTTAATGGATTTAAGTATGATTTAGGGGTTCATTTTAAGCACTAAAAAGAAGTGTATGATTTTTCTTCCTTAAAAAAAAAGGCCAAGATCTCCCACAAGAAGAAGAAGAAGAAGTAGATGGAATAAGAAGAATATAGACAAGAAGAGGAAGAAGAAATCCAAGTGCTTTATCCACCTATAAGCTTGAAAAATCTGCAAACACTATGAGATTGACTATGAGTTCCTTTGTCTTCTTCATGCTCATGTGGACCTACAAAACTAATTTATACAATCCTACCAATCACAAAAACAAGCAAAATTAGCCAAAATTAGCAAATGACATACAAAACTTGACTAAAAAAGCTAATGAAGATGACCCATGCGGGGTCCCATCGGGCGTGCCAAAATGTATATGAGCAATGTTAGTATGCTAATAGAAGCCAAATTTAAATAAAGCTTCTACAAACTAAAAAAAATTCATAAACTTCAAGATAGACTAAAATGAACTCTCAATTGAGAATATGAGCCATTAATGGACTCTCTCAATAAAAAGCTCTCTTGTTGAGTGGCTTTGTCTAAATAGATAGGATGTATGCTCAAGCTTATGCTTCAAAAAGGGCTTCAAATGGAGTTGGAATTTGGGTGTAAGTGTATGGTTTTGAAGTAAAATGGCTTCTTAAAATGACATTATGACTTTACTTCATTGATTGTGTTATTTTGCAAAGGGGAAGGATCCAATTTATAGGCAAGAGGCTTGAGAGATTGAGGGCTAAGATGCAAGGATGGGAAAAAGCTCATGGAGGGCTCAGATTGTATGAGAAGAGAGCACATGGATTGTGCTTCCTTACAACCAATCAAGGAGTGACACATGTCACAGGGTGAGAGGATGGAGGAAAGGGGAAGGATGAGTCAACAAAGGAGGCTCAAGGGATAAAATCTTCATAAAGACCCTCATAATGACTTGTAAGAGCAATAAAAGGGCTTGGAAGAGTCATTTATGGCCTAGTGGGCTTCATAAAGTTTTATGGTTGAGATATTTTGAGGGAGATGAGAGCAATTTCGACTTGGGCTTGATTAGGAGGGTTTTAAGCTTGCTTAGGATTGTGCAAATGATTAGAGAATGGATTAGGATGGTTTAGGATTAGCTTAGGGATAGGCAAGTGGATGTCATTTAATGAGGGTGGGTGAAGGAGGAGATATTTGTTAACTTTGGCTTGGGTTAGTAAGTCTTAACCCATTTTTAAGGAATGTGACAAGGCTAGGAGGGGATTACGATTAGGTTTAAAGACATCTTCTAGAAGAGTCTAGAATTTGGATGAGGATAAAGACTTTCTAGAATAGTCTAGAATTTCCTAGGATGAGGATGAAGACTTTCTAGAAGAGTCTAGAACTTCTTAAGATGAGGATAAATTAGATTTTTAGGAAATAAATAAAGTTTTATTTATTTCAAGGGTTTGTGTTGAAGAGATATTTATTAAAACTTTTTTAATAAACATGAGGATTAATATTTAATCTTAATTAAATATTTTGAGTTGGGATTAGGGGTAGGAAATGATGGGATTAGCCTTTAATCAAAATTAAAGAAGGATTAGAAGATTTTGGAAGAGGTTAGTGGTCTTAAGGAAATTGGCCAAGTTTTGGGCAAAAAATAATTTTTTTATTTATTTTGGATTTTTTGGTCAATTTATTAATTAAATAATTAATAAATAAGGAAATAATGTTTAAATAAGATTTAAACATTTTTGGGAGGGAT
The DNA here is from genome assembly GCA_028749045.1 of Cupressus sempervirens. Taxonomy (NCBI): domain Eukaryota; kingdom Viridiplantae; phylum Streptophyta; class Pinopsida; order Cupressales; family Cupressaceae; genus Cupressus; species Cupressus sempervirens. The sequence continues at coordinate 447,288,311 of CM053787.1, forward strand.
TCCTTAATTAAATATTTTTAATTAAGATAAAGCGATTTAATGGCATAAAAATAAATTAAATAATTAATTAATTAATAAATGATGATGTCATCAAGAATTTTTTAGAAAATAAAAATACTTTATTTTCTAAAGGTTTTTAGGTGTCTACAGCCCCCACATACTCCTGAATGCATGTCGTTTAATAGCTTCTCAGAATTTTCTTGATCAGTGCATTTCAGCAATATTCCTTCAAAATTTCTCCACCACAAACTATTGTTAACAATGATATACCTCATGGTATGCAATTTTGTACTTCTCTTTTCATTATCTATCAGGTGGGGTGGGGCTTCTATGTGTTGCAAGTAATCTATAACAACGTACCATTCACAATGATCCATGTCACAAAGGTTTGACCTTAGATCTACTATTACCATGTTTATTTGGTTGGCATCCAAGTTTGATTGAGCCGTTAGTTTTGCTAATCCTTGACCCCTCACTAATTTAGTAATTTGGATGTCAATATTGAATTCTTGAATTCTTCTAATCCACCTGCACCTCCTACTAGATACCTCTTGTTGAGAGAAAATATCTTTAAAAATTGCACTTGGTACAAATGCTATAATAATAGTGCCTACAAGATAACATCTAAAGACTTTGACAATTTTGATTAAAGCATAAGCCTAATTTTCATTTATTTGATATTTTAATTCTACAAGTTGAAAGGGCTTACTAAAAAATGCAATAGGTTGTTCATATCCTTCCTCATTTTTCTGCAACAAGACTACTGCCACAATATGAAAAGATGCAAAGGAAAAGATATACATTGGCTTTGCATAATCTGGTGTTCTAAGGATTGGTGCATTTTTAATGGTAGTTTTGAATTTCTTGAAAAGCTTTTGTATGCTCACCTTCCAAATTGATAATAGCTCCTTTGTTGAGCATTTTAGATATTGGCCTGCTAATGTCAACAAAATTACTAAAAAATATTCTTAGAAAATTTACTTGCCCAAAAAATGACGGTATTCCTTTTACATTTTTAGGCTTGGGAACTTTATTAATTGTTGCCACTCTCTCAAGTCAATTTTTACGCCATCCTTTAATACTATGTGACCCAACAATTTTCCCTCTGTCACTCCAAATGTTCATTTCTTTGGGCATATTCTGAGGCTTTAATAAAAATCTTTTCTAAGTGTTTACAATGGTCTTCAACCTTTCTTGAATATGTTGTAAGATCATCTTGATACACAACTATAAACTTATTAATGTATTCTTTGAAAGCTACATCCATGGCCCTTTGGAAAATTGCTCCTACATTGATTAAACTAAAAGACATTCTTATATAAACATATGCGAAACATGGAGTAGTAAAGGTTGTTTTAAACTATTCCTTTTGATCTTCAAGAACTTGGTTGTAACCTAAAAAACCATCCACCATGGACATTAATTATGAACAAGTTACTTGTTGCAGCATGGTCTCCATATTAGGTAAACCATATTTATCCTTTAAAGAAGCAATGTTTAAGTTTAAGAAATACACACAAAGCCTTATATCTTCATTTTCCTTCCTAATAGGCACTAAGTTTGATACCCATGTAGAATGTTTGATTTGTTTGATTATTCCTCCATCCCTTATCTTAATTAGTTCTTCTTGCATCTTGGGAGCTAAGGTGGGGTTTATAGGCCTTTGCTTTTGTCTGAAGGGTTTGACATTCTCTTTAAGTGGTATGACATGCTAAAATAAGTCCTTCCTACAATATTTGAGGTCATCATTGTTGACAATTCACTATATGTAGTGATGTAGTTGTTGTTATTAATGACAAATGATGATGTACATGTTGTAGAAAACTTTGGAAATAAAGATACTTAGCTTTTGGTACTCAAAAAATTATCTAAGTATGAAACTAGTTTACATTAGTGTATTGTTTCGATGTATAACTTGTTTATGTGATGTTATCTAAGAGAGAGAGGTCAAATGGAAACAATACAAATATTGATGATGATGTGTATAACCTCGAACATCAGTATGGATAGTATAGAAAAGAGATATTCAGAATTTATCAGTGAACAAAATAATGGAATTAAAGGTAAAAGATTTTTTTTTTTTTACAAATAATTACTTGACCAATTAGGGCTGACATCTTAGATGTTTACTCTAAGTTGGAAAATTATATTGCGGTGTTAATTGACCAAGCAACAATTTTCGTAAAGGCGTGATATTTATGCAATACACATCATGTGAAGTCATGTGTACAAGTGATGTGTTTTTTTTATGTGAAAAGTCATATGCAAACTTTTTATGAAGCGATATATGGAAAGTTTTTGAGAACCTAATTTTTTGATCCAAGATCAAGCTGAGGTTAGAGATCAACTAAGAAAATGTTACAACATCTAAATTTGAGGAACTTAAAGTTTAGTTACTTTTTTGGTCAGTGAGCTCTTCCTATAATTGAAAGTGCATGTTTGGACAATGAGTTCTTCTTGCATTCATTGTACTATAACTCCTAATAGGGTTGGAATCTCCTAACAAAGATTCAAAGTCTCCTAACATAGACTCCTATGTAATGAATGCTTTTATAGACTCCTAATAGGGGTCATCCTCTAACAACGAACATGTATATTAGTACATCATCTAGTAGGTATCATCCCCACCAAGGTCTTCCCTTGGCTAAGGTTTTCATAGTTAACAAAATATGGTGTTATGAGTTCTCTTTATGCATGGTTATTATTACTATTCAACATTACTTGTTTACTTTCTTATGCATGGTTCAAAGCAACAAATAATATCTAGTTGGAAACAAAAGTTTGTAGTATACTAATTCACCCCCACTCTCAGTATTCCTTATTTCTAACAATTGGTATCAGAGAAGAGGCTTAATAGCTTAAGTAAGATCCCTATGGATATGGAACATTTGATGAAGAACCTTGAAGAGGCACTTGAACAAACTGATCTCCTTACTAAAGAAAGAGATAAGCTGAAAGTTATATATGAAGACTCAAAAATATATATTGGAAAATTGAAGCACAAGATTGAACATCTCAAATCCAAGCATGAATCTACTAAATCTAAAACTGGTGATGATGAATATTCAAAACTGAAAATAGCATACAAGATCTTGAAGCATGAATTGAAGTTTACCAATCTAAAGTTGAATTTGAGGAATGATCCTAGAAAAGTTGAATCTGATTTGAAGACTAAAAATTTAGATCTTAGAGAGAGTCTAGCAAAGACGACATCTAAATTTGAAGCATTAAAAGAAGATCATGAAGAACTTCAAAAGTACAACACTATTATGAAAGGTGAACTAACTCAGTGCAAGCTATAACTTGAAAAGCTTTATTCTATAAGTAGAGAAAAGCTTGATGAATCAATTTCAATACCAAGACCTACCTATGATAAGATTGGTCTTGTTACCTATTTAACATGTCTACAAAGAAACCTAAAAGTGGATCAGATCTGAAAGAGAAAGATAAATATGATGATAAGATTGAATCCAGTCAATATTATGATAACTCCAAAAAGTTGGACAAGAGAAGGAAACTATAAAATTGGATGAATCTAAGCAAGCAGAATCTCCTAAGGAAACTAAGTATGAATTTCGAGGTAAGTGTTTTTCATGTAATGAAATTGGTCATGTGAAAAGAAATTGTACAAATAAGTCATTTAATCATGTTATGAATTTTTATTGTCATAATTATCATGGTATGGTTCATAAAGAAATTTATTGTAAGAAGCTTAAATATGATAATGATAGAAGAAATGGTAGAATGTTCAGAAATACTAACCTTGCAGATAGAAGAAGATCTAATGAGAGGACATCAAGAGAAAGAAAACCTTTTAATGAAAGAAAGCAAATCATGTGTTATAAGTGTAACAAATTTGGATACATAACCTAGAATTTTCAAGCACCTATTGATCAACAAAATTCTAGAAGTAGAACCCCAGTATGTCAGTTATGCAACAACTTCAAACATACAACAAAGTACTACAGAATGGAAAAAAGGAACAATGGTGGGAATTTCTGAAATGATAGAAGGAATCATGAAAGAAACTTAGGAAATAGAAGTAATAGTGGAAGAAACTTTAGAAATGACAGAAGGAATCATGAAAGTAACTCCATAACTAAGAAAGATAATGAAGATCAAAAAAATGTAGTAAGTGAACTTCAAGAAGAACTTAATGAGGCATTTGTTAAAGGATTAGATATTTTAGAGGAAAAGTTAGATGATGATGAGATAGGAAAATTGAAATCAGTAATCGAGTTTGATTCAACCAAGTTGAATTAAGCTTGTTCATAGCACCAAAATCTAAAACTTCATTTAGAGATTAAGCTATGAGTGGTGAGGTTAAGAGAAGATGTATCTTGATGATTTTGGATTGTAGTTAAGCTCGCTTGCAATTTGGAGCTTATTGAAACAAGTTATGAAGGAAATAAGAGTTACTGTTATAACAGAGAAAGTTTATTCTATGATAGAAGATGAAATCTATGTTTCTACACCAAATTTCATCGAGTGAAGTTTTATGGAGCATTTTCATGATAATATGAAGCTATGGTGAACCTCAACTAGCATTTGAAGATCATACAGAAGATCTTGAGAAGATATTTGATTTCATAATGAAATTAATAGCTTTTTTTATTTGGAAAAGTATGCAATTAATGCAAGTTCTAGCTGAATAAATTGAGTATGAACTTGATTATTTCCATATTGTGATCATCTTAGAAGCTTAGAGCACCCAGAAGTGAATTGACAAAGTGATTTCAGGAAAAACCCTACTTTAAGAAAAATGTATTTTATCATTTTTTGCACATAAATTGTTTCATAAAATTCTATTTGGTGTAATCATGGATATGTATGTAATTCAAAATGTTGAGAATGTTGAGAGACCAAAATTAAAGGTTTTTCCTATGAAAAACCTAGAGGAAAACCCTATTTTGGCTTTATTAATTACTCCAAACAATGTAGCTTACTTGGAAGACATAGGAAGCTACTTGTGTAGTAAGTTTGAAACCATTGGAAGTGAGTTTATGAACAAAGATATTGAAATTTTTTTCAATCATGATATGACTATTAAGCTTGGATACGAGCATCTAAAGGATTTAGACTTAGTTAGATATCATTTTTACCACAAATTTGATACTAAAGAGTGGACTCAAATTATATTAAACATAATTCATAATGGAAAGATTTGGATGGGAGAAGATGTAATTGACATCTCTATAGACCTTATTCATGAGGTCACTAGTCTTAGCAAAAAAGGAAATGTACCTATTGGTGAGAAAGTAGTTAAGAAAAAGGTTGAGAGTTATACTAAGGTAGTTTATAATGGTATGGAAATGGTGATCAACATCATCGAACAACATGACGTAAGATTCCTAAGTAGAATCACTGCATATTCTATTTTTGCAAGTTCTAAGAGGGATGATTTGTCAACAAGTTTTATCTATGTAGCCTATAAGATTTGTATTGAGAAGGAGGAAGTAAATTTAAGTGAGATTCTAAGAGTACAACTCCTTCAAAATTTGGAAAAGATTAAGAGAACTAAGAATGGTGTATTCAGATTCCAATCTCTAATTAATCATATTTTATTTCATATACTTAAAAGATTTCCATTTCTATTAGTTACTAATATTATGAGCAGTGAAAGATGCATTATGGACAAGATAACAAATGTGTGTAGAATGCATCCTGTAGAAAAAATCTTGGACAACAAAAATTTGATTATGAGGACATTTTAGAATGAGATGAAATAGAGATTTAGAATTTCTCCTGCAATTGTTGACATATTGTAAGAATGATATGTGTTTTATGGTGGATACAAAACTAACTTATATTGAAGCATTTGAACCTTGGGAAACATTTCTTGAGCCCTTAAGTTATGAGTAAAGTGATGGTGTAGCTATTGGTTATATTGATTTATTGTTGAAATTTGATATAGATCGATCATCTTATATATTTAGAAAATACGAGGAAATAACTTAGTCAATTTAATATGCATCATTAGAGAAAGCATATCATAAGAAGATTGCAACTATAATGAATAAAGAAATTTTTGAGGCCGATATGTCAGAAGAAGAATCACTAGTAGTTAGACAAATAATCTTCGGATTGAAACAAATTGGTGAACAAGGTGTAATATATGTGACACCTTTGCTAGAATCTGAAAATATTAATAGCCTAGAAAACTAGTGCAAAGAATAGATATCTAAACTATGAATGCAAATGATACAAAATCAAAATAGCAACATAGAGTTAGTCTCCAAGAGAGTAATGCAAATGCTAGAAGAAAAATAGCATTAAGAAAATGCAAAAATAAGATATTGCAAATACAAGCTAGGTAGCATGCTTATATAGGCTAGGAAGAGGGAGGAGATGGTAACACCGACCAATGAGGAGCAACCATCTATTAGATGAAAGATAGAAAAGAATCTTCCCAACATAGCAAATGGATGCTCACATGTAGGAAGGTGACACTTTGAAACCACTCCCCTAATAAGACATGCTTTATTAACCTAAGTGAGATTATTAAAAGTGTAGGAAAAACCTAGTAATATAGGGAAAAATAAATAATCTACTAGAAAATAAAAAACTACACTAATACCCCCCCATAAGTGAAGCTTACGTGGATGTAGAAATGGGTTCTAAAAAGTCAAGCCTAATGAAGTACCCATGTACATAAAATTCCCCAAAAAGAGAGAAAAAAAAACACCCCCCCAAAAAAATTAGGACTCTGAGAGAGAGCAAGAGGCCCCCCCAAAAGATGAAGCATCATGCACCCCCAACAAAGCTCACAAATGAAGGAACTTGCTCTCAATAAAGGGTTTGGTAAAGATATCAGCAACCTACTTAAAAGTTGGACAATAGTGAAGGTCAATGGCGTGACCATGGATGAGCTCCCAGATGTAGTGTATATGGATCTCTATGTGTTTGGTCCACTGATGATGGACCAGATTTCATGAGATCTTAATGGCACTCTGGTTGTCACAAAATATGACTGATGGCCATCTGATCTAGATACTAAACTCAGTGAGAAGATGTTGAAGCCAAATGGCCTTAGTGGTGGCATTCATAGCCCCCTAATACTCAACCTCAGTAGAAGATAGAGCAATAGCAGACTGGTCTATGCTTGACCAACAAATAGGACCTAAACCAAGTGAGAAGCTATAACCTAAAGTAACTTGTTATCCTGAGAATCACCTGGCAAATCTGAATCTATGTAGCCCATAAAGTCAAGCTCAATACCTCCTGCATAATGAATCCCATAACTATGATAACCCTGAATGTAGTGAAGGATCCACTTGGCTACTTTCTAGTATGGCTCATAAGGCTCTTGCATGAATCAAGAGACCATGCCTACAACATATGAGATGTTAGGTCTCGTATGAGTTAGATAAATGATACTCCTAATAAGTTGGTGATACAAGTTTCCATCAACAAGTGGAGAAGAACACTAAGCCTCAAGTTTGACTCCAGAAAGGAAGGGAGTCAGAGAAGGTTTATAGTTATCCTTATGAAACCACAAGAGTAAATCTAGAGCATACTTAGATTGTGTGATGGTGATCCCGAAAGGAAACTAAAAGATCTCAATCTTGAGAAAGTAATGCAATAAGCCTAAGTCATTCATTAAGAAACTATCTTGAAGGGAAACTTTGATAGCCTTAATAGTGGGTGAATCACCCTATTGTAGAATGTAGACATTAGGATTAGAATGGCACTAAGTGAACCCAACTAATAGAAGAAAGGAGTCCATCTTGGCAAACAAGGCCCAAGGAGCCTATTTGAGGCCATAAAGAGACTTTCAAAGATGACACACAAGTGGAGAATTCTGAAGGAAACCCTCTGGCTACTCCATGTAGATCTCCTCATGAAGGTCACCATGAAGAAAAAAAATCTTCACATCCATCTGATGTACTTCCCAATGACTAGCTACAACAATGGAAAGAATAAGTTGAATGGAATTCATTTGGGAAATTGGTGCAAAAGTCTTAGAGTAGTCAATCCTAGGAACTTGGGAGAACCCTTTGGTGACCAAGAGAGCCATATGCTTGTCAAATGATCCATCTATTGCAAATTTTATTTGATAGACCCACTCACATTGAACAAGTTTTCTTCCCTTAGGAAAAGGGACAAGCTCCCAAGTGTGGTTCCTCATCAAGGAACTATACTCTTCCTGCATAGTTGTATCCCACTTAGGAATACCAAAAGCCTCATGAAAGGACTATGGATCTAAGGTAGTAGCAATGAAGACATGTGGAGCATCTTGGAACTGTGAATGAGTCTGCCTGGTGTCTGATAGATCCCAACCCAATCACCTACAGACTGCAAGGTCTGTCTAGACCAAAGTGGACTAGAAGATGGAGAATCTAGAGAGGAATCATCAAAATTTGAATGATGACTAGGAGAGGAAGGAGGTGAGTCCTCTAAATCACTCTCTACATTAGAAGTGGAGGTGGAAGATTGCTCAGGTGAATCTGAGTCATTAGAAGATTTGTCATGTAATCCAAGTGAATCCAATGTCAAAGTAGAAGGAGTTGGATAAGTGATAGAAAGTGAACTTGAATATCCCTCCTCAAACTAAACACTCCTCTCAATGAACAACTCATGTGTAGTAGGGTGGAGCAACCAATAACCCTTCACACCATTAGGATAACCTACAAATATGTAAGGTCTACTTTGTGGATCCAAGGCCTTGCATTTCTTTGTAGGAATGTGGGACCATGCAAGAGAGCCAAAAGCTCAAAAGTGTTTAACTAATGGTTTTTGACCACTTCAAACTTTAAAAGGAGTAACTCCCTTCAAGGCTCGGTGAGGAACACAGTTTTGGATATAACAAGCACAGTTAATGGTCTCTTCCCAATACTATGGTGCAAGAGATCTAGAGTGAATCATACAATTTTCCATCACCTTCAAGGATATATTCTTCCATTCCGTAACACCATTCTACTCAGGATTGTATGGAACTAAATGCTGCAAATCAATCCCCTCTAAATTGCAAAATCTCTTAAATCGATGGTTGACATAGACACCACCATTCTTAGTGCACAAAACTTTGATGGTTTTCATAGATTACTTCTCTACAAAATTTTTGAAGTCCTAAAAATGATCAAATACCTCTAACTTCTATTTGAGAAAGTACACCCAAGTATATCAAAAAAAGTCATTAATGAATGTGAGGACATATTGGGCCCTGTTGAAAGAAGGATGTTGAAATGGACCTGCCACATCATTGTGAACTAACTCTAGGATCTATGAAGCTCTCCATGCCTTACTTTTGTCAAAATTTTCCTTAGGATGCTTACCAAGAATGTAACCTTGGAAAACATCATTTTAGAACTGAACTAAAGGCAACCCTATGACCACACTCTACTAGTTGAGCTAATGCAAGTAGTGAAAGTTAAGATGGCCAAACTATTCATGTCATAATTTACTCACATCATTAGAGTGAGTGAGAAAAATATTCAAAGGAGGATCAAGAACAAAGTGATAAAGTAGATAGAGTCATGACTGATGAACTACTCTCCCAACTACAACTGTAGAATCACTATGCAACTCACATATCTCCACTAAATCAAGAGTAAACTTAACTTACTTTCCTAAACCTATGTGAGTGATCTAGTATACTTATAGGAGATTAGATGATAATGAGATAACATAACTGAAAGTGCCATCCCCCACATCAATAGACCCTCTCACACACACCTCAATAAGAGTGTCATCACCCATCAAAATAGAAGGTATAGTACATAGCTCCAAAGATGTTTTTCCTTAGATGAAGCAATGTGTGCAAAGCACCTGAAGCAAGAACCCAAGTGGATGGTGAAGAAGCAACTACAACAAGGACCTTTCCCTTTCCTTTCCCCTTGTTGTTTTCTTTTTCCTTGTTAGACCCTTCATTAGAACTTTGTTTGATAGACTCAGGAAGACTGATATTATTCTTCTCAAGAATGTGTATCAAGTGACCAATTTGTTTCTTCAGACATTTATGTTCATCATGACTAGGTCTTTTACAATAGGCACATTGGACTTTTTCTTTCTTAGGCTTATTGCCCTTGGAAGATGGAGTATCAATAGTTGCTTTTGAAGTAAGCAATATTTGATCCTTCTTCTCCTTGGTATTCTTTTGTTTCTTATCCTTACTATTGTTGTTACTACTTTTTCCTTTTTTTTCTTTTGTGCCTTGGTTGGCAACCAAGGCATGTGACTTAGAGGACTTAAGAGTGCCCATCTAGATTATCTTGTCTTGTTCTCGAGTGAGATTGATAGCAAAATAATCTAAAGATGGCATGGTGAATTGAGTACCAAGTGCACCATTAGTAGCATAGAAGGTAGAGACAAACACATAATATTTTGAACTTATCTTAGAGAGAATACTAAGAATCAATTGTTCATCTTTCTTTTCAATTCCACATTGTTTTAACTGTAGCCTTAGTGATTTCAATTTAGTGAAGACATCCTAGATTGTGCTAAAATTGCTTGGACTTAAACTAATTAGTTCATTTTCCAACATATGACCCCTCATTGAATCTTGTGTGCGAAATAGTGTTTCTAGCTTTGTTGTTATGTCCCCTTTCTAGAGTGGACATTAGAGATGATAGAGTTAGCCTATCAAGGAGTCTCGTAGGCTGGCAGTGGTGTTTAGAGACTCAGTCAGGGTATACAGTGTTCAGATTTGGAGTTTTAGATAGTGGGAGGGCAATTGAGAGTAGTTATTTAATTGTAGGAGGATTTTCCTACATTTTAGGAGGTGGAGATGGGTTATAGTCTTGAGTCTCTACGAGATCATTCTATGGTTTCAGTTTTGGGAGATTCAGAGACATTCTTATTTTTTAGGAGTATCCCTAATTGTTAGGGATCAAACTGTTAGTTATTTTAGATTATCTAGCATCAATCATATGAGGTGACTAGTTCAGTCTCACCTTGTAGAGGCATTTTGGCTATCAGTTCATGAAATATTTTAATATATTTAAATATTCTCGTAAGTTAGCATTTTAATAATTTAAATAAGGCTAAGTTATAGCCATTTTGGAGTAATAAGGGGTTTTTTGGCCTCATCTGGGTAAATATCCCTTGGTGTAATAGCTCGTTGGAAAGGTCTTGAACTTTTCTAAATATTTCTCTTTTGACTCAAAGCATTTCGGTGAATAAATTTCTTTCTATTGGGAAAAAGGTCATTTTCTAGATACTTGACCACTTTAAAAATGAGATATATATTATTTTATAACCCAACACCACATGGGGACACTTTTAGGGTTTGAGCTAAGTTTGGTGGGTTATAAGGAGGTAAAGACAAAGTTTAAAGGCATTATTGACATATTACATCTTGAATTTGTGTGTTGGGCTCTGATTGAGCTTTCAGCATTTGGGATGCCAAACCCACTTGCTTTGCCTATTTGGACATAGCCCCCAAAATAGTGGTCTGAATTCTTGCAATCAGAAGAATCTTGGAGATTGTGCATTGTTTCTTCTAGGGAATGCAATATTGAGTTAGATTTTTATCTAAGGTTTGGGTATTTTACCCATGTGTGGGCACTTTGCAATTGTACAACCATGCTTGGTAGCCATCTATTTTTCCACGTACAAAATTTGAGAGTTGGATTCTAGCCGTAGCTTCCTTTTGGGCTTATATTTCACCTTTAAGCCCTTTAGGTTGGCTTTATTCTTAGTTGTAATCATTTAGATATTATTGCAAATCTTCATCTTGTTAGATATTAGGCGCTTATTCAAAAAATTTGCTTGAAGTAGCTTTCCTTTAAATGTATTTGGAATACATTCTCAAAATTGGTTCATGTTATTGTACTTTTATTATTACTTATTGAAAAATCATCAAAAATATAAAATAAAGAAACCCTTCTGCAACTTCTATCCATGTGAAATAGCAAGTTAGGAGAAACAAACAAACACAATGTTCCATATGCCTCATCACATTTGTTAAACCACTTAGGCGTATATTCATCTTTATCAGGTTCAGTTTCAAGTCTCATAGTTATCCTATTTAATCCATCTTTCCTTAAGTGAATTGTGATGCATGATTTCCACTCAAAGTAATTATATGGAGTTAGGATGGGCATATTTGTTTGATCCATGGTGAATAAATGCAGAGAAGAAATGGGTAAAAGCACAAACCTATGTCACCTTTTATAAAGAAACGTGATATCAGAATGTGACAGTTCAACATTAATGACAAAAAAAATGGTATTTTTGTTTAAAATATGAAGATAATGTAAACTGATGAAATGTGTAGAATTGTATGAATTTTATGCCTATAATTTTTATAATTTTTTTTACTAAGAATTTATTCATTTTATTTTATTTTGAAGTCCCTTTTTTAACTGTAAAAAATATAGAATGTAGTTCCTGTCAAACAAGTATGTGCAAATCATCTTTTTTTGTTCTAATTTGAAAATATTTTATAGATGACATGTATATCTAGTGAACAAAAAAAGAACTAATTATTTTTGATGTATATTTCCTTTGTTATAAGTACTCAATTTCGACCTTGTCAAGATCCAACAGTTTTTTCCTCCCATCAAAACTTCTCTATCAAATCTATAACTTCTTGAAAAAAAATTACATATTCAACAAGAGGATTCTCTCCTCTAGTGATAAATATAATTTTTTTATTTTTTTGATATGATTTATTATTTTTTTCCATTTTTTGAGAGAGCATCTTCTGAAATGTTGAAATATCGACTTATAATATTTTGAGATTATAACATATTATAACTAATCAAAACACTCAAAAATTTATATAATGATGATATTGAATCTGAGATCTATAAAAGGGTATTTTTAGTTTTTGAAAAAAAATGAATTTTGATAGAGAAATGAGATTTGACCAAAACAGGTTTTTGTATCACAAATGATGACACAGATTTGTGCTTTTTCCCAAATGCTAAAAAGAAGAGAACCCAACCACAACAATGCCCTGTCACTTTTTACTTAATCAAATGACTCCCCCAAAGAAATATGATTCGGCACTTTATATTAGTTCATTTACAACTACCACTAGTAATAAATACTAACTGGTCTTGATTTAAATGCATTACAAAACCTTCACAAAGAGCATATGCTAAAAATGTCACTTTGACACAATACTTAAAGAAATAAATAACACCAATGAAATATACTTGAAAAATCATGCACTTTCAAAAAAAGAATCACCTTGATACGAGGTCATATGAGAAAGTTATGATCCTCTGAAGTTCCCAAAATGAGAACTATGCAAAGTCACTAATGAGAATCTACAATTTTAGAAAAATTTATGCATGAAAATCAAAAAATGACTGCACTACTAGATAGAGCACAAAAAAATAGCCAAGATCATAACAAGAATTGTTAGAATCAGAGTCTATATGAATAAGAATGAGGCATTTGAAAATTACATTGAAATCTGCGACTGCCAATGGAGAGGGGTACAACTGTAGCTTTTTGTGCTAGATTTTGCAAAATATACAAATTGAATGCAAAAACTAAAAGATACCCAAATGGTTTTTTGGTGCTCCAAACAAAACCTAGAAAGCATTTGTCTTGTTTATGTACATAAGATGTAGCTCTAGTGTAAATTAGATGCCTTTAGCAACAAATAATGGCCCCAACAACCAAAAGACATCATGAAAAGGTTGAATCAACTACCTAAGTCAATCAATGGCATGCCGAAACTTGCAATATTGATTGAAAATACCAAATATGCAAGTTGGTTGTCAGATATGAGATTGAAACCCTATTTTCGTAACTTGTATGACAATCTTTGATCTTGGTCAAATGAAAGCCAAATCTAACTTTCTCAAGCCTTTTGAACATATTGGAACAACCAAAAATGTTTCTAGTATAACTAGAATGTTGCAATCACCTAAATTTCATAAAACACATGTGTAAACCCCAAAGATTAAAAACATTTTTGTTAAACTTTTCTAATTGTCAAGATCATCCAAAGATACAAGAGAAGAGCATACTAGGTTTTTCAAAAACCTACAATAAGATTTATTAGCCCCCCCTGAATCTCTCAAATAAGAAAACTAAAATCTACTTTTGCACATAGAATGGCTCTGATACCATGTTAGAATCTAAAAAGATTAATAACCAAAAACTTAGTGCAAAGAATAGATATCTAAGCTATGAATGCAAATGATACAAAATCAAAAATAGCAACAAAGAGTTAGTCTCCAAGAGAGTAATGCAAATGCTAGAAGCAAAATAGCATTGAGAGGATGCAAAAACAACATATTGCAAATACAAGCTAGACAACATGCTTTAAAAGACTAGGAATAGGGAGGAGGTGGCAACATTGACCAATGAGGAGAAACCATCTATCAGACTAAAGCTAGAAAAGTATCTTCCCAAGATAGCTAATGGATGCTCACATGTAGGATGGTGACACCTCACAACCACTCACCTAATAAGACATGCTTTATTAACCTAAGTAAAATTATTAAAAATGTAGGTAAAACTTAGTAATATAGGGAAAAATAAATAACTGATTAGAAAATGAAAAACTACACTAACAACCTTTGTCAGTTGGGCAAGCATCTAGTGTATCCATTGCAGAAACTCATACAGAACAGAGCATCCCATATGTTTTTGTATTAGCCGAGTAACCAAGTGGATCTAAAAGGCAGTAAAAAAGAGTTAAGCAATAAGCTACTGGACCAAAAACAATAGTAGCTACTACTACTAGAGCTGCAGAGAAAAGAAAAAAACATTATTGACAATTAAAGATTCTAGTGATGAAGAAGAAGAAGAGGAAAAATAAGACAAATAGCTAGAGACGGTTATTGTTTCCAAGTAGCCAACAGGTAAAACAAGGCAACCCTAGAAACCAAAGATAGAGAAGACTAACATAGCCATTGTTAATGAAGGAAACTTTGTCTAGATGAATAAGTTTTATGATTTGTATAGTGATATTAAGAAAGAATAGATTGATATCTCTACTATGAGATATATGATTCTTAATAACTTATAGCTTGAAACTTGAAGACATTAAAGGTTTTCTCGATCAAGAAGTCTATAATAGACTTATAGAAAAGAAGGCACCAATTCAGGAAGAAGATATGGAACTTTGGAAGTCAATGATAAGAACTATGTGCAAGACTGAAGATGAAGAAGACGTAAAGAAATTGGTGGGTAAATTAACACCCTATCTATGGAACAAAATGAGGCAAATTCCATTTATGGGTGGTGATAAGGATGTCATAAGAAGTGAAATTGTTGCAACTATCAATAAAATGATGATTGAGGTAGAGGAAGCTCCTACCACTATAGAGAAAACTTTGGAAATGTCAATAAGTGGTGATACTATGCAAATTGATCAAAAAAGTGTTACAATTAACATTGATGATAATCCTTTCATAAGTTATGATCAGCTTGAGCCCCATTCCAAAGATATTTAGGATTAGTTGTGACTGATTGAAGAAGAAAAAAGACAGCTAGTAGAAGAAAAGAAGAAGATTGAAGAAGCCAAGATGAAATTTCTTGAAGAGGAAAAGAAGTAGAAAGAAGAACAAAAGAGGGGAGAAGAAGAAACGAGGGAAGAAGAAAAGAAAGAAAAAGATAGAAAAGAAAGAGAGGAGAAGGAAGAAGAAGAGAGAAAATCTAAGAAGGCAGCATAGAAGAAACAAGAGGAAGATGAGGTGAAAGCATCTAGCTCATCCCCTCCTTTATCTCTTGTTGATCTTATACATGATGATGATTATAAATCTAACTTGATCTCATCCTTGACAAAATTGATTGAGAAGAATAGAAAATTCAAGAGTCTACATAGAACATTAATGGAGATGATTGACAAATTGACAACGCCCTCATAGCCAAACATACATAAGCAGGCATCGAACTGAGAGCTCAAGTATTTGTAAAATCATTCGATGATGAGTTTGCAAATTTGTTGAATGTTGTTGAGTCTAAGGCTCAAATTTGACATGATTCTAATCTTTTTAGCACCATTTTTTAAAACATTTAGAATTATTTGTTGAGTCTTGATACTTGTATCAAGGAACTCCAAAGATGTCAACAAGTTGACAAGGTATTGTACATCAAATGTACTTTATCTCATAAGTTGACCAAAGATTTGGATAGTAAGATTTAGGGGAAGCTAAGTGAGCTAGAAGCTCTAACTAGTCAAATACAACAACCTTCTTGCAGAGTTGATGAGTTTGAAGGACAAGTTGTTGGTGTTCACACAGACATTAGGAAAATGCAACTTGAAAAGGGAAAATTTTGAGAAGACTATCAAAATTTAGAGAATCTATTGCTTTGAAGATATCAGCCATTGAGAAACAATTGGAAGAATGTGTCAAAGAAAAGGACACTTATGTCAATTTTACCTACTCTAACCTTAATGCAGTTGAGATTGCATCATATGCCTTATGTGTAATGCTCACTACTACCAAATTAGGAAAGGAAACATGGGAGAAAGGTATGAATAGTTGAAAGGAAATATTTTATGATTGTATGAAGATAATAACAGCTTGAGGCAACAAGATAAAAATTTTGATGGTGTTTGAAAGTTTTTGACAGTTTTGAGACTTTCCAACCTTTGTCACTGATGTCAAAGGGGGAGAAGTTGTAGAATAAATTTGTATAGTAAGTTATGTATGTAGTAATAATATCTAAAGAGGGAGCATTTGAAATATGAATTATATGTAATGTAATAGATGATAAGTATTGTAAGTTTTGATAAAGTTTTGTCACTTGGCCAATTTTTCTTACTTTGTTGCCATCAATGCCAAAGGGTGAGATTGTTGACAATTGGCTATATATAGTGATGTAATTATTGTCATTAATGGCAACACATGATGTACATTTTGTAGAAAACCTCATAAATAAAGATACTTAGGTTTCGGTACTATCGAGCAGTCATTCTGCATGAGGCCAATGGCAGGAATCCTTCGTGTAGTTCCTCTCTTGAAAAGCTAATCTTTTGGGATCAACTCCAAGGTTTTGTATTTGTCTTGCAACATACCAAAACTTTCTCAGTTGAAGATAAGTGTGATTGTTCATGAGGAGGCCTTTGTTGGTTCTGTTTTGGTCTTAAAATGAAGTAAAATCTATTCATTGGTCTCAAAATAATACACAAAAGAACAATGTTTTTTTGTATTTTTTATTTGTCAATGAATGCAATCTAACAATGCAACTAAAATGAGTTCATATTCTAGCAATAGGTTAGCAAAGAAAATAGAAAAATTGAAAGAAAATAACATGAAATTGAAATAACATGAAATTAAAAACCTAATGGACATAAGCTATAGAAAATAACACACTACAAGTTAAGCTTTCAAATAAATCGGTAGGAAACCAATGAAAATAGGAGCAACGCTTCCTAGAATTTGTTGATGCAATTGTCAGTGAGAAAATTTAACAATCGCATGATATTTCACCTTTCATCAAATCGCAAGGCCATGGAAAGTGCACTCACACGAGATGAAAAGCTATGTAGACACAATTTTATTATCTCTTATTAAGGTAGATACATCACCATAATTCCTAAATATGTAGCAAACACTAGAACTAAAAGATCGCACAACTAGAAACAATGCAATAAACCTTTGGCTCAATCATGATTCCGTGAACAAAATTCACAAAACAATGACTCATTCAGGAAAGAATCACTACACTCCACATGTAAGCACCAAAAGCATAATTTTATTGTATAATAATGGTGGCCCTTTTACATATTACAATGGGGTATTTATAAGAAATCATCTCTTCAACTTGTGTTGAGAGTGAGAGATATCTTCATGCAATAAAATATTTTTAAATAATTAAGAAAAACTAAATATATAAAATCTAACAGTTAATTTGGTGCTTAGAGGGACTCCATCCATATTTTATTCATCAATTGGATGCATGAGCCCTTTACATGTCAAAAAAAAAGAGAATATGAGAGAAGAAATAGGAGGAAGCCTTTAGTCAAAGTAGGAGCATCTGGAGCTGCCAAAAATAGAAGCTAGTTCTTTATAAGGCATGTGTCAAAGTTAAACTACCATTAGAATGCATTTTTGATGCATGGAAAGCACTATTTTTGGAACAAGTGGTTAATTTTTAACACACGTCTGAATTGTAAAGCTGCGGACTTGCGTACCTACAGAACTACACATCTATAGAGCTACAAACCTTGATAGGGTCAAAATCTCAAAATTTCACTAAGTGTCAAAATTGAAATTCTGGCATATGGGTTTTGTTCTTCTTCATCCCAAAGCTATCTTCATCCCAAAGCTATGTTTGGATGTTTGCCCTTGAATTTCTCTATTATTTCAGTAATCTTAGCCACATCTAGAAGATCTAAAGCCTCATATTTATCTTTTACCTTCTATCTCTAATTGTCTACCTCAATCCAGGTGTCAACAAAATCCTCGAGTTTGGTATCCAATTCTAACAAGGCTTCTTCTATCCTAAAGGCTTGTTAGATGTCCTCATCATCAAAAATCTCCAAAAAAAATTCCTAAAATTCTCCATTACTATCTCTACAAGTAACAACTTTTCTCATTCCTCATCTTCAAAAATATCCAAGCATGCATCACTATAGTGTCTCTCTGCTTCCAAAATTCACTCTCAAGCTTGGTCTTTGTGTCAATGAATCTCCTCATGTAATGTTCTCATTACCTTATTGCTATCTATTATCTTTTCTATCTAGTCATCAATCATGTCTAATTCCTCTTTGGTATATACATCAATCAAAACCTAGTATCTTTGGTTGTTTATGGCTTGTAGATTTTGTAAATCCTTACTCCATGCCCATACTTCATCCATAATACTAAAGTCTTGCTTCAAAATTGCTACAATTTTATTCACATTCTCCTGCGTAGCATGTCATAACTTCAAATTCCCTGTAATGATTGTAACACCTTTCTCCTCAAAACTTTCTTGCCACTCCTAACAAGCCTACAAAAATGGATTAAGTTGTACACCTCCCCCTTCTCTAAGTACAATGTTCAAGGTCTGCTCAAGGTGTTTAGGATCTAGAGGACCAACTACTTTGGCTAGATATCCCTTTAAGATCTCAACCTACCTTTGGAGTGCTTAGAGTTTAGCCTCATCCCATTCCATATGCT
The DNA here is from genome assembly GCA_028749045.1 of Cupressus sempervirens. Classification (NCBI taxonomy): domain Eukaryota; kingdom Viridiplantae; phylum Streptophyta; class Pinopsida; order Cupressales; family Cupressaceae; genus Cupressus; species Cupressus sempervirens. The sequence continues at coordinate 447,307,330 of CM053787.1, forward strand.
TAAGGACCTCTTTAACTCCCAAAGTCATCTTAATCAGGCTAAATCCTGTGTAGGCCTCCCCAACATAACATCCTTCAATTCATAATCCTCAAGACCAAGACCTTCTGTATCTGTGCCTTCAGGAGGGAGAGCCACTTGTGAAAATAGTTCCTAGTTCCTTGTGCTGGTGATAAATGCCAATGGTTTTGCCTTGTGTGATGGAGACTCTTGTTTATTCAAAATCTTTGCAATGTCACAAATGTCTTCTTCTAAAGAACAAAATTGATGCTTAGTACTCCTCATTATTTCCTCTCAGATCCATCTAGGGATGTGTCCTACTGAGGACCTAGCTCTTGATGATGAAGGAGTATTTTCTGCAACTTCCTTCCCTTTGTTCCTCCTACTCAGAGTTGTATCTTGTTGGGAGGGATCTTGTTTTGTAGCCTTAGTCTCAGTAGACCCTATATCCTGAACCTCAGTGTCTTGGGAAGGTGATTGAGAATATTGCACTATTTGTCCCTCCTTCGACACTTCATTGGTCATCATTTGTTTCAGCTCTTCTTCTTGTGATAGTTCCTTCTAAACCTACTCTTCTTCTGAACTCTGAGGTGGAGTCACCAAGCCTTGTTCTACCAGTGTAACTTGTGGTGGAGATGGAGGAGTAAGATCAAGACCCTATGTATTTGGCAGCATTTATGTCTAGTCTTCTTTTTGAGGTTCACTTGTAGGGGTGTCCCTAATCTTATCCCCAATCAATTCTATAACTATGGGCATGAAATCAAAATTTTCCATTGAAAAAATGTCATCACCCTCTTCACTCTAATCATCCACCCACTGTTGTACTTCATCTTCAAAGGAAGGGAGTTCTAAGGGTTCTACTTGGGTGGATGGCAAGGTACCCATGGCACTCTTTCTCCTTTGTAGATTTGTGGCTCTTGTTAGCCGAGTTCTTCCCTATAGGGACACTTGTTCCTCTTCCTCTTCTAATTATTCTTCTTCCTCCTCTTTGTCTCCCTCTAGAATACTTTCAGGAATAGATGGGGAAGGTACCAATCTTCTGTTGATCCTTGACCTCTTTTTCATCCGAATCTTAATCCTCTTCTTTTGTTTCTTGGAGGTAAAAGGAGAAGCTAGCTCTTCTTGCATAGGAGGGATGGAGGCCTATGGAATCTAACCCTCTTCTAGTTGGCTAGATACAACAGGAGGCAACTAAGGTTCATCCTAGACTTGAGTAGCTCTAGTATCTTTGAACCCTTGTGCACTCTATTCTTGCTACTAGGGAGGCACCTATTCTTTGGCCTATTCTATCTGAATCCTCTAAGGGGAGGTCCTCTTTCTTTTGTTCTTTCCCTTCCTTTCAGAAGGGTGATAATATCCAATCGAGTGATCAAGCCAGTACACTATCTCTAGCCTAATAAGAGACTGGGCTGCAAAGGTAGGAATTGTTACTTTCTTCCCTCTACCTCTTTCTGGGTGAGCATGTGCATGAAAGATCACTGTATTAGGAATTGGATCAAGTGGAAAAGGTTTCTTGATCTAATTCTTTTTCATTTTGATGAAATGCCTCACTCCATGATTAATATCATCAACCTCCTCCCTATCAACCTCAACATTCATAATGGGTCTTTCACCAATTTTGTCAGTGTTGAATAGGGGGTCCAATAACTCTTTAGAATCCTGTTGCTTTATTTCCTCCAAGATGTTCAAATGGAGAGCTTTTTCTACTAGATACAAAGTCATCCTATAGTAGTCTTGAATGTGAACATGATAGTCATTTGTCGCATTCATCGAATGATCTTCAACAACATCCTCATGATGGAAGTCCTTTCCTACCAGACTCTCCACTCTTTCAACATTGTCAAAATAGGGCCGGGGAGAGTTGTATTCTTCAAGGGGATAGTTCTCCCACTCCCACTCAAAGGACAAAATATCCTACTTCCTCTTCACTTGATATGGTCCAATTACCAATGGCCATGGCCAACAAGGTCTTCATTGCCTCCTTATTTTCTCATATGCCGACTCAATTTGTCCAAAAATCTCCAATAGCACTAGTTTGTCACTTGGGTATCTTGGGAGCTTCTTAGGATTGATGGAGGCACCAACTACTTGAAGATATGTGAACATTTTAAATTGGATAAAGTAGGCTTTAAGAACTATAATCTGTGCTTTGGCTTCATTGGATAACCTCTTCCCATAGTCTCCCTCAATGAATTGAATGATCACAAAGATGAATGCATCATTCACAATTCTATATTCCTTAATCTATGCTAAGAGCTTCTTCTTCAACAACTAAGGGTAGACTATATATGCCCAGGCATTGGGATCGTGCATACTAGATATCTTGTATAAATTAGGATAGCTTTTCACCCTTGCTACAAGTTGGTATACCATGTAAGAAGTCATGTAAAACTTCTTTTCCTTTGCCATCCTCAATTGCTCACACAAATTTTCACTTAGTGTGGTGGCCCAGTCCAATGGTATCTTGGGCTGTTTGATGATCTCAATGATGTTGACCATGAAAGTGTTGAGGTGGCTACTGCAGGTAAACACATGACTCTACTTAAAAGAATGATAGACTATCCAATGTCTTCCTTCATGTATCTCTGAGTCATATCCACTTTTCCTGTTATCCTTCCCTAAGGAGGCTTCCCAATGAGGTACAAATATTGTATGATGTCAATTGCTTCCTATTGGTATTCCTTGTACCATCTCTCAGCTACTTCATATGAGAGCTTAATGAACTAGTGTACTCTTGGAAGATGGAAGACCCTCTTGATGTTTTTAGGTTGTAGATCTAAAAAAACCTCTCCAGTGATGCTCTTAACCACTCTCTCCTCAGACACAAAGCATTGTGCCAAGGCCATGATCAGTTCTGATGACTGTACTGATATGGGGTGTAACGTTGTGTTCACCAACTAGAATAGATCAACGCAGATAACAAGGCTAATCTCTCTGTTGGCTTGTTGTAAATTCTTAGGAATCCTCCTAGATCCATGTACCCTTAGTATTGTGGATTTTTGCATGGTCATCATGAAATCTTGACTTCGAGGGTACACCTTGGAACTTGAATACGATAGGTTTGGGTGCCATTCCAGATGTGGACTTCGTTTGATCTCCTGCATGCCACCAAAAAAAACACTTGTCAGGTCAATGATAAAACTTAGAAATAAAATGTAAAAGCTTTGAATAAAAGTGATATTTTTGTTTTTCCTTTTTTCTTAATTTTTAATTTTTAATTTTTAATTAATTTATTTTCTTGATTTTTGCTTTTATATTAATTTTTCAAATTATTATTTTTGGTTTATTAAAAATAAATATAAAATATAAAAAAGGTGAAACTAGGCATGTGGGCATGCAAAGTTCCATGCACAGTTAGGGTTTAGGCATGGTGGGTGCACAAGACGTAGTGACGAGCAATGCACAAAGAGAGGTACACAAGTGGCATTCATGGAGGCACCACAGGAAAAGGGTTTTGATGGCACCACAGGTAGAGTTGATGCTGTGGTAGAGGTAGGTTTTGATGGCATTGTGGGCATGTAGCACTATGGGTGGAGTTCACACCATGACAGAGGCAGGTTTTAATGGCACTACAGGTGTGTAGCACTGTTGGTGGATTTGATGCCATGACAGAAGGTAGAAGGTGGAGTACAATGAGATCAATGAGCACGAGCATGTGGTAGTGCTGCATAGGTGTTTAATGAATGTTGGGCACAACAAGTGTGGGTGTGAGCACAGTGCTGCGTGAGGGTTAAGGTTTCTTGGGCATGCACCATGGTGTTGGGCGCTCTGCACAAGCACACAAGAGCATAACGCATGAGTGCAACCAGCACCTACTAGTGTGAGTAGCATGCTAAGGCACCACCATGGAGTTTTATTAATGTGTGTGAGACTTGAAAAGAGCATGACGTAATGCATAGATGTGGGCCACATGAGGGGTAGGAAATACCTAGTGAGCACTGCACTTTGGAGAAAACAAAACAAAATAAACTTTGAAGGAAATGCTAAGTGATGGGGGTTTTATAGCCTCCCCATCAGGCAGGGTGCATGGTGTGCACCTGTGTGGCACACGAGTGCGCGACACACATCTCGCCTGTGCATGCACAAAGATAATGATTTTATTCTTTTATTTTTTAATTTTTTTAATTTTTAAATTTTCCAATTTTTTGTTGTTTTGTGTTTTCCTAATTTTTTGATTTTTTTTGTGTTTTCCAACTCTAACACTTTTGACTTATAATATTTTCTCTCGACTCTAGAACTGTGAGTTAAGGAGTTGGAAAAAAGGTAGAGGGTCTCCATTCTTAGTGAGGAATGGGGTGTGTGTTGTGAGACCACAATAGGTACTTAGAAAATTGTCTAAGTATGAAACTGGTTTACAATAGTGTATTGTTTCAATGTGTAACTTGTTTATATGATGTTATCTAAGAGAGAGAGGTCAGATGGAAACAATATACATATTGATGATGATGTGTATAACCTCAAACATCAGTACAGACATTACAAAAAATATATATTTACAATTTACCTGTGAATAGAACATCAAAATTAAAGGTAAAGGAATTATTTTGTTTACAAAATAATTACTTGATCAATTAGGGTTGACATACTAGATGTTTACTCTATTTGGAAAAGTATATTGTGGTCTTAGTTGATCGAGCAAAAATTTGTGTAAAGGCATGGTATTTATGCAATAGACATCATGCAAAGTCATGTGTGTAAGTGATGTGTGTTTTTTATGTGAAAAGTGATATGTAGACTTTTTGTGAAGCAATATATGCAAAGTTTTTGAGAACCTAATTTTGTAATCCAAGATTGAGCTAAGGTTAGGGATCAATTGAGAGGAAGTTATAGCATCTATATTTGAGGAACTTAAAGTTTAGTTACTTTTTTTTGGCAATGAGCCCTTCCTATAATTAAAAGTGCATGTTTGGACAATGAGCTCTTCTTGCATCCATTTTACTACAACTCCTAATAGGGTTGGAATGTCCTAATAGGGATTCAAATTCTCCTAACAGGGACTCCTATGTACTAAATGCTTTTATAGACTCTTGACAGGGTCCATCCTCTAACAAGGAACATTTATATTAGTACATCATCTAGTTAGTATCATCCCCAATAGGATTTTCCATTTTCTAGGGTTTTCCTAGTTAACAAAATATGGTGTTATGAGTTTTCTTTATGCACGGTTATTATTATTATTCAACATTACTGTTTACTTTCTTAAGCATGGTTCAAAGTAACAAATAATATCCAATTGGAAACAAAAGTTTGTAGAATGTTGATTCACCCTCCTCTCAGTATTCCTTATTTCTAACAATCATATGACCATGAAAAGACATGCCTATATTTTTGAAGCAGATCAATTAAAGGATTCCTAATGTTAGTAGATAAATTTTGACCAATATACACCTTTTTTGGAGCTTCATAAGTACCAAGATTAATTTCTTCAAGCTCTTGTGGCTTGTGATCTCTAAGCTCTGATTTCACTCTATCTTGGTTATCAAACACACTTTATAAGACTACCAATGCCTTGGGTACTTTGTTTTCTTTTAACTAAAAAATCTCTTGGCAAAAGATTGTTTCCTTTCCATCTATTTTCTCAATTAAAGAACTATGGTCAAGTTCTTTTCCATGATATTTGTATTCATTTAACAAGAAATTCAAAATATCTTCATTATCATCAAAAACTTGCCAATTTTCTACATTATCAAGAATTGATGGTCTATTTTGTATTTCAATCTATGAGATACCAAAAAAGGATATATCTTGAGGCTTAATGACTACATTAGCTAATAGACCATCCATCTTATTATTACTTCTTTCCATCCAAGAGATGCCAAAGGCATCAAACAATTCAATTTGGTCCCTAATAACATTCCCATACTACTTTAACCTTTTATTTTTAGATTCATATGTCTCTCTTACTTGAGAGACAACTAACTTAGAGTCACCAATAATGTACAACCTTTTTATTCCATAGCTAGTTGGAACTCTTAATCCTAGTAAGAGTGCTTCATATTCAACTATGTTATCGGTACATGAAAAGTTCAGCTCTTGATCCTTCCTTGGAACTTTCTCCATCAAAGTACATAGTCCACAAGTTGTGTGAATCTATGCAACATGCTACCTCTTGTGCAATTACTGGTGGGAGTTTCTCAACTTCTTGAATAATCAATTCTTCTCTGAACGCATTAACATCAGTGTCTAAGAAACAAGTAGCATACTTGTCAACAGTATCCCCAAAATCATAATTACCCTTGGTTCTCTATCCACCTTGATATCTTTGTTACCTAAATTAAAAGTGGCATATGATAGGTCACATTGTAGGCTACCTCCCATTGCAACACTCCATTTTCTAGATAATAGCATTCCATAGTGAGGAGGAATATCAACTACAAGGACTGTCATGGTCATTTCAACCTCAGGATAAGAAGCTAGCTTTAAAGGTAATGCATTAATGGTAACTATAATAGGAAATTCCCTTGCATCCATGGCTCTACACCTACCTTTCTTGGTGTCTACCTCTATACTCAAGAGTTCCATGAATTTGAAAGGCATTATGGTATTAGATGCCCCTAAATCTATCATACAATTCTTTAAGGTTTGGCCATTTATAATTAAACTGAGGAAAAAAGGATCAATATCCTACAAGCAAGCTATAGATGAGTTGTCTAAATAAATTTGAGACCTGTATGTATGACATGATTCCAATAGCTTCTATTACAATTGGTATCTATTGCATAGCAATGGGCTTTTGTTCAACATTACTATTACTAATCCCACCCAACCAAGCAAGAGCTTTACTCTTATGCTTTTCTACCCTAATCATTTCAAATAAAGAAACCTTAATATTAATTTGAGACAACATAGATATCATATCAATTGGATCATAGATAGTGGGTTTCACAAAAATACCTAGAGCTGAAACTATTTGAACAACAGGCATTGCTACTTACTTGGTGACATCAAATTGTGACTTTTTTTCCTGAACATTGGCCTTAACTATTTCAATTGTTTGAAACTGCACCTTCTTCTTGGGCTCCCATTTCTTGTTCTTACTATCCTTACACTTGGTTGTCACTATATTGTCCTTTTTACTATCATCAATCATCTTATGAGAGATTTCTTTAATAAAAATACCAGATGGCTTACTATTGTCATTGTTGACATTCCTATTCCTTAGATTGTAGTTATTATGCACTTGAGATATCATCTCTACTATAATTATATTAATTTATTATTTAGAATGCTTTCTTAGATTTATGTGACCAACATTTGAGGATGTAGTACAAACCTTCTCTTCATCACAATCTTCATTTTTTGAGAGGACTTGCTAATGATGTAATTGGTAAACATTTCTCTAATAAGCAACATCATTTTTGGGTTCTTCTAAATTAGAGTCCTCATAATCATCACATAAATTCACCATGTTTTAATTGATATCCTCATGATCTTTTTCTTCTTCTCCCTCCTCATTTTTCACATGGTGGCTTACAACAAATGAATGAGCTAATGCACAATAATTCGAGGAATGAGGAGACTGACATATAATGCACAAGGGTACAACATCTTTCATATTAACATTGTTTTTTTGTAGAGGGTCAATGGTACCTTTTTCCTTTTTATTCTAAGTAGGGATAGGGATAGTATTCCAATATTTCCATTGAGTGGTATATGGGTAATTTGTAGTCTAGGTTGCCTATTATAGTGATTATTGAATTGAGGCTTATCACCACTATTCTACTTGTTTGCATTACTTACTAGTGGATTCATGTTCTTTAGCAGATTTAACACTTAACCCATAGTGTCCTCCTTAGGATTTTTACTTATAGTAGGCTTATCACTTTCTTTTTTTGTTGTTCCTTGGATTAAAAAATTTGGGATCATCCCTATTCCTAGCTTACTAGAGGCCTTTCCATTGTTTTCAATATTAACTACCATTTTGTAAGCATCTCTTAAGGTCTTAGGATCCTTGTCTCTTAAAGTATGAGCCACCTTACTATCAAATGCATTAGAATATGTAGTAAGACATACATCTTCATTAAGTCTCATCACTTGGAAGAGCTTATACATCGCCTTTTGAAATCTCACATTGAAGTCAAAAGTGGATTCATTAGGGTTCTTTTTTATCTTGTTGAAATCATTCAACATGAAACCAACATTAGTATTATCTCCATATTGTTCCTTAAAATATTTTTCCAAGTCATTCCATGAACCAATGCTACCATCTGGAAGCCTCCTAAACTAGTCCCTTGCATCTTTAGTCAACAAATGTACAAACAACTTCATGATCACATCTTCATGCTCCACTTCATAATCATTGAGCATGTCTACAAATGTCCTTAAGTGCTCTTCACCAATAATAGTATTGTTGCCTGAAAACTTTACAACCTTATCTCCTAGATCAAAAGAAATACAATGTGGAAACCTAGTGATGCCTAGAAATGACATCTGTTTATATTTCTCCATGTATAAAGGTCTTTTCTAAAAACCAACAACATTTTATGTGCTTGTTGCAGTTACTTGGTTTTGGAAAATGTTTTGAGGTTTCTATATTTGCTAAATAATAGTGATTTGAGTAATGGGGGTAGAAGATGAGGCAGGGGCTGATTGAGAAACACTTTTTCTTGGAATTATTGGTCCACAAGTGGGAATAGAAGTTTTATCTTGAGTGGATATATTAGGCCATGAAGCTAAAGTAGAATTAGACTTAATGAAGTAGATTTTCCTTATAGTCTCTGTTGCATGTGCTTCACTCTCAACTTTCTCAAGCTCCTTTGCTAAATCCTCCTTTTCCTTTCTAGCCTTTTCTAAATCCAAATGTAATTTAAACATAGGAGGATTTGAAAACTTACTTGGGATAGCTTGAGGTTCATTTATTTGAATCCCTACAACCTTTTGTTTTCATTTATCAATCGTTTTTATAGTCAGGTCTATAAGCTCTGGCTGAATAGGCTTGTAGAGTTGGACTTGAGATATAATAGTTTCTTCTCTTTAATTTAGGAGTTTTTCTTGTTCATGAACCTTAGACTTCAGATTGTCTATATCTCCAAAGACATCATAATGTAGAACAAAAGTTATTTCCTCTAATTTTTTATTTTGTTCTTTCAAAACCTCAATCCTGCTAAGGAGGTTATCTCTCTCAATGAGAGCATTCATGGTGGCTTGTTCTTTCTCCTTCTCCAAAAAAATGTGCTTGGTATCTTCTTTTACAACCACTTCTTAAGGACTTCTATTTCTAAATATACTTGTTTTGGGTCTGCAGAAGTTGCTTTTGAATCAACTGGATCATCTAGATCTATGAGGTTTGTTTCTACATATGGAACTTGCTTAGGACTGAAAGCAATGTCCATAGCATTCCTATATCCTGGTCTATGATTCATTTATTTTATCACATCTAGTCTACAAATAACTTCCCCTACTGAAGACACATTCTTATCATGATATAATATTTCTTTCCACAATGGGGTGTTGAACATTCCTTCTAAGAGTCTAGTAGTTTTTGATTCAAAGTTCAAAGAAGAAAACTCTCTCTCTACCACAGGATGGTATTGAGAGTTCACTGACACACTACCTGTGGGTTTCCAAGTAGGATTTGGATCTAATTTTTAAAAAAAATTCTTCCTACCCATCTAAGGTAAATTAGTATATAATGGTACTTTTGGATTGGCTCCTGTAAATGCTCATGTAGTTTTTCTCTTGTCATCCATTTGTAAGATCACTTGTAAGTAAGCACTAGCTTCAAAACCTTGACCGAGTCACCACCCTAAGAAGGGAAAATATATAATATGAAATATCTTTGGACTCAAAGAAAAATATCATAGGAAAAATAAATCTAACACAAAATGGGCCAATCAGAAAGACCTTTTGGAACTGCAACTCTTGCTTGGTAGATAAGACACTTTGCAAGGATAGTTTACATCAGTATGCTCCTGTGGTATTAGGAAATTTGTAAATTCTCTAGGTTTGGCACTATAAAATTCCAATACAAACATGAGAAATATTTAATAGAAACTAAAGATAGATGTATAATAACAACACTAGATACTACAATGCATTTTACACAAGAACATGTATTGGACAACTCCCCAGTAGTGTCACCATTTTGTTGGAGTTTCAAAACTACCAAACAACAAAGTACCTGATACCAGGATTTTGAGGATGAGTCTTAAATTAAGGGTTATCTACCTCCTATATTCAACTTAACAAATCTTTAGATCTAGATGCAACATTAACATAATCATAGGGATTCTCTACTCTTTAAGCCTTGCAAAGCTTAAGCGGTTGCACCTTAGGGATAAAAGGATTAATACTTGATATTGACTTCATACTTCACTCATTCATTGATAATTTTCTTCATATTTATCCCTTATAGTAGATAATGATCATAATTCTTCTCATATTTATAAGTAATTCGTGGTTATAACAGCTAACTATAACACACATAGTTTAATTGCAAACAAGTGCTGATCAAAAACTAAATTCTTCATACATGAAAGTAAATATTGATTTGATTTTGAAGTTTTTCTTCATGCAACTCCATGATTTCTTCAACATGCAACTAAATAAATGAGCAGTGCCCTATCCATTGGCATTCAAAGTCTACCCAACAATTTTGACCTAATTAATTTCCTTACAATCAATTATATTAGCAACTAACCCTAAACCCTATTCTTATGAATATCCTTCTTATAGAACTGGAAATCCTATCAATTTAATAAAGCATTTACTTGATTCCTTGAATTAAAAGCACGAAAAAATTGATATACAACATATCCTAGTTGCATTAAATTGCATAAACCTTGCTCATACAATATAATCATAATTAGCACATAACAATGGAGATAGAATTCAAAGAAAAAATCTATCATAGAATTCTCTTTTCTATTAATTCTCCTTGAAAATTATACAACACTAATGTAAACTCAAAAATACTTCAAGGTATGAAAGATTCTCATTCAATCTATTCTTGTATTCTCAAATTTACAAATGAATACATCACAAAATTTACACCAAAGACTGACTAGACCGAATGCAAGACTAGCATAACACTAAAAATCACATAAAATTTAGACCCTTTCTCTAGCCTTGGGATCTCATTTATATAGTATGAGATGCAAAAATCTTCAGGCCCTAGAGAAAAAGGATAGTTGTGCTTAAGAAAAAAAAGATTTTATAAACAAAAGGTCACTCTCACAAAAATATTTGGTTTATTCTCTCTTACTTTACAACATTATGTCTTTATCAATGATCCTTTTCAGGCGGGGCCACTTCTATTGTAACCATTTTTTGTTGAACCACTTCGTCTGATAATTGGTCCATTTGTAGTTGTTGTCCTTCCAACTGTGGGACCATTTGATTTGCACTTGATCCTTCTAGTTCTAATACCTAGAAATTGATTTCAATTTGTTGGTCTCCCTCTAGATCATCATGGATTTTCATGTCCATAGTTACAATTGGTTGTTCTTTTGTCGAATCATCAATTTGAATAACTTTCTCTTTTTTTGAAGTTAGTTTTTCTTCTTTCCTTTCTTCTAGTGCATCAATTATCTATTCATCCAAGTCCACACCATCTTCATCAATTTCTTAAGATATAAACTAATTTTCTTGAGAAAGATTTAACATCCACTTGTTGAAAAGTGAATCATCTGGCCAATTGAAGTTCAATATGTCCTGTTGTTTCTTCAGGATATCTTCTCCTAATTTCTCAATTTCACCAAAATCCTTTTTGAAAGAATCAAAGAAAATCTAAACCCACACAACTTCATTAGTTGTCTTGGCAAACCATATGTGATCTTTTTCATTTATGACTTTATTTAATCTAGTGCATATCAAATCATCCAACTCCTTAGCCCATTCTTCATTATCCTTCAATTTATCTAAAGCCTTAAGTGCATGAGGGAAAAACCCAAAACCCTTACCAAGATATTCTGAAAGATAATTTTTAATTCTCCTCTCTAACACAATTCTCTTATTATCAAATTCAAAAATGCCATTAGTGATATCAAATGTTTTTTTCCTTCTTGTTCACAAGAAAGACTAATAATTGAACAACATAAAATGGTAATATCATTATCCCTACTCTTCTATTTATTCACAACTATCTTCAAAGTGGCCTCATTAGCTTTTAGCTCATTCCAAATATCCATTAATTTTGACAATTTCTCATAAATATAGGCCAACCTACCCTGTCTGCTAGATACATAATTGTGTTTCTTATTTTGTTTTCATATTGAATACCCAGCTCCACTTGCATTGACCATGTAATTTAGTATTTTCTTCTTCAATCTCTTCATCTATATATATCTAGGGTTCCTATGGAGTATTTAGAATTTCTATAATTGGAGTTGTGTTGAAATGTGCAATTGGAGGATGAGGAGGATAGGTAATCCTTGGCTGACTTGATTCTTCTCCTGCTTTTCTTTTCCCCAAATGTCTCTCCATTTGAGCAATCATTCCTTCCATCTGGTGTATTCTATTCCCTCTTTCTTCATATGCCTCTAGCACCTTTTCAAATTTAGCATTCAACTCTGGGAACTTATTTTTGTCTTTAGCTGTAACTACAACTCCAAAATGTACCATTTCTTTAGTCATCAGAGAAACCTTTTTCACTATCTACCTCATCCACTTTGTAAATTATGAGACTACATGTGTGCTTAGAATATGAGACCTCTTGAATCTTGGCATTGTCTATTTTTTGGATGGACCATATCACTAAGGCCTAATGGTTATCACTATACTTTAACCCATTATGAACTTGTAAGACTTCTTCCTCAGTCTTAAATTGGGCGTATTTTTCCTTCCTCACTATGTTAAAGATCATTGCATTGGAAATATCCCATTCTAGTAGTTACATGACTCTTGAGTCTCTCAATAGTTGTCTTATCCCTTTAGGGGTTATTTGTGCAAACTCCTCAATGAGGATAACTTTGACCTCTTCATCAATTTCAAAGTCTTACCTACTAGGTTGCTCTATTTTAAGTTTTTTGCATCTTGCTTCAAAATTGCTAATATTAATTCTCCACAAAAGTTGGGTAAATGCCCTGGATTTCACAAAACTTTCTTCATCTAAGAATTTTTCAGAAGCTAGTTACACTACATGATCTATTTCTTTACCTCTGAAATCTCTCATAGTGAGAGCTAATGTTGCATAGAGGGCTCTTTAGGAACTCCTTCTTCTATGTTTGTTGTGGTTATAATAATATCCTTCTCACCTCCCTTTTTTAACTATTCTCTTAAAGAATCTTTATCATTTATACAGAGTGGAATTTGGGTGGGAGAAACTATTTAACCCTATAAGAAGATCCTTATTCTAATTTCTTCCTTTTTGCAGAGGGCTCAGTAGGTAGACTTTTTGAAAGTTGTCTTTTATAAAGAGGTACATCCAATACATTCTTTGCTACTACATACCCAACTCTTCTTTGTAATGTATATTGGTTTGGGTTTATAGTTAATCTACTAGCCAAGCTATTTTCTACCTTAGTGGCCTTGTCTAGATAAGTTTGGGTTAAAATCTCCTTCTTTTCATTTAAATTTTGCATGATTCAAAAAAATTATCCATAAGCATATCTATCCTAGCACCCCATAATTTTTTATCAGCAAGGGGATCATAATCTGGCTCAAAGGCATTTATAAACTCAATAACCTTGCTATACACTTTCCACTTTTCCTTTCTAACCTCTTGTTGCTATAATGAAAACCTATTTCTAACTATATCTTTAGGAAAATAAACAATGTTCTTATGGTATTTAGATTTTTTTCTCTCTTGGAACAAATCATAAAAACCTTTTGGATCTATGAACTGTGAATGAGATTGGGCCATCTAATATTTGTCTAAAAAAAATTCTATATGTCTCCATCCCTTCTTGAAAATTTTCTTTTATGAATGATAGTAATTTGAGGAAAGAATGTACCTTTGTATTTTCCCAATAATTCCTTTTCTTCCAGTACTCCTATCTGCCATAAAAATTCTGCAATTCCTAAATTCAAGGGCACTTGATATGGTAGCAAATGTGGTTTTCCCAAAAAATCATACACTTTGAATACTGTGGAAACTGCATATGGGGTGATATCTCCCCAGCTGTGAATTAACTTCCATCCTTTTCCATAATCCTTTGGTCTAATCAGTTCTAATAATGATTGAGGTATTCTAAGACTACCAATAAAATCCTCATCTTTGAGGCAAAATATCTGTCAAATCTTACAAAATTGGCATCTATGACCTCCCATGCCATATCAACACTCCACAATTGGACTAGTAATCTCTCTCCATCCTTTTCCAATTCCAACTTCATTTCTTTAGAGAAGAAAGTAACTCCTCTATACAAACATATGTACATTAATATGGAGTACCAACATAATGGTTTATCAACTTTAGCCTTAGCTATACTTATTAATCCATTATGAATTTCTTTTGCTAAAAGAGTAGAAAAATAAAAAATAGACCTCATGCCATATTGAAGTGTTTGAGAAATAATAAGAATAATGGATCCTTGAATGTGATCCTATTCATCTATTCCAAAAATTCTGCAAAGAGAGAAGTATAGTCCCTAAGGCTTGGGATTGAATAATTTCTTTAGCAATGGCTCTGGAGTAGAAGCATTTGCTAATGATAGTGAACCTATCTTGAAAAAATACTCCTGTAATAGTCCTCCTCTTATGTATACCCTCTGTGCATCATACCTTTCCTACAAGTCTTCCATATCAATCCTCTCATGCACTACGTGATTAGGGTTTAATCTGAAAACCTCCCTAATTAATTGTAGTGAAACTCTAAAAAGATTATCGCTAGCATGATTTTTGACTATCCTTGTTATTGGATCATATTTATTTGACATCATTACAAGAAGGTCATCATCAAAGAAAACACCTGGGACAATTAACTTACTAATGTCGGATTCCCATACATTGTTCAGAGGAGTGTCAAGTTTTCTTTTTGAAAACCATTTACAAAATAAGTCTAAATGTCCAACTGATGTTTGAGCATCTCTTAACCAATTTTCCCTATCATAGAAACCCTCACTGACCAATAACCTAGGGTTCTTTGGTATCAATTTTGCCCCCCTAAAGAATTCATTTGTAGATTATGGAATTTGTTCTAAGAAATCATCATGTACAACCCTTTGTTGCTAATCTACTTTTCATGAGAAATCCCTTCGTGGAGGCATATTGAAAATATTATCTTATTGTGACTATAATTTTTCAATTAACTAGAAGTTTTGATACTTACCCAATTTTCCTATTTGTTTCACTAAAAAATCTATTAGTAGCAATTCACGACTTTTAGAAAATACACTTTGAGCTCTGAATATTTCCACTTTCTAAGAATTCTATAACCTTGGTGTTCAATAATGAGAAAATCAGAAATATTATGGAAAATTTGGTCTCACACAAAGTTGCATTGATAACAATTAATGCTTCTAATAGTCATATTTCTAGTCACATAGCAAAATTTGAAACCTAGTTGTTTCTCTACATCAAATTGAACAATTAAGCTTTAAAAGAAAAATGTTGCATTATCCTTTTTTTGAAAAAAGACATTTGTTAAAACCTCACTTCTCCACTTTATTTAAAGTTTTATCAATTCCATAATGTGGGCAAGTGACGGTTGCTAATCTCCAAATGATCAACGATCATGAAAATTCACATCATTAATATATTCACCTTAAGATTTCGGGCCCAATGAGCTAGCTCATTATCCACCTTTGCATACATGTAATATACCTTAGCAAATCAAAATAATATATTTGTTATGCAATCCATCTCAACATTACCTAACAAGCTTTGAGACAACTGATCCCACATGGCCACAGGTCGCAAAGTCACTTCTCCACTTTCTTTAAAACTCAATCATCTCTATAATGTGGGGAAGTGCCTATCATTGATTTTCCAAATAATCAATGGTTCCACTAGATTTTATTTATTTTAATCTAGTCATCAACTATATCCAATGAGATAAACTAATTTTCTAAGTTATTTTGACAACTTTCCAGCTATTTTGATATCTTTCCTTTTTGTGGCCCACAAAAGAAATGACCACACCAACTCCATGTGGCATCACCACACTTCCTAACTTTCTTTAAAGTCCTTTCATTTTCAAAATTTAGGGAAGTTCCTATTGTTGATCTTCTCAAGATCTGATGGATAAGAAAGTTTCTCTATCTTATAGTGTTTCAAACGGCCGAATGAGACTCGCAAGAACAAGTGTCACAATTTTTCTTTCCTGCATTGCTTAAAGGTCTAACATTTTCAAGATGCAGGGAAGTGCTTGTCATTGATCTTCTTTTCAATAAATGGTTGGGAACTAAACCACATAAAGGTTTAAAAAATTCAAAAGAACACTAGTCCAGTTAACTCAAAGTAAAAATCATGGTTAGAGGAATAAGGGCTAAGGTAAAAGATTTTTGGGAGAAGATCTTAAATGATTTACATGGAAATTATAAAATAAATGTTTTCTGAGGGCATTTAGAGCTCACAAAAAAATTCCCACATATTTTTTATAATTGAACCAATGCAACCCTATTTTTGAAAACATAGGGCACAAATAATACTTAGGATAACATAAAATTAGAGGTTTTAATTTAGGGTAAACAAAATTGAAAAATTGGATTTTCATTGTAAAATGCAAAAAAAAATTGAATGTGAAGAACCAGGCCAACAAGTTGTATGTGAATCATGATAGATGATAAGAATCTCTTAGAGAAAGATATTTTCCACGATTGACATCATGTAAATTTCCATGATAGAGTCAGAAATTAGATTATCTACTTCATTTGACATCGAAAGATCTTGGATTTTTTTAGAGAAAAGCCAACCATGTTAAGATAATTCCTCTGGTCATCAATCATGAGGACCAAGACTCACAGGTGAAGTTCTATGTATGTAGTCTAGAAGGCCTTTATGTGTATATCTAGGTTGTGATGTTCATCGATAGATGGAAACCAATTGAACCAAGGACCATTCAAGATAAGAGCTTGATGCATCTTCAAGAATGAAGAAAGAACCTACTGCAACATTTAGAGGGAGTCTAAAAATCCATCACATGAAACCTAATATGAGGAACTCAAAAGGTTAGTAACATATTTAGAGGCAATCCCTTGTAATACATTCTTCTCTATGAGAGAGAAATTTGAGGTGAAAACCCTTATCCTTTAATATAGTACATTATGTTTGTTATGTGTTTGACACCATTACAACACCACATGAGAGAATCTATGGTGACTTCATATAAATCATTTTGATGTCATGTGTGTGACACCATGAATTTAATGGTCCTACACCCTATGTACATTATTAAAAGTGATAATCTTTCTAATAATATATGCTTGTATTTAGTATTGTAAGGTGATGAATTTACAATGCTTACTATCATGATGAATATCATGCTGACTTGATATTGGTTGATATCCTATGGTGAGGATGAGTTATGGTTGATAAGTATAACAACAATATCTCTTTGGCCAGGTGTTGATTGGCTTAGTTTGAGCTTCACTTGGTTTTGAGAATACTTTAATATTCTCTACTTAACAAGGCCAACCACGTGAAGGTGGAAGCTCATTTGACCTCTCCCCTCCCTTTAATCACTATAAATTCCCCATTAACATCTATTTGAATATTCCATTCATTCATCCATCCATTTAAGAACTATAATATTGAATCATTATAATCACATAAAATTCATTAATATGTAATATTCATCAATAATTCATGAACACGTCAATAATTATAATCACATAAAAATATTCAATAGCATGACATAAAATTCATTAATGAGCAACATTCATCAATAATTCATTAAGACAATGTTATTGCATCATCCAACAAGGTTTTTAGTAGTCATTTCTTCTTATGTTTTTTCTTTGATTTTTGAAGGTAAAGACTAATATGAACATCATGACTATCTTCAAAATTCTCCTTTGGCTATTGTGGTTCTAATCTGATGACATGATTCTTCCTCATCTTTTTTTGAGCACAAGGCTAATGCACCAATGGAGGTCCCCTACAATAACAAATAAATGGGTTTAATTCAAAACAATTTTCATTAATGTTGCAACTATTTCATTAATCAAAAGAACATAATACTTTCTTTACCTGATAGTGCCAGATCATGTATAATCACATTTTGTTCACCCCAACCTCAACATGCTCAACACTAACATCATGCTCCACTCTATTATCGTGATGTTCTGCATAGTCTAAATATTCATAAAAAGGTTACACCAATTACAATTTAAGATTTTAAATTTTATTAATAATTACATAGTTAATTTCAATAGAAATTAAATATATACCTCTATCACCATGATGCACATTAGGGCCTTTGTCATGTGTAGGATCTATAGTAGGATTAGAAGGCTATAGTGAAATATCATGCACATTGTTATCATTTTTTGAATTTAACATCAAATAGATCATTTCACAAGTACTTCATTTGAGTTACAATTCATTAGGCCTATTTACCTGTGTGCGAGATGATGCAATAGAATCTTCTTTTTGACCACTGAAATATTTAGAGTGGTGGGAAACCACAACTTTATAGGCTTTCTTGAAGCAATTTATTTGTCCTCTTCTGTGGGTGCTACATTAAAATAAAAGCCCTACATTTTTTGCATAATATTGTGAATATTTAATGGATTAATTTTTTGTAATTTTATATTAAAAAATTGATACAAAATTTCATTTACTACTACTTACAAATCATGCATGAAGTTTCATATATCCACCAGAGCCAAGATGGTACTGGTCAACCTTATCTTTCCTAGCATGTGTAGCCTTTGATGTGTCTTGCATCCTATATATGTAAAGTTTGAAATACATGAGATTATATAAATATAAAGATCACTAATTAGTGCATAATTATAGTAACACTATCACATAGATATTTTTTTTAAGTGGTGGTTGAACTCCTTTACCTTTGAGTCTTTTCTCTTTTGCATCTTTAATGATCTCATCCACTCCATCTTTGGAACCATAGGAGGACACTTGTACTTTGGTTTATCCTTTAGAGCCCTTTTGTATTAGTCTCTCATAATTTTTAGATGTTTGCAAGCTTTCTAAAGTATTTTGGCTTTGTTAAAAATATTTTGACCAAAGATATCCTCTAGAGATTTTATGAGCTAGTCTTTTAATTCAGGACCTTGTTCATTCCACCTTTTAACAAGAAACAAAATTCTTAGCTGTGTTTTCTGGGTAGATTGTGTTACAATTTTTGCATCAACGTTTTGGATCACACTCTGTGATCCATCATCAGGATGAGAGAGCTGAAGGAAAAAAGTAGCACTTATAAAATCCTACCCTGCAACCCTTGCTCCAAAATCTCTAAGAAGGTCAAGACAGCAATATCTGGCTCGTCTTTCGACATTGAGACCAAAAAATGTCTCATCACTTCTAAAGAAATAACTCCACGTATTTATGGTGCTCCAAAAATTCATAAAACAGGGGTTCCTCTCAGACCCATTGTTGACACCATTGGATCCCCTACTTATCCTCTTGCCTCATTCCTTGCTAAACTTCTTTCACCATTAGTTGGCAGCTCTCTTTCTTCCATTAAGGACTCATCCCATTTTGTTGAGTTCATCAAGGATAAAAATCTTGCTATTTTGGACCTCCTTGTGATTTTTGATGTTGTCTCCCTCTTTACTAAAGTTCTGATACAAGATTCCTTGGAGATTGTCAAGCAGAAGACTAATGAAGAAATTGCAACATTAGTCGAATTATGCCTCAGATCCTCATTTTTCTCTTTCCAAGACACCATCTATGAGCAAGTAGATGGTGTTTCCATGGGCTTGCCACTTTCTCCCATCATTGCAAACCTATACATGGAACATTTTGAAGAAATCACACTCCATTCTTTTCCCCTCAAACCTAGTTGGTGGAAAAGATATGTAGACGACACTAACATCTGTTGGCCCCATGGCCAGGACAAACTCCAAGACTTCCTCATCCATCTCAATAGCATCTCGACTTGCATTTCCTTCACTTTAGAGATTGAGGCAGACAACCAACTCCCTTTTCTAGACATCTTACTCATCAAGAATCTGGATGGATCCATAGGCCATCATGTCTTTCGTAAATCCACCCACATAGATTTGTACCTCCATTCATCTTCACACCACCACCCTTGTCAAAAATTTGGTGTTCTTAAGACACTCATCCTGAGAGCCTTTCGTATTTGCGATGATAAACACCTAGACCTTGAGCTCTCACATCTACACCACATCTTCCAAATGAATGGGTATTCGAGCAGGAAAATTATGAAGGCTATCAAAGACACCAAAATATTTCTTCTTTCTCAATCCAAACCCCCCAAAATCTCTCACTCACATAGGGTCTCACTGCCCTTCATCAATGGTATCTCCCATAAGATTGCCAAAATTCTTGCCAATAAAGGCATTCATAGTACGTTCAAACCCTTCTCGTTGATCAAACACCGTATCCGATCTCTGAAAGACTCAAAAGATACCCTTTTGCAATCTGGAGTCTACAAGATTGAATGTTCATGTGGTGTTCCCTATATAGGGGAAACGGGGTGCGCTATCAAAACTCAATTAAAGGAACATGGGGCTGACATACAACACGATCGAGTTGCCAAGTCAGCCCTAGCTGAGCACTCCTCAACCACTAAACACCACATTTGCCTAGAGAAGACACAAGTCTTATGCCAGGAAGACAATTTCTTTAAGCGAAAAATCAAAGAGGCCATTGCCATTGGCAACCACCTGCGAAATCTTAATCGTGATGAAGGGTTATTGGCAACCCCTGTTATCATCTACCAGAAACTTTTCTTGCCATCCCTAATGCTCTCTCTCTCTCTCTCTCTCATCATCCTCCACTCTACCTCTCCTACTCCCCCCCCCCCATTTTTCGTTCCAGTTTTCACTTAGTTTTATTTTATCTTTTGCTTTTCATATTTTCAGCTTCAAAATTTTTTATTTATTTTTATTTGTATTTTTTTATTTATTTTTATTTTTAAAATTTATATTATCTATTTATTTATTTAATTATTATTATTATTATTATTATTATTTTTATAATTTATTTATTATTATTATTGTAAATAAATTTCTTTAGTTATTTATTCATTTAATAATCAATTTCATTTTCTTTTCATTTTATTTCTTTATATTTTCATGTGTGTGTGTGGGTCAAATTTGTTCTATGGTGTTTACGCATGTGTCCTTGTTAGACACACACACATAAAAGCACTCTTAAGCATTCTTAGATTGTATCCATGTCGTTATTGTCTCATAGTCCCTTTCTAGTGTCATTTTAGTCTATTACCATTATTTCCTTTATTATAATATAGTAATGATTACGAGTATATAATATTGATTATTATTATATAATAATGACCATTATTATATAATAATAATTTCTATTATATTATTTGGTCATTATTCATTTAGAATTTCGTTAACATTTCTTGAGGTTGTTTATATATATAATAATTTTATGTAATAATAAATATCATGCATATTTGTACATTTTCATCTATTGTTGTGTTATTATTTTGTTTCCAGCCTTCATATTCACCTTTCGAGTCACCCTCATTTGTTTTATTTTTTCTTTCACTTTGGTTTTTAATAGTAGATCTATCATTATTTTTGGTGGTTGTTTTCTCTCTTGTGGTTGGATGTATTTTTACCTTCTTTTTGGGGTCCCCTTCCCTCCTTGTCCCTATTGTTGAACCTCAAACTTTTCTTGATTGTGGTGCATCTACCCCCCCTTCCTTTCCCCACCTTTTTATCCTTATTGGGTCTGCAATCTTTCTACTTTTTTCCTTCAGCTCTCTCATCCTGATGATGGATCACAGAGTGTGATCCGAAACGTTGATGCAAAAATTGTAACACAATCTACCCAGAAAACACAGCTAAGAATTCTAATGGATTGTGGAAAACTACTATCTATAAGAAACAAAATTGTTAATAAAAATATTAGCTCAAGATACATACCTTCAATATATTACAATAAATGGATAAATGAAAAAATATTCTACCAATTATATGAAGCTAAGTACATTTTACATAATGTGGGCCCAAATAGCTTCAATGTTAAATCATAAAGACTTTCATAAAAAATATCATTTCCAGCAAAAATCACCATGGGATTATTAGTTGAAAATGAATTATAAATAAGTAAGCTACAATTACACTCTAAATAATAATTTTTTTAAAGTACCTAGAAGCTTAGGAAATTTCAAGGGAATCATATATTTCTTGGCCAACAACATTGATGCATTCAATGATCCATTACAAGTAACACAAGCTGATCCAAGAAAGGATGGTAAATTATCACCAGTACTGGTATTTGTTCTATCATGAGAAGGTGTACCTATCACTGCACAAACTTAATCAATGAATATGATCAAATAAAACCAAGAAAGTATAAATCAAATCATATTTAACACATAACGATATATAGAAAAACAAGGATTTACCAACTCTAGTCAAAACAAGCAAGGATATTTGCATGCTCCATGTTGTTGATCCTATAGTCAGGAATCTTGGAGTGGTGGCTAGCCTCATTGAACGAGGCATATGCACTTCATCATGACCTAAAAAATAATCATATATACAATGTATTATCTTTTTATAATATAGACTGCAAAAACATGACAACAATAATAGAGTTCACTTTTCTTGTAAAATTGTCAATAATAATCATGAAGTAAATAATGGTGCAATTTTGACTATTAATGGACTACAATAGAGAAGCATGTTATATGGTGATTTTTATGATGTCCCTTCTGATAGTTGAAAATTGAAATCACATACCTATAGGAACTTCACTAGTACCCTCGTCATGTCCAATAACTCAACAAGGTCTCAATTTTTTTTTGTAAGAACACATACATATTTTGGTTCATGATCAATAAATTAATATAAAACATAAAGATGTATTGAACTATTTTACTAGCTAACAATTCATTTTTTATTACTTCTAGAAAATGTGCTCTCTAACACAATTAATTTCTCATCAGCTCTTTCTCTTTGGTTGGATTTGGATCCATCACAAGCATAAGAATTTGTAGATTTATGCTTTTTAGTCTCTTTTTACACATGCTTATAGGGTTAGTGGTATATGCAAGGTCATCATCATATAATACTATGGCTGTCATATCAACAACTAATTTCTCTTTTTTAATTGGTTATTTTCCCTTTCCCTAAGCATCAAATTGTGATAGAAATACCATTAAAACATTCATAATAACTCAAAAACCCTATTGAAAATAATATAATAATACGATATTTTGTAGAATTATAATTACGCTAATTTTTACCTCCATTGAAGAAGGGGTGGGAGGAACATCCATGCCTTTGTCATCTGATGGATCCATGTCACCCTGTGACAAAGAATAAATATAAAAACATCAACATAATGAAAGCAATAGTCAACTTAGCAAAAAGCCTTATTAATAAAATGGCATATTGTATACTGTATTTATTAATTGGAGGGAATTAGTTTAAATATTACATATATAGTACTGACAAGTCCCATTATATTAACTTTATTTGTATCTATGCAATTCAAATTGTAATCTATTAGTAGCTCTTCCCTTGCACTTATTGATTTTATCGTACATACAAAATTGTGATTACCCTCATGCGCCTCAAAAATGAAATTGGGTTGCTTATTAGTTGACCCAAGAAACATCTATTTATAAAACCTATAATGTTCCCTATTTATTTTGGCCTTCCACAAATGTACATAGCAAGTCTTTTACTTTGATCATTTTCTTTCTATTATAGGTAATTTTCTGACATTGCTTACCTACACATGCTTTTTTTATATTTAACTATCTAAATCCAATTATTATAATTATAACAAGGTCTGACATACTCCATCAATTAAATAACTTTGTTATAACTAAAATTTATTCCATCCATGGAAAATAATGCCAAACCATGTAATGATGATGGAACTATGTGATATATCCTCTTGCTAACACAAAGATCAGTTTTAATTGGAGGTAGTTCCTTGGGTACCCATTCTTTTTGAAGATGTGTGTACCTCAAGGAAACCTTTATGTTTCCTTTTGTCTCATCATCATAAGAAAATGAACCTCCTTGAGCAAGGAAAACTTTCATTCTTTTAATGATTTTTCTTCTAATATTTTTCCATCTAGTTTGTCTCTCTTTTGTAGACCTACTACATGTCTCACTATCCTCTTCTATTCTCACATTTCCCTCACTCAAGGAAGAACTAGATGATAAATACCTATTTGGTGGTACCTGTATCCCATCAAGTGAGAGATACAATTGAAGGAGTGAAATATTTTTCTATAAAATGAGGCTAATATTGATAAAGTCATCCAAAAGTTGATGTTGAAGGTAAAGAGAAAGAAGCATCTAATAAATTTATACCTCTCAATCCATGTCACTATGTAGGATCCTCATCAAAGGGGTATCATTTCCTACATATATAAATCATTTATCTTAACTTACTTTCAAATTACATGATACTTATTGTAGGACTAGAAAATGGGTTAGAATCTAGCATACTATGAGAAATCATGAAATTCAATCAACATATACTAAACCCTTCTAATCTACCATGAAAACTAATCAAAGAAAATGAATTAAAACAAATGAAATCCCATTTTCAATTGTACTTCTCATGTCCTTCTTTCTTCTCCATTTTGATGTAGCTCCAATTGCTTCTAGTGCACACAATTGAAAGCAAAATACTAATGATATGATGATGTTATTGAGAATATTAGAAGTGTGGCTTAGGTGTGATGTTAAGGATAGGGGTTGAAGACCAAAAATGAGTGCAAGATGACTCAATTGATATCCAAAATGCAAGAGGAGAGACATGAATGATGAGATGGACACTTGTCAACATAAATGTAAAACTTGGCATGATATTACTTAGAGTATCTATGAAAAATATGACACAATATGACAAATGTAGGATTCTATGATGCATAAAAGTCAACATGGCTAAAAGTGGAGGGGAATCTATGACATGCATATGACACATCAAAGTGACTTGTAGACAAGAATCTTATGACAAATGTGGCTTATTATAGTCATGCATTAGGAATAATATATGTCAACTATGACACATAATAGCCAAGTGTAAATAGAGGATCTATGACTTATGATGTCCATGTGTTAAGACTAGGTGGAATATTTGAATTAAAAATTCATAATTCCACAGAAATAGAAATTAGTAAATTACAAATTAGAAGTAGAAAAAGGGCTTAGGAAATTGGGAATTCCCATAGTTTGCAAAGGTGAATAAATAAATAAATAAATATTAGTTAATTGAGAATGTTGGTTAGAAAGAATAATTAATAATGTGGGATGAGCATGATTGAAATGCCATAGGAATAGATTATGGGTTATCTAATCTTATAGGGTGAACTAGTAAATGATTGGCCAATTTGATTAGATAAATGCAAGACTATCTTTTTGATGAAATGTGATGATTATGAAGATCAATTAGGATGATGATGAGAAGATCAAAGTCATGATCAAATTGATTGATTGATTAGGATTGATAACATGCCAAGGCCACGTGACATGGATTAAGAACATGTGACATTTAATGGACATTGTAAATTTTGTAGGATCAAAATTGATTGATAATATTGATCATAATAACATCAATAGACATTGTGAATGTTATTAGATTGATAGGATAGGGTTATGATATGACACTAAGGGACTCAAAAATTTTAATGATCAGATGATGAAAATGATACCTTGACCAAGCACTAAGGGACATAACAATGCCAAGGCTAGATTTGATAGGTTTGATAGATTGCCAAGGTACTGAGGAACACGATAATGCCTAGGACTAGATAAGTGATGCTTTATTTGAGATATTTGACACATTTTGAGTTGATTAGCATTGATTTGGGATGATTGGAAAGGATTCCAATGATGTTGAAATGGTTTTAGTTCGATTAGATGAGATTTTTATGATATTGAAATTAGTTAGATTTGATTCCAAAAAGTTTAGATAACGTAGGAAGCTATTCTAAAATGATTTGCAATTGATTTGAAAGGGGATACAAGTGATGAAAAATATTGTCACAATATGCTCGAATGATAATCAAGTTGGCCAAAAGATCAAAATTAGTGAAAAGAGAAAATGGGATGTATTAGTATGAAAAAGTGATTAAATAGTAGACATAAACCATTTTTTAGTGTCTACATTTTTCCGCTCTTCGATACAATGTGGTTTAGAGAATTGTGTCAAAGAATAATGATGAAGAAGCCATAAAATCATGCCCTAGTAGTGGTGGTATATATGGGTGCCCCCTCAAGATATTGACCAAACAATGCATGTGATAGGTCAATTTATCGATAATGAGAAGACAAATCCATAACATATGATAGATCACAAATCATAGCTCAAATGAAAAATTTATGGGGTATAAAATGAAAAAAGGCACCATGAATAACATAGAAGATGCCTCTTTCATGTCCATCTAGGAAACAACAAGACTATAAAAGGGCTTGGAGAGGGGTTTGGAGGTCATTTCCACCCTCTCAGTTGGAAGAAAATAGCTCTAGAGCAAGGAAGATGGACAACCTACCCAAGGAGAAACATCAAAAAGAATGAGTGTGAGTGTGTAATTACCAACAATGGGAATACCTAGGACCAACACTGAGTACATTGATGCCTTTTTATGTATTTTATGCATTTCACACATTTCTAGGCTAGGTAGGGGTCAAATGGAGCCTAATCAAGGCCCTAGGAGCAGTTTAGGGTGTCTTATTGCCCCAAGTGCACTCAAAATGCACCCAAGTGCACACTGAACACACTTAACATGACCAAGTGCACACTAAGTGCACTTGGTATGAACAAGTATGCACTAAGTGCAATAAGGAAGCCCAATTGCGCTCTAGGACTCTCTAGGGCCCCAAAATTGTGAAAATGGACCTAGAATGACCTAAAATTCTATATGCATGACCAAAACCCTAGTATAAGGTCAAAACATGGGTAAAATTAGGTAAAAATGGTCAAAAGTGGTCAAATTTGGTCAAACCTAGGTTAGAATTAGGTCAAACTTAGTAGAAAGTTGAGATGGAGTTATGTAGGGGGTCAAAAATAATGAAAATGAACTTGAAATGAGGTATGCCTACTCAAAACCATAGAAAGATGTCAAAAAATAGGTCAACCCAGTAAAACATGGGATAAATAATTAAACTTGGTCAAACCTAGGTCAGACTTGGTAGAAAATTGACAAGTAGGTATGCAAAGGGTCAAAAACAATGCAAATAAACTTGGAATGACCTAAAATTTGGTATGCATGTTAAAAACCCTATAGAGAGGTCAAAAAATAGGTCAAACTAGTTAAAAATGATCAAATATGGTCAAAATTGGTCAAACCTAGGTCAAAATTGGTCAAACTTGGTAGAAAATTGCAAAGGATTAAAAGACACCATATGATTATATAGGAGGACCTTTCCCTATTGCAAACAAGGGGACATAGACCCTCGATTTTGTTCCTACGTCATATGATAACTATTGGAAAGTGGGAGATCTTAGAAAGTATTAAGATCTAACATATCACCTTCATGCCATAGATTAGAGGTAACAGGGGGTTGCTAACGACTTTGATAGAGAGGTGGAATTCAAAGACTAGATCCATCCATTTACTAACTAGGGAGGCCACTATGACCTTGGAGGATGTATGAAACATCCTTTGTATTCTAATCCATGGAGACCTAATAGTATATGATCCTGTGATAGGGTGATCTATACTACACTGAATGTTTGGTTATGGAGATGAGGATATGGGTATCAGAGTTTATGAGATAAGATGGGAGGTTTTAGTGGCATGACATGAGTGTCTAGTTGTTGTGATAGGTTGGGTCATGGGAGATTTACTAATACCTAATTAGAGAGGGCATGAATTCCCTATCAGGGGTAGAGTTTTGAAGAGGATGGCGATGAATGAGACTATGTTTGCATGGGGGGCCTATATGTTAGGGATGTTGTACTAATATATTCACCAAGTTTCATATAGAGGTAGGTTTTCCTTTAGCATAGGAGGTACATTGCTACAGATTTGGGCTTATGAGAACATTTCCATATTTAGGCCTCTTATGGAGAGAGAGAGAGAGAGAGAGAGAGAGAGAGAGAGAGAGAGAGAGAGAGTTGGTCAAGAACATGTCATATTTGTGCAACTATGGAGGGGCATTGGCATGAGGAACATTAGGATACACCTTGTTCTTCAACCACTAGTTAGATACTATGAAACAGTTCATATGGAGACCTTACAAAGATTTCCCAAGGTGGGAGGATGATGAGATCCATCTGCCCTATTGTACATAGGAGAATTATTTGATTGGTCCTGCTATGATTGGACACCTAGTTATTAGGATTTACTTTCTATAGTGAGTATGTTGGCAGTTTGGTGAGAAGCAGGATGTGCATAGATGTCATTCTCTATTTTCTTGATCTAGAGTAGAATTTAGAGAGTAGGGGGCACTTGTCAGGACATAGGTAGCCTACACATAGTTAGAGGAGCTATAACCTAGGTTATGGGGAGAAATAGAGGATGTGATAGATATAGACATGACATCAACATATGATGGATGGGTTTCATAGAATTGATTGAGGCCATTGACAGATCTAATAGTTCTAGTACCATAGGAAAGACCACAATTAGATTAGGGTGGAGAGGAGGAGGATGAGGAGAATGGGGAGGTAGGAGATAATGAGAATGTGAAGATGATGAGGAGGATGGAGAGGGTGGAGATAGTTGGGGTGGGGATAATGATGGGGAGGATAGAGGGTAGGAATATGGAGGTGGGGATGATGATGAGGGAGAGGATGAGGAGGAGGATAGAGGGGAGTCAGATGGAGGGGAGGATAAAGGTTTGGATGCTAGGGTGATTGATATAGAGGAGGATCTAGTAGATGACATAGAGGATATGCTAGTGCTAGTATATATAGGGCCTAGCTAGTTAGAGTTAAAGATGATGTAAGTGATTAGAGGGCTATGGAATTAGTTATAGGAGTGCCAGGTAGTGATTTATTGGGTTATAGAAAAGAGAAATTTTGTGATAGCTGCTCAAGATGTAGTAGTATGGAGGGTAGAGAAAGAAGTTTGGGAGTCTCATGACTTCATTAGTAGCATCAAGGATGCATATTTTGAGAGTTTTTTGTTATGATAGGTGAGCCACATTGTGAGACATGGTATTGGAGGAGGCATTACGAGATGGTAGTGCCATAGGAGCAGAGGGTAGAGAGCTATTCATTAATGAGATTTCATTCTTGATGGCCATAGAGGACACAAAGTAGTGGAGGTGTGATGGGACTGATGAGGCCAACACAAAAAAGTGAGGGGTCATCATTGAGGCCAAATAGAGGCTGCAAGGCAAAGGACAACACAGATTGACATAGACATGTTCTTGTGTAGAGGGGCTTTTATTTTTGTTATGCTCTTTCATGATTCATGCCTATGAGCAATTAGTATTGATGTAAGCCATGATCATGTACTCTGATACTTTTTGAGACATTTATGAGATGGATTATGCACATGTTAATATGCATTATATGGATGCATTTATGTTTTTCTATATGGAATTTATATGATGATATCATGTGTTTCTTTATTACATCAAATGCTTCAGAAATGATATCTTTATTTTTGTCAAATGCTTTTCTCAAATGAATATATGAAATGTAAAATGTGAATGACATGATTTTATCATAAAATGAATGTAGATGAAATGCAAAATATTGTGGATGTCATATATATATATATATATATATATATATATACACACACACACACACACACACACATATATATATATACACATATATATATACATATATACATACATACATATAGATATATACATATATATATATATACATACATATATATATATATGTATATATATATATGTATATATCTATATGTATGTATATATATATGTATATATATGTATATATGTATATATAATATATATGTATATATATGTGTGTGTGTGTGTGTGTGTGTGTAAGGTTTTTTGGACTTTTTGACATATGGAGGAATGCAAGATGAAGATGTTTTTTGTGTATCAGAGTACATGACTATGGTGGTGGTGAATGATATGGATATTTATAAGAAAGAGGAGATGAGATGAGGACCAGTTAGTATAAGGTGAGGATTTTTCGCTTTCATAAAGTGCACTATATGTCAAAGGAGCTTTATTTGTATATGGAAAATAGGATGCAATAGATCATGGCACAAAGGGCCAAAGTGAAAGTGCAAGCCTTTTCCATAAACAAACATGATGCAAATAGAGAATGACCTTGTCCCTCCTAAGGCATATATGCATGCCCCAGAATCTCAGGTAAATTCAATAGAGAGAAAAAAAAGATGATCATGAACCATCCCAGCCACTCTCATAGACCAGTTTATATCATCAATTGGCATAAGAACATGATCAAAGAAAAACAAAGTAAAAATAAATCACTTACTAAGAAGTCTGAGACAATAGCTATTCTCATCCATTATTACTTATTTTTAAGCATCTTTTGGTTTTTCAAATAGTGTTTTTTAGATTGATTATGTGGTAATTTTGATTGTTGGTTTGGTTGATAGGATCATCATGATAAGATAGATTGATTGTTGGTTCATGTTGTTCAGATGGTAGGTGTAGGACTAAAAAAAGGTTAGAAACTAGCATACTATGAGAAACCACAAAAAATATCTCAAAATATACTAATCCCTTCTAATCTACCTTGAAAACTAATTGAAATAAAGGAAGCAAACATAAGAAAAACTCCCTCTTCAATTATAGCTCCCATGTCCTTCTTTCTTTTCCATTTGATGTAGCTCCAATTTCCTATAGTGTACACAATTGAATGCAAAATACTAATGATATGATGATTCTATTGAGAGTACTATAAGTGTGGCTTGGGCATGATGTGAGAATAGAGATTCTAAGGATAAAAAATGAGAGAAAGATGACTCAATTTATAGCCAAAGTGCAAGAGGTGAGATAGGAATGAGATGATGGACACTTGTCAACTCGAATGTGCAACTTGGCATGATATTCCTTAGAATATCTATGACAAATATGACATAAGATACCACATATAGGATTCTATGACACACAAAATTTAACATGACTAAATGCAGACAAGAATATATGACGTGCATATGACATCTCAAAGCCACTTGTATACAAGAATCTATGACCAAGGTGACTTATTATAGATATGCATACGGAATAAAATATGTCAAATATGACACATATTAGCCAAGTGTAAAGGGAGAATCTATGACGTAAGATGTCCATGTGTCAAGATCATGTGGAATATTTGAATTAAAAATTCATAATTCTACACAAATAGAAATTAGTAAAATCAAAATTAGAGGTGGAAAATAGGACTTTGGAAATTGAGAATTCCCTTAGTTTGTGGAGATGAAATCAATTAATTAATAAACATTAATTAATTGTGAATGTTAGTTAGAACAAATAATTAGTAATGTGGGATGAAAGTAATTGAAATGACATAGTAATAGATTGTGGGCTATCTAATCCTATAGGAAAAATTAGTAAATGATTGGCCAATTTGATTAGATAATTGCAAGATGAAATGTGATGATTATGCAGATCAACTAGGATGATGGTGGGTAGATCAAAGCCATGATCAAATTGGTTCATTGATTAATATTGATAACATGCCAAGGACACATGACATGGATTAAGAACATGTGACATTTAACACACATTGTAAATTCCATAGGATCAAAGTTGATTGATAGGATTGATCGTAATAACATCAACAGACATTGTCAATCTTATTAAATTGATTGGATAGGGTCACGAATTTCCACTGAGGGATTTGAAAATGTCAATGATTGGATGATGAGAATGACATTTTGACCTAGCATTGAGGGACATGACAGTGATAACATTATATTTTATAGGTTTGATAGATTGCCAAGGTATTAAGGGACATGACAATGCCTAGGGTTAGACAAATGGTGATTGGTCTGAGATATTTGGCACATTTAAGGTTGATTAGAGTCAATTTAGGATGATTTTGGGTTGATTCCAAGTTGATTTGGGGTGATTTTGGGTTGGTTTGGGATGATTCTAGGTTGATTTGGGATGATTTTGAGCTGATTTGGGATGATTCTAGACTAATTTGAAAGAGGATATGAATGATGAAGAATATTGTCAAATCATGCTTGAATGACAATCAAGTTGGCCAAAAGATCAGAATTAGTGAAATGAGAAAATGGGATTTGTTAGTATGAAAATGTGATTAAAAACTAGAGATGAACAATTTTTGAGTGTCTACATTTTTTCCTCTTTGATACAATGTGATTTAGAGCATTGTGTCAAAGAATATTGATGAAAAAGCCACAAAACATGCCCTTGTAGGGGTTATATATATGGATGCCCCCTCAATAAATTTCACAAATGATTCAAATTATAGGAAATTTTTTTGAAAATGAGGAGAGGAATCCATAGCAACTTATAGATTGAAAATCTAAGCTCAAACACAAAATTTATGGGGTTTAGAGTGCAAAATGGGGGTCAATTAGGGCCCCATGAGTAGTTTCGAGCATCTAACTACCCCAAGTTCACCCAAAACTCACCCAAGTGCACATAGGTTGTATTTGGTCATGCCAAATGCACCCTAATATGACCAAGTATACCCTATGCATTTTGGGAAGCCCAACTGTGCCCTAGGATGCTCTGAGGGCTGAAATTAGTTTGAAAAATGGTAAAACAATGCCAAATTTGGTCAAACCTAGGTCAAACTTGGTAGAAAGTTAATAGGTAGTTAGGTAGAGGGTCAAAAACAATGCAAATGAACTTTGAATGACCCAAAATTTGCTTTGCATGTTCAAAACCCTAGAAAGAGGTCAAAACATAGGTTAACCCAGTCAAACATGATCAAATGTTGTCAAACTTGGTCAAACTTAAGCTAGACTTGGTAGAAGGCCACATAAGGGTGACAGATAGTGTATGATTATGAAAGAGTGTTGGAATGTAGGATGAAGACATGTTTTGTGTATCAAAGTATATGAATATGGTGGTGTTGAATTAGATGCACATTAAAAGATAGAGGAGACAAGATGAGGACCAGTTAGTATGAGGTGAGAACTTTTTCTTTCATAAAGTGCACTATATATTGAAGTATCTTTATTTTGATATGGAAAATGGAATTTTATGTGTCATGGCATAAAGGGCTAGAGTGTAAATGCAAACTATTTGCACAAATAAGCAAAGTGCAAACAAAAAATGGCCTTGTCATTTCTGAGGCATATATACATTCCCTAGACTCTCAAAGGTATATTTAACAAACAAAAAACAAAAGATGAGCTTGAACCATCCTGACCACTCTCATATGTTAGTTTATATCATCGAGTGGCATAGGAATATGATCGAAGAAAAAGAAAGAAAAAATAAATTACACACTAAACAATGTAAGTCGATAGCTATTCTTGTCCATTATTACTTATTTTTTAGTTTCTTTGGTTTGTGTCTAATTAGTGATGTAATAGGTTTGATTTTTGGTTCAGTTGATAGTGACAAATTGGATTGATTGTTAATTCACTTTTCTTAGATAATAGGTTAAGATGTGATTGTCATTGAAATGTAGTGCTTTGATTTTTAGTCTATAACAATGTAAATATTTAAGTAAAAGGGGTGATTATCCACAATGACTATTTATGAGGTTTACTGCAAATTTTTAGTGGGTTTTGTGATGTTTAGGGTTTTTGAGGATATCTGATGTTTTTGTGTTACTCATTTCTTTAGGAAATTTTTTGATTTTTAGTGATTTTTTCAGGATGTTTTATGGTTTTTTTAGTGATTTGTTCAGGACATTTTATGATTTTTATGTCTTTTTTCATAATCATATTTGAATTTTTAGGATTTATTCAAGATTGTATCTAAATTTTTAGGATTTTTTTTCAGGATCATATTTGAGTATTTAGGGGTTTTTTCCAGATCATATTTGAGATTTTTAGGGTTTTTTCAGCATTGTATCTAAATTTTTAGGATTTTTTCAGGATCATAAAGGATTCACAAGTGTTAGCTCCAACTTGATATGTGACAAGTCCAATGGATGACATGTTCTGAGGGACATGCCCCTAGTTCAATTTCAAGCTCATGCACTATATAGATAATATATCCCCAGACAAGACACAAACTATGTACAAAGGCCAAAGATAGAGTAGGTACAAATTGGTGACACTTAGGTAAGATAACAATGGATATTAACCAGTTCAAGGGCCATGATCAAGGAATAGGGATGTCTTGCACTAGGAAGGATGTAATAAGGGAATGATAAAGGGGGGGACTAGATGGAATCTTGATAGACGGAGGAGCAACAATTGATTACACATGGTGCCTATTTGCTAGGTTTTTTCCATGGTACTTGTTCAAAGTGTCTGTTTGCTAGGTTTTCACTTTTGGATGAAATTTTTTTGATGACTCAAATTATCATGCCAAGATGCATGTTTGCCAGGTTTTCATCAAGGCATCCATTTTTTATGACTTTCTAATTTTTTGTATCTTCTTTTAGGACTCTTTACCATTTTTTGCTATTTTTTCCATGACTTTTTTTTTTCTTGCTATTTTTTGAGGACTTTTTGACAAATTTGGGTATAGTACTTGCAAAGATCCATGATTTTGGTGGATACAAGTAATGGTTCACCCTCTGGAGACACAAGCTAATATATTTCAAACCCAAATTCCACAACGAAGTTCCTACATAGGGTCCTTCCCAATTTGGTTCAAATTTGTCTAGTTTCTCTCCATCCTACTGAGTCTTGTAGTTCATTTTCAAGACTAGGTCATCCACCTAAAAATTGAAGACCTCATGCTTTCTTGTTATAGCTCCTCTTGATTTAGTTTTGGTAAGCTTGCAGATGTGTCAAGGCAACTCATCTCCGCTCATCTAGCATTTCAAGTTCATGTAGTCTAGAGACTCTATAGTTTTCATCATCAACAACATCTTGTAAGGATACTCTCAAGTCTTTTGGAGTATCTTGACAATAGTCTTATTAGATTCTTTTTCTTGTCCATTTCCTTGTGGGTGGTAGATACTATAATATCCATGGTAGATGTTGTACTCCTCATAAAGCTTATCGACATATTTTTTTTAAAAAGAACTACCATGATAAAAAAATAATAGCCAAGGGGACTCCATAATGACATATGATATAGTTTAGGATGAATCTTGAAATCTTCTTTCCTGTAGTGAAAGTTAGAGGGAAAACTTCAACCCACTTGGTAAAGTATTTAGTTGTTATAATGATGAACTTATGGCCGTCAGAGGAAGTAGGAGAAATAACTTTGATGAGATCAAAATCCCCATTGTGAAAAGGGCCACAAAGAGATAACTAGTTGAAGTTCTTGCACTGGTGCATGAATTAGATTTTTGTGTATCTAGCACTTATGACATGTTTTGGAAAAATTATAAGCATCTTGTTCCATGGTGGGCCAATAATATCCATCTCTAACAAGTTTCTTTGCTAGATTTAAACCATTGAAATGGCCTCCACATATACCTTCATGTACCTTGTGTAAGGCTATTTCAACTTCTTATGAGTCAAGGCATTTGAGAATGATTTGGTAATAGGCTCTCTTATAAAGGGTGGCACCTGATGAGAGCCATTTCTGACTCATTTTTAAGCCATATTTTAATACATTTCATGTACCCTCATAGTCACTTCCATGTTTTATTTATATTCTAATTCACCTCATTTTGCCATTTTATGTTGGATGTGGTTTAGTATATGTAAGTAGTATTTAATATGGTTTTTGGGATTAAAATATGGAAAATATATATTGATTTCTTTACTAATTATAATCTCAATCTTTTGGAAAACCAAGCTTATAGCATATAGATTACAAGGATATTCTACTATAGGAATGTTCTTCTCTTCCTATTGCTTGTCGAATAAACATAGACTTCATGTCGCCTATCAAACAGAATCAAACTTCTTGTCGCTTTTTAGATAGACTCAAACTTCTTGTCACCTATCAAACATAAACAAACTTCTTGTTGCCTTCCAGATACTCCTGATGCCTATTCTATAGGAACATGTGATATAGGTGTTTCCTATTATTTTTATGCCAACAAAGAATAGATACTCCATTATCTTTTAAATCTAGAATAGGGTATGGTTATGAAACAACTTATCCAAATTATGGTAGAAAGAATCATCACATAATGACCACTAATACTGAAGGCATATTATCAAAATAATTTGATTCAATGTAGCCACATGATACACTATTAGCACTCAAGAAAATATTCTATTTTGAATATAAACTACTTTGCATCCAATCACAAAAGTGGAGGTGGATATTCTTCTAGCAACTATTGTGATTTCCTATCTTTTAATCATAGTATATTGTTGTGGATTTAGTTTTGAAAGAATGGCTGCAAGCCATTCTATTAATTTTTAAAACTAATTAATAAATGACATCCATAAGTCCATGAATTTTAGATAGAAAATATGTATTCTATTTTCATATGTCAAAGGGCTATACAAGATAGCTTATGTATTCAAAAAGGGAGGAGAAAAATAATACAATGTCATTTTTATTTAGAGTTGATTCTACAAATTCTTTGGGTGATTCATTTTAATCAGTTGTTGGGCAAAAGGGTGCCCACTCTCTAGCTATTGAATGCACATAAATATATTTATATTTCTCTATAAGTTGCTATTGTGTTTTATATATTCATGTTGCATACACTTTCAGATTGTTGTTATTTGATTGAATTTTATAATATTTTTATGATTAGTTTTGTGCTAAATATTTTCATTTTATTTTTCATGCTATTGATACAATTTTCTACTATAGAATTTTTCTTGAATTATGTGTAGTTCTTGTAGCATTTTAATCACAAAAATATAGAGTTAAACCAATTGTGAATTAAGGAATTATTTTATCAGATTAATTATTCATACCTTATTCATGTTTATGATCTATAGATTAGTTTTATTTGAATTTGTGATTTTAATTTTTAGATTTATTAGATCTATTAAAAATTTATTGCTAGAAAATGATAGTTCCTGTTGCCAAGAAGTGATGGTTGTTGTCGCCAAAAGTATTTTAGTTTGTTGCAAATTTATTCTTATGTGTTCTAGATGCATTCATAATCACTCAGCTCACAACCTACACCCCTTGATGGTATATTACCCAGACACCTTTTAGAAGCTTATGCCTCTAGATTGACATGCATAGACCAAGCTGAAAATCATCTTAATTTATGTTAAATATTTCTAATTATTTGTTGTAGTGTTGGCCTATGAACACCAATAATAAAGTATCTAGCAACTTGATAGATAAAGGCTTGACTTCCATTCTTGGATAAGTTAGGGGGGAGAATTTGGGCATGTAGGTAGTAATAAATATCTTGATACTAGGGGGAATTGGGACTAACAAGTTCACAAACAAACTTAGATTGAGAAATTTCAAATGCGAAATCAAGAGTTGCTCAACAAGGAATTCACAACATTCCACATTTTGAGGCATATCAATCACAAAAGTGATAGTAGCCATACTATTAGCTTGTTTGTTGTGTATTCTTGGGAGCTGACAAAAAGAGATAGTAACAAATTTAGATTTGATAAACTTTGCCATCTATTTTTAAGGCATCAACTTATCATCTTTGTTTTCAAAGTTATCATTGACTTGTCAAATGACTAATTGGGAATCACCATATACTTGTAAATTTTTTATGTTCCATTGGATGGATAGCTTTAATCTAGTTACCATTGCCTCAATTTTTGGTATGTTGTTTGCATAGCTAAATTTTATTCAATATGACTTGGGGATTATGTCTCCTTCAAGTGTGATAAAAATGATGCCATCTCCTAAACCATTTCTTATGTGCGAGCCTTCAAAGTAGAGCTTCCATTCATTAGCTATATCCATGTTAAATATGGCTTCATCTCAAAAATCTATCAACATAGGATGATCATCTATCATGGGCACTTCTACTAATTGATTAGCTATAACTTGCCCTTTGATTAACTTTCTATCCACATATTCTATGTTGAATTCACTAAGGATCATAAACCATTTGGCTAAGCACCCTATGAGAGTAGCTTTACTTAGGAGATATTTTAATGGGTCAATATTAGAGTTAGAGACAAGCATTGTTTTATAATGTAGCATGTAATGTCCTATCTTTTGGGCTACAAATATGACATCAAGGAATGCTTGTTCAATGAGGGAATAGTTTATTTCATATCCCACAAGTGTTATTTTAATGTAATAAGTGGTTCACTCTCTCCCTTGTTCATTATTTTGTGCTAAGAGAGCTCCTAATGTTGTTTCTATAGCAGAAATGTAAAAAATGAAATATTTTCCTAGAATAAGAGCCATTAAAACTGGAGGATTTAGAAGATAGTCTTTGAGTTTTTGGAAGGAATCATCACACTAGTTGTTCCATTGAGAGGATACTCCTTTTCATAATAGATGTTAAGAGGAATGAAATTTATCTACTAGTTGTGCAATGAATCTAAAGATAGACTATAATCTCCCTTGTAGACTTCTTAATGTTTTTAGATTTGTTGGAGTAAGGTTTTCAAGTATTGCTTTTACTTTTTCAAAATCAACATCAATGCCTCATCAAGAAGCAATATACCCTAGGAGATTTCTAGAAACAACTCTGAATACACACTTTTTAGGATTCAACTAGAGATTATAGCCTTCCATTCAATTGAATATTTTGTCTAAGATACCCAAGTGATCACTTCTTCTAGGGCATTTGCAAAATAGATCATCTACATAGTCTTCCATTAGGATGTGCATGAAATCATGGCAGATAGTAGTCATTGCTCTTTGATATGTTGCCCTAGCATTTTAAGGAAAAAAGGCATGACATTACAACAATATATTCCCCAAGGGAATGTGAAAATTGTTTTGTGTTGATCCTTGGGAGCTATTTACATTTGGTTGTATCCTGAGAAGCCATCCATTAGTGATAACATCTCATATCCAATTGTAATGTCCATAATGATGTCTATATTTGGTAATGGGAAGTCATCTTTGTGACATGATTTATTGAGATTATAGAAGTTTTTGTATATTCAAATTCTCCAAGAGTGTTTTCTTACTTGTACTAGATTGGATACCCACTCTAGGAAGTCAATGGGTCTTATGAAGCTTGCATCCAATTGTTTCTTTAATTATTCTTTTCCAAGGAGAGCTACTTGGGGATGCATCTTTCTCAAAATTTTCTTTACTCATTTCAATCTTGCTTCTAATGGTAAGTGATGAAGGACTAGCTCAAGATCTAATCTGATGCAGGAGCATCCAGAGGTATAAGGGCAATCCTGTGTCACCCAAAAAAATGTACTTAGACTTAGTTTCTATTTCATGTCTTTACATTTTTGGATACCCATTTGGCTCAAATAAAGGTTCCAACTCTCATAGTTCAACTATCAGTGCGTTTGAAAATCCCAAAAAAATAGGAGCATGTATTTGGGCCATCATTTCGGTAAACTAGAAGGTGTGAATTGGCTAGATGAATGTAATCATGATTTAGAGAATTCAAAAAAAAGAATCAGGTCAATAGGCCCTACGGTTTGAAAGTTATTGCAGTTTTTCGAGTTTTGGAGACCTCCTAAGAATCTTCAAAGTCAGGTTTGGGGCATTAAATGACCTTAAAAAGGGTCAAAAAATGGGGGATGAGTGAAGCCTATCCACAGGGCTATAGAGCGCTTCAAGAGCTTTCCAAAAATGTAAATGGTTCATCAATCAGAGCTACGGTTCAAAAGTTATGCCTCTCAGAAGTTCGGCTACCGTTTCTGGATTCTTCTAGATTTGCACTGACTTCTAACGCAGCTTCTGGAACCTTCTATTTTGTCGGTGGATGCCTACTAGCACTTTCTAGAATGTACTCCTAGTCCTTAACCCTTTGGGGTCTATTTAAGGAGATTTTTGGCATTGTAAAAGACAGTTCGGATTGGAGCTTGAGAGGAGGTGCTAAAAGGAGAAATATTCTCCAGATTTATGCTATTGTAAGCCCGTAGGGCATGTTTTGAAGTTTATTTTCTCTGCACTATTTGTACTAGCTTATTTTCTCAGTTAATATAATTTCCCTTTTCTATTGTGTCCATCTATTGTTGGGTCGTGCCCCCATCATAATCCTAGCATGGCCAAATAGGACTAGACAAAGTTGATCTCTCTTTCAAAGAGGTTTTCACCCTTGGATACATCCTTTATTTTTTATTTTGAATGGTCTAATGACACCTTTCAATTTTCACCAAGAGATCTAATTTTGTCATTTTTTGCTATTTTTTAATTTTGTGACTGGAAGATGGAGTTGACTCCCCAAAGTATTCCATAATGTTTAAGTCAATGGAAAATCCTGATTTTGGGTCACCACTTGGTATATCTTCATGTAGTTCAAAGAATTTTGCAATGGCATTATCATTTTCAAACTGATCAAAGGTCAATGGTCCTTGTTTGTCCCAATTGATAAGTTTAGGGTAAACTGGGGAAGTTCCATCATAAGTGTTAAATAAACTTTGGTCAAAGGAAAAGATATGGGTGTCGCTATTAAAAGGATCATGGGCTCCATGTTCAGAGGTAGAGGGCTTGGGTCCCATCATATTTTGTCACAAGATTCTAGACAAATTAAAGGGCTAGGAAAAGTTCCAATGACATGTTTATCCTGTATTAATAGTTCATCAAGATCAAAGATGTGGTCAAGGTCATAGGGACTATCAGGGTCATCAATGTTGGGTTTAATTTCTTTGGTGTTAGGCTAGGTGTTCTTAGATGCCTTTAAATTAGTTGATGAGTTCACATTCTTAGAAGAGAATAACTCAGTATTAGGAAGGCCCAAAGAAAATTCCTTGAATCAAATTCCCAAGCTACAAGGTCATTCTACTATAGTAATAGGTTCAAAAATGTCTTGTTTGTAAGGTCCTAGGTCACTACATCCATCATAACCCTTTTTCTACATGATGGTAAATCTAGGACCATACTTATTTGGTGATATAGGAGTAGGTTGTTGTTTTGACTTAGTCTTTTCAATCCATGTAGATATGTTCTTGTAAACATGCTCTTCATGTAGGCCACCTCCACTAGTGAAATTCATGAACAAATTCTTCTATAATGTGAACTTAGGTCTAATTTGCATAAGTTGTGGTTTTCCATATGATTTGGGAGAGAGGGGTAGTTTCCCAATGTGAAAGGCATGTGACATGGAATACTCACCACAACCTTTATCTTCAATTTTCAACTTTCCTTTTAATGTTGTTGTGAGTTTGGTAGGATCAAAATATTTGGAGGAATCAAGTGGCTTTGCTTCATTGTTTACTGAGACTTGGCATGCAGTGGTTCCTCTAAGACTGGCACAAATTTGGAAGGCATCTGGATCACTAGGAATGGTAACCTTTACACTATTATAGGAAAATTTCAAGCACTGGTGATATGTAGAAGGCATCGCCTTCATAGCATGAATCCAAGGGAATCCAAGTATCATGTTGCATTTCATTTCAATATCTAGGACCTAGAATAATGTATTCTCAGCAGTTGAACCAACTCTTATAGGTAATATGATAATGCCCTTGGAGAAATGCTCATTATCATCATAGGCCTTTATTGTGATTCTATGGGAGGGATCCACATCTTCTTCAGAGTAACCCAGACCCTTAACAACCCTAAGGGTATAGATGTTCTTTCCTGCTTCACCATCTATTAAGACACATTTGACTTTAGCATTATGGATAAAGACCTCAAGATGAAGGGGTCATTATGGTTAGGTTTGTCTCTATGAATATTTGGGGTGAAAAGGTGATATGTTGTGATGCATATAGGTTCCCAACCATGGCCTAGAACTAGGAAAAATCAAATTTTTCTAGTACTTATGACTCTTTTAGGGCTTGTTCAAGGATCTTCTAATGCTGGGGTGATGCATGTAGAAAATCTAGGATGTATATTTGTGCAAGGGTTTTTCCAAGCTAGTTGACAAGGTTGTAACTAGATGACATAGGATCAGTAGTTCTACTAGGGCTTGTGGATCTAGCAGGGGCTATAGGATGAGCTAGGGATGAAGGTCTAGCTAGGGATCTAGGTAAGGTAATCCAAGTACAACATGTGGTGATAGAATAATGAGGTTTTTCATCCTTTAAGGTGAATGTGGATATGCAAGAGTCTGGCTCTATAGTCATATCTAGTGCATGAATTTACATTATCCTATGAGCTTGAGTTGGAAATAGAGGCCATCCCTTTTTCATGATTACCCAAAGGATATTTGAAAAAAATATGATCAAAATTGGATGCTAGTAGTGAAGGATCAATAGTAATCACACTATCATTGATAAGGTCTTGGATTTCATGTTTAAGTTGGAAACATAAAGTGGTCTTGTGTCCTTTGATGTGGTGATTATCACAAAAAATAAATTCATCACACCAATGGGATTTAGTTGATGGTTCATCCTTGACTAAGGGTAACTGCAAGAAGTCATTACTAAGTAATTGTTGAAGTGTAGTCTTGAGTGGTATCCCCAGGGGTGTAAATTTTCTATCTTTAGATTTGGGGTGTCTCTACAGTTTGTCCTATGTGGAGGTCTCAATTTTTTATTTTTGAGGTGGCATTTGATTAGGAGTATGTGTAATTTTAGTATTTATAGCTTTAAGGGTTGGTTGAGGTTTTACCATGCTAGTTGTTCATGTGTTGACACTACGATCACTAGTTACATTCTTATTCTTGGAAAAAAATTCACCTTGTCATTAGACAAGTTTGTATTGGTATTTTCATTATCTATTTTAAGGATACCTTTGAAAATGAGGGAATAATCAATACTAGCTCCCTTTTCATTAAATTAGCAATGGTTCTTAGACTTTGATCTTGAGTTCATACATTAAATCAAGGACTAGGTTTTCAATGCATGGATTAAGTTCTTTAAGAATGTCCAATGAGCATTAGCTAACAAGGTTTATCCAACATGATAAGAATGTTATGAATGGTTCTCCCATCTTCTATTTTGTTGAACATAAATCAAATAGTGTCACCTCATTTTTATGTTGAAGGAAAAGTGGGATATGAATTTGTTTTCCAATTTTGACCAGGATTTGATTTTACTAGGTAGTTTTGAGTACCATTCAAGTTTCATCCCACTGAGAGAATGAGGGAATAGTCTTATAAGATATGTGGACTTCTCACTAAGCTCAGTATAAGATACATAGAATTCTCTGGTGTGATCAATTGGGTTGCCTTTTCCTTGATATTTTTCAAATCTTGGTGCCTCAAAATTTCTTTGAAAGGGAGGCATATACATACTTTTGTCAAAGGGATTAGGGCATAAATCCCTTTCTATGTATAGGATTTGTTTCTTCTAGACTCCCAATGCCTCAACTTATTTAGATAGTTTCTTGAATTGATGTAATAAATCCTTATGAGGGTGCTGAGTGGTTGTCCTTTCTCTAAGTCTTTTATGTCTTCAATTAGATATTTTTCTATGGTATGAACAATGCCTACTCAAATTCTAGGGCACTCTTTTAGAGTTTGAATTAGCCATGTTGGGCACTCTTTCAGAATTTGAATTAGGTGGATCGCGTGTAGGTGGGAAACTGGTTAGGGGGAATCTGGCTGGCAGTACTAACACTGGGGGAATGACAGAGGATGACGAGAAGTTTACAAGGTCAAAATATTTGGTTGAGGTGGACAATGGAAAGTCTTCGGGTGAAACTAAACTTTTGTGTGGGGTCTTTGTCCCACCTTTGGGATCTCATTCTGCCTCTCATGTGTCAAGATAGGATCTTGAGAAGGAAAAAGAAAATGTTGTTTCTTTCAAGGAAAAGACTTTTGGAGGACAAAAGTAAGGGGCCTTGGAAGGAAAATCTTGGTCATCCCTGTTTGGCAAGAAACCAACTAGAAAGTCTCTCTTTCCGCCAGTGATTGCAAAGACTTGCTGGGAGAAAGGTGAGTTTCAAGTCTTTATCCCAGACCCATTAGTTGATTTTTCTGTCTCTTCCATGGATTTTACTCTAGTGGGAATATTTTTAGGTGCTAGACCTGATATTGAAACACTTAGAAAGATGGTGAAAAGAAAATGGGTTATTAGAGGAGAGGTAGATGTTTCCCCCATACTGAATAGTTTCTTTTCATTTATCTTCAACTGTAAAGAAGATATGGATAGAGTTCTCAGTGGAGGACCATGGTCCTTTGGCAAAAGTTCTCTTACTATTAAAAAATGGGAACCCAATATGGATCTTTCAGACTCATAGTTCTTAACCACTCGCATTTGGGCCAAACTCCTTGGTCTCCCTCTTGAATTTTGGCATGAAGATATCTTTAAAGGTATTGCTAGTTCCTTTGGTGAACTAGTGGCTATGGATAATGCTACAGCTTCTACATCCAAACTTCAGTGTGCTAGACTTTTTGTTAAGGTGGCAGACCTGAACCACCTCCCAGCTAAGGTGGATCTAATCTCCAAATTGGGTAAAAGAACTCAAGAAATCCTATTTGAAGATTTTCCTGATTCTTGCTATGCTTGTAAGAAGCAGGGGCATTTGGTTAAGAACTATCCCTCTAAAAGTGAAAACTAGACTAGTAGTGGGTTGGAAAGGAAAAAGAACAAGATTCAGCCTAAGAAAGTTTGGAAACCCAAAGTAGGCTAATTCCAAGATCAAAAAAGCCATGAAAAACTTCAAACACAACAGGTTGAGGCAGAGAAAGAGCTCGCTTCTGAGGAAGACAACTTTGAGAAAGAAGGTCCTGGTTTACAATCTAAAACCAGTGTACTTGAAAAAGAATTGGAAAATTAGGCAAATATCTCTAATCAAATTTTTATTTACCAGAGGCTAGATGAACAATGGGGAGATATTGATAACAAATCTATGCTTGAGGATGGTGAAATCTTGGCTGATATTGGAAATTTACTTGAGGAAGGTGTATTTCCTTCTTCTCAATCTAGGGAGATTCAGATGCAAACCCAAATAGAAAATGTCCCCTCTATGGTGGAACCTCTTCCCATGGATGATGTGAAAGAA
Organism: Cupressus sempervirens; assembly: GCA_028749045.1. NCBI lineage: Eukaryota > Viridiplantae > Streptophyta > Pinopsida > Cupressales > Cupressaceae > Cupressus > Cupressus sempervirens. The sequence continues at coordinate 447,352,263 of CM053787.1, forward strand.
AATGGCTCAATTCATAAACTTATCCAAAGGAAAAGGGTTGAAAAAAAGAACAATACTAAGGGAGTAGAGACTAGAAGCAAAAAAATAGATCAACATAGTAAGGAAAAACCTCCTGTTTCTAATCTGAAAAAAATTGGGGAAAAAATAGACCAACATATTAAGGTAAAACTAGATGTTGGATCCCCAGGTAATCCTGGAAGAAGATCTACGAAGAAATCTAGAGAGTTAGAAAGTATGCAGAATATTCTTGATGGTAGACAAGCAACTATTTTGGATTTTTCTCCTAAAAAATGGATATGAAGATCATAACCTAGAATATTAGGGGGTTGAATAGTACTCATAAACTGGATATTGTTAGGAATTTTGTTAGAGAACTAAAGCCTGATTTTCTCCTACTTCAAGAGACTAAAATGAATAAAGAGAAAGCAGAACAGATTAAAGCTTTTAATAACTATTCTTTAAATGCTAGTAGTTCAAAAGGAGCTTCAGGAGGAACTTTGATGTTAACTAAAAGCTTTCAAGGAAAAAAGTTTGGGATTTTATCTCTAACCTTAAAAGAAAAAACTCTTCTAACCAATGGATCTTCATGGGAGATTTTAATTTCCCTCTTTATGACCATGAGAAAATGGGAGGCAATGCAACTCAGTTGGAAGGAAGATTGGATCTAACGGAATTCATCAATAATGAGGGCTTAATGGACTTGGATCTCCACAGTATCTAGTATACGTGGAGCAACAAGAGAATTGGTAATGAATGTATTCAGGCTAGGCTTGACCATGCTCTTATTTCTCTTGACTAGACTAAAGACTTCATTTTTAAACTAGAGGCTTGTCAAAAAATTGGTTTGACTCATTTCCCTCTCATATTCACTGCTGAAAAGATTAATCTCAAAAAGAATTTTCCTTTCAGATTTGAGAAGATGTGGATGCAACACCCTTAGTTTGAAACTAAATTGAAAGAATGGTGGAATATAGAGTTTGAAGGTTCTACCCTCTTTAGAATTGCTTCCAAGTTAAAAAAAATGTTAAAAGGGAAGTCAAAAAATGGAAGAAGAACAACTTTGGGAACATTTTTGAGAACAAATCTACTGTAAAGGAGGATATTCTTAATATTCAAGAAAAAATATAGAAGGAAGGTTATACCTCTGATCTCCTCCTTGAGGAGAATGAAAAGCTTGTCCAATACCATGACATCATTCCTAAAGAAGAAATCTTTTGGAGATAGAGATCCCGATTGTTATGGTTGAAAGAAGGGGATAAAAATACTAAGTTTTTCAATCTTTCCACTTTGAAGCACATGGCCAAAACTCATTTCACATCTTAAAATGGGTGATGTGAAAATTGTTGATGACAAGGCTATCATGAATGAGATGGTGACTTTTTCCTCCTCCCTTATGATAGTTGATTCTAACATTAATGTGGAAAGTCAAGCTGAATTCCTCAAAGTGATTCCACCACTGATTACTAAGGATCGGAATAAAATGTTATGTTCAATTCCTAAGGATGATGAAATACTCAAGACTATTAGTTTGCTAGGAGGAGATAAAGCCCCTGTCCCTGATGGATTCCACATGTTCTTCTTCTAGAAGCTTTGGAAAGTGGTTGGTAAAGATGTTTTGTGATGTTGTTAAGGAATTCTATGGGGCTAAACAATTGCTCAAAGAAATCAACTCCACTTTTATGTGCCTTATTCCTAAGAAAGTAGTGGCTGATTCCCCAGATCAGTTTCACCTGATTAGCCTTTGTAACTATTTCTATAAAATTATTTCCAAAGTTCTCACTTCTAGACTTGTTCAGGTGATCTTGTTGATTATTACTGATCAACAGAATGGTTTTGTCCCTAGTAGACAAATCTTTAACTCTATCAACTCTGCTCATGAGAATATTCATTCCTTGTCTTGTTCTAACAATTAGGGTTTCATTATGAAAGTGGACATTGCTAAGGCCTATGATAGAGTGGATTGGTCATTCCTTTGTGATATCTTGCTTGCTTTTAGCTTTGATCACAAGGTTGTGGGTCTGATCCGCCAATTGGTTTCTACTATTTCTATTGCAGTCTTGGTTAATGGTAGCTCCTCTCCCTTCTTTTTTCCTTCTTAAGGGCTGAGACAAGGAGATCCTTTAACCCCCATCCTTTTTGTTATTATGGCTGATTGTTTGGGGAGATTTATTGGGAACTTGGTCCAAAGAGGTTTTCTCAAGGGCTTACAACCTTCTTCTCAACTGTTAACTTGCTCCCATGGTCAATTTTTTTATGATACTATCTTCATGGGTAAAGCTGAAGTGAAGGAAGCTAGGATTTTAAAGCAGGCTATTAACTTATATTCTACCACTTCTAGACAAGAGGTAAACTGGAGCAAAAGTGTTGTGTTCTTCATTAACACCCCTATCCACAGACAAGTTAAAATTGCTAAAATCTTGGGATGTTCTATAGGTTCTCTCCCTTCCTCTTACTTGTGGGTCCCCCTTGGCTTGAAGGTCCCTGATGCTTTCTAGGAAGATCTTATTAACAAATTCAGCAAAAATTTGGCAGGATGGAAAGGTATTCTTTTAAGCCAAGCTAGTAAGTTAACTCTTCTCAAAGCCTGTCTCCAAAGCATTCCTACTTATGCTTTAAGTCTTTTCAGAATTCTTTTTAAATTTGCTAAGCTAATTGATAAAATTCAAAGAAACTTCTTATGGTCTAGCTCCGATGATAAAAGGAGAATGCCTTTAATTGCTTGGGATCAAGTTTGTAAAGCTCACAATGAAGGGGGATTAAGAATTCGAAAAACCAGTAGTTTGAATAAAGCCCTTCTTGCCAAATAGGGGTGGAGAGTGTACCATGACAATAAAGAGTGGAGTTCCATTTGGAAACATATGTTTCTCTTTAATGCATACTTCCTTCCTGATTTCCTTGAATCCCTTGATGTTATTCAATCTTCCTCCATATGGGCAGCTATTCAGGGGACCAAGAAATCTTTTAAAAAAGGATGTGCTTGGAAAATTGGTAATGGATTTAAAGTAAATTTTTGAGAAGATATCTAGCTTATGGATCACCCTTTGACCGAAGATTTTAATATCAAGACCTTAATTGATTGATGCAAGCAGAGATTTGGCCTTCTTGTTTGTCATTACTGGTAGAATGATTCATGGGTGAATTTAAATGATGTAAGTCATGGATTCAGTAATATCCAATTACTCCTTAATGTTGTTTCTCTTTACCTTGGTCTGGAGGATGAGATTATTTGGTCTGCTATCCCTAGTGGGAAATTCAAAGTCTCTTCTATCTTTGCTCCTAAGGATAAGAATAATCAACCTCTTTGGACTCAAGCTTGGATTAAGGGTCTCACTCCCAAAATTAACATTTTCTTTTGGACTCTTCTCCAAAACAAAATTTTGACTCTTGATAACCTGCAAAAAAGAGGTATAAATTTAGTTAACAGGTGTTCTTTATGCAAAATGGGATATGAAGATAGAGATCATATGTTTTTGAGTTGTTCTTTTACCCAGGAAGTCTGGACTGAGATTTTGAATTTTTGGGGCATGACATGGGTACATCAAAAAAAGTGGATCTTGTTTTCAAGAGTTGGAGATGCCCCTCAAAGGATCCTGATGCTCAATTTCTTTGGAAACTAACCCTCCCCCATCTCTGGTGGGGCATATGGAAAGAAAGAAATAATAGGATATTCAAAAATAAAGATCTTCCAGGTTGGGTGCTTAGTCAGAATATTATCAGAGTCTTCAAGGAGAATTTTTTGTCCTAGAGGGAGCCTGCTTAGACCTTCCAACTTGATCACCCTTTAAGATCTCAAGGATCTAAGTTGAAAATTGATAATCCTAGATAGATTATAAAATGGCTTGTTCCTCCTAATGGATGGATCAAAGGAAATTTTGATGGAGCAGCCAAGGGTAATCTGGGAAGAGTAGGATGTGGAGGCGTTCTTAGAGATCATATGGGAAATGTTATTGATTTTGTTGCTATCCCTATTGGTCACTCGAATAGTCATATTGCTGAAGCTACTACTGCCCTTTATACTACTATTTTAGCCTTTGATTTGGGGTACTCCAAATTATGGTTGGAAGGTGATTCTTTGAATATTATAAATATTCTTAATAATAAAAATACTACCTCTTGGTCTATAGAGGCAATGGTTATGAAAATCAAAACCCTATTACAAAATTTTGAGAAGGTGGTCATTTCCCATACTTATAGAGAAGCCAACAAGGTTGCTTATTGGATTGCTAATCATGCAGTACAAATGGGGAAAAAGATGAGGTGGCTCGATGACTTACACAAACATGTGGATCTTAAAGTGATTATTAATTATGATGTTATTCATTCTAGAGTGGGAAATATTTTCTTGGATTAGAAATTTAATGATTTGCAGGAGTGGCCTTCCAGTTGTTAGTTTAGCATTCCCAAGGAGGTACATTCATGTGAAGGCTATTTTCTCTCTGCACATATCTTCAAAAAGGCATCCTCAATATCGTGTCACAAAAAAATGGTCTCACTTCTACCTCTCTGCTATTGATATCTAGGTGTCTCTAGTTTTTAGTTTTCTCTGCAACATGGGAGGTGAGCCGAGGAAGCAGAAACCCAAAAAATGTGATGATTGGAAGGCTAGGTAGGACGTTTGAAAGATTCTCTAGAAAGGTAAGGTAGTTAGCTACTTGGAGCAGTTGCATGGATTCAAACCCCATGTCACCACTGCCTTCTTCAAAAATTGGGTGGATGAAAAAGTTACCCTACATGGTGTATCCGTTAAGCTGACTAAGGAATTCATTTCTGAAGTCACTGGGCTTCCCATGAAAGGTATCAAGTTTTTGAAGTAGACCAGTATTTCCAGTGAGGCCTACAAAAAATTCCCAAAGATGGAAGAAGAGGAGCTGCAATTGGAAAAGAATGGTGACTTCTTTCATGTGCAACAGATAAAAGGTATTTGGCATGATGTGCTTGGTTGTATTTTTGAGTATTTCATCCTTGATGGAAGAAATAAAAGGGTGCACAAATTCCACTTTGTCTTCCTTAACCATTTCAGGCACAAGGACAAAATTTCCTTCCCATTTTATTTGTAGTTTTCTTTGCTCCAAAGTTTGAATGCCCGTAAAAAAAAATAGTCTCATCCCATTTTACATGAAGGTATGATTTTAATCATTGAGGGTTTTTGCAAAAATAAGTCCACTGCTTCATCCCCGTCTACTGGCAAACATAAGAGTCCTAATCCTATTAAAGGGAAAATGGATGAGAGTGGTAAAAAGAAAATTAAGGCTAAACTAAATCCCTCCAGTCCTCGAAGACAAATTGAGGAAGAGGAAACTAAGGTGTAGAACACTAATAGCTCTGGTAAGGATGCCCCCAAGGAAGAGGAGGAGATGGATGATAGGGAGTTTAGATGTAACTTGGATGGATACCCAGATTCAAAAGACAATAAGTAAGATGGGAGAGAGGAAGACACTACGGAAGTGAATTCAGAACAGAGCAAGTCTAAAAATGAGGACACTCATATCGTGTCTGGGGGAGGTGATAAAGAGAAAGAAAATGATGATTTAGCCATTTTGAGTGAGAATGAAAACATGGTGAAAGCTTCCACTCCTCTTAAGGAGACTGAGGGTCATGATAAGGAGGGCCAGAGCCACCATATTCATGCGGAGCTTGGTGAGGTGGAGATGATGGATGGGGTAATTCATATTGATAAAGATGGCCCTATTCCACACACCACTGCTGATGATGCAGGTGACTCCCTGGTGAGGGAAACCAAACTCTCCTTCCTTCAGGTCGATTCCTAGTTATATAATAAAATAATGGGACCGAAGAAGAAAATGGATACCTTGAAACATAGCTAGGAGGCTGATTGGGCTATTATTTAACACATGGAGGTGCAATGGGAGATATACCAAAAAAACTTAAGGATTATGAGCAGAATCTTAGACTGCTCATCAGGGAAAGTGGAACAAAAATGGAGCAAGTTACCTCTAAAATCTATGCTACTGCGGTGACTTTGGGTAAAAGAGTTAATGAAGGAACCATATCTTTAGAGGGCCCTAGCAAGAGGACAAGATAGAGTTCGAGGAAAAAAAGCTTTGATTGCTGCTACTTCTTCGACTGCTAACTTCATCCAGGACATGGCTAAGATTGGTAAGGAGGCCATGAAGATGATTACAAAATTACAATAGTTTCTTGGGTCTTCTTCTCTGGTCAGGCTCCTATGTAGGTCCTATTTGCTAGTTAGTTATTTTGGTTGTTGTGTTTGGTCCTGTTTTCTAGTTTTTAGTTTTTAACTTATACTGTAGGTTCCAGGTCCTTGTAAAACTTGGGTTTTTTATCTATACTTTTTTAGTGGTTTCAGGTCCCTGTAAAACCTTATTTTGATGCTACTTTTTAGTAGGTTTTTGGGGTTTTTCTTGTTGGTTGGCTCATTTTTTTCCTTTTTTTGAGGATGTGAAAGGGTTTTGAGGTCCCTTCAAAACCTATTTTTATTGTAATCTAAAACAATGCCTACTCGATTATGAAATTTATATATTTGAAGACTCAAGTGATGTGTGGTGTGAGTGTTCCAAGGGTTGCTTGTACTACTCCTCAAGAGACATAGCTTGTCTCTTCTAGGAACCCATCCACCTAGATCCTTGATTGGTTTAGGTGATTAACTAACACCAATCCAAACTCCTCTCCAAGAGTTTTATCCTTTATGTTTACCCTCAGAAGACTAACACTTTATTTTAGTACTCTTCTCCACACTCATTTAGAGGGATACAAGTGCAACTTGCTCTCTAACTACATCCTTCACTATAGGGTCATCCAAAATCAAGAGATTGGTCCATTTTATTACATTTGTGGCCATTTGGAAATATCTTTAGACCTCTTCCTTATTGATTTCAAGTTTTTGACTCAAAAAGCCTAATTAGGCCTAGTTCCAATTATCCCTAGTAATCCACTAATTCCTCTTTCTTGCAAAAATCTCCAAACAACCTAGTTAAAAAAATATAGATTCAAACACCCTTTTGTATTCCCTCAAATATTTTTTAGGTCTTGAAACCTTAAGTTGTCCATACAAGTGATTTCTATTATGTAGGTCAAATAGGTCTAAAAGGCCTATTTCCTAGGACTACACCACAAACTTGTTTGGAAACTTTCCTAAATGGATTGGTAAGACCTCAATCTTTAGTATATGTCAAGGTATGACTATCCCCTTCCTATACCTATACTTTTTCCATAAAATACTTCTATCCCTTGCATGAAATAATTGATATAACACTGTCAAATCCCTAACCGAACCTTCCTAGCTTGCCCAAGGCTTGACATTTAAAATAGTAACTTGACTTCCCTAGTCCCATACCTTTATATACAACATGTATAGGGGCCCCACTTGAAGATTCAACCACTTAATTTGAGTTCCCATGGTTGAATCTCATGTGGGAGCCATTTTTCCTAAATTTGCTTGACAGAGACCAATAGATTGTCCCAAACTAAAATAATTTGTTTAACCCTCCCAAAAATACTCTAAGAAATTTTCTTATTGAATAAAAAACTCTTCAAAAAAAAACCTTTAGTATTATTAAATCACCAAGTTGAGTCTTTCAATCAATCTTAAGGCACTGTGATCACAAAACTCAAAAATTGATGTAACACTATTCAAAATTCTATTTCACACACAGCTAATATAATGTATCACTCTCTATCCTTCCAAGATTTGAGTCATCTCTCATTTTTTAGATGACATCTCCACCATCTTAGGTCTATTGGTCAATTTCCCACTCACTATCCTTAAGGGAATCCAAGGTAACCAAGTTGCATGCAACATTTTCAATAATTGCAAATGTTGTCATGACAACTTTTTAGCAATAATTAGCATCTTTTCACTTATGCCTTTACCCTTGTTTCTAGGACCTCTAACCCCTCTAGGTCAATTCATAAACACCATAAATGACATTAAAACATCTTTCCTACCTATCCTATGTGTGAGGACACATTTAAAGACTCAAACCCATTATTACCTCTAAACACTAAGAAATAGAAATAACTACAAACAAAATCTATTTGTGTGACCTTAGTCCTAATGATCAACTCACCTACCCAACAATTAAAATTACCTTCTAAGTTCAAAAAAAAAACTAACCTATGCTCTTAACTTGGCTAGAGTCAAGTACAAGCCAACAATGGAGGTTTTCTAGGTGTGCTCCTACACCATCCTCTCCAAAATGAAAAGATCAATCCACCCTTGGACTGAGGATGTTTGGATCAATCCCCAACTTTTTGAATTTTGATTCCTTTGTCCATACTACATCAGCATCACTCTACCCATGCCTCTAAATGAGATATTTTGTATATTCTTTGAGTCTAGTCTTTTTGTATACCCTGTTGTCTAGTACTCTATCTAGTCCTATACCTACAGTAGTAGGTAGTTGTAAGTCTTCAACTTCCTTGATCACCTCATGTATGGTCTATTCACTATCCTACTGTGGTCCCTTATAATGGACTAGGTATGCAATGTTAAAGATTGGTGATGTCCACTATCCTTAGGTAGTTCAACCTTGAATGCATTGTCAACATACTTAGCCAATATAGGATAGGGTCTTATCCTCTTCATCTACAACTTGTGAGGGGCTCCCTTCTTTAGTCTTGACTTATTAAGATGCACCATGACTAAGTCTCCAATATTGAACTCAACTATCCTTCTACTTTCATCCACCTTTACTTTATGCTTCATGGTGTTCTCTATCAATGTTTTCCTCACTGTTTCATGAACCTCTTTCATGGCATATGCAAAATCATCAACATACCCATTGACCTTCACTCCATCTTCCAAATCTCTCAACTCATAGACACCCCTAGGATGTAGTCCATAAACTATCTCAAATGGACTCTTCCCTATGGATCTATTTATGGTGTCATTGTAGCCATATTTAGCTTGTCCAATCAATTGATCACAATTTTGTCCATACCCCTTTGTCAAGCATCTTAGAAGATTTCCAAGGCTCCTATTAACAACCTCAGTTTGACCATCAGTTTGAGGATGGTAGGCTGATCCAAAGGACAAGTTGGTGCCCAACCTTTTCCAAAGAGTCTTCCAAAAATGACTCATAAACTTAGTTTCCTTGTCTGACACAATTTTCATTGCTAACCCATGGATTCTCATAATTTCTTTGAAGAATAGGGAAGTTATTTGAGTGCAATCACTAGTGGTCTTGCATGGCACAAAGTGAGCCATTTTGCTAAACCTATCTAAAACCACATATACACTATCCATTCATCCTCTTGTCTTGGGTAATCCAACTACAAAATCCATGCTTGGACATTCTCGTGGCCTAGTAGGGATTGGTAGTGGTTGGTAAAGACCAACATTTGTATAAGTTCCCTTATCTTTTTTACATATGACATAACTTTCCACATACCTCCTATCATCAATATTTATTCTAGGCCAATACTAAAACCTTGAAACAAGCTCTTGGGTCTTAGTGATCCGAAAATGTCCACTGAAAGCTCCATTATGCTTTTCTTGTATCAAATTCTCTCTAATAGAGCCTCTAGGAACACATAACTGATTTCCCTTAAATAAGAGATCACTTTGCAAAGTATATTCAACATAACTACTATGAAAATGATTCTTATATTCAACACATACCTTATATATGTTATCAAAGTCCTCATCATCTACATATAGATCCTTAAAATGATCTATTCCCATGCTCTTCAACTAAATTTCTTCGAATGTGAGTGCCCTTCTAGACAATGCATCTGCCACCTTGTTTAGAACACCCTTCTTGTGCTTGATATTGAAGGTATATTCTTGTAGGTATTCAACCCACTTCATGTGCCTATGAATTAACTTTTCTTGTGAATTCAAGAAACTAAGTGCTTGGTTTTCTGAATACATAATGAACTCCTTGGGAAGAAAATAATGCCTCCACTTTCTTAGTGCTTGGACAATGCATACATTTCTAGATCATACGAGGACTACTTCCTTTTAGCCTCACTCAACTTTTTAGAATGAAAAGCTATTATTTTTCCCTCTAAGATTAGAACAACCCCAATTGCTACATTTCTAGCATCACATTCAATGGTGAAAGACTTTTTAAAGCTTGGTAGCACTAAGATAGGTTGTGTAGCAATATTTTCCTTCAGTAACTCAAAACTCTTGTTAGCATGATCATTCCATATAAACTTGGTTTTCATTCCTCCTTTGATAGTATCTAACATAGGAGCACAAATTGCACTAAATTGTCTTATGAATTTCCCATAGTATTGTGCAAGACCATGAAAACTTCTTACCTTTGTTGCTGACTTTGGAGTAGGCCAATTCATGATAGCTTCAACCTTGATTGTATCCATTTTTAGTTGGCCATGTGCTAGAACAAACCCAAGGTAAACTAGCTCTATTTTGATGAACTCACACTTCTTCAAGTTGATTACCAAATTCTCCTCATGTAGCTTCTTGAAAACAATGTCAAGTTGTTCTAGGCGATCAATCTTTGTCTTGCTATAAATTAGTATATCACCTAGATACACTACCACAAATTTCCTATGTTGTCCTTAAGAACTCCATTCATGAGTCTCATGAATGTGGAAGGGGCATTAAACAATCCAAATAACATGACAAGCAATTCATATAGCCCTTCATTGGTCTTGAAGGTTATTTTCCATTCATTGCTTTCATGTATCCTTATTTGGTGATAACCACTCTTCAAGTCTATCTTGCTATAGTACTTGGCTTCACTTAGATAGTCCATTAGGTCTTCAATTGTAGGAATAGAGAATCTATACCTAATGGTTATCCTATTTATGGCTCTTGAATCCATACAAAGCCTCCAAGTTCCTCCTTTCTTTGGTGCAAGTATAGTAGGTATGGCACATGGACTAATACTCTTCCTAATTAGGCCTTGGTTTAGGAGTTCTTGTATTTGTCTTGTTATTTACTCATTTTGTTGAGGGATCATCTTGTAGGCTACTTTTTTAGGTAGGGTACCTCATGTAATTAGGTCTATCCTATGGCTTATAGCTCTTTTAGGAGGTAAGGTTGATGGTTTTCCGTCACTTACAATACCTTGGTAAGCTTGATACATCCCTTGAATCTCTTTAGGTAACTCTGCCTTCTTAGTCTGCTTATCTTCATTTCCCTCCTTTGGTCTCAACACCAATGCAAACCCTACACCTTCACTTTCTTCCATGGTTTGTAGGAAATCTTTTTCACTCACCATGAGAACATTTGGACCAATTGTCCTTGCTTCAACATATTCCATCAATGATTGTATTTTGAAAGTCACATTGTCCTTCTTAAATGTATAGGAGTTCTTTTCTCCATCATGGATAGCTTGGTGATCTAATTGCCATGGTCTACCTAGGAGAAAATGACATGCATCCATAGGTAACATATCACATAAAAATTTATCCTTATACCTTCCAATTGATAACTCTACCCATGCTTGTTCATTTACTAAGACATGGTGGCCCTTGGTGACCCATGTGAGCTTATAAGGATTAGTGTGGGGTATCCTTGCCAGTTTTAGCTTGCTAACTATTTCCTCTGACATAATGTTGTCAGTAGACCCTAAGTCAATGATGACTCTACACACTTTCCCCTTTATTTTACACTTTATTCTAAATAAAGATCTTCTTTGGCTTGGTTCCTCCTTCACTGGCACTTCGATCAAGGTTCTCCTCATCATGAGGTTCTCCCCTTTTGAATTTAGTGGTATGTCAACATGCTTGTCTGCCATATTGGACTCATGTTGAACTAAGTTTGTCCTCTTGTCACTTTCTTGTGATGAACCACTTTTCTTTGGACATCTATAAGATAGGTGCCCCATTTGATTGCAATGGTAGCATTTTGTATTTGCAAGGTAGTTGCCTCTTCCTCCATGTCCACCACTTCTTCCTCTAGAATTAGAGTTTCTTCCTCTACCACCACTACTTGAGCTTCCTTTGTGCTATTCACTAAATTTCACCTTACCTTGAGTCCTTTAGTCTAAACTTTTTTCACCATAGCCACCTCTTTGACCTCTATTATCCTTTCTCTTAGCTTTATCTTTAGAGGTTTCTTGCTTCCTCTTTCTTTTCTCTTCTATCTTCAAAGCCATTTGATAAAATTTCCTAATGGTTTTGAAGTTCACTAGGCTCATCTCCTCTTGAATTGACCATTAAGGCCATTCAAGTACCTTGCAAGCTTAATGCTTTCATCTTCAACTACCTTGGACCTCAAACACAATTTTTGAAATTCGTCGGTGTATGCTTGGACATCCAAATATTTTTGTCTAAGATTTTTTCTTCTCCTATGAAGATGAACTTCATAGTCATGAAGAAGATAGGTCTACTTCACTTTTTTACCATACCCTTCCATGTAACAATAGGACCTTTCCCATCCTTCTCTCTTTCAATTTGCATAAGCTTCCACCAAGTAAAAGTTGAAACTTGTAATCTAGACTTGGCCACCACAACTTTTTGTGCTTCAAAGATACCACCACATTGAAAATGATTCTCAGTGTTGTCAATCCAGTTCACCACTAAATTTGGATCCATTTGTTCACTAAATAGTGGTACTCCTTCTATAACTTTGCCACTCAATGCTTTTAATGCCTTCAAGAATGGCTCTTCAGGAAGAACAATGTTAGGGGTTGATGTTTCTTCTTCCAACTCTAGTTCCTTCTCCCTTGCTTCTTTTTTCTTCCTTTAGGTCAATTTTATCTTTGACCCTATCAACTTTGTACTGGACTTCACCCAAGAGTTCCTCCATTTGAGCTATTCTTTCCCGTAGTGACTTGATGTCTTCTTCTTATTCTTCAACCTTCTTGGATAAATCAATGTTAGTCACCATGCTTGTGTCTTCTACTATTCCACTTGGTGTATTATCTCCCACTGATTCTGTAGGCTACAACATCCACCACAAGTCTAATCAAACTTGGCTCTAATACCAATATGGTGTAAGTGTTCCAAGGGTTGCTTGTATTGCTCCTCAAGAGACCTAGCTTGTCTCTTCTAGGAGCTTATCCACCTAGATCTTTGATTGGTTTAGGTGATTAACTAACACCAATCCAAACTCCTTTCCAAGAGTTTGATCCTTTGTGCTTACCCAAAGAAGACTAACACTCTATTTTATTACTCTTCTCCATACTCACTTAGAAGGGTCCAAGTGCAACTTTCTCTCTAAGTACATTCCTCATTGCAAGGTCATCCAACATCATGAGATCAGTCAATTTGCTTCCATTTGTGCCAATTTGGAAAGATCTTTAGACCTCTTCCTTACTAATTTCATGTTTTTGACTCAAAAAGCCTAATTAGACCTAGTTCTAATTAGCCCTAGTAATCCACTAATTCTTCTTTCTTGAAAAAATTCTTTGAACAACCTAGTTTAAAAACTCTAGATTCAAACACCCTTTTGGATTCCCTCAAAGATTTTGTAGGTCTTCAAAGCCTAAGTTGTACATACATCTAATTTTTGTTATGTGGGTCAAATAGGTCTAAAAGGCCTATTTCCTAAGACTAGACCAAACACTTGTTTGAAAACATGCCTAAATGGATTGGTAAGAGCTCAATCTATAGGATATGTCAAGGTATGACTATCCATTCCTATAACTGTACTTTTTCTATACAGTACTTCTATCCCCTGCATGAAATCATTGATGCAACACTATTAAATCCCTAACCAGACCTTCCTAGCTTGCCTAGGGCTTGACATTTAAAATAGTAGCACAAATTCCCTGGTATCCTACCTTTATATACAACATGTATAAAGGCCCAAATTGAAGATTCAACTACTTATTTTGAGTTCCCATGGTTGAATCTCATGTGGGATCCATTTTTCGCAAATCTGCAGAGACTAATAGACTGTCCCAAACTAAAACAATTTATTTAACCCTCCAAAACTACCCTAAGAAATTTTCTTATTGAATGAAAAAATCTTAAAAGAAAACCTAGAATACTATTCAATCAAAAAGTAAATTCTTTCAATAAATATTAAGGCACTATGATCACAAAAGTTGAAAATTTTTGTAACACTGTTTAGAATTCTATTTCACACACAGCTAATACAATGCATCACTCTCTATCCTTGCAATATTTGAGTCTTCTCTCCTTTTTATATTCCATCTCCACCATCCTAGGCCTATTGGTTGAATTCCCACTCCCTATCCTTAAGGGAATCCAAGGTAACCAAGTTGCATGCAACACTTGCAATAATTTCAAATGTTGTCATGACAACTTTTTAGCAACAATTGGCATCTTTTCACTTATGCCTTTACCCTTGTTTCTAGGACCTCTAACCTCTCTAGGTCAATGTATAAACACCATAAATGACCTTAAAGAATCTTTCCTACCTATCCTATGTGTGAGGACATATTTAAAGACTCAAACCCACTATTACCTCTAAGCACTAAGAAATAGAAATAACTACTAACAAAAACTATTTGTATGATCTTAGTCCTAATGACTAACTCACCTAGCCAAAAATGAAAATGACCTTATAAGATCCAAAAGAAAACTAACCTATGCTATTTAATTGGCTAGAGTCAAGTTCAAGCCAACAATGGAAGTTTCCTAGGTGTTCTCCTACACCAATGTGTCACTAGGAGGTGGAGGTATGTTGGCACCTCAAATACAGAAAGGTCCTTGGTGTGGTACTTGTTGTAGTATTAATTGTGATTTTTGTACCATGGGTTGTTGTTGCATCACTTGTTTTGATTTTTGTTATTCCATTTGTTGTGGTTGTTGTTGAGATACCTCTATTGGTTCAATGTAAGGTCATGTATATGACTATTGTTGTGGCACATGTTGTTGTTGCAACAAGTGTTATTGATAGGAAATTTGTTTCTCTAATCATTTTTGATATTCCAACTATTGTTTTAGTTTCTCTTATGGTTTAGAAAACATTTCTTGTTGTTTTTGGAACTGTTGTTGGTACATTATGTGTAAGTCAAGTGGATTTAGACTAGGTTGCATGTTAGGGATGTTAGGTCCTTGTACCACTTGAGTTTGTTGTTGTCATTGTGGATGTTGATATGTCGTGTTTATGTTAAGTGGATTTTTACTTGGTTGTGTGTTAGGGATGTTAATTCCTTTGACCACTTCATGTTATTGTTATCTTGGAAGTTGATTATGTCCTTTAGAGGTGAATATTGAGTTAGAGTCTTTGTTTTTATATGTTTGGGTGTTATATGTTTCAGCTTGGGACATCATATTAATTTGGAAATAAGACATATTCCTTTGGGGAATTGGGGAAATGTGAACAATAATCTTCTTTGTGTGTCAATAGGGGTTTTTGCAATAAGTGTTAATGTTTCACATGGTATACTCATAGGAGGCTTCGTAGATTTGATGTCATGATAGTTAGTAGAGTTAGGAGAAAAGTTGCACTTTCTTGATTTTCCTCTAGTGGAGTTATGTTTGGCATCCCTATGGTGCAAGTCCCCTTAGGCACTTCATGTTGTTGCATTATTTGATTGAGGTCAATTATTAACATCCTTTTGGGGTATTTTGGAAAAGTCTTATTGCCATTGATTGATCGAGGTTCATCAAACAAGGGGTTGATATTAATGTGTTCAAAATTACTTTGGAGAATCTCAATGGTTGATACTTGGTGAGATATCATAGGTGTTATCTTTATGTTCAAAATTCCAAAGGTTGCTTCCCCTTGTCAAAGTCTAAATTAATCATAGGTTATAGGTTTTCCAATGTGGGATTGTCTTGATATTTAGACTTAGGTCCTTCCAGTTTTGGATTAGATTTGACAATATCTTAGGATGCCAAGAGTTTCAAGTTCTTCCTAAAAGTTTTGTCTTGACAAGCCCTAGCCATTTTTGCATTGGTATATCATAATCTATATTTGAATCATAACTTATGTACAAAGTACCTTATTGCATATTTGAAGGAGTAAAGGTACTTTTGTTAGGTTTGTTGAGTTTGAATGAGAAGGTTTCTTCATCCTTTGGTGTTTTTGGTACACTTCCACATCTGGGTGGTATAAACATGGATATGGGTTCAAAATTAAGACTCCATTGAACCATTATTTGTGTAGGGGAAGTGTTGAGAGTGAACTTCATGGTAGATATGTTGTTGAGGGTTGGTTGACTCGTGTCTTGAGGATTGTTTCCTTGTGGATACATGCTTAGTGGGTTCATGAGTAAAGGTTGTGAAGCTTCGGTATGATCTATGTCAAGAATTTTTTGAGGTATCTTAGTCTTCTTGTGTGTTGGATAAGCTTTAGGTTATGTTTGTACTTCAGAAAATAAGGGTTGGTATAAGTCTTTTGGTCTATGAGATGATTGTGTCCTTGTAAGGGCTGGCATGATACCTAAGTTTTGGCATGTCTTACCAATTGCATACCTTCTACCTCCCAAGTGCACACCTAAACTACCAACTACAATCTGACAGTACTGAGTGCACCCTAGGTGTGCACTTGCTAACCAGAAGGTATGCAATTGGTAAGACATGCCAAAACTTAATAATTTGGAAGTGGGTATTCAAGATATGATTTTTTTTTGGATATTTTGGATTTTAGGTATGTTATGCAACCTAAGGAATTGAAAAATGACCTAAGTTTTATATATGAAAGATGTAAATGACCTAAGGGAATGATGCAAAAATACAAATGTGAGTGATATTTTTGACTTTGACTAAAGGGTATGAAGATGATTTTAAAGCATGAAAAAGGTAGATTGGTGTTGGATTTTAGACTTGGAATTGATGTCAAAGGTTGATGTATGCAACATGGATTATGCAAAGGGAAATGTGTTAAGGTTGATAATGATGTTTAGGATATGCAATATAGTGTCATGAGATCAAGAAAAGTGATGGGTTTGACAAATGATTTCGGCAAGTTGATAATTGGAAAAGTTTATGGGATATTGATATTTGGAGAGAATGCTAGTGTTTTTGGACTATGCAAGGTGAAGTTATTATGCAACTAGAGTTAAAAAAATGGCATTTAGGGAGACTAGGGATATGATAATGCTATGAAAGAGGTGTATGTAAGGTTTTGAACTTAGGAAGAATCTTTAGAAAGTATTAGCCTAAGAGTTTAACCTTATGACGATGGACTTTGGATCTTGACCAAAAGAGACAAAAATCAAAAAGATCAATTTGATAAAAATGACAAGGTCAAATCCATCATCCATTGACATAACAAGATACTCTACGATTCATACTTTGTTCTAATTGTTTACTAAGTTCAAATGGTTTTGGGTTCAAAATGATGTCTAGGGGGAATCAAAATCAGGGTTATGCCAATTGGATATGCAAGATGAAAGGGTCCTAGGATGCAAAATGATTTTAAGGGTGAAAAATGATGTTCAGGGTTGTGATTAGAGTGAGGACCTATATAGGCATCTGGAGGCAAATCCAAGGTCCTAAAATGTAGTCTAGAGGTCCAAAATGGCTATTCTAGCAACCAAGTGTGCTTTGAAAGCACCAAGTGTACTTTGATAGTACCAACTACACCTAGGGTGTAGTTGGAGCTAGTTTGAGTGTAGTTGGTAGTTTCATAGCATAGTTGGGAAGCTAGGTTGAAATTTTTCTAATCTTGGACTACGTAACTATTATACTATTATGTTAGGGAGCTAGTTGATTAAGGCTGATGTTATGGTCAGAATGGGGATGTAGAGTGAGGGTTAGGACTTGAGAAATGAAGCCTAAGATGTGAAAAGTGAGGGTTAGGACATGTAGAATGAAGTTCAGGACATTATAAAAAAAAGGACCTATCCAGGCATCTGCTGGTGATTTGAGGGTCCCAAAATACTATCTAGAAGTCCAAAATATCTATTCTAGAAACCAAGTGTGCTCAAAAAATCCATCTATGCCTAGGGTGTAGTTGGGGCTAGTTAGAGAATAATTGTTAGTTTCAGAGCGTAGTTGGTAAAATGGGTTGAAACTAGAGTAATTTTGGGCTTGGTGACTTCTAGATTGTTGTTCTAAAGACCTAGTTAATAGGGGATAGTGCTATGATCAAAATGAAGATGAAAAAAGGGGTTGAGACATGGGAAATGAGGATTAAGACATGAAAAATGAGGATTAGGGTATGCAAGAATGAAATTTGGGATACGCATGATGAAGATTGAGGGTTGAAAGGTAAAGACTAGGAGATGCAAAATGAAGCCTAAGGGATGCAATATGAAAGATAAGGGATGCAAAATGAGGACTAATAAGATGCAAAAATAAAGGCCTAGAGGATGCAAGTATGAGGTTCAAAAGGTGACAAATACAAGGGTATTCTATGCAAAGATGGAATCTAAATCATGCCAAGCACTCATAAGGTTAGAAGTCTCCATGTTTTCAAAGTCTCAAGTGTTTGGACAAAGTTTGTAATGTGTTGATAAGAATTGTAGTATTATGACAATGTTTGATAGTATCCAAGGTTAACATGTGTTTTGGTGAGTTTTCAAACTTGGCTTTATCTTGATTGATGTTATTCACACACACAAAAAACAATAGACAAGAATAGTTGTTGTTAAACTTAAAAGATACATCACAACCTAGGCTTTAAGACTGTGATGGCCTAATTTTTCACCTAGTTAAAAAATTTTGGTACCTTGTGAAAAATAGGAAGAAATTGTGTTTCAACTACTTAGGGTTTCTAAAAATGTTGTCATCCTCAAGAAAAAGCCATAGAACCTATACCATGCCCTATTTTTTGATGAATTATTCATAATTTGGTGTGCAAGTATGAAATAGGGATATATTAAAACTTTGGTTATATGTTTGATTTTGCATATCATCCATAAGTCCTTTGGTTATTTTTAATATTATGAGACTTGGCTCTAAAATATTTTAAGTTGTGATGTCGCAAAATTGTCTTGATCACTTCAGCTCTCCATTATATTGTTTATCTATTTTGATAGTGGCAAAGTAATGAAGCAGTCATCAAAAGGGTCATCATAACATCATAGGTTTCATTGCTAACTTCCAAGTTAGGGCCACAAAGAGGAGATTAACTATAGATCATAAGGCCATGAATTTTTTTTGGCTTAAGTGATCTTAAGTTGAGATGATGTGAATCATAACTATGGTACTTAGAATTGTAATCCATCACTACATCATGGGTAGTTAAATTTAACCTAGGGTTACAATAGTGAAGTAGAGATGGCTTGTGTAATGCCCCACCTGGAGATCCTTGGAAGAAGGATGAAATACAAGCCAAGATAATTTTTTTATATTTAAAAGTATTGATGCACATGACATACAACATACAAGGATCACAAAGATTGCAATGGAAGAATAAACACACATCTGAACACCAAGAGATCTCCAATGTTACTACTAACCAAAATGACTAACCACAAAAAGATGAAAACAAATATGAATCCAAAAACATACCAAACTTGAAATGCAACTCCAAGGTATTCAAGAAAACCATAAATGATTTCTAGACACCTCAAAAAAACTTTTAGACAATCCAAAAAGTGCCTGCTATCTACCCGAGAAGATTTTTCCAAAACTTAGGCAATACTTTAATACAACATTGTATGATACTTTCCAGTATCGTACAACCCTTCTAATGTTGGCATGTGATATAATTAGGGTTTTGGTGACACTTTTAGGAAGGTGTGTGATGCTTTCCTAGTATCATACAACCTTTCCTTAATAGGCATGTGATACTTTCCAGTATTGCATGACATTGCTCTAAGAGACGTGCGATATAATCAAGGGTCACACGATAAATCTCTTTTGAGAATGCAATACCTTAAAGTATCACCCAATGCTGATGCATGGTCACCTAGGGACACAAGAAAAATTCTAAGGATGAATCAAGGGATAAAACAAGAACTTAAAACCTCCACACAGGGAGTACCCGATCCATAGTTGAGGTGTAGGCACTCAAACACTATATCTATGAGATAGAAATTCCATCTAACCATCTAACATAGTAGTGAAGGGAAGGTACAAAAAGAAACATAGAAATGTACTAAAAACAACATTGCAATAAACTGAAACAACATCTCAATGAATAGAACAACCAAACTAAGTATGTGGTTCCTCCTAACCATAATAACATCATAAGACCATCATGGGTCCTAGCCATCCCCCACACGTAACATCCCAAACTACCGACCAGATCATTAGTGCTATCTTATGAGGATGTCACTACTAAAATGTGCTATAAAATAAGAATAAGAATTTCTAACATGCTAGAAGTAAAGCATAAGATAATCCTATAAATAAAACTCATCATCTACCACATGCTAAACATCATAATAAGGAAATGTGTCAATACTAACATCATCTAAACATGATATAAAAGCATTCCAATGAAAGCATAAATCACAAGAAAGCATACTTTGGAACCTAAAGTACCATGTGAAAACATCTAGCAATAGTCGCATTGAGATAGAAAACTTTCTCTATGCACTAGTCCCCAATAGTGGTAAAAGTAGCTACACCTTCCAACCATGTAGAACTTGTAGGTCCAATCCCACCATGTTGATGGAGATAATGATCCAACCACAACCACACACAAAGAAAATGTCCATGGCTAAAACTCATGCCAGAAAATATAATGACTTAAACCAAGATCATAGACAATGCAAAAACTAAAAGTCCTAGTTAGATACTCAATGGTCTACTAAGTAGGGGCTAACATCATGGAGAGTCTCATGGCATTGACAAGCCTAAGCTTAGATTGTGTGTTTTAACTCCTCAATGGAGGGCTTTGCACACACATTTTATTATCTTAAGTTTTATTACCACCTAGTATTTTCTTTAGTTATCACTTGATTAAAACTTCCTCTACCAACCCTCTAAGACAAGGTCACTAAGCTGCAAGATACAATCCCCCTCTATATGCTACCCTACCCTATCCATGCTCATCCAACAATGAGTGCCTGTAAGCATACATATTCCCAACCCAACCCTAATGATCATAACTTCCAAAAATACCACAAAAGATTGAGACTCACAAGTCACTCAACAAATGTATGCACACATACTCGTGTGTGGGGCACCACCATCATGAAGATCATAACACAAGGACTCGATGAGAACATAATGTAGAAATGCACTCAATTGAAAACAAACTTGGGAGGAAATATGTGACATGCATCCCAATGCAACATAAAAGTGAAATAATGGTCTCACTAACATCCAAACAAATGATCTAGGTCCACAACCAACATCATGCCAAGAAAACCTAAGTAAATAGGGTGCATGCAAAATGAGGTAAAAACTCCAAAAAATGGAAAACTTCAAAATTAAAACCCAATTGGTCTTTGGGTACCAAAGCTTCAAAAATACAATAAAATTTGGGTTCGAACATCGTATACAAAAATAGCTAGCATAACAGGCTGAAACCCCAAAACCCCCATCCCAAAAAGAGGAAAAATTTTCATACCCAACCAACTACGCAAAACTAGAAAATAGAAATGGAGGGGAACACTAGTTCTTAGCCTCCTAACAAACTCCTACTAGAAACAAAAGTAGAAACTAGAAACTAGAAAATGGGAAAGCACTACCTGACAATAAAAAGGGTCTGAAATTGAAAATAACACAATAAAATAAATCACCCATAAAACTATCAGAAATCATGGCAAAGCAAGGTCTACCCAAGCCATATCCAATGAGATTGACCTCACAAAGATCCCACACTCACAGCTCCCACAAAAAATAGAAACATGATCCTCCATAAGAGGATTCTAAAAAAAGATCTCAAATTTGTATTTTGAAAAAGTGAGAAGTGAGGAATTAAATTCCTCTTTCCATAATTATTCACATTTCAAGTGAATAATTGATTAGGGAAAACAACTATCCAACCTAGTTAAACCCTGAATTGACCCAAATGAAAATAGACTATTCTTAGAAATAGGAATTCATTTATGGAAAAGCTACCAAAAGTTAATTTCAATAAAATTTAAAGCTCGAAAACTCAAAATCACAAAAATCACCTTAACAACTTTTGTGACAATGTGAACCTCTAAATGCACAAACACACTCACTAGTCAAATCACATAATGGAAATGAGTTTGGATTTAATAATCACCAAAAGATTTAATTTAAATAATTAAATAAGGACATGTCAACCATATAGAGATGTCATTGGTAAAATATGAATAGATGAATCACTAACTCCATGTGCCACTACTAGGGATATAAATCCTACACACTAAAACACATGATCAAGTGCAATTATATATAATAACATAGCCAAAAAAATAAATGCATTGCATAACTAATTTAACCATTTATTCAATTATACCTAAATAATCCATTTACATCACTCACGTTCACATAAAGAATAAAGAGACAAGAATGAAGTAAATAACCATAGCATAAAATCCATCACATAACATAATAAAAAATATTTCCAAATACCAGATAATTAGGTATTATCATAGACCTATTGTCATCTCAAAATGGCATCAACATGCAAATATGATAAATTGAACAACATAGTAGTAAAGCGTCTATGGTACTAAGATCAAGTATAACATTTGACCCTCAAGTTATCTCAAAGTACAAAATAGTAAGAGTATCAAGTATCTCTCAAATCAAAACATAAAAATGTACAAATTGCAAACACAAGAGGCACTACAACTTGTTATCATAGCTTTGCAAATTTAAGAGGTGAGTTAAAAATTTAAGTTGTGAAGCCATGGAAAAAGGTAACAATTAACTCCAAAGAGGTCATCAAATCATTTTAGCAAGCAAGGTAAATAATAAATTTTAAGTTGTGAAGTGGAGATAAACTAGCAATCGCAACATCACATTTTGTCTTTCACCTAATCCAATTTGAGTTGCAAAGATGCAAAAGATAACCTGGGTACTCAAGTTTGAAGCTATCACTACATCTCTTGTAGTTAAAGATGACCCAAGGTTCAAGTGAAGTAGAGATTATTGGAATTCTTTAGAATAACTGAGCAGGGGGGGGGGGGGGGGGGGGGGTGAATCAGTTATCCAAGGTTTAGATGTATAAATAAAACTTTTCATAGCTTAGTGAACCCATAAAACATTTATCATCATGCATACATTCATAAGAATATACAATCACCTTAAACTTGTAGGTTACTATCAAATCAATTTACAGAAATGTAAACATGAAACATAACAAATTCAACAACACACTTGACACAATGATTTACGTGGAAATCCAATTTGGAAAAAACCACCAGTAACATGCTACTCCTTTTCACTCTTTTGAAGTGATTCCCTGTCAAAGGACAACCCTATTAAAGGTTACAATACACATTGTTAAATGTGACCCTATTAAAAGATTTTAATCACCTTGTTAGGAGTGAGCCTTGTTAGAGGACTTTAGACCATTCACTTGGAATGTCACCCAGTTAAAGGATTTAAAAATGACTATTTTAGATTACGGTAAAAATAGGTTTTGAAGGGACCCCGAAACCCTTTCACATCCTCAAAAAAAGGAAAAAAATGAGCCAAACAACAGGAAAAAGACCAAAAACCTACTAAAAAGTAGCATCAAAATCAGGTTTTATAGGGACCTAAAACCACTAAAAAAGTCCAACTAAAAAACCCAGGTTTTACAAGGACCTAGAACCTATAGTACAAGTTAAAAACTAAAAACCAGAATAGGACCAAACACAGGAACTAGAAGAACCAGCCAGCAAATAGGACCTGCACGGGAGCTCGACTAGAGAAGAAGACCTAGGAAACTATTGCAATTTTATGATCATCTTCACGACCTCCTTACCAATCTTAGCCGTGTCCTAGATGGAGTTAGCAGCTGAAGAAGTAGCAACAATCAAAGCTTTTTTCCTCGAACTCTATCTTGTCCTCTTGCTAGGGCCCTCTGAAGATATGGTTCCTTCATTAACTCTTTTAATCAAAGTGACCATAGTAACACAAATGCTAGAGGTAACTTGCTCCATTTTTGTTCCACTTTCCTTGATGAGCAGTCTAAGATTCTGCTCATAATCCTTAAGTTTAATTGGGATATCTCCCATTTGCACCTCCATGTGTTGAATAATAGCCTGGTCAGCCTCCTGGTTATGTTGCAAGGTATCCATTTTCTTCTTCAGTCCCATTATTTCATTATATAACTAGTAATCGACCTGAAGAAAGGAGTCAGCTTTTTGTTTTGCAGAGTGAAGGAAGGAGAGTTTAGTTTCCCTCACCGGGGAGTCACCTGCATCATCAGCAGTGGTGTGTGGAATAGGGCCATCTTTATCAATATGAATCCCCCCATCCATCAGCTCCACCTCACCAGGCTCTGCATGAATATGGTGGCTTTGGCCCTCCTTATCATGACCTTCAGTCTCTTTAAGAGGAGTGGAAGCTTTCACCATGTTTTCCTTCTCACTCAAAATGGCTAAATCATTATTTTCTTTCTCTTTATCACCTCCCCTAGACATGATATGAGTGTCCTCACTTTTATACTTGCTCTGTTCCAAATTCACCTCCGTAGTGTCTTCCTCTCTCCCATCCTCATTATTGTCTTTCAATTTTGGGTATCCATCTAGGTTAGAGCTAAACTCCCCAACATCTGTCTCCTCCTCTTCCTCAAGGGCATCCTTATCAAAGCTATTAGTGCTCTCCACCTCAGTTTCCTCTTCCTCAATTTTTCTTCGAGGACTGGAGGGATTTAGTTTAGCCTTAATTTTCTATTTACCACTCTCTGACTATTAGGTCAACCTTAATCCAGAGGATTTATCCTAGACTAATACAATTATTAGAGAGTAACAATAAGGCTTGACAACTTATAACTCCATTTTTAGATTACAAATCTCTATTTCAATCATCCATTCTATTTGGATTTCACACATTTTAGCTCTAATGGCTTTTTCACCCTTCAAGCATTCATACCCTTAAGCCTTCTTGCTTAACTTTCCAATTTACAGACTCTTCACTTAGGTCACTTGATGAAGCAATACCCTAGACTTCTTGTCTTCCTTGGGTTCTTTCACATGAAAAATCTTACTTTTGACTAGCTATCCTTATAAATAGAGAATTGAGATCCTTTTTTGTTCATTTTCCATTGTCCAATTTATGGTTAGGATAGATTAGGTAGGATTCAATGAATCTACCCCTCATTCCATATCACTTCTATAAACTTCTCCTTCAATCTTCTTTGAATTCACCTCAAAATGGTGTATGATGAAGCCTATGCCACTAGATCATTAACCTATTGTTCCACCTGGTTCACATCCATCAAATTCATGATCTGTAATGTCCCCACTTTAACATATAAATTAAATAATTAATAAGTATTATATATTAATATTAATATTAAAATAATAATATTTTATAAATAATATTATATTATAATCATGTAATAATATCATATTATATTGTATTATAATGGTAATCTAAAAATATAAATCTAATACAAGAATAATGATATTATCATTATGATAAATTTTAATGTAGTAATATTATATTAATACAATATAATATAAATATAGTTGATATTATAATAATTAAGATATGATTTAATATAGAAACACTATTAATAAAAAGTATTATAATATAATAATATATATAATTGATATATTATTAAAATAATATATGTTATAATATAGTAATTACAATAGTATACATAATGATATTAATTAATTTAACTAAGTAAATATATAATTAATTATATTATCATTAATATGATTAATATTAATGAAAGGACATGACTATTTCAAATGTACATATATATATAGAATATCAAATATCGAGAGGGGTGTCATATATCAAATATTATAAAATTTTATTCAAATAGAAAAAAAGATAATGAAATCTATACAAATTAGAGAAAATGTAATGCAAAGGATACAAATAAGGGATTCAGTCAGAAATAAACAATGGACCCCCAAATTGGGTTCATTACAATTGGTATCAGAGCGTCGATCTTGCCACCTTGTGAAAAATATATCCGCATAGAAGAAATTGAGGTGTAGAGGTAATACCTGCGAAGCAATTTGTGTTGAGGAGACAGAAATGGAACATTTGAACTATATATTTGTACTGGCATAAAATTGATTCTAAAGATCAAAGGAAGCAATTGATTCTAAAGATCAAAGGAAACAAGAGAGGATATGAGCCATTAAATGAACAAAATTATTCTTCTACAAAAGCACATAGTCTTGGTATGAACCGAGCATACTTTTCTGTTAAAATATAGTTTGTCATGCTGAACATACTTGTTCTTAAACCACCTAGGTAAAAGGATATTACGTTAGATTCCTTGCCAACCGAGTGAACCATGGATGAGTTTGATAATTACAAGCACGAGATTCCATCATTACCACTGCGCAATGACATCGTGGATGAATAAAGAACAAAATACAGAAGGAATATCTCAAACCCTAATTAATGAGTCATTGTTTCGAAGAGTATCATTAAAAGTTGGACAAAGCCTAACATGCATCAAGCAAAGTTAGTTGATAGAAAGTTTGAAGGAGACTTTGATCAGTAATAAGGAGAATATTGTGTTGATACTGGAAAGCTTCTGTCACCAGTCACAGAAGATGATTAAAGTCACACATTGAAGATAGGAATTGGCATAACGTTCTCATAGGCTGGCATGGAGCCACATGAAAGATAACATAGTCCATCTTAAATAGAGATACTAGTGATCCATCAAAAAATAGATTTATCGAAAGGGTGTAACAAATCAACTAGTAGTCATAAAAGAAAGAAACACACAAGCAGCAAATCACAATTAGAATTAACAGCAAGGAAAAATATCTAAATTTACAAAACAAGAACAGAACCCTTAAATGATAAAATATGTGAGTTTTCAACATCATGCCAATTGGAAGGAGAGTGGTGAAACTAGTTATCAAGCCAATACAAAGGGCGCAGTGACCAGAGTTCAATAACTTATCTCTAAAAAAAAAATTGTTCATAGTATCAGTTGATGGAATCCAGGAGCTGTGCAATTGCAGTCATATATTTCATAGAAAGTGTTTAGACAAATGGTGACGAGCACAAGGAAACCTGCCCTTTCTGCAGATGCCCTCTTCTTCCACCAGACGGAGATTGTCTGTTGTGAAATTAATGGCACAGGATTGTTTGCCATAATTTGTTAAATGTTAAACTATTGTGTCATCAATATTGCACAGCAAAAGCTAATTATATATATCATGAGGAGGATCTAAGGATGACAACAATGTAACACAGATCGTAGCTTTCATAAGTAAATATAGGCAATGAAATATGAGGGCCAACCTGTCTAAAAGAAAACTATGTTTAGTGTGATGACCAACCATTATTAAGTGATCATATTAGGGTTCATTAAATATCACCAACAACGTTATTTGTGATTATATGATAGTGGTAGCCTTAAGTGTTATTAGGAAGCATGACAATTGCCGAGGGCAAATTTGTAAGAACCCCGATATATATATATGTTGCAGTGAAAGAGGTTACACATGCAAAATGATTAATGTGGATATTTATCTATGTTGCTAATAGTATAAAACATTCCTACAACTATCATACAAAGCCCTGTAGGACATTTAGAAACCAAAAATGTTAAACAAATAATTAGGATTCCATGCCTTCTTTGATAGGTACAATTATTTTGTACATTGAACATTCTGCGACAGCTATTCTCTCATGGCTTCACATAACTCAATGTATTTGTCATCCATTATCAATTGATATAATGGTGGGAAATATCACTATCAGCCAAATGGGAAGAATCCTTATCACAAGCTTTGTCTCCTCCACATCGATCACAGAGCAAGGATTCAGATGTCTCGAATTTAAGGCTGCTGCTTTATCAAATTTTTGACAAATGCATGAAAAAACTATCATTCAGTTGTCGAAGTGCCTTGCCTCTAAAAATATAAAGCCATGTATAATTTTATAAACATGAGACTTTTAGTATGAGCGATTGGGTATCTGCCTTGGTCTGTATATTCCCTTGAATCCACTCCATGAAGAAAAGTAGCATCTGTAGGAGCCTGCACTTTATTTGGGATCATCCTAATAATAACATTTCCAACTTGATACTTGCATTTTGAAGTTCCCAGATCACTTGGATATGTGGAACAAAGTACATCTCATGGAGATTTGCATGGGCTAGCAAAGAAAAATTGATAGAGAAAGGAAGGAAATTTATAAAAGAAAATTTGCAGAATCAGAGAACTAAACATGATGCAATGAGAGGGACTACAATTAGAAGACATGTATTGAAGAATGAAATGCTATAATAACAAACATATGAAGGACCAAAACTGGCAGCGAGTAGATTTAAATAGGGCAGACTGGTATTAAAATATATTCACTCCAAGAGTTATATATTCAATGTTTGAGTGCCGAAACAGAAATCAGTGAATCAGACTTAAACCCAATGCATGACATTCATAGAGTACTCCATAGTGAAAGGAACAAGATACTCTCAGACCAAATCCAGTGAAAGCCCACAAAGCATCAATGGAGATTCATAGGCCAAGCCTGATGCGCCTTGAGTGCGAGCCCTCACATTGCTTTACCAAAGACATTTTTGTTTTTCTTTGAGTCTCAAGAAAGATCGATCTCTACTACTACCATGTGGTGATTAAGTTGAAAGGTCGTGCCTACGTCAGATAACAATGAAAGGAAATCACATTATTCGGTCAAAGGAATTACACAAGATAAGTAATTTACCATAGCGAAAAAGTATGTGCTCATATGAATGACTTCTAAACATATTTTACGATTGATAGCACATATTGAGCATGGAAAAGGTATATTGAAGGACAACATATAAGGATCAAACTAAAGGGAGATTTTAAGTGGGATAAGTACAAAAATAAAAGAGTTTATACTTGATATAGAGAAAGAGAATCATCAAACTTCATAGGGAGCCTTGAAGTCAAGAAGATAAATCTAATAATAAAGAATAAACTATATACTAGTTATAGATATTGTAATAGTCCAAAACATTGGGACATTACATATGATCGAGTCTTTCAATACATCAACTAAGAAGTAAGATCCGAAGAAGCCATCAAATAATAAAGTGTAGAGACACGTATCATCACTCATAATACATCCAAAGAAGATATTTTTACCTTCCTATTAAATGAAATTGAAAGTGAAGGTATTAAATGAAATGGAAAGTAAAGGTATTACATGACATAGAGAGTGAAGGTAAGTATGATTATTTAATTGAAATAATTTATTTATAATTTTACTCAATGTTAATGATAATATTAATTGGAACAAAATTCTAATAATATTATTAGGTATATGAAATAATTCATTATGGTCAGTATTGAATATATAGGTGTTATTTCATGTAATAAGAATAAGTCAATTATATTGGTTGATGATAGTGATGACATTTTTATTTCATATATTCAAGAGAGGAGTCTAATAACAAATGTTATTAATGTAAGAGGATAAATTGATGTGCAACAATCTCTTAAGAATCGAGGTGATTATAGATTTGGAAATTGATCACCTTAGAAAATAATATGTTAAAATATAGAATAAAAATATATACTTAGAAGATTGAATGTTTATATGCATATATGTTCAAAGTATATATTTTGGATTTCTATCTATGTTTTAATTGAATGGTCTTCTATTATTTGAATATTATATTAGTCTCTCTCTTATTTTATCTATTATAAGAGCCTATGTGCCTTGATCCTTTCCTTTGAGAATGTTTGTGCAGGAAAAAGTAAAAAGAAACACCAATTGCAAGGCAAGTTATGTGAGCATACAGGCTCGAGTACACATTACAAGACCCTATAATAGCAGAGTACCAAAGTACTAATCGTTACGTATAAGGTACATCGACTCATTGAACTATATTAAAAAATTTATTAATGGTAATAAGGTATGGTAATGAGGTAAGTTTATATCTTCTTCATATGTTTTATTAAGAGATAATTGTTAGTGTCTTTCTTATTATTGACACATTTTTTATTGTGAAAAATATTGAATAATCTATCAATGATTCTAGTTACAAAATAAAAAGAATATATAAAAATGAAATAAAAATGAAATATATATATATATATATATATGAAAAATGAAATATAAATAAATGTCAATTTAAGAAAAACATAGTAATTAGAATACATTTCAATTATAGTACAAAGATTCTATCTCTTGTCCAAAATTACATAATCTTAGATAGGGAGTTGGTGGGGGGAAAGGCGGAGTAATTTTGAGCACTTGTCGGATATGCTTGGAGCTTGTTTCACGCGCCCTTTGCACTATCATTCTACCATCAAGATGATCATAACAAGTAGAGAGAAAGTTGTTTGTGTACTATAAGAAGAAATCTTTCAAATGAACTAAGTAAATTAAATTCAATACTCATCTTCTCATCCACATTATGATATCCTAAGGTAGGGAGTTGGTGGAGGGAGAGGTAGATTATTTTTGAGCACTTCTTAGATATGCTTGGATCTTGTTTCACTCACCCTCTGCACCGTAAATCTACCATCTTATGATGATCATAATAAGGAGAGAGAGAGAAAGATTCTTTTCGAAGGATTATGTAAATAAGAAAAAGGAACCCTACCACTTTCCTATGGAGTCTGCAATCAGAAGAGAACACCCTATTGTAGTGCTAGTTAAGGGAAAGATAGAAATGGCTCCTTTTCACAAGAATCTTTCTAGCCAAACAAGTAATCCACTAAGTAGACCACCTCGTGTGGATGCCTAACACCTACCACCGAGGCCAAGGGGGCTAAAGTTCCACTCCTGGGCTTAGTATGGAACTAGCTTGGATTAACTAATTATTATTTAAATTTCTTTGAAGTTTATATATATTAATATGCATGTACTGATGCTTATTTTGTGGTTGTAGGGTTCATAAGCCTAATGAAGAAGTATAGATAGTGTGCATTGTTAATTTTAGGATCTAATCAAGGTTATGTATGATGTGTCTACATCATGTATGCTTCATGTCTTCATCTGTCTGCATTGTGTCTACTTCGTGTTTTCATTCATTAAAGGTGTATGTGTTATAAACCTTCTAAGCCTTTCATAAGCAAATATGTTTTGTATCTATGGCAAAGCTTGTGTATAAAAGGTTTTGCTTGAGGGCAAGCAAATTCGAGAGGGGAGGACTGTAATGTCCCCACTTTAACATATAAATTAAATAATTAATAAGTATTATATATTAATATTAATATTAAAATAATAATATTTTATAAATAATATTATATTATAATATTGTAATAATATCATATTATATTTTATTATAATGGTAATCTGAAAATATAAATCTAATAAAAGAATAATGATATTATCATTATGATATATTTTAATATAGTAATATTATATTAATACAATATAATATAAATATAGTTGATATTATAATAATTAAGATATGATTTAATATAGAAACACTATTAATACAAAGTATTATAATATAATAATATATATAATTGATATATTATTAAAATAATATATGTTATAATATAGTAATTACAATAGTATACATAATGATATTAATTAATTTAACTAAGTAAATATATAATTAATTATATTATCATTAATATGATTAATATTAATGAAAGGACATGACTATTTCAAATGTACATATATATATATATATATATATATATATATATATATATATATATATATATATATATATATATATATATATATATATATATATATATAGAATATCAAATATCGAGAGGGGTGTCATATATCAAATATTATAAAATTTTATTCAAATAGAAAAAAAGATAATGAAATCTATACAAATCAGAGAAAATATAATGCAAAGGATACAAATAAGGGATTCATTCAAAAATAAACAATGGACTCCCAAATCGGGTTCATTACATGATCTTTCTAATAATGTTGGCACTCAACATTAACTAACTTTTGATTCTTGACACATACTGCATTGTTCGTCATCCTTTGAAAAATTACTCAGCATGAACTAAAGTTTACTGGTGCTTGACATCAACTAAACTTTACTCAACATCCACTATTTTTCTCGGCATACACTAAAATGAACTTTTACTTGGCTCCAACTGATTTTTTGCTTAGCTTGCACTAACTTTTCTCGGTACCTACTATCCATTTGGTTGAGCTTAGCAGGAAAACTTTGTTTAACTTGTTCTTTTGAACTTGCTTAGTGTAACCAACCTAGATTATCAATGCACTATGATATCATTGTCTTAGCTAATTCTTGTACTCTTCTTCATATCATAACTCAACCTTTCCTCTAGGTGCTATTGCTACATCTTTTGATCAAATCCTCTACATCAATCAAATAGGTAATAGTACTTAAATCATATAAGTAGTTGCCTTAACATCAAAATAGTAGGTTTGACATCAGTGACAAAACAATGATTGAAACATATTTATCATACTTATATCAATCTAGTTTCAACAATCTCTTTCTTCAACAATATTCCTCTTTGGAATTGCTACATCTTTTGATCAAATCCTCTTCATCAATCAAATAGGTAATAGTACTTAAATCATATAAGTAGTTGTCATAACATCAAAATAGTCAGTTTGACATCAATGACAAAAAAATGATTGAAACACATTTATCATACTCATATCAATCTAGTTTCAACAATATTCCTCTTTGGAATTGATGGCAAACCAAACTGACTTGATTAAAATAGTAGCACCAACAAAATACCAAAAAGAAAATAATTCCTTGTATTGAAATCTCTCTCTATCATCAAATTTCATCTTCTAAATAGGTTACAAAATTATGTGATGTTTGATCAACGAACAATTAACAATCAAAAATTAATTCATCCTTATGACTCACTCTCAATTACTTCTTCTTATATCTCCCTTCTTTAGTTATCTCCCTCTTAATAGGTAGATCTCCCTCATATTGTGTGTTAGTTTTTCTACCTCTTTGTTCAATCTCCAATCTCTTGTATTTCTCCCTCTTTGACAACAATGCCAAAGACTTGGCATCTTAATATGCAGATATAAACTTCAGTTTCTCCTATGTCACCTTGCTTGTGACTAATTTGTAGTTTTAGCTCTTTGATTACTTTAGGTAGCTCCTAAAGTAAGATCCACTACATCAATTTTTAATATATGGCAATCAACTTGTTTGATGTAGGGAACTGCTTTTGTTACTTAGATAGCCTTTGATAGGGGTATCACCCCTAGTTTACCTCTTAGATACTCATGAGCATCCTTAGGTAATGCTTTTGTGAAGATATCAACAATTTACTCTTTTGTGTTAACATATTCCATCTTCACCTCTTTTGTACAACTTATAGCAGCAGTAACATAATCAACTTCAGCAATAGATTGTAAAGTGCAATTTTGTTTCTTGCTAGTCCAAGTAACCAACCTCTTGCCTAAGAAAAATGCTCCTCCATTGGTGCTCAATCTGTCATCAATGTTTCCAGCCCAATCAGAATCAATGTAGGCTCTCAGTTCAAATTTCTCATTTTTCTTGTAATATAGACTATATTCCTTTGTTCCTTTCCGATATCTCATTATTCTCTTTATAGCCATCAAATGATTCTCCCTAGGATTAGTAGAGAAACTTGTAACTATCCCTATAGATAATGCAATATCAGGTCTACTATGTACTACATATTGTAATTTTTCAGTCATAAACTTGTATAATGTTTGATTCACCTCAACTGAATCAACATTCTTTGACAATTTATGTCCTATCACCATAGGTGTACTTACTAGTTTGGAATCCTCCAATCCAAAAAATTTCAATATCTCCTTGACATATTTTGACTTGAGTGATGTATATACCATATTTCATCTAATGTATTTGCAAACCCACAAAGAATTTGATCTATCCAAATATAGACATCTCAAATTCTTGCTTCATTTCATTTGAAAAAGTCTTACATAAAGCATCTTGACCTCCAAATATGATATCATCAACAAAAATTTTAGATAACAAAATACCTTTTCCTTTCTCTAACTTCATTTATAGATTTCTATTATCATCAGTCCTTTCAAATCCAATCTTCACAAGATAATTATGAAGTCTCTCACCATGCTCTTGGTGCTTGTTTCAATTCATATAGAGCTTTGTGTAATTTACTTACCATGTTCTTATTATTAATATCAACAAGTCCTTCTAGCTATTCTATGTAAACTTCTTCCTCTAATATGTCATTCAAAAATGTAGATTTAACATCCATTTGATAAACTTTGAAACCTTTGTATGCAAAATAAGTAAGTAGAGTTCTTAATCCTTCTAATCTAACAATAAGAAAAAATGTTTCTCCATAGTCAGTTCCTTCTTCTTGTGCATGTCCTTTGCAAACTAATCTTTCCTTGTTCCTTGTGACTTCACCATTTTCATCTAGCTTATTTATATATACCCACTTGGTACCAATCACATTTTTGTCTTCTAGTCTAGGAACTAGAGTCCATGTTTTTTTTTCTCAATTTGTTCAATCTCTTCTTCCATGGCTTTACTCTAGTCTACATCTTCTAAGGCATCTTTTACTATTTTGGGTTCTTTTATTCTCAACAAGCATGTATCATTTCTCAACTTGTTCCTTGTCATTGGTCTAGCATCTTTAACTCTAATCATTTATGCAGTAGGATGATGTCTCTTAACATATTTAGACAAGCTTGGTTTAGCTTTGGTTTCTTCATTTTGTCTGTCAACTTCAAAGTTACTATGTAGATCTTTGTTAGGTATTTCAACATCTCTTACATGTACACTAATCTTAGAATTAGAATGTGCCACCACTTCATTCTGTAACTCAGCATCTAAATTCAGCTTGGTTCCTGAATGCAACTGGGCATTCATAGTATTTGACTCAATAGTCACTAAAACTTGATGTTGGTTTGTAACTTGATTTGCAACATCTTCTTCACTAGGCATACCTTCATAAAAGTACACAAATGATTTGTATTCTTCAAGTTCTTTCATAGGTTCAGCCTCGTATACTTTTGTATATTCATGAAATTTCATATTTACACTTTCCACAACTTTGTCAGTGTTAGTATTGAAACACTTATATGCTTTACTTCTTGTGGAATAACTTAGGAATATACCTTCTTCACTTTTTGCATCTAGTTTACCATTCCCAAAATCTTTGTGAATAAAGCATTTGCTTTCAAATACCTTAAAATATTTTACATTGGTTGATGTCTATACCATAGTTCAAAAGGTGTTGAATGAGTACCTTTCTTGACTTGTACATGGTTCAGATATAGACAACTATACTTACAACTTCTCTCTAGTAATTCAAAGAAACATTTTCTCCATCATGAGTGTCCTAGCATAGTCCATTACAAACCTATTCCTCCTTTTAGCAATTCCATTTTGTGGAGGGGTTCTAGGAGTAGATGTCTATCATTTGACACCTTTGTCATTACAGATCATCTCAAACTCATTTGATGTAAATTCTCCTCCTCTATTAGATCTCAAACATTTTAGACTTTTATTTGTTTCCTTCTTAACTCTTTCTAAGTACCACTTAAACATTTGAAAAGCATCAAATTTATGTTTTATAAACATAATTGTCATCATTCTAGAATAATCATCAAGAAGTAGCATAATGTACTTATCTCCTTTGTAGCTTTGCATTTCAATTGTTCCACACAAGTTAGTATGAACAATCTCTATTATTCCTTTAGAGGTATGAATTTTACTCTTAAAATTTGACTTTGTCATTTTGCTTAATTTACGTTGTTTGCACATTATGTTATCAGGCTTCTTCAACTTAAGGAAACCTCTAATTTTTCTCATGTTACTATTACTAACCAAGTTATCAAATTTAACATGACATAACCTCTTGTTCCATATCCACACATCATCAAATTTTACAACTAGACAAGTAGCATCCTCTATATCAAGATATAATAGATTACTCCTAGTTTGATCACCCATTCCAATCAATTTTCCATTAGTATCATATATCTTAGCAATCTATTTTTCAAACTCAACCTTACATCCTAAATTATTCAATTGTGACACACTCAAAATATTATAGTTAAGTCCTTCAACACAGTAAGCATTTTCACAAAAAATCCTTTCTGTGAGTTTGATAGAAAATTTTCCTTTTATCAAGCATGGTGCATCATTTGATAAGATAATAGATGTTGCACACATTGCATAATATTGTTATATTGTATTAATTTATTTTATTATGTAATGTTGCATCTAGATGGATGTGCAACATGGAAAGATTCCCATGGGATATACTTGATGAGTTGTATTGTAACATTGTGATAATATTTCATGTAATTACTTAATATTGGGGAAAAAAGATTAAAT
The DNA here is from genome assembly GCA_028749045.1 of Cupressus sempervirens. Classification (NCBI taxonomy): domain Eukaryota; kingdom Viridiplantae; phylum Streptophyta; class Pinopsida; order Cupressales; family Cupressaceae; genus Cupressus; species Cupressus sempervirens. The sequence continues at coordinate 447,388,321 of CM053787.1, forward strand.
TTCCAATATTAAATGTGGGGTCAATGGGTTAGGTAGCACATGGTTTTAACACATGATTTATGTAATATCACTTGGTGGTTTTGTGGGACTTGCTACTATATAAGCAACCACAAGAGTACTTGTTGAAGAGAGAAGACAAAAGAAAAAAAAAAACAAGAGTCAAGTGGGACAAGGCTTAACAGGTTAGCCAAAGGAGCATTTATGAAAGTTGGAAGCATGGCATGGGATGTGTGGATTCATGCTTTTTCACATGGATTTATTGGTAGTGGATATGGCTTTGAAGGTTTCCATGGTTGTATTACAATGGTATTTGTTTCTGAATAATAAATGGTGATGGATGCTTTTGGAGGCTAGGTTTTTTTCTCAATGAAGGTTTCCTGAGGTATATCTTGTGTCACATTTTTCTGGGTATGTTATCTATTCTCTTGCATGTGGATTTTAATTTTGTATTTATTTCAAATCTATTGTGCATTATTTGGGAATGGTTATATTCTTTGTTTCAAGTCTCCTTACATCATTACAGAATTGTACACTATTTCCATCATAACAATTAGGTAATGAACTTACTTTTATCTCCACTCATGTGATGTGAACATCCACTGTCAATAATCCATCTATTATTCTTGTTCACACAAGACACAAGTGAAGTTGTATCATCTTCATCAAATTCATCCTTCATTGCAACATACACCACTTTATCATCATGTTCATCAAATTCATCTTTTGTTTCCTCTTCAGCAATGTAGCAAGACTACTTGCCTTTGTCTTTGTAATCCTTGTTGTCTTCATCTCTTCTACTTTTGTACTTGTCACCACCTCTATAGTTCTTCTAATCTAGAAATCTAGCAGCAATATGACCAACCTCATTACAATTGAAAAAAATGATAGGTAATTTACCTTTAAACTTGCCTTTACCTCTATGAAATCTCTAGTAGTGCTTCAAGTTGATCTACATCCTCCTCATCTATATCACTGTTTGGACACATATTTTTTCTTTTTCTTCTTCTTCTCATCAATTTCTTTCAATGATAGCTTAGCTTTGAAATTAGATTCAAAAATTTTAGGTTTTTAATTATCAAAGTTAGATAGCTCAAAAGAAGTGAGCCTACCTACCAGATCTTCAAGAGATAGATTATTCCCTAGTATACATCTTAGTTCTTGTATTGTAGAAACTCTAATAGCATATATAGGAAGAAATGTTCTTAAAAAATTTCTTAGTATAGTATCATCATCTATTATACTAGTAGCTCCTCTTATTTCATTAACAACATCTTTTATCCTTGAGCAATATTGAACAATATTTTCACCTTCTTGCATTCTCATATCATCGAACTTACCTCTAAGACTTTTAGCTTTGGCTCTTAGAATATTCATGTCTCCTCCATGGATGGTGTGTAGAGAATCTCACATTTTCTTTGCACTATCAAGACTTTTGATATCACCAAATTTAGCATAGCTTAGTATAGAGGCAATCTCCAACATTGCCTAGTTGTTTTCTTTCTTCTTTTTCATATCCTCAGTAGTTAGGGCTCTAATAGGATCAAAATGCTCAGTAGTAATGGTAAATTATGCATGATCTCCAAGTCCTCCAAGGTGTAGCTTCATCAAAATTTTCCATGTAGGAAAGTTATCTCTATTAAGCTTGGGTACATCTCTTTTTAACATCTTGATCTTTGTGCTTCTAACACCTTCAAACTAGTCCTCTTAAGCAACTAGGCTTTAATACCAATTTTTTGAATTCTTTAGAATAATTAAGAGGGGGGTGAATTAGCTATCCAAGGTCTAGATGTATAAATAAAAATTTTCACAGCTTAGTGAACCCATAAAACATTTATCATCATGCATACATCCATAAGATTATGCAATCACTTAAAACTTGCAGGTTATTGTCAAGTCAATTTGCAGAAATGTAAACATGAAACATAATAGATTTTGCAACACACTTGACACAATTATTTACATGGAAACCCAATTTGGAAAAAACCACCAGTAACATGCTACTCTTTTTCACTCTTTTGAAGTGATGCCCTATGAAAGGCCAACCCTGTTAAAGGTTAAAATACATAGTGTTAAATGTGACCCTATTAAAGGATTTCAATCACCCTATTAGGAGTGAGCCTTGTTAAAGGACTTTATACCATTCCTTGGAATGTCATCAGGTTAAAGGATTTACAAATGACTATTAGGTCAACCTTAATCCAAAGGATTTACCATAGACTGATACAATTATTAGAGAGTGATATTAAGGCTTGATTTAATAACAAATTACAACTCCATTTATAGATTATAGATCTCTATTTCAGTGCTCCATTCTATTTGGCTTTCACACATTTTAGCTCTGATAACTTTTTCACCCTTCAAGAATTTATACCCTTAAGCCTTCTTGCTTAACCTATCAATATAGACTCTTCACTTAGGTCACTTGATCAAGAAATACCCTAGATTCCTTATCTTCCTTGGGTTCTCGCACTTGACAACTCTTGCTTCTGACCAGCCATCCCTATAAATAGAGAGTTGATATCTTTTGAAATTCATTCTCCATCATAAAATTTAGGGTTAGGATAGACTAGGTAGGATTCAATGAATCTACCTCTCATTCCATATCACTTCTAGAAACTTCTCCTTCAATATTCTTTAAATTCACCTCAAAATGGTTTACCATGAATTTTGTGCCACTAGCTCATCAATCATATCTTCCACCTAGTTCACACACTCCAAAAAATTAGACTTGTTGGCTCATATCCACTAAATTTATGATCTTTCTATTAATGTCAACACTCAACATTAACTAGCTTCCAATGCTTAGCACATACTGCATTTCTCGTCATCCTCTAAAAAATTACTTACCACGAACTAAAGTTTATTGGTGCTTGACATCAACTAAAATTTACTCAGGATTCATTGTTTTGCTTGGCATACACTAAAATGAACTTTTACTCAACTCCAACTAATTTTTTGCTTGGCTTGCACTAACTTTTCTCAGTATCTACTATCCATTCAGTTGAGCTGGGTAGACAAACTTTGTTTAACTTGTTCTTCTAGACTTGCTTAGTGTAACCAACCTTTGCAAGCTTAAGTAGATTATCAATGCACTATGATATCACTGTCTTAGCTAATTCTTGTACTCTTTTTCATATCATAACTCAACCTTTCCTCTAGGTGCTATTGAGACATCTTTTGATCAAATCCTCTTCATCAATCAAATAGGTAATAGTAGGTTTGACATTAGTGAAAAAACAATGATTGAAACACATTTATCATACTTGTATCAATCTAGTTTCAACAATCTCCTTTTTCAATAGAGATAACTTATTATTACACCATTGCAAGGTTTGATCATGAGTTAAGATTTAAGGTCACAAAGCGGCAAGACAAAGTAAATGTTAAATAAAGAAGCTATTGCATCATCATATAGTTTAAAAGTGTTGTATGTTTGGCAGTTGTGAAGTGGTGACAAGGTTAAAGTTGTGGTTTTTGCATCATTTCAGGTGATAAATATGTTAAGTCATAAACTGTGGAGAACTTGCAAAGTGATAAGTTCAAAGGGCTTCACTACTTTGCACGTTAAAGTGACAATTAAGAAACTAAGCAACAATGTGTAGATGAGGAGTTTCACATCTTTGCATGTGTCAAGCCATGGTTAGATTTTTTAGAAGAAATGTTGTGATAAAAGGTCAAATAACCCTTTTTCTAGATCTCTATAGTTAATGAAGTAAATGGATAAAGGGTTGCAAAGCTACAAGATGGTCAATTTTTATATGTTCACTACTTCAGAGGATGATTATAGACAAAAAATTTTAATGTTGCAAAGATGTGGACATGGTTAGTGGTGTAGTTATTGCTACATCTCTATAGTTATTGAAGTGGAACAATAAATAGATGTGATGATGCAATAAAGAGTTAAGCAAAAGCTTTTCTGCTTCACTGCTTCATAGGTCCATGTTGTAAATAGGAAGATAGAGTTATGAAGTGGATAATGGCTTGAAGTGTGACATCGCATGGTTAACCTAGCCATTAAATAACTAGGTGTCAAAGTTGTAAAACAATTAGAATAGACATTTTCGCATGGTGGCACCTGGAAACATAAAAAAGCAAGAGACCAGCAAGAAGTAGAGATAGAGAGTTAATCACCACTTCGCTACTCATAGTTTTAAAGGCATAAAACAAGGCTAAGATCTCATGTCTAAGCTGGAAAAAGAGAAATGAGCTAGAAGTATGAATAATGTAAAAAAGTGAAGACAATGCATCTTTTCAAGGACTGAAAGGGTCATTAAATACACACTCTAATTTACATAAATGGATAAAAAGTAGAAAGAATAAGGATTTTCATTACTAGTTGCATAGTGTTTAAAGTTTAGATTAGAGTGTTGGAAATATAAGAGGAGTAATTAAGAGGGGAGGGATGAATCAGTTACCACTAAATAAATCATAGATCCCTTAGATGTCAATACAAAATAAAAACCTGAGAATTGAATAGTGTTGATGCTCAGTAAACACACATAAAATGTTGTAACTTGATAAATACTGAATATGCTCAATAAGTATTAACATGCAAATCTTTAGATGTTATCTGTGATTACCATTACTTTAACTTAGTTGCAAACACATAAAAGAAAATAACATGAACACAATTGACACCAAGATTTAACATGGAAACCCAATTTGGGAAAATCACCAATTACAACTAGTTACTATTTTCACTCTTCTAAAGTGAGCCCTGTTAGGAGCCAACACTATTAGAGGTTACAAAACACACTATTAGGTGTGACCCTATTAGAGGATTTAATCACACTATTAGGAGTGACCTTGTTAGAGGTCTTGAGACAATTCAACATAGCTTCCACCTTGCTAGAAGATTTACAAAATAGTTGTTAAGAAAACTTTGTTAAGAGATTTAGATCACTACTACAATGGTTAGAGAGTAACAATGAGATGATTTGATTTGAATACAACTAAACTACTAATTATAGATCTCTGTTTTGGCTTGTACTTGATCCTTCCTAATTGAATATATCTTTTTTGCTCCTCATGGATATTCTGCTTATCCTTCAAATTTTCTTCCTCTCTTCATCATCAAATCTTCAATACATTTTCAACTTCTCACCCTTTGAACTTACAACTTGACCTTATACTTATATCTTTCATATTATCAAGTCAGCTCATATACAACTTTAAAATAACTTATATTCATCTTCTCAATTGGCTAGAACCAATGGATAAATTAGTAAAGCTTAATATGATAAAAACAAGAAAATCCTATGTTAGTTGACCCAACTTGATAGACACTAACTCAGAAATGATTTCCTATGTTAACCAATAGAAACACAATTAACACTACATATTCACATAGATCCTTTGGTAATTGAGTGTGCCCGGTTAACACTCATCTTCTATAGACTTTCCTTCAACACCCAAGTGAACTCGGTAGACACTACCTTCTAAACTTGACAAATACAAGAATGCTCGATAGACACAAAAAACTATCTTCACTGCCTGAGTGAGCTTGGCATGCACTGACTGATAATGATATAACATTTGTGTAACATCAAATACAATACACAATTAATCAATTATATCCAACAATCTCCCTCTTTGGCATTGATGGGAACACAACATGTCATAACACAATGAAATTTTAGAGAAAGAATAAAGTAAGGAACATATCCTTAGTTTCATTTTGATTCTCATCCATGGGAAATCCCTCTGTCAGTGTGAGCTCTTTCTACCTTCAGTTTTCTCCCTCTATTAGAAAACTTCTATCTACAACAACTTCTACCAAGTTCATTCTCTCTTTTGATATTTAGTAAACTTCTCCCTCTTACAGTAAAATTCTCCCTCTTATTCAAACTTCTCCCTCTTAGAGAAATTTCTTATAAGATATGACAGTAAACTTCTCCCTCTTTGAGAACACATGCCAAAGAAAATAACTCTGTTAATATCAATGTACCTTAAATACTGATTCATTTGCAATATATTCTTGTGAATTCTTTATCAACTAATTGATCTTCAACATACTCTACTTAATACATCACTAAACTTTATTTAATGAGCTTCAAATAGGGGAATGACCCCTAGCTTACCTCTTAAATGTAGAAATGCATCCTTAGGTAATGGTTTGGTTAATATATCTACAATCTATTCTTTTCTATTCACATATTCCAATCTGACTTCTTTATCTTGCACCAATTTTCTTAAGAAGTGATATTTTATAGAATATGCTTTGTTTTGGAATGCATCACTGGGTTCTTTGATATATTGATTGCACTGGTGTTATCACAGTACATGAGTACTAGATCTTTGATTTCTATCTTCATACCTAACAAAAGTTTCTTGAACCAAACAATGTTTGAACAATTATTTGCCACTGCCACATATTCTACCTTAGCTATGGATTAAGATATACAATTTTTCTTCTTGCTTGTCCAAGACACTATTCTTTTACCAAGAAAGAATGCTCCACTACTAGTGCTTTTTCTATCATCAATACTTCCTACCCAATCAACATTAGTAAACACCTTTAAGTCAAAATTGCCTCCAAGTTTGTACCATAAGCCATAGTCTTCAATAATTTTCAAATATCTCATGATTCTCTTGATTTCCATCATGTGATTTTCTCTGGGATTCACTGAGAATCTTTCCACCATACCAACTATTAATGCAATATTAGGCCTTGTATGCACTACATACTACAATTTTCCAATCATTGATTTGTATGTGGTCTGATCTACCTCTTTGGAATCATCATTCTTGGAAAGCTTATGTCTAGTAGACATAGGGGTTCCAACTAGGCTTGAGTCTTCCATTCCAAACTTCTTTAGTATCTCTTTGATATACTTAGATTGAGTAATGTAGATACCTTTTTTGTTTTGTTGTATCTACAACCCAACAAAGAATTTTATCTCTCCAAACATAGACATCTCAGATTATTTACTCATTTCATCTGAAAATACTTTTCATAAGCCATCATTTCCTATAAATAAAGTATCATCAACAAATATTTTTGCCAATACAATCTTCTTGTGTGGTCCTTCTTTGATATATAGGCTACTATTATAATTTATTCTTGAAAACCAATCTGTACCAAGTAGTTATGTAGTCTTTCATACCAAGCTCTAGGAGCTTTCTTGAGACCATATGATGCTTTGTGTAGTTTGTAGACCATGGTTTTTTTGCTAGAATCTAGAAAACCTTCTAGTTGTTCAATGTAGACTTCCTCATCAAGATTTCCATTCAAGAATGCAGATTTAACATCCATTTGATACACATTAAATCCTCTATGTGTTGCATATGCTAGTAAAGTTCTAACACCTAATCTTGCAACAAGAGTAAAATTTTCACCATAATCAATACCTTCTATTTGAGAATAGCCTTTACATACCAATCTTGCTTTGTTTCTGGAAAATTTTCCATCTTCATTTAGCTTATTTTTGAACACCCATTTTGTGCCAATTACATTTTTATCCATGGGTCTAGGAACAAGAGTCCAAGTTTTTTTCTTCTCAATCTATTTTATTTCTTTATTCATTGCTTCAACCCAAATTTCATTATCCAATGCATCTTTAATATTTGTTGGTTCAAATATAGCAAGTATACATGTACCTTTCAATTTGTTCCTTGTCATTGTTCCATTAGATTTGTCTCCAATGATTTGATCAGGTGCATGATGCCTTCTAACATATCTTGCTAACATAGGTTTTTTGGATTTGGAATGAGTTTCATCATTTTTATCATGAACTTCAGTATCAAGCTCACATCCCACTGTTTATGACTCAAGTCCATTAGAGTCAGTTTGAACTAGCTTGGTAGCTTTTGACTATGATGCAAACCCTTTAGGCTATGACTCGGGTTGCACTGTCTATAACTTGATAACTTTTATTGATTTTGGGGACTTGGGAGGTGAAGCCTCCTTTATTTTAGATAGATTTGGTAGAGTATCAGGTTCATAGTAAACAAATCTTTTGTAATCCTTCGGCTCTTTGTTGCTTTCTTCTTCACTCTTTTCTACAAACTCATCAATTCTAACATGTGCAATTTCTATGATTTTATGAGTAGATAGATTCAAAAATTTGTATGCTTTAATTTTGTAGAAATATCCTAGAAATATGCCTTCATCACCTTTTACATCAAATTTTCCTTTTCTTGGTTTTTCCAAAATATAACATTTTCTACCAAATAATTTCAAGTAATTTACATTAGGTTTTTCACCATACCATAGTTCATAAGGAGTTCAGTTTGAGTCTTTCTTCAACTGTACTCTATTCAAGGTATGAACTGCAATGTTGATTGCTTCCTTCTAGTATTTGATTGTAACATTCTTTTCTATCATTAATGTCCTTGCACAATCCATGATGGGTCTATTCTTCCTTTTAGCTATACCATTTTGCTGAGGTGTACCAAGGGCTAATACTTGTCTTTTAATTCCTCTTTCAATGTAGAAATTATTAAATTCATTAGAGATGAATTCACCACCTCTGTCTGATCTTAAACATTTCAATCTTTTTTCAGGTTTCTTTTTCTACTCTTGCTAGATACCACTTGAACTTTTGAAAAGCTTCAGATTTTTCTTTCAAGTACATTATAGTCACCATTCTAGAGTAATCATTAACAAAAAGAATGAAAAACTTTTCTCCACTATAATTCTCTTTGGCAATTCTTGCATAAATCCATGTCAGGTTTCTTCAAACTACGAATACCTCTTACTCTTTTATCTTAACTAGATTATCAAAGTTTACATGACATAGTCTTTTGTGCCATAACCAACTTTCTTCTACTTGAGCAATAAAATATGAATATTCATTGAGATCAAGATAAAATAGATTACCTTTTGTTTGTTTGCCAGATCCAACCAGATTTCCTGTACCATCCAATAGTTTGGCCTTGCCATTCATGAATTCTACCTTGAATCCAATGTTGTTCAACTATGCCAAACTTAGTAGATTATGCTTTAGTCCTTCAACCCAATAAGCATTGTCACACACAAGTTCCTTAGTCAAAGAAATACATCCTTTTCCTTTTATGTTACAAGGTTCATTATTTCCAAATCTCACACTACCTCCATCATAATATTCCATGTGCTCAATTTTTTTTTTATCTCCAATCATATGATGTGAGTAGCTACTATCAATAATCCATGTATCATTTTTGCTAACATGAGAGATAAGTGCCATCTTATATCCTTCATCATCTGATTCATCCTTTATAGCAATATATACCATTTCATATTCACTGTTATTAAAATCTTTAGCCATAAAACAAGATTTCTTACCTTGTCCTTGAAGTTCTTGTAGTTCTTGAAATCCTTCTTACCTTTGTACTTGTTGTTTTTCTTTTCATATTTCCTTTCTTTTTTTGGACACCTTGCAGCAATGTGACCAACTTCTTCACAAGAAAGATAGATCAGAGGAACTTTACCTTTGTACTTTCCTCTACCTTTGGAATATTTTCTTGCAAGTAGGCCTTCAACAACTTCAAGATCACTGTATGAAATTTCTTCTAATTCTTCTTCTTCACTTCCTAATTGATTGGAATTTGATTTCTTATCATTTTTCTTGAGTGAGAGTTTAGCTTCAAATGCAAACTCAATAACTTTTAAACTAGGAACATAGTTATCAAAGTTATCTAATTCAAAAGTTGTCAAACTTCTAACTAGAGCATCCAAACATATTTTATTGTTTGGATCACATCTCATCTCTTGAATAGAAGATACTCTAATTGCATAAATAGGAAGAATATTTTTAAGTACCTTTCTTACAACTATTTTCTTTTCAATGTCTCCTCTAGATGTTTTGATTGCACTTACACTTGCTTTGATTCTCTCTACATATTTTGTAATGTTCTCATCTTCTCTCATTTTCATTTGATCAAAATGACCTCTAAGACTTTCAGCCTTAGCTCTTCTTACATTGTCATCTTTTCCATAGATATCTTCTAGTTTGGTCCATATCTCATGAGTAGTTTTGCAATCTTTAACTTCATCAAATTTAGCATATTTGAGAGCAAATGCAATATCAATCATCATAATGTTATGATTCTTCTTTTTAGTAATATCTTCAACTGATAGTGTTCTAGTGGAAGTCTTGTATTCAAAATCAAGATATTTGCACCCTAAATCATTGATGGTAGAAAAATTTAGCCTCATAAGTCCTTGTCATGCTGCAAAATTATCTCTGTTCAGCTTAGGAATCTCTCCTCTATAAGACATCTTGATCTTTAGCTTAGGTCCTTTAAACCTTCTCTGCAAGCACCAAAAGCTCTAATACCAATTGTTGAAAATATAAGAGGAGTAACTAAGAGGGGAGGGCTGAATCAATTACCACTAAAATAAGTCCCAAATCCCTTAGATGTTAGTACAAAATGAAAACTTGAGAATTGAATACTGCTGATGCTTGGCAAACACACATAAAATGTTATAACTTGGTAAATACTGAATATGTTGGGTAAGTATTAATATGCAATTCTTTATATGTTATCTATGAGTACCATTCATTTAACTTAGCTGCAAACATATAAAAATAAATAGCATGAACACAATTGACACCAGGATTTAACGTGGAAATCCAATTTGGAAAAACCACCAATTGCAACTAGTTAGTGTTTTCAATATTCTAAAGTGAGCCCTATTAGGAGGCAACCCTGTTAAAGGTTACAAAACACACTATTAGGTGTGACCCTATTAGAGGATTTAATCACCTTGTTAGGAGTGGCCTTGTTAGAGGCCTTGAGATAATTCAACAAAACTACCACCTTCCTAGAGGATTTACAAAATAGTTGTTAAGCCAACTTTGTTAAGAGATTTAGATCATTGCTACAATGGTTAGGGAGTAATAATGAGATGACCTAATTTGAATGCAACTGAATTGCTAATTACAGATCTTTGTTTTGGCTTGTACTTGATCCTTCCTAATTGAATATATCTTTTCCACTCGTTAAGGATATTCTACTTATCCTTCAAATTTGATTCCTCTCTTCATCATTAGATCTTCAATATATTTTCAAATTCTCACCCTTTGAACTTAAAATTTGACCTTATACTTATATCTTTCATATTTTCAAGTTAGCTCATATACAAATTTAGAATAACTTATATTCATTTTCTTAGTTAACTAGAACCAATAGATAAATTAATAAAGCTTAATATGCCAAAACCAAAAAAATCCTTCGTTAGCCAACCCAACTCGGTAGACACTAACTCAGAAACAATTTTCTATGTTAACCAATATAAACTCAATTAACACTGCATATTTGAATAGATCCTTTGGTAACCAAGTGAGTTCAGTTAGCATTGGTTCCATCCAACGTTTCCTTCATTAACCAAGTAAGCTTGGGTAACACTCATCTTCTGTAGACTTTCCTTTGACACCCGAGTGAACTCAGTAGACACTGCCTTCTAAACTAGGCAAACACAGAAATACTCGGTAGACATAAAAAATTGTCTTCACCACTTGAGTGAGCTTGACATGCACTGACTAATAATGATATGAAATTTGTGTAACATCAAAGATAATATGCATTAATCAATTGTATCCAACATAGAGTTCAAATTCTAGAGAAAATATTAGCATATAGAGTTCAGAAGTATTGTGTTTTTTCGAAGATATGACACAAAAGGAAGGAGAATTAATCACACGGGCACAAATTGAGGAACTTGTATCAAAGGAAAAGAGCCCCAAACCTTTTTTGGATGAATGGTTACATGTTTTACTAGGTTCATCTAATATCTAATCTACTAATGACCATGTATTTAGAGATCCCTACATTTTTGTAGAGATGTAGAGGTGCCTGATAGGAATGGAAGTGAACTATTATGGTATTTTTATAAGAATAGGGTGGAAAAGGTTCCTATATCCAACCCTTGGACTAGGAATTTTGGAAAATTGATCATGCCTGAAGTACTTGTAGATGTTGATCTAGTCAAGGCATTGATAAAGTCATACAACCCTGTCAGCAAAGCATTCCATAGGAAAGATAGGAGTATACTCTGTACTCTTGATAAAGAAACATTCATTGAGGATTTTGACTTGGGAGGACCTATGTCATTTCCAATTGACATGGATAAATTTAATGAAAACTTCAACAATCAAAAGAGTTTCTATATGGGTAAAACTATGATAAGGCATATCCCAATGGCTAGAAAGGAGAAAGGAGATATACCAAAGAAGGTAGGAGACACTATGCCTCTAGAGTTCTTTCAAAGATACTTTCAAAACATAGTCTTTGGCCTAAACAAAGTCCTAGGTGTAGATGGAACTATGAATTCCCTAGGTGAAGATTACAGCATAGCTTTGAATATTCAAGACCTATACAAAAATGAAGGTTATGATTATGTCACATATTTAGCCAACAAGATCTATGATGAGATTGTTGCAACATAGGAAGGAAGCCTAGAGAATTTCAAGTTCCATCACTACTCTCTCATCATGCATCTAATTTTATACAAGAACATACAATTCATTGATCAAAGTTTCTTTGAAAGTACAAAGGAATGGGGAGAGAGACTACCTATGCAGTGTTCGACAAGGGTATGAAAAATATTCTACCCTTATTCTAACACTATTTCTTTCTAGAATGATTTTGTATACCCTATTTTGAATATGTTAGGGGCTATAATAGAAAGGGTGCCTAGAAGTGTTAGGAAATAAATTAAGCCAAATAAATGTTTTGATGAAGGAAAACTGTTAGGGCATGAGTTGGGAACTATTTCTTTTTGAAGATTATATAGTCATTAGGGTTGATGGATGCCCTTAGCCACCCCACCTTCTTCCAATTTTTTTTCTAAAAAGACTAGGAATTGTAGAAATATTTTGACAATTGATTTCATTAAACATAGAATATTTAGGGTAGAATCTTAGGAAGGGCACATTCCTATGTAGATGCTCCAAAGTTGGAGATTTTGAAATAGGGAAAAATGCAATAGAGGAAACTAATTCCTTCCTAAGAAATTTCAAATTGTCAACTATCCCTGCAAGAACATATGATCCTTTCAGTCTAGTTAGGAATACATTAAAATAGACGAGAGGATAAAATCTACCTCCAATCAAGGGTTTATGGAAGGAGGATGTAATTGCAGACTTTTTAGATGAAAATGTGTGTAGAGAAAGAATGATAAAATTTAGGGATGCGATAAATTTTGAACAAGAAATGAAAAATTTTGATCCATCCTTCAAGGGATTCTATCATGAGGAGGGCTATTGGTCTAGGTTTAATAGGTGCATTGAAAACTTTGATGAGATTTCAGCTCAAGTTCTTGAAGAAACTAAAAGAAGAGTAGATCTTGGGTTCTTGACTAGGACATTATTGTGGAATTGAGTGATGATGAAGAGTAGCCAAAAAGCTCAAAATGGGCTCATCAAAAGAGGAAGAAGTAGAAAATGGTGGAAATCCGCCAAAAGGAAAGAGAAAAGGCCTTGTAGATTTTGCAAGAAATAGCTAGTACTTTGACAATACAAGGAGAAGCTTCCTGATGGCCCAAGCCACTAAAGATGAGAAAAAGGAAAAGAAGTTCGAGCTACAAGCCCAAATGATTGATGATAGGATTATTGAAGCCAGGGAGTTCATGAATGATGAGAACTTCATCAAAATAGAGGAATTCAGAAGCTTCTTGTTTAAATTAAAACAAAATGAGCTTTCCTTGCAAATGAAGCCAACAACTCTGATGAAAAGATGGTAGAAACGATTAAGAAGCTATAGGAGTATGATCCTACAAGTGAAAAATTAATTGGTCAAGAAGCTAGGGAGCTAATATAAAGGAGTTGTATGATACTATTCCCAGGATGGGAAATCAGTTCCTCCTTCCTGTTAGATCAAATGAAAAGGTAAGAAAGAACCATCTCATTTGAAGATGAGAATCAATAGGGGCAGTTGAGAGGGTTTGGCTACAACATTGATGCCCAAACTATGGAAACATGGAGTTTAGCTCTAGAAAATTAGAAGCCAACCCTCATGTAAATTAAGGAGTCCCCTAGATGGAATGTAATTGTTTGGAATGTCCATTCTACTTCTAGCAACCAAATCTATGGATTGTTAACTTCAACATCATTGTTAGGTAAGAACATAATTGATGTGCTTGAAGAGCAACTAGAGGGAGCCTATGAGAGGTATATCAAGACCAAGAGACACTATAAAGAGGAGATTAAGAAAGCACATGTTCTAGAACAAAAATTTTTCTAGTTAGAAAATGAAATGGTGGCCTTGAAAAACATTGTTAGATCTACTATTGAGATTAAAGACAAATATGTACAAAAAAAGGGCTATGCACCTGAAGAAGTGGATATGGTGGGCCAAGCCATGACTACTGATGAGAAGGAATTGGAATCTAGCAAAGAGATTGAAATCAAAACCATTAAGAATTTTCTAATTCACAAGATTAATTCCTTGATATACATTTCTCAAAATGTGTACAACAATAATATTATCTTACATAGGGCAAAGTATCAATTTTATGAGGTAATAGCTTTATTGTGTTGGAATTCTTTAGAATAATTGAGAGGGGGGTGAACCAGTTATCCAGGGTCTAGATGTACAAATAAAAATTTTTAATGCTTAGTAGATCCATATCCATAAAACCTTATTATGCATGCATCCATTAGATCATACACTACTTAAACATTGTAGGTTATTGTCCTAGGTGAAAACAACTTTGCATAAATGTAAACATGAAACATAACATATTCAATAACACATTTGACATAAGAATTTTATGTGGAAAATCCAATTTGGGAAAAACCACCAGTAACATGCTACTAATTCTCACTCTTTTGAAGTGATGCTACATTAAAGGCCAACCCTATTAAAGGTTACAATACACACTATTAAATGTGACCTAGTTAAAGCTAGATTTGAATCAATCTTTTAGGAGTGAGCCTTGTTAGAGGACTTTATACCATTCCATTAGAATGCCACCTAATTAAAGGATTTACAAATGATTGTTAGGTTAACCTTAATCCAAAGGATTTAGCCTAGATTGATACAATGATTAAAAAGTATGCTATCACTCAACTTCTATATTATTCTTCCACTCGGCTTACACTAGTTTACTCATGTTGGATACAATTGTTAATTGAATGTTGTCTTTGATGTTACACAAATGTCATATCAATCATTAGTTAGCTTCTACCGAGCTCACAAGCCTAGCAAAGGAAAGTTAGCTTCTACCAAGCTCACTCAGTCAGCAAAGGAAAGTTAGCTTCTACCAAGTTCACTCAATCAACAAAGGAAAGCTAGTGTCTACTAGGCTCACTCGGTCATCGAAGGAAATATGGCAGGAAGTTAACTTCCACCGAGTTCACTAGGATAGCAAAGGAAAGTTAGCGCTCACCAAGTTCACTCGGTCTCTAAAGGACTTTTGGAAGATTTTGCAGTGTTTACTGAGCTTCACTTGGTTAACACTAGAAAACATTTTGAAGTAGTGTTTACAGAGCTTCACTTGGTTAACACTAGATTACCGAGCTAAGTCAGCCAACGAAGGATTTTACTATTTCATGGAATTAATGTAGCCGACTGATGTTTTGTTTTTTTGAGCTGACTTGATAAATCTGAAAGGTATATATATATATTCAAGTTGTGGAATAGTGTGTGAGTGTGAAAAAGTGAATGGAAGAGCAAATTTTGATGAAGGATTAGATATCCTGGAGGTGTTGCAAAGTTGTATTTGATCAGTAAGGATTCAAAAAAGTAGAACATGGATCTGTAATCTACAAAAGGCAAGTTGCATATCATTTAGGTCATTTCATTGTTGCTTTCTTATCATTGTAACAGTGAATTTAGAATCTCTTTACAGAGTTGGTTTAATAGCCATTTTGTAAATCCTCTAACAAGGTGACAGTTTAGTTGAATTGTTCTAAAGACCTCTACCAAAGCCACTCCTAACAGGGTGATTAAATCCTCTAATAAGGTCACACCTAACAGTGTGTATTGTAACCTTTAACAGGGTTGGCTCCTAACAGGGCTCACTTCAAAAGAGTGAAAATTGGTGACTATTTACTTGGTGGTTTTTCTCATATTGGGTTTCCATGTTAAATCTAGTGTCTCTTGTGTTCATTTAGTTAATCTTTGCATGCATATTAATAACTTTGAGTGCTAAATGAACAATAACTAGTTAACTTATCGAGTTAAAGTATTTATGCACTATTTATCAAGTATCAGTAGTAAATAAGCATTTTAGACATCTAAGGGATTTTTGGACTTGTTTTTGTGGTAACTAATTCACTCCTCCCCTCTCAGTTACTTCATCTATCTTTTCAACAATTGGTATCAGAGCTTTTGGTGCTTTCAGGAAAAGATTTCAAGGATCTAAGTTAAAGATCAGGATGTCTTACAAAAGGGAAATTCCTAGACTCAATAGGAACAACTTCTTTGCATGGCAAGGACTGAAGTACCTTGATGAAAACTATGAAGAACCTGCTGGTACACTGTTTGTCAATGATATTGCTAAAAAGAAGACTCACAACATTATGATGATAGATATAGCATCTACTTTGAGTTATGAAGAATTTGATGACATCAAGGATTGCAAAAATGCCTTTGAAATGTGGGACAAGCTGAAAGAAATCTATGGAGGAGATGATAATGTGAGAAGAGCCAAAGTAGAAAGTTTGAGAGGACAATTGGACCAAATGAAAATAAGAGAAGATGAAAACATTGTCAAATATGTTGAAAGAGTTAAAGCATGTGTCAGTGCAATCAAAGCTTCTGGAGGAGATATAAGTGAAGAGACAGTTATAAGTAAAGTTCTCAAAACATTACTACCAATCTATGTAATTAGAGTCTCTGCAATTCAAGAAAGAAGATGTGAAGCAAATCATAAGATAAATCTAGAGGCCATAGTTGGAAGATTAACTGCATTTGAACTAGACAACTTTGACAACTATATTCCAGCTTCCAAAAACATTGAATCTGCATTTGAAGCCAAGCTTTCACTCAAGGAGAAAATCAAAAAGAAAAAGGAATCCCAGTCAGAAAGTGAAGATGAATCAGACCAAAGTTTAGACAGTGATCTTGAAGTAATTGAAGCTCTACTAGCAAGGAAATATTCTAGAGGCAGAGGAAAATATAAAGGTAAAGTTCCTCTAATTTTTTTTTCATATGAAGAAATTGGTCATATTGTTGTCAGGTGCCCAAACAAACAGAACAAAGATGAGAAGAAAAATTACAAGTACAATGGCAAGAAAGACTTCAAATCCTTCAGAGACAAAGGTAAGAAAATATGTTTTATGGCTAAAGATTTTAATGATTCTAATGATGAAGAAGAAGATGAAATTGTCTACATTGCTATGAAAGATGAGTCTAATAATGATGAGGAAATGGCACTCATTTCTCATATGAGAAAAAAGGATACATGGATCATAGATAGTGGTTGTTCTCATCACATGATTGGTGATAAAACTAAGTTTGAATATTTTGAAGAATATGATGGTGGCAGTGTAAGATTTGGTAACAATGAACCTTGTTGTATAAAAGGAAGAGGAAGAATCTCTCTAACCAAAGAACTTATATGTGATAATGCCTATTGGGTAAAAATATTAAAGCATAATTTGTTGAGTGTGGCACAACTACTCAATAATGGACTCAAAGTGGAATTCATGCATGGAAATGCAAGACTGGTGGATGACAAAGGAAAATTGATTGGATCAGGCACTTAAACAAAAGGTAACTTATTTTATCTTGAACTTGGTGAACGTTCATGTTTTATTGCTCAAGTTGAAGAAAGTTGGTTATGGCATAAAAGGTTGTGTCATGTCAATTTTGATAATTTGGTAAATATAAAAAAATTCAAGAAAGTAAGAGGCATTCCTAATATAAAGAAAATTGAGGTCAGTCTATGCAAGAACTGTCAAATTGGTAAAATGGGAAAGACTAGCTTTAAAAGTAGAAACTATTAGTCTAAAGATATATTAGAAATTGTGCATACTGATTTATGTAGACCCATTGGAATTGAAAGCTTTACTAGAGAAAAATTCTTCATTCTTTTTGTTGATGACTACTCAAGAATGATGACTGTCACGTATCTAAGAAACAAATCATAAGCATTTGAGAAATTCAAATGGTATTTGGCCAGAGTAGAAAAGGAAATAGGGAAAAGATTGAAATGCTTGAGGTTAGACAGAGGTGGAGAATTCATTCACATGAGTTCACTAACTTTTGTATTGAAAAAGAAATCAAAAGACAGGTGTTAGCTCTTGGAACTTCTGAGAAAAATGGAATAGCTGAAAGAAGGAATAGATCTATCATGGATTGTGCAAGAACCTTAATGATTGAAAAAGGCATTGCTATCAAATACTAGAAGGAAGCTATTTGCACTACAGTTCATACCCTGAACTGAGTACAGCTAAGAAGGGACTCATTCAAAACTCCCTATGAGCTATGGTATGGCTATAAACCTAATGTAAGTTATCTAAAAGTGTTTGGAAGTAAATGCTACATTTTGAAAGAATCTAGAAAAGGCAAATTTGATGGGAAAAGTGATGAAGGAATATTTTTGGAATATTCTTGCAAAAGTAAAGCATATAGATGTTTGAACTTTTCTACTAAAAAAGTCATAGAAAGTGCACACGTGAAAGTTGATGAGTTTGCAGAAAGGACTGAAGAAGAAAGAAAAAGGGAACTAGAAGATTATAGAAGGTTTGTTTTCTTTGAACCTTGTACAATACCAATCAATCAAGAATCTTCTACTACCGAGTCATCAGTAACCAAGTTACAGGAAGTTCAAACCAAGCTACAACAATAGAAGTTACACTCAGATGCTACCAAGCAAGTGTCTACCGAGTTTGAAGGACCTGAGCCAATATCTACCGAGCCAGAATAGCCAGAACTTGAAGTTGAAATGCAAAAGGATAATAATGAAATTCATTCAAAAGGAAAAGAACCTGTTTTAGCAAAATATGTTAGGAGACATCATTCAGCAGATCAAATCATTGGAGACAAATATGAAGGAACCATGACACGAAATAAGTTGAGAGGTACTTGTTTACTTGCTGATTTTGAACCTAGAAATATAAAAGATGCTTTAGAAAATAATAGTTGGATTGAGGCTATGAATGAAGAAATAGAGAAAATAGAGAAAAAAAAGACATTTGTACCTAGGCCTAAAGATAAAAATGTGATTGGAACTAAATGGGTATTCAGAAACAAGTTGACTGAAGATGGTAAGGTATCAAGAAACAAAGCTAGAATAGTATGCAAAATATATGCTTAAGAAGAAGGAATAGACTATGGAGAAACTTTTGCTCCTGTTGCAAGACTAGAAGGAGTCAGAACCTTACTTGCATATGCTTCTGACAAAGGATTCAAAGTTTATCAGATGGATGTCAAGTCAGCATTCCTCAATGGTATACTAGATGAAGAGGTTTACATTGAACAACCTGAAGGTTTTGTTGATCCAGATAAAAGAAACATGGTCTACAAATTACACAAGGCACTATATGGTCTAAAACAAGCCCCTAGAGCATGGTATGAAAGATTACATAACTATCTTATTCAAATTGGTTTTCAAAGAACTAATGATGAAAGTAGCTTGTATATAAAGGATGGACCAGATGATAAAATTGTTTTGGTAGAAATATTTGTAGATGATACTGTTTTCACAGGAAATGATGATCTTTGCAAAGAATTTTTAGAACAAATGAACAAGGAATTTGAAATGTCTATGTTTGGTGAGATAAAATTCTTTGTTGGTCTTCAAATTCAACAGAATAAAAATGGTATCTACATCACTCAATCAAAATACATCAAGGAGATATTGAAAAAGTTTGGTATGGAAGATTGTAAACTAATTGGAACTCCTATGTGTACTGGATTAAAACTTACCAAGGAAGATGAATCAAAAGAAGTAGATCAAACCTTGTATAGATCTAAGATTGGAAAGTTGCAGTATGTAGTTCATACTAGGCTAGATATTGCCCTTGCAGTTGGGATTGTAGCAAGATTTTTAGCAAAACCAAGAGAAAATCACATGATGGCAATCAAAAGAATAATGAAATATTTGAAAGGAACTAAAGATTATGGTTTATGGTACAAATTTGGAGATAATCTAGATTTGAAAGTGTTTACTAATGCTGATTGGGCAGGAAACCTTGATGAAAAAAAAAGTACAAGCGAAGGAGCATTCTTTCTTGGAAAAAGGTTGGTTTCTTGGACAAGCAAAAAGCAGAATTGCACATTCCAATCTATAGTAGAGGCAAAATATGCTGTTGCTGCAGTAAATTATTCTAATATTGTTTGGTTTAAATAGTTGTTGGAAGGAATGAAGGTGGAAATCAAAGAACCAGTTTTTTTGTTCTGTGATAACACAGTGCAATCAACATATCTAAGAATCCAGTAATGCATTCCAAAACCAAGCACATTGCAATAAAATATCATTTTGTTAGAGAATTGGTGCAAGATAAGGAGATCAGATTGGAATATGTCCATACAAAGGACCAAATTGCTGACATATTCACAAAGCCATTACCTAGGGATGCATTCTTGTATCTAAGAGGTAAGTTAGGGGTCACTCCCCTATCCAAAGTTCACTAAAATGAAGTTTTAGTGATGCATCAATGCATACCAAGTTGAAGATCTATCAGTTGATGCAAAATAAATAGGAAACATTGCATATGAATCAGTACTAAAGGTACATTAAAATTCATTTGAGTTATATTGTCTTTGGCATGTGTTGTCAAAGAGGGAGAGTTTTACTATCATATCTTTCTGAAATTTGTTTGAAAGAAAGGTTTGCTAAGTAATTCCTTCACAGAGGTAGATTACTAAAAGAGGGAGTTTTCTAAAGAAAAGATTTGGTAGACTTGTTTTCAAATTTCATTCTGCTATGACATGTTGTGTTGCCATCAATGCCAAAGAGGGAGATTGTTGGATACAATTGTTAATTGAATGTTGTCTTTGATGTTACAAAAATGTCATATCAGTCATCAGTTAGCTTCTACCAAGCTCACAAGCCTAGCAAAGGAAAGTTAGCTTCTACCAAGCTCACTCGATCAGCAAAGGAAAGTTAGCTTCTACTGAGTTCACTTGATCAACAAAGGAAAGCAGTGTCTACTAAGCTCACTTTGTCATCAAAGGAAATATGGCAGGAAGTTAACTTCCACCGAAGTCATCGAAGATTTTGCAGTGTTTACCAAGCTTCACTTGGTTAACAATAGAAGACATTCTGAAGTAGTGTTTACCGAGCTTCACTTGGTTAACACTAGATTATCGAGCTAAGTTAGCTAGTAAAGGATTTTACTGTTTCATGGAATTAATGTAGCTGACTGATGTTTTTTTTTTGAGCCGACTTGATAAATCTGAAAGGTATATATATAGATATTCAAGTTGTGGAATAGTGTGTGAGTGTGAAAAAGTGAATGGAAGAGTGAATTTTGATGAAGGATTAGATATCCTGGAGGTGTTGCAAAGTCATATTTGATCAGTAAGGATTCAGAAAAGTAGAACATGGATCTATAATCAGAAAAAGAAAGTTGCATATCATTTAGGTCATTTCATTGTTGCTTTCTTATCATTGTAATAGTGAATTCAGAATCTCTTTATACAGTTGGTTTAACAGCCATTTTGTAAATCTTCTAACAAGGTGACAGTTCAGTTGAATTGTTCTAAAGACCTCTAACCAGGCCACTCCTAACAGGGTGATTAAATCCTCTAACAAGGTCACACCTAACAGTGTGTATTGTAACGTTTAACAGGGTTGGCTCCTAACAAGGCTCACTTTAGAAGAGTGAAAATTGGTGACTAGTTACTTGGCGGTTTTTTCCATATTGGGTTTTCACGTTAAATCTGGTGTCTCTTGTGTTCATTTAGTTAATCTTTGCATGATATTAATAACTTTGAATGCTAGATGTATAGTAACTAGTTAACTTACCGAGTTAAAGTATTTTTGCACTATTTACCGAGTATCAGCAGTAAATAAGCATTTTAGACATCTAAGAGATTTTTGGACTTGTTTTTGTGGTAACTGATTCACCCCTCCCCTCTTAGTTACTTCATCTATATTTCCAACAACTCGATGAACACTAAAGTTTATTGATGCATAGATCTAACTAAGATTTACTTAGCACGTATTAAAAATCACTCAACTTGCACTATTTTATATCTTTTCTCGGCACCTCTTATTTTTCACTTAGCTTCCACTGAGTTTTGCTAATTTTGCACTGACTACTTAGTAAGGCTTGGCATAAACTTTTCATACTTGATTTTTTTCCATTCTTAACTTGAGTAATCTTTCATTTCAAACTTTAAGTAGATAAATAATACACTATAGTATCAATGTCTTACTTGGTATTAGGGCTTCTTTTACATACCAAATAACATAACCTTTCTCTAGGTGCTATTGTTATCTACTCTTCTCAAATCCTCTTCATTAATCAAACAAAAGATAGCTTTTAGACAATAATAGCTTTCAGACCAAAAATTTATTGTCTCACTAGCAGGTAGCAAGTTTGACATCATTGGCAAAATAATGATTGTTCCATTATAGATTCTTCACTTCAAAATAACCTTATATCAACAATCTCCCTCTTTGGCATTGATGACAAACCAATACCAACAACAATAGCAAAAAGAAAATAAATCTTTGAAATTTCTCCCTCTATCAGTGTAGTATATGTCATTCCTTTGTGTATGGTCATATGCACTGTGTCAAATTCCTTTAGATATAATAAATTTTAGATTCTCCCACTACCACCTTTCATGTGACTGTAGGTATTCTAATGTAGCTCCTTCATTACTTTAGGAAGCTCCTAAAGTAATATCCACTACATCAAGTTGTAAGATACAACATTCAACTTTAGTTGGTGCAAGGCACTACTTATGTTTTGTAAGTAGCTTTGGATAGGGGTATTACCTCTAGTGTACCTCTTAGATACTCATGCACATCCTTACGTAAAGTTTTTGTGAAGATATCAGATATTTTTTCTTTTGTATTCACATATTCCATCCTTACTTCTTTGTCGTGAACTAACTCTCTCAAGTAATGATATTTGATTGCAGTGTTCTTAGTATTTGTGTTCATCATAGGGTTCTTTAATATATTTATAGCACTTGTATTATCACAATAAAGTACCATAGGTTCAGTGATTTCCTCCTTCATACATTTTATTAGTTTTTTGATCCATACAATGTTTGTACAATTTACTACAGCAACCACATATTCAACTTTAGCTGTAGATTGAGATATGCAATTTTGTTTTTTATTGGTCCAGGTAACCAATCTCTTTCCTAAGAAAAATGTTCTTCCACTTATACTCTTTCTGTCATCAATGTTTCCAACCCAATCAGCATCAATGTAGGCTCTCAACTCAAATTTTTCATTTTTCTTGTAGTTTAGACCATAGTCTTCTATTCCTTTTAGATATCTCATAATTCTCTTAACAGGCATCAAATGATTCTCATTAGGATTAGCAAAGAATCTTGCAATAATCCCAATAGATAATGCAATTCCAGGTTTGCTATGTACTACACATTCCAATTTTTCAATCACAGACTTGTACAATGTTTGATTCACATCAACTGAATCATCATTCTTTGACAACTTTTGTCCTATCACCATAGGTGTGCTAACTAGTTTGGAATCTTCTAATCCAAAAGTTTTGAACATTTCCTTCACCAAGGATAACTTTAGTGGCTAATATTTTCCAATTGGGTAATCTCACTCATGGGGGACCCTAGATTTGGCTTTTTTTTTTTGTACTTTTGGGGTGTCCTTGTTGCCTGCACTTTACCAAAATTGGGTCCCATGCTTATGCTAATCACCAATAATAATATAGAAGTATTTATATTTTAGTGATGAATTCACCAATGGACTCTAATTTTTCTATGTAATAATTTAAATATATTTGCCTATAATTTTCAATGTGTGTCTTAATTGATGGTCATATTCACCAATATTTGGTAAAAATTTAAGTTACACTATAGATTAAGTATGTATATTTGACATGTGTCTCTCTTTTGAAGACTTTTCATGAATTTTTTTATCCTTTCTCACTTTTTCACGAAATAGATTTGATTGGGGACACATGTCTTTACTTTGGGAACTTTCTTTAAAACTTGATATCCTTTTAAAAGTTTGACTTGAAATGGGATTTAGGCCATTCTTCGAGGATCATCCAATGGTTAAAAATAATAGAGGTGCTTCCCCCAAACCACTATTCAATAATGTGAAGGGAAACTATGATGATAAAAGTGGGCTAAATTTAACCTTAAAGTTTGATAATTGATTAGGCTCCATTTAATAATAATAATTTTTTTTAAAAAAAATTAATGTTTGTGTACCTTTCTCATGATTTTAATCAATAATGAAAGCTTCACTAGGATTTTATATAATTTTCATATGATTGAAAAATAATCGCCAATAAAATTAAAAAATTTCCTACTTAAAAATAAAAATTCACCAATAGAAATTAATTTTTTCCCCTTGAACCAATGTTTGATTTGCCAAAATTTTATACTTTTTTCTAAAGGGAGATTTCTTAAAGTTATCCCTGTCCTTTACAGACCTAGACTGAGTGATGTATATACCATATTTCATTTGATATACTTGTAAACCAACAAAGAACCTGATCTCTCCAAAAATAGACATCTTAAATTTTTTCTTCATTTCATTTGCAAATACCTTACATAATCCATCTTAACCTCCAAACATGATATTATCAACAAAAATTTCAGCTAGTAAAATACTTTTACCTCCTTCTATCTTCAACTATAGATTGTTGTTATCATCGGTCCTCTCAAATCCAATCTTCACAAGATAATTGTGAAGCCTTTCATACCATGCTCTTGGGGCTTGCTTTAAACCATATAAAGCTTTGTGTAGTCCACATGCCATGTTCTTTCTATTAGCATCAATAACTCCTTCTAGTTGTTCTATGTAAACCTCTTCTTCTAATATGCCATTCAAAAATGTTGACTTCACAATTATTTGATAAAATTTGAAACCTTTGTATGTAGAGTAAGAACATAGAGTTCTTACTTCTTCCAATCTTGCATCAAAGGAAAATGTTTCTCCATAGTTTATCTCTTCTTCTTGTGCATACCCCTTGAAAATTAATCTTACCTTATTCCTTGTGACTTTACCATTTTAATCTAGCTTGTTTCTCTACACCCACTTGGTTCCTATCACATTTTTGTCCTCTAGTCTAGGAACTAGCGTTTGTATCTTGTTCTTCTAAACATGCTTAATTTCTTCTTTCATGGCTTTACTTTAGTCCTAATTTTCTAAGGCATATTTTATTGTCTTAGGTTCATGCATACTCAACAATCATGTATCACTTCTTAGCATATTTCTTTTCATTTCTCTAACATCTTTGTCTCCAATAATTTGTTCAACAGGGTGATGTGTTTTGACATACTTTGACAATCTTGGTTCTGCTCTACTTTCCTCATTAGGTCTGTCAACTTCTGAATCACTATGTACTTCTCTATTAGGTAATTCAACATTTCTTTCATGTACACATATCTTAGAATCAAAATGTGCCTCAGCTTTTGTCTATAACTTGGATCCTAACTGTAGCTTAGTTCCTAAATGCAACTCAACATTCATTGTATGTGACTTGAAAGTTACTGAAACTTGTTGTTGATTGGGAGCTTGATTTACAACATCTTCATTAGTAGGCATACCTTCATAGAATTATAAAAAAATATGTGTACTCCTCTAGTTCCTTCATAGGTTCAGCTTCATGTACCTCTATATATTCATCAAACTTCACATTTGCACTTTCTACAACTTTGTTAGTTTTAGTATTTAAACACTTATAAGCTTTACTTCTTGTGGAATAGCCAAGGAATATACCTTCTTCACTTTTATCATCTAATTTATCATTCCTAAAATCCTTAAGAATGTAGTGTAGACACCTAAAAACCTTTAGAAAATAAAGTATTTTTATTTTTTGAAAAATTCTTGATGACATCATCATTTATTAATTAATTAATTATTTAATTTATTTATTTATTTTTATTTCATTAAATCCCTTTATCTTAATTAAAAATATTTAATTAAGGAATCCCTTCCAAAAATCTTTAAATCTTATTTAAACATTATTTCCTTATTTATTAATTATTTAATTAATAAATTGACCAAAAAACCCAAAATAAATAAAAAAATTATTTTTTGCCCAAAACTTGGCCAATTTCTTTAAGACCACTAACCTCTTCCAAAATCTTCTAATCCTTCTTTAATTTTTATTAAAGGCTAATCCCATCATTTCCTACCCCTAATGCCAACTCAAAATATTTAATCAAGATTAAATATTAATCCTCATGTTTATTAAAAAAGTTTTAATAAATATCTCCTCAACCCAAACCCTTGAAATAAATAAAACTTTATTTATTTCCTAAAAATTTAATTTATCCTCATCCTAAGAAGTTCTAGACTCTTCTAGAAAGTCTTCATCCTCATCCTAGGAAATTCTAGACTATTCTAGAAAGTCTTTATCCTCATCCAAAGTCTAGACTCTTCTAGAAGATGTCTTTAAACCTAATCTTAATCCCCTCCTAACCATGTCGCATTCCCTAAAAATGGGTTAAGACTTACTAACCCAAGCCAAAGTTAACAAATATCTCCTCCTTCACCCACCCTCATTAAATTCCATCCACTTGCCTATCCCTAAGCTAATCCTAAACCATCCTAATCCATCCTCTAATCATTTGCACAATCCTAAGCAAGCTTAAAACCCTCCTAATCAAGCCCAAGTCGAAATTGCTCTCATCTCCCTCAAAATATCTCAACCATAAAACTTTATGAAGCCCACTAGGCCATAAATGACTCTTCCAAGCCCTTTTATTGCTCTTACAAGTCATTATGAGGGTCTTTATGAAGATTTTATCCCTTGAGCCTCCTTTGTTGACTCATCCTTTCCCTTTCCTCCATCCTCTCACCCTGTGACATGTGTCACTCCCTGATTGGCTATAAGGAAGCACAATCCATGTGCTCTCCTCTCATGCAATCTGAGCCCTCCATGAGCTTTTTTCCATCGTTGCATCTTAGCTCTCAATCCCTCAAGCCTCTTGCCTATAAATTGGATCCTTCCCCTTTGCAAAATAACACAATCCATGAAGTAAAGTCATAATGCCATTTTAAGAAGCCATTTTACATCAAAACCATACACTCACACCCAAATTCCAACTCCATTTGAAGCCCTTTTTGAAGCATAAAGCTTGAGCATACATCCTATCTATTTAGACAAAGCTATTCAACAAGAGAGCTTCTTATTGAGAGAGTCCATTAATGGCTCATATTCTCAATTGAGAGCTCATCTTAGTCTATCTTGAAGTTTATGAATTTTTTTTAGTTTGTAGAAGCTTTATTTAAATTTGGTTTCTATTAGCATACTAACATTGCTCATATACATGTAGCACTTGCTTCCAAATACTTTAAAATATTTTACATTCAAAAAGTATCCATACCATATTTCAAAAGGTGTTGAATGAGTACCTTTCTTGACTTGCACATGGTTCAAGGTATAGATAGCTATACTTATAGCCCCTCTCTAGTATTTCAAAGAAACATTATTCTCCATCATGAGTATCCTAGCACTGTCCATTATAGATTTATTCCTCTTTTCAGCAATCCTATTTTGTGGAGGGGTCCTAGGTGTAGATGTTTGTCATTTTATTTTTCTATCATTAAAGAACATCTCAAACTCATTTGATCTAAATTCTCCACCTCTATCAGATCTCAAACATTTTAGGCTTTTTCCTATCTCCTTTTCAACTCTAGCTAAGTACCACTTAAACATTTGGAAAGTATCAAATTTCTATTTCAGAAACACAATTCTCATCATCCTAGAATAATCATCAAAAAATAGGATAATGTACTTGTCACCCTTGTAGCTTTGCACATTAATTGGTCCACACAAGTTAGTATGAATAATCTTACTCTTAAAACTGGATTTTGTCATCTTGTATAACTAATATTATTTGCAAATTATATTGTTAGGTTTCTTCAATTTAGGAAAACCTCTAACTCTTTTCATGTTACTGATACTCACTAAGTTATCAAAGTTAGCATGACATAACCTCTTGTGCCATAACCAAACATCATCAAATTATACAATAAGACAAGTAGCATCATTCATATCAAGATAAAATAGATTACCTCTAGTCTGATCACCTTTCCCAAATGGTTTCCCATCAATATTATATGTCTTAGCTATCTTCTTCTCAAACTCAACCTTGCAACCTAAACTATTTAGTTCTAACACACTCAAAAAATTATAGTTAAATCCTTCAACATAATAGGCATTGTCACACATAATATTGTCTATGAGTTTGATAGATCCTTTACCTTTTAGTAGATAGGGTGCATCTTTACCAAACCTTATGCTATTTCCATTATAATAATTTAGGGTAATTAACTTACTTTTATCTCCAATCATGTGATGTGAACATCCACTATCAATGATCCATCTGTCACTCTTGTTCACATAAGACACCCGTACAGTTTCCTAATCCTCATTAGAATCATCCTTCATTGCAACATACACCACTTCATCATCATGGTCATTAGATCCATCTCTAGTTTCCTCTTCTACAATGTAGCAAGACTTATTGTCTTTTTCTTAGTAATCTTTGATGTCCTCATCTCTCTTACTTCTATATTTGTCTCCACTTCTATTCTTCTCCTTCTATGGACATCTAGTAGAAATATCACCAACCTCATTGTAATTAAAACACATGATAAGTAACTTACCTTTAATTTTTTTTTTCCTCTATGAAATCTCCTTGTTAGAAGTTCTTCAATTTGTTCTACATCTTCCTTATCTATATCACTATCACTAGAAACATATTTTGCCTTTTTCTTCTTCTCTTTAGGTTCCTTTAATAGTTTAGCTTTGAAAGCAAATTCAACATTCTTAGATTTGAAATTATCAAAATTAGAGAGCTCAAAGGAAGTGAGCCTACCTAGCAGACCTTCAAGAGTTGGATTAGAACCTAGTATACATCTTAATTCTTGTATGGTAGAAACTCTAATAGCATAGATGGGCAACATTGTTCTCAATATTTTTCTTAATATAGTCTCATCATCAATTTTACCAGTAGCTTCTCTAATAGAATTAAAAATATCTTTTATTCTAGAGCAATATTGAGCAAAATTCTCACCTTCTTGCATCCTCATGTCATCAAAGTTACCTGTAAGACTTTCAAATTTGGCTCTTAAAACATTTGCATCACCTCCATAAATGGTGTGAAGCAAATCCCACATCTTCATTGTAGAATCACAACCCGTGATTTCATCAAACTCATAATAACTTAGGGAAGAGGCAACCTTCATCATTTCTTGATTATGTTCTTTCTTCTTTTTTAGATCATCAGTAGTTAGGGCTCTAGCAGGGTCGACATGCTCAGTGTTGATGGTATATTGTGCATGGTCTTCAAGACCTCCTAGGTGTAGCTTCATTAGAATTTTCCATGTAGGGAAGTTGTCCTTGTTAAGCTTGGGTACCTCTTTGTTAGACATCTTGATAATTTTCTTCTAGTACCTTCAAACTAGTCCTATTAAGCACTATGGATCTGATACCAATTGTTGGAATTCTTTAGAATAATTGAGAGGGAGGTGAATTAGTTATCCAAGGTCCAGATGTAAAAATAAAAATTTCCAATTCTTAGTAGACCCATATCCATAAAATCTTATTATGCATGCATCCATTAGATCATATAATACTTAAACTTTGTAGGTTACTATCCTAGGTCAAAAAAACTTTGCAAAAATGTAAACATGAAACATAACACATTCAATAACACATTTGACACAAGGATCTTACATGGAAACCCAATTTGGGAAAAACCACCAATAACATGCTACTAATTCTCACTCTTATAAAGTGATGCCTATGAAAGGCCAACCATGTTAAAGGTTACAATACACACTATTAAGTGTGACTTGGTTAAAGGAATTCAATCAACTTGTTAGGAGTGAGCCTTGTTAGAGGACTTTAGACCATTCCATTAGAATGTCACCCGATTAAAAGATTTACAAATGACTATTAGGTCAACCTTAATCCAAAGGATTTACCCTAGACTGATATAATGATTAGATTGATTCTCACACATGACAAAATTTTCTTCTGACCAGCTCTCTCTGTAAATAGAGAATTAATATCTTTTTCCACTTAACCACAATCATCTATTTTAGGGTTAAGTAGGATTAGGTAGGATACAATGAATCCACCCACTTTTCCATTTGGTTCCTCTAGAAACTTCTTCTTCAATCCTCTTTGAATTTTGTATCACTAGCTCATCATAGTTATCTTCCACATGCTTCACTCAATTAGAGAAAACTGAATAGTTAACTTAGATTTCTCAAATCTTTGATTTAACACCAATACTTCCACTCTACATCAATATGTAATCACTCAACTTCTATACTATTCTTCCACTTGGCTTACACTAGTTTACTTGGTGAACACTAAATTTTATTGATGCTTAGCATCAACTAAAATTTACTTGACATATACTGACAATCACTCGGCTTGCACTCTTTTTCATCTTTTCTCAGCACCTCTTGGTTTTCACTTGGCTCCCACTAATTTCTATTGGGCTTGCACTGACTACTCAGCAAGGCTTGGTAGGCACTTGTCATACTGGATCTTCTTCCAGTCTTAAATTGCTTTCATTTCAGACTTTAAGTAGATTATCAATACAGTATAGTATCAATGTCTTACTTGGTCTTAGGAATTATTTTACTTACCAAAGAACTCAAACTTTCTCTAGGTGCTATTGCTATCTCCTCTTCTCAAATCCTCTTCATCAATCAACTAAATGATAGCTTTTAGACAATGATAGCTTTCAAACCAAAAAGCAATTGTCTCACCAACATGTAGTAGTTTTGACATCATTGACAAATTAATAATTGTTCCATTATAGGTTCTTCACTTCAAAACAATTTTATATAAACATATTGTCTCCCTTATTTACCACATGGGGCCTATACACCCAATTTTTTGATAACCTTATACCCATGCTAACATAGAAGAAGGACTTACCAAAGGTGATAATTATTTCTGTTAGAAAATTGATTAACAGGGTAAATGAATTGAATGGTTTCTTTATGGGAAAATTACAATTAATTCAGAATAAGATGTAAACAATTTCTATAGGAACACCAAATTTTTTGCCTAGTCTATTAGATAAAAGTGGAGCAATAAAAGATTGGCAAGAATGGTCATCCTTTTTTGATGGCATTATGAATCACTCTAGGTTTATGACATACTGCAATGGTGAAGTAGATATTATAGAAGTTTATGATTTGATTGATATGATGTATAAAATAGAGTCAGAGTAACTATAGTTTTTAAGGAAATCACAGATGCTAAATGGATAAAAAGCCTTGAAGAGTTGAACAGAATTAGAGATGCCACCTAACTAGATATAGAAATTGACATAGCTATTTGGGAGGTCATAGTTGACATAAGGGCCTTACCATCCAGGGAAAGTGATTAAATAGTTAAAGTCACAAGCAAAAGGAAGAAGAGATAAAGTGAAGAAAATACAATAAAAATGACAAGTTGTTAAAGTAAAAACATATTCATGTTGAAGACACCTAAAGAAAGTGCCACCTACCAATTCTAGAATTGCTTCCCCATTTTTGTCTAAATACAAAGAATTTTTGTAAAAGTAAAATTGTAAAAAATATCTTTGTATTTATTTTTGAATAATACTTTTACAAGTGTCCTCCCATCTAAATCTTGTTGCAATCCTTACCTATAAAAGGATTTCCAAGATGTGGAGTGAGGGTCCAAGTTCTGTATAATTTTAGTGTGTATGCTATTGCATTTAGTCTAGTATTTTAGTATCAATTGTATGTTGTTTCAAATTTGCACTCTAAGAATCTAATGAATATGGAATGACAAATTTTTTCATGTTCTATGTTATATTTTGAGTCATATATCAGTAATGTATTATTTTCAAGGAGTATTAATACAAAGAGGAAGTTATGAATATCTATGTGTCTTATTTTTGTCTCCATTTTCATGTGCTTGTTACTTTGAGATTAAATGAACAAAGTTCTTTTAGTTTAATGCGGTTGGGATAAGTTGTATGTCATTTCATTGTTGCTTTTAATTCAAGGAATTAAGTAAATGCTTCCATGAATTGATAGGGTTTCTTAGCATATGGGAGGGATATTATAAAAATAGAATCTAGGGTTAACAACTGATAAATTTAATTGCAAGTCAATTAAAATAGGTCAAAGATTACTAGTTTGACTCTGTGTAATAATGGATAAGGCACTAGTCATTGATTTAGATGCAATTTGATACTATCATTTGGTTACATAATACACATTTTATTCAAAAAATCAGTTGTCTAATTTTTGTAATGAAGAACTATATTATGAGTCATTCACTTATTTGTAATAGCTTTTCTTTCAATTATAGTTAGCTGCTATAAACTGAGGAGTTAATTAAAATTTCAAGAAGATTGTTGACCATTTTCCTACTATAAGGGATATATAGGGTGAAGAAATATAATTAAGTATAATCCCTAGGTGCACCATCCCTTGCCCTACAAAGCCTAAAGTGTAGAAAACCCTTATGGTTTGTTGAAGTTGGTCCAGATCTGAGTGAGTTCATGTTGAATATGGGAAATAGCTAACCCCTAGGTATCCATCTTCATTTTGCATCCTAGAGTTGTTTTGAGTCTTGTAGTTTTAAAACACCAACAAATTGTATTCACTTAATTGCCACTTGAACCAAAGTTCATCCATTCTTATCCAAAGTGGACAACCTAGGATCTTGACACCATAGGCTCCCCCTTATAATGCACTCACTTCTCAGGGTTGCCAAGATTCACTTCCCAAGGGTCATCACTTCCCAAGGGACTATTGCCTCTACTAAGGACTATGAGAATGTGGGATGTCTTCACGGGCATGGCTGATCCCCTGAGCTAGTGGATAGAAAGGACTTTGACCACTAAGACAATATTTCAGGCACTCTATTCAGAAAGTGAATGATAAACTTCCATAGAAGGTCTCCCAGCCTCGAGAACTCGCATTTAACACACCACAAGGGTATTGGAGGAAAAAAATCACATAGAAATACCACTGATACAACATTAAATGTATCAATTTTGTTATAGCGACTAGAGTCTAGACCTAGCTTTGGCCCATTTCTACTTCGAGGTCGACCCCTAAGACTCCCCAAGTGGTGATTATTGGTTCTAAGGAAAACTTCTCTAAAGAAATTGTACAGATTTCTCTTGCATGCAAGATCCATGAATGGAAAGGGGAGAGGATACATTCATGCAACTCCTAAGGTTATAAACAATTTAGAGGCACCAAACATAAAACAAAACTCATTTTAGAGACTCAAATGAAGTGTTAACTAATCTAGAAAAGCTCGACACAAAGTTTGAACAAGCACGTGGGTCTTCGACAATGTCTTACAAACAAGAATTAGTAGTTTTCACTAGATATTTCTTCTCCTAATGAACACTACATGTTGAAAAAATATCATCAGTAATTTTGGCCTGATTTTTAACCCATCAAAAATTTGTGAAATCTTGTGAAAATCAAGAAGAACTGTGTTAAAGATTGCTTAGGGCTTCTGAAAATATTTTTCTATCCTATGAACAAAACCCTAGCACTATTCATGTCATGTATTTTGTTGAAATATTCATAATTTGACATATTTTAGGTATATATGAAATATTGCTTATCTTTGATGTCACTAAGTCCTTTTCGTATATTCTAATATCTTTCCCTTTTACAAATTTCAAGTAGCAATGTTGCGACTTCTTTGGTTACAACATCACCCTATTCTTATGCTAACAGTTTGTGGAGGTGTGACTATGTGAAATGGTTACATTTCTTGATGTGCACAGCTTCACAACTATTGAGGATAATTATACGACTAGGGGTGTGAAGAGGAAATTTCATTAATCACATGGTCTCTTCTTGTTTTGGCATAAAGGTTTCTAATAGTGTGACTATGCAGATGGTTACTACTCTGGTCAAGATTCAATGCTTTTGCACCATCACACAAGGTTTAGTTTAACCCAGAGTTAATGGTGCAAAGTAGTGACTACTTTGGTCATAGGTTTGAAAGGGTTAAATAGCTATTAACAATTTATGTTGCGACTGGGCAATTGATGATTAATGTACGGTTGTCATAGCTTCTCAAGGTTTTAAATGAAATTATATTTTTAGTTGCAACTGTGCAATTGGAAACTTAGCAGTTAAATTTAGGCTTGTCATTGTGTTAGAGAGAGTAAAGACTAACCCATGGTGTGGAGCTATGAAATGCCAAAGTTAGCCTTGTTCACATGGTTGCATTGAGTGTTGAAGAAAAGGGATAAACTATCATGAAGGCACAACCAAGGAAACTATGAGGAAGTCGCATGGCTGCAACATCTAATGTGTAGTTAGAGAATAAGTCATGATGGTGTGAAAACATGCAATTTCCCAGTCCTATCTCTTAACTCATGATCGAGGAAATGATTTGCAATGATGTGAAAAAGGGTTTATGGCATGGTTTCCCAGGTTAAAGTATGGCCAGGGGTTAAGGCTTTGAATATTTGACAAGCCACCATGTGGATGAGCCTTGTAATGTGATGATGATATGGTAGTTCAATATCAAAGTGAGTTAGCATAAGGGTAGGTTTTGATTGGTCAAAGGTACTAACTTGGATAACAAAGATAAAGTATTTTTTCAACCATTAGATCTTGTAGATCTATAGTTGTCACTTCCTCACATTTTGAAGATGCAAGAAGATTATTTGAAGTGGGGAAGTGAGGTAATGACACATGTCCTAGTGAGCCCAAGTGGTGAAGCCAAAGCTAGGATGGACTAGTTAAAATTTGATATGTGGCACACTCCAAGAAAAGAAATAGATGACTAAAGCTGATGGGATTAGTTCTAGAAGAAATGTTGATTGATAAAGTAGATAAATTCTCATTTGATATTTTTCCATTGAAGGAAATCAAAATGATAGAATTTTAAGTTGTGAGCTTGTGAAATGTCAAGGCAATTAACATTCAAAACTTGTGCATCTTTGCATGTCAGGTGTTGCAATTAAGGTTTGTGGTTATCAGTGTTGAAATTCTTTAGAATAACTGAGACGGGGGGTGAATCAGTTATCCAAGGTCTAGATGTAGAAATAAAATTTTCACAAGTTAGTGAACCCATAAAACATTTACCATGCATCCATAAGATTATGAAATAACTTAAAACTTGTAGCTTACTGTCAAATCAATTTGCAAAAAATGTAAAGCATGAAACATAATAGATTTAGCAACACACATAACAAAATGATTTACATGGAAACCCAATTTGGGAAAAACCACTAGTAACATGCTACCACTTTTTCACTCTTCTAAAGTGATGTCTTGTAAGAGGCCAACCCTATTAAAGGTTACAATACACACTGTTAAGTGTGACCCTATTAAATGATTTTAATCACCCTGCTAGAAGTGAGCCTTGTTAGAGGACTTAAGGTCATTCACTTGGAATGTCAGCCTGCTAAAGGATTTACAAATGACTATTAGGTCAACCTTAATTTAAAGGATTAACCCTAGACTAATACAATTGTCAGAGAGTAACAGTAGAGCTTTGATTTGATACAACTTACAACTTTCTCTTGTAGATTACAAATCTCTATTCAGTCCTCCATTCTACTTGGCCTTCATACTTTGTAGCTCTGATATCTTGTTCACCCTTCAAGCATTCATCTCCTTGAGCCTTCTTGCTTAACATGCCATTACAGACTCTTCTCTTAGGTCACTTGATGAAGCAAAACCCCTTATCTCTTCTTCTCACTTAGGTTCTCACCCATGACAACCTTTTCTTTATGAAAAAACATTCCTTATAAAGGAAATTAAGATATTTTGTAGCACATTCTTCATTGTCAAAGTTAGGGTTATGATGGATTAGGTAGTATACTATGTATCTACCCCATATCTTGTCTATGCTAGAAACTTCCTCTAGAATCCATTTTGAATTTTCCTCAAAATGGTTTACCTAGGATTTTGTACCACTAGCTCATCATCCTTATCTTCCACTTGGTTCACAAAATCCAAGAAAAAAACTTGTCAACTCAGATTCATTGAATTCACAATCTTTTAAATAATACAATAGCTTAGCACTATCAAACTTCTAATGCTCAGCACACACTGTGTTACTCGGCATCCATTATGAAATCACTCAGCATCAACTAAACTTTACTAGTGCTCAACACCTACTAAACTTTACTTGGCTTGCACTAACTTTTCTCGACACCTACTATCCACTTGGTCAAGCTTAGCAGACAAATTTTGTATCACATATTCTTCTATTCTTCCTAAGTATAGCCAACATTTGTAACCTTAAGTAGATAATCAATACATCATGTTACCATTGTCTTAACTCATCCTTGTACTTCATTACATAAGCATAACTCAACCTTTCCTTTAGGTGTTGTTGTTACCTCTTATTGATTAAATCCTCTTCATCAATCAACTAAGTGATAGTACTTGAATCTATAAGAAATTATCTTACTAAAAAATTATGAGTTCATTAGGTTTGACATCAATGACAAAATAATGACTGAAACATATAACAATCTCCCTCATAACAATATTTTCCATCATTGATCTTTTCAATTAGATTTCAACACTGAGACTACGAATAATGAAAAGGTTAAGACTAAAGTAGCTAGTGCAAAATCACAATGGTTAGTAAGATAAGGTGTTGGTCAGTTGCGAAGTGGTGAACAAAAGAAAATAAGGATATCACAACATAGCACACTAGAATAGATAGTTAAGGAAAAGATGCGTGAAGCCACAAAAAGTTAAAGGATAAGCCTTTTCACATGGTCATAGCCAGTGATAAATAGAAAGGATAAACCATGACAAGGATGTGAAGCCGTTAGTGAGATACTCATCACACCATCCCATGGCTTAATATTTTTAAGAAATGAACTATTATGAGGATGGAAAAAGGTGATGAGGTATTAAGTCCAACCTATCAAATGATGACACATGGCTCTTGCTAGGCAGTAAACTAAAGTTTGACTTGAGGTGCTAGAAACAATTGATTTCAAGAAGATTGCAAAGCTCAAGTAAGGAAACATAGCCAAGAAGGCTGATGAATTACTTAAGCTGCATAGTTTTTATGGAGATTGGGTTTTCAAGTGGAGAAAAGCTATAGGGAAATCAGATTCATGGAATGACAAACAAGAAAGAAAGGAATATTTTGAAGGAAGTTGCAGATGTTAAGACTATGTTAGCAGGAGGAAATTGAATAATTTCATGATTAAAGGTAGTAGAAGACAAACCTAATTAAGTTGAGGACTCTTGCAATAATTACATGATACCGACTTTGAAACTACTTCCACTAGTTTTGTTTGAATGCAAAGAATGATTGTAGTGTAACTTTGTAGAAATTTCTCTGTGTATGTTTTCTAGTCAGATTCTAATATGTGGCCTCTCATCTATAGCTTGTTGCAATCCTTCTCTATATAAGGATTTCCAAGGTGAGGAGAAAGGGGTTCCAGTTTTTGTTGAAAAATCCTTTCAACTATTGTGATACCAATAAGGTTCAAGTTTTTGGGTCAATAGTCTCCTCACCTGCTATGATACCAAATGAGGTTTCCAGTCTTTACTACTATGATCACAAGGATGACTCTAGTTTTATTGTTGTGATACCACCATCCTCAACATATTTTCTCTGTTATGAACAAAACTCTAATTCTTTTTAAAGAATTTAAATTACATAGTTGTCCATTGTGTTTTTTTTGAGTTTTGCATACATTTGATGTATTAGTTTCAAGAAAATTAATAAAAAACTTTATTGAAATTTTCAATTTGAGATTTTTCTCCATCTTCATGGGTTTGTAATTTTCTATTGACTATGTACAAGGTGCATATTGTCTGGTTGCAACTTGATTTTGAAGTTGTATGCCATTGTTTATTTTTTTGTTGGGTCAAGGACTTGAGTAAATTGTTTGATGTGCACTGAAAAAATTACAGAGATCATAGGAGGATTTGATAAGTATGAATTTCATTTGAGGATAGATGTCTATTTAAAAGGTGAATGTATAGATCTAATATCTGAGTATATGAGTATATTTTAGGTATCCATGTGTATATTCAGACTTAGTTTTATGCCCAATAGATAAGGGACTAATCATCTTGGTGATTACATATTCTCACTATTGCATACCTAGGTTATGTTGATATTCGACATCATTAATTAAATATCTTTTCCCTTTCATGTTGAAAAGCTAAAAAGAGTTTCCCTCACTTATCTTGTTGAGTTAATAGGTCATGTTATTAGCTATCTCATGTCTATGTTAATTTCATAAGCCTAGAAGATTAAGGGGTTTTTATCTATTATATAGAGTCAATTATATGCTTTGACACTAGTACCATATAAAGAATCTAAGGTCCATCTACCTAGGTCTTGCAGAGCTTGAAGAAGAAGGAGAGTAAATAGCCTTATAGTTGGCCCTAGTATTTGAATAGGAAAATTGAACATGGGAATTAGCTGCCCCTAGGTGTATGTGTTCTTATCACTAGGTTATTAAAAACTATTTATTCAGAAGCCAATAATTAACACAAAATCATCTACTCTAGGTCCTAGAATGAAAGTAAAACCCTAGATGCAGATTATGATCAAAATATGTCCTTCTTGTGAACCAACTACACTCTAACAGTATAGACTATGCCCTAGAAGTCTAGAAATACTTATAAGGTCCCCAAGTGCATAGACATAGTGCTAACTATGCTCCTAGTGAAGTTGGGCCCAATTATAGTGTAGTTTGTAGTTTCACAGCATAGTTGGGAAAGACGGTGTAGACTACGGTGAAATGAAGTCAAAATGATACCTAGAATATGAAAAACTGAAATCTATCCTACCAAGTGTGCTATGATAGTGTAGCATGTGCCCTAGGTGCACTTGGGGCCTAGAAGAGCACATTTGTTGGTTTTAGAGCACAATTGGTTAGGCAGGAACAACATACATAGGTTCTAGTAATTCTTAGGCCCCTAAAATAGCTTCATAATGACCCCATGTGTGCCTTGATAGAGCAGAGTGCACACCTAAGAAAATAAACTACATAAATGCATAAATGAAAGCCAAAAACATATTATTGGGCCTCCTAATTTGACTAGGTGTGATAAGAAAGAGCAAAGAAACATTAGACTCCTTCAAATGAGCTCCCTTCTTTCACCTGCAAGCACAAAACAAAGAAATCCAAGTTAGTAAGCATGATCTTCACGTCGGGTTCACCAATTGTAGGACTATAAAATGGGTTGGAAACTAGCACACTATGAAAAACCATAAAAACTCAATCAAAATACACTAAAACCTAATAATCTACCATGAAAACCAATTGAAATAAAGTAACCACACATAAGAAAAACCCCTCTTCAATTGTAGCTCCCATGTCATTATTTATTCTCCATGTGATGTAGCTTTGGTGTGACAATAAATCTAACTCACAAACCCTAACCTATCTAGGATTTTCTTAGGTCTTTTACCTAATCGAAATAGAGTTTCTAATAGATCTTATTCCTCTAAGGAATCTATCTAGCAGATCCCACTCCTTCAACTGGTGCACATCAATTAGTTAGTATAAGTTTTTGCTGAAAATAGATTGAAGGAGAGTATTGAAGAAGGAGATTGTATGTTTCAATCATTTTTTGGTCACTGATATCAAACTTTCTATTTTCTGGTAAGACAATTTCTTATATGATTTAAGTACCACCACTTATTTGATTGCTGAAGAGGATTTGATCAAAAGATGTAACAATAACACCTAGAGGAAAGGTTGAGTTATGATATGAAAAGGAGTACAAGAATCAGTTAAGATAGTGATAACATGGTGTATTGATAATCTACTTAAGGTTACAAAGGTTGGTTACACTAAGAAAGTATAGAAGAAAAAGTTAAACAAATTTGGTCTTCCAAGCTTGACCAAGTCGATAGTAGGTATCAAGAAAACTTAATGCAAGCCGAGCAAAAAATCAGTTGGAGTCGAGTAAAAGTCTACTGTATTGTATGCCAAGCAAAACAATGGATGCCGAGTAAAGTTTAGTTGATGTTGAGCACCAATAAACTTATGTTCGTGTCGAGTGATTTTTTAGAGGATGCCAAACAATGCAGTATGTGTCGAGCATTAGAAGCAAGATAATGCCAAGTGGTTGCATTATTTAAAAGATCATGAATTTGATGAATCTAAGCCAATAAGTTTAATTTCTTGGATTGGGTGAACTAGGTGGAAGATAAGATTGATGAGCCTTTGGCATAGAATTCAAGGTAAACTATTTTGAGGCAAATTCAAAGAGGATTTAAGGAGAAGTTTCTAGAAGAGATATGGAATGAGGGGTAGATTCATTATATCCTACCTAATCCATCCTAACCCTAAATTGAACGATGGAGAATGAATGACAAAAGATCTTAATTTCCTATTTATAGGGATGGTTGGTTAGAAGAAAAGGTTGTCATGTGTGAGAACCTAAGGAGGACAAGGAGTCAAGGGTTTTGCTTCATCAAGTTACCTAAGAGAAAAGTCTTCATTGGCATGTTAAGTAAGAAGGCTTAACAGTATGAATTCTTGAAGGGTGAACAAGCTATTAGAGCTAAAATGTATAAAGGCCAAGTAGAATAGAGGATGAAAATAGAGATATATAATCTACAAATCAAGTTGTAAATTATTAGTTCAAGCCATATTGTTACTCTCTAATAATTCTATTAGTCTAAGGTAAATCCTTTGGATTAATGTTAACCTAATGCTCATTTGTAAAACCTTTAACCAAGTGACATTCCAAGTGAATGGTCTAAAATCCTCTAACAAGGTTCATTCCTAAAAGGGTGATTGAAATCCTTTAACAAGGTCACATTTAACAGGGTGTATTGTAACCTTTAATAGGGTTGGCCTTTCATAGGGCATCACTTCAAAAGACTAAAAAAGGATAGCATGTTACTAGTGGTTTTTCCCAAATTGGGTTTTCACATAAGTCATTATGTCAAGTGTGTTGATGAATCTATTATGTTTCATGTTTACATTTTTGCAAGTTGATTTCACAGTAACCTACAAGGTTTAAGTCATTGCATAATCTTATGGATGCATGCATGATGATAAATGTTTTATGGGTTTACTAAGCTTTGAAAAGTTTTATTTATACATTTGGACCTTGGATAACTAATTCAACCCCTCCCCCCTAGTTATTCTAATGAATTCCAACAATTGGTATCAGAGCCTGTCTACTTGAGAAGACTAGTTTGAACGTAATAGAAGCTACTAGAAAAATAGACGATGACACTATGCTAAGCAAAGTCTTAAGAACATTATTTCCTATATATGTTATTAGAGTTTCTATAATTCAAGAATTGAGATGTATACTAGGGAATAATCTGCCACTTGAAGGTTTGGTAGGTAGGCTCATTGCTTTTGAGCTATCTAACTTTGAGAACTACAAACCTAAAAATATTGAATCTACTTTCAAAGCTAAAGTATCATTGAAGGAACCCGATGAGAAGAAAAAGATAAAGTATGTGTCCAGTGATAGTGATACAGATGAGGAAGATGGAGAAAAACTCGAAGCATTACTAGAAAGAAGATTCCACAAAGGTAAAGGCAAGTTCAAAGGTAAATTACCTATCATTTGTTTCAATTGGAATGAGGTTGGTCATATTGTTGCTAGATGTCTAGAGAAGAAGAACTATAGAGGTGGTGACAAGTACAAAAGTAGAAGAGATGAAGACAAAAAATATTATAAAGACAAAGCCAAAAAGGCATGCTACATTGTTGAAGAGGAAACAAAAGATGAATCTGATGAACATGATGATGAAGTGGTGTATGTTGCAATGAAGGATAATTCTAATGAAGATGAGGTAACTGCACTTGTGACTTGTGTGAACAAGAATGACATATGCATCATTGAAAATGGGTGTTCACATCATATGACTAGAGAGAAAAGTAAGTTCATTACCTTGAATTATTATGATGGAAATAGTGTAAGATTTGGTAATGATGTACCCTGTTTGATAAAAGGAAAAGGTTCTATCAAACTCACAAGCAAAATTTAATATGACAATGCTTACTATGTTGAAGGACTTAACTATAATCTCTTGAGTGTGTTACAACTAAATAATTTGGGATATAAGGTTGAGTTTGAAAACAAGATTTCTAAAATATATGACATGAATGGAAAACTGATTAGAAAGGGTGACTAGACTAGGAGTAATCTATTCTATCTTAACATAGAGGATGCTACTTGTCTAGTTGTAAAATTTGATAATGTGTGGCTATGGCACAAGAGGTTATGTCATGTTAATTTTGATAACTTGGTTAGTATCAATAACATGAGAAAGGTTAGAGGTTTTTCTAAGTTGAAGAAACTTGATAATATAATGTGCAAACAATGTCAATTAGGCAAAATGACAAAGTCAAGTTTTAAGTGTAAAACTTATACCTCTAAAGAAATATTAGAGATTGTTCATACTAACTTGGTGGACCAATTAATGTGCAAAGCTACAAAAGAGATAAGTACATTATGTTATTTGTTGATGATTATTCTAGAATGATGATAGTTATGTTTCTGAAATAGAAATACAATACTTTCCAAATGTTTAAGTGTTACCTAGCAAGAATTAAGAAGGAAATAGGTAAAAGTATGAAGTGTTTGAGATCTGATAGAGGAGGATAATTGACATCAAATGAGTTTGAGATGTTCTATAATGATAGATGAATCAAAAGATAGACATCTGCACCTAGAACCCCTCCACAAAATGGAATTGTTGAAAGAAGGAATGGATCCATAATGGACTATGCTAGAACACTCACGATGGAGAAAAATGTTGCTTTGAAATACTAGAGAGAAGCTATAAGTATAGTTGTTTATACCTTAAATCATGTACAAGTCAAGAAAGTGTTAGCTTAAAGAATAAATTTGACAACTGAGTGTCAATACACTTAACCAAGATCAAGAATAGGTGCTGAGTGCAATAGATGTTGAGTAATCTTCAGGTGCCGAGTAAAGTGTAGGTGCCGAGTAAAGTGTAAATGCCGAGTGAAGATCAGGGGCCGAGTAAAGTTTAGATGCCGAGTAACATAGTTTTGTGTAAGTGCCGAGTAACTCGGTAGAACAGCATGTGCCGAGCAACAAAAATATTTCAGGAGCCGACTAATCTAGGATATCAGCATAAGAGTTTGGAATCATACAAACTATGATGAAAACAGTCTTTACAGCCAACATAAGGAAATCTCGAAGGATTTAATGATCAGATCGAATCTTTTATATTTCCTATGTAATTTGCATGT
This sequence comes from Cupressus sempervirens, assembly GCA_028749045.1. NCBI lineage: Eukaryota > Viridiplantae > Streptophyta > Pinopsida > Cupressales > Cupressaceae > Cupressus > Cupressus sempervirens. The sequence goes on from CM053787.1 coordinate 447,431,536, forward strand.
AGCCAATAAGAAAAATGATAAAGGCATGCAACCAATCAGCAAAAGATAAGTATTAAGCGAAAATGAAGATTGAATATGGATCGTAGATCCAGACCTAACCCTAAATCCTTGAATATCTTTATAAGGAAGATGATATCTCATAGAGAAGATATGATAGAGAAGGAGATGATGAAGATGATGATATAGAGGAGAAGATATAGAGTGGTTGATATACTATTTTCAGAAGCGAAAGATATCAGATCACAAAGGATCAAGATCAGACGAAGCAAAACAGAGCCAACATTCAGCAATCAAGGATTGTAAACTATCAGGTTCATTTTACCTAATACTTTCTAGCCATTGTATTAGCATGGAAATCCTATGGTGATAGGTTAGCTTAACAGCTATTTCATTGATCCTAGAGATAGGTGATTAAATCCTTTAACAGGGTGACACTTCATGTTAAGTGTTTGTAAATCCTCTAACCAGGTCACTATTGACACAGTGTAAAGCCTTTAACAGGGCAAACCATCAGAAGTGGTTAAACAATATTGCTACAGTAATTTTTGTGGGTATCATCCCCACTCCAGTTTTACCTTCTTATTCCTGGAGGGTTTCTGGGTTACCAATTTCAGGTGTTATGTGTTATTGATGCATGTGTTAGTTTCATGTTTACTTAATGTATTTACATGCATGCAATTTATTTCCACATAAAAGTTTTATAGGACAAATTTTAGTACTTCTGATTCACCCCCCCCCCCCCTCTCATAAGTTCTCTTTCCACATTTGAATATTCCAATAGAAAGGTATGCATTCAACACCTTTTGAACTTTGGTATGGACACTCACCCAATGTAAAATATTTTAGAGTATTTGGAAGTAAATGCTATATTCTCAAAGACTTCAGAAATGGTAAACTAGATGCAAAAAGTGAAGAAGGTATATTCATAGGCTATTCTATAACAAATAAAGCTTATAAGTGTTTAAATACTAACACTAAAAATAAGTGACAAAGGTAAGAATACTAAACGCACTTGTCATAAGAAGGGACATACTACTAATGTGTGCAGGAGCAGAAGATTCAATCAACCAAACACACCCAAGAGTAAGAGTTTCTGTCACAAGTGCAACATGCAAGGACATATGACACAAGATTGCAGATCCAATTTCACAAGGACTCAGAGATTTGATGGACATTGTTATAATTGCAATAAGTATGGACATAGGGCATTTGAATGCAGATCAAAACCTATGTGGACATCAAATCAACCAGCAAAAACAGAAGGAAAAGAAAGTCATCATCATTAGGATTACAATATCAGGTACAGTTGTCATTATTGTCAAGAATATGGACATACACCACAGAACTGCATAAGAACACATTTCAGAGGGAACTACAAAAGATGGTTGAACCAAACCACATGTTTCAGTTGTCTGAAAACTGGTCATATCAGCAAAAACTGTCCTACAAGATCAAAGGCACCCAAGTCTGAAGAGAATAAAGGCAAAGAAAAGATTGATATTGAAAAGATAACGGGGCAAATGAACAAGACTTGGAAAAAGAGAGATGAGTGCAATACATCAAGTGAAGGGATCACTTCACCCAATGGGTCAAGTGATCACACTTCATCAAACTAAGCATGAGAAGTGTATGGGACTGATATACAAAGTTATATTAGACATCAGTCCCAAGACAAAGAAGCAATTCAAAGTATAAATCTACATGAAACAAGATGTCAAGACGAAAACCAAATGTTGATGCCGAGCTACCTTTGGATATCGAGTCAAAACTCAAAACAGATGCCGAGCTCCCAACAGTGATCGAGCTGATAACCGATGGCGAGTTAAAAAAACTCCAATGGAAGCCGAGTAGAAAGGAAATTTAGTAGATGCCGAGTTAGGTTGAAATTTCTTCAGAAGTCGAGTTGGCAGTTGAGCATTTAATGCGATGAAATCAGGGTATATTATCGCGATTTCAATCAGTTTTTCGCATCGCGATCAAGAAGCAAAGCCAAAAAAGGAATGGAGAAGATCAAGAAAAGTTCAAAAGAAATTCGTGAAATATTCCAACAATGATCTCATTGATTCAAGGTATTTCTCTTAAGTGCCGAGCTATGTAGGTCTCACAAACTTGTTTGAATTATAAAACCCTAGTTTGGAAAACAATGGCATCTGGGTCAGGAACCACCAAGGGTTTAGAAATCCATGAAGTTTAGTTGGTCAGCAACGAAGTAAAACAACCTGAATTTAAGCCCATACCTAAAGTAGCATACAAGAATGATCCTGCAGGTGCATTATCGGTTATTCCAGATAAAGTTGTTATGGTAGAAGATGTTCCCAGATGCTACAATTGTAAAATTGGTGCCATAGGAGACTTAGAAATTCATAATGCATATGATAAATTATGTGAAAACAAAGTACTAAAAAATGAGTTTTCCATTGTAGAAAGAAAAGGATTAACCAAAACCCTAGCATTTTTTACTGTCTTCAAAACAGAATGGGTACGGATAGTTTTGAGCCGAATACATAACGAAGCTTTTTGGTTAGAGTCAGGGCTAGTAAAATTCACCAAGAAAATTGTTCATAGGGTTACTGGTATTCCAACCCTAGATCAGCCAAAGACCCTTCGAAGTGACAAAAGGGAAGTAATTGAGAGAAATATAGGTGCAAAATGGAACAATAGAGGGATGACTATCGACACAGTCATTGATCCTCTACTAGACTTTTCTGTAAGAATTATTTCACACAAATTCTATCAATCAAGCAGATTAAATAGTGTACCTTGTATAGCAGTTGATGTTGCATACAAGATAATAAAAAGGGATCACACTTATGATCTGGCAGAGCTCATGTTTCAACAGATTAATGAAAATCTGGGAGCTATAAGGAAGAGCAAAGGAGCTCAATGTAAATTTGGATCAGTTTTGATATGTATGTTTTTCTATCTGATGAAAGAATTTCCTTCTATAGGGAAAGTTAAATGGAATCCAGACAAAACAATTGTTGAACAAATTAATGGATACATTGAACAGATGGGTGAAAATTTTGATGCCCAAATGGCTGGTTATTTTGAGGACTTCAAAAAGTCCATGAAACAAAGAATGAGAATTCCAGTTTCAATGACTAAGAAATATGAAAAAGATATTTGCTTTCTTGTAGATATAGATTATACTTATGTGCAAGCAGTTATACCTAGAATAAGATGGCTTAGGCCACTAGGATATGAACTTGATGGTGATCAAGCCTCTGCAGCAATAACAACCTTACTTGCAAAAGAAGTAGACAAAAATGCAAAAATCTTTGAAACTTATGATGATGTCAAATCAAAGATAATAACAGAGTTGAAGACTGCTTTAGCAGTAAAGAAGAAAGAGAAAATGGTAAGACAAATCAAAAGAAAGTTTGGTGTAGAAGAAGAAGGGATAGCAAAAGAAGAAGGAGATGACATTAAAAAAGAAGAAGTCATTGAAGAAGAAGAAGACAAACTTTAGGATCAGACTCAAGGGTCAGAAGGAGACAAAGAGGAAAGTGTTGAGGTTGAAGTAGCCAAGGAAGCACCAGTCAAGAAAAAGACCACAACTCCATCTGCTCCTAAATCCAAGGGGAGGAAAGTAGCTGCCCCAACACCAAAAAGAACAACCACAAGGGCCACAACTCAAAAAGCAAAAGAAGAGGCTAAAGGGAAGAAGAAAGACTCAAAGAAGACTGCTGCTAAGTCAAAGAAGAGGAAGTTCATTCCCCAGCCTGAAACAGATGAGGAGGAAACAAAGTCAGAAGACAACAGTCAATCTCAAGAGGTAAGACAAATACCCCAGATTGATGTTGATAAATTATGTACAGAAATTAGAAATAATGATTTAAAAGGATTAAAGAAACTGAATTTTTCTAAGCTCACCAAAGGAGAGAAAAATAAATTAGAGGAGTCTGTGTATGCTATGATGGCTGAATATAAGCACACACCTCTAGAATTGGATGACTCTATGCCGAGAGAACTATATACAATCATAGAGGATAAATGGCATTTTTGTTTACAAATGGAAAAAGAAATAAGGGAGTCAACATTGGAAAGATTTTTGCCTAATTTGACTAGAGATCAAATAATAAATGCCATAAAAAGGCATAATAACAGATCCACTCCCAAGTATAGAGCATTCAGTATTCTATAGAATAAAATTCAAGAGGTAGTTACCAAATCCACAAGATTGTGGAAAATAGTTTACAAGAAGATTGAAGATGTATATAATGAGGAATATAAGGCAGAAGCAATTGCCAAGATAAAAGAAAAGGGAGCATCATAAATAAAAGAGAAGAAACTAGTGGAGAAGGAGAGTAAAGGAGAAAAGGAAGGAGAGGCACTCAATGAGGAGAAATAGGAAGCGAAAGATACAGCTGAGCCACAAGATCAAAGTATGCAAGACATACAGGTATCTCCTCCTAGTCCTCCTCATGCCATCATCACACCTACAGATTTCATAAAAATAAAGGATGTTATAGAAATTTCAGTTCAAAACATCAATCCATTAACTGCAGAGGATTTGGAAATCCTTGACCAATCATTTTTAGTAGCAAAATTCAGTTCAAATCCTATATTGGTTAGTATTGATGAATTATAGAATCCAGAAGTCAAAGAAAAAGCAAGGGTAAAAGCACAAATGCCACCTTTGATCACACAAACTACTGGTATTCTATTCCTTCCACCACCACCTTCACCAAGTATAAGTACTGATACACTCCAAGTGCCAAGTACAACAGTAGGGGAAACAAAAGAAAAATTTGAACAGCCACCAAGTTCAACCCCATCTAGCATTCAAAAAGGGGATACTCAAGTTGAAGAAAAAGAGACACAGAAAAAGGAGGAGACTGCAATACAAACACTGGTTGCATTACCCAAATCTGGTACTCCAACACAAACTCTTCAGCAGCTGAGCATAGATGGATTATAGTTGAAAATCAGAACACCAGGCTCGAGTTCATCAAAAGTAGTCAGGAGACTTCACTATGGAGTTCCTGAGCTTGATGAAGAAATTAAAATCCCATATTATGAATCTAGCACTCTTATAGAAGAAAAGATTAATGAAATTCAGAGTGCACTAGACAAAAGAAGGAGACAAGAAGCACTAAGAAAGGAATAAAAGCATAAGCGTACATTGAATGAAATTAAGGACATATTCATGGAAGCTTTTTGCTTACAATCTCTAGATGAGTCAAGACCAATAATGGAACAACTTTCTGATATAGTTGACCAGGTGACTAATGAAGACCAGGAAACAAATGTAAAATTATTTGAATGGTCAGAAAAGAAGTTCCAAGGAAAAGTAAACAGTAAAATATCCAGTGATATAGCACTAGCACAAGAAGAACTGGCAAAGAAAGTTACAACAGTTAAAATTGTACTAGGAAACATCTTTTCCCTGTACAACAAGTTGTGTGATTTTTCAACATTCACACAAGACACTAGCCAGAAAATACTGAGTTTGGAAAGCAATCTGAAAACTTCTAGTATGCAACTCCCTATAGATCCAGCTCAGAGTGAGAAGCATTTTGTCCAATCGCTTCACACACAAAGACAGCTAGCCATTTTGGTAGCAGAGGAGGCAACTACAAAAGCCAAATTGATACAAATGCAATCATCAATTACTACTCATTTTGGATTACTTCATAAGGAGCAAATAAATGCAGAGACAGTCCTCAGGAAAGACCCCAATCTTTCTTCATTTGATGGACTTGTACACCTAGCAGCAGAGATTGCCATCCAGCATAAGACATTAGATGTCGCATTAGCAAATTGGGATGCAGCTTTGAAGATACTCCTTGAAGTAAATAGCACATTTTTGGCCAAATATGGCATTTCATTGTAAAGACCCTTGACATAAGTGTCAAAAAAGGGGGAGAATAAGTAATTAAAGAAAGAAGTTGAGTACAGGAATGAAATGATAAGTATAATAAAAGGGGGAGTAAGTATAATAAAAGGGGGAGATAGCAGAGATAGCCAATTTTGAAATTTTGACAGGAAGATAGCAGAGATAAGAAAATTTTGGAATTTTGGGGGAGAAAGCAAATTTTGGGAAGCAAAGTTTGAATGAAGGATTAATTACTGAGTCACATGGCTTAAGTGTTTTTGGCACTCATGTCAAAGGGGGAGATTGTTAGCTTAAAGAATAAATTTGACAACTGAGTGTCAATACACTTAACCAAGATCAAGAATAGGTGTCGAGTGCAATAGATGCTGAGTAATCTTTAGGTGCCGAGTAAAGTGTAGGTGCCAAGTAAAGTGTAAATGTCGAGTGAAGATCAGATGCCGAGTAAAGTTTAGATGCCGAGTAACACAATTTTGTGTAAGTGTCGAGTAACTCAGTAGAATAGCATGTGCCGAGCAACAAAAATATTTTAGGAGCTGACTAATCCAGGATATCAGCATAAGAGTTTGGAATTGCACAAACTATGATGAAAACAGTCTTTACAGCCGACATAAGGAAATCTCGAAGGATTTAATGATCAGATCGAATCTTTTATATTTCCTATGTAATTTGCATGTAGCCAATAAAAAAAATGATAAAGGCATGCTACCAATCAACAAAAGATAAGTATTAAGCGGAAATGAAGATTGAATATGGATCGTAGATCCAGACCTAACCCTAAATCCCTGAATGTCTTTATAAGGAAGACGATATCTCATAGAGAAGATATGATAGAGAAGGAGATGATGAAGATGATGATATAGAGGAGAAGATATAGAGTGGTTGATGTACTATTTTCAGAAGCAAAAGATATCAGATCATAAAGGATCAAGATCAGACGAAGCTAAATAGAGCCAGTATTTAGCAATCAAGGATTGTAAACTATCAGGTTCATTTTACCTAATACTTTCTAGCCATTGTATTAGCATGGAAATCCTATGGTGATAGGTTAGCTTAAAAACTATTTCATTGATCCTAGAGATAGGTGATTAAATCCTTTAACAGGGTGACACTTCATGTTAAGTGTTTGTAAATCCTCTAACCAGGTCACTATTGACATAGTGTAAAGCCTTTAACAGGGCAAACCATCAAAAGTGGTTAAACAATATTGCTGCAGTAATTTTTGTGGGTATCATCCCCACCCCAGTTTTACCTTCTTATTCCTGGAGGGTTTCTGGGTTACCAATTTCAGGTGTTATGTGTTATTGATGCATGTGTTAGTTTCATGTTTACTTAATGTATTTACATGCATGCAATTTATTTCCACATAAAAGTTTTATAGGAAAAATTTTAGTACTTCTGATTCACCCCCCCCCCCCCCCCCCCCCTCTCATAAGTACTCTTTCCACATTTGAATATTCCAACAGAAAGGTATGCATTCAACACCTTTTGAACTTTGGTATGAACACTCACCCAATGTAAAATATTTTAGAGTATTTGGAAGTAAATGCTATATTCTCAAAGACTTCAGAAATGGTAAACTAGATGCAAAAAGTGAAGAAGGTATATTCATAGGCTATTCTACAACAAATAAAGCTTATAAGTGTTTAAATACTAACACTAAAAAGTTGTGGAAAGTGAAAATGTGAATTTTGATTGATATACAAAAGTATATGAGGCTAAAGCTATGAAAGAACTAGAGGAATAAAAATCATTACTATACTTGTATGAAGGTACACCTATTGAAGAAGATGTCAAGTTATAGAATGAAGTTGAAGCACATTTTGATTCTGAGATTAATAGAGATGTTCAGCTACCGGATAGAGATGTACATAATGACTCTAAAGTTGAAAGTCAAAATTAAGAAACTAGAGTTGAACCAAGGTTGTCCAAATATGTTAAGAGACATCATCCTACTACACAAATTATTAGAGATAAAGATGCTAGACAAATGACAAGAAAAAAATAGAGAAATGACACATGTTTTTTGAGAATGAAGGAACCCAAATTAGTAAGAGATGCATTAGAAGATGTAGACTAGAGTAAGGTCATGGAAGAAGAGATTGAACAAATAGAGAAAAAGAAAACATGGACTCTAGTTCCTAGATCAGAAGACAAAAATGTGATTGGCACCAAGTGGGTATTTAGAAACAAGCTATATAAAAATTGTGAAGTCATAAGGAACAAGGAAAGATTAGTTTGCAAAAGATATGCACAAGAAGAAGGAATTGATTTTGGAGATACATTTGCCCCTATTTCTAGATTGAAAGGAGTAAGAACTTTTCTTGTTTATTTTGCATACAAAGGTTTGAAATTTTATCAAATGGATGTTAAATCTGCATTTCTAAATGGCATATTAGAGGAAGAAGTTTACATAGAACAACTATAAGGATTTGTTGATGTTAACAATAAGAACATGGTATGTAGATTACACAAAGCTCTATATTGTTTGAAACAAGCACCAAGAGCATGGTATGGGAGACTTCATAATTATCTTGTAAAGATTAGATTTGAAAGGACTAATGATAACATCAATCTGTACATGAAGATAGAGAAAGGAAAAGGTATTTTTTTATCTAAAGTTTTTGTTGATGATATCATATTTGGAGGTTAAGATACCTTATGCAAGGTTTTTGCAAATGAAATGAAGCAAGAATTTGAGATGTCTATGTTTGGAGAGATCAAGTTCTTTGTGGGTTTGCAAGTATATCAAATGAAATATGGTATATACATCACTCAATCAAAATATATCAAAGAAATATTGAAAACATTTTGATTGGAGGATTCAAAACTAGTAAGTACACCTATGGTGATAGGACACAAATTATCAAAGAATGATGATTTAGCTTACGTGAATCAAACATTGTACAGGGCTATGATTGAAAAATTATAATATGCAGTACATAGTAGACCTAACATTGCATTATCTATAGCGATAGTTGCAAGATTCTCTGCTAATCCTAGGGAGAATCATTTGATGCCTGTAAAAAGAATAATGAGGTAGCTAAAAGGAATAGAGGAGTATGATCTATACTATAAGAAAAATGAAAATTTTGAATAAAGAGCCTACACTGATGTTGATTGGGCTAGAAATATTGATGACAGAAAGAGCAACAATAGAGGAGGATTTTTCTTAGGCAAGAGGTTGGTTACATGGACTAGCAAGAAACAAAACTACACCTCACAATCTACTGCTAAAGCTAAATAGGTTGTTGCTGCTATAAATTGTACAAACATTGTATGGATCAAATATCTACTTAGAGGTATGAAGTAAGAGATCATAGAACTAGTGATACTTTATTGTGATAATAAAAGTGCTATCAATATATCAACGAATCATGTGATGCATACAAAGACTAAGCACATTGCAATCAAGTATCATTACTTGAGAGGATTAGTTCAAGACAGAGAGGTGGAGATGGAATATGTTAACACAAAAGAAAAAATTATTGATATCTTCACAAAAGCATTACTTAAGGATGCTCCTGAGTATCTACAAGGTAAACTAGAGGTAATACCCCTATCAAAGACTATCTAAGTAACAAAAGGATTGCCCTACATCAGACAAGTTGATTTTCATATGTTACAAATTGATGCAAAGGATCTTACTTTAGGAGCTACCTAAAGTAATCAAAGAACTAACACTTCAAATCAGTCACAAGCAAGGTGACAAAGGAAGAAATTAAAGAAGGTTATATATACATGTTAAGATGACAAGTCTTTGGCATTGTTGTCAAAGAGGGAGATAGTTACTGATCAAGGGAAATACAAGAAAGAGGGAGACTGTTATTGAATAGGAGTTATATAAGAGATTGGCAATTAAACAAAGAGGGATAAATCCTAACATGTACCTAGTAAGAGGGAGACATAAGATGAAGAAATTTAGAGGGAGTTATACGAATGACACAAAAGAGTTTTGTAACCTATTTAGAAGATGGAAGTTATTGATAAAGGGAGAGATTTCAATATAATGCAATTTCAATACAAGGACTTATTTTTTGGTATTTTGTTGGTCTTACTATTTTAACCTAGTCAATTTGGTTGATCAATTTGGTTTGCCATCAATGCCAAAGAGGGAGATTGTTGAGAATAGATTGAAGGAGACTATTAAAGAAGGAGATTATATGTTTCAATCATTGTTTTGTCACTGATGTCAAACCTAATATTTGCTGATGAGATAACTACTTATATGATTTAAGTATTATCACATATTTGATTGATGAAGAGGATTTGATCAAAGGATGTAACAATAGCACCTAGAGGAAAGGTTGAGTTATGATATGAAAAAGTGTACAAGAATTAGTTAAGACAATGATAACATGATGTATTGATAATCTACTTAAGGTTACAAAGGCTGGTTACATGAAGCAAGTATAGAAGAACAAGTTAAATAGAGTTGGTCTACCAAGCTTGGCTAAGTGGATAGTAGGTGCCGAGAAAAGTCAGTGCAAGTCAAGAAAAAAATAAATTGGAGCTAAGTAAAAGTCTACTCTAGTGTATGCTAAGAAAAATAGTGGATGCCAAGTAAAGTATAGTTCATGCCAAGCACTAGTAAACTTTAGTTCATGTCGAGTGATTTTTTAGAGGATGTCAAGAAATGCAGTATGTGCCAAGCATCAGAAGCAAGATAATGTCAAGTGATTGCATTATTCAAAAAATTGTGACTTTGATGGATCTGAGTTGACAAGTTTTTTCTCTTGGATTGTGTGAACTAGGTGAAAGATAAGATTGATGAGCTAGTGGCACATAATTCAAGGTAAACCATTTTGAAGCAAATTCAAAGAGGATTCAAGGAGAAGTTTCTATAAGAGATATGGAATGAGAGGTAGATTCATTGTATCCTACCTAATCTATCCTAATCCTAAATTGGATGATGGAGGATGAATGGAAAAAGATATTAATTTCCTATTTATGGGGATGGTTGGTTAGAAGCAAAGGTTGTCATGTGTGAGAACCTAAGGAAGACAAGGAGTCAGAGGTTTTGCTTCATCAAGTGACCTAAGAGAAGAGTTGGCATTGGCATGTTAAAAAAGAAGGCTTAAGGGTATGAATGGTTGAAAGGTGAAAAAGCTACCAGAATTGAAATGTGTGAAGGCCAAGTAGAATGGAGGACTGAAATAGAGATTTGTAATCTGTAAATGAATTTTTAAGTTGTTATTAGATCAACTCTTACTATTACTCTCTAATAATTGTATCTATTTAGGGTAAATCCTTTGGATCAAGGTTGACCTAACAGTCATTTGTAAATCCATTAACCAGGTGACATTCCAAGTGAATGGTCTAAAGTCCACTAACAAGGTTCACTCCTAATAGCGTGATTGAAATCCTTTAATAGGGTTGGCCTTTTTTAGGGCATCACTTCAAAAGAGTGAAAATGGGTATCATGTTACTGGTGGTTTTTCTCAAATTGGGTTTCCACATAAATCATTATGTCAAGTGTGTTGATGAATCTATTATATTTCATGTTTACATTTATGCAAGTTGATTTAATAGTAACCTACAAGTTTTAAGTGATTGCATAATCTTATGGATGCATGCATGATGATAAATTTTTTATGGGTTCACAAAGCTATGAAAAGTTTTATTTATACATCTAGACCTTGGATAACTGATTCACCCCCCCACCCCTTAGTTATTATAAAGTATTCCAATAGTTTTCTTAGGAACTCTCTGCAAAAAATATAACCCCAATGCTCATAAAATTACATATGGCCAAATGTATACCTAGGAATGATTTAGGACTCTCTCCAAGTTTCTCAACCAAAAACAAGATCCCAAGCCTATTCGAGTTGCAAATCACAAGTACAAATGCACTCAAATACTAGGAAAAAGGCTACAAGGATTAGCCCTCCTAATGCACAAAAATTAGTACATTTTGCAAAATCCCTTAGCAAGTGTTAATTTGTGGTGAGTGATCAAGGAAGTACTATACATACTTCATAAAGTAGCATAAAATTACTTGTATAAAAGGGCTTAGGGTTAGGTGTTTTCAAAATGTGTGATGCAAAAATTGGTTCTTATGGCAGTATTGAGTTGTAAGGGATTATGGATTGTAATTAGGTTGTAATCACTAGATCATAATAATATTGGACTTGTTGTTTGGTGGACGTAGCCCATGGATTGGGTGAACCACATTAAATCTTGGTGTCTTGTGTTCTTTTCTATGTGATGTATTATTTTTTGATATTGGTTATATTTGCATGTAATTTTTATTTTTGCCTAAGGTTTAAACCTAACAAGTGGTATCAGAGCGAGGTTATTTTTTAGTTATCCTCTATAGGAAAGTCTCATGATTGAGTGGGAGCAATGGTAGAAGATGGTAAGCTAAGGGTTGACAAGTTTAATAAGTAGAACTTTCAGTAATGGAAGATGAAAATGGAGGACTATCTTTATCAGAAGGATTTATGGAAGTCATTGGAAGGAAAAACTAAAAGCCAGGGAACTATGACAAATGAGGACTCAGATCTTTTAGATAGAAAGGCACTTGGAAGAATTTGGTTATGCCTAGCACCATCGATGGCATTTAACTTTACAAAATTGAAGACGACAAAAATAGCTGATGGAAACCCTAGTGAAATTGTATGAAAAGCCCTCCACTTCAAATAAGGTATTTCTCATAAAGTGTTTATTTATTATGAAAATGGTAGAAGGTGGAACTATTGTAGATCATTTAAATGAGTTTAATACTATTACTAGTTAGTTATCTTTTGTGGGTACTAATTTTGATGAAGAAATTAGGGCTCTCTTGATTTTGTGTTCTTTACCTGAAAGGTTGAATGGCTTGGTAATGGTTGTGAGTAATTCTATTTTTGGATCTAATACCCTAAAATATAATGATGTGATCAATGTTATTTTGAGTGAGGAAACTTGTAGGAAATCCTTAGGTGATTCTACATCAGGAAGTGCTTTGAACACACAAAGTAGAGGCAGAATGACTGAGAGAGTAAACAATTCTCAAAATCATGAGAATTCAAGAGGAAAGTCAAAGAAGAGGAGGTCTCAATCGAGAGGACCGAATGATTGCTGATACTATGGAAAACTAGGGCATAAAAGGAAATATTGTTGGACTCGAAAGAAAAATGAAGGAGATAAACTAGATGGAGACAAGGAGGTAAATATGGTAAGTAACAAATCCAAAAAAGGATTCTTTGCTTTTGTCTTTAGAAAGTGATAATGATTCATGGGTTTTAGATTCTGGTGCTTCATTTCATGCTACACCTCATACAGGTTATTTCATTGATTATGTCCAAGGGAATTTTGGGCTTGTTTATTTGGGGGATAATGAACCTTGTCAATTTTTTGGAAAGGGAAAAGTTAAGATTAAGTTGCAGAATGGGAATCATTGGCTACTACATAAGGTAAGGCATGTTCCAAGGTTGAGTAGGAATTTAATTTCAGCAAAAAAACTTGGTGATGAGGGTTGTGTAGTTACTCTTAATAATAAAAATTGGAAGGTTTGAAAAGGTTCCCTTGTAGTGGAAAGAGGTGTAAAAGTAGGCACCTTATATCTTTGTACAGGTCATATTGTTCTTTCTACTTTGATTATATTTAGAGAAAAATGAATGTTCAAGAATAGTTGTTTTAGTTGAGTAGGGGGGACAAATAGCTATTGTCGATTTTGATACAGTGTTGTGGCACAATAGACTTGGGCACATGAGTGAGAAAGGTATGAAAGTACTTCATTCAAAGAAAGATTTACTAGGTTTGAAATGTGTTAATATAGATTTCTTTGAAAGTTGTGTGTATGGAAAACAAAAGAGAGTAAGTTTTGTGAAGATTGGGAAGGAAAATAAAAAAGAGAAATTAGAACTTGTGCATATAGATGTATGGAGACTATTGGCTTCCCAATAAGATCAATAACTTGGTTTACAAACACAACTCATGGATTAGACATCCAAAATGAGTGGCTATCTTTCTTATGGAGAAGGATCATTTAAATTGTCAACCCGAGGACATATACTTGACACAAGTCTGCAAAGTATATGCACCATGAAACTCTCTAAGCTATTCTATCATTGAAAAATATGAACTATAAGAATTCTGGAAATAAATCTAGGTATAGAGTAATGGCTACAAGAAACTACATAGTAATGGTTGCAGGAATTGTATATTACGAACTACAAGTTTCTATCTATCTCTACATATCTCCACATCCATAAATCTCAAATTCTTGATTACAATTTCAAATATATAATCTTACTAAATACCTGAAAACCATCTAACAAGTTTCTCATCACTCATTTAAACAAGGAAGAGATTTATTACAAAACTAATGACTAAGTGTGTTGATTTTTAGTTTCACATTTTCAACAGTCCACCCAAACACATGATGCTCCTTTATTATTATGAATTAGATAAAAGAAACTTTAAATAGTTTATTCTTCTCCTTTTCATCTTTCCATATCATTTTTCAAATTTTAATTCCATTAAGAAATATGGAAGTTATGATCATTTAATTGAAAGTGGTTTTCTACTGCCTAAAAATGTGCCACGTTTTACAAAGTCAACTTTTGATCTGTGATGCTCATTAGCTATTCTTAACCAACTCAAATGCTCAAAATTATTTTTGAATATTGTTTTAATATTTCCAAATATATAACTCGTTCTTAATTTCATTAAGAATTGAGTGAGATATGCCTATTTTAGTAAAATTAACTTTTGACTTTTTCTGCATTTCCTGCAACTGTTGAATATTGACAAGTGTCAACTTGCTTCTCCTTCTTTCTTTCTACATAAATGACTAAAAAACCTCACAAATAATATTTTAATCACCTAAAGATAATTATTCTTAAATGATAAGCACTTATCATTATAAATCATTTCAATTTAGCATTAACTAGCTACACATACAAATGCTAATCAATAAATCATGTTTATCATAGTTAATGCTTCATAAATTAGGTTAATGTATGGAAATGTCTTGGGAATATATTGAAACCATGGGGTAAAGTGTTATAGTAGATGAATATCAATATGACATTTTATAGGCTCGTCATTCCCCCCAACTAAAATCTTGCTTGTCCTCAAGCAAGGGATAGGAATTAGATAGTCATGAAAGCTATTATAATTCCATACTTTTTTTTCCTTCTCTTATCTGCATATTTTTCACCAACAATATAGGAGGTAGCCTAAAAAATATTCATGAAAGGTCATCCTCAAAAGGTCTATGGAAATAACACAAGGCACACATATTTTCCCCCTAGCTAAAAGGTTGTTTATCCTCAAATGATAATGTATGTATGGGGGTAGCATTAAATCACTTATGAAGCATATAATTAAAATAATGATAATTGAGAAACAAAATACAAGGCATAGATAATAAATTACTAAAAATGATAACCATTATGAATAAATGGAAATAATAAACATAGTACCATTTGTGTTTTTGTGAGAAACTTCAAAATTTGCAAATAGATGAAAGTATAGGTCCCTTGATTGTTGAAATTTAGGTCCCTCCAAGAGTATTGCATATTTAATATGAGTATTATCTTCATAATTTCTGAAAGTTGCCTTTTGGATCACATAGTGGTTGTTGTAGGATTGTCTATTGAATCAAAGAGCAGTGGTTGTAAGGCTGATTGTTAAAACCAAACAATAGTTGATACAAGACTAACTGTTACAATATGAGACCTACAAATAATACCAACTAGACACCATTATTGAATAGAACATTCTTGACATCATGAAGACTCAACTAATCAATGAAACTTTTGAAAATATATGCAAAGACTCTCTTCCAAAATTAGAAACTTGACTCACTCAAACCCTTGGAAATATGATTTGAAATATGACCAAACAACTAGCTCTAAAATCCTTCAAAATAGTCATTGAGACAAGAAGAACTAGGAAACAAACTAAACTAGATAACTACTAACTCTACGACATTATTTCAAAACACTTATTGAATGAAAAACCTACCCTAACCTATCCTAACCTACACTAACCAGATTACATGACTTGCTCAAACAAAACAATTAACTGGTTCTTTGAAGAATCTTCCTCTTCTCAAAATCTTCCAATTCTTCATATACTTATGAGTAATGAGAAATAGTTGCAGAATCAACGAAAACTTCACAAACAATAATACTTTTGCAAATATATCAACAAACTTACTTATAACTTCATGTTGATAATATATATTACTATATTGAAGTGTATAAGTAATTTGAAATGTTTCCCCTTTAGGTGCAACTACATATGTAGCTTCACCTTCAATTGCAAGTTCTTCCTTTGCTGCAACCATAGCTTGTGATAACATCTTTGCCTCAATATGAATGAGATGTCAAATAGGGCACCCTCATGTAAGAAAAAATTTTGAACCCTCCTTTTTGGCTTTGTGTAAATGAGTTGCTTCTTCATCCTCTTCTTGACTTCTAAAAACCAAATTTTGTGGCTGATTTGATAAAAGTACAAAAATCTTTGCACCATCTTCATAATGCTGATAATTTTTCTTTACAAGAGATGTTGGTTTAACATCTAATGTTAAGAAAAACTCTTCTAAATCTTCCCAAAACTAGTTTTCTTCAATATCTTCTTTACTTTTATGCATGAGAGGACTAATTTTTATTTTATTACAACTCTTTTCTTAAAGTAGGAGTTTTGATTTGACATCACATTTATCTTCAACAATAACCTTGTGTATAATGATTTCTCCATTTTGTAAAATGAGGTTTTCTTCATTTGCCTCTTCATTAATCCTCTATGATGGTAGAGAATATATCTTCATTGATTTCTAGACTTACTGCAAATGATAGTGGCTCTTCTTTCTTATTCTCCATGGATCTAAAATCCATATTTTGTTGCTGCAAACTTTTCTAATCCTAAGTGCTTTGAATAGAAACTAAGATTCTAACAAAATGATAAAGAGCTACTAAAAACTTAGAGACTCTCATAGCTTGACTTGTCCCCGAAAATGACACCAAAAATTTTGGCTTCCCAATAAGATCAATAACTTGGTTCTAAAATCACAACTCATGGATTAGATATCCAAAATGAGTAGCTATCTTTCTTATGTAGAAGAATCATTTAAATTGTCAACTCAAGGACATATACTTGAAATAAGTCTGCAAAGTATATGCACCATGAAACTCTCTAAGCTTTTCTATCATTGAAATATAGAAACTATAACAAACCTAGAAATAAATCTAGGTACACAGTAATGGCTATAGGAACTGTATATTACAAACTACAAGTTTCTATCTATCTCTACATATCTCCACATCCATCCATCTCAAATGTTTGACTAAAATTTAAAATATATAAGCTTTTTGGTTCCCTAACAACCATCTAACAAGTGTCTCATCACTCATTTAGACAAGGAAGAGATTTATTACAAAACTAATGACTAAATGTGTTGATTTTCAGTTCCACATTTTTAGTGGTCCGCTCAAATGCATGATGCTCCTTTATTATTATGAATTAGATCAAACCCTTTTACAAAGTTATTCTTCTCATTTTTATCTTTCCAATTCATTTTTCAAATCTAAATTCTATTAAGAAATGTGGAAGTTATGATCATTTAATTGAAAGTGATTTTCTGCTGCTTGAAAACGTGGCACCTTTTACTCAGTCAAATTTTGATCCATGGTGCTCATTAACTATTCTTAACCAACTCAGATGCTCAAACATATTTTTTTGCCATGTTTTTTTTTTCCAAATATATAATCCATTCCTAATTTTATTAAAAATTGAGTGAGATATGCCTATTTTACCGAAACTAACTCTTGACTTTTTCTGCATTTCTTGCAATTGTTGAATATTGACAAGTGTCAACTTGCTTCTCCTTCTTTCCAGCTACATGAATGAATCAAATACCTTACAAACAATATGTTAATCACCTAAAGATAATTATACTTCAATAATAACCACTTATCATAATAAATCATCACAATTTAGTGCTAACTAGCTACACATACAAATGCTAATCAATAAATCATTTATCATAGTTAATGCTTCATAAATTAGGTTAATGTATGGAAATGTCTTAGGAATATATTAAAACCATGGGGTAAAGTGTTATAGTAGATGAATATTAATATGAAATTCTATAGGCTGATCAAGGACCAAATCAGGTATCTTCCCTTGGTGGATCTCATTATTATGTTACATTTATTGATGATGTAACTAGAAAAGTATGGTTTTATTTCCTTAGACATAAATTTGATATTTTTAAAACTTTTAAGAAATGGAAATTCTTGGTTGAAAATGAGACTGGTAAGAAATTAAAATGTCTCAGATCTGATAATGGTAGTGAGTATTGCAATCATGAATTTGAAGATTATTGCTTCAATAATGGTATTCATAGATAGAAAAATATTTCAAGGACTCCATAGGAAAATAGAGTGGTTGAATGCATGAATATAACTATAATGGAGCATGCAAGGAGCATGACATTTGATATTGGGTTTCTCTTACACATGTGGGTGGAGGTTGTCAATACTATTGTGTATTTGATTAATAGAGGTCTCTCTACTCCTCTGGGTTGTGATATTCTAGAGGAAGCATGGACTGGTAAGAAGGTGAGTTATTCTTTTCTCAAGACCTTCAGTTATGAAGTTTTTGCTCATATAAATTTTGAAAATAGAACCAAGATGGAAGCTAAGTCAAAGAAATGTGTATTTTTTGGATATGGCATTAATGAAATGTCATATTCAATGAGAAAGTGTTGTACAAAGATCTATTGCAGCAACATGAGTAGAAAGAAGATGATTATGTAGTGTTGCATGATACTCCAAAAGACAGTGTTCCAGCAATTCCTCATGATGTGCAACAACCACAACAACATATACCACACAACCTCATGAATGTTAGATGGTCAACAAGGCTAAGTAGACCTCTAGAAAGATTTTATCCTTCCTTGTATTTTATTTTACTTACTGATGTTGGTGAACCTAAATGTTGTAATGAAGCTATGTAGGTGGATATTAAGATTAAGTGGGAGTCTTCCATGAAAGACAAAAAAAACTCTTTGTTGAAAAATAAGACATGGGATTTATGCAAGTTACCTACAAGTAAAAGGGCTTTACAGAATAAATGGGTTTATAGGTTAAAAGAAGAGGATGGATTTAAGAAAAGATTTAAATCCAAGTTAGTTGCAAAAGGATTTACACAGAAAAAGAGCATTGATTTTGATGAGATATTCTCTCCCATTTTTAAAATGACTTCTATTCATACTATTTTGAGTATTGTGGCTATTGACAATTTGCATTTAGAGAAACTTGATGTTAAAATAGCCTTCCTTCATGGTTATTTGGATGAAGATATATATATGGCTCATCCATAAGGATTTGAGGTCAAAGGTAAGGAGAACTTAGTGTGCAAATTGAAAAAAAATTTATATGGCTTGACGTAAGCACCTCGGCACTGGTAACTAAAATTTGATAATTTTATGCATGAGCATGGATATAGTAGGTGTCATTTAGATTATTGTGTTTATTTTAAGAGGTTGGATGAAGATAGCTACATTATTTTATGTTTATATGTTGATGATATGCTTTTATTTGGGTTTAACATGGATCACATTAACGGGTTGAAACACTAGTTAGCACATGCATTTTCTATGAAGGATTTGGGGGTAGCAAAACAAATCCTTGGTATGAATATTTGCAGAGATAGGAAGAATAGGAAATTGATGCTATCTCAAGTTGATTATGTGGAGAAGGTGTTCCAATATTTCTCTATGGAGAATACTAAACCTATTAGGACAAATTTACCTAGTCATTTGAAGTTGACTAAGGAGATGTGTCCAAAGACACAAGAAAAGGAGGATAAGATGTCCAAAGTACCCTATGCTTTAGCTGTAGGAAGCTTGATGTATGTTATGGTATGTACAAGGCTAGATATTGCACATACAGTGGGAGTCATTAGTAGGTATATTAGTCACCTAGGAATTGAGGATTGGAATGTAGTAAAATGGATTCTCAGATATTTGAGAGGAACATCTAGTAAGTGTTTACATTTTTAGGCCTCTAGTATTGATTTATAGGGATATATTGACTCAAATTTGATAGGGGATATTGATACCAGGTGGAGTAATATAGGTTATTTATTTACTATTGGTGGGGTGGCTGTGAGATGGGTTTCTAGGTTACAGAAGGTTAATGCTTTATCCACTACAGAGGTAAAGTATTATGTTGGTATAGAGGTAGCCAAGGAGATGATATGGGTTCAGTTCTTCTTGGAAGAATTGGGACACCCTTAGAGGGATAATTATTTGTTTATAGATAGTCAAAGTGTCATTTATCTTGCAAACAATTCAGCTCTACATTCAAAGACAAAACACATTTAGTTGTGGTACCATTTCATTTGATTAATTTTGGATGATGACAATCTGATAGATATGTTTACCAAGGTAGTGACAAGTGAGAAGTTGAATTCTTCTTTAGCTTCAATTAGTCTTCTAGACTAAATAGGAATAAAATAACAACAATTTCCAGGGTGGTTTTATCTAGTGGGAGCCCCATGTGGTAGTGGTATTACCACAAGATCAATCTCCAAGTGGGAGATTGTTAGTTTATGGTGACTGATCAGTGAAGTACTGTAATACTTCATAAATTCTTCGGGGCCAATGTATGGCTGATGTATGGCCAAAATATGGTCAACATATCGCTAACATATGGCTGACATATGGCCAACATATGGTTGACATGTGGCCAAAATGTAGTAACCCTAAAGTAGCATAAAATTACTTGTATAAAAGGGCTTAAGGCTAGGTGTTTTCAAAATGTGTGATTCAAAAATTGGTTCTTGTGGTGATATTTAGCTATAAGGGATTATGGATTGTAATCGAGTTGTAATCATTGGATTATAATAATATTGGACTTGCTATTTGGTAGAGATAGCCCAGGGATTGGGTGAACCACGTTAAATCTTGGTATCTTGTGTTCTTTTCTATGTGATCTATTATTTTCTAATATTGGTTATATTTGCATGTAATTGTTATTTCTATCTAAGGTTTAAACCTAACAACAAGTGACCAAACAAACTAGCAATCCAAATATCTTTTTCAGAAATCTTGGATATTTTGAAGGTCTTGAGTTGCCAACTTGTCAATACAACCCAAGCATAATTTTAGCCTATAAATGAGGGTTTCAAGAGTTTTGGTGTTTTTTTCTTTAAAAAATTGTTTTTCCACCTCACAAGGGCTTATCCTTTCAATTGGGGTTATCTTACACCTTCTTATTACTCACCATGTGCTTGGATTGATGTCTTTGTACTCTCAATTCACTCCACAACTCATTTTTTGGTTTGTGATCCCTGACCAAACTAGAATGGCTTACTTAGGGCATCACACTAAAAATGATTATTTTGCTTCCCATGGGCTCTACTTTTCTATACATTATTTACAAGGATCATTTTTCCAAGTCCCATGACGTTGTACAATTCATATGGTGGGAAATGGCCCTAAGACCTCATTTTGTGCTAACTACCTTGTTCAAAACAATAACCTATTGGAACACAAAACAATTAATCTAAGCACTACAAAAAATATGAAACAAGAAAAAAGCTATAAATATAATTGGAAAAAAATATCCACTATCACTTCCAAAATATAAAACACTAAATCTAATCCGTACACATGTGAAGAACTTGAAAAATACAAAATTGTTATTAAGATGGTGTTTGCACAATTTGTACACTACAATAACTTACTTCTCCAACCCCTTGAAAAGGTTGAGATTTGCCTTATATAGGATTGGAATGAATGAAACCAACTACCTTAAGTGGTTGGAGATATCCCATGAAGAAATTTCTCATTTTGCAAGCAAACTGCAAAAGTTGTCAATGACAACTTTTGCAAGAATTGAGCAATTTTTGCAATTTTCCACATTTGCTTCCCAAACTTGCTCCACTTGCTATAAAAATTTTCAAAAGGCTTTAGATAGTTAAAAAACACATAATAAGGACCTTAAAACACTTAATTTCCCTATTTATCCCTCAAAACCCAAAAATGCTTTATTTACCAAATGCGAAACTTTTGGGCAACTAGGAGAAATATTGCATTTTGGGGCTCTTCTAACCTATCTAACCTCACCTTAGGACCAAGTTATTCCCCTTATTGATCTAATTATTCACTATAATCACTAAAAGACAAAACATAAAAGAAGCCCTAGGTCTACCCTTAACCTACCTAGGTGCTCCTACACCATACTCCATGCATAAAAATAACTAAGTCACACCTAATAGAAACATGTCCAGGGGTGTGCCAACCTTCTTGAATTATTTCTTAGAAAACCAAGTAGCCTATGAAATTGTCTTTCCCTTCCATTAGATGAGATAATCCATATACACCTTATGCCTTGTATATTTCTTCACCCTATAATCTAACACCTTCTATGCTTTCAACGTGCTCATATTAGGTGTTGCGGAAAGTTCAATGTTAGCTTGAACATCTAAACTAATATGAGGTAATGTAACTTTGAATGCCACCAACTCTTGAATATTGAAAACAAGCTATATGCCTAGATTTGATGGAAAATATACCTTATAGGCATTTTCTCCATATTTTGCCAAGATTTTGCAAGGCCCTACCCTCTTCATCTGTAGATTGGTAGGAACACCTTTTTGAAGCCTTTCTTTATTAAAATGTACCATTACATAGTCCCCAATAGAAAACTAAATATCCTTACTCTTTTCATCCACTTTGGCCTTGAGATTTTGAGTGATAGCTTAGATGGTTTGCTTGACTTTCTCTTGAATCTCCTTCATAGTTTGAACAAAGTCTATAGCTTGACCACTTCTCTAATCCATATCACCAAGATATCTTAGCTGACATACACCCCTTGGATGCATTCCATAAACTATATCAAAAGGACTCTTTCTAGTGGTCTTGTTCCTACTATCGTTATAGGCATACTCTACTTGTGAAATGATAACATGCCAAATTTGACCATATTCCTTAGTTAGGCACCTTAGAAGTTTCCTTTAGCTCCTATTAACCACTTTAGTTTGACCATTAGTTTGGGGATGGTAAGCTGAACCAAATGACATGTTTGTACCAAGTTTCTTCCACAAGGTTTTCCAAAAATGGCTCATAAATTTAACATCCCTATCTGACACAATTCTTGATGGCAGTCCATGAATCTATACAACCTCCTTGAAAAATAGATGGCCATATGAATTGTATCATTAGTTGTCCCACGTGGAATGAAATGCCCCATTTTGCTGACCTTATCAACAACAACATAGATTCTATCATACCCTTTCTTGGTTCTTGGTAAACCTACAATTAAATCCATACTTACACAATCCCATGGCCTATTTGGAATTTTTAAAGGCTTATATAGACCTTAATTTATCATTCCTCCTTTGGCTTTCATGCATACCATACATTTCTCCACATACTTGGTTAACTCCCTTGCTAGCTTTGGCCAATAATAGAACCTTTGCACTAGTTCTATGGTTTCGTTGACACCATGTCCATTTAGGTTGTCATTATGCTTCTTCTATATTATGTTCCCCCCTCATGGAACCACTTGGTATACACAATGGGATACCCTTGAATAGAAACCCATTTTGCAAGGTATATTCTAAAAAGTTTCTATGGAAATGATTCTCAAAATCATTGTATACCTTGTAGGCTTCAGCGAAGTCCTCATCTTCTTTGTAAGGATTCTAAAAAATCTCTATTCCAATGCTTTAGAGCTAAGTCTCTTGGACTGTCACAATCGTTCTAGTTAGTGCAGCTGCCACTTTGTTCAATTGCCCCTTTTTGTGCTTGATAGTGAAGGTAAAGGCCTACAAGTACTTCATCCATGTCAGGTTTATGTTTCTTAGCTTCTTGCGAGTGTTGATGTAGCTAAGAGCTTGATTATCTATAATCACAAAAAAAATTTTGGGCAACAAATAATGTCTCCACTTCCTAAGACACTAAACTAAGGAATAGAGCTCTAAGTCATAGGATACTTCTTCTTTGCCTAATTAATTTTCTAACTATAAAAGGTTGTTGGCCTACCTTTTGACTCAAAACCCCACCTATTGCTAAGCCACTTGCATCACATTCTAGGGTGAAGAATTTATCAAAACTAGGAAATTGTAGGATAGGTTGAGTAGCTGCTTGTTTCTTCAACATTTCAAATGACTTTTTTAGCTTCTAAAGTCCACTTAAACTTAGACTTGACTCTACCCTTTAAAGTATCCAACAAAGGTGCACAAATACCACTAAAATTCCTAATGAATTTCCTATAGAATTGAGATAAACCATGGAAACTTATTACCTTGGTAGATGCAATAGGTGTTGGCCAATCTAGTATAGAAGCAACCTTCTCCTTGTACACCTTTAATGTTCCTTGAGACACCACAAATCCTAGGTATATAAGTTCTTTCTTGAAGAAATCACACTTCTCAAGGTTGATGGTTAGCTTCTCCTCATGAAGTCTTCTCAAAACTGCCTTAACATGCTTAATATGCTCATCTCTAGTCTTCTTGAAGATAAATATATCATCTAGATATACAACTACCAATATACATGTGAAGTCCTTAAGCACTTCATTCATGAGCCTCATGAATGTTATAGGAGCATTGGAAAGACCAAATGGCATCACAAGCCATTCATAAAGACCATCAGCAGTATTAAATGATTTTTTCCATTCATCTCCCTCCTTTATCCTTATCTAGTGATAACCACTCTTCAAGTCCAACTTAGCAAAATATTTAGGCCCTCTAAGATAATCCATAAGGTTTTCAATCCTAGATATGGGAAACCTATACCTGATTTTAATCCTATTGATGGCTATTGAGTCCATACATAATCTCCAATTTCCCCTTTTCTTAGATGTGAACACAACCAGAACTAGACATGAGCTTATGGTCTTTTGTATCAAACCTTGATCCATTAGTTCTTGGACTTGTCTTGCTACTTCTAAGTTTTGATCTAGAGTGAGCTTGTAAGAAGATTTATTAGGAAAAGAAAAAATTGGAAGAGAGTCAATTTGATGAATTATAACTCTCCTAGGAGGTAGGATAGCTGGAGTACCATCACTCACTATGTCCTTGTACTTTTCAAGAAAAGTTTGGACTTCAATTGGTAAGGGTTCCTTGGCTGAATTTTCCTTTTCTTTAGACTTTAGTGAGGTCTTTCACAAACTCTTTCCCACTACAAAATACTACACTAGGTACTTTGGGCTGAGATTCTTCCCCTTCCAATAAAGAATGAATTCTAAAGGTCTTAGCACCCTTCTTAAAAGTTATGGCATTAGCTCTACCATCATATAAAACTTCCCTATCAAATTTCCAAGACCTACCTAGCAAAAGATGACAAGAATCCATAGGAAATACATCACACAACAACCTGTCTTTGTATGCTACTTTGGAAAATCCCACCCAAGCTTGCTCATTCACTAGGATGTTATGCCCCTTATTAAGCCAAGTAACCTTGTAAGGGCTTTCATGAGGTATCATCTACAATTTTAGCTTAGTAATAGCCTCCTCTAACATTACATTATTAGTAGACCCTGAATCCACCACTACCTTGCATACTTTTCCTTGAATTTTGGATTTTATCCTAAACAATTCCCTTCTATGTTTAGGTTCATTAGGAGCTGGTTGTTGGATCAAAAATCTCCTAAACATGAGATTCTCACCTTTTTCAGATTCAATTTTGTCCACATCTGATTCTTTTCTACAATCCTCTTGCACAAATGCCATTATTTTGTCTTGGTTTGAGGAAGAAGACTTGTCTAGGCATCTATAGGTTGGACCCAACTGTCCATAGTTATAACATTTCATTCTTGAAAAGTATGAGTTGAATCTATTCAATCCTCTCCCCCTATTGGATCCCCCTCAATTTCCTCTCCCTCAATTGTAAAAACCTCTTGAAAAGTTGTCACTATTTTTCTATGTGAGTTTGCTCTCACCTTGATTCTTCTGCTCACTTCCTTAACCTTGGTAGCCTCCACTTTGTCTTCTTTGATTTCTACCCTTGTCTCTATCCTTGAAGTTGGAATCCCCTTTCCTCTTGTTCTTTTCTTCCACCTTTAGAGCTAGCTAATGGCATCTTTGAACTATGGTAGGTGCCCACAAATTGAGCTCCTCTTGGATATTCCACTTCAAACCACCTACATATCTTGACTCTTTGATTGGCTCTTCTTCTTTCTATTTGGATCTCAAACATTACCTTTGGAATTCCTCAATATAAGAGGTTACATGTAGGTCTTTTTTCTTCAATCCTTGCCTTCTCTTATGGTGTTGGATCTCAAAGTATTCAGGTAGGAAGTTCTCCTTCACTTTAGTGACCATAGCCTTCCAATTTTCTATAGGAGTCTTACCCATGTGGATTTTTCAATCTTGTAGGAATTTCCACCATGTCAATGTTGAACCTCTAAGCCTTGACTTATCCACCTTGACCTTTTGTGCCTCTGATACCCCCTCACACTCAAAATTGTTCTTAGTGCCATCTATCCTGTCCATAACTACATCTATGTCCATCTTTCCACTGAAATGTGGTACACCTTCCAAATACTTTCCTCCTAGGGTTTTGATAGCCTTCAAGAAGGGCTCTTCATTCAAAATAGGATTAGTTTCAGGGACTACATCCTCCTCTACTACCTCTTTACCCCTCTCATACTCCTCTTCTTCCTTCCTTTTGGCTACTTCAGAAAATGCATCCAATTTCACCTTCACCTCTAGTAGGGATTCTTCCATAACTCTATTCTTCTCCCTTTATTCATCAACTTAGCTAGTTTTGCATTAGCTACCATGTTGGATTTACCTGCTGACTTTCCAATAGCTACATATATCCACCACCTATTCCCAAATCTTTAACCTACTTTGATACCACTCTAATGTGACAACCAATCTTGCTTAGAAACCTTAAGATCTCTAGTGTTTTCTTAGGTCTTTCACTTGACCAAAATAGGGTTTCTAACACACCCTATGCCTCTAAGGAATCTATCTAGTAGATCTCACTCCTTCAACTGGTGCACATCAATTAGTTAGTATAAGCTAGTTCATGAACTCTTTACATCAAACATAACCCCAATGTTGATTGGATCTCTCATATGGCCAAATGTATGCCTAAGAATTATTTAGGACTCTCTCCAAGGTTATCAACCAAAAAAAAGATCCCAACCCTAATCGAGTTGCAGATCATAAGTGCAAATGCACTTAAATGCTAGGAAAAAGGCTTCAAGGATTAGCCCTCCTAATGCATAAAAATTAGTATATTTTTCAAAAAACCTTAACAAGTGCCCAAAAGAACTAGCAATCCAAATACCCTTTTCATAAATCTTGGATATTTTAAAGGTCTTGCATCACCAACTTGTCTGTATAGCTCATGCACAATTTTAGCCTATAAATGAGGGTTTCAAGAGTTTTGGTGTTGTTTTCCTTAAAAAGTTGTTTTTCCACCTCACTAGGGCTTCTCCTCTAGATTGGGGTTATATTTCACCTCCTCCTCACTCACCGTGTTCTTGGATTGATGTCTTTATACTCTCAATCCACTCCACAACTCATTTTCCGGTCTATGATCCCTAACCAAACTAGAAAGGCTTACCTAAGGCATCACAAAAAAATGTTTGATGTGCTTCCCATGGGATCTCTATTGCTTTAGATTATGTACAAGGAGTATAGTTCCAAGTCCCAAGAGGCCATACAATTCATATGGTGGGAAATGGCCCTAAGACCCCATTTTGTGCTAACAACCCTATTTAGAACAACAGACTGTTGGAACACAAAACAATTAATCTAAGCACTAAGAGCCCTATGAAAGGAAACAAGAACTTTAAAAATAATTTTAAAAAAATCTCCACTATCACTTACAACACATAAAACACTAAATATAATCTGTACACATGCCAAGAACTTGAAAAACTCAAAATTGTTATTAAGATGTTGTCTACACAATCTGTACACTACAGTAACTTACTTCTCCAACCACTTGAAAGGGTTGATATTGGACTTATATATTCTTGGAATGAAAAAAACCAACTACCTTAAGTTTTTGAAGAGTTCCCACAAAGAAATTGCTCATTTTGCAAGAAAATTGCAAAAGTCATCAATGACAAATTTTGCAAGAATTGAGCAATGTTTGCAATTTTCCACATTTTCTTCCCAAACTTGGTCCACTTGCTATAAAAATTTTAAATATTCATTAGATAGGTAAAAAAAACCTAATAATGACCTTAAAACAATTGATTTCCCTATTTAGCCCTCAAGACCCAAAAATGCTCTATTTAGCCAAATGAACAACTTTTTGAGCAACTAGGAGCAATATTGCATTTTGGGGCTCTTCTAACCTATCAAACCTCACCTTAGGTCCAAGTTGGTCCCCTTATTGATCTAGTGATGTGGCTATAATCACTACAAGTGAAAAAATCAAAGAATCCCTAGTTCTACCCTTAGCCTACCTAGGTTCTCCTGAACTATGCTTTAATTGCATATAGTGTACACAATTAAAAACAAAAGACTAATGATATGATGATGCTATTGAGAGTACTATAAGTGTGGATTGGGCATGATGTGATGATAGAGATTCTAAGGATAAAAAATGAGAACAAGATGGCTCAATTTATAGCCAAAGTGCAAGAGATGAGACAAGAATGAGAGGATGGACACTTGTCAACTTGAATGTGCAAATTGACATGATATTCCTTAGAATATCTATGAAAAATATGATAAAACATGCAACATATAGGATTCTATGACACACAAAAGTCAACATGACTAAATGTGGATGATAATCTATGACATGCATATGACATCTCAGAGCCACTTGTAGACAAGAATCTATGACGAACATGGCTTATTATTGACATGCGTAAGGAATAAAATATGTCAAATATGACACATATTAGCCAAGTGTAAAGGGATAATCTATGAAATAAGATGTTTATGTGTCAAGATCATTTTTAATATTTGAATTAAAAATTTATAATTCCACACAAATAGAAATTAGTATAATAGAAATTAGAGGTGGAAAATAAGACTTAGGAAGTTGAGAATTCCCTTAGTTTGCATAGATGAAATCAATTAATTAATAAACATCAATTAATTGTGAATGTCAGTTAGAAAGAATAATTAAAATGACATAGGAATAGATTACGGGTTATCTAATCCTATAGGACATATTAGTAAATGATTGGCCAATTTGATAAGATAATTGCAGGATGAAATATAATGATTATGCAGATCGATGAGGATGATGGTGGGTAGATCAAAGCCATGACCAAATTGATTGATTGATTAAGATTGATAACATGCCAAGGACACATGATATAGATTAAGAACATTTGACATTTAATGGACATTGTAGATGCCACATGATCGAAGTTAATTGATAGGATTGATCATAATAACATCAACAAACATTGTCATTGTTATTAAATTTATTAAATAGGGTCATGATGTGGCACTGAGAGATTCAAAAATGTCAACAATCAGATGATGAGAATGATAGTTTGACCTAGCATTAAGGGACATGATAGTGCTAAGGTAAGGTTTGATAGGTTTTATAGATTGCCAAGGCATTGAGGGACATGACAAGGGTTGGATATATGGTGATTGGTTTGAAATATTTAGTATGTTTCGAGTTGATTAGAGCTGATTCAAAATGATTTTGGGTTGATGTTTGGGATGATTTTGGGATGATTATGGGTTGATTTGAGGTGATTTTGAGTTTGTTTGGGGTGATTTTGGGTTGATTGTGGATGATTCTAAAATGATTTGTGATGATTTTGGGTTGATTTGGTAGAGGATATGAATGATGAACAATATTGTCAAATCATGCTCGAATGACAATCAAGTTGGCCAAAAGATCAGAATTAATGAAATGATAAAATGGGACATGTTAGTATGAAATTTTGATTAAATAGTAGATGTGAACCATTTTTTAGTGTCTAGAGCAGGTCAAGGTGCGAGTGTCATTGAAGGGAAATGCTTTGAGTTTTAGTCTTCAAAAGTACAAGTGTTTAAGAAAAATTGTGATTATCCACAGTGATTATTTACAAGGTTTATTGCAATTTTTTGGTGCATTTTGTGATTTGTAGGACTTTTTTAGGATATTCAATGTTTTTGTGTTGCTTGTTTCTTCAAGACATTTTATGATTTTTAGGGTTTATTTCAGGACATTTTATCATTTTTATCATTTTTTAAGATATTGTATTCGTTTTATTATTTTTTCAGACATTATATGATTTTTAGGTTTATTTTAGAATCATATTTTAATTTTTTTAGGGTTTTTCAAGGATCAGAAAAGATTCACAAGTGTTATCTGTAATCTAATATGTGATAAGTCCAAAGGATAATGTGTGCTTAGGGATATTCCTCCAGTACAATTTCAAACTCATGCACAATGTAGGTATTATGGCCACAGACAAGATGTAAACTATGTACAAAGGTCAAAGACAGTATATATAGACTAGTGATGCTTGGACAAGATAACAATAAATAATAACCACTTTGTAGGCTAGGATCAAGGACTAAGGATGTCTTGTGGTATGAAGGGTGTGATTGGGGTATGATGGATAGATGGAGGAGTAAAAATTGATTACACATGGCACATGTTTGCCAAGTTTTCACCATGGTACTTTTCCAAAGTTCCTGTTTGCCAAGTTTTCACTTTTGGACAAAAAATGTCTCTTGACTCAAATTTTCATGCCAAGATGCCTATTTGCCTGGTTTTCATCAAGGAATCCATTTTTTCATGACATTTTTTCATTTTTCATTTTATTTTTTCATGAATTTTTGCTCTTTAAAAAAAAAAAAATCTAGAATTTTTGCCAATTTTTTAATATTATTTTTAGGACTTTTTGTGAGTTTTTGATATTTTTCAGATTTTTTTTTCATTTTTGGCTAGACATGAATAGATTATTGATTCTTCTAGCTAATAACCTCTAGACCCATGAGTGACTATAACTACATAGGATTCGTTCCAAGTTTGTACCTAAACTCAAACCATTAGAATAGCCTTAGGATATATCATCATGTACTGTATGCAAGATAGTGTCTATCTCTCATGAATCAAGGCATCTGAGAATAGTTGGGTCAAATGATTCTTTTTATAGGATGTCATTGATGATGATGCACTCAAAATCTTGCTAGATAGAGGTTTAATCTGGGGAGTTGGACAAGTTAGGTAGTTGGATTTGGGGACAAATAGTTGGATATAAGGAAGAGCTAAGAGGATTGAGACCAACAACTTCCTACTGAAATTCTTTAGAATAACTGAGAGGGGGGAGTGAATCAGTTATTCAAGGTCCAAATGTCCTATTCAAACCTTTCACTAAGTATAGTGAGCTCATTTAATCATTCATTATCCAAGCTTTGACTTATCTAATCAGCTATTTATTGTAAATCAATATGCAAACATAACACATAAGAAATCAACACATAACATAGTGATTTGCATGGGAACCCAATTTGCGAAAAACCACTAGTAACATGCTACTCAATTCTCACTCTTCTAAAGTGATGCCCTATGAAAGGCCTTCCCTATTAAAGGCTTACAACACACTATCAAATGTGACCTTGTTAGAGGATTTATCCACCTTGTTAGAAGTGGGCCTGGTTAGAGGACTTTAGAACATTCACTTGGAATGGCACCCTATTAAAGGATTTAAAAATGGTTGTTAGGCCAACCTAAGTCCATAGGATTTTTAGATCCAATACAATTGCTAGAGAGTATTAGAAAAATCTTGACTTGATTACAACATACAACTTATCTTGCAGATCTCAGATCCCTTCTCAGCTCATACCTTTTCCTAGCCTTCAATCTCTATAATTTTGGCAGCTTGTTCTCCTTTCAAGCTTAGTCTCCTTGAGTCTAAATACTCAATGTACCAATGCAATCATCTCTTCATGACCACTCATAGAAGCAAAGCCTTTGTGCTCTTCCTTCTCCTAGATGTCTCCCCCTTGACACCCTTTTTAACCACTTTGCAAACTTGGCTCCTTAGCAACAATAGTATTAGCAACTTTCTATTTCTTGGTGTATGAATCCTTAAATGGAAGTCTTGGAGTTCCTTTTCCCACTCAATTCTTTCATTCTTTAATTTCAATTCATATGGATTAGGTAGATTCATTGCATCTAACTCATATTTTGTTTCCTCTAGAAACTTCTTGAATAATCATTTAGAATTCACCTAAAAATGGTTTACATAGGATTCTATGCCACCAAGTCATCATCCTTATCTTCCAACTTATTCACAAAATTCAATGTAACCACTATGTCAGCTCAAATTTGGAAAATCTTCATCACTTGAAATAATGCAGTAGCTTGGCATTATTGAAATACTGGTGCTCGACACATACTGTTTTACTCGACATCAACTGTGTTTTCCTGATGCTTAGCACCTGAAGATCACTCAGCACCAACTAAGAATTTTCTAATGCTCAACACCTAATTTTCACTTGGCACCTAAAGATCACTCGGCACACACTAGAATTTCCTGTTACTCATCTTCAACTAACTTGCTTGGCATCTACTAATGATCTTAGTTTAAGCTTTGCAATCAACCTTGTTACAACTTCTTCCACCAATGTTTCTAAGTGTGACTAGCCTCTGTATCTTTGAGTATGTTATCAATACATCATTTAACTATTATCTTAACTAATCCTTAAACTTCATTACAACATCATAACTCAACCTTTCCCTTAGGTTCTCTTGTTACATCATGTTGATCAAATCCTCTTAATCAATCAACTAAGTGATAGTACTTGGATCATATAAGTAAATGTCATTCCTTCAAGTAGTAGGTTTGACATCAATGACAAAACAATGATTGAAAAAATTCTCTTCCTTCTTTCAACAATCTCCCTCTTTGATCTTCAATAATGAGCTTTTCAATCAGATTTCCAACACTTCCCTCATGAAGGTTGACTGAGAGAGCTCAAAAAAAATTTGTGGAATGTTGAACATTGGAACACTTATATTCATGGCATCCACTTGTTCATTTTCTATCCTTGGGAGTTGCTTATATTTTTCTTTTTCATGGTCTAATGGCACATTTTCATTTTTACCAAGAGGCCTATTATTGTCATTTTTTTCATTTTTTCCTTTGTTTTCAGCTTTGATACTAGAAGATAAAGTCAACTCCCTAAAATATGCCAAATGTTTCAATTCAAGAGAAATTTCGTCTTTATGGTCATAAATTGTAATGCCTTCATAGAGTTCCAAGACATTTATAAGAGCATAATCATGTTATCAAATTCATTAAATATCAGTGGTCCACATCAGTCCCAATCCAATAGTTCAGGATAACTTGAGGGGGTGTCATCATCAGTATTGAATGGGTTCTGATCAAGGGTATACATGCATATCTAATTCAGTGGTATCATTGGGGTCATATTTAGAAGTTGGAGGACTTGGATCCCAAAATGTTTCAATCCAAGGTCTAGAGGTAGTTTGAGTGATAGGTTGAGTTATAGTTGTATGTTTATTCTCCATCGGTAGGTTATTAGGGTTATCAAAGATATGGTCAAGTGTATGAGGACTAGAAAGATCATCAATTGCAAGTTGGGTATCCTCACATGCCTTTTCATCAGTAAAAACATTCACTGACTCACATGAGGGTGCCTTAGTATTAGGAGGACCTATTCACAATGGCCTAAATCCAAGCTCCAAACTAAGAGGTCATCCTTTTGTAGTAATAGGTTTAGTAATGCCTTGTTTTTTTATGTCCCAAGCCACTACATTTATCATATCCTTTCTTCTACATGATGGTAAATCTAGGCACATACTTTTTTGGTGATATAGGAATAGGTTCTTATCCTACCTTAGCCTTTTCAATCCATGTAAAGGTTTTCTCATAGACAAGTTATTCATGTAGGCCTTGGCCACTAGTGTAAGTAACAAGAGTTTTTTTTCTATAATGTGACATTGGGTCTGATCTGCATAAGTTGCAGTTTTCCATATGACTTGGGAGGAAGGCGTAATTTCTCAATGTGAAATTCTTGTCACATGGAGTAACATCACATTCTTGGTCTTCAATTTTGAGCTTTCCTTTTAATTTGGTTGTGATCTTAGCAAGATTTCCATACATTGAGGAATCAAATGGTTTTTCTTCATTTTTTACCAAGACTTGGGATGTCATGGTTCCTCTAAGGCTAGCACAAAATTGGAAGGGATCTAGATCACCAAGAATGGTAACCTCTACATTTTTATAGGTGAACTTGAGACATTGGTGATATGTAGAGGGCATTGATTTCAAATCATGAAATTGAGGGTGTCCTAGTATCATGTTGTAATTCATTTCGATATTTAGGACTTGGAATAATTTTTTTTAGTGGTTAGACCAACTCTAACAGGTAATATGATAACACCTTTAAAGAAGCATTCACCATCTTCATAGGCCTTGATTGTAATTCTATGAGACTAATCCAAATCTTCTTCAGAATAACTAGGACCCTTGAAAACTTTTAGAGTACAAATGTCTAGTCCTACTCCACCATCTATCAAGACATGTTTGACCTTGGCATTATGGATAAATACCTCAAGATGAAGTGGATCATTTTGATTATATCTATTTTGAGAGATGTCCCCAGGTGAAAGGTGAGGTGAAGTGATGCAGATAAGTTCCCAACCATGGCCTAGAACTGGGAAACATTGACATGATTTGGTACTATTGACTCTTTTAGGGCTTGGTCAAGGATCTTCTAATGCTTGGGGGATGCATTCAACAAATCCAGGATGGATATTTGTGCAAGGGTTTTTCCAAGTTGGTCAAAAAAGTTGTAATCAAAAGAAGTAGGATCAATAGGTCTACTAGGAGTCACAATTTTAGCAAGGGCAGTAGGTCTAGTAGGGGCTCAAGGATAGGTGATCTTGGTGTGACACATAGTGACAACACAACAATGACATTTTTCCTTTGGGGTGAATGCGGACATCCATGAATTAGACTCATTAAAGAAGTTGATGGTGTATCATATATAGTGTGCATGTAATTAATATTAGCTTACAGGTTTGAATTTGAACTAGAGGCTTTTCCTTTGTCATGGTTTCCCAAAGTATCCTTAGAAATGGTATTATAATAATTAAATGATAATAATGAAGGGTCTATAGTAATCACACCTTCATCGATAAGGTCTTGGATCTCATGTTTAATTTGAAAACATAAATTGGTTTTGTGTCCTTTGGTATGATGGTAGTCATAGAATCTAATAATGAAGGGTCTAAAGTAATCATACCCTCATCGATAAGGTCTTGGATCTCATGTTTAATTTGGAAACATGAAGTGGTCTTGTGTCCTTTGGTATGGTGATAGTCACATAATTTTTTGTCATCCCACCAAGAGGGTTTGGTCATTGGTTCATCCTTGACTAGGGGTAATTTCAAGAAGTTGTTGCTGAGTAATTGTTGAAGTGCAGCCTCGAGAGGTATTCCTAAGGGTATGAATTTATTGTGAGTACTTTTAGGATGTGTTCAAGGTTTATCCTATGTTGAGGTATCATTTTTCTATTGTTGAGGTGGTGTAATGTCAGGAGTTTGTGAACTCATAGGAGTTGAACCTTTTAGGGTCACCTAAGGTTGTGTCATTCTGATCATTGAAGCTTCATCAATACCATCATTGGTGACATTCTTATTCTTGGAGAAAAACATTGCCTTGTCATTAGATGAGTTTTTATTGGTATTTTCCTTTTTCTAGGATGTCTTTATGAATGAGGGCATCTTCAATACTATATCCCTTTTTCATAAACTTGGCAATAGTGTTCATAGTTTTTCTCTTGAGTTCATCCATTAGGTTGGGGACTAGGCTTTCAATGTATAGATTGACTTGTTGTTCTATCTAGTGAGCATTGACTAACAAGGTTTATCCAATGCAATAAGAATGTTATGAATGGTTCTCCCATCTTTTGTTTTTTTGAGAACAAATTAGAAAGTGTCACTTCATTTTTTATGTTGAAGGAGAAGTGGGATATAAATTTGTTTGCTAATTATGAATAAGATTTTATATTAATAGGTAGTTTAGAGTACCATTAAAGTATTGTCCCACAAAGAGAATAAGGAAAAAGTCTCATAAGATATGTGGGCCCACTATTGAGTTCATTACAAGAGGCACAAAATTCACTGATGTGGTCAATTGGGTTGACTTTTCCTCAATATTTTTCAAATCTTGGTGCCTCAAAGTGTCTTAGAAATTAAGGCCTATACAAAATTTTATCAAAGGGATTAGGATATAAATCCCTCTCTGTGTATAGAAATTTTTTCTTCTAGACTCACAATGCCTCAACTTTGTTGGCTAATTTCTCAAGCTAATAAAGTAAATCCTCATTAAGGTGTTGAGTATTAGTCCTTTCTTCTAGTCTTTTATTTCTTTGAGTAGATATTTTTATATGGTGAGAATTATTTCTACTCAGTTCTGGCATATATTTATCTAAAGACTCTGGTGATGTATCACTAGGAGGTGGAGGTATGTTGGAACCTTGAAGATAGAAAGGTCCTTGTTGTGGTACTTTTTGTGGAATTGATTGTAAGTTGTTTACCATGGGTTGTGGTTGTTGTGCCATTGGTTGTAGTTGTTGTTGAGATACCTCTATTGGTTTAATGTAAGGCCATATCTGTGATTGTTGTTGCAAAGATATTTTTTGAGTTTTTTGTGGCACATGTTTTTGCAATAGTTGTTTCTAATAAGAATTTTTTTGTTGCAATCATTTTTTATATTCCAACTATTGTTTTAATTGTTCCTTTTTTTTGCAAATATTGCTTGTTATTCTTGGAATTTTTGCTGATACATTGCATGTAATTCAAGTGGATTTATATTAGGTTGAGTGATATGGATTTATGGTCCTTGTACCACATGAGGTTTTTTTTGTTATTGTGGATGTTGATATGTTGCATGTATATTAAGTGGATTTTGACTTGGTTGTTTGTTAGGAATGTTGGGTCCTCCCACCACTTGATTTTATTGTTCTTGGATGTGACTATGTCCCTTAGGGCCAAGAATTACATTAGGATCCTTATTTTGATGCATTTGGGTGTTTGATGCTTCACCTTGAGACATCATATTTCTTCGGAAATGGGCCATATTCCTTTCAAGAATTGGTGAAATAATAATAAGACTCTTCATTTGTGGTTTGATAGGTATTTTTACAATAATTGTTGATGATTCATATGGTGTACTCATAGGAGGCTCTATAGTATATTATTTCATAATAGTCGGTAGAGTTAGGAGCAAGGGTGCACATTGTTTATTTTCCTCCAAAGGAGGTATAATTGGCATCCCTATGGTGCAAGTATCCTTAGAGAATTCTTGTTGTTGCATCATTTAATTGAGTTCAATCCTTAACATCCTTTTGGGATACTTCAGAAGAATCTTGTTGCCATTAATTGATGGAGGTTCATCAAAGAAGGGGTTTCTATTAATGTGTTCAAAGGTACCTTGGGAAATCTTAATGGTTTATTCTTGGTGAGGTCTTATAGGTGTTACCTTTGTAGTTGAAAATTCCAACTGTTATTTCCCCTTGTCCAATTCTAAGTTAATAATAGGTTGCATGTTTTCAAATATGGGGTCATCTTGATATTTAGACTTGGGTCCTTCCAAGTTGGGGTTAAACTTGACTATTTATTGGGCCAAAAAGAGTTTAAAGTTCTTTCAAAAATAAATTTATTGACATGTCCTAGCCATTTCTTCATTGGTGACACCATAGTTTGTGTCAAAATTGCCACTTACATAAAAATTACCTTGTTATATGTTTGAAGGATTGAAGTTACTTGTGTTAGGTTTTCTAAATTCAAAGGAGTGGGTTTGTTCATCCTCGGGTGTTGTAGGTACATTTCCACATCTAGGTGGTATAGGTATGAATATGGGTTTGAAATTGGGACTTCATTGAACCATTCATTGTGTAGGGGAAGTGCTAAGAGAGAATGTCATGGTAGAGATTTTTTTGAGGGTTAGTTGCCTTGTTTCTTGAGGGTTAGTGTTTGGAAGATACATTCTTAGTGGGTCTACGAGTAAGGGTTGTGAGGCTTTAGTTTGATCTATGTCAAATGTTTGTTGATGTTTCTTGGTCTTCTTTTTTCTTAGATGATTTTTTTGGTTGTGTTTGCACTTCAGAAAATAAGGTTTGATACAAGTCTTTTGGTCTTTCAGTTGATTGTGTCCTTTTGAGTGTTGACATGGCACCTAAGGATGAAGATACAATGGAGAAACCTTGAAATGGACTCTCTACCTCCAAAGTGCACTCCTAAACTACCAACTATGCTCTAATAGTACCAAGTGCATCCTTAAGGTGTGCACTTGGTATCTAGAAGGGTATAGTTGGTAAATGAGGTGTCTGGGTGACAAAAATGCAGAATATGAATGATCTATTTGTTTTTTGAGTTTTAGAGATGTAATGCAAGCTTTAAGAATGTAGTTTTGAGTTTTGGAACCTAAGGTGAACTTTCTAGTTACAAAGTGTGCTCTAAAATTACCAAGTGAATAGTGAAACTACCAAGTTTGTACCTGCGGTGTGCACTTGGTAAAACAGGGGTGTAGTTGGTAAAATAGGCTGAAACTTGATCATATGGAAGTGGATAAGCAAGATATGAATATTTTTATTTGATTTTGAGGGGTTTAAGTGTGTTATACAAGCTATGGAAATGATAATGGCCTAGGGTTGTGATATGCAAGGTGTAAATGACCAAAGAGGATGATGCACAAAAGAAAATGTGAGTAACATTTTGGACTTTGGCTAAGGGCTATGAAGATGATTCTAAGGTATGAAAAATGTAGATTGTATTAAATTTTACGCTTGGAAATGATGTTAAAGGTTGATGTATGCAACTTAAGGCTGGATTATGAAAAGGGAGGTATGTTAAATTTGATAATGATGTTAAGGATATGCAAGATAGGGATGGTAGATCAAGTAAAGTTTTGAGTTTAACAAATGGTTTGGAAAATTTTATTGTTGGAGATGTTGTACTTGGAAGAGATGCTAGGATTTGTGATGATGTAAGATGAAGTGATTATGCAACTAGGGTATAGGAAAAAAATGTTTAGGGAAACTAAAGATGTGATAATTCTATGATATGTGTATGCAAGGTTTGAACTTAGGAGAAAATGTTTGGCAAGTATCAATCTAAGTGTCTAACCTTGTGAAGATGGACTTTAGATCTTGACCAAAAGAGACAAAAATAAAAAAGATCAAATTGATAGAAAGGACAAAGTAAAAATTCATCAAGATGTAGATAGATTTTGACCTAATAAAATGACAAAAAAGGTGACAAAGAGACTATGTTCAAGATCCATCATCCATCAACATAAGTAGATACTCTAGGACTCATACTTTGTTCTAATTTTTTACTAAGTTCAAAGGGATTTTAGGTTCAAAATGAGGGCTATGTGAATTGGATATGCAAGATTCAAGGATCTTAGGATGCAAAATGATGTTCAGGATATGATCAGAATGAGGACCTATGGAGGCATGTGGAGGCAACTCTAGGTCCCAACATGCTATCTAAAAGTCAAAATTGGTTGTTCTGGCAACCAAGTGCACTCATAAAGAACCAAGTGCACTCTGACAAAGCCAACTTTCTTATGGAATAGTTGGGACCTAGTAGAGAATAGTTGGTAGTTTTAGAGTGCAGTTGGTAAAGTGGGCTAAAACTTGGATGATTCTAGACTTGGTGACTTTCAAACTATTATGCTAGAGAGTGAATTGACTAGGGATGATGCTATGATTATAATGGAGATTCAAAATGAGGCTAAGGAAATGAGAAATGAAACCTAAGATGTGAAAAATGAGGGTTAGAATATGCCATAATGCAAGTTAGGGGGTACAAGATGAAGATTAAGGGTTAAAAGGTGAAGACTAGGAGATGCAAATGAAGCCTAAAGGATGCACTATAAAGGATAACAGATTCTCTAGGAGGACTAAAAGATTAAAAATGAGGACTAAAGGATGAATATTTGAGGATCAGAAGATGGCAATTGCAAGGGTATGCTATGCAATGATGGGGTCTAAATCATTCCAAGGACTCCTAAGGCTACAAGTCTCTATGTTTAAAAAGATCTCAAGTGTTTAAAAAAAGTTTTGCAATGTTTTTATAATGTTTGGAAGTGTCCAAGGTTCAAATTTATTTGGTGTGAGCTTATAAATTTTCAATTATCTCGATTAATATTATTCACACATGTACACAAGACACAATAGACAACAATAGTTGTTGTTAAACTTAAAATACACATCACAACCTAGGCTTTAAGACTATATCCATTGAATTCCCACTTGAACTAAAGTTCAACTACACTTATCTAGAGATGAAAACCTAGGATCTTGACATCAAAAGCTTCCCCTTACAGTGCACTCACTTCTTGGGGCTACCAAGACCTTTTTCCCAAGGGTTATCACTTATCAAGGGATTTTTGCCTCTACTAAGGATCATGAGAATGTAAGATGTCTTCATAGGCATGGGTGACCCCCTAAGATAATGGATAGAAAGGATTTTGGTGAATAAGACATGGTGTTTAGTTTGAGCACTCTGTTGAGGAAGTGAATGATAAACTTCCTCAAAAGGTCTCCCAACCCCAAGAATTGGGGTTTGGCACATCACAAGGGTATTAGAGGAGATTTATCACAAAAAAATATCATTGATAGGGCATTAACCATTATGAGTTTTTTTATAATAATTGGAGTGTAGACCTAACATTGGCATGTTACCACTTTGAGGTTGACCCGTGGGACTCACCAAGTCATCATTCTTGGTTCCAGGGAAGGTCTCAATAAAATAAATTGAATAAGTTTCTCTTACACACAAGGTCTTTGAATGGTGATGGGAGAGGATATGTTCATGGAACTCTTAGGGTAATAAGCAATGTAGAGATGCCAAATAGAAAAGAAAGTTCATTTTATAGCACCAAACTAAGTGTCAGCTAATCTAAAGAAAATCACAAGTAGATTTTTATTAAACACACAAGTCTTCCTTAATATCATGCACTGATGCATGAGCATCTTAGTTTTGCTAAAAATCTTGTAGGATGGTGTGATTTGACCTTGGAGTTGGTGGATGTAGTCACCAAGGAGTGGTACTTGATCGCTATTGGGCATAGATTTGGCCAAGGTGCATGGTCACTAAAGGTTCTCAACATATATTTTTGCTTAGCAATGCTTGTGGGAGCTTGACGATGCTTGCGGTTTTGTTAATGCTTGGTAGTGTGGCTTGTGGGAATGAGTTCTCATGGATTTGTTTAGATGATTTGGTGCATTTATTGCATGATGATTAAGATCATGATGTGGATCGATTGTTGGAGTTTTTGTGGACTTATTTTGCTCTCGGTTAATTATTCTTGATGTATTTTAAAAGTGTTGTAAGTCCTTTAAGGCATTTGGTATTTAATATATAATGGAGGTCGACTTATGACTCAATATTTATTTAATGTAAAGGTTTAGTTAATTTGTAGCTTACTAGGCTGACTTGTTGCTTAGTTGGGTATAAGTAGGGGATATTTGGATTCTTTAGGCATATTCATTTAGCTTATAGAAGAATATGTGGTAGAAGAATGAACTTTAAGAAGGGCTAGTAACTGAGGCT
Organism: Cupressus sempervirens; assembly: GCA_028749045.1. Taxonomy (NCBI): domain Eukaryota; kingdom Viridiplantae; phylum Streptophyta; class Pinopsida; order Cupressales; family Cupressaceae; genus Cupressus; species Cupressus sempervirens. The sequence continues at coordinate 447,472,851 of CM053787.1, forward strand.
TGGGAAACAATGACATTACTTGGTGGGCTTGTGAGCACAAGTTTATATCTTCCTTGGAAGTTTCTACTAGAGCATGGATATTGACTAGATAGTGTTTGGGTTAGATCTTGAGGGGTCTTGTAGAACTATTATTATAATTTTTATTGTATTTGGTTATAACCAAGAAGGCCTTCTAGCCTGACACATTGCATGTAAATAGTTATTTATGAATAAAGAGTTGTATTTGGTGTTAGATTGTGTATCTTGTGTTGTATTTCCATTGTGTTGTTATTTTCTTGGGTCTAGGACATCTCCTTTGTGGATTCTCCTACCTTGCACTGTGTTAGGTGGTTTCAAAGCATAGTTGTTCCTTAGTGTGTAGACTGAGTGCCAAAGTTGTTGAAGTTTACACTAGGACATGGGTGAAGGCTAAAAGAGAAGTTTTATCTTGTGGAGTTGATTTATCTTCTAGATTTGGAGATTTATTGCTTAGGGTTTGCAAAGGATCTTGTAAGATGTCTCCAAGAAGATTGAACCCTAGGGAGATTGATGATCTTAGTGATGTTGTGCAAAAAAGGATCTCAGAGAAGGTCAAAAAGATTTTAGATCTAAAATGGAAGAGGTTAAAGTGAGTTTTAGATATAAGATGGAGTTGAGGAAGAGTGATATGATTGTGGAAATTATAAGTTTTATAGGTGGTGTACCTCAACATGTGGGTACTAAAGATGGTTATGAGGAAGTTGCTAAAGACTTTGAAGTTGTCAAATTGAGTGATGAGGATAGAAATGATCATGTGGAGAGATCTATAGGAAATTAGGTTGGTCAGTTTGCTAGGCTAGGATCTTAGTTGAAGTTGAAGCATAAGATGGAGGCTTCTAATTTCTTAGGTACTTTAAATCTTGAAGACCTGATTAATTGGATTGGTGAATTAGAAGACTACTTTGAGCTTGAGGATATTGAGGATCCACACAGAGTAAGGTTGGCACAAACTAAGTTGAAAGGACATGCATCTCTTTGATGGAAAGAATTGCAAAGAGATAGAGAGGAGGAAGGTGAAATGAATATCACTAGATGGAGGTTGATGGTAACTAATTTGAAGGTTAAGTTCATTCCTACTAATTATGAATTTAAATTATTCAAGAGGTTGTAGAATTTGAAGCAAAAATATATGACTATGAAATATTATACGATGGAGTTCTAAAAGTTCACTATTTTTTCTGGGCATAAATAATTGTCAATGGAGAAGGAAGTGTGGTACATTAATGGTTTGAGATTTAATATCCAAGATGAGGTTGGTATGTTGAAGATTGATTCGATTGAGGATTCTTATTAGTATTCCTGGAAGGCAAAAGATAAGTTGAAGAGGAAAATTCAAGGTAATTCTAGAGGGAAGGTGAAGCTAGACTACTTGGCAAAGGCTAAACCGAGTATTGAAGATGAACAAAAACTTTTTGATTAGAAAAGGAGGATAGGTAGAGGTGAGTTTAAGGGTACTTTCTAAAAATGTGGTGAAGTAGGACACAAATCTTATGGATTTTCATAAAAGGTTAGTGATAGGACAATTGTTGTTGTGAATGAGGCTGAAAAACACTACCAATGAACCTGAGCAAGGAGAGACTTTACTAGCTCGGCAAGTACTGATTGGTCAGAGTACACTGGATTTTTTTTTTTTTTTTCTTTGTAGTCAACTTGTGGGTCAACATTTATTTAAGGTAAAGTTTTAATTAATTTTTATCCTACTTGGCCAAATTTGTGGCTTAGTTGAGTATAAGTAGGGGGTCTTATGGAGTCTTTATGCCAACTGAGAAAAGAGGATGTGGTGGAAGAGAAAACTTTGAGAAGGGTTAGTAGTTGAGGCTTGGGAAATAAGGAGATTGCTTTGTGGGCTTGTGAGCAGAGTTTAGATCCTCCTTGGAGGTTTCTGCTAGAGTGTGTATGAGGACTAGCTAGTGTTAGGGTTGGATCTTGAGGGATCTTGCAAAATTATTATTGTAATTGCTATGTATTTGGTCATAACCAGGAAGGCCTTATAGCTTGACACATTGCATGTAAATAGTTATCTATGAATAAAGAGTTGCATTTGGTATCATAACCAAGAAGGCTTTATAGCTTGACACAGTGCATGCAAATAGTTATCTATGAATAAAGAGTTGCATTTGGTATCAGATTGTGTATCTTGTGTTTTGTTTCTACTATGTGGTTATTTTCTTTGGGATATGACATCTCCTTTGGGGATTCTCCTACCTTGCATTGCGTCATGCACCAAATAATTTTCATTTTTCAATGGAAAACTCTTCTCCTAATGAATACCACATGTTGTAAATACATCATTAGTGATGCAAAAACCTCTGCTTTAGGTCCTAGAATTAGAATGAAACCCTAGATGCAAATTATGACTAAAACTTGACCTTTATGTAAACCAATTGTGCCCTGACAGTGCAAACTATGATAGAAACACTCAGGACATTCCTAATTACTCTCAAACAATGACAACTACATCCATGGTGGAGTTGGGCCCAGTTAGAACATAGTTGGTGGTTTCATAGTGTAGTTGGGAAGCTAGGAACAAACCATGGTGAAATAGGATCAAAATGACACCCACAATATGCATAACTCTGAGAAAGATTACCAAGTGCAGCTCTAACCATGGTGAAATAGGATCAAAATGACACCCACAATATGGATAACTCTGAGAAAGATTACCAAGTGCACCTCTAGTGCACCTAGGTCCCAGAAGGGTATAGTTGGTTAGATGAAAATAGAAAATAAAGGTTATAGTAGGTCCTATGCCCCTAAAATAGCTTCCTAAGACACCCAAGTTCACCCTAACAGAACCAAGTGCACACCTAGGATAGAGAGCCAAAAGAATGCATAAACAAAAGATAAACAAATTGTTATTGGGGTTCCTAATTAGACTAGATGTGATCAAAATAAGTAGAAAAGCTTAAGAATCCTTCAAATGAGCTCCTTTCTTGCACCTATAAGCACAAAATAAAGAAAACCCAACTTAGTAAGCATGATATTCACATTGGGTTCATGTAGTGTAGGACTAGAAAATTGGTTAGAACCTACCATACTATGAGAAACTATAAAAATCGATAAACATATACTAAACCCTTCTAATATACCATGAAAACCAATCAAAGAAAAGAAATTAAAATAAATGAAACCCCCTCTTCAATTATAGTTCCTATGTCCTTCTTTCTACTCCTTTTTGATGTAGCTCCAATTGGCTATATTGCACACAATTGAAAGAAAAAGACTAATTATATGATGATGCCATTGAGAATACTAGAAGTGTGGTTTAGGCATGATGTTAAGGATAGCGGTTGAAAACCAAAAATGAGTGCAAGATGGCTCAATATATAGCCAAAATGTAAGAAGTGAGACATGAATGAGGAGATGGACACTTTTCAACCTGAATGTGCAACTTTCCATGATATTCCTTAGAATATCTATGAAAAATATGACACAATATGCTAAATGTAGGATTCTATGATACATGAAAGTCAAAAAGACTAAAAGTGGAGGAGAATCTATGCCATGCATATGACACATCAAAATCACTTGTAGACAAGAATCTTATGATGAGTGTGGCTTATTATAGTCATGTGTAAGGAATAATATATGTCAAATATGACACATATTAAAGTGTAAAGAAAGAATGTATGACATATGATGTCCATGTGTCAAGACTGGGTGGAATATTTTAATTAAAATTTCATAATTCCACAAAAATAAAAATTAGTAAATTAGAAATTAGAAGTGGAAAAAAGGACTTAGGAAGTTTTGAATTCCCATCATTTTCAAAGCTGAATCAATTAATTAATAAATATCAATTAATTGAGAATGTTGGTTAGGAATAAGAATAACTAGTAATGTGGGATTAACATGATTGAAATGACATAGGAATAGATAATGGGTTATCTAATCTTATAGGTTGAACTAGTAAATGATTGGCCAATTTGATTAGATAAATGTAGGATTGCTCTTTTGATGAAATATGATGATTATGCATATATGATCATGAGCAGATCAAATCCATGATCAAACTAATTGAGTGATTAGGATTGATAATATGCCAAGGACACACGACATGGATTAAGACTATGTGACATTTAAAAGATATTGTAAATGCCATAGGATCAAAGTTGATTGATAATATTGATCATAATAACATCAATAGACATTGTCAATATTATTATATTAATTGGATGGGGTCATGATCTGACACTAAGGGACTTAAAAATATCAATGATTGAATGATCAAAATTATAGTTTGACCTAGCACCGAGGGACATGATAGTGTTAAGGTTAGATTTGATAGGTTTGATAGATTGCCAAGGAGCTGAGGGACATGAAAAACGCCTAGGAATCAATAAGTGATGCTTGATTTGAGATATTTGACACATTTCAGGTTGATTTGGGATGATTTTGGGTTGATTAGAAAGGATTTTGATGATGTTGAAATGGTTTTAGGTCGATTGAAGATTTTGATGATGTCTAAATTATTTAGATTTGATTCTAAAATGTTTAGAGAAAATGGGAACAAATTCCAAAATGGTCTACAATTGATTTGAAAGGGGATATGAGTGATGAACAATATTGTTGCAACATGCTTGAATTATAATCAAGTTGGTAAAAAGATCAGAATTAGTGAAATGAGAAAATGGGAGGTGTTAGTATGAAAAAGTGATTAAATTGTAGACATGAACCATTTTTTATCATTTGCACTTATGCTATAAATTACATAGAACATAACATGAACAATATGTATACATCATAATCATTTTATATTTTCTAATTTGTTACCTCTACTTTATGTGTGCTAGCTATGCAAGATCCTCAATAGAAGGGATGATGGTGTCTATAGTCCATAGCATGTTTCCACAAATGTTAATAATCATACTCAAAAAATATATTATAAGTAGTCAACACCAACAATTGAGCATCATAACACATATTTTCAATATGTGTACCATAAATCACGAATGTTGTTATCATTAGAATTGAATACAATGAAATAATTATACAATGACATTAGACTTCAACATGAAATATATTAATCATGAAAACATATAAATACTTTACTAAATTTTTAATGAATATATGAATTCCTCTTACATTTCATTGATCATGTATCATATATTTCTATTGATCACTTCTTTGTACATCTCATCATCATGACCATCGTCATCATCGTCATCATCATCATCATCATCATCATTATCACCACCACCATCATCATCATCACCATCATCATCATCATCCTCATCCTCATCACCATCATCACCACTGCCATCATCATCATTACCATCATCATCATCATCATCATCATCATCATCATCATCATCATCATCATCATCATCATCATCACCATCACCATCACCATCACCATCACCATCACCATTAACATCACTATCATCACCATCATCATAATCTTCTTCTTCTTCTTCTTCTTCTTCTTCGTCTTCTTCTTCTTCTTCATCGTCTACTAATTGTCATCCATGATCATCATCTACTTCATCTTCCACTTCTTTGGTATCTTCTTATTCAATCACACTATACTTTATCCATCTTCCTTTTTTATCACATCTAAAAATAAATGACCAACCCAATTTGTGTGGAATGGAAAAGTAAAACACTTGCTCACATTGGCTTGGCAGAACATAGGGCTCATTTCTAATTGTATCAAATGACCTTGTATTAATCATTGTAAATCCATTATCATGTTCAATAAAACTTTTATCAAGATCATTTTAATTCATTCGTAGTTTTTAGAATATTTAGAATAACTGAGAGGGGGGTGAATTAGTTATTAAAGGTCTAGATTTACCAATTGAACAAATAAACACTTAAATAACTTTAGATGTTATCATTCCATTGCTCGGTCTCTATTATATACTTTTAGTAACATTAGCTAGTTGTCCATTATTCTAAGCTAATAGATTTGAAGAATGTAAACATTAATCAATAAAATATCATAATAACATCCACACAAGTTTGACACTAGGATTTAATGTGGAAATCCAATTTGATGAAAACCACCAACAACATGTCATCAATTTTCACTTTTTTGAAGTGAGCTCTGTTAGGATCCAACCCTATTTAAAGTTTATAATACACATTGTTAAATATGACCATGTTAAAGTATTTACTCACCCTATTAGGAGTGGCCTTGTTAGAAAACTTTATAGCATTCTATTAGAATGTCACCCTATTAAAGGATTTACATATGACTATTCGATCATAATGACTTCTAGGTCAACCTTGATAATTAAAGGATTTCAAATATTGTTCATAAGGATTAGAAAGTAACAACATTTTTTGATCTGTTAAATACAACTCAATTTTCATGTATAGATCTTTGTTCATCTCTCATGTACTAATTTATTATCTAGCCTCCATTGTCATCTCAATCTCAGATTCTCTTGGCAACCCTTCAAGTAATCAGACTTCACATCTTCTCAGCTTGATTTAGCCTTCTGCTTAGATTCACCAGTCAATAACATCAGCAACAACTTCAACTCTTTGGAACTCCTTCACACCCACATAACCTCTCTTCTCATATAGAAATTTCATCCTTGTACCTCTTTAAATATGTAATTCTGATATTTTTCTTATTAAACGTCACCTAGATCTTAGGGTTTATGATTTGATCCATCAAATACAATGAATCTAATTTCCATTCTTATTTTCATTTATTTTCTAAAAACTTCTCTTGGAGTCCAATATCTTGGGTACAACATGCTTGAATGATAATCAAGTTGGCCAAAAGATCAGAATCAGTGAAATAAGAAAATGGGATGTGTTAGTATGAAAAAGTGATTAAATAGTAGACACCAACCATTTTTTATCGTCTGCACTTATGCTACAAATTACATAGAACATAACATGAACAATATGCATACATCATAATCATTTTATATTTTTAATTTGTTACCTCTACTTTATGTGTGCTAGCTATGCAAGATCCTCAATAGAAGGGATGACAGTGTCTATAGTCCTTAGCACATTTCCACAAAGAGTAACAATCATACTCAAAAAATATATTATAAGTAGTCAACACAAAAAATTGAGCATCATAACACATATTTTTAATATTTGTATCATAAATCATGAATGTTTTTATCATTAGAATTGAATACAATGGAATAATTATACAATGACATTAGACTTGAACATGAAATATATTAATCATGAAAACATATAAAAACTTTACTAAATTTTCAATGAATATATGAATACCTCTTACATTTCATTGATCATACATCATATATTTCTATTGATCATCCTCTTCATCCATCTCATCATCATGACCATCATCGTCATCATCATCATCATCGTCGTTATCACTATGACCATCATCATCATTGTCATAATCATCATCATTATCACCACCATAATAATCATTTCCATCATCATCATCATTCTCATCCTCATCACCATCATCACCACCACCATAATCATCATCATCATCATCATCATCATCATCATCATCATCATCATCATCATCACCATCACCATCATCATCATCATCATCATCATCATCATCACCATCACCATCACCATCACCATCACCATCACCATCACCATCACCATCACCATCACCATCATCATTACCATCACCATCACCATCATCATCACCATCATTGCCATCATCATCATCTTCTTCTTCTTCTTCATCATCTACTAATTATCATCCATGATCATCATCTACTTCATCTTCCACTTCTTTGGTATCTTCTTATTCAATCACATTATACTTTATTGGTCTTCCTCTTGGATCACATCTAAAAACAAATGACCAACCTAGTTTATGTGGAATGGAAAAGTAAAACACTTGCTCACATTGGCTTGGAAGAACACAAGGCTCATTTCTAACTGGATCAAATAACTTTGTATTAATCATTCTAAATCCATGATCATGTTCAATAAAAGCTCTATCATGATCATTTTTATTCACTCATAGTTGTTAGAATATTTAGAATAATTGAGAGGGGGGTCAATTAGTTAATCAAGGTCCAGATTTACCAATTGAACAAATAAACACTTAAACAACTTTAGATCTTATCATTCCATTGCTCGGTCTCTACTATATACTTTCAGTAACATTAGCTAGTTGTCCATTGTTCTAAACTAATAGACTTGCAAAATGTAAAGATTAATTAGTAAAACATCATAATAACATGCACACAAGTTTGGCACTATGATTTAATGCAGAAATCCAATTTGGTGAAAACCACCATCAACATGTCATCAATTTTCACTCTTTTGAAGTGGTCTCTATTAGGATCCAACCCTATTAAAAGGTTACAATACACATCGTTAAATGTGGTCATGTTAAAGGATTTACTCACCCTATTAGGATTGGCCTTGTTAGAGGAATTTAGAACATTCCATTAGAATTTCACCTTGTTAAAGGATTGACATACAACTGTTTGGTCACTATGACTATTAGGTCAACCTTGATAATTAAAGGATTTCAAATACTATTCATAATGGTTAGAAAGTAGCAATATCTTTCGATATGTTAAGTACAATTCAATTTGCATGTATAGATCATTGTTCATCTCTCATGTACTGATTTATTATCTAGCCTCCATTATCATCTCAATCTTAGATTCTCTTGGAAACCCTTCAAGTAATTACACTTCACATCTTCTCAACTTGATTTAGCCTTCTGCTTAGATTCCCCCGTCAATAACATCAACAACAAGTTCAACTCTCTGCAACTCCTTCACACCTACATAACCTCTCTTCTCATATAGAAATTTCACCCTTGTACCTCTTTAAATATGTAATTATGATCTTTTACTTATTAAACATCACCATAGATCTTAGGGTTTATGATTTGATCCATCAAATAGAATGAATATGATTGCCATTCATATTTTCATTTCTTTTCTAAAAACTTCTCTTAGAATCCAATCTCTTGGGTCATTTAACTAATCCTCTCCTAGAGTTAAATGATACACCTCATCAATCCTTATCCATAGCATGCTTTTCATATCCCAAGAAATTAACTTAATTAGCTAGAAATTATAATTCCTTAGAAATAGTTAAAATGTTGTTGCTCATCCAACATTGTGTTCTAACACTCAGTCATCACTAGGTTACTCAATTGCTATTAAACTTCGTGTTCAACACCTACACTATCACTTGATTGATACTTATGCTTGGTCAACACTAACTTTTCTCAGCACTTACTGTGGCTTGGTTGACACTAGCATCACTTGACATGTACATCAAAATTATTTAATCTTCTAATTTGTTGCTCGGTCAAACCTATGTTAGAAATAGGGATTATTGAGGGGGGGGTGAATTAGTAATCTATAACCTATAGTCACCAACTAGATATTATTACTTACTTTAAACCATGCATAACAAAGAAATAAAGTAATGTTGAACAGTAATAGTATCAATGCACAAAGATAACTCATAACACCAAATTTTGTTAACTAGGGAAACCCTAGCCAATAGAAAACCCTAGTGGGGATGATACCCACTAGATAATATACTGATATATAAGTTCCTTGTTAGAGGATGGACCCTATTAGGATTCAATGAGAAAATTTAGTATAAGCAGTCCCTATTAGGAGACTTTGAATCCTTGTTAGGAGTTGTAGTATAATGTATGCAAGAAGAGCCCACTACCTAAACATGCAATTTCAACTACAAGAAGAGCTTACTACTCAAACAAGTAATTTACTATTATATTTATTGCTTAATTAATCTCTTATATTTTTCTCGATCTCAGATCACCAAATAGGTCATATAAAACTTTTCATACGTCACTTTCATGGTAAGTTTGCATATCACAACATTCGTACAACTTACATCACAATTCTCACTTCTTATTGCAAAATGTCTTTTGCATAAATACCATTCCTTTACACAAATTTTTGATGGTTGGATAAGACCACAATTTACTTTTCCAAGTTAGAGTAAACATCTGGGATGTCAGCCCTAATTGGACAAGTAATTATTTTGTAAACAAAACAATTATTTCCTTCAATTCGTTGTCTTGTTTCATCAAAACATGATTATCTCTATTTTGTACATTCTGTACTAAGTTTTGAGGTTATATACATCATCACCAAAATGTATACTATCTCCATGTAACTTTTCTAGTTATAATATGACATCAACAACATGTTATAAACAAAATAATACACAATCGTAAACCAAATTCTATACTTAGACAATTTTTTGATTACCAAACACTAAGTATCTTTATTTTTGAGATTTCCTATGAACATGTACATCATGTATTGCCATAAATGATGATAATTACATATCACTATTAGCCAATTGTCAAGAATCTCCCCCTTTGGCATTGATGGCAACAAAATAGGGAAAATTGGCTAAGTGACAAAAAGTTAACATAAACAACATATAAACATTAAATCTATTACAACTCATTCAACTTTACATATGTTCCCCCTTAAAATATACTTTATACTTTTATTCACATTGTATCTCTCCCCTTTTGACATGTATACAATTTTCATATGGATCTCTCTCCCTCTAACATCAATGAAAAAGGTCAAAATGTCAAGATTTTGTCCAAAAACTATCCAAAATTGTTGTCCTTACTTGTGTTGATATGATCTTCATGTAATCATCAAAAGTAGCCTTTAGACTATCCATACCTTTAGTCCATGTCTCTTTGGTAGACTTAGCTAAGGTGCAAATTGCATATAAAGTATATGATGCAATCTCAACTGCATTAAGATCTAAATACAAAATGTTGGAATATGTGTCCTTGGCCTTGACACATTCCTCTAATTGTTTCTCAAAAAAGATAATTTCAAAGAAATAGATTCTCTAAAATTATATGTACTCTTTAAAATCTATTCTTTTCGAAGTTCCAGTTTCTTGATGTCACTATGAATACTAGCAACTTGTCCTTCCAAATCATCTATTTTACAAGATGGATGTTGGATCTAGCTGGATAAAGCCTCTAGCTCACTCATATTTATCTCTATCTGACTGTCAATGTCTTTAGTTACCTTGTATGATAAGGTACGCTTAACATACAAAGTTTTCCCTTCTTGCTAGCATTTCCAAAGTTCTTTTATACAAATATCAAGATTAACTAAGTCATTCTTGATATTCTAACAGATGGTGCTAAAAAAGTTAGCATCATGGAAAATTTGTGCCTTTGCCTCTACAACATTCAATAAATTTGTAAATTCTTCATCAAATGATTTTAGCACTACTTGTGCTCTTTGTTCAAGATCTAGTTTAGTGTGTTGAATTTCCAATGTACTATACAGTCTATTAGTCAATTCCATTAATGTTTGATGTAAACTTTTCACTATTTTATTCTTCTATATAAGTTTAGATAAGGATGAGATTAGATCTGTTTGATCATCATCATCAGTAGCTAAACTAGCAAGAGAGAGTAGAGTGGATGAACTAGATGGTTTAGTATCATCTTCCCTCTATTTTTGTGTTGCTTCTTGTGTTCTTCTCCCTTCTTCTTTCTTTTCATTTTCTTCTATGTCTCTCTTCTCTTCCAATCTTTTCTTTTCTTCTTCCTCAATTTTATTTTTCCTCTCTTCTTCTGCAATTCTTCTCTTTTCTTCCTCTTCCTTTCTTTTCTTATCTTCCTCAAGCAATTTCTACTTGGCTTCCTCTATCTTCTTCTTTTCTTCTTCCAGTAGCCTTTTCTCTTGCTCAATCTATCTCAACTTATCCTTAATATCCTTGGTGTCTAGTTTATTTGGTTTAGAACCACCAAATGGATTTGTATTATCAATGTTAATAGTAACATTGGTTTGATCAATCTGCATAGTGTCACCACTTACTAATACTTCTAAGGTTCTAGGAGTTGAAGGAGGTGTTGCCTTTGAATCTATCATAATTTGACTAATTGTTGTTATAGTCTCATTTCTTAACTTATCCTTTTCACCAATCATAAATATAAACGACCTCAATTTATTTATTAAGTATGGTGTGAGGTTATTCAACAATCTTTTAACCTCTTCTTCATCATTAGTCTTGCAAATAATTTTGAGCATAGACTTCTAAAGTTCAAGGTCTTCTTCTTGTGCTAGAGCCTTCTTCTGGATGAGTCTCTCATAGACTTTCTAGTTTATAATGCTCTCAAGATCTTTTAGTTTTAGATTGTTAACCACAATATATCTTACAGTAGATATATATATCTGATCTTTCTCAAAACTGCTATACAAATCATAAAACTTGTTCATCTAAACAAAATTACCTTCATTTGCAATATTTGCATTGATCTTCTCTATCTTCAGCTTCCAAGGTTGTCGAGTTTTTCCTGCTGCTTTCTTAGTTTTGTGTTCCTCATCTTCTTCATCACTAGAGTTAATTTTCAACAATTTTTTCTATCTCTTTCTCGATCTAGTGGCCTATTGTTTGACTCTCTTTGTCTTTGTAGACATTGCTTCCACCAATCTCTTAGATTTTCTCTTTGGTTCACTGGGCTAAACATCAGACACCACTGCATATGGTATGCTCTATTCTAGATATGTCTCAACAAATGCTACTAATAAAATTTGTATGTTTAGTATACCTTACTTCATCATCTATCTTACAACCTCAAATTCACTCTCTTTCATTCTAGCCTCTGATAGTGCTTTAGATTCAACCTTCTTGTGTGATGCCTTCTCTAAGGTTGCTTGATGAGTGGTTTGTGTGATATCATCATATGTGCGAAATCTATACTATGCTTTATCTATGTTTTAGTTTAGCAACAAATCAATATAACCAACTACTACATCATTATTCAATTCATAGCTCAAGGGATCTAAAAATTTCTCCTAAGGTTGCACTGCTTGAATATATGTATGACTTGTATCAACCAAAATACAAATGTCTTCCTTGAATCTATCCACAATTTCAAGTACAATTTTAAATCTCTATTCCATTTCATTCTAAAATGTTCTCATTATTAGGTTGCCACTATCCAATATCTTGTCTATAGAATGCCTTCCGCATACCTCTATAATCTTCTCCATTGTGCATTTGTCACTACTCATTATGTCTATGACTGATAAGTAAGGAAATATTTTTACTACATGAACGAATATGTGATTGATCAATGACTAGAATCTAAACACACCATTCTTTGTTCTCTTGACCTATTCTAGGTTTTCTAGGAGTTGCATTCTCAGTAATTCACTAAGATTCACTTGTTCTTTCTCTATACATATCTTATATGCTACATAAATGAATCCTATTGAAAGTTCATCAATATTAGCACTTGCACAAACTAAATAAGCAATAATTCTACTCAAAAATATCACATCATCTTGCTTGATGGTGTTGATCACCATAGCCTTTCCATTGTATACTACTTTATTGTAACTTTCAACTTTCTTCTTGACCATCTTCTCACCTATAGGTATATTGCCTTGTTTACTAAGATCAATCACCTCATGAATAAGGTTGGCAAAAATGTCTACTACATTGTCTTGCATCCATAATTTGCCATGATGTATCCTACTCAATATAATCTATGTCCATTCATCTATGTCTGATTCATGGTAGAAGTGATACTTAAACAAGTCTAATTCCCTTAAATGATCAAATTCGAGTTCATAGTCATGTCATGGTTAAAAACCAATACCATATCTTTGTTCATGAATTCACTACCAATCGACTCAAACTTGTTATTCAAATAACTTCCAACATCTTCAAGGTAACTTACATTGTTTAGAGGGATAGACGATGTTGAGTTAGGGTTTCCTTTAGTAGGCTTTTTGGAAACAATCTTTAACTTAGTTCTATCCTCATTCTCAACACTGTGCACTAATGAAATATCCATGATTCTATCAATCATGAACTTTTACCAAACAAATTTGAAAAAAATTGATAAAATACCTCTTTCCAAAAATAAGGTTTGCTTCAAAATTTCTCAGACAAGTTGCTTCTGAATGCTTTTCACTTCAAATGTGTTCCCAATGAATTGAAAATCAATTATGTACTCCATTTATCCCATCAACTTGAGCTTGCATTATTTGCATACTTTACAAATACATAAAAGTTGTCAACTACATTATGTAATTATATAACTGCTCAAGATCATCTTTTTGATCTTTAGATGTCACTTGAGGTTTACTATAGCCTCCTTTCATCATGAAAAACATCCTCAAGACTTCACATCAAAAAATTCTCTGCAAAAACATACTTTTCATCTTCTATTATAGAATTAACCTTTACGAGTAATAATAATAACTCTAAATTTCTTCATAACTTGTTTAGATGAGCTCCAAATTACAAGCAAGCTTAGGTACCATCTAAACATAAATGGACACATCTTTTTCCCAACTTTTCTACCTCTAATTCGGTCTCCAAATGAAGTTCTTCACATTTTGATGTTGTGAACAAGCTCAATTCAACTTAATTGAATCAAACTCAACAACTAACTTCGATCCTCTTATCTCATCATCTAACTTTTCTTTTGAGATATCTACTCCTTTCACAAATGCTTCATTAAGTTCTTCTCAAAGTTCACTCACAATGTTTCTTTGTTCTTCATTGTTTCTATTAGTTCTAGAGTTCCTTCAATCATTTCCATATTCCTTCTATTCCTGAAGTTTCTGTCCATTCTGCAATACTTTGCTGTGTGTCCAAAGTTGTTGCATAACTGACATATAGGTGCTCTACTTCTAGGATTCTTCTAATCATCAAGTGCATGAAATCTATGAGAAATTTTTCCTAAGTTGTTACACTTATTGTTAGATTGTGGTGACTGATCAGGAAAGTACTGTACATCGTAAATTCTTTGGGGTTCGGGGCATCGCCCTAAAAAAAAAATTGTGCCCTATTTTATTAGGATTTTGGGCCAACATATGATTATTAATTATAACCCTATAGTGGTTAAAATACTTTTATAAAAGGGCTTAGGGTTAGGGATTATTATATAGTTGTGATGCAAAATTGGTTCTTGTGATAGTATTGAGCTGTAAGGAATTACGGATTGTAATCAGGTTGTAATCACTAGATCATAAAAATATCAGACTTATTATTTGGTGGAGATAGCCGAGGGTTTGGATGAACCAAATTAAATCTTGGTGCCTTTTGTTATTTTTTGTGTGATCGATTTTTTTTTTATTGGTTATATTTTCATATAATTGTTATTTATGTTTGTGGTTTAATCCTAACACTTATAACACACAATTTGTCTTCTGTCTTCATAAGATCCTCCTTCTCTCGATGTTCATTAGATCTTTTTCTATATGTAGGGTTAGTATTTTTAGACATTCTACTATTTCTTCTATCATTATCATACTTAAGTTTCCTACAATCTATAGCACTATGACTCATACCATGACAATTGTGACAATAAAAGTCCTTAACATGATTAAATGACGTATTTGTACAATCTCTTTTCATATATTTCATTACATAAAAAGAACTTACCTCTAAATTCATACCTAGTTGCCTTAGGAGTCTCCATATGCTTTGGTTCATCCAAGATTTCAACTTCCTTGTCTTGTCTAACTTCTTTAGGTTTCTCAGAAGATTGACTGGATTCAATCTTATCATCAGATTAGTATTTTTAGACATTCTACTATTTCTTCCATCATTATCATACTTAGGTTTCCTACAATCAATAGCACTATGACCCATACCATGACAATTATGACAATAAAAGTCCTTAACACGATTAAATGACTTATTTGTACAATCTCTTTCCATATATTTCATTACATAAAAAAAGCTTACCTCTAAATTCATACTTGGTTGCCTTAGGAGTCTCCATATGCTTTGGTTCATCCAAGATTTCAACTTCCTTGTCTTGTCTAACTTCTTTAGGTTTCTCAGAAGATTGACTGGATTCAATCTTATCATCAAATTTGTCTTTTTCTTTTGGATCTGATCTAATCTTAGGTTTCTTCCCAAACATGTTAATTAGATAACCAAGACTAGTCTTATCATAAGTAAATCTTTGTATTGACATTGAATCATCAAGCTTTTTTCTGCTAGAATAAAGCTTCTCAAGCTGCTATTTACACTATGTTAATTCACCTTTCATAGTAATATTGTACTTATGGAGTTCTTCATGATCTTCTTTTAATGTTTCAAACTTAGATGTTTTCTTTGCCAAAATTTCTCTTAGATCTACATTTTTAGTCTTCAAATCAAATTCAACTTTGCTAGGATCATTTCTCAAAGTCAACTTTAGATTTGTAATCTTCAACTCATGCTTCAAGATCTTATACTATGTCTTTAGCTTTGAATAGTCATCACTAGTTCTAGATTTAGTAGATTCAGGATTGGATTTGAGATGTTCAATATTTTCCTTCAACTAACCAATTTTTACTTTAGAGTCTTCATATTTTTCCTTCAACTTATCTCTTTCTTCAATAAGGAGATCAATTTGTTCAAGAGCTTCTTTGAGGTTCTTCATCAACTGTTCCATATAGATAGGGATCTTACTTAAGTTGTTAAGCCTCTTCAAAGTAACTATGCTCTAATACCAATTATTAGAAATAGGGATTACTAAGAGGAGGGGGGGTTGAATCAATAATCTACAAATTTTATTCACCAACTAGATATTATTACTTACTTTAAGCCATGCATAAAAAAGCAATAAAGTAATGCTGAACAGTAATAGTAACAATGCACAAAGATAACCTATCCTCTAGATTATTTTGTTATGAATAACTTACCAAATCCTCTTCATCAATCAAATAGATATGACACCTAGATTAGATAGAAAACTATCTCATCAATATATTTGACATCAATGACAACAACAATTATTCGAATTGTAGTTTCCAATAGTAGCATGTACCATTTGATGATGAATAGAACTAGTTTGATGTACCATGTACCATTATATCATCCAAAATTCCATTTTATTTGTTTTTAGATTTTTGAGGATGCATTTCATTTCCAAAACAAATATTAGTAACCTCAAAGATTGTAGATATCCTAGAATCATAAGTTCTCTTCATAACATCCATCTTTTTTATGCAAAATTTATGACCATGGTAGTACATGGCTTTGTGGTGCTTGACCTACTTTTTTTCAAACATGTCAAAATTTTGCATCCATCTATGAGTTGATATTAAACATATGGGTCATGATAAATAAATGTATACATACCTTTCTACCTCTTAAACCATTTGCTAGATCAATCACCATTGGCGTAATATTAGAATCTCCATTATGAAGAGCTTATTTAACCAATGAAGCAACACCTTCCCATGTTAATGAGAGATCATTTTTTTGAGATCGTACAATCCATACCATCATCTAATCAAGATTCTTTGCAATAAACAAATGAAATGTGTCACTCATGAGCAACAATATAAATTAAATAGACCATTAAATAACTTATATTGATAATGGATAAGAATTAACTACAGTAACATCTTATAATTACCTCTCACTTTCCTCGATCTACATTTCCCCATCAAGTACTCCCATTCAAATATGTTAATGGAGTTGGGATCCCAAATGGGATCTACATGGATCTTTGTTGTTAGAGTAAATAATTAATTTACTAATTATTTATTCTATTTACTTAAGCTTACTTAGGTAAATGCATTTATTTATTAGTTGTAGTCTACGAGTTAGTTATAAGTTGTTGACAATATGAGAGTTTGTTCTCTCCTAAGTCATACTTATCCTCTCACATTGTTCGAGGACTTTCCACCTCAAGTGGATGTATGCTTAGTTCTCTGTCATGTCCCCTTTTCAAATAATAAAAAAATAATAATCTTTGCTAAGACAGGCAGGCCCAAGAAAGTGAAGTTTCAAAAAAAGGGGGGTTAATCTTTGGAAAACATTGGACTAATAAATGAAATTATTATTAAAATATGTTTCATTAACCTCTCTTGGACGTGAGTTATGGTTATGGCCTATTTTAAGGGGTTTGGAGGCATTTTGGGAGGGAGGAGAACTTGATTTTTGCTCATTCTTTGTTATTCTTCAGAGGCTGCCAAACCTGTGGAGAAGGAGACCCAAGAACGGGAGTTTGCAGGTTTCCAGGGAGACCCAAGAACGGGAGTTTACAGGTTTCTAGGAAGGCTAAGAATGGGAGTTTGAAGCCATTCCATGTGCATGCTCATACAGAGTTTGCCTTTGTGCTGAACAGTGTAGATTTGTGGGTTTTTAGGTGTGTTTTTTGCATGAGTTTGGTGTTTTCAGTTGAGCATTTCATATCAGTTTTGTTTGCTGCTGTATTTCAGACTTTAAGCTATTAAAATAGAGCTGAATATATTTATTGGGATGTGATTAAACTTCTGAGATAGGTTATTAGTGTTTTTGTGGTGTTTCCGGGCATTTTTGTGTTAATTTCGGGAGCCCGATGAGCATAGTTTTTGTCCTACATTTGTGATCTGTTGTGTAAAGGCTATATAGATCTAGAAATTTCATTTTGTAGGCTGTTATGCTACTGAAAAATCTGTAAAAATGTCCATTTTCAGATTTATTAATAATAGGTGAAGCTGTGAAGCTTTTGGCGCCATTTCTGGCATACCCGATTTGGGGTTTCTTGAGAAATTTGGAAGATCTTTGTGATATTAATTGTTTGATCTTAAAGATCTGATTAAAGTTTGGAAATATCATAAAAAATCAGAAAAGGGACATTTCAGTGGTATCAGAGCCATGATCTTGCCAGCCTGAGGGTTTTAGAAGCTTGCATGTCAGTTTTGACAACTACCCAGATCTTGCATGTCATAATTAATGATTGCATGTTGCTTCTAATCAGCTGCATGTCAAAATTTATGGTTGCATGCTACTTCTAATAATTTTCATGTTAGTTCTTGGTGAATTTGGTGGTTGTAGAAGTTTGCATTTCAGTTTTGACCAGTACCCAGATCTTGCATGTCAGTTTTGACAACTACCTAGATCTTGCATGTCATAATTTGGTGGTTGCATGTTGCTTCTAATTAGTTTCATGTCAAAATCTATGGTTTCATGCTACTTATAATCATTTTCATGTTAGTTCTTGGTGAATTTGGTGGTTGTAGAAGTTTGCATGTCAGTTTTGACAACTACTCAGATCTTGCATGTCAATTTTGACAACTACCCAGATCTTGCATGTCATAATTTGGTGGTTGCATGTTGCTTCTAATCAGTTGCATGTCCAAATCTATGGTTTCATGCTACTTCTAATCATTTGCATTTTAGTTCTTGGTGTTTGAAGAAGTTATATCCTATTGGGGTTACACTCTACTTTATCCAGAATGGACAGGTATAGTACAGAGTCTCAGAGGAAACGATCTTGGACAATTGATAGCCAGAGTCAAAATAGTAGAAAGGATGGTTATTTAGACATTCAAGATAAACTTATGAAAATAAGCCATGACATGTTTAAACAGTTGGTTGAGCACCACCGTATAATGAATGACATGTTATCTGACCTAGCTAAGGTGGATAAGTTGACTAGATTTCTATTTCGCAGATTTTCTCACAGGACAGATGACACAATTCCCAAGAACTTGCATGAGGAGTTTGAGAAACTAGCTGATAGCCAGGTAGAGGTCTTAGATTCTACTCTTCCACAGGAGGTGGTGGGAAAGGATATTACACAGATTGATAGTAATGGTCAACTTGATACTCAAATTGAGACAATTGTTTATAGGTCTTCAAAGGGTGATGCCACAGGTATTCAGGATGGTATAGTTACAACAGGAAGTGACTACAGTGTAGTGGGTTTAGATAAGGATTATGAGGATGTTTTTCTGCATGATGGTGAGATACCTGGTGTAGATGAGCAAACATTGAGCATTCATGACTTTTCTAAGAGAGAGTACCAGGCACAGTTAGACGCTTCGTCACATGAGGTTGAGGCTAGTAGTACTTCACATGATTTATCCTGCCAGCTGAAGGTGTGTGAAGACAGTATTGTCACTACATTATCTCATCATGACAGGTATGTGGAGTTAGTTGGTATTGGTCATATTACTCAAGTCAAGATTTTTCTTGAGTTACCAGCTAATTCTAGTTTACAGATATGGACTCGAGATTCTTATATTGGCATTTGGGGTTCAGTTGATTGTAAATCATTAACACTTTTTGGTAGCACTGATTGTTTGGGTGCTACCATGGATATGATTAGCAGATTGCATGGTGTTGTCTTTTCTTGTGCCAGGAGCTTATCCAATGTTTGTATTAGTTTTTATACACCGGTGTTGGGCTTTGTTCATATATCTAGTCAACCATACTTGCTGGAATGTGTTGATGATATTTCATATTTGGCAGTGTGTACAGATGAGTCCCAGGATCATATTGGCATTGATGACATCCAGGAGGATGTAGTGGGCAGTTTTGAAGACTTAGTTTCCTTGGGTACAGAGGAGTTGGACAGCAGTGCTAATGTTTTTGATACTCCGTATGTTGATATGAGCTTTAGATTTAATTCACAGGGTATGGATTGTAATACTCTAGAGACTAGTGACTTTGAGGATACTCCTTTAGACAGTGCATCAGAGGAGGTTTGTAGGAGACAGTCAAGCCAGTGCCATCATGTGCCTAATCAATTAAGAATTAGTGACCGAGACATTGCTATTGCTTGCCAGCATTTTGATGCTGCTCGTCAGTTGTTAGTAGTTTATGGATGGGGTTCTCCTACTAGTGATGAGCAGGAAGGCAGTTATCTTTCCTTGACAGAGATCCACTCTTTATGGGAGGCTATTCAGATTTTGAGATAGAATTATATGCAGTTGGTAGCTAATAGAGATTATCTTATGGAGTGGGGCAGTATAGCATATGATGCATTGTTGGCCAAGGAAGATGAGGTGAGTGAGCTTACTGAGCAACTTGAGGTGACTTCTGAGATTCTTGAGAGTACACAGTTGGCTTTCAAGGAGTCACAGTTTCATTTGGCTAAGGTGACCATGGAGTTAGAGTGGCTACAGTCTTTACCTGATTCTATACAGTCACAAGCTATGGTGTTTGGTGATCCGAGGATGTCCATGGCCGAGATTTTCAGAGACAGTGGAGATGGGGATGCATCCATCCTTGATACTAACATTGGCATATCAGGTTCATTCCCACTAGAGTCAGGTTCAGTTGAGTTGGGTTTTGTAGCAGATTTTTGTATGCCTGACATGGTGGTGGCCTCTTGTACTGATGGCACAGAGACTAGAGATTTATCAAAGATCATGTGTGATGTTGGTGAGTCGGCAGTTGGCATGGTTCCTACTAGTAACACTACTCCCTTGGTGATATCTTCGGAGGTAGTAGTTAGTTCCAACATGGTTAATGATCAATTGCAGTTAGTTTCATCTGGATTATAGTCTGAGCCACTAATTGAGATTGGTGCATTCTATCGGCATTACACTGTGAGGTATGCTCATCAATTTACCTTTGATGACCATGTTGATGAGATAATGATACAGAGATGTACTTTGGTTCCTAGTGCTTATCATCAGTTATGGGAAAATTTGATGCCTCAAGATGAGAGTTGTGATGGGCATGACATGGTGATAGGTTCTACAGTTGACAGCTTGATAATACATGACTTAGATCAGGAGTTTTAGAGTGATGCTTCAGCGGGTGTTGTTATTGATTCTACTCCTTTGGCTATGACATCTCCTGACTTAGCTGGTGATCAGTCACAGTGGGTTGTATCACTTGTTCATGGTGACTTGTTGACTAAGGTTGGTTTTTTTTATCAACATTATATTGCAAGGTATGTACATCAATTAGCATTTGATCCTTGTGTTGAGGAGTTGATGGCAAGAAGATTTGGTTTGGGTTCCAATTCTTGCTATTTATCTTGTGATGGCTTTTCACCATCAAGGGTGCATGGTAGTTATGGTTATGAGATAGTGGCTGGTGATTTGCAAAGTTGTGTTGACTACAGGAGTTGTACAGTGTGTGGATTCTCCATACTTGGTACAGTTTCATTCGAGAGCATTCACCATTGTTGCAGAGTTGGATTGTGCATTCTGTATAGGCCAGTGGGATGCGTTGATGGTATTTACTGTGTTGGTAGTTTGATTTGTCCACTTTACTTGGGTTCTGATGTTCTAAGAGTTTGTGCCTCATGGGTTTTTGATTGTGGTAGTGGTGATTTCAGAGTTTGGTTGAGCTATAATTGTCAATTTGATTATGGATTCCTCTTGGTCATATTGCAGAGGATATTGCAGGAGCCTGTGTTAATTGGTAGTAGTATAGTTCATGACTACATTTGGGATCCAGGTGGATTGGTTGGTTTATTGTTCAGCCATTACTTGAGGACAAGCAATGTTTGGGGAGGGGCAAACTTGTCATGTCCCCTTTTCAAATAATAAAAAAATAATAATCTTTGCTAAGACAGGCAGGCCCAAGAAAGTGAAGTTTCAGAAAAAGGGGGGTTAATCTTTGGAAACCGTTGGACTAATAAATGAAATTATTATTAAAATATGTTTCATTAACCTCTCTTGGATGTGAGTTACGGTTATGGCCTCTTTTAAGGGGTTTGGATGCATTTTGGGAGGGAGGAGAACTTGATTTTTGCTCATTCTTTGTTATTCTTCAGAGGCTGCCAAACCTGTGGAGAAGGAGACCCAAGAACGGGAGTTTGCAAGTTTCCAGGGAGACCCAAGAATGGGAGTTTTCAGGTTTCTAGGAAGGCTAAGGATGGGAGTTTGAAGCCATTCCATGTGCATGCTCATACAGAGTTTGCCTTTGTGCTGAACAGTGTAGATTTGTGGGTTTTTGGGTGTGTTTTTTGCATGAGTTTGGTGTTTTCAGTTGAGCATTTCATATCAATTTTGGTTGCTGCTGTATTTTAGACTTTAAGCTGTTAAAATAGAGTTGAATATATGTATTGGGACATGATTAAACTTCTGAGATAGTTTATTAGTATTTTTGTGGTGTTTCCGGGCATTTTTGTGTTAATTTCGGGAGCCCGATGAGCATAGTTTTTGTCCTACATTTGTGAGCTGTTGTGTAAAGGCTATATAGATCTAGAAATTTCATTTTGTAGGCTGTTATGCTGCTGAAAAATCTGTATAAATGGCCATTTTCAGATTTATTAATAATAGGTGAAGCTGTGAAGCTTTTGGCGCCATTTCTGGCATACCCGATTTGGGGTTTCTTGAGAAATTTGGAGGATCTTTGTGATATTAGTTGTTTGATCTTAAAGATCTGATTAAAGTTTGGAAATATCATAAAAAATCAGAAAAGGGACATTTCATTGTCACACTTATCTCCTAGCATCTTCTAGCTTGTTCTAGGAAATTCTTTGAGGCCTTTATAAGTGGTCTCTCCCTCTTTGTATTTTCATAACATAAAAACTCATTCAGCATATTGTAAATACACAATTTTTTGTGTTGCAATATCTTCTTCTCTCTCATGTCCATTTAGGGTTTTACCCTTGCTCCACACTCTTCCTTCCTTGGCTTCCCTTTGATAGGTTTTTGCATGCAGGTGATCTTGGGCATCTTCGGAGTTGGATTTTATCAACTCCAACATGGTATCAAAGCCTCCCTGCTACTGCTGGTTAAAGAATTTTTGAAGCCATGATTTGGAGTCAAAAACCCTAGTTTGTTTGTGCATTTTTTCTTTAATTTAGGGGAACAACATTTTTTTGGAGCACTTTCAACCCAAATAGATGTT
Source organism: Cupressus sempervirens (assembly GCA_028749045.1). Lineage (NCBI taxonomy): Eukaryota > Viridiplantae > Streptophyta > Pinopsida > Cupressales > Cupressaceae > Cupressus > Cupressus sempervirens. Next base: position 447,496,374 of record CM053787.1, read on the forward strand.
ACCATTGGATTTGGAAGGCTGTTTTCAGCTAGGATCCATATAAAACTTTTCGATTTTGGAGATAGAGCTCCAGGAGGGAAAAAAAAATTGTTGCAAGCCCTTTCCATATTGGATTTTTGAGAAAAAAATTTAAAAAAAAAAAAAAGCCCAGGGCCACGCCACCATAGCAGCACCCAGCAGCCACTATGGGGTGGCCCGCACTTTGCTAGTGCCTCTCCAATGTCGACAGCTCTGCTCAAATCTGCCTCGGCCTCTGCCACCACTCTTTTTGGTGGTGCTTCCTGGGTTTCGCCACCTCCACTAGCTCTGCCCTTGCGGCTCTTCCAATTTTCTGCCACTCCACCGGTGGTTTCTACCTATGGACAGCTCCGGTGTCACTTTGCAAAGTCAGCAATAGCGAGTACCTCATCATCAATTTTGTAGCCAGTCTATGACTGACACGTGGCATGTCTGCCACATGGCACTTTTCCATGTGGCCCCTGCCACATCATCTACTCTGCCACATGGAATCAACATGGCACTGCCATGTGGCATCTTTTTTCGTGATGACAGGCTGCAAGACATCAATTTTAAGACAGTGAAATGCTGACATTAGCACTGCATCAACACCTTCTTACCTCTCCTTCCAAGGTCTATTTTGACCTACTCTTGGTTTTTTGGCCATAACTTGAGGATACTGAGGTATTTTTCCAATCCAAAAGAAGCACCAGAAAGCTGGTTCCAAGATGGAGACATTGTTGTAGGTATTTTTAGGTTTTGATTCATTTTTGTTGCTTATTTTTTAGTTGAAGTCCAAAGTTTTAATTTTGACTTTGGCTTGCATATTTTTTGCGTCCCATGTCAATTTTTTAAAAACTTTATATTTTTGGAAAGCTGGTTTTGTCACCTTTTCAAAAATGTGGTCCTTTTCTTTAGATTTTGGCCCATGCTCTTTCTATCATATTTTTGGCATTTTTGCTATATGGTGGATATCTTGAGTGTTTTAGGCCCGAGGATCATTTTCCTAGCATGGTTTCCTTTGTTTTAGGTTGTACTATATTTTTTTGTAGCTTGTTTTAGTTCTGATCATTGTAGCTATCATTTTGAAGCACTTTTATGTATCACACTGAGATAAAGTGCCACTCTTGCATTTCAAGGGTCATGAACATTGTTTTGAGTTAGTTGTACTTGCACTATTTTCATAAAGCACCATGGGGGGATAGTTGTTTGATATTTTAGGCATCTCCCTTTGTCAAGTGAGTGTCCCTTCCATGAAATTAGCCCCATGTAGTGTTAGTGTGACTGTGTCTTTATGGGTTTTTGTACCTCTTTCCCTCTCTCATCGTTCTTGGTTTGTTTGCAGGAGACTTTGGCCCACCTTCTCAATTTCCTATCATCTCACCCTGTCTACATTAAGGGGGGGTTATGTTATTGTTCTAATTCATCTATGGTTTTATAGTGTGAGCTATGTATTCAGTGGTTGATCCTATATACAAGGCGATTGTAGTGGCTGGCTACCTATGCATTTCGGTGAGATGGATCATCTACCATATAGACATGCTTGGTTTATGCCTTCTTCTTCCATGGAGGTTCTTTAGATCAGTAGTTACAATTTTCTTTCTGATGGTAGATTTTGTGGCTTCTTCATGCTTCAGTGATGCTCTACATGATCACTCCTTGTTCCTATTTTAGGGGACATTCCCCTAGTTGGAGGCTTCTTCAGTTCTTCACTAGATTTTTACCTCTTTTGGGGGGAGGGTTTTTCCCACATGGTTTTCTCTCTTTCCCCATTTTCAGAGGTTGCATTTTGTTGCATTGTACATGGGTACCTAACATGGCCTCGTTGCCAGGACCCATTCTACATTTCTTAGTTTTGTGAGCTTAAGGCATTTCCCTAAGTTGCACTTAAGGGGGGGTGTTAGAGTAAATAATTAATTTACTAATTATTTATTCTATTTACTTAAGCTTACTTAGGTAAATGCATTTATTTATTAGTTGTAGTCTAGGAGTTAGTTATAAGTTGTTGACAATATGAGAGTTTGTTCTCTCCTAAGTCATACTTATCCTCTCACATTGTTCGAGGACTTTCCACCTCAAATGGATGTATGCTTAGCTATCACACTTATCTTCTAGTGTCTTCTACCTTGTTCTAGGAGATTCCTTGAAGCCTTTATAAGCGGTCTCTCCATCTTTGTATTTTCATAACATAACAACTCATTCAACATATTGTAAATACATAATTTCTTGTGTTGCAATATCTTCTTCTCTCTCATGTCCATTTAGGGTTTTACCTTTGCTCCATGCTCTTCCTTCCTTGGCTTCCCTTTGACAGGTTTTCTCATGCAGGTGATCTTGGGTGTCTTCGGAGTTGGATTTCATCAACTCCAACATTTTCTACAAATTTGGGAAAATATTCACTAATGTACACCATGGTATGGTATACGATATATCCCTCCACCATGGAACCCTTAGGATGTGCTCTTTTTTGAACCAAGCTCTTCAAAAATTTCAAGTTCCTCTCAACCATCCACATTGACCTAGTTAGTATAGGTCTGTACAATTCAATCTCCTCAACTACATGTATGAGTTAGCACTCTTGTGCATTAAAAAAATTTGAAGATAGACACTTTTGCATTTCATGCATAAGATGAGGAATTTTTCTTTTTCAATGTTTTTTTTTTTTTATCAATTTCTTTTTATGGCAACCACTTAGAAGATATTCATCATGAAAACCATATTAATGAGACTCTAAAAAATTATACAATAAATTATAGAAAAACAAAAACAAGATGCAAAAATATTATCTATACAAAAAATCTAAGAAATAACACTTCTAACCTCATGTATTTTCCAAGATAAATAATAACTTGTTTGACACTCATGTTGTCAAAGTTGTTTGGGAGAGATAGGGGTAGAACGTGCTACAATAATAATAAAATGATCTTTTCAATATATTATAAAATAATACAATAAAAAGTACATGAAGTTTTACAGATATATTGTAAATAGAGAAGAACATGACTTAACGAAGATATGTCAATCATGCATTTTCAACCCTATCTCAAAATCACCTTTCTTTGATATGAGATTGGTTATGTTTGTAGAAAATCCTATGGGAAATTTAGTTTTTTGTATGGCTTCTTTTATGGCATCAATTTACTACTACATTAATAACCAAGGAAGGGATCTCATATTAATCTAGTTTCCATTGCTATCTGATTCAATGAAAAACTTCATGCATGATTGGATTCATGAATGTCACTAAAAATTTTGATAATTTTTTTCTTTGTCACATCTTCCATCCAATATTTTATATAGTGTCTCTATTACATTCTTTCCAGTATGTATAGCACCAAATAAATGCATGATTGGGAGGTGCTTGTAGTATGACAACCTACTAAATTATCTAGGATATTTTTTAGTCCTTTTTAAAGTTTCTCCTCAATGCCTTGATGACCTTCATGAACATCAATTACATCATTACTAAAAAATAAAATATCTAAATATAAATTTCATACAAAAACCATCGAATGAAATCACATTACCTTGATGATTCATTCTATTATCTTCCAACTTTCATAGATGAGATTTCATTCTTCATGAATTTGATGTTGTCTCTTCTTTCCCATTAAAAATATGTTTTTTCAGTAATTCTATACTTGTGAGTTTTTTGGAGAAAGTGCTTATCCTCATTGAACACCTGCTTTCCTAAACTTTTTAAATGATGAGATATCATCTTTGTAACACAAACTAGGCATGAAAATTTTCCCTTTGTATGAAGACCTACAAGATCATGTATAATTTCGTGACATGTTAATTTTGATATTTACAATTATCATGCACAAGTTAAACATACAAGAAAATTTTTTTATCACTACTACGTACCAAAATTATGCGTTAACAATTTCGCATACTAAAAAAATGTGTTTGCCCAGGGGCATCATGTATTGTCCATACAAGAATTGCAGAAAATTGAAATTGTCTTTGTCCTATTGGTCTATAGATGTCATACATTGTGACCCCATTCCATGACTCCAATAACTCTCTAATAAAGGGCTCAATATATACATTAATATTTTTCACTTGGTACTTACCTAGTTGAATGAACATACATAAAACATAATTATTATGGCCATTTTGATGCAGTGTTTATAAATAAAATTAGATGTCTATTAAATGGAAAAAATACCTAGTACAATCATTGCCAACATTATATGCTCCCTCTCTACAAACATCCAAGGATTAGTGTTATTGTTAATAACAAAAATAGGCCAGACTAAGTAAATAGATCTCATCTCTCCAAAAGGATTGACACACCATTCGCTGCTAATAAAAGCTTCAAATTACGAATTTCTTCTTTAAAGAGTGGCCACCTATCTTCTATATCCTTAAATGAAAAACCATCTAAAGGTATTCACATAATGTCATCTTGACCTATATTGCATGCATGGTAATCCATAAATTGTACCAAGCTAGTGCACCTAAATAATCATTTCAAATGTAGAGCAATGGGAATATACCAAAGAACCTTGCAAGGCACCTTTTTTTTTTATTTGATCTGATTGAAATCTACTAATTTGGCAATCAGGGCATTCTATTGCAAATTTATGTTGTTTATGATATATAATATGATCATTAGGACATGCATGCATTCTTTGATACTCCACTCCAATATCTTTCATAATGGTTGATAATTATCGCTAAGAGCAAGGTAGAATGCTTGATGGTGGGAACAAATGCTTACCTATCAACCTATGGACATTAATTGTTAATATAAAGAGAATTAATAGTATGCTAACATAGAAGATGACAAAAATGATAATACACCTTAGCATAAGTGAGATTTCTATATTGGATATACCATTCATAACCTTGAAGTTCACCAACAATGATATAGTGGAGAGAAGAGTTTTTTGGGAGCCTTGGTAAATGGGCTCATAGGACTTTTCAATTATAGATATATCAAGATTCTAATCATCATCATATGCACTAGTATCATCATCTTCATTAGTTATACCAATAACATCTTCTTCAATCATGTTCTCTGGCAGATGATTAGTTGTGAAAATACCAACATCCTCAATTGTGTTCTCTACCTCAAGATCATATTATTCCATAGGAGCATTACCTTTTGCTTCAATATTCACACCTCCATGTTCCCCTAGTTAGAGATCCACATTCACCAATGGACAAAAATTGTTTCCTCCTTCATTGTGAACATGTTGCCAACAATGTCTCTCAATAGTTGTAATTAGAAGTCTTTGAATCTTTAATCCCTTATAATTTTTGTAGGGAAAATAAAATCTTCCATCACCTTTTCTTTTGAACTGAGACTACAATATAGAAATCCTCTCCTTATTTTTTTCTGGGTTTATATTGCTAGGTATGGTCTTTCTTCATAGGAAAATATTCAAGCTATAAAATTATATCAAATATAAACACAAAAGCATTAGTATTATCTTGTATATAATTAATTATAGTAAAATAATAAAATATTACTATATAATTAGTAAGGGTGGCATCTAAATTATTTTGATAAATTGTGAAAAAAAAAAGTCTGTAAGCTGAACTTTTTTTATTTTGAATTATTTTTAAAAATTAATATATTCTCATCATATGATTCTGAACCATGGACTAATGTAAAGGATAGTTGAATAGAAAATAAATTGCAAAAGTCATAATAAACTCATTCAAAAAGGAAAGATGTTAATTTTCAAGCAATAACATTTTTAATAATAACCAAATTGTGGTATATTTATTCTTTGTAATAGATTATAAAATACGAGAATGTAGAAAGATGAAATTTCTAGTAATGATTACATGGCAACAACTAGGTCTTGAGCCACTAGTACCCAGACATAATACTACAAATAATTGATTAATAACTATGTTAGCATATTTATGTCACCATAGCTTTGGATTGCTGAAGAAAATTCTCAATAAATCTTCTATTGCTTCTACTATGGCATCTTGATCAAGGACTGAGATAGATATGCTTTTTTTAAGCCTCTAAAGAACTAGATGTATTTTTTTTGTTATTGATTATATATATAGGATGAGATCATTTGGTGGAAGAGTATAAAAATTATGTTGTGTCAGAGCACATAAAACAAAACATGTGATACAAAATTCCTCTAAATTAATGTAGTGCTAAAAGACAAGAGCAAAACCCAATAAAAATATGAAAACTTAATATCTTTTGTTAAACCCCACCAAATTAAAGAGTAAAATCCACCCTGGAAGCTATATAAAGAATTTCTCTAAAGGGTAGAAATTTGAGGTTGAGAAGAAGTAGATCATGACATTATATGCTTTTCACTTAACCTACAAGAAATATGATAGAGATTTCATATGTTTCAGGTAGTTATGATGGTTTTACTAGATATATTTCATTAGCCAGTACATATTCTTTCGCAATATAGAGAAGAAATATTTTTTAATGGCCTTGGTGATAGACATTATCTTCTCATGCTATTAGCAAATTTAAAAGTAGATTCATTGTCATATATCAAGGTTGTATGGGTACGCATACCCACACCCCTAGGATGCATACCCCCATACCCAAGTACCAGGTACACATACCAAAGTATTCGATACTCAATGGAGAACATCATAGATAAGGACCCTAATTAATATTTCTGATTTTTTATTTAGTATCAACTTGTTTTTTTATCAAGCTTACTTTAGTATGTAATCAGTTTGAGACTTTCATACAATAGTGATTAACAATAAACTTTATCATTGTTCAAGTCAAAATTTATCATTTACAATATGTCATTGTCATATGATTTATAATTTTCTTGTTCATGTTAAAGTGTGCCTTCTCTATTATGATTATAAAAATTTAACATATATTATTATTACAAACATATTACAAATCTAAAATTGAAACAGTGAAAACACTAGATTACATCTGCAGACTTTATCATTGTTTTTGTTTTGAAAAACCATTATTATGACACCTATGTTAAGATTTTCAATTAATATTAAATTGATGTACCCTAGTACCCCTATCACCTATTTTGAAAAATAGTCATACACATACTTGTTCTTGTACCCTAGGTACCCAAGTACCTCCCTCCCCATACAACCTTGTCATATGTTCTTAATCTAGAGGAAATGCATTTTCTTAGTATATCATAATGCAATTAAAATTTATTAGAAAAGGAGGATCTTATATTTAACAATTCTATGTGAATTTTTTGATGGATATTACATGGTATTTCCTTGTTTCCCCAGTATCTTGATATTTATGCTAGGAAGTTCATATGCCCACAACCTTCTAAAATTAGCTTTTCTTTCTATACATTTCTTACATAGGTTGCAAGTATTTTGGATTCTATGTGGTACAATAGACTTTGTGTGCTTAAAAAAGATGAGCTTGGAAAGAAATTCTAAGTTAGACAAAGCAAGAAATGTGTGCAAGTAACAACTCATTTCCTTGGCTCCTCGTAGATGTTTTTTGTAAGTTAGGCAAGTGGAAAAGATGTAGTTTGGATATTGTCATTTAGTTGAGTATCAGTATTGTAGAGGGGATAGTTTTTCTTAATTTATGGGCTTCCCATTCAACTATAATAATTCATTTATTAGAGGGGTTTCAACACATATTTGCTAAGCCATGCAATCATATTGCTCCTTGATTATAACATTCATCTAGTTGAGAGTTACAAAAGTCTATACGTAGAGTATATCCATGAGAAAAAGCCTCTTGATAGTGATTTTTCTTGCAAATTTGCTAATACTACTTATGCCTAAATTGACATTCTTCTACTCAGTAGATTGCAACCAACATTTTTTAGTGACGAATGATAACATTAACCTAATTTCATAAGATGATTTTTTGTAGTGTTTTGAAGTAGTAAGAATTCTTTAAGAGGTTTACATAGTTAATTAGTCTTTATATCACTTGTAATATTTTCTTTTTGCATGAAAATGTTCTAATGATACTGACATATTGACATCATTAATAATCAAGGGCAGAATAGCTTGGATATATTATCATATAATATCCCCATTTTGTATTTCAATTTAAAGTATTTAAATGGAAGGCTAGGAGTTTTTGAATTTCAATAAGTACTTTTTGGCTTGGTGTTTGAAGACCTTTATGGTTTAATGTATATGCATCTCTATGTTTTAAAGGAATAACCTACCTTGTAAGTAAAATAACAAAGGTTTATGAAAAAGCATAGAGTGGTGATGTTTTTATAAATAACATAAGTTTTCTACAAATTTGATAAATTATATAATTTGAAACCAGCACCCATTAAAAGAGACTTCACATTACCATAGATCATGTTAGTGGTTGTGAGTCCTTTTGGATGCAACTATGGTAATTTTTATCATTTACATTACACACTTTATGACCCACTTATATTTAAGAGTCATGGTACCCAATTGTATCTTTGTAATAAATTGGAATAATAATTTGTGAAGACATAACCATGTGATGATCTACTTTGTGATCCATGAAACCCTCACGCCTACAATCAATACAAAAAAAATAGAAAAAGATCTACAAACAATGGAAGAAAAATGAATCAATCCCTAACATCTTCTACATGGCATATTTGTGTGTTGTAACATCTTCTACATTGTAAGATCAAGTTCAAATATTCCTTTGTAACTATGAAAGTGCATAATATCTAACTAGAACATAGAAAGATCATATAAAGATCACTTCCTTACCTTTGCAACTAATTGGTGTGCATAGTGTTAGCCCAGCCTCCTACCACTAATCTACCCAAATAAAAATGAAGTGAGTTTCTTTTCTTTTTTTGGTTATGATCCCGTGTTCATCAAAATTTTGACAAGAAACTTAAGTTTAGTTAAAATTTCAACCAACACAGGATCACAAACAAAAAAAAAATTGATTTAAAAACTGAACAAAAAGTCATAGGTAAAAAATGAAGGTAGAAAATAGAGGTCAAATGTAATAGTACACATTCATTGAAATTTTGACAACAATTTTAATTGACATCAAAATTTTGACAACAAACTTATATAAGGTCAAAATTTCAACCTTTTCAGATCATATAACAAAAAAAATTGAAAATCACAAGCCAAAATGACCTTAGGAAAAAAATGTTGGTCAAAAATTAAGGGAAAATGTACTAGTGTCCACTAAAGATCACTCACTTTACAAAATTTCTATCTTGTTCCTTTTTAGATCATACCTTGATCTTCTTCTCTATACTTTCTTAACCACCATCAACAAAATCAAGTTATTTATCTTTACCAGGATATATATTGGAATTTCAAGTCTATGACTATAGTCAAGTCATGTTATTTGAAATCAATACATATTTCAAATACATCACTCAGAGCTAAGATAATATCTTAAGCCACAAAAGATGTTTACATGATCAGACCAACTAATTCATAGAATTTTGTGTTTGAGGTTGTGTGGGAGGAAATGTGAATTGAGGATACATGGCCTAAGTTCATCACATAACCTTCTCAAATATGCAAGTACATGATTAGGAGGAGAGAATATAAGTAAACGAATCCTTCCAATCCTAATTCTAGAGAATTGGCTCTAAAAAGAATAGTTCTAATCAAATGAACAAGGTGTTAGAATCTGAAAAGATTAATAACCCATAAAACTAGTGCGAAGAGTAAATATCTAAACTATGAATGCAAATAATACAAAATCAAAATAGCATCATAGAGTTAGTCTCCAAGAGAGTAATGCAAATGCTAGAAGAAAAATAGCATTAAGAGGATGCAAAAACAAGAGATACAAATACAAGCCAGGTAGCATGCTTATATAGGCTAGGAAGAGGGAGGAGGTGGCAACACCAACCAATGAGGAGCAACCATCTATCGGACTAAAGATAGCAAAGTATCTTCCCAAGATAGCTAATGGATGCTCACATGTAGGAAGGTGACACCTCACAACCATTCACCTAATAAGACATGCTTTATTAACCTAAGTGAGATTATTAAAAGTGTAGGAAAAACCTAGCAAAATAGGAAAAATAAAAAGCTACACTAACACAAGGAGCACCAATATAAACTATATTTAGGAAAAATAGAGGAAAGGTATCTGGTTCCCAAAAAATTCTTAATGTGTGTGTGTGTGTGCGCGCGCACACGCATGTGTGTGTAATGAAAGATAGATATATGTGCATATTATAAAAGGAAAAATGAGGAAAAAACACACAATTGAAATATGTTTTGTGCTTGTTATTCTAATCAAAATGAGTAGAAATCATCAAACTTGGGTGTGAAGCTGAGCAAAAAATGAAACCCAAAAATATTTCGACAAACTATCAAGGTTGAAAAGGATCTTCAAGGGAAAAATGAAATCTTCAAGGGTTTAGTATGCCCCTAATGATGGTGTGTGATGTTGATTCTAATTTTACATTTTTGAAGAAAGTCGAAAAGGGTACTTCAATCTGCAACTTGTTCATCGATTTGATATCTGCAACTTGCAATAAAAAAGATTTTTGTTTTTTATGGGGAGTTTGCCTTTGTAAACCTAGTTTAGGAATAAATATTGAATTGAAATAGAATGTAAAGTAAATGTACAAATTTACCTTACAAAAATTGGATCTCTTGAATCAAATGCAATGTGCTTACTTCACCAACATATTTGAACCAAGAACATGAAGATGAATGGATGTAGAAGATGCAAAAAATGATATTGAATGAATTGCATAAGATATTGAAGATAAACTCTTTCAATTTATTTAATTCTTGAATCCTTGATCTTCAATGGAGGAACACTTGAATGAATGCTTAAAGAATTGAAAGCTTGAAACTTGAACACTTGAGAGCTAGAGCTTGTGGAAGCCTGAATACTTGAGAATGATATACTTTCTTGTGAATGGATTTATTTTGGATTCTAATTGGAGAAAATGGAAGGGTTTATATAGAGCTCAGAAAAAATTAACTCTCAGAGATTGACCAACCTAAAATTTAACACTAGAACATCCTAAAACATGGGATGGGAAGAGGGAGACCAAAATAGGGCCTCATCAGGGGTGTCTTTCACCCCTAATTGTCCCATTAGGGGTGAATTTCACTAATGATTTTTTAAGGGTGTTCTATGCCCCTAATGATTAGGTTCACAAACCTCCAAGTTTGTCTTGGGGCTCCAAAACAAGTCTCAAGATCTATAAATTAGGTCCATATTCTAAGGAAAACTTGTTTCAATGCAAGGAGTATATTCCAAGTGGATAGATGGATGAAAAGGGAGGACCTAGTGGAAATAGACCACACCTTGAGCTTAACACCATGAAAATAGGATCTTTAAGGAGGATCTATAAGGTTTTACCCCAATTCAACCTAGGAGGAAGGATAAAAAGGGGAAAAAGAGATGATAAAGAGAAGAAGATTGATGATCTCACATTAAATAGGTGTTAAGCCTTCATAAAATTGGAGTGTGTCCATTTTAAGATGGTATAGAGGTCAAACATGTTTTGACCAACCACTTTCTTCCTCTAGAATCTTCTATGAATATTGTCATCAAACAATGTAATTCTAGATCATCACCTCCAATTGTAGATCCATGTTAGTAGATCATGATTGACTCATCTAGATCCACTAAAACCTTAATATTAGTCACTTATCATTAATCCATTGACTATTACTCAAGGACTCATTTATCTTTAACTCATTAAACTTGTCACTACTTCATAGATCATCTTTCCATCCTAGAATTGGTTTACTTGTCATGCTAATGAGTTTCTATCATAATCATACTAGCTTCATCTTCTTCGTAGCATCCTTAGATTTCCTCACTTCACTTGACATAGATTTGAAAAGAAAAATCACCTACCACTATCATTAACTATTCTAGTAGTTGTACTATTTATTTAGTAATAATACAATTCGGTAATAGTGATCACCACATGAAATTTTAGAGACAACCCAAATTCTCTCTCAATAATCACACCCACTAAAACTTATTGTAACACTTTCCATACCATGGTTATTCTTGGAAAAATACTAGGAACACAAGGTCAATAATTGACATCAATGAAAATGCAATAACTAATCATTACACAATCAAATCTATACCATGACATTGATAACATTGCCAGTCAACACACATCAGTTATTCTCATAAAACCATTTGTTATGCTAACAAATGGGATATTTTGTAGTATGTTTTTCTCGATTGAACATGAAAGTTGATTAAATGGAGTTGATTGTTTAAGATATGGAGATTATTTTTCAAGACATGTAAAATCAATTTTTGAAGACATATGAAATTGATTGTTGAAGACATATAATAGAGTTTTATGGTTGACAAAGAGAAATATGTATAATGTAATATGCATATTATAATTAATTAGATAGATTATTAAAATTGATACATATGTATTGGCATAATTATGAGGCACACATCATCATCTACCAAACTATTTGTTTGATTCCAGAACTATTTATTTCATTTTTTTAACTTATTACTTTGTGTCTTTTAATATTTATCCTCTTCCAAAGTTTAAGAATCAATTGAACTATCAAGTTTGTATTATTCTCACATTTGGTACGAGACCTTGTAGTTAGACTTTTACGCACGTGTGATTGAAGGAAAGTCACCTTGTGATATTCTCCTTGAGTTGTTGAGTTGTACGAAGGAAACTAACATGTAAACATTGCACCATGTAGACATTTCTCAATCTGATGACAATAAGATGATGAAGAGGCAAGAAATATCACTATATATTTATCTAATGTAGTCAAGCATTACAATAATGAAATTTGATCTCATGTGGGACTAATGCAAAGGAAATTATTGTCATTCTAAAGCTATCTTGATGCATATTTGACTATTGAAACCAATGAAATTTTATCATATACAAGTTATGAATATATAAGTCGACTTTGGCTATACAATTGTGAAATATGTGTCTATCATACCTTGTGTCAAATAAATATAGTGTTAGATAATTGAGAGGGGGAAGGGGAGTGAATCAGTTATGTCCAATTATCCTATAGACGATTTCAGTACCAAAAGAACTTTACAAACTTTATCAGCAATCACTCGATGTAAATATCCAACTTATCACTTATCTCTTTCAATAACTTTACTCTAGACCTATTAATTCATTATTCTTTTCATTACTGATTGTCACTAAAATAACTTAGTTATAACCGACCATAAGCTTAGTTGTTACCGAGCTGCAGTAATATGTAAAACATATAAAATAACTTGCAACACAAATAACATTCACACATTTGACACCATGATTTTAACATGGAAACCTTTTCAAGGGAAAAATCACCTAGGATTGGCAACCCAAAAATATTCACTCTTCTAAAGTGAGCTCAACTAAGAGCCAATCTTTTTATAGGTTACATATGCATTGTCAATGTGACCTTGTTAGAGGATTTCACTAAAAGATCATCTAGACATTATCACTCCTTGATCTTGTCTAAAAAGTGGCCTCCTCTAAAGAACTTACAACCATCACTAATAGATTTTACCATATAGGATTTCAAAAACTTGTTAGGTCCACTTAGTTTTTTAAGATTTATTTAACAGAATAGGATAGAGCATATTAGAGAATTGGATTGTGTGACTTAAGGAATTATTTTGGTGACAAAATAATTACTAAGTCATGATGAGTTGACATCCTAGATGTTTACCCAAGTCACTTTTATATTTGGTCAAACATGTGAAATCATTAAGGTTGACTCAATAGAGATTTATTGATTTTTGAGATATAAGTAAAGGTCTTATCTTGCGCAAATAAAGTGCAAGATGTGTTGCATGCAAACTATTATAAAGAAAGCTTGAAAAATATGCAAGCCTTATGTGATACAAAATTTGATGTATGATCAGATCAAGTGCGAGTTTCAATAGTGAAGTACTTTATTGCTTATCACATGTTAGGGAAGTGGGCTCTTCTTGAATACATTGTATTTGATCTACCAACTCCTAATAGAGTTGAGGCTTTTAATAGGGCCTAGTCCTCTAACAAGGACTCGAGATACTATATGTACTTCATATACTCCTAACAAGGTCAATATCCTTAGCATGATTCTTTTTTTTAGTGGATCATCTTGTGGGTATCACCCCCACCAGGGTTTTCCCTTGGTCAGTTTCCTTAGTTAACAAATAATGGTGTTATGATTTCTCTTTGTGTATGGTTATATTTACTACTCAACATTGTTGGTTTACTTTCATATGCAACTTATAAAGTAATAAACAATATTCAATTGCGTAAATTTTTTTGTAGAATACTGATTCACCCCCCTACTCTTAGTATTATCTATTTCTAACAATTGGTATCAGAGCACAGTTACTCAGAACACTCTTAACAACTTGAGTAAGATCCCTATGGATATGGAATAGTTAAAGAGAAATCTTTAAGAATCTCTTGAGTAGATTGACCTTCTTAAAGAAGAAAGAGATAACTTGAAGGATAGGTATGAAGATGAAAAAGTCTATATTGGAAAATTGAAAGACAAGATTGATGATCCAAAATCTAGTAAGGATACAAATGTATAGACTGGTGACAATGATGAAGTAGGAAATCTCAAGAAAGAAAATGAGATCTTGAAACATGAGTTGAAAATTGTTGAGCTTAAGTTAAGTCTTAAAAAAGATAAAAATAAGAGTGAATCAGATTTGAAAACTAAAAATCTAGACCTTAGATCCTAGTTGATTCAAGTAACATCTAAATTAGATTCTATTAAGATAGAACATGCTGAGTTATAAAATTAAAACACTATTGTGAAAGGATACTTGACATAGGCTAAATAATAGTTAGAGAAACTTTATACAAGTAGTGAGAAAGTTGATAAGCAAATATTTTATCAGAGACCCTATTATGACAAGATAGATCTTGGATATCTTCTTGAGAAATTGGGTATGTGTAGGATCATGGTCAACCAAATTATGACCTTAAGTGGCAGTGAAAAACCAACAAATCAGGGTTATGTCAACTCGACACATAATTTTAAAGTTATTATGGACTTTATATAAAAAAGTTGTAAGAAAATAATCTGTAGGAAATTGAATGTATTTTCTAAACTACTAGGCCTTGTCAAGAGAAAAAAATAATTGATTGGTAAAAAGTTTGAATTTTAATGCAATACTACAAAAATTTCAAGGCAAAAATAAAAAGTAGGTGAATGTCTTACCACCTTAATCAAAATCAAATGATAATATTTTTTTAATATAATTATAGATATGAAAAGTAGACTCATGCTTAGATGTGACGCATTTTTTTGATATTTTTATTCCAAATAAATAATTAAATATGAATTTTCTACCAAAACTTTTTCGGAAAAAAAGAAGTCCTGTGTCTGACCACCTTAACTAATAAAAAATTTTCCCAAATTTTTTTAAAAAAATATTTTTCTTATACTAGGTGAAGCATAGAATGTGACACAACTTTTAGCTTTAAAAAATGTTATACCATTTGAAAGTTATAGCTATTTTTCAATCAGTATATCAATCAACACTTTACAATAATCTTCATTGATAATTAACCAATAAATATTTATCGAACTAAGAATTTGATAAAAATTATATTGATGAAATCTCGATAGCGATATTAAAGAACCCTTTTTGTTTCATTCAATTTTGATCAAAATAACATTGTCAGACGACTACCCGAAGTCTGAGTATCACTAAAACCCTCTTCAAACACATCTTTTGGGTTAACCGGGAAGGGTTGGTAAATACCAAGTCTAATTGGATGTCTGATTTCAAATCGGATATTCGATACGGCTCAGTGAATTTTGCTGAAAATTTTGAAATCCCAACCCATTTTGGAGGAAAAATCAGGTTTAAGAGTTATAGCTTATGATTTATAAATTATTTCAATTATATTACTATGTAAAGATGTATTTTAATATTATATATATATATATATATATATATATATATATATATATATATATATATATATATATATATATATATACTAACATAACGTAAAGATATAAGATATAATCTATTAATATGTAATAATATATTACGTTATTCTTATTATAATCTATAAATATAATTTATATTATTATTATTTTTACTAAATATAATAACATAATATTTTCATTAAATATAATATATGTATAATAATGTAACATATTATATATATAATATTATATATATTATTATATTAATATGTATGTTATTAATATATATGTATATTATTAATATATATGAGTCAAAGGGGTCCATAGGTTGACCTATAACCCCCTTTGACCCATTAAATGACGACATATGTCCCTAGGGGTCCTAGGACCCCTAGAGACATTAGAATCATTCTTATGGGTCGAAGGGGGTCATAGGTCAACCTATGACCCTGTTTGACTCATATATATTAATAATATACATATATCTTAATAACATACTTATTAATATAATAATATATAATACATATTATATTTAATTAAAATATTACATTATTATATATATATTAATAACATACATATTAATATGTATAATAAAAGTAATTTTCATATGTCGCTAGGGGTCCTAGGGACATATGTCGTCATGTAATGGGTTAAAGGGGGTGATAGGTTGACCTATGACCCCCTTTGACCCATATGAACAATTCTAATATGTCCCTAGGGGTCCTAAAATCTCTAGGAACATATGTCATCATTTACTACATTGTGGGGGGTCATAGGTCACCCTATGAGCCCCTTTGACCCATATTAACAATTCTAATATGTCCCTAGGGGTCCTAGGACCCCTAGGGACATATGTTATCATTTAATGGGTCGAAGCCCTTTGACCCATAAGAACAAAATATGTCCCTAGGGGTCCTAGGACCCCAAGGAACATATGTTGTCATGTAATATGTCGAAGGGGGTCATAGGTCAACCTATGACCCCCTATGATCCATAAGAGTGATTCTCATATGTCCCTAGGGGTTTTAGGGACATATGTTATCATGTAATGGGTCAAAAGGGGTGATAGGTCAACCTATGAACCCCTTTGACCCATATGAACAATTATAATATGTCCTTAGGGGTCCTAGCACCACTAGGAACATATGTCATCATTTAATGGGTCGAAGGGGTCATAGGTCAACCTATGACCCCCTTTGACCCATATAAAAAATTCTAATATTTTCCTAGGGGTGATTCATTTAGGACCCCTAGGGACATATTAGAATTGTTCATATTGGTCAAAGGGGGTCATAGGTTCACCCTATGACCCCCTTTGATCCATTAAATGATGACATATGTCTCTAGGGATCCTAGGACCCCTAGCGATGTATTAGAATTGTTCATACCCTATGAACCCCTTTGATCCATTAAATTACAACATATGTCCCTAGGGGTCCTAGGACCCCTAGGGACATATTAAAATTGTTCATATAGTCAAAGGGACCCATTAAATGAAGACATATGTCCCTAAGGGTCCTAGGACCCCTAGGGACATATTAGAATTGTTCATAATGGTCAAAGGGGGTCATAGGGTGACCTATGACCACCTTTAATCCATTAAATGATGACATATGTCCCTATGGCTCCTAGGACCCCTAGGGACATATTAGAATGATTAATATGGATCAAATGGGATCATAGGGTGACCTATGACTGCCTTTGACCCGTTAAATGATGACATATGTTCATATGATGACATATGTCCCTAGTGGCCCTAAGATGCCTAAGGACATATTAAAATGGTTAATATGGGTCAAAGGGGATCATAGGGAGATCTATGACCCCCTTTGACCCATTAAATGATGACATATGTCCCTAGGGGTCCTAAAACCTATAGAGGCATATTAGAATCATTCTTATGTGTCAAAGGGGGTCATAGGTTGAGCTATGACCCCCTTTAACCCATTAAATGATGACATATGTCCCTAGGGGTCCCCTAGGGACATATTAGAATTGTTCATATGGGTCAAAAGGGGTCATAAGTTGACCTATGACCCCATTTGACCTAATAAAATTATGACATATGTCCCTAGGGTCCTAGGACCCCTAGGGACATATTAGAATTGTTCATATGGGTCAAAGGGGGTCATAGGGTGACCTATGGCCCCCTTTTACCCATTAAATGATGACATATGTCCCTAGGGGTCCTTGGACCCCTAGGGAAATATTAGAATTGTTCATATGGGTCAAAGGGGGTTATAGGGTGACCTATGAGCCCCTTTGACCCATTAAATTATGACATATGTCCCTGTGGATCCTAGAACTCTTAGGGACATATTAGAATTATTCATATGGTCAAAAAAGGTCATAATTTCACCCTATGACCCCCTTTGACCCATTAAATGATGACATATGTTCCTACGGGTCCAAGGACCCCTTAGGACATATTAGAATTGTTCATATGGGTCAAAGGGGGACATAGGGTAACATATGACTCTCGTTGACCCATTAAATGACAACATATGTCCATAGAGGTCCTAGGACCCCTAGGGACATATTAGAATGGTTAATATGAGTCAAAGGCCCTATGACCCCCTTTGACCCGTTAAATAACAACATATGTCTCTAGGGGTCCTAGGACCCCTAGGGACATATTAGAATTGTTCATATGGGTTAAAGGGGGTCATAGGGTGACTTATGCGCCCCTTTGACCCATTAAATGATGACATATGTCCCTAGGGGTCCTAAGACCCCTAAGGACATATTAGAATTGTTCATATGGCTCAAAAGGGGTCATAGGGTGACCTATGGCCCCTTTTAACCCATTAAATGATGACATATTAGAATTGTTCATATGGATCAAAGGAGGTCATAGGGTGACCTATGACCCCCTTTGACCCATTAAATGATGACATATGTCCCTAGGGGTCCTAGGACCCTTAGGGACATAATAGAATTGTTCATATGGGTCAAAGGAGATCATAGGGTGACCTATGACCCCCTTTGACCCGTTAAATGATGACATATGTCCCTAGGGGTCCAAGGACCCTTAGGAACATATTAGAATTGTTCATATGGGTCAAAGGGGGCCATAGGGTGACCTATGACCCTCTTTGGCCCATTAAGTGACAACATATGTCCCTAGGGGTCCTAGGACTCCAAGGGATATATTAGAATTGTTCATATGGTCAAAGGGGGTCATAGGTTCACTGTATGACTCCCTTTGACCCATTAAATGACGATATATGTCCCTAAGGGCTCTAGGACACTTAGGGACATATTAAAATTGCTCATATGAGTCAAAGGGGGTCATAAGGTGACCTATGACCCCCTTTAATGCATTAAATGGTGACACGTCCTTAGGGGTCCTAAGACCCCTAGGAACATATTTGAATAGTTAATATGGGTCAAAGGGGGTCATAGGTCACCCTATGACCCCCTTTGACCCATTAAATTATGACATAAGTCCCTGGGGGTCCTAGGACCACTAGGGACGTATTAGAATTGTTCATATGGGTCAAAAGGGGTCATAGGGTGACTTATGACCTCCTTTGACCCATTAAGTGATGACATATGTCCCTAAGGGTCCTCAAAACTATAAGGACATATTAGAATTGTTCATATGGTCAAAGGGGATCATAGGTTCACCCTATGACCTCTTTTGACCCATTAAATGATGACATATCTCCATAAGGGCTCTAAGACCCCTAGGGACATATTATAATTGTTTATATAGGTCAAAGGGAGTCATAGGGTGACCTATGACCCCTTTTAACCCATTAAATGATGACATATGTCCCTAGGGGTCCTAAGACCCCTAGAGACATATTAGAATAGTTAATATGGGTCAAACCCTATGACCCCCTTTGACCCATTAAATGATGATATATGTCCCTAGGGGTCCTCTAGGGACATATTAGAATCGTTCTTATGGGTCGAAGGGGGTCATAGGTCGAGGGTCATAGGTTGACCTATGACCCCCTTGGACCCATTAAATGATGGCATATGTCTCTAGGGGTCCTAGGACCCCTAAGGACATATTAGAATTGTTCATATGGGTCAAAGGGGGTCATAGGGTGTCCTATGACCGCCTTTGACTCATTAAATGATGACATATGTCCCTAGGGGTCCAAGGACCCCTACGGACATATCAGAATTGTTCATATGGGTCAAAAGGGGTCATAAGGTGACCTATGACCCCTTTTGACCCATTAAATGATGACATATGTCACCCCTAGGACCCCTAGGGACATATTAGAATATTTCATATGGGTCAAAAGAGTTCATAGGGTGACCTATGACCCCCTTCGATCCATTAAATGATAACATATGTCCCTAAGGGTGCAAGGACCCCTAGGGACATATTAGAATTGTTCATATGGGTCAAAGGGGGTCATAGGTCACCCTATGATCCCCTCTGACCTATTAAATGATGACATATGTCCCTAGGGGTCCTAAGACCCCTAGGGACATATTAGAATTGTTCATATGGGTCAAAGGGGAACAATTCCAATATGTCTCTAGGGGTCCTAAGACCCCTAAGGACATATTAGAATTGTTCATATGGGTCAAAGGGGGTCATAGGGTGTCCTATGACCGCCTTTGACCCATTAAATGATGACATATGTCCCTAGGGGTCCAAGGACCCCTAAAGACATACTATAATTGTTTATATGAGTCACAGGGGTTCATAGGGTGACCTATGACCTCCTCTAACCCATTAAATGATGACATATGTCCCTAGGGGTCCTAGGACCCCTAGGGACATATTAGAATTGTTCATATGGGTCAAATGGGGTCATAGGGTGACCTATGACCCCCTCTGACCCATTAAATGACAATATACAAGACCCCTCAGGATTTATTAAAATTGTTCATATGGGTCAAAGGGGGTCATAGGGTGACCTATGACCCCCTTTGACCCATGAAATGATGACATATGTCCCTAGGGGTCCTAAGACCCCTAAGGACATATTAGAATTGTTCATATGGGTCAAAACGGGTCATATGGTGACCTATGACCTCCTTTGACCCATTAAATGATGACATATTTATATACTGTTAATACTATTGTAGCATAATAATAATAATATAAATAAACACTAAATATTAATGCTATTATATCTATAGTAATAGTAATAATACTATTATAGCTATAATAATAATATATATATTAATACTCTTATAGCTCTAATACTATATATTAATACTAGTACACCAAAGTTGGTTTCCGTCCAATAATTATTATAATATTAATAGTATTATAGCAAAGGTTGTTTTCTCTCCGAATGTCATTGGAGAAAATCGAATATCCAATTTCAAATCGGATATCTAATATTAAATTTTTCCTGGCACCAATTTCCAACATATCCTTGTCCCTATAGACCCGACACCATCACTTTTTAAGTTCTTTTTTGATGGGTTTTGCAAAAAAGTGTGTTTTGGGGGTTAACCAATCAAAAAGAATTCGAAAATATAACCTTAGGTGTTCGAATTTGTCATCTAAATGGGGAGAAATAGTTGTTGAAAAGATAAACGCAAGAGGAAGATATCCAATGAAGACATTGCGGCATATAAGGAAAGAGACAAAATAGAACACTGAAGAAAAAGACAAGGTATGCTAAATATTAGTCAAGTTGACGATGAATTAGTCAAAGGTGAAATCATAGAGTCAGATAATGAATATGTACAGTTGGGGTATGAAAATGTACCTATTGAAAATGATAATGCCGAAATAAAAAATTTAGAGAATGAAAATTTTGAAGATGAAATCCTACCAAGTCATAATCCAAATTGCATAATTGACCATGTCGAAAATGACAATGCACAAGAACCTAATGCACAAGAACATTACATATCTCCTAATTTTAATCGACATGAAGGTTCTAAAATACCAAAATGGATAATTGAAATTGATGAAATGATTATTACTAGTTTAGAAGGGAAAAACTCAGAAAAAAACCATTCGGTTATGGGCTTCAAGACTATATCAGATGTTTTTCAGCAACAAGACAGTGGTAGAGCAATGTCAGCTTTTTATACACTCATTAAAGATGCAAAAGATGAGACCTATGCTTTCCGAATTGAAGATTCGTGTCAATAAAATGTTGGAAAGAAATGCAATTATTGTGAAGAATCTTTTCAGTGCTCTCAATAGCATTGGAAAAAATAACAGAGAGAAGGATAATAGAGCTGCTTGAAGGGTTATTACAACCTCTTTGGTAAGTCATCATTTGAGAAAGGGTAGATATATGAGACAAACTTGTATTGATTTAAATCTACATCATACTACTTTGAGAAGAGCACTTAGTCAACGAGAGAAAATTGATGATCCTCTTTAAAATGAAACATGGGAATTTGGTGGGAGACTTCTACGTTTTGATAAGAAGCTATCTGATGATGTGAAGGAAGAAATAACACAATTTTGACACTCTAACTCACGAGTATCACCCAATGCTAAAGACGTGTTAAAGTTGAGAATTGGTATCAGAGACCGCACGTCACATCCTAAACACTATTTGAAGGTAAGTCAAACTATATTGTTCAAACAATTTAGAGAGAGTCATCCAAGTCTTCATATATCACAAAGGTCTTTTGAATCTTTGAAGCCATTTTATTGTGTGCCACTCAAAATTCAAAATACATGTTGTTGCAAATATCATGCTGAGTTTTTTATGCACTATGAACTATTACGCTCCATCCGTTCTACTTTGCATAGTAAAGAAATGTTGGAGGATTGTGGTGCTAGTGAGCTTCCAAAATCATCAAGAGATTTTCTAGATCAACTTTTATGTCTTAGAGTTGATGGTTGTTTCTTTTATAGAAATGCTTGCTTAAATGAGAAGTGTTCAAAATGTAGTGGCTTATCTAAGTTTGACACATGTTTCCATGAGGGGTGTGAACAAGATCTTGGAAAGACAATAGTGAAAAAAAAAAATATGAAATGGTGAAATACATATTGAAGAGTGGAGGTGAGAGCTCTAGATGTGAATTGGTTGGAAAAGATATCAGTGTGGCTAGTTTTATTTCAGATTTCAAGGCAAATTTTTTTTACAAGTATGCAAGACATAGTCATAGGTCTCAATGGTTGGATGAACAATTTAGAATGTGCAAGGAGACTTTTCCCATTGGCACTATTATATCAGTTGTTGATTTTTCTGAGAACTACACATTGCAACCTCAAAATGAGACACAATCTCAGTATTACAACTCTATTTAGATTGCTATTTTTGTTCACATAACATATAAACATGCCCCCGATAGTGCGGAAGATAATCAAAATATTATTAGAGAGTATCATTTTTATATGAGTAATGATAGATATCACTTTCATGAGTTTGTGCAACATTGTTTGGAGAATTATTTTGATTTCTTACATGAGCATGCAATTGCTATGGATAGACATATCATTTGGTCAGATAACTGTATAGTTCAATTCAAGAATGCTCGCATATTTTATTGGTTGTGCAGGATGCACGTAGAGAGAGGGGTGCCTCATATTTGGAGTTTTTTTGAGTCTAGCCATGGAAAAGGGGAACATGATGGAGCGGGGGCATGTGTGAAGAGAGCTCTAGTCAAGGAGCAATTGAAGATTTCAGTAGCATAGGTTCTTGATGCTCATAGCATTGTTGATTGGTGTAGTTTAGCATTATCACAAGGGGGGACTCTTGATTCAGTGGTATGTAGGTTCTTTTGGTTGGTTGAGGAATGGTCCATAGCTGATCGATTATATTGTGCTACAGTGAGAGACTCATAAAAAATGCATTCACTCTAGAGCTCTGATTCTAGTACATGGACCATTTGGACACGACAGCTAGCTTGCTTTTGTCCTAGTTGTTTTCAGTGTGATTGGGATCAATGTGAGTAAAGTGAGTGGGTGGACACATGTGCTCGACATTATCTTACTCCATTGTCTATCATACCCTCATGAAAAGTTCACTTGAGCATAACCATCTATCAGATCTACTTCAGCTAAGACATGTCTTTGCATTAGTTACATCACAAGGGAATGATGAAAAATTTGATTATTGGTTAGCACATTGTGTAAGAGGTAAACAAAAACTTGCACAACCAATCACAGATAATGATGGATTCACATATCATGCTAGTTCAGTAGTTGTTGTTGGTGTAGACACCTAAAATCCCTTAGAAAATAAAGTATTTTTATTTTCTGAAAAAGTCCCTGGTGACATCATCATTTATTAATTAATTAATTAATTAATTAATTAATTAATTAATTAATTAATTAATTAATTTTTATGTCATTAAATCCCCTTGTCTTAATTAAAAATATTTAATTAAGGAATCCATCCCAAAAATGTTTAAATCTTATTTAAACATTATTTCCTTATTTATTAATTATTTAATTAATAAATTGACCAAAAATTTAAAAATAAATATTTATTTTATTTTTTTCCCAAAACTTGGCCAATTTTCTTAAGATCACTAACCTCTTCCAAAATCTTCTAATCCTTCTTTAATTTTGATTAAAGGCTAATCCCATCATTTTCTACCCCTAATCCCAACTCAAAATATTTAACTAAGGTTAAATATTAATTCTCATATTTATTAAAAATGTTTTAATAAATATCTCCTCAAACCAAACCTATGAGATAAATAAACTTTATTTATCCTAACCCTAAGCCTATCCCTAAACCCCCTTCTTAGCCTAATCCACCCCATCCACCCATACTAACCAAACTTAGCCACTATCTCACCCACCCTCATTAAATGCCATCCACTTGCATATCTCTAACAAGCTTAGTCTAATCCTAAATCACCTCTAATCCCACCCATAACCTTGTCACATTCCCTAAGCAAGCTTAAGACTTTCCTAAACCAAGTAAAGTCAACAATTCCAACTCCCTCCAAAATATCCTAACCACCTAACCATGAATGCTCTTACAAAGGCCATAAAGACTCTTACAAGCCCATTCATTGCTCTTACAAGCCATTTATGAGGGTCTTTATGAAGATATTATCCCTTGAGCTTCCTTTTTTGACTCATCTTTGCCCTTTCCTCCATCCTCTCACCCTGTGACATGTGTCACTCCTTGATTGGCTGTAAGGAAGCACAATCCATGTGCTCTCCTCTCATGCAATATGAGCCTTCCATGAGCTTTTCCCCATCCTTGCATCTTAGCCATCAAACTCTCAAGCCCTTAGCCTATAAATTGAATCCCCTCCCAAACCATTTCATCACAACCTTTAAGCCAAAGTTATAATGCTAGTTTGAGAAGCCAAAATCCATACTTTTTGCATACATCCACAATCAAATTCCAAGAATCCATTGAAGCTAGCTTGAGAATCTTGAGCACACATCCCAAATCCTATCAAATAGACTCATCCCAAAATAAGAAAGGTCTCATTGAGAGAACCTCTTAATGGTTCATATTCTCAATTGAGGGCTTGTCTTAGTCTCTCATATATGTTATATTGATCTTGTTAGTTAATGCTTTGTTTCTTTAAATAGATTAGTGTTTCTTGCTAACATATTAGTATATGCTCTGTCGTCTCTGACAGATACTCTGTCATCTCCGTCGCTGCCAACCTAAACTATCATCTCTGCACCCTAAACTGTCATCTCCGCTGCTGCCAACCTAAACTATCATCTCCGCAGTTCAGCATCTTCGCCTGTTTTTCAGTTGTCTACGCCACCAAACTGAACTATCGTCTTCGCCTCTTTCTCTGTTGTCTCCGCAGATCAACGTCTTCGCAGTTTAGCATCTCCATAGTTTGGTGTCTCCACCTGATGAACTGTCGTCTTTGCCTATTATTGTTGCATTTTTGTTTTAACATTTAGGTTTTAACATCAAATTTTAACTTTTGGTGGTTCCATAGAGTAGAGGTTTTTCTAAGCATTTTTACGCCTAGGAAAAAGAACAAAAAAAGTTGATTTTATTTTTCTCATAGTTAAGCTTGAAATTTTTGAGATTTTTGGGTTACTAATCAAATTAGCTTTTGTAGCTTTGCAAGTTGGAGCATCTGCGAAACCACTAACCATGTTTCTTGTAGATTCTTCTTACATGGTTTAATGCTCTTAAAAAATGAACTTGAATGTTTAAACACTTGTCTTTGAATGCATGTTGCTAAAATGAACTTGCATGCTTAAATACATTTTTCTTTGAATGAATGTTGCTCAAACACAATCTTGAATGCAATAGATTAGAATCAATTTTTCTTGGAATGCTTGCTTAAAGAAAACAAACACAATCTTGAATGCAAAGGATCAATTAACCATTGCAATATCTCACACTTCACTTTTTAGGCATAAAAAGAACGTAACTCCACATTTTAAAAATTTCTTAAGTTATAAAAATTAATAAAGATGCTCTAAGTGAGTTTGTAGTTGGACTCACCTTCTTTAATCACCCATCAATTTAACCATTGGTTGTAATTTCAGTGCCATCTATGGGGATGGGTCTACCTAAGAAGGTATTAAGTACTCCATGCAAATCAAACTCCACTCACTTGGATTTTTAGTAGTTTTTCTAAGTTAAAAAATCTCTTGAATGAGCGTTAGTCTCACTAACACTTCATTTGGGCATTAAAATTGAAAAAATCTTAACGTGGAGGGCTTCTGGGCATGCACTTGACAATCGAATTTCACACATCTTTGTTTTCGGCTTAAAAAAAAATCACACGAACTCTTGAATGCCTTAAAGGAAATTAATCGATACTTGACATGGAGGGCCTCCGGGTGCGTGGATTTACTTTCTTGTTGACCCTAACTCTTCTTCTTGTTTGCATTCTTTGATCAATTTTTGCTTTGTTGGTGCATTTCAAAGTTGGAATTGAACATTGTCTCTTAAACATGAGTGCTTGCAAGGTCTAGATTAGCACACATAAGAGTTAGTTGGTAAAAGAACAAACATGTTTTTTAGCCCAAGGTCATCCAAGTCTTCTCAACCCTTGTCATCTTTTGAGGCCATCTTGGGTGCATAAGATTAGGATCCAAAACTTTGTTTCTCTTTTTAGGAGGCCTGCTTGGGGATTTCATCACCCCTTGGATGACCTCAACTCCAGCGTTCTAGTGGAGTATAAAAATTGGGAGGTGAATCCAAAGACACCTCTCTTGGAATCAAGATTTTGTCACTTGGGCTAAGCCTCAAGGAACTTTATGCCCTTGAGAAGTGAAAGAGGAGAAGTGGGTTACTGCTCCTCTCGATTGTATGACATCTTTTTGGTTTCATCTACAGATTTGGGCCTCACGTACCTTGGGTATATCGAGGACTCCCTAGCTAAACCAACTGTCAGCCTTACAGACAACCATCTACGGTGTTAATGTGTTTGAAGTGATTGATTGAAACATTTGTAAAACATACACACTCCTTGGCACAAGTATCACATTCTGAGAATCAAAAACTTCTATCTGGTTGTTCCTATCTATTGCTTATTTTTTTTACTTGTTGAATGAATGTTTGCCAAACATGGTCAATCCTAGCTTAGGGCATACTTATCGTAGTCACTGCCTATTTCAGGAGTCAAACGAGTTGAGGCAAAACAAATGAGATCTCTCAAAGACAAGTAGATTTAGGAATTTATGTCAGAACAACCCAAACCCAAACAGAAGTTTCACAAAGTCAAACTCAAGCCATCTCAGGCATACCAAGAACTTTTAGCCAAGAGAAAGGAAATAACACCAAGCCCTTGAATTGCTAAACTCCACAAAGTAGAGGAAAAAGCTACCAACAAAGCCCTTCAAGATGCCTGGTTAGATTGCACTATCCAACTTAACCAACATCCAGGAGTTAACCTTGCTTATGCATTACCAACTAGGCATGATTTCTATGATTAGACCCCCTTGTTTGGCCACATCTTCTTGCATAAGCTCCACTTTAGAGTCATCCTTGTAGGTAAGCCAACCATCTTTAGTCCTCCCCTTAAGCATTTTAGCTCATCCATCTCATTTAGAACCAAACCATCTAGCCAGAAATCCAAAAACTTCACATCCAAGCCTTCAAAATTGTTGTCACTTTGCCGAAAGTTTACCATTCCTAACATCTTCCAAATCCATCAGCGTCACCAAGGTTATCCCTTTGACAAAGCTTTGTCTAGGGTAATCTAGCTTTGTCACTTGTTATCCCTCATCACCTTGAGCTAAAGATTGGGATCCACAAGTGGTCAATCTTGTGTTCTTCCAAAAGGATCATCAATCTATCCTTAAGTTGACACAATCACCACCAAGCTTGCACATAAGAAAGCAGAACTTTCATGATTTGGCAACATATCTTTGAAGTTAGAATCCCCAACCCAATCCTCCTTAGGTTTTGTCATATAGCTTTGCATCAACCTAGGAAATTATTTATATAGAAAAGCCTTCCCCTTTTGCATCCATCAGCATTGTTGCATCTCATCCCTAGGAAACATTCTACATTTTCATGCCACCTGTCACTCGCTTAGCCAAGAAGAAGGAAACAATGGAGCCCTATCATTTGGATTGAACAGCATCACTCCCCTTGAGTAGTCAACCATCCTTCAGTCTAGAGAACACTATACCATCACCTACTGACATTGAAGCTTTCATGAACCAACCAAAAAATGTAGTATTGGTGAACACCATTATAGACAAAAACAAGGAAACAATCATGGCTGGCTTTCGAAGGGACAACATTGGAGCCTTCAACTTTGGAAGACCTCCTCCCCTATTAGAACCATCTCACCCATTTTTTGGACAACTCCCACCACCCATAGGCTCTTATGATTCAAATTATCCTCAATATGTGCCAAAGGAAGAGCCTCAAGCCAATCCTTATGATCCAACAGACCCAAACATACCAGCCTCCACTCAAGTTGAAATCTCTCTTCCAAAAGCCAATCCAGCCACCACCACTCCACCATTAGTCCATATCACTTCATCCCAAACCCCCTTCACCCAAAACACCTCATCATTCACTCCCTTCACTATTACTGCTGCTACTCTCCAACCCAGCCTTCCAAATCCACCCATCTCCCAAATCAGTGCTAGCATCTTTGGCCAACCTTAGCAATATACAATCAGGATGCCACCCATGGGGCCAAGTAATCAACCCTTCATCACCCCCAGCTTGTTTACTTTAGCTCAGAACACAATTCCATCATTTCCACTAGGTCCTTGGAGCTCAGTGCCATCAGCCACAAATCCACAAGCTACTACCCTCACTCCACAAAGCTATCAAACCCCACCAGCTACTACCAATGTTCCACCAAGCTCTCAAGTGACCCAAGCTCCTGCCACCACTCTACAAAGCTTTCAAATCCAGATGCCAAGCTATCAAACCCCATCAGTTCCATTTCCAATCTTTCAATTCCCACCACCTCCACCACCAACTAATCCATTACCTCCTATTACCAACTATTTTTCTATGCCACTTCTAAGAGGAAATCCACCACCACCAACCACCAATAACTTGGCCTCTTTTTCCATGTAGATACTTTCCTAGATTGGGGCACAACCCACATATATTGGTCAAACTCTTCAAATTCAAAGTCAAGTTCCACAAGCTCCTCGATCCTTTCCCCAAGCTTTACACCCATCTTATACCTTATCTCTACAAAGCAATCCATTTATTCCACAGCCAACTTATGTTCCTCAATCCCAACCTCAAATCCAATATTAGCAGCAAGCCTCGCAACACATGCAGCAATATGTGCCACCTCCACCTTAGTAACCCATCATCCACCATTCAGTTTCCCAAGCCATGTACAATCCCTACCAACTCATACCTCAAAGCCATCCATATTCCATTGCCCCATCTAGCACATACCTACCTCAAGGCACTCCTACATTGGGGGCACCCTAGCCATCACCCATTAATTCAGAATGGGAAGCCATGAAGACAGCTTTGAAAAACATCCAAGAGGGAAATGATCCAAAAACCTTCAAATTTGAGAATGTTTTTCATTAACCATTTGACAGAGCCATTACCATGACACCATTTCCCAAACACTTTGAGACACCCAAGTTTGACAAATTCAGAGGAAAAGGAGACCCTGTCATACATATCAAAGAATTTTACATGCACTACCAAGAAGTGGCATACAATGACATCTTCCTCTTGCATCTCTTTCCCAAAATCTTGGTTGGACCAGCTCTTGAATGGTTTTATAGAATACTATATGGCACAATTAAAAAAATTGCTGAATTGTCTGAGGCATTTGTAGCCCAATATGCCCATCTTGTTGAAACAAAACTATCAGTAGTTGATCTTGTCCACACTAAGCAAAATGGTGGAGAAAGCCTTCCCAAATATCTGGAAAGATGGAAAACCCTTACCACCCGCATATCTTGCACCTTGCTAGAGCACCATTTGGTGAAAATGTTTATTGATAATGCCCATCCCAGCTTGGCTCACCACATGACCATGAACTGTTTGTAGACCTACAAAGATATCAAAGAAAAAGGAATGATCCTTGATCAAGGACTCATTAAAGATGGTGTGGTCAAGATTTACAAGGAAGTCAACCAAAATCAAACACATTCAAATGACAAGTCTAGATATTGGAAAAAAAACAAGCACATTGCAACAGATGGTGTCACTGACACCAAACATGTGAATATTGTTGGTCCTTCTCAAAACCAATCCAACCCACCATATCAACCAAACAATCAACAAGCTATCAACTACCAAAAGTAGAATAGCCAAAGCTATCAAAACCATAATCCAAGACCCAACTTCCAAGGGTCTAGCAATCAAGCTAATGCCATCAATGTAGTTGCAGGACAAAAGTCCAGATTCCAACCTGCACCTAAAAACTATACACCCCTTGGTGAGCCATTGGATGTCATTTTTGAGAAATTAGTCAAGGAAAACCTCATCAAATTTCCTCCTACCCAGAAAATTGACCCAAGCCAATCCAAAGCTGCATGGTACAAAGATAATGAGTACTGCAAATTTCATAGAGTAAAAGGTCACACTACCCTCAGATGCATGAAACTAAAATATTATGTGCAGGACCTCATTGATCAGAAAGAAATCACCGTTGGTGCCCAAACCTCTCCCAATGCAGGCTTACAGATCTATCAAAATGCTTTTCCTCCTCACAACAACCAAAATCTTGGAAAAGCACCTATCCAAGCCAACAACAACAACACCAACAACTACCAACCAAACCAACATCATGGGAAGAACAATGACCACACTTTATCCTATATGGACTATGGTAGCCTCATAGGTTGTATATCCAAGAAAGAGCCTTCTATCAATGTTATCAATATCCAAGGACCAAACAATGAGTGTGCAATCACCACTTGAAGAGCGTGATTTAACATTGCAGGCCCACCCATTTCACCAGCACCATCAGCTCCATCAAAAAGCTAGTACAATATCTTGGAACACCTTGGGAACATGCCAGCCCAAATCTTCGCACTAGTCCTATGTACAAAAACATCCTTAATAGTGCTCTCATAGAATCTTGTGTCCCTTCAGATATCAACACTACTAATTTTTGTAATCTTTTTGGACACCTATCCTCCTCATGTGCCCTATCATTCAAACCCATCGACATACCCATGGTCAAGTTAGATCACACCCTTCCACTTCGCATAGCCATCACGGTATCCAATTTTGCTGTAAAAAGAGTAATGATAGATAATGGATCAACCTTGAATATTTGTACCCTAAAATTCGTAAAAACAAGTTGGGTATACTGAGGCAGATATCATCAATGAGATTATCACCATCAAAGCTTATGACAACTTGGAAAGAACCACAGAAGGAACTATTTTGCTACCAATCAAGGTTGGGCCAATCATCTAAGAGACACTCTGCCATGTTATTGATCTAAAACTACCATTTAAAATCCTCCTCGGTCGCCCATGGATTCATGTCATGAAAACTATTCCAACCACTTACCATCAGTGCGTCAAATTTCTGCATCAAGGCACTGAAGTAACCATCCATGCCGATCCAGAACCCTTTGCTTATTGCAATGCAGTTGAAGCTCCATATGCAAACGATTGCCCTAGAATTGATATTGGCACAGCCATCACCAGCTCATCCCACACTTGTAATGACCTAGAAACCATCCTTGCCTCCACCCTATCTACCATGAAGATCAATAACAAATCTTGTGGAGAGTATAGTCTGTCAGATGCATTTGCTGTCGGGGCACTCCCACTTGATCCACATGCCCATGGACGACCAACATATCAAAAAGCTCAAGAGATTCCACCTCCTTGATACAAATAGTTTGGCCCAACAACCTTTGTATCCTCAAAAATCCCTCTTCATGAGGAGCTCACTCTAGATATCAACAATTGGTTACATAAGGATGCACCTCCAAGAAATCAAGCATGCCTTGTCACTTCAGCCAGAAGTATCTCCAAGAACATAAGCTCATCACTGACAAATGGAACTATCAAGGTGGTGGTCTAGGACTAGAAAAAGAGGCATGTAGTTCCCCATCGATGCACACAAGTGGGAATCAAAGTCAGGTCTTGGCTTTGGCATACCCACAACTAGGGGCACCAATGAGAATGATCACACTTTTTTGAACATTCACCGTGACCTTGTCAAAATTGAAGACATTCCTGAGGAAGTTGAAAAGAGAGCCTAGGACGATATCCCAGACCAAATCTTCCTTGGGGACTCTATTCTCCAAGAACTATCCATCCACCTCATTGATCTACCACTTGCCCATCCACAACTCATAGATTGGGACCAACTAAGCATCATGCACATTGATGAGTTCACATCAGAGGAAGCACTTCTAAGATTCATGGGAGTTGAAACACCTCACAAGAAAACAAAGCCAGATTCTACCTATATCTATAAGCTAGATCCCAAGGGATATTTTGGAGAAAATCCCCAACCTAGTTTTGATACACCCAAAATTGGAACTAAGGTGAATTCGAGACTAGCTAAGGCAGTGAAGAGAACCCCTTAACAAGAAAATCTAGAGCCACAAGTAGAACATGAGGATTTAGCATTGCCTCCTCAAGATAATTGACCAGAGGTGTCTTCTATTCTAATTGAGGATACTAGAGAAGTCAACATCGGTTCTTCAGAGATCCCTAGACTTGTTCACATTGTTGCATCCCTATCACAAGACCAAGCTAACCTCCTCTTTGAGGTCTTAAGAGAGAACATTGGCTAATTTGCATGGTCATATCAAGACATGCTAGGACTTGATCCAAAGCTTGTAGTTCATCATCTTGCAGTCGATCCAAAGATCAAACCCATCAGATAAAAGCTTAGAAAAATGCACCCCAAGGTGGCATTACTGGTCAAAGCTGAATTAGAAAGAATGTTAGTTGCTAAGGTTATCTGGCCTATCAACTACTCAAAGTGGATCTCCAACATGGTCCTCGTCACTAAACCTTCTGATGACAACAAAATCTGCACTAATTTTAGAGATTTTAACAAAGCTTGTCCAAAAGATGATTTTCCCTTGCCCAACATAGATATGATTATAGATCTTACCGCTAGACATGAAATTCTGTCCCTCATGGATGGTTTTTTTGGATACAATCAAATCAAGATTGCAGAAGAGGATCAACATAAGACAACATTCACTATCCCTTGGGAACCTTTTGTTACAACATGATGCCTTTTGGCCTAAAGAATGCAGGGGCTACCTATCAAAGAGCTATGACAACCATTTTTCATGATCTCATCCATAGCATTTTGGAGGATTATGTGGATGATATCTTGGTCAAATCTCATACCTTCATGGATCATCTTGTTGACTTGGAGAAAGTCTTTGATAGGTTAGCCAAATATCATCTCATGCTGAATCCCAAGAAGTGTGTCTTTGGGGTCACATCTAGCAAGCTTCTAGGCTTTATAGTTTCTAAACAAGGTATAGAGATAGACCTCAAGAAGGTCAAGGCTATCTTAGAAATGCCTCCTCCCCAGACACTGTGACAGCTTTTCTCTCTTCAGGGAAAGCTTCAATCCGTTTGACGCTTCATCTCCCAACTTGCAGATAAGTGTACGCCATTTGCACATTTACTAAAGAAGGATGAAAACTTCAAGTGGGATCCTTTATGTTAGCACAGCTTCGATCAGCTCAAGCAGTATCTCACCAATCTCCCTATCTTGGTTCCACCAGTTCCTGGTCGCCCCCTAATTTTGTACATATCAGCAATGCCTACTGCTCTAGGGGCACTTCTAGCATAACTTGATGACTACAACATAGAAAGAGCCATCTACTACATTAGTAGAACCCTAGTTGGTTATGAACTCAATTATACTCCTATGGAAAAAGCTTGTTTGGCAATTGTTTTCTCAACTCAAAAGCTTTGCCACTACATGCTAAGTCATACCATTCAACTAGTCTCCAAGATAGGCCCTCTCAAGTATATGCTCTCTAGAACAACACTTACAGGCCATTTGGCCAAATGGGTTATGATCCTTAGTGATTTTGACATCTAGTATGTGGATAAAAAGGAAATCAAAGGGCAAGCTATATCTGATCATCTAGCAGATGCACCTATAATAGATGCATATCCTTTGATCATAGAATTTTCAGATGAGCATATCTATCTAATAAAAGAATAGTCCCCGTGAAAACTTTATTTTGATGTCTCACACACATCTCATGGATCAGGGGCAGGAATATTGTTGGTCACACCTGAAGGAGATTACATTCCAAAAGCTTTCAAGCTATAATTCCTTAACACCAATAATATAGCTGAATATGAGGCCCTCATAGAAGGATTAAAGATAGCCGCAGAATGGAACATCACTGAGTTACAAATCTTTGGCGATTCTCAGCTCATCATCAAGCAAACTCTAAATGAATATCAAACCAAAGATGAAAAGCTATTACCCTACAAGGAGCTAGTTGATCAGCTAACCCAACATTTTACAAAGCTTCAATTTACACAAGTGCCTCGAATGCAAAACAAAGTAGCAGATGCTATGGCTACTATCAGCTCACTCTTGGAAATTCCTCAAGCAGCTACACAATATGAGTTTTTAGTCGAGTAGCTCCTCACACCCGCCTATGCGAATGATGACTAAAACCATGTTTGTATCTTGGTTGGTCCCCAATCCCCTCAATACCATGAGATTCATGCTTACCTTAAAGATGGTATCATATACCCTCACCTCACACATACCTAATGCCAAAACCTCATCCAAAAATCATCTCGCTATGTTATCATAGCCAATACCCTATATCATCGGGGTTATCACGATACTCTCTCTCGATGTTTAGATGAAAATGAGGCCATGATGGTGTTAAAAGAAGTACACTCTAGACTTTGCAGTGCCCACACGAGTGGTATTGTCCTAGCATGACAAATCTTTAGAGCAAGCTACTATAGGCCTACTATTGAAGAAGACTCCTATGACTTTGTCAGAAAATGTCTCCCATGTCAGCAACACACAAATCTCATGCATGCCCTAGCACAGGATCTACAGCCTATTGCACCACCTTGGCCTTTCACTTGTTGGGGCCTTGATCTAGTTGGAACTATCACATCTCTCTCATCTGATGGACATAAATGGATAATAACAGCTACAGACTATTTCACTAAATGGGTGGAAGCAATCCCCCTAGTCTCAGCTACAGGAGTTCAGGTCTCCAAGTTCATCTTGTACCACATTGTCTGCCGCTTTGGCATCTCATCCACCATCTTCACTAACCACGGAGGTAACTTTGAAAATCTCAACATGGAAGAATTATGCACTTCCCTCCGCATCCATCACAACTTTTCTAGCCCATATTTCCCACAAGGTAACGGCCAGGCAAAGGCAACTAACAAAACCCTCCTCAAAATCCTAAAGAAAGTTGTCAATGATTTTGGCCGTGATTGACACCTACAAATAAATCTAGCCCTATGGGCCTATCAAACTTCCTTCCATACATCCACAGGAACAACTTCATACTCCTTAGTCTATGGTGCCGAAGTAGTACTACCTATAGAGGTTGAACTTTCCTCCTTGAGCATATCTTTGTAGGGGCAAATATCAGATGAAAAATATAGAGTAGCTCGGTTCACCCAACTAGATCTCTTAGACGAGAAGCGACAACAAGCCTATGATCATCTCACAGTCTATCAAACTTGTCTTAAAAGGAATTTCAACAAGAAGGTGCTTCCACAACACTCTCAGTCGGGCAACATGGTCCTTAAAGAAAACATGAAAGTCCAAGCAGATCAAGAAAAGAAAGGCAAGTTTGAACCTACCTGGCTTGGTCCTTATGTTGTCACTGCCTCCTTTGGCTCTGGAGCCTATCAGCTATCTACACCAGAAGGAGAACTCTTGAATGATCCTACTAACATCATTCATCTCAAGAGGTTCTATGCTTGAAGATCCTTGGTATACCCAGCATTTGAAAAATACAAAAAAAATAGTAAAGAGAAATAAGTGTCCAATGGTAAAAACTTGGCAATTCAAGTAGGTTGGATAGGTACCTTGGTGAAAACCTAGTAATTCAGGCACCTTGTGTACTAAGACTAATCCATTATCTATCACTATCCTATCCCTCATCCATTCATTCACCATCCCATAAAACACTTGATTGTTTCCTTGGTGTTCCAACGAAATATCCAAAATCTAATGGAGCTTGTGAATACCTCTTGTACAACTTGTAAATCCTGTATAGCTTGTAAATCTTGTACAGCTTGTAAATCCTGTAAAGCTTGTAAATCTTGTACCTCAGCTTGTAAATTTTGTACCAAAGCTTGTAAATCTTGTATCCCCCCTTGTAGCATAGCTTGTATATCCAAATCTTGTCCAAATCTTGTACCATATTCTAGCTTGTATTATATACCAAATCTTGTATCCTAGCTTGTATCATATCATATGCACACAAAGAATCCCATTTTCCTTAAGCTTTTCACAAATCATCTACCTATCTGCCTATCAATTATTATAGACATCCCAGCCTTCACAAACATTTCCATCCCACAAAACCCAAACATGAACAACCTTGTACATTTGTAACATATCTGAGTCTGTCAGCTTGTACATCCTCTTTAGCTTAGTACCATTGTATCTATCCAGCTTTCGTGTTAGTTCCTCCTTGATTAGCATCTTGCACACATCACACAACCCTTGGTTAGCTATTCCAATGCATCCTTTAGCTAGATCTCCTATCACCAAAGTGATCCTTCTTAGTTCAGCTTGCCAAATGCATCACTCATCCAGATCCATCAGCTTAGGTGCTCTCCGATAGATCCTTGTAGGATATAGATTTCCTCATATCTGATCTTGGTCCGTTAGTACCTCATCCTACCCATCTCATTGGAAAACAATTCTCTTTTGGATTTTCACTTTCTTTTGATTTGGAATCTTCCCTTTTGGGTCTTGAAGTATCTTTTCCAAACAATCTTTTGTTCCCTCCTCAAGGTTCCCATGATCTTCCATATCATGGTATACTACAAATGGGGCAATTTGAGCGTAAGGTCTTGATCAGGTCTTTTGTTTTTTTTTTCTTTTCTGCTTGTGGGTTACCCAGTATTGATTCCACGTTGTTTCCTCTGAGTTTCATGTGTGATGCTAGGGCAATCCTTGCATGTTTGTTTTGAGTTAGTTCATCATTCCTCTAGACAGTTGGTGAAAAGGCCTTGATGTTCTTGGTAACCTTGGCAATTAACCAATAGTCCTATAGCAAATCTAGTGCTCAACTACATGGTGGTACTTCTCTTTGAAGTATCCCCCCGCTCAATAAGCTTCAATGGAATCCCTTCATCTCCATTATCCCCCATCAATATCTCGCATCTGTCTATCCTACCCCAGCTTATGCATCAGTATCTCTTTAAATCAATCTTCACTCTTAGCTTTAGGGATCCACAATCCTAGTCTTAGTGATCCACCAATCAAATAAATCCACCAAGCCTCATCTTTTGAGATCCACAATCATAGTCCTAGCGATCTCTGAAACCCATCTTCTGCCAATCTTACTCTTTGAAATCCTATTGCGTCAACTTTATAATCCCCTCATCAATCTCTCTATCCTAGATTCCTTTTTATAGTGCCCCACTCCTTCATCCTCTGCAATCCCCAAGATCTTAAGCTTGCTTCCTCTTGTGCCTTTGACCTCCCTTTATCATTCTCTCGTAGTGAGAGTTTGGGCTAATTCAGCCCCTTCTTGTTGCCAATCTGAGTCTCCTCACTCATCCCATCCCAAATTCTTGTATCTTTTTCAAGAAGCTGTCGAGCCTCGCTTTCTCTTCCCACCGCCTTCTTGAGGGGGCATCTCGCAGTCCATTCTCTCCTCTTCTGCTCTAGCCTTGGGCATCTTATTTTCTTATCTTTGATGCCATGCCACTTGCGGCATCGCATCAAAGAGGGGCAAAATGTAGACACCTAAAATCCCTTAGAAAATAAAGTATTTTTATT
Organism: Cupressus sempervirens; assembly: GCA_028749045.1. Lineage (NCBI taxonomy): Eukaryota > Viridiplantae > Streptophyta > Pinopsida > Cupressales > Cupressaceae > Cupressus > Cupressus sempervirens. The sequence goes on from CM053787.1 coordinate 447,534,428, forward strand.
TTTTGAAAAAGTCTCTATTGACATCATCATTTATTATTTATTTATTTATTTTTATGTCATTAAATCCCCTTGTCTTAATTAAAAATATTTAATTAAGGAATCCCTCCCAAAAATGTTTAAATCTTATTTAAACATTATTTCCTTATTTATTAATTATTTAATTAATAAATTGACCAAAAATCCCAAAATAAATATTTAATTTATTTTTTGCTCAAAACTTGGCCAATTTCCTTAAGATCACTAACATCTTCCAAAATCTTCTAATCCTTCTTTAATTTCGATTAAAGGCTAATCCCATCATTTTCTACCCCTAATCCCAACTCAAAATATTTAACTAAGGTTAAATATTAATTCTCATATTTATTAAAAATGTTTTAATAAATATCTCCTCAAACCAAACCTATGAGATAAATAAACTTTATTTATCCTAACCCTAAGCCTATCCCTAAACCCCCTTCTTAGCCTAATCCACCCCATCCACCCATACTAACCAAGCTTAGCCACTAACTCACCCACCCTTATTAAATGCCATCCACTTGCATATCTCTAACAAGCTTAGTCTAATCCTAAATCACCTCTAATCCCACCCCTAACATTGTCACATTCCCTAAGCAATCTTAAGACTTTTCTAAACCAAGCAAAGTCAACAATCCCAACTCCCTCCAAAATATCCCAACCAACCAACCATGAATGCTCTTACAAAGGCCATAAAGACTCTTACAAGCCCATTCATTGCTCTTACAATCCATTTATGAGGGTCTTAATGAAGATATTATCCCATGAGCCTCCTTTGTTGACTCATCCTTGTCCTTTCCTCCATCCTCTCACCCTGTGACATGTGTCACTCCCTAATTGGATGTAAGGAAGCACAATCCATGTGCTCTCCTCTCATGCAATCTAAGCCCTCCATGAGCTTTTTTCCATCCTTGCATCTTAGCCCTCAAACCCTCAAGCCCTTAGCCTATAAATTGAATCCCCTCCCAAACCATTTCATCACAACCTTTAAGCCAAAGTTATAATGCTAGTTTGAGAAGCCAAAATCCATACTTTTTGCATACATCCACAATCAAATTCCAAGAATCCATTGAAGCTAGATTGAGAATCTTGAGCACACATCCCAAATCCTATCAAATAGACTCATCCCAAAACCAAGAAAGGTCTCATTGAGAGAACCTCTTAATGGTTCATATTCTCAATTGAGGGCTTGTCTTAGTCTCTCATATATGTTATATTGATCTTGTTAGTTAATGCTTTGTTTCTTTAAATAGATTAGTGTTTCTTGCTAATATATTAGTATATACAGTTGGAACATGGCTGTGGAAATACATGCTTAGAAGGAACAAAATTCCTACATTCGAAGACTATCAGAAGCACAAAATAATTTTCATATATTCACATCTTATTATAGCAACAAATGTAAAGTTGTTGAAGCATCAAGGAAGACCAAAAGTAAAAGAACTTTTTGCTATTGCTAATGTTGATCATGAAGCCCTGTTGGAGACCCTAAAATAGAGAGAAGACCCTATTGGAACACTCGACTAGGTATATTTATTTCTTATGTTATTTTCTTCATAATGATTCAATAAATTGATGATTATCTTGTTTAATACAATAAGTTACTAATTTTTTATGATATTGGAATGTAGGTACATCATGAAGAGTTGTGGGGGGGGGGGGGGGGGGGGGACGGTGGTATTGGAGAGAATTCCTAAGATTTAGCATGTATTATGATGTAAAATGTGAACTTTTTTTGTATATGGTTTTTGTAATAATGAAAAAGACAAGTTAAATTAGTTGCACATTCTATTTTATATTTTGGTAGGTTCTTTGTAAGGAATTATAAGAGGAAGATATTGAACAAGTTCTTGCAAATCATATTTGCATGTGATACAAGGCTATAAGGACACTTTTAAGAGCATTTATAACTATATGAAAGATAATTGCTTGCGGATATCTTATTACAAATTTGGGTTTTTCCTTATTTGACATAAAGCTGACATTATGATTATTAAAACTATTTTTATCATACTAATCAAATAAGAAAAATCTAGAAAGTACGGATGAACAATTAGAATACTTGATTTCTTCCATTTTGCAACCAATCATGACATTTGAAAGGATAAAGAGTCATAATATTGTATAATGTTTTGAAAGACTTTCGTATTGAAAAGTTGTAAAGGACCATGAGATTTGAGCTTTAGTAATGTCTAGGTTTCCATAGGGTAAGTGAGTCATTAGATAGGTCCTAATAAGGTCTCTTAATAATCTCAAGTCATTTCAAAAGTTGAAACATTCAATAAGTCACTTAAAATTTAGCTTATTGCTTTAGAAAATTCAAATCTTGAATGTAACGACCACATGAGCATTTTGGAAGGAAACTCCATATTTTAAATTTTATGAAATATAGGGAACACTAGTGCAAAGAACCTAATCATTTTTCTTTTCTTGATGCAATAAGGTCTAGGGATAGATCTAATGATCTCCCTGTGACCATCCTCATTTGTAATGGACATAAGACCCCATGGTGCAACTATAAGCCTTAGCCATCAATTGGTCCAATAAAGTGGATGTTTGGTAAATTCCATGTTTTTTAGGTAAGTCTAGATGTTTAGAACATTATTAGTGTCCCTAGGAGTTTTTAGATTCTATTTTCAATCAAATTTGCAATAAAACTTGTCTTAGCACAAAAATTGCAAAAAGTTGCTTAGCAACTTTTGCAATTTTCTTGACAACTTTTCAAAATCTAACTCCTAACATCTAGAACTATTTGAATCATTAGTGTCATTAGCTTCAAGTTGGTGGGTGAACCCTAGTGACACCCTTGTTCTAGCCATGAAGACCCTCTATTGTCTATGGCCACCCCGTACCAAGGAGTCCCCAAGGTTCTCTATGTGCGTTTTGAGGTCAATCTTCTGAGGGTCATAACTCAGAGCTCGTGAGGGCTATTGGTAAACTATCAAATGCTATAGGATAGTGATGATAAGGCCTAAAATAGCCTATATCATTTTTGAGAGATCACATTCTATTTGGATTCAGCATAGTGATCTCGCTCGATGCCAAAACTCTGAGTGGGCCTCAATTCATAGGTGCACCACAACATAATTGTGAAACCGCTGATTGTAGCATTGAATCATTAGTTCCATTAGCTTCGAATGGATGGGTGAACCCTAGTCACACCCTTTTTTTGGCCATGGAGACCATTCATCATTTGCGGCCACCTCGTACCAAGGAGTCTCCAAGGTGCTCTAAGTGCATTTCGAGGTTGATCTTTTGAGGGTCATAACTCGAAGCTTGTGATGGCTATCGATGAACTATCAAATTTTATAAGACAGTGATATTGAGGCCTAAAATAACCTATCTCATTTTTGAGAGATCACATTCCGTTTAGATTCGGCACAGTGATCTCACTCGATACCACAACTCGCAGTGTGCCTCAGTTCATAGGTGCACCACAGCGTAACTTTGAAACTGTTAATCTTGGCATCGAATCTTCAGTGCCATTAGCTCTGAATGGATGGGTGAACCCTAGTCACACCCTTGTTCTGGCCATAGAGACCATACTTCATTTGTGGCCACCCCATACCGAGGAGTCTCCAGGGTGCTCTAAGTGCATTTCGAGGTTGATCTTTCAAGGGTCATAACTCGAAGCTTGTGATGGTTATTAATGAATTGTCAAATGCTACAAGATGGTGATATTGAGACCTAAAATAACCTATCTCATTTTTGAGAGATCACATTCCATTTGGATTCGGCATAGCGATCTTGCTCGATGCCAAAACTCGCAATGTGCCTCAGTTCATAGGTGCACCACAATGTAACTTTGAAACTGCTGATCTTGGCATCGAATCGTCAGTGCCATTAGCTCTAGATGGGTGGGTCAACCCTAGTCACACCCTTGTTTCAATCACAAGGACCATCCATCATTTGCAGCCACCCCGTACTGAGGAGTCTCCAAGGTGCTCTAAGTTCATTTTGAGGTCGATCTTTCAAGGGTCATAACTCAAAGCTCGTGAGGGCTATCGATGAATTGTCAAATGCTACAGGACAATGATACTAAGGCCTAAATTAACTTATCTCATTTTTGAGAATCACATTCCATTTGTATTTGGTACAATGATCTTGCTCGATGCCAAAACTCGTAGTGTGCCTCAGTTCATAGGTGCACCATAGCATAACTTTGAAACCGTTAATCTTGGCATCAAATTTTTAGTGCCATTAGCTCTAGATGGGAAGGTGAACCCTAGTCATACCCTTGTTCCAGCCATGAAGACCATTCATCATTTGCGGCCACCTCATACCAAGGAGTCTCCAAAGTGGTTTAAGTGCATTTTGAGGTCAATCTTTCGACGGTCATAACTCAGACCTTGTGAGGGCTATCGATGAACTATCGAATGCTACAGGATGGTGATGTTGAGACCTAAAATAATCTATCTCATTTTTGACAGATCACATTATGTTTGGATTTGGCACAATGATCTTTCTCAATGCCAAAACTTGCAGTGTGCCTCAATTCATAGGTGCACCATAGTGTAACTTTGAAACCACTGATCTTGGCATCAAATTGTCAGTGCCATTAGCTCCGAGTGGGCAAGTGAACCTTAGTGACACCCTTGTTTTGGCCATGGATACCACCCATCATCCATGGCCACCCCATACCGAGGAGTCTCCAAGGAGCTCTAAGTGCATTTTGAGGTCTATATTTTGAGGGTCATAACTTAGAGCTTGTGAGGGCTATCAATGAACCGTTGAATGCTACATAACGGTGATGTTAAGGCCTAAAATAACTTGGAGCTCATGAGGGCTATCGATGAACTATCCAATCAAGTCTCTTAAGTTGAGATATTTTGAAGTTATGTTGAAATTGAAAAGTTGTAGTATGAGGATAGTAACAAAGTGAAGTGCTAGTTATCAAAGATTATGAATCTATGAATGAATTGGTGGTTGGGGATAGAATCTATGGTTGAGAAGTGGAGTCCTTAACTATGTTGAGATTATATTTGAAGCGAAGAGTTAGTTTCAAGGTTGAAGGTGGAGTATAAAATTAGATTTGGGGTTATCTGAACCTTGTGTAGGAGATTAACAAGTGTGTTTATGTCATGATAGCACTTCAAATTATACATTGCATCCAAATTTGATAATAAAGGTTGTTAACATGTTATTAAAAAATTATTGCATTTGAATCGAATATAACAAACATAATCAAAATTAATGATATTCCATAAACATGAACAATACACATGATCCACTATAAATTGAATAATACTAGATACTAAATTAATATGTATATCATTGTGCACATAAATGATAAAAATATATATCAAAATACATGTATCCATAGACAAAATTTTACACAAATATATATCAAAGATCATGTATCCATAGATAGAGTACTCAAATATATATCAAAATACATAGATACATATACAAAATGTGGCTGATCATGCCATCAGAATGTGTATAATATCAATGTTTATGTATACAATGTGGCATATGCCATCTCAAAATGTCTCATGATGCATCCTACAAAAACTATACTATCCTAGGGTGCTGGTGGATGATCAAAATGCAGCCTCTTCGCTGCACTAGGTGGATTGGATTCCTCCTACATAAACAAAAAAGGAAAACCCAAAGTTAGACTGCTAAATTTATATGATTCTACATATCTAACATTGAATTACTCAAATTAATAATGATATTTTTTGTAATTGAGATTAATACTATCAAAATTTCATAATAAATACCTCTCTCATCAACCTCCTGCGCCGGTCAAGAGTCCTCTCGTATGCCCTTGACAATGCTTGTACCTCTTTGATTGTGGGCTGTATATGTTCAAATACCTTTGTCAGATGAATCTACAATTTAAACTATAACATTATAATTCATAGCATGCTAAATTTATAACATATTTAATCATGAATTCAAACTACAACTTACTATTGTAGGTTCCACCTTAGGAGTGAGTGGTCGCGTCATCAAATTTACATAACTCTCCTGTTGGACCTCATGTGACCTAGGAGTCTCCTATGAGATACAAAATAGTAGTTGTTAATATCATGGAAATCAATTTTGAATTTATTTATGAAGATAAAGATAATAAAAAACAAATGATACTTATACATACAATGGGGCTCTCAGTGCAAATGGAAATCCTTGATGGTCTATGATGTAGAATCTGTACAGGCTCATCACCAGTAGTTACACCCTATATACAATAAAGAATGTAATTAAATGGGATTACCAAAAAAAATTTACAAGAATGCATCTATATTTAATCAAATAGAAAGTGCCTAATTACCTTTCCTTTGTCAATGCGTGCTGGCTCACCCTCCGCACTTTGTCCCTTTGAGACAGGTGCTACCTACAAGATAAAAAAGAGATTAGCAACCATATATGCTACAATATCAAATAGAAAAGAAATGTGAAGACAACATAATGTACTGTAGATGTCTCAAGGCCAAATAAAATGGCTGAGAGTGTGGCATCATCAGTCTATCTTAGCTCCTCCTCGATCATCAACTAAACGTGAATGAAGATCACATACATATAAAAGCCAATATGGCTTGAAAATTAAAATTACTCTATTATAAAAATTAACTTTAAATCACATATGTCATAACAAAAATATATATACACATACCGACATCGAAGGAGTCCATGCCTCTACATTCCCCTCCTCTCTCGCATCAGGGTCTATAGCCTCTGTGTGTGTGTGTGGTGTATCCTCATCTAATACAAAATGATACTCAATAAGATCACCTATGAGACCCAGGCAAATATTCTTGCACGTAATGCAAGTGTGAGGCTTACAAATGTGTGATGAGCTAGCCGATGATGAATTGGCACTAGCATCATCAACAAGAGGAGGTAGGATTGACCTAGCCTAAGATATCATTAGGCTACTCAGCCTATGAGTGGCTCTGATAGTCTAAGAGCTAGCCTCTATCATAATATCTAGATGTTGCACTCGAGGAGGAGGGGAGATATCAATGGGGGGGACAAAAGTGCCAGCTTTCTTCCACTGGGAAGAGGGTCTATCCTAAGGAGCTCCTAGTCCTAAGCCCATGTTGGGTTTCATGCTCCAATAGTTCACTTTAAGTTTCAACACAAATTTAGTATATAATTTTCTAAGGAAATAAAATGGTATGTCTAAATTTCCATGTGGAGGGATATCAAAGACCATCCACCAATGATCCAAAAAGTTTTCATGTATGGCATCATTTGTGCACTATTTAATTGATAGTTTGGATTTTTTTGGGTCAACTGGTAAACCCATTTTCGGGTTCGCAAAAAGGCTAGCCAAATTGTCTTTTCTTATGTTGAGAGCTGCAACCTCATCATAATCCAAACCATCATCAAACATCTTGTGCATTTGATCATGCCAATGAAGAGTGGCATTTTGTTGGTTTGTAAGGGTTTCAATGTTATCCACTATGGTGTTTAACGTGGATAACATAGGAGCCAATGCGGGTACATTATTATATGTTCTATGCAAACCTCTCAATTCGATGAGATTTTCATTTATCAAATCCTTGATTCGAGGAGGGTTTTGAGGGGGTAGAGGATTGTTTGGTGGAAAATTTTGTAGGGGTACTAGATCATTTGGTGGGAGGTTATGAGGAATATTATTCCCTGCCTCAGTGTCATTATTCTGATCAGCCATTCCTATTGAATTGCAAAATGTAATATATATTTAAAAAAAACCTTAATTTTAACCTTTTTTTTTTCAAAAAAACCCTAAATTCAACTAAAACAAACAAAATCATGCTAAAATCTATCTAATTTAGATTAAAAATTAGTTTAAAAAACAAAAAACACATACCTTAATATCCGATATCCGATCCTATATCTGATATCCGGTCACGCACTAATATTGGCCCCCAAAATGTGAGAAATAAGGGCCCACAAGTCTAGTCTTTTTTTAATATGTAATGTTACAGAATATCAAATATCTGATATTGAATCAGATATCTAATTGCTCGCATATCTTATATTTTGTATATAACATATAAAATATATATAACATATAACATATAGCTTTGAAATATTATATTATATTATATTATTATAATTTATAATATATTATACTTTATTATTATTATATTATATTATATATATATTATATTACATTACTATATATTATAATATGAAATATTATATTATATTATTATTATAGTATAATATTATACTATTATAATATAATAATATTATTATTATTATATTATAGTATAATTATTATTATTATTATTATATTATATTAAATAATATATTATACTATTATAATATAATGTTTTTATAATATTATAATAATAATGTCATATGATTATCAGATATCCGATATTAGATAGGATATCTGATAAGGCTCAACTTTTCCTTCTAGGCTTGGTACCTAGATAGGTGAAAAAAAGTCAGAGCAAATTTTGAAGTTCTTTTAGACATGTTCAAACTCTATTTTTTTCACATCACCACTTTTTGGCACACCATGATCCTACACATACCCAATTAGACAAGAAAACTAAAGTTAGAAAAGAACCAGATCTAGTTGTAGAAACCCCTAAAGAAACTGATCAAAGTAAGGTTGAGTCATCTAAAGAAGTTGAACTGGTTGGTTTATCTAAGAAATTTGATGAACCTAAGATAACAAAGCAAGTTGAATCACCCAAGGAAGTCAAACATGAATTTAGAGGTAGATGTTTCATATCAAATGAAGATGGTCATATGAAGAGGGATTGCATAGGTAAGTCTTTTAAATCTATTACTAATTTCTATTGTTATAATTGTCATGGTTATGGACATAAAGCAGTAGAATGTAAGAAACCTAAATTTGATGGTAATAAGGGAAATCGTAGAATGTTTAGGAATACTAACCCTCCAGGTAATGAAAGAGGAAGATCCAAAAGTAGATCCAATGATGGTGAAAGACCTAATGGTGAAAGGAAATAATTTGTATGTTACAAATGTAACAATCTAGGATATATTGTAAGGAATTGTAGATCACTTGATAGTTAGAATGGAACCAATAATAGAAGGAATGCACCAGTATGTCAGATATGCAATAAATTTAGACACACAACAAGATTTTGCAAAATGGATAGAAGGAACTTCAACATGAATCCTAATCATTGAAGGAATAATTAAAAAAATGATAGAAGGAATGATAATGGTAGTGAAAATAGTCAGAAGGAAGTAATCAAGGAACATGTTGATGAATTCAAAGAAGCATTTGTGAAAATCTGTAATCCATAGAGTTCTTATACAGTTTTGAAAGAACAATATTTTGATGCACCTAAAGGGAAATTAAAGTCATAAATTGTTTATGACTCATCCTATCTAAATTGAGCAGTTCTAGGAGAGATAGAGCATCAATTAGTTAAAACTAATGTTAGAGAGCGAATTAGAAGTTTCGCAGTTAACAACAGGTAGGAGACATAGAGAGGAAGCTATGGTCAATTGTACAAGAATAGATATGATCGCAGGAAGTTGTAAGATAGAAAAGAAGTTTACTGGTGATCAATGACATTTTTTGAATTTGTGGTCGATGTGTAATTTATGTGGAGTCCAATTTGAAGTGATTTAAAGATTGCAAATAAGATTGTGAGTAACATTTGATCATGCAAAGAGTTTGAAGTGACTTAAGAGAGATTTGATAGTGATTTCAAGTGCAAAGAAATATGTTTGAAGTGTGAAGTTGCAAAAGCCCTAAAACATGACTTTTAAAGGTATTTTACAAAGCTTGAATTGAAGTTTTAGTATATAAAGTTAAGAATTATGGTAAATCAAACAGTATATAATGTCATTCACTAGTAAATTTTGACCCAATTTTTGACAAAATTTGGTAAAAATTTTGACTCATGTTGGTTGAAGTTGAGACCAAGTAGTGCATCACAATTTTTTTCATCAAAATTTTGACCAAACCTCCAATTAGTCAAAATTTTGACCAAATCTTTGGTTGAAAAGAGTGTGTTTCAGATGAGCCTAATTGGTTACCATTGGTAAAACTTTTGACCAAATCTTGGTGGAAAACTTTCAAGAATTGGTTAAATTTTTGACTAATTCTTGTCTATCCCACGACCATGATGCCAAAGTCATGACCAAATAGTTAGTTGCAATTTTGACCAATTCTTGGTGGAAAACCTCCAAGAATTGGTCAAAATTTCAATCAAGTCTAGTCTATCCCATGACTAGGATGTCATGGTCATGACCAAAGGGTTGGTCAAAATTTTGACCAATTCTTGGTGGAAAGCCTCCAAGCATTGGTTGAAATATCGACCAATTCTGGTCTATCTCACAACCAGAATGCCATGGTCATGACCAAAGAGTTGGTCAAAATTTTGACTAATTCTTGGTGGAAAACCTTCAAGAATTGGTCAAAATTTTAACCAATCTAATTTGTTTTTAAAAAAATACAATGGGTTGTAGTGGATATTGATTACCATCATAATATGTATGAGTTGCATCAACAAATGAATCCAAAATAAGTTATTGTTGGATGGTGATTATGTTGGATATAATTGATTAATTGTGTGTTGTTGTTGATGCTACACAAATGTCATATTAGTTGTCAGATAGTGCATACTGAGCTCACTTGGTCAGTGAAGAAAATTTTCCTTGTCTATTGAGTGTTCCTGAGTTTTCTCTATATAGAAGTCAATATCTACTGAGCTCACTTGGGCATCAAAAAGACTTATGTAGTAAAGAGTGTTAACCGAGCTCACTCGGTTAACAAAAGGAAAATTGAATAGTGCTGGTATTCACTAAGTTAACTCAATTTCCAAAGGAATTTTATAAGTTCACAGTCTTAATCGAGCTACTATTGGTTAACACAGGAAATTGCTTCAGAATCAGTTTCTACCGAGCTGGGTTGGCTACCAAAGGGTTTTCTTATTTTGGCATGTAAAGCTTAATTATTTTACCTATTGATTCTAGCTGAATGAGGTAATGAATATTGGTTATTCTAATTTTTATTTGAGCTGACTTGAAAGTATGAAAGGTATAAGTAATAGGTCAAGTTGTGATTTCAAAGTGTGTGATATGCAAGCTGAATAAGTTGAAAGAGATAAGATGAGAGGAAGTGAACTTTAAGGATAAGCAAGAATCCTTGTGGAGCAAAAAAGTATTATTCAATCAGGAAGGATCTAGTATAAATCCAAAATAGAGATCTATAATCAAAAATTCAATTGCATCACAATCAGGTCATTTTCATTGTTACTCTTTAAACATTGTAGCAGTGATCTAAAATCTCTTAACAGAGTTGGTTTAATAGCTATTTGTAAATCCTCTAACAAGGTGGCAATTCCATTGAATTATTTCAAGACCTCTTACAAGGCCACTTCTAATAGGGTGATTAAATCCTTTAGCAAGGTCACACCTAATAGTGTGTTTTGTAACCTTTAACAGAGTTGGCTCCTAACCGAGCTCACTTCAGAAGAGTGAAAAACAATAACTAGTTACATTGGTGGATTTTTCCAAATTGGGTTTCCACATTAGATGCTAGTGTCATATGTATTCATTTCTTTTCTCTAATGCATAAAAAATTAAGGTTAAGTAATTACTGACAAAATTTTAAGATCTATTAAGTAATACACATTTATTGAGTTACAACAATTTTTGTATGCTTATCGAGTATCAATAGTAATCAGTTTTATCAGTCTAAATTTTATTTGACATCTAAGGGATCTAGGATTTATTTTAGTAGTAACTAATTCACATCTCCCCTCTTAGTTACTCCTCTTATATTTGTAATAGATTCTCTATGGGGCAGGAACTTGACTTGCAGAGGTAGGGGCTACCACGGAAACCACATACAATAATGGACCAAAAGCCTAGTCAGATGGAGGAGAGCTATTGGCACCATCAAAAACCACAAATGAATCCTTAAGAGAAGAGTCTTTAAGGATAGAGTAATGCTAAACCAAAGCCCTAGATCACCAAGAATCTCTTTTCTTTGATTTCCTCAATTCTATAGGATACAATGGAGCAATATGTCTAGTCCCAGAGTAGGCCCTACAATAGAAAGGAATTCCTTCATAGTCTAGGGTCTAAATCTGCAAACCATCAGGGCCATCAAGTTTGATCTTCTCAAGTAGGCCCTTCAAAGAATCAAACACCACAAAGATGTGAGTGTAAGTGGTATGAAAAATATTAGATGATTTAGAATCCACCATTTGGAAGTCACCAATGGCATCTCCCACAGCTTCTAGAACCAAATCCAACCACAAGTGAAGGGGAAGATTTAGGAGACTAGCCCAAAGAGGCATATAGGAAAAAGATTCAGATGTAGGGTAAATATGGATAGAATCATAAATTAGCAGGTCTGGGTCATTAATGTTAATATTAGAATGTATCAGAGAACAAAAACCCCAGACGACCAAGAAGGTACTTTCTTTGATTTCCTCAATTTTGTAGGATAATGCACAACAATATGTCTAGTCTTAGAGCATACCCTATAATGGAAAGGAATTCCTTCATAGTCTAGAGTATGAATTCCTTCATGGTTCAAAATGAGTGATGATTGGTTATGTGTTTAGAAAAAAACACAGTAGAGGTCCCAAGATAGAAATAGATTGAGGTATGAGAACAAAAACCTAACAAATAAAGCGCATGTGAAAACTTGCTAAAATAACACAGAATAATTTAAAACATACCATTGCTTTCATCTTCAAAGTGAATTTCTTGGCATCATATGGATTCACCTTCATATTAGTAATGAGATCGGGGAACGATTTGGGGATTGTTAATCCTTCTAGAAGTGCTTCATTGTTTGCCTACAAGAGAAGTTGGTATATGTCTCTTCCCATTCTTTGCAAAATGCCACGTGCTCTACATTTAGATTCCAATAAGTGAAAAAGTCTAGGATAGAAACAAATTGATCATTCCTCATTACAAGAAGACTACCAAAACTTAGTTAAGTATCAATGGAGCTGCTTACCACACATTATAATTATTTTTCTATTGATTTGAAAACTGTATTATCAAACAATGTTAAGATTTTTATTACTGCACTTTATGTTTGTCATTCAAGTGATAAATTTTATTGATGTGTACCTCATAGAAAAGGAGATTCTCTATTGATGAGACTCCCATTATTAGCCTAGGTCATACCATCTATATTCAATTAAACAAAAGTGGTCAAAGAAAATAAATCCATCCTTCCTAGCTCAGTGATATACATTGCATGTTTCATTATCAAGTACCTTATGCTTTGAGTTACTACTTGACATGTGTATTCAATGGTTAGAGTGTTTGAACTTTAACATGATCTTCTATTTCTAAGGGTTTCTACTAACAAACCCTTTGGTAACTTTTTGAAGGTAGGGGTTATTTTTATATAGTCCTTGAGAATTGTTGTGGTTACACAACACACACCCCATTTCAGACTTAAATGGGGACCCCCTACTTTATTTTTGTTTTTCTTTGAGGCCCTAGTCTAGGGTCTCAGTTATTTTGAGATCCTATGTAATCCCCTAGTTTACATCCCATGTCCTAATGAGGAAAGTCTATTATTGAAGATCATGTTGGAGAGGAAACAAGTCAAAATTGCAAAAAATAAAGAGGTGCACTAGCACACCTGATGAGGTTATTCGAAGGATATTTTCACAAAATTTTGAAGTATCTCTAAAACTCCAATACTCAATACTAGATTAAAGTCCTCAAAATTCTGAATCCAGTACAACTTGAATGAGCAAAAAAGTAGTTCATATGCTCGAGATATGGCCAGTCAAAGGTTGGCCAAAGGCCATGAGAAAGGAAAAAAATTGAACTCTCCAAAATTGGTCAATGTCAGCATCAAAATGGTCTTGTCAAGAGCTTTTCAAAAATGTTCATTTCATCAAAATCAGAGCTTGTACATGAAATTTATGCTTAGTCAAAGTTTTTTTGACCAAAATGCATTGGTTGATTGTATGATGATGTTAGCATGATGATGTGGCAAAAAAGTATATATGCCAATCAATGACTGACATGTGGCATTGTATGAGGTAAAAATATTGGGTACCATGTGCATGGAAAGAAGCCCATGTGGCACCTCGAAAGCTGACATTGCATTCAAGTTTGGCATCTATGTGGTATATCCACATGGCAAGCATAGTACTAGTGATGATCATATCAGTGATGTGACACAATTGGTATTCGACAAAAATTTTGGTCACTAGTGGGGGTTGAACCCCTAACCACTGGGAGTCTAAAATGGTTGGGGGCCATTAGGCCACCAATCATTCCTAATACCAATATGCAGCATCTTTTATTTAAAGTTTTCCCAGCTGCCAAGTTTATTTAAAGACCACTGGCCAGGTTTGAACCCATGATCGGTGGGTAGTGCAAAATTTGGTGTGGTTTTTGTGCCATGAGACTTCTTTAAAACATATATGGTTTATTTTGTATTTAAGTCCAAAGTATCAGTCGTTTCCCACCTTAAATAGGGTGCTTTTGTTATTTAATCCCCCAAAATTGATTAAATGCCAAAATACGAAAATGGCAAAGGGTTTAATGATGAAGTATGTTTTTTAATAGGCCTTTATTGTAATTTTTTGTTATAGGCCTATTTTCGGAAAATTTTATGTATAAAAAGACCAGGGTAGGTCATTTTCAAAACATGAAATTGATAGAGAATTGATAGAGTTGATGGAGTTGATAGTCAATTGATAGGCATTTGAGGAATTGATAGAAAAATGTCCAGAGCATTCTGTTGATGTAATTGAGGATTTTTGGCAATTAAATCCTTGAGGAGAGAGAAAATTTGGAGGATGTATTTTCAATCCCAAACATTAGAGCAGTGTTATGCTAATGTTCTACAAGGGATTGGTCCTAGAGCACTTTGTACTTGATTTGGAGTTAATTAGATCGGTCCACCAGTTAGAGCTGGACCCAAAGACGTAGTCCTAATAGGGCAAACTCTGAGATCAAATTGTATTGTGTGTTAGAGTAAATAATTAATTAATTATTAATTATTTATTCTATTTACTTAAGCTTACTTAGGGTCATGCATTTATTTAATACTTTGTATTTAATGCATGTTAAGGTTAGTTGTTGACAACACGTAAATGCAGTTATTTAATATTTTGTATTTAATGCATGTAGTGGTTAGTTGATGACAACATGGGAGTTTGTTACCTTTTTGCATGTTCCACCTTTTGTGGATATGTGTTGAGTTATTATCCTTATCTTCTATCACCTTCCAACTTGTTCTACAAGCTTCCATGAGGTCTTTATAAGCGACCTCTCCCTCTTTGTATTTTCATCACATTATCACATTGTGTATATTGTAAATACATTTTCATTGTGTTTGCATACTTGTGGTCTCTCATGTCCATTTAGGGTTTTTCCCTTGCTCCATGCTCTTCCTCTTCTTGGCTTCTCTTTGACAGGTTCTCACATGCAGGTGATCTTGGGCGTCTTCGGAGTTGGCTTTCCTCAACTCTAACATTGTGCCTCTTGTCTCTCATTTCTTTTTGTCAGTTCTTATATGTTGCTCTTTTTTGCCTTTTTCAATTATGTTAATTTGCTTCAGTTAAAGTAGTAATTAATTTTACGTAATTGGTTAAAATTCCTCTATCTCTGTTCTTTAATCCTCTTCATTATAATTTCAATAGTTTAAGGAACATAGCCATGCATTTACTACCTAGATCAAGAAATTAAATATGATTATTAGGATTAAGTCATAATCTTATAAGTCCTAAATTAGATCAAGTTTGGTATCAGAGCTTGTTTTTGTAGAGAAATTGCAAGTGGTGAATGTTAACTAGGTAAGATTAAAATAAGGAGAAGGTGAACTTGAAGAGTTCAATCTAGATATTGGTAAAAGGAGAACTTTTCTTCGATCAGAGATGGCATCTAAATAGCTTGTTCATGAGTTTGTTGTAGAAGCATTCTAGAGATCTTTTTTGGAATTAAAGGCTTTGGTTGAAATTCTTCTCCAAGAGAAACATGAACTATAGTTGAGGAAAGCAAATAAAGCTAAGAAGAAGGAGGAAGCAAAATCCTCATCAGAAGATGTGAAAGGTAAAGGAGTAGGAGGTGGTAGTGACCCTCCTAAACCTCCATCTCCATCTTCTTTAGCTTCTTCTTCATCTTCTTCATCTTCTTTGTTTACTTATTCTTCAAAGAAATCTGAGCAAGTTAATGTGCCTTTGTTAAAATTGGATGTTAAGTTTGACTTGCCTATATATAGTGGTGAATTGGATGCAGAGAAACTGGATAATTGGCTTAAGTAGATTGAAGTGTATTGCAAGATTCAGAAGATTTTGGATGATTCTTCCAAAATCCAGCTAGCTACTCTCAAGATGGGAGGTACTACATTAGTCTGGTGGGAGAGTAAAATCTAGGATGATCTTGCTACACATGGTAAAATTCTTTCATCTTGGCATGAATTTACTTCTGCTTTGAAGAAATAGTTTTATCCATTGGGTTATATGCAACAAGCCATTATCGACTAGAAAAATCTAAAACAAGGTAAAGGGCAGTTTGTGCAAGATTATACATAGGTGTTTAGGAAGAAGGCATTAACTCTTGGAATTCCTCTTTATACGTAAGATACTTTATTAAAGTATATAGGTGGAATGCATTCATATTTGAAGCATACAATATTGATGCTTAGTCCTTCTAACTTTGATGAAGTATGTGTTCAAGTGACTCATATTGAAGCAAGTGGAGGAAACATGAGTTTTAGATCTAAAAAGGAATTTTCTCCCCATGATAGCATCAAGACAGGAAAAGAGGCAGCCATAGTAAAGAAAGAGGAAGGTGAGAAGCCTACATGTTTGCATTGTTAGAAGAAAGGACATGCAGAAGAGAAGTGTTGGAAATTGCATCCAAAATTGAAACCAAAGTGGTTTAAGGATTGTAAGGGTAAGCAAAAGTCTACAACTATTGTTCAGGATCTTGGATTAGATTCTAGTGATGAAGCAATAATATCGGCTATGGGTTTGAAAGGTAAATATTTTGTTGATTCTATCACTAATGTTTCATGTTCTTCTACTTCTAAAAGTCATGATGTTCCTGAAGATAGTAAAAGGTGTGAACTTTTTCATATAAGGGTGATTTCTAAGAACAATAAAATTGACACATTGATAGATAGTGAGTCCCAAGTCAATTTAATTTTAGAAGAAGTCATTAAACAATTGGGATTGGAAAACAAGCCACATAAGAGACCTTATCCATTAGGTTGGGTGTGTAATAATAACTAATTGCAAGTTATTAAGTAATGCAAGTTAAGATTTGCAATAACATCTAAGTTCATAGATGAGGTTGAGTTTGATGTGGTTCCAATTGATATCTATGGGATTGTGTTGGGTAGCCCATACTTATATGATAGGAAAGCTATCTTCTATAGGGAACATAACAGGTATCATTTGTTTAAAGATGGAAATGAATACATTATAAGAGCTCATCATATGAAGAATGTAGGATCAATTGTAAACATAGAACATTTGAAAATGATTATAAATGAAAGCAGTAAATTGACTCTCATGTTTGTAGTAGTTAGTGAGGATTAGGTGCAAGCAGAATCTAGTCTTCAGCTAATGATGATAAAAGAGGATTTGACAAGTTCATTTTCTAGTGATGTTTCTGTACAAGAGCTCCAAAATGTTGATACTTTTTCCATCTCATCAGTTGTTTCAATTTTGTTGCTTCTATTTCTACTAGTTGGTACTATGTGGGTGATGGATGTAATAGTGGAAACTGGTGGATGTATAGTTGGTTGTATTAACATTGTCATGTCATTCTTCATAATGCGTTTGATGGTTCAGATATTTAGAATTCTAGTAGTTTGTATAGATGATACTGGGCAAGTGAGGTGAACATGCCCTCATTTGCATTCTATGTAAAAATAAACTTTTAGAGGTTTGAAAGCTTCTTTTTAGTGGGGAAGCTTGATCTAGAGGATATTTTCACTAAATTTTGAAGTATCTCCAAAACTCAAATAATTAGTACCAAATTGAAGTCCTCAAAATTATGAATCCAATGCAACTCGAATGAGAAAAAAAGGAGTTTGCATGCTTGAGATATGTCTAGGCAAAGGTTGATCAAACCTTGGTCAAATGCTATCAAAAAGGAAAAATTTTGAACTCTCCAAAATTGGTCAAAGTTAGCATCAAAATGAAGGTCTCATTGAGAGCTTTCTAGAAATGTTTGTTTCATCAAAATCAAAGCTCATACGTAAAATTTATGCTTAGTCAAAGTTTAGTTGGCCAAAATGCCCTAGTTGACTGTACAATGACATTAGCATGATGATCTAAAAAAAAATGTATATCTACCAATCATTGAATGACACATGGCACTATATGAGGCAAAAAAATTGGGTGCCATGTGCATGACAGGAAGTCCACATGACACCTTGGAAGTTGATGTGGCATTCAAGTTTGGCATCTACATGGCAAATCCACATGGCAAGCATAGCACTGGTGACAGACATGTGGCAACAATCATATTGGTGACGTGGATGCAGTTTGCATTCAGTAAAATTTTTGATCACTGGTGGGGGTCAAACCCCAAACCATCAGGTGTCTAAAATGGTCAGGGGCCATTAGGCCACCAATCATTCCTAATACCAATATGCGGCATCTTTTATTTAAATTTTTCCCAATCACCAAGTTCAGTTAAAGACCAACAGTCAGGTTTGAACCTGTGACTGGTGGGTAGTGCAAAATTTGGTGTGGCCATTGCACTAAGAGACTTCTTTAAAACATATATGGCTTATTTTGTATTTAAGTCCAAACTATCAATCGCTGCCTACCTTGAATAGGGTGTTTTTGTTATTTAATCCCCCAAAATTGATTAAATGCCAAAATATGAAAATGGAAAAGGGGTTAATGACGAAGTATGTTTGTTAATAGGCCTATTATTGTAATTTTTTGTTATAAGCCTATTTTAGGCAAATTTTATGTATAAAAAGAGGGGGATAGATCATTTTCAAAACATAAAATTGATAGAAAATTGATAGAGTTGATGGAGCTGATAGTCAATTGATAGGCATTTGAGGAATTGATAGAAAAATATCAAGAGCATAATGTTGATGTAATTGATGATTTTTGGAAATTAAATCCTTGAGGAGAGAGGAAATTTGGAGGACGTAGTTTCAATTCTGAACATCAGAGCAGTGATATGCTGATGTTCTACAAGGGATTGGTCTTGTAGCACTTTGTACTTGATTTGGAGTTAATTGAATCAGTCCACCAGTTGGAACTGGACCCAAAGATGTAGTCTGAATAGGGTCAACTCTAAGATCAAATTGTATTATGCCTCTTGTCTCTCATTTCTTTTTATCAGTTGTTATATGTTGCTCTTTTCTACCTTTTTCAATTATGTTAATTTTCTTCACTTAAAGTAGTAATTAATTTTATGTAATTGGAAAATAAATTGCTCTATATTAGTTCTTTAATCCTCTTCTCTATAATTTCAATGGTTTAAGGAACATAGCCACACATTTACTGCTTGGATCAGGAAATTAAATATGATTTTTAGGATTAAGTTATAATCTTATAAGTCCTAAATCAGATCAGGAGGTGTGCCAGTGCACCAAATAGTAAGAAGAGGTAATTTTTCACAACTGCATAGTCATGGTGTTGTCCAAATGCATAGTACCAGATCTACGGAGCCCACAATACTAAAAAGTTACAGGAGCCTATAAAATCTTTCCCACCCTTCTCTTTTCATAATT
This sequence comes from Cupressus sempervirens, assembly GCA_028749045.1. Taxonomy (NCBI): domain Eukaryota; kingdom Viridiplantae; phylum Streptophyta; class Pinopsida; order Cupressales; family Cupressaceae; genus Cupressus; species Cupressus sempervirens. The sequence goes on from CM053787.1 coordinate 447,554,079, forward strand.
TTCTCTTTTTCTTCACCACTCCGCATCTCCATGAGTTGATCCACACATCTCACTTCCTCAACACTTTTAGTCCATAACACTTGAACCTCCTAGCTTCGCATTGAGAGAGGTGTGACACTTCCCCCACTCACCTATGCAAAACACACAAGTTACTGAACATGGTGCACACTAGTGCACCTAACTTGGTGCACTAGTATGCACCAATCCTTGAAACATAAATGTAAAAAATTATACACAAACATAACACTTCCAACTGGGTGTGCACTCGTGCACCTATTTAGGTGCACAAGCGTGCACCCAAAATATAAAGACTTCAAATGAAAAACATAAAAAAAGTTTTATTCCCCAAGAAAAATGGGTGCACATCAGTGCACCTACTCTGGTGCATTGATGTGCACCCCAAAATGCAAATAATAAAGGTGTGTTAGTGTGCACATTACATTTGAATTATTTTAAAAGGGCAATGTGGGTAATAAGGGGGTTGTTTACACACTTTTATTACATTTAATTTTTTAGATTTTGTTCAGCACAGAGCTAATCATTTCATTCCAAACTAATGGGATCTCTTTTGTGTAGATATAATTGCATCCTCATCAAGCAAGAAAATGACACCAAAACTCATTGTGTTCAAATTCCAAGGCATCCCATCAAAATTGAGTTTTCAAGATGACTACTCTAAGATTAAGGATACAAATTTGGTACACACTGATTTGTAGGAGTTCCTAAGAATTTTCAACAAGCCCACTGAGAGATTGGCTATGGTTTCTACATTAATCCGATCGGGGTTGGTAAAAAAAACTTCACACCCAATGTTAGTACAATCTTCAAAACTTGTTATGACACTTGCACAACATTTCATTCTAGAGGAAAGGTTGGTAAAGAGTGTGATGGGAGAAATTTTCCTTTATCTTTGACCCAATAACATTGAAAGGGTATTCCATCTTCAAAGGGTGGATCAATTCATCAAATCAACCTATGAGGAAACAAAAAGGAGGTATAGAGAACACCTAAATGGGGTTACTAAGATTATCTAGTCCTCTTATCTTATTGAGAAGACTCATCTAGGGAAGGTAACTAGAAAGGTGGATATGACAAGGGTGTACATGAAAGAAGATATTATATGCTCCATCTTTCTTTTGAGTAGAGTAATGAGTCGGCCAATGAATGGACACCTAAATGTCTTCATGATAAACTTCATCGAGACTATCACGATGGAAAAGGTGCCACTTGACTGGGCCACCACATTGAGTGGAAATTTGTGTGAGAAATTTTGAGTAGTAAAGGATATAAAGAAGTGCTACATGACATTATATTTGGTGTACTTGTTAGCCACAAGGAAAATAGATTACCAAGGGGTATATAGGAAAGGTAGCATGTAGGATCCCAATGCTTGGTTGTATATTGTTTATCCAAAATCAGTGAAGAAGAGACTCTCAGGATAGAGCAAGGAATACAAAATTGTAAATCATGCCTTCATAGTTTCTATAATCAAATTCATAGAAGAAGATTATGCAAAGAGGCTATTAGATGAGGCAGTGGCATAGGTAATAACACTTGGAGCCTATTATATTCAATTCAAAACATTCATGTATCTAAGGGTAGTTGGTGCCACTATCAATCCAAAGAAGCTTCCAAGATATCCTAATGATAGACTTGTTCTTTTGGAGATTGCACACAAAATTGAATCCCCATATGACAAAGTTAGAAAATAGTGGAGACCATGTTGGACATGGCCTCTAATCATAGGACCATATCAAGTAAAGTGAAACCAAGATATTCCTTATTTTGAATGGGAATGGGATCAATATCCCCTAGAAGAATACAATTCTCCGAGGCTATATTTTGATAATATCAGGAGAGTTTAAAGTCTGGTAGGCAAGGAATTTCAGCATGAAGATTCCATTGGAGATACTATAGCAAGACTTAGGGGAGCTTCTTGACCCTTTGTTCAAGGAAGATAAAATTGGGGAACAACTCATTATGAATGCAAAACTTGATAGGGAAGGGCATGATGATATTAAAAAATTAGGTGGGGCACGTCATCAAAATTATGCAAGATTGGATCATAAAACCATTTAAACTTGATCCAATACTTGAGACAATGGTCTTCCATGTATAGGCCTACCCAGCCAAGGGTAGAGGGAAGAACGTCACTATTCCTACCTTTGCAGCTCAGTCACCTATTAGACCCAAAACAATATACCAACTGGATAGACCAGTTGGATACTATCACCCTCTAGAGAAAAATGCAAAGGACAAAAGAAAGAGGTGTTCTCCTCAAAGAGTTGAACCTAAAGAGGGTGAAATCTTGATACCTCCGTAGTAAGAAGAAGAAAATGTACAAGGGCAGAAAGATATTGGAGCTTCCCAAGCTAGATAGACCCTCAAGTGCTACTAGCTATGCCTAGCCAAGCAAAAATAGAGGGTGAAATCCAAGAAGTCTCTCCCTCATAGGCAAAACAAGCATCCCCTTTGACCCTTAAGAAACTAAGAAAGATTAAGAATCCTATCAAGAAAAGGAAAAAGGTTATCAGAAGGATGGTTCCTTTTCCATCTATCCCAAAACCCATTCTTGAAGAGGAAGAAGAAGAAGAGGAAGATGAGGAGGAGGAAGTACTATTGAAAAGAAGAACATGGCTAGCAAGAGCCACTGAGCAGGAAAGGAGGAGAAGTTCCACTATGACACTGCCATTAGCCCCAGAAGAACCTTTGCAAATAACTACTTTAGATGATGAAGTACAACAATGGGTTGATGAGTAGGATGTAGAGGGCGATGATGTATTCAAGATATTAGATTTTGATTTTATGCCCATAGGAATAGAGTTGATAGGGGACAAGATCAAGGATTACCTATCAAGTGAGTCCCAATAGGAAGAGTGGATGCAAATACCGCCAAAATAATAGGGTCCTAATCTTACTCCTCCATCCCCATTACAAATCATAGTGGTTTTTAAAGGCTCAACTACTCCTTTGCCTCCAAGTACCAAAGAAGAATAGGTTCAAAAGGAGAAGGAGGAAGAGCCACAACAAATAGCACCTAATTAAGTGTCTGAAGAGAGATGTATGGTTGAATATCTTCAACAAATCTCCTAAGACACTGAGGTACAAACTTTGGACTCTAATGAGATGGAAATCATACAAGAAGAGCCTTCACAAAGGAAAAGAATCCTAAAGAAGAGTGATAAGGGGAAAGTGGTGGCAGAATAGTGATAAGGAGAAAGTGGTAGCAGAACAAACTCCTTCATCCTCAAGAGGCGGGCCCTCAGTGGAATGAGTCCCAAGGTGGTTGTGAAAGGAAATGATAAGAAGTAAAAAACCACAATTCACCATCGATGAGGAGGATATGATTGATTTGGTTGAAGTCTTGAGCAAACCTTAGTCCCCTCCAAGAGAGGCAAGACCATTAGCATTCATCAACAATACTCAAAATCAATATTTTATTTTCACAAGTGGCCATCCATCCTACTGATGTAGATGTAGAAAACTTAGGCCCACAAGATTATCATATCAGAGAGGTTATGCTTGGGAAGCCCACATTAGATACTGCCAGGTTGATGGTCACAATGGGAATTAAGGGGGTCTTCAAAAGCTTAGAGAAAGAAGGGGCCAAACTCAGAACACTTTGTAGGAAAAATGAAATCCTAAGAGGATATTTAGCCAAAGTTGTTGGTCATTTGGATCCCGAACACCTCGAGGAGACTCTAAATGCTACACTTAGAGATAGGGGAGGTGTACATTTGGATCCATTTTTGAAAGCCTATCAACAGTGGCATGAAAGTTTTGAGGAAAAGGGCATCCTAATCATTGAAGGAAATATTAAGTTACTACATGCTACATAGGAAAATGTAGACAAAATGGTAGTAATTTTGAAGCAAGATTTCAGCATTATGGATGAAGTATGTGCTTGGAGTAAAGATTTACAAGTATTATAGGCTATAAAATGGAAGAGGTATAGGATTTTGGTAGATGTATATACATCAAAAGAGTTAGATTTAATTGATGATTAGATTGAAAAGATAGTAATAAAGTAATAGAAACATTACATACAGAGATCCATCAGCACAAGGACCAAGCCTGAGAGCAAATTTTGGAGGCAGAGAAACATTCTAGTGATGTGTGTCTAGATATTTTTGAGGATGATGAGTGGGAGAAATTAATGCCCATAGAGGTAGTGGTAGAGAAGTTACAGAAGATTTTTGAAGAAGCTTCTAGTGATGATGACATCTGGTAGGCCTTCAAAATAGAAGAAGCCTTGTTAGAGTTGGATACAAAACTCGAGGATTTTGTTGATACCCATATTGAGGTAGATAACTACACACAAAAGGTCAAAGATAAGTATGATGCTTTAGATCTACTAGATGCAACTAAGATTACTAAGATTATTGAGAAATTCAAGGGCAAACATCTAGACATAGGTTTGGTATGAAGGGCGACAAAACCTAGGAGCTAGAACTTCAATTTTGATGCTCAGTAAAAGTTTTTGATTTTGGACCTTTTGAGGTGAGTAGGTGTGTAGGTGCACAGGTGAGTTGGTGTGCTTTTCTAGAGGTGCACCAATAGTCAACTAATAGTTCAAAAAATAGAGCTTTCCATGCATCAGAAATGCATTTTGACAATAGTTTAACTCCAACAAATGCCTAGTGAAGGATCAAGTTCTATTTTTGAAACTTCTAGACACTTCTACTTCAACTGAAGGCTTTCTTATTCTTTTTCTCTCATAAATTCTTTGTTTTATGACATGTAAAGGCTCATGCATCCAATTAATGAATATAAAATAGATGGAGTCCCACTAAGCACTAGTTAGATTATTAGTTTGTATATAATTAGTTTGTTTTATTAATTTAAAAAGAATATTATTGATGAAGATATCTCTCACTCTCAACAAAAATTAAGGGGATAATTTCTTATAAATAGTCCATTGTAATATGTAATTGGGGCCACTGTTATTTTGCAATAAAATTATGCTTTTGGTGCTCACATTTGGAGTGTAGTAATTCTTGCCTAAGTGTGTCATTGTTTTGTGAATTTATGTTCATGGATTGTGATTGAGCCAAAAGTTTATTATGTTGTTTCTGGTTGTGTGATCTTTTAATTATAGTTTTTGCTATGGTTTTATGAATTCCACTGGCATATCTAGCTCGAGAAGAAATCACCAAATTGTACCTACATAACTCTTTGTCTTGCATGAGCACACTTTCTGTGGCCTTGTGATTTGATGAAGAGTGAAACATCATACGGTTATAAAGTTTTCCATTGATAATTGCATCAGTGGAATCAAGGAATCACTGCTCCTATTTGCATTGGTTACCCACTAATTTCTTTGAAAGCTTAACTCACAGATGTGATGTTTGATGTAGCTTATGTCCATTAGGATTTTTACTTTCACATTATTTGCTTTAAAAGTTCTTGTTATTTTCTTTACTAACCCCTTCTTAAATTAGGAATTCATATTAGTTGCATCATTAGATTGCATTAACTGGAAAACATAAAAAATACAAAAAAAAAGTTCTTTTGTGTGTTTTATTTTGAAGCAATGAATAGATTCAACATCTCATCTGAAACCAAATGAACCAGCAAAGGCCTCCTCATGAACAAAAACATTTATCTTCCACTGAGTGAATTCTAGTAGTTTGCAAGATCACCTAGAACCTTGGAGTTGATTCACAAGATTGACTTTTCAAGAGAGGAGTTTGAAAGAATTCATGCCATTAAGCATTGTGCAAAATGACAACTCAACAGAAGTGGTGCTAGAACAAGGGCCATATTTTGGTTTTAAAAATAGAAGAAATTTTTTCCAAAGTTTTGAAATTCTGGGTTTTTTGCAAGTTACAAAAATTTTCTAAGTTTTTCAAAAATTTAGGTGTGCAAGTGCATAGGTATGCTAAATTATATAGTGCACATCATTTTGTGTGAAAGTGTACTTCTACAGAGGTGTGCTTTTTCTAGAATTGATACAAACTAGAGGGTTTTGATCCACAATCTCCATTTCAGTGAGCATTAAGATCTTCACCAAGTGCACATGAGTTTCTTAAACTTACCCACTTTCACAAACCACTTAGTGACAAAGGAACATCTCAAATTCAACCACTTCTAATCAATATTTTGTCATCTTCTTCAACTCTACCTCCACTCCAACCACATGGTGGACCACCAGATATTCCAACAGTTCCAGCTCCACAACCACCACCCTTAGGTTTGCCAAACCCTCCAATGGCCTTTTTTGCAAACATTATAGACTCACCAATAAACTTGAGAGGTTCACTCCATGACCTTCCCAAGAATCCCAAGAATTTTTGCCCAAGGTTCATTTATAGAGAGGCACAAACTAATGAAGATCACATCAAAGTATTCAAAGAAATTTCCAACCAAAAGTAGATTGCTAATAAGGATGTGGTTCTTTGTTTAATCTCCTATTATTTGGTGGAAAGTGCCTTTAATTGGTATGTTAATTTGCCACCTAGATATATTGGAGATTGGGACACTTTCAAAAAAAATTTCTTGGAACAATTCAAAACTTTCATCAACCCATTTTTGATACATCAATAATTCATATCAATCAAAAGGGACCCATCTGAGATAGTTTCACGCTTCAACCATCACTTTCATATGGCATATCATAAGCTAGATGCACCATACACTATACCAGTTGAAGCTACTATTCTAATTTATTTAAATTCTATGGACCATCTTAATAATATTTTTCTAAGAAAATTTCTTGTAGCAAATATCAACACATTGGATAAAGTCTTCGTAGAAGCAATTACCTTCACTAAGCAAGCTAATCCTAATGGAGGAGGATTAATGCTCCCAGCTTAAGCTATCACAACAATGCCAACATACCCTATTAGAGTACCCACGATGCCTAGTCAATTCATACCCATGAATCTAGTTCCATTACAATAGGCACCTACTCCAAAAAAAATCACTCTAATGTATCTAGGGTATGAACCTCTGAAAGCTGCCTTCTTTAAGAAAAAGGCAGCAGTGCCTGCTAAAGCAGACAATAGTTTTGTTTCCAAATTTGGTTAGATGAAAAAGACTATGTCCCAAATGAATAATGAACTCACTAGTCTAAGGTTGTGAAGGATAGAATAACAACTTCCAAAGAAATAATGCTAGTCCTTACAACAACAATTATGGCCAAAATTATAATAGGAACTTTAGTGGAAACAACAATAGTATGATTGACAATTTTAGGTCAATCAAATGGCTTTACCATGAATTAGAAGAGGTTAGAGATAAAATTGGCCAGCTAGAAAACAATAGTAAGATGCCAAAATGTGGAATTTTGAATGTTTAAGGGGATCTTCTTAGTTTGGCTAAGAAGAGAATCTAGAATTCGAAAAACTACAACCATAATCTGGCAAATCAAATGATATCCATTCTGACTTCCATCAATGATAATATCATGTCTTTGATTAGAATGCTGAAGGCCAAAGGTCCTCTGGATGAAAAGGAAGAAAAGGAAAGAGATAAAGACAGAATGGAAGAGGACGTAACTACCAACATAACCTTCAATAGCTTGGATCGAGAAGGTTAGATGAAATAGGAGCATATGGCTGAAGAGATTCACAAAGCTTATAAAGCAACAAAAACTATGCAAGAGCTAGAGAGAAAGATAGAGGATTCATTTAGGTTATTCTTTTCCTATCTTTTTGACATTTTTATTGTTGTTGCTTATTTGTTAGTTGGTTTTTTTGTCTGTCTATTGAACTGGCCCTTTGGTTGGCTTTTGGACTTTGGCTAGGCTTTATCTACTTATTATCAACCACTTATTATGCATTAACTGGCCCTTTGGTTGGCTTTTGGAATTTGGTTGGGCTTTATATGCTTACTATTAGTCACTTGTTATGTTTTAACTTTTGGGTTTCAAGATCCCTGTAAAACCTATTTATCTTATCAAAAACAACAACAATGGAAACATCAATGCAAGAAGCAATAATGGAGTTAACAATTTCAATCCTCTTGATCATAACAATGGCTTCCAAAGATAGAACTAATAGTGGAACACTTGTCTTAATAACAGAAGCATTCCTAAAAGTAACAATAACAACAATGTTCATTATGATGATATCAATCGGTATGATAATAGTCAAAACACCTCTAACAATGATGGTTCGTACAACAATGGAAATCAAGACTTGAATTAGAATTCACAAGTAAATGACAATGTCCCTCCTATGTATTTTAATGCTATGCTACTAGACTCCTATGATTCTACACAGAATGCATAGGTAGAACAACTAGCCAATGAAGAATTCTCTTTTCCATTTAGTCAAGAACTAGATATACAACATGACAAGATGTTTGCTTATCGCAATGATAATCAGAACACCTACAATCTATGAAGTAGAAAAGAACCCTTGATAGATGGAATTCCTCCTGGACTACAACCAACTCCTCCCAATCTAAGAGTGAGTAATAGTTTGGCACCAATCAAGCCTTAATATGGAGGACAACAGAATCAGAATTAAGCAACAATGCTAACAATCTTGAAAAATCCAACCTGGTCTACTGAGAAATATAATGCAGTGGAAGATTTGAAATGAACTAAGGCCATCATGTCCATGTTTGACATGTTGCAAAATTGTCCTCAACAATGAGAAGCACTAATGAAAAATCTGGATCATACAAAGATTCCCCATAACACAAATAATGTTCTTCAAAAAATGGTATCTCAACAAGTCAATGCTTCAAAAGCAATGCCAACTATGTTCAAAGAGAAGGTTGAGGTGCCTCTATTTCTACTTAGCATTAGGATATATGGGAATAATCGTCACAATTACCTAATTGATTCAGGAGCCTTGTGTAATGTAATGCCACTATCGATAGCACAAAGGTTAGGAGTAATTACTTAGCCTTTCAATTGAATAGTGATATAATTGGATAAAACCGAGGTGAAAGTCATTGGTGTGTTGAAAGATACCTGGATACAATTGACAGTTGACCCTAGAATTCAAGATGTCATTGATATACATGTGGTTGATATACTTGAGACATATGGACTACTACTAAGCAGGGAATGGATGAAATGCCTAAGGGGATGGTTTTCTATAGACTTTACCCAATTATGGTTACCATGGAAAGGATTGAACAACCAAATCAAGATAGATGTAGAACCAAAATTAAAAACCATGATTACTAAATACAATGCATCAAATGAGGTTACATTTTTGTAATTAGATTTGGGCTCATACAAGGTGATGGATTTTGATACAATTCCAGCTAAAATATTAGATGATCAAAATGAAAAGTCCAAGATTTCAATCCCAAGGTAGGAAGTTGTAACATAGTTCATAGATAACATGGTGGCTAATTTACAATGTTTAGGAGAAGAAGTTGACCCCAATATCCTACTCCTAGGATTTTCTTGATTGCATAAGGTTAGCTATTCAAAATTTGAATGTACATCATGCCAAGAAGCAGTTGCTAAAGTATTAATACAAATGATGGAAGTCAAAGCTGATAACATTCCAAAAGATGAACTTGTGGAAAGTCAAAGTTCCACCAACATTTCTAAATTAGTAGAAAAGGTTGAAGAGGAAATTGAAGATCTAAATGCATCATATAGTGATACCTTTTCAGATGGTATGGGATTTTCTTCTCCTCCACTAGGAATGATCAAAATTTAGAGAAGGAGATGATATGTAAAAGGCCAAGGATGGACTTCAGTAGTAATTCATCCAAAACCCAAGGTGGATGAAATCAAGGAATTGATAGGGGAAATTCAAGATAAATAAGAAAAACATACACTCCTAGTCTCAAGGAACAACAATGGAAAATCATTAAATCCACCCCATGAAAGATTATAGTGGGTACCCAAGAGACAATCTTTTCAAGCCAAAGTAAAAGAGAAGCTAAGGAAAAATAAGTGTAAGGTTAGAAAACCCAAAGAGTTCTTGATATGTACACTTCATTTTGAAAGTTCCAAATGTAAATCAGGAGCTGGCATAGGCATTGAGTTGGTCAACCCAAAAGGTAAGTCTTTCTATGTTGCATATTGATTATAGTTTAGATGTACTAATAATGTTGTAGAGTATGAAGTATTAATTTGAGGACTTCTTTTCACTTTGGAGAAAGGGGTTATAGCTCTCATATTCAAGGGAGATTCTCAGTTAGTTATAAGACAAGTGAAATTTTTATACTCTTGCAATGATAAGAGGTTGCTTGATTACAGGAAAAGAGTATGGGACTTAATGGATGATTTTGAATCTTTGAACATAAGGTCCATTCCAAGAAGGAAAAACATGGTAGTAGATGCTCTAAATATTTCAACTAGTGCATTACAACCATTCGAAAGAACCAAATTGAAAAGATTTTCAATAGAATTGGTTGTTGCTCCATCCATCTCAGACAATATCACAAACTTCCAAGTCTTTCAAGATGATCAACATATACTCGAATTTATCATGTGTAGAGGGCACTTTAAAAGGCAAGAGATTGATGACAACCCAGATGAAAAACCTAAAAATGATGACTTGAAGATGAAGATGGGATCTTGAACTTGAAAACCAACACTATTCCTAAGGGAATGTTTGAGTTGGAATGGATTTTTGATCATGATGAATCAACACTTAACAAAAAAATGGTCAAAGAAAAGAAAATAGAGGAATGTGACTCATACAACTTAGGCATTGATGAAGATCCTAGAATGGTAAGGATCAGAAAAGCATGTAATGCACAATAAAGTGAAGATATGCTTAAATTACATTCAGAGTATAAGGATGTCATTTCTTGGAGCTATGAAGAGCTGAAAATGTGTGATCTTGATATTATTATGCATGACATTCCATTGAAACTAGATGCAAAGCCTTTCTATCAAAGGTAGAGACCTATTAATCCTATCATTGAACCACTAATAATGAAAGAATTTCATAAGCTTCTTGATGTCAAGATCATTTTCCCCATTCATCATTCCACATGGGTGGCTAATTTGGTTCCTATACGAAAGAAGATTGGAGAGATTTGTCTTTGTGTTGATTTTCGTAACTTGAACCTGGCATCTCAAAAAGATAATTATCCTTTACCTTCACTGGACGAAGTCCTACAAATCATAAATGGTTAAAAAATGAAGTCTTTTCTTGGATAGATATTCAAGATATAATCAAGTAATGGTTGACAAAGAAGATAGGCTAAAGACAACCTTCATGACTAAATGGGGAACTTTTGCCTACAGAAGAATGCCTTTTGGGCTGATTAATGCAAGGGCTACATTTAAATGAGGCATGGATGAAGAATTTAAAGGATTGATAAACAAATGTATAGTCATCTACATGGATGAATTAACTATCTTTTCAAAGGATAGAAACACTCACATTGCTGATCTAAGATAGGTATTCAATAGATGTTGTAAGTATGTAATATCTCTTAATCCAAAGAAATGTTCATTTGGGGTCACTAAAGGAAAGCTCCTAGGTCATATTATCTCTAAAGAAGGAATCTCCATTGATCCTAATTGAATCAAAGCTATTTTGAAGTTGTCACCTCCCCATAGTCGAAAAGAACTCAAGTCTTTCTTTGGGAAGATAAATTTTGTGCAAAAATTCATAAGTGGATTTGCAAAAATAGTTTGTCCCCTTAATGATTTACTCAAAAAGGGGGCTAAGACAAAATGGGTTCCAGAGATTAAGAAATCCTTTGAGGATATCAAAATGACCATTTCTATAGCCCCAGTACTGGTAAGTCCTAATTATGAGTTACCTTTTAAGATATATTCTTTTGCTTCATAACATTCTTGTTATAGGATCCTAACACAAAAGAAAGAAAAGGATGATGAAAGACCAATTTCTTTTATGAGTTTCCCTCTAAAGAATGTCGAGTTGAATTATTCAAACCTCAATAAATAGTCTTTTATATTGATCAAGGTGCTGAAGAAGTTCCATCATTACATACTAAGAGTAAGGTGTATGCAAATGTACCCGATCCAATAGTAAAGACAATATTGATGCAAAATGACTTGGTGAAAGATGAGGAAAGTGGATGGCAATACTTCAAGAATTTGATCTAGAAATTCAATCCATGAGGTTAGTTAGAGGTCAAGGATTATCAAAAATGATAGTTAATAACCAGGTTGAGGATGAAAAAGGATTTAGGTTTGACAATGAAACGAATGAGATTGAAAAATAAAATGATCGTATCTCAAGTAGATATTGGTCAAGGTGTAGTGATAGATGTTTGGTATCAGGATATTGTTTATTATCTCCTACAAAATTAGTGCCCCAGTTGCATGACTAGTTCACAGCGTAGGGGACTTAAAATGAAGTGCAAGTCCTATATGTTGCATGACAGAAAGTTGTACAAAAAAAATTACGAAGAAATTTACTTGAAATTCTTAGGGTGTGAGGAAGTAAAGGAAGTTCTAGAATAGTTTTACGATAAGTATGGTACAAGGCATGGTTTGGTAGAAGCAACTGCTCCTATGATTTTAAGATCAGGTTAATTTTGACCTATGATATTCAAAGACGCTTTTGAGCATGGGCATATTTGTCATATTTGTTAGACTAGTGCTAACAAAGAAGGACATCTTGCAATGTCTTTACAACCAGTATTTGAGATACACCCTGTTGGGACTAAAAATTGCATGGTCAATTTTGAGCACCATTGAGAAAATCAAGCCCTTTAAACGCTTTTTAATGAGTTTGTACTAGGTTGTACTTGATCCCCATGAGGTGTTTAATGCTTCTAGCACCTTTCATTTAGTGCATCTACTTGTTTCATGAAGTTAAATTTTCATTTCAAGCCATTTTGTGAAGTCTCGTTTTGAGTAATTGTTAAATCTGCATTTTCACCTTGTCAAACTGAGACAAGAGGCTATGTTTGTAATTGAATATCTCACACCCAAAAATGTTTCATGAATTGCCAATTTGGGAGTATTTAGTATCCATACTAGAGAGCCTATGTTTCAGATTTTGAGTCATTTCAAATCCGTTTGACTAGGTTTTGAATCCCTCAAAGTTGGTAGTTTACTGTTTCATGTTGATGCACATTGCACATAATTCTGGGAAGCCCTGTTTGATGAGTTATAATTTTGACCTAGTTGACCAAAATACTAAATTTCTTTTTGCATTGCATTGTAGACATTAGATACTTGTTATGTTTCAAGATTTAGCTCATGACAAATCTGTTTGGTTAGTTTTCAAATGTGATTCCAAATGCAATTTCTATCGTTTTACTAGTGTCAACAAATGTAGATTGTTTGGTACCCCTGTTCATGATCTCATAATTTGGGATTTGTGATTGGTAAGATCAAATGGATTGTACCACTATGTTGTACTTTGAAATTACTTTAAGCATGCCAATTTTTAAGTTTTGACAAATCCATTTGCACACTTTTCCAAGTCCATTCCATTTACAAAAAATCACTTTTCTGCCATTGTTTCAGGTCATCAAATTTAAGTAGCCCACTTTGACTACTCGCCATTTGTGCCCATTTATTCATCATGATCCCAAATTGCAGATCCATATTTTCCTCATGATAGTGAACCAATGGCCCAACTTTCATTCTCCCAAGTGTCAATTTAACCACTTTTCAAAGCCTAATCTGAACCCAATTTATTGTTTTCTGACATGTTTTCTTGTAGGTAGCTCTAAGAGGTCAACTTTGACTGTCAATATCTTTTGATTGAGAATTTTTCATGAGACAAGATTTGGCAAGATGCAAGAATGCAGAAGAAAGAATTAGTGGGTCAGATTTCAAAGCCCAGTTATTTGTTTGGGATAGTTTTTAAAGCCAACCAATAGGCCTTGTTAATAGAAAGTCATAGTTTGTAGATCCATGGTAAAATGAGTTTTGATTGATTAATCAATTGTCAAACTTTGATTTTAATCGGTATCAAATGTTCTATGGATCAGTTGGATATTTTAGGTGTTTGAAAATAAAATAAAAATTTTGCCAGACCCACTTTGGGACCTGACTATTTCCATCTGATTAATAAGACATTTGGATTTTAAAATGTTTAAAAGGAAGAGAAGTCATAATGGTTTTAAAATAATTTCAAAGATGACATGGATCAAGAAGCCAATGATACAAATAGCTTATCTTATGGACTACAAGGGGAATCATGGTTTGCATCTCATAATTGTTCCTAATGCAGTCATGGTCAACTGGAAGAGTGAACTACATAATTGGCTTCCTACATTGTCTTGCATTTATTATGAGAGCATCAAAGCCATTGTAAGAAAAGAGCAGAAGAATATTTCAAATAATTAGCATGGAAGCCATATTTCTTTGGAGGAAGGTAAAGGATATTGTTTATGGTTTGTAATTCATGAAAACTTGGACTCGCCAAATGGAGTAGCTCAAATGCCTTGAGATCTACAAATATGTAATAAATACAAAGTTTTATAGCCATAGTGTTTTAAGAGATCTTCCCCTTTTCAATTTACCCATCAGAGGGCATGAGAAATAGGTGGTTAAAAAAGGCATAGAGGAACCCATATTTCAAAGAGGGAGGTATAATAATGATGATGTTGTATGATGCAAAATAAAGGAGAGGTGCCAAGTGATTCAAAAGCCGCTATCAAAGAAATACCCAGTCAAATTAAGTTTATTGAAAGCCACATCCCAATATATTAAAATAAATCATTGTAGAGGACAAAGGTAGATTTTTCTCACAAATACAATGTAGATCTTATGTGGAAAACTCAAGTTGATGAAAGGAAAAAAGGTATTTCATGTGGGGTCACTAATACACAATTGCACACAGTCAAAGACACATTTGAAAAGATGAAATTAGACCACTTGCATCTTTTAATGGATCAAGATCTTGCCATCAGATTGATGGAAGACAAGAAAAATAAAGGTGATGATCTTTGTTAAAGGGAGAGGCATTAGGATAGAAAGAAGCAACCACAACATTGAAGAGAAGACCTCGCGCAAAGATGAAGGACATCTCTATGTAGAGGTGAAGGATGGGTTAGAGGAATCCATAGTTAGGAAGCCCACGTAGCATGAAACATCTAGTAAGCAGCAAGAAAAAATATGCATGAAGAGGAGCCCAAAATCTAAGACACCTTAAAAAAGGAGGAAACCTGTGCAGAGAAGAGGCAACGATGCATTGAAGTGCAAAGCTCATGCAAAAGGCTAGCAGTCCATAACATAGAATGATGTGCTAAATGGAAGGATAACCATAGATATAGAAAGAGGTACTCCATGCCAAAAGAGAAGACCCTGCGCATCAAAACAAAAGGAACAACATGAAAATTGAAGGAACCCAATCTGCCATATAGCAATTGCATAGGCAAATGAAGAAAGGAAACAAATTTGATAAGTAAATAAACTTTATACAAATATGAAATGAATAAATAGCATTATCTAGTAACTAAAGGGAAAATGGTGGGCATCCAAAGCACCCAATAATGAATCATCACCTTCCATCATGTGGCTATTTCAACTCTCTTTCAAAAAGTGAAATGTTAAAAACAATGCTCTCTGGCTTTTTGTAGTATGACATGGTTTGTTCACCATGTGATTAATGTGTGGTAGCCAAGGACTATCATCAATAGTCTCTCAAATTATATGGCTAGGAATTACTCTTTCCATTCAGAAGCAAGGAATCTGATAGTATATTTATTTAGAATGCTAGTTAGATCTTGCGCTGCATCATAGTTCAAGTGAAAGTTTTTAGGGAGTTTGATATCAAGTTTAATGGAAGGCTATGAAAGGAGGCACCATGCATTGTTATTTATGTTTCCAGTAGAGGGCCACATTAATCCCATTATACAAATTGGGAAGCTTTTGGTAGGACAAGGCATTTTGATAACATTGGTAAACACCGAATTCATCAATGAGTGGATGAGAAAATCTAGTCTTGCAAAGGAGTTGAGGTATGAGGTTATCTCTGATGGTTTGCCCCCCGACCATGGGCACACCCTTAGATTGCCAGAGTTTGTGGAATCTGTAGCAAAAATACCATATGTCCCACATTCTTTATGGAAATGTATTTAGAGTTGTTTAAATGCAATACCACTCTTCATCTAACATGAATTGAAGATGGAGGCTTTAGGAAGCCATCTGTTGAACGTGGGGCCTGATGACATCAACTAGAGGAAATAAATGCATAATTTTGAATGAACTAACAAGTGCACTAATGTGGCCAGGCAGCGCTCAAATCATGCCATGTGTCCTGATCATGTGGTGGGCACTTGCCTGGAATAGCAAGTTGCTTGATGGTTAAAAAGTGTGGAATTGTAGGAAGATGTCATGTGTTAGTGGGTCATGGCTGACTATGAGGTGACAGTCATGAGTAGTTTCAGATGAAGGTCCCAGATCTTGCCACATGTCAAGATCCAATGGTTAGTGCATGCCCACTTCCTGAAGTTGCTCAAAAGTTAAGCAAAGTGGGTATGCGAGAAAATGACATGGTGGATGCAACAAGCAGGCCAATAAGGAAGTGACACATGGAACTCAATCAATAGAGGTTTCACCCCAAAATTGAAGGGGGTGAGGAAAAAACAAAATATTTTTAAATGGTCATTTTAGAATGTTTTTTCAAAGTGTGTGCACATTCAAAAGGCTTTTAAATTAGAAGGGCATTTAATCTAAAGTTTTGAATTTAGATAATTTTGAATTTTTTGAAAATTTAAAATTTAAAAGATGTGCAGACCTAAGTTTTTTAGCAGAGGGGGACATTTTTTTAATTAAGATTTTGGAGGTTTCTGAGAGGCTAACATAGCGATATTATATATCACCAAAATTGTGAGAAGACAAACTTTCTGATTATGGAGTTCATTTTTGCATAGGAATTCATTTGTTTGAGTTATAGCCAAAAACGTAAAATTTGGGCCTTCTCGGCAAAATGAGTGAAAATTGGAAATGCAGTTACAGGTTTGGTAAAAAAGCTTGGTAAAAGACCTGTTAGATCAATTTTAAGGATATTATACCATTCTGGTATAATTTGGCTCCAATTTTTAGTTAGAAATAAAAAATAATCAAGGATTTGATTGATCAGTTACAAAGAGAGATAAGAGAGATTTTTTTCATTGCAAAGGGGGGAATTTCGAGTGGATAGATGTTAGATGTAAAATAGATCCAAAAATTCTTTCTCTCCTATATCATTCTTTCTCTCTTTCATTCTAGAGGTTCCAATTTTTCACTGTGAGACCATTGTTGGTTGGAAATCTTTAGTCTTTCTGTGAGACCAATTTGTGGATCTAGATCTATGATTCCACCTTCATTCTTTAGTATAATTCTCTTGTATGAACAATAGTAGGAAAGAAAATACAACAAGTTCTAATATGTTAGGTTATTTCATGTTTTAATTTCATACATTTGATTGTATTGTTTCAAGGAAATGAATACATACGAGCAAGAATTTCATTAGTTTCATTCTGGTTCTCATCTCCTATCAAAGTAATTTATAAGTCTTATGTGGTCTTGGAACAAAGATCTAAGATCCATTTGCATCCCCTTCAGGTTGTATGTCTGATATATGTTGTTGTTGGAACAAAAGGCCAAGTAAATGCTTGATATGTTTGATAGGGTTTCTGGTTAGTTTGAGAAGGATATTTCATGAGAATGAGGTCTAAATGAACACTAATGTCTGAAACACAAGGTGATTAGATAGATTGGATGTCTGGGTATATGGAATATGTCCTGATATCACAAATGTATGTATTAAATTCTAGAATTTCCCAATGGATTAGGCACTGGTCAGCTATAGGATCATTAGTTCTTACTACTGCATATTTGAGGTTTTGTTGAATCAACATCATTAATCAAACATTCTTTACCTTTCATGTTGAAGAACCTAAATGTGATTCCCTCACTCAGCTTGTGAATATCATAGAATTGTAATTAGCTACTATAGATTTGTGTTATTACATAAGTATTAGGAGGTATAAGGGATTTTATCTGCATTGTTAGATCCAGGGATATGTTTTGCACTGGTACCATATTAATTGGATCTGAGGTTCACCTACCTAGGTTTTGCAAAGCCTAAAGTGAAGAAGGGTCAAGCCTTATAGTTGGCCTAGTGTCTAAAATTATATGTTGAAAATGGGAGTTAGCTACCCTTAGATGTGTCATATTCTCATCAGGGTAATTGGAAACTGGTAACGTTTTCAAACACCAACATGCCTCTTTTCAAAGTAGGGGTTGGATTTCATTGATTCGGTTAACCCGCCATTGTTAATTAGACACCATTTTGTTCTCATAGCCATAGATTATTGTACGAGATGGATAGAAGAAGAAACTTTTAGAAATTGCACTACTAAGGTGGTAATGGACTTATTGGTGTTGGAAATATAAGAGGAGTAACTAAGAGGCGAGGAGTGAATCAATTACCACTAAAATAAATCCATATCCCTTAGATGTCAGTTCAAAACAAACTCTAAAAATTGAATACTATTGATGCTCAGCAACCAAAGAAAATATTGTAACTTGGTAAACACTATGCTTACTCTGTAAACAATAACATGCACAACTTTGGATATTATCTATGATTATTATTACTTTAACATAGTTGCAAGAACATAAAATTAAATAACACATTTGACACCAAGATTTAATGTGGAAATCCAATTTGGGAAAAACTACCAATTGCAACTAGTTACTATTTTTCACTCTTCTAAAGTGATCCCTATTAGGAGCTAACCCTATTAAAGGTTACAAAACACATTGTTAGTTGTGACCTTGTTAGAGGATTTAATCATGCTATTAGGAGTGACCTTGTTAGAGGTCTTGAAACAATTCAACAGAACTATCACCTTGTTAGAGGATTTACAAATGGCTATTAAACCAACTCTGTTAAGAGATTTTAGATCACTGCTACAATGGTTAGAGAGTAACAATGAAATGACCTAATTGTGATGCAACTAAATTTCTGAATCGATATCTCTTTTCTTCTTAAACTTGGTCCTTCCTAATCGAATATTAATTTTCTACTCCACAAGGATACTTGCTTATCCTTCAAGTTCGCACCCTCTTTTTCTTATCAATTCAATCAACACACTTGCACACACTAGAAATCTCAACTTGACCTTTTATTTATACCTTCCAAATTGTCAAGTCAGCCCAAATATAATTTAGAATAACTAATATTTATCACCTTAGTCGGCTAGAACTAATAAGTAAAACAATTAAGCTTAATACACCAAAATAAGAAAATCCTTCGTTAGCCGACCCTGCTCAATAGAAACTAATTTTTGAAAGGGTTTCCTGTGTTAACCAACAAAAGCTCAATTAACATTGTAAACTTGCAAAAATCCTTTGGCACCCAAGTGAGCTCAGTCAACACTATTCCATCCAAATTTTCTTCATTAATTTAGTGAGCTTGGTTAACACTCATCTTCAACACACTTTCCTTTGTCTCCTGAGTGAACTTGGTAGACACTACCTTCTAAACTTGGCAAACACAAGAATGCTCGGTAGACATGAAAAATTGTCTTCACTACTTGAGTGAGCTCGATAAGCATGAACTGAAATTGATATGAAATTTGTGTAACATCAAAGACAACACACAATTAATCAATTTTATCCAACAATCTCCCTCTTTGGCATTGATGGCAACACAACATGTCATAGCACAATTAAATTTCAAAGTAAGCATAAAGTAAGGAACATATCCTTAATTTCATTCTAACTCTCATCCATGAGAACTCCCTCTATTAGTGTGAGCTCTTCCTATCTGATGACTTCTCCCTCTTAGAAATTTCTTATGAAATATGACAATAAACTTCTCCCTCTTAGAAATTTCTTATAAGATATGATAGTAAACTTCTCCCTCTTTAAAAACACATGCCAAAGACAACAACTTCCTTTATAATATCAATGTACCTCAAGTATTGATTCATTTGCAATAAGTTCTTGCCAATTTTGCATCAACTGATTGATCTTCAACATGCTCTAGTTGATGCATCACTAAACTTTATTTAGTGAGCTTTTGATAGGGGAATGACCCTAGCTTACCTCTTAGATATAAGAATGCATCCTTAGGTAATGGTTTAGTGAATATGTCTACAATCTATTCCTTTATATTCACATATTCCAATCTGACTTCTTTATTCTACACCAATTCTCTTAAGAAATGATATTTTATAGCAATGTGCTTTATTTTAGAACACATCACTAGGTTCTTTGATATATTGATTGTACTGGTGTTATCACGGTATATGACAATTGGATCCTTTATTTCTATCTTTGTACCTACCAATAGTTGCTTTAACCAAACAATGTTTGAAAAATTAACTACTACTACCACATATTTTGCCTATGCTATGGATTGAGATGTACAATTTTGCTTCTTACTTGTCCAAGACACTAGTCTTTTACCAAGAAAGGATATTCCACCACTAGTGCCTTTTCTATCATCAATACTTCCTACCCAATCAACATTAGTAAATACCTTTAAGTATAGATTGTCTCCAAGTTTGTACCATAAGCCATAGCCTTGAGTACCTTTCAGATATCTCATGATTCTCTTGATTGCCATCATGTGATTTTCGCTTGGATTTTCTGAGAATCTTGCCACCATACCAATTGGTAATGCAATATCAAGCCTTGTATGTACTACATACTATAGTTTTCCAATCATTGATGTATGTGTGGTCTGATCTACTTCTTTGGATTCACCACTTTTGGAAAGTTAATGTCCATTAGTCATAGGAGTTCCAATAAGCTTTGAATCTTCCATTCCAAATGGTTTCAGTATTTTCTTGATATACTTGGATTGAGTAATATAGATACAATTTTTGCTTTGTTGTATCTGCAACCCAACAAAGTATTTTATCTCACCAAAACATAAACATCTCAAACTCTTTGCTCATTTCTTTTGAAAATCCCTTGCATAAGTCATCATTCCCTATGAATAAAGTATCATCAACAAATATTTTATCCAATACAATTTTCTTGTCTAGTTCTTCTTTGATATACAAATTGCTATTATCATTTGTTCTTTGAAAGCCAATCTGTACCAAATAGTTATGTAGCCTTTCATACCAAGCTCTAGGAGCTTGCTTGAGACCATATAATGCTTTTTGTAATTTTCAAACCATGTCTCTCTATTAGGATCCATAAAACCTTCTAGTTGTTCAATGTAGACTTCTTGATCAAGAATTCTATTCAAGAATGTAGATTTAACATCCATTTGATATACTTTAAATACTCTATGTGCTACATATGCTAGTAAAGTTCTAACACCTTCTAATCTTGAAATGGGAGCAAAGGTTTCACCATAATCAATACCTTATTCTTAAGAATAACCTTTACATACTAATCTTTCTTTATTTCTTGAAACTTCTCCATCTTCATTCAACTTATTTCTAAACACCCATTTTGTGCCAATTACATTTTTACCCTTGGGTCTAGGAACAAGAGTCCAAGTTTTCTTCATCTCAATCTATTCTATTTCATCATTCATTACCTCAACCCAACTTTCATTTTCCAATGCATCTTTAGCATTTCTAGGTTCAAATTCAGCAAGTAGCATGTTCCTTTTAATTTACTTATTGTCATTGTTCCATCAGATTTGTCTCCAATGATCTGATCAAGTGCATGATGCCTTCTAACATATCTTGCTAACATAGGTGTTTTGGATAATGAATGACTTTCATTGATTTTTTCATGAACATCTATGTTAGGCTTGGGTCCCACTATCTATGACTCGAGTCCATCAGACTCATTTTGAACTAGCTTAGTAGCCTTTGACTGTGACTCAAGTCCTTCAAACTATGATTCAGGTTGTACTGGTTGCAACTTGGTAGCTGATGGAGATTTTGGAGACTTGGGAGGTGAAGTTTTATTCCCTTCATATGTGACTAGTAATGTATTAGGTTCATAGTAAACAAATGTTCTCTAATCTGTTGGCTTTTTGTAGCTTTCTTCTTCACTCCTTTCTACAAACTCATCAATTCTAACATGTACACTTTCTATGATTTTATGAATAGATAGATTCAAAAATTTGTATGCTTTACTTTTGCAAGAATATCCTAGGAATATGCCTTCATCACCTTTTACATCAAATTTACCTTTTCTAGATTCTTTCAAGATATAACATTTGCTACCACATACTTTCAAGTAACTTACATAAATTAGGTTTGTTGCCATACCATATCTGATAAGGAGTTTGGTTTGAGTCTTTCTTCAACTATACTCTATTTAAGGTTTGAACTTCAGTGTTGATAGCTTCCTTCCAGTATTTGAGAGGAACATTCTTTTCAATCATCAATGTTCTTGCACAATCCATGATGGATCCATTCCTTCTTTCAGCTATACCATTCTGCTGAGGTGTACCATGGGCTGATACCTATCTTTTGATTCCATTTTCAATGCAGAAGTTATTGAATTCATTGAAGACGAATTCACAGCCTTTATTTGATCTCAAACATTTTAATTTCTTTCCAATTTCCTTTTCTACTCTTGCTAAATACCATTTGAACATTTGAAAAGCTTCATATTTTTCTTTCAAGTACATTATAGTCATCATCCTAGAATAATCATCAATAAACAGAATGAAAAAAATTTCTCCACTATAGCTCTCTATTCCAATAGGACCACATTAGTTAGTATGAAAAATCTCTAAGACTTCTTTAGACTGATAGTTTTTTCTTTTAAAACTAGTCTTTCCCACCTTTCCAATTTTTTAATTCTTGCACAGACTCATGTCAGGTTTCTTCAAACTAGGAAGACCTCTCCAGTCATATGATGTGAGTAGCCACTATCAATAATCCATGTATCATTTCTGCTAATATAATAGATAAGTGCCATTTTATCTCCTTCATCATCAAATTCATCCTTTACAACAATATATACCATTTCATCTTCACTGTTATTAGAATGTTTAGCTATAAAAAAGATGTCTTACCTTTTTCCTTCTTGTAGTTCTTGAAATATTTCTTGTCATTGTACTTATGACTATTCTTTTCATCTTTTTTTTCTCTATTTGGACAGCTAGAAGCAATGTGACCAACTTGTTCACAAGAAAAGTAGATCAGAGGAGCTTTACCTTTGTATTTTCCTCTACATTTTGAATATTTCCTTGCAAGTAGGGCTTCAAGATCATTGTCTAAACTTTCTACTAATGTTCCATCTTCATCACTTCCTGATTGACTAGATTTTGACTTTTTGCCCTTTTTCTTGAGTGAAATCTTAGCTTCAAATGTAGACTCAATATTCTTTGAAGTAGGAACATAGTTATCAAAATTATCTAACTCAAAAGCTATCAATCTTCCAACTAGAACATCCAATGACATTTTACAATTTAGATCACATCTTATCTCTTGAATAGTAGATACTCTAATTGCATAAATAGGAAGAAGAGTTCTGCACACTTTACTCACAATAGTTTCCTCCTTGATGTCCCCTCTAGATGCCTTGATTCTTTCATTTGATCAAACTATCCTCTAAGACTTTCTGCTTTGGCTTTTTTTACATTTTCATCTCCTCCATAGATATCTTTCAGTTTGTTCCACATTTCAAAAGCAGTTTTGTAGTCCTTTACCTCATCAAATTTAGCATAACTAAGAATAGATGCAATATCAATCATCATGATGTTATGGTTCTTTTCAGTAATATCTTGAACTGATAATTCTCTAGTGGGAGTCTTATATTCAGCATCAAGATATTTTCAACCCGAATCACTGATACTACCCAAATATAGTCTCATTAGTCCTTGCCATGCTACAAAGTTGTCTTTATTTAGCTTGGGAATCTCTCTTCTATAAGACATCCTAATCTTTAGCTTAGGTCCTTGAAACCTTCTCTACAAGCACCAAAAACTCTAATACCAATTGTTAAAAATATAAGAGGAGTAACTAAGAGAGGAGGGGTGAAAAAATTACCACTAAAATAAATCTAGATCCCTTAGATGTCAATTCAAAGCAAACTCTAAAAACTAAATACTACTGATGCTCGGCAACCAAAGAAAATGTTGTAACTTGGTAAACAGTATGCTTGCTTGGTAAACACTAACATGAAAAACTTTGGATATTATCTGTGATTATTATTACTTTAAGATATTTGCAAACACATAAAAGTAAATAACACATTTGACACCAAGATTTAATGTGGAAACCCAATTTGAGAAAAACCACCAATTGCAACTAGTTACTACTTTTCACTCTTCTAAAGTGGGCCCTATTAGGAGCCAACCCTATTAAAGGTTACAAAATACACTGTTAGGTGTGACACTATTAAAGAATTTAATCACCCTATTAGGAGTGTCCTTTTTATAGGTCTTGAAACAATTCAATAGAACTGTCACCTTGTTAGAGGATTTACAAATGGTTGTTAAACCAATTCTATTAAGAGATTTTATATCACTACTACAATGGTTAGAGAGTAATAATGAAATGACCTAATTGTGATGCAACTAAATTGCTAAATCCAAATATCTTTTCTACTTAAACTTGATCCTTCTTGATTGAATATTACTATTCTGCTCCACAAGGATACCTACTTATCCTTCAAGTTCACAACCTCTTTTTCTTATCAATTCAATCAACACACTTGCACACACTAGAAATATCAACTTGACATTTTATTTATAACTTCTAAATTGTTAAATCATCCAAAATATAACTTAGAATAACTAATATTCATCACCTTAGTCAGCTAGAACCAATAAGTAAAATAATTAAGCTTAATATGCCAAAATAAGAAAATCCTTCGTTAGCCAACCCTGCTCAATAGACACTAACTTCTAAAATGATTTCATGTGTTAACCAATAGAAGCTCAATTAACACTGCAAACTTGTGAAAATTCTTTGGTAGCCAAGTGAGCTCGGTCAACATTGGTTCCATCCATCTTTCCTTCATTAACTGAGTGAGCTCGGTTAACACTCATCTTCAACACACTTTCCTTTGTCTCCCAAGTGAATTCGGTAGAAATTGACACTACTTGGTAGAAACTACCTTTTGAACTTGGCAAACATAGGAATGCTCAGTAGACACAGAAAACTATCTTCACTACCCGAGTGAGCTTGGAAAGCATTGACTAAAACTGATATGACATTTGTGTAACATCAAAAACAACACACAATTAATCAATTATATCCAACACTTGGAAGAACATATTATTACTAGATTTTGGATTCCATTCTCATTGGTATGTGATAATGTATCAGCTTTTGCATCAGTATTCTTAACTTAGTGGGCATTGGAAAATCAAGTCATCATCAAGCTCTCCTCAAATTATTATTCACAAGGGAATGGTGTTGTAGAATCTACAAATATGAACTTGATCACAGTAATAAGACATTTGTTGAAGGAGAATCCTATAGATTGGTATACACAACTCAAATATGCTCTATAGATAGATCAAGTGAGGGTCAAAAATGCTTTGCGGATATCTCCATATTTTCTTATTTACAAACAAGAGCTAGTGTTACCGCTAAATCTTAGGATCCTTGTTTTGAAATTCATGAGTGGGTATGCTAAAGATGTTGGCAGAGTACAAATCAGATTGATGAATCTTTTGGAGATGGATGAGAAATGGACAGCTGCATTGGAGCACATGGCTAAGCGTTAAGTTTTCATTAAGAGATGGTTTGATAAGAGGGCCACAATAAAATTCTTTAGGATTTTTGACCTTGTTCTACTCTGAGATAAGACAAAAGAAAAGCCAGGTAGCCATACCAAGTTTCAATGCTTGTGGATTGGTCCATATTAGATCACAAAAATTCTGAGAGAAAACACTTTTAAGCTCAATTCCTTATAGGGGGAAATTAGTTCCACTGCCGATCAATGGGTAATTTCTAAAAAATTATTTTGAAACCTAAGAGACCCGTAAAAAAAAAAAAAAATTTATTTCTACAAGTGTGTTTTCTTTCCAGTTGTGTGTTTTCTTTCAGTTATGTGTTTTCTTTCAAAGTTGTGTTAGTCCTAGGGGGTAAGGTGCACTTGACATATCTTACTAACTACTCTTTTGGTTCTAATTTTAGGAAGAGGTATTTCTTTATCAAAACATTTGGACAATTATGTGTCTTATACCAATTGAGAGATGAATGTTGCTTGCAGAAAAAGGGGGACTTTTAGTCTTGAATTTAGGATTCTAGACCAACAAGTTCTCAATACTTTGTGAACTTAAAAATCAATTGTCTTAGGTGTTGTTGAATTAAGGTTGAAGCTAGCAAGGGATTATCCAAACTCCAATTGGTTCAAATAGAAAGGGTCTTCTCGAAGGATTACTAAGATCATTGTTTGGTGTGAGAGTTTCTAAAAAGTTCTAAAAGAGAAACACAAGGGATGTTCACAAAGGATCTAATCCAAGAAATGACACCAATGTCCTAGCTACACATTCTAAGCATCGTTAGGATATAGAAGAAAAAATTAAAATTAAAAAGGAAAAGAAAAGAACAGTGTTAAGACTAAAGGATTCTAAAAAATATAAAAGGGGTAATCTGATAAATAAATACAAATGAAAGCATTGCTTCATCCAAGAATCAAATGGTGAAATTATGAACTACATGGACCAATCACCCAAAGGATTGTGCCAAAAAAAATTAATAAGAAGTGACAACTTGCTAAGAGCCCTCAAACTAATTCTCTCATCTAGTCTAACAAATGATTGATGAAAAACCTTCATGGAGATTCCTAATGAATGAGCCAAGAAGGATGGAAGATTGTTTCCAAGTTGTTAGAAAACTTTGATAGACTACATCATGAGATTTCAAAGGGAATGAATGCATGAATCACGCACTGAGCTTGAAGGCTTTGGATCCTAAAGTTTTGACTGTGAAGTCATTTGAAATTTTCTTGGAATGTTTAGGATTTATTTGGTGTTTAACACCCATTGAAAGAATGTTTTCTGATGAAGAAATGCCTTTTTCATTTCTTCCTTTTTTTGGGGCTATTTATTGTAGTTACACAATATATGCCCCATATCAAACTTAAATGGAGACCCCTTACTTTATTTTTGTTTTTATCTAAGGCCCTAGTCTAGGGTCTTAGTTATTTTGAGATCCTATGTAATACCCTAGTTCACATCCCATGTCCTAACGGGTAAAGTCTATTATGAAAGATCAGTTTGGAGAGGAAACAAGTAAAAATTGTAAAAAACAAAGAGGCACACTAGCGCACCTAATGAGGTGTGTGAGCACACCAAATAGTAAGAAGAGGCAGTTTTGTGTATATACGTAGCTGTGCAGCTATGCAAATGCATAGTACCAGACCTACAAACCCCACAATATTGAAAAGTCAGGGGAGCCTATAAAATCTTTTTCACCCTTCTCTTTTCATACTTTTCTCTTGTTCTTCACTGCTTTGCATCTCTATGAGTTGATCTGTACATCTCACTTCCTCCGCACTTTGAATCCATAACACCTACACTTCCTAGCTTCATAACTTTGCAGCTTCACATCGACAGAGGTGTGACACTTCCCCCTGCTCACCTATGTAGAACACACAAGTTACCAAACATGGTATGCACTAGCACACCTAGCTTAGTGTGCTAGTATGAACCAATCCTTGAAGCATAAATGTAAAGACTTGAAAACAAACATAAGACTTCCAACTAGGTGTGCACTCATGCACCTATTCAAGTGCATGAGTGCACACCCAAAATACAAAGACTTCAAATGCAAAACTTTAAAAAAAAATTGTTCCCCATGAAAAATGGGTGCACATCAGCAGACCTACTTGGGTGTATTGATGCACACCCTAAAATGAAAATAATAGACGTGTGTACTAGCACACCTAACGAGGTGCACTAGTGCACACCTTAGATTTAATTTTTTTTTAAAGGGAAAGGAGGTAATAAGGGGGTTGTTTGTGTACTTTTCTTGTGTTTAATTTTTTAGATTTTTTTTTAGGATAGGGATAATTTTTTCATTCCAAACTAATGGGATCTCTTTTGCGTAGATATAATGGCATCCTCATCAAGTGAGAAAATGGCACCAAAACCTGTTGTGTTCAAATTCTAAGGCATCCCGTCAAAATTGAGATTTCAAGATGACTACTCCAAGATTAAGGATACATATTTGGGACAAACTAATTTGGGGGAGTTTCTAAGAATTTTCAACAAGCCCACTAAGAGATCAACTATGGTTTCTACATTAATTTGATCAAGGTTGGTAGACGCAGCTTCACACCCAATGTTAGTACAATCTTCAAAACTTGTTATGGCAATTGTAAAACATTTCATTTTGGAGGAAAGGGTGGTCAAGAGTGTGACAGGAGAAATTTTCCTTGATCTCTAACCCAATAACATTGAAATGGTATTCCATCTTCCAAGGGTACATCAATTCATCAAATTAATCTATGAGGCAGCAGAAAGGTGGTACATAGAACACTTAAATGAGGCTACTAAGATTATTTAGTCCTCTTATCTTATTGAGAAGATTCCTTTAGGGAAGGTATCTAAAAAGGTGGATATGACAAGGGGGTACATGAAAGAAGATATTGGATACTCCATCATTCTTTTGAGTAGAGTAATGGGTCTGCCAACAACTAGACACCTAAATGTCTTCATGATAAACTTCATCGAGACTATCAAGATGACAAGGATGCCACTTGACTGGGCTACCACATTGAGTGAAAATTTGTGTGAGCAATTGGGAGTAGTAAAGGATTAAAATAAGTTCTACATGACATTATATTTGGTGTACTTGTTAGCCACCCGGGCTATAGATTACCCAAGGCCATATAGGAAAGGTAGCATGCAGGATCCCAATGCTTGTTGTATATTGTTTATCCACAATTAGTGAAGAAGAGACTCTCAAGACATGGAAAGGAATACAAAATTGTAAATGATGCCTTCATATTTTCTATAATTAGATTCATAGAAGAAGATTATGTGAAGGGGCTAGAAAATGAGGCAGTGGCATAGGTAACAACACTTGGGGCCTATTATATTCAATTCAGAACATTGGCATATCTAAAGGTAGTTGGTGCCACTATTAATCCAAAGAAGCTCCCAAGATATCCTAGTGATAGACTTGTTCTTTTGGAGATTGCATGACAAATTGAATTTTCATATGACAAAGTTAGAAAATAGTGTAGACCATGTTGGACATGGCCTCTAGTCATAGGACCATATCAAGTAAAGTGGAAGTAGGATATTCCTTCTTTTGATAGGAATGTGATCAATATCCCCTAGAAGAATATAATTCTTTGAGGCCATACTTTGATAATATTGGGAGAGTCCAAAGTCTGGTAGGCAAGGAATTTTAGCATGAAGAAGCCATTGAAGATCATTGGATGAACATGACAAATGACTACAATGTTTGTATCAGGGATTATTGTAGGATGACCTTGTATTTGGTAGAAAAGGCTCTAAATATAAAGATTCCATTGGAGATACTGTAGCAAGACTCAAGGGAGCTACTTGACCCTTTGTTCAACAAAGATAAAATTGGGGAACAACCCATTGTGGATGCAGAAGTTGACAGGGAAGAGAATGATGATATTAACAATTAGGCAAGGAATGTCATCAAAATGATGTAGGATTGGATTAGGAAACCATTTAAATTTAATCCAATACCTAAGACAATGGTCTTCCATGCATAGGCCCACCCAGCCAAAGGTAGAGGGAAGAAGGTCACTATTCCTACCTTTGTAGCTCATTCACCTATTAGGCCTAAAATGGTATACCAACTAGATAGACCAGTTGGATACTATCACCCTCTGGAGAAAAAAGGGAAAGGGAAAAAGAAAGAGGAGTTCTCCTCAAAGAGCTGAACTTGAAGAGGGTGAAATCTCGACACCTCCATAGAAACAAGAAGAAAATGTGCAAGGGCCAAAAGATACTAGAGCTTCCCAAGTCTAGATAAACCCTCAAGTGCCACCAGCTGTGCCCAACCAAGCAGAAACAAATGGTGAAATCCAAGAAGTCTCTCCTCCTTTACAAGTAGAACAACAATCCCCTTTAGCCCCTAAGAAACTAAGAAAGATTAATAATCCTATCAAGAAAAGGCAAAGGGTGATTAGAAGGATGGTTCCTTTTCCATCTATCCTAGAACCCATTCCTGAAGAGGAAGAAGAAGAAGAGGAAGATGAGGAGGAGGAAGTACCACTGAAAAGAAGAATACAACTAGTAAGAGCCATAGAGTAGGAAATGAGGAGAAGTTCCATTGTGACACTACCATCAACCCCAAAAGAACCTCTAGAAATAACTACTTTAGAGGATGAAGTACAACAATGGGTTGATGAGTAAGATGTAGAGGATGATGATGTATTCAAGATGTCAAATTTTGATTTTATGCCCAATGGAATGGAGTTGATTGGGGACAAGATTAGGGATACCCCAACAAGTGAGTCCCAATAGGAAGACTAGATGCAAATGCGACTAGAATCACAAGGTCCTGATCTTATACTCCATCCCCATTACAAGTTGTAGTGGTGGACAAAGGCTCGACTACTCCTTTATCTCCAAGTATTGAAGAAGAATAGATTCAAAAGGAGTAGGAGGAAGAGCCACAACAAATAGCAACTAATGAAGTGTCTAAAGAGATATGTATGGTTGAATATCCTTAGCAAATCTCCCAAGGCACTAAGGTAAAAATTATGGGCTCCACTAAGATGGAAACCACACAAGGAGAGCCTTCATAGAGGGAAGGAATCCCAAAGAGGAGTGATAAGGGGAAAGTGGTGGTAGAAAAAAATCCTTAATCCTCAAGAGGTGGGCCCTCGATGGAATGAGTCCCAAGGTGGTTGCAAAAGGAAATGATAAGAAGTAAAAAGCCACAATTCACCACTAATGAGGAGGATATGATTGAGTTGGTTGAAGTCCTAAGAAAACCTAAATCCCCTCCATGAGAGGCAAGACAATTAACATTCATCAATAGTACTCAAAATCAAGATTTATTTGAACAAGTGGCTATCCCTTCTCTTGATGTAGATGTAGAAAACTTAGGCCCACAAGACTATTAGATCAAAGAGGTTATGCTTAGGAAGTCCACATTAGATACTACTAGGTTGATGTTCACAATGGGAATTAAGGAGGTCTTCAAAAGCTTAGAGCAAGAAGGGGCTGAACTTAGAACACTTCATAGGTAAAATGAAATCCTAAGAGGATATTTAGCCAAATTTATTGGTCCTTTGGATCACAAACACTCCGAGGAGACTCTAAACATTGCACTTAGAGATGGGGGAGGTATACACTTGGATCCATTTTTGAAAGCCTATCAGTAGTGGCAAGAAAGTTTGAGGAAAAGGGCATCTTAATCATCCAAGGAAATCTTAAGTTACTACATTCTACGTAGGAAAATTTGGACAAAAATGGTAGCAATTTTGAAGCAAGATTTCAACATTATGGATGAAGTACATGCTTAGAGTAAAGATTTATAGGTATCACAAGCTATAAAAGGGAAGAGTCACAGGATTTTGGTAGATTTATATATAGTGAAAGAGTTAGATTTAATTGATGATTGGATTGAAAAGATAGTAGACAGTAATAAAGTAATGGAGACATTACATGTAGTGATCCATCGACTCAAGGACCAAGCCCAAGAGCAAATTTTGGAGGTAGAGAAACATTATAGCGATATGTTTCTGGATATTTTTGAGCATGATGAGTGGGAAAAATTAATGCCCATAGAGGTAGTGGTAGAGAATTTCCAAAATATTTTTGAAGAAGCTTCTAGTGATGATGACATCCGACAGGCCTTTAGAACAGAAGAAGCCTTGCTAGAGTTGGATACAAAACTTGAGGATTTCACTAATACCTATATTGAGGTAGACAACTACAGAAAAAAGGTCAAAGATAAGTATGATTCTTTAGATATACCAAATGCAGCTAAGATTATTGAGATTATTGAGAAATTCAAAGGCAAACATCTATACATAGCTTTGGTGTGAAGGGCGACAAAACCCAGAAGCTAGAATTTCAGTTTTGACACTTAGTAAAATTTTGTGATTTTGGACCTTTTGAGGTGAGAAAGTGTGTAGGTGGATAGGTGAGATAGTGTGCTTTTCTAGAGGTGCACCGATAGTTAACTGCTAGTTCCAAAAATAGAGCTTTCCATGCATTGGAAACTCATTTTGACAATAGTTTAACTCTAACAAATGCCCAGTGAAGGATCAACTTCTATTTTTGACACTTCCAAACACTTCTACTTCAACTGAAGGCTTTCTTATTCTTTTTCTCCCATAAATTCTTTGTTCTATGACATGTAAAGGCTCATGCATCCAATCAATGAATATAAAATGGATGGAATCCCACTAAGCACCAGTTAGATTGTTAGTTTGTATGTAATTAGTTTGTTTTATTAATTTAAAAAGCATATTATTTCATGAAGATATCTCTCACTCTCAACACAAATTGGGGAGATGATTTCTTATAAATACTCCATTGTAATATGTAATTGGGGTTTTCATTATTTTATAATAAAATTATGCTTTTGGTGCTCACATTTGGAGTGTAGTGATTCTTGCCTAAGTGTGTCATTGTTTTGTGAATTTATTTTCATGGAATTGTGATTGAGCCAAAATTTTATTGCATTGTTTTTGGTTCTGTGATCTTTTAATTCAAGTGTTTTCTACAATTTTATGAATTTCATTGATGTATCTAGCTTGAGAAGAAATCACCAAATTGTACTTGCATAACTCTGCATCTTGCATGAGTGCACTTTCAATGGCCTTGTGATTTGATGAAGAGTGAAACATCATATAGTTATTTAGTTTCCCATCAATGATTGCGTCAATGGAATCTAGGAAGCGATGTTCCTATTTTCATTGGTTACCTATCGATTTCTTTGAAAGCTTAACTTGGAAACATGTTGTTTTCTGTAGCTTATGTCCAGTAGGATTTTTACTTTCACATTATTTTCTTTTAAAGTTCCTATTATTTGTTTTGCTAACCCCTTGTTAAATTAGGAATTCATATTAGTTGCATCATTAGATTGCATTCATTGGAAAACATAAAAAATACAAAAACGTAGTTCTTTTGCGTGTTTTATTTTGAAGCAGCAAACAGATTCAACATCTCATCTAAAATCAATTGAACCAACAAAGGCGACCTTGTGAAAAAAAACATTTATCTTCAACTAAGAAAATTCTAGTAGTTTTCAAGATCAACTAGAACCTTGGAGTTGATTCACAAGATTGACTTTTCAAGAGAGGAGTTCAAAAGAATTCTTGCTATTAAGCATCGTGCAAAATGATAGCTCAACAAGAATCTTAAGTTTCAAAACTGCAAGAAAATTCAAAATTGGGTGAAGAAGAAAATTTCATTTCATTTTTATTGTTGCAATCTAGATTTAATGAAACTTTTAGGAACTTTAGTTACTTTAGATAAATAGATAGGAGATACTTTAATCGATTCTTTTTGGGACCAAAAACTTGAACTCTACCAGATGTAGAAAATGAGAGCTTCACATATTACTTATTCTCATTAGGTACAAAGGGATATAACATCGTGCATTATGATTACTATCTGATGATCGTGTTCAACAACTTAATGGTGATTATTTTAGATGCTTATTTTTTAGTGTTATATTTGATAAATTAAATACATGACATAATAATAAAGATGACAACACACACCAGATACATGAGTAAAATATGTACAGCTCATCCCACTATGCCATGCTACCTTCCTTGATGATACACGATATATTAAAAGACTTAGAAGTTGCCAAGAGGAACCCAACCTCCAACCAACTGACACTTATAATTACTTGGTAGTGACAAACAACTTAACACAAACAATTAATACATTGTTGTGTAACCAATATTTTCAAATATAATTATAGATAGTGTATGTTGACTAGACTTATCTTTTGAATCTTAGTAGTGTATTTATGGTGTTTTAAGCTACATTATGAGTGTTGTCACTCTAATTTAGTTTGAACTTGCACCTACAATATTTTAAGCCTATCTTATCATTGATATAACTCTCGTAATTGAAGTCTATCTTAATGGCTCCTCACACTATCCTCATTGTTGACTAATATTGCTAGCTAATGAAATCCATCTCTTCAAACCAAGGAGGTATAACAATTCTATAAATCTATGTGGTTGTTGTTTATTTTATCTAGTTAATTCCTATTTTTTCTTGGCATAAATCTTTGGCTAGAATTAAGAAAGAAAAGCATATGTCAATGATGGTTCTATTATACAAGATTTTTAAAAATAATTTCATTTTTCATTGCATATTTTTTAGAGGAATCATTGGTTAACATTAACAAGTTTAGGAAAGACATGAATCTTCTCGTTCTGACTGAAAATAAAAATATCACTTGTTTGGAAAAGTAGTTAAAGGCCAAGTATGTATATCTGAGATCAAAGATGGAGTAGTTATTGCGGATTGTGTTCCTAGTTTAGATCCAAAGATAGGATTTCATAATTATACGCATTCACAATATCTTCAGTATGTGAACAACACAAAATTTATGTCAGCTGGGGTTGCTTCTGAAGATAATTGGTTTGTGACATTGGTTTTGGCTACCAATACAACTAGTGGCAATTTCCAAACTTATAGTATAGGCATGATACATTATGTTAATAATTTGTTGTCTTGAATTGGGGATAGTACAATGAGGGAAGAATAATTAGAATCCCATCATAGTATTTGTAAAACATCAAAGTTTAAAATAACAATGGAAGCCTTGACAAGAAAAGTTTACAGTTAACATATTCTAGAGTATTTTAATCTATATGATCAATTTGACAATGGTCTTCTTAATAGTTATGGATCCTAGATATCATAAAGATATACTTGACATCTTTCATAAATATCATACTCAAGAAGTTGGATGACACCATCAATGGTGTCCTCTAATGAAACATTAATATGAATTAATTGTGCCTTTTTATTACAAAGAAAGACTAATATACAGAAATATTTTTGAAATCTATGCAAGACAACATAAAGGACAAAAATTTGATACTTACATGCATCTTAAATGCATGTTACCTTTTTGTGAGATCCCAAGATCCTCCCCATCGCTAGGATCCAAAATCAACACTACTTGCTCATTACAACATTCTACCTCTTCATCATAACTCTCATACATCACTTTCAACCACTCTTCATATTCCTTATCTAGTTGATGATTTGGCAGCTGCTTACCATATCTCTCTATATCAACATGCACTAAAAGAGAACCACCTCAAACATAATAATGTTCATCTTAACAAAGTTTTTGTTGTAAAACTCTAAAATCACAAAAATGAAACACCTACTAATGTAATAAACAAGTAAAAAGATCTTAAAAAAAAAATTTAACTACTTACAGTAAGCTACCTACTTGGAGAGCTACCATTAGGCTTGTTAACAAGATTTCTTAATGCAATAGTGAATTGGTTCTTGTAGACAAGGTCAATCTACAAAAGGAACATACCAACAATCTTTGAGATACAATAAAGTTATGTATCAAAAAATTGTTATTCACATAAAAAATGTAGTAACCAAAGTAATGTTTGTGAGGTATTATGGTTTCTTAAAAGAGCCTGCAATCCAGATCTAGCAGGCCATATATTTTATTTTAAGTGCAAGGAGATATCCATTATAAATTAATTTTAACTACAAACCTAGCTAAATTGGGACATTCTTAATCAATATGTGCACAGTTTTGGAATCTCAACCCATCAATTCCATTATGCCTATGCCTTTAAATATGGTAGGAGATATTGACATGCATTAAGTTTTATAAATATTTAAAAAATAGAGAAAATTCTAAATTAACATTCCTTTGAGGTTTCTAAATCAAAATACAAGAATTCTCTCTAATTACGCGAGTCATTATTAGATTGCTAAGATTGGCATGAATAATTTTGGATTCAAAAGATGATAAACAACTTGCACCTATCAAATGACTACATTTTAATTATATATTTTATAATACAAATGTCAATTAAAAGGTGCATGAACATTTTTATATTTTAACAAGTCCTAGTGTTATAACAACAGGTTATAGAAGTTGTTCACTTTTGTTAGGCTTAAGCAAAATTGTGGCACTAGCTTAAGTTAATCTTCCTAATGATGTCTGATGTCAATTTTTCCTTCTCACATGCAAACACCATAAGAATTCATTGAGATCCATTACAAAACAAAACTATTGTAACCTTGAAATTTGGCACCAGTGACTCAAAAGTTGTTCATTGTTCTAAGTTTTACAAGCATCTTACAGATTTGAGTTAATTGGGATCAGCCCATGTCTACAATAGACCCAGATTGATGTTTATGTTACTGAAACTACATACTCCTTTTCACCTTCAATAACTAGATAAGCCAATCACAATCTTTGAAATCTTGAACATTATAGCTCATAGTTTATAGAATTTTGTTAGCACCTCACAGAATGCTCACCTAGCAGTTAGTAGTAGGAGCAAAAATGATGTCATTGGTTATATTGAGCAGTTATATGATGATTTATTTTTCCTTAAATGGTGGAGGCTTTAGTCATTAAAAGAGAATGAATAAAAAATAATCACTAGGAAAATTTTCCCCAAACCAGAAAAGTGATAAAATCAAATTTCCTACCCTCCAACTTTTGTTCCATCTCTCTTCCTGTTGAGGAATTGAGGTTGGCAACTTGCATCCGGTGACAACTTTGATGAGCAACAAATCAATGAAATGATCCATAATGTTGTCAATGTGACAAAATATGATTAGTTTTCTTTGTGAATAAGACCTTCCCTATTTTTCATCCATATGTAAAATCATCTTTAAACCAAACAAAAGAATCTTTAAAAGAAATTATGAGTTCAACATGTGCATATGCAACTATGGAAGCTGAAGCTACTCTTCCAAGAATAGAAAGTAGATAGAGGACAATAAAAACCTACAAGTAGGATGCAAGATTCATAATTACAAGAAAATTGAAAGAATACTTTTTTCCAACTGACTTGTATAATAGAAAAAAAGGTGATTTAAGCATAGCATATGATTATACCCTATCATTAATGAATTTAATGAGGTGTCAACTAGTTTTATGAAGTTATATTTCACACAGTTGGAGTGATTTAATTAGTTTAATGATTCTATTTTCTCAAAAATGTACATGGGCATTTTTTAAAGTAATATTTCCACTTATGAAGTAGAGAATATTGCAACAAGTTCATAGATGGAACATAGATTAAGAGAGTTAAAGGTGATAAAGTGGTGGATAAATCCAAGGAGATTTTGGGGCTTGCAAGGTTATGGATGACAAAAAAACCAATAAGTTGATTACTCATACCCCATTTTCAACAATTTTTAATTTTGATAAAGAAGTAAGATGGAACCTGGGAAGAAAACAAAAGAGACTATAGTCTAGGGACTAGAAAAATTTCCTCCATGATAGACATTGTTGAATTTTATTACCCAACTTAGTAAACATTGGTATGAAAAATAAATTTTATGATGCATGGAATGAATGTCAAGATTCTAAGTTTTCATTCATAGAGATGTCATTCTTTTGGATCTTTTATGAAAATAGGTTAAAAAGGGATCCTAAGTCAAACCCTTGGAGACCTAGCCTAGGAAAGGTCATTGTTTCCAATGCGTATGTTGATGTTGATACCAATTAAGCTATATCTAGTAATTACAAATTTGAAACAATTATTGTGAGAAGAATAGATAGGAATTATTTATTAGTCATCAAAAAATCCTATATGTAGGAATGCTTTGGGTTAAATACTCAAGCCTTGATAAAAGTGGATAGGGAGTAGTTATTACTAGACTATGAAATAATGGTGAAAAGTATAGGTATTAGGGAAACAAATTATTTTATAAGGAGAGAAAATTATAATATATTGGTTAGGCTTGAGAAAAGAGGCTCATATCTAACCAATAACTTCATGTATTTTTATTGAAATAGCTACTATGGATGAGCACATTTATGTAGAGAATATTATAGGGAAAATATGACACTCAACTTAATATACTTTTCAATGAGGACCCAATAACCTAACGTGTGTTTTGATTTTGACATTGCTGCTGAAATTGAAAGGATTTTGTATAAGAGGATGATGCTTTGGAAGAAAAAAAGAAGTTTGAATAATTGCACTTTAGTATGTCAGTTATTATTATTTCAAAATAGTGTTATCTTCCATCACTCAATGAGATTAACCATGTCAGAGGGAAGTGGAGCAAGGTTACCAGTTCAACTCTAGTGTAGAACTTGAGATGATGCATATTTCATTTGGAAAAGAAGGTCTCTTGAACAATTTGTTTAAAGGACCCCTCCACATGCTATGGCCATTTTAAAACTATTGCAAAGTTACCCTAAAATAGGTTTTACCCTTGATTTTTTGGAGTGAATCTACAAGTCAAATTCTACCCTAACCAGAGTCTATGAATGCAAGCAAAGGCCCTATAAATTGGCATATTTTGTTTTAGAAAGGATTTATTTCCTTGAATTCATTTGTTAGATTTTCTAGTTTGAAAAGGAAGTAAATGCTCCAAGGAAGAAGGGAAAATTCATGCCCCATGTGGTGAGGTTTCTAGGATTTGAAATGGACTCAATTATGATTGAATACTTACAAGAATATTTAAATAAGAATAATAGGATGGAGGGAGGAAAAGAAGGGAGTATGATCCATAGGAAAATATGAGGTCCTTTTTCAAGGAGTATAGGCATAAGAATGATCTACATGAATACATTTCCAGAAATTACATGACTTGTTTTGATGAAGTGCAAAGGTGGAAGAGGTGGAGCATATTGAAGAAATTAGAAGATGAAAGATAGAAGAAAGGGATACCAAGGTTTTATGATGAAAAATTTAACGAATTCCTTTGGATGGAGTTATGTATTAGGGACATGAAAAACTATATGGAAAAATTTCTCAAATCCCAACTCCTAAGACTAAACCTCCTCTAAAAATACATAGGAAGCTTATCATCACAAAATTTAACTCTGAAACCCCACCTCCCAAGAAGGGAAAAGGAGAATAAAATCCCAATAGTTCCCCAAAATAGCTTAAAAGAGGAAGTATGATATTCTAAAGAAGAAAAGATAACTCTAAAAATCTTAAAAGGGGAAGAAACAATACCCTCATCTCCTCTCTCCATATCTCATGAATAATTTCATGGCCACCATGCCTAAACCATGGAGAGTGATGAACCTATTGATGTCAATGATGAAAGAGATGCTATCTCAATGAAGTTTATGTCTGATGAATGTTTTATACATTCTTAGGAATTCAAATATATTTTACTACAAAGAAAAATTAAGGATTTTGAAGATAAGACACTATCGATGAATCTCAACATGAGGATATTGGCCAACTTATAAGGGAAATGAATTTGGATGAGTTTACCTATACCTAGAAGGAAACTAGGGACTTGGTAATGAAGAGTAACATGTTGATTGTTCCAAGACTACCATTAATAGAAATATTTTTACTTGACCAAGTAAGAAAATAGCTTGGCACAAACCTTAAGGAAAATTTTGATTTAAAAGATAATATTGTAGGTTTAGGGTATAATCTTTCTACTTGGGCCAGTTATAAAGCGGGGGGGACCTAAAGTGATTGACATTTCAAAAGGGAATGGTGGAGTAGCAATTGTTCATATATATGATGACACAAATTCCTTATCATTTTTTATATAGTTGATGAATTATTCCATATCCAATAAGGATCAAGCTTAAGGGCATAAAAGTGGTTTGAGACTCAAAATAAACTATATATGGCCATAAAAGTATAAAAAGATGAACACAGATCCTAAGTTGGTGAGCTAAGAATCACCAACAAGGTCATAGAAGTGATCTAGTAAGCACCTAGAAAGAACTAGGAAGTAAGGAAGCAAGCCTTGTTGTTACATCAATGATTCAAAATTTTGATACTTAAATTGTTCACATAGTTAAATACACAAATTTATTGACATATATTATCAGACCTCAAGGATGTTAGTATGTGTAGTCTAAGTAATGTGAATTTGACAAGGACATTTTTATAGTAGTTAGTCTTTGTTAACTCACACTTGCTATAAGTTTTGGGTGTGACCACTTATTCTAAACCATCTAATGTTTATAGCATGTGCATGGAGTTTGACATGTTGAATCAAGTTATAGAAATATTACATTATTTTCCCAATAGTGACTTAGAACCATCAGTTATGTCATACTGTCTCGGCCCATATCCTCCCTCATTCTAGTTCAAACCACTTTGTTGTTTAGCTGAATATCATTGAGGATTCACTGCCAAAATAATTTCCTTTCAAGTTTGAAAAAATTTGGGTGAGGGATGAAAACCTAATGAATACAATAGAATACTAGTCGAAGGAAGTAGAGATTAGGATCAAAATATATTATATTAATTAGTAACTAAGCTAAAGATGATCAAGAATAAATTACTACTTTGGTAATAGTTTTGAAGAAAAAGAAAGAATAGATTACAAAAGAATAGAAAGATATCCTTGGTATGTTAGTTTGAGCTTCACTTGGTTTTGAGAATACTTTAATATTCTCCACTTAATAAGGCCAACCATGTGACAGTGGAAGCTCATCTGGCCTCACCACCATCCCCCTAAAATCAATCTAAATTACCCATTATCATCTAAATACATACCCCATTCATTCATTCATCCATTTATGAACTATAAAATTCAATCAATACAATCACATAACATTCATTAATATGATATAAAATTCATTAATACACAATACTAATCAAGAATTCATTAACATGAAATAAAAATCAATATTAATATGCAACATTCATAGATAATTACTTTAAAAAAAGTTCTTTCATTATCCAACAAAGTTTATCAAGCAAGGCTTATCAAATAGCATTTTTTAAAAATCATTTCTTCATTTTTATTTTCTTAGCTCTCTTAAGAAAAAGGTTGATAGGAGGATCAATATCTTCCTCATTCTCCTCCTATTGTGGCACATGT
Source organism: Cupressus sempervirens (assembly GCA_028749045.1). Taxonomy (NCBI): domain Eukaryota; kingdom Viridiplantae; phylum Streptophyta; class Pinopsida; order Cupressales; family Cupressaceae; genus Cupressus; species Cupressus sempervirens. Next base: position 447,594,773 of record CM053787.1, read on the forward strand.
AATGTCAAATTATGATGCCTCCTATTTTGAGGAGTAGGAGGTTGCTGCACTAAAGGGGACTCTGTTGCAAGAACAAGAAAATGGGTTAAATTGGCATTCTTTTTTTCTTTTTTTAATTGTTACAAGTATTTAATTAAGTATTACAACATAACATGCATTTTTCTTACCTGAAAATGCCACATCATGTACATTAACATTTTGATCAGCCACCACATCAACATGCTAAACACTTGGAACATGCTCCACTCCTTCATCGTGATCTTCAACATGCTCTAAAATATTCAAAAAAAGGTTACATGTCAAATTGCAATTGAAGATGTTATTTTATTCATAATTGTGTAATTAATTTCCAATATAAAATTAATACCTCCACCACTATAATGCACATCATGGCCTTCATCACAAGCAGGTTCTGTGATAAGATATGAAGGCTATAGTGAAATATTATGCGCATTGTTATGTAGTCAATTTATGTTCAAAACTAACACCAAAAAAGAAAAATTTCAACTATAAAAAATTTACCTATGTCTCATTTGGTGCACTAGATTCTTGGGTATAGCTTTCTAATTCTTGATGTAGGCGTGCATCCATGATTTTATAGCCTTCCTTCAAGGAAATTTTTTTTATCTTCATCTGTGAGCTCTACATTGAATTTTGTGCCTTGTATTTTTTGCTTAATATCGTTAGTTTTGCATATATGGTTTGATTAAAAAAAAAATAATATGAAATTTCATTGTTGCAACTTACAAGTCAAGACTAAAGATTCATATAGCCACCAAAGCCAAGTTTGTGTTGGCCAACCTTTTTTAGTCTTGCTTTTGTAGCCACTGATGTGTCCTGTAGTCTATGAATAGTTTGAAACATGTTAGATTATATATTTAAAAAGATCACTAATTAGTGCATGATCACATTCTACTTAATACTATCATGACATACCTTCTTTTGCCCTGTTCTTGTTCGTTTCCTTTATTATCACGTAGCCTTTTCTCTTTTGCATCTTATATTATTTCATTCCACTCCATCAGTGGAATCATAGGAGGATGATCATACTTTTGGTTCTCCTTTAGACACTTTCTATATTGGTCCCTCATAGTCTTTTATGTCTTGATGCTCTTTTTAGAAGTAGGGCAGTGTCAAAAATGTTTTTTTTCCAAAAAGGTCCTCAAAAGATGTAATGAGTTGATTTTTTAATTTAGGACCCTATTCATTACACTTTTAAAAAAAAAAATTTGTTAGATCAATAACTTTAATATAGTAAAATAAATGGAACAAAAGAAAAATATTGTAGCAGTGATATAAAACTACATACCTTTTACATATGGTGGGTCCAAAAAGCCTCAATGTCATATCAAAAAGACGATCAAAGAAAACATTATTTCCTACAAAAACATCATGGGATTATCAGTCCAAAATGAGTTATGTATAAGTAAACTAAAATTACACTTTAAATAATAAATTTTTTAAAGCACCTAGAAGCTTTCGTAATTTTAACAAAAACGTAGTTTTCTTGTTTAGCAACAATGTCCCTACAAATGAACCAGTACTAGTCACACGAACTACTACAGGAAATAGATTAGCTTCAATAGTATTGGTCTCTGTTGCTCTATCAACTGAAGGTCTATCTATTAGTGCAAAAAAAAGGTACATAAGTATAAAATTCACCCAACAAAAAAAACAAATCATGATTAGCACATTACAAAATATAGAAAAATAAGGTTTTACCAGTTCTAGTTGGCATAGATGAGGATGTTTGCATGCTCCTTATTATAGACAATGCACTCAACAATATCGGAGTGATGACTAAAGGAGGCGTCCGCACTTCATCATGAGCTGAAGAATACAATATTGTTAGCAAAGATATTTGAAATGGATAAAGATCAAATGGGATACTAGCTAGAAGCATCCAAAAATAAAAGTTAAGTGTTATAATGTTGATGAAAATAGACAATGTTGCACCATTAGATGTCCTATAAAAACACTGAAAAATTGCCTTAAATAAACTTAATAGTGTAATAATACTATAATTTTCACTAATGTTGTAAAGAGAAAGTGTTACTTACATGAAGGTTGTGCTCTACAACCCTCACCATGTTCACCACATAGTCTCATAGCTATCACATATTGCTATAGAAGAACACATAATATTTTAGATCATGATCCATAAGATACTATAAAATATAAATATCTATGGAACTTCTATTATTGCTTGAGATTAATTACTTCTTACCTTCAAATAGTTGACACTATGAACCAATTCTTCTTTCAGTGCCTCTTTCTCCTTGCTTGTATCGTCCTTGATGATAATGTTAACTATTTCATCACTATATCTTTGTTTGAGTTGTTGGGCCATGAACATAGGGTTAGCACTAAGGACGATGTCATGTTGAAATGGCACTTGTGTTTTAGGTCGCATTTTATCTATTGTCATTTTAGCTTTTCCCTATGATTTGTGATATCAATATCAGTAAATTCCATCAAAATAACTCCAAAGCCATAAAGAAAAGAACATAATAATAAAAAATTTGTTTCTATATAATTTGAAAAATTACAATAATTAAGGTTTACCTTTGTTGAAGAAGGTGTGTGAGATGGTGCATCCCCGCTTGTGGGTGGTGGTCTATCCATGTCATCTTATGAAAAAGATTAGTAATTCTTAGCAATCAATAGCAAAATGAAAGTATTTAAAATTTTTTACTTAATGTTTATATCTGCACATATGGTTTTCAAAGAAAAATTTTCTATTGTGTATATCTACAAAATTCAATATCAGTAAAATTCCATCAAAATAACTCCAAATCCATAAAGAAAAGAACATAATAATACGATATTTATTTCTATATAATTTGAGCAATTACAATAATCAAAGTTTACCTTTGCTAAAGAAGGTGTGTGAGATGGTGCATCCCCGCCTATGGGTGGTGGTCTATCCATGTGGCCTTGTGAAAAGATTAGTAGTTCTTAGAAATCAATAGAAAAATGAAAGTAATAGACTTACCATTGGATTCAATATTAATTGTAGGCAATTGGTTTAAATTTTATACTTACCAGTCCCATGATAGGGAAATTTTTTTGTATCTACACAATTCAAATTGTAATCTATTAGAAGATCGTCCCCTACACTTATTGACACAGGTTGAGAACTATTTATAAATCCTACAATATTCCTTGTTTCTTTTGGCCATCCATCAATATACATAGTGAACATTTTACTTTGATCATTTTCTGCGCATTGTATATAATTTGGTGACAATGCATACCTATGCATACTTATTTTTTATTGCACAATGCACATCCAATTATTGTAATTTTAACAAGGTCCTACATACTCCATTAATTCAACAAGTTTATTTTAATAGACCCTTATGCCATCTATGAAAAATAGGCCCAAACCATGTAATGAAGATGGAGCTATGTGATATATCCTTCATTAATAGAAAAATAAGTGTTAACTAGAGGTAGTTCCTTGGATACCTCTATTCCTGCATTTTCCTCACTCAAGGAAGATAGATCAGACAGATACCAATTTGGTGATACCTATAATCCATAAAATGAGAGACACCCTAAGAAAAAATTTGATGTTTACATTAAAGAGAAGATATGCAAATAAAAAATTGTATCTATAGGGTCTATTGACATATACTTGTCAATCCATGTGACTGTGCAAGATCTTAGTCAAAGGTGTTGAATAGCCTGCATATGTAAATCATTAATCTTAAGTTAGCCAAAAATTTGTTCTAATTAATGTGTATATCTAAAAAAATATTGGACATGTTGTACTTAATGTTTATATCTACACATATGGTTTTGAAAGAAAAAGTTGGTCACCTCGCTTATCAAATTCACCCATATTGTAATGAATGAAAAGTTGTCCACTTACAATGCTCTATAACCTATAAATTACATAGAAAAAAAAAATTACATGATGCATTCATTGAAATCAAACAAATTTCTATAAATAAAAATCATGACCGCATCATACTTGACATTGATTGTACCTTGACAGACATTTCATTGATCATCATCTTCATCCATGTCATCATCATCACCATTATCATACTTGTCACTTTGATCACCATTGTAACCACCACCATCTTCATCACCATCATCATCATCTTCATCACCATTATCATGACCATCATCATCATGATCATCATTGCCTTGATCAGCATGATCATCATCATCTTCTTCTTCTTCTTCATCATTGTGTAATAGTCATTCATGATCATCATTTACTTCATCTTCTAATTCTTTAGTATCTTCTTCTTCCATCACATTATACTTTACCTACCTTCCTCTTGAATTATTTCTAACAAAAAATAACCAACTCGGTTTGTGTGGAATGTCAAAGTAAAACACTTGCTTGCATTGGCTTGGAAGAACATAGGGCTCATCTCCAACTGACTCAAATGACCTTGTATTAATCATTGTAAATCCACTATCATGTTCAATAATAGTCCTATAAAGATCATTTTCATTCAGTCATAGCCTATACCATTTGATGACAAATAGAACTAATTTGAATGAATTAAAGTCGCATTCAATTATATCATCCAAAATTCTATAGTATCAATTTTTAGATTATTGAGGATGTATGCCATTTCTAGACGAAATATTGGTGATTTTGAAGACTATGCTTATCCTAGAATCACAAGTTTTCTTCGTTTTGTCTAACTTTTTTATGTGAAATTTATAGCCATGGTAGTACATAGCATTGTGTTGTTTGACCTAAAATTATTCAAACATGTCAAGATTATTTGTATCAATCTGTGAGTTGATATTAAACTTATGGCTCATGACTAGTAATTTTCTGCATACCTTTCTATCTCTTAAGCCATATGCTAGATCAAGTACCATTGATGTAACATTGGGATCAATGATGAGCTTCTTTAACCAATGATACAACACTATCCCATGTTAATGAGCAACCATTTTTTTGAGAATGTTGAACCCATACCATCATCCAATCAAGATTGTTTGCAATATACAAATGTAGTGCATCCCACTCATGACCAACTATAAAGAAAACAATTAGACTAGTTAGAAACAACTTATATTGATGATGGATAAGAATTAATTAACTACAAAAAATAGCTTATAGTTACCTCTCACTCTCCTCAATCTACTTTTTCCTATCATGTACTCCTCTTCAAATTTGTTAATAGAGTTGAGATCCCAAATACAATCTAGATTGATATTTGCTACAAAATTTGGAAGCTATATCCACTAATGTAAACCATGATCTAGTATACCATATATCCCTCTATCACAAAACCCTCAAGATGTGCTATTTTTCAAACCAAGCCCTTCATAAATTTCAAGTGTCCCTCAACCATCCACATTGACCTAGTTTGTAGAGGTCTACACAACTCAATCTCCTCAACTTGATGTATGAGGTAGTGTTCTTGAGCATTGAAAAAGGTTGAACGTAGACACTTTTGCATTTTACACATCAACTATGGAATTTTTCTCTTCCAATATTTTATATCCTTTTTATCAATTTTTTTAGATGATAACCACCTAAAAGAGATTCAACACACCAAGAACATATAAATGAGATTTTAGATAAACTTATACAATAGATTACATACAAAGTAAAGCAAGTCATAAATATAAAATGGGTATGTGCAAGATCATGGTGTACCAAACTATGGCCTTAAGTGGCAGTGAAAAATCAGCAAATCAGGTTTATGTCAACTTGACACATAATTTTGAAGTGTTTATGGACTTTATATCAAAAAGTTGTAAGAAAATAATTTGTAGAAAATTGAATATAGTTTCTAAACTACTAGGCCTTATCAGGAGAAAAAAATAATTGATTGGTCAAAAGTTTGAATTTTAATGCAGTACTAAAAAAATTTTAGGGCGAAAATAAAAAGTAGGTGTATGTCTGACCACCTTAATCAAAATCAAATCATAATATTTTTTTAATATAATTATAGATATGAAAACTAGACTCATGCTTGGATGTGACGCATATTTTTTGATATTTTTATTCCAAATAAATAATTAAATATGAATTTTCTACCAAAACTTTTTTGGATTAAAAAAAGTCCCATGTTCGACCACTCTAACTAATAGAAAATTTGATCAAATTTTTCTTTTTTTATTTTTTTCTTATACTAGGTGAAGTATAGAATGTGACGCAACTTTTAGATTTAAACAATGTTATACCGTTTGAAAGTTATAGCTATTTTTCATTCAGTATGTCAATCAGCACTTTACAATAATCTTCATTGATAATTAACTAATAAATACTTATTGAACTCAGAATTTGACAGAAATTATATTGATGGAATCTAGAGAGCGATATTAAAAAACCCATTTTGTTTCATTCAATTTCGATCAAAATAACATTGTCAGACGGCTACCCGAAGTCTGAGTATCACTAAAACTCTCTATAAACACATCTTTGGGGTTGACCGGGCAGGCTTGGTAAATGCCAAGCCTGATCAGATATCCAATTCAAAATCGGATATCCAATATGGCTTGGTAGTCAAATTTCAAAAATCTTCAAATTTTGGAGGGAAATTCGATTTAAACGTTCTAGTTTTATATTTTTAAATTATTTCACTTATATTAATATGTAAAGGCATATTTTAATATATTATATATATAATAACGTAATGTAAACACACAAGATATAATCTAGTAATATATAATAATATCTTATGTTAATCTTATTACAATCTATAAATATAATATATATTATTATTATTTTTACTAAATATAATAACGTAATTTATATATATATAAAATATGTATTATATATTATTATATTAATATGTATGTTATTAATATATTTATATAATAATGTAATATGTATATGTATATATATATATATATATTATTATATTGATATGTATATTATTAATATGTATATTATTAATATATAAGAGTCAAAGCGGGTCATAGGGTGACCTATAACCCTTTTTGATCCATTAAACGACGATATATGTCTCTAGGGGTCCTAGGACCCATAGGAACATATGTCGTCCTTTAATGGGACAAAGGGGGTCTCTTTGACCCATTAAATGATGACATATGTCCCTAGGACCCCCAAGGACATAGCCGAATCGTTCATTTAGGTCAAATGGGGTCATAGGGTGACCTATGACCCCTTTTGACCCATTAAACGACGACATATGTCTTTAGGGGTCCTGGGACCCTTAGGGATATATTTGACTGGGTATTATGGGTCAAAGGGGGTCATAGGTCACCCTATGACCTCTGACCCTCTTTGACCCATTAAACGATGACATATGTCCCTAGGGACATAGTCGAATCGTTCATATGGGGCAAAGGGGGTCATAGGGTGACCTATGACCCCTTTTGACCCATTAAATGATGACATATGTCCCTAGGGGTCCTAGGACCCCCAGGGACATAGTCGAATCATTCATATGGGTCAAAGGGGGTCATAGGGTGACCTATGACCCCCTTTGACACATTAAATGATGACATATGTCCCTAGGGGTCCTAGAACCTCTAGGGACATATTCGAATGGGTAATATGGGTCAAAGGGGGTCATAGGGTGATCTATGACCCTCTTTGACTCATTAAATGACGTCATATGTCCCTAGGGGTCCTAGGACCCCTAGGGACATATTCGAATCGTTCATATGGGTCAAAGAGGGTCACAGGGTGACCTATGACCCTCTTTGACCCATTAAATGACGATATATGTCTCTAGGGGTCCTAGGACCCCTAGGGACATATTCGAATGGGTAATATGGGTCAAAGGGGGTCATAGGGTGACCTATGACCCTCTCTGACTCATTAAACGATGACATATTTCTCTAGGGGTCCTTGGACCCCTAGAGACATATTCGAATTGTTCATATGAGTCAAAGGGGGTCATAGGGTGACCTATGACCCCCTTTGACCCATTAAATGACGACATATGTCCCTAGGGGTCCTAAGACCCCTAGGGACATATTCGAACGGGTAATATGGGTCAAATGGGGTCATAGGGTAACCTATGACCCTCTTTGACCCATTAAACGATGACATATGTCCCTAGGGGTCCTCAGACCTATAGGGACATATTCGAATCGTTCATATGGGTCAAAGTGGGTCATAGGGTGACCTATGACCCTCTTTGACCCAATAAACGACGACATATGTCCCTAGGGGTCCTCGGACCCCTAGGGACATATTCGAATCGTTCATATGGGTCAAAGGGGGTCATAGGGTGACGTATGACCCTCTTTGACCCATTAAATGATGACATATGTCCCTAGGGGTCCTAGGACCCCTAGGGACATATTCAAATCGTACATATGGGTCAAAGGGGGTCATAGGGTGACCTATAACCCTCTTGACCCATCAAACGACGATATATGTCTCTAGGGGTCCTCAGACCCTTAGGGACATATTCGAATGGATAATATGGGTGAAAGGGGGTCATAGGGTGACCTATGACCCTCTTTGACCCATTAAACGATGACATATGTCCCTAGGGGTCCTTGGACTCCAAGAGACATATTCGAATGGGTAATATGGGTCAAAAGGGGTCTGTTTGACCCATTAAACGACGACATATGTCCCTAGGAGTCCTAGGACCCTAGGGACATATTTGAATTGTTCATATGGGTCAAAGGGGGTCATAGGGTGACCTATGACCCCCTTTGACCCATTAAACAACGACATATGTCCCTAGGGGTCTTACGACCCCTATGGACATATTTGAATGGGTAATATGGGTCAAATGGGGTCATAGGGTAACCTATGACCCTCTTTGACCCATTAAACGATAACATATGTCTCTAGAGGTCCTAGGACCCCTAGGGACATATTTGAATCGTTCATATGGGTCAAAGGGGGTCATAGGGTGACCTATGACCCTCTTGACCCATTGAACGACAATATATGTCTCTAGGGGTCCTAGGACCCCTAGGGACATATTCGAATGGGTAATATGGGTCAAAGGGGGTCATAGGGTGACCAATGACCCTCTTTCACCCATTAAACAACAACATATGTCCCTAGGGGTCCTCGGACCCCAAGGGACATATTTGAATGGGTAATATGGGTCAAAGGGGGTCATAGGGTGACCTACGACCCTCTTTGACCCATTAAACGATGACATATGTCCCTAGGGGCCCTACGACCCTTAGGGACATATTTGAATCGTTCATTTGGGTCAAAGGGGGTCATAGGGTGACCTATGACCCTCTTTGACCCACTAAACGACGATATATGTCTCTAGGTGTCCTAGGACCCCTAGGGACATATTCGAATGGGTAATATGGGTCAAAGGGGGTCATAGGGTGACCTATGACCCTCTCTGACTCATTAAACAGCAACATATTTCTCTAGGGGTCCTTGGACCCCTAAGGATATATTCAAATTGTTCATATGGGTCAAAGGGGGTCATAGGGTGACCTATGACCCCCTTTGACCCATTAAACGACGACATATGTCCCTACGGGTCCTAGGACCCCTAGGGACATATTTGAATGGGTAATATGGGCCAAATGGGGTCATAGGGTGACCTATGACCCTCTTTGACCCATTAAACGATGACATATGTCCCTAGGTGTCCTCGGACCCTTAGGAACATATTTGAATCGTTCATATGGGTCAAAGGGGGTCATAGGGTGACCTATGACCCTCTTTGACCCACTAAATGATGACATATGTCCCTAGGGGTCCTAGGACCCCTAGGGACATATTCGAATCGTACATATGGGTCAAAGGGGGTCATAGGGTGACCTATGACCCTCTTGACCCATTAAACGACGATATATGTCTATAAAGGTCCTAGGACCCCTAGGGACATATTCGAATGGGTAATATGGGTAAAAGAGGGTCATAGGGTGACCTATGACCCTCTTTGACCCATTAAACAATGACATATGTCCCTAGGGGTCCTTGGACCCCAAGAGACATATTCGAATGGGTAATATGGGTCACCCTATGACCCTTTTTGACTCATTAAATGACGACATATGTCCCTAGGGGTCCGAGGACCCTAGGTACATATTCGAATTGTTCATATGGGTCAAAGGGGGTCATAGGGTGACCTATGACCCCCTTTGACCCATTAAACGACGACATATGTTCCTAGGGGTCCTAGGACCCTTAGGGACATATTCGAATGGGTAATATGGGTCAAATGGGGTCATAGGGTAACCTATGACCCTCTTTGACCCATTAAACGATGACATATGTCTCTAGAGGTCCTAGGACCCCTAGCGACATATTCAAATCATTCATGTGGGTCAAAGGGGATCATAGGGTGACCTATGACGCTCTTGACCCATTAAACGACGATATATGTCTCTATGGGTCCTAGGACCCCTGGGGACATATTCGAATGGGTAATATGGGTCAAAGGGGGTCATAGGGTGACCTATGACCCTCTTTGACCCATTAAACGACGACATATGTTCTTAGGGGTCCTCAGACTCTAAGGGACATATTCGAATGGGTAATATGGGTCAAAGGGGGTCATAGGGTGACCTATGACCCTCTTTGACCCATTAAACGACGACATATGTCCCTAGGGGTCCTAGGACCATAGGGACATATTCGAATCGTTCATATGGGTCAAAGGGGGTCATAGGGTGACCTATGACCCCCTTTGACTCATTAAACGATGACATATGTCCCTACGGGTCCTAGGACCCCTAGGGACATATTTGAATCTTTCATATGAGTCAAAGGGGGTCGTAGGGTGACCTATGACCCCCTTTGACCCATTAAACGACGACATATGTCCCGAGGGGTCCTAGGACCCCTGGGGACATATTCGAATGGGTAATATGGGTCAAATGGGGTCATAGGGTAACTTATGACCCTCTTTGACCCATTAAATGACAACATATGTCTCTAGGGGTCCTAGGACCCCTAGGGACATATTCGAATCGTTCATATGGGTCAAAGGGGGTCATAGGGTGACCTATGACCCTCTTGACCCATTAAACGATGATATATGTTTGTAGGGGTCCTAGGACCCCTAGGGACATATTCGAATGGGTAATATGGGTCAAAGGGGGTCATAAGGTGACCTATGACCCTCTTTGACCCATTAAACGATGACATATGTCCCTAGGGGTCCTAAGACCCCTAGGGACATATTCGAATGGGTAATATGGGTCAAAGGGTGTCATAGGGTGACCTATGACCCTCTTTGACCCATTAAATGAAGACATATGTCCCTAGGGGTCCTAGGACCCTAGGGACATATTCGAATGGTTCATATGGGTCAAAAGGGGTCATAGGGTGACCTATGACCCCCTTTGACCCATTAAACGGCGACATATGTCCATAGGGGTCCTAGGACCCCTAGGGATATATTTGAATCGTTCATATGAGTCAAAGGGGATCATAGGGTGACCTATGACCCCCTTTGACCCATTAAATGATGACATATGTCCCTAGGGGTCCTAGGACCCCTAGGGACATATTCGAATGGGTAATATGGGTCAAATGGGGTCATAGGGTAGCCTATGACCCTCTTTGACCCATTAAACAACAACATATGTCTCTAAGGGTCCTACGACCCCTAGGGACATATTCGAATTGTTCATATGGGTCAAAGGGGGTCATAGGGTGACCTATGACCCTCTTGACCTATTAAATGATGATATATGTCTCTAGGGGTCCTCGTACCCCTAGGGACATATTCGAATGGGTAATATGAGTCAAAGGGGGTCATAGGGTGACCTATGACCCTCTTTGACCCATTAAATGATGACATATGTCCCTAAGGGTCCTAGGACCCCTAGGGACATATTCGAATAGGTAATATAGGTCAAATGGGTTCATAGGGTAACCTATGACCCTCTTTGACCCATTAAACGATGACATATGTCTCTAGGGGTTCTAGGACCCCTAGGGACATATTCGAATCGTTCATATGGGTCAAAGGGGGTCATAGGGTGACCTATGACCCTTTTGACACATTAAACGACGATATATGTCTCTAGGGGTCCTAGGACCCCTAGGGACATATTCGAATGGGTAGTATGGGTCAAAGGGGGTCATAAGGTGACCTATGACCCTCTTTGACCCATTAAACGATGACATATGTCCCTAGGGGTCCTAGGACCCTAGGGACATATTCCAATCGTTCATATGGGTCAAACCCTATGACCCCCTTTGACCCATTAAACGACAACATATGTTCCTAGGGGTCCTAGGACCCCTAGGGACATATTTGAATCGTTCATATGAGTCAAAGGGGGTCATAGGGTAACTTATGACCCTCTTTGACCTTTTAAATGACGACATATGTCTCTAGGGGTCCTAGGACCCTTAGGGACATATTCGAATCGTACATAAGGGTCAAAGGGGGTCATAAGGTGACCTATGACCCTATTTGACCCATTAAACGATGATATATGTCTCCAGGGGTCCTAGGACCCCTAAGGACATATTCGAATGGGTAATATGGGTCAAAGGGGGTCATAGGGTGACTTATGACCCTCTCTGACCCATTAAACGACGAGATATGTCGCTAGGGGTCCTAGGACCCTTAGGGACATATTCGAATTAGTAATATGGGTCAAAGGGGGTCATAGGGTGACCTATGACCCCCTTTGACCCATTAAACGACGACATATGTCTCTTGGGGTCCTAGGACCCCTAGGGACATATTCGAATGGGTATTATGGGTCAAAAGGGGTCATAGGGTGACCTATGACCCTCTTTGACCCATTAAACGATGAAATATGTCTTTAGGGGTCCTCAGACCCCAAGGGACATATTCGAATGGGTAATATGGGTCAAATGGGGTCATAGGGTGACCTATGACCCTCTTTGACCCATTAAACGACGACATATGTCCCTAGGGGTCCTAGGACCCTAGGGACATATTCCAATCATTCATATGGGTCAAAGGGGGTCCTAGGGTGACCTATGACCCCCTTTGATGCTTTAAACGACAACATATGTCCCTAGGGGTCCTAGGACCCCTAGGGACATATTTGAATCATTCATATGAGTCAAAGGGGGTCATAGGGTGACCTATGACCCCCTTTGATGCATTAAACGATGACATATGTTCCTAGGTGTCCTAAGACCCCTAGGGACATATTCGAATGGGTAATAATATTAAATAGTAATAATATTATTATAATATAATAGTATGATATATTATTTAATATTATTATTATTATTTTATATCAATAATAATAATATTAAATAATATATCATACTATTATATGATTTTAATTATTAGTTGGATATTGGATTTAAAATCGGATATCCGATATGTTATCGGATATCCGATAAGGCTCGGCTTAACCTTCCAGGTTTGGTTTGTGGATAGGTAAAAAAAAGTCAGAGCGAATTTTGAAGCACTTTTAGGCATCTTCAAACTCTTTTTTTTTCACATCGCCACTTTTTGGCACACCATGATCCTGCACATACCCATATATGTGCAACAAATCTAAGAAAAAGCACTTCTAACCTCATGTATTTTCCAAGATCATATATAACTCGTTTAATATTGTTGTTAAATTGGTGTTAGAGGGATAGAGGTAGGGCATATTGCAATCATTAAAAAATAATTATTTCAATAGATTAGTAAATAATGCAATAGGTAGCACATTCAATTTTACAAATATATTGTAAATAAAGAACATGACTTACCTTGACAAAGGTATGCCAATCACATGTTTTGAACCCTAGCCAAAAATCACCTTTCTTTGATACAAGAGTGCTTATATTTGCAACAAATCTTATAGAAATTTTTAATTTTTTTTATGACTTCTTTTAATGCATCACTTTGTTGCTCCATTAATAACTAAGGAAGGGCACTCATACTTATGTAGTCTCCATTGCTATTTGATTCAATGAAATTTTTTAGTGCATGATTGGATTCATGAATGCTAGTACAAATTTTGACAATTTTTTCTCTATTATGTCTTCCATATAATATTTTCCATAGTGTCTTAGTTATATTCTTTCGATTATGCATAGCATCAAAAAAATGCATGATTGAGAGATCCTTGTAGTATGATAATCTACTAAATTGAGTAGGATAACTTTTTATTCTTCTAGGGAGTTGGTCATTGATACCTTGATGACTTTAATAAGCATCAATTACATCATTACTAAATATAAGACAATATCAAAATATAAATTTCAAACTTCAAACCACAAACTAGACATTACCTCAATGATTTAGTTGATCGTATTTCAACTTCCATAGATGAGGTGTCATTCTTCATGGCCTTGATGGCGTCTCTTATTTCTCATTAAAAAGATGTTTTTCAATAATTTGGTACTTATGATTATTGTGGAGAAAGTGCCTAAACTCATCATACACCTACTTTCCTAAACTTCTTGAATGATGAGATTTCATCTTCAGACTACAAACTGGACATGCAAATTTTTCCTTTGTCTAAAGACCTAGAAGATCATATACAATTAAATCATGTAAAATTATCATGCACAACTTAAGCATACAATAGTAATGTGTAAGCACTATAAAAAACTAAAAATATGTGACCTTAACAATATAACATACCGCAAAAATGAGTTAGCCCAGGGGCATCATGTATTGTCCATACAAGCATTGCATGGAACTGAAATTTTCTTTGTCCTATTGATCTAAAGATGTCATACATAGTGATGTCATTCTATAACTTCAACAACTCATTAATTAGGGGCTCAATATACATGTTCATATCTTTAACTTGGTACTTACCTAGTAATTGAATGAAAAAAATATTACATAATTATTATGACTATTTTTATGCACTATTTATAAATTAATTTATATAATTATTAAATGAAAAAATACTTGGCACAATCATTGACAATATTATGTGCTCCCTCTTTATGGACATCCAAGGAGGAATGCTATTGTTAATAACAAAAAAAAGACACAATGAGTAAACAGATCTCATATCTCCAAATGGATTGACACTGTCCACTACCAATAAAAGCTTGAGATTATGAGGTTCTTCTTTAAAGTATGGCCATGTTTCTTCTATCTATTTAAATGTATAACTATCCATAGACATTTGTATAATATCATCTTGACTTCTATTGCATGCATGGTAATCCATAAATTGTGCCAAGCTAGTACACCTAAATAATCATTGAAGACATGGAATAATGAGAATGTACTAAAGAACCTTGTGAGGCACCTTTTTTGTTATTTAACCTAATCGATATCTACTAATATGACAATTAGGGTTGTAAATTTTTATTTTTTATGATATAGAATGTGATCATTGGGAGATGCATGTATTGTATGATACTTCATTCCAATTTGACTCATAATGGTAGATAGTTCTCAATGTGAATGAGGTAGAATGTTTGATGGTGGTAAAAAGAAATCACCTATCAACCTACAACAGCAAATATGAATTATTAATATAATGAATAGTAATGGTATGCTAACTTTGAAGATGACAAAAATGGCATACCTTAGCATACATGACATTTTTACATTGGATAAACCATTCATAACCTTCAAGTTCACCAACAACACTATAGTAGAGAGAAGAGTTATTTCGAAGCCTTTGTATAGGGGCTTGTGTGCCTTCTCAAGTATAGGTATATCAAGACTATCTTCGTCATCATTATCAGATGCCCTAGTACCATCATTATGAGCATCTTCATCACCTGTGCCAATACCATCTTCTTCAATCATGTCCTTTGGCACATTATCATTTTCTTCCATGGGAGTGTTATCCTCAGCTTGAATATTCACACCTCCATGTTCCTCTAGTAGGAGATCCACATTTAGCAATGGATGAAAATTATTTCACCCTTCAACATGACCATGTTGCCTACGATGACTCTAGGAAATTGTGATTAGAATTCTTCAATTCTTTAAGCCCTTACATTTTTGCATGGACAATTACATTTATCAACTTTTCTTCGAAACTAAGACCATAATGTAGTCATTATCTCATTATTTTTTTCTAGGTTCATATTGTCAAGCATGGTCTTTCTTCACAAGAAATATATCTACAAAAATATTGGACATGTTGTACTTAATGTTTATATCTACACATATAGTTTTGAAAGAAAAATTTGGTGTAACTAATTTGTATATCTACAAAAATATTGGACATGTTGTACTTAATGTTTATATTTGCACATATGGTTTTGAAAGAAAAATTTGGTGTAAGTAATGTATATACCTACAAAAATATTGGACATGTTGTATTTAATGTTTATATCTGCACATATAGTTTTGAAAGAAAAATTTGGTGTAACTAATGTGTATATCTGCAAAAATATTGGACATGGCTTTCTTAATGTTTATATCTGCACATATGGTTTTGAAAGAAAAATTTGGTGTAACTAATGTGTATATCTGCAAAAATATTGGACATGTTGTACTTAATGTTTAGATCTGTACATATAGTTTTGAAAGAAAAATTTGGTGTAACTAATGTGTATATCTGCAAAAAGATTGGACATGTTGTAATTAATTTTTATATCTACACATATGGGTTTGAAAGAAAAATTTGGTCACCTCACTCAAATTCACCCATATTATAACATCAACCACTTTCATTTTCATAAATTCAATAACTTTCATTGAGTCTTTCCATTACTCCTTATTTTTCATGAGTTGGAATCGTTTAATAGGGAAAGTTTGTAATTAGTATAGAGTATGCACATATCGGAGTTGTGACTATTTATTTTAGTAGCTCGGTATGATTAATTCATTATGGCAGTTGCTTGGATTTCTTTGTGTACATGTATACTCAATTTTTGGAAGTGCTAGTATTTTTTATTTTGTTTCACACCTACATATTTATCAATTTATCAATTATCATAATCTCTTGGGCTAAGATGCCTTGATCTTTTCTTCTCATGTCTTCGTTCAAAAAAATTGTAACAAAATTAGACTACAAAATACCTTCTATTATTATTAGATTTTAGAGCTACTAATTTTAATCACCACTCCTTTCCAACTATCAAGAAAGGAGCACAAAAACAAGATGGCCTTGATTTTTTCTTCAAAATTACTCACACGGTAGCTTCTTGCAACTTCTTTCTCATCACCATTGTACCCCAATATTGTATTCATGTATTATATTTATAAATAAGAAATTTCCTTACTTTCAATGTTAGAAGAAGAAAAACTCTAAAAGCATTTCAATCCATAAAAAAAATTAAATTGATTTATGATTTGATTGAGGGACAATCAGGGAGAAGACATGTATTCTTATTTTGTGGAGTCCAAAAATTCTTTGATATAATGCTTAGAGACCAAATATGGAACACAATGGAAGAATTAGTATCCTAAACATGTATAGGGTGGTAGTGTATAGACTATATGTGAGAGTTAGAGCCAAAATTAGTACTAGCAATGGAATGCCCAAATATTTAGGTAGTGATATTCGCATCAAGTAGGGATGCCCTTTATCCCTTTCACTATTTGGGTTGTACATTGATAAATTAGGAACTTGGTTAAACAAAATAGATGGAGAAAGGGTCCAACTAATACAATATGCCACAAAGCTACTTTAAAATGTTGATGATCTAATCTTAATATCAAAAATTACTCATGGATTAAGAGTGATAATTTAAGGGCTTTAGAACACTTTTGACAAGAGTTAGGGATGTAGGTCATGATTTTATCTTTATAGAAAAAATTAATCAAATTACCCTCCTTTTTAAAGCAGCTTGCTTGAAAGGGTGAGCAAATATAAATGTTAGCAGATTTGCTTCCATTATAAGCTCATTGTTGTACAAGAGGGTGGAAAACATCTTATCTCTTCCAAAATAGGTGCAAAAATGTAGAAATTTGTGACTAGAAAAGCAAGAAACCCTTTTAGGTTTTTTGGTCATGCTAGTTGTTCTTTATGGTTGTGATGTTTGGAGAGGCAACATATCATAATGTGCACGAAGATAGTTAGAGAGGATTTAGAAGCACCTAATCACAAATAATATCAAAGTTAAAACATCAATACCATATAAAATCCTATTAGTGGAAGTGTGCACTTATCTTTTGAAAGCGTCAGTAATAACTTGACTAATAAGTTATTTAAATAAGGTTGAAAACATGGATAACCAACACTTTCTTAAAATTGTAATGAAAGAGGGTCTTTGATCATAGAAAGAAAACTTGGATGAAACAAAAAAAATAGTGGTTGAGCAAATAGAACACCAAAAAGGAAAAAATGAAGCTACTTGAATGAGGCTTCAGTACTGAAAATGTGAATCTTCATTTAAACAACAATTTTATGTTTTCTTAAAAGGTGAAATCAGATGCAATTCATATCTTGTGATTATAGTGGTTCTTAAGTTTCTTACATGGTGAAATTAATCTTAGAACTAATGAAGATTTTCATGATATCATTAAGTTGTTACTAAGAGTTGATTACTATGTATATTGATAGTAAATACTACACAATTTCATATTGCAATGAGCATATTGTTTGTATGTTTCATTGTGTGAAATCAAGGAGTTTATAAAGGTGTCTTTTAGGTGTTTTAGATGACCATTTTAATGATCCACAACATATCATGTTCCATACCATAATATTGACCATGAATCAACATGTTAACTATTGTTGCAAGCAAAACAATGAATCAAAATTCTTGAATAAAATGTGGTAGGTGCTTGGTTAGTGTTGCATGTGTTGGTTAGTGTTGTATGAATATCTAGATCACTTGTGCTCTAACTTCCCAATTATTGTAAAAATTGACTCTCATGTCTATATGATCATCCATAAGCCAAAGAGGATGTGCTTTACATAATTTTTTTAGATGCACCTCTTGATATAGACATGCCCATTATAATCTCATCAGAAATCTGATGCTTTTGATTTCTCACATTTTGCATGTGTAGTTTAGAAACAAAATTTCTAAGAGATCCTTTAACTGAAGAAAACAACTGATAGATATGACACTCCCATACATAATATTCAAGAAGAATATGAAGATGTTGTCACCTTATACAATTATGCAAGCAATGTCCACAACTTGTGATATGTGCATCATAATGATTTCAAGAAAGTTAGCTCTAAAGATTTTCCAATAGAGAGAACTAAATCTACATCACAAATCACTACTCTCTGGTTGCCTTGTGGAATTCCATCTTTCCATTCACACCTCAAAGAATGATGCCACATCTTTATTTTCCCTTTCTTTAGACTATGTAAAATTAGATCAAAACAAATTATTGAACATATACTACAAGCTTTCCTTGTTGATAGATAAAATAGTAAGTATGTGTAATTGGAAGTTGATCACATCCGTGGTAGTGGGAAATAAGGTCATCTAATCTATCCTTCATAAACCTTTCAAAAGTCTTGTCACAAGTACTTCCATAGTAGCTAATACAAGAGACACAAGTCTATTCACATATGACCCCTTTCAAATTATAATGGTTAAAGAATGAACCCAAAATACTCTAATGATAAGAAAAATAAGTTGTTTAGCCTTCTTTAGAGAATCCTCCTTCATTTTTTGATTGTACTTTATAAGTGATTCTTCAGAAATATTTTTACAAGCAATAGTTCTAGTAGTATCAAAAAATGTGAATGTGTCAGTCATAATGCAATCATTCTAAATCATTCATGCCCAAATTAGAAATAATTGTTGCATATGAGATTTTATCAGTGAGAAATATTTTTTAGAAGCCCACTTTAAGGAAGCTATTAAACTAGGCACTAAAGAAGAGGGAGAAATAGGTGACAAAAAAAGTCATGATTTTATTAAAAATATGGTTTGCAAGCATGAGAACTGATAAACTTCAGAATTTGATATTGAATTGGATTAGTCTCTCGATTAGTGCAGATGGTCCAATAAATTTGTAGGTGACCACCCTGTTGTTCTTTATGCAATCCTTGTGGAACCTCATTAATAGATATGTTGAGGACTCCTTTTCTTCAAATACATAGTCTTCAACAATTATAGGATAATATATGGATCTTTATTATTTTAATGAAAATTAGGGTTCCATCTTTATGTATCTTCTTGGTTAAAAGTCTTTAGTTTCACCAAATGTTATTAACATGATAGCTATGTGAGAAGATCTATATAATTTTGACTTAGTAGATGTTTGTCATGGCACTATATGCAATTTGGTACCTTAGTTTATTATGATTTATTTGAAATGATGTGGATTCACTATTAATAGAAATGTGCTAGCATTTGAAATTTATGAAAACACCTTCCCACAAAAACTAAATATGATAAGCAGAGACATAATTACTTGCCCTAAAAATAATTAGTGGAATATTTTCCTTTTTACTCAAGATTATTGACACACAATAACCTATTATGAGTTCAAAAACAAACTCATCACAAGATCTAAACAAAAACATCTCTATTGTTACTTTAGGGAACTCACATTAATAAGGCAACCTGACATCACTTAAGGACAACTTGTAAAGAGCCCAACTGATTTGACACCCCAACCTTGCTCTCGAACCCCAATGATCCTAGGGATTCCTTAGGTCATTCACCAAAACAACTAGGGCTTTTACTCACCCTATGCTTCCTAGGACCTTTCTCAAGAGGTCATATTCCTTCAATTGGGGGCACACCAACAAAGTACATCATATTGCTTATTAGCCTGCTCTATTCCACAACTAATCCTCAAATCCTTTTATGACCTACAAGGGTGCCAACCAATCACCTAGGGTTTTAGTAGATCCTTCATAACATCTAAGACCCTAACCAATGTTGTGATCATGGGTACATTCCTTCCACAAGTGTTCAAACACCAAAATGTTGCAAAATGGGCTATTGGGATTAGCCCTCCAAATGACTCAAAACTAAGATATCATGAAAATATTCTTAACAACCCCAAAAAAAAATTGGCATTATGGATACCCTTTTCAAAGTACATATAGATTTTATGATTTTCTAATTCCCAACCTGTTTGTACAACCAAAGCACTATTTTTTAGGCTTAAAATGAGGGTTGTAAGGGTTTAGTGGTTGTTGTCTTCAAAAACCACCTTAGAGAGCTTTCCAAAAAATATCCTTTGGAATAGAGTTAGTTCATACCTCCTTCTTACTTACTACATGCTTGGATTGAGGTATTTGCACTCTTAATCCTCTCCACTGCTTATTTTTTGAACTATGATCCCTAGCCAAGTTGCATCTGCTTGCCTAGGGCATCACTTTATAAATGCTTTCTAGTAATTCCAAGGGCCCTCATTCTTGATACATAGTGTAAATGGACCTTAGTTCCAAATCCCAAAAAACTAGAGAAATCCAATGGTAGGAAGTGGGCCTAAGATCCCATATTTTAAATGATACCCTGTTCAGACCAGCAGTCTAACAAAAATAAAAACAATTTCAAAAATACTACAACCTAATTGAAATAAGAAAAATAACACTACACATAGATGAAAAAAAAGATTACAAAGCTTTCTCAACACCAAATTCAAATCATCCAATCCAACACTATTTAAATTCCTTCAAAGACATCGAGACTGCAACCAAAACATTGTGCACAGTCCGTACAATACTTTCTCCAATTTTTCCAACCCATTGAAAGGGTTGTCCTCATGCTTTTAAAGGTTCCCCCATAAATTTCATAACTATTAAAAATAGTTAGAGCATTTCAAACATGAATTTGCAAAATCTTGCAAAAATGTTTCTCTTGGCAAGAAAATGTTGTCATGACAACATGACAATATTTTAGCAACTTTTTCCCAAATTGGAGTTAGACCTCCAAAATTGTTCCAAAGACCATATAATATGCATTAAAGGACCTCAAATAACATATCCAAGGCCATGGTAACCTTAGTAGACCATTTTACCCTTTCTAGAACCTAAGTCACCTAATTGACAATATTTTGCACTTTCTAGCAACTTGGCCGTTTTAGGTCTTGCAAACTCTCCTAAACACACATAAAGACAAAATATGATCTCTTATTAGACTATAAACGTGGCTAATCATCACTACAAATCAAAGAAAAGGAATCCCTAGGTTTCATACTAGCCTACCTAGGTGCTCTTGCACCACCAACTAGCTCACATTGACAAACTAAGAGAGTGTGTATCTTGGATGCTTAAAAATTGAAACTTCCCTACTTCTTGTAATGCCAAAATTAGATATATTGATGCGGTGTAATAAAATATCTTATACCAAGATAGAGTTAGTTACCAAGATAGTATGAATTCATTGATTGTAATTATATGCAATACTTTACAATCTGACAATCATTATAAGATTCTAACCATATGATATGATTCAACTACTAAATGCTCAAGAAATTATACTACCAAATGTAGGGAACCTAGTAATTTAACTACTTACACTAGATCACTTATGTGTGAACCTTTCTTAGTCTAGATTTGGGACTTTTTGGTTGATAGCAACCACTCTTTGCATTTGAAGATGTCTAGTTTGCACCTGAACTACATACTTCATGCCTAGCACCATACACAACTTGATCAAAAGTATAAGCTACTCCAAATATATTACCCAAACACCTCTAATGAGATGCAAAAGTCATGCCCAGGAGGAAATAAAGATCATTCCAAATGTAAGTGTAGCATATGCCAATGATGTCAAGAATTGAAACTCCATGTTGTCCAAACTTTGACTTGTAAAATACCTAGATTACAAGGAAATATTAGCACTAGAATGTAGGGAAAATATCCACATAGAGTATACTATACTATGTAAGATTAGAAAACTTGCATTCTAACAATTGATTAGAATTGGAGCAACATAATTTTATGGATTCAATGTCACCTTTGAAAGTGTTGTAATGACAAAGTGATTGCACAAAGGTTGGATGCATTTACTCTTTTCAATGACACCCCCCCCATATGAGCACATTGATTGAAGAGGTAATAGTATCTAAAAAAACTTGCTAAATCTAAACAAGAAGTCTACTGGTGATGTGTAATGCATGTGGAATCTCAGCATGGAAGCATTTATCTTCACACTCCACAACCAATATAAGAAGATATTTAATCCAACCCTGTTGATCTTTATAAGCCATTTCTTGTTCTCTTTTTGGAAATTGCACTTCAATTTGTACTTTTTGATTTTCTTATTTATAACAATGTTTCTATGATACTTTAAACTTTAAATAAACCTATTTGTACTTAAAATTTTCCATAAACATATTCTCATACTCTATATTAGTAATTACTTCAAGTGATCTTCCTGAAAAGCCCCTTGTGACAAATACATACAAACTATTGTCAAGAAGTTCTTGATCAAAATGTAAGGGCTTTTCAATAGAATTTGAAACTTTTGATGCTATCTTCTTCATAACTCCCCACAACATTATTATATCTTCATTCTTTCTTATTGCAATGTACTACAAATTTAAGTACAAAAATTGATATAAATAAATAAATAACATGTTAGTACCCATATTGTCACAGTTTTAAAACTTCAAGTTTAGAGTTTTTGAACCACTTCGAACTAAAATTCGAAGTAGTTCAAAGAGGTTCGATGGTTCAAATGGGTTCAAAAATGCAGATTGGTTAGGAAAGTTTAGAATTCTATCTCAATGCATTTTCCAGGTTCAATTTGTTAATCCCATGACTTCAAGAAAGTGCAAAGGTGCAGATTAAGATGAAGATTAGGTGCAGTGGTTCAAAGAGTTCAGAGGCACAAGGTGGTTCACTGGTTCAACTTGCAGATTCATAATCTGAGTTCAAATTTTGTCAGTTCAATAGTTTCAAGGGTTCATTATGCATTTCAAGTAAAGTTAGTGGTTCTATGTAACACCACAAGTATGTCTAGAAGATGATGCCCAGAATGTGCAAGACTACGGTGGGAACCTTAAGTTCAGATTCTGTCAGTTCATTAGTTTTCAGAAAGTGCAAAGTACAGGTCAAGATGGGGGCTTTAAATTTTAGTAGAGATGTTGATGTTATCAAATGGGTGGCAAAGACCATAGAACGATGCACTCTGATAGTATTGATGTTTCTCATTCCTAGTATTGTTGTTGGATTCTATGAGTCACTAGCAAAATTTTGGCTCATGATTGCTTTTTTTGGCTCAAGTGATTTTACTCTTGGACTTCATTCATACATAGAATGATGCTTGGGTTGTGAAGAATGAATAGTTCTGGTATATAGCATCATGTGTTGTCTCTCTTTCCTATTACACTACAACATTATCAATATCAAGATTACTCTTTCATTGGTTTAAAACTTCAAACTATGATTGAAGCCTGAATACATTCTTCATTGTTGTTACATTAACTCTTGCATTTATGTTTGTCATAGTTGCACTTCATGCTAAGGTGAATGAAAATCTCTTGCCAACTTCAATAATTTCATCTAATTGCTCATAATGATGCTATAGTGGGCTTTTGAGTGAACATAGGGATTATGAGTGCAACAGTCTTCATAGTCATGTAAAGTTGTTTCAACAGACATTCTCATACTTGGAATACTTACAACAGTTTTATCAGCGGCATATTCTACTGTTCATGTTAGTTTATCTCAGAATAATCGTGGCCTTTATAGAGATGATTGCAACCTGGTATCTTATCATGATTATGATAGCACCCTACAGCCATAAACCATCACCTTCTGCTAGTAGAATTTGCCGATCAAAGGATTCAAAGATGTAAATGTAAAGGATGGAGTTGCGGCATTCAAAATATTTATTGGTAATAAAGTAAGGATGAGATAGATTTTAATGAAAGCATATGATCAATCTAACCAGGAAAAGGTGACAAAGAAGAAACTTATTCCTAATGCAATCCCAATGTAACGACAAGTCATAGCTCTCAGAGGTGAAAGGTATCAATGATAGGGCCATCATCTGCAGTTCCTCATGACCTCGCTGTCATCTGGCAGGGAGGTGAAGGGAATAAAGGGAGTTTGGTTACAAATAACCTCACAATAGAGAGACACAACCAGCAATAATCCATCATTTAATGAGGTTGTTCAAAGAGAGAGATGAACAAATACATACGTATTCTTGGTGACTACAGTAGTGATAGAGCTCAAGCATGTGAACCTTTGTGGGTGTGAGCAATTAAAAGTGTTGCCCTAAAATATCACAAATCAGGTGTCCCTCTCACATCTTGACTTACATGGTTCTAGTAGATTACAAGAAAACACGTGAGCTAGAGCATTTTGATCATAATTGTTAATCCATTATTGGAGATTCTTAAAGCTGCAAGCTACACAAAACTTGGACAACATATCATTTGAGCTTCAGAATGAATGTATGTGGAGTATTCAACAAAGAACATTGGAGTAAGCACATATTGAGTCATAGGGACTTTCCTATGAGTGAAGAAATTATGGAGAAATAGTGTTAGAACTTGCAAGGACAATTCCATGAAGGTCTCGATCTCAGTTTGAGATCATGAGGCTAAATTGAATTAAAGGAATGGTAAGAGAATATGCTCGATTTTAAAACATCTTGAAATACAAGGAGTGATTTGTGGTCATCCATAAGTTGACACCTTGATGATATATCATGCCCAAACACTTGAAGTCCACGCCACAAAAAAATATATATGGGATTGCCTACGGAGGAAAAGCATGTAAAGATCTTTTCTATGCACACTTCCAAGAAACACTTAACTAAGGATCTAGGTTTTTAGAAGCTTACATTCCATACACCAGGTTTTTCTAGAGAAAATGTTCAAAATCTCATCAATGAGTCTGCTATTATAGCTATGAGGAAGGGTCACAAGGAAATATGCCATGGATAGATCAACTCCTCTTCATGACAATAGATATAGGGCTTTATTTTAAAATTATGTGAGGATGGGAAAATGGAACGAATTGATTGGTAAAATTCACCTTTATCAACATGGGTGATGTTTTGATTTCTTGACACAAAGAAGAGGAATTAAAGCCTATGCATGTGGAAACATGGGTAAAAGACACAAAGTTCTTCTCGAAGGTATTATTAAAATTTTACAAATCCAATTCATATTAATTATGACTCATCACTATCATAACATACTTTAATAGAGAAAAGATGGATGTATGTAGTAATGCAGGGAATATAAGTTAGTTTTAATAACTAAGAAATTACGAAGAAGGTGAAAGGATGCAGATAAAAAGGCCTCCAAGAATTAGTTATGAAACTGAAAGGTCATGGGAAGAAGAAAGATTAAATAAGCCAGTGGCAAAGTAAACAAGGTTCCAATTTTCTAAATTTTGGCTAGGAGACTTTGAGCTATAGCAGAATAGAAGCTGTGAATATAGTGATAAGGGGGTGACATAGATCTTTCTCTTTGGAACTGTAGACTTTGTGCTTCAGCAAAGGGGAAAACTTTTCTAGATTTTTCAAGCATTAGCTCATTTTCTTGTGTAGGTCATGGTAAGCAGAGGTAGGGTTTTCTTTCTTTTCTTTCTAAACTGTGTGTCAAGAGAGTTGTATTTTGTTTAAAATACAAAGAAAACCTCATGATTTTATTAATGGTGATTATAATAGTGATGAATTTTATGCTTTTAGAGGAGGGAGACTTGAGAGTTAATTGTTTGTCAAAACTTTGAGTTTGAGCAATCTACTTTCCACTAATTGTGATCTTTGTGTCACTTTAGTTTTCTTTGAAATATGTTGTTATATCTCCATATCTTCATTTCTGCACTTTCTCAAGAAGATGGATAATGTGTTTCTTGACTCCATCTTTTGCAGCATGTCAGGGTGAATGGACTTTGTGTCATTTACCATTTAATTTCTTGTAGTTGTGTAGTTTTTCCCGCATCTACACTTTATTTATAGGTAGATGTTTGTTATCCTTTTATGCTTTTTGGTAAAAGCATTCACATTTGATTCATTGAATATTTCACACGGGGAGCTGTACCCAATAAAAATTTAGAGGAAGGTTATCAATCCATGATAACCTATCCAACTATTGGTGTTAGTTTGTCCTCTCACTTGGGCATTTAGGGTCAGAATTGCATACATTTTCTCGAAGGACAATTTGTTCACTAACATCACAATAGTTCAAGCATGCATTGGATTTTGATATATGTATGTAGTCCTAAGAACTTTATAAAAATTTGAATTAATATCACAAAAGTAAATCACTACCATTTGGTAGGGATGGGTAGACTCTTTCAAAACTAAAAGCTAGAAGTTTATTTATAGAGAGAAATTGAGAAGGTCAAGTTCATCTAATTGAATTTTTCATAGTAGGCTCCGTAAAAGGCGCTTGCACCCTTTCTTTAACCATAACAATGGTACTATGGAAATAGAAAGTGCAGGTTAATAAATTAAATTAGATCTATATATATTCAATGAGAGCTCCTTGCATATAGATATAAGCTTCCAGTTGGTCTTGGGGTATTGAAAGTTTCTCCACTAGTTTAGGGAATTTTGTGTTGTGTGGAAATTTGCAAACATATTGTTTTTAAAATTTATAATGTTAGAAGAGAAAAAGATACTATCTATTTTGATATAATATTTATAATTTTTGACATATACTCAAGTGAGTTATACTTAATTTATTTCCACATTATTAGTATGCACTATGTATGGGTGATAGTGTTGGAAGATACAACCTATGAATTCCCAAAAGAATAGATATGCAGAGAAAAACAAGAATATAAATTTGAATAAATTCATGCATGAAGAGGATGAATATTATGAATAGACCATTTTAAATATGATGTAGAAAATCTACAAAAAAAATTGAGCTTATAGTGCAAAGAAGAAAGGGGAAAATAATGCAACACTTTTAAAAAAATGCATAGGATAGCTTGGAAAATAAAATTCAAAAGTAATAAAGGGGTATGTTATCTTGCATAACTTAAATAATAAAATAGAGTAAAGGATAAAGGATTATCAAAAAATTGTACTTACCCAATAGAGATCCAATGCAACATGAACTAGGACAAATAGGCCCTAAAGACCAAAGAGGAATTTGTGGCAATAGAAAATAATCATAAGCAGTGAGAGAAAAAATTAAATTAAGGATTTTTTAAAATCTTTTATAACCTAGAATAGAGAAAAGGATAAAGTATTTTTGAAAATTTATACTTACCCACGTTATAAAACCAAATTATAAGATATCAGCACATGAATATTTAGATTGAGAAACATATTACCTGTTGCACTATAGATACCCTGTAGAAAATCCAAAATATAATGTTTTTGGTGCATATACCCTATAGAAAATCCAAAATCCAGAATTTAATATTAGAATTTTCTATCCTAAAATAGCTTTAGCTTTAGCTATCCTAACATGGAAGAACTAGATTCATATTTATCAAGAGTAGACTAGTCTGACTAGACATTTTTGAATTGGGATTTGCAAATCTTCAAGGTTTCCTTGGTCCAAAAAAAGTAATAGAGCATCTTTGTAAAGATGTGAGATTAATGACCACTTCTTGTCATAATTAAATCATATGAATAACAACTCTTGTTGCACCTTATAATGGAAACATGTTGAAGAAGGTTAAACAACTAATTATGAACAACCTATGTGGACCACACAATGTCAAGGGACCAACCTTTGATAAAAGGGTGAAAACCTTTAAGAGTATATAATTATTAAATATGTATATATACATTCACTTCATGTATTGTAGTCTATATCATTAAGCATGGTGTTCTTCCTTGTCTATTCTAATAAGAGTTAGATTGCATTTAATTCTTATTAACCAAGCAGAGTATTGTATGCACTATCAACCCATGATAATGTAGAAGTTATAACAAAAAAAAATTGAAATTTTTATACAAGGGAATTATCATCAAGCACCAATAAAATTAAAGAAGAGAGTTTAGGATTTAGAAAGAATTCTAGGTACTAATTGATGCAGGAGCACCCAGAGGTATAAGGGCAATCCTGTGTCACCCAAAAAAAGTACTTAGACTTAGTTTCTATTTCATGTCTTTACATTTTTGGATACCCATTTGGCTCAAATAAAGGTTCCAACTCTCATAGTTCAACTATCAGTGCATTTGAAAATCCTGAAAAAATAGGAGCATGTATTTGGGCCATCATTTCGGTAAACTAGAAAGTGTGAATTGGCTAGATGAATGTAATCATGATTTAGAGCATTCCAGAAAAAGAATCAAGTCAATAGGCCCCACGGTTTGAAAGTTATTGTAGTTTTTCGAGTTTTGGAGACCTCCTAAGAATGCTTCAAAGTTAGGTTTGGGGCATTAAATGACCACAGAAAGGGTCAAAAATGGAGGGATGAGCGAAGGTGTCCACTGGGCTATAGAGCACTTTGAGAGCTTTCCGAAAATGTAAACAGTTCGTCAATCGGAGCTACGATTCAAAAGTTATGCCTCCCGAAAGTTCGGTTACCGTTTCTGGATTCTTCTAGATTTGCACTGACTTCTAATGCAGCTTCCGAAACCTTCTATTTCATCGGTGGATGCCTACTAGCACTTTCTAGAATGTACTCCTAGTCCTTAACCCTCTGGGGTCTATTTAAGGAGATTTCTGGCATTGTAAAAGGCAGTTCAGAGTGGAGTTTGAGAGGAGGTACCATAAGGAGAAATTATCTCCAGATTTATGCTATTGTAAGCCCTTAGGGCATGTTTTGAAGTTTATTTTCCTGTACTAGTTGTACTAGCTTATTTTCTTAGTTAATATAATTTCCCTTTTCTGTTGTTTCCATTCTGTTCTTGGGTTGTTTCCCCATCACTAATAGTGTGCAAGTACATGACAATATTAAACATAATCATGTAAATCCATTTAGTATTCATTATATACCACAAGCTCAGGAGAAGAGATTCAAATGATAATCATACCTAAACAAGAGCTTTGTGCATTTAATTTTTTAAATTATTTACATTGTTGTACAATCAATTACTTAATTACAAACAAAAATTGAAGCACAAGTTTTTCTAAATTGTATAAAGTCATTTTTGATGCATTTTTTTATGTACATGAAGATGTTTAGATTTCATGGGAGGGAAGCCATAATCTATAACCAACATTATAAGTTTTGTTTTAACTTAGCAACATGTGAACATAACATTCTCTATCAATGAGCAACAAGCAATTTATAAAATGACATCAACACTCATGCCATAACATACCACAAAGGTATCAGTAGAAAAAAAATGTCCATCTATTGCATTTTAAGGAGTCAAAGAGTCATAACTAGAATTCAAAGTATTTCCCATAATAAAGATTTGACTGACTGTGAGTTTAGTGACTAAATAGGCATTGAACAATTTGCAATATGTCACACACTCTATTGTTCACTATTTCCTTAGTTTACAATTTAATTCTCAGCAACTTATTATGGACAGTATATATTCCATATGTTTTTAATATTTTCATTTAGCCAACTGATGCAGACAGCTCAACAACCTGGCCACATGTGCTAGAATATGAGGAATTGTCTCTACATTTCACACCATATATGATAGACACAAGTCCTCATATTATAAAAGAATTATTTTGGAGTGATTTTGTATTAATTCCATTGAAATAGGGGAAATTATTCAATAAATGTAACCATATTTAATGATATAGACACTGTGAAGTAAAGTAGCATTTACTTAAATCATTTTCAAGATAGCAATCAATATTGTAATAATGGATAAGAAGCACATACCTTCTAGCATTAGCAATTGCATTATCAATATATGTATATCTGTATCTTGTACACTCTTTGTATCCTGCACAAGAAATAGTATTGTAGTTGGATTTTTTAATATAGATCTTAGTTTCTATAGTCACAGTCATCCAAATCCATGCACAAAATATAAAATTCATACCTCTCACCTACATGATGGAAATAATTCCAAATTCAATTCTTTATTGATCTATAGAAGTTGTGCAAAATCTTCATTCAATAGTAGAATTAGCCCAAGTCCCTCTATCATAACTTAACAAGGGGTTTTGAAGTCATGACTGATATAGATGACTCTATTAGAAATAATAGTCCACCAAGATAACTGAGAGGAGGGTTGAATCTGTTATCCAATAATTAAAACATTTATCTTCTTTAAACAAGCTTAACCATTCAACCAAAGTAAACAACAACCATAATAAAATGCACATAGACAATCACTCCAAATATGTTGACTAGGGAAACCCTTGATTAGAGGGAAAACCCTAGTGGGAATGATGCCCACAAGATGATGCACTAATATAAATATTCCTTGTTATAGGATGGACCCTATTAGGATCTATTACAACATTTAGTACAATGAGTCCCTATTAGGAGACTTTGAATCCCTGGTAGGAGTTGTGGTATAATGTATGAAAGAAGAGCCCACTACACAAACATGCAATTTCAACTACAAGAAGAGCTCACTGCTCAAACAAGTAATTTACTATTATCTTTCTTCTTTCCTCTATTCTTTCCTCTATCCTATCAACTAGACCAATCATTTTCAAACCTTGTAGACTAGGTCACAAACCTCGAATCCTAATACCAAACCTCAGATCACTTAGCAAAACCTTGGCAATAAAGTTTCCTTCACTTCTACACTGCTCTAATCAACTTCGCTGCACTCTCTGTTACTTATCATCAATTCACATTATATTCATTTGATACCATGATAAAGTAAAATTCCCTTCCTTTATATCGAGTCCATAAAGAAATTATCTCAGTTGACTATTAGTCCTTCTCAATTAATTATTATAGGACCTCATTAAGAACATATTACACTTAGTGATAACATTAATCTTTCACCTTGCAACTTGAATAATTTTTTGTACATACAATATTATGATGAGTGAGCTTAGCCACATCATCCTCAACATGTCTTCTTCATGTCCTCAACCTTAATCCTCAAGATATCAACTCTTCTAAAAGATATAACAAGTTCACCAAAACATGCCTCTATAAACTCTATCTCAAAACAGACATCACCAAAACTTACATAACTTCTTCTACACTTTTCCTTTCTTCTTCTAACATTAACATCATACACCAGATACTTGGAAGTATCTCCCATAACCTTGGGTGGTTATCATGCTCAACTAGACATCCATACCAACTTGATCTTTCTACTGTTCTTCTATCAGATACCATAGAAAATTGCTATGTTGACATAAATGACAAAATCAGTCATGAATGTAACATATTATCATAGTAGTACTCCCCCATAGGAATATCATCAAAATTCATGCTTCCAACCAATCTTCAAACATTCTTCCAAATCTTCCAATAACCTCCCCCTTTGGCATTGATGGAGACATAGATGAAAAACATTTAGTTCCAAGAATACCAACAAAAGACTATCCATCTTCAAATCCTCTTTAACAATAATTCTCCCCCATTGATATACCTCAATGTGCTCTATACCAAACTATCATTCTGCATACTTTCTTATGTCAAACTTCTCCCTTAGTAATTTTTTTCATGCAAATCTTCTCCCCTATTGACATCAATGTCAAAGGTAACCAACTCTACTACATTAAATTCTACAACAACAAATACTTACTTAGCTCGAGTGTCAAAAGACACTATTCAAAATAACATCAACAAGAGTCCTAGATGACTCTATCCATCATAGATACTCCCCCATATAGGAAGCATCAACATCCAATCCAAACAAACAATGGTTCTCTATTACCCTAGACTGATGCACTCTTGCATCTTCTACTCTGATGTAGGATGGGGCATAACTCCAAGCATTGATTGCAAATACTCAAAAGTCTCTTTAGGAAGAGGCTTAGTGAATATATCTGCAATCTACTCTTTAGTGGTTACATATTCTAATTTGATTTTCTTTTTTGCAACTTTTTTTCTCAACATATGATACTTAATAGAAATGTACTTAGTCCTCGAATGCAATACTAGATTCTTAGAGATATTTACTATGCTTGTGTTGTCATAATGTATAACAATAGGTTCACTGATTTCTATCCTTATATCCTTCAGCATCTGCTTCATCCAAATGACTTGATTGCAATTATTTGTTGCTACAACATACTCTAATTCTATTGTACTTTGAGATGTACAATCCTACTTCTTGCTTAACCAAGAAACCAATCTTCCTCCAAGAAAGAAAGCTTGTCCACTGGTGCTCTTTCTGCCATCCATACTACCTGCCCAATCTACATCAGTATAAGCACTTAGAGTAAAATCATTAGATTTTTCATACCATAATCCAAACTCAGATGTTCCCTTTAGATATCTAAATTTTCTTTTGACTACTGCATAATGTGCTTCTTTGGGATTAGCCTAGAATCTTGTAATAATTCCAACTGCATTTTCTATATCTTGCCTTGTGTGAGTCAGATATTGTAAACCTCCAATCATAGATATGTACTTCTTCTTCTCAATAGTAGGAGTGTCATCCTTTGTAGATAACTTATGTTCAATTACCACAGGTGTTCCAACAGTTTTGCATGTTTCCAAACTAAACCTTTTTAGTAAATCCTTCAAGTACTTAGTCTAAGAAATAAACATTCCTTGTTTATTCTATACAATCTGTAATCCTAGAAAATATTTCATCTCTCCTATCATACTCATTTCAAATTCTTTCTTCATCTCTTCTGCAAACTTCTTACTTTCTTGATCATTTTCTCCAAATATTACCAAAATCATTAGACCATCATTAGTTTCTTTCCAATATAGATTACTATCTGCCATATCTTTGCTATATCTGAGCTTTGTTAAATTCTTGTCCAACCTTGCATACCAGGTTCTAGGTGCTTGCTTCAATCCATACAGTGCTTTCCTTAGTCTGCATATTATGTCCTTATCATCTATCAAAGGACATCCTTCTGGCTACTCAATGTATACCTCTTCTTCAAGTTCTCCATTTAGAAATGTTGACTTGACATCCATCTGATATACTTTGAATTTCTTTTGTGCTGCATAGGCTAAGAATAATATTACTACTTCTATTCTAGCAACTGGAGCATAAGTCTCCTCATAATCTATTCCTTCTTGTTGTGAGTAACCTTTACATACCAATCTTTCTTTGTTTCTAACAACTTCTCCTTGATCATTCATTTTGTTCCTGAATACCCATTTAGTTCCTATCACATTGTTGTTTGCTAGTCTAGGGACCAATTCCCATGTTTCATTCTTTACTATATGATCCAATTCCTCTTTCATAGCTTGCTTCCAGTAGTCATATTTACATGCTTCATCTGCATTCTTAGGTTTAACTTGAGATATCAAGCATAGTTCTTCATTGACTCTGCTTCTTGTCATCACACCTCTGTCTTTGCTTCTGATGATCTGTTTGGATGGGTGATTCTTTATCATGTTCTTCTGTGAAGTGGGAAATGTTATCTCAACTCTTGGCTTTACTGAAGGTTCCAATATTTGTTCTTACCTTGGCTCTCCTTCATTTTGCAAATCATTGTTAGTCTCAAGAAATACCTCATCATTCCTTAGCTTGGTAACAACATCATCATCTGAATTGTAATCAACCATTCTCTCTTGTATTCTAAATTTTTCATCAATTCTCACATTTGCACTTTCCATAATAGTCTTAGTTCTCTGATGATAACATCTATAAGCCTTATTTTTCAATGAATAACCAAGAAACCTACCTTCATCACTTCTAGCATCAAACTTACTAATGTCATCAACTCTCTTTATGTAACACTTACTTCCAAAATTTTTGAAATACTTAACTATAGGTGAGTGACCAAACCACAGTTCATAAGGTGTCTTGTTTGTGTCCTTCTTGACTTGCACTCTATTCATAGTGTAGACTATTTTATTCATATCTTCTCTCCAAAATGTCTTGGATACATCATTTTCTACTAACATAGCTCTTGCAGCTTCTATAACAGGCTTGTTCCTTCTCTTTGCAATGCCATTTTGTTCAAGGGTTCTTGGAGCTAATAGTTGTCTTTTAGTTCCATTTTCTTCACAAAACATGTTAAACTCATTCAAAGTAAAATATCCTCTTCTATATGATCTTAAACATTTAATATTCCTACTAGATTAATTCCCAACTCCATTCTTGAATATCTTAAACTTGTCAAATGCCTCAGATTTCTCCTTAAGAAATGCAACCTACATCATTCTAAAAAAATCATCAACTAGAATCATAAAATACCTTTCCCCATAGAATCCTTTAGTCTTTGTAGGACCACTAAGATTTTTGTGTATAATCTCCAACTTCACTATAGTGGTAAAATTCTTGCTAGGAAAAGAAGTTATGTTATGCTTTGCCAAAATGCATTCCTTGAAAATTGTGTTAGTAGGCTTTACAATCTTAGGCAACTCTCTAACTGCAATCACTCTACTAGTCCTCATAATACTATCAAAGTTTATATTATAGAATCTCTTATGCCATAACCAATTATCATAAACCTTTGCAACCAAACATGTCATTTCAGTAGGATTCAACTGAAATATGTTACCTCTAGATCTAGTTCTTGTTCTAATTACCTTTCCATCTTTATCTTTGATCATGCATGTTTTTTCTGTGAATTGCAACTAATAACCTTTTTCTACTAGTAGTCCAACACTCAAAATATTGTGCTTTAAACCATCAACAAAGTATACATCCTCAGTATTAGTTTTACCATCAAGAATTATAGATCCAATACCTTAAACTTGGCATGTTGCATTGTTTCCAACTCTGACAATTCCTCCATCTTGACTTTTGAAGTCAACAAACTTTTTCATGTCATCGGTCATGTGATGTGAACAACCACTATCAATAATCTGATTAGATTTCTTCTCAACCCATGATACCAAAGCTACATTCTTTGGAATTTCTTCTTTAATTGCCACAAATCCAATTTCATCATCAATAGCACTTAATGCTTATTCATCTGAATCATTATCTTCATTTGCATACAAACATTATCTATCTTTTCTAGGCTTATAACTTTCCTTATACTTTTTTCTCCTTTTTAGGACACTTAGATGTACAATGACCATATTCATCATGAGTCCAACATTTAAAGAGTCTCTTACCTCCTTTTTCTCTTCTTACTAGAAGGGTTACTCCTTCTTCAATATTTCTATCTTCCTTAGATTTTTTGTTGCTAGCAAAATATACTCTAGCACTTCTGCTCCTTGATAAGTTAGGTCAAATATTGAAGGCACTAAAAGCTATCTCTATTCTAGTTAGTTCTCCAGACTGTCTAAGTTCATTCTCAACTGCTTAAAGTCTTCTAAGCAATGTCTCCTTTGTGAAATATTTTCTAAATGATATCAACAATGGTATCATCTAAATTGATGACTTAAATGGTGGTGTTAGAGTCTTTAATATCTTCCATATAACCTCATCATCTTCTTTGGTTCCTCCTTGAGCTTTAATTCTTGCAGTAATTTCTGATATTCTACCTATATATGATCTTATAGATTCATCTTCATCATTTTAGCATCTTGAAACACACAAATCCAACTTTTTAGCCTCAACTTCTTAGAATGTGCATCACCTTCAAAACTATTTTCCAAAGCTTTCCAAATCAAATGTGAAGTAGCAAGTGATTTTACCTAAGTGTACTCCATTTCAGGAAGTGTAGTCAATAGTGCTTCTCTAGCTCTCATGTCACACATGAAAAGATCTCTTTCTGACTCAGTGCAAATTTTCAAATCCTTTTCCTCAATGATTATCTTTACTAATTTTGTCAAGATCCAATATCCTAGATCCATACACAACAAATGTTTCTTCATCTTTTCCTACCAACTTTCATAGTTTGTTCCATCAAACTTCAAACTATCTTTCATGAACATGATCACCATGGATCTCCCAAAGCTATTAAATTTTTTCTTCAAGGACTTGATGCTCTATTACCAATTGCTAGAAACAATAGTCCACCAAGATAACTAAGAGGGGGGAAGGTGAATCAGTTATCCAACAATGAAAACATTTATCTTCTTTAAACAAGCTTAACCATTCAACTAAAGTAAACAACAACCATAATAAAGTGAACATAGACAATTACACTGAACATAGACAATTACACTAGATATGTTGACTAGGGAAATCCTTGATTAGAGGGAAAAATCCAATGGGAATGATGCCCACAAGATGATGTACTAATATAAATATTCCTTCTTAGAGGATGGACCCTATTAGGAGTCTATTACAACATTTAGTGCAATGATTCCCTATTAGTAGACTTTGAATCCCTGTTAGGAGATTCCAACCTTGTTAGGAGTTGTGGTATAATGTATGCAAGAAGAGCCCACTACCCAAACATGCAATTTCAACTACAAGAAGAGCTCACTGCTTAAACAAGTAATTAACTATTATCTTTCTTCTTTCCTCTATCCTATTAACTAGACCAATCACTCTCAGACCTCGTAAACCATGTCATGAACCTCAAATCCAAATACCAAACCTTAGATCACTTAGCAAAACCTTGGCAATGAAGTTTCCTTCTCTTCTACACTGCTCTACTCAACTTTGCATTCCACACTCTCTTCTACTTATCGTCAATTCACATAATATTCATTTGATACCATGATAAAGGAAAATTTTCTTCCTTTATATCAAGTCCATAAAACAATTCTTTGAGTCATCTATTAGTCCTTCTCAATTAATTATTATAGAACCTCATTAAGAACAAGTTACACTTAGTGATAACATTGATCTTTCACCTTGCAACTTGAATAACTTTCCATACACACAATATTATGACAAGTGAGCTTAGCCATGTCATCCTCAACATGTCTTCTTCATGTCCTCAACCTTGATCCTCAAGATATCAACTCTACTTAGAGATATACCACATTTACCAAAACATGCCTCTATAAAATTTATCTCTGAACATACATCACCAAAACTTACATAACTTCTTCTACACTTTTTCTTTCTTCTTTTGATTTTAACTACATATACTAGATACTCAAAAGTATCTCCCATAACCTTGAGTGGTTATCATGCTCAACTAGTCATCTGTACCAACTTGATCTTTTCATTGTTTTTCTATTAGATACCATAGAAAACTACTATGTTGACATCAAACTTGCTATGTTGACATAAATGACAAACTCAGTCATGAATGTAACATATTATCATAGTAGTACTCCCTCATAGGAATATCATTAGCATTCATGCTTCCAACCAATCTTCCAACATTCTTCCAAATCTTCCAACAGACTCTTCATAGCTCAACAAAATTATAGGTCATCAACAAATATTGTAACACCCCACCTGGGAACCCAAAAGAAGTAAACCTAAAATTTTACTAAGTTTGACAAACATTTTTTTTTTTAGATAAAGATACAAAAATAGTTATAGAATAACATAAGAAATTAACAACATACACAAAGCCATTATAAATAAATTACATCTCCTAAGTGTCCCATGATGTTGAATTACATTTAATCTAATTAATACTAAGTCCAATATATAAAACATTCATATTAAAGAGTAACTACAAGTACAAATTCTATTTAAACAATATGCAATTACAGGATGCCACTTGGTAATAAACAAAATGCACAATCATCCACTATACAAGTCACAGGGTATGAAAGGCTAAAATAATATAAATCATGAAATAGATTACAACATCTTGTAAGATCTATGAAATCAAATATAATCCACTAGGTATAACCATCCATCATAGAAATATAGGAATAGATAGAAAGGAACATCTACACAAACACATCCAACTATGGCATTTGACAATTAGATCTCAATGGTATAAGAAAAAGTACTACCACCTGACCTTATGGAACCCAAAAAGGCCCACTCCCACCACACTAAGGAGATAAAATCAAGTCCCAAACAGGATAACAAACTCAAAAGTCAAAATCAACATCTAGGTTCAAGGAATCACCTGAAAGCAAACTATCTTAAAGGGTAACAAGACACAAGTATCAACTAATCTCAGAGGCAACACAGACATGTAGGGAATCTACTATGGATGTGGGCAAGTGTCATTGTATGAGCCACCTAGCTAGTCTTTTAATCCTCCAGCACCCTAGTGGATCTATGTGGCACTAGTATCACTTGTACTAACAAGGCATACTAATGAGATAACTCTAAGGTTACCTGGCTAGTCTTTTAATCCTTTGACCCCCTAGTGATTTTTTGTAGTACTAATATCTTGTTAATTCATTTTAAACCCACTTAATGAAATGTTATCACTTATTAAATAACCTACAATGGTTTACCTAGGCAACCTCTTTAAGGATCCAGCCTCCATTGCAAACCAATTCTCAACATGACATATAGATAATCTACCCTAAGCTTAGTAGAATCAAAAGGTCTCATATGACTATAAACCACACATTAGTTCTTAAACAAAAAAATGACAAGTACTGAAATCACTGGTCAAAATACAAGCATCACTAAAATGATCATCCTAATAGGAATGATAAAAAATCAAGTACACATAAACCAATCCACATCATAACATGACATCACCAAGAACAAATCATACAAAAATCTCAGTCTTATACATGTGACTAAAAACAAATCCAAGTACAACTGATCAAAGACTCAGAGGTTATATCAAATAGGTGACAACATTCACCTTAGTTTCACACAAGAACACTAGGAAACAATAACAATCAATAGATCAAAACACCTCATAGAGCATATAAGACACATTAGCATGGTTGAGTATGAAAGATCATGATCAAAAAATCATCATGACATCACAAAATAGAACTCTTGAGCCTCTGGTTGTTGGAATTACAATAGGAAAGGTAAACTTCTAAGAGTGAGGGGTGAATCAATAGTTTAAACTTGGACCCATAAAAATTTTATGACACATCCATCTCATACATTTAATGAGTAAACTGAAAGAGAATGTAAAGCATGTACATCTAAAACATGCAATCAAGTAAACATTCACACACATATGACACTAGATATGATTACCCAAAAATCCTCCAACGAGAAGGTAAAACTAGGGTGGGATGACACTCACAAATCTTCATTGTTGTAGTAATAAAGTGCATCCAATGAAGGTTACAATATTTTGACCATGAGACATGATCTACCCTATGAAAGGTCTACCTTGTTAAAGGCTTACAAAGACTATTAGGTATCACCCTATTAAAGGATTTCAACACCATGTTAGAAGTGTGTCTTGCTAAAGGACTTTAACTCACAATTAAGTAAGCACCTTGTTAGAGGATTTCATACAGCCTGTTAGGACTACCCTGTTAAGAGATTTTAACTAAAATCACCTATTAGAATGTCTCACCATTGATCTTACAGTTTGCACTTGATTTCTTGATGATAGATCACCTCTAAATTGATGTCTTTTTTATCCTCCTTGATTAGATGTCTCTTTACTATATACTCTTCTCTTTCCTCTGTTATGCTCTAACTGATTCTACAATGTAGTCTATGATCATAACTCCTTAGCCACCATGAATACTCTATTTGTACATGAAAATTACTCTCTTCACTCTTTCAAAACTTTACACACTCACTAGAAAGTCTAGGGTTTGTCCTCCTTATGAAGACTTGGGTGACTTAGGGTTAGTTATGAATCTACAGCTATGATTCATCTATTTTGTTTCTTAATCCTTCCCATTTTTTGATTAGCTACATGTAATTACATAGGGAATCCAACTTGACATTTGTCCTTATCTCCAAAATATTGTAATTCAATCTTAAGTCAGCTCAAAAATAGTTAACATAGTTTTTTGTGCCTTTGCAAACAAATATTCCAAAACTATGTCACTTGGCATCTGAAGTCTTTGATGCTCGGCATATATTTTTCTCTATGTTGTGACCCAATATTTTTATTACTCAGCATGCACTACTTACTCATCTCCTATGTCACTCGGCATACACTGTCTACTCGAAACTTGAGTGACTTGACACACGAGTGGCTCAGCACTCACTGCGACTTGGCATGCTCTATAATATTAATGTTGTGCTTGGCATCTACTACTTGTTCGGCATGAACTAAGTAAATAACTTAACTATTTTGACACTCACTTGTCAAAACCAATCTCAGATCAACAATCTTCCACTTTGAGATGAGTGTCAAAAACACTTAAGTATACATTAATATCCTTAATCTCATGAGCATAACATATCTCTAACTTGGCTTATATACAAAACTTCAAAATTTGAAAATTTTTGTAACAACTTAGATACCTCAAAATTTGATAACTCCCTCTAAGTTGATATGTATGTTCTGTATCCAAAATTTTGTAGTCCTACTGAGTAAATATGCCTCAACTGATATTCTTTGACTTCATGTTGTTTTGTGCTTGCTACCCCTTAGCTTAATCTATCTTTTTTTTGTCCTTTTTCTATCTCCCCCTTTTCTTACTCTCCTTATATCTCCCAAAAAAATTATTCTCCTCCAAAAAAAAATATTTCTCCCTCATTCTCTCATTGTCCCCTTTTTTGACACTTATGTCAATGGGCTATACACTTATTGTGAGTTTCTCTAGAAAAGATTTATGGACATCTAGGATTATCTTGAGAGCTACATCCCAATTCTCACATGCTACATCCAAAGATTTTATTTGGATAGCCAACTCGGCAGCAAGGTGGACTAGGCCATCTAGTGTAGAAAGATTTGAGTCTTTCTTCATTAGGGTTTCAACATAGCCTAGTTCCTTGTGCAAAATATCCATGTGTGGGTTTAAAGTGGACTAGATGCTAATCAATTTGGCCCTTATATTGGCCTCATCTACTGACAATATAGCTAACTAACTCTAGGTTTGAAGCAATGTTCTAAAATGCTTTTCACTTTGAGCTGGTGGCATTGGCAATTAGCACCTAATGTACTAATCTGACTTTCCAAGCTCAAGATGTGACTTCTGGTCTCTTGGGTGAAGAGTGTTGGATTACAAATTTTTTTGTACAATGAAAAAATATTCTCAAGTACCTTCTTCACATCCTCAACCTTAGTTGTCACTACAACTTGTGTCAGTGCTATGTCACCTGATATCTTTTCATTCACTTTACTCTAA
The DNA here is from genome assembly GCA_028749045.1 of Cupressus sempervirens. Classification (NCBI taxonomy): domain Eukaryota; kingdom Viridiplantae; phylum Streptophyta; class Pinopsida; order Cupressales; family Cupressaceae; genus Cupressus; species Cupressus sempervirens. The sequence continues at coordinate 447,636,410 of CM053787.1, forward strand.
AATTTCTTTTCTGATCACTCTAACAATTTATCATTTGTATCTAGGAAAACATCATTGACCTTTTCCACTATGGTTTTTAGTTTTTCAATGAGTGGCTTGGTCTCATCTGGAGTCAATAGATTGAATGTATCTAAAAAGATGTCTTTGATGTCCTACAATGCCTGCTTCTACCTGTGCTCCCTTCTAAGCATTTCCTGATGCTTCTTCCTTTCTAGGGCTTTTTGGAGTATACCCATTTGGTCTATAGTCATTGTATCATAATCATACTTGGGAAAAATGATTTCTTCATCAATGCTCACATCTCCATATTGAATTAATTCTTCAGCCTTTGATGAACTTGAGCTCGACATTGAGATCTGCAATGGGGTTGCATCTGTGCTTGGCTTCTGAAGAGTTTGAGTGGAAGGAGTGCCAAATGTTGATAAGGTTAACAAGGCTTGTATGGCTGCTTTCTCCTTCATTATAAGTTTTAGCTCTATCTCTTCAATGTTGTCCTTGACTTCTACAATGACTTGACTTGCACCTTGATCTTGTGTTGTAGGTGTAGATAAGATTATCTATCTTGTTTCTTGTTGTTCTTCAATAGTGACTTCTATTTCCATTGTATCCTTCTCAGTAGTATCAACCTTTTCTGATGTGGTTTCAGGTGTTGTGTCCAAAGGTTGTACATTAGTGACTTGAGGGATGATAGAAGGTGGTTCTTTTGTATTCAACTCTTCCTTGTTTGTTTTAGTCACTGACATCTATAGCTCATCCACACTGACCAATATAGGATTATCACAAAGTTTTGCCTATAGTGTGCACTTATCTAGTATCTTCTTAAGATCTTCCTCTATTAGGGGATTGATTTTCTGAGTTGTGACTTCAAAAAAATCCTTAATAGTTACTATTTTAGTAGTCTCACTTGTTACATGTTGAGGATTGACACTCAAAAATTATGCATCTTGCACACTCTATTCTTCTTGCTGTTCCTCCTCAGTTGTTGCCTTGTCATCTATTTACATTTTTGTTCCTTCCTCAATAGTGTTGTCATTTTTATCATCTTCTTCATCATCCTTTACTTCAATGGGTTATGGTTCTCTTTCCTTCATTGTAGTCAACCCATAAGTAAGTTTCCACATCTGTGTGGACTTCTTAACAACATCTTCAATATTATTTTGCAAAATGCTAAAGGCTTTGTGTTTAGGTGTAAATCTAACTACATATTTCTTCATAGCCTTAGCAATTTATGCCTTAGTTAGTTTAGGCATCACTTTTGCCAGTGAGGTCTCTCTTATTTGTCTCTCCAAATTCAAACAATAGTATTATTTTTGCTCAACTCTGTCATATAAACTCTTTGGCATTGAGTTGGCAATCTCAAGTGGGGTACTCTTGAATTTTTCCATCATTGCATATATCGCCTCTTCCACTTGATTCTTCTCTACTTTACCAAGATTGTCAAAATCTACATGTGTAAATCCTGATGAATCTGAACTATTCTTAACATTTTCACATAAATTTTCTAAGTCTGAAAGAGGATTGTGACTCACCAGCTTAAATTGGTTGTTGTCATTTGACTCTATTTTCTCTTCATCAGACTCATCTTATGCTACATATTTCCTTCTTGGCCTTTTCTAACATCTTGTACCATTAACACATTTGGTGGTATCATGGATAATGCACTAGAGGGATCTTTCTTATAAGAAATATCAAGAATAGCTTTGAAAATTGGTTGCTTAAATTCATTACTCACTAATTAAACATTAAAAACTTCTTTTCCCTCTACATTCTTTAAACTTGATGCTATAATGTGAAATTAGGGTTTTTGAAAATGTAAACTGAGCTTGACTTTTGATAAATACCTTATGAAATCTGATGAACTAGTGATGAATCATTGCTCAAACTTTTTGCAATCACTTTGGATGGATTTCCAAATTGCCTTCTAATCTTCAAGCTCTTTCTTGAATTTGAAATGATGTGAAATAAGCTAAAATTGATAAAATACCCTTTGAAACTCTGCACTTGATGTTGAGTGCTTACACAATTGTAAGCTCGGCATAAACCAATTTTAGGCTCACTTAGCATCCATTGATATTCCAACCACTCAAAAACCACTATGAGCTTGACATCAACTAGCCAGTATGTTAGCTTGACATCTTCCATCATTCCACTCAGCACATATAGGAAATATTCCATACCCAATAGTAACATGAAAAACTTAAAAATTTATCGTGAATTTCTAACAACATCTTGCATCTTTGTTCATGCTAATGTAATCTTTTCAATACTAAATCCTTTGGAACTAATGTATGATATAGCCTTTAAATATTAGTGAAGTGATCCATTGGGTGAAGTGATCCCTTCTCCATTTGATGTACTACAACAATCTTTTTTCTTTCATGTCTTGTTCATCTCATCTCTAATGTGTTAAACATCTGGCTTACCTTTACCTTTATCAAATTCACAACTTGGTGCCTTTGACCCAGTTGGACAATATCTACTAATGTGACTAGTCTCCAAATAGTTGAAACATGTAGTTTGACTCAACCACCTTTTTTAGTTACCTCTGAAGTGTGTCCTAATATAATTCTTAGGAACATGTCCATATTTTTGACAATAATGGAAGCTATATCTTGTATTTTAATCCCAGTTATAAGAGTTGTCATTGTTTCTTACCTTTATTTTCCTGTTTGATGAACACATGGGTTTGGATTTGCATTCAAAAGCTCTATGCCCATAATTTTGATAGTTGTAGCAATATCCTTCAAATCTTTGTATATGCATGGTCTTGGTTCTGCATTCATGTGCCTAATGACCTTGCTTATTGGACTTATGATAGTGAACCATGTTCTTGGGCTTAACATTCTGATTTACAATCTTACTCCTTCACATATTAGCAGTATATCCTTTCTTACCATAATTATGACAAGTAGGTTTAGAGTTCTTACCTTTGTTGTTCCTTTCTTCAACACTTTTGGATGACTCTCCTTCTTTAGTGCTTGTATATCCTGGTCCAGATGTATCATTATTAGATCTAGGGGATCTCAATAATTGCTCAAAATATTTGATGGCTTCATTTGGCTTGTTGAAACTTTTAGAAAAATCCTTTTCCCTCTTTAGGTCACTCTGAAAATGTTCATTCTACAACTTCAATGTGGTTATCTCAATGTCTTTGACATTCAATTCATAGTTGGCATTCATCATTTGACTTAGAGTATCCAATTGCATGTTAGAAATCTTGGTTAAATCTATTGACTTCTCTTCCAATCTATTGGCCAAAATTATTTTGTCTTCTTCAATCATGGCTTTTTCTTATATGGCTTTCTTCTTCTATTTGGTCACCTCACATAGTAGTATAGCTTCTAATTCTTGCTCTAACGTGAGATTTCTAATTTCCTTAGCTTGTACTATATTCTTTTTTCATAAGATTTGCAACTGGTACATCAAATTCATTTGAGTCTCCATCTGCAAATAGCTTAGTAGTGTCTATTTTTTTGTATTGTGTGTCATTCTCCATAATATCAATTCCTTTCCTTCTCTTCAAAGAATTATTTAGGTCTTCTCTTGCTTGATTCAGTTGATGTAGAATGAAATGTATTTCAATCTTCTAATTTTCAATAATCTTTCCCAACTTGTAGACTTCCATTTCAAGATCTTTCCTCAAAGTTGCAAACCTTCTCTTTTAGAGAACAAGGCTCTGATACCAGTTGTTGGAATTACAATAGGAAAGGTAAACTTCTAAGATGGGGGGGTTGAATCAATAGTTTAAACTTGGACCCATAAAACTTTCACCACACATTCATCTAATACATTCAATGAGTAAACTAAAATAGCATGTAAAGCATGTACATCTAAAACATTTAATCAAGTAAACATTCACACACATATGACACTAGATATGATTATCCAGAAAGCCTCCAATGAGAAGGTAAAACTGGGGTGGGGATGACACTCACAAATTTTCACTACTTTAGTAAAAAAGTGTATCCAATGAAGGCTACAATGTTTTGACCATGAGACATGATCTACCCTATCAAAGGGTTACCCTATTAAAGGCTTACCAAGACTATTAGATCTCACTCTATTAAAGGATTTCAACACCCTATTAGAAATGTGTCTTTCTAAAGGACTTTAACTCACAATTAAGTAAGCACCTTGTTAGAGGATTTCATACAGCTTGTTAGGACTTATTTGTTAATAGATTTTGATTGAAATCACCTATTAGAATGTCTCAACATTGATCCTGTAGTTAGCACTTGATTGCTTGATGACAGATCACCTCTAAACTGATGTCTTCTTGATCCTCCTTGATCAGATGTCTCTTTGTTGTATACTTTTCTATTTCCTTTGTTCTTCTCTAATTGATTCTACAATGTGGTCTCAGATCATAACTCCTTAGCCACCATGAATGCTCTGTTTGCTCATGAAAACTACTCTCTTCACTCCTTCAAAACCTTAGACACTTGCTAAAGAGTTTAGGGTTTGTCCTCCTTATGAAGACTTGGGTAACTTAGGATTAGGTATGAATCTATAGCTATGATTCATCCATTTTTTCATTTAATCCTTCCCATTTTCTAATTGGCTGCATGTAATTGCATAGGGAATCCAACTTAAGATTCGTCCTTATCTCCAAAATATTGTAATTTAATCTTAAGTTAGCTCAAAAATGGTTTACATAGTTGTTTGTATCTTTACAAACAAATATGTCAAAACTATGTCACTTGGCATCTGAAGTCTCTGATGCTCGACATATATTGTTCTCTATGTTGTGACTCAGCATGCACTGCTTACTCGGCTCCTATGTCACTTGGCATACACTGTCTGCTCGGTACTTGAGTGACTTGGCACATGAGTGGCTCAACACTCACTATGACTCAACATGCTCTATAATATACATGTTGTGCTCGGCATGTACTACTTGTTTGGCATGAACTAAGTAAATAACTTAAGTGTGTTGACACTCACTTGTCAAAACCAATATGAGATCAACACTGATAAACATCTTGATTTAGTCCAAGTGCTAAGTCAACCTGACACACAACAATAAAATCACACATCATAAAAAAATGTGCATACAAAAGTTACTTTCACAATATTTAAGGTTTTGAAAACACACCAGTTCAATGTTCACTATAGGTTTTCAAATTTCCATTTTTCTAGTTACCAAATTCACTATAGTTTCCAAGTTCACTATAATCCCAAATGATTCAAATAAGTCATATAAAGTTGTTTAAACATTGTTTCAAAGTTCAATTTGTTATCAAAACATATGAGTTCAATAAACAGGTCACAGTTTTCATCTTTTTAAAGTATGTTAATTACTAAGATTTTCGAATAAGAAAATTTCCCTAGCAATATAAATCATTTTCATATAAAATTCAATCATCAAGCACAACCCAAGTTTACTAAAGATAACCATTAATTCTCCCAATTAATTTCTTTTTCAATTTACTTTAGAATCATATTTAAATAATAAAGTAATAAATCAAATTTTCAAATAATTAAATTTAAAATTTTATTATTACCATAATAATTTTAAATTTTAAAGTTTTGGAAAAACTTTCCCTAAAAGGAAACTTGCTAAAAATAGGGACTTTCCTAAAATGGAAACTTGCTAAAAATAGAGACTTTCCCAAAATGGAAACTTGCTAAAAATAGAGACTTTCTCAAAATGGAAACTCACTAAAAATGAAAAGTTTCCAAAAATGAAAACTTACCAAAAATGAAAACTTACTAAAAATGGAAATTTTTCAAAAATGAAAACTTACTAAAAATAGAAATTTTTCAAAAATGGAAACTTTCAAAAATAGAAACTCACTAAAAATAGAAGCTTTCCAAAAAAGAAAACTTACTAAAAATAAAAACTTTCCAAAAATGAAAACTTACTAAAAATGGAAACTTTCTAAAAATTGTGACTTACTAAAATAGAAACTTTCCAAAAATGAAAACTTACTAAAAACATAAACTTACTAAAAATGAAAACTTCTCAAAAATGGAAACTTATTGAAAAAGGAAACTTTCCAAAAACTAAAACTTACTAAAAATGAAAACTCTTCAAAAATGGAAACTTACTAAAAATGGAAACTTTCCAAAAATTAAAACTCACTAAAAATTGAAACTTTCCAAAAATAAAAACTTACTAAAAATGGAAATTTTTCAAAAATGGAAACTTACTAAAAATGGAAACTTCAAATTAACAATAAGGGTTTCGATCTCTCCATTCATTACTGATGCTTTTGAAAATGAAGGGCAATATTTTCAACACAAGGGTTTCAATTTCTCAAAGCATATAAAAAATATTTCAATCAAGGAACAATAACTCACATACAAGAGTTTTCAAATTCAATTCAATACTAAAAACATATTCGCAAACATGGAGAAGATAGAAGTTTGAAGAACGAAAACTACTGTACAAATAAAACCACGAGATCCTACCTGGATCTGATGTTAAAACAATAGATGCACAGAACAAACAACAATTCCCTTTTCCTTTTTTTTTGTGAAAACCTTCCCTAAAATTGCTCCTCCAAAACCTGGTTCTCTAAAAATCTTCTTCTCCCAAAATTGCTCCTTCAAAACTTGTGTAATTGCAAAATGATCTCTAGATCTCTAATAAAGAGTTCTCTCCTAATTTTGGGGCTATGATTGTGCAATCATGAGAGGGAACTCCCTGATCAATTAACGTTTATTACTTTATTACCTTTTACCTTTTTATGCATAACTCTTTTAGATATTTAATTACAAAATATCTTAATTTAAATAATTAGCTTTCCATTATTATGATGCTCCAAGCTTTTGGCTTCCCCTCTTTCTTTTGTGATATTGTTAAAATGCTTCTTAAAGATGCTCATGATCAAATTGATATTAATGTTTCTCTTTCAGCCCCTTTCCCTTTGGGTAGATCTATTAGACAAGGTTGTCCGCTTGCCTCTACCCTCTTTGTTATTGCTTCAGAAGCTCTTTTCTACATTCTTAGAGACAACTCCTTTTCTCCTGCTATCAAAGGCATCACCCTTCCTAATAATAAAGAGATTATTAATTGCCAGTTTGCTGATGATACCTATATTTTTCATGAGATCTCTGAGTCCAACTTCGAAGCTTTGATTAATAAACTCGATTTTTCCTATAAGATATTTGGGGCTAGGTTATCTCAAGCCAAGTCTATTTGTCTTAGTTGGAATGACCAGCCTCCTGATTGGTTTGGTAATTTTGGTTTCCAATGGGGGGGTCCCTCAAAAATTGTTAGATATTTGGGTATTCCGTTCTCCGTTGATCCTTCTTTAAAGGATATGTGGAGTTGGGTAAGGATAAGATCCATAATAAGTTAAATAAATGGCACAATAGGTATCTATCTTTTGCCGGTAGAGTTCAAGTCTGTCAGAAAATTCTCTCTTCTTATAATATCTACTATGTGTCTTCTTGGATGTTTAATGATTTTCAAATTTTGGAAATTTAAAAAGTTACTAGGAATTATCTATGGTCGGATGGGAAAGGAAATAGTAAAACCTATTCTGTCAGATGGAGCTGGTGTCATGTTGATAAGATCTTTGGGGGCTTGGGGCTTAAAGATCTGAGACTAAGTGGTCTTGCTTTGGCCTGTAAATGGGTTTTTCATGCTTTGGAGGGAGATGATCCTTGGAGAATTCTCATTCGTAATAACATTGAAAGGGGTTATCCTAAGAATGCCAAATTCTGGAAGCATCTTCCCCTTACTGATCTTATTTGTGGTGATTTTCCTATCATCGTTCAAGGCTTAGCTGTTTTCAAGTCCATCTGGAAAGCCTGGAACCATGTTAGGCATCTCATCACGAATAAATTTTTTTTTGATGATAAGACCCTCCATGGGGAAAGGTCCATTTGGTGGAACCTTAGGCTTGGTAATAAGCCCCTTGCTCTTACTCAAGGTTGCTCAGCCAAGGCTTGGGCCAATCTGGGTATTAACTAACTTATTGTCATCTTTGAAAATGATAGACTCATTTAGTGGGATGAATTAAAAAGCAAGTTTAAGCTGCCTGACTCTCATAAGAAGACTTATAATATGATTGTCAAGGCTAGCAATTTTTTTCCTACTCTTTGCCATGTTGATTCTAATAGGTATCAAAAAATTAAATGGCCGGGTGGTGTTATCATTTCTAGTCTTAAAGCTAAATATATTTACTCTATTGTTAACAAAAATGATGAGATTATCAGTGATATTAATAATACTTGGTATACTAATTTAGATACTTCTTCTTGGAATAAGATTTTTGATAATCTTTGGAAAAGTTCTATTGATCCCAAAATTAAATGTTTTAAATGGCTTCTTATTCTCAATAAGCTTCCTATTAGGAACTCTTTCTCTGATACTAACATTTGCAGCATTTGCAAAGTCCTAGAAATAGGAAGACATATATTTTTTGAGTGCAGTTTTGCTAAAGATGTTTGGTTGATGTTTGGCATCTCTATCCCTACTACCTTCAGCATTCTTGAAGTTATTACTGGTTTTCTTTTTAATGCTAAGAAGGATGTTATCATGTTTTGGGATATTCTCTCAGCTAACATTTTGTGGCAAATTTGGAAGTGCATAAATGAAGAAAAATTTAAAAATATTTTCAGATTGCTTACTGAGTCTTTCCAAAGTCTCACATATTTCAAAATTTACTCGCAGATCTAGATCACTATGAAAATCAACAAGGCAAAGTTTAAAAGATTACTTAAAGATGGCTATGTCACTTTCTTTTCTAATGAAGTGAAGCTTGGTTATCTTTGGAAGTTGCACTTGGACAACATGCTCACTTTCAACCGAACTATCAACCACATCAGCATGGAGACTAAAAGAAACCCCCAGAACACTACTAGAGATATGCTCTACATGCGTCAGCTAATCCAAGATCATAAGAACTTGGTTTGGATGGAAGGCACTAAAGGCTGGGTTACGTGGGTGGATACCTTTGAGGAAGTGTTACATTAGTTTTTTTTTTCCTTTTTTGCTCTAATTATATGTAACTCTTGGTTATTTTGCTGTGTGAGGCTTGTCCTCTAAATTTTGGTGGCTCTTTGTTGCTCAGTGTTTTGTTGAACTCCTTATTTTTAATACAAAAAAAAAAATTAGCTTTCTCTCTTCAATTAATTTATTATATTTTAATTTCATGCATAAGCTTTATGCAATTTAATTAAAATAAACTTTATCAAATTATGTTCTTTCTCTTATTAAATCATGAGATGCTTTAATAATATATTTATTAATTCAACTAATAATATTATTTAGAGTTTATTATTAAAATAAAACTCTTAAATAAATTATTATTAAATTAAATAATTATGAATAGGCCAAAAATAGAACTTTAATAAAATCTTTAAATTTAATTAATTTCTTGATTAATTAAATATAATTAAATATCAAATTTCTATATAAAATTCTCATTAAATTAAATTATTAAATTATCTTTTAATTTGATTTAATTATGACAAAAAATCATCACATACCTACAAAACCAAAAATGACAACTCAACTAAAGACAAAGTACAATATCAAATTCCAAGGTTAAAATTACAAATTCACATCACTTGATGAATTTGAAAAGGTGAAACTAACTCAGATACTTGTCCTATTTTGTAGGACAATTGGCTTAGGGTTTAGGATTTGGACTCAAGAGTTATCTCCCCTCTTATACCATTGAAATACTGTGATAGGGTATGCTCATCCTGGCAATTCAGGAAAGTTGATAACTAGTACCTACAATCTGCATAAAATCCACATATGTACAAACACATATATTCTAAATTAGATAGGCAATGGTAGGAAGTGCTGCATCATGTAGATCTCGACTAACAAGTGACTATGACTCCCCTCCTCAACCACATCAAAAATATCAAACATAAAAAAAAATACACGTACACCATACACATGCAAGTATGAGATAAGTATCCATAGAAAACATATATAAATCATTTTTCTAACTAACATTATTAAAAAATTGAAAGTGATGTATGAACATACATATATTGTCATCGAAACAATCATAAACACCTAAAATAACTAACTCATCACATATATAACTGAGTATGAAATACATCTAATCCAATATAGTAACTAAGTATTGATAATCATAAAACACAATAAAAAAAACTAGCCTAAAAGAATTTGACAGTACAACAAAAAAGTCAAGTAGGGATAGGCATTACATACAACACCTCATAGAAACCATAGAGAAGGAAAAAAATTAGCCATGACCCAAATCTTTTATTGGCAAAAAATCAAGGGAGAAAACTCCATGCCAAGAAATACATAAAATAATACATTGCCAAATTTAGCTAATTGCAAGAAAAATTTAGCTTTATACCAAGAAACCAACACAATATTGTTAGAGTAATCAGATATTTGCTAATTAACTCTAGTTCACGTAAGCTAAACTTTAGGCATATAATAATTAATTGTTTTATTAATTATTATTATGCAACCTAGGTTAGACTTTTTAGGGTTTTGATCTCCTTTATAAGGATGATCTCTCATTGTAAACATTCATTGAGAACTGAGATTATTTCACTTTTGATAATAGCAATCTATCTTTTTGCTCATCAAGAATGTCTCATCTATGGATCTAGCTATTCAAGCCTCCATAGCTTTTTGCTTCTCTCTTCTATGATAGGTGTTTACATGTAGGTGATTCTTGAGAGTTGCAGGGTTGATCTTTCATCAACTTCAACATGGTATCAGAGCACCAGATCTTCATGCCCTTGTTCTATTTGTGAGAGATTTGGCATTGATTTTGCTTTTAGTAGTTTTTTATTAGATCTAGGGGTTATAGATTTTCAAGGCACTTTGAGCAAAAACAGGCATCATCATTGAGCTTAGAGCACTCATAAACTCCCATTTCCATATAAAATACATCCTATTTGGACACTGTTGAAATTTGAGGCAAATTTTTTTTGCACCTAGGTCATTTTTTACCTGGGCATGCAAATTGAGGCATTAATTTTTTTGAATTTTTTCTCAAAAATCTTCTCGCATGTGATACGCCTGCACTAGTATTTTTAGTGGAGACTTGCATTTGTTTACAAAGAAGGTAATCAACATTCTTTGTTTTGGGACCCCCAAAATTGGAGTGCTACCATTTTGGGAGGAGTGCCAATTGGTATAGGAGCATGCCACACAGCCTCAATTTTGGCACCAAAGATGGTACACGTAGGATTTTTGGTGAAACATGAAATTTTTTGGGTCTACGTGTAAATTGGACTCACTAACTATCTTGGAAGGCACATTTTTTACCTTTGGCTCATTGCTCAAAATTTTTGCAAGTTCCCAACCCAACAATCTCTGATTTGGTGGATTTTTGTTTGTGAAGAAACCATGAGTTGGGTGGCATTATTTTAAGACTACTCATTTGGATGGTAACTACACATCTCTTTCCATTCCTTGGTCTTCCCACCCATACCCTCTACACCTGCATGTCATGTTGGAAGCCGACTTTTATTAGATAAGGTAGAAATTTTTTGCAGAGAGTTGGTCATATGCTGCCATGGATCTTACAATGCTAGTTCCATCTACATTTTTATCGACAATCAAAGATTCCTTATCAGTAGTTCCCATGTTTATATGTGTGGGGTTTTTTGGTGTATTTTGCATCTTAAAGTCTCTACTTGAGTGGCCCATCCAATTATCCCTCTAGTTATTATGCATGGTTTTGATTGGCAGTTTTGCTAATTGACTGGTGGTATTTTTTAGTATATGGTGTATCACGATTTTTTCATCCACTTGTTGTGGCATTGTTTGGGTGATTAATTTTTTTTAAAAGTGAAAGTGTGCTTTACCCACGCATTTTGGGCATGGTTTCCACCTCTACATGCAACCCTTCTCTAGCAAATTCTTTATCCCATCATGCCTTGGGCCTCTCTCACACTAGCCCTCACAATTTTTGGATTGGGCCTCTCCCATTGAAATGTAATCAGTGGACTAAAAATTGTGCTTTCTTTATGTTCGGTCTAACTTTTCTCATTGGTGGTATTTGCCTTTTTCGGTGGTCGATAGTGCTCATTTCGATGGTTCTTTTCTTTGGAAGATGGGGAGAATTTTGGGTGGTGGAGTTTTTTTTTTCTGATTGACATTTTTACCCTCTCCAAAGGTGACTCCTAATTTATGAAGGTAGTTGGCAGTGTACCTTCTACCATGGCCCTCGATCTCATATTTCCTCCAATGGGCACACATTTTTTGGTTTGAGATTGTGCGATTGTTTGGAGGTCACACATGTCATTTATTGGCTTGCAAGGAGTGCATGTTTCTCTAGCTTGGCCCCCTCCAAGTGGTCCTCATCCTAGATCAGCCTCTTAGTTCACATGCTGAAGGTAGTGTTGGCATTTGCCTTATACTTTACAAACTAAGCCCTATGCTCTATTCAAAGTTCTCAAAAGTCAAATAGGCCCTACGATGTGTATTGGAGCTATTTTTTCTTGGAGACATGCAAAATTTGTGCATGCCTACAATTTTTTTGTGATCATGGGTTCACACACAATTTTCAAGGGTCCACTTGCCACATCATCTATGGCCAATCTCCAAAACTAGCCCATGGTCTCACAAGTTTTGGGCTTAAAGAATGCTATACACTACCTTTCCATTTGAAAGTGGTTTGGGTGTATTCCATTGTTTAAAGGGTTCTCTTTGTGCAAGCACATTTATTTTTTATAGAGTGGGACCTTCCCCTATCTTGAAGATTGTGCTCCATTACATTTTAGAGTGATAAATATCGAACTTTTTCCTTCCAATAAATAGTGATTTTTTCCCAAACACATGCACATGTTTTATTGGCCACCAGTTTTTAATTCGAGACCAGCTCTATGTTTTCGATGGTCAGAGATTCTTTCCAATAGGGGTCACTTTTCAAGCATTTTTTCACCTCAATGACCATTTGACCATCAAATTTGGGCTCATCACTTGTTGACTTTAGCGCCTCATCAGCATTGCATCACCACTTCCTATTACCTCCTTAGCCTCTATTTGGACCTACCTTCACTTTTTTGCTTATATCTTGGGCATACAGACTCCAATTTTTGCAAACAAGATATTGTTGGATAGTTGGTTTTGAGCCCGTCACAATGGTACAATTAGTTTTTAATTTTGATGCATTTTATGGATTTTTTTGCTATCAAAGTTAGGGGTATATTTTTGCACTCTAGGAGGCATATTTTGAGCATCCAATATCTAATTTGGGAATTCTTTATATCCTTGGAAAGGTCTTTCTAAGTGCTTTCTAGTTATGTTTGTTTTTTTTTCCAAATTCTACTCCAAACACATTCTATTTAGTCTTATGCATTCTGGTGGATAACTTGGTTGTTTCAGGTCTAGGGATCAATTTCGTTCCTTCAAATGATTCATCATGACTTGTACTATCTTTTGTATCAATCTTATGTCTCTTTTGGTCTATTTAGACACTATTTGTATGCGTTCTTGCAAACACATTGAGATAAAGTGCCATACTACATTTGTATTTTCATTTTAGTTGTTTTGCTTTCATTTTCATTCTGATTCAAGTAGTGTCATCCAAGGACACTCATACAAATTATTGTATTTTTGGGATTCATTATGTCTTGTGTCTTATTATACATGTACTACTCATGATAAAGTGTCATGGGGGGTTGATGTTTTTCCTTTGTTTGCCATATTCCTTTGTCTAGTAAGTGTCCCTTTTGTGACATTAACCTCATGGCGTGTCTGAGATTGATCACCTTAGTAGACACATATGTACTCTTTTGTGCATCTTGATTGTGGTTCCTTGACTTACATTTCTATTGGCCCACTTTTCTAGTTGCCTATCACCTCACCCTTGTTTTCATTAGGGGGGTTGACGCAAGGAGAAATGAACAACCAGGGCCTAGGGCACACCCAGCTATCCAGATCAACCTACAAGACTCAACATAGTGGAAAACACAACACAAATACAACACCAAGGAGAGAGAACAATATATCTTTATTGATTCATCAAGTAAATAGAAAACATGCCCAACTATAAGGCCTTCTAGGTTATGGCTAGATAAAAGACTCAATTACAATCCTCAATGATCCTACTTTGTATTTTTCTTCTTTCGTCTCTAAGTTCTACCAAACTAGCTAAACTCGATACTAGACTTCCTTAAATACATGTGTGAGCATAGGTCAACCTATCACAAGATTAAATTCTACATTAAATGCATGTATAGCCCCAAGTTAGCTAACATTAGATAATAACTACCTATACTGAAATTAAATGCAAGAAAAGTCAGCCCAAATTGGAACCAAACACAGATAACTCAATAAACAAAGACTCCATGAAATATTGGTACTTGGCATCAACACGAGCTCAGCATCCAAAGGAATCACTCAGTAGCAACTGAGAACTCCACATCCTCCAATGCCTGACAACCAAAGAAATCACTCAAAAACCAAAGAGAACTTGGCAACCAAAGGGAATGACTTGGCAACTAAAGGAATGACTCAGCAACTAAAGGACTGACTCAACAACCAAAGGGATGGCTTGACATCCACTAAGAACTCAGTAGCAACTGGTAGAAATAACAAAAAAGTGTAGGATTGCAAGGAAATAGGATGCTCCTACATCAGAAAACTAGGGTTGGAGAAAATGATTCTCCTAAATCATGCAAGTGTCACAACCTAAGCTGAATCCAACTTAGATTGAGAAATCCATGTAGCATCTTCAATAGTTCTATTCTTTGACTTCACCAAATACTCATTGTAATCTTTTCCTCTTGTACTCTTACCAACTCTCTAATCCAAAATATGTTCAACTTCTTCAACCTTCTTGTTAGGATAATCACTTGACACATCCACTTCATCATCTGACTCATGATACTTATACAAATCAGCAACATTGAATATAGGAGATATATCCATGTCATCAGGTAACTCAACTTCATATGCATTACCACTGTCAAATTTCTTCAAGATCTTACAAAGTCCAAACTTCTTCATCTTTGGTTTACTATATGTTTCAATAGGAAATCATCCTTTCTTCAAATGAACCATCACATCATCACTAACTCAAAAATATGATGTCTTCTAGATTTATCAGCATTCTCCTTATACTTTTGATTACTTTGTTCCAACCTCAACTTCACTTTCTTATGGAAATACTCCATAAAATCAATAAATTCTTCTCTTGCAACACTTCTCTTTTCTTCACCAACAACATCCCTCAAATCTAATACTCCTCTAGGCTTCATTCTAGTAACAACCTCAAAAGATGTCTTCCCTATACTCCTATTTATAGAATTATTATATGCAAATTCATCTTGTGCTAATATCATCTCCCAATTACTTGGCTTGTCCCCAACTAAACATCTCAACAAATTACCCAAGCTTCTATTCACAACTTTTCTCTATCCATCTATTTGTGGATGGAATGTATAACTAAACTTCAACTCAGTACCCATCTTCTTCCAAAAATAACCAACAAAATTATTGTCTCTATCAAAAATAATACTTCTTGGTAATCCATGCAATCTCACAATCTCTTTGAAGAAAAGTTCAGCAACATGCTTTGGATCTAATGTCTTCTTATATGGTATGAAATGAGCCTTTTTAGAAAATCTATCCACAACAACAAATATAGAATCATATCCCTTTACTGTCTTAAGTAATCCAAGAAAAAAATTTATGCTAATGTCACTCCAAGGTTTCTCATGAAC
The DNA here is from genome assembly GCA_028749045.1 of Cupressus sempervirens. NCBI lineage: Eukaryota > Viridiplantae > Streptophyta > Pinopsida > Cupressales > Cupressaceae > Cupressus > Cupressus sempervirens. The sequence continues at coordinate 447,652,043 of CM053787.1, forward strand.
AATAGTAGGTGTATACAAACTAGTATTCTAACTTACTCCTTTTGCAACTTGATAAATTCCATAACTCTTCACAAATTTTTGAGCATCCTTATACATTTGTGGCAAATAATATCTCTTTCAGCAAACTCAATGTCTTATCAATTCCAAAATGTCCAGCCAATCCACCACTATTCTTTTCTTTGATCAAATTCAACCTCATAAGACTTCTAGGGATACACAATTGAATTCCTTTAAACAACATACCTTCTTGAATGAAATATTCATCATACTTACTGATGTGATCTGTTAGATTTGGTGCTCTACACTCTCTCCATGCCTCAAAAAATTAGTGTCAGTATCATACAACTCTTTCATTTCATCAAAACCAAGAACTTCAATCTTCATCTCAGTCAATAAATAACATCTTCTACTCAATGCACTAGCAACTCTATTAGTAACTCCACTCTTATGCTTAATCACAAATGTAAAACTCTACAAGTACTCAACCCACTTTATATGTCTCTAATTCAATTTATGATGACTTCTCAAGTATTGTAAATCTTTATGATCAATATACAACACAAACTCCTTAGGAATCAAATAATGTCTCCACTTTTTCAATGCTTGAACAATAGCATAAAAATCTTGATCATACACAGAATACGTCCTTTTAACAACATTCAACTTTTCACTAAAGAAAGCAACAGGTTTACCTTCTTGACTTAATACAACTCCTATTGCACTACCACTTACATTACATTCAACTTGAAATACCTTATTGAAATCAGGCAAAGCCAATACAAGTAACTCAACAACCTTTTGTTTCAAAGTCTCAAAACTCTTGTCAGCTCCATGTGTCCACTTAAATTATTTTTTATGTCCTCTCGTTGTCTTAGTCATAGCATTACAAATAGAACTAAAATTTCTTATGAACTTCTTGTAGAAACTAGCCAAACCATAAAATGATCTTACCTCACCCACATTCTTAGGTGTAGGCCATTCCAAAATTGCTTTTACCTTCTTAGGATCCATCTTCAAACCATTAGCTAAAATCACAAATATGAAATACACAATCTTCTCTTGCATAAAAAAAAATTCTTCAAATTAATCATCAACTTCTCCTCTTTTAATCTCTACAATACTTGTCTAACATTCTCAAGATGTTCTTCCTTAGTCTTACTGAATATTAGAATGTCATCCAAATAAACAATCAAAAACTTACCCAAAAATCTTTTTAGAACTTCATTCATCAACCCCATGAAAGTACTAGGTGCATTAGTGAATCCAAAAGGCATAACCAACCATTCATACAAACCATCTTTTTTCTTGAAAGTAGTCTTCCATTCATCACCTTCTCTAATTCAAATTTGATGATAACCACTCTACAAATCAATCTTGGTGAAATACTTTGCTCCACTCAAACAATCCATTATGTCATCCCTCCTCACCATAGGAAACCTATATTTCACTATGATTTTGTTAATAGCTCTAGAATTAGTACACATTCTCCATTCTCTATTATTTTTAGGTGCTAATACAATAGGTACAACACATGGACTCAAGCTTTCTTTGATCAAACCTTTCTGCAACAACTCATTCACTTGTCTATTAAGTTCTTCATTCTCTGCAGGTGTCAATCTATGTGGTGCTTTGTTCAAAAAAACTAGCTCTAGGAATCAAATCCATACAATGACTCCTACTTCTCATTATAGGTAAACCATTAGGTATATCCTCTGCAACAATCTATTTATACTCATTCAATAATTCTTTAATTTCTTCTAGTACTTAGTCAATACTACTAGTTGTCACTCAGTCACCACTAATTGGCACTCGGTTAACACTGTATTTTGGCACTCAGTTACTATTGACACAACTCAATCTCCTTGGAATTATAGAAAAATAAACTTGATTCTTTTTCATTTTTTTTTCAAAATGTTTTCCATTAACCATGCAAATTTTTATAGTAGTACAATTAACCCCATCTAGACTTTCAATCAAAGACATCAATGTTTGTTTCTTCCCATTCACCCAAAGAGTATATTGATTCAATCTTCCATCATGTATAGCATATCTATCATATTTCCAAGGTCTACCCAACATAATATGACAACAATCCATAGACATAATATCACACAAAACTTCATCAAAGTAGTGTCCAATCTTGAACTTCACAAGGCATTGCTCACCTACGAATATCTTATGCTCAACTTTGATCCATGAAACATGATAGGGTTTAGGATGCTTTAGCCTCTACAATTGCAACTTTGTAACAAACTCTTCTAATACCAAATTTGTAGTACTTCCACTGTCAATGATCACCTTGCAACATTTTCTAGCCACCTTACATCTTGTCTTGAAAAGACTTATCCTTAGAATAGGTACTTCATCACTTCCCTTATTACATTAGGTTCTTCTTACCATCAAATTTTCTCTAGCCTCAGGTCCACTTGGCGAACCCTCATCTTCTCCTTGAATCACAACATTTATGTTACCTTTCCCACTTTTAGAGGATCTGCATTCAAAAGATCTATGTCCCTCTTTACCACATCCTGAAACAATTACCATGAAAACCACCTCTAGAATAAGAATTGCCTCTTCCTTGGTAAGGATTAATACCTCCTCAATAAGAATTATGACTTTTCCATTTGGTCTTATTTCTATCATCACTCTTCCATTCAAATTTTCCCTTATCTTGCATAGAATTGTCAGATCTACCACCTTCACTATAAGATCTACCTCTGCCTCTCTAAAACCTACCACCTCTACCTCTTTATCTTTGTTCATGCTTCTTTTTCAAGATCTCCTCAACCTTCAAGGCATATTGGTATGCTTCTTCCACACTTTCCAACTTCACCAAACTTATTTCATCTTGAATTCTAGATCTCAATCCATTTATATACCTTGTAATTTTCTGAACATCATCATCCACATGACTAGATCTGATGTCCAACCTATAGAATCCCTCATTATACTCCTTCACACTCATGTCTCTTTGCCTCAAATTTTGCATCTTTCTCAAAAAGCTAACTTGGTAATCAGTAGGAAGGAATTTTTTCTTCACTTTGTTTACCATCTTTGGCCAAGTCTTGATATTTTCCTTTCCTCTCCTTTGTCTATCAGTTTGCAAATGCTCCCACCACAATGAGGCATGACCTTTCAAGCTTGTAACTGCACTTTTCACCATCCTATTATTAGGAGTGTTTTCATACTCAAATAATTTATCCATATTAGAGATCCAATCCAACACAACATTAGTGTCCAAATTTCCATCATAAGGAAAAACTTCCACAGTAAGCTTTGAATTTTTGCTAGATAACACCCTTAACAACCTTGCTTCATCTTGATCTTCTTCAATTTCTAGATTAAGGTTTGGTGCTATTGCTTCATCATCACTTACATCATCAAGATGTACTCCTCTCCTCTAAGCTATCTTTATAGCATCTAGTCTGGCTGCAATTTGTCTCAATGTATCCAATATTGCATTATCCACACTTCTCTACCTCAAACCATCTTTAAAAATTAGATTCCTACAAGATCATAACCCTCTACAAGTTATAGGTCAAATCCATAGATCTGTAACCCTACAACCCAATTCACTCAGGGTTCTATATGATCAAATCACCACAAGGACAAACCTCAAGCTTTGATACCACCTGACGTAAGGAGAAACAAACAACTAGGTCCTAGGGCACACCCAACCATCTAGATTAACCTGCAAGAGTCAACACAGCAGAAAACACAACACAAATACAACACCAAGGAGAGAGAACAAGATATCTTTATTGATTCATCAAGTAAATAACATACATGACTAGTTGTAAGCCCTTCTAGGTTACAACCAGATGAAAGACTCAATTATTACAATCCTTGATGATCTTACTTCACATTTTGCTTCTTTCTACTCTAAGTTTTACCAATCTAACTAAACTTGATCCTAGACTTCCTTAAATACATGTGTGACCATAGGTCAGCCTATCACAAGATTAAATTCTACACTAAATGCATGTATAGCCACAAGTTGGCTAACATCAGATAATAACTACCTATACTAAAATTAAATGCAAGAAAATTTAGCCCAAACTTGAAGTAGACATAGATACCTCAGCAAACAAAGACTCCAAGAAATACTAGCACTCGACATCCACACAAGCTCACCATCTAAAAGAATCACTTGGCAGCAACTGAGAACTCAACATCCTCCAATGCTTGGCAACCAAAGAAATCGCTCAACAACCAAAGGGAATGACTTGACAACCAAAGAACTCACTCGACAACCAAAGGGATGGCTCAGCATCCACTAAGAACTCAACAACAACTGGCAAAAAGAACAAAAAAGTGCAAGATTGCAAGGAAACATAGGATGCTCCTACATCAGGGGTTATTCTATTATTTCTCATGCTTCCTTGGTTTGATTGATTAGCTCTTCAGGCTTTGGTATTTCATGCCATCTATATCTTCAAGATTAGTTGTTTGTCTTTGTGTTCCTCCTAATTCAATGTAGATTATAGTCTTCTCTACCTAGTCTAATTCTATTTCAATGGAGTTTTTTCATATCAGCAATTACTTTTGACAAAGCTTTATAGTTTCTACATGCTCTAGTGGTGCTCTTCATGATCATCTTTTGTTCCTATCTTCTGGAACATTCCCTAGTTTGGAGGCTTCTTCAATCTTTCACTAGTTTCTTCCAATATGTTTTCCATCTCTTTTTGAAGTAGGGTTTTTCCCATGTGGTTTTCTCTATTTCTCTTCTTTTCAGAGATTTGGTTGTGCTTGGGTACCTCATCAAACTTTGTTTGCTAGGACCCAAATCTACTTTCAATATTAGTTTCTAGGTTTTTAGCTTCTCCCTAAGTTTATCTTAAGGTGGGGTGTTAGAGTAATTAGATATTTCCTAATTAACTCTAGTTCTCTTAAGCTAAACTTTAGGCATATAATAATTAATTCTTTTATTAATTATTATTATGCAACCTAGGTTAGACTATTTTAAGGTTTCAATCTACTTTATAAGGACAATCTCTCATTATAAACATTCATTGAGAACCAAGATTAATTCAATTTTGATAATAGCAATCTATCTTTTTTCTCATCAAGAATATCTCATCTATGGATTTGGCTATTCAAGCCTCCATAACTTTTTACTTCTCTCTTTTGTGATAGGTGTTTGCATGTAAGTGATTCTTGGGAGTTGTGGGGTTGATCTTTCATCAACTTCAACAAATATGATAGTAGAAAAGATGGTAACCAATTGAATTATTCATAGTTCATCATCTAGCACCTTGGTACCTATAAACTTAGATGAAGAAAACTATATTTATTATAAAGACATTGCATTCACCATTTCTAAACTGGTTGAAACTCTTATCGAACCTCTCTACCTATAAAAATGCCTTTCATTTACATGATGATGAGTAATAAACAAATACCGCAAAATCACCTTAGGATGAATGTTCATAATTTCTAATTTTTTTATTATAGATAACCTAGGTTGGTCAAAATTTTGACCAACTTGGGAAACCCTAAGTTGGTCAAAATTTTGACAAACACAGGCATAAAAACTTTTTTAAAATGTATTGAAAAACTCCCTTGAGGAGTTGGTCAAAAGGTCAAAATTTGACCTATAATGTACTAGTGATTGAAAGGTTGAGGTATAAGTTCAAGAAACAACCATTTGTTTCCTTATTGGATGATCTATTAGGAGAATTTTCACAAATCTTGTCAAATGTGCTTCATGTAGAAGATGTTTAAAGCTAAATTCATTGTAAGTTTGAAAGCATTGGAGATGAGGACATACATAAAGATTTATGAGTTGTGTGCAACAATGACCTAACCCTTAAATCTAAGTACACACACCTCAATCAATTGAATTTGATCAAGTATATGTTCTACATGGAGTTTGACAACCATGAGTGGACCAGAATCATTCTAAGTAGAGTTCATGATGAAATTTTTTGGATAGATGATGCACCAGTCACAATTGAAAATGACCTAATTCAGAAGGTCATACATCTAACCAATGAAGGATGCAATCCAATCAATGATAGGAATGTGAGAAAGGTTGTGGAGACAAACATTAAGACTAAATTTGATGGAAGAAATATGAATCTCGATCTAATTTGCAATATTGGAATCTAAATATTAAACAAAATTGTAGGTTGTGAGTTAAATCATAGCTCTAGGATTAACTTAATGCTAGTAGGATTTATGCATGCAACATATGTGATGGCAGAAGAGAAACAAAAAAGGTAAACATGTGTAAGATTGTTAGAACACAATTGTTGAACAACATTGCAAAGTTAAAGAAGACCAAGAGTGTAGTCTTTAGATTTGATTCTTTGTGGACACATATGTTCTTCTATGCAAACAAGAAATTCCCTAGAATGAAAAATTGGAATGTGATGAATGTACTATGAAGATGGTAACACAATGTTATAGGTCTATATTGAAAAATGTCAAAGATAGTGACATTGATAGATTGATGAAGAAATTTTAATCTTAGATGAAATAGAGATATAGAATCCCTCCCTCCATGGTAGAAAAGTATAAATATGAGATATAATTCATGGTGGAAATTGGATACTTGTATGGAAGCAATAGAACCAAGGGTGAAATTCATTGAACCCATGTGATATGAAATGAGTGAGGAACTCATAAAAGGGTATGTGCAAATCATACTAGAGTCATAAAAGGACACTAAATGCCCTAGATGGGGTAGTTATGGGGAGAAGGTGAGGGAAGTTCATTTTGAACTTCATAGCAAGGAAATTAAGAAGAAAGTGGAGAAGAAGATAGATTACATTCTCAAGGAATTAGGTATGAATCAAGAAGAGTTTAGTAAGATCAAAGGTATTGCAATTGTAATAAAAGCTAGTGGACAAACTGAGGTGATAGAAGCAACACCAATTGCTATTGTAACACCATTTGAAGGTGTAATAGTTGCAAAACCTAGTGTATAGACACCCACTACACCCTATGTAGTAGTTTCACAAGTGCAACCAATCAACATACAATGTGATCAACCAAGGAGGCAATCAGAGGATGACACACCTATAGTATAGAGAAATTTAGAGAGATTTGTGAGACTTGAGTAGGAATATACACCATCCTCCAAGAAAAGGGTCAAGAAAACTACAAGTGGACCCAAGAAAAGAAGAAAGAATCTACAAATCAGTGATTCTAAGGATTCTAATGATGAAACTGAGGAGAAGCCAGTTGAGCAAGTAGTAGAAGAAGGAAGAACACCAATAGAAAAGAAGGCATGGAAACCAATGGTAGAGAATCTAAACATGCAGATTATTAATGATGACAATTTTGTATAATTAAATAAATATTATAGCTTGTATAATAATATGGATAGGAGGAAACTAGAGAATTCCATAGTAAGGAATATGATCTTTACAATAGGCTACTAAATAGAAAAAGGAGAGTAGTAGAAGAAGACACCAAGATAAGAGAAAGCATGGTTAAAAAATTGTGTGAAGTGAACACCAAGGATTACTTGGACAGAATTTTGAAAGGCATTGTGATGAAGGGTGCTCCCCTTAATTCCATAAACACATAACAGAAAAAAAGAAATAACAACAAATGTGAGAATAAAATATGGACCTCTTCTTTGCACAATAAATGTAGAATTATAGAATTCATAAGTACAATATGCTAACCCACATGGGTGCCTTCATTACAAATCTACAAGACTGAGCTGTGAACTACCACCCAGAGTTGTTCTAGAAAATATTTGGGTCTTTCTTAAATAGGCAATTTTATGGTACCCAGGAAGGTTCTAAGCATTGATACTTAATACCTAGGGCCGATAGACCCTAACAATACATAAAGAGTTAGCCAGATAAATCTGTGACAATTTTTTTAGATATTTTAGGTAGCCTAACTTTGGAAGGTGATAACTCTTGAACCGTTGCTCTGATTGGCTATTATAACCACTTTTTAGAAATGTCAACTCTTGATTTACAGGCTTGGAATAATGCAAGTGCCCTTTTGTCGAGTTCTTGGACCTCATTCAAGCACTCTAAGGCCTCCAATGGTGAGCTTGAAGATTTTTCTACAAATGTTTCCATTAAAAATCTACAATAACTTCTCTAATACTTAAGCTAGAGCAATGAGATTTTAATGGTAAGCTTATATCTCTAAAATGAACCTTGCTATAGAAAATGAGAATATTTTGAGCTCATATGAAAAACTTACTAAAAATAGAAAGTTCCCATAAATAGTAACCACCTTGTCTACTAGTCCTTATTAAAATAGAAAAGACTGAAAATAAAATATTTTTGGGTGATGCAAGATTGCTCTTACACCCAAGATGCTCCTGCATCAGACACCCAAGGTAATTTGAGAAGTGACCCAGTAACATCTCAAGTGTTCAAAGGAAAACCAAGATGGTTAACCTCCTTCCTAGCTAGCCATGATGAATCCTCTACTGGCCTCCATTTCCATTTGACTAGGTATTCTTCATAAGTTCTATTCCTTGTACTTTTCCTAACATGACTTTCCAATACCTCCTCAGTCTCCTTTGTAGTCAAACTAGTTGTTGGGATACTCCACTATGCTTCTGCAACTTCATCTCCATCACTGCCTTCAAAATACTTTGTAAAATTTGAAATATTAAATACTGGTGAAATATTCAATTCAGTAGGCAATTCCATTTCATAAGCATTTCCAAAATATGCCTTTTCACTATCTTGCACAGTGTAAATATTTTCATCTTTAGCTTATTATATGTACCCACTAGAAAATGCTCCTTTCTCAAATGAACATGACATCATCTCCAATATGAAATTCCTTATACCTACTTTTCAAATCTACCTTAGCCTTGTATTGTGTATTCATCTTTAAAATGTACTTCCTCACCTCCTCATGGATGTTCTTCAAATGTTCAACAAATTCTCCTGCTTCAGCACTACTTATCTCTCCTTTATCCAACTGGCTCAATTTAGAAGCATTTCTAGGACTACTCCCATATACAATCTGGAATAGTGATTTACCCATACTCCTATTCATAAAATTGTTATATGTAAATTCTAACTATGGTAAAATCAGATGCCATCCTTTTGGCTTGTCTCCAACCAAACATCTCAGCAAGTTTTCCAAACTACAATTCACAACTTTTGTCTATCCATCAGTCTATGGATGATGTGATAAACTGAATTGAAACTCTGTCTTCAATTTCTTCCATAATGTACACTATAAATACCCAAAAAAATTGGTATCTTGATTTGAAACTATACTCTTTGGAAGACCATGTAGTCTCACCACTTCTCTAAAAAACAACTTTGCTACATGAACAACATCACTAGTCTTCTTGCAAGGAATAAAATGTACCATCTTTGAAAAATTGTCAGCCACCAAAAAAATATAATCATGCCCACATTGAGTCCTTGATAATGCAAGAACAAAATCCATGCTAACATCCTCCAATGGCTTCTCTGGTACAAGTAATGGCTGATACAACCCTATATTCTATTTTACTCATTTTTCCATCTGACAAACTCTATAACTTTGTACAAACTTCTTCACATCTTGTTTTAACTATGGCCATTAATAATTCTCAGCAACCAAAGCTATGGTTTTATCTCTACCAAAATGTCCAGCCAATCCCCCACTATGATTCTCCCTAATGAGATTCTCTCTCATTGAACTTCTGGGAACACACAACTGGCTTCCTTTGAACAACATACTATCCTGAATCATGAAATCCAATTACTTTATCTTATCAAGTGTAACAAGTTCTATACAAGCCTTCCATGCTTCACCAAAATCAAGATCATCTAGATACAAAGTACTGAGTTCCTTTAAGCCAACCACCACTATCTACATTTCTACCAGCAAAAGTTGTCTTCTACTAAGAGCATCTACAACTTTGTTAGACTTCCCACTGCTGTGTTTAAAAAAAAAAAGTATAAATCTGCAAAAACTCAACCCACTTCAAATGCCTTTGGTTCAATTTTCTTTGACTATTTAAATATTGCAAAGCTTGATGATCATTATACAAAATAAAATCTTTAGGAAGAAGATAGTGTATCCACTTCTTCAATGCTTGAACTATAGCATAAAATTCTTGATCATAAACAAAATATTTTCTTTTTGCATAATTCAACTTCGCACTAAAATAAGCAATAGGTCAACCTTCTTGGCTCATAACAACTCCTATTGTAGTACCACTAGCATCACAACCTACTTGAAACACCTTGTTAAAATTAGGATGTGCTAAAATAGGTTGCTCAGTAACTTTTTGTTTCAATAGATTAAAACTCTTATCTACTCCTACAGTCCACTTAAATTCTTTTCTATCCCATCTCATTGTTTCAGTTAGGGGTCCACAAATATTGTTAAAACCTCTTATGAAATTTCTGTAAAAACTAGCTAGTCCATAAAAAGATCTTACCTCTATTTCACTCTTTGGAGTAGGTCATTCAAGGATAGTTGTCACTTTTCCTAGGTCCATTTTCAAATCTTTTGCTAAGACTACAAATCCTAGGTACACCAACTCCTTCTTTAGAAAACTGCACTTCTTCAGATTTGTTAGCAAATTTTCTTCCCTCAACTTATCAAACACCTTGCAAATATGGGTCAAGTACTCCTATAATGTATTGCTAAATATCATATTATCATCTACAAAAACAATGCCAAACTTACCTAGAAACTCCTTCAATACCTGCTCAATGCATTGGTTAGCCCAAAAGGCATGACTAACCATTTGTACAATCCTTCTTTTGTCTTGAAAGTGGTCTTCCACTCATCACCTTCTCTGATACAAATCTAATGGTATCCACTCTTCAAATCTATCTTTGTGAAATACTCAGCCCCACTCAAATAGTCCATAATATCATCCATCCTTGGAAATGGAAATCTATACTTGATTGTGATCTTGTTGATAGTGTGAGAGTCTATGTACATCCTCCATTCTTTATTTTTCTTTAGTGCTAGTATAGCTGGTACATCACATGGACTCAGACTCTCTTGAATCAACCCATGCTACAACAACTCGTGAACTTGTAAGTTCAACTCTTCACTTTCTACTAGTGTCATTCTGTGCACTACATTGTTTGGCAAACTAGCTTTTGGAACCAAATCCATCTGGTGATTGATCTTTCTCATTGTGCGAAATCCATCAAATACATTATCTAATACAATATCAGAAAATATTCCCAACATATCTTCAACTTCTATAAGGACCTCTTATACTTCTTTGTTACTATCTTTTGGAATTATAGAAAAACACACATGCTTATGCTTCATATCTTTAAGAAACTCTTTTCCATCAAAAAAACATATTTTGGTAGCTCTACATACCTTTTCTTCTATATCCTTCAACAGTTTCAACTTATGTTTCACTCCATCCTTAATCAAAGTGTAGGTATTTTCTCACCCATCGTGTACAACATGCTTATTAAACTACCATGGCTTACCTAGAAAAATATGACATATGTCCATAGGTATGATATCACATATTATCCCATCCTGGTAGCTTCCAATCTTGAACTTCACTAAGCACTACTCATGGACCATGACCTTGTGGTCATCTTGCACCCAAGCAATATGGCATGGATGTGGGTGTTTCTATCTCTTCAGCTTCAACTCGATGACCATCATTTTTGACACTAGATTGTCAATATTTCCACCATCAATGATCACATCACAACACTTATCTTCACATCTGCACCTTGTGTGAAACAAACTCCTTCTTTGATAAGGTTCATTCTTAACACTTGGCAGTAATCTTCTATGAACTAGGACTTCTCCTCTTTCAACATCTTCAGAATGTGATGATCTGGCATCTTCATCAACATGTGCAACTTTGGCCTAGCCTTTTGTTCTTTGATCTATCCTTCCTTGGCACTGGGTACATTCAAATGCTTTATGCCCTTCTTCTCAACAATGAAAATATTTTCCATGGAAACCTCCTCATTTAGATCCTTGTCTTGTGCCTCTTCCTCTTTGATCTCTATTTTTCTAATCATGGAAATAATTAGAATTGTTTCCTCTTTGGTTCTAATTGCTACTTCCAGCCTCATCCTTGTTCTTCTAATCATCATTACAACCTCCATAAGGTCTTTTGCCAGATCTTCCACTGTGACCCCTCTCGCTATTCTTGTTGTCAAACTTTTTGCTTAGTTTCTCCTCAACTCTTAGGGAAAACTAGTATGCCTCCTCAATACTATCCATTCAAAATAGACTCAACTTGTCCTAAATGCTTGGACTTAACCCATAAAAATAATAGCCCACTTTCTCTGTATCAACTTTTGCATGGCTGGTTCTAATGAGAACTCGGTAAAACTCTTTGGTATACTCTTGAATAGGTTTCCCCACTTGCTTCAATCCTTGCATTTAAATCAATAGATCAAGCTCATAATCCATAGGAATTAATTGTCACTTCAGTTTAGCTATCATCAATTCCCATCTAGTGATTTTTTCCTTTCCCTTTCTATTTTGCTCCAACTAAACCTCCTGCCACTAGATCTTCTCATTTCCCTTCAGTTTTGTCTTCACAAACTTAACCCTATCAGGATCCTCAATATCTTCATACTCAAATTATTTCTCCAATTCATTGATCCAATTGATTAGCTCCTCTGAGTTAAGATTTCCTAAAAATGTTGGAACCTCAAACTTAGGTATTTTTCTAATCTTAGAGATGGCCCTAAAAAGCCTCTCTTCTTCTAGGTTTAGAACTACCTCTACTTCAACATTTTCTTCTACTTCATCCTCATCCTCTCTTTCATCTCTTATAGGGAGATTTATTCCTCTATACATTTTTCTTTGGAGGGCTCAAAATCCCTCAGGTGTAGCACCTACAACTCTTCCATCATGCTCTCTTCATGGAGGCATTTTCACAATTATGCTAAAACCCTAATGCAAACTACCTCACAATTGATGATTTTTCTACACACTTAGCCCAACCACGATCCTAGTGTGAACTACCTCATAGTCAGCTATCTGTCCACATGCTCAATAACTCTAGCTCTGATACCATTTGATGAAGGGTGCTCCCTTTAATACCATAAACACATAATAGAAACAAAGAAACAATAGAAAATGTGAGAACAAAATATGGACTTCTTATTTGCATTTCAAATGAAAAATTATAGAATTCATAGGTACAATATGCTAGCCCATATGGGCACCTTCATTATAGTAATCTACAAGACTAAGTTGCGAACTACCACCCAAAGCTGTTCTAGACAATGCTTGAGCCTTTCTTAAATAGGAAATTTTATGCCACTTGGGAAGGTTCTAGACATTGAAACTTAATACATAGGGCTAACAGACCCTAACAATACATAAAGAGTCAACCAAATACATCTCTAACAATTATTTTAGATATTTTGGGTAGCCCAACTTCATAAGGCCATAACTGTCAAACTGTTGCTCCTATTGGCTATTATAACCACTTATTGGAAATGCCAGCTCTTGATCTATAGGCTCAAAACAATTCAAGAACCCTTTTTTCGAGCCTCGAACCTCATCTAGGAATTCTACGGCCTCTAATGGTGAGCCTAAAGATTTTTTTGCAAATCTTTCCACCAAAAATTTGTAATAACTTCTTGGATACTTAAGCTAGAGCAATGAGATTTTACTGGTAGGCTTATATCTCTCAAATGAACCTTCCTAAAGAAAATGAAAACAATTTGGAGCTCATATGAAAAACTTACTAAAAATAGCAAGTTCCCATAAATAGTAACCACCCTATCTACTAGTCCTTATTAAAATAGAAAAGACTAAAAATAAAATATTTTTGGGTGATGCAAGATTGCTCTTACACCCAAGATGCTCCTACATCATGTTGAATCCCTACTAAGAAATAAAAGAAGGGCATTTCTTCTTATGGGAGGAAGTTATGAGGAAGTTAGAAAAGAAACAAAGGAAGCCATAGTGAAAAACATGACTTTTGTACCTCTAGTCATGAAGGAGAGTGCACAGCCACAATCAAATAGTCCAATATATTTGGAAGTTAGTACTCCTACTGGTGATGAAGAAGAAGTTGAAGAGACACAAAAAGCACTATCACCTCCTGATATAGTTATGGGTACTAAATCAATGCAAGTGGATAGTACAAACATAACAATAGATGCAAAAGAGAATCCTTTTGTAGCTTATGGAACAACAATTCTCAAAAATATTACTACCTATACCAGTTTCAATGAGGAGGATGAAGAAGAAGAAAGAAAGAGGAATGAAAAGAGGAAAATATTAGAAGAAGAAGAAGAAAGAAAAAAAAATTGCATTAAAGAAAAAGTTGGAAGAAGAGGAAAGGAAGAAATAGGTAGAAGAAGAGAAGATTAAAGAAGAGAAAAAGAGAGAAGAAGAAAAGAGAAAAGAAGAAGAAAGGAAAAAGAAAGTAGGAGAAGAATCAAAGAAAGAAGAGGAGAAACAAAAAGAAGTTGAGAAGGAAAGATTAGAAAAGGAAAGAAAGATAGTTGAGGAAAGAAATAAAGTAGAAGAAACTTCTAAGTTGAAGTAGAAATGGAAGATTGTGATGCAAGAGTTAGTATTCTTGCCAAATTTGAAGTACATGGAGACAAAACTTGGGAAGGTAGTGTTTCAGCATGAATTTGACATACCTTATGTAGTTCCAACAATTGTACCTATTGTAGTATCAACACCTACCACAACATCAATAGTAAAATTATTTATAGTATTATCTAATGATGATGATGATCTAAAAGGGTTAATGAGCTCTTTGAGCAAGTTATTTTAAAAGAATAAATTAGTTAAATCTTTGGAGAAGACATTGTCAAAAGTCTTGGATAGGATGCAGAAGACAGTTCACACAACTACTACAAACCCAAACTTGCAAAATATGGATAAATAATTAGTGAAGTCTTTTGATGAAGAATTCACAACCTTGTCTGAAATTGCTTCAGTGCAAGCACATGCCAAGCATGATGTGTCACTTTTTGATATAGTATGTACAAATGTGAGAAATGACATAAAATCATTGGATGTATGCATCAAGGAATTGAGGAAGAAAATTGATGAAGGTAAGAAGTTTTATGGACACTACGCACTATCATACAAATACCTATCATATTTTGAGAATCAAATCAAGGGTCAAATGAGAAAGCTTCATACACTCACCACCAGGTTGCAATTACCAAAGGCTGGCATTGAAGATTTTTGAATTGAAGTGGAGCAGACTCACAATACAATTAGAGGCATAGGGATTGATAAGGAAAAGGTAATCAAAAGGTTCTCTACTCCTAGATAAATTGTTTCACCTAAAATTAGCATTTTTTAGAGGTAGTTGGAGGAGTCTCTTTCAACTAAGGCCTCTTATGAAAAGTTTTCCTATACTTATTTGAGTGTAATAGAAGTGGCATCCCTATGCACTTTGCACACTCATCAATATATTTGATATAGTCAAGAAGAACTAGAAGAAATAAGTTGAAAGATTGAAACTTGTTCACACAAACTATTTTTCTAGAATATCAAGTTGATCAACAAAAGGACACATAGTTTTGTATACAATTTTTGACACCCTTTCCATTGATCTCAAAGGGGGAGAATTATATGTAAGGAAAATTTTATATGTATTATTGAGAAGTATATATGTCTATGTAAGGGGGAGTACACTTATGTATCACTATAAGTAGTGATAAGGAATGTAATGATCCATCACGGCATGAATACGATTTTTATGTTTTGAAGGCATTTCTTTTGTATTTACTTATGTTTTGTATGACATCATTTTGAGACTTAGCCAATTTTCTCAAATGTTTCCATCAATGTGAAAGGGGGAGATTTCTGGCAATATGTTTAGTTACATGTCTAAAGTGTTGTCATTTATGGAAACATATACTCAATGTTTCATTTATGTATTTATAATTAGAAAATTGTCTAAGTGTTAGACAATTTGCAGTAGTACAAAGATAGATGTGATGTGTACAAATGACACACTTTGATTTAGCTCATACACAATTGAGGATAACTTTATGATAGTGTCATGATGACATAGGTCAGTGCACAAACTTGTATAGACTATATGGTGCAAGTTATAGTCAAAATACCAATTTAGATATTTAACACAGTATAACAGAGAATTGGATTGTACAAGTTAATGAATTATTTTGGTGATGAAATAATTATTTTCATGACAAGCTGACATCCTAGATGTTTACCCAAGTCATTTTTATATTTGGTCAAGCATGTGAAATCATTAAGGCCGAATGAGAAGAGATTAATTAATTTGTGAGATATAAGTGAAGATCTCATCTTGCACAAATAAAGTGCAATATGTGTGACATGCAAACTATTATGAAGTAAGATTGAAAGATATGTGATCCTTATGTGATAAAAAATATGATGTATGATCAGATCAAGTGTGATTTTCAACAGTGAGAAATTATTGTATGTATACCTATACTTGTGAAGAACTTTATTTCTTATTGCATGTTAGGGCAGTGTGCTCTTCTTGCATACATTGTATTTGATCTACCAACTCCTAATAGATTTGAAGAAACTCCTAATAGGTTTGGTAGGCTTTTAACAAGACCTAGTTCTCTAACAAGGACTTGAGCCACTATATGTACATCATAGACTCCTAACAAGGTAAATATCCTTAACATGAATATTTTGTTTAATGGATCATCTTATGGGTATCATCCCTACCAAGGTTTTCCCTTTTCCAAGGTTTCCCTAGTCAACAAATAATAGTGTTATGAGTCATCTTTGTGTATGGTTATATTTACTATTCAACATTGTTGGTTTACTTTCATATGCAAGTTATAAAGTAATTAATAATATTCAGCTATGTTTAAAAGTTTGTAGAATACTAACTCAACTCCCCCTCCCCCCACCTTCACTATTATCCATTTCTAATAGATATCATTCTAATCTCCATTAATTCTACTCCAATATTTTGCATACTTATCCCTTTTAAAATTCTTCTTCCCCTTTGGATATATTTCTACCAATTTTTTTCTTTACTGATGTTCTCCTCTTTGGTAATCTTCCCCCCCTTTATAAATTCCAATGTGAAACTTATTAAACCTTGTAGTTATCCTTGTACCTTGCATGTGCAATATACATCAATTTCATCATAGTAATTTTTATAGCTTTATAAATGTGAACTCTTGCATCAACTCCATAAAGATATTGTAATTCATCCATGGATTGAGGCAACATGCATCTTCACCTAGTGAATTTTGGATAGGGGCAACACCCCTAGTTTACCTCTTAGATACTCAAAAGAATCCTTCGGTAATGTTTTGGTAAATATGTTAGAAATTTATTCTTTAGAATTTACATATTCAAGCCTCACTTTTTTCTCTTTTACTTTCTCCCCCAAATAATGATATTTTATTGATATGTACTTTGTTTTTGCATGTATCACCAGATTTTTTAAAATATTTATTGTACTAGTATTATCATAATAAATAGTAATAGGCTTAGCTACCATTTCTTGCATGCTTTCCAATAATTGTGTAATCCATACAATATTTGAACAATTAATTGCAGCAACATATTTAGCTTTGGCAGTAGATTGTGAAATATAACTTTGTTTATTGCTTGTCCATGTAATCAGTCTTTCTCCTAAAAATAAAGCTCCATTGCTTGTTCCTTTTCTACCATAAATATTGCTATCCTAATCAGTATATGTGTAGCCTTTAATATTAAAGTCATCCTCTTGTTTATACCATAATCCATAATCTCTAATTCCTTTCAGATATCTAAATATCCTTTTCATAGTAGTCATGTGAGTCTCATTTGGATTAGATGAAAATTGTGCAATGATTCCAACAAAAAGTGCAATATCTAATCTACTATGTACAACATACAATTGATTACTAATCATAGATCTATATTGAATCTCATTTGCCTCACTAGTAGTGTCTTCTTTTGATAATTTCACTTAAGACACTATAGGTGTACTGAATGGCTTAGACTCATCCATCCCAAATGTCTTCAATATTTCTTTCACATACTTAGGTAGAGTTGCACATATACCTTTCTTTTTTATATATTCTTGCAGCCCAATCAAAAAATTATCTCACCAAACATTAAAATTTCAAATTATGTACTCATTAGTTTGGTATATGTCTACTCAATATGTCATTTCCTCCAAATATTATGTCATCAACAAATATTTCAGCAATCAATGCCATATCTTCAAATTCACTTTTCAAATAAAGATTAATGTTTTCACTTGTTCTAGAAGGATAAGAAAGTAACCTTTCATACCATGCTCTTGGGGCTTATTTCAATCTAGGCAATGCTTTGTTCAACTTGAAAACCATCTTCTTCTTATCAAGTTCAATAAATCCTTTAGGATGATCAATATAGACTTCCTCCTCAAGCATTCCATTCAGAAATGTAGATTTAACATCCATTTGATATACTTTAAATTTCTTTTATGTAGCATAAGCCAACAATTTTCTTACTCCTTCCAATCTTTCCACATGTGCAAAAGTTTCAACATAATCAATTCTTTATTTTGTTCATAACCTTTAAAAACTAATCTTGCCTTATTTTTTACCATGTAAGGCCCTGCCTAGAGATCCTTGGAACAAGGATTAAATACAAGCAAAAATATTTAAATTTTTTAAAACAAGTGTAAGTGCACAAGACAAAAACATACATGGACAACACAGATCACAATGGAAGACTTAACCACCATCCTAGAAAATAAAAAATCTCCAAATGCCACTACTAACCAAAACAACCGATAATGAAGAATGCATAACTGAATTTGAATCGAACACATTTCAAATTCAAAATGCAACATCAAGGATTGAAGAATTCCTAAGAGGGTACCCCAAACAATTCCCAAAAAGTTTAGATCAAATTGAAAAGTGCCTGCTGCCCACCCACACAAGTTTTTACAAAACCCAAGTGATACTTTAATACAACACCGGGTGATACTTTCTAGTATCGTGTGAAATTTCTATAGAAGGAGGGTGACACTTTTAGGGAGTGGGTGATACTTCTCTCAAGGGCATGCGATACTTTAATGGTATCATACAATAGTTCTTAAAAGGGGGTGCGATACTAGAAAGTATTGTACAATATTTCTCCAAGAGGTGTGTGATACAATCAGCAAACACATGACACAATCTCAATGGGCATGCAATACATTATTGCATCACACCATGCTAACACATAGTTGCCCAAGAAATGCAAGAAAAACACTTAAGGACAAATAACAAACAAATACTGAGTTCAAAAACTCCACACTAGGGAGTACTGGATCCACAATTCAAGGCATCAACACTTGAACACACTACTAAAATAAATAATCTACATCTAACCATCTAACATGCAATATGAAGCAAAAGTATAGAAGGAACATCATAGTGTACTAAAGCAACATCACAATAACTGAAATAACATCACAATGTACAAAATAACCAAACTAAGTATGTAGTTTCTCCCAACCATCAATAGCATCATAATACAATCATGGACCCTAGCCCTCCCCTGCACGTAACATCCCAAGCCACTAATCAGATCGTTGGCATTGTCATAATAGGGATGTAACTACTAAACATGCTACAACATAAGCATAAGGAAATCTAACATGCTACTAGTAAAGCATAAGTTAATCCTACAAAGTAGATGACATCACCTACCACATGCTAAACATCATAATAAGGAAATGCGTCAATAACTAACATCATCAAAACATGATAAAAAACATCCCAATGAAAGCATAAATCACAAGAAAGCATACTCTGGAACCCAAAGTACAAAGTGAACACATCTAGAAATGGTCATGCTAGAACAATAGACCATCTATCTACACCAATACCTAGTAGTGGTAAAGGTAGCTATGCCTCCCAACCATGTGGCACCCATAGGTCCACACCTATTATGCTGATGGAGATAAATATTCAACCACAAATGCATACAAAACAAACATCCATGGCTAACACACACGCCAAGCAGTATGATGATTGAATCCAAGACATCGATGATGCATGAACTACAGGTCCTGGTTAGACATGATCTCAATGGGCTGCTATGTAGGGGCTAACATCATGGAGAGTTGCTTGGCATTGACAAGCCCAAGCTTAGATCATGTGTCCTCAAACTTAAATGGGTGCTCACATAGTGTATCCTCAAACTTAATCAAGTGCTCACACATTTTATTATCTTAAGTTTTATTACCACCTAGTATTTTCTTTAGTTATTACTTATATAAAACTTCCTCTACCAACCCATGGTACCATGATTTCTAGGCTGTGAGATAGAAGCCCCCTCCTTATGCTTCCCTACCCTACCCATGTTCATCCAATGATGAGTGCCCATAGGCATGCAAATTCCCAACCCAACCCCCAATGATCATAACTTCTAGAAGTACCACGAAAGATTAGGACTCACAAGTCATCTGACAATGTGTGTGCATGTACTCATGTGTGGCACACCACCATCACAAATATTAAACACAAGGACTAGATGAGAAAACAATGCAGAAAGTCACTTAACTAAAAATAGACTCGAGAGGATAGACACAACATGTATCCCAATGCAACATAAAAATGCAATAAAGGTCTAACTAACATCCAAATGAATCATCCAAACCCACGACCAATCTCATGCCAAAAAACCTCAAGAAAATAGGGTGGCATGAAAAATGAGGTAAAAATCCCAAATTTTGACAAAATTTCAAAATTAAAACCCATTTGGCCTTTGGGTGCAAAAATCCCAAAAATCCAAAATAAAATAAAATTGAACACCGTATGCAAAAATGGCCAGCATAACGGCTCAAAATCCCAAACCCTCATCTTGAAAATAGGGAAAATGCTCATAGCCGGCCAAGCGAGCAAGACCAGCAAACAAAAACAAAGGAGACTACTAGTTCTCAATCTCCTAACATACTGCAACAAGAAACAGAAGCTAAAATAGAGTGAAAACAATAAAATGGGAAGGCCCTACTTGATAGTAAAAAGGGAAAAAACTAAAACCCGCACAATAAAATAAATCATCCACCAAATCTACTAAAAGTGATGGCAAAGCATAAACTCCCTGAGCTAGATCCAATGATACTAACCTCGCAAAAAACCTATGCTCACAGCTCCTAGAACAAGCATAAATCAAATCTTCAAAAGAGGATTCATAAAAGAGCTCTCAAATTTCTATTCTAAAAAGTGAGAAGTGAATAATGAATTCACTTTTTCAATACTTATTCACTTTTTGAGTGAATAGTCGATTATGGAAAATAGCCAGCTAGAGTAGCTAAACTTTGAATTGACCCAAACAAAAATAGGTTATTATCCATAATGGAAATTCATCTAAGGAAAAGCTACCAAAAATTAAATCTAAAAAGATTTAAAGCTTGAAAACTCAAAATCATAGAAAATTACTTAACACTTTCATGACAATGCAAACTTCTAAATGCATAGACACACTCACTGGTCTAATCACATAATGCAAGTCAATTTAGATTTACCAATTACTAAAAGGTTTTAATTAAAACAATTAAAATAAGGATATGTCGACCATACAGGGATGACATTGGTACAATATGAACAGCTGAATCACTAACTCCATGTGCCACTACTAGGGATATAATTCATGCACATTAAAACACATGATCATGTTCAATTGCATATAATATAATAGTTGAAGCAATTAATGCATTTAAATACCTAGTTAATCCATTTACACCACTCACGTTTGCATAAAGCATAAAGAATAAGAATGATGTAAATAACCATAGCATAAGAATCCATCTCACAATGTAATCCACAAATATGACCAATAAACTATATAACCAGATATCATCATAGATCTACTATCATCTCAAAATAGCATCAAAATGAAAAAATGATAAACTAAGCAGTATAGTAGTAAAACATCTATGTTACTGAATCAAAGTATAACATTTGACGCTCAGGTCATCTCAAGTAACATATAAAAGAGTATCAAGTATCTCTCAAATCAAAAATAGACAAGGTATAGACTACAACCACAAGAGGCACTACATCCTCCCCCACTAGCATAGGCTTACTCTTGGAAGACGGCAAAAAGGTAAGGGTACAATCCCCTCAATCATGAAGCATCTTCCCAAGTTGCAGAGGTCTCATCACTCAGGTCTCATTGGACCCTTACCTGCTTAATGTCCCGACCTCATAAGGTCAACCTCCACTATTATAGGATACAAATGGGCTCCAAAGTAAGCTGCCCATCCATTGCCTGCAAAGCATCTCAATCAAGAACGTGGGTCACATCTAGAATATACTACTACAAAATAGAAACATGAAAAACATCATGGATGTGTGATAGGCTAGGTGGCAATGCTAGTCGATAAGCAATAGGACCAATCCTCTCAAGGATCTCAAAAGTTCCAATAAAATGTGGTGCCAACTTATAACCTTTATTGTAATTGATAGGGCTCTTCCTTAGATGCACTCTCAAAAACACCCTGTCACCAACAAAAAAGTGACGATCCAACCTATGGGCATTTGCATACTTCTTATGCTTGTCTTGAGTAGTAACCAAATGCTCTCTAATACAAACAACCTACTACTCCATGTCTTGAAGAATATTTGGACCCAAAAGAACTTGGTCCTCTAAATGATCCCAACTCAAAGGGGTATGGCATGGTCTACTGTAAAAGGCCTGAAAAGGTGACATGCCAAGAGAACTATGATACCCATTGTTGTATTCAAACTCAACAAGGTACAAATAGTCTTCCCACTTCACCTACCTATCCATACCATACATGTGAATCATATCCTCTAGAACCTAATTCACTCTCTTAGTCTGAACATTGGTCTCTAGGTGATAAGCCAAGCTGAAATTGAGCTGTATGCCCAAAGCATATTGGAGAAACATCCACAGTGTAGAAGTAAACATTGGATCTCAATCAGAAATAATCCAATGAGGAATCCCATGGAAACAAACAATATCTGCCAAGAAAACATGCGCTATAGAAGAATATGTGTAGGATTCTCTCATGGGGGAAAAATGTTCTACCTTGGACAACTTGTCCACTATCACCATGATATAATTATGTCTCCATGATGACATAGGTAACCCTATGATAAAATCAATAGATATTGTATCCCACTTCCACTCTAGAATGGTATGTGGCTACAAAAGACTTGTCGGATGCTGATGCTCTGCCTTCACTCTCTAGCACTCAAGAAATCTAGCAAAAAAATCAACAACATCATGTCTCATCCCTATCTAGAAGTACAACTATTTGAGATCAGCATGCATCTTCTTAACACCAGGATGTGTAGAATATGGTGCACAATGTGCTTTTGACAAAACCAAGGTATGAAGATCACCTGACACAAGTACATAGATATGCCCCATGTGTCATAGTAGTCCATCAGAATCAAGCATATAATTTGAAAATCTCCCCTCAAGGGCACATCTAGACTCAATCTCCACCCTCACCTCCTGATACCAAGTGTCACTAGGCAAAGCCTCCAAGATACAGCCTTGCAAGTCCACTCCTAATGACATCACTGATACCCCATGTCACCTTCTGCTCAAAGCATCCATGATGACATTCTCCTTCCCTTTAATGTAATGAACATCAAAGTCATACTCGTACAGAAACTCCATCCAATGACAATGTCATACATTTAGGTTTGGTTGAATAAAAATATACTACAAGCTCCTATGATCGCTATGAAATTCAAACATGTGTCCCAAAAGAAAATGCCTCCAATGGAAAAGAGCATGCACTACGATCATGAGTTCCAAATCATGATGGGGTATTTAGCTCATGGTCTTCGAGTTTCCTAGACTCATAAGCAATCACTCGACCATCCTGCATCAACACCACACCCATGCCTTCCAAAGAAGCATCTATGCAAACCATGAAATTACCTATAAGATTAGGCACTACAAGGATTGGTGCACTGGTCAAACACTATCTAAGAGCAATAATGTCACCATGCACTAGTCTGACCAAACATACTTCTTCCCTTTCCTCTAAAGAGAAGTGATGGGATGAGCTACTCATGAGAAATCCTTCACAAAGCAATGGTAGTAGTCTACCATTCGCATAAAACTACAAAATTCTAAGACATTAGTGGGTACCAACCATTCCATGATAGCACAAATCTTCTCTAGGTCCACTGCAATACCATCACTAGTGAGGATGTGTCCCAAATACTTCACCTCTAATTGGAAGAACCCACATTTACCCAATTTTCCATACAATTGATGGTCTCTCAAGCATTGCAATACCTGATGTAAATGGACTTTGTGCTCCTCCATAGTCTTTGAATAGATCAATATATCATCCAAGAATATGATGACACACTAATTACGATAAGTATGAAATACACCATTCATCAAACTCATAAACATAGATGGCACATTGGTTAACCCAAAGGGTACAACTGTGAACTCATAATGCCCATATCATGTACAAAAAGCTATTCAATTAATATCAACCTCCTAGATATGAAGCTGATGGTATTTTGACTTAATATCAATCTTTGAGAACACACATGCTCCCTTCATTTGATCAAACAAATCATCTATCATTAGCAAAGGGTAATGATTTTTCACCATCACCTTATCCAATTGTTGATATTTTATGCACAAATGCAATGAACCATCCTTCTTCTTCTTGAAGATGACTAGTGCACCCCACAGGAATACACTAGGATGAATATGGCCATTGGCCAACAATTCCTCCAACTGCAATCTGAGCTAACTCAACTACTAAGTAGTCATGCAATAAGGACCTCATGAAATTGACTCCACTCCTAGTACAAGATCAATCCAAAAATCAATGTCATGTTGTGGTGGCATACCTAGAATCTCATCAGAAAACACATCGGCATACTCATGAAGGAGTGAGTGATCATCAAGTGTCACCATACAACTCTCGGCTTCCTCAAGATCATTGACAAAAACAAGAAGCAACAAGAAACCCTTCTACACACTCTAGTTTAGCTGATTAGCTGAAATCATATGAAGCAAGAATGGTCTTTGGACTCCCAAAAGTTCCACCTTTCCATCTATGTCATCCACACTCTATAGCACTTTATGATGAAAATTGATATTTTCCTGATGGGTAGCTAACCAATCCATTCCCAACACAATGTCATACGATCCTAGGGGTAAAATTTGTAGATCCATTTTGTTGGTGAAGGTTCCTAAATTCAAACTATAACCTTCGACCAATGAGTCAACAACCACCTTAGAACTTGTGGCTAACTCAACCTGCCACCTATCGACCTGACGCATTGCCACTAGCCCACATCGCTGAATGAGAGATGGTGAAATGAAAGAATCTAAAGCACCAAAGTCAAACAAAACTGAAGTTGAAATACCATGCAATGTACCTATAGCCTCAAATACCATACCTTCATGCTCAGCTTGACAGTTGTCAACTACCACAAAGACCTTGTGATTCTAACCTACATCTCCTATAGTAGGTTTAGATCTCACTACAACCTTACCAAGAGCAATGGATGGTTTAATAAAAAAATCATAAGATTTATATTCAGGTTGGCTACAAGAAAAATAATTTCCTCCAAAACTAGCACATGTTCTATGGCCACCTTGAGTAGCACTAGGGTAAGGTGCACTACCCTTGTTGGAATTCCACTGACTGCACTGAGGGGGATGATCCTACTGAGATTTTTGTCCTCAGTTCTAATTATCTCCTTTCTTCCCTGTGGTACTAGAAGATTGTCCCTTCTTTCCCCAAAACCTCTTCTTAATCTTACCGTGATAACCTCCCTAAGAGGGTTCTAATTGGGACTAGCCCTTGCCTGAGGACTAAGTGCACTGAGTATCCTACCTAGTGTTTCAAGTACTTTGGTTTTGAGAACATGATTTACCACTGTACCCCCTTGCCACATTTCTCTTGATGATCCTTGCCTTCTCCACAGTAAGAGCAAGTGTTCTTGGTTGATGACCACAGAAATCTCCAATGATGGAGTCTCTAAGGCCCCTGACAAAATATTAGGGGATGAGTGTGTCATCATGCCTATAGCTTGAATACTATTTCAGTCTAAGAAAATTCCTCTCATACTAATCAACCATCATAAAGCCCTATCTAAGCTCATGGAATTCATCAATGTGAGCTTCATGATACTGTGGTGATAGAAACTTCTCTCTAAACCTTTCCTCGAAGATCTCCCAAGTGAGATCTACGATATTGATACCAAGCCTTTTACCCTCTCCATCCCACTAAATGGAACTATGTTCCCTTAGCTACATAATTGTACAATAGGCCTTTACATTGCTCCCATAAGGTAGTAGGGAGAAACAACACCCCATATCAAGTAACCAAGTCTTATCCTTGAGTCCTGTTCCCAAGCCATCAAACTCTGGTGGTTTGGACCTCTAAAGTTCTCGCATCATCTCAATCTGCATGAGATCAAAATCATCCCAGCTATGGGCCCTCCATTAGTGCCTTCTTTTGCTGAGTGGTGTACAAGAATGTTCACATTCATGCTCATGTTCCTCCTCTCTATGCTCTAAATGGTGGGACTCTCTATGATGAGATCCTTATTCTCGCCCCTAATCATGTTGGTGCTCCTCAACAAGAGGGCCCATTCAAGTAAGAATTTCTTGGAGCATTGGCATCAATGCCCCCAAGAGATTCTGATTAGCATTGTTACCCTATTCTCCCTCTCCTTCCTATTGTTCCTCTTCTTGGTGTTCCTCTCCATAGTTACCACTATGGGTACCACCACGGCCACCCATTCTACGTACAGGAGGCATCCTTATGGGAACAACAAGATAGTGTTAGAACAAATGGATCACAAGCATAAGAGTCAAAACCATGAATGAACAAGATATCTAATAATAAAACATAATATAACAATACACAATGGAAACCAAAACCATAGTGGAAGCATAACACAGAAATCCCAATGTTGCAACATGGGCTCTGATACCAAATGTAATGCCCCACCCAGAGATCCTTGGAACAATGATGGAATACAAGCCAAAATTTTATTTTTTTACAAGTGTAAGTGCACACGACAACAACATACACATATCACAAAGATTGCAATGGAAGACTTAACCACCATCCCAACAACCAATGAATCTCCAAATGCCACCACTGACCAAAACAACCGATAACAAAGAATGCATAACTAAATTTGAATCAAACACATTTTGAATTCAAAATGTGACACCAAAGAATTGAAGAATGCCTAAGAGGGTACCCCAAATTATTTCCAAAAAGTTTGGATCAAACTAAAAAGTGCTTGTTGCTTGCTTGCACAGGTTTTTACAAAATCGAGGTGATACTTTAATACAACACTGGGTGATACTTTCCAGTATCGTACAACATTTCTATAGAAGGAGGGTGACACTTTCAGGGACTAGACGATACTTCTCTTAAGGGTGTACAATAATTTAAGGGTATCATATGATAGTTCTTAAAAGGGGGTGTGATACTAGAAAGTATCGCACGATATTTCTACAAAAGGTGTGTGATACAATTAGGAAACACATGACACTATCTCAATGGGCATGTGATACATTATTATATTGCACCATGCTGATACATGTTCACCCAAGAAATGAAAGAAAAACATTTAAGGACAAACAACAGACAAAAATTGAGTTCAAAAACTCCACACTGGGTAGTACAGGATCCACAATTTGAGGTGTGAAGACTCAAACACACTATTGAAAGACGTAATCTACATCTAACCATCTAACAAGTAGTAAGAAGCAAAAGTACAGAAGGAACATCACAATGTAATAAAGCAACATCACAATAACTGAAATAACATTGCAATGTACAAAATAACCAAACTAAGTATGTGGTTCCTCTCAACCATCAATAGCATCATAAGACCATCATGGGCCCTAGCCATCCCCAGTACATAACATCCCAAGCCACTAATTAGATCATTAGTACTGTCATAATAGGGATGTCACTACTAAACATGCTACAACATAAGCATAAAGAAATCTAACATGCTAGTAGTAAAGCATAAGTTAATCCTACAAAGTAGATGACATCACCTGTCGAATGCTAAACATCATAATAAGGAAATGCATCAGTAACTAACATCATCAAAACATGATAAAAAACATCCCAATGAAAGCATAAATTAGAAGAAAGCATACTTCAAAACCCAAAGTACCAAGTGAACACATCCAAAAATGACCATGCTAGAACAATAAACCATCTCTATACACTAGTCCTTAGTAGTGGTGAAGGTAGCTATTCCTCCCACCCATGTGGCACTAGTAGGTCCATACCTATTGTGTTGATGGAGATAAAGATCCAACCACAAACACATGGAAAACAAACATACATGTCTAACACACATGCCAAGCAATATGATGACTAAATCCAAGATGTAGACAATGCATGGACCATAGGTCCTAGTTAGACATCTCAATGGGCTACTATGTAGGGGCTAACATCATGGAGAGTCGCTTGGCATTGATAAGCCTAAGCTTCGATTGTGTGTCCTCAAACTCAAATGGGTGCTCACACATTATGTTCTCAAACTTAATCAAGTGCTCACATGTTTTATTAAGTTTTATTACCACCTAGAATTTTCTTTAGTTATCACTTATATAAAACTTCCTCTACCAACCCATGGTGCCATGATCACTGGGCTGCGAGATAGAAGCCCCCTCCATATACTACCCTACTTGACCCATGCTCATCCAAAAATGAGTGCCCATAGCAAATTCCCAACCCAACCCCCAATGATCATAACTTTTGAAAGTACCATAGAAGATTGGGACTCGCAAGTCATCTGACAATGTATGCGCATGTACTCATGTGTGGTGCACCACCATCATGAGATCAAATACAAGGACTGGATGAGAAAATAATGCAAAATAAAGGATGGATGAAAAATGCATCCCAATGCAACATAAAAATACAATAAAGGTCCGACTAAGAAAATAGGGTAGCATATAAAACAAGGTAAAAACCCCAAATTTTGGAAAAATTCCAAATTAAAACCCATTTTTCCTTTGGTTGCAAAAACCCCAAAAATCCAAAAATAAATAAAATTGGACACCATATGAAAAAATGGCCAGCATAATAGCTCAAAATCCCAAACCCTCATCCCAAAAATAGGGAAAATGCTCATACCTGACCAATTGGGTAGAACCAACAAATAGAAATAGAGGGGAACACTAGTTCTCAGCCTCCTAACATGCAACTACAAGAAACAAAAGCTAAAATGAAGCAAAAAAAATAAAATAGGAAGGCCCTACCTTACAGTAAAAAGGGAAAAAATTGAAACCCGCACAATAAAATAAATCACCCGCCAAATCTGCTGAAAGTGATAGCAAAGCATAAACTCCCTGAGCCAGATCCAATGAGACTAACCTCGTGAAAAACCCACACTTATAGCTCCTAGAACAAGTAGAAATTGAATCCTTCAGAAGAGGATTCACAAAAGAGCTCTCAAATTTCTATTCCAAAATGTGAGAAGTGAATAATGAATTCACTTTTTCAATACTTATTCACTTTTTGAGTGAATAGTCAATTATGGAAAATAGCCAGCTAGAGTAGCTAAACTTTGAATTGACCCAAAAAAAAAAAGGTTATTATACGTAATGGAAATTCACCTAAGGAAAAGCTGCTAGAAATTAAATCCGAAGAGATTTAAAGCCCAAAAACTCAAAATCACAAAAAATCACTTAACACTTTCGCGACAATGCAAACCTCTAAATGCACAGACATGCTCACTGGTCTAATCACATAATGCAAATGCATTTGGATTTACTAATCACCAAAAGGTTTTAATTAAAATAATTAAAATAAGGATATGTTAAACATACAGGGATGACATTGATAAAATATGAACAACTGAATCACTAGCTCCATGTGCCACTGTTAGGGATATAATTCCGATGTACTAAAACACATGATCAAGTGTAATTGCATATAATATAATAGCCAAAGAAATTAATGCATTCACATACCTAGTTAATCCATTTACACCACTCACATTCACATAAAGCATAAAGAACAAGAATGAAGTAAATAACCATAGCATAAGAATCCATCTCACAACGTAAACCACAAATATGACCAATAAACCATATAACCAGATATCATCATAGATATAGTGTCATCTCAAAATAGCATCAACATGAAAAAATGATAAACTAAGTAGTATAGTAGTAGTGCATCTATGGTATTGAATCAAAGTATAACATTTGACCCTCAAGTCGTCTCAAGGAACATATAAAAGAGCATCAAGTATCTCTCAAATCAAAAATAGATAAGGTACAAATTGCAACCATGAGAGGCACCACAGACCATGTCTCCATTCTCTTTCAACTTATTTTTGAATTTGGTTCCTATCACATTCTTATCAACATGTCTTGATACTAATGTCTAAGTATTGTTCTTCTCGATCTAGTCAATCTCCTCATTCGTAGCATTTATCAAATATTCATCATCCAATGCAGTCTTTACTATTATTGATTTAAAATTAGAAATAAAAAAAATTATTATCTCTTAACATACTTTTTATTTGTACTCTAGAGCTTCTACCTCTAATTATGTATTCATGTGAATGATTATTTCCTACATATTTCAACAAACACTCATTGTTCTACTAATCTTGTTGTTTCTTGGTCTCTACTAAAAATATTGTCTTAAAGATAACTTTCTTTGCATAATGAAAACATTATCAAATTTAAAACATATAAAGAATTCATCACAAATTTGACACTAGGATGTTTATGTAGAAACCCAATTTGGGAAAAAAATGCTAGCAACATGTCACTCTTTTTCACCCTTTCGAATTGAGCATTATTAGGAGCACACCTTGTTAAAGGTTAGAAAGACACTACTAAATGTGACCTTGTTAAAGGATTTAAACACCTTGTTAGGAGTGGCCTTGTCAGAGAAATTTGATCATTCCATCTATAATTTCATCTAATTAAAGGATTTACATATACTATTAAGTCTTTCAAATGATTGTTAGGTCAACCTCTATTAAAATGATTTCAATACAAACTATTTACAATAAATAGAAAGAAAATAATAGGTTTTGATCTTTGTGATTACAACTCACTTTTTTAGGTTTATATCTCTATTTGATTCTTGTGTTGACTCACTGATAAGCCTTTCATTGTCATCTCTAATCTTGATTCACTTGGAAACTCTTCAATCAATTAGTCCACTCTTCTCAACAATACTTAAGCCTTCTACTCAGATTTACTTATCAACATCAACATCATCTCAACAAGCTTCCTCCTTTAGCTTCACATTCACCCATACTTGTGCATTTCTAATCTACCTTTCTCTATATGCCTCTCTTCACATATGCACTTGCACATACACACACCTAGTACCATTTTTTTGGCTTTGTATCTCTTTAAATAGGCAATTCTTTCTTTACCATTTTCTACCACCACTATAGATCTTAGGGTTTAAAATTAGGTTCAACTTGATTCATTGTATCTATCTATCTTCTTGATCTTCTTCTATAAACTTCTCTAGAATCTTTCTATTAGGTCTTTATCTAATCCTTGACTTGAATTTAATGATCCAACTCATCAATATTATCTTCAATGTGCTTTACATCTCCCAAGAAATCAATTTTTTTAGCTTGATCTCATGATTTCCTTGAATTCATTCTCATATTGTCACTCAAAAATCTCTAAATTATGACAATAAATCATCACTAAATTACTTAGTCGCCATAAAGCTTTTTGGCTTAGCATCAACTATCTCACTTGGTCGATGGTAATGCTCAGTCAACACTAGATTTTCTTGGCACTAACTATAGCTTAGTTGACACTAGCATTACTCGACATTCATTAGCATTTTACTCTATTGCTAAACTTAGCTTAGCTTTCTTGACATAAAAAATCACTTTTATTTATCAAAGTCTATCTAATAAAATGTCCATAGTAACTCCCTTTTCATAACTTAACCTTTCTTCTAGGTACTATTATTATTAGCAACTTCCCAAATCCTCTTCATCAATCAAACTGATATGACATTTATATTAGGTAGAAATATGTCTTATCGATATATTTGACATCAATAACAAAACAATTTTTTTTTTAATTTTAAGTTTCCAACATTGATACATATCATAGAGGGAGTTGACAATGAAAATCCAGAGAACACTTTTGTCATTACATGGTAACTAAAGGTGTTATCATCAATGCTAAAGAAGGACATTGTTGGAACTACAATTGAAACAATTTTTATGTTGTCATTAATGTCAAACCTCACTGGTAAGAAATTTTTTAACCATATAGTGTGCCATATTATTTGATTGATGAGGAGGATTTGAGAAGAGAGATAACAAGATGAACTAGTAAAGTGGTTGGATAAAGAGGAGTAATTATGATGGAACTATAAAGGGCACTTGATTAGTTAGTATTTGATAATATAATATGTTGTTTGATTATTGTATTAAGTGATTAAAAAATATTAGTTTAATTGTAGAAGAGATGATTGGTAGAAGTCAATAAGTTGAGTAAAAAACTAGTTTGACTAAGAAACAGGTTACTAGGCCAATGAAGAAGTTAAGCATTACCAAGCAGAATATTAATGAACTTAAGTATTAGTCAAGTGATGGTCATAACTGAGAAAGATGAAGGGATATTAAATTAATGACAAATCATAGTGATGGTAAAGAAAGCCAATGTAAGCTAAGTGAGATAGATCAATACTGATTGGGCTACCCTATAATGACCAAGATGAAGAAATAGTGATGACTGTGTGTCAGTAAATTAACAATTTGAGAAAGATTCAAGATTTGAGGCCAACATAGCTAAATTTACAGAATAGTCAAAACATGTTAAAGATAAGGATTGGTGATTTGGCATATTTAGTGTATGAATTAAGTTTATTAAGTGATATAAAGTGAAGATTCAATGAGAAGTTTCCAAAGGTTTCAAGGAAAAAGGAAAGAAAGACAAAATGATGAGCAAAATTCAATGAATTTGGTCAAACCCTAAGATCTATGGTTATGTTTAAGTGGAAAAATATTAAACCTATCTATTTAAGGAGGAATGTGAGATATATTACACATTGTTGAACTAGAAAATATATGAATAATAAGTGGAAGAACAAGAGTTGTAGGGGAAAACTATAAAGTTGGTGAAAGAGAGATTGATTGAGGTGTTCCTAAGCATATTAGAGATGGAGAATATGATATAGACTATTCAATGGAATAGGAATGAGATAAATGAGTATCTAAACATGTAAAGTGATTTTTAATTATTAGAAATATTGAGATGGGGTGAATCAGTATTCTATAAACTTTAGTGTAGAACTAGATACACAAGTTATCTTATAACTTGTGTATGAAGGTAAACTAACTATGTTGAACAATAAACATAACCATTCAATAAGATAACTAATAACACTATATTTTGTTAACTAGGGAAACCCTAGCCAAGGAAAAACCCTAGTGGGGATGGTACCCATAAAATGATCCACTAATCATAAGTATCTAGTTAAAGATATTGACCCTATTAGGAGTCTATTACATCCGTATAGTGTTTGGGTCCTTGTTAGATGACTTAGGCCTTATTAGAAGCCTCAACCCTATTAGGATTTGTTATATACAAATACAAAATTTATTCAATAAGAGCTCATTTCCCAAACATGCAATATACAATATAATTCCTTGATACAAAGAGATAGATGCAAAAACCTCTTTCACTATTGTTGATATCTTCAATATCTGATATTTCCTTTGCTTCTCATTAGGATATTCATATTCCTCTAATCATAAGTTAGAATTTGAATCACATATAAGTTTTCATAGTCTTCCTTAGAAGCACACATAGCTTTTCATATTGTAATCTTCTTATATACCTTTGCAATTAAGTTATTCATGTCCAATCAGCTTACATCCTTTTGCATACCTTACAAAATACAATATTATCTTTTATTGTCCTAGGGTTAACATCTAGGATGTCATCCCTAATTAATTAAGTAATTTTTTTGTAAAAATAATAATTCATTAATCCATAATTATCTATTTCCTATCATGCTTTTCTTTGCATGTTCTCTGTTATGACTAGTAAAATTGTTATATCTCTTTTCATACTGATCGTACTAACTTGTGATTTGGCATACATCATTTTGATACACTATCCTTTTGTACCTAATTATGCATCTATAAATATTTTCTCTATCAACTATTTATATCAAAACTATATGTATTCTTTGAGATAAACTAACTAATACTTTCACAATTTTCTATGTATAGTTGTATATTTGACCTTACATTATGCTCTCTTCATAGAAGACATATGTTTCCATAAATCACAACTACAACTTATCTACCTAGCCAAATTTCCAACAACCTCCCCCTTTGGCATTGATGGTAACATATGGGAAAATTGGCTAAGTCCCAAAATGTTGATCAAAGATTTTACAAAACATGGCCGTAATAAAATTTTAAAAAATTCAAAACTTATGGATCATTATATTCTTATATCATCTTTCCTTATATGTTAGTTTACAATATTTCTCCCCCTTTGACTAATTTTTCTTTCATACATATCTATATAATCATAATCCTTTACATTACTACTACTCACCCTTTCTATATACATCATATAATTTTTCTATATTACTCCCCCTTTGACATCAATAACGAAGATGCCACAATTTATGTTCAATTCAAAATTTGGTCCTTTACCTCTAAATAAGGTTGATAGGAAATGCAATCATTAAAAATTTTCTTCAAACTCTTGAGTTCTCCCATGAGTTTTTGACTCCCTTTGATATACTAAGAAGTGTGCACAGCCCATAAAATGCTATCTCTACTACATTCAAGTCTAAATAAACAAAATTTAGAAAGGATATCTTGACCTTCAGACATTCCTCCTCTTGTTTTTTGATGGTGTTGATTTTTAGTGATAGGTATTCTCTTAGAAGTAAGAAAATCTTTGAATTCATTTCCTTATTCATCTCAATTAGACTTATCTCATCATAAGTCTTTGCAATCTCCACCTCTATATATTCTA
Source organism: Cupressus sempervirens (assembly GCA_028749045.1). Taxonomy (NCBI): domain Eukaryota; kingdom Viridiplantae; phylum Streptophyta; class Pinopsida; order Cupressales; family Cupressaceae; genus Cupressus; species Cupressus sempervirens. The sequence goes on from CM053787.1 coordinate 447,686,900, forward strand.
CCTTTTGATGTGGCTACTAAAGCTGATTTACTAGATCCTAGAGTTCTTCATGCTTCTTCCTTAGCTCCTCATCAATGTCTTTAGTAAACTTGAAAGATAGTGTGCATTTTACATATAGTACATTTACTTCCTATTCACATTTTTTTAGCTCTTTTATGTTGAGATCTCCCAAGTCATTTATGATGTTCTAACAAATAGCCTCAAACATTTGTGCATCATGTTGGGATCAAGCTTGTATAGATGCTATGTCTAATAGGTTAGTGAACTCTACACCAAAGGATTTCACTAATTCCTTAGTTCTTAATTAAAAATCTTTCTCTATAACCTTGAATATGACTGTGGCTATGCTTTGCATCTTTTCAAGTACTTTTGCTAGAGTTTTCTCCATATTCCTCACTTTCTTGTTCTTCTTGAGTAGCTTAATGATGATATGAGTCATTTCTTATTGTCATCATCATCTAATGGAATTTCTATTCCTTTTTCTCATCCTTTCTCTTCCTCTTCTTCTTTCTCTTTACTCATCTTTTCTTGTTCCTCTTTCCTTTTATCTTCTTCTTCCATTTTCTTTTGTTCTTCTTTTCTTTTCTTTTCTCTTCTTTCTCATTTCTCTTCTTCTTCTTCTTCTTATTTTCTCTTTGATTCTTCTTGTCTTTTCTTTTCTTCCTCTTTCATTTTCTCTTCCCCTTCCCTTTTCTTTTCTTCCTATCCTCCTCAATTTTCTTCTTCACTTCCTCCATTATTTTGTGTTCTTCCTCCTTTTTCTTTTAGTCCTCTTCAATCTTTTTCTTCTTCTCATCTTCTCCAAGTTTCTTTTTCTTTTCAACTTCTAATCTTTCTTCCTCTTCTTTTTTTCTTCCTTCTTCTTCTTAACTTTTTCTTCCTTCTTTTTCTTAGTTTCTCCTTCATTTTCATCATTAGAACTAGAATAGTTGACCAAATTGTCAACAATGTTCGGACCATAGCTTTCAAAAGGATCTTCTTTATCATCAATGGTTATTTTTGTACTATCAATATGCATTGTATCTATTGAGATGGTTATTTGTGGAGTAAGACAACCTGTATAGTTATTGTATAACTATTGTGGGTGCTCAATATCATTTACTTCTCCTTGCTGACTACATTTCTTTAGATCTATCATCATTTTTACAATAGTTTCTTCTATCTCCTTGTTCACCTCTTCATAGTTTCTTCCCATTATGAGTGTGGATCTTGTCTTTTTTAATAGATAGAGTGCAAGGTTTCTCAACAAAATTTGCAAGTGATCTTCACTTGTTACTTTGCAAGGTCTTCTAAGGTGATTTTCTCTAATCTTTTTGTCTTCTTCCACAACTCTTTGTTTTCTATCTATGAGTCTTTTATACAAGTCCTTTGGAATTAGACCTTGTATATCTACAAACTTCTTATCATTAATAATCAAATATCTTATTACTATATGTCTTCTATATAAATCATAAAATTTATTTAGCTGTACAAAATTTCCTTTTTTTATGATGGCATCATTAAGAGTTTCAATATTCACCATCCATGCCTTGCTTCTAGTAGGTGTTTTAGTCTCTATTTTCTTCTCTTTAGATTCCTTCACCTCTATTTCCTCTTCTAATGACTTTGATTTAGATTCAACTATATGTGGCTTCCTTCTAGGAGTAAGAGTTTTTCTTCTCTTTTCAAGTCCACTGGCCATCTATTTGACTCTTTTATGTTGTTTAGGAGGCTCTATTTGCTCCTTCTTAACTTATGTAAGTCTTCTAGACTGCTTGATACTAGGAGAAGTGGCTGAATGAACTTTTACAATGCTCACATCTTCTTCATCATCCTTCTTTTGTGTTGTATGTACAATAGTAGGTTGTACTTGGGAAAATGTTGCATAGGGTGTGCTAGGAATTTGTGAAGATGGTTCTGCAACTATCACACCTTTGGATATTCCTTCAACTCATAGTGGTGTGGAAATCAAGATGTCTAATTTTCCACTTTCCCTCATTTATCTAGCAATTTCAACTACTTTGAATTATTCGTTACTTATACTAGTTTTTTTCAAAATTGTTTTAATCTTCTTGTCCACTTTCTTCTTGATTTCTTTGTAGTATAACTCACTTTGGACTTCCCTCATGTTCTTATCATATGTCCCCTATCTGGGACATTCCTCATCTTTGTTAGATTCCATAATAATCTTTACATAACCTTTAATCAATCCTTTGGTGATTTCACACCCCATAGGATCAATATATTCAACTCGTGGATCCATTGCCTCCATACAAGTAAGATCTATTTCTACCATGAAGAAATTATCATCTTTATATTTTTTAACTAATGATGGTGGAATTTTGTAGCATTGTTCCATCTCAGTCTGAATGTTCCTCATCATCCTTGTGATATCTTTTGTTATCATCTCCTCTAAATGTCTTCTATAATGGTGGGTCATCATATTCATGGTGCATTTGTTTCCATTCCACTCATAGTCAGGCATACCATGAAACTTCCTCATGACTTGAAAGAATAGTTGTGTCAATAAGGACCCAAATCTAAGTACTATAGTCATAGTTTTCTTCAACTTTTAAATATTTTTCAATAGTTTTTGTTTCATAGTTTCACAAATATTTACCTTTTCTTTCTTGATTGCTATTAGATGGGTTGCATGGATGAATCCAACAATAATAGAGTTCAACTAAGAATCATAATTCTTCTTGTAACCAATGATTTTACTTAACAATATGACATTATTTTCCTTGATCAAACCTAATCTCATATTTATGCCATCTTATTTGGTTTTTAGGATGGTTTCCACTATTTTCTTCACATTCTTCTCATTGGCAGGGTTACAACCTTCATTACTTAGATGGGTAAGCTTGTGAATCATGTCATTGTCAATTATCACAAGAATATCTCCTATCCAAAACATATCTTCATGGATTTGTCTTAGAATTGTCCTAGTCCACTCACGATTGTCAAATTTAGTGTAGAATACATGTCTTATAATATTCATGTCACCCATGTGTTCAAACCCTTATTTAAGAGATAAGTAAGTATTGCACACCAAGTTGAATCCTTGTGAATGTCACTATCTCCAATGCTCAAAAATGAATGTAAGCTCTAATGTCTTCTATGTGAAATATGTTTGCAAGAACTTGGGAAAATGCTCCTAATGGGTCATCTTCTAAAGACACGTGAGTATTTTTCTTAAACTTGTATCTAGGGCATTCATTAATGTCATAGACTATGGCTGCTACCATTGTTTATTAAACCTTAGAATTTTAGTTGTGTGGATAATAAATACCTTTTTTGTAACTAGGGCTTTCTTCACTTCACACTTGATAAACTCTTGCAATTTGCCTTCAATTTTCTCTAAGTTTCTGCTTAACTTCTCACACAATCAAATGGTATACAAAATATTATTCACAATGCTAAAATCATTGCCAATTTATAACTGCATTAATTGTACAAGTATGGAATTCACAAAAAGTTGTTTATTCTTTACAAGTAACTTTTTTTGATTCATATAACCTCATGTGATCTCCAAATCATATGTGCACTTAAGCACAACTTTAACATATCTTATTCTAACATATACGAACTTCAGAACCCTTAACTCATTGTCAATCATTGCTTACATCTTTCTGATACTCGATCTCTAATAGTAAAGTATTTAGTTCAAATAGGATGAATCACATAGAATTAATGACTTTAATCTTCCTTTAGATTCCTCAAATGACTATTCTTCCAATACTACATGTGAACTAGATGAATCTTTGGCTTTGATAAATACCTCTTTGAGTTCTTCTACATGTTCCTTTAAGCTCTCTTTCTAATTGTTATTGTTGTTATCACCCCTCCTAACATTTCTATTTGTGTTCCTTCTAAAGTTTGGATTCCTATTGGTATTCCCCATATCCAAACTACAAAATCTTTCTATATACCCAAATTTGTTACACAACTAACATACTAGTGCATTATTTCCAAATTTGGGCCTAGTCTTGTTTATAGGTGCTCTACAATTTCCAGCTATGTCCAAAGTTGTTACATTTGTAACATACAATATTGTTCCTTTCTCCATTAGTTTCTTTATTAGGTCTGATTCTTTTTCATGTAGGGTTAGTACCTCTAAACATTCTAATATTTCTATTAGTATTATCAAATTTAGGTTTCTTATAATTAACTACTATATGACCAAAACCATGACAACTATAACAATAAAAGTTAGTAACATTTTTAAATGGATTACATGTGCATTCCCTTTTTATATGACCAATTTCATTACATGAAAATCATCTACCTCTGAATTCATACCTTACTTCCTTGGGTGATTCAGTTTGCTCAGATTGCTTAGGTTCATTAGTTTGTCGAGGTTGATCAACTTGTTCAATCTCCTTGGGTGCATTATTAGATTGATTTGACTCATCTTTGTTCAGTTCTTATTTCTCTTGTGTAGGTTGGTGAATTCCAGTACTAGTTTTCCTTTCTAGCTTTAGATATCTTCTCTGACTTTTCTCTAATAAAATGTCCAAGACTAGTCTTATCATAAGAATGTCTCTAAAAATATGTTTTTCCATCAATTTTCTCACTATTGGAATATAAATTTTCTTATTTTTTCTTAGTCAAGGTTAACTCTCCTTTCACAATAGTGTTGTACTTCTCAAGTTCTGCATACTCTAATTTGTTGGGTTCAATTTTAGATGTAACTTTTGTAAGATGGGATCTTAGATCATCTGCATTCTCTACTTTTAGACTTGACTCAATTTTTCTATTGTCTTTCTTTAAGCTCAATTTCAGTTCATTGATCTTCAATTCATGTTTCAAGATCTCATTTTCTTTCTTCAATTTTAAAACTTCATCACTATCCTTAATCTGATCTTTAGGCTCCTTTTTAAATTTGAGATGATCAATCTTTTCCTTTAGCTTTCCAATGTAGTATTTTGCATCTTCATATCTTTCTTTCAAGTTATCTCTTTCTTTAGTAAGAATCTCAATCTTCTCAAGAGAATATTTTAGGTTCTTCTATAACTATTCCATGTTCATAGGGATCTTACTCAAGATGCTAAGCCTCTTTTAAGTAACTATACTCTGATACTAATTGTTAGAAATAAGGAATACTGAGAGAGGAAGGGGAATCAATATTCTACAAAATTTAACCCAAAACTAGATATTATTAGTTACCATATAACTTGAGTATGAAAGTAAACTAATTATACTAAATAGTAAACATAACCATGCAATAAGAGAACTCATAACATCATTTTATTTTAACTAGTGAAATCTTGGCCAAACCCTAATGGAGATGTACCCACAAAATGATCTACTAATCAAAAGTATCTAGTTAAAGATATTGACCCTATTAGGATTCTATTAGATCTGTATAGTGTCTTGGTCCTTGTTAGAGGACTTAGGTCTTGTTAGAAGCATCAACCCTATAAGAATTTTTTATTTACAAATACAAAATGTATGCAAGAAAATCCCACTACCCAAATATGCAATATACAATGTAATTCTTTGAAAAGAAGAGATAGATACAAAAACCTTTTTTATTGTCACTTATATATTCAATATATGATATTTCCTTTGTTTCTCATTAGAATATTCATAACCTATAATCATACATCAAAATTCATAATGCATGTAGTTTGCAAAGTCTTCCTTAGAAGCATACACAACTTTGTATATTGTAATCTTCTTATATACCTTTACAATTAAGTTATTCTTGTTTAGTTAGATTACATCCTTTTACATACCTTAAAAAACACAATATTATCTTTCATTGACTTAGGGTTAACATCTAGGATGTCATCCCTAATTAATTAAGTAATTATTTTATAAACAAAGTAATTACTTAATGTGTAATTATCTATTTCCTATCATTCTCTTTTGTTCCTTCTCTCTATTGTGACTAGTAAAATTGTTATTCTCTTTCTATACTAACCATACTAACTTGTGCTCTAGCATACTCCATTCTAACACTCTGTCCTTTCTATACCTAACTATTACTTTCTAACCATTTTGGTAGTAAAAATCCTTTAATCAAGGTTGACCTAATAGTAATATTGTAAACCCTTAAGTGAAGGTGACATTCTACTGGGGTGTTTTTTAAAACCTCTAACAAGGCTATGTTTCTAATGTAGGAGCATTCTTGGTTGGCTTGTAATCATGCATGTTGGATGGATTTTGTCTTGAAGATGTGGACTTAGTCACCAAAGGAGTGGTGCTCGGTTGTTATTGGGCATAGTTTTGGTTGTGGAGCTTGGCAGACACTGAGAGCTCAACATACTCTATAGATCTCAACATGCACTGTAAAGCTTGACATACTCTTTAGAGCTCGACATGCTCTGGGAGCTCAACAATGCTTGGGAATTTATTCAGGCTTGACTTCTTTCTTGTTGGTGCTAAGTTGACAATGAGCTAACCTTGGCATTTAATTTGTGTTATAGCTGGCTTGTGGCTCAACATATATTTAATGCGAGGGATTTAATTTAGTTTTTAATGAATTGGGATAACTTTTGGCTTAGTTTGGTATAAGAAAGGGGTTTTTTGGAGTCTTTAAGAATTATTATGATTAATTGTCATCCATCTTGGAGAATGGGATGAAGGGTAGGAGCGAACTTTTAAGAGCTAGTGGCTATGGTTTAGAAATAAGGAGGTTGCTTGGTGGCTTGCAAGACCAAATTGAGATCTTAAAGGTTTCTACCAGAGTGTTGTTGTGTTATAGATCTAGAGTAGCTAGAGTTGGGATTCGATCTTGTGAGATCATGCATAACTATTTGTAATTGTTGTTGTATTTGGCCCTAACCCATAAGGCCTTATAGTGAGGCATATTTCTTGTAAATAGATATATTTATGAATAAAGTGTTGTGATTTGGTATCAAATCTTGCATTTTTGTTGTGTTTCTACTATGTGGTTATTTTTTGTGGGCTAAGACATCTCCTTTTGGGATTCTCCTACCTTGTACTATGTCAGGTGGCATCAGAGTGAATATTTTCCTAAGTGTGTAGGCAGATCACCAAAGTTGTGGTAGTTTGCACTAGAATCTGTAGGAGTTGATGAAATCCAACTCTGCAGTCGCCAAGATCACCTACATGCAAATAGCTTGCTGAAGAGAAACCGAAAGAGCAAGAGCATGAAGCAAACAATGCAAGAGGAAATATTTCACAATAGGAAAATGAGATTGCTATGTGAATGGAATTGAATACAATGAGAGAGAGACCGTTTAAAAAGGCCTCATGGAAGCTTGTAGAACAAGCTGGAAGGAGGTAGAGGACAAAAATGAAAACTCAGCACATATCCTCAGAAAGTGGAAGATGCTAAAAAAGGAGAAAACTCCTGAGTTGTCAACAACAACCACTACATGCATTAAATACTAAATATGCATTAACCTAAGTAAGCTTAAGTAATAGAATAAATAATTAATAATTAATTATTTACTCTAACACCCCCCCTTAAGTGCAACTTAGGGAAATGCCTTAAGCTCACAAAACTAAGATGAAATGAAAAATGGGTCCCGGCAACGAGGCCATGTTAGGTACCCATGTACAATGCAACCTCTGTAAAACAGAGAAAGAGGGAAAACCCTGTGGGAAAAACCCTCCTCCAAAAAGAGGTAAAAACAACATGCTAAGAAACATGAAGTGAAGGAAGGAAGGCCTCAACCAATCCCCCCAAGGACAACTTCCGCCAGAAACGTTTCAAGAGATTCTCTCAAAACCATAAGTACAACCAGCCCCCTCATGAGAATAGACACCAAGTCCCCCCCATAATGATGGAGCTCCTGTAGAAATGATCGAACCAATGAAATTCCAATTCGGAAGGAACAAAGGCACGTAACAAGGAAATCCCTGCGCGAGAGGAGCAATTGGAAAGCCTAACTGATGTCCAGAAGAGAATGTATGAGGAACCGAAACGGGAATTCCCAAGGCAGGTGTGATGACATTGTCATGAATGTCCATTGAAGTATCTGCAACAAGTGTACCTGGAGTCTCAATAAATGAAGCTGGAAGATCAGGTAGAGCGGAAGGAGAATCTTGTAGAGAGGAAAAGCCCTCATCTGGTTGTGGTGTGGCAGTCAAAATAGGGATCTCAGGAACAGTACAAAGGTGCAAGTGTCCTGACTGCACCACACGATGCTCCTGCGAAGGAGATGGTGGACCAAAGTGTGAGAAGGTATAGAGATGAGTGGAAGGATCAACTGCCCCTGTAGCAATAAGATCTCCTGTAGCATGATCTCGAATGAAGACTGAATCAGTAGTGAACTCAACTGTCTTCCCTGATCCACTGCGTGTAATCTGAGAAATTGAGAGAAGGTTGGCAGACAAAGATGGAACATACAATACATCATTGAATATACCATCTTGGATGTGAATTGAACCTTTCCCACAGACTGGTAATGCAGTGTTATTCCCCATGAGAATGTGAGGAATAGGAGAAGCCTCAAGAGTGGAGAAGACACCTTGAGAAGATGTCATATGGTGAGAAGCACCTGAATCCAATATCCAAGGAACCTGTGAAGAAGATGCAATAGAAGCCTGTAATGCATGACCCTTTCCAAGATCTGATGTAGATGTTGAAGAGGTGGAAGAAGCCTGAAAAGAAGACCCTTGTGAGGTAGAAGAGGATGGAGAGGAAATAGTGCTTTTCTGAAGGAGAGCGTGCAAATCAGCAATCTGTTTCTCATAGCCATCACATCTCTTCTGAAAACAATGTGCCTCATCATGAGATCCTTTCCCACAATAGGAACAGGTAGGAGTTGCGGTCTTCTTTTTCTCCTTCTTGTTAGAAGATGATGAACTAGTAGAAGAGGGATCTGATAGCTGCTTCAACTTCTGTTCCTGTGTAACCTTGGAAAGCAATACCTGTGACTGAGAACTTGAAAGTGAATCCATTTGAGTAATCTTCGATTGTTCACGGGTTAACCGATTACAAAATATCTCAAATGAAGGCATCCTATGTCTATCACCCAAGGCATCCATAGTGGAGTAGAAAGTGGAAGAGAAGATCTGATACTGTCCCTTTAACTTTGAGAGTACCAAAAAGATACACTCATCATCTGTTTTGTTCTTCCCACATCCCTGCAAAAGTGTACGTAGAGATTTGAACTTCATCAAGAAGTCCTCAATGGTGGGAAAGTGATCAGGTGTCAAAGAAGTCAATTTTGCATCTAGCTGAAGTGCCCGAAACTCATTTACTTGTCCAAACAAAGTCTGGAATTTTAGCCAATAAGCCCGTGGAGTAGTCAAACTATCCAAGTGAAACAACAAGCTGTCTGAAATGTTGAGTGCAATAAGCCCCATGGCTTCATCCATATTGTTCCTGTGTTGTAGAATCTCAAAAGGTCGTTGGAGATTAGGCTGATGCTCATCCAAACAAGACCATAGACCTCTTGACATTAGAAGTCTAGTCATTTGTGCCTTCCATGTGTGGTAGTTGTGTGGTGTGAGATGGGATATAGATGGATCCGCCATTGAGAGAAAGAAGAAGACGGAAGTAGAAGGGTCTTAACTGAAGTAAATTACAGAAAAGAAAGACACCCCCCCACAAACGTACAAAAATATCTCCCAAATACCACAAAAAAACAACTAAGGAGAGCAAAAAAAACTGGAAAGGAACCTGGATTTGTTGTGCAGAAAAATCCTCTACTTTGACACCAAAAATGGAAGCTCAAACGAACTCAAAATCATGCAAAACTAGCACCAATGTGTCCGTCTCTGAGTCAGCTTTCCGACGCTTCTTTTGGATCAGAAAAAGACCTCTGTATGCTCAAGTTATAGCCAAAAAACTGACTGCTGCTCAAAAAAATACACTTGCTGGAAAATTACAGAGACTGGGATAAATTTGACGGCCGTATGCCCGTCACAGACCAGTCGCCAGAAAAAAATCTGATTACCGGCAAGGTGATGTCATATGCCGGGAAAGTGACGTCAGCACCCCAGAATATGATGTCAGCACATCGTATGGCAGCCACGTGGCGGTCGGTGGTTGGAGAGGCCGCAGGGCGGCAGAGCAGCGGAAACCGCCGGTGGCGGTGGCGCCCGGGAGGAAAACCCGGCGGCGCCGCTATCTACGGTGGCGGAGGTTGCTGCGCCCGGGCGGCGGACAGGCGGAGGCCGGGCAGCGGCGGAGCCGGGAGGAGCCGCGGCAGAGCGCGGGTGGCGTTGCCTACTGCGGCCGCTGCGGGCGCGGCGGTGGCCCCGCGGTGGCACGGCGGCGGCACCTGAAATAAAATATTTTTTAAAACAAATTCGCGCTGCGTCCGTACGATCCATACGGCAGCGAACCCAGGATCCTCAAAAAATCGCCAAAATTGCCCTGTCTCCAAAAATAGAAAGTTTTATATGAATTTTGACTATAAATGGCCTTCCGGATCCAATGGTGATGTCCGTTTGGGCTGAAAGTGCTCCGAAAATTCACTCTAGCCCTGATTTGAAGAAAAAATGCACAAACAAACTAGGGTTTGTGACTTCAAATCACGGCTTCACAAATCCTTCAAACAAGAAGCAGCAGGGAGGCTCTGATACCATGTAGGAGTTGATGAAATCCAACTCCGTAGTCGCCAAGATCACCTACATGCAAATAGCTTGCTGAAGAGAAACCGAAAGAGCAAGAGCATGAAGCAAACAATGCAAGAGGAAATATTTCACAATAGGAAAATGAGATTGCTATGTGAATGGAATTGAATACAATGAGAGAGAGACCGTTTAAAAAGGCCTCATGGAAGCTTGTAGAACAAGCTGGAAGGAGGTAGAGGACAAAAATGACAACTCAGCACATATCCTCAGAAAGTGGAAGATGCTAAAAAAGGAGAAAACTCCCGAGTTGTCAACAACAACCACTACATGCATTAAATACTAAATATGCATTAACCTAAGTAAGCTTAAGTAATAGAATAAATAATTAATAATTAATTATTTACTCTAACAGAATCTTGGGTTGGAGAAGGTTGATTGGTGGATCTATTGCTTAGGGCTTGCAATAATTTTGAAAGATGCCTCCAAGAAGATTAGGTCCTATATAAATTGATAAAATTAGTGATTTTTTCAAAGAAAAGATCTTAGAGAAGATTAGAGCAGAATTCATATTTGAGATTGCATTGATGAAGAGTGACATGATTTCTAAAATTGTGAGTGTTTTAGGTGGTGTACCTAGGAATGTGGGTATTGAAGATGGCTATAAGGAAGTTTTTGAATACTTTGAATTTTTTGGATTAAGTGGTGAGGACAAAACTGATCATGTAGAGAGACCTATTAGAGCTAGGGCTATCGAGTTTGCTAGACTTGGATCTCAGTTGATGATAAAGCATAGGATGGAGGTCTCTAATTCCTCAGGTACTTTGACTCCTAAAAACTTGATTGATTGCATTGGTGAATTGGAAGACTACTTTGAGTTTGAGGATATTAAGAATCTACTCAAATTTAGGTTGGCACAAACTAATTTGAAGGGACATGTTGCTCTTTGGTTGAAATAATTGCAAAGAGATAGAGAAGAAGAAGGTGAAATGAAGATCACTAGATGGAGATTGATGATAACTAAATTGAACACTAAGTCCATTCCTACTGATTATGAACTTGAGTTGTTTAAGAGGTTTCAAAATTTGAGGTAGAAAGATATGTTCATGAAAGATTATGCTAAGGAATCCTACAAGTCGACTATTCAATCTAGGCATAGAGAATTGTCAAAAGAGAAGGTAGCTTAGTACATTAATGGTTTGAGATTCAATATTCAAGATGAGGTTGGTATGTTGAATATTTATTCAATTGAGGATTCTTATTAGTATGCTTTGAAGGTAGAAGATAAGTTGAAGAGGAAAAGTCAAGGTAATGCTAGAGGGAAGGAGAAGCAGGATAACTTAGCAAAGGCTAAACTAAGTGTTGAAGGTGAACCCAAACCTATTGATCAGAAGACAAGGATAGGTGGAGGTGGGTTTAGTGGTAATTATTTTAGATGTGGTGAGGAAGGGCATAGATCTTTTGAATTTCCTCATGGTAGGAAAGTTGTTGTTGTGAATGAGAATGCAGTCCAGGATAGTTAACCTAAGCAAGGAGAGAGTTTTCTAGCTCGGTGAGTTCTTGTTAGTCAGAGGACATTGGATTCTTATCAAAGAACTAGTTTGTTTAAGACTTGTTGTAAGTATAGTGGTAAAGTTTGCAAGGTGACTATGGATGGTGGCAGTAGTGATAACCTTGTTGCTAAGGAGATGGTTCTAAAACTTGGTTTGAGAAGAGTGAGACATCCTTATCCTTTTAAGATTGGTTGGTTGCAAAGTGAGCATGCTTTGGAAGTGAGGGAGTAGTGCCTTGTTGATTTCTAGATTGGGTGTTTGCAGAAGCTTCCCTGGTTGGCTTGAAGATGTGGACTTGGTCACCAAAGGAGTGGTGCTCGATCATTATTAGGCATAGTTTTGGTTATGGAGCTTGGTAGACATTGGGATCTTGGTATACTTTGTGGAGCTTTACATACACTATGAAGCTCAACATATAGTGTAGCTTGGCATACTCTTTGGAGCTCAGCATGCTTTGGGAGCTCAAAAATACTTGGAAATTTATTGATGCTTAGCTTGATCTTTCTAATGCTTCGTTTGGTCTTGGTTCTTCTTAGTGTCGAGTTGTCTATGAGTAAATGTTGACATTTAATTTGTATAGGGGTATTTAATTTGTGTTGTAGCTGACTTATGGCTCAACATATATTTAATGTGAGGGATTTAATTATATTTTATAAAGAACTGGGATGACTTGTGACTTAGTTGGGTATATATAAGGGGTTGTGTGGAATCTTTAGGAATTATTATGATTAATGATCATACAGCTTGGAGAAGAGGATGAAGGGTAGGAGTGAACTTTGAAGAGCTAGTGGCTACAATTTAGAATGAAGGAGTTTTCTTGGTGGCTTGCAAGCACAAGTTGAGATCTTAAGGGTCTCTACCAGAGTGTTGTTGTGTTACAGATTTGGACTATCTATAGTTGGGATTGGATCTTGTGAGATCATGCATAACTATTTTAAATTGTTGTTGTATTTGGTCCTAACTTGGAAGGCCTTACAGCTTGATATATTACATGTAAACAATTATATATATGAATAAAGTGTTGTGATTTGGTATCACATCTTGCATTATTATTGTGTTTCCACTATGTGGTTGTTTTTTGGGGTCTAGGACATCTTATTTAGGGATTCTCTTGCCTTACACTACGTCAATTTTTCATTATAATATATTTATTCTTCTAATCATACATCAAAATTCATAATACATATAGTTCGAATAGTCTTCCTTTGTTGCTCACTTCAAAAGAGTGAAAAAGAGGTAGCATGTTACTTGGTAGTTTTTCCCAAATTTGGTTTCCATGTTGAATCCTAGTGTTATACTTGTGTGAATGTTGCTTTCATGTGTTATGTTGTTTACTATTATATGTTTTTGCAATTCAGCTAACACTAAAATAGAGAGTTGGGTTTTGCTATGAATAAGTTGAATTAATAATGATTTTCTATATTAACCAAGTGGATTTATGAGTTGATTAAGTTGTTTGAAGTTGTTAAAAGTTGAATTAGCACATCTAGACCCGTGCATAACTTATTCACCCCCCCACCCCCCACCTTCCCCCACATAGTTATTCTAATAATTGTAACAATTATTATCAAAGATTTGGTTCTTGCAAGGAAAGTTTGAAGGGATTTAAGCTTAAGATCAAGATGTATAAAAGAGAGATACCCAAGCTGAACAAAGAGAACTTCCCAACATGGTAACATTTGATGAGATTGCATCTATCTAGAGTTGGAGATTTTGCACTATACTACTTGGACAATGAATACATAGAACCACCTAGACCCATGATAGTTGAGAAAATAAAAGAAAAGAAGGGGCATAATCAAATGATGATATATCTGGCATTTTCCCTAAGTTATGTTGAGTTTAATGATGTGAAGAACTACACTACTACAAAGAAAATGTCAAATAAGTTGGCACAAATTCAAGAAGGAGAAAAAAATGTGTTAAAGGCTAAAGTGGAAATTTTGAGAGACAAGTTTGAGGACATGAGAATAAAAGAAGGAGAAATTATTTCCTAGGATTGTGGGTAAATAAAAAAAGTGATGAATGCAATAAGAGGTGTTGGAGAAGTCATACATGAAGAGACTGTGATCAACAAGGTATTGATAACTGTACTTCCTATTTTTTCCATTAGAATATCTACAATACAAGAATTGAGATGTACACCTGGTAATGACCTAACTTTGGATAGTCTAACTAGTGGACTCACTACATTTCAATTGTCAATTTTTGATAAGTATACACCTTCTAGTGTTGAAGCTACTTTCAAGTCTCAACTAACCCTTGATGGATCTAAAAGGAGAAACTATTCAAAAAGTAAGCTTGTGGATAGTAATAGTGAATCAAATAATGACCTTGAGGATCTAGAAGCATTATTGGCAAGAAGGATACCAAGAGGAAAATGAAAATACAAAGGTAAACTTCATATAATATGTTTTATATGTAATTAAGTTGGTCATATTGCTGCAAAGTGTCCTAAAAGAGATGAAAAGGAGGAAAGGAAAGACAAAAAATACCAATGAAGGAGAGACAATAGAGACAATTGGGGCAATGCATAGTACAAGGGAAAAGGTAAGAAATCTTATTGCATTTCTAAAGATGATGGTTCTGAAAGAATTTCTGATGAACATGATGAAGAAGTTATTTATGTTGCAATGTTAGATGAATCTGATGAAGATAAAAAGTTTGAGGAAACTGCTCTTATTTCACATGCTAGTAAGAATGATAAATGTATAGTTGGTAGTGGTTGATCACATTATATGACTAGTGATACAAGTAATTTTGAAAAGCTAGAGCACTATAATGGAAGTTGTGTTAAGTTTGTAAATGATGCACCATGTTATTTTAAAGGTAAAGAATCTATTATATTGAATGACAAGATCATATGTGACAATGCATATTGGGTTGATGAATTGAAATATAAAATGTTAAATATGGGAAAACTAAATATTTCAAGCTACCAAGTTTAATTTGAAAATAAGAAGGCAAAAATCTATCATGCTACTGATGAACTGATTGGAAGTGGAGAGCGAATAAGAGGTAACTTTTTCTATCTAGATCTATTTGAAAATACATGTTTAGTTGCACAATTTGAAGATATTTGGTTATGGCATAATAGGTTATGTCATGTGAACTTTAATAATTTGGTAAACATTAGTAAGATGGAAAGAATAAGAGGGTTACCAAGATTGAGAAAACTTGATAAAGTGATGTGCAAACACAAATAACAAAGTCTAGTTTCAAGAGCAAGACCTATTCTTCTTATGATATTTTGGAGTTGGTTCATACTGATTTATGTAGTCCTATTAGAGTAAAAATTTATTATGGTGACAAGTACTTTATTCTATTTTTTATGATTTCTCTAGAATAGTGACTCTAATGTTTCTCAAAGGAAAATCAAATTCCTTTCAAATGATTAAAAGGTATTTGGCTAGAGTTGAAGAAGAAATAGGTAACAGTCTCAAATTATTGAGATTAGATAGAGGAGGTGAGTCCATATCAGAGGAGTTCAATATATTTTGCAATGAAAAAGGAATCAAAAGACACATGTATGCACAAAGGACCCCACCACAAAATGGGGTAGCTAAAAGAAGAAACAGATCAATCATGGATTGTGCAAGAACATAAATAAGGAAAAGAATATTTCACAAAATTATAGGAGAGACACTTTAAGTATTGTTGTTTATACACTTAACTGAGTTCAAGTCAAGAAAGGTACAAACAAAATCCCTTTTGAACTATGGTATGGCTATGCACCTAATGTACAATATTTCAAAGTATTTGAAAGAAAGTTTTTGTTGGAAACTTACATTTGGAATAATTGTTGTTTTATCATTGGTTTCAAACCTACTAGTAAGACATATTCCTACCTAATCTAAATGTCATATCTATTTTATTGATGAAGAGGATTTAAGAAACTGCTCATAATAATAGCACCTAGAGGAAAGTTTGAGTTATGAAAAAGAAGCTACAAATGGACATTTGATTAGATAGACTTTGATAAGACTAAGTGATTGTTTATATCAAGAAAGTTAATCTAAGCTGAACAATAGAGTAAAAGGTTAAGGAATATTGAGTGATGCTAGTGTCAACTAAGCCACAATAAGTGTAGAGAAAATCTAGTGTTGAAAAAGCATCAATATCAATCGAGCAAGATAGTTGATGCTAAGCCAGAAGCTTTACAATGATTGATTAATTCAGTGATGACGGATTGTTAGAATTTAGTGATTGTCAAGTAACAATGTTGAGAATGAATTTGAGGAAATTGTGATTCCTAGCTGACTCAGTTGATTTCTTGGGAGATGTAAACTATGTTGAAGATAAGATTGATGAGCTAGATCAATAAATTCAAGGTGAGGATTAGGTAAAGACCTAATAGAAAAATTCTAGAGAAGTTTCTAGAGTATGATTAAGAAGATGGACATATACAATGAATCATGTTGAACCTATTTGTAAACCATAAGATCTATGGTGACTATGGAAAATGGTAAATAAAGAATTTCCTATTTAAAGAGGTATGGAGCCTAACAAGAAAGAGGAGAAGAAGAGAAGAAGATAAAAGAAGAGATGTGCAGAGAAAGGTGGATCATAGTCGCACAAGGGTGAACACAAGTGTGTGTGAGTGAAAGTGAAACACAAGGAGATTGATTACATAGATGTTGTTGATATTGATAAGTGAATCTAAGAAGATGTATTAAGTTTTTTTGAGAGGAGAAGATTGATTTCTTGAAGGGTTTCCAAGTGAATCAAGAAAAAAGATGACAATGGGAAGCTTATCAGTGAATTAGCACATAGACCAAATAGTGATCTAAACTTTCAAAGTGACTTGTAATCATATAGATCAAAACCTATTTTTTTGTTTTTAATCATTGTAAATAGTATGTATTAAAATCCTTTTAACAGAGATTGACTCAATAGACATTTGAAAGACTTAACAGTCTATGTAGGTCCTTTAACAAGGTGGCATTCTAATGGAATGATCAATGTCCTCTAATAAGGTAACTCCTAACAAGGTTATTAAATCCTCTAACCGGGTCACATTTAACAGTGTCTACTGTAAACCTTTAATAGGGTTGGATCCTAACATGACTCACTTCGAAAGACTAAAAAAGTGATTACATGTTTCTAGTGGTTATTCCCAAATTGGGTTTCCATGTAAAAATCCTAGTGTCAAATGTGTGTTGAATGTTTTATATGTTTTACATTTGATAAAGCTTACATTCAGATAACCATGTTATGTTTGAGACAGTAACCTTCTTTATCAGTATAGTAGAGACCAAGAAACAAAAGGAAAAGAAGAACAATGAATGTGTTATGTTTTATTATTCAAATGGCACTTATGGACCTTGAGTAACAAGGAGATGTACCAAAGCTTAACAAGGAGAACTATCCTACATGGTAGACCTTGATGAGGTTACATATCTCCAATATTGGTGATATTGTTATCAACTTTGTGGACACTAAGTATGTGAAGGTAACAACTACTCTTCTAATAGCTAAACAACTGAAGCAAAAGAAAGAACACAATCAAGAAATGTTGGAGATTGCCTCAGCCATAAGCTATGTCAAGTTTGATGACTTAGAAGATTGTGATAGTGTAAAGAAGATGTGGGATGAACTGAAAATCATATATGGAGGTGATGGTAATGTTTTGAGAGCCAAATCAGAGAACCTGAGAGGTAAATTTGATGACATGAGAATGATGGAAGGTGAGAATATAGTGCAATACTACACAAGAGTCAAAGAAATTGTTAATGCTATTTGTGGTGCAAATAGAGAAATCAAAGATAAAACAATAATATGTAGGGTATTGAGGACTCTACTTCCTATATATGCCATTAGAGTTTCTACAATTCAATAATTGAGATGCACACTAGGTAACACTTTAACCTTAGAATGTGTAATTGGTAGACTTGCTACTTTTGAGATGTATAACTTTGAGAACTACACACCTACTATTATTGAATATGCCTTTAAGCCACAACTGGTTCTTAGCAAAAGAAGAGGAAAACATGTGAAGAGTGACAGTGATAGTTCTAAGTATGAGATTGGTGAACTTGAAGCCCTTATTGAAAAAATATTTGGAAGAGGAAGAGGTAAGTAAAAAGGGAAACTACCTATTATTTATTTTTCATGCAATAAGATTGATCATATTGTTGCTAGCTATCCTAACAGAGTGGATAAGGTTGAAAGGAAGGAAAGAAAGTACAAAGGAAGAAGAGATAATAGAGACTATAATAGAAACAAGGATGACAAAGGTAAGAAATCTTGTTATGTTTCTAAACAAACTAGCAATGAATCTAAAAGTAATGATGATGAAGTTGTTTATGTTGCTATGAAAGAAGTTTCTAATGAAGATGAGAAAACTACATTAATCTCATATATAAACAAAACTGGTAAATGGATAATTGATAGTGGATACTCTAGTCATATGACTAGTGGTAAAGACAAATTTGAGGATATTTGTCCATATAAAGGTGGATGTGTTAAATTTGGTAATGATATCCCATGTGTTGTAAAAGGAAAAGGTACTATTCAACTGACTGACAAGATAAAATGTGACAATGTTTATTGGGTTGAAGGACTTAACTATAATTTATTGAGTGTTTCACAACTGAAAAAATTAGGTTATAGAGTTGAATTCTATAATAGGAAGGCTAATATATATGATGTTGATGGTAAGCTAATAGGAAGTGATGATTAGATGAGAGGTAACTTCTTCTATCTAGATTTATCTAATGAGACATGTTTGTTTGCACAACAAGATGATGTTTGGTTATGGCATGAGAGGTTATGTCATGTGGACTTTGACAATTTGGTGAATATCAATAAGATAAAGAAAGTAAGAGGGTTGCCTAAACTAAATAATCCTAATAATGATATGTGTAAACAATGTCAATTGGGAAAAATGACCAAGTCTAGTTTTAAGACAAAAACATGCACTTGTAGTGATATTTTAGAATTGGTTCATACTAACCTGTATGGACCTATTTATGTTCAAATCTATTGTGGAGATAATTTTTTATTGTATTTTTTAATGATTACTCTAAGATGATGACTATGATGTTCCTTAAAGCTAAATCTAATGTTTTCAATTATTCAAGTGGTATTTAGCCAGAGTTTAAAAAGAAACAGGGAGAGTCTAAAGTGATTGAGATATAATAGAGGTGGTGAGATCATTTCAAATGAGTTCAATACATTTTGCAATGATAGAGGAATTAAAAGATAAACATTAGCATTGAGGACCCCTCTTCTGAAAGGGATAGCTGAAAGGAGAAATAGATCAATAATGGACCGTGAAAGAACATTGATGATGGAAAAGAGTGTATCAAAGAAGTATTGGAGAGAAGTTGTTAGCAATTTTTTCTATACCCTAAATAGAGTACAAGTCAAGAAAGGTACTAATGCTACACCTTTTGAACTATGGTATGGATATGCTCCTAATGTTAGATATTTCAAAATCTTTGGAAGAAAATTCTATATACTTAAAGATAATAGGAATGGAAAACTTGATGCAAAGAGTGATGAAACTATATTCCTAGGATATTCCACCAAGAGTAAAGCTTACAAGTGTTTGAACTCTAACACTATAATAGTTGTGTAAAGTGAAAAAATAAAAGTTGATGAGTTTGTAGAAAGAAGTGACATTTCAAACAAAGAAGAACCTAAAGATTAAAATGCATTTATTTATATGGATGATGGTGCTCCTAGCACTCCAAATGAACAAATAAATCAAGATGCAATTTTCCAATAGATAGGAAATGATGTAGTACAATAAAAAATTGATGAGCAATAGAGAGTGGGTGCCAAGAAATAGACTAAAGATTTTTTGAGCCATAGATGGGAAATGCCAACCATTAGATAAAGAATGTCAAGCATGTAGAAACATGACCAAAATTTGAACAAGAAAGAGCAAATGAGCTTGAGATTATTTTTCAAGATGAACTAGTAGAAGAAAAAAGAAGGAAACCACCTGTGCTAGAAATTTTTTTAAGAAGACATCACAAAATTGACCAAATCATTGGTAGTGATGAATTAGGTGTTATGACAAAGAAAAGACTCAAAGATGACACATGCTTACTTTGTAAATTTGAGCCCAAATCAGTGAAAGATGCTTTAGACAATGAAGATTGGATTCAAGAAATGAATGAGGAAATTGACCAAATTAAGAAGAACAATACTTGGACTTTAATGCCAAGACCTAAAGAAAAAAAAATTATTGGAAAAAAATGGGTTTTTATAAATAAACTCAATGAAAATGGAGAAGTAACAAGAAACAATGAAAGATTGGTATTCAAAGGATATGCTCAAGAAGAAGGAGTTGATTATGGAAAAAAAATTCTCCTATGGCAAGAATTGAAAGAGTCAGAACTTTTCTTGCATATTCAATCTACAAAAATTTCAAGGTATATCAAATGGATGTTGAATATGTAGTTTTTAATGGTACACTTGAACAAGAAGTGTACATTGAACAACCTGAAGGATTTGTAGATCCAAAAAAGAAGAACATGGTACTTTATGGATTGAAACAAGCCCCAAGAGCATGGTATGAAAGATTGCATAATTATATGGTGAAGATTTTTTTTGAAAGGACATATGATAACTATAATCTATATTTAAAGAATGGTAAGAACAATAGAGTACTACTATCTAAAATATTTGTTGATGATATCATATTTGGAGGAAGAGAAGCATTATGCAAATCATTTACTAGTGAAATGAAGAAGGAATTTGAAATATCTATGTTGGGTGAATCAAATTCTTGGTTGGATTACAAGTATGTCAATGAAGTTTGGTATTTTCATTACTCAACCCAAACACATTAAGGAGATAATAAAGGCTTTTGGTATGGAAGATTCAAGGCCAGTGACAATACCTATGTCTATAGGACATAAGCTATCTAAGAATGATGATTCTGCTAATGTGAACCAAACATTATACAGATCAATGATTGGAAAATTACAATATGTTGTTCACATCAGACCTGATATTGCATTAATAGTTGGGATAGTTGCTAGATTTTTATAAAATCCTAAGGAGAATCTCATGATGGTAGTGAAAAGGATAATGAGATACCTAAAAGGTACAAAAGACTATATATTATATTACAAGGAAAGTGATAGATTTGAATTGAAGGTATTCACATACTTAGATTGGGAAGGAAATATTGATGACAGAAAAAGAACTAGTGGAGGTGTATTATTTCTAGGAAAGAGATTGGTGTCATAGAAAAGCAAGGAATATAATTGTATTTCCCAAACAATAGTTGAATTTGAGTGTGTGGTAGTTGTAGTGAACTATTCCAATATCATGTGGATAAAGAAATTATTGAAAGGTATGAAACAAGAAATTATAGATCTAGTGGTTATCTATTGTGATAATACAAGTGATATTAAAATTTCAAAAAATCTAGTAATGCATACTAAGACAAAGCACATTGCTATCAAGTATCCCTACTTGAGGGAATTAGTTCAAGATAAAGAGGTGAAGTTAGAATATGTGCTAACATTTTCACTAAAATCTTACCTAAAGATGCTCATAAATATATTAGAGGTAAATTAGGAGTGATTCCCCTAACCAAAGCTACTTAAGGAGACAAGGTGCATTGCATCAAATATGCTAATAATAATCTATTACACATCAATGCAAAAAAACTCTACTTTGGGAAATTCCTAAGGTAGACACAAGTCAAGTATAACATAATAGATCCATCATAGAGAGATGACAAAAATCACCCAAACATGAAAATATCTACATAATTTAGATGTGTGAAGAGAATGGAAGATAAGTGTCTTTGGTATTATTGTCAAAGAGGAAGAATATACAAAAGAAGCAATATACAAAGAAGGAGATATATAAAAGTTAGGGAGGAGAGATATATCCAATAGGGAGATCTATTATTTCAAAGGGAGAAAATTAGTAAAGAGGATTACAGAATTAGAATGAAACTAAGGATATTGATCACTCATGTTAGTGAAATATTTTGGATTGTATGGTAACAAAGTATTGCTAATATTGAGATGTTGCCATCAATGCCAAAGAGGGAGATTTTGGAAACTTACTATTGGAATAATTATTGTTTTGGAATTGATGTCAAATCTACTGATAAGACATATTGCTCATAACAATAGCACCTAGAGGAAAGTTTGAGTTATAAAAAGGAAGCTACAAATGGATATTTTATTAGATAGACTTTGATAAGACAAAGTGATTTTTTATATCAAGAAATTTAGTCTAAGATAAGAAATACAATAAAAGGTTAAAGAATGTTGAGTGATTCTAGCATCGGCCAAGCCACAGTAAGTGTCAAGAAAATCTAGTATTGACTGAGCATCAATATCCACCGAGAAAGATAGTTAATGCCAAGCCATCAATTTTACAGTGACCAAAAAATTCAATGACAACTGATGTTAGAATTTACTGATTGTTGAGAAATAGTATTCAAAATGATTTTAAGGAAATCATGATTCCTATGTGACTTAGTTGATTTCTTAGGAGATGTAAACTATGTTGAAGATAAGATTGATGAGTTAGATCATTAAAATCAAGGTGATGATTAGGTAAAGACCTAATAGATAGATTCTAGAGAATTTTCTAGAGGATGATTAAGAAGATGGACATACAATGAATCATGTTGAACCTAATCATAAACCCTAAGATCTATAGTGATCATGGAAAATGGTAAAGAAAGAATTGTATATTTAAAGAGGTATAGAGACAAACAAGAAAGAGGAGCATAAGAAAAGAAGAGAATAAGAGAAGTGTGCACAAGGTGGATCAAAGTCACATAAGGGTGAACACAAGTGTGCATGTGTGTGAGTGAAAGAAAAGCACAAGGAGATTGCTTGGACAAATGCTACTAATATTGATAAGTGAATCTAAGTAGATGGCTTAAGTTTTGTTGAGAGGAGAAGATTGATTTCTTGAAGGGTTTCCATGAGAATCAAGAGCATAGATGACAATGGGAAGCTTATCAATAAATCAGCACATGAACCAAACTGTAATATAAACTTGCAAAGTAAGTTGTAATCATACAAATCAAAATCTATTGTTTTCTTTTTAATTACTGTAAATAGTTTTTATTAAAATCCTTTTAACAAAAGTTGACCTCACACTCATTTGAAAGACTTAACAATCTATGTAAAAATGATCAAAGTCCTCTGACAGGGCCACTCCTAATAGGGTGATCAAATCCTCTAACCAAGTCAAATTTAATAGTGTGTATTGTAAACCTTTAACAAGGTTGGCTTCTAATAGGACTCACTTCAAAAGAGTGAAAAAGTTGTGACATGTTGTTGGTGGTTTTTCCCAAATGGGTTTCCACATAAAAATCCTAGTGTCAAATGTGTGTTGAACGCTTTATATATTTTACATTTGATAAAGTTTATATTGAGAGAAGCATGTTATATTTGAGATCGTAATTTTGTTTATCAGTATAGTAGAGATCAATTAATAGCAAGATAAGCATAACAGTGAATGTTTTATGTTTAACTATCCAAATGGTACTTATGGACCTTAAGTAAGTGATTCACACCCCCCCCCCCCCCCCCCCCTCCTCGTCCCAAAATTCAAAACATTTCTAATAGTTTTATATATTGAAAGATTAAAGGAATGGACACATTGATGCAAAGAGTGATGAAGGTATATTCTTAGGATATTTCACTAAAAACAAGACATTAAAAATCTTAAATACTAATGCTAACAAAATTATGGAAACTACAAATCTTAGGGTTGATGAATTTGTAGAAAAGAATGAAGAAGGATGCAAGAAGGGACCTAAAGATTACAAAAACTATAGATACATCTATGAAGGAGAACCAAGTACTTTACCTATATAAAAGAAAGGGACTCCTAAGAATTAGAAGAAAGGCACTTCTAAGTTACAACGAAGTAGCTATGTCAAGCATTAGTAAGTTGTTGAGAATTAGGCTATAGAGACCGAACATCAGACAAAGGAAGCCAAGTTACAATAGGAAATACCTAGAGAATATGAGAAAGCTAAACCAAGTGAACTATAACAAAGATAAAGATGATCTAAAACTTTTTTATCTAAATATGTGAGAAGGAACCACATGCCTGATCAAATCATTGGAGACAAAAATTCAGGAGTCATGACAAGAAACAAGTTGAAGAATTATACATGTTTACTATGTGATTTTGAGACCAAGAATAGTTAAAGATGCATTAGAGAATGAATATTGGATTAGAGAACTAAATGAGGATATTGATCAAATAGAGAAGAACAAAACATGGACATTGGTATCAATGCCAAAGGATAAAAATGTGATTGGAACCAAATGGGTATTCAGACACAAGTTGAATGAGAAAGGTGAATTCACAAGGAAAAAGGAAATATTAGTTTGCAAGGGATATGGACAAGAGGAAGGAATTGACTATGGAGAGGCATTTTCTCCAGTTGCAAGATTGGAAGGGGTAAGAACATTACTGGCATATATTTCTTACAAAGGGTTCAAGGTATATCAAATCAATGTCAAATCTACATTTTGAAATGGAATCTTGGAAGGAGTCTACATCGAATAACTTCAAGGATTTGTTGAACCTGGCAAAAAGAACATGGTATGTAAGTTGCACAAAGCATTGTATGGTTTGAAACAAGCTCCTAGAGCATTGTAGTGCCTCTCCCATTTGACTTTTTTTAGTCATCCTGATGGATGCAACCTTTCTGATCTTTCGTTGTGATGGATCATGATTGTGACCCTGAGTGGTCTACACCATTGAGGTGTTTGGATTTATGTTTTTGTATCAGTTGCTTTGATTATGCTTTTGACTAATCTTTGAGATTATGATGTGATTTTTGGTTCACTGAGGTTTGTGCCAGTGGTTACCAGGATCGATGTGGTACCATGAGGTTGTTTCATGATTACCTTGAGATGTGTGTAGATATTGCACTGTGTACTTTTTACCATGCTACACTGGACTAGGTTCTTGTAGCAGTGGTTAGTCATGTTTATGACTGTGTTTGCTTATGTGTTTTTAGTGCCTTTTTAATGTAGAGTAATAATTCATTATTAAATGCGTAAGTAATTAAATGGATTGTTCATGTGGGATTATTTGGTTATGTGCTATGGACATTTACCTTGTTATATTTCTGATTAGAGACATATTTGTTACTCATGTTATGTTTACATTTGAGAGGACCCGAGGGTCAGATGTTACACTTTGATTCCAGTATCATGGATTTTAGACTACTAAGTTGTTCAGTTAATCATATTGCATGATGATGTCATTTTGAGATGATAGTGTATTTTATGATGATATCTGGTTATCTAGTATTTGGACATACCTCTGATTTCGTTATATGATGGATTTAATGCTATGGTTATTTACTTCATTCTTGCGTTGTTATGCTTTATGTGAATGTGAGTGATGTAAATAGATTATTTTAATATAATTAATTACATGGTTACATTAGGTGATTTAATGCATTTATTTCTTTGTCTATGTTATTATATGCAATTGGACTTGATCGTGTTGTTTAGTGTGCAAGATTTATATCCTTGGTAGTGGCACATGGAGTTAGTGATTCAACCATTCATATTTTACCAATGTCATCCTTATATGGTCAACATATCCTTTATTAAATGTTTAATTTAAGCCTTTCGGTGATTATTAAATCTGAACTCATTTGCATTATGTGATTAGACTAATAAGCGTGTCTGTGCATTTAGAGGTTTGCATTGTCGTGAAAGTTATTAAGGAGATTTATGTGTTTTTGGGTTTTTGGGCTTTTTAATTATTTTATTTTAATTTTTGGTAGTTTTGCCATTGATGAATTCCTATTTATAGGAGTAGCCTATCTTCATTTGGGTCGATTCGGATTTTAACTAGATTGGCTGGTTAAATGCCCTAATCAATTATTCACCCGAAAAGTGAATAAGTGTCCAAAGAGGAATTTAATTCCTCACTTCTCACTTTCAAAGTGGAAAGTTGGAGAGTAAAAACCCAAAATCCTCTTCATGAGGATTTATTATTTTTTTCCTTGTGGGAGCCATGGGCGTGGGATCATTGTGAGGTTGAGCTTGTTGGATCTAGCTCGGGGAAACCTTGGATTGCCACGATTTTTAGCTACTTCTATGGGATATTTATTTTATGGTTCAGATTCTCATTTTGCCCTTTTGGCTGTGAGGTAGGGCTTTCTTATTTTATTGTTTATGCTCTGTTTCTACTTTTGTTTTTGGTAGCTGTTTGTTTGGAGGCTGAGAACTAGTGTTCCCCTTTGTTTCTGTATGATAGTTCTACCCAGTTGGGCGGGTATGAACATTTCCCTATTTTTGAGATGAGGGTTTGGGATTTTATGCCGTTATGCTGACCATTTTTCCATACGGTGTTTGATTTTATTTATTTTTGGATTTTTGGGGTTATTGAACCCAAAGGCCAAATGGGTTTTAATTTTGGAATTTTTTTAAAATTTGGGGTTTTTACCTCATTTTGCATGCCACCCTGTTTTCTAGGGTTTTCCTGGGACAATGTGGGTTGTGGACTTGGATGATCCATTTGGATATCAGTCAGACCACTTCTGTACTTTTATGTTGCATTGGGATGCATGTTGCATCCATACTCCCAACATTGTGTTTAGTCGAGTAATTTTATACTTGTTGTTATTGTTTCTTTTGGACCTTTGCTTTTGTTTCATGAACGCTAGGATTCATGTAGAATCCATACTCTCAAATTGAGGCTGATTGAGTGGGTTCATGATGTTTGGGCTTGTTAAATCATTGGGATTCATGTAGAATCCATACTCTCGAATTGAGGCTGGTTGAGTGATTTCATGATGTATGGTTTTATTGGCTTTGGAATTCATGTAGAATCCGTCCTCCCCGTGTTGCTTTCAGTTGGGTGTTTTTTTTGCATTGTGTTCTCATTCTTGTCCTTGTGTTATGATCTTCCTGATGGTGGTGCACCACACATGAGTACATGCACATACATTTGTTGGGTGACTTGCGAGGCCCGATCTTTCGTAGATTTTTCAGAAGTTATGATCATTGGGGTTGGGATGGGAGTATGCATGCCCACAGACACTTGTTGTAGGATGATCTTGGGTAGGTTAGGGTAGCATATGGAGGGGGCTTCTATCTCACAACCTGGTGACCTTAGTCCCATAGGGTTGGCGGAGGATAGGAAGTTTTAAATAAGTGATAATTAAAGAAAATGTGTGACTGGTAATGAAACTTAAGATAATAAAATGTGTGTGCGAGGCCCTCCGTTGAGGAGTTGAAATGCACGATCCAAGCTTGGGCTTTTTTATGCCAAGAAACTCTCCATGATGCTAGTCCCTACATAGTAGCCTATTGAGTGTCTGACCAGGACCTGTACTCCTTGCATTGTCTTAGGTTTTTGGTTGCAGCCATCATACTGTCTGGCGTGAGTGTTAGCCATGGATGTTGTGTTTTATGTGGGTTTGTGGTTGGATCATTATCTCCATCAGCATGGTAGGTGTGGACCTATGGGTGCCACATGGTTGGGAGGCGTAGCTACCTTTACCATTGCTAGGGATTAGTGTACAGAGATGATCTTTTGTCCTAGTGCAACCATTGCTGGATGTCTTCACTTGGTACTTCAGGTTTCAGAGTATGCTTTCTTGTGATTTATGCTTTCATTGGGATGTTGGTATATCATGTTTAGATGATGTTATTTTATTTGATGCATTCCCTTATCATGATGTTTAGCATATGATTAGATGATGTTAATTGATTTAGTAGTATATCTATTGCTTACTGCTGTGTAGCATGTGATAGGTGATGTTACCTACTGTAGGATTATCTTATGCTTTTCTACTAGCATGTCAAAAAATTTTATGCTTATATTGTTGCATATTTTAGTAGTGACATCCCTATTATGACAGTACTGACGACTTGGTCAATGGCTTGGGATGTTATGCACGGGGGATGGCTAAGACCCATGATGGTCTTATGATGCTATTGACAGTTGGGAGGAACCATGTACTTAGTTTGGTTGTTCAACTCTCTACGATGTTTATTTCAATGTGTTCTTTGCTGATGTAGTTTATATGGATAGATGTTCTTCTTTCTATGTTTTTCTTGCACTCGAGTGTTCATTCCTCGATTCGCATGGATGCGGTACTCCCTGGTGTGGAGGTTCTTTGCTCTATTTTGGTCCCTTTTTCTTCTGGGAGTGTTTTTGTTTACTATGGGCGACATTTGTTCAGCATGGTGCAGCACTTTAAAAAGTATCGTACACCCATGCAAACTATATCGTACAACACTATAAAGTATTGCATGCCTTCTTGAAAAATGTCATACGACACTGGAAGAGTGTCGCATGCCTTAAGGAGAAGTGTCACCCTCCCTTAGTAAAAAGTGTCGCAAAGTTTTTGTGAAAAACCTGCACATGCCATTAGTGGGCACTTTTCTTCATGATCTAATCTTTTTGTGAGTTGTTTTGGATACCCTTTTGGGCATTCTTCGACCCTATGTTGTTGCATTTTGTATTCTAGTGGTTTTTGTTCAATGCAGTTTTTCATGTTCAATTGTTGTCTCTTGGGGTTTAAAATATATCATTTAAGTATAAGAAGATTATTTTAATATATGCGACGAATCTTTTGAGATAGGTTTCAGACCTCTCAGAGATAAATTATGGATTCTAGGAAATTTTAGGGCTTCAAAAATCCAAACTTAGCCAATTTTTAGACCTTCAGGATTTCAGGCTTAGCCAAATTTTAGGATTCTACATTTTACCCCAGCTTGGTGTTTTGTTGATGAGTGGTCATTTCTTGAGCCCTCATCTTGTTTGTGGTGGTTGTTGGCTTTTGTTCGTGTGTGTCAATTGGTTGTGGTGTTCGGAGATCTATTGGTTGCCGAGATTGTGGTGGAGTCTTCCATTGTGATCTTTGTGATCCCTGTATGATGTTGTCATGTGCATTCATACTTGTAAAAAAAAAATCTTGGCTTGATTTGAATCCTTGTTTCCAAGGATCTCCGGGTGGGGCATTACATCTGGTATCAGAGCCCATGTTGAAACATTGGAATCTTTGTGTTTATGTTGCCCATGTAGTTGTTGCTACATTGGTTGAGAGCGAGTGTCTTGGTGAGAACTCATGATCTTTGTTGCTTTGGTATCTACTTGTGATGGACTTGCTTGTCTAGTAGATGCAACTATATCTGTGTGAGGAGAAGGAAGTGAGTCTTCTTGGTTTTGTGAGCAGTTTCGATGTGCCTTTTTTTTTGGTTGCTTGTGTGATGTTTTTTGGATGGAACCACTAATTGGTGTCCATGTGTTGGCTTTGAGTGCCCCTTTTTGTTCTCCTTGTGGAGTAGGTGCATTATTTCCTTGTTTTCTCCTAATTGTAAGTAAATGAATGAATCTTATTGTGATTTTTTATTTTGTTTTTATAATGATGAAATGGTTCCTTTCATTGAAAATGAGTGTTTATTGTGAATCATTGCAAAGTAGTAGGTTTGCATTATATATTTGGGTTAATGACTTAAGTCCCCAATCTGATTACTTCTTAAGCTTATGGAAATTTGTATTGATTGGAAGAATATTTAAATGTTGGATTGCATGGAAATTATTATTGTTTGCATATGCATGAGGTTATTGATGGTATACTATTTGATGTGTGTGAGTGTGTTCTCTAACATTGCTAGGATGATGTATTCCTTAGCATTGTGTGTTGATCTATCCCTCTTGTGTGACTGCCCTTAGTCATCACCTATAATGTGATTTGTTCGATACCTTATTTTATTTGGCTGGAGGTGCTTTCCTCATGTTGTTGGGCTAGCATTAGTTTTCAGTATTTTCCTCTCTTGGAGTAGTCATGAATTTTTATCTATCGCTCTCTTTGTGACAGTTGTCACATTTGACTTATTGTTGAAGTGAGCTCTTTTTGGTACTTACTGTTGGAATTGATAATTCTCCCGTTTGGGCTTTTTGATTATGTTTCATGATGACTATTTTGGATGTGTTTTACTACTGCCCAATTGTGTGTTGTGACTCTATCATGTTCATCTCGAACCTCTAGTAGTATGTACAAGGGATAATATCATGGAGAACATGCTAGTGTATCTTTGATAAATTTAAAGTTGTCATTGTAATTGAATGGTTTAAAAGATAAGTAAATGAAATGTTATTTTTGAAAGAAATTGAAAGGTATGTACTTGTTTTATGGTGACTCTTGGACCCTTGCTTGAAAATATTTCAATTCATTATGCATTAGCACTTATGTTACGTTTAATTAATGAAATTATGAAAGAGGAGTAATGATGGTTTTAGTGTGTGAATTACGTTTCATTCCATGTCTTATGTTGTTTTGGGCATGTGTGCTCTTATGTGGATTTGGACGTTTTGTCCGTCGCTTATCTTGGTGGCCAAAATTTTTGTTTTGCCTTTGTGGTTTTGTTTTGAGTGGTGACTCAGATCTTGGGTCTTAGGACTCTCAAAGCTCCATCTTGTATTTTTTGTCATTGTCTTTTTGGTGCTTTTCTGATGGAGCCAATCCAAGTCTGGAGGTGAAGCTATGGCTTCTGGAGTTGCTGATCAATGTTTTGAGTACCTTCTCGGGTAGAGGCCAATTCAATCATGATATATCATATTTATAGCCATTGGAGAAGTTTAACTCCTCAAGTTATTCATAATGGAAGAGTTATCTTGTATTCATAATCTACTAGGTACTTGTTGGGGTTCATGCTTGGGTTTTGTGTTTCCTTTTGCACAGAACCACCCTTGTGAGGTGTAGTGTGGTTAGTGAGCATTCCTTGGTTGAGGATGATGTTGCCTTGTCATTTGGGAGTGACTCAGTTCTTTGATGAGTCTAGATTCTCCTTCTCAGACATTGCCTTGGGTGCATCTCCTTATCCTTTTCTCTCTTGTGAGAGTAGCCTAGTGTGGTTATGCCACTAGCTCAGTTAGTGTTTTCTTGTGAGTATGTTGATGGTTGGTGGAATTGTGATTTTCCTAACGCATCATGGATTGGTTTAGTGTAGAGGTTGAGAGAGTGACTCCCTCTCAGTCCTATACTCTGTAGTATCCTTCTCCCTAAGCTTATATCTTCATGTGGATTGTCTCAGTCAAGTTTTATCTTTAACTGTTGACTTGAGGCTAGAGATTGAGTTTAGCGGTAGATTGGGTGTAGTTTTCCTAGCATGGTGCTAGAGGGACATGGTATCATTGGACACATGTTACCATCTCATGAGTTGGTATGTAGACATTTCATGATTGTGTCCACTGACAAAAGTCTGTGCAACCTTGTGGAAGGTGATATCTTGTCTGGTTGGGTTATGTTACCCTAGTTTCTAGTGGTAGTTGAAATTTTGTACCTTGGAGAGGTGTTGTGCTCCTACACTTGGTGGTGAGCAGTCTTTTAGAGTGTGTCCTTTTGTTGGAAAACTTTCATCCCCTTTGTTCTAAGGGTGAGTTTACGTGGATTCTAGAATGATCATGTGTGACATGATAGTATTCTTGGGAAGTTTGGGATGGTTATTCCCCATGATTCCAACTCTTGTTGGAAGTGTGCCTTGTTTTAACCTTGTTTGTGGTCTTGTAGTTGGTGCATGTTGTAGTTGGGCACCTGTTGACGAGGTAGAGAGGGTTTTTCCTTACCTTGTATTGTTGACTCTATGGCTAGATGGGTTCTTCCTAGTGCATAGAAGGTTCCTTGTTGGAGGACCTTGTGTCTATGTGACACCCACTCTCTCGTGGTTAACCTATTTGGAGGTTAACATGATGGGTTGAGAATGTGGGAGTGATTTGGTTTGACTTGTGGAGAGTTTCTTGAGTCATCCCTATTGCTCGCTTTGGATTTTGGTTCTTGTGTGTTTTGGGTTCTATTCTTCGATTGCAAGCTTCTAGGAGTAAGCCTAGTCTTTGGGGGGGATGATGTAGTGCCTCTCCCATTTGACTTTTGTTAGTCATCCTAATGGATGCAACCTTGCTAATCTTTTGTTGTGATGGATCATGATTGTGACCTTGAGTGGTCTACACCATTGAGGTGTTTGGATTTATGTTTCTATATCAGTTTCTTTGATTATGCTTTCGACTGCTCTTTGAGATTATGATGTGATTTTTGGTTCACTGAGGTTTGTGCTAGTGGTTACTAGGATCGATGTGGTACCGTGAGGTTGTTTCGTGATTACCTTGAGATGTGTGCGAAGATTACACTGTGTACTTTTTACCATGCTACATTGGACTAGGTTCCTGTAACAGTGGTTAGTCATGTTTATGACTGTGTTTGCTTATGTGTTTTTAGTGCCTTTTTAATGCAGAGTAATCAATCATTATTAAATGCGTAAGTAATTAAATGGATTGTTCATGTGGGATTATTTGGTTATGTGCTACGAACATTTACCTTGTTATATTTTTGATTAGAGAGATATTTGTTACTCATGTTATGTTTACATTTGAGAGGACCTGAGGGTCAGATGTTACACTTTGATTCCAGTATCATGGATTTTAGACTACTAAGTTGTTCAGTTAATCATATTGCATGATTATGCCATTTTGAGATGATAGTGTATTTTATGATGATATTTGGTTATCTGGTATTTGGACATACCTCTGATTTCGTTATATGATGGATTTAATGCTATGGTTATTTACTTCATTCTTGCATTGTTATGCTTTATGCGAACGTGAGTGATGTAAATAGATTATTTTAATATAATTAATTACATGGTTACATTAGGTGATTTAATGCATTTATTGCTTCGGCTATGTTATTATATGCAATTGCACTTGATTGTGTTGTTTAGTGTGCAAGATTTATATCCCTGGCAGTGGCACATGGAGTTAGTGATTCAACCATTCATATTTTACCAATGTCATCCTTATATGGTCGACGTATCCTTTATTAAATGTTTAATTAAAATTTTTTGATGATTATTAAATCTGAACTCATTTGCATTATGTGATTAGACCAGTAAGCGTGTCTGTGCATTTAGAGGTTCGCATTGTCATGAAAGTTATTAAGGAGATTTATGTGTTTTTGGGTTTTCGGGCTTTTTAATTGTTTTATTTTAATTTCTGGCAGTTTTGCCATAGATGAATTCCTATTTATAGGAATAGCTTGTTTTTGTTTGGGTCGATTTAGGGTTTAACTAGATTGGCTGGTTAAATGCCCTAATCAATTATTCACCCGAAAAGTGAATAAGTGTCCAAAGAGGAATTTAATTCCTCACTTCTCACTTTCAAATTGGAAAGTTGGAGAGTAAAAACCCAAAATCCTCTTCATGAGGATTTATTGTTTTGTTTTTTGTGGGAGCCATAGGTGTGGGATTGTCGCGAGGTTCAGCTCATTGGATCCAGCTCGGGGAAACCTTGGATTGCCACAATTTTCAGCTACTTCTGTGAGTTATTTATTTTATGGTTCAAATTCCCGTTTTGCCCTTTTGGCTGTGAGGTAGGGCTTTCCTATTTTATTGCTTATGCTCTGTTTCTGCTTCTATTTTTGGTTTGTGTTTGTTTGGAGGCTGAGAACTAGTGTTCCCCTATGTTTTTGTATGCTAGTTCTACCCGGTTGGGCAAGTATGAACATTTCTCTATTTTTGGGATGAAGGTTTGGGGTTTTATGCCGTTATGCGGGCCATTTTTTCATATGGTGTCCGATTTCATTTATTTTTGGATTTTTGGGGTTATTGAACCCAAAGGCCAAATGGGTTTTAATTTTGGAATTTCTCTAAAATTTGGGGTTTTTACCTCATTTTGCGTGCCACCCTATTTTCTACAATTTTCTTGGTACAATGTGGGTCATGGACTTGGATGATCCATTTGGATATCATTCAAACCACTTCTACACTTTTATGTTGCATCGGGATGTGTGTTGCATCCGTACTCCTGACATTGTGTTCGATTGAGTAATTTTATACCTGTTGTTATTGTTTCTTTTGGACCTTTGCTTTTGTTTCATGAATGTTAGGATTCATGTAGAATCCATACTCTCGGATTGAGGCTGGTTGATTGGGTTCATGATGTTTGGTCTCGTTACATCATTGGAATTCATGTAGAATCCAAACTCTCAGATTGAGGCCGATTGAGTGATTTCATGATGTATGGTTTTATTGGCTTTGGGATTCATGTAGAATCTATCCTTCCTGTTAGGATAAACCACGGACATAAATAAAAAAACTACATGCAAATATAACCAATAACAAAAAATAATAGAACACACAGAAATGAACACAAGGCACCAAGATTTAATGTGGTTCACCCAATCCCTGGGCTACGTCCACCAAACAACAAGTCCGATCTTATTATAATCCAGTGATTACAACCTGATTACAATCCGTAATCCCTTACAGCTCAATACTGCTGCAAGAACCAATTTCGTATCACAACATTATGAAAAATACCCAACCCTAAGCCCTTTTATACAAGTATTAAACCGCTTTAGGGTTATAACATGTCGGCCATATGTCGGCCATAATATGTCGGCTACCATGTCGGTTACTGCCCAAATTTTTTTTCTCGAACCCCACTATTTATGAAGTATGTACAGTACTTTCCTGATTAGTCACCACAATCTAACAATCTCCCACTTGGGGACTGATCAAGCTCCACACTAAACAACAATCTCCCACTTGGAGACTGATCCTGTAGCAATACCACTACCACATGGGGCTCCCACTGGATCAACCCATCCTAGACTCTACTGTTCTTTTATTCATGTTCAGTCTAAAAGACCAGCCGAAGCTGAAGAGGAGTTCAGCTTCTCCCTTGTTACAACCTTTCTCAACATATCTGTTGGATTGTCATTGGTATGTATCTTCTCCAGCTTTAACTGTCCATTCTCCAAAACTGACCAAATGAAATGGTACCGCAACTGTATGTGTTTGGTCTTAGAATGCAGAGCTGAATTCTTAGCAAGATGAATGGCACTCTGACTATCTGTGAACAAATAATTTTCCTTCTGAGGATGTCCCAATTCTTCCAAGAAGAACTTAAGCCATATCATCTCTTTGGCTGCCTCTATAGCAGCAACATACTCTGCCTCTGTAGTGGAGAGAGCATTAATCTTCTGTAACCTAGAAACCCAGCTCACGACTGCCCCACCAACAGTAAAGACATAACCTGTAGTACTCCACTTGGTATCAATGTCCCCAGCCAAATCTAAGTCAACATAGCCCTGTAAATTAGTAGTAGAGCCCCCAAAGTGTAAACACTTATTGGATGTTCCTCTCAAATATCTGAGAATCCACTTGACAGCATTCCAATGCTCAAATCCTGGATGACTCATATACCTGCTAACGACTCCCACTGCATGTGCAATATCTGGCCTAGTGCATACCATAGCATACATCAAACTTCCTACAACTTAAGCATAGGGTACCTTGGACATCTTATCCTCCTCTTCCTGTGTCTTGGGACACATCTCCTTAGTCAATTTCAAATGACCAGGTAAAGGTGTTGACAGCTTTAGCATTCTCCATAGAGAAACGTTGCAACACCTTCTCAACATAATCAGCTTGAGATAGTGTCAATGTTCTGTTCTTCCTATCTCTGCAAATCTTCATACCAAGGATTTGTTTTGCTGCCCCCAAATCCTTCATAGCAAATGCATGTGCTAATTGGCTTTTCAGCCCCTTAATATGATCCATGTTAGACCCAGCTACAAGCATATCATCAACATATAAACATAAAATAATGTAGCTATCATCATCCAACCTCTTAAAATAAACATAGTAATCTGAATGACACCTATTATATCCATGCTTATGCATAAAACTGTCAAATTTCAGATACCATTGCTGAGGTGCTTGCTTCAAGCCATATAAACTTTTCTTCAATTTGCACACTAAGTTCTCCTTACCTTTGACCTCAAAACCCTGTGGCTGAGCCATATATATTTCTTCATCCAAATCACCATGAAGAAAGGCTATTTTAACATCCATCTGCTCTAAATGCAAATCTTCAGTAGCCACAAGACTTAAAACAGTACGAATAGAAGTCATTTTAACAACAGGAGAAAATATCTCATCAAAATCAATTCCCTTTTTCTGTGCAAATCCTTTTACAACTAACTTGGCCTTAAATCTTTTCTTACCTCCTTCCTCTTCTTTCAACCTATAAACCCATTTATTCTGTAAAGCCTTTTTCCCTGCAGACAACTTGCACAAATCTCATGTCTTATTTTTCAGCAAAGAGTCCATTTCATCTTTCATTGCAGACTCCCACTGAATCTTAGTATCCACCTGCACAGCTTCATCATAACTTTCAGGTTCACCAGCATCAGTAAGTAAAATAGAATACAAAGAGGGAGAAAACCTTTGTGGAGGTCTAATTTTCCTTGTTGACCGTCTAACATTCACTAGTGTGTGTGGTATTTGTTGTTGCAATTGTTGCACATCATGAGGAATGGCTGGAACATAAGCTTTTGGAGTATCATCCAACAATACATAATCATCTTCTTTCTTCTCATGTTGCTACAACAGATCTTTGTACAACACTTTCTCATTGAATATGACATCTCGACTTCTAATAATTTTAAAATTTTCAAAATCCCAAAGTCTATAACCAAATTCATTAATGCCATATCCAACAAAGACACATTTCTTTGATTTAGCTTCTAGCTTGGTTCTATTTTCAAAGTCTATATGAGCAAAAGCTTCACAACCGAAGGTCTTGAGAAAAGAATAACTCACCTTCTTACCAGTCCATGCTTCCTCTGGAATACCACAGCTTAAAGGAGTAGAGGGACCTCTATTAATCAAATATACTGCAGTATTGATAGCCTCTGTCCACATGTGTAAGGGCAACCCAGCATGCAACCTCATGCTCCTTGCGTGCTCCATTATAGTCCTGTTCATGCGTTCAGCCACTCCATTTTCTTGTGGAGTCCTTGGAACAATTTTTTGTCTATGAATACCATTAGTGGAGAAATAATCTTCAAATTCATGACTACAATACTCACCACCATTATCAGATCTGAGACATTTTAATTTCTTACCAATCTCATTTTCAACCAAGCATTTCCATTTCTTAAAAGTTTGAAATACATCATATTTCTGTCTAAGGAAATAAACCCATACTTTTCTAGTTGCGTCATCAATAAATGTAACATAATAATGAGAGCCACCAAGGGAAGATACCTGGGCTGGTCCCCATACATCTGTATGCACAAGCTCTAATTTCTCCTTTTTATTTTCCTTCCCTGTCGTTACAAAACTCACTCTCTTTTGTTTTCCATACACACAACTTTCACAGAAATTCATATTCACACATTTTAGACCTGGTAAAACTTTCCTTGAATGAAGTACTTTCATACCTTTCTCACTCATGTGCCCAAGTCTATTGTGCCATAGCGCTGTATCAGAATCTACAGCAACTATTTGTTCTCCCTGCTCAACTGCAGTAATTGTTCTTGAATATTCATTTTTCTCTGAAACAATCAAAGTAGAAGGAACAATATGACCTGTACAAAGATATAAGGTGCCTACTTTCACACCTTTTGCTACTACAAGGGAACCTTTTGGAACCTTCCAATTTTTATTATTAAAAGTAACTACACAACCCTCATCACCGAGTTGCCCTGCTGAAATTAAATTTCTACTTAATTTTGGAACATGTCTTACCTCATGTAGTAGCCAATGATTCCCATTCTGTAGCTTAATCTTAATTTTTCCCTTTCCAACAATCTGACAGGGTTCATTATCCCCCAAATAAACAAGCCCAAAATCCCCTTGGACATAATCAATGAAATAACCTCTATGAGGTGTAGCATGAAATGAAGCACCAGAATCTAAAACCCATGAATCATCAACACTCTCTAAAGACAAAAGCAAAGCATCCTCTTCGAATTTTTTACTTACCACATTTGCCTCCTTATCTCCATCTGATTTATCTCCTTCATTTTTCTTTCGATTCTAGAAATCTGTCTTTTTGTGCCCTGGTTTCCCACAGTACCAACAATCATTTGGTCCTCTCGATTGAGACCTCCTCCCCTTTGACTTTTCTCTTGATTTCTCACGATTTCTAGAGTTACTTCCTCTTTCAGTCGTTCTGCCCCTGCATTGTGCATTTAAAGCACTTCCTGATGTAGATCCAGCTGAGGATTTTCTATGAGTTTCCTCACTTAAAATAACACTGATCACATCATCATATTTTAGGGTACTAGATCCAGGAACAAAATTACTCACCGCCATTACCAAGCCATTCTAGCTTACAGGCAAAGAACACAAAATCAAGAGAGCCCTAATTTCTTCATCAAAATTGATACCCACAAAAGATAATTGACTAGTAATAGTATTAAACTCATTTAAATAATCTACAACAGATCCACCTTCTACCATTTTCATATTAAATAAACGCTTCATGAGAAATACCTTATTTGAAGCCGAGGGCTTTTCATACAGAGTCGCTAGGGTTTTCATCAAATCTTCTGTCCTCTTTGCTTTTGTAATATTAAATTCCACCGATGGTGCCAAGCATAATCGAATGCTTTCAAGTGCCTTTCTATCTAAAAGATCCCATTCAACCTCTAACATAGTTCCCTAATTCTTGGCTTTTCCTTCCAACGGCTTCCATAAATCCTTCTGATATAAATAGTCTTCCATTTGCATCTTCCATAACTGAAAGTTCTGCCCATTAAACCTGTCAACCCTCAACTTACCCTCATCTGCCATCGCTCCCACTCAACTGTGAGACTCCCACTTAACCGTGAGACTTTCTTGTAGAGGATAACTGAAAGACAACCTTGCTCTGATACCACTTGTTAGGATAAACCACGGATAGAAATAAAAAAACTACATGCAAATATAACCAATAACAGAAAATAATAGAACACACAGAAATGAACACAAGGCACCAAGATTTAATGTGGTTCACCCAATCCCTGGGCTACGTCCACCAAACAGCAAGTTCGATCTTATTATAATCCAGTGATTACAACCTGATTACAATCTGTAATCCCTTACAGCTCAATATTGCCGCAAGAACTAATTTCGCATCACAACATTATGAAAAATACCCAACCCTAAGCCCTTTTATACAAGTATTAAACCGCTTTAGGGTTATAACATGTCGGCCATATGTCAGCCATAATATGTCGGCTACCATGTCAGCTACTGCCCAAATTTTGTTTTTCCTGAACCCCACTATTTATGAAGTATGTACAGTACTTTCCTGATTAGTCACCACAATCTAACAATCTCCCACTTGGGGACTGATCAGGCTCCACACTAAACAACACTTCCCGTGTTGCTTTCAGTTGGGTGTTTTCTTTGCATTGTGTTCTCATTCCTATCCTTGTGTTATGATCTTCGTGATGGTGGTGCGCCACACACGAGTACATGCACGTACATTTGTTGGGTGACTTGCGAGGCTCGATCTTTCATGGATTTGCTAGAAGTTATGATCATTGGGGTTTGGATGGGAGTATGCATGCCCACGGGCACTTGTTGTAGGATGAGCTTGGGTAGGGTAGGGTAGCATATGGAGGGGGATTTTATCTCGCAACCTGGTGACCTTAGTCCCATAGGGTTGGCGGAGGATAGGAAATTTTAAATAAGTGATAATTAAAGAAAATGTGTGACTGGTAATA
Organism: Cupressus sempervirens; assembly: GCA_028749045.1. Taxonomy (NCBI): domain Eukaryota; kingdom Viridiplantae; phylum Streptophyta; class Pinopsida; order Cupressales; family Cupressaceae; genus Cupressus; species Cupressus sempervirens. The sequence continues at coordinate 447,726,416 of CM053787.1, forward strand.
AAACTTAAGATAATAAAATGTGTGTGTGGGGCCCTCTGTTGAGGAGTTGAAATGCATGATCCAAGCTTGGGCTTTTTGATGCCAAGCAAATCTCCATGATGCTAGTCCCTACATAGTAGCCTATTGAGTGTCTAACTAGGACCTATACTCCTTGCATTGTCTTAGGTTCTTGGTTGTAGCCATCATACTATCTAGCATGAGTGTTAGTCATGGATGTTGTGTTTTATGTGAGTTTGTGGTTGGATCATTATCTCCATCAGCACAATGGGTGTGGATCTATGGGTGCCACGTGGTTGGGAGGCATAGCTACCTTTACCATTGCTAGGGATCGATGTACAGAGATGATCTTTTTTCCTAGTGCAACCATTGCTGGATGTCTTCACTTGGTACTTCGGGTTTCAGAGTATGCTTTCTTGTGATTTATGTTTTCATTGGGATGCTAGTATATCATGTTTAGATGATCTTATTTTATTTGACACATTCCCTTATCATGATGTTTAGCATATGATTAGATGATGTTAATTGATTTAGTAGTATATATGTTGCTTACTACTGTGTAGCATGTGATAGGTGATGTTACGTACTGTAGGATTATCTTATGCTTTTCTACTAGCATGTTAGATTTCTTTATGCTTATATTGTTGCATATTTTAGTAGTAACATCCCTATTATGACAGTATTGATGATTTTGTCGGTGGCTTGGGATGTTACGCACTAGGACCCACGATGGTCTTCTGATGCTATTGACGGTTGGGAGGAACCACGTACTTAGTTTGGTTGTTTAGCTCTCTGCGATGTTTATTTCAGTGTGTTATTTGTTGCTGTAGTTTAGATGGATAGATGTTCTTCTTTCTATGTTGTTCTTGCACTTGAGTGTTCATTCCTCGATTCACGTGGATTTGGTACTCCCTAGTGTGGAGGTTCTTTGCTCTATTTTGGTCCCTTTTTCTTCTGGGAGTGTTTTTTTTCTATGGGCGACATTTTTTCAGCATGGTGCGACACTTTAAAAAGTATCGCACGCCCATGCAAACTATGTCGTATGACACTGTAAAGTATTGCATGCCTTCTAGAGAAATGTTGTACGACACTGGAAGAGTGTCACACGCCTTCTTGAGAAATGTTGTACGATGCTAAAAAGTGTTGCATGCCTTCTTGAGAAATGTTGTACGACACTGGAAGAGAGTCGCATGCCTTAAGGAGAAGTGTCGCCCTCCCTTAGTAAAAAGTGTTGCATAGTTTTTGTGAAAAAATTACATGTGCCACCAGCCAGCACTTTTCTTCATGATATGATCTTTTTGTGAGTTGTTTTGGATACCCTTTTGGGCGTTCTTTGACCCTATGTTGTTGCATTTTGTATTCTGGTGGTTTTCGTTCAATGCAATTTTTTGTGTTCTGTTGTTGTCTCTTGGGGTTTAAAATATATCGTTTAAGTATAAGAAGATATATTTTAATATATGCAACAAATATTTTGAGATAGGTTTTAGACCTCTCGGAGATAAGTTATGGATTCTAGGAAATTTTAGAGTTTCAAAAATCTAGACTTAGCCAATTTTTAGGGCTTCAAGATTTCAGGCTTAGCCAGATTTCAAGATTCTACATTTTACCCCAGCTTGGTGTTTTGTTGATGAGTGGTTGTTTCTTGATCCCTCATCTTGTTTGTGGTGGTTGTTGGCTTTTGTTCATGTGTGTCAGTTGGTTGTGGTGTTTAGAGATCTGTTGGTTGCCAGGATTTTGGTGGAGTCTTCCGTTGCGATCTTTGCGATCCCTGTATGATGTTGTCATGTGCATTCATACTTGTAAAAAAAAAATCTTGGCTTGATTTGAATCCTTGTTTCCAAGGATCTCCGGGCAGGGCATTACAAGCATGGTATGAAACATTACATGCATATTTGGTGAGAATTAGTTTTTCAAGAACTAATGTTAATGACAATTTGTATTTAAAAAGTGAATCAAAGGATAAGATATTGTTATCTAAAATATTTGTTGATGATATCATATTTGGAGGGCATAATTTAATGTGAAAATCATTTTCTAATAAGATGAAGAAAGAATTTGAGATGTCAATGTTTGGAGATATAAAATTATTTGTTGGTTTGAATGTCTATCAAATGAAGGGAGGTATATATATTATTCAATCAAAATATATCAAGGAGATACTAAAGGCCTTTTGGAATGGAAGATTCAAGAGTAGTTTGAACATCTATGACTACTAGACATAAACTTTCAAAGAATGATGATTCTACATAAGTAAATGAGACATTGTATAGGTCAATCATTCAAAAAATTTAATATGTTATTCATGTTGGAAGTCTATTGGTAAAGTAAGATATTGAGAGGGGGGTTGAATAAGGATCTATACAACTTTTTCCCTTTGAAACAATTATCAAATATGATAACTTCACCTTTAATCATTCTAATGGAAATACCATAAATTACATAAATGTATACTACAATGATGTATTAGATCTAATAGGTAATCACATCCATAAACATGAAAGTAAATGATCAACACATAACACAAAGAATTCCGTTACCTAGAAACCCTTCAAGGTGAAGATAAAACGTAGGTGGAGATTGTTGATTGATGGAGGAATAAATAGGATAAACTAGATACTGGGGGAGGGGTGAATTAGAATGTAAAACACCTTTTACTTTTCACACATTCATCCACATCTATCAATAACTTGTGCATGCAAAACTAGTAATGTAAAACTGTTGTAACATCTGAATTTGATCAATCATATGAATTAAAGTAAAACACATAACACATTATTTGTTACCCAGAAACCCTCCAAGGTGAAGGTAAAACTTGGGTCGGGATAACACCCACAAATCTTCACTACTATAGTAATAAAGTTAACCACTTTAGGTTTCAATGATTGATCATAAAATATGATCTACCTTGTGAGAGGTCTATGCTATTAAAAGCTTAAGATACTACTAGGTCTCACCTTGTTAGAGGATTTAACACTTACAAAAAAGTAAGGGATCTATTAGGAGATTTACAAAGATCTATTAAGACCACTGTGTTAAGAGATTTACCCTAATTCAACTTTGTTAAAACCGATTCAGTATCTTACTCTTAGTTTTCTTTGTAAGATGATTTTGAGTCTCCTCCTTACTAACTAATCCTCTGCTCTAATCTAATATGTGTGTCTTCCCATTTCACTTCACTATAATGACTAGGCCACTTAGGTTATTAGATGATAATAGACCCCTCTAATGACCTTTAATCTAATCTCAATCTTTTTCTATCAATAGCTTCATGTTCACACACAAAATCTCTTCATATCCTTCTCCATTGACATATGACCTAGGTCAAGATCATCACTATATAAAGAGTTTCCTAAAGATTTTTCTAGATGATTCCATGGTTTTCCTCTTCATCTTCATCATCGAACACACAACATAGGGATCTGTGATCCACAATGTGTAAATGTTTTGTAACAACCTTTGAAAGTATGAAATGATTTATAATAACCTCTTCAAAAATTAAATAGCCCTTCCAAGTTAGCCTTATAATAATTTTTCCTAAAAATTTGTTCCATTCCTGACTTTCCTATAAACTCTATGTAGCTCATCCTTTATTATCTCCTGATGCTCAACATTGTTGTTGCTCAACCTTCATTATGCTTGGTATACACTAAGTAACTTGACACTAGTATTCTTAAAAAAAATCTCAGTTGCTGATGACTTTCTCAGTCGGTAATGAGCTCGGCTCATATACAAAAATACTTTGTGACCCAAAAAATTACTTGACTCCTATAGAGCTAGGTACATACTTACTTATGTACATTACTCTACCTATATAGAGTAGCTTGGTCATAGTGATGACCTTCTAACTCTTCCTTGTAAGTGACTAAGTGATTGACACTAATAGAAAATAATGGTTAGAGATACCAATAATCTCCCCCTTTAACATTAGTGGAAAACAAAACTTTGTCATATTTACATCCTTACAATACAATTGGATAAAGAGTTCTCCCCGTAAGTCTTATGACTTATGAATAATGCAAAAATTAATAACAAAACCATTACATCCTTATTCAAATCTGTACACTATACATTTTACATCTTCTTTTACCTCTTTGTTGCATCTTGTTCACATCATATTACTCTATCCCTCTTCAATTCTCTTTTCCCATATTCACATCTCTGTCCTTCTGCACATGTGTTTCTTTCCTCCTTATTTTTTAACACTATATGTCACAATTGTTGGGGTTGAATGGGTTGAAGTAGTCCATATGTCTCAATGAATTCCTTTCAAACTGTGGTAATCATGGATAGTGAATGATCCCATGTGATTATTACTACCTCCAAAACATTATTCTACAATTGTAATCTTGTAGCTAAATTAATTAAACTGTCAGCCACCAAAAGATTATGATCTTCTACGATAAGATCCTGGGTTGATTTCATTTTTCTCTACATGATCTCCAAATGAGGTATCAAAATTTCCTAAATAGAGATCAATTTGGATCTCATGTTGCTATTAGCTACCTAAAGCTTGGTCAATGTACCTCAAGATCATTTAGTAAATTTTTATAATGATCAATTCTTGATCCTACTGACTCTAAAATATTACTATTGGATGCCTTCATCTTAGCTTGAGTCTTATTTATTTGCGCTTGAATAGCATGAGTAAATCTTGGCATGACTAACAAAATTGTGTACAAATATTTTACCTTTTGTATTAACTCAATCACAATCTATGCTTCCTCCTGTAATTGCACTTTTTGTTTGGCAATAGTTATGGAAACTTTGTCCATAGCCTTGGTTTCAAATATTCTTGCCGACAAGTCTACCAACTTCTTATTTGATTCCATAACTCTAGTATTCACTTGATCAATAATATTTACAAGCTAGTTTATGATTGGTGCACCTTATTCAAAATTTTAAATGTCAAAAGCATAAAAAAAAATGTTTTACATCATATAATACATGTTTCTCTCAGTGCTCCCTCCTAAGCTCTTTTTTTCTCTTCTTCTTTGCCAAAACTTCTTGCAGAAAAATATTTTTCTCTAAGGTGAAATTTTCCAAATCCAATTGTGGCATCTCAATAATTTCATCTAGACTAACCTCAATATCTAGCGAAACATCTTTTATTGCTTTCCTCTTTCTACTAGGTGAGGAAATGTTGCTACTTGACACTTTCATGTGAGTTGGTGATGGGGTGTCACCACTCAGTCTTGCTTGTGCATCTGTGCTCGAGACAACAATAGTTGCACTTTTTTCAGCTTTATTTGGTTCTTTTTCTTCCTTAGTATGAGGTGCTAAAACAATCTTATCATTTCCTTTTGTTTCTCTATCTTCACCATCTTCCTCTTCATTTGTGAGCCTTGACTGCTCATCTTTAGAAGTGTCAAGGGTGTTGGTATATATAGGAGACTTGTTTCCTTGTGGACTCAACACATTTGATCTTTCTCCACTATTGTATTCATCATCAATATTTATAGTCTCTACCTTCTTTGTAGTTAGTCCAAAAATGCTCTTCCACAACAATTCTCTTAGTTTTCATACAACTTCCTCCTTATTTATCAATATAAAAAATGTTCTATATTTTGTAACAAATAGATTCCTATGCTGCTCCAAAAATGTGTCCTTTTGATCTTGTGATAGATCAGGCATAACTCTGACTAATGTGTTAGTCCTTATCATTTTCTCTACCTGCACTACCTATTCCCATCTTCCTTTTAGTTTCTCATATAAAGCTATGGATATCTATCTCTCTATTTCACTAGGAGCTATCTTGAAATTTGAGATCATTTCTATCATAGCCTCCTCAATTTTATTCTTGTCATTATTATCTAGTGTATCATATTTCACAAATTATAAACTAGATAATCCTGGGGAACTCTTTATCTCTAAACATACCTCATCAATAGACTTTTTCTTCCTTTGAGGTGATCCTTTGATCAATCTCCTTTTGGTTTTGGGGGCATTAGGCCAAGTATACTCTACTAATCTTTGCTTTTCTGGAGAAGAGACCCCAAATTATATAAAAAATTTCTCCTTAGGAGTGCACAAAAACCACTCTTTAACAATACAACCTAGGGCTGCACAATGGTTCCCAAAACCCACACTATCTAGACTAGATCCAATTCAAAGTCTAGAACACCTCTTTAAGGAATGACAAGACACAAACTCAAGCCCAAATGTTTTAGGGATGTAATAAGTTCTTCTCCAACACTAAGATAAAAATCTCAAATGTTTGAAACAAAAACTCCCCAATATTTACCATGGAAAATCAAACTACACACTCAAACCTCCAAATAGGGCTGCAAGGAGAAATCTTGGATTTATGAAGGAAACCTTCTTGGAACTCCACCATAGAAAGAATTATCCACCTCTATACTCTTCAATATATTAATAAACAACCCTCGCCAAGTTAGGACCCCTGACCAATCCCTTAACTCAAGTTGTTTACAATTCTCTCCTAGGCCTAATAGGGCTAATTAGTCACTTTTACAAGGAAAGTACTAGTAATTCATTTCATTTTCAAAAAATACCTATTGGAAAACTTTAATAATATGTCAAAACATCTAAATCCAATCATTTATGTTTCTACTCCACACCTGGGACAATTTGTGCCTCAACAACCCAAAATTGGACAGTTGCATGTAGATGCCTATCTAGAGGGTTTAGTATTTACTCCCAACATATTTTTCCTCCTAGTATAAGACCAAAAATTTATTATAGTACATCCTCCATCATTTTTTTCAACCAAGTTTTAGATTTTTCCCATGGTGGAATTTCTGGGAAAGAGAGATTTTCTCTTGAAACCCTAGTTAGGGCTTTCTTGCAACCAGCAAGCACACAAAATTGGATTTCTCCTTTTCAATATAAATTTAAGACTTAAAACCACTTGAAAATAATTCATAAGAAATTTACTCAACTTGTACAATTCTTTAGAGATTCACATGCATTTGTACAATTCCATACAATCAAGTTGTTAGATAGTTTTTGTAGGAAACAAAGGAATTTATTGATTTCAATGCCAAATATACATTAGATTCTTCACTTCTATGTTGAGAAAGGTTTCTCAACCTTATTTATAACATTAAAAATTAGTTCCAACCTAAAAATATGGTTGTGAATGTTGGGATTCAAATTTTGCATTTTTTCACAAAAGTTGCATTATGCAACATTGACAACTTTTTGAAAAAAGTTGTCAAATGTTAGCAAACTCTTATAAACTTTAATCCTAGACTCTAACTAGGAATCTATAAAGGTTATGGTCATAATATAATCATTATTCAACCTTTTCAACAAATTTTTCCTATTTCTAACTTAGAAATTCCCCATAAAATGACTAAGGTAGACAACTAGGTTTATAACACACCTATTGTCTCCTTGCCTTACAATTTGGACATTATTTATTTCATTGGATTCTAGATCCAACTACTACCGTAAACCTTTTTTTCTAATTTTCCTAATGTGCTTGCAATGGATGGAATTTAAGGTGCTCTTGCACAATACTCCTGGGGTGCATTGATCTCAATTCCTCTTGAGATAAGGTCTTGCAAACTTTGGTCATGTTTATGGATCTCTTGTTCATCCATCCATACAAACTCTTCTTCAGGACATTCCTGCCATTGAACCAAATACTTCTTGTATACATTCTTCCTAGTTTGTTTGATGACCTTTATATCCAAGATCTTTCCAAGTCTCCTTGGTTCATGATTTGGTATCCCTGCAACATCTTCTTCAAGCTCTTCAAGCTACACTTTTGAACCTACATTCACATCACCTTTATATGGGGTTAGATCACAAATATTAAATATTGGAGAGATGACAATATTTAAGGGAAACTCAATATCATAAACATTCATTCCATGCTTATTCAATATCTAACAAGGTCCTACTTTCTTCATGAGTAGTTTGGTATGCTTGCCCTTTGGTAACCTCTCATTCTTCAAGTATGCTCATACCAAGTCTCCAACTTACAACTGAACATCTCTTCTATGCTTGTCTTTTTCCTTCTTATACTTATCTACACAATTCTCAAGTGCCAACCTCACTAATTCATGAATCTCCTTCATTCTTTCTACAAACTCCTCTCTATGAGCATTGATTGGAGTATTTGAAGGTAATTCCCTGAGTTCTAAGATGCCTCTTGGATTTTTCCCATAAACTATTGAAAAGGACTATTCCCTATACTCGTCTTGGCTGAATCACTAAATGAAAACTCTACATGTGGTAGGATTGATTCCCACTTATCTTCATATTTCTTTTCCAAGCATCTAAGTACATTCCCAAGAGGCTCGTTGACCACCTTCTTAAAAAAAATAGTCCACCAATTTAATTGAGGGGGGGCGAATCAATTATCCAATAATTATAAACCTTAAATAAACTTAACCATTCAATCAAAGTAAATAGAAACTATACAAAGATGCACATACATAATTACACTAGATATGTTAGTTAGTAAAACCCTTGATTAGAGGGAAAACCCCAATGGAAATGATGCCCACAAGATGATGTACTAATATAAATATTCCTTGTTAGAGGATGGACCTTGTTAGGAATCTATTACATCATTTAGTATATATGAGTCCCTGTTAGGAGACTTTGAATCCCTGTTAGGAGATTCCAACCCTATTAGGAGTTGTGGAAGATAGAAGGACCCACTATCAAAATAGCTTCTAGGGAAAGACAACTAAACTCACTATCCAACTAATCTTTCAACTATACCTTACAGAATAATTGTTTGTACTATACTTTAACTTCTTTAATCTATTCTTTCAAATGAACCAATCACTATCAGACCTTGTAGACTAGGTCACAAACCTTGGATCCAAGTATCAAACTTTGGATCATACAATAAAACCTCAACAATGAAGTTTCCTTCACATTTTCTCTGCTCCACTTATCTTTGCATTATGCTCTTCATGTTTCTTGCAATCATTCTTACATTTCATACATCACTCATACATGATAAAGGAAAATGTCCTTTATATTGAATGCATAAAATAATTTCTTGAGTTAGCTATTACACCTTCTCAATTAATTATTATAGGACCACATTAAGAACATGTTACACTTAGTGATAACATTAGTCTTATGCCTTGTAACTTGAATAACTTTCTATACATGTAACATCATGATGACCAAGCTTAGCTACATCATCTCTAGAATGTCTTCTTCAGATATTTAACTTTAGCTTCTTAGAATAAAAAATTTTCTCAGAGATATAACAAGTTTACCATAAAATTCCTCTATAAACTCTATCTTAGAACAATCTTCACTAAAACTTGCATAACTTCTTCTAAACTTAATATCTTATCCTTCCAAGGTTAGTGTTAGGAATTCATTTTTCATGAGGTCAATGGCAAGAATCCATTGCGTAATTCCTCTCTTGAAAAGAAAATCTTTTTAATGATCCACTCCAAGGTTCAGTGTTTGTCTTGCAACATACCAAAATTTTCTCAGTAGAAGATAAATGTGAGTGTTCATGAGGAGGCCTGTGTTGGTTCTAGAAGACTCTTTTATCTTAGAATTGAAGTAAATATGTTTGTTGTCTCAAAATATCACACCAAAAGAACAATATCTTTTGTATTTTTTGTTTTTCAATGAATGCAACTCTAACAATGCAGTTACTATGAGGTCCTATTCTAACAGGGGGTTGGTAAAGCAAATAAAAAAATTGAAAGCAAATAACATGAAATCAAAATGACTTGAAATTGAAATTCCTAAATGCACATAAGCTACAGAATACAACACGCTGTGAGTTAAACCTTCAAAGAAATTGGTAGGAAACCAATGAAAATAGGAGCAGCACTTCTTAGAATCCACTAATGCAATCATCGGTGAGAATCTTTAACAAATCAAATGATGTTTCACTCTTCATCAAATTGCAAGGCCATGAAAAGTGTGCTCATACAATATGAAAACTTATGTAGACATAGTCGAGTGATCTCTTCTCAAGCTCGTTACATCAATAAAATTTGTATATCAATGGTAGGAATCCATTGTGTAATTCCTCTCTTGAAAAACAAATCTTTTTAAGGATCCACTCCAAGGTTCAGTGTTTGTCTTACGACATACCAAAATCTGCTCAGTAGAAGATAAATTTGAGTGTTCATGAGGAGGCCTTTGCTGGTTCTGGAAGACTCTTTTATCTTAGAATCGAAGTAAATTTGTTTGCTATCTCAAAATATCACAACAAAGAACAATATTTTTTGTATTTTCTATTTTTCAATGAATGCAACTCTAATAATGCAACTACTATGAGGTCTTATTCTACTAGGGGGTTAGTAAAGAAAATAATGAAACTGAAAGCAAATAACATGAAATCAAAATGACTTGGAATTGAAATTCCTAAATAGACATAAGCTATAGAACACAACATGCTGCGAGTTAAACCTTCAAATAAATCAATAGCAAAATAATGAAAATAGGAGCAGCACTTCCTAGAATCCATTGATGCAATCATCAGTGAGAATCTTTAACAAATCAAATGATGTTTCACTCTTCATCAAATTGCAAGGCCACAAAAAGTGGACTCATGCGAGATGAAAAGCTATGTAGAAACAATCAAGTGATCTCTTCTCAAGCTTGTTACATCAACAAAATTTGTATATCTATAGAAAACACTAGAACCAAAAGATTGCATTGCCAAAAACAACACAATAAATCTTTGGCTCAATCATAATCTCATGAATAAAATCCACAAAACAATGACACATTTAGGCAAGAATGACTACACTCCAAATGTGAGCACCAAAAGAATAATTTAATTGCATAATAATGGCGGCCTTTGTAACAATTTAAAATGGGGTATTTATAAGAAATCATCTCCTCAATATGTGTTGAGAGTGAGAGATATATTTCATGCAATAAAATGCTTTTAACTAATAAAACAAACTAAATATATACAAACTATCAACTAATTTGGTGCTTAGAGGGACTCCATCCATATTTTATTCATTAATTGGATGCACAAGCCCTTTACATGGAAAAAAAAAAGAAAACAAGAGAGAAAGTAGGAGGAAGCCATCAATAGAAGTGGAAGTGCATGGAGACGCCAAAAATAGAAGCTAGCCCTTCACTAGGCATGTGTTGAAGTTAACTTGCCATCAGAATGTGCTCTCGATGCATGGAAAGTGCTATTTTTTGAACTAGTAGTTAACTATCGATGCACCTCTGAATTGTAGAGTTGTAGACCTACAGATCTGCATGAAAATGTAGAGTTGTGGACCTGCAGACCTCGATTGGGTCAAAAACTCAAAATTTGACTAAGTGTCAAAATTGAAATTGTAGCATCTGGGTTTTGTTCATCTTCATCCCAAAGCTATGTTTGGATGTTTGCACTTGAATTTCTCTATCATCTCAATAATTTTAGTAGCATCTAGAAGATATAAAACCTCATACTTTTCCTTGACCTTCTATCTTTAGTTTTCCACCTCAATTTGAGTTTCTACAAAATCTTTGAGTTTGGTGTCCAACTCTAATAGTGCTTCCTTTGTCCTGAAGGCTTGTCTGATGTCTTCATCACTAGATGATTCCTCTAAAGTCTTCTTGAAATTCTCCACTACTACCTCAACTAACAATAGCTTCTCTCATTCTTCATCTTCAAAGATGTCCAAGCATGCATCACTGTACAACTTTTCTGCTTCCAAAATTTTCTCTTGGGCTTGGTCCTTGAGCCTATGTATCTCATCATGCAATGTTTCCATCACTTTATTCCCATTTTCTATCTTCTCTATCCAATCATCTATCATGTCTAGCTCTTCTCTAGTATATACATTAATCAGAGTGTGGTACCTTTGGCCCTTTATGGCTTGTAGAGTTTGCAAATCTTTGCTCCATGCCCGTACCTCATCCATGATATTGAAGTCCTACCTCAAAAATTTCCATGATCTTATCAACATTCTCTTTCATAGAATGCAACAACTTCAAACTTCTTATGATTATAGTGACACCTTTATCATCAAGGCTATCTCACCATTCTTGACAAGCTTTCAAAAATGGATTAATCCATACACCTTCCCCTTCTCTAAGAATGGTATTTAGAGTCTCCTTGGGGCATTCAAGATTGAGAGGACCAACAAATTTAGCTAGATATCCCTTTAGGATATCAACTTTCCTTTAAAGTGTTCTAATTTCAATCTCATCCTATTCCATGTTCTTGAGAACATCTTTGACTCCCATAGTCATCATCTGTTAGGTTGTATCTCGTGTAGGCTTTCCCAACATAATATATTTCACTTCATAGTCCTCAAGACTAATAGCTTCTACATCTTTACCTTCAGGAGGGTGAGCCACTTGTGCAAATAAGTCCTAGTTCCATATGGTAGTGACAAACACAAATGGCATTCATCATGTAATGGAGACTCAGGCTTGTTCAAGATCTTTGCAATATCACAAATGTCATCCTTTGAGGCACAAAACTAATGCTCAAAACTTCTCATTATTTCTTTTCGAAACCTTCTTGGGATGTGTCTCTCTACAACCTTGGCTCTAGATGATGAAGGGTTGTGTTCAACTACCTCCTTCCCTTTATCACTCTTGTTTGGAGTCTCCTGCTATGAGGACTCTTCTTCTATAGTCTTGGTCTTTGTAGATCTTGTAGTTTGATCCTCAACATCCTATGAAGGTTGTTACACATAGTCTACTATCTATGCCTCTTTTGATGCCTCATTAGTAACCCTTGGTTCTAGTTGCTCTTGTGATGATTTTCCCTTTTGAACTTGTTCCTCTTCTAAACTTGGAGGTGGGAGAGTTACTAAACCCTTATCTACCACAGTGACCTATGGTGGAGATGGAGGAGTGAGATCAGGACCCTATGTCTTTGGTGGCATATGTGTCTAGTCTTTCTATTGGAGTTCACCTGTAGGGGTGTCCATGATCTTACCTCCAACTAACTCCATACCCACAAGCATGAAATCAAAATCTAGGATGGAGAAAACATCCTCACCTTGCTCCCTTTTCTCATTCACCCACTGCTGCACTTCATCTTCTAAAGAAGAGAGTTCTATAGGTTCTACTTGGGTGGGTGGTGGGGTACTTGTGGCACTCTTCCTTTTTTCCAATTCTATGACTTTTGCTAACTAAGTTATACCTTGTAGGGGCACTTTTTCCTCCTCCTCATCTGATTTTGTTTCATCATCATCTATTTCTTCCTCCAAAATGGTTTTGGGAACATATGGATTAGGCACTAATCTTTTACTGACTCTTTCCCTCTTGTTCATCCTAAACTTAATCCTCTTTTATCTCTTTAGAATCATAGGAGAAGCAAGCTCTTCATGCACTGGAGGAATGGAGGTCTCTAGAATCTCTCCCTCTTCTGGTTGGCTTGGTAGAATATGAGGCAACTAAAGTTCAACCTAGATTTGGGTAGCTCCACCATCTTGGGGCTCTTGTGGACTTGGCTCATGTTGCTAGGAAGAGACCTGTTCTACAACATGCTCTATTTGAATCCTCTGAGGAGAGGCTCCCTTCCTCTTTCCCTTTCTCTCTAAAGGGTGATAATATACCACTGGGTGATCAAACTAGTAATCTATTTCAAGCCTAATAGGAGATTGGAGTGCAAAGGTAGGAATAGTGACTTTCCTCCCTTTACCCCTCTTTGGGCAAGCGTGTGTGTAGAAGATCATTGTATCTAAAACTAGATTGAGTGGAAAAGGCTTCTTAATCCAACTCTTTGTCATTTGAATGACATGTCTCACTCGATGATTGATATCATATCTTTCCTCTGTATCAACTTTTGCATTTAGAATGAGTCTCTCACCAACTTTATCTATGTTAAATAGGCCATCTAGTAGTTCCTTAGAGTCTTGTAGCCTTATCTCATCAAGGATGGTCAAATGGAGAGCCTTTTCTGCTAGATACAAAGCCATCCTACAATAGTCTCTAATGCAGACATTGTAGTCATTTGTGGCATTCATCCAATGATCTTCAATGGTATCCTCATGATAGAAATCCTTCCCTGCCAGGTTTTCCACTTTGCCCACATTGTCAAAATATGGCTGAGGAGAGTTGTACTCTTCAAGAGGATAGTTCTCCCATTCCTACTCAAATGTCAGACTATCCTATTTTCTCTTCACCTGATATGCTCCTATGACCAATGGCCAATCCCAACAAGGTCTAAATTGTCTTTTGTTCCTCTCATAAGTTGACTCAATCTACTGGGATATTTCCATTAGGACCAACTTGTCACTTGGGTACATCGAGAGTTTCTTTGGATTGATAGATGCACCACCTACCTGAATAAATGTAAATGTCCTGAATTGGATGAAATATACTCTGAGAGCTATGATATATACCTTTTCTTCCTCAGACAATCTCTTCCTGTAGTCCCTTTCAATGAATTGAATGATTGCAAAGATGAAAGCATCATTTATAATTTTGTATTCTTTGCTCTACGGTGAGAGCTTCTTCTTCACCAACTGAGGATAGACTATGTATGGCCTAGCATTGGGGTCCTGCATACTGCCTTTCTTGTATAACCCAAGATAGTTCATTGCCCTTGCTGCAAGTAGGCATACCACATAAGAAGTCATATAGAACTTCTTCTTGTCCTTTACCATCCTTAGCTACTCACACAAGTTTTCACTAAGTGTGGTGGCCAAATCTAGTGGTATCTTTGCATGCTTAATGGTCTTAATGAAGTTGACCATGAATGGAACAAGTTAACCTACTGTAGGTAAGCCCATGACTCTACTCAAGAGAATGATAGAGTATCTGATGTCATCTTTCATGTATCCCCGAGTCATATCCACTTTATTAATTATTTTTTCCCGAGGTGGCTTCTCAATGAAGTACAAGGAATGTATAATATCAATGGCCTCTTGGTGATGATCTTTATACCATCTTTCAGCTACTTCATAAGAGAGTCAGATAAATTTATCGACTCTGGGAAGATGGAAGACCCTCTCGATGTTGTCAGGTCGCAGATCTAAGACCACTTCTCTGTTGATGCTCTTAACTACCCTTTCATCAGGAACGAAGTGTCGAGACAAAGTCATGATCAATTTAGTTTACTATATAGTCCCTGGATGCAATGTTGCATTTACTAATCCAAAATGGATTAATGTAGATCTTAGGGTTGACCTTTTTGTCAGACTATTGCAAACTCTCAAGAATTTTCCCAAGTTTATGTGTTCGAGGTTAGTATCTTTGATTTTAGTGTAATCATCGAGTAGTCTTGACTTTGGGGGTATGCCTTGGAACTTGAAAACAATGAGTTTCGCTACTACTCTAGATGTGGATGCCATCTAATCACATTACATGTAAATTATGAGAAAGAAAATGTTATCAGTCACTAGATAGTGAAAAAGAAAAAACAACGTAAGAGGGAAAAAAATGTCACCCGTGAGGATTTATTAATTTTATTTATTTTCAAAAAATTTTATGTTCTTTCTTTCTTTCTTTTTTTAAATTAATTTTTTTGTGTTTTTTTTTTAAATTTTTAAATTTTTTATTTTTCAAAATCCTTTTGCAAAAAATAAATAAAATAGAAAAAAACAAATGTGAAACAATGCCGGGGCATGCCATACGGCATGAGGGCACTATACAGGTGCTGGCACTGATGTGTGAGCATGAGCACCAATGCATAGGCCTAGGTGCCACCACACAAGTGCTATGAAGGGTGTTATGTTGGTGTCATGTTGAGTGCCACAGAGGTGTTGTGCAAGCACCACAAAGGGCATCGCGCAAGCACTGCACCAAGTGCCATGCTGAGTGTCGCACAAGTGCGAGCATAGGCACCATGTAAGTGCTACAAAGGGCATCGTGATGGCACCACATAAAGCATCGTAGAGGCACCACATGGGTGCTATGCATAAGTGCCACCGTGTGGCCATGCTGTGCAAGTGTCGCATGCATACACACTCATAAAGGTGCAGTGTGCAAAAAGAAAGAGAAGGGGGGAACTCAACTCTCCCTCCTTCAAACCCTTCTAAAAAAAATGAAGATGAAACAAGGGGGAGGGTTTTATAGCCTCTTCCTCCCCTCATGCAAAATGCAATGCATGGTGTGCCTTGGTGTGTGTGCACATAGGTGAGAGGAGAGGAGACTTTTTTTTTGTAATTTTCTCAATTTTTTATTTTTTATATTTTTTGGCACTTTTTGACTCTACGACTCAAACATTTAACCAAATTTTCTTCTCCTAACTCTTGAATTGTGAGTCTGAGAGTCAAAAAAAGTAGGGTGTCCCCATTCCTTATGAGAAATGGGGCATGTGTTGTGGACACCACAACAAATAGCCCCAAAAAAAGGAAGAAATGACCAAGGCATTTCTTCATTAGCAAACATTCCTCCAACGTGTGTCAAACACCAACTAGACTTTGAACATCTTGAGCTCCTTTTGGATGACTCTTCAATCAAAATCTCATAACTCAAGACCTTCCAACTTTGTGTGTGTGTTGTGTATTCATTCCTTTTTACATGCCAAGATGTAGTGAATCAAAGTTTTCTGATAACTTGAAAGCAATCTTCCACTCCTCCTTGCTCATTCATTCAGAGTCTCCACAAAGGCTTTTATCAATCAATTACTTGACCAAATGAGAGAATCAGTTTGAGGGCTCTTGATGGGATGCCAATTTTTCCCTTTTTCTAAATTTCTCTAGCTTTTAATAATTGCTCCATGTCATTCAAAATGTTACTTTTGATGAAAGAATACTTTGAATACAAGATACTTTATTTTTTGAAAACATTTATTTTTCCATTTTAGATCTTTAGAATCCTTTAGGCTTAACACCAACCTTTCTCTTTTCTCTATTTTTTTTTTTGTTCTGTATCTTGACTATGCTTAGACTATGTAGCCAGAACATCAGTGTCATTTCTTGGATTTGATCTCTTATGAACTTCCCTTACATTCCTCTTTTAGAACCTTTTGGAAACTCCCACGCCAAACAATGATCTTAGTAACCCTTTGAGGAGACCCCTCCTATTTGAACTAGTTGAAATTTGGATCATCTTTTGCCATCTTTGACTTCAAACCAACAACACCTAAAATAATAAAATCTTTAAATTTTCAAAGTGTTGAGAGCTTGGTGGTCTAGGCCTCTAATTTCCAAACTAAAAACCCTTATTTCCACAAGAAATAGTCATTTCTTGGTTGGTATAAGACACATAATAATCTAAATGTTTTGACAAAGAAATACCTCTTCCTAAAATTGAAACCAAAGAGTGGTTAGTGAAATCTTAAGAGAAAATCTCAAGTACACCTTTCCCCCTAGGACTAACACAACTTTGAAAAGAAATACATGAAAGAAAGAAAACATGCAACATGAAAGCAAACACACTTGCAGAAATAAACACACTTGCAAGAATGAAAATCTAAGCTAAATGCAGAAATGAAATCTAACTAATTTTTTTTTTTTTTTTTGTCTTTTAGGCTTCAAAATAATGCTTCAGAAACTGTCCATTTACAAGTGAGGGAACAAATTCCCCTTGTAAGGAACTGAGCCTAAAAGTGTTTTCTCCCAAGATCTACACTATTTGATAAGGACCCATCCACAAGCATTGAAACTTGGTATGACTACCTGGCTTTTCTTTTCCCTTGTCCCAAAGTAGAACAAGGTTGGAAATTCTGAATGATTTGATCATGGCTCTGTTGTCAAACCACCTTTTCACAAAAACTTGATGTTTAACCATGTGCTCCAATGTAGTTGTTTATTTTTCATCTATCTATAAAAGATTCATCAATCTGATTTGTACTTTGTCAGCATCTTCAACATATCCGCTCATGAATTTTAAAATGGGAATTCTAAGGTTAAGTGGGAACACTAGTTCTTGCCCATAAACAAGAAAATATGGAGAAGTCCCCAAGGCATTTTTGACTCTCACTTGATCTGTCCATAGGGCATATTTTAGTTGTGTATGCCAATCCCTAGGATTCTCCATCAACAATCATTTTATTACTATGATCAAGTTATCAAGTTCTTTTTTGTAGACTTTTCTACCCCATTTCCTTGTGGGTAGTAATTTAAAGAAAACTTGATAATGACTTTGTTTTCAAATGCCCATTGGGTTAGGGATGCAGATGCAAATGTGGACCCATTATCACACATAAGGGTGAAAGGCATTCCAAATCTGGTAACAATGTGTTCTTCCAAAAAGTTAGTCACCCCCTTAGTAGTGCAATTTCTAAATGTCTCTACCTCCATCCATTGTGTACAATAATCCATAGCTATAAGGATGAATGCATGTCCAGTTGGTGAGGGTGGATTGAATAGACCTATTAAATCCAGTCCCCACTTTCTAAAGGGGCACACCTTGTACACCGATTTTAGGGGCATTGCTAGTTAGCTTTCTTTGTTAGCACTCATTTGACATATATGACAAGAACACACATGCTCAAAAGTATCCTTGACTATCGAGGGTGAAAAATAACCAATCTTAAAATCATATGAGTTGTTGTTTCTACTAAACTATGTCATGTACCATACTTTTCATGGAAATTTTCCAAACAAGACATCCTTGGCTTCTTCATGTCCTAATCATTTCAAATAGATCCCTTTGTAGTTCCTTTTATACAACTTGTTATCAAGTAACATGTAAGACTTGCATTTCATCTTAAGTCCCCTATGTTGTGAACTATTCATCCATTTGGGGCATCGATCTTATAAGAGATAATAAACAATATCTTGGTACCACACATCTATCACCACTCCTTGGTTAATATCAACTTCTAAGACAACCATCCTTTTCTGATCATCCTCGTCTATTTCATCGTCAAACTTGAAATCCTTTTCATTTTCATCTTGGCTATCAGCTTTCATTTTTGACAACCCTTGACCTCTGACTAATCTCATAGATTGAATCTCGAGATTGAATTCTTGAAGTATGGCCATCCACTTTCCTCTCCTTTCACCAAGTTCATTATGCATCAAAAGTTCCTTTACTACTAGATCAGGAACAATTGCATACACCTTACTTCTAAGTATGTAGTGATGAAACTTCTTTATTGCCTTGATCAATGTAAAGGGCTATTTATCAAGGTTTGAATATTTCAACTCTGCATTCTTCAAAGGAAAACTCATAAAAGCAATTGGTTGGTCATCTTCCTTCTCTCTATTTTGTATCAGTATCCCTGTGCAAGAGTGTTTGGAAGCAAAGGAATAGATCTTGAAAGGTAACTCATAATCTAGACTTACCAAAACTAGGGTTGTTGTAATGGCGACCCTAATATCTTCAAATGACTTTTTTATCTCTAGCACCTATTCCATCTTAGCCCCTTTCTTGTGTAAGTCGTTAAGTGGATAGACTATTTCTACAAATTCACTTATGGATTTGCGCACAAAGTTTATCTTCCCAAAGAAAGACTTCAATTCTTTTTGACTATGTGGAGGTGCTAATTTCAAAATAGACTCAACTATATCTAGATCAATGGAGATTCTAGCTTCAAAGATGACATGTCCTAGGAGCTTTCCTTTAGTAACACCAAATGAAAATTTCTTGGGATTGAGCGATATGTCACACCTACAACATCTATCGAATACCTGTCTCAGATCAGCAATATGGGTACTTCAATCTTTTGAAAAGATAGTCAAGTCATCCATGTAGATAACCATACATCTGTTAATCAATCCTTTGAAAGCTTCATCCATTGCACATTGAAATGTAGCTCCTGTGTTAATTCACTAGTACATTTGGGTTCATTTTTCAACCTTTATTGTTCAAATTTTTGACTCAATTTTTGACCAACTTTCGACCAACTTTGACCAACCCGTTGGTCGATATTTTTCTAGTTGAAATTTTGACCATCTCATTGGTTGGTTAAAATTTTGACCAATCTATTGGTCAAAAACCTACCAAAGCCATTGTGTGGGTTCAAATAGGAATTGGTCAAAATTTTGACCAACAAAGGTAGAAAAATAATTGCACGTTGGTGGAAACTTTGACCAACAAAGGTGGAAAAAAAATTTAGTCGTTGGTGGAAATTTTGACCAATGAAGGTGGAAATTTTGACCAACAAAGGTGGAAAAAAAATTTAGACGTTGGTGGAAATTTCGACCAATGAAGGTGGAAATTTCGACCAATAAAGGTGGAAAAAAAATTTAGACATTGGTGGAAATTTCAACCAATGAAGGTGGAAATTTCAACCAACAAAGGTGGAAAAAAAATTTAGGCATTGGTGGAAATTTTGACCAATGAAGGTGGAAATTTTGACCAACAAAGGTAGAAAAAAATTTAGGTGTTGTTGGAAATTTCAACCAATGAAGGTGGAAATTTCGACCAACAAAGGTAGGAAAAAATTTAAACGTTGGTGGAAATTTCCACCAAAAAAGGTAGAAAAAGCCCAGGAGTTGGTGGAAATTTGGACCAATGAAGGTGGAAATTTCCACCAACAACTAGGTGTAAATTTTTTTCAGGCATTCTATAAAATAGTTCACATGTCTTGCTTATGATATGACATTTTACATGCATCCTACACTCTCTCATCCAGCTGATGATGGATTACACAAAGTGATCTAAAACCATGATTCTAAAAAACACGCAATCAAATCCAAAATGAACTTGCACTACAAATGGATTGTGGAAATCTGATATTGTTAATTTTGCATGCATGTCTACTAGGAAAAATGTATGTTTAAGTTGTGATTGTCCTAGTAGACATGCATGCAATTTTACCAATATCATATTTCCACAATCCATTTGTAGTGCAAGTTTATTTTGGATTTGATTGTGTATTTTTTAGCATCATGGTTTCAGAGGACTCTGCGTAATCCATCATTAGCTAGATGAAAGAGAGCGCAGGATGCATGCAAAATGTCATATCATACGCAAGGCATGTGAACTGTTTTATAGAATGCTTGAAAAACACCAACAATAATTAATATGAAGCATATATAATTAGTTATATGATTGAGACAAATCATGTACTAGTGAGTTGGTCAAAATTTCAACCAAAAAAATTTCAACCAATGGGTTGGTCAAATTTGGTCAAAATTTGGGTCAGAAATTTGACCAATAAAGGTCAAAAAATGAACCCAAATGTACTAGTGCAAGTATGCTTGCCAAGTTGACTCTTTGAGTTCAGTCATCAAGTCACTCCACCAAAGTGCCTCATCAAGGTCAGTTGTTAGGTCTAGTCAGCTCGCCATGTCGCATCTCTAAGTGGCCTCACTAAGTTGGCTTGCCAACTTGCCCCACCAAGTTGCCACTTTAAGCCCACTCACCATGTTAGATCGCTAGGCCGGCTCCCCAAATCAGCTCACCAAGCTAATAATTGAAGTATGCTCACCAAGTTGACTCTCTAAGTGTTGAGATAATAGGTCTTGCACACATTGCATAATATTGTTATATTTTATTATGTAATGTTGTGCTTAGATGGACGTAAAACATGTAAAGATTCCCATGGAATATTCTTGATGAGTTGTATTGCAACATTGTGATAATATTTCATGTAATTATTAAATATTGGAAAAAAGAATTAAATGCCCAATATTAAATGTGGGGTCAATGGGTTAAGTAGCACATGGTTTTAGCACATCGTTTTAGCACATACCACTTGGTGGTTTTGTGGGACTTGCTACTATATAAGTAGCCACAAGGGTAGTTGTTGTAGAGTAAGACTGAGAAAGGAAAGAGTTGAATGGGACAAGGCTTGACAGGTTAGCCAAGGGAGCATTTGTGAAGGTTGGAAGCATGGCATGGGATGTGTGGATTCATGCTTGTTCACATAGTTTGCTCGGTTGTGGCTATGGCCATGAAGACTTCCATGGTTGTATGACAATGGTATTTTTTTCTGAATAATATATGGTGATGGATTCTTTTAGAGGCTGGGTTTTTCTCTCAATGAGGGTTTCCCAGGGTATATCTTGTGTCACAATTTTGTGGGTATTTTGTCTATTCTCTTGCATGTGGATTTTAATTTCATATTTATTTCAAATCTATTATGGGTTATGTGGAAATAGTTATATTTTTTATTACCTAGTTTCCTTACAAGTGGTATCAGAGGTATGATTTTATTATTGTAACCCTAGATTAAATCCATGGGAATGCACGAGAGGATAAAAAGAAAAGGGCAAGATATATGAGTTTTTTATTGCAAATCTAAGGATTTTAGGTTTGTTGTTATGATGGGATGTTAAAGATTTGGGCATATGAAATTGTTGGATAAAAGGACTTTTTGGATGTTTCATTTAACATGATGGTTTTGGGGGGTAGCATGCAAAAATGACCTCCTGGGTAAAAAGAGACCTCACCATTGGATTCAGGTCAATATTTCTATAAATTTTGATATATAATATGCCCTAGTTTTGGCCATGTTCAGAGGAAATGAAAGAGTTTTTTGGTTTCAGCCCATGATGGCCATCAAATTTAATCCCATCGAAATTTTTGTCACAAAAAAAAAATGAAAAGTCGCAGTGAAAATGGTAAAAAGACTGTCTTAGTAAAATGACCATAACTTTCTCTCAGAATATTGAATTTCAAAGTTCTTATAGTTATTAGAAAGCTAATTTAGAGCACTACAACTTGGTATAGGTTTAGTTCTATGATTTTGGCATTTTTTTAGGTTTTAAGAGCACTAAAGGCAGATGTTATTTATTTTGAGCACAGATTAGGGCATAACTTGGGCATGCAGAGTCAGATTTTAGACTTCGAGTAGTCAATGGAAAGCTCTTGGAGAGCTCTACACATTGGTTCAAATTTGGTGTAGGTTTGGCATGATTTATTTTGTAATATATTAATCTGAATAGTTTATAGATATATTTTCACTATGGTAACATTTCGAGTTTAAGGCATTGGAGATTTAAGATTTGATGTCATTGTATACTCAGTTCATTATTCAAATTGGTATTGTGATGATATGGTTATTAGTATTTGGTTTGTATATGTATGATGACTTGTTGGATCTACAAGTTGTGTAGTGTTGTAAGTAGTCTATACTTACAGGTTGCATTTATGGCTTGGTTATGGGTTGTCTTTGCCCATTGATATTTCATTATTGATGCATATTTAGATTGGTGGCTTGGATTTGAGTTGTCTATGCCCTAAGTCACATGATTTACTATTTTCTTTATGTAGAAGGGATGAGATGTTGTTACCAAGTATAGTCATGGTGGAGGATTGTGGTTGACTATTTTATGCTGACAGGTTGGACATACTAAGAGCTAGATGCTCGGTTCATGGATGTGATCATGGTTTCATAGATTTTCGCATGCCATGATTGGATATATAGGTACATCGTTGATGTCCATTAGTTTGGATTTTTGATTTAGTTATTGTGGTATATCTTCTTGGTTGAGGATTATGGTTATTTGGTTTCTTTTGAGGAGCTCATGATGTGCACTTTGAGTTTTTTGATGGTTTGATGCTTTGGTTGATTCTCATGGTTAGAGGATGGATTTTTTCATCATGATGTCATGGACAGCTTGGACACATGGTTTAGTGGGAGCTTGTGACAGTGATGGGGTGACAATGCAGGATTAGTTCCTAGTTTGGTTTGGATCTTCATATAGGAGATGGATTTTATGATGCCATAGGTGACTTGGTACCACGGTTGAGTGGGAGTTGTTGGCATTGATATATTTATTGAGTATTTATAGATGTTGGAGGTTTATCTTAGATCCTATTGCTGCAAAAGCGTCTTTGACATTTGCATGGTGCACTTGTTATCTTCATGGTGTGTGAAGATGGTTAGATCTTGAGGACTCATGGAGTTCTTGGTTATCTTCAGGGTGTATGGAGATGGTTCTTCATGGTATATAGAGATGGTTTTCTTCATGGTGTATGGAGATGGTTGCATCTTGAGGACTCATAGGGTTCTTGGCAAAGGTGTGGTTTATGCTTTTATTTGGCATGTTATCCTTAGTATGAGGATAGTTTCATTATTATGTCATGGTATACTCTTGATATGCATTTAGAGTTGTGACATGTTATGGTATGTTCATGTAGAGCATGTTATCTCTTTGGTTGAGATGGTTAGATCATGTTGTCATGTTTATGTTCCTGAGGCCATGGTTGGAACTTTGACATTGATCTTGGTTTAGTTTCTTGTTATTGAGTACACTGATCATAAGCTAAATACTTCATGATATTGCTATGTTGCATTTGGAGTTGGCATGGATTAATTGGTTATAGGTGCTCATGGATACTTAGAGATGGTGGTGATGACGATTTCTCTTGGATTAGAGAAGTATTTGTTGGGACGGTTGATAGTTTCAATAGGAAGTCCGAGGGCAGTCATTTGATATGGACTTGAGAGGAGATTGTTCTTAGATGAGTCTTGGTTGGAGACTTGGGTATCTTGATGAGCATTCTCATTCCCCACTCTTGGTCTACTCAGGGGTTTGCTACTTGAGAGGTATAGCCCATTGTTTTTTCTCAGGTGCATTATATTTATGCTTATCTTTCATGGATATGGATCTTGAGCTATGGTACATGAGTTAGTTTTTGAGGGTTCATTTGAGAGATGGTTTAGCATTGGTTATCTCCATGTGCATATGTTGTTATGCTGGTTGAGTTTGGGAGATGGTTTTATGTTGGGCATATTCCTTGGATTAGGAATGGTTATTCCTTGGTTTAGGAATGGGTTTATTGAGTTTGATCTTCTTGTGAGAGGCTTACATCCATGATTAGTTATATGGTATGGTTTGGGTGTTGTTGAGACTTTTTGTTGGGGTTTTATGGAGGAGATCATACTTTCATAGTTTACACCCAGAGGTGTGTGTAGAAGGACACGATACAGGTTATGATTTGCATGGTTTCTCCAGTCTTGGCTATCTTCCTGGATGTTCAATTTTGCTTACATTGGATTTGAGATTGGTTAGAGATTGTGATCACTGGTTTGTGCTCATGTATGTCATGTGAGAGATGACATGGTTATTCCTTTATCTCTTTCCTCTGTTGGTTGTGGAGAACATGGGAGAGCATTGGAGACTTGTTATGAGACTTTTTCTTGCAGAATATTAGTTTATGTATTGTGGATGTCCTTGATACTACATGGATTCACTTCTTTGAGATGTGTTGAGTGGATTGGTTATATATTTGACATTATCTTTTTCAGTGGGAGCTTCTTGGTGAATATGTGGCAGGTATTGCTCTTGAGGCTTGTGATTGCAGGTTATAGATTGGATATGTCAGTGATATGAGATTCACTTATTATACCTTTGAGGTATGGATAGTTGGATGGGTTTGGCACTTGCTGTGGGTGCTATTTCAGCTATGGATATTTTGACAACTATGGATACATGTGATTACCTTTGGATCAAGTTTTTTGTGCTTGGAATTTCAATTGATACAAGATTTTATGATCTTTTAATGCGACATTTTGGGTGGCTTTCTCTTTTGGATGGCTTCTATGTATGTCTAGTGGTAGTGGCATAATAGGAGGTGAGATCATTCATATTTCAGATGTTGGATACTTTGATTTTGTTGTGGGTACCAGGATGGAGCACTTGGTGTGTTTTGATCCATGATGGTGGATGTGTTGGGAGGGATTGTTCCCTTGTTCATTTATGTAGCTACAAATTGACCCTATGCAATGTATACAACAAGTGGGAGATTGTTGAGATAATAGGTATTGCACACATTGCATAATATTGTTATATTTTATTATGTAATGTTGTGCCTAGATGGACGTGCAACATGTAAAGATTCCCATGAAATATTCTTGATGAGTTGTATTGTAACATTGTGATAATATTTCATGTAATTATTTAATATTGGAAAAAAGAATTAAATGCCCAATATTAAATGTGGGGTCAGTGGGTTAGGTAGCACATGGCTTTAGCACATACCACTTGGTGGTTTTTTGGGACTTGCTACTATATAAGCAGCCACAAGGGTAGTTGTTGTAGATTAAGACTGAGAAAGGAAAGAGTTGAACGAGACAAGGCTTGATAGGTTAGCCAAGGGAGCATTTGTGAAGGTTGGAAGCATGGCATGGGATGTGTGGATTCATGCCTGTTCACATAGTTTGCTCAGTTGTGGCTATGGCCATGAAGACTTCCATGGTTGTATGGCAATGGTATTTTTTGTTGAATAATATATGGGTTATGGATTCTTTTGGAGGCTGGGTTTTCCCCTCAATGAGGGTTTCCCAGGGTATATCTTGTGTCACAATTTTGTGGGTATGTTGTCTATTCTCTTGCATGTGGATTTTAATTTCGTATTTATTTAAAATCTATTATGGGTTATGTGAAAATGGTTATATTCTTTATTACCTAGTTTCCTTACACTAAGTTCACTCACCAAGTCTGCCCCCTAAGCCAACTCTCCAGGTCAGCTCACCAAGTCACCCCCATTTGCCCCACCAACTCGCCACTTTAAGTCGACTCGCCATGTCATCTTGCGGGGCTGACTCCCCTAATCTGAACTCCTTATGTAGAAATAAATTTTATAATCAAAATCTACAAATCACATGTATTTGTTCATTGACATTTTTGCATTTTAAAGTTAATACTAGCACCACCTTTGACTAAAGATAACCACCAAATGTTTGTTGAATGAACATAGTCACATGTGCTATTGGATGAATGGCTTCCTCTCCACCAGCTTCATCAAGGCATATTGATTGCATATTATCAACTGCAAATCTAAAAGGAAAAAGAAAAAGAAGATATCAATTTGTCTGTGCACGCACACATGCGAGCATGCATGCGTGTGCCATGTAAGTATGTTTAAGCACATCAATGGAGATTAATTTTTGTGTGCACATAATTTGTAGCATATCCTTAAATACTCCTTTCTATGAGCATTTCTATCTTGATATATGGGTGACCGCAAGAAGTTGGGTTGCAATTCTGTGGAAATTAGATTTGCAGAATTGTACTTCTCAGAAATGGGTACCCAATTTTTTAAAAATCGGGTACTTGTTTCTAAAATTATGCTTCGGGCACCTGAGCCAAATTTTAAAAATTGGGTAGCCAATATTTAAAACAGATTAGGTGCCCAAGCCACTTAACTATCGGGTGCTCGCCTTTTTAAGAATCGGTACCCGAGTTTTAAAAAATTGAGTACCTGATTGCTTAAAAATCAGGTACCCAATTTGTAAAAGTTTATATAAGCACTTTTTTGGCATTTTTGAGGTCATTTTCATGACCTCAAAAATGGGAGCCCGATTAGAGATGCATATGGGAGCCCATTTTTCAGCCCTACCGACTACCCCCTTGCTGCTAGTTTTTGATACACGGGTATTTTAATATGTTTTATACTATTTTACTTTATTTTTTTCAATTTTTAATTTAATATGTATGTTAATTTATTGTTTTTTCACTTTTAATATGTACGTACAATTATAAATTTACATTGTTAATGAACTTAAATGTTTAAATTTTTGTATTTGTTAATTAAAATATAGTTTCGTAAATGTTTATTTAAAAAATTATTATTTTAGATGTTTTGAAATGTATTTAATTTATGTATTTATTACAATGTTGAATGATTAGATTGGATGTAAATTTATTGTTTAAACATATAATTTTATAAATAAATATAACCTCGACCTTGTTTTAACTATAATCTTGACCTAAATTCATTGTTTAAACTATAATCTCGACCTAACCATATAAATAAAATCCTAAACATATATAAAATACTTAATCACATAATAGACTGCCAAGGGATCCAAACAAAAAACTTATAGTATTTAAAATGATTTTACTTAAATTGTATTTTACTTTGTTTCATGGATCAAAAATGGATGATGTTAACTATTTTATAAATATATATTCTTTCAGCCTTTAATACCTTGTGACATGTACAATGGATGATTGTGCATTCTGAATTAATTTGCCAAGTGGCATTCGGAACAAATGTATATAAATTATTTAAATGGATTGAACTGAAGTAGTTAATATGAACTTTCATGTGGATGTGTTATTTATTTTACTTTTAGTAGTTTATAATTATTTAAAAATGAAATGTAAATGTGCTCATTAAGGAATGCAATCTCTTATGTTTTTTATAAATGTAAATTATTGTATGTATGTTATTGCTTGCTTAGTAAAACTTTTGATTAGTTCTTTGGATCCCTTGGCTGGGCATCATTTAGGATTAGTTCTATAATGTCAATTTGTATTGAATTTAACTCGAATCATAACCCTTACTATCATCTTAACCTAAGTAATATTAATTTTCTAAAACCTACACCAGGTAATATATAAATAATTAAATAACTTTCCTATCTTACCTTGAGTACTAATTTTATAAATGTCAAACCCTAAGATTGAAAGGTAACCCTAGCCCTTAACTAATTAATATTATACTTATAAACCAAATTGAATTAAACCATGATCATAAACCTAATTATATATCCCAACTTAAGAGTAGAAACCTTGAATTTAACCTTAAAAATCCTTTCCCCAACCATTAACCAAATTGAACCATTACCCTAGAAGACTGAACCAAGTTAAACGTTGACCTTAAGACTAAACCAAATCACCCTAAACTAGAACTCAATAATATATTGAACACTTTAAAACAAAATTCAAACCTGACTTTTTTGAATTAATGTTGGTTTTTAATCTAGAAGCTCTAACTATAATTCTATATCTAAAACCAAATTTAGCACTTTAAAACTTAATTCAATTTATTAACTCTTTTCCTAATTGAAACCTAAGCATGTAAACCTAATCAAACAGTACAAACCAAATTGAACCCTAATCCTAAAACTAATTAAACATTGATATCAAGGTCTCAAAATGATACATATAAAAAAATTAGAAGAGACTTGAACGAATCAGGCATCTAATTAAGTAACCCTCCCTGACCATCAAGAGGTGGAGGTGTCCACATCAGTGCGAGTAGGAGCCCGGACTAGACCCTTGGATGGGTAGCCTAAATGTTTATTACCTTTGCAGAATGGAAGGCCACATAACAAAATATTGCCTTATTCTATAAAAAGAAATACCCACCCCTTAGTGATATATATAGTAAGATATTTTTCCTAATTTTACTATCAATTTTTTTGGTTAGAAGATGATGATAGTTCAAAATGATTTAGAAGATAGGGACAAAATGAGAACCATCATTCCTAGAATGAAGATGCATTATTCCAAGTGATAAACCCATTTCTATCATAAATCAACTCCTCCATCCAAAAAATTAGTAATGAGAAATCCCTACATCAAGTAATCAATGGAGAGCTCATAAAATTGATCAAGTGATCAACAAAGGGCTCATAAAATCCCTAGGTCAAGTAATCAATTGATCCCCAAGGGGAGATAAGAATCTCATTAAAAATTAGAGACAAGACACTCCTAAATGTGTATCATACAAAATAATTATTACCAAGGTCTTAGCCTTTAGACTAGAAGATATCCTACCCAAGATCATTAACCCTACACAAAAGTGTTTTGTTAAGGATATTTATGCATATTGGAGAACTTGATAACCTATTGGAAGACTTTGGATTGAGAAACATTTCTAGGATAGAGTGTAGGCATGCTCAAGTAATTGATTATGAAAATGTCTACAAAAGGGTGGAATGGAGTTTCACTATGATGATGTTGCAAGCCCTCGATCCAATATTAAATGTCAAATGGTGTCCTCTCTTATGATTGGTGTCAAGGTTTTAGTAAAGAAATTAATGGAGTTAGATCATAATTTTTAGGACTCTCTAGATCAATTATGAAAGGGTGTCCTCTTGCATCCTCTTTATTTTTTATTGTTGAACATTGACTCATTACATTATCTCCTTAGAGATAACTAGTTGTCTCTAAAAGTTAGAGGATCTACTCTCCAAATAATTAATAAGTATCTAAGGTACATAGTTTGTTGATAATATATTTGTATTCGTTTTAATCTAGAAGAGTTAGAGGATCTACTCTCCAAATAATTAATAAGTATCTAAGGTACATAGTTTGTTGATAATATATTTGTATTTTTTATTGTTGAACATTGACTCATTACATTATCTCCTTAGAGATAACCAGTTGTCTCTAAAAGTTAGAGGATCTACTCTCCAAATAATTAATAAGTATCTAAGGTACATAGTTTGTTGATAATATATTTGTATCCTTTTTAAGCTAGAAGAGTGCAACACAAGTCATTTAATGATCAAATTGGACCTCTTTTCTTTGTATCAGGTAGTAAGATTTATGTCTCTACATCTATCTTATTTGGACTAAATATTGAGTCCCCTACCTTGTTTAGTAAATATGGTATTAAATGGAGATTTCATAATTAAGTGGTTAGGTACCTATGGATTCCATTTGTAGTAAACCCTAACATATAAATGAAATGTATCTTTATATCAACAAGAAAATCTTTGGAAAACTCAACAACTGGAACTCTAATTATCTCACTTTGGTTGGTAGAATTCAAGTATGTTAAAAGATTCTCTCCTTGAATATTGGGTGTAATTTTTTCTTCTTCCTGCTCATTTTATTTAAATCAATTTGGTCTTCTATATAAATCTATTAGGACCATTTTGTGGATAGCCAAGGGATTACTTTGGCAATAAAATGGATAGCCAAAGCTTCATAAGGTAATGAATTATGGATTATGATTAGAATTAGGATTATTATATGATTAGGGATAGGGTTCACATGTAAATTTGTTCATTACTTGACATGATCTACACTTATAGTTTGCAAGAAGGTTTTCAACTTGGTGCCATACTCTATTTTTGAGATCTTCTGAAATTGCTTTTGTAAGAGATGTTTATCTCAATACCTGTATATGTACATAATATGATGGTGCTTCCCCATACATATATACTCAATATACTTTACACATTATATGCAACTTCTTATATTTTCACCTTTACATCTTTTCCCCCTTTCTAATGTAAATGCCAAAGGTGAATTTTACATGGTTATTCCAAAATGTGACAAGAAGTCAGAACATACCTTTAGAATTAGTGCCATTGTTTTGTCCCAATTTTCTTGTAACATCTTGTTTGTGTGCAATGTAATGTAAACTTCTGCTAATAATTCTATCATCTGATCAACAATGGAGAAATTATTAGCATGTGCTCTATGACATGAGTATTTTTGACACCTTTCTAGAAAATATTTTTAAAATTAGCCTACTTTTTGTAGAACTTCATATGACTAGGTTTACAACAATAATGCATGAGTTAAGTTTTAGATTTTGATTCTTTGAAGAATCATGAAGTTTTTCATATCCTTTCTATATAGTATAATTGTCCCCTCATTCCCAAAAGCCCCAAAATTCCCCTCATCCATAGGTGACTTAGTTAATGGGGATGCCTATTTTAAGTGTTCAGATTTGTACTTGTGTTACACAAGGTTTTTCTCTTTGTTCTTCTCCCTATTCTATTATGTTTGTAATATGGTCATATGATTGCATAGAAGGTTGACTCCTTTGAATGCTCTATGACAAGAGCATTTTTGACACCTTTCCAAGAACAATTTTTGATTAGCCAACTGCTTTTTGTAGAATTTCATATGGCCTAGTTTACAACAATAATGTCATGTGATAGATTTTAGATTCTTTGAAGAATTGTGAAGTTTGTTCTATCCTTTCTATATAGCATAATTGTCTTTGCCTTTGTCCTTGGTATTTAATGTTTTTTCATGTTGGATGTTTCATTGTTGATAGAAAACTACTTATGTTAAAAAGTGGATAATAGTTAGGATTCAAACTACAATCATAAATATTTTTTAATCAAATCATAATTCTATCTCTAAGATTTCATTAGATAATTGTAACCTTAAGTCTCGTCTTAGGACCATAATAAATATTTGATACAGGTAAATATAATTTTAACTAAAACTATAATCCTAGATAAGTTCCCTAACATTAAAGGATCGCAATCATTATAATAATCTTAAGCTTAGCCATCATGAAAACTGTCAACATAACAAAATTGTAAACCATAACCTCGTCATAATCTTAACTTTGTTTCATCCTAAGACATGAACATGTATAATCCATAATGAGTTCATACTTAAAAATTTAGTATTTAATGTTTAATTTGACTTAAGTGTTTAACTTTATTTATTTAATTGATATGATTTTAATAAAGATATGCACATTTATATAGATCTAGTTAATAAATTTTAGATTTAAATTTTATTAAATAGTAATTTTGTCATACATGTATTATGTTGTGATGTATTTTTGATGTGTTTTATGTTTTATGTTGTTTAAATATATATGCAGATTATATTTGATGGACCCACCGCCACCCCCTTCCCCTCCCATACCCCCACCTCCGCCACCTCCATCTCCACCTCCACCTCCACCTCCACCTCCACCTCCACCTCCACCCCCACCCCCACCCACACCTCCACCATCCACCATGGATGAGCTCCGCGAGACCATGAGGCATAACCTCAACGACCTAATGAGTGATATAGAGGCTATCTGACATGAGAGGCACCCCCCCCTCACCTACTACGTCTTGCAGATAGCATGCAAGGCATGGTTGAATCCATTCATCATTTTGATTTAGACACCGATTCATTTAGATCATGGAGGGAAAGCATGTGTGCCTTCTACTTTGATGGCTTATCATATAGAGAGGTTTATAACCTGCATATAGGTAAAGGAAATTTTCAACATTATTTTGTAAACCCTAAGACAGGTGAACCAATTAGTGAGAAGAAGCCTCACATTTCCATTGGGTGGTGTACACATCCACACATAGTAGCACATTTTTGGGAGTGGTGGTGGATGGTATTTGACCATCCACCACATGCTATTCATGAGGTGCCCATGTACTTCCTTAGGAATTTATGGGCTAAGTTTGATTTGGGTTTGAAACCCAACTATTTTGATATGAAAGCATTTCAGGGGGTTGGTAGAGGGATGCCTCAAGATAGGCCTAGGGCAAAGCTGAGTGATAGAATGAGAAACTGCAGGTGAGTTGAACCCCTTGTACCTCTTCCTATGCCTATTGTGCCTGCTCCTCACCATCATCATGAAATTTCATTTGCTTTTACCCATTTGAGTGCCCTTTTAGGCAATTTAGTACAGTAGTGGACGCAGGCAGTACATGCTCCTCCACTTGGACATGTTTGTGCTAGCTATAGAGGCATATGCACAGGCCCCCAGAGTGATCCTAGTGCAGCACACGATGGCCATTATGCTGAGGGTGTAGATTTTGATGATGATGTATATGTTGCCCGTGGTGATGGTAGTGACGAGATAGACGTGTCATCATTTGTTAACCTCATGCAGCAGGGAGAGCCTGGAGAGAGTCAAGAGTAGTAGGTAAAATTTTAATTTCAATATAAATATAAAGTGCACATAATTATTTACTTTCTACATATATGTGTAATTTTATTAACTATATTAATTTGTACTTTTCAAATAACAAAGGATGGATGACACTGTTCCTCCTAGGAGGTAGTATAGTCTTTTTCTGAGACCTACAGATGTTGGCGTCCCTTATACAATATGCACTTTGAATTACACTATAAAAATGTACATTTAAATTTGAATTTAATAACATGTGCTCATATGTTCTTTTTATTTGATTTTGTAGGGATTTTCTGCATCTACACATACTGATGTTAGTACAAGTCCTACTCCAGTTACCACTGAGGCACAGCCTCAAATACATGCGGTATGAACTTTTGACTAAAGATAAATAATTTGTATTATTTTTATGTATGTACATTAT
Source organism: Cupressus sempervirens (assembly GCA_028749045.1). NCBI lineage: Eukaryota > Viridiplantae > Streptophyta > Pinopsida > Cupressales > Cupressaceae > Cupressus > Cupressus sempervirens. The sequence continues at coordinate 447,759,909 of CM053787.1, forward strand.
TATTAACTTATAATATGAACAATTTTGACTCACATGTATATATATTTTATGTGTTTTGATTTTACGAACAGGAGCATGGATATCATACTCATCCATATAGGCCTCGATATAGTCTATTTTTGACTCCATCTTATGATTATCGTGCTAGCATACCTGTAGACACATCTGTGACATTGGCTACCACTAAAGTATGATATATACATTATTTATAAATGTTTAATTTATAGTGTATAAAAAATGTAGTGTACAAATTATGTACTTTGTAATTATATTCATGTATATTTAATTTTGACTAAATGTTTATGTATCCATAATTTTAGGACTACGTCACCACGAGTGTTGCTGAGAGCACAGGACTTAGCCAGATGGAGGTACCTACATCATCATTTGAGGTCAGTATTGTGATTTATGTACATAATGTATAGTTCATTATGCTCTAAAATCAAATTAAAAAAATGTATGTATTGTAAATTACAAGACCTCACCATTGCTGCATTTGGTAGTTTTGATAGTGCACCTCCTACCATTACTAAGGGACACCCATCTCATGTGGTATAATTTATTTTATTATGTAGTGAATATTTAATTTATTTGCAAGCAATATTTTGAGACTCATTTCAATTAAGCAAGTACATGATGAGACGTGCCTCATGTTACATAGGGTGATACATCTACCTCACAGGGTGTCCGAGATGATGAGACGGCTCATATTACACATGATGATCCATCTAAGTCCTCTTCACGTGGAGCAAAGAGGACATTTGATCAGATAGATTAGGTATTTTTGGCACCTATAGATTGTTTTTTTATGATGTATATATGTTATTTATGATGTATGTACACTTTGTGTTAGGATAGTTAAAACTATATGTTAGACCATGTATTTTTTCACTTCATAGATCATCTTATGATGTATTTTAGACCATTTACTATTTTTTTATGATTTCTTATCATGCTTGCATATGTAGTACATATATTACTATGTTTCACCATGTTTTAAGTATATTCAAACCATTTTCTTTATTCTAACATATTTTATTCATGAACATATGACACATTTTGTAAGTATATATGCAAGATGAACAATAATTTTGACTATCTATAGAGCATTATTGGATAAATATCACATCAAATTTATGCATTGAGATAATTCATACAAATAAAATTGACCTACTCAATTAAAAAATGTATTGATAACTTACCTAACAATGTATCATAAGTGATCTTAATGTGTTTCTTGTTAATGTAAGACTTGTTATCACCTAATAAGACCTATTATGTGGTAGTAAACATATGAATACCTATCATAATGTATAACAGACATAATGACTTATTAGGACTCCCATGTCCCCTTAAGACACACATGTATGGATAACGTACCTAACAATGTACATCATAAGTGATCTTAATGTGTTGTTTGGTAATGAAAGATATAATCAATACAATGAGTAATGATCTTTAAATTATCATGTGCTAGTGACTTTTTTTTAATATTACAATCAATAGTAATTTGAAACTTCAAACAAACATTAATTTAAACATGTCTGAATGTAAAAGTAATAGAACAAAATAGGAGGTCATTACTTAAATTGACAATTAATTTATAATAATTTATCAAGTGCACATACCTTTAACTTTCAAATAGAAGTAAACTCTCATTTTTGAATTAGTTTGTATAACATATTTCACAATATATGTAAGACAATGTCAATGATATATTTATACTTCACTGAACTCATTTGAAACATAAAATTGGTTGAACGCATCTCTTCAAATGAGGTCCTGTAAAATAAAAATGTAAAACAAAAACACACATGTTAATAAACACATAAATTAATATTCAAGGTATCTGAACTATGTAAATATATATGTATAATTTGTATGTACTTACTATGTGAAATTGCACAAGATGTTGATGTTCGATCCACTTTAACATTTGAATTTGCATAAATTGTAATTGAGACCTGAATAAGAGGTATATAAGTTCTCTAAATTGGTATTGACAACACAAACATACATATAATTAAATTATATAAGTACATATATATAAAAATAATACAATAATGAAAAAACTTACATGTGTTTGATTTAAATGTAGTCATCCCACTATACCATCTGCATCCTCTCTCTTTTGCAATGCATCTATGATTGTCTCGTGCTCGTCCATTGAAATTTTCCATAATACCTGGCGGGTCTCCCTTTGTATCTTTCTAATTTGATATTTGTTGCCACAACCAAATGAGAATAGTGTAAAATCTTCTTCTCGGTTTGGTAGTCTTCAAATGTTGGCAAACCATTTCTTCTTGTAAGGTATCTACGTAGCTAGGTGCCAGCTACAACAACAGACCCGATTGGATACTCAAAACCATCATCGTCTACTTGATGACATGTCATTTTTTTCTTAGGTTCCACACATCTAGCTAGCCAATACTCATTCTGTTCATCATTATTACTAGGTGAAATAACAGCATAAAAATGTCCTACAAGATAAGATAAAGTATAGAAACACTTTAATCACTCGTGCACATATGAAAATTATATAAATTGAAGCATGAGATCGCAAAAAAATCTAATTAAATTGTGCATACCAGGTTCTATGAGGTTTGAAATATGATCATAGTCTTCTGATGCAAAAGTAACATTTTGGCCTTCATTTACTATATCATCTTCAAAATGCGTGTCAGTAGGTGCTAATGATCTTTGTTGCCAATCTTCAACCCATTCTGTATTCTCACATTCTTCCCATTCACTTGCAAGACAAAATTGACAAAAACAAGCAAGCTCCCTAATCCATATAGTCCAAGTGTTAGAATTTGAACTCCTAAATGAATGCCATTTAGCTGAACCACTAATTGTATCACAATCATATCTTGAAGGGATATTATTTTCTTCAACTAGGTAGAAGAAACGTTTGATTGTAGAGTTTTGACTTGATGCCATGTATAAATATTTGTTACACCATTCAACAATCTCATGTGCATTTTTGAATTTAGCTCTTTCCTCAAATTTTAATTGCTCTTTACAAAGGGCTCTCTTCACACATGCACCAACACCATCATGTTCTCCTTTACCATGTCCAGCCTCAAAAAAACTCCACACATGTTGGATGCTAGTGATGAGGAGATAACAAGAACAAAGCCTATAATAGGCTCAATATTGGATGGAAAGAAGAAATAAATAAAAACTACAGGGAAACACCAAATATGAACAACACCTTACAGGTTACATGTGTTCATTCATGGCCAACACATAGGGATGCTACCTTACCAAACACATGTTTCTTCAAACTATAGCCCATTCCTACAAATGGCCATGAAGAAAGTAATGTACATTCCTCCTACCCGCTCTCCACCACACTCAGGCCACTTCACATGGTGATTATGCGAACAAGAGGCATTATTGCCCAATTTAATTTCCAGAGATTCTAGTGTGAGTTTGGCTTCCTACAATGATAACTTCTACAAAAAGAAAACAATGCTACTACTACTATTTTATTTAGAAAACAACAACTATCATACTCATCCCTAATCAATTTGCAGTGTGAATAAAATAAAACCAAAATCCAAGTAGCAAGAAAGAATTACAATTTTATTTATTTCATCTGTTCATCTCAGTCCTTCTTCACACAGAAATGAAAAATCTCAAATCATACTCTCCCAAAAGATTTCAGAGAGGATTTATAAACAAAGCCAAATAGTTAAGAACTGGTTTTGGCAACCACCAGACCCGTAAAGGTTTGTTTAAACCTTTACTAAAGTTATAACAAAATATTAATTAAACCCTAAAATTAAACACCACCCCGAATGCAATTCAGACCCTAAAATTTAATAATAACAAAAAACATTTAAACACCATCACAATTGCAAACCAAAAATTTATTCCTGTGCCCAACACTTGCTCCTGTAGTAGCTAGTTTTCTTATGTGTCCTACTCGAGCAATAGAACATTCTAGCATTCTTGAATTGTCATGTACAATTATTTGACCATATCCAATGTTGTGTCATTTGAATCTGTCTCTCTTTTAAATTATCATAAAAGACCTTGGAACAATATTGGACAAACTCAGATGAATGGAGTTTATTATCACTTAAATAAAAATGGTATACTCTCAATATTTTTTGATCCTCCTTTGTACTATTAGGTGCATGCCTATAAACTATTTGAACATAAATTGTTACTTGCACTGAATTGTAATATTGTGGTTATACCTCTTCTTGCGGTGCAAGCGTGTAGTTCTCTGCAAAGTCAACAACTAAAAGTATAGTACCAATTGGAAATGTATTCTTACATATGCGAAATTGTCCATCAAACCATCTAGAATATTGAGAGTGTTTAACATATTTAGAATATTGATCACACTCTTAAACGCATCCATAAATGCATGACAACTAACTTTATCTGTAACTAGATCACACCTTCTTCCAAACTTCCCATCCTTCAATGGATATTCAATAGTTTTGAATCTTTTTACCTTAACTAATTGTTGTCCAAAATTAGTCAAAGCATTTTCATGCAAACATTCATCTAACAAAGAAAGATTACCACATATATCACATGTACTAGAAAGACATGCATTGAAAAGAAAGTATTGATCATTAGGTGGCTTAGAAAACAAACCTGATATGAAATCTTTTATAGTTTGAGGTGATATTTTTATACCACATTCTTGCGACATTGCTTTACTATGCATGGTACCACATATAGATTGAAATACATCATAATGGTAACGAAATTGAATATGAGTTTTACAACAACATGTGATTCTTTCCTTGTTAATCCTTACATACCATGGTTTACACTTTTCAAAAGATCTTTGACTAATGGTAATATTTAATACCTTACCATCTACAAATTTTTTAAACAACTTAGTTTGAGTCATGTCCAAAAGGTGTTTAGGATGTGGATCACGTATTTTTGACTCAATTCTCAATTTAAGAACATCTCTTGAATTAGGTGATACTCTTGTATTATCATGCCAAAAAATTTCAATCAAACTTTTGATTTCACTAGTAAGTTTCATATCACATCTCGAGAGTCTACCACTATAAGTCCATAAAATATTTGTTGGATCACAGTCAAAGTTAACCCTTCTCTTTACAGCTCTTTCTAAAGTCTTACGATTCACATTAAGATATCCACTTATGTTGGTAATCAATCTTTTGTCAGATGTTGATTTGTTAACTAAAGTTGTTGTTATTGCTCATCGTGTTGCATTTTTATCTTTAGACTGACTTCTCTTTTCGATAACATCAAAGGCACTAGCAACAGCGAATACAACTTGTTTTAAAGACTCATTTCTATTCTTGGGTTTTGCATACATTCCCAACCTTCTCATTACTTTTCGCATTTTAGACATTTTAATTAGTTGCAACATTAGCTGACATTGAAACCCAAATTTCTTATTATAAAAAAAATGCCTATACAATCTATTAGCATGTGTCCTAATTTGTCTCCATGAAACCAATCCCTCAAGATTATCTAACACATCATTAGGAATATGAAAATTATGTTCAGACACTTTACTATCATCCTGACATGTTTGTTTAGTAGTTGGTGTTTCTATGTCTACATTCATGCAATTTTTATTTTCAAACACTTTACTATTTTCACTGTTATTTGGGATTTTAATATCATTTTCAAATTTTGTTGGCATTTCTTTTGGGGTAGGCATTTAAATTGGAGTTTTTTGTGCATGATCATTTGACAATTGCTTCTCATGAAGAAAATTTAAATCATTTAAATCGTAACCTACTTCTAAAAAATCACCAATTTCATCACGAGAGAAAATTTGAGGGTTTGGAGACACACCTGTATTGAATGCATAATTAGAATGTGCACCTAAATTTTCTTGTATTGGGTTCTCTTCTTTGACTTCTTCATCCATCGTGGTATCTTCAATGTCTTTCTCCTTTGAAACATTGTTCAAGTCTCTAATTCTCTATCTTCTCTCTCGTTGACGTTGTGCTTCATTCTCTTTATTTGCTACAATCTCCTCATTTGTCAGAACTCTTGCTTTCTTCTTTCTTCGTTGTTTTGATCCCATGTTTGTACCAATTTTGAATTTGAATCAGTAGCCTGCAAATTGTATAAGAGGACAAGAAAATAGAATAAGTGTGATGAAATTCGGTGTTGCAGGTCGAAACTGTTGTTCAATCATTTCAATCATTGAAATTGGGTTAGTGGGGCAGCTTTTGGGACCCAATAGGTACATCAAAAACAGGCACCCGATTTCTTAAAAATTGGGAACTCAATTTTTTAAAAATTGGGTACCCATTTATAAATTGGGTACCCAATTTTTAAAAGAATTGGGTGCCCGATTTTAAAAAAGTCGGTATAACAGTTCAAAGCAATCGGGCACCCGATTTGTGAATTACAAATCGGGTGCCCAATTCATGAGACATGAGCGAGAATTTGGCATGGCTCCTGACTTTTGCGTGGGGTTTTGCCTTGGGGAAAGGCATGGCATAGGCTTGGTCCCACCAAGCCATGCCTTTGTGCTCCTTTTTTTTTCTAAGGCATTTAATCGACAATTTCTTGTATTGTCATAATTTTTTTATAGTCATTCCTATTGAATTTTTTGATGAGACAAAAACCCATTATAGGTCTTGCTATTTTGATTTCAAAAATGTAAATTTTATAGTGTTATTAGTTTATTTTCTATTTTTCCATTATTTATTCATCAAAACTATCTCCTAAACGTTAAAAAGTGACATTCACTAAAACTTTAATAACTTTTTTATTTTATAATTTTCCTTAAATTAATTTATATGTCATCAATCTACATACAATTCTTTTGATGTTAAAAAAAAAAAAATTGAAAAAAGTGAGATTTTGATCAAATTATGTGGTCTGTACACGAGAGGTTTTAAAATTTACCTTTACAGCCAATTAATAATTAATAATAAAAAAATTGTTCAATAAGAAATAAGAAAAAATATTTTCATCAATCTTAGGTGTATTAGGTAACTCCCTTAAAAGAATTTGCAAAAATTCATTTATTTGTGTCAAATTATGGTGTCTGTACACGAGCATGATATGGTCCTGAAACAGGCATTTTGAAAAAGTGGTTTTTAAAGATCCATACCAAAAAAATAATCTATCATATGGGTGCACAAATAAATTACATATTCAAAAACTAGATTTCGAACACTAAAGATTTTATTTTTGGAGTTTTTTAATATTCAGTTTCTAAATACCTCAAATTTTGACATCAATTGGCAAAAAATTTCAAAAATAGGAAAAACACTTCCACTTTTTGGCCAAAAGTGAGACCCAACTTCTTGCACTGACCCATGTGTCAGTATGATTTAAAAATTGAAAGACTCTAAGCACTTTGCAATTCATGTTACCTCAAAAACTCATGAGCATCTTCCTGTTTTCCATATCCAAGGTGATTGCCAATGTTTTTAATTCTAGAAAGTATTCTACTTGGTGATAAGGCACCATCTCCTCCTCTCACCCTCAAGACAAGAAACTCAAGCTCACACATGAAGCACCAGTCTTTCTTTTGACCTGAGTAGACCCAAAAAATAGTATAGGTTATTGTTTTTGCAAGCTGCAAATAATATTGCAATGCCAGTGTCTAAGATAAATCTAGTGAGAAATGATAACATAGATTTTTGAGAATGCGATCCATGGAGTAGATAGGCTGCAAGAGGTTTTGTGTATATTAGGCACTGAAGCACCACGTTAGCAAAGCAACTGCCAATAGACCAGTGGAAAGGAAAAGATCATGAATAACAATCTATCTAGAAACTAATTCTTTACATTTAAAAATTACAAGAATTCACAAACAAGATGTACCCTAACCCCTCCCCGAATTGAACCTACAATTTAACCTATTATACTTATATTTCAATGTAAATGACACAAGATTATAAATCAACTCATGAAGATATTATCATTCTACCATTCTGAACTTTGAGATTGGTTTTTCTAACAGTCATTTGGATTGCCATAGATTTCCATAGACCATAAAACAAGAGGGAAAAGCATGTGCTCTCAAATAGAATAAAATGTTGGCACATACCTATCTTCCACATTCCAATTCCAATGGACAAAGTCACCAAAACATATATTATGCCAAGTTATTGATAATATATTCTAATGCATACATTCAAATGGAAAATATGAAAATAAACAAGTGGAACAACCTTAGTTATTTACCTTTGGGAACACCCAGTTTAGGGAAAAATCTAGTGCATGTTCTTTCTCGGTTGCCTACGTACCTTTCTATGTAATAGTGTTCTCTCTCACATGTCGGGGCAGGGGAGACAAGGAGGCTCCGTTTTTGTCTCCTTGGCTATGCAATAGTTCTGCAACACCCTACCCCCCTCTCTCCCTCTATGTAATAGTTCAAAGGTATAATCCACATTCTAAATGTGGAAAGTTACCAAATTTATTCTAGTTTACTCTCTTTTTTTCTTTTTCATGTAACAGGAGACCTTGTAGTAATGGAGTTGTGTTTCCCTAGCACATGATCTAATTCATCATTCAATGCAAGACCCTGACCATGAAGTTCCTTGTCCCTGCATTAAATTTGAAATAAAGGTGAACCAACTAGATAATGGGCTAATAAAACATGCTTTATTGCTAGTGAGAAGCATTAAAAACTAGTTCACTTTGCATTTTTAACCTTGGGCAGGGTCTTAGCAACATTCTCACATTGAACCTTTGATGTAAAGGAGAAGTACACAAGCTCATATCCCTCAGGAAGACTTTCGTAAATAAGAAGTTTTTGAGCAGACACAAATCCTCACTAATAATGCTGCTATGATTTTCTTATTTAAATCCAAACAAAGTTGTATTATCTTGGGTAGAGGAGACTACTATTGTTTCTGGTTAAGGATCCTTTAGGTTAGTAGAATCACATGCAAACTGGATGTGACATTGCAGTAAGCAAACTGTAATAAGAGCTAGGAGCTTGCCTAGTGATCAAGGCTTGAGACTAGACACTACATGAATTATTTGTAGGCATTTGAGTCTCAAGCATCACCAGATCAAAATCAAACTAAAAAGGAAACTTGGAAAATAAAACTAAATAAAAATAGTATTCTTGATTAACCATCAACATTGTATGAACAATACCATTACAATGCACTATACTTGGTACAAATATATTGTTAGCTAAGTATAAAGAACATTGGTGTTGAATCCAAGTCCAAGCTGCAAAAGCAAAGACATTTACATAAAAACTAAGCAACCTTGTCTGGCAAGAAAAGATATATAGAGATTTTTGACTGAAATTACAAATTGATGCTAAAAAACTTAAGCCATAAGAATTGTTCTATAGAATAATAAAGAAGAAAGATGAAGAATCAAACACCTGAAGGATACAATATTGATGTAGCTTCAGAAAGATCATCCGAAATACATCATCTGCTCAGGCTGAAGGAGAAATGAGATTCATTACTACACTTAGAATGGGCCCATCTTCAATCTTCTAAAGACTAAAGCTGATCCCATTCCCGAGTGTAGTAATGAATCTCATATAATGCAACAAAGAAATAACATCAATGAGAGTAACCATGCCATCTCTTAGCATTCTCAAGTATTGCCATTGGCACATAAAGAACTAGGCTACACTTCACAATGCTAAAACCTTGAGCAGAATTCACTGTGGGAAGAAGCAAGTTATATTTCCTTGGTAGGTGTTAGCTAGCAATCATTTCATATAACATCTTATAAAAGAATTCCTAAAGCTAACCACATTTTGAAATGAGATAACAACTGATATATATCATTTCAAACTCAATTTATTCCTATTTGTGCATAACAAATTTGCATAAAATGCCAAGCAACCCCACTACTTTAATATCAACATTTTCTCAGCAAAAACCCAAAAAAGCTTACCTTTGCATTCCTTATTCATGATTCTAATAATGCAAAGTAGTCTTGTTGTTGGCAGATATAAACTAAAGTTTGAAGGATACAATGTTAGAGCAGCTTCAAAAATTTCATCCAAAGGACATGATATGCTCACATTGAAGGAGGTTTGAGGTTCATTGCTACAGTTTAGAATGGGCTCATATTCAATCTTCTGATGATTGAAGATGAGCCCATTCTTGAGTGTAGTGATGAATCTATAACATTGACACCCATCTCTTTGTAGACTTGCACACAGGCTTCAGAATACTAATGACACAATTCATTTTTCCATACTATTGGAGCAAAAATACTACTATAGAATCCAAAAAAGTTAGGCCAAATAGGTAGATTACAGAATCATGAAATTGTGAACCATTACACACACACAAGAAGAATAGTACCTTGAAGCACTACTAATCAAATCTTCACTAACAGGTGGGCAACTTTAAAAAATCATGTCGACTCTGAGAGGTCCTGATTTGTTTACCCCAAACTCAAATTAGATAATTGTCATCATAAAATTGAAATATCTGTATCTTTCAAACAAAATTGAAGAAATCTAAACATAGAATACTGATGAAAATTATACCTGGAGATAGGTTTCCATTCTCTTAATGTTCTCAATGTATTCAGGAAGTGGTACATGAGGACCTAATCTTGAGGGGTGAGGATCCAAAGAATCATTTCCACCAAAATATACAATGATTAAAAAGGCCTGCTAAACTGCATCCTGAGCGAGCCAAAGCTATAAATATATTAGACTGAGAATATCCAACATTTGCATATAGAGCAGCTGCAACACCAATCTCATAAAACCTATAAGGCAAGCATGAATCTCATAATCATAGGTAGTGTTACTATTTACAGCCATTGAATAAATATGTTGACAACATACAATATTTATAAATATATCAAACTCCACGAAATACTATGCAGTAAAAAGCAATAATAAAATAACTATGCTAGAGGTGCATAGTTACATGACAAATCCATTTTTACTTATGAACAAAAAGAAACAAATAATAAACAACCCAACATATGTAGTTTTTATATAGCATGGTGTTAGTCCTTTCCCATTATCTTTTTTCCAACAGTTCCAACAAATGCATGCAGTTGTGATTAATCTAGGCAAGACCTGTCGTAAATTGCCTAATGGAGATCACACAAATCTGATATATAATGTGATAGCTATAACATATGATCCATGAGAGAAATTTAAATTAAAAGATGCACTTTCTAAGACTTCTATAAACTCAAGTTTGAGGATCCATGTAGTATCCATGGAAATATGTTTGTAAAACTACTGTATTGCAAGTGGAACAAATTCATAGTAAAAAATTTAGAAAGGAACTTGAAGAACATACTAACCACTCATCTTCATCATGTTGTCTAGATGAACAACTTCAGTAGCCATATGTTGAGATAAATGACTTTAATTGGCTAAATAACTGAAGATTTGCACCTCGACAAGTACCCCACATTTTCCCTGCACTACCGGTCTGCTATGAAACACAGACATACTTCCTATGGGGTGTATATAAGTATGCTCACCAAGTTGACTCTTTGAGTTTGGTCATCAAGTCACCCCACCAAAGTGCCTCATCAAGGTCAGTCTTGAGGTCCGCTCATCGAGCTTTCTCACCAAGTCAGCTTGCCATGTCACGTCTCTAAGTGGCCTCGCTAAGTCAGCTCACCAACTTGCCCCACCAAGTTGCCACTTTAAGCCCACTCACCATGTTTAATTTTGAAAATAATGTCTAGTTACCAAAAATTGACATATTATGTCAACAATTAAATGGAAAACAGAGTAAGAAGGTATAGAAAATACTTTTTTCCTCCTACTGCTTTGATACTATGTAGACCAAAAAATTTAATGATCAATGTGCTTTCATAAGTATGAACATAATTATAGTAATTTGGTAGCATATGAAGAAGTACCTGTAAAATGGTCACACTGGTAAACAATGAAGAAAAGAAAAACAATAGGATGCTGAAACCCTGTGGAACATTAAGGAAAACTGAGGAATCCCACAATATAAAATTTGTGTACCTTACAACTAGCATTACTTGGCTACCACACCTTAATGTATAGCTTAAAGGACTCATTTAGTTACAGCTAGCATCTTAAGATACAAAGATGCATCAATTTTCAAGGATGCTGAAAAAAATTGCCAAATAAACTAAGAACAATAACTCCCACTTTCTTTGACTAATTGCAAAAATTGCATAGATGAGACTAAATTAGTATGGATGGTGTTTAAAATGTAAATTTCTTGTACATCCAAAACCAAGTGTGGAAAATTCAAAATTTTGTGAATCCAATATGTCTAGGGACAAACACACAAACTCAATAGTATATTTCAATACAGTCTTCTTCAATAACAAGAAATTGACTAAAAATAAATACACATTTTAAAATCATATTGTTTTCATCATACAAATATTACACATATACATTTTTCATTCTCTTGTTAGTCTGACTCTGAATTTCTTGTTAGCAAAATCAATAAACATTACAAGGCATATCCATATAAATGTAAAATATTGAGCAAGTCACTAGTCATATGCATGAATATGAAAATAAATATGTGAACCTGATTCCCAATTGTAGATTGAGCATTAAATCATAATTTCTATGCCCTTTATAGATAATTTCACCCGGTCTCTTACTTTCTTTTGGCTGCCATTTATGCCCTCTTTTCATAGCCTTGGAAGGCACATTTATTCTAGATGCCTCATTAATCAAAACTCCTTGAACATATTCTCTCTTGATAGCAAATTGCATAGGAAAAATTTTGGGATCACAAGTTCTGACACCCTCATCATTATCATCAAATTCCTCACTACTTGATCTTACTATTCTGGATTCAAGGATTTTTGAGGATGTTGTTTCAGAACTAGGGGCATAAGAAGTATTCAAATAAACCTCAAAATCAGACATAGAAGAGCTTCTCTCCTTCCAACAATATTGCTCATCAACGAAGAGATTGTCATGCTGATCCACATTGGAAGGTGAGGATTTCAAAAGGTGGCATAGCCTAGTCTGATTGCCGCATGCAGGATAAAATGTACCTTTCCCATCTTTGAACCCCTTACTCTAGGTCCCCATATAACAACTCCCATCTACCCATCTATAGACTCCATGGCCATGCTTCAACCCAACAAGACATTTCCCATCATATTTATCCCCATTGGTCTCACTCATAATCCCCATTCGATCATGGGTTTCCACCATATCTTCTAACTTATCATAAAAAGCAACAAGGTTAAGCCTACTAAGGTTGGCATGAAAATCTAGCTTCTCTTTTTCTTCCTTGAAAATCACTTCTTTGAAGGCATCATAATATACAATCTTCATCCTCACACATATGTTTCTATAATCTCTTAGTCTTGCCATGTGTCTCGCTTCCTCCAATTTCACCATTTCTGCCTTTAGCTTATTGATGTTCTCCATGAGCTTTTCCTCCACCTCCCCTACCACTCTCAAGCAAAGATTGGCCTGGTAAGAAATAAAAAGAACAATTCTCAGTACATATTAATTTAAAAAACAAATTGTGCATCACAAAGCTTTTCATAGTTAAACTCAGTTTCATATGTACCAATTTACTATGGATTGATGTTTTCTACTTATGTATAAATATATTCCAGATATAAGAAAATTATTAGAATTCAATTATATAATTTTTGAATCCAATCTATTGATTCATTTACATGAATAAATGATTGGCTGTATATAAAAATCTATGACTTTTTAGTTGAATTTATGAACTAATTTCTCATGAGTAGTTGTATACAAGAATCTCTGTCATGAGAATGATGGTAGTAGATGGATGCAATAAAAAGACAAATAAAGAGGAAGGCAATAAATGACAAGTTATTATGGATTAGTTAAGTGGGTTCTTATCACTGATTACTTATGAAAAATAGACCAACAAATTTAACTGAAAAACTACACAATTAAATTCTAGTTCTAGAAGTATTATAATTTAACTTGCTATCAAAACTTTACATACTAAACAGATAAAAGTAGTTTTCATTTTAGAAATTATAAAAAAATAAATTAAAATATAGATCAAAGTCTAAATGCTAAATCCACCATTCACTCTTGCAGGTTACATCATGGATCCAATGACAGGCTTCAAAACCTGATTGCTAAGTAATCTGTAGTTCTCTTTAGCTAGGTGAATTAACAATTTAACACTAAATTCTATTCTTCTAGACCCAATTTTGCTCTTCTATCAAATAAAGCAAGTGAAAACTAAATTCTATTTAGGAAATTGCATTATGAGTACAATGAAGGATAAAAAAAGTTCTTAAAAAACCAAACAAGATGACAAATTAGAGGGCATTTTGAAACTGGCCTCCATCTTTGCTTTTTTGGCTTGCAAATAATTAAAAAGTAAGATGAATAATGTCAAGAAGCTTAATTGAATTCCAAGCCCAAGAGGATCTAATTGGACTTCCATGGCAGAAGAAGGTGCACCTTATGATAAGGGAAGCATAGAAATCCCTTCCAAGTTAACACTTCTTGTGTCAGCATGGAAGACTGCATCATACCCAGTGTGATTTGAAATATTAGCTTGATCTTGGGTAGTAAATAGGGAATTCAATAAGAATGGTTGCAAACACAGAATTCAAGAAATGAATTTCATTGATATGTGTAACATTTTAACTAATGATAAAAAACTCTATAAAATTACCAGGAGTAAAGGAACTTCCTTGATAGGAAGCTCTACTCCAAGATCCCCTTGAGCTACCATAGCCTAAAGAAGAGGAAGGAAAAGACAACTGTTAGAATCCTAAACAACATACAAATACCATAAAAAATTCAATACATGCATAACTTGAATGAGTGTGGCTAAAAATGAAGGTGGCTATGACCATTTGCATGCAAGAAGTGTGTAAATGCTTGTCATAAATAAACTAAATGAAAAAAAACATTCAATAATGTCCAAGGGACCACTAGCATATAAATATCAAAAAACCTCCAAGGAAGTACTTTCATAAAACTGTAAGCTTATACAACTGTATATTGTAAGTAGTAGCAGATAGAAGAAAAGGGAATAGAAACATAGTAACAAGGATCCATGAATTTTTTATTCTAGAGAATCAAATGGAGCACGAGCATTCAAGATGGATGCTTCTGTAGGACAGAGACTAGGACAAAGACACACAACTTATATTCACCACTACAGGTCACTTGCACAATATCCGGGTGCTCCAACCTTGTATGATCATTAGAAATGGACACTTGCATTAAAAAATGGTGCCCTTCCCTCTGCAAATAAAAAAACTGGACAAATGTACTAAAGAATGGAGATCTTACAGACTGAGAACACAAACTATTTTGCAGAAACACTACTCCATGACAATTCTACACTTTGACACTGGTGTCTGGAAAAATAGTGGAGCCCTAAATACTAAGAGATCCATGATCATTCATAGTTTAATCAGATTGATATATAAGCTACTATATGGACTCTGGACATCTGGAAAGCTAAATATTTACCTGAATAGGGACAAAAGACAAGGGTGTTGTTGTTTGGGAGACTATCTTGGTCAGTCCTCTAGGTGGTATCTTTCAACCTCAACTGAGCCGATTAAATATTTGGGTGTGTGAGATATGCTAGAGACTAGCCAAATATTGTTAAGTGGTGTTTACGAGAGACAAAACAACAAATCTTGGATACCAAGTTCAAAAGAAGGTAAAGATTAACAAAACAATAAGACAATTGTTTCTTAGCTGTTGAAATCTAACCTTTAAGACAATGTTTCTTAGCTTTTAAAACCTAGCTTGTAACCTATATATTCAAAATTTGGCATCTCATACCCAAAAGAAAGGTGACAAGATGGAACCAGAGCTAGAATGAACCTAAAGCTAACCCTAAATTCTTCTCAAGGCAGCACTGACAAAAAATATGGCAAATAGAAGATCTTTTCCCATGCATGGTATGACAACTGCACAAAAATACCCATAGCCCTTGCATGCCACAACATCTCTGTCAGGAATTGGAAAAGTGCATTTCCTCTTGCAGAAAAATGTTTCTTGACAGTTCACAACTTCTAAGACCTTTGTTGTGAAGCTAAAAGATGGAGAGGACAAAGATAACAAAGGCATAATTTATGAGATTGAACTAATGTCAAATTTATGAATTATGACAATAGAATCTGAAGAGAATGCCATGTTTAAATACATACACTAAAATTTCATAAGCATAAGATACCAACAAGTCTTGCATGGGAATGTACCTAGTACAATCAATTATGAGAAGTTGTGATGACATAAAAATGCCCATTAGAAGCAAACAGTCTCAGAATGAGGAAGATGTCAAGATTTTCATAGTTGAGAGTTATGCCATTTTAACCAACTTATGTCACATTTAGAAAAATCTCCGAAGGCTATATGGCCTCACAAATTTTACTCACACAGGAAAAAAATCACATGAATTTATTTCATGTGAAAATTATAGCATAAAGAATATATCTATCCCTCCTTTCAAAGTGTCAATTTAGATATTACTATCCATGTTTAAGTTTTGCTCTCTCATTTCTTGATAGAACCATCTTGAGCTCTATGAGGAAACTACAATCTAAAAACTCAATAGCTAGGAATCAATCAGGTAGCTAAATGATGGTCTCATTCTAGTTAAGTTCATTGAATGATAGACAATGAAAAAAATTGATCTAAAAACATCTTTACTGAAGCTCATAGTCCTTGCCAACAATTGAAAGAAGATTATAACATATTCACAAGTAAAGCTTTAATATTTTGTATTTTACGTCAAAGCCATACAAAAACCATCAAAAACCAACAATGGAAAAGCACCAACATCCAAAAAAATACATGCATGACTAAATAGTAAACAAAGTAGCATCTGCATTTCACTTTCTATATAATGCTTGACAAGCATGACTTCACATAATTTATCAACCCCATTCAAAGCAATATCACCAATCATAAAG
Organism: Cupressus sempervirens; assembly: GCA_028749045.1. Classification (NCBI taxonomy): domain Eukaryota; kingdom Viridiplantae; phylum Streptophyta; class Pinopsida; order Cupressales; family Cupressaceae; genus Cupressus; species Cupressus sempervirens. Next base: position 447,776,739 of record CM053787.1, read on the forward strand.
TAACAACTTATCCAACTAAAACCTCTGATCTAGGGAGACTGTACTTACCCGATCTGATGCAAAAGGAATTGAATGAAGATTTGGTATTGAATCAACACTTTCAATCTTCACAATCACATGGATATCCGCACCACAACCTTCACATAATTACAAATACAAATGCATTGATATTTTATCACATTTTAAATTTTGATTTAAAATATAAATTAAGGAAACATGCTATATCAAGCCCAATACTGTATGCAAAGGATTATATTAAACTGGAAAGTTAAAAAAATTCTTCAAAGGTTTACTTTTAAGGTAATCTTTCAACTCATGCACCACCTTAGCATCTTTAACAAAGGAAACAACATAATAGTCTATGTCATTCTCAACTCCAAATTTAATATCATCCCAATCTTTATCTATGAAAAAAAAGACAAGAAATAGATTTTATCAAATACCAAATTAAGCTATCTCAGATGCTCTGTTGGTCAAAACAACTCATGACATATACAAGTAACAACAAAATACAAATATTACAAATATTTCAAGATTGATAAATATATCATTCAATTATATTCTAGGTAACTTCAATCAATCAATATTAGGTACAAAAAGGGAAATCACAATGAAATCAAAGTCCCTAAGAAAGAAGCAGATTGAGATGTATATGTCAATAAGCAACAAAAATCTAATTTGCTATGCATGCCTGAGAGTTGATAAAATGGTCTTAACCTATAATGGAAGGCAGGGTAGCACTTTTTCCACACACATTTAAGTGTCATTGTGATTTAAGCTCTCCTCCATCGATTACTTCACAAATTATAGAATCTGATTTTTTGACTTCACTTGTAGTGACATCATCCCCCCTAGAGAAATTCAAATAATGATAAGAAATAGAAAGCTATGAAAATGTTGCAAATAACATTAGTAACTCTGTTCTTTTCACCTAATAAATTAATTTTCAAGCCAGCACAAGAGAACGTACCATCAACAAGTAGTGTGTCTCCTTTCTCCACATCATTCACAAAATCATCATAATTCATGCTTACACAGTCTTCAGAGCCCACTCCTCTTTTGATTGTGAAAATAAACTCTTGGTCCTTTGTGAGCATGATAGGCTATGGTAGATCTCCACTTTTGACTTCAGGGCCCTACAATAAAATGATCTTTTAATTTATTTTTTGAGCAAAGGACTAACTCAAAAGACATATCAAAAAGGGGGTTATCTGATAAATTGCACCTAAAACACAAAAAATGACTATTAATAATGTAGATGTATTTTAATTTAGGATGAAAAAAAAGTGAAATAGATTTCAAATCTACATCTTTTCTGATTTGCTAACAGTGTTGCAATATGAAAATAACCCACATTATGAAATTTTCAAACAGTTAGTTCTAGCAACAACCTGTATATAATAAAGGAGTTTCAACACCTATACAACTCTAGATGAAAGCAAATCTTGTATGATCTTAAATATTTCATGCATATTGATAATAATAAACTTAGATATCATTTATAAAACAAACTCTCAGACATTAGCAGTAGAAAATGCTTCCTATTTAAATTACCTGCCAACAAAATAAGCGTCTCACATTGCAGATTAAAGCCCAGAAATAGTTATAGCAAATGCATAGAAATAGATTTGAGCCTAGATCAAGATAGCTCAAGTCCATACAAAATGTCTCAAGGATTAAGTTTCTATATATAGTTATCTTATTTTAGGGCACGAAAATGGGTTTTATCCCATCACACAAGTAAATGATATATTAAAATATCCTAGATTTGTAATTATAAAGCTTTGCTTCAAACAAAATGCCACAATCAAATTGTGAACTAGAGAATAGTGGAAAGCCACAGAGGCAATTACTTCCCATAAATACTATGATAAGAAAAGATAATGCTCATGTTGGTCTGATTTTTTGCATATCAAATTTTCTTTGAATCATAAAAAAAATTAGATGAGAATCCTCTAGTAAGTCATAGGGTTTTAGGTTTTAGTCTAGTGTATTTTGATACCTTTGAAAGTCTATGAAAAACCCTAGGTTTGGCTTTTAAAATTTACCCTGGTGCGAATTCTTTTTGGAAAAAGGGGCGAAGAATGGATATTCTTCTCTCGCCTGTTTGGACATTGTGGTTGAGTCTTATGAAAAAGGGTTTTAGTCCTACCATCAAATCCAATTTTAATCCATGGTTGTCGCATAATCACTATGGAAATATGCTCATATGTTACGCATAGCGAGATAGCGATCAACGAAAAATTACCTATGATACTAAAAAGTGGAATCTGATGCCGTAAAATGTGTTCATGGGATGATCTTATGACCACGTGATACGTCCTAGACCTATTAGTTTCAAGAAGGAATGCATGTGAGAAAAAACTTGCAAGTGGTGTCACTGTAGTTCAAAATTATCCAACGATTCGCCAAGTCGCTAGCGGGAAATACTTGCGATTTGCCAATGGCGATATAGAAAATGCCCAGATTTTCCAAAGACGACATCCTTCTGAGGTAAGAAGTAATTTTGGAGGATCCCAATGAAGATATGGTGCACATTTTATTTTTGTCCCTCTGTAGGTTAATGTCTTTTGTTAGTGGGTTAATTTATCTTTATATTAATTTGAGCTACTCATTTTTTTATTATGTGAATAGTTATAAATGCTATAATTTGTGTGTTTTATTATTTTTGAAAATTGATTAATTATATATATTTATTATATATATAAACATGTATATTATCTTAGTTTAATTTATTTTCTTATAGTATTTGAATATTAAATCAATTAAAATAATCTCTATTAGTAATCTGATATACAGTTCCTTACTCCTAACATTTTCTACTAACCATTCCTAAACTATACTATAACTATCCCTTACATCTTGCTTTACTTCCTACCACCCCTTATCTAATTTTACCACTAATTCCCTATCCACTAGCCATTAACCCTTATATCCTTTCAAAAAACAAAAATATTTAAGCCAAATCTTTTATTTACTAAATTTTACTTTACTTATACATCTCCCCATACAAATAACATTAATCCACTTAACGTCCATATAATCCCAACCTGACGCCAACCTTCCCAGAATTCATGTGACATGGGGTCAAGTGAATCATTACTTTTTTTTTTTTTTGTTTGATTAAATTGAATTACTGTAGGGAGGTTTGTCAATAAATATATGATAATACTAAGTCCCATAAAATACTTGAAAACTTCATCCTTAAAATCATTCACTACACATCCATCTCACAATCTATGCATGTAAACTAAGATACCAAATTAAGCATATCTATTCATAGCTTGAAAGTAAATAAACATTCACACATATGACACAAGACATGATTACCCAAAAACCCTCTAATGAGAAGGTAAAACTGCGGTGGGGATGACACCCATACATCTTCACTACTACATTTATAAAGTATATCTAATGAATGTTACAATGTTTGATCATGAAATATGATCTACCCTATTAAAGGCTTACAAAGCCTATTACATCTTACCCTATTAAAGGATTTCAAGACCCTATTATAAGTGTGCCCAGTGAGAGGACTTCAACTTACAATGAAGTAAGCACCCTATTCAAGGATTTATCTCAGCATGTTAGGACTACTCTGTTAAGAGATTTAAATGATTCACCTATTAAAATGTCTCAACAATGATCCTTTTTTAGCACTCTACTACTTGATGTTAGATCACCTCTTTGCATGTATTCTTGATCCTTCTTTGATTAGATGTATCTCTTCTATCCTTTAACTCCTTTACTATGTTCTCCTCTAACATATTATATAATTCATGTCTCTAGATCACAATTCCTTAGTCACACCTTGATTCTCTTTTTGAATGCACAAAATTCTCTCTCTACTCATCTCCTTACTTACATTCTATATTAGGGTTTACCCTCCTTATGAAGATCTTGGTGACTGAGGGTTAGGTATGAATCAACAATTGTGATTCACCTATTGCTTAATCCTTCTCTTTTTTTTGATTGGTTGTGTGTGTTGCATTGGAATAATCAATCAAGATTCATTCTTATCATCTAGGATCTTAAAATATATCCTTAAGTTGGTTCCAAAATGATTTACATAGGAGTTTGTGCCATTACAAACAACTATGTCAAAACTATATAACTCGACACTAGAATTCCCTGATGCTCAACATCAACTACAACTTCAATGCTAGAACTCAACATCTAAATAACTCAACATCCTTTGATTACTTAGCTCTTGAATCACTTGACATCATCTATCTACTCGAAACTTGAGTGGATTGGCACCAACTGTTTACTCAACATACACTAAGAATCTCACTTGATATGCACTATCTGACATGTTATGCTCCAAATGTATTACTTGTTCGACATGAACTAATCTTGTAAATGACTTAAGTGTATAAACACTCATATGTCAAAACCAATTTGAGATTAGCAATCTCCCCCTTTGACATGAGTACAAAAAACACTTGGTCATGCATGAATATCTTTAACTTATAAGCATAACTTAGATAATCACCATCTTTACTCAGTATAATACAAAATTTCAAAATTTCAAAATTTTGCAAAACTTGACTTTACTATCATAACTCAAAATCTTATAAACCCCCTTGAGTTTATTAATATATCTTGAATCTTGAATCAATACTATTGCTAAGTAAATATGCATATGCTATACTTTATTTATTTATTTGACTCCCCCTTTATTTTGTCTCCCCCAAAACTATATCTATTCATTACTTGGAGTCAATGTCACTAAAAAACTTATTATGCTCCCCCTTTCTTATTTCTCCTCCTATCTTATTACTCCCCCTTTTTGACACTTATGTCAAAGGTTTAAACCTGAATAGTGTGTTTATCCAAAAAAGATTTATGGATCTCAAGTATTAGCTTCAAAGCTACATCCCAATTATCACAAGCTACCTCTAATGATTTGATTTGGATGGCCAAATTAGCAACAAGATAAACTAAGCCTTCTAGTATACAAAGATGGGGATCTTTTTGCATTAGTGTCTCTACAAAGGCTAGCTTCTTGTGAAGTATTTCCATGTGTGGGGTCAACATGGATTGGATGATAATTAGTGTGGCCCAAATATTTTCTTCTTGAGCATGCAGGTCAACCAATTGACCTTGGGAATTCATCAAATTCTTGAAGTGCTTCTAACTTTGAGCTAGAGAATTGGGTAGAGTAATACCTATTAGCTTCATTTTTGCCTCCAAATTTTCAATATGGCACTATACTTCTTATGTGAACAAATTTGTATCACACAAATTGGTTTAAAGTAAGAAAATATTCTCTAAGATTTTATTTACACTTTTAGTCTTGGTTGCTAACTCAACCTGACTAAGTGTAATAGAACTTGATACCTTGTCATTTACCTTTCCTTGAAATTTTCTCTCAGACCATTCAAGTAGTTTGACATTTGAATATAGGTTTGCATCATTGATGTGTTCTAAAATGATTACCAACTGTTCCATGATAGGCTTTTCTTCTTCAGGTGTTGGCAGGCTGAATGCATCAATAAATATATTATTGATGTCTTGCAATGCTTGCTTGTACCTATGCTCCCTTCTGAGTAGCTCTTGATGCTTTTTCCTTGCAAGTGCATCTTTTAGTATGCCCATTTGTTCAATTGTGATTGTTGCAAGGTCAAACTTTGGTAGGACAATCACTTCATCCAAGTTGACATCAATAAATGATGTAACCTCACCTACCTTGGATGTACTAGACCTTGGTGATTATAATGGTGTCACTTCTATACTCGACCTTTGAAGTGCTTGACTTGGAAGAGTAGTAGTTGCTAGTATGGTAGCCAATGTTTTTATTGACATTTTCTCCTCAGGCTGATTAGAAACAATAGTCCACCAAGATAACTGAAGGGGGGGGGGGGGGGGGGGGGGTGGTGAATTAGTTATCCAATAATTAAAACACTTATCTTCTTTAAACAAAATTTAACATTCAACCAAAGTAAATAGAAATAATAGAAAGATTCACATAAATAAATATGCTAGATATGTTGACAAGGGAAACCCTTGATCAGAGGGAAAACCCTAGTGGGAATGATGCCTGCAAGATGATGTACTAATATAAATATTCCTTGTTAGAGTATAGACCCTGTTAGGAGTCTATTACAAAATTTAGTAAAATTAGTCCCTATTAGGAGACTTTGAATCCTTGTTAGGAGATTCCAACCTTGTTAGGAGTTGTGCTAACCCTGTTAGGAGTTGTGGAACAATGTATGCAAGAAGATCCCATTGCCAAAACATGCAATATCAACTACGAGAAGAGCTCATTGATCAAACAAGTAATTTACTATTATTTATCTTCCCTGCTTGTTCTTTCCTCTATCCTATCAACAAGACCAATTACTATTATACCCTGTACACCAGGTCATAAACCTCAAATCCAAATACCAAACCTTGGATCACTCAAAAAAACCTTGGCAATGAAGTTTCCTTTACTTTAGCACTACTTTGCTCAACTTCACATTCCATACTCTCTGCTACTTTCCAAACATTCATAATTCACATATATTCATGCCATGATAAAGGAAAATATCCTTCCTTTATACCGAGTCCATTAAACAACTCCTTGAGTTGGTTGTTAATCCTTCTCAATTAATTATTATAGGATCACATTAAGAGCATGTTACACTTAGGGATAACACAAATCTTCCACCTTGCAACTTGAATAACTTTTTGTACACATAATATTATTATAAGTGAGCCTAGCCATGCCATCCTTAACATGTCTTCTCCAATTCTTCAACCTTGATCCTCAATATATCAAGTCTACTAAGAGATATAACAAGTTTACCCAAACATGCCTCTATAAACTCTATCTTAGAACAAACATTACCAAAACTTACATAACTTCTTCTAGACTTAGCCTTTCTACTTCTAATGTTAACTGAATATGCTAGATACTCAAATGTATCTCTCATAACCATGAGTGGTTGTTATGTTCAACCAGTCAAGCATATCAAATTGATCTTTCCATTGTTCTTCTGTCAGATACCACATAAGACATCAAACATGCTATATTGACATCAATGAAAAACTCAGTCATGAGTGTTACATATTATCATAAAACCAATATTCCAAAAATCTCTCCAATATTCTAACAAGGCTATGTATTCAAGTTTGAATCTTCCATCTTTCCTCTTCTTTCTTTTCAATTTCAATTGCATCTTGAACTTGTGTTGCAGGTAGATGAGTATCTACCTGTCTTGTTTGAACTTGTGTTCCATCCCGTGCTTGAGTAGAAAATTTTGGTAATAAAAAATTTTGCACCAATTTTTTGATGTTAGCCATGGTGGTTGTTTCTTTCCTTTGATACACTACAATGGGTAATGTAGGTTGCATCATAGTAAATTAAGGGGTTTTTGATGTCTCGAGTTTCCACCTCTATAAATGTCTTCTCTTCCTCCTTAAGTTCATCTCCACTCACCAATATAGGGTGACTACATAAGTTTTCCTTGGTGGTGGTGTCTAGTAGTATCTTCTTCATGTCCACCTCTATTAGTGAATTAATTTTTTGAGTCATAGTGTCAGAAACATCCTTGATCAACATGATTTTAGTGTCTACTTTTGTCACATGTAGTGTACTTTTCTGAACAACATCTTCAATTTTAGTTTGGATAATATTAAATGCATGATACTTAGGAGAAAATCTCCCTGCATACTTCTTTAAGGCTTTAGTCATCTTAGCTTTACCTAAATCTGGCATCACTCTTACAAGTGTAGTCTCTCTAATATTCCTTTCTATTATAAGACTATATTTCCATCTTTTCTCAACTCTATCATATTAATTATTTGGTAGAGAGTTCAAAATCTCAATTAGAGTCATCTTAAATGTTACCATCATGGCATATAATGACTCTTCTACTTTATCCATTTCTAGCTTTCCAAGTCTATCAAATCCAATATGTGAAAATCCACTCAAATCTACATTATTCTTTATATTTTCACATAGATTATCTAAATCAGAAGGACTATGACTTACCACTTTAAATTGGCTATTATCATCAAATTCTATCCTCTCTTCATATGATTTAGTTGGAGCAATGTACTTTCTCCTTTGTCTCTTCTTAGACACATCAACTTGTATAACTTTCCTAGCTTTGTTTTGTTTTTTCTTCGCTACTTCTTGAGCTTTCTTAGTAGTAGGTCTTGTGCTAGTTGGTGTAGCTAGAACTCCAGGCTTAGGTTTTATGACCTTCTTTAATTTTTGACTACTAAGGCTTTATAGGTTCTTCAATAACTTCTTCTCCTTTGACACATTCTTCAAGCTCAACTTCCTCTTCTCCTTGATCTTCTCCCTGACCTTGTGTTAGGGCCAATGGTGCTTGGGCTGGTACATCTTCTTCTTCATCATCTTCCTTTGCCCCTTCACCATATTTTTATTTCAATTTCTTGACAATCTTGTTCTTCTTCCTTATCACTAATGTTGTCTTTAGATCCATAGTTATCTTTGATTTGGCAACATCATAATTTACAAAGTTAGTAGCCTTATTATCTACTTCTTCTTCTGCAAGAAAGGATGCAATTACTATAGATGCCTCATCCACATTGACTTCATATCCTAGTGATCTCAACCATTAAAACTTGGAGCTACAACTTGTACATTTGTGAAATCAGTATCAACTAGAAAGAAAACATCATTGAAATTTTTCTCAACTAGTGACATTGGTATCTTGTGTCTTTGTTTCATTGAATACTTAAAGTCCTCAAAATAGATAGTCATAATAGACTCAAAGCTCTCTCCCATTTTCTCAATGAATTCTCTTATTTTTACTACAATGTATTTGTTTGTCTTCCCTGAAACTTTTCCAAAGGAAGGAAATATGTTCTACACATAGAAAAATATACATACAAGTATTGATCCAAACTTGCATTGTGCAATCTTGGTTTTGATCATGGCTCCCAAATTTTTTGATAGTTTTTGCAATTGAAGCTTGATAAGGTCATAAGTACAATCCGTCTTCACTATCTTTTATCCTACATCAACATCAATACAAGGTACACTGTTCAATCTTCTTGATTGAAAGAACTTATGTGCAATAATCCTTACTACAAAAGAAATTAGGGGATCTATGATAGTATCCATTGTCATTCCTCTTTTATTCCACACTGCCCCTATGTTTTTCTCAATAACTTCTTTTGCATCACTCCTCATGGTTTTAGGTCTATCTAGGGTTGGATACCCTATTACCATTTGCACAATATTCTTGGTTATCTTGATAGGTCCATCTTCTAGCCATACTGATTTATCATGAATTTTGATTAAAATAATCTTAATCTACTTAGTCTTGAAAACATTTGGAAAATCTATGGCATGATTAACCCTTTTATTTCTCCAATTTTGTATTTCTCCTTTAGTATTCCATTTTCACACAATTTTCCATATAGGTATTTTATTTCCATGTCACCTATGCTACCCACCTTACATGTGAACAAAATTTCACATCTTGAATCATTAAGACTTGTGGTGGTATCATGGATAACACACCAAACAGATCTTGTTTATGTGCAATATTAGGGATTGCTTTGAAATTTGGTTGTCTAATCTCATTGTTAATTAGTTGAACATTCAAGACCTCCTTTCCCTCTTTAACCTTGGTAGTAGAAGAACTAGGCACCATAATTATCACCTATGGTTTACAAAAATTCAAATAGTGTAACTCAACATACAATATATACCTTCAAAAATTTGATGAACAATATTGAATAGTGGTTGAATTCACTTTGAAAATGTTTAGAATGATCTCTTCAATTTTCCTTTAGCTCTTCGTTCTCTCTCCAAATTTGAATGATGTCAAATGAGTAAAAAATTGATAATATAGACCTCAGAACTTTGTAATTAATGCCCAGTCCTTACACAACTATAAGCTCAGCTTGAATAGAAATTTAAACTCACTCAGCTTCCATGAAGTTTACTACTTGCTCAGAAACCACTATGAGATTGGTCAACACTATAACCTATAATAGCTCAATATCAACTAGATTTCACTCGACAACTTAAGTGGAAATTTTCATGCTTGACAGTAACATGAAAACTGAAAAACTAAAAGATTTCTTCAAGATTCTAAACAAAACTTTGCATCTTTCTTCATGAAAATATAATCTTTTCAAAACTAAGTCCTTGGAAATAATTATGATATATTATTTAAATATCAGTCCCACACATACCTCTTGATTTCTTAGTTGGAGGTGGTGTCATCAATTGACGCATTGGGTGAAGAGATCCCATCAGAACTTGATGTCTTGCAATCTTCCTTTCTCTTCCATGTATTTTTCATTTCAGCTTTGACATTCTCAACATTTTCCTTTTCTCTGCCTTTGTTGAATCACTACTTGGCACTTTTGACCTTGTTGGGCAATTCTTACTTATGTGACCAATCTTCAACCAACTAAAACATGTAGTTGACTCAACCATTTTTTGTAATCACTTCTAAAGTGTGTTCTTATGCAATTCTTAGGAACATGTCCATATTCTTGATAGTAGTGACAACTATACCTAGTATTGTAATCCTAATTATAAGATTTTCCATTGTGATTTACCTTTGTCTATTTGTTTGATGACCACTTAGGCTTGGATCTGCACTCATATGCTCTATCTCCATACTTCTGATAGTTATAGGAGTATCCTTCAAATCTTTGTGTGCTCAAGGTCTTGGTTTTGCATTCATGTGCCTGATGTCCTTGTTTGTTGCATTTGTGGTAGTGACCCATGAACTTCTGCTTAGGATTCTAATTTGCAGTCTTGCTCTTGCAAACATTAGTAGTAAACTTGTAATAAATTAAATTTTAAATAGGAAATTAGGATATTTGGCAATAATTTTAGTATTATGAGTTTTTAATGAGCAGTATCAGATTTTAGATAGGGAAGTTTATTATATAAATTTATTTTTAAAATAATTAAATTTAATAATTAGAGTATAAAATAAGTTTATTAAAGTTTCAGCTAAATATTATATCATTTTTTATTAAAAAAACTATTCACATAGATTTAGCATAGTAGTTCTCCAAGAGTTTATATCAATTAAATTTTAGAAAATTTATTTCAAAAATTCCTATTTAAAATTTAATTTATTACAAGTTTACAACTTCACTATATTAATTATTAGTTTTTTTTGATAAAATTTAATTGAAAATAAGAATTAATAATATTTATATAATTGTCAAAATATATTATAAAGGTAAATAGATAAGTAAATTTATTATTGTGTAAGAAGAGATAATTATATGTTGAATTTAGTCTATAAGATACAATCCTAAAAAATAAATTAACAATGATACTATTTAATAATACTAACACAACTATGCTTTTAAAGAAATTATATTGGATTCCACTAAAAAAAAAAAATACTAATTAACATCATTTAAACTAACACTTTATTTAATACAAAACAAACCACTCTATTGCCAAATATCCTAATTTAAAAACATACTAAAACCCTAATTTTTTTTAAAACTATCTGATACTACTCATTAACAACTCATAATACTAAAATTAATAAAAAGTAAAAATAAAAATTAAGACATTAACACTACTAACTTAACTTTCAAACAATAAATTTTTAATGTTTTAAAACATTTAAATTAAACTACCTAACAATTAAAATCTAAATTTTAAACTTATTTTAAATAACTAATCTATCTTTAAACTAAAACTAAATTAATTATCACAAACAATAAATTTAATTAAGAACTAAAAACTAAATTAAATTTATTAATTCTAAACTAATTTTTAAAAGACACATATTAATTAAATTATATATATATATAAATAAAAACATAATCAAAACTAACAAATATATATATATATATATATATATATATATATATATATATATATATATATATATATAAACTAACGTATACTAAAACTAGAACTTACACTATAACCCCAAACCCCTAACACTAACCGCCCACGACCACAAACTTCTAACTTCCAACCATGTGGGCTCAGGGCCCCATAAATATTTTTCCCCACCCTCATGCTACCCCAGGCCAATTTTAAAATGCTTACCAAAACTTGCCATATTGCTAGCCGGGTTTGTTGGTATTCATGCCGGTAGCAATGTAGCGATTGCTCGAAAAATGGTAATGTAACAAAAAATCCTCAAAGGTGGGCCTTGAATGAGTGACGTGATAAGGCTGAGTTATGCAAATTGAGTTACACGGTGGCATCCCATTGAGCATCTTTGAGAAAGAAGATTTTGATTCGTCGAAACTCGCCATATCACTAGCCGAATTGTTGGTTTTTATGCCGGTAGCGATATAGTGACCCACCTGAAAGTCACAGACATGGTGAGGCCCAAGACATGTGATGTCATGTAGAGATTAGAAAAAATATATATGTGCCACCATGTTGAGCCAGCTCAGCAATAGCGATATCATGGACCCACTTCCTGTGTACAAGGTACGAAGATTTTTGATTGTGAGATCGAGTTGAGATCAAAGGGTGGCATTGACTCGCTATGAAGAAGTGCTCAGAAGTTAAGTATAACGAGTTAGCGAGTGTGGCCCACCACTATTGAAGTAAAATTGCTATCCACAAGATCAAGTCTAGATCGACGACGCTCGTTGACTCGCTATAAAGAGATTTGCGAAAATTATGTATAGCAAGTTAACAAGCAATGGACCCACCATTGTGTTCTTAAAGGTTGTTTCAATTATCTACCACACGATTAAAGTAAGATCAGTGATCATCACTAGCTCGTTGTGGAAAGGTGCTCGAGCATTATGTATAACAAGTTAGCAAGTTGATGACACGTGTTTGTAGTCATCCATGGGCCCAGTTTGGAGCACCAACATTGAAGGAAAGGTATAGGTGGAGGTGTTTTATTGGCTTGACTGCCAATGTGTTAAGAAGAAAGCTGAGTCAGCTTAGTTGTCATTCCCAAATCATAGGATTTTTCAAGGATCAACGGCACAATTTTAAAAAAGAAAGTATGATGCCACTCTATTTTTCTATTTGGCGCATTTATGATAAGTGAAAGCTTCGCATGTGGGAGAAACAGAGTATAACACAAAGATTTTCATTAATTCTAGTCCCACGCGAACAGAGATTGCAAATTTTCTGAGCACAAGAGCCTGATTGATTGTGTCGTGTTAAGCCTGGTAAAGACGTAAAACTATTCTTCTATCATTCAAGAGAAATTTTAGAAGTTCAGAGAAGAACAAGTTCAGCAAGTCAAGTAAGTACTCATATTATAACCTCTATGGCATTCCAATTCTCTCAATACTATCAAAATGCCTTCTAAGAAACCATTCTCTAGGAAAATTAATTATATGGATGGGAATGTCCACGATGATTTATTAGAATTACTTCCAGAATCTATTGTATAGCTTGCATAAGTTAAAAAGTTAATTTCCTTAAACCCTAGGCTTAAAATTGGTGATGGCCTATATGACAAGGGGAATTGGGTTAGGGATGCAACAACTACTCAAACTGGCCTTATCTTGTTTAAAAAGTCATTTTCAGAAAGAAAGTTGTTTGCCCCACATGCTAATGTCTGGAATTTTGATTTGGGAAAGTTAGTAGTCCCAAGTGTTTTTATGGATTATGATTTTCTTGAAGCCATTACTAAGAATTATGACCAAGCCATTAGGGTTGTAAGAATAAAGGATGGTGTGCCTCTGGTCTTAATTACTCTTGAAGAAATTAGAGAGGTTTTTCACCTAGAACCATTATCAGACTACCATGTGCAAATCAATCTACTAGAATTAGAGAATGAATATAAAGAAAAGAAGGATGTAATTAGGGGAGGTGCACTAAGGGCACATATTGGTACAATAGGAAATTTTCCAGTAATTATTGCAGCCTCTAGAGAGCCTTTCAAGAAGAGTCTTTTCACTTCCCAGGCTATAGAGATATATAGGACCTTATGCCGAGTTTTTGGTGAAGATGAGAAAGAATTTATGCCCATTGGTTTCATGTACATGATGGTTTAGATTGCTTCCTTCGATGTAGATGTTATTTTTGATTTAACTTCCTTTTTGGCTGAAGAAATTCACATTGGTTTAGTTGGGATTGTGAAGGGCAAGGTGGAAATTTTTTTTGGTCAGTACTCTCTATTAATGCATATGTTTTTGTTCAAAGGAGTGACATATTTCGGTAATGAGATAGAACTAAATAGAGAGGAGAATGGGGAAATATTGCCAGTCCAATTGTGGAGTGCAGATATGACCTGGGATGCAAGTAATGCTAGTTTTGTCAGATTTGATAGATATTTTTCTTCTCAGCTAAGGTGCCTTATATTGAGTGACAATCTGAGAATCCCTAAAGCACTAATGAGTCTCATTAGGCCTATGGATAACCCCCATGACTTGAAAGTTTCACATAATTGGGGAGATATTATCCCTTACTCTATTTCTACTTTTTTTAGAATATATGGTTTTAAAGGGAGTCCTCATGTTTTGCCTTACCAAGTACCTTTGAAGGTAGGAGTGGCTGAATTTTTGTGGCAGTTAGGGGGAGTTGAAGAGATGTTTTTGTTGAAAAGGAAATTAGGGTCAATTTTCCCTACCTGCACAGTGGCCCATCGGTTTGTGATTACAAAAGGGGGATGGCTCTTTTTGCATAAAATTATGGAGCAATATATGATGGCTGTCTCTCATCCCCGTTTTTGTGATTCTGAAGGATTTTTCAATCAAATGTTGAGGCATAGAATCAAGTTGGGACCGGTCAAGCACAATTCTTATTATCCAAATTAGGACATTATAAGGAATGAATTCTCATTGAAGGAGCAAGAAACAAAAAAGGAAAAGTGGAGAGTTTATTCCCAGGTCTTAGAATTCATTCATTGTTTTGATAATAAATATGATCCTTTAGATAATGCCACTACAGAGGCTGACAAAATAAGTAAACTCATGAATACCTTCCCTGAAGTAATGGAAGTCGTGAATGAAAAGAAACAATTTTTTTGATTCCTATCTTGATAAGGCCAGAGAGGTCATAAGGAGATTGGCTTTCACCCCAAATGTGGGAGCTGGTAAAATAATTGTACAAAAGAGGCCTAGGTATACTATAATTTAGAATAAAAGGGTTCCTATATATAAGGGCAAACAAATAAAAGGATCCACCAGTATAGCTTAAGAGGAGAGACCTGATGAGCCTAGTCCTAAGAGGTAGAAGGTAATAACAGAAGAAAGGCTTCAAGTTGAGGAATATTCACCCACTTAGTCCCCTCTAAGGATTGGAGAAGAACATCTCACTAGTGAATAGATCGAACAGATGAGATCACAGGGAGGTATTTTTATTACTCAAGCAGAATAAGATGAGGGTAACCCTCCAGAACCTTCCCTCCCAACTTTGGATCTAACTGTAGTAGATTATAGTGGCAGAGAATTGGACCCTATGTTAGAGCAGGCAAGTCATAAATTTTTGACTAATGACCATTTTGTTAAATCTAGGTCTTTTCAGCAGTTTGCATGGAGGGAAAACATGAACATTTTTGAGGAGAAATGTAAAAAGATGAAAATAGAGCATCTAGAAATGGATGAAACTTACATTCAGAACCAAACTAAAGAAGAAATGATAAAATAATTATAGAATATAAGCCCTGAGGAAGGGAGGAAAATGGTCAAGGCATCTAAAATTTTATTGTTGCCAAATTGGGATATTGTTGATGCTTTAGTTTTTAGTTCTATTTCAAATAAATTGACTTTGCAAGACTAGAATAAAGAGAACTTTCAAGGCACTACATTCATTGAAGATCAAGCTACATTGGTCAGTTGGTCATTGAGAAGAGGATCCAGAGCCACATCATCATAGTCAAATGACTCTGGCTTGATGGGAAGCTTAATTGTGAGAAGAGTTGCTGATACCTCACATGTGTAGGCAGCATCTTGGAATGTGGAATCTTCCAAGTTTCTTTTGGATACTGCAAAGAAGGAGGAATAGTCCATGTCTGAGTTACAAGGTAAATATGAAACACTTCTTGAGGCCTACAATAAGGAGGTAAAAAGGAGAGTTGAACTTGAAAACAAGGTAATGGGGAAGTCCACAAGGCCAAGAATAGCATACCCCCATCCTCCAGTGGAACCTTTTAAATCCACCCCCCTTGTAGAACTACCAAACACACCTCAAAGGAAAGAATATTATACAGTTGAGGATTTTGAAGAAGGAAAAAATAAGCTATGGGCTTTAGATGTAGAGTTAAATATGCAATATGAGGATAAGCTTAGAAAGGCCCTAATGTATTTGGTAGATAAGATTGAATGGCCCTTGTTTTTTGATCAGTTGGCAAGAGTAATAAGTATATGGGAGAAGCTAAAAACCCATGATGAAATCCTCAAGCCTATTGTTAACAAGTGGGGAAAAAGGGAAAAATAAATCACCCTTTTATGTTATTCAGTTATAAGGTCTTCAAATGACCATATTGAAAAATTATCTGATATTGGTAATGACTTGACAGATTTTGATAATAGGAGAGTTGCTTTGCAACTAAAAATTGTTTCTTATTTGAATAAATACAAGAATCAAAAATTTGATTTGTTTCCTTGTGCTTTGGATAGATAGAACCAATTGAAAAATAAGGATGAATGGAGTAAAGAACTAGATGACCTTTTTTGCATAAGGATAAATAAAGTTGTTAATGAAAAGGGGCATGCCTGGTGGGCCACCATGATAGAGGAATTGGTTAAAGTCTAGTTATTTTTTGATTCTTTGAGGCAAGAATTTGTTGGTTTTGAAAAGGAGGCTGATTATATATTAAAGAAACAATATGATATCCTGCGGTTCAGTTGGCTAGATGACATACAGTTTAACACATGGATGGTAGATATTCCTTTGAACCAGCAGTTGGAGGAAGGTAGTTCAGATAATGATAGGGAACAATAAGATGAGGTGCAGGTCATTGACACATCAGCACTAGAATTGAAGGAAGAAGAAAGTGAAAAGGAAATAGTGCCTACTCAAGGTGAAAGCAATGAAAACCCATAGGAACAAACTGATCTGAAGGCATCACAAGATCACCCCTCATTGGCTAGCTTGGCAGCCACGTATTTTGAGGATCCGAAATAATGAGAGACAAATTAAAAGTTAATAAGTATAGCAGTAATAGGAATAGGCCTACCTAAAGAATATTTGATACACCTGGCATTCTGTTGTGACCTTTTTTTCTTTTGTGTAATGTTTTGTTCCTTGGACACCTCTCAATCACATTTTCCTTTTGCTTGTTGCAACTCATATCTATATAAATGAGTTTTCAAGGCATTGTGATGGTTCGAGACTTGTGTAATCTTTTTTTTTCTTTCAAGAAGAGTACATATATAGTCGGTCCAATAGTATGCAGGGGTTTTGAGTTTGCTTCCATTGTACTTTCTGATAAGCAAATTGAAATGACAAAAATGGCAATGTATTCTAGGCATTCAATTGGTTTTTTTATTGGTTATTATATTAGTCATATGAAAAGGATAATACAATAGGGTATTTACACTATATCTGTGTGCTAAAAGGAATTATTATGTGTATGATCAAGAGTTGTATGCTATTGTTAAAGCTTTGAAGAAGTGGAGACATTATTTGATTCCTAAGGAGTTTATGCAGCATATTGATAATAAAGCTTTATAGTATTTGGGAAGTCAATATAAGTTGAATCAAAGACATCTGAAATGGGTTGAATACTTGCAGATTTTTACATTTGTGATCAAGCATAGGAGTGGAGTTACTAATCGAGTTGCTAATGCATTGAGCATAAGATGTTCTTTGATGATTGAGATGAAGGTTGAAGTTATTGGTTTTGATGAAATGAAGGAATTGTTTTATACTACCCCTATTTTTCTAAGGTGTGGAGAGAGTGTGGAGCACCAAATCTATCAGATCAAAAAAGTAAGTATGATGAGTATTTCATTCAATAAAGTATATTGTTCAAAGATAATTAGTTGTGTATACCGATAAGTCCTATGAGAGTTAATTTGATTAACAAAAAACATTGTGGTGGTTTGGATGGACATTTTGGAATTGATAAGACATTGAGTTTTCTTTTTCTTAAGGATAAGTTATATCAACAAAATATGTACAATGATGTTTAGAATTTTGTAAGGATTTGTAGAATTTGTCAAATTGCAAAAGGAGTAAGTTAGAATACTAGTTTTTATATACCTATTTTTCTTCTTGAGAAAGCTTGGAGTGACATTAATATGAATTTTGTTCTTATATTACCTAAGATAGCAAGAGGGTATGATTCCATATTTGTTGTTTTGGATAGATTTTCTAAGATGGAAAATTTCATACCATGTAAGAAGACATGAGATATTGTGCATATTGCTAAGATTTTCTTCAAAGATATTGTTAGATTGCATGGATTCCCAAAAAGTGTTATTTCTAACAGAGACTGTAAGTTTGTTGGTTACTTTTGGAGGACTTTGTGCAAGAAGATGGGTACTGAGTTGAGATTTAGTTCTACATTCCATCTACAGATAGATGGAAAGACAAAGGTTGTAAATAGAAGCTTGGGAAATTTTTTGAGATGTTTATTTGGAGATAAGCCAAGCAATTGGGATGTTGTATTGGCACAAGATGAGTTTGCATATAATAATTTTGTGAATATGAGTATAGAAAAAACATGTTTTGAGATTGTCATTAGAATGTAACCTAGAGGTCTATCAAATTTGAGGGATGTTGGTAGTGAAGAGAAGAGAAAGAGGGAAGAATTTTCTGATTTTATGAAGTCTTTTTATGAAGAAGTGAAGTTGAACTTGGAAAAAAGTAATCAAAAGTATATAGTTAATGTTGATAAGTCTAAGAGACATCATGTTTTTGAAGTTGGTGATGAGGTGATGATTCATTTTGTTAAGGTTGTAGCTTCTATCAGATTGATTTGATGGTAAAACATCTTTAAGATAAATATCCTATATATTTTATATGTAATGTAACATATTTTTTATATAATATAAATTATATATTATTATATAATAATATAATAACATATTACATATATGCTTAAAGATGAGTTATACAAATAGTTATTTATATTTTTAATATAATGACGATTAACTATAGAGACATGTCTCCTCCTCTCATATTTATATGAGATCCAAGTCTGCATTTTGAAATCATTAATAACATTGGCAATGTTATTACATTTATAGAAAATGATCCATGTTACTCAACATGGTATCAAAGCCTAACTATAAATGCAAGAAAATAAAAAAATACCTTGAATATTCTAAGCATTCTTTCTAGACTTCCCATCCAACTCACAAGTGTGTGAACTCAAGGATGCTTTGGAGTGCTTCACTACAAACTACCTTAAAGGATACTCAGTGCAATATTCTATATGAAGAACAAACCCATTTTTTTCAATATAGAGCTATAGTAAATGGATGGACAATAAACCACTTTCTTGTTCCTCTAAGAAGAGGGTTCCTTTAATATATTTTTTAATGAATGATATTGGATCTCTACAATTGAGGTCCACAAAGGTCTATCTCCAACATTTACAAAGAGTATTGTGGCAGCGTTGGTGTGTTGCAACTTGACATTATGCATCATAATGTGGGTTAGAAACAAATGAATACTCATACCAAATGAATCCCAGTGGAAGATCGACACCAAATCGATTGTAGTGAAAGACTCACACCTAATGATCATGATGGGGTGTGAAATGAATAAGGGATTAACACACACACACACACACACACATATAATGGTTCTCTACTAATCACACACACTGGTAGTAGATGTAGATTAACAATATGTAGAGTGGAAAGCAATAAGAATCACTTTAAAAACTCTACAAATTTTCTCTATCCTATATAAACCAAGATGATGCCTCTACATAAATATTATCATGCTCTCTGTTTGAATACAATGCAAAAAATCTTTATTTCATGCACTCCTATCACTCATTTAGATGATGTATTAGTTCCTCCTATATTATGAGAGACACATAAGGATGAATCACTTTACTCTCTGGCTAGTTATAAAATAAGTGACATGTCATCATTAATCTTTTTAGTAAAGAAAAGGGGAGGCCTTCTAACTATAATAATTGATATTGATGGTGAAAATCAAGGCACATTAAGGCACTTGGATTGGACCCATTTAAGGGTTTGGTGTTATATTCACATCATGTACATCATTCAAGTTTTCATGTTTGACTGGTCCTTATCACCTAGAATATAAGCATTCAGGCATATAAATTAAAAAAAGGTAGACCATTATAAAAGTGACCTAAGTGTATATATGTTAGTAGAAAAGTACACTAGGTGTTTAACTAGGTGGTGTGGCCATACATGAGAAGGAAATAAGTTAGACACATTAAAGGTAGGTAGGTATAAATGCATAATTTATTGCTAATGATCATTCCCATTCCTTATTTCTATTTAAATTTTTGCTAATGTCATGTGTGGGAGTATATATATTAACATATATATCTTGTGTTTAATATATTCTATATATTAATAAAAATGGAATATATGCATATATAGTCAAAGTATATATTCTTATTTATGTTTTTGGAAAGATCTTTATTATGCTAGAAATAGATAATACTGAGAGGGGGGGTGGTGAATCAATATTCTACAAACTTTTGCACACAACGGGAGATTGTTAATTACTTTCTAACTTGCATATGGAAGTAAACCATAATTGTTGAATAGTAAATATAAACATGCACATAGAGAACTCATAACAACATTATTTTTTAACTATGGAAACCCTGGCCAAGGGAAAACCCTGGTGGAGATGGTACCCACTAGATGATTCACTAAACAATAGGATCCTATTAAGGGTATTGACCCTATTAGGAGTCTATGAAGTACATATATTATTTCAAGTCCTTGATAGAGGACTAGACCTTGTTAGAATCCTCAACCCTATTAGGAGTTGCTACAACCTTGTTAGGAGTTTGTATAACTATTACATGCAAGAATATCTCACTGCCCTAACATGCAATTATACAATTCAATTCCTTCACAAAATAGGTATACATACAATACTTTCTTGGCTACTATAACTCAAAATTGCTCTGATCTTACATTAGATTTCACATCACATAAAACTTATAGATATTTCTCATAATAGTTTGCATGTCACATCTAATCACACAAGTTCCTCCTTCTCTGCGCAAGATAAGATCTTTACTTATACCTTTCACATTAACAAAACTCTGCACTGATAACCTTCATGTCTTCACATGCTTGACGTAATATAAAATAGCTTATGGAATAATATCCACATAGTCAGCTCAACATAACTTATTAATTATTTTGTAACCAAAATAATTCCTTAAGTCATACAACTTTGTTTACTACTATGCTATGTTTTGCACTATTAAATACCCACACTTTTAATCTTACTATAACTTATGTCATATTGTTCATACACATCTATGCAATGGAACACATCATCATGATATTTTCATGAAGATTTCCTCAACTACACATAAGATAACTCTCAATGCATCATTGATACTCTCAAGATCTATTCTCTGAATTGCTGCAAACTATTTAATACTTAAACAATTTCTATCTTTACATGCATAAATGAAATGTTGAATGTATGTTTCCATAAATGAAAACCATCAAGACATATAACTGACCATATTTCCAATAATCTCCTCCTTTGGCATCGATGGAAACATTTGGGAAAATTTTTCTAAGTCCCATAATGATATCATACATAACAAAAAAAAAAAGTAACTATACAAAAATTGCCTTTAGAACATAACAATTTTAGCGCTCTCTCTCTCTCTCTCTCTCTCTCTCTCTCTCTCTCTCTCTCTCTCTCTCTCTCTCTCTCTCTCCCTCTCCCTCTCCTATAATACAAAACATTGGTTAGATATTCTTGTGGCTACTTATTTGGCTTTCTCTTCCTATTCAGTTTATAAATCTAGCAATCGTATTCATCCTATGTCTATGGATAAATGTTAGAAAACCTTAGTACCTTTGGATTAAAGGTATATCCTATCATTAAATTCACTGAAAATATATAAATGATGGAGCTATACCTCTTAATTTAGAGGATAGTTATCAATCAATGATAACTAATCCAACTATTAGTGTATTTTGTCTTTCCTAGTTGGGCATGTTGAGTTCTCTTTTATTTTTCTATCCAAAGGAAAAATCTGTTTACTAATAGGATGCAAGCATGAAGCTCAAAGAATGATAAATATAAGTGGATGATATGCAAAGGTGTAATCTAAGTCATGCCAAACACTCCTAAGGTTACAAGTATCCATATTTTCAAAGTTTCAAGTGTTTTGGACCAAAGTTTACAATGTCTTGACAATGTTGAAATTTTTTGAGAAGTGTTTGAATAGTATCCAAGGTGTAAATTTTCAAGTTTCTCTTTATCTTGATTAATTTTTTACACACACACAAGGCACAATAAGACAAGAATAGTTTTACATCACAACCTAGGATTTAAGACTGTATATTCCATTGAATTCCCACTTCAACCGAAGTTCATCCATGCTTATCTAGAGTGGACAACTTAGAATCTTAGCACCATAGGCTCTCCCTCACTTCTTGGGGCTACCAAGATTTGGTTCCCAAGGGGCATTACTTCCCTAGGGACTATTGTCTCTACTAAGGATGTGAGAATATGGGATGTCTTCATGGGCATTAGTGACCCCTTGAGCTAGTGGGTAGAAAGGATTTTGGTCTCTAAAACAAGGTATTTAGTGTGATCATTTCATTTGGAAAGTGAATAACAAACTTCCTCAGAAGTTCTTCGGGCCCTAAGAACTAGGGTTTGATACACCATATAGATACTAGAGGAGAGCTATCACACAACAATACCATTGACATGACATTAATTATATCAATTGTATTATAGTGGTTGGAATGTTGAAAACTAGTTTTGGCCCATCACCACTTCAAGGTCGCTCCCTGGGGCTCACCAAGTGATGAGTCTTGGGTCCAAGATAGGCCTCTCTATAGAAATTGCACAATTTTATCTTGCACCAAAGATCTATAACAAGGGGAGATGACATGTCCATGCAACTCCTAGAGTTCTAAACCATGCATAAACACCAAGTAGTATAGAAAGTTAATTTTGGTGAACCAAATAAAGTTTTATCTAAGCTATAAAAACCATGCATAGAGTTTGAACAAGCACACAAGTCTTCAACAACATCCTAGAAACAAGCATTAGTAGTTTTTCAATGAATGTGTTCTCCCAATGATTGCCACATATTGTAAATAGACCATCAATAACAAAAAGTCATCTACTCCAGGTCCTAACATGAAATTGAAACCCTAGATGTGAATTTTGATTAAAATAGGTGCTGTCTGTGAACCAAATGAGCTCTGATAGAGAAAATTACACCCCAAAAGACCAAAATGACTCAAGATGCCCCCAATTGTGCTTAGACAATGAATATTACATCCATGGTGTAGTTGGGGTCCTAAAGGGTACAATTGGTAGTTTTTAGGTGCAGTTGGGAGAGTGGAAGTAGGCTATGGGGAAATGGTGTCGAATAAATACCTAGAAACTTAAATCTTGAAGCCTGCCTAATTCATCAATTTCTATCTCTAGTTTATGGGTTTGTTTACTTTGAAGTCATTTAAATAAGGTTTATTTGGCTGAATGCAGTCTGGATGGGTTGTATGTTGGTTTTATTGTTGCTTTTAATTCAAGCAATTATATAAATGCTTCATTAAATCAGTAGGGTTTATGAGTTCATAAAAGGGATATTGCATAAGAATGGAGATGGGTGATTTTAGTTGATTAATTCTTATACAAGTTCTTTGAACTAGATCTCCCACCAATAGTCAATTTCTTGCCCAATGGATAAGGCACTAGTCCTATAAATCAGAAGTAAACAAGGATGAATTTTGTTGTTGCATATCAAGTCATCTTATAAAATCAAAATTATTTCAATCCTATTCAAGAATTATAAATGCTGGTCTCAACTCATTTATATCTAATTCTTGAGTCTTAGGTAGCTATTATTTCTAGGAATATTTATAAATTTAAGGAGAATTATGACCAGATCTGCTGATAAGGGATGTGTATAAGTTTGAGAGCATTAAAGAATTGAAGTGAGTTGTGTATGTATGTGAAGGTAACAGATAAGAATCAGAATGAAACTAAGATAATTTCATACACAATTGCATTAGAATTATCCCTAGGTATACCTGCCTTGGTTTAGCAGAGCCAGAACAGTAGGAAACCATCATTTGGTTTTTTTGAAGTTGGGTTATAGTGATTCATTCATATAGTTGATATTGGGAATTGGCTAATCCCTAGATTGTGTGAGCCATTTCACTGTGATATTAAGCATTTTGTTGCTTGATAGTTTCAGTAGTTTGAAACACCAACAAGATACACGCTACTCCTAATCATTCAAAGCACAAGCATGAGGGAAAAAATGAACAATTATTCATAGCAAGATTATCTATGAGAGAATATAACACAACTTCAAGAGTATGAGCTACGTCTTTAGCCAGAGATGATAAAGAAAATTGCTTCTTTTCTTCTTCTTTTTTCTCCCACACAAGTATACCCATCTACACATCATCTGCTAGAATCACTACATTACATTTTCTATTTTGGAGAAATAGTTCCTTAAAATGGTACTTCTAGATTGCACCAGGAAAGCTTGTATAACTTATAACAATGCATCTCATATAGTTTCCTCATAGTATTTACATTGCTGGGGCTCCAAACTCTACAATGAAGTTCTTTTGAAAACTTGCAAGCTAAGCTTCCTTTCTTCTTTAAATAAAGTAGTGAAAAGACTCTTGACTCAACAAGGTCATGTTGTGGATGCAAGCCATACAAAAGGATGAAAATAAACTACTGGAATGAAGAGTAAAGGAATGCAGATATAGATGTTCTACAATATATCAATCCTCCCAAAGATTGAGTTCTTTTTTAATGTCTTGCAAAGAAATCTATAGTAAAATGGCCACAAACCTATGTGAATGGGTCTGGATCAAATTTTGTCAGAGGTAATGCTGCTAATTTGAGTGAAAAAGCAAATGGGAGAAGCTATGGCATATTACATTCTTTGTTTTTGATCCAGAGTTTTCCAACACCAAGACATCTCAAGATTCCCTTTATGCAAAAGAAATACAAAAAAAGAATAGTGCATTATATCAGAAATATAAATTTTCCACAGCTTCATCCTTGCACTTAAATATATCCTAACCTTGAACCTAAACATCATCTATAAAACAACTTTGTGACCTAAAAGAATTAATAGTGGCTCTATTTTTTAAATTGCAATGAGTAGAAGAGAAAGAGAAAATGTAAAAGCATTGAATAGCTTTAGAATCTGCCTCTGTAACTTTCTGATAGATAAAAAATTGGAATGATATCTAATGACCAAATTCTTACCTCCTTTCTCCTCTCCCATTGACCCTGCACCAAACTCCCACCCATTGCAATCACGGTGCACCCCAAAATAAAATTAACACTTTCGTGACCTTTTATCTTATGTTCTGAAGGTCAAAATTTAAACAATTTTACCATAGTCAAAATTTGGTCAAAATTTTGACCATATCGGGACCATTTTTTCAAAAAAAATGAATTTAACAACCCATATAGGCCTCTGGTCAAAAATTTTGGTTGAAAATGGGGGCCTAATGTACTAGTGATTAGTCCAAAGGGCATCCTTTTGTAGGCAAAAATTCCCCACTTCATTGTGAAAGCCTTCTTTAGCCTATCTTCTTTGTCAACCATCAACTAATTATATACTAGGTAACCATACAAGAATGACATCATTTTTTAACCATTAACAATTTGTAATACCTCATCCAGTGAGGGTAGAGGATAGTTATCCTTCTGAGATGCTAGATTCAAGTTACAAAAGTCAACATAAAGATGAATCTCTCCTGTGAAGGGTCAGCTTCAATGATCAATGGTTCATTGAGAGGATTTATCAATCTTTGTGTTTGTCAGAATGTCTTGGCATTGGGTTTCAATGGGATGTCATGTGTGATAATCTTAGGATCATAAGTCTTTATCTCTTCATAGCTCCAGGAAATGACATCCTTATATTCAGTGAGTAATTTGAGCATGTCATCCCTTTCTTGTGAGTTGCACACTTTTCCTATCTATACCAATTTTGGCTCTTCATCAATACCCAAATTGTATGAATCACATTCTTTGATTCCCTTTTCTTGAGTTTCCCTTCTGTTGAGTGTTGATTCATCATAATCAAAGATGCATTCAAGTTCAACCGTCCCTTTTGAAATAGTGTTAGTTTTTAAATTTAGAATCCCATCTTCATCTTCAAGTCCATCATCTTCATGTCTATCATCTGGTGTATCATCAATTTCTTGTCCCTCAAAATTATGACTACACATGATAAACTCAAGTGTATGTTGATCATCTTGAAAGACTTGAAAGTTTGTGATATTATCAGGGATGGATGGAACAATGACCAATTCTACTAAAAATCTTTTTAACTTGGTTTTTTCAATTGGTTGCAATGCACTAGTTGAGATGGCAAGAGCATCTACTACCATGTTCTTTCTTCTTGGAATGGACTTGATGTTTAAGGCCTCAAAGTCATCCAATATGTCCCATACCCTTTTCCTGTAAGCAAGCAATATTTTGTCATTACAAGAGTATATGGATTTTACTTGTCGTATGACCAATTGGGAATCCCCTTCAATTTTAAGAGTTGTAACTTCTTTCTCTAGTGCAAAGAGGAGTCCTCATATTAACACCTCATATTCTACACCATTGTTAGTACATCTAAATTGCAATTGATATGTGGCATAGAAAGACCTACCTTTTGGGCTAATTAGTTTGATACCTGCACCAGCTCCCATCTTGCACCTAGAACCATTGAAGTGGAGTGTCCAAATTGCATTTTCCTTGGGTTTTCTAACTTTATGCTTATTCATCCTTAACTTCTCTTTCACTTGAGCCTTGAATGATTGTTTCTTAGGAACCCATTTAACTTTCCTTGTGCGGGACTTGATGAGTCCCCTTCATATCCTATAGATAGAGGAAGTGTGTTTTTTTCTTATTTTTCTTGAATTTCTCCTACCAGCTCTTTGATTTCCTCAACTTTAGGTTCAGGATGAATGACTACTGAGGTCCATCATTTACCTTTCACATATCATCTTCTTCTCTGGACTTTGATCATCCCTAGAGGAGGAGAAGACAAACCTCCACCATCTAAAGAGGTATCACTATACAATACATTTAGATCTTCACTTTCTTCTTCAATTTTTTCAACAAAGCGGGATGAGTTCATAGAATTTTGACTTTCTGTGAGTTCATGTGTTGAGGTAATTATATCCTTGTTTTCCATAATGTGGGTCAATACCTTCACAACTACTTCATGACATAATGAACATTTGAATTCAGAGTGACTAACTTTTTGTAATCGACAAAATCTTGGAAGGAGGAGGATGTTGGGATCAACTTCTTCTCCTAAACATTGTAAACTAGTCACCATATTGTCTATGAACTATGTCACTATTTCACTTTTGGGTACCGGTACCTTAGGTTCTTCATTTTGATCATGAGGTGTATTGTTTGGAACCATATCTAATACCATCACTTTGTATGAACCCAAATCTGATTGTAGGAATGTTATATCATTTGGAGCATTGTAATCTGTGATCATTGTTTTCAATTTGGGCTCAACATCTATCTTGATTTGATTGTTCAATCCCTTCCATGCAAACCACAATTGAGTGAAGTCTATAGAGAACCATCCTCTCAAAAATTTCATCCATTCTGTGCTCAAAAGTAATCCATATGTCTCTAGGATATCTACCACATGTATGTCAATAACATCTTGGATCCAAGGATCAATTGTTAACTGTATCTGCACATCTTTCATTACACCAATGACTTTTACCTTTGTTTTATCCAGCTGTATCACCACTCAATTAGAGGGTTGAGGACTAACTCCTAGCCTTTGGGCTATTGATAATGGCATTACATTACATGAAGCTCCTGAATCAATGAGGCAATTATGAAGATTCTTCTCATATATCCTTATACTTAGCAAAAATGGGGGTACCTCAACTTTATCCTTGAACATAGTGCGCATCACTTCTACAACATTTACTTGTTGCAACACTATCTTTTGAGGGATAGCATTCATATTGTGGGAAACCTTTATATTATCCAATGTCTTCATGAGTGCTTCTCTTTGTTGTGGAAAATTTTGTAACATGTCAAACATGGACATATTGGCTTTAGTTTTCTTCAGATCTTCTACTGCATTGTACTTTTTGATAGACCAAGCTAGATTCTTTATTATTCTTGGTATGTTCACTTGATTTTGATACTGTTGTCATCCCTGGACTAGTCTTACTGGTGGCAAATTGTTATTTTCTCTTGGATTAGGTGGAGTTGGTTGCAAACCTAGAGGAATCCCATCCATCAAGGGATCCTTTCTATTTCAAAGATTATACATATTTCAATTGTCATTTTGAAACGCAAACATCTCATCATGTTGAAGGTCAAGTTCTTGGCTAAACAAGAATGAGAATTCCTCATTTTCTTGTTGTTCCACTTGTGTATTCTATATAGAATCATGAGATTCCAATAGCATCGCATTGAATTGAATAGGAGGAGGATTGTCATTTACTTGTGAGTTTTGATTCACCTCTAGATTACTATTGTAGTATGAACCATCATTGCTAGGCACATTTTGGCTATCATCATACTAAATGATATCAACATATTGAACATTTTTATTGTTGTTATTAGTAGGAATGCTTCCATTATTTGGTTGAGAGTTCCATTGTTGTGATCAGGAGGATTGAAGTTGTTTCCTTTGCCATTTTTGTTGTTACTATTATTGTTGAAGTTCCTATTGTAATTGTGACCAAAATTGTTGTTGTAGGGGCCAGCATTATTTCTTTGGAAGTTTTTATTTTGTCATTGTGAAAATCTAAGACGTGTCAGCTCGTTGTTCATTTGTGACATGGTTTTCTTCATCTGACCAACTTTCGAAAGAAGATTGTTATCTGCTTCCATAGGAATCATCACTTTCTATTCAAAGAAAGTTGTTTTTGGAGGCTCATATCTTGGATATGTTATCACTTGAGTTTTTGGAGTAGGTGCCTACTGTAATGGAACTACGTTCATAGGTATGAACTGGCTAGGCATGGTGGGTGCTCCCATAGGGTATGTTGGCATTGTAGGTACTGCTTGTGCTAGAAGCATCATTCCTCCTCCATTAGGATTGGCTTGCTTCATTAACATGCTAACTTCTACAAAGACTTTGTCCAATGTGTCAATATTTGTTGCAGGAGGTCTTCTTAGAAAGATCAGAGTAAGAGGGTCCATAGCATTCAAATAAATCTAAATAGCGGATTTAACTGGTATGGTGTATGGCATTTCCAACTTGTGGTAGGCCATATGAAAGTGATAGTTAGAGTGTAAAACTATCTCAGCTAGGTCCCTTTTTATTGATATGAATTGTTGATGTATCACAGCTGGATTGATGAATGTTTTGAATTGTTCCAAAAATAATTTTTTGAATGTATCCCAATCTCCAATGCATCTAGGTGGCAAATTGACATACCAATTGACGGAAATTTCTCCCAAAGAGTAGGGAAATAAATGAAGAACCATATCTTCATTAGCCACCTACTTTTAGTTGTAAATTTCTTTGAAAACCTTGACATGATCTTTTGCAGTTTGCGTTTCACCATAGGTGAATCTTGGGCAAAACTTCTTGGGATTCTTTGTGAGGTTATGGAGTGCACCTCTCAAGTTTATTGGTGAGTCTACAATTTTTGTGAAAAAGGCCATTAGAGGATTTGGTGGACCTAACAGTGGTTTTTGGCGAGTAGCTATTGGAGTATGTGGTGGTTCACTAGGTGGTTGGAGTGGAGGTGGAGTTGAAGAAGATGATGAAAGTTTGAAAGGAAGTGGTTGAACTCGAGATGTTCCTTTGTCACTACATGGTTTATGAAAGTGGATAAGCTTGAGAAACTCATGTGCACTTGGCATAGACCTTAATGCTCACTGAAATGGGGATCTTGGATCAATATCCTCTAGCTTGCATTAATTCTAGAAAAAGCGCACCTCTAGTGCAGATTTGTAGACTTGCATACCTGTAGATCTGTAAACCTACATACCTATGGACCTGTGAACCTATGAAGCTGCAAACTTGTGGACTTGTGGACCTACATGCCTAAATTTTTGAAAATTTTAGAAGTAATTTCTAAACTTTTATAGAGTGTAGATTATTGCAAGGGTGCAAAAAAAATTTCTGAAACTTTGTCAAATTTTCTTCATTTTTGGGAGCATTTTTTTTAGTTTGTTTCCCTCCTTCTAGCACCACTTCTATTGGGCATTCATTTTGCATGAGGTCAATAGCAGGAATCCATTGCATAATTCCTCTCTTGAAAAGAAAATATTTTTAAGGATCCACTCCAAGGTTCAATGTTTGTCTTGCGACATACCAAAATCTACTTAGTAGAAGATAAAAGTGAGTGTTCACAAGGAGGCCTTTACTAGTTCTAGAAGACTCTTTTATCTCAGAATGAAAGTAAATCTATTTACCATCTCAAAATATCACACCAAAAGAATAATATTTTTTTTATTTTCTATTTTTCAATGAATGCAACTCTAACAATGCAGTCACTATGAGGTCCTATTCTAATAGGGGGTTGATAAAGAAAATAACATGAAATTGAAATGACTTGAAATTGAAATTCCTAAATGGACATAAGCTACAGAACACAACACGTTGTGAGTTAAACCTTCAAATAAATTAGTAGGAAACCAATGAAAATAGGAGTAGCACTTCCTAGAATCCACTGATACAATCGTCGGTGAGAATATTTAACAAATCAAATGATGTTTCACTCTTCATCAAATCGCAAGGCCACAGAAAGTATGCTCATGCGAGACAAAAGCTATGGAGACACAATTAGGTGATCTCTTCTCAAGCTCGTTATGTCACTGGAATTCATATATCTATAGCAAACACCAAACTAAAAGATCACACAACTAGAAACAACACAATAAACCTTTGGCTCAATCACAATCTCATGAATTAAATCCACAAAACAATGACACATTCAGGCAAGAATGACAACACTCCAAATGTGAACACCAAAAGCATAATTTTATTGCATAATAATGGCAGCCCCAATTACATATTAGAATGGAGTATTTATAAGAAATCATCTCCTCAATATGTGTTGAGAGTGAGAGATATCTTCATGCAATAAAATGCTTTTAATTTAATAAAACAAACTAATTATATACAAACTAACCATCTAACTGGTGCTAAGTCAGACTCAAAATCCCTTTTTATATTCATTAATTGGATGCATGAGCCTTTACATGTCAAAAAAAAAGAATAAATGAGAGAGAAAGTAGGAGGAAGCCATCAGTAGAAGTTGAAGTTAACTTTGACACATGCCTAGTGAAGGGCCAGCTTCTATTTTTGGTGTCACCAAAAATAGAAGCTGGCCCTTCACTAGGCATGTGTCAAAGTTAACTTCAACTTCTACTGATGGCTTCCTCCTACTTTCTCTCTCATTTATTCTTTTTTTTTTGACATGTAAAGGCTCATGCATCCAATTAATGAATATAAAAAGGGATGGAGTCTTACTTAGCACCAGTTAGATGGTTAGTTTGTATATAATTAGTTTGTTTTATTAAATTAAAAGCATTTTATTGCATGAAGATATCTCTCACTCTCAACACAAATTTAGGAGATGATTTCTAATAAATAATCCATTGTAATATGTAATTGGGGCTATCATTATTATGCAATAAAATTATGCTTTTAGTGCTCACATTTGGAGTGTACTCATTCTCACCTGAATGTGTCATTTTTTTATGGATTTTATTCATAAGATTGTGATTGAGCCAAAGGTTTATTGTGTTATTTTTGGTTTTGCAATCTTTGAGTTCTGGTGTTTTCTACAGATATAAGAATTCTGCTTATGTAACAAGCTTGAGAAGAGATCACTTGATTGTGTCTACATAGATTTTTTTCTCGAATGAGTGCACTTTATGTGGCTTTGCAATATGATGAAGAGTGAAATATCATTTGATTTGTCAAAGATTCTCACTGACAATTGCATAAGTGGATTCTAGGAAGCACTGCCCCTATTTTCATTGGTTTCCTACCAATTTCTTCGAAGGTTTAACTCGCAGTGTGTTGTTTTTTGTAGCTTATGTCCATTTAAGAATTTCAATTTCATATTATTTTCTTTCAGTTTTGTTATTTTCTTTCAATTTTGTTATTTGCTTTACTAACCCCCTATTAGAATAGGACCTCATAGTAGCTACATTGTTAGAGTTGCATTCATTGAAAAATAGAAAATACAAAAAATATTGTTCTTTTGGTGTGATATTTTGAGACAGCAAATAGATTTACTTCAATTCTAAGATAAAAGAGTCTTCTAGAACTAGTAAAGGCCTCCTTGTGAACACTCACTTTTATCTTCTACTAAGAAGACTTTGGTACATCGCAAGACAAACACTGAACCTTGGAGTGGATCCTTAAAAAGATTTTATTTTCTAGAGAGGAATTATGCAATGGATTCTTGCTATTGACCTTGTGCAAAATGAATGCCCAACAGTTAGCTACATATACTAGATGCTTAGTATAATCTCCCTTTAACCTCACTTATTGAAAATGCTCAACTAGATGTCTGTATCAACATGATCTTTACTATTGTTCTTCTGTCAAATACCATAGAAAATTGCTATTATTGACATCAATGACAAAAACAATCATGAATGTAACATATCATCATGATAATGATCTAATCATGTTTTCGCAATACTCCCCCATAGAAGTACCATCAGCATCCATGCTTCGAACAATATCCCCCTTTGGCATCGATGGCAACATAGATGAAAAATTTCTAGTTCCAAAAATAGTAGGAATAAAAGATTGTTAACCATTCTTTTCAAATCCTCTTCATCAATAAATCTCCCTCATTGATATACCTCAATATTCTATGTATCAAACTTTTTTTCAATGCTCAAATTATTTTTCTCAAAATATAACCTCTTGCAAACTATTTTTCATGTTGTAACTTCTCCCCCATTGACATCAATGGCAAATGTTTCAACAACCATCAACTTCTACAACAAATGTCTTTGACTAGCTCAAGGGTCAAAAGACACTATTCAAAATAACTTCCAACCAGAGTCCTAGATGACTCTGTCCATCATATATACTCCCCCAGACAAGAAGCATCAGCATTCAATCCAAACAGACAATAATGTTCTATTACATTGGACTGATTCACTCTTGCATCATCTACTCTAATGTGGGAAGGGGCATAACTCCTAGCATACCTTACAAATAGTCTAAAGTCTCTTTGGGAAGAGGCTTGGTTAAAATATCTTCAATCTACTCTTTGGTACTTACATACTCCAATCTAATTTTCTTTTTATCAACTATATCTCTCAACATGTGATATTTGATAGAAATATGCTTCATCTTAGAATGCAACACTAGATTCTTAGACATATTCTGATGTAGGAGAAGGATGAATAACTAGGCCAAAGGCACACCCGGCTATCCAAACCACCCTACAAGAGTTAACACAATGGAAGAAAACATGAGGAACAACACCAAGGAAAGAGAGAACAAGGATATATTTATTGATTCATCAAATATTCAGCATATGTGCCCAGCTGTAAGGCCTTCTGGGTTACGACCAATTACAAATGTACAACTTTCAGATCTCCAAATTAGTTTTTTAAATCCACATATCTCTTTTCTTTTGAACTCTCCCACCAAAAATCTTCCCTAACCCTAAACCTAAACACCCTACTTATACTTGCCAAAATGGCTTACGGATAATTCTAGAACATAGAGAAACCACAAGTTGGCCCTCATCAAATATAATTAACTATACCAAAATTAAATGTGAACAAAGTCAGCCAAATTGGAACTAGGTAGAATGAACTAATGTGTAGGATTAAAAAGAAACCCAAGATGCTCCTGCATCAAACAACTAGGGTTGGGAAAAAAATGATTCTCCTTAATCATGCAAGTGCCACACCCTGAGCTGAATCCAACTCAGACTGATAAATCCACGTAGCATCTTCAACTAGTCTATTCTTCCACTTCACCAAATATTTATAGTAATCTTTTCCTCCTGTGCTCTTACCAACTCTTTGATCCAATATCTGTTCAACCTCTTTGATTTGCTTCTTAGGATAATCATCAGGTATAGAAGTTTCATCCTTTGACTCATGATACTTATACAAATCAGCAATATTGAATATAGAAGATATATCCATGTCATCAAGTAACTCAACTTCATAAGCATTACCACTATCAAACTTTTTCAAGATCTTACAAGGTCCAAATTTCTTCATCTTCAAGTTAATGTATGTTCTAGCTGGGAATCTTCCTTTCTTTAGATGAACCATCACCTCATCACCAACCTCAAAATCATGGTGTCTTCTAGACTGATCAGCAGTCTCTTTATACTTCTGATTACTTTGTTCCAATCTCAACTTCACTTCCTTATGCAAAGACTCCATAAAATCAGCAAATTCTTCTCCTACACCACTTCTCTTTTCTTCACCAACAACATCTCTCAAATCTAATATGCCTCTAGGATGCATTCCAGTAACAATCTCAAAAGGTTTCTTCCCTGTACTCCTATTCACAAAATTGTTATATGCAAATTCAACTTGTGCCAATACCATCTCCCAATTACTTGGCTTATTCCCAACCAGACATCTTAGCAAATTACTCAAGCTTCTATTCACAACCTCTGTCTATCCATCTATTTGTGGATGGAATGTAGAACTAAACTTCAACTCAGTACCCATCTTCTTCCACAAAGTCTTCCAAAAATATTCAACAAACTTACTGTCTCTATTAGCAATAATACTTCTTGGTAATCCATGTAATCTCACAATCTCTTTAAAAAAAAGTTTAGCAACATGCTCAACATTTGATGTCTTCTTACATGGTATAAAATGAGCCATCTTAGAAAAATTTTCCACTACCACAAATATGGAATCATACCCTTTCATTGTCTTAGGCAATCCAAGAAAAAAATTCATACTAATGGCAGTCCAAGGTTTCTCAGGAACAGTAACAGGTGTATACAAACCAGTATTTTGACTCACTCCTTTTGCAACTTGACAAACTCCACAACTCTTTACAAATTTTTGAACATCTTTATACATTTGTGGCCAATAATATTTTTCTTTCAGCAAACCCAATGTCTTATGAATTCCAAAATGTCCAGCTAATCCACCACTATGCTTTTCCTTAATTAGATTTAACTTCATAGAACTTCTAGGAATACACAACTGAATTCCTTTGAACAACATACCTTCTTGAATGAAATACTCATCATACTTACTTATGTGATCTGCCAGATTTGGTGCTCTGCACTCTCTCCATGCCTCAAAAAAATCAAAATCAGCATCATATAACTCTTTCATCTCATCAAAACCAAGAACTTCAACCTTCATTTCAATCAAAAAAGAACGTCTTCTACTCAATACATCAGCAACTTTGTTAGTAACTCCACTCTTATGCTTAATCACAAATGTAAAACTTTGCAAATATTCAACCCACTTCACATGTCTTTGATTCAATTTATGTTGACTTCCCAAGTATTGTAAAGCTTTATGATCAATATACAACACAAACTCCTTAGGCATCAAATAATGTCTCCACTTCTTCAATGCTTGAACAATAGCATAAAACTCTTGATCATACACAAAATATTTCCTTCTAGCATCATTCACATTTTCACTAAAGAAAGCAATAGGCTTACCTTCTTGACTTAATATAGCTCCTATTTCATTACCACTTGCATCACATTCAACTTGAAATACTTTGTTGAAATTAGGCAAAGCCAATACTAGTAATTCTGTAACCTTTTGTTTCATAGTCTAAAAACTCTTATCAGCTCCATGTGTCCACTTGAATTGCTTTTTATCTCCCCTCATTGTCTCAATCATAGCATTGCAAACAACACTGAAATTCGTTATAAATTTTCTATAAAAACTAGCTAAACCATGAAATGATCTTACCTCACTCACATTCTTAGGTGTAGGCCATTCCAAAATTGCTTTAACCTTCTCAGGATCCATCTTCAAACCATTAGCTAAGATCACAACTCCCAGATACACAATCTCCTCTTGCATAAAAGAACACTTTTTTAGATTAATCAGTAACTTTTCCTCTTTCAACCTCTGCAATACTTGTCTAATATGCTCAAGATTTTCTTCCTTATTCTTACTGAATATCAGAATATCATCCAAATAAACAATCACAAACTTACCCAAAAATCTTTTCAAAACTTTATTCATTAACCTCATGAAAGTACTAGGTGCATTAGTCAAACCAAAAGGCATAACCAACCATTCATACAAACCATCTTTTGTCTTGAAAGCAGTCTTCCATTCATCACCTTCTCTGATTCTAATATGATGATAGCCACTCTTCAAATCAATCTTGGTAAAATACTTTGCTCCACTTAAACAATCCATTATGTCATCCATCCTTGGCATAGGAAACCTATATTTCACTATTATCTTGTTAATGGCTCTGAAATTAGTACACATTCTCCATTCTCCATTCTTTTTAGGTGCTAATATAGTAGGTACAACACATGGAATCAATCTTTCTCCAATCAAACCTTTCTACAACAACTCATGCACTTGTCTATTAAGTTCTTCATTCTCTATAGATGTCAATCTATATGGTGCTTTGTTTGGCAAACTTGCTCCAGGAATCAAATCCATACAATGACTTATACTTCTTATTGGAGGTAATCCATTAGGAAGATCATCAACAATAATGTCTTTATATTCATTGAGCAATTTTTCAATTTCTTCTGGCACTTGGTCAATACTACCATCTGTCACTCAGTCACCACTATCTAGCACTCGGTTAGCATTATTCTCTTGCACTTGGCCTTCATTGACAAAACTTGGTTTTCTTGAAATTATGGCAAAACAAACCTAATTCTTCTTCACTTCCTTTTCAAATTGTTTCCCATTAACCATACAAATCTTTACAGTAGTACAATTAACCTCATCTGGAACTTCAATCAAAGGCAACAATGTTTGTTTCTTCCCATTCACCCAAAGAGTATATTGATTCAATCTTCCATCATGTATAGCATGTCTATCATATTGCCAAGGTCTACCCAACAAAATATGACAACAATCCATGGGCATAATATCACACAAAACTTCATCAACATAATGTCCAATTTTAAATTTCACAAGGCATTTCTCACTTACCAATATCTTATGCTCATCTTTGATCCATGAAACATGATAAGGTTTGGGATGTTTCAACCTCTCTAACTGCAACTTGGTAACTAGCTCTTTTGATGCCAAATTTGTAGAACTCCCACTATCAATGATCACTTTTCAACATTTTCCAACCATCTTACATCTTGTCTTGAAAAGACTTCTCCTTAAAACAGGTTTGTCATCACTTCTTTTATTATATAAGGATCTTCTCACCATAAGATTTTCTCCAACTTCAAGTCCACTTGGTGAACTTTCAATGTCTTCTTGAATCACAGTATTTCTATTATTTTGTCCACTTTCAG
Source organism: Cupressus sempervirens (assembly GCA_028749045.1). Classification (NCBI taxonomy): domain Eukaryota; kingdom Viridiplantae; phylum Streptophyta; class Pinopsida; order Cupressales; family Cupressaceae; genus Cupressus; species Cupressus sempervirens. The sequence goes on from CM053787.1 coordinate 447,814,185, forward strand.
AGGATCTACATTCAAAAAATCTATGCCCTTCTTCGCCACATCTAAAGCAATTACCATGAAATCCACTTCTAGAATAGGAATTACCTCTTCCCCGGTAAGAATTAGTGCCTCCTTGATAAGAATTACCACCTTTCCATTCGGTCTTTCCTTTATCATCACTCTTCCATTCATATTTGCCTTTATCTTGCATAGAATTATTAGATCTACTACTTTCTCCATGAGATCTACCTCTACCTCTTTGGAATCTACCACATCTACCTCTTTGTCTTTGTTCATGCTTCTTTGACAAGATCTCCTCAGCCTTCAAGGCATATTGGTATGCTTCTTCCACATTGTCCAACTTCACAAAAATTATCTCATCTTGAATTCTAGATCTCAATCCATTAATTTACCTTGCAATTTTCTCAACATCATCATCCACATGTCTAGATCTGATGTCCAATCTATAGAATTGCTCGGTATATTCTTTCACAATCATGTCCCTTTGTTTCAAATTTTGCATCTTTCTCAATAAGCTAACTTAGTAATCAGCAGGAAGGAATTTGTTCTTTACCTTGTTCACCATCTCTGGCCAAGTTCTTATCTTCTCCTTTCCTCTCCTTTGTCTATCAATTTGCAAGTACTCCCACCATAATGATGCATGACCTTTCAGCCTAGTGACTGCAATCTTCACCTTTTTGTTATTGGGAGTGTTTTCATACTCAAAGAACTTCTCCATATTAGAGATCCAATCCAACATAATATTTGTATCCAATTTCCCTTTATAAGGAACAAATTTCTTCAGTAGGCTTTGAATTTTCCCTAGACAATAATCGCAATAATCTTTCCTCATCTCGATCTTCTTCAGGTTCTGGATTATGGTTTGGTGTTGTTGCTTCATCATCACTTACATCTTTAAGATACGCTTCTCTCCTTTGGGTTGTCTCCATAGCATCTAATCTGGCTGTAATTTGTCTTAACTGATCCAATATAGCATTATCAACATTATTTCCTCTACCACAAACCATCTTTACAAATCAGGTTCCTGCAAGATCGTAACCTTCTACAAGTTATAGGTCAAATCCATAGATCTACCACCTTACAACTAGATCCAAATTAGGGTTCTACATGATCCAATCTCAACAAGGATGGACTTCAAGCTCTGATACCAACTGAGGCAGGCAAAGGATGAATAACTAGGCCAAAGGCACACCTAGCTATCCAAACCACCCTACAAGAGTTAACACAATGGAAGCAAACATGAGGAGTAGCACCAAGGAAAGAGAGAACAAGGATATATTCATTGATTCATCAAATATTCAGCATACGTGCCCAGCTGTAAGGCCTTTTGGGTTATGGCCAATTACAAATGTACAACTTCTAGATCTCCAAATCAGCTTTTTAAATTCACATATCTCTTTTCTTTTGAACTCTCCCACCAAAAATATGCCCTAACCCTAAACCTAAACACCCTACTTATACTTGCCAAAATGGCTTACGGATAATTCTAGAACATAGAGAAACCACAAGTCAGCCCTCATCAAATATAATTAACTATACCAAAATTAAATGTGAGCAAAGTTAGCCAAATATGAACTAGGTAGAATGAACTAATGTGTAAGATTACAAAGAAACCCAGGATGCTCCTGCATCATATTCACTATGCTTGTGTTATCACAATGTATGACAATAGGTTCATTGAGTTCTATCCTTGGATCCTTTAGCATCTACTTCATCCAAATAGCTTGATTGCAATTGTTTGCTACTACAACATATTTTGCTTCATCTATACTTTGTGAGATATAGTCCTGCTTCTTGCTTAACCAAGAAACCAATCTTCCTCCAAGAAAGAAGGCTCCACCATTGGTGTTCTTCTATCATCCATACTCCCTTCCTAATCAGCATCAGTATAAACATATAGAGTAAAATCATTCAATCTATCATACCACAATCCAAACTCTTGTATTCCTTTAAGATATCTAAATATTCTTTTGATTACTGCATAATGTGCTTCTCTAGGATTAGCTTGAAATCTCACAAAAATTCTAGCTACATTTTCTATATTTGACCTTGTGTGAGTCAGATATTAAAATCCTTCAATCATAGATATGTACTTCTTCTTCTCAACAGTAGGTGTCTCATCCTTTGTAGATAACTTGTGTCCAATTGCCATAGGTGTTCCAACTAGTTTACATGTTTCCAAACCAAACCTTTTTAGTAGATCTTTCAAATACTTAGTCCAAGAAATAAAGGTTCCTTCTTTGTCCTACACAATCTGTAATCCTAAGAAATATTTCATTTCTCCTATCATGCTCATTTCAAATTCTTTCTTAATTTATTTTTCAAATTTGTCACTTTCATCATCATTTCCTCCAAATATGAAATCATCAACAAATATTACCAAAATCATCAATCCATCATCTATTTATTTCCATTATAGATTACTATCTTCCATGCCTTTGCTAAATCCATTAAATGCTTGTCCAACCTTGCATACCATGTCCTGGGTGCTTTCTTCAAGCCATACAATTATTTCTTCAATCTGCATACTATGTCCTTGTCATCTATTAAAGGACAACCTTCAAGTTGTTATCTGTATACCTCTTCTTCAAGTTCTCCATTCAAAAATTCTGACTTGACATCCATATGATACACTTTGAATTTCTTATGTGTTGCATAAGCTAAGAACAACCTTATTGCTTCTATTCTTGCCATAAGAGCATAGTTTTCATCATAGTCTATTCCTTCTTGTTGTGAGTGACCTTTACATACAAATCTTGCTTTGTTCCTTACAACTTCACCTTGTTCATTCATCTTGTTCCTGAATACCCATTTTGTTCCTATCACATTCTTATCTGTTGGTCTAGGAACCAATTCTCATGTCTCATTCTTCACTATCTGCTCTAGTTCCTCTTTCATAGCTTTCTTCCAATAGTCAACTTTGCATGCTTCATCTACATTATTTAGTTCAACTTGAGATATCAAACATAGTTCTTCATTGATTATGCTTCTTGCCATCACACCTTTATCTCTAATTCCAATGATCTACTCTAGTGGATGATTCTTTGTTATATTCTTACCAAAAGTAGGGGTTGTTATCTCAACTCTTAGCTCTGTTGAAGGTTCTGAGCTTTGTTCCAACCTTTTCTCACCTTCATTTTGCAAATCATTGTTAGTCTCAAAGAATACTTCATCATTCCTTAGCTTAGTGACAACATTCTCATCATCAGAATTGTAATCAACTACTCTTTCTTGTATCTTGAATTTCTCATCAACTCTTGCATTTGTACTTTCCACAATAGTCTTAGTTCTCTAATTATAACATCTATAGGCTCTGATTTTCATTGAATAACCAAGAAACATACCTTCATCACTTCTAGCATCAAATTTACCAATATCATCGTCTCTTTTAATATAACATTTACTACCAAAAATTCTAAAATACTTAACTATAGGTGAGTGACCAAACTATAGTTCATAAGGCATCTTGTTTGTGTCTTTCTTGACTTGCACTCTGTTCATAATGTAGATTGTCATATTCACAACTTCTCTCCAAAACATATTGTATACATCATTCTCAGCTAACATAGCTCTTGTAGCTTTTGTTATTGACTTGTTTCTTCTCTCTACAATGCCATTCTTTTCAAGGGTTCTCGGAGCTAATAACTATCTTTTGATTCCATTAGCTTCACAAAAGATGTTAAACTCATTTGAAGTAAATTATCCTCCTCTATCTGATCTTAAACATTTAATCTCCATACCTAATTCAGTCTCAACTCTATTCTTGAATATCTTGAACTTACCAAATGCCTTAGATTTTTCTTTAAGAAAAGAAACCCACATCATTCTAGAAAAATCATCAACTAAGATCATGAAATACCTTTCACCATAGAATTATTTAGTCTTCTTAGGACCACCAAGATCTTTATTTATAATATCTAGCTTAGATGTAGTAGTAAACTTCTTGAATGGAAAAGAAATTCTAGTATACTTTGCCAATACACACTCCTTGCAAATTGTGTTAGTAGGCTTCACAATCTTAGGCAAATCTCTAATTGCAACCATACTACTAGTTTTCACAATAATATCAAAGTTTATATAAATATATATATTATGCCATAACCAACTATCATCTACCTTAGCAACCAAACATGTCATTTCAGTTGGATTCAGCTAAAATACATTACCTCTAGATCTAGTTCTCGTTCTAATTACCTTTTTGTCATCTTAGCATCTTGAAATGTAGAAATCTAGCTTTGTAACCTCAATTTCTTAGAATTTTCATCACCTTGAAAACTATTTTCCAAAGCTTTCCAAATATCATGAGAATTATTAAATGATTTTACCTAATTGTAATCAATTTTAGGAAGTGCAGATAATAGTGCTTCTCTAGCTCTCATGTTGAACATGAAAAGTTCCCTTTCTTCCTCAATATAAGATTCCAAATATTTTTCACCAATGATTGTCTTTTCAGATTTTTTCAAAATCTAATATCCTAGACCCATACACAATAGGTGTGTCTTCATGTTTTCCTTCCAACTACCATAATTTGTTCCATCAAACTTTGGATGATCCTTTATGAATATGTTTTCCATGGATCTCCCAAAGTTGTTAAACTTTATCTACAAGGACTTGATGCTCTAATACCAATTGTTAGAAACAATAATCCACCAATATAACTAAGAGGGTGGGGAGGGTCAATCAGTTATCTGATAATTATCAAATTTAAATAAACTTAACCATTCAATCAAAGTAAACAACAACCATACAAATATGCACATACACAATTAAACCAGATATGTTAATTAGGGAAACCCTTGATCAGAGGGAAAACCCTAGTGGGAATGATGCTCACAAGATGATGTACTAATATAAATATTTGAATGGACCCTATTAGGAGTCTATTACAACATTTAGTACATATGAGTCCCTATTAGGAGACTTTGCATCACTGTTAGGAGATTCCAACACTATTAGGAGTTTTTCCAACCCTATTAGGAGTTGTGGAAGGCAGAAGGACCCACTGTCCAAACTTCTGGGGAAAGATCACCAAACTCACTGTCCAACTAATCTTTCAACTATTCTTTACAAAATAATTTTTTTAACTATACTTTAACTTCTTTCCTTTGTCCTATCAACCAGATGAATCACTGTCAAACCTTGTAGACTAGGTCATGAACCTCATATCCAAGTATCAAAATTTGAATCATACAATAAAACCTCGACAATGAAGTTTACTTCACATTCACTCTTTTCTTTTCTTATTTTCACATTTTTCTCTTCATGCTTCTTGAAATCATTCATACATCTCATACATCACTCATACATGATAAAAAAAAATGTCCTTCCTTTATACCAAATCCATAAAATAATTCCCTAAGTCAACTATTACTCCTTCTCAATTAATTATTATAGGACCACATTAAGAACACATTACACTTAGCAATAACATTAGTCTTCTGCCTTGTAACTTGAAAAAAATTTCACACATGTAACATTATGACAAGAAATCTTAGCTACATCATCTCTAGAATGTCTTCTTCACATCTTTAACTTTAGCTTCTTAGAATAACAACTTTACTAAGAGATATAACAAGTTTACCAAAGCATGCCTCTATAAACTCTATCTTAAAATAATTTTCACTGAAACTTGCATAACCTCTTCCATACTTATCTTATGCTTTTGAGGTTAGCTACATATACTAGACACTTAGTATGATCTCCCTTTAACCACTCTTAGTGAAAATGCTCAAGTATATATCCATATCAAGTTGATCTTTAATGTTGTTCTTCAATCAGATACCATAGAAAACTATTATGTTGACATCAATGACAAACACAGCCATGAATGTAACATATCATCATGATAATGATCTAATCATGTTTTTACAATACTTCCCCATAGAAGTATCATCAAAATTCATGTTTCCAACATATCTCTATCTTCACATCTATTTGGGGATGGTAGGAAGAGATAAAACTCATATTAGTTACCAATTTCTTCAAAAAGGTCCTCAAAAAATGACCAATAAACTTCACATCTTTATCTGACAATATCATTTGAGGTAAACCATGTATCTTGACAATTTCCTTGAAGAATAAACTTGCAATTTTTGATGCATCATTAGTGCTCTTACAAGGGATGAAGTGGGTCATTTTATTAAATATGTCCACTACAACATAAATATTACCATTTCCCTTCTATGATCTTGGAAATCCCATCACAAATTCCATGTTGCAACTCTCCCAAGGCCTTGTAGGAATAGAAAAAGGTTGTAGAGTCCTATATTAGTGGATGTGCCCTTGGTCCTCTAATAGATTGTATATGTCTCCACAATCTTCCTCACTTCAATTTGAAGTCTTGGCCAGTAATAGAACCTTTCACTTGTTCCAAGGTTTTTTCCAAGCCAAAATGTCCTTCCATGTTGTCTACATGTTTCTCCCTAATGATTTTCTTCCTCATTGAACATTATGGAATGCATAGTTGGTGCCCCTTGAATAGTAGCCCATTCTAAATCAATTAGTTTTCATATTCAGTGTAATAGGTTTCATAAAATCTAGAACATACCTTATAAATGTCTTTGAAATCACTATCCTCTTTATACATGCCATTTAATGCATTGGTCCCTGCACTTTGAGTTGGATTTCTTACACAAGTAGTTTCCTCCTACTTAGTGCATCTTTCACCTTATTGGAAACTTCCTTCTTGTGTTTTATTGAAAATTTGTAGGCTTGAATTGATTCCACCCATTGCATATGCTTGTGGCTTAGTTTCTCTTGCTTATTTAAGAAACTCAATGTTTGGTTGTCTGTGAAAACCACAAGTTCCTTTGGAAGGAGGTAGTGCCTCCATTTCTTCAATGATTATACTAAGGCATATCATTCCAAGTCATAAGAGGAGTATTTCCTCTTGGCTTCATTAAGCTTCTCACTAAAAAAGGCTATTGGCCTTCCCTCTTGACTCAAGACAGCCCTCATAGCTAGGTTAGAAGCATCACATTAAATAGTGAAAATCTATTGAAAATTAGGGAACACTAAGATAGGTTTCTCCATTACCTTCTTCTTTAGCATTTGGAAGGCTTCCTCAAAATCCTTGTTCCACACAAACCTAAATTTTTTCCCACCCTTGATGGTCTCAAGGATAGGAGCACACAACTAACTGAAGCCTCTAAGAACCTTCTATAGAAAGAAGCAAGCCCATGGAAGTTTCTTACTTCAGTCATGGTCTTAGGAGAAGGCCAACTCAAGATGGCTTCCACCTTCTTAGGGTCCATTCTTATATTACCTTCTTAGATTAAAAATCCCAAATAAACAAGTTCTACCTACATAAGTACACACTTGTCCAAGTTTATGAAAATATTTTCTTCATGCAATCTTTTTAAAACCAAGTTAAGATGCTCAAAATGTTCCTCTTTACTCTTACTGAAAATAAGGATGTCATCAAGGTATACTATGAAAATTTTTCCAAGGAATGGCTTGAGCACTTCATTCATGAGTCTCATGAATGTGTTTGGAGAATTTGACAAGCCAAAAGGAACCACTTTCCATTCATACAAGCCCTCATTGGTTTTAAATGTAGTCTTCCACTCATCACCATCCCTAATCCTTATTTGGTGATAGCCACTCTTCAATTCTATCTTGTAATAGTACCTTGCTCCCACTAGTTGATCCAATAAGTCTTCTATTCTAGGCATAGGGAATCTATACCTAATAGTGATTCTATTTATTGCTCTATAATCAGTGCACAATCTCCATGTTTCTTCCTTTTTAGGGGATAAAAGGGAAGGTACTGCACAAGGAGTGAGGCTTTTTTTAATCAAACCTTTATCTAGGAGTTCTTGTATTTTTCTTTCCATTTCTTTTTTTTTCTCTAGAGTCTGTTTGTATGTTTCTTTATTAGGCAATATTGCTCCTAGGATCAAATCTATTTTATGGCTTATGTCTCTAATTGGGGTCAACTCACTTGGAAACTCTTTAGTGACAATGACCTTATACTAGTCCAATAGGTTTGTAACTTCCTTAGGACCTACATGTCTCAAGGGCTTCACTTCCTTCACAACCTTCATAAGTCTGTCATCCTTAGGAAAAATTTCTATAGCATAGCATGGAACCTTTTCCTACTTCATAACTTTTAGAAACTCTTTTCCATCAAAAACAACTTAGGATCCTTTTGTTCTTCTATAGAATCTAGTAAGGGTAAGAGATTTACCTTTTCACCTTTGTGGTTGATGGTGTATGTTTTCAACTTTACATCATGGTGTGCCTCCACATCATATTGCCAAGGTCTCCCTAGTAGCAAATGACATGCATCCATTGGTACAATATCAGAAAGGACTTTGTCTTTGTATTTTCCAATCTGGAATTCCATCCAAGCTTGATCCTCTATTATAGTTTGTTACTTCTTTTTGAGACAAGAAACCTTCTAAGGGTTTGGATGTGGTACCATTCTCAAATTCAAATTCTTTACTAACTCTTCGAATACCAAGTTATTTGTAAACCCACTATCAATCATCATCTTGTAATCTTTATCCCCACACTTGCAAGTGGTTGTAAATAGTTCTTCCTCTAAGGTGGTTAATGAGTGCTTGGGGCATTCAATAGTGTCCTCCTCATCATAAGAACTTCTCCTTTTTTAGGTGTTTCATAAGATCCTTATGTTTCCTCTTCTTTATTTTCTTCCTCTTTCACTAGGTTTTCCTTCCTATCATTTTAATTCTTTTCCTTTTCACAACACTTATATGCCAAGTGTCCTAGTTGGTTACATCTATAACACATTGGAGGTCCTAATGATCTCCCTCCAAATCTTCCCCTTGAGTCTCCTCTTCTTCCCCTATAGGATCCTCTATAATTTTTCTAACTAAAGGAATTCTCTTGACTAGTCTCCCCATAGTCTCTAGGAGTTTTTCCTCTACCACTACTTCATCCTCTTCCTCTATTGCCAAAATCTCTCTGGCCTCTTCCTTTTCTACTTTGATCTTGCTTCATCTTAAGCTTTTCCTCCACTTTCAATGCAAATTGAAAACATTTCTAGACTATGTTAGGAGAGCACAAAGTTATTTTATCGTGGATGTTCATCCTCAACCCTTGCATATACCTAGAAAGTTTGACACACTTTGGTTCCACTAGCTTGGACTTCATAGTGAGTTTGTGGAATTCCTCAGTGTAACTAGAGATGTCCATATCCTTTTGCTTCAGACTCTAACTCTTCTTATGAAGTATAATCTCATATTCCTTAGGTACATAGGCTTTCTTTATCAAGGTCACCATCTTCTTCCTTGTACTTAGCTAATTTTTCTCCATCTTCACCCTCTTTTCTTGATTGAAATTCCACCAAGTTAAGGCTGGCCCCTTCAACTTGAATTTGGTTATCTTAACCTGCTGATGCTCTGGTATCTCCTCACAATCAAAGAAACTAGTGAGTGCATCAATCTAATCCATTACTTCTTCTAGATCCATCTTCCCACTGTAAATAGGAAGATTGAGTTTGGTGTCCATGGTCCTTCTCTCCATGGATTTCAAAGTCTCTAGGAACAACCTCTATTCTATAGGAATCTCTTATTCTTCCTCCTTCCAAGGGGTTTCTTCATCACTCCCCTCCTTCTCAATCTTAGAGTTTCCATAAAATCCTTTCTTGACTTGTTCTTTCAATTTTTCCATCTCTCTCTTCATTTTATTCCTTTTATGAATCATGCTCTTTCACCACCCTCAATAGTTTAGCATTTGTCATTCTACTAGGAAGTTCATTATCATTCTCTTCTCCACCATCTGACATGGTTGAAATTTTTTCTTTCTCCAATTATATAATTAGTTTCTCATATGCCACTTGGAGTAGAGACCCCTAATTATATCAAAAATTTCTTCTTAGGAGTGCACAAAAACTACTCTTTACCAATACAACCTAGGGCTCCACAATTATTCCCAAAACCCATACTATCTAGAGTAGATCTAATTCAAAGTCTAGAACACCTCTTTAAGGCATGACAAGACACAAACACAAGACCAATTTTTTTAGGGATGGAATATGGTCTTCTCCAACACTAAGATACAAATCTAAAATGTTTGAAACACAAACTCCCCAATATTTTCTTTGGAAAATCAAACTACACACCCAAACCTCTAAATAGGGCTACAAGGAGAAATCTTGGATTTATGAAGGAAAGCTTCCTCGAACTCCACCACAAAAAGCTTTAAACACCTCCAAACTCTTCAATCCATTAATCAAAAATCCTTACCAAGTTAGGACATCTGACCAATCCCTTAACTCAAGTTGTTTACAATTCTCTCCTAAGCCTAATAAGGCCAATTAGGTCACTTTTACAAAGCAAGTACTAGGCATTATATTCATCTTCCAAAAAAACCTATTGGAACACTTTATGAATATGTCAAAACATCTAAATCCAAGGATTTATGTTTACTTTCCACCCCTGGGCCAAGTTGTGCCTCAAAAACCCAAAACTCGACAGTCACATGTAGATACTTGTCCAGAGGGTTTAGTATTTACTCCCAACATCTTCTTCCTCCTAGTAGGAGACCCAAAAATTCATGTATTAAATCCTCCCTCCTTTTCTTCAACCAAGGATTAGATTTTTCCCATGATGGAATCTTTAGGAAAGAGATATTTTCTCTCAAAACCCTAATTAGGGCTTTCCTATGACCAGCAAGCACAAAAAATTAGATTTCTCCTATTCAATCTAACTTGAAGACAACTAGGTTTATTACACACCTATTTTCTCCTTGCCTTACAATTTGGACATTATTTCTATCATTAGATTATAGATCCAACTACTACCCTAACCTTTGAATTTTTATCCTCCTAATGTGCTTGCAATGGATGGAATTGAAGGTGCTCCTAAACTATTTATAGTCTTGTCATCATTAGCAGTTGCCCTAGTCCTTGGCTTGTTCAGTGGTGGAGGTGTCAATTCTTGCTTCTTCTTTGTTCCTCGAGTTTTCTTTCTTAGTGGGATGACAATAACGAGAGATTTACCCTTGTCACCTTCTTCTACTACATCTTCCTCATCACCACTCTCTTGTTTTCCATCTTCACCAAGACCTTGTGTCAATTTCATTGTTTCTTTTCCCTTGCCTAGGGTGCCCAGCTTAGCTTCTAGATCTTCAATCATATTCTTCCTTTTCCTTTCCTTGGAAGCTATCTGTATGTTCACACGTATGCTTTCTTTAGATTCCTCATATCTTCCAAAAGGTTTATCCTCAAAATTATTCTCTTCTTTAAGTAGGACATCAATGTTTTCACTTACAACATCACTTTCTATTTCATGTTCAAAGCTTTGTAACCATGCCTTCCTCAGCTTAACTACTTGGACAAAATTATTGTCCATGTCAACAAGAAAAAATGTCACTATAATACTTTGTGACCAATTCTTCTAGAATTCTCATTCTCATTTTCATTCTTTTCTTAAATTCATCAAAATAAGCATCCATTACATTTTCAAATTTGTCTCCCTATTGAGTAATATACTCATTGGTTTATTGCATCACTAGTTTATCTTTCTGCCATATAACATGTCCAATACCTAGAAAATAATTCTAGATATAAGAGAAAATACAAACAACGAGGGATCAACACTTACACATTGAATTCTTCTCTTTTCTTATTGATGACAAATTTTTTGTGAGTTGTAACTTTTGTAGCCCAGCAAGATCATACCCATGATCTTTCATCACAATCTTCCACACTTGATCCACAACCATACAAGGTACATTGTTCAACCTACTCAATTCATAGAATTTTTGAGCGATGATTGTCATTGAAAAATTAATTAGTGGATCAAGAATGTTTGCAATGGATAGACCACATCCATTCTACTTAGCTCCAGTGTTAGCCTCAATTTCTTCATGGCTCAAACATCACATGGTATTCTTCTTGTCTAGGATTGGATAACCTATGACCCTATATATCATTTTCTTTTTTATTTCTATTGGTCCATTTTGTAACCAATATTTCATATCATGAATTTTGCTCAAAACAACTTTTATCCATTCAACTTTGAAATTTTTTAGGAATTCTAGGGCATGAGTTAACCCTTTCCTTTCAATAATTTAAAATGTGTCCTTCAAGATTCCTTCATTACATAGCTTCTCATAGGCTTCTCTAATTTAATTATCTCCTACTCCTCCAATTTTGCACATATAATAGCTTCTGACATCATGGATCATAATGACCTTAGGTGGTATCAAAGATAGTGCACCCATAGAGTTTCCTTTCATAAGAATCTCTAGAATAGCATGAAACTTAGTTGGAGGATAGGTGTCACTCTTCACCAATTGAATTTTACTAACCTCTTGACTTATTCTAGTGGTTGATGAAGTTTCCATGATAGATAGGATTTTAAGTTCTTCCTCCTCTCAATACTCGATACTCATTTACACTCTTTACTCATTCAAGCATTTTAATTAAATCACTCTTTAAAAAAATTTGGTTTATTAAATTGTTCAATTGTTCTATGGTCTCAAAAATATGAATGAAAGGTATGAAAAAATGTCTTCAAAATTTTTTATATACCTTCTTCCTAATCAATTAGGGTCTATATTATTTTTTTGTACTGAGATGAGTGGAAGCTAGTTGTCTCAATTGATATATGTGCCTTTCAACTAGGTTTATAGCTTGGTCTCTTCCATGTCACTTGGTCTCTATCATTCTTGAAATTCTTGGTCCATGTTGCAATGCTTGATCATCATAAATAAATTTTCTTACACTTGGTAGCCTTTCACAATTTTTTTCTTATGCATCTTGTATATGTAGATATGAACTTTTGGCACATTATCATGTAAGGAACTGATGTATGACATATCAATTGATTATATAGTTCCATAAATTCCTCTCTCACTTAGTTTGAGATGATATTATCACCTTCTCCATTGGATTGGGTTACCTTAGCTCCATTATCTCCACTATTTTTTTCTTCTATTTTCTTTTTCCATTTCTGGTTCATTTCATTTCTCACTTGCTCAATGTCTAATTTTTTGAATGTACTTGTGTCATACAATTCTTGCTTTGATGTCCAAACTTGTGACACTTGGAACATGTATTGTTAGGTGCATAGTTCTTCTTCCTCTAATTTGGCCAACAGTTTTTTATTTTTGATCTACATTAAAATGCTCTATGCCCATATTTCTGACAGTTATAACAATAACCTTCAAATCTAAGTGTAGCAGATGAATTCCTTAGTCTTGACCTACACTCGTGTATCTAACGCCCTTGTTTTCATCAATAAAATTAGTAACCAATAAACATAGGTCTATGATTTTGCATACCATGTTTACTTCTATAGATATTTGTGGTATGACTAAGTTTTCCATAGTGATAGCATGTTGTCTTGTCCTTTGGCTTTGCATTTCTCATTTCTCCATTCTTGGATGATTCTCCTTTTTCAATGCAAGAATGTCCTGACCCATCAAAACAACTTGATGACTTCATTATCTCTTCAAATTACTTCATTTTTTTCCTTTGGTTTGTTGAATCTCTCCATGGATTCCTTCTCATTTCTCAATTCATTCTTCAGTATGTCATTTTGTGATTTTAGATTTGCAATTTCCATGTCCTTGTGATTCAATTCCTTATTTGCAAGAATGAGTTGATTCATCATGTCCAGTTGAGTATTTGTGAGATTTTGCACATTTAATATCCTTTCTTCAAGTCTAGTAGCCATTAGTATTTTTTCTTCTTCAACCACACTCTTTTCTTCTCCATATTTCTTATTTTATTCAATCATAGTCTTACTCATTGGATTTCATGTTCTTTTTTCAGTCCTCTTATTTCTTCATTTGAGAGTTTTTTCTTGTCAATTAGATCAATAGATGATTTTTCATTTGGATTGATTGGTTCAAATAGTCCTTTAGTTTCAACTTCTTCATAAGAGTATTGTTTTATTTGGATAGCAATTCCCTTTCTCCTTTTTACGGAACCCTTCAGATCTTGTATTGCCTTCTCCAATTTCTACAGTTTGATTTGAATGTCAATCACCTAGTTGTCAATAGTCTTGTCTAGTTTGAAAGCCTCAATCTCCAAGATCTAATTTATAAGCCTTTAAGCTTCTTTCAAAGAACCAGTTATCTAATACCAATTGTTAATTGATGGAGGAATAAATGGGATAACATAGATACTCAAAGGGGGGTGAATTAGAATCTAAAACACTATTTACTTTTCATAGATTCATCCACTTCTATCAATAACTTGTGCATGTGAAACTAGTAATGTAAAATTGTTGTAACATTTTAATCTAATCAATCATATGCATTAAAGGAAAACACATAACATAGCATTTTTTACCCAAAAACCCTCCAAGGTGCAGGTAAAACTAGGGTGGGGATTGCACCCAAAAATCTTCACTACTATAGTAATAAAATTAACTAATTAAGGTTACAATGCTTGATCATAAAATATGATCTAACCTATGAGAGGTATGCCCTATTAAAAGATTAAGAGGCTGCTAGGTCTCACCTTGTTAGAGGATTTAACACTTACAACAAAGTAAGGAATCTATTAGGAGATTTACAAATATCTGTTAAGATTACTCTATTAAGAGATTCACCCTGATTCAAGTCTGTTAAAATTGATTTAGTAGTTGACTCTCAGTTTGCTTTATAAGCTAATTTCAAGTCTCCTCCTTGCTAATTAATCCTCTCCTCTCATCTGATAATAGAACCTTCTAATGACTTCTAAACTTATATCAATCTTTTTTTGTCAATAGCTTCATGTTCAGACATAAACTCTTTTCATCTCCTTCTCTTTTGGCATATGATCTAGGTTACGATCATCGCTATATAAAGAGTTTCATGAAGATTTTTCTAGATGATTCCATTTTTTTCCTCTTCATCTTGATTGTCAAACACACAACATAGGGATCTGTGATCTAAAATGTGTAAATATTTTGTAACAACCCCTGAAAGTATTAAATATTCTATTAAAACCTATTCAAAAATTAAATATCCCTTCCAAGTCATCTTGATAATCATTTTGTCTAAAACTCTGCTTCATTCTTGACTTTCATGTAAACTCTGTGTAGCTTAGCCTTTCCTATTTCCTAATTTTGGGCATTGTTGTTGCTCGACCTTCATTATGCTCAGTACACACTAAGTAACTTGACACTTGTATTCTCAATAAACTTCTCAAAGACTGATGACTTGCTCAGTTGCTTATGATCTCAGCTCATATACAAAAATACTCTATGACCCAAAAAAGTACTTTGCTCCTATAGAGATAGGTAGATACTTACTTATGTACTTGACTTAGCTTATATAGAGTAGCTCAATCACAGTGATGACTAACTATGCCTAGTAAATGACTAAGTGATTGACACTAATAGACTACAACAATTGTTAGAAATACCAACAAAGATGACACCTATAAATATTCACTCTTGTACAAATCAAGTTTTTCT
This sequence comes from Cupressus sempervirens, assembly GCA_028749045.1. NCBI lineage: Eukaryota > Viridiplantae > Streptophyta > Pinopsida > Cupressales > Cupressaceae > Cupressus > Cupressus sempervirens. Next base: position 447,829,565 of record CM053787.1, read on the forward strand.
ATTAGGTTTGTAATTTTGATTTCTTTTGATGATCTACCCTATATATGAGGGTTCTTCCCTATTAAGATCTTACAAGACTTATTCAACTACCTAGATTAAAGCATTTAATCTTGCAATTAAGTAAGCACTCTATCTGAAGATTTTCAAAGGTCTATTAGGACCACTCTATTAAGAGATTTACCCTAAAAAATTTGCTAGGATGTACAAATACCTAATCCTTTAGTTTGCACTTAATATTCTAATTACAAATCTTCTCTTTCCAATCTCTAAACTGATCTCTAATTTGATATATCATTATTCTGCCCTTCACTTCTCTGGTTAGTCACTCTATCAGATTTCACCTTTAAACTTCACTTGTAGCATCCAAAATTAGCTTCTCTCACACATACTTACACACAAATTGAAAATAAGGTTTAGATCCTGCTCTTATAGCTAACTATTTCTAGATCAAAATAAATGATCCAGATCCTTCACTTTTGCTTCTTAGTCCTTCCATTTTTTTGATTACCTAATCACCTTGCATAGAGATTAATGATCCATAAAAAATGTGTAATCGTCTCCTTAAATGTCTCCATGATTATTAAATCATACATTAAGTCATCCAAAGATGGTTTAACTTGGTTTTTGTGCAATTCTAAACAAATATACCAAAACTAGCTTTCTTGGCACATGAATACTCTAATGCTTAGTCATAACTAATCCTCATGCTATCCCTCAGCTTCTATATGCTTGGTACATATTGTATGAATTGGAATGAACTAACTTTTTATAGCTCAACTTATATTGGCATTTGTCTCACTTAGCATGTATATGAGTATTTAACAACCATAGACTTTCTTGAAAATAACAATTTCTTGGCTTTAACTAAAGTATGAACAAGTCCAATATACATAGCTTGACCTTTGTAGGATGGCTCAGTCATAGTCATGACCGACCAACTCTTCCATATTAATGACTAAGTGTTTGACACTAATAGACAACACACCTTAGGGATCAACAATCTCCCCTATTGACATTAGTAGAAAAAACACTTTGTCATAGTTCATCATTACATCCAAAACTAAAAATAGTACCCCCCCTCTTAGAATATGAATTGGTCTTCAAAAAGACTTCAATATATAAAACATATATAAATGACTTCTGACATACTTAGACTTCAAAATGAGTATCCATTACAAAACAATTCAAAGAACCATACCTTTTATCATATCCATGTCATTTTCTTTTCCCCATTTATGTTCACATCCCTATTCATTTCCCCTTTGAGTCATTTACCCCTTATTTTTGTCACTCAAGGCTGTTGGGGTGATGGGGTCAAACCATATTTATCCAAAAATTGTTTGTGAATCTATATAATCTATGTTAATACATTATCCCAACTTGTTATAACAAATTCCAAAGCTTAAATTTTTATTTCTAGCTAAGAAGCTATATCAACCAAACTATCAACAATAGAGAGATGAGGATCTCTCTACCTACCAATAAGCTCTTGGTTGTCCTTTTGAAACAATTCAACATCACATGAATTTTTATACAAAGAAATGATACTATTTAAAACTTCCTCTATATTATTTACAGGTACAAATTTTAACCTTTCTTATTACAATTTGAGCTAACAATTTCTCCAAAACTTTCTTCTTAAACTTCTTCTTAGACCATTTTAGCATTTTTTCATTTACATCAATGTCATCAACATTTACCTTATTCATAATATGAACTAATTGAGCTATAATAGGGGAATTTTATGTTAGAATGTTTAGAATAACTAGGGGGTGGGGTGAATTAGTTACTCAAGGTCCATAAGTACCAATTGAACAATCAAACATTAAACATTATCTATTATGCTTAACCTACTATAACTCAATCTCTATTGTAATCTGAATAACAATATTGACTAGTAGTTCACTATCCTAAGATAACAGAGTTTTCTTAATTTAAATATATAAATGTAAAACAACATAAAACATTCAACACAAGTTTGACACTAGAATTTAACGTGGAAACCCAATTTGGGAAAATCACCAACAAGATGTCACCACTTTTTCACTCTTCTAAAGTGAGCCCTATTAGGAGCCAACCTTGTTAAAGGTTTAAAATACATAGTATTAAATGTGACCTAGATGGAGGATTTAAACACCCTATTAGTAGTGGCCTTTTCAGAGGACTTTAGATTATTCCATTAGAATGTCACCTTGTTAAAGTATTTACATAGACTATTAAGTCTTGAATGAGTGTTAGGTCAATCTTTGATTAAAAGGATTTCAATACAAACTATTTGCAATGATTAGAAAGAAAATAGTAGGGTTTGATCTGTATGATTAAAACTCACATTATAATTTCATATCTCTATTTATTTTATGTGTTGATTACCTTGATAAGTCTTCCTTGTCACCTCTGTCCTTGATTTTCTCGGCAACCCTTCAAGAATCCTCCCTTCTCTTGACAAAAAACTTAAGCCTTTTGTCTATATTCACTTATCAACCTCAACATCTTTGTTCCATCTTACTGGAAACACATACAAATTATTGGTTATGTTCTCTTCTTTAAATATATCATTCACACTCTCTTATCCTTCCATCATTAAAATTTCATCTCTATACCTCCTTAAATAGGTAATTCTAGTCATTTTCCATTTTCACAATCATCATAGATCTTAGGGTTCTCAATTTGATCCATCAGGTTCATTGAATCTATTCATCTTCCTTTTCTTCTAGAAACTTCTCATCAAATTCATTCTTTAGGTATCTTACCTAATCCTCTCCTTGAATTAAATGATCCAACTCATCGAACTTATCTTCAACATGCTTTCCATATCCCAAGAAATCAACTAAGTTGTTTAGGAATAATGATTTCTCATACACATTCAAAATATTGTCACTTGGCCATTACCAAGTTCTGACACTTGGTCATCACTAATTTTCTTGGCTTCTATAGATTTTCTAGCTTGGCATCAACATTGTTTTCTCAATTGATGTTGATGCTCAGTCAACACTAAATTTGCTTGGCACTTATTGTGGCTTGGTTGACACTAGTATCACTTCGCATGAACTTCAAAGTTCCTTGATTTTTTACTCTATTGCTTGGTCAAGTCTTATTAGTGATCTAACTTGATTTGCACTATAAATATTTGAACATCAACATGATTTAAACAATTACTTTGTCTTGTCAATGTCAAACTAATCAAATGTCCATTGTAGCTTCCTTTTCATAACTCAATATTTCCTCTAGGTTCTTTTGTTATGAGAAAATTCTCAAAGCCTCTTCATAAATCAAATAGATATGACATTTAGATCAAATAGAAACATGTCTCATTAGTATATTTGATAGTAATGACAATACAACAATTGTTTCATTTGCATTTTCTAACAATCTCCCTCTTTGGCATTGATGGAAACACCTCAAATATGTTTCTTTATAGGAATACACTCTCCCTCTTTTTTACCATGCAATCAAAAAGATTTCTCTTCCACAAGCAACCAATATCATTAATTTCATTCTGATTCTCATTCATGCAATATTAGAAACTCCCTCTAAGTTTGGAGTTCAGACATCCTTGTGTATACATCCTCTCCATTTATATTCAAATCTCTTTATGTATCTCTCCCTCTTTAGTAATTCTTTCAGACATCCTCTTATATGCATACTTTCCATTTCTATTCAAATCTCTTTATGAGTCTCTCCCTCTTTAGTAATTCTCTCCCTTTTTCACAACAATACCAAAGACACTACCTTTCTTGGCTTCATTTTCTTCATACATCTTGATTATGTAGATAAGTGCATGTCTAGCTGAATTTTGTCATTTATCTATGACTAATATGTTATGTTGGTCTCCTTATTCTTCACTATACTACCTTAGGCACCTCCTAAAGTAGAATTTCTTGCATCAATGTGTAGGTTATTCTAATTAGCACATTTGATGCAATGCACCATTTCTTCTTAAGTTCCTTTAATTAAGGGAATCACCTCTCATTTACCTCTAAAATATTCATGATCATCTTTAGGTAAGGCTTTAATGAATATGTCAACAAGTTGTTCTTTGGTTTGCACATATTCTAGCTTGACTTCTTTGTCTTGAACTAGTTCTCTCAAGTAGTGATAGTTGATGGAAATGTATTTTGTTTTTGTGTGCATCACAAGATTCTTGGATATGTTGATAGAACTTGTATTATCACAATAGATAACCATTGGATATATAATTTCTTATTTCATTCCTTTTAATAATTTTGATCCACATAATGTTTTAATAGTTCACTAAAACTACCACATACTGAACTTTAGTTGTTGATTGGGAAATACAGTTCTATTTCTTGCTTGTCCATGATACCAATATCTTTCCTAGAAAGAATGTACCTCCATTAGTATTGTTTTTGTCATCAATGTTTCCTACCCAATTAGAGTCGGTGAATACCTTTAGTTCAAATCTATCACTTCTCTTGTAATACAATCCATAGTATTTTGTACCTTTCAAATATCTCAGTATCCTTTTCACTGCCATCATATGATTTTCCGTAGGATTTTTTGAAAATATAGAAACTATCCCAACAACTAATGCAATATCAATCCACTATGAACAACATATTACAATTTTCCAATCATTAATTTGTATATTGTTTGGTTCATAGTAGCAAATTCATCACTTTTAGATAACTTATGTCCTATAGACATAGGTGTGCTCAATGGTCTTGATTCTTCCATTCCTAAAGCTTTTAGTATATCCTTGATATATTTGGACTGAGTAATAAAAATACCAAACTTCATTTGACATACTTGCATGCCAAAAAAAAAAATTGATTTCACCAAACATTGACATCTCAAATTACTTCTTCATTTCATCAGCAAATTATTTACATAATACTTCTTTTCCTCCAAATATAACGTCATCAACAAAAAAATTAGATAGTAGTACTTCATTTTTCTTACTGGTCTTCAAGTACAGAAAACTATTATCATTTTTCTTTTCAAAACCAATCTTCACCAAATAATCATGTAATCTTCATACCATGCTCTTGGAGATTTTTTCAATCCATATAGAGCTTTGTTGATTTTACATATCACATTTTTCTTGTTTGGGTCCACAAATCCTTCAAGTTGTTCTATGTACACTTCTCCCTCAAGTATACTATTCAGAAATGTGGATTTGACATCCATCTGATATACCTTAAAGTTTTTATTGGCTAAATATGCAAGCAGTGTTCTAACTCCTTCCAATCTTGCTACAAGAGAAAAAAAATTCTCCATAGTCAACTCCTTCTTCTTCAGCACATCCTTTGAATACCAATCTAGCCTTGTTCCTTTTAACTTCATTGTTTTCATTTATTTCATTCTTGAAAACCCACTTTGTTCTAATAACATTATTTTCCTTTGGTCTAGGAACTAGGGTCCAAGTATTGTTCTTCTCAATCTATTTAATTTATTCATTCATTGCCTAGATTCAATCTTTATTGTCTAGAGCATCTGTCATTTATTTGGGCTCAAATTCATAAAGTAAGCATGTATCATTTATGAGTCTCTTTCTTGTCAGGACACTAGATTCTACATCTCCAATGATATTTTTAGGTTTATGATATCTTCTTGTATACTTAGCAACCACAAGTGGTCTCCTTCTTTGTTCTTCAACATGTTCATCTTGAAAAATAATTTCAAGAACATTATCTCTTTCTTGTTTAGGTTTTGGTTCTGGTTCTACACACTCGACATTGTCTACCTAATGGTTGGTGTTATCTACCTAATGGTTGACATTTTCTTTATTTGACTTGGCATCTTCTTCCTATTTCTCGGCCCCCACTATTTATTTCTTGGCAACCTATTGTTGCACCTCATCATTCTCTATCTGTTGGGAAACTACAATATTGTTTACTTACTCAGTAGAAGTGTTGGGAGCACCATCATCCACATATATGAATGTACTATAATCTTTAGGTTCTTCCTTATATTCAACATCATTTTTTTTGAAAATTCATCAACTTTCACATTTGTACTTTCCACAATTTTTTAGTGTTAAACACTTGTAAGCTTTATTCTTGGTGGAATATCCTAAGAATATACCTTCATCACTCTTGACATCAAGTTTTCCATTCCTATTATCTTTAAATATATAGCATTTTCTTCCAAACATTTTGAAATATTTCATATTAGGAGCATATCCATACCATAGTTCAAAGGTGTAGCATATGTACCTTTCTTGACTTGTACTTTGTTTAAGGTATAGACAACAATATTGATAGCTTCTCTCTAATATTTATGTGATACATTCCTTTCCATCATCAATGTTCTAGCTCAATTAATTATTGATCTATTTCTCCTTTTAGCTATCCTATTTTGAGGAGGGGTTCTTAGTGCTGATATCTATCTTTTAATCTATTTGTTATTGCAAATTATTTTGAACTCATTAGAAATTAATTCACCACCTCTATTAGATCTTGAACACTTTAGACTCTTCCCTGTTTCTTTTTCAACTCTTACCAAATACCACTTCAATAACTAAAAAGCTTCATATTTATCTTTGATAAACATCACAATAATCATCCTAGAGTAATCATCAACAAAGAAAATGAAATACTTATCTCCATAATATCTTTGAACATCAATAGGTCCAAAAAGTTCAGTATGAACCAATTTTAAAATATCACTAGATGTGTATGTTTTGCTCTTGAAATTAGACTTTGTCATTTTTTCCAACTGACATTATTTACACAGCATTGTCAAGATTCTTTAGTTTTGGCAACCTTCATACTTTCTTCATTTTACTAATATTCACCAAATTGTCAAATTTTACATGACATAACCTCTTGTGCCATAACCAAACATCTTCTTATTGTGCAAACAAACATGTCTCATTAGATAAATCTAGATAGAACAATTTACCTCTTGTTTGATCACCACTTCCAATCAGCTTATCATCAGTATCATATATCTTGGCCTTTCTGTGATGGAATTGAACTCTGTGCCCTGATTTTTCTAACTATGAAACACTGAAAAAATTATAGTTAAGTCCTTCCACCCAGTAAACATTGTCACACTTCATTTTGTCAATCAATTGAATTTTACCTTTTCCTTTTACAACATATGGAATATCATTATCAAATTTTTCATAGCCACCCTTGCATTGTCCAATTTCCTCAAATTTATTTGTATCACCAGTCATATGATTTGAGCATCCACTATCAATTATCCAACCACTTAAATAGCTAAAAAGCATCAGAATTAGCTTTAAGAAACATCACATTCATCATCCTAGAGTAATCATAAAAAAAAAAATGTAATACTTATCTTTGCAATATCTTTGAACATCAATAGGTCCACAAAGTTCACTATGAACCAATTTTAAAATATCACTAGATGTGTATGTTTTGCTCTTGAAACTAGACATTGTCATTTTTACCAATTGACATTGTTTACACATAGCATTGTCAGGCTTCTTTAGTTTTGGCAACCCTCTTACTTTCTTCATTTTACTAATTTTCACCAAATTGTCAAAGTTTACATGGCATAATCTCTTGTACCATAACAAAACATCTTCTTGGTGTGAAAAAAAGCATTTCTCATTCGATAAATCTAAATAGAACAAGTTACCTCTTGTCTGATCACCACTTCCAATTAGCTTACCATTAGTTTCATATATATTGGCCTTTGTATGATGGAATTCAACTCTATGACCTATTTTTCTAGCTATGAAACACTCAAAAAATTATAGTTAAGTCCTTCTACACAGTAAACATTGTCACACTTGATTTTTTTCAATCAATTAAATTTTACCTTTTCCTTTTACAACACATGGAATATCATTACCAAATTTAACATAGCCACCCTTGTATTGTCCAATTTCCTCAAATTTATTTCTATCACCAGTCATATGATTTGAGCATCCATTATCAATTATCCATCTATAACTTTTGTTTACATATGAAATTAAAGAAGATTTCTCATCTTCATCAGAATCTTCTTTCGTAGAAACACAAACAACTTCTTCATCATTACTTTAAGATTCAATCTCAATTTTTTATTCAACAATATAACAAGATTTCTTACCTTTGTCATCCTTGTTCTTCTTGTAGTCTCAGTAATCTCTTCTTCCTTTGTACTTTCTTTCTTTCCTCTCATCCTTGTCTTCTCTTTCAAGAAATCTTGCAGCAATATGACCAACCTTGGTGCATGAAAAATAAATTATAGGTAATTTACATTTGTATTTACCTCTTCCAAATATATTTTCTATAAGTGCTTCAAATTCATCAATATCATCATTAGAAGTGTCACTATCACTCTTAACATGTTTATTTTTTCTTTTGCTAAGAACCAATTGTGACTTAAAAGTATATTCAATAGTAGCAGGTGTATAGTTGTCAAAATTAGACATCTCAAAAGAAATAAGTCTACCAATTACACCTTCCAAAGTCAAACCATTACCAGGAGTGCATCTCAGCTCTTGTATTGCAGAGACCCTAATGGAATATATAGGAAGTAGAGTTCTTAATACCTTTCTTATCACTTTTTCATCTTTAACCTCTCCATTTGCACCACAAGTAGAATTAACAACTTCCTTGATTCTTATGCAAAATTGCACTATGTTCTCACCTTCCACCATTCTCATTTCATCAAATTTTCCTCTTGGGCTCTTTGATTTGGCTCTTAAGACATTTTTATCTCCTCCATATATGGTCTTTAGTTTATCCCACATCTATTTTGCACTAGCACATTCTTTTATATTATCAAACTCAGCATAACTTAGCATTGAATTAATTTCCAACATTGCCTCGTTGTGTTCTTTCTTTTTTTTCAATTATTGAGTAGTCAAAGCAATAGTTGTTATCTTCACATATTAATTTTCCACAAAGCTTATTGTAGCATCACCAATACTATCTATATGTAACCTCATCAACATTTTCCATGCAGGAAAGTTCTCCTTGTTCAAATTTGGTACCTCCCTTTTGTGAGTCATTATCTTTAGCTTTAAATACCTTCAAACTTCTCTTTGTAAGCACCAGAGCTTTGATACCAATTTTTAGAATGTTAAGAGTAATTAAGAGGGGGGGGTGAATTAGTTACTCAAGGTCCATAAGTACCAATTGAAAAATCAAACATTAAACATTATTTTTTCTATTTAACCTGTTGTAACTCTGTCTCTACTATAATTTGAATAACAATATTGACTAGTTGTTCACTATTCTAAGATAATAGACTTTGTTGAATGTAAAAATATAAATGTAAAACATCATAAAACATTCAACACAAGTTTGACACTAGGATTTAATGTGGAAACCCAATTTGGGAAAAACCACCAGCAACATGTCACCACTTTTTCACTCTTCTGAAGTGAGCCATGTTAGGTGTCAACCCCATTAAAGGTTTACAATACACATTATTAAATGAGACCTTGTTAGAGTATTTAGTCACCCTATTAGGAGTGGCCTTGTCATAGGACTTTAGATCATTCCATTAGAATGTCACCTTGTTAAAGGATTTACATAGAGTGTTAAGTCCTGAATGACTATTAGGTCAATCTTTGATTAAAAGGATTTCATTACAAACTATTTACAATGATTAGAAATAAAATAGTAGGGTTTGATCTATATGATTACAACTAATTCTATAGTTTCAAATCTTTGTTCAATTCATATGTTGATTCCCTTGATACGTCTTCCTTGTCACCTATGTCCTTGATTTTCTTGGCAACACTTCAAGCATTCTACCTTCTCTTCACAACAAAATTAAGCCTTCTGCTTAGATTTTCTTATCAACCTTAGAAGATTTGTTCCATCTTACTAGAAACATGCACAAATTCTATGTTATGCTCTCTTCTTTGCATATATCATTTTCATTCTCTTCTCACCTCTTCATAAAAAAATTATCTTTGTACCTCCTTAAATACATAATTTTGGTCCTTTTTCATTTTCACATTCATCGTAGATCTTAGGGTTCTCAATTTGATTCATCAGGTTCATTGAATCAGTTCATCTTCCTTTTCTTCTAGAAACCTCTCATTGAATTCATTCATTAGGTATCTTACCTAATCCTCTTGTTGAATTAAATTATCCAAATAATCAAACTTATCTTCAACAACTTTCCATATCCCAAGAAATCAATTGAGTCAGATGGGAATCACAATTTCTCATACGCATTAAAAATACTATCACTCAGTCATTACCAAGTTATGACACTCAGTCATCACTAACTTTCTTGATCATTGTAGAGTTTCTAGCTTGGCATCAATACTATTTTCTTAGTCAATATTGATGCTCAATCAACACTAAATTTTCTCTACACTTATTGTGGCTCGACTAACACTAGCATCACTTGGCATGAACTTCAAAGTTCCTTGATATTTTACTCTATTGGTTGATCAAGTCTTAAATTAGTGATCTAACTTGGTTTTCACTATCAAGACTTGAACATCAACATGATTTAAACAATCACGTTTTCTTGTCAATGTCTAACTAATCAAATATCTTCTTTAGCTTCCTTTTCATAGCTCAACCTTTCCTCTAGGTACTTTTGTTATGAGAAATTTCACAAGTCCTCTTCATCAATCAAATAGATATGACATTTTGATCATATAGCAACATGTCTCATTAGTAGATTTGACAGCAATGACAATACAAAAATTATTCCAATTTTAGTTTCCAACATTTTCATCAACATCTTTTATATCATGTGCATCAACAAAAATATCTTTTATCTCTTGTAGTACCTATTTTTGTTGATGCTCCCTTCTCAATTCCTCTTCCCTAGTCTTCCTTTCCATTAATTCTTGCAAGGTTTTCATTTTCTTGTATGTTGAATTATCAGTGTCAAATTTGGGAATCACAATTACTTCATCAAGTGTCATTGGCTTCTCGCATGACCTTTCCTTCTTCTTCAACATCTTCTTCCTTTTAGACTCTAGGGTGCTATTGCTCAACAATGCTAATTGTAGTGAGTATGATGAGACATCCACACTTGATCTCTTTAGCTCTTGTGCACCATTAGCATCAATACTTACTGAAGTAGACTCCTTCTGAGTTGCAATTACCCACTATTCAAGTGTACCACTTTTTTAAGCTTCAATTTATGTAAGGGGTTCTACACTCAGTCCTTTCTCTTCCTCTACTTTCTTCAGGTCCTAACCCTATTCCTTAGTCCTTGTATCACTAGATGACATTAACTCATGTATTCCCTCATTAAGAGGCATTGAGACTTGTAGTCTTATTTCTCTAGTAGTATAATTATCTACTTGAGCATTCCTCTTATCAATGTGACCCTCTGTGATCTCATCTGCCTTAATAGGCTCACCATCTCTTTTCTCTTCAATATTTGACACTCCTTGTTCCTTGACATCTATGACAAGTATATTTTTTTTTAATTGTCCATTGTAATAAATAGTAACTATTGGTGTTTAAATTATAGTCATAGTTACCTTTTGATCTATTTCTTTCTCTCTAATCCTTGGATATTCCATGATTGTACAATAACTAATTTGGTCATGTCCATGAAAGTTTCTTTAATGGATTTAGGATTTTTCAACCTTTTTTTCTTACTCGATAGACACTATCATTTTTAGCTCTTTGATAGCTAGAGTCACATTGGACAATTTAGTGTCAGGGGTTTCATCCTCAATGATGATTGTCCCTTTCTGTTGTTCCTTATCTTGAGCCATTTTCTCCATATTTTCCATTATGGTAGCTGTTCATTTGATAGGATTTCAAATACCTTATGAAAATGCAAGAAATACCTAGAAATTAGCTAAATAACCTAGTGATTTTTGGTCTAATTTTTCACAGTGTGGAAAAAGTATAAAATTTTGGTGAAAAAGAAATTTAGGTCTTTGCATTTTGTAGACTAGGATTTTCAGTCTTCATAATTTTCATAATTTTAGGATACCTTAGTCATGCCTTGATTCATGTGTTGTTGAAATCTATTAAATTCTGAAGGTTTGTCTCTCAACATAGCCAAAATTATACCTTAAGTGAACCCTAGGTATCCTATGTTTCCAATGCACAAACTTTAAAATAAAATAAAAAAAAGTTTTCGAATATCCCCTTATGTTCTTTAAATTTTGTGCCCTGCATCTATTTTCCTTTTAAGGAGCACCACTCGATCAAGGAAAGATCAAGGGCTGTCACTTTGTCATTATGAAAAGATGTGAGTTAAATGACCCTCACAACATAGAGATCATCATCAAACTAAGCTACGATATCTGGATAAATGGAGGCAATGAGCATAAATGTTTCACGTTGGTTTTTAATCACGTGAACTTTTTTTTGCTCCCTGAGCTGGAAAAGTAACTGGGGATCCCAAAAATATTTCAGGCTCTAGTACTTGTGTCTTTGCCATCGGGAAGTTCAAGTTTCTTACAGAGAGCAAGGTAGTGATCAACCTAGAAACCCATGTCACGGTAGTCATCAAACTTCTTGGTTGTCATTAAGAGTCCCAATTGGCATAATAAATGATGATATCATTGTCATATTAGAACTACTAAGTGGGTAACTATGATGGGACACACTTTTATTTTCTAGCACCGAGTTTTGTTAAGTCACCAGAGCTCACTACCTCGCTAATCAAAAAATCTAGGCCTCTCACCATTAGTGATATAGCAAGTTGCCATGAAATGAGCATATGCTAGAGCCTAAGCAAAGTAGAAAGATGACTGAAATTAAAATATTGTTTTTTCTTTTGCCAGCTATGTAGAATTTATCATGTCATCAGTCTTTTGGACCTACCACCCATTCATAAAATATAGGAGGGATTTTGATCATCAAATCAAGCTAAGATCAATGATTCTCATTATCTAACCATGAAAAAGAAGTGTGTGGTTTACTCCATGTGAGATAGTGAATGTGGGAGACACCTCATCTTAAGAAGTTTGTGCAATTTCTTTACCCTTGGATTGATTTTAGATCAACAGTCGTCACTATCTTTCTATGGAAAGTTTCCCAGAGGATACATACAATGAGATAGTGAATATGGGGCCCACCACTATTCTTTTGAGAAATGCAATTGCGTGTCATCCACATGATCAAGATCAAATCAACAACTATCATTACTTTACTATGGCAATGTTCTCATTCTATTATGTATAGCGAGGTAGTGACTTGTCGACACATGTCCTCAATTGCCAGTGGGTCCAAACAGAGATGCCACCAAGAAGGGAGCTATACATGTGGTCCACCCTCATTGGATTGACTAACCAACTTGTCAAGTGGATTACTTTTCACCTCTTTTCACATCCCTTGATCATAGGATTTTTTAAGATCAATGGCACAAATTTTAAGAACAAAAGGTGGTACTTCTCTGTTTATTTATTTGATATGAAAGCTTCGCATGTGTAAAAAAAAATAGAGTATAACATAGAAGATTTTCGTAGTGACACCTTATGCGAATAAAGATTTCAAGCCTTTTATGAGAAGAAGTAATTAATAAGAAGATTGTATTTGGCAAGTGTGTGAAATAATTTGTTTGTGAAAAATTTGCAAAATTACAAAAAGAAATAAGAAAGAACTTCAATTAAGTAGCCATACCATAATTTCTATTGTGCTCCAGTCCTACAAGTATAGTCAACAAATGCCTCCAATGGACTCATCAAATCTTAGGTTGTGGATAGCAGGGGGATTGGTTAATGAAGGCAATTGAGTCTAGGATGTTGATACTGTTAGGAATAAGGTTTCTCAACCTTGTATAATTCCTATTCTTATTATTTGTTTTGTAAAATGTATTTCTTGCAAATAATGTTGATGTGTCGACATCTTGAATTGTGTGTAAGGAGATCATGACTAAAACGATTATGAAGGATTCCTATGACACATAAGAGCTATGTTAGGAAGATTCAATGATAGGTGAAGACATGTGGCAACTAAGATATTTGAGTTTTTTTGGGGTTCCTATTTTCTCGGAGAATGGTAAAACCCTAATACAGTTTACCTTTTGGGAGTAGCCCTAAAGTGAAGTGCATGTTATAAGCATTTTTAGGGTTGCAAAGAGATGAGATGTGGAAAAGGGTGTATTGTTGGTACTGCGAGTAGCTACTGGAGTCTTCTGTTGTTGATGTTGAACTTGCATTGCAAGTGTATTGTAACCTCGTGTTGAAGATAATACATTATGCAGGTTCTAAAGGGGTGGGGTTGTTTTACCAAAAGGTTTTTCCCCACTAGCAAATCCTTGTGTTATGTGTTCCTTTCTCTATCTATTTTTTGTATGCATGGTTGGCTGCAATATTGTTGTTTACATGAAATTGAATCTATAAGTGTAGAAGATCTTAATAGGATTTGCATCATACTTTCCTTATGAGATTAGTGTAGGAAGCTATTTCCGCACCTGAGTTTCCTTACAAATGGTATCAGAGCTTGATCAACTTTTGATCCTAGTTGTTGGGTAGGGTTTTTTTTTGAGCTAATCTCAAGTTGAGTGGGAGTCTTGTGCAGAGCATCCTGAATCTTATTTGTAGATTGAGATGGCGAGTTCATCATATGGAAGAATGGAGGTGGAGAAATTTAATGGCACTAATTTTGAGTTGTGGAAACTCAAAATGGAACACATGTTTGAAGATCATGACCTATGGGAAGCGACTACAAGCGCTACAAGACCAAAAACTATAGCTCAAGTAGATTGGGATATCAAAGATCATAAAGCTAAGGATCTCATAAGAATTTGTTTAACCGATGCAGTCCTTCTGAATGTTCTAGATGAGAAAATCGCATATAGTTTGTGGGAGAGACTTGGGGCCGTGTATCAGGCCAAATCTTTGGTGAACAAGTTGTTCCTAAGGAAGAAATTGTATTCTCTATGAATGGAGGAAGGTGGATCCTTAACGGATCATTTAAATGCATTTAATCTGCTGGCTACACAGTTGACATCAGCTGGTGTCAAGTTAGAGGAGGAGGATCGTTGCTACACACTTTTGTGTTCTTTATCAGATTCATGGGACCATCTTGTGATGGCTCTCAGAAGCACATTAGTCACCTTCAAAATGGATGATGTGGTGTCTTCGCTGCTATCAGAGGAGATGCGGAGAAAGGCTTCTATTTGGGAAAAAGAAGCCCTTGCTATTTGTGGGAGATCCACAGAAAGAGGGAAGAAAAATGACAATAAGTTTGACAATAAGGGTAGATCCAAATCCTGTGGGAAGTCAAAGACTTCCAATAAGTCCAAGGAAAAATGTTGGAATTGTGATAAGACTGGGAACTTCTATAAAGATTGTAAAGAGCCTAAGAAGAAGAAGAAAGCCTCAGATTCTGGTTCTAAAAAATCTTAAGAAGATGGCGATGCATTCATCGTAGCTTTGGTAGCCCATGCATTTGATGATGTGTGGTTGGTTGACTCAGGTGCATCTTTTCACATGACCTCTCATCGAAATTGGTTCTCAAAATATGAAGAGTTTGATGGTGGAAAGGTGTACTTGGGTGATGATTCTCACCTAAAGATAGTTGGATGTGGAAGGGTCACTATCAAATTTCTTGATGGGTGAGTAAAGGGAATCAATGGAGTTATGCACATTCCAAGTTTGGCACAAAATCTATTATCTGTAAGTATGCTAAATGATGTAGGTGTGCAAGTTTTTTTTTCTAAAGATGGATGTAAGATGATGAGAGGAGCTATGGTGCTTGCTAAGGGTACTAGGAGAGGTACTTTGTTTCAGCTTGATGCACACATTTCTCAGTGTAATAGTTCTTCTATTTCAAAGAAGAGAGCAGCTATCACTTCATCCCCACCATCTGAACAAGCAATAAAGAAGACTGTGGTTAGTGGTTCTGATGGTAGTGCAACAAGTGTACCTAAGGGTGCAAACACTTTGGAAGGAAAGCTTCCTATAGAAAAGACAATGTTGTGGCATTTGAGATTTGGTCACATTGGTGAGAAGGGTCTCAGAACCCTGAAAAATAAAAATCTTGTTGAGGGGTTAAATGATTGCAATCTCAAGTTCAACTTCTGTGAACACTGTGTATATGGTAAACAAAATCGTGTTCAATTTTACTCTAGTTCTCACAAATCTTCTGATGTTTTGGATCTTATTCATTCTAATGTATTTGGTCCTATAAAAGTTCCTTCAATCTCCAAGTCTGTATTTTTTGTATCTTTCATAGATGATTATAGTAGAAGGACATGGATTTATTTCCTTAAAATTAAGACACAAGTCTTTAGTTGATTCAAGGAATTTAAAGCCCTTGTAGAGAATCAGACTAGTAAGAAGATTAAGTGTGTGAGAACTGACAATGGTGGTGATTTTTTCTCAGCAGAGTTTGAACAGTTCTATAAAGAACAAGGTATCAAGAGGCATAAGACAACTCCGTATACCCCATAGCAAAATGAAGTTGTAGAAAGAATGAACATGACACTAATGGATAAGGCTAGGAGTATGCTTGGTGGAGCTAGTTTAGAACAAAAGTTTTGGGCTAAAGCTGTGGCCACTGCTTGTTATCTGGTTAATAGATCTCCTACATCAGCCCTTGTTGGTAAGGCACCCATGGAGGTGTGGTCTAGTAAGAAGCCTTCAATTAGACATCTTCATTTTTTTGGTTGTGAAGCTTATGCACATGTTCCAATGGAGAAAATATCTAAGTTGGAAAACAAAGCTGTTAAATGTATTTTCATTGAGTACAGTGCTGGTGTGAAAGGATACAAGCTTTGGGATCCTGTGACTAGTAAGGTGTTGTATAGTAGAAATGTTATTTTTAGAGAGCTAACATCTCCTATTGTGCTACAACCAAATGAAAAAGAAAAGGAAAAAGATGTTGTTCAGTTGCCTCCTACCCCTGAGAAGACTAAATAGAGAGACCATGTTGGATCTAATGATGAGGAGAGCTCTTGCATCTCTGATAGTTCAAAAGAAGAGGAAGAACAACCTCAACCTTAACCCTTGAGGAGATCCATGAGAGAAAGAAAGCAACCAGAAAGGTTTGGTTATTCTATGTTAGATTCTAGTTGTGCTTTTGCTTTGATTACTAACACTGATGAGCCTAGATTTGTGAAAGAGGCTTTGGGTATGGAAGATGAAAGTTCCTAGATTAAGGCTATGGATGATGAGATGGCTTCATTAGAGGAAAAAAAAACATGGGACCTTGAACCTTTTCCTAAAGGGAGAAAATCTATTGGCTGTAAATGGGTGTTCAAGAAGAAATTCTATGCAGATGGCAGCGTTGAAAGGTACAAAGCTAGATTGGTTGCAAAGGGGTATTCACAGGTAGAGGGAATAGATTATGGTGAAATATTCTCTCCTATTGCAAAGTTGACATCGATTAGATTTTTGTTATGTCTTGTTGCATCATATGATTTAGAGATAGAACAGATGGATGTGAAGATAGCTTACCTTCATGGTGATTTGGAGGAAGAGATTTATATGTCACAGCCTGAGCACTACATTGTTAAAGGTAAAGAATCCTTAGTTTGCATATTAAAGAAATCTCTATATGGTTTGAAGCAATCTCCTAGGATGTGGTACCTTAAGTTTGATGCATTTTTGTTGTCAATTGGATTTGTAAGATCGAAATCAGATCATTGTGTTTATTTCAGAATTGAAAATGATTGCCTTCTTATTGTTGCATTATATGTTGATGATATGTTGCTATTTGGGAAGGGTAAGGGTATGATTTCTGATTTTAAATCTTAGTTGTCAGCACAGTTTGAGTTGAAAGATCTTGGGGCAGCTAGATAAATCTTGGGTACAGAAATTAGTAGAGACAGGTCTAACAGAAAACTTTGGTTGAGTCAGAGTAAGTATGTGAAGTCTGTGTTGGACAGGTTCAGCATGGCAGATTGTAGACCACTATGTGTTCCTATTCCTATGGGAACAAATTTATCTATAGATGATTGTCTAAAATCTCCTAGTGAGATGGAGGACATGAGTAGAGTACCTTATGCTAGTGCACTTGGTAGTCTTATGTATGCTATGGTCTGTACTAGACCAGACATTGCCCAAGCAATGGGAGTCTTGAGTCAATTTATGGCTAATCCTGAACGGATACATTGGGATGTAGTTAAGTGAGTATTCAGATATTTGAGGGGTACATCAGATTACTCCATATGTTATCATGGTAACTCTTCTGCATCTTCGCATTCAGTTTGTATTCATGAGTTTGTGGATTTAGATTGGGCAGGTGATATTGACCATAGGAGATCCACCAGTGCTTATGTGTTCACTATGTTTGGTGGTGCCAACAGTTGGATGAGCAAGCGACAACCTATGGTTGCTTTGTCCACTATAGAAGTTGAGTACATGGCTGCTACTCATGCTTGTAAGGAAGCCATTTGGCTTAAGAGATTGTGTTCTAATGTTGGTGTTGATGCAGAACAGATTACTATTTGGTGTGACAGTCAGAGTGCTATTTGCCTTGCAAAGAATCCAACTTTCCATGCCAGAATGAAGCACATTGATGTGCAGTATCACTTTGTGAGAGATATGGTGGAAGATGGAAAGGTAAATTTGGAAAAGGTAGATACTATGAAGAATGTTGCAGATGCATTAATGAAACCAGTGGGTACTAAGAAGTTCAGATGGTGTTCGAAGTCTATGGGCCTTTCGGCCTATAGCGGTTAGTTCCTGTTATGTTCCTGTTACTCTTACAAGGTGTTTGAAAAGTGGGAGAATGTTAGGAATAAGGTGTCTCAACCTTGTACAATTCCTATTCTTATTATTTGTTTTGTAAAATGTATTTCTTGCAAATAATGTTGATGTGTCGACATCTTAAATTGTGTGTAAGGAGATTATGACTAAAATGGTTATGATGGATTCCTATGACACGTAAGAGCTATGTTAGGAAGATTCAATGATAGGTGAGGACATGTGACAACTAAGATATTTGAGTACTGTACACTCTACCCCAATAGTTTTTGGGGTTCCTATTTTCTCAAAGAATGGTAAAACCCTAATACGATTTACCTTTTGGGAGTAGCCCTAAAGTGAAGCGCATGTTATAAGCATTTTTAGGGTTGCAAAGAGATGAGATCCGAAAAAGGTTGTATTGTTGGTACTGCGAGTAGCTACTGGAGTCTTCTGTTGTTGATGTTGAACTTGCATTGCAATTGTATTATAACCTCATGTTGAAGATAATACATTGTGCAGGTTCTGAAGGGGTGGGGTTGTTTTACCGAAAGGTTTTTCCCCACTGGAAAATCCTTGCCTTATGTGTTTCTTTCTCTATCTATTTTTTGTATGCATGGTTGGCTGCAATATTTTTGTTTACATGATATTGAATTTGTAAGTGTAGAAGATTTTAATAGGATTTGCATCATACTTTCCTTATGAGATTAGTGTAGGAAGCTGTTTCCGCACCTGAGTTTCCTTACAGATACCTCGCAAACTAATTTAAATTTGCTCAAAAGATGGTTTGCAAAGAGGAAGCTGTTTACTCCACTGGCTAGTATATGGAATTTTGATTGGGGAAGACTAGTAATCTAGGGTGTTTTTGTGGATTATGACCTCCTTAAGAATGTGGTAAAGAATTTTGATCGAGCCACTAAGGTAGTGAAAAGAGAAAAAGGTGAACTTGGAAAGATTAGAATCCTGTCAGCAATAACATCATTCTCTGAAGAAATTTTCAAGAAAGTATAATTTAATACTAGGGTAGTAGAGATATATAGAGCCCTGTGTAGAGTTTTTGGAGAGGATGAAGAAGATTTTATAATCATGGGTTTCATGCGTATAATTACTTTTACTTTTTGTTAATGCATGTCTTTCTTTTCAAAATGGGGACATATTTTGGTAAAGGAATGGTTTTGAATGCAGATAAGGCTAAGGAAGCAGAAAATGCTTATTTTGTTATATTTGATAGCCACATTGTCTCTAACACTCTAATGCTTCATATTAAGTGACAATCCCATTACCCTAGGATATCGGTATAACCAAGGAGTAGTGACAGGTAAGAGTGACTCTCATAGTACAAAATAATGATGATGAAACCCATGGTTGAGATTAGTTTCCAATGTTTAGAATAGATTTCATCATTGGTGGGTTTAGCAGTTGCATACACGAAGGAATCAAAGTTGTAGCCAAATCAAAATAATGAAATGTAATAGAAAGGGACCCACAAAGGAATATTTGATCTGTATGTATTTCTGTTGTTTAGAGTTTTGTCTTTTCTAATAGATGTTTCACGTCTCTTGTGTAAAGGACACCTGTAAATCGTATTTTCTTGTTTCTTGTTGCAACTCATGCATTTATAAGTGAGTTTTCAGGGCATTGTGATGGTCTGAAAAATTTAGTATGTCTTCAATTGTTCTAAGAAAGTACATTCAGTCCAGTCATATGTAGTTATCATGAGTTTATTTTCAGAGATATTTTTCGATAACAAATAGAAATGCAGAGTCAATATGATCCTCTATGTTCCTTATTAAGTTCCTATTGGTTATTGTATTAGTCAGAAAGAAGGATAATATAAAGGGATAATTACACCAAAATCTATGTTACCATTTTCTGTCTCCTTTTCATGAGTTTATCAATTTTTAGATCATTTGGATAATGTTCATCTGATTGAATGCATTCTAGATGGGGTGTGTCTTGATTATATTGTTGCTTTTAATTCAATGAGTTATGTAAATGCTTCAATAAATTGATAGAATTCATGAGTTTATGAAGAGGATATCATGTAAGAATGGAAATAGGTGATTATAATTGACAGATTCAATTACAAGTTAATTGAATAAGGTCTCATGCCAATAAATCGACTTTGTTGCCCCCAAAATAAGGTACTAGTCTTATAAATAAAAAATGATCACGAGTAAATTCTATTTCTACATGTTAAAACTATTATATATTCAAAATCATTCATGTATTATTTTGTTCAAGGTTGTAATGTTGGTCACCACTCATTTACATCTAGTTTTCTGGGTCACAACTATTCCTTGAAATACTTGTAAATTCTAGGAGAATTAGGACCAAATCTGTTTACAGGGGATGCATATAGATTTGAGAGTTTTGAAGGAGTTGATAAACTGTGTATGTGCCTAAGGATAGAAGATGAAAATCAGAATGAAACTAAGATAATTTCATACAACAGTTTGCTTTAGAATCATCCCTAGGTATACCCACCTTGGTTTTGCAGAGCCTAAAGAGAAGAAAACCATTCTTGGTTTTGTTAATGTTGGATACAAATGGTTTGCATGTGTAATTTAAAATAGGAAATAGCTAGTCCTTAGGTTGCATAAGTATTATCCTTTTGGTATTGAGCATTTCGTTGCTCAATAGTTTTAAAACACCAACAAAATGGTGACTCTACTGGGGACAATGCTTTATGTGTCATAAACTAGTGTATCATTTAAGATCTGTATTTCCCTTGGGTAGAGTGTGAGGTAGATGTTTTATTCAGATATTTTCTGTGATCTTGAAGGTTATTCATATTTTGCCTATGGAACTTAGTGAAAGAAGTGTGATCCATTCAAAAAAAATTCCTATTCACATAGGGTGGGTGACAACTCATAGGGTTTTAACCAATGTCATAATTTAGAAGATTTGTTATCACAAAATCATGGAAAATAAAAGAAACACATGGGAAAATGTGAGGAAAAACCTAAGAATCAAATTACAAACTGATCTCCCTCCTAGGGGATGACAAAATTAGGCTGTGAAGAGATCTTAGATGCATAGAGAAGACTATCCCCAAGGGCAAGAAATAAGGGGAGAGAATGTTCATTTTTCTACTATGGAAAGGGAATCATCTTGCCAGAGTTCTAGATCTCATCCTAGGCTATCTAGTGATGACTTTTTTAGCCCACCCAAAGTAATATGCCAAGAAACTACAGAGCTACATAATACACTCAGTTTAGACAAAAGGAATAGCAATGATCTTTTTCCATGAAGTACGAACCCTTTCTTGTCTGACTATTCCCAAGGAGAAGTAGCACCAAAAAATTTAGATCCTGAGAGTTTCAATGATGAAAAAACTCCTAGTTTCGAGTTTACTATCCCAGATCCTAATGAGATTTAAGTCTTGAGAATGTAGTTGGCTAATCAAGAAGCTATAAATGAAAAATTACAAAAGGAAAGGGAGGAAAAGATTACAAAAGCCTTTGAAGAAAAACAAACATTACTTAGGAAAATTGCTACCCTAAAGAAGAAAAATGAAATAGTAGCTAACATATGGCAACTAGAGATTATAGGTCAAGTTGAATAGCTTAAAATACAAGAACAAAAGCTACTGGAAACTTAGAACCTAAACCTAGAAGGACCTGTAATACAATAGATTAAAAACTACAGTGCTCTAGAAGCTAACAACAACAAAGCAAAGGACATAGGGCATACTGTCAAAGTTAAAGATAAGGGAAAACAAAAGAAAATTGGTGTTAAGATTAATGAACCAGCAAAAGTTGTTCAGATCCATGAATCCATGTCACTTTTAGATATTGAGCTAGAAAAGAAAAGAAAAGAGAAGGATTCCTTGGTTAAGAAATTGGAGATTGCAAAAAATGAAGCAGCCATCTCTAAGATAAACAATAAGATCAAATTCTTGGAAAATGCTAAAAGGAAATCTACAACTATGCCTAAAGGTGATGTTGGATCTAATTATGTAAATCAAAATACTACTAAGGTACCTTCTCCTTTCTTATCCTCATTTTCACATAAAATAGACCTTAACAAATTTGTTGCTGATGCTAGTACTAGTAATACTATGTGTAACATGAGGAAAGATATTGACCATTATCCTAAGCCTGGTTTACATAAAAGATTTGTCCAGTTAGAAGGCTATAGGAAAATATGTTTTGATGGAATCCTTGGTTACCCTAATCCTATTCCACTAGAAATGAGAAAAAGGTTGCCTAAATTTGTTGGGAAAAATACTATATCTTGTGAAGACCATTTGAGGATTTTTCTTGATATGATGAGTGATTACGAGGTTGAGGCTAAGGATGTTATTATGAAGTTGTTTGCTTATTCCTTAATTGAAGATGCTATAGAATGGTTCAAAAGACTTCTTGAATTATCTATTGTTGATTGGAAGGATATTGAATACTCTTTCAAGGAACAATATGGTGATAAGAAAAATTAGAGCTACATTTTGACTGAATTCAATAATATTAAGAGGTTAGTTAATGAATCTATCACTAAATTTAACATTAGATTCTAGAAGAGAATGTACAAACTTATGTAGGCCATGTGATTAGACGATAAGGTATGCTTGATTACTTATTTGAATGCTCTTGGTGGTAAAATGGCATACCAACTTAGGGATAAAGAGCCTAGGACTTTAAGAGATGCTTTCAAAATTGCCATAAATGTGGAAAATAATTTGAGAATTTTAGGAAGGCTTGAAAGTAAGAGAGATGACCCTAGATTATTTGGAAATAAAGGAAATAGAAAGGAGGATAACAAAGGTATAGGTGGGAAAAAGCAAGAGCCTAGTGAGATAAGTCAATTTTTAAATGCTATAAATAATTTAAATATCCCTCAAGTGAAAAATGATAGGAATCCTATTGAAAATAGGGTCCCTTACCAATCAAATTGCAATGGACAAAATAGGTTGCAAAATTTGCCTTATACTACCACCTGGAAAGATGGTCAGCCAAATGTCCCTTCCCCCAAGAATACAAACAATAGGGTCACCCCTGATCTCTTGTCTAAAAACTTTGTGAATGTAGTAGATGAACCTGAATTCACTACTAAACCCATATGGTGTTTTGTGTGTCAATTACCCCATGCTCTTGAATCTTGTGTAGTAGCCTTGTCTTTCCCTAGAAATTAGAATGTAGTAGATAAATGTCAAGAATATCAAGAAGATCAAGAGGATGTAGGGTGTAACATGTTTGAATCACATTATGATCATTCTGACTATGAGGATTATGAAAAAGATCTAAATGAGCAAAGCCAGTTTCAGAGTAAAGTGCAACAGCAAGTATTCTTTGATGAGAGTGATGTTGAAGATACTGTATGTAACATGGTAAGTGCTAAAGAAGAAATCACTTTAAGGAAGACTTCTAAGGAAGATATTGACCAAATTACTGCAAACATGATAGCTCAAGTACAGACTAGAAACATGGCTAAAAGGGAAGGAAATGATAAGGTGGCTGGCATGTTTATAAAGGGAGTTAATTCTAAACAAGGGGAAGCTATGAAGGCTAAAGAGATCTTTGCTGAGAAGAGTAATATTACAAATAAAAAGTGGGAACCAAAGAAGGGAAATAATCCTAAAGTTGGTGAATTAAAATAGTGTTCCACAAAAGTTAGATGAGAAGATACCAAAAGTAATCATTACAAGTGATAAGAATCACCAAGGTGAGGTAAGTATTTTTGATAAGAATCATGATGAAAGGAGTACAACCATTGATAGCTCATATGATTCTTTTATAAATATGACTAAAATGTTATAACAAATCACTATCAAAGTCCCTTTATCTAAATTATTAAGGATCCCTAAACATAGAGATAAAGCTTTAACATGGTTGGGAAATACTAGTACAAATGTGAGACATGAGTGCAATGAAAACCACAATCCCAAAGAGAGTAGTAAAGAAAAGGTAAAGGCTAGTGAAGTTGAAGTAGTTGTGTCTTAAATTCCTCAAATGTTTTTGGATAATTCTATGAATCAATGTTTGGGAAATGTTGAACCATTTTTCTTAAGTATTTTAGTAAATGGTAAGACATTAAAAAAATGCATGATTGACTCTGGTGCCTCCAATACAGTGATGCCTTTTGAAATAATGAAGGAATTAGGTTTAAAGGTGGATACAACTCAAGGAAGATGTTGTGCTATGGAAAAAAGAGAAGTTATATTCATAGGCACTATAAATTATTTGCCATATAGATTAACAACGTATCTTGACAAAGAACTTACTATGAGTGTGTTGGTTGTTGACATTCCACCTCAATATGGCATGTTGTTATCAAGAAAGTGGAGTGCTGCCATGGGTGAGAGTCTATAATATGATTTTTCATTTGCCACTTTTAATATTGAGGGGAATTTGATCAAATTAAATAGGGATCTTAAAAGTATATACATGATAGAGGAGGATATGGAAGACAATATGACAAATTTTGTCGATATAGACATCAATGCATTTAGAGCTAAAGTTTTGAATTTGAAGAAATCCAAACATAAGTCTTAGATGGAAATGGAAGCTATCACAAAAATAGACAAGGGTGATGTATGGACTATGTTTTTTGATGGTGCATGCTGCAAAGATGGATCTAGTGCAAGCATTTTGCTAATATCTCCAGTAGGGGTAACATACAAGTTCTCTTTTACTTTAATTTTCCCTTGTACTAACAATATAGTAGAATATGAGGCTTTATTTATAGGTCTTAGATTAGCTCATAAGCACGGTATAAAGTTTTTACATGTTGTAGGAGACTCTGAATTGGTGGTATCCCAAGTAAGAAATGCTTATGTTTCAAAGAACAAAAGGTTAAAATAGTATAGAAATGTAGCATGGGATATGATTGAATGTTTTGATGCATTTGGGATAATTTGGAAAGATAGGACAAATAATAAGATGGTAGAGTTATTGGCAAACATAGCAATAAAACCTGATGATATTACATTTGTTGATGTGTCTAAGATTGAGATTCAAACTAGACCTTCTATCCCTAATAATCTTCAGAATTGGCAAGTGTTTGAAGATGATAAAGATATCCTAAGATTGTTGAACTATGATAGTACATTGTTAGGACAAGAAATTAATTATGCAGCTTATGTAGAGAATATAGATGGAAAATATACTATTTTTGGGCAGGAAGTTGTGCAATTGAAGAAAAATAAAATGCCTAAGGGTCTAGTTTTGGAAATAATTTTTGACAATTAGGATAGGTCACAAATGAATATTAATGAATACAATGTAAAAGATTTGGAGGAGGTGAACTTGAGAACTCAAGAAACACCTAAAAGGGTATATATTGGTAAGAAATTGTCTCCTAAAATTAGGAAAGATTTGATAGACCTATTAAGGAAGTGTAGACATGTGTTTGCATGGTCATATGATGACCTGAAGGCCTATAGGGAGGATCTTTTTCAGCATGAAATCCCTTTGAAACTAGATACCAAACTTTTTAGGTAGAAACAACGACCAATAAATTCAACTTTGGCTCCCAAAATGCAAGAGGAATTAATCAAATTGAGAGATGCAGGAATCATAAAGCCTATTAGACATTCTTCTTGGGTATCCAATTTAGTTCCTGTCAGGAATAAAAATGGAGATATAAGATTATGCATTGACTTTAGGAATCTTAATATATCTTCACTAAAAGATAATTATGGTCTTCCAAACATGGAAGCTATGTTGCAAAGAGTTACTAGTTTGGAGCTTATGTCAATGATGGATGGATTTTTAGGTTACAATCAAGTGGTTGTTAAAGAATTAGAATACTTTAAGACTACTTTTACTACTCCATGGGGTACTTATGTTTATG
This sequence comes from Cupressus sempervirens, assembly GCA_028749045.1. NCBI lineage: Eukaryota > Viridiplantae > Streptophyta > Pinopsida > Cupressales > Cupressaceae > Cupressus > Cupressus sempervirens. The sequence continues at coordinate 447,855,861 of CM053787.1, forward strand.
TCAGGATGCCTTTTGGGCTTACTAATGCTGGAGCTACTTTTCAAAGGGCTATGGATGTCACTTTTGCTGATAGTATTGACAAGTTTAGGGTTGTATATTAGGATGACCTCACTACCTATTCCAAGAATGAAAATGATCATTACCTACATTTGGAAAAGGTATTTATCAGAGCCCTTAAGTATGGTATTTCTTTTAATCCAAGGAAGTGTAATTTTGGTGTTACAGTAGGAAGGTTGCTAGGACATTTAGTTGGTAAGCATGGGGTGAGGATTGACCCTGAAAGGGTAGAAGCAATAGATAAGATTCAGAAACCCAAAAGTGTTAAAGGCATTCAGTTATTCTTTGGATATATCAAATTTCTTAGGAGATTTGTGACAAATTTTGCAAAAATTAGTAGGCCTATATCAAGGATGCTAAAGAAAGGATCTAAGATAAAATGGGATGGCGAACCTAATATTGCATTCCAGAAAATTAAGCAAGCTATTAAAGATGCCCATGTTCTCAGAGCTCCAAATTATGATAGACCAATTCATATATTTTCTTTTGCCTCATTTCACACTATTGTTGTAGTATTGTTACAAAAAAATGAAGAAGGTTATGAGCAGCCCATTGCATTCTTTAGAAATTCTTTGCAAGTAGTAGAACTTAAGTATAAAGTTAATGAAAAACAGGCATATGCACTAGTAAAGGGAGTAAAGGATTTTAGATGTTACCTAGTAGGAGCTACTATCATTTCTTTTGTTCCTCTTGCTATTGTGAAGGACATTTTTTCACAACAAGAGGTATCTGGCAGGAGGTGTAGATGGAGTAATAGGATACAAGAGTTTAATGTTGATATTTAGATTACCAAACTAATTAGGGTTCAAGGTTTGGCCAAATTGATGATAGAAACCAATCTAGAGGCAAACCAAATCAAACTTGATGATAGTTGCAAGGATAATTTTTGTGATATGGATACCTTTGATTGGTACAAAGATATAATTTATTATTTGCAAAATATGAAATCTTCATCTGAATTAACAGACAATCAGAAAAGATCCCTCAAGCTACAAGCCATAAGGTATGTCATAGTGCAGGGTCAATTGTAGTGGATAAATATGGAAGGAGTACTTTTAAAATGTGTGGATGAGATTGAGTCTAAAAGAATTTTGAAAGATATGCATGAAGGCATATTTCATGGTCATTATATGGCTAAAACCATTGCTCACAAAATTCTTATGGCTAGTTTTTGGTGGCCAACACTTTTCAAAGATACTCATGAGTTTGTAAAGGTTTGTGATGTTTGTCAAAGGTTTAGTGGAAAGTTAAAATTCTCTAGGAATTTTCCATTGAGACCAGTTGAAGTGCAGGTACCATTTCAATAGTGGGGAATTGATTTTTATATAGGTGAGATCAAAAATAAATCTAGTGGTGCACATTCATGGATCTTAATAGCCACTAATTATTTCACCAAGTGGGTTGAGGCAATCCCTACTAAGAATGCAACAAGTAAGTTGGTGATTAATTTTATTCTAAATAATATTGTGACCAGATTTGGGTGCCCATAGAAGATTGTAACAGATAATGCTATGTGTTTTAGATCAAAGGAATATAAAATTATTTGTAAGAGATATGGCATTACAGAGTACTCATCACCCTATCATCCCCAAGTAAATGGTTAGGCAGAGTCAAGTAATAAGAGTATATTAAAAATCACCAAGAGGATTTTAGGAGAAAATAAAAAAGCTTTGCATTCAAAATTGCTATTAGCCCTATGGACTGATAGGGTTACTATGAAAAGGGCTATTGGATGTGCTCCATTTGACCTGGTTTATGGTATACAGGCTAGACTTCCACAAAATAAGCTAAAAGAGATGTATAAATTTGTTCAATTATACGAAGATGATGTCATTGATGAAATGCAACTCATAATGGATGACATATTGCAACTAGAGGAAGCAAGGAAAGAGTCTTCTATTTGAAATCCCAAGTTGCAATCACAAATGAAGCATTTATATGACAAAAGAGCCATTGAGAGAAAATTTGAAATAGGTGACATGGTACTGATGTTGAATGCTAGAGTGGAAGATAAAGGAAAGCATGGTAAATTTGACCCAATCTAGCTCAGCCTATATAACATTTGTCATACACATGGAGGAGATTCATATTTTTTGAGAAATCTAACTGGAGATATTCTTGAATTGCCAGTTCATGGACAATTCTTGAAGAGATACTTTTCTTAAGGTATCTGCTTTTCCATGAATAGTAGTTTAGGGTTTCCTTGTGCTTGTACATTGTGTATATTTTGTAGATCCTTGTGTTTTTCTCTATATAGCCTGGTTTCTTGTTTCTGTGTGTTGCTCTGTGCTCTCTGAAAAAGTTTTCATTTAAAGGGTCAAGTATGTGGTCTGCTCTTCCATAGATTCTAAATTCTTGCATAGACTCAAGTAGTCTATTATCCCAAGATAGAGCCACTATTGGTCTGATTTTTCACAGTGTGGAAAAAGTCTAAAATTTTGGTGAAAATGCAGTTTAGGTCTTTGCATTTTGCAGACTAGGGTTTTTAGTCTTCACAATTTTCATAATTTTAAGATACCTTAGTCATGCCTTGATTCATGTGTTGTTGAAATCTATTAAATTCTCAAGGTTTGTCTCTCAACACAACCAATATAATACCTTAAGTGAACCCTAGGCATCTTGTGTTTTTGACATGCAAACTTTAAGAAAAAAAAAAGTTTTTGAATATCCCCTTATGTTCTTTAAATTCCATGCCCTGCATCTCTTTTCCTTTTAAGGAGCACCACCCGATCATGGCAAGATCGAGGGCTATCACTTTTTTGTTATGATAAGATGTGAGTTAAGTGACCATCACGACATAACAACCACTATCAAACTAAGTTGCAGTACTTGAATAAATAGAGGCAGTGAGTGGAAATGTTTTGCATTTTTTTTTAGTCACATGAACTTTTTTTGCTCCCTGAGCTAGAAAAGTAACTAGGGATCCCAAGAATATTTCAGGCTTTGGTATTCATGTCTTTGTCATCGAGAAGTTCAAGTTTCTTGTAGAGAGTAAGGTAGCGATCAACCTAGAAACCCACATCACAACAGTCGTCAAACTTCCTGGTGGTCATTAAGAGTCCCAAGTGGCATAATAAATGATGATATCATTGTTGTGCCAGAACTACTAAGTGGGTAACTATGATGTGGCATGCTTTTTTTTTCTGGCACTAAGTTTTGTTAAGTCACTGAAGCTTGCTACCTTGCTAATCAAAAAAATTTGGTCTCTCGCCATTAGCGATATAGAGATTTTCTATGAAATGAGCATATGGTGGAACCCAAGCAACATAGAAAGATGATTGGAATTAGAATATTGTTTTTTATTTTGCTAGCTATGTAGAATTTATCACGTCATCAGTCTTCTGGACCTGCCCCCATTCATAAAATGCAAGAGGGATTTTGATCATCAGATCAAGCTAAGATCAACGATTCTCGTTATCTCACCATGAAAAAGAAGTTTATGCAGTTTCTTTACCCTTGGATTGATTTCAGATCAATGACTGTTGCTATCTTGCTATGGAAAGTTTCTCGAAGGATACGTACAACAAGATAGAGAATATGGGGCCCACCACTATTCTTTTGAGCAACACAGTTGCATGTCATCCACATGATCAAGATCAAATCAATGGATGTCATTACTTCGCTATGGCAAGGTGCTCATTCTATAATGTATAGAAAGGTAGCAACTTGTCAACATGTGTCCTTAGTTGCCAATGGGTCCAAATGGAGATGCCACCAGGAAGGGAGCTATATACGTGGTCCACCCTCATTAGATTGACTGACCAACTTGTGAAGTGGAATACTTGTTACCTCTTTCTATATCCCTTGATCATAGGATATTTTAAGATCGATGGTGCAAATTTTAAAAACAAAAGGTGGTGCTTCTCTATGTATTTATTTGATATGAAAGCTTTGCATGTGTAAAACAGAACATAGTATAACACAAAAGATTTTTGCAGTCCCACCTTATGTGGGTAAAGATTTCAAGCCTTTTATGAGTAGAAGTAATTAATGAGAAGATTGTATTTGGAAAGTGTGTGAAGAAATTATTTCATGAAAAGGTTGCAGAATTGCAGAAAGAAATAAGAAAGAACTTCAATTAAGTAGCTATACCATAATTTATGTTGTGCTCCAGTCCTACAAGTATACTCAACAAATCCCTCCAATGGACTCATCAAATCTTAGGTTGTGGATAGTAGGGGGATTGCTTAATGAAGGCAATTGGGTCCAGGATGCTGATAGCTCTCAATTTGATTTAAATTTTCTCAAAAGATGGTTTGTAGAGAAGAAGTTGTTTACTCCACTGGGTAGTATATGGAAATTTAACTGAGGAAGACTAGTAATCCAGGGTGTTTTTGTGGATTATAATCTCCTTGAGACCATGGTAAAGAACTATGATTGAGTCACTAAGGTAGTGAAAAGAGAAAAGGGTGAACTTGGCAAGATTAGAATCCTGTCATCAATAACATCATTCTCTAAAGAATTTTTCAAGAAATTATACTTCAATACCAAGGTAGTAGAGATATATAGAGCCCTGTGCAGAGTTTTTGGAGAGGATGAAGAAGATTTTATACTTGTGGGTTTCATGCATATAATTACTTTTACTTTTTGTTAATGCACGTATTTCTTTTCAAAAGAGGGACATATTTTGGTAGAGGAATGGTTTTGAATGCAGATAAGGTTGAGGAAGCAGAAAATGCTCAGTTTGTTATATTTGATAGCCACATTGCCTCTGACACTCTAATGCTTCATATTAAGTGACAATCTCATTACCCTGGGATATCGATATAACCAAGGAGTAGTGATAGGTAAGAGTGACTCTCACAATATAGAATAATGATGATGAAACCCATGGTTGAGATTAGTTTCCAATATTCAAAATAGATTTCGTCATTGGTGGGCTTAGCAGTTGCACACATGAAGGAATCAGAGTTGCAGCCAAATCAAAATAATGAAATGTAATAGAAAGGGACCCGCAAAGGAATATTTGATTTGCATGTATTTTTGTTGGTTAGAGTTTTGTCTTTTCTAATAGGTGTTTCATGTCTCTTGTGTAAAGGACACTTGTAAATCACATTATCTTGTTGCTTGTTACAACTCATGCCTATATAAGTGAGTTTTTAGGGCATTGTGATGGTCCAAAAATTTTGGTATGTCTTCAGTTGTTCTAAGCAAGTACATTTGGTCCTGTCATATGTAGTTATTCCTGAGTTTATTTTCAGAGATATTTTCTGATAAAAAATAAAAATGCAGAGTCAATATGATCCTCTAGGTTCCTTACTAAGTTCCTATTAGTTATTGTATTAGTCAGCAAGAAGGATAGTACAAAGGGATATTTACACCAAAATCTATGTTACTATTTTCTGTCTCCTTTTCATAAATTTATCAGTTTTGAGATCATTTGGATAATGTTCATCTGATTGAATGCATTCTAGATGGGGTGTGTATTGATTATATTGTTGCTTTTAATTCAATGAGTTATGTAAATGCTTCAATAAATTTGTAGAATTCATGAGTTTATGAAGAGGATATCATGTAAGAATGGAAATAGGTTATTATAGTTGATAGATTCAATTACAAGTTAGTTGAATAAGGTCTCCTACTAATAAATCGACTCTATTGCCCACTGAATAAGGTACTAGTCTTATAAATCAAAAATTATCACATGTAAATTATGTTTCTACATGTTAAAACTATTATAAATTCAAAATCATTCATGTATTATTTTGTTCAAGGTTGTAATGCTAGTCATCACTCATTTACATCTAGTTTTTTGGGTCACAGATAGCTACTATTCCCAAAAATACTTGTAAATTCTAGGAGAATTAGGACCAGATATGCTTACAGGGGATGCATATAGATTTGAGAGTTTCAAAGTAGTTGATAAACTGTGTATGTGCCTAAGGATAGAAGATGAAAATCAGAATGAAACTAAGATAATTTCATACAATAGTTTGCTTTAGAATCATCCCTAGGTATACCCACCTTGGTTTTGCAGAGCCTAAAGAGAAGAAAACCATTCTTGGTTTTGTTAATGTTGGATCCAAATGGTTTGTATGTGTAATTTAAAATAGGAAATAGCTAGTCCTTAGGTTGCATAAGTATTATCCTTTTGGTATTGAGCATTTTGTTGCTCAGTAGTTTTACAACACCAACAATGAGTATTCAAAGCAAATTAACAAGACCAACTATTAAGACCTTTCAATCTTCTTTCCTTTGAATTCTGCAAGATTTAGGTGGGTGCACCTTGGAATTTATTACTTTTCTCCTCAACAACAATATGAAAACATAAATTTTAGCATAAAAAATGGATTTTTCTTTAACTCTTCTAATTCAAGGACTGTAGAAAGGATGAAAAAAAGCTACTTCTTAAAACCCTAAAACTCTATGAATTAGGTGCAAGCTACCTTTTCAAATCTACAAACAATAAAGATTTAAAAGATTTAATTTATGAATTTTACACCCTGTAGCTTATCAAGATCCCATCAACTTTTTGTATGACTCATGTTTTATCCATTGGGCTATTTACTCACAAAATTGACATGTAAAGTTGTATCTATCTTCCCACTTTGTGAAAAGGAAATCAATACTCAACTCATAATCTCATTCTTATCAGACTCTTTTTATGAAATACTCAATTTTGTTAATTCACATCAAGCATTTACATAACCAATTTGATTATTAGCAAGATATGAAGAAGATATAATCCAAATGAAATAAAACTAAATGTTAGAATTCTTTAGAATAACTAAGAGGGGGGTGAATCAGTTATCCAAGGTCCAAATGTAAAAATAAAAATTTTCACGGCTTAGTGAACCCATATTCATAAAACATATGCATGCATGCATCCATTGGATCATACAATCACTTAAACTTTGTAAGTTATTGTCAAATCAACTTTGCAGAAATGTAAGCATGAAACATAATAGATTCAATAACACATTTGACACAATAATTTTATGTGGAAACCCAATTTGGAAAAAACCACCAATAACATACTACTCATTCTCACTCTTTTGAAGTGATGCCCTATGAAAGGCCAACCCTATTAAAGGTTACAATACACACTATTAAACATGACCTAGTTAGAGGATTTCAATCAACCTATTAGGAGTGAGCCTTGTTAGAGGACTTTAGATCATCCACTTGGAATTTCACCTGGTTAAAGGATTTACAAATGATTGTTAGGTCAACCTTAATCCAAAAGATTTACCTTAGACTAGTACAATGAGTAGAAAGTAATAGTAATTCTTGATAGGATAACAAATTTACAACTCACTTGTAGATTATAGATCTTTGTTTTAGTCCTCCATTCTACTTGGCTTTCACACACTTCAACTCTAATAGCTTGTTCACCCTTCAAGAATTCATACTCTTAAGCCTTCTTGCTTTTCTTTCCAATAGAAGTCTCTTATGTTTAGTCTTTGAATGAAGCAATACTTTAGACCTCTTGTCTAACTTAGGTTCTCAAACATTGACCAACCTTGCTTCTAACCAGCCATCTCTATAAATGGAAAATTAAGATCTTTTGTCATATATCCTCTATCGTCCATTTTAGGATTAGGTAGGATTAGGTAGGATTCAATGAATCTACCCATATTTTCATTTTAGTCCTTTCTAGAAACTTCTCCTTCAATCCTCTTTGAATTTGCCTCAAAATAGTTTAGCATAAATTTTGTGCCACCAACTCATCATAGTTATCTTCCACACGCTTCACAAAATTCAAGAAAAAAAATAGTCAGCTCATGTTTGTCAACTATACAATTTAACATGAATAATGGCACTCAGAATCAATATGTTGTCACTTAGCTTCCAAACCATTCTTCCACTCATCTTCAACTAGATCACTCAGCAAACACTAAATTTTACTAGTGCTCAGCATCAACTAAACTTTACTCGGCTTACACTGTATCACTCAGAATACACTGAACTCTAACTTTTCTTGACTCCAACTAATTTTCTGCTCAACTTGCACTAACTTTTCTCAGCACCTATTGTCCAATCAGTAAAGCTTGGTAGACTCAATTATTTTTACTTGTTCTTCTAGACTTAGTTAGTGTATCTAACCTTTGCAACCTTAAGTAGATAATCAATGCACTATATCATTATTATCTTAACTAATATTTGTACTTCTTTTTCATACCATAACTCAACCTTTTTCTCTAAGTTCTTTTGTTATCTCATTTGATCAAATCCTCTTCATCAATCAAACAAATGATAGTACTCAAATCAACTAAACAATTGTCTTACCAGCAAGTAGCAGGTTTGATATCAGTGATAAAACAATGATTGAAACACATTCTCATACTTGTATCAATCTATTTTCAACAACTAAAACTCAATAAACTTTGTTATCAAATCTCATAAAATTTTAAAAACAACATAAACAAGAGACAAGATTCAAATTGAGTCACCAACATGTATTCAATTTGTATTATCTTCCTTGAAAATATACAATTCAGTGTCAACTTTCATGAGAAAATACTCAAAATTTCTTATTTTCAGCTACCATAAAAAAGGAGATGTGGTTAATAATACTATACAAAAAAGATAATACATTCATTTCACAAAAATTTGGACCCTTCTCTAGCTCTGGGAATTCACTTATATAGGTGAGTTACAACAAGCTTCAAATTTAGAGAGAAAGTACACCTTCCTTTTAATAAAGTACAAAACGTTGTTACACAAAGGACAAACAATTTCATGGGAAATTTTCTTTTTAAAAATGACACATCTAGCATTTTTCATGTAGGTATACCCATAGTGGATGAATCACAAAAGTAAGATATTCTATTTTAATAACAATTTCCTTCCCTTTTGCTAATCATTAGCCATATGTAGCCTAATTTTACTTTATCTCTAGTGGAACAAAAGTTCCTTCAGTTTCATGCTAATCAAACTCACTAATTTCCACCTGTATATTCTCCTATTTTGTCTCTTATGTGAGTTGTGGGGTTATTCCTATTTCCCCTTTTTCTTCTACCTCTACTTGTGGGTCCTTTTTTGTTGAGCCATACTTTATCAATTATTCATTACAAATAGTATCATCTGGCCAATCAAATTCAATAATCTCCTTTTCTCTCACCATAATACTTTGTCCTAGAAGAATCAAAGAATATTTGGACATTTGTGAATTCTTCAACCATTCATGTAAACAATATATTGTCTTCCTTGTTTATTCTATCATTTATTCATGGTCACAAAAATTGCTTTAATTCATTTCCCCATTTTTCTTTAGGCTTAATACAAGTTTTCCTATTTATAATGTGAGAGAAAATATCAAAATTATTACTGGCATATCTAGAGAAACAACCCTTCATCTTCCTCTACAATATTTCACTTTTTATATCAAATTTCATTAAGCTAGTCACTAGAAGATGTGTCTTTTCTATTTTTTCTTTCAATTGTGGATCTTCTTAGGTGGCCAAAAAGAAGTCATCAAATTTATGCTCTCTATGGATCCACTTATCCAAGATTTTTATGAATATAACTTCATTTGGTTTACTATAACCCACAAATTTACCAGTTTAGACATTCTAAAATGAAATAATTCCCAATTAATTCAATTGACTAAAAATAGAAGTGTATCTCTGATTTTATCTTCATATCTTTGTAACACTTCTAATTGTGCAACCTTGAGTTTGGCTTTTCCTTCTTCCAATTCTTCCTAAGTACTACCTTCCAAATGTAATGGGGCCTCTAGTATCTCAAAAATTGGACAAGTCATAGGTGGAGGTGCAAGTGATGATGCAATCATTTTGTGAGAAGACTCCCATATCTTTAATTGTTTAATATGTTTCCTTTCATGAATAGGAATCCTTCTTTCAACTTCCATTCATGTATTCCTTTCTTCATTATAGGCTACCAAAACTTCTTCATACCTAACATGTAGCTCATCTATCTTTTTGTTTTCCTTTCTTGTTCTTGTTAGTGAAATTGTTTTTTTCTCTTTATTCATGACAATAGTTTCTTCATTTGAAGTTTCTTCAACCCTTTTCACAATCAAGCTACCCATTAAATCAGTGTCTGACTTTTCCATAGACTAGGACTTATTCATTCTCTACAAAAACCACAAAACTAATGCAGCATGGTATTCACTATATTTAACTCCCCTGGATTCTTTCCTAGCCTCTTCTTCAATTTTATACATGGTATTTGTTTCTTCTCTAACTACATCAAATACCAGGCATCTGCAATGTCCCAATTTGGAAGAATTTGTACTCCAGCTTCTTCTATCCTTATTCTTCCCTCCTCTAGAGTAATCTTACCAAACTCCTAGATCATTTCTACCTTAATCTCATCTATGATCACAAATTCCTCCTTATTTGGTTACTATATTTGTCTTTTATTACATATTTCCTCAATTTTTGAAAATTTTGACCTCCAAAGAAACTAGATGAAAGATCTAGACCTAATGAAATTATTATTAGACAAAAAGTTCTTGCAAGCCTATTTAACAACTGGATCTAGTTCTTTCCACTTTAAATCACCTATATTTAGATATATAATTGGTATAGGGTTCTCTTCTAACATCCCTTCTTCTAATTCAGAAGTAGTAACAAGAAGATCACCTTGTCTTCCCAAGTACACCAGGTGCTCTTCCAAAATATGTTCACTTTCCAAATGGAGAGGGGTTTGAGATGGTGTGTATTCAACACTTCCTAATACAACATCTCCTTCAATCCTCTTATTTTTCAATTTTGGTTTAGAAGGATGATTTTTAAATGAAGGTCTCTTATGTTTTGAAGGGGGAGGTGCACTTGACTCACTAGGATGGCAGGAAATTATTTATTTTCTCTTTTTGGTTGTATATTCTTCTACCCTACCAATACAATACCCTACTTTCCTCTAAATGATATATTGACCAGGTTTTATGGTAGGGGTGAAGGCTAATCTCTTCATTACTTATGTAGATTGATCAAGATATGCTTGGATTAGAGTAGCCTTCTTTTTATTCATTTCTTCCATAATTTTAGTAAAGAATGTTATTAATTTATTAATCTTGTCACCAATTGTCTTAGCATCTACTAAGGGATTATAATCTTTTTCAAAAACATTCAAAAAATGAAGTATCTTTCTGTAGACTCTCCACTTTTCTTTCTTAACTTCTTATTCCTACAAGGAAAACTCATTTTTGATAACATCCTCAGGATAATAGAACTTATGAGCATGATGTTTAGCTTTAGTTCTCATTTTGAACATCTCATAAAAACCCTCAAAGTCATAAAATATAGCATTCAATGTAGATCTTCCTACTAGTTTAGCTTCCTCCAAACCACCAATTTTCCACAAAGCCTCTACCAGATCAACCTTAAGAGGAACTTGATAAGGAAAAACATGAGGTGTCCCTTGGAAACCATAAATTCTTAAAATAGTAGAAAAAGGGTAAGGAATAATATCACCCCAATTATGGGAAACTTTTAATCTTGTAGTAAAATCCCTTAGCTTGATGAATTTGAACAATGCTTTTAGGATCCTTGTGTTGTCATGAGATAATATTGTTCTTAGCTTTGATGCAAAGTATCTATCAAACTAAAAAAATTGTCATCCTCTTTATCCCAAGTAATATCTACACTCCATAATTGGACACGTAGTTTCTCATCATCTTGTGTTGTAGTCAAATTCATTTGTTCACCAAAATAAGTGGCTCCTTAATTTGAAAAGAAACATGTTAATTAACATTGAATACTAACTAAAAGGTTTCTCAACCTTGCCCTTACTGATTCCAATCAATCCATTATGAATTTCCTCAGCCAGGAAAGAGGTAAAATAAAAAATAACATTTACTCCATAGATAAGAATCTTAACCATAATATATATAAAATTGATAGGCATATGGATTTTTTCATCCTCCCCAAAGACCCTACAAAAAGAAATATATACCTCTAGGGCACGGGAGTTGAAAAAGTCCTCTAAGAAAGGATTTGGAGTTGAGGATGTTACCATAGGTTAATTTCCAATAATTGCCAAATGTTTTGTTAATGGTCCATTCCTAATGTAAACCTTTTAAGTTGCATAGGTTTTCTCTAACCTTTTAAAATCAATGGTTTCATGATACGCAGAGAAAGGTTCCTACCCAAAGACTTCATGAATTTTCTCAGGCATTATCTTAACCTTATAGTTTCCACCTACATCCCTAACACATTGGGCAATAGGATCATAGATTTTAGCAACTAGGGTTAAAAGATCTAAATGCATAAAAACTCCAGGTATAACTAGTTTTTCTAGGTCAAAATTCCAAACATTCTCATGAGGGGAAAAAAGGTTTCTCTATGAAAACCACTTCTTGAAAAGTTGCAACCCATTATTTGTAGTTTATGCATCTCGTGTCCAATTCCCTCTATCACATAAACTCTCTATAGTCTTTATATGAGGTGTAACATGAACTAATTTCTTACCTTGAAGAACATCTTTAGTTGACCCACCTAATTGTTTTAAAAAGTCATCACAGACATTCCTTTGTTGATAATATGTTTCTCCCAAAAAATCTCTTCTACGAGGCATCTTCTATCAATTATTAAAAAAATTACACATAGATAATTTTCTCTACCCCTTTTTAACAATATAAAATTCAAATTGGGACAGATAGTTATTGATTCTCAAAATTCCCTCAATTCACCCTTCTTTATTAGTTTGCAATTTTTAGCATTGTATATCTTGTCTTTCTTCCTTGCTTTGGAATTGATAGCCTTTACACAATAAAATGTGGTGTACACAAACTATTTTCTCATATTATAATCCACACAAAATTGAATTCATTCTCCATTAATTTTTTGCAGGCAATAGGCATGCATGTCTCACAGACAAATTTAAAAATAGACCATCAATTAAAAATAAATCCAATGATCATGACTTAACTTTGTTGTCGAGTCACCTTATTTCATGGTGATAGGGTGATCAAACCAACTACACATTGTCAACTATGATCCACTATGTCCATGTGAACCTTCATTATACCACCTAAGACTCTACAACATGTGGCATATTGTCACTTTGTCACCATGAATAACCATCATGCATCTCCTCATAATGGCATAATGACCACCGTTGATTTTCTTTAGATCTTACGTCAAAGATTCCCTACTACTTTGTTATATGAGAAGCTTTACCTTTGATGCATGTCACAATGTCACATTTTCATGATGGATAAAAATTCTGTGTGTCTCTTTAGGGACATAATTAAAACTATAGATCATTCCAAATTGTGTGGTTGTGGATCATCTTTCATTCATTGGTTCAAACATTTGAGATGTAGCCACGTGGAAGAATCTAGATAAGGACTAGGATAAAACCATACCACATATGCGCTTCGGCCCCACTTAGGCGCATGTCACAACATCATGTTGTTGTGATGAATAAGAATATTGGAAGTCCCTTTAATGACACAATGACCACCATAGATTTTCCTTTGATCCAATGGTTCTGATCTAAGGAAAGCACTATGCATTAGACCCACCAAAAGACATGTAAGGCTCACATCTTTGCGTAGCATTAGAATAACAACCTTTGATCTTGTTCTAATCTAATGCCCCCAATTTGATACTCTATTTGATCAATGTGGATGGCCAACTTGGTACACACAGTGATTAGTCATGTTGTTCCAAAGGTTAAGACACTTACGTTTTCATTTAGTGACATGATGATAATTGTGGATCTAACCAAGATTTGATGGCCATAAGAAAGAATAACCTACAACCACCTTCTGTTAGGGTAGAATTTCAACAAATAATAAGGTGCCAAATGGAATAAAAGTAATTTTTTCAGATTATAAAACTTATGATTACAAAACCAATTATCACGTTAATAAATGTCATTTCCTATTAAGAAAATAAGACCTCTCAAGATATATGAAACCTTCCAAAAGGGGAAAACCTAATTTCCCAAGAAACGATTAAGAAACATAAAACCCTGTCCTACACGAAGACTAACCCTTTTAAAAGATAGGTTTGAATTTTTTTAAAAAAATAATAAGGGTAAGGGTTTTATGTTTAAATGCTTGGGGTTTCTACTGACAACAACTTTTGAGAAATTTCACCACAAAGGTTATGGAAAAATAAATAATTTAGGATCCATACAACCATGGAAGATAATGTGTAAAATTAGGTCCAACACACTAATTGTTCAACATCATTGTACATATCTTCATTGTTTTCCAATTATACTATGTCATCTTCCTTTTCCTCTTCTACAATTGTTGGCATCAACCCAAAAGCTTTCTTCCACACAACTTTTTTTTTGAACAATGTCTTCAATTCTATTTCTCAAAATTTTATATGTCCTTGTCTTAGGCACAATTTTTTTGCAAAATCTCTCTAGGCTATGGACATATGAGTTTTTCCTAAATCAAGCATAGTTTGGGCTAACATAGTTTCCCTTGTTTTTCTTTTAGTAGATAATTCTCATTTCCACTTTGCATCCATTTTATTATATAATTCTTTAGGAAATTTCTTACCTAGCTTCATTGGTGTGTGTTGAGTGATCATTTTGCACTTTTAAGCCAAGTTTTTGTTGTTCTAACCTTTTGATACTACTCTAACTCGCCTGATCGGGTATCGAGGACTGACTTAGACTTAGAGGGAGATCCTAATCCATCAAATCATCTGACTGGGTGTTTTGAGGGGGATCTCACACTTGAAAAGAGGAGGGGGCCATTTTGGACTCAAAATGGGGTGTGTGTTGTGAAACCACAAAAAATAGTCCTGACAAAATGAGAAGAAATGATAAAGGCATTTCTTCATCAATAAGCATTCTTCTAATTTGTGTCAAGTGATAACTTGATTACAGACATTAAAAGTGGTCTTTAAGTGCTTAGAAACCAAAAACTCAAAATTTGATATTTGTAGGATTAGTGTGAATTTAGTGTTTCAATTCCTTTCGATGTCTCTAGGTGTCATCCATCATGAGTGTCTAGCAATGTGGAAACAATATTTTGCTAATTAGAATAGACATTAGAAATCTCCATAAATCTTATATCCATCACTATATGACTAGATGAGAGAATCCATTCAGAGGGCTCTTAACAAGTCATTGAATTCTTATTTTTGAATCTTTAGTAATCTTTTTAACTTTCTTTGTGGAGCTCATGTGTTTCCACTTGATTTTTCCTTGAAGTCTAGTGTTCATTGTGTAGAATAGGATAGAAACTGAAATGCTAATTCTATATTTGATTACCTTTACAATTTTTTTTGTTAGAGTAATAAAATATTTTCTTATACTTAAATCATATTGATTTAATTAATAAGTCACTTATTATCTCTAGTCTACTTAAGCTAAAATTTGGGCATATAACAATTAATTCTTTTATTAATTATTATCATGCAATCTAGGTTAGTTACCTATTAGGGTTTTGATATTTTTCATAAGGATAATCTCTCTCTGTAAATATTACATTCATTCACTTTTGATTATAGCAATTTCTCTTTTTTCTCATCAAGAATGTCTTATCTATGGATCTGGGAATTCCTGCCTCCATAGCTTTTTCTTTTCTCTTTTTGTGATAGGTGTTTGCATGTAGATGATTCTTGGGAGCTATGAGGTTTGATCTTTCATCAACTTCAACATGGTATTAGAGCTCTAGATCTTCATCCTCGTGTTTTGTTTGTGATAGATTTGGCATCATTTTTCATATTTGTAACTTTCAGAGGATTTTGTATTAGATATGGGGAGATCTATTTTTCAAGGAACTTTGAGCCCAAACAGGCATCACCATTGAGCTCAAAGAGCTCAAAAACCCCTATTTCCATATAAAATACATCTAGTTTGAATGTTGTTGAAATATTAGGAAAAATAATTTTAGCCCAAGGTCGTATGACCTTGGGCTCAAAAATCAAGGTAGCCATTTTTTTATTTTATTAAAAAATTCACAATTTTTGTTTATGAAAACTTTATTGGTTTTGTTTCACCAAAAATGCATGGTGTGAAGATTGACTTTGAAGGATGCAGACATATGTGGGAACCCATGTGTATTGTAGGCCTCATGTACCCACCCTTAGAATAAGTGTATGCACTTTTGGCTGCACCTTTATTTTTTGGTGGTTCACCATTTTTCTATTAGGTTCAATACACCTTGTATCTTGAACGGTGTGTTTCTTATTTATAGACTTAGGCACTTCTTTCAAATGTGGACCATTATACCCTGTTAATAGGTTGTGCCTTCAGCCCCTTGCCTACTTGGGCTCTTTAAGTCCTCCTATGGGCCTGTTGAGCCTTTTCCTCTAGCTTGGATCACATTATTTTGGGGAGCTTTCATATTTTTGTGTGGAGCCTTCATTTGTCTTGAATATTACACCCTGTAATTTGATAAGCTAGTGTCATTATTCTCATGCGCGACTTGCAAAGTGGGGCTGGTTATGGCCCTATCTTGGGCATTTTAGCACCAATTTGGATACATTTTATGGAAGTTTTGGAGCTACATAGGTTCCA
Source organism: Cupressus sempervirens (assembly GCA_028749045.1). Classification (NCBI taxonomy): domain Eukaryota; kingdom Viridiplantae; phylum Streptophyta; class Pinopsida; order Cupressales; family Cupressaceae; genus Cupressus; species Cupressus sempervirens. The sequence continues at coordinate 447,872,319 of CM053787.1, forward strand.
ACCATTTTCAATGGCCCCTTCCTTGGAGATTGAGTGTGTTTTTTTCTTGGAGATCGGGCCCACTGTTCCCTCCATGGGCCCTGCAATTTTGCTTCTACATGTGATTCTCTATGAATGGTGATTCTAGGCCTACGATGGTTACCCCATGTCACCTATCATGTGGGGTCTCATGTAGTTGTGATTTGGTAGTGGTTTGTGTATATGAGAAATATGTTAGCAAGTAATACTAATCTATTAAAAGAACAAAAGCATTAACTAGCATAAAAACCATAACATATATGAGAGACAAAGTGAAACCCTCAAATGAGAATATGAGCCATAGAATGGCTCTCCCAATGAGGATGGTCACTTGCTTTGGGGATGAGTCTATTTGCTTAGATTTGGTATGTATGCTCAAGGTTCTCAAAACTAGCTTCAATGGAGATGAAAAATGGCAAATTGGTAGCTTTGTGAGCTCTCAATTTGGCATCATAAGGGTATGGTTAAGGGCTTTGGTTTCTCAAACTAGCATTATAACTTTAGCTTCAAGATTGTGATGAAATGGCTTGGGAGGGGATTCAATTTATAGGCTAAGGGCTTGAGGGATGGAGGGCTAAGATGGAAGGAAAGATGAAAGCTTAAGGAGGGCTAGGATGCACTCAAAGGGGAGCACATGGATTGTGCTTGTTTAGCACCAATCAGGGAGTGACACATGTCACAGGGTGAGTGGATGGAGGAAAGGGAAGGATGAGTCAAAAAAGGAGGCTCAAGGGATAATATCTTCATAAAGACCCTTCATTATGGCTTGTAAGAGATTGTAAGTGTCTTTATGGCTTTTGTAAGAGCATTCATTGTTGGGTGGTTGGGATATTTTGAGGGGAGTTGAGATTGTTGACTTTCCTTGGCTTAGGAAAGTCTTAAGCTTGCTTAGGGAATGTGACAACATTAGGGGGTGGTTTAGGCTTGGGTTTAGTATTAGATTAGGGATGTTAGAGATTTGCAAGGGGATGTCATTCATGAGGGTGGGTGAGTTAGTGGCTAAGCTTGGTTAGTATGGGTGGATGGGGTGGATTAGGCTAAAAATGGGGATTTAGGATAGGTTAGGGGTTATTAGATTTGAGGGTTTTATTTATAAAATAGATTTATTTAATAAATGGGAATTTTGGAATTAGATAGAAGAATAGGATTTAATTGATAAATAATAGGTTATTTTATTTATCAATTAGGACTATAGATGATTAATTAAATTAATCAGCTACGGGATGGCAAAGGATTAATTAAATAGAAATTTAATTAATGATGCCTTTAGAGATAATTAAATAGTATTACCAAAGTGGTGAAATCAAATTTAGGTGTCTAAAGTTTGTAGTTATCAACGATGAAAGTTGTGGCTTTTTTGGACATGCCATCCTAATTGGGGATTTATGGGGAGTTGTCTGCCACATCCACATACATTTGGTGGGAACGGTGGTTTGATTCCCATATATTTTGGGCCCCTAACCCCCATGTTGTTGTTTTTGGACTCCACCAAAATTTTGGATTGGAAAAGCTAGAGTACACTCATTTTGTGAGAATCTCGTATCTCTCCATGTGCTCACCTCTACACTAGTTTGTGGCAGACGGATACTTGCGTGGTTTTGCAAAATATTTGGGTGTTCTTGTGTGAGCATTATTTATGGGCACTATTAGTGACAAGATTCATACCCTTTTTAATACATTTTTCTAGATTTCTTGGCTTCAATTTGGTATTTGGTCCATGCTTGATTCACTTTTGGAGTTTCCATAGAAAGTTGGAATGGGGATTTTTTTGAACCACTGATGGTGCCTTTGACATGACATTTTAGGGAGATATTGTTTGTTTTTTTGAAAAAAAATCTTTCCACTCATTGTCCATCATGCCAATGCCCTTATTGGATGCATTTCATGCATCTTAGAACCACTAATTCAAAATTATTTTTTCCAACACATTGCAAATTTCAACATGCTATTTTGGCCACCAAATTTTTCTATTGACACTGGCCTTTTGTTTTCTAGCTTTTTTCTGGCAATCGAATATATTTTCCGATAAAGGGATGTCCATTTGACTATAAAAATTATGCTTGTCACTTGATGATGTCAGCATTGTATCAACATTCCTATTTTCCCTTCTGGCTTTATTTTGACCTACCTTCGTATTTTTTCTCATATCTCAGGCATACGGACTTCATTTTTTGCAAACAAGATATCATCATAAAGCTAATTCCAAGCCCATCACAATGGTGAATATATTTTTAAGTTTTGATGTTTTGTTATATGGCTTTTTCTATTGTCAAAGTCAAGGGTTCTATTTTGCACTTTGGGAGACATGTCTTGAGAATCTGATCTCTGATTTGGGAATTCTTTATATCATTGGAAAGGTCTTTAAAATATTTTTCCAATGATGCTAGTTGTTTTTCTAGATTCTTCTCTAGGAAAATTCTATTTAGTCTTTTGCATTTTGGTGGATATTTTTGTTGTTTAAAGTATTAGGATCAAAATTGTTTCTTCAAATCATTCGTCATGGGTCATACTATCTATTGTATCAGCCTTATGTATCTTCTGGTCTTTGTAGACATCTATTGTATGCATTCTTGCATATGCACTAAGATAAAGTGCCATATTGCATCTATATTTTTATTTCATTAGTTTTTCCTTATTTTGCCTTCTAATTTGAGCATTATCATCTGAGGAAACTCATATAGATTATTGTATTCTTGGGATTCACTTTATCTAGTTCCTTATTGTACATGTGTAATACCCCAAAATTGGCTCATTGCCATGATACTAATTCTGGTCTATTTCTGATCAATCCTAAAGTCCTATTCCATTAGGTAAATTCTTATTCGGCTATTCGCTACTTGACTTAATTGTCAGATGCAGAAAACCCTAATCTACATTCATCATGCTTATTATTTAATTCCTATGGTATTTACTCATATTAGTCACATTAAACCTATTGATTAATATTTAATTTAATTACTAAGTATTTATACTTTAATTAAATTAAATTATATCCTAAGGCTAATGTACTATGGAATTAAATTTATTTAATTTAATAAATGTTCTTATTTTAATTAATTAAACGAAATTATTTAATTAAATGGAGAACTTACTTCTAATTAATTAAACAAAGTTATTTAATTAAATGGAAAGCCATTCCTAATTAATTAAATGAAGTTATTTAATTAAATAAGAAAAGTGTCTTTAATTAATTAAATAGAATTATTTAATTAAATAGAAAAGGTAATTATGAGAGCTTATCTCATTTTATTAAATTAAATATCTCACAAAAATCTCTCTTTAGTTCAAAAATGGAAATTTCCAATTCACTATTGATCAAAAAGGAATTAAACCAGTTAACTCCTTATTCTACTCAAATTAAATCAGTTAACTCCTTATTCTACTCAAAAGATATCAGTTAATTTCCTCTAATTTGGGAATCTTCCTTTATGACTGAACTTCACCTTTAATCCTGACCATTGATTGAAATTGATCTCAACCATTTATGGATTCCAAGAAAGTCTATATAAGAGACCCTCCTCTCTTCATTTCAGAGGGAGGTTGAATGAGAATTTGCATTGAATTGCTACTAGATTGTGCATTCATTTAAGCTCATTATTTTCATAAGATATTTATTTTCTAGTATAAATCTCATTTAGCATAATATGCATACATTTTAGCATAGCTTTCTTTTACATGTTCTTAGATTAAACGTGCATACTCCATTCTAGATTAATCTGCATTCTCATATAGATTAGTCGCATTTTCTTTTAAATCCTTCATTCTTAGAGGGTCTGGTTGCTTAACATCTCAAACTTGAGGATATTTCACAAGCAATTCCCTTTAGATAGAAGACAAAAGGTCGCCTTGCCGGCTGATTTTTGGATGAACAATCCAATGTTCATTTCAGGATGAATCTGCAAATAAGGACCATGTTGAAGTGTGTGTGTGTTAGCATAGGCTGCATTTTCATGCATACATTTCTGGCACCCACCATGGGGCTCAAAAAAATCAATTTTTTTGGCTTCTTTTTGCATTTTTTCATCATTTTTTTGTTCTCTATCTGTACTGTTCAGTACAAATTTGGGAATCTTTGCATGAGACTGTTCATTTTCACGTGAGGATCCAAAATCTTCGTGCAAAGATTCTTTCCATATCATGCGAGAAAGTTCCTAAGCACGCGAAACTTCATGCGGCACCTGTTTCTTCAGGTGAGCCATAATAGAATTTCACGTGGGTCGAAAAACTTCTTCGCGCGAACTGTCAAGAATTTCGCGCGAGACTCTGCTGACAGAGACTTTTTTTTTTGCATTGATTTTCATGTTTTCTAGTTTTCTACTAACTGCTCACTGTTTCTGGTTTTTCTATGTTTTTTGATTTTTTGGAACAACATAACAGTGGTTTGCAGGACAATTGGAAAAGTGTGATAAAGTTGCTAAAAATAGGTAAAACATCCACTAAGCACATTGCGAAGATTACCAAGTAATTCTCTTTGACTGATAACACTTCATTTGGACCTAAAATGAACATCTCTCGTGTCAAGCTTGTGTGTATTTCCTTCCATGTTCTCATTTTACAACACATGCATAATTTGATACTAGGTTGTGATCTCCATTAGTTTTCATCTAGCAGGCTTAGTTACTAGTGATAGATCTAATTAGCTATCTTGGGTTATTGGACTTGCTAATCCACCAGCCCCTCGTTTCACCCTGTGGTTGCAAGATCAACACCACATTAAAGGGGAGGGGTCTATAGGAAAGAAGCGTTAAATTTTCCACTAGGCAACCCTTTTGTGCTTTCTAGAACTCACTAGTTTCTGAGTTTTGGACTCGTGTTGACTTGTGTGAGGGGTTAAATGTTCCACATCTTTGGACTCGCCTCACATTTGTTAAAGTGTTAAGTGTACCACCTTGTGCTCTTTGATTACTTTTGGATAGATTTTCTTTTGGGAATTAACATCTATACACACATAGCAATTAGGCCCCATGAACACTATTTGTGGATCTTAAGAGAGTGGGTTCCTAGTGAAACTCCTCTCTATGATGGATTCCTTGTAGGGGGGTAGGATACTTTGAGCATCTCACAGATAGATGAATCTTCAACTTGTTGATTGAGGCATCCTTTCTTAGGAGAGGTTGATAGATCACCGGGAGTTGATATCATAGATCTTTAAGAGATACTATTAGTTTAGCCTGTCGGATTAATCTATCTAATTTGATTGGGCTAAAAGTCAAAAGATGTCAAAACCTTGAATCTGGAGCTAAGTCCCCTTGTGGTACACTATTGTGAGTCGATCACCTTTAGAGAGGGTTAACTATAGCAAACAATCCCTCTACAGGCCAAACTACGTGGACAAAACCTCGAGCGATAATAGCCATTTTTGATGTGGTAATGACAACCACTATATAAATGTCCTTGTGGAAGAAATCTCCATGGGTGTGGTTCATTGTGGGTTGTCAGATCTTCCCAGCAGCTCTTGAAGATTAAGTTCTCAAACTATGTTGAAACCTCGGTGTGCTGGGATTGGAGGTCACCCTTGTGAGTCATAAAAGTTGCAGAGTCAAAACATTACTAAAAAGCTTAGAGAGGCCAAATTTTTCACTTTCTAGGAATGTGTGCAATGATTGCAAAACTCTTTGAAAATAGACACAAATAGCTCTCCTAGGGATTAGCACAAACTAAGTCACTTGATTGTTCATGCGCAAGGTTGCTTTTTCCCTTGCTCATTATTTTCAGACATGCTTGAAATCACCTACTTGCTGTTCTACGTGCCTGTTTATCTGCCTGGTTACTGAAACGATCAAAATTTGTCAAAATTAGTTGCTATTGTAAAACTGGTCTGCCTTCTTGTGCAAAATCATTTGGGTCTCGCGTGAAATCATCTGGTCTTCACGCAAAATCATTTTGTTCCTGCATGAAATTAAATCTCTATCGTCAGTCTTCACGCGACCCTGTGAATTTCTTCACAAGAATTTAATACACTGTCATTGATCTTCGTGTGATCTAGGAAACTTCTTCGCGCAGCCTGTAAAGGTTTTTTGCACGAGATCTGTTGGCGCTCAAAATTGTAGCCCTGATTTTGAGCACTGTTGAGAAATTAAGCCCTATGAAAGCTTTTTGATGCCTATGTACCCGACTACCAGTCTAAAGCCTAAAAAGTTTTTAATGTTTCTAACACCCTATATTAAGCCTTTCTAAGTGTTACATGAAGTTAAATCATCATTTCCAGTCATTTGGCGAAGTCTTGCTTTCAGAAATTATCAATCTTGCATTCTCACCTAAGTGCCAAATAGCGACAGGAGGCTATGTTTGCAACTGAATATCTCACACCCAAAAATGTTTTGTGACTTTCCACTTTGGGAGTGTCTAGTGTCCATACCTAAGAACCTATGTTTCAAATTTTGAGTCATTTTGAGTTTGTTTGATTAGGTTTTGAATCCCTCAAAGTTGATAGTTTACTGTTTTGACACATTTGCAAATTGCACACATTTCTAGGAAGCGTTGTTTGACGTATTATAACTTTTGACCAGTTGACCCAAATGTTGAAATTCCTATTGCACTGTATTGTATACATTGAAGGCTTTTTATGTTTCAAGTTTTAGCTCATGATGAATCCATTTGATATGTTTTCGAATGCAATTCTATATGGAATTTCTAACTTTTTACTGGTGTCAGTTATTTGCAGATTGATGGGAACCCGTGTTCAAGATGTCATATATTTGTACCTATGATTGGTAGGACTAAATGGTCTATTTCCCTGTGTTCTATACTAAAAATACTACAAGTGTGCCAGTTTTCAAATCTTGACAAATCCATTTGCACATTTTTCCAGGGTCATTCCATTTGCAAAAATCACTTTTCAGACATTGTTTCCAGTCAGTAATTCTGAGTAGCCTACTTTGAACGTTTTCCATTTGCACCCAATTATTCTTCATGAGCCCCAATCATAGATTCATAATATCCTCATGACAAAGAACTAGTGTCCCAATTTTCATCTTCCCAAGTGTCAGTTTACCCAATTTTTGAAGCCGATTCTGAACTCGATTAATTGCTTTCTGACATGTTTGCTTGCAGGTAAATCTGAGAAGACAATTTTGATAGTCAATATCTTTTGACTGGGAATTCGTTATAAGATGAGATTTGACATGGTACTAGTATACAGAACAAAGATTCAGCGTGTCAAGTTTCAGAGCCTAGTTAGTTGTCCGGGTCAATTTTTTAAGGCAGTCAACGAACCTCCTGACATGAAATTGATAGTTTGACAAGAAGTGGTAAAATGAGTTTCAAATTAATTGTTCAGCAATCAAGTTTGATTTGAATCAGTATTAGAGGTCAGCGGATCAGTTTTCCATGATCAATTGTTTGAAAATGAAAAAAAAATTAGTTGGACCCATTTTGGGGCCCAACTGATTCCATCAGACCGATACAATGTGTGCAATTCAGAGATTTGAAAAGGATGGTGTAATGATTCCAATTGTTACAAATTTTCACCAATGTGCATTTCACAAATTGAGGGTTAAATGGCTATTGAACCAGATACAAGTGATGCATAATAATAAGAGGTATAGAAGGTGGTTGCATTTATCCAGAACCTATGAATGATCCACCCAAGGACATTGCATATGTTTTTGACTCTTAGTCTATTAGGTTAATACATATCTGTTCACCATAATTAAAGTCCCAACAAATAAGAGCCATATAATAGTAGCCATTTTCAACTCCATTATATTTGGGGATATGATGTTTCGAAGGAGTGGTTGTAGTTTGAGAGAGGTTCGGCTAGGCGTTATCAAATGAGGGGGCTCGTAAGGCAACCTTAATGATATAAAGAGGGAGAATGACTGAGTTTTTTTTTAAAATTAAATCAGCTATTTTAGAGTCCTCCCTCTATCTTAAACCCATGCCAAATGTAGGGGTTTTTTGGCATCTTAAAGCATGAAGATGGGCATTAGAGCTCTACACGAAAAATAGGGCTCCTTCACACAAAAAGGCCGCAGCCTCTCACGCATTAAAAGAAGATTCTCCACGCTGAAGCAAAAGGAGGAGCTCATAGGTCACAAAGATCTCTATATACCTTTTAAATCAATGCCAAGTGGTAGTCAGCATCTACACACAGCTTCACAAGCTCCCACACAAATCAAAGGACCTCACATTAACGCATGTGTGAAGCAAACCCACTCCAAGTGCAATAAAGAGATGTTTGTTAAAGAAAATGTGAGCAGTTCATGTCAGATTAAAAGGAAATCTTCCCCTCCAAGACAAGAGTTCCCATCTAATTGGTGTGGCCATTAAAAACAAGCCATTCACATAGGGTAGTTGAAAAGGAAAACCTGCGGATTGAAGGCAAGGAACACCCATTTTTAAAAAATAGAGCAATGAAGCTACTAGTCCATGAAAAAAATAAGAGCCACCAAATAGAACAATGCATGTAATAGAGAGGTCCACATTTTTAAGATAGGAAGTTTCCAACACATGTAAAAGAGAGATCACGATATCAAAAATGAGGTGCAGATCAACATAAAGAGGGGAGCTTCACGTCATAAGTTACAAGAGAAGATGTAGCACAACAAAAGAAGCTTTCTCATGCATAAATGCAAAGAGCAGATGTCTTAAGTCAAGTGGCAGGCATGTACAGAGGAACCCATAGTAAAAAGGTCATAGCTTCATGTTCAAAGAAGGAAAATGTGACTTGGAATAGATAGAGAAGCCATGAGTAAGATATCTAAACCGTAGTCTGAAGAGTGAGGCTGATCCACGACCACAAAAAAATGCAGTCATGGGAAGCATAGTTGAACTATATATACCACATTTGGTGGGTGAGTTTTATTTATTTGTTTAAATAGAAACATACACAGAATGCTTTGTGTCAGCCAAGAAGAAGCTTTTATAAGCCACAGGTCATAATGTGGACCCCAAACAGATGACGTCAGCTACACAATGATTGATAAATTTTGAATGACCTCGCAAGTATGCTGATGTAGAGGTGGGAGCTTGCAATTGCAACACATGGACACATCTAACAGCGTGCGCATTCCTACATTTCCAAGGTGCTTACAAGATAAATATTGTGGGAATGCAGATTTCTGCCATGTGGCAGTGCGGGTCCTAGGCATAGTGATGTGGCGGGGATGTGCAGGTTCAGGCAAGTTCACCAAATGCTGCCATGTGGCAAGATCGAGCAGTGGGCGTATGCCTACAAAAGCAAAGTGAGCACTGGTTAAATAATGTGGGATTACAGAGTGGCGACACATGGCGAGAGTCCTACAAATGATGACGTGGCATCTAAGGAGCAGTGGTTGGCCAATCAGAGGCTGCCATGTGGCTGAGAGGCTTGGTCAAAGCCTGTTGACTTGAATTTGAAGGCAGAGGGAAAATAAAATATTTTTAATGCAAAATTTAATATTTTTCCTCAAAAATCAGTGCAAGTTCACAATTCTTTTAAATCAAAAAAGGGACTTTAAATATAAAGTCTGAACTTTAGGTTTGAATTAAATTTTTGAATTTTAATCTATCAAAGTTGCAAGTCAGACTTTTCTAGCAGAGGAACCATTTTCAAACTGAGTTTCAATGGGTTTCCTGAAGGCCAGATAGGCGATGTTATATATTGTCGAAACTGGGAGGGAATAAATTTTTCGATTTTGGAATTGGTTTTTGCACAGGAATCCATCTATTCGAGCAGTATGAGGTTTTCTATTAGGTTCTTTTTCTACAACCGTATTCAGGTATGAAAGTTCAGAATTGATTTTTAACAAAGTAATGACTTGAATGGGTTAAAGAGACAGTGAAAATACAGTTGGGGTCACATTCACTCAGTAAAAACTAAAATTTCACTAGTATTTTCATGGTGCAATCAAATATTTTGATGACTCAAAGGTTTCATCATTTCAACGGAGATATTTCTCAAATCAGTTACAGTAATGACAAAGCAAAAATTAGATCAGAGGGAGATGGAAGAAAGAGGTTGTTCAGTTGCCAAGGGAAGGTTCTTTCTCTATTCTAGGTTGTTGGTGGGTTTTCTATTTCTAGTTCTTGGAGCTCTACTCAGGCTGTGAAAGCCACACACCCAACATATATTGTATGAATAGCATATGGATTTCATAGATAGTTCTGATATAGTAGTGTGATCTTATATCTTATTTTATGCATTCCTAATGTACTTATTTCAAGGAGATAAATACAATGTGCAAAAGGTTTTGAATTTCATTATAATTCTGTCTCCTTTCTTGTTGAATTTGTAATTTTATATGTTCAAGAACAAAGAGCTTGAACCTATTTGCAATTTCTCGATTGTATGTTTGAAGTTTTCTTGCCTTTGACTCAAGGAGTCATATAATTTCTTGTGGTTTCAGACAAGGTTGCAGATTCATTAAGAAGGATGTGTGAAAGTATGGGGTTATATTGGATATTGTTTTCTAATTCATAAGGTGAACAGATTGAACATGAATGTCTCAACATATGCCATATGTTGATTGATGTTCAAGGATGCATAATTCTAGAGTATAGGATTGCCCTAATGGATAAGTTACTAGTCATTTGTAGGATCATTAAGTTTTTGCTGCATATTGGAAATGTTGTCTTTTCTCAATATAAATCAATCATTTTCCCTTCATGTTGAAGAGCTATAAAATTTGAACCCTCACTCAATTTATGAGATTCCTAGATCTGCATTTAGCTACTATAGATTGATGTTATTTCATGAGTTATCAGGAGAAATAAGGGTTTTATCTACTTCATAATATATTCAGTGTATCCTTTGATAACTTGTACCATATAAAGAATCTATAGGTTTACCTACCTAAGTTTTGCAGAGCCTGAAGAAGAAGAAGGGTCTAGCCTTATAGTTGGCTTGGTGTCTGAATGGGCATGTTGAAAATGGGAGTTAGCTACCCCTAGATGTGTCACTTTCTCATCAGGGTAATTGGAAACGGGTAACATTTTCAAACACCAATAAGATCTTGTGTCAGCATTACCAATTTGGGTCTGTTTTAGTTGTCTACGACCTGCACACTATCTTTTTCTACATCCATTTATCACTCTCTATCTACAAACAGTCCTGAAATAGTGATACTTTTCTTAGCTAAAGACTTGTGTCTTGCACCTTGACTAGTCTCATCTTATAAGTAATTTTTGGTCCTTGTCTTAATGCTTGTCATACTTTTTGTCACATTGGTCATAATCTCTGGCTATTCTAGCCTTTAAATCAGACCATTTGTGCCTTAGTGAACAACATTCTTACTATTATCTTGTCCTTTTTGAGACTCAGTCTTAGTGTAGTCCTTGTCTAGGTTCTAGCTTCTTGTCCTTGTCTATGACTGTCACAACCAGAAGCGGCAACGTATTTTATCCCTATAACCTTAGATGTGGTCGTGATAGTTGTCGTAACCATGGCAGAGGCTGCTTACCTTTCATTATGCAATTTGTATCTAGTTTGGCTAGTGAGGCATCTTCACGATCTCCCTCACCTGCTAGGTCATCTCGAGTTCAACAAACATTTTCCAAAAATTTGCAACAAATTAGGAATCCTTTTTACCAGGAGGATACTAAGACAGGTAGAGGTCTTGCATTCCCAAACATGATGTATGATCCTTTCTCAAAACACCCTTTTGAAACACAACACACTGAAATTGAACACGTTCCTATAATGAATAATCGTGAACCTAAACATGGTAGTCATAGTCAATATCAAGAACCACCTAGGAATGACAAAGAGAAAGAGAAAGACTATGACACTGATGAGGAACAAGAAGAGGTGGAAATACTCCCTGAACACATAGCAAAATGTCAAAGAGACAAAAACTTCCAAAAGGTCATGGGAATCCTAATCAACGAAGAGAAAGAAAAATATTTTCTCAAACTTGCCCAAGAGGGAGCAAAGTTACCTTCTCATTTCAATGTAGAAACCATTGTCAAAACTGAAGAAGAAACTGAGACTTCCAAACTCCAAAAACAATTGAAAATTATGCAAGACCAATTGGCTCAAATGATGCATGAGAAAGAGAAACCCACAAAGACATACACATTGGACACTCTTTGTTCATTTCCATTTGACAAAAGTATAAACATGTTGTCTTTCCCACAAGGTGTAGAACTACCCAAATATGACAAGTACTTTGGTACTACTGATCCCCAAGATCACTTGCAAGAATTTGGTGCTTTGTCTATGGATTTTATACAAAATCAAACATACTTCATGTGTTTATTCCCTAGAAGCCTAGGTGGTTAGGCTTTGGAGTGGTTCTCACATTTACCTCCTGGTATCAAGATGTTTGATGAAATTTCCAATTCATTTGTTCAACAATATTCTCATAACATACAACACCTTGTCAATATTCGAGATCTATGCAACCTTAAATAGAAAGTTAGTGAGCCTTTTCTCACATTCCTCCAATGGTGGAGACAACTATACACTAAGTATTCTCGCAAAATTCCAAAAACGGAGAAGCTTGACATTTTTACTGATAACCTCCTACCTGATTTCAGATATAAAGTCCAACTTCAAGGTCCATGTACCTTTGAAGACATGATTACATAGGCTATCTATATCGAGGAATTTATGGTTAAGAAAGGTGAACTCACTCTTTAGAGAGACACAAACAAGGTTCCACTTCCAACAAGGATAAAACCAAACATGTCAACTAGAACCGAGAAATTGTACATGATGGAGTTGTTGACAATTTCACACCCAAAATGGCTAAAGTGACATTTAATCTCACAGACTGCCTCAAAGTGGCCAAAAATGCTGAGAAACCTCCCCCTGACAATAAGATTTATGGGAACAAACTGAGAAACTCATGGACAACATGCCCCAAGTGAGAGTATATGCCTTTGGGGGAACCTTTGGATGTGGTTTACAAAACATTGCTACAACATAAGCTTATCTCACCAATGGATAACACTCGTCCCTATGATCCACAACCATGTCCACCATAGTGGAATGAGACCTCATTTTGTGAGTATCACCAAAACAAGGGACACAAAACCAACAACTATATAAACTTGCGTCATAAATTCCAAGACATGATTGATGCTAGTGATCTTGTGGTAGATGGACATAACAAAAACTCAGACCACAAGGCATTCAAAGAGCCTTTCCCAACTTATGAAAAAGGAGAGACTTCGAAACTAGAACCGTACAATAAGGTCAACTATACATATTCCAATGATGACAATGTCATTCACATGGTTGAACCTATAGATTTTGAATACTGTGACATTATTACGATAAAGGGTAAGCAAGATAACGGCAAACCCAAGAAACCATTTGTCTTGAGGGGCCCTACTTCCAATGAGATAGATAATACATTTTTGCAACATTGTGCTAACACTGTTACTTGCTTGCATGCCAAGTTGGTGCTCAAAGGCCCTCGCCTCCTACTTCAAATCCTGAACAACACAAAGACAAAGCCCTTGTTGGTCCATCCAATAAAGGTGTAAAACCCATAACAAACTTGATCGCAACTTATTATAGTGTTCTTGATCAATTGAAACAAACTAATGCTCAAATTTCCATCTTTGAGCTACTTAAAATCTCACCTGCTCATAGGAAAATTCTAGCTAAAGCCCTCACTAAGGAAAATTTTCCTCAAGATCTTGATCTTGAGTGATTTCAATCCATGGTAGGTCACTTGACCTCACCTTATCTTATGACCTTCTTCGAGGAGGATGATAACTCCCTGAATCACCCACACAATCAGCCTCTACACATTGAGGTTATGATCCACCAAACACGTGTTCGTCGGGTACTCATTGAAAATGGCACTAGCCTAAATATTGTCTCTACTTCTCTTCTTAGACAATTGGATTATTCTAAGGACTCTATTGATCCCTAAAGAAAGATCACTATTAAAGCATACAATGAAGTGGAATGAAAGTCACTAGGTCTTGTGGTTTTACCAATTTGTGTCGGTCCTGTCGAAAGGGATGTCACCTGTCAGGTGCTTGACATTCCCTTGGCCTAAAACATTTTGTTGGGATGGTCATGGGTACATGAGATGCGCATTGTGCCATCCACATACCACCAATGCATCAAATTCCCATTTCATGGCTCCAAAGTTACTATTCCTGCCACTACTAGCTATACCTACAATATGCTCAAAGCTGCTAAAACTTTCATTCCTGCTAACCGTGAGTCTACTGATTGTCATGACAATAAGCTGAAACAAATTGAGTAGTCATTCAAACTGAAAGAAACTAGTATGGGAGAGTACCACATTGAACCAGTGCTATCATTAACATCTCTCCTAGAGTCCTCTTGACATTATGGGAGACCCTCAGTTGCAAAGAAGTCGTTCGTGCTGACACCTCAGACCAAGTATAATGGCACTTTTGTTAAGGCTATAGTTCCCTTAGAAGATGAAAGTGAAAATAGAGCCATTGCTACATGGCTTTATAGAGAAGAAGCTCCAGTGGACCTAACAGAAAAAGCTCAAGAAATCACTCCTAAGAAATATGGACCTGGTCTTAAGCTTATGAAGAATTTTGGTTACAAGGGAACTGTCCCTATTGGGTGCAACAACAATGGCCTAATTGATCCTATCAAAGAAAAAGCTCAAAGCAACAGTGATACAACTAGCCTAGGGTTTAAGAAGGTCCCTTTCCATTTGGGATCAAATCAATTCATCCCCAAACTTGAGAGTTCATTTGAAAATGAGTCACAAGCTAAGTCAAATACTCAAGAGGAAGAATCTAATGATGAGGATTCCTACCCTCATCCTATTCCTTATGATCTCGCTAAATTCTTTGCTGAGCCAAATGACTTTGTGCCATGTGTTAGCACTGTGGATGATAATAGTGATTCTTTTGAGGACAATACTGAGCAACTCAAATATCATTTAGAAAAGGGAGAATCTAGTCAGTCATGTCATATTGATTATTTGTGTAAGAATCCAGAGGCTGAAGGAGAGTATGTCCCTATCATTGTTGGGGAGTTCTATAGTCCCCCACCGTGTAGCACCGATTCTCATGAATATGAGTTTGACGATCTTTCAGAAGCTACTACTAATAAAGACATTGACCAAGTGCATGTCTATGAAAATTGAATCGAAGTGGGTGAAATGTCTAGGGTTAGGTCACAGGCTAGGGTTAGGTCACAGGGGTCTGATCCAACTAGTGTCCTAGAGTCGTTAATTCCTAACGTTAGTATTTTGAGGAGTTTGAACATACTTGTGGATGAAGTTTCCATAGGTCTCGAATTTCTGGTCCATGCACTTAATGACTATACTATGAACACAATTGAACCAGCTGCTACTCTCTCACTCACACATCTTGAGCTTATAGACTGGAACCCCAATGCATCTAATGAAGTCCCCACGTTCTAGAATGACTATGCTCTCACCTGTTACCTAAACACTATCAAACCTATAATGTCTTCCATCGATGAACAAAGCATCAACATGACTGAGTCCGACATCAAATATCTCAGTCATACAATTAAAAGGAAAAAATGCAAGAGGTTCAATGGTGAAAACCACATTGTGGCAGTGTCGGATCCCCAAAAAGTAAAAACAAAAGATGTATCCAAGGGTGAAAACCTCTCTGAGGTGCCTACGGATGAGATATTTGATGTCCTTCCTAGTCACTTTCAGGAGAGATCATTAGTGTTAATAGAGCTGATGTAGCCAATTAACCTGGGCATATAAGAACATCCTCATGTGATACATCTAGCGCAGTCACTGTCACCTGAAGAGAAGGAACAATTCATTGCCTTTTTCAAGGGAAAGAAAATAAATTTTTCCTAGACATATTCTGACATGCCAGGATTAGATCTTGATCTTATCATGCATCATTTGTCCATAGCACCAGGCATCAAACCAGTTAAACAAAAGCTTCAGAAAATGCACCCTCACATTGCATTGCTCGTCAAAGCAGAATTGGAGAAACTCCTAAAGGCTGGTTTCATTCATGCAATTGATTATGCTGAATGGATATCCAATATTGTTCCTATTTTCAAGCATGATAAATCTATCAGGGTTTGTACATACTTCCATGATCTTAACTTGGCATGTCCTAAAGATGACTTTCCACTCCCTAATATTGATATGATCGTAGACATGATGGTTGGCTATGAGATGTACTCACTTATGGATGGTTTTTCTAGATACAATCAGATAAAAATTGTGCTAGAAGACCAGGAGAAAATAGCTTTCACATGTGCATGAGGAACCTTTTGTTGGAATGTGATGTCATTTGGTTTAAAGAATGTTGGTGCTACATATCAACGGGCTATTAATACAATTTTCCATGACATGATGCATAGAACCATAGAGGACTACATTGATGATACCTTGGTCAAAAGTGCTAAATGCAATACTCATCTACAAGATTTGGGTCCCATCCTAGATCGTATGGAAAAGTTCAGTCTTTGACTCAATCCTAAGAAATGCACATTTGGTATCACATCAGGGAAATTGTTGGGATACATTATTTTTGCAAAAGGAATAAAAGTAGATCCGAATAAGGTACAAGCAATAATGGACATGTCACCACCTCAGAACATCAATCAAATGAGAGGACTACAGGGAAGACTTCAATCTATTCACAGGTTTATTTCACAATTGGTGGATAGATCACAACCCTTCACAAAGACCTTACATAAGGGTGTGAAATTCAATTGGAGCCAGGATTGTGAGCAAATCTTAACATAGATCAAACAATATCTTGTTAATCCACCAATCCTGATGCCTCCTATGCATGGGAAGCCTTTGCTTTTATACATTTCAGCCACTAAAACATCTCTAGGAATCCTGTTGGCTCAGGAAGACAATGCCAACAAAGAAAGAGCTATTTATTACTTGAGCTGAACATTGGTCTCTTATGAGAAAAACTACAACATTATTGAGAAAGTTTTCTTGGCAGTTGTCTTCACTTCCCAGAAGTTGAGACACTACATGCTCGCCCACACTACACAGCTTGTGTCTAAAATAGATCCATTAAAGTACTTTCTCAGTAAGGCACCTCTCACAGGAAGATTGGCTAAATGGGTCATGATACTCAGTGAGTTTGATATCCAATATGTTGAACGCAAGGCTATAAAAGGATAGGAAATTGTAAACCAGCTGGCCAAGGTACCCATATAGAGTCTTCTACTAATAAAAATTGATTTCCTAGATGAGTCAATTTTGACACTCACGCACCATACATGGGTTATGTTCTTCGATGGGTCCTTCACACAACAGGGATCAAGTGTTGGATTAATCTTTATTACACCATAGAGATACTCATTGCCCAAAGCATACAAGATTTTGTTTCCTTGTACAAATAACATTATTGAATATGAGGCTTTGATCAATGGCATGAAAATTGCAGCTAAATGGAGAGTGGATCAGTTAGACATCTTTGGTGACTCTCAGCTTGTTATCAACCAGGTAAATGATGTGTATCAAATAAAGTATGAGAAACTAATTCCTTACAAGCACATGGTTGATGACTTGAAGAAGTATTTTGCACACATCACCTTCTAGCAAGTTCCATGAGTAGATAATAAAGTGGCTGATGCCATGGCCACTCAGGCCTCCCTGCTACAAATGCTAGAAAATGATCTCCGACATGAGTTCTTGGTGGAAGTGTTACACTACCTAGCCTATGACACACATGATTCCAGAATGATCTATTCTATTACTGGACAAGAATCATCCCACTACCATCACATCTATTCCTACCTTCATAATCAAACCATTCTAGAAGGTCTGACCTAGAATGAGAAACATTACCTAATCCGTAATGCTTCACATTATGTCATTATTGCTAATGATTTGTATAGGAGAGGTCTCAACGGAACACTCCTTAGGTGTTTAGAACCCGACAAGTCCAAATGCGCACTAATCGACTTATGAAGGTATTTGTGGATCTCATTCCAATGGCATGACACTAGCTCACAAACTCCTTCATGCTAGTTACTACTAGCCCAAAATGGAGCAAGAAGCTATCAAGTATGCTAGGTCTTGCAAGCAGTGTCAACTACACAAGAATCTCATTCACACTCCAGCCAAAGAGCTGATTCCCTTTACTACAACATGGCCATTTCAACAATGGGCCTTCGACTTTGTGGGGTAGATTCACCCAACCTCTTCTAATGGACATAAGTTCATTATCATGGCTACAGATTATTTCACGAAATGGGTAGAGAAAATCTCTCTCACAGTTGCTGATGGAAAAACTATAGTGCTTTTCATCACAAACTACATCATCTGTAGATATGGTGTACCATCCTTAATCATTACTGACAATGGAGGATAGTTCAAGAAAAAAGACCTCAAGGAACTGTGCAAGAAATTCAAGATCACACAACATTGGTCTTCCATTTATTACCCATAGGGTAATGGCCAATCTAAGGCATCCAATAAAGTGATCCTCAAAATTCTTCATCACACAGTCAGTAAGTCAGGGAAAGACTGGCATCTCCAGATCAACCTAGCCCTATGGGCATATAGGATAAGCATTAGAACTCCAACGGGCACAACTCCCATTGTGTTGGTGTATGGGGTGGATGATATGCTTCCAATAGAGGTCAAGATTCCTACCTTGAGAATCTCTATGAAGGGTCTTATCACTGATGATGACTACAAGATAGCTTGGCTTCAAGAACTTGTGTTACTAGATGAACGACGAAAAGTGGCATGTGATCATCTATGAGCATATCAACAAAGAATGACCAAAAGTTACAATCAGAGGGTCAGGCCATGTGACCTCTAGCTGGGTGACCTCGTCCTAAGAGAGAACCCTAAGAATCAACAACATCGAGTGCAAAAGGGAAAGTTCAAATCAAACTGGCTAGGTCCTTACATCATTACTGCAGTATATGGATCTGGCACCTATCAGCTTTCCACAATCGAAGGAGAAATGTTTAAAGAGCCTGTCAACACTCTCCACCTGAAGTGGTTTTACAGTTGATTTAATCTCAGAAAGCTCTTTGTTCATATCTATATGTCCTAAAAAAAATCTAAAAATTTAGAAAAAGTCTTGAAAAAAATTGTTACCCTGGTGAAAACCTAGCAATAGGCACCTTGGTAACACCAAAAAAATCAAAAAAGAAGAAAAATACAAAAAAAATTGAAAAACAAGAAAAGTGCCATTGGTGAAAACCTAGAAACAGGCATCATGGTAGCAAAAAAAGGAAAATCTAGCCAAGAAGGTGAAAACCTGGTAAATAGGCACCTCTTGTTCCCAATGCTCCATCTTGCAACGCATCTTTTGGCTATTCTATATAGTCACTTTCATGCTTTCACTTTCTTTCTTTTCCTGCTTTTCGCTCATGTATCCATGGATTGAGTCTTGTCACAGCTCGGGGGCATTCCCCCTTTAGTGTCACTATTTTTGAGATTCTCCTCATAAAATCTCCTTCGCGACAGTCACCAGTGGTTCTCACTGTGTCTGTCTATTGTCACTAGTGTCACTATTTTTGAGATTCTCCTCATAGAATATCCTTCGCAATAGTCACCAGTGGTTCTCACTATGTATGCCTACTATCACTAGTGTCACTATTTTTGAGATTCTCCTCATAGAATCTCCTTCTCAACAGTCACCAGTGGTTCTCACTGCATCTGTCTACTATTGCTAGTGTCATTATTTTTGAGATTCTCCTCATAGAATCTCCTTCACGATAGTCACCAGTGGTTCTCACTGTGTATGCCTACTATCGCTAGTGTTAATATTTTCAAGATTCTCCTCATGGAACCTCTTTCACAACAGCCACCAATTGTTTCAGCTATGTCTTCCTACTGTTGCTTAGGTCATGTCTCCAAATTCCTTTATGGAAAATCTCTTGCGTCAGTCACCAGTCATTCTGGCTATGTCTGTATACTATCGCTCAGTTCCTCTTAGGTTCTTCATCGTGAAGATTCCTCTTTGACCTCATACTAGTCGTTCTAACTGCATCTACCTACTGTTGTCACCCTACTGAAGAGATTTCTTTCAAACATGTTCTAGATACTGACACTTGACATCAATCCAAAAAATGAACTCAAAAATGATATACTTGTTTGGATATGCTGAGCTTTTTATTTGTTTGCTTTGTTTTTTCTTTATCATATCTCCTCAAGCAACTCGATGATGTCATCTTCGATTAGAGAAGTAATGACTGGGGGCATGATCTTTTCTTTTCTTTCTGTTTGTGATTTAGTTCCAATTAGTTGACATATTCCTATAAGAGGGGTGTCCACTATAAGAGCCTCCATCTCATATTGGATGGGTGTGTGTACCTTGACTCCTTTTATATGAATACATCAGTAACGTTGGTTCTTCTCCTTGTTTGTTGGAGTGAAATCTTCATGCTATAGTAAATATTGATACTCATCCTACTAAGTGAATGTACAGGTCACTGCAAGTATATCTAGTGCACTTATATCTCAAGTTACAAATGCAAGGGTTATTGTGGACATAATGAATACTGAATACTTAGCATAAGAGGGATCTCCCATGTGTTTGGTGTGCCTTTCATGCAAGCAACATTCAGGTCATCCTAGCGTTTATGCTTTGATGCTTATGTTAACTTGCTACATTAAAAGGGACAAATGTTCTAGTCATTCTAGCTTCTTGTGCCTCGAATGCTTACATTTAATCCTGACAAACCAATAACATATGTTATATTCATATTTCCATGATTGCAATGTCAATGGAAATTGTATGCCCTACGAGCTTTTTTTTATATCTGGTGATGATTAAATATCGAGGCTTGGTAACCAGACCTAGGGTTGCATTTAACATAGTCTTGCATTACATACTTCATTTGCATAAGCACGCAATTCAATTCATTCTATTCCTATCCTTTGTAATGAAGATTTGGGGGCATCTCCACATGTCTCAAATTCCTCTAGAGCTGTACAAGCATTTGATTCATCAATTCACGCTCCTCAATAAAATACCTATCATTGTCAAGCAAAAACATGCAACACTACGTGAGATGTCAGTCCATACATATGCATTCTATCCAAGTATAACATACATCTCGTGTACATCAAAGTAAATCAAAATAGACAATGACATGTACATAGGAGTACTCAGCTCAATATCTTGTCTATATATAAAAAAAAGAATGGGTTAGTACAAAAATGGGCGCTACTTGAGCTCAATCGATCAAAAATGATACATGTGGTGTTGGCACACCATTCGATACATAGCCAAAGATCAAAATCAGAGGTCAAACACAAAGCATCTAATTCTATCTCATACCCTTGCCTCCAGGAGGAGTAGGTGCAACATGTGGCAAAGGCAGAGATGGCATATCTGGCCTGACAGGAGGTTGAGCGCCTCTAGACTCTCATGCATACTAAGAAAAGTGCTACACCTGGAGTGTCTCATCTAGCACTGTGCTGGTATATGCAGCATAGTAATACGCTACCTAAGTAGATTGAAACTAGATCTCATCCTATGCCAACTCCAATCTTCACTCTGCAGTCTCAGTGCACTCTCTCCAAAGATCTATATCCCGCTATCACTTCACCAGCTGCGTATCCCAAACTGCCACTGCAATTTGCAGATCCCCCAACTATTGAGAGGCCTGATGAACTCGCTCTTGGTACCATTGTACTGCATCCTACAACCCACTTGCTAGCTGATCTGGCATATCCTCATCTAACATCTCTAGTGCCTGCCATTGTGGTGGCACCTCCTACCATGGTGGCACCTGTTGCTATGGAGCCTCCTCCTGAGGGTCCTCCTCCTCTGTCCTCTACCTGCGACACTGACTATGCCCTGTCCCACTGCCCCTGGCACCTAGGTCTAATCCCATTTGACTTGGGCAAATTTGCATCTATTGAACCTAGTGCCAGACCTATGACTACTATTGTGGCTGAACTAATGGTTGTTCCTATGCCTGCTGCTGCTAGGGCACCTGTCTCTCTGCCTGCCCTGCCATCCCTACTAGATCTGTAATACATGGGAATAGATGGCTAATCAAAAATGCCTAATATGTAGGTTTCATCCCTACATCTACTACCTCTAGAAGGTAGTCCCATTGAACTGTAGCTAATCTATGAATGTCTATTATGGATCACCTTGGATCCATCCGTGCTGGCCACCCTCGCTCAATGTCCTTCTGTAACCTAGCATAGGTGCAAAAATCGGGAGAAATTTCCTTTGGTTGGCCATACAGCTGCCACACCCATGATATCACAAATCTCTTAATGATAGATGTCATCCTGCCTGCCAGAGGTTAAGAACTAAACATCCATGGTAACTCTCTAGGAGCATCATCTCAGTCCTCTGTCTCTCGCTAGGGTCACCATACAACAAACACCAGGTCATCAAGATGTATCCTCCACTTCTCTATCTTACCCAGGTGGGCCTGGGTAATATTCCCTCGATATTTGCAAATATAGGGCTCCATGGGCTCTTAAGCATCCTCAAAAATTGGCCTACATACGGGAAGATGCTCCCAAGCCCAGATCTACAAAACATACGCTTTGACTACCTTGGTCTTCTTCTCGTGGAAGATGACCTCATGCATCTCATGGAAAAGGTGAGCCAGCATGCGCTGATCCCACCCAAAAATCTCAAGTGCCTCTAGCATCCTGCAGAGCATAACTCCCCACCCGCACTCCAAACCATGTTGTCCTTTGTCAAGACATACGAAACAGCTCAAAAATATAGCCAGCACAATTGTTAACCTATGTGTCAGTCCATAAGTGTGCATAAGCTCATCCCAGCTGATGGCCCTGCCCCTCGGTAGCTCTTGCCCAAATACAATAGATAGTGCCTTTAACCCTACTCGAATTTGCAAAATCCTCCATATATCCTCTGGTGTGATGGTCATCTCACCCATCAGCAAGTGGAAGGTGTTCGTCTCTGAATGGAAATGCTCTACCAATGTAGTAAGAAGGCCATGATTCACCATCACAGTTGGAATCTGGCATAAAGAAAACAAACCCAATCGAGCAATGTGTGCCTGATCTGCATCATCAAGACTCTGCAATAACTCCCCATATGGTGGAAAATACAATCTGAATGTAACATCACCAAAGACGTCCTACATGCACAACAAGAAATAATCAGTATCAAGTCAAAATGGTGCATCAAAACAAATTAAAATGCAATTTTTGAGTGCAAAAATCAAATTTTAAAGCATGATTGTCATGGACTTTCGCACAAAGTTCATGAAATTTCACATGAAGTTAGAGAAATTTTGCACAAAGTTCTGAAAGCCTCACGTGAAGAAATTTGATCTCGCGTAAAGAATTACATCGTCGCGTGAAGAATTACATAGTCATGCAAAAAAAGAACTGCCTTCACGCGAAGAATCTTGTCTTTCACGCGAAACATAATGGCTCTCGCGCGAAGATCCAACCCGCCGCACGTGAAGGAACAACACACCCTATTTCTTCGCATGAAGAAAGAAGATCTTCATGATAAAGTTTATAGGTCTCACGTGAAGAGAGATTGGACCCCCTAAAAAATTCTAAAACGTGCAATAAATGAGATCAAAATGTGTGAAAGTGAAAGTACGAAGGAGGGGAATCAATGACTCACCAGTGGTCTATAGTCTGCTAGGTGGCTATGACGTCTAGAGCACTCAAATTGATGATGTCTCATGCTAACTACCATCTCTCTCTAAAATCTCATATCAGTAGAAGACAAAAACCACAAATGAATTGAAAATGACCCCTTAGGCCCTTATATAGCTGTTGACCTAAATTTTTCAAAGTGCTCAGATTTGCGCAAAAATACACCCCTAGCTAATTGGACCGTTCTGGATCCATTTTTGAGATCAAATTCAAAATCTGACACACCTAAGAGCCTCAAAAATGTGTTTTAAAATTTTGGGGACTGACACAATCGAACGCTTGTGCAGCCCAAATCTTTCTGATACTTTGTGATTCTTGGCATCCTTTCATCTCTACATTCTTCATATTTTTAAAAATCATTTTTGAAATAGTCAACTCAATTCAACCGTGGCTAAATCTAATTAACTTTTGGTCAAACTCGATCTTTGCAACTTCGCAATAATTTCAAATCAACTCTTCTCTTTTCTTCAGATCATTCTAATCTCTTCTACATTCTGCTACAACTAGGATTTCTTCTATATCTATTGCTATATTACTTCACATCTATTTCTGGTGTGTCATCTTTCGATTTCACTCCCGAGGGGGCAAGATGATTACATCATTGAATACCTATTTCTTGGGGCATCTCATTCCCATCTCATGTCCTCATCACTTGGGGCATCTCATCACTTGGGGCATCTTATTTCCTTCTATCTAGCATCTTTGCCATCTATCTTATCTTTTCATCAATTGATCAACCTTATAACAACTCTTCTCAGAGTTTGATGGACAGGTATTGGGACAGTCTAAACCCCTTCTCCTAAAGATCAAGCCTCATTCTGGGGATGATTCTACGACTCATGATTCGACCTTATTATATTTTATCAATCTCAGGTATCTAGGTGTTGTATCTAGATCCTTGAAGGTTAAGCTCTGTTCTAGAGATAATCTTCTAAATACTATCAATTTCAAGTATCTAGATGTTCTGTCTAGATCCTTAAAGATTACGCTCCATTCTGGAGATAGTCTTTTAAATGCTACCAATCTTAGGTATCTAGGTGCTCTACTTGGATTCCTTGGGATTAAGCTCTGTTCTAGAGATAGTCCTTAAAAGCTTATCAATTGGTCTCTATGTCATCAACTTCAAAACCAATCTCATCTTTGCATCATGCTTTTTTATTTTCTTTGAATTGAACGTGTTGTTCGCACATTCATTCAAAGAGGGAAAAAATGTAATACCCCAAAATTGGCTCATTGCCATGATACCAATTCTGGTCTATTTCTGATCAATCCTAAAGTTCTATTCCATTAGGCAAATTCGTATTCGGCTACTCGCTACTTGACTTAATTGTCAGATTTAGAAAACCCTAATCTACATTCATCATGCTTATTATTTAATTCCTATAGTATTTACTCATATTAGTCACATTAAACCTATTGATTAATATTTAATTTAATTACTAAGTATTTATACTTTAATTAAAATAAATTATATCCTAAGGCTAATGTACTATGGAATTAAATTTATTTAATTTAATAAATGTGCCTATTTTAATTAATTAAATGAAATTATTTAATTAAATGGAGAAATTACTTCTAATTAATTAAACAAAGTTATTTAATTAAATGGGAAGCCATTCCTAATTAATTAAATGAAGTTATTTAATTAAATAAGAAAAGTGTCTTTAATTAATTAAATATAATTATTTAATTAAATAAAAAATGTAATTATGAGAGCATATCTCATTTTATTAAATTAAATATCTCACCAAAATCTCTCTTCAGTTCAAAAAGGGAAATTTCCAGTTCACTGTTGATCAAAAAGGAATTAAATTAGTTAACTCCTTATTCTACTCAAATTAAATTAGTTAACTCCTTATTCTACTCAAAAGAAATTAGTTGACTTCCTCTAATTTGGGAATCTTCCTTTATGACTGAACTTCACCTTTAATCTTGACTGTTGATTGAAATCGATCTCAACTGTTGATGGATTCCAGGAAAGTCTATATAAGAGACTCTCCTCTATTCATTTCAGAGTGAGGTTGAATGAGAATTTGCATTGAATTGCTGCTGGATTGTGCATTCATTTAAGCTCATTATTTTCATAAGATATTCATTTCTAGTTTAAATCTCATTTAGCATAATATGCATACATTTTAGCATAGCTTTCTTTTACATGTTCTTAGATTAAACATGCATACTCCATTCTAGATTAATCTGCATTCTCATATAGATTAGTCCCATTTTCTTTTAAATCCTTCGTTCTTAGAGGGTCTGGTTGCTCAACACCTCAAATCTGAGGATATTTAACAAGCAATTCCCTTTAGATAGAAGGAAATAGGTTGCCTTGCCAGCTGATTTTTGGATGAACAATCCAATGTTCATTCTGGGATGAATCCGCAAATAAGGACTATGTTGAAGTGTGTGTGTGTTAGCATAGGCCACATTTTCACCCATACAATATGCACTACTCTGATTAAAGTGTCATAGGGGTTTTTTTTTGCCTTTGTTTTCTATCTTCTTTTGTCCAGTGGGTTCCCTTCTATGGCATTAGCCACATGATGTATATGAGATTGATCACCTTAGTACACACATATGTACTCTTTTATGCATCTTGATTATAGTTCCTTGACATGCAATTCTTTTGGCCCACTTTTCAAGTTAATATTCACCTCACCCTTGTCTACATTAATGGGGTACTTCTATTATTTCTCATGCTTCCTGGGTTCAATGGAGTGAGCTATGTATTCATTATTTGTTCTAATGTACTAGGCAGATGTAGTGGCTAGGTACCTATGCATTTTGTTGAGATCTATGATTTACCATATAGACACTCTTCTTTTCATTCCTACTTTGGTTGCATCCTTCCATGTTTGATTGATCATCTCTTCAAGATTTGGTATTTTATGTAATCTATATCTTTGAGTTTAATTATTTTCCTTTGTGTGCCTCCTGATTCGATGCATATTATAGTCTCCTCTACCTAGTCAAGTTCTCTTTAGTGGAGGTTCTTCAAATCAACAGTTCCTTTTTGACAAAGCTTTGTAGCTTCTACATGCTTCAGTGGTATTCTTCATGATCATTTTTTGTTCCTATCTTCTAGGATAATCCCTAATTTGGAGGCTTCTTCAATCCTTCACTAGTTCTTTTCAACATTATTTTCATCTCTTTTTGGAGTAGGGTTTTTCCCTTGTGATTTTCTCTATTTCTCCTCTTTTCAAATATTTGGTTGTGCTTAGGTACCTCATCAGGCTTTGTTGTTGGGACACAAATTTACTTTTGGTAGTAGTTTCTAAGTTTTTAGCTACTTCTAAAGTTTATCTTAAGGGGGGGTGTTAGAGTAATAAAGTATTTTCTTATTAATTATATCAAATTGATTTAATTATTAAGTCACTTATTATCCCTAGTTTACTTAAGCTAAACTTTAGGCATATAATAATTAATTCTTTTATTAATTATTATCATGCAACCTAGGTTAGTTATTTGTTAAGGTTTTTATCTCTTTTATAAGGACAATCTCTCTTTGTAATTATTAGATTCATTCACTTTTGATTACAGTAATTTCTCTTTTTGCTCATCAAGAATGTCTCATCTATGGATCTGAGAATTTTAACCTCCATAGCTTTTGCTTCTCTCTTTATGTGACAAGTGTTTGCATGCAAATGATTCTTGGGAGCTATAGGGTTGATATTTCATCAACTTTAACAGTCTAGAATATTTTATGTAGTACCTTTATATATAAAAATTGTATTTCTTACCTTGACCTCATTTAGATTGTGTGGCCAATGCATTGGTGTTCCTTTTCTAGATCAATTTCCAATTTGATAACTCTTGTGTTCCTCTCTAAATGAACTTTTCAAAAAATATCATGCCAAATAGTGATCTTTACATGTCTTTGAAGAGGCCCTTTAACTGAACTAGTAAGTTTTGAATTATCCCTTGCTACTGTCAATCTAGATTTGAAGACAACCTAGATGATCAATACTTTAAATTTGTAAAGTATTGAGAGAAATCAACTTAGGTTCTGACTTTTAAGGCTAGAAGTCCTTTATGACTACAAGTGAAAGTTGTATTTTAGTTGGTACAAGAAATAAATCTATCTACATTCTTTGCCAAAAAAATACCTCTTCCCTAAAATTGAGACCAAAATGGATGGTCTCAGTTACCAAGGAGAAATCCTTATCACACCTTAACCCCAAACTAAAAAACAAACTAAAACAAACACACATAAATTAAAGAAAATGCATGACTAAAAGAAAACACAAAACTGAAGAAAACTATTTTTTTTTTGGTTAGGCTTCGAAATAATGTTCACAAATTTTCCATTAACTGGTAATGGGACCAATTCCCCTTGTAAATTACTTGGCCTAAAGGTGTCTTCCCCTAGAATCTCTGCAATCTAATAAGGATCAATCGACAAGCATTGAAACTTGGTATGACTACATATTTTTCCTTTTTCCTTATTCCATAGAAGAACAAGGTCTGAGATTCTGAAAGATTTAATCATGGCTCTCTTGTCAAACCAACATTTTATGACAGCTTGATGTTTTGACATATGTTATAAAGTTGTTGTCCTCTTCTCATTTAATTATAAAAGATTTATCTATCTTATTTGGATCCTGTCAACATCCTTAATGTATCCTCTCATAAATTTTAGTACTAAGATCTTGAGATTGAGCGGGAATACTAGTTTTTGGCCATAGACTAGTAGATATGGGGATGTTCCCAAAGAATTCTTTATCCTAACCCTATCTTTCCATAACATGTATTTCAATTGGGTATGCCGATCTTTTGGATTTTTTGTAAGCATTTTATGACTATTATCAAATTCTTGTTGGTAGACTCAGGTATGCCAATCCCTTATGGATAATAGCTGGATGAGAATTTTATTATGACTTGACTCTCTAATTCCCATTGAGTAAGAAAAGATAATCTAAAAGATGACCCATTATCACACACTAGGAATAATGGCATTCCAAACCTAGTCACAATGTGTTCTTCTAGGAAGTTAGTGACCACTTTTGCTATATAGTTTCTGAAAGTTTCAGCTTTAGTCCACCGTGTGCAATAATCTATAGTCATTAGAAAAAATATATTTCATTTTGATGAAAGTGGGTTTACAAATCCAATAAAATCTATCCCCCACTTAGCAAAGGGGCAAACCTCAAATACTAGTTACAATGGCATGGTTGGGTTTCTTTCGTTGTTGCACTTGTTTTGCATACATGAAAAGAATGTACATTTCCATACGTGTCTTTGGAAATAGTAGACCAAAAGTATCATAATCTCATAATTTGATGGATCATGGCCTCCATTGATCCATGTCCAATACCATAATTGTCATGATATTGTTCTAGTACTTCTTTCACTTCTTCACAACCTAAACATTTCAAGTAAATCCCCTCATAGTTTTTCTTATAGAGTTTTCTATCTTGAAGCATGTAGGACTCACATTTCATTTTCAGTCCTCTACATTGGGAAATTTTCATCCCTTGAGGGTACTGATTTTGCAAGAGATTGTTGGAAATGTGATAAAATAGATGTCTTAATGGTTGTCATTTATGGCAACATGTATTCAACATTTCATTTATGCATTTAGAGTTAGAAAATTGTCTAAGTGTTAGATAGTTTGTAGCAATATAGAGATAGAAGTGATGTGTATAGACTACTCATTTAGAGTTAGCTTATGTACAATTGAGGAAAGATCTATGACAATGTCATAATGATGTGTGCCAGTGTGCAAATGTGTATGAATGGTACAGTACTAGTTATAGATGAATACCAATACGAGTATTCAACAAAGCAAAATAGAGCATATCAGTAATATGAGTTGTATGGCTTAAGGAATTATGTTGGTAACAAAATAATTACTAAGTCATGATGAGCCAACTTTGTGGATACTAATCCATAAGTTATTTATATTATGTCAAGCATGTGAAGACATTAAGGCCAACTAATTAGAGTTTTTCTAATGTGCAAGGTATAAGTAAAGATCTTATCTTGCACAGTTAGAGGAAGTAAAATATGTGAATGTGATGTGATGTGCAAGCAATATAAGTGATGTAAAATACTATGAAGAAATCATATATGTTATGTGAGCCTTATGTGATGCAAGATCAGATGTATGATCAAAGTGAATGCAAGTTATAGCAATAAGAAAGTATTGTATGTATATCTAATCTTGTAAAGAATGGAATTATATAATTGCATGTTAGGATAGTGGGCTCTTCTTGCATACATTGTATTTGATCTACCAACTCCTACTAGGTTTCAACCAACTCCTAACATGGTTGAGGCTTCTAACAAGGCCTAGTCCTCTAACAATGACTCAAGACACTATATGTATTTTATAGACTCCTAATAGAGTCAATATCCTTAACAAGATTCTTTTGTTTAGTGGATCATCTAGTGGGTATCATCCCCACTGGGGTTTTAACTTAGCTAAGGTTTCCCTAGTTAAGAAATAATGGTGTTATAAGTTCTCTATAAGCATGGTTATATTTATTATTCAACATTGTTGGTTTACTTTCATAAGCATGTTATAAAGTAATTAACAATATTCAACTGTGGGAAAAAGTTTATAGAATGTTGATTCTCCCCCCCCCCCCCCCCCCCCCTTTTAAGTATCATCTATTTCTAACAATTGGTATTAGAGCACAGTTACTTTGAAGAGGCTTAACATCTTGAGTAATATCCCTGTGAATATGGAATAGTTGAAGAGAAATCTTAAGGAAGCTCTTGAACATATTCACCTTCGTATAAAAGAAAAAAATAACCTAAAAGATAGGTATGAAGATGAAAAATTTTACATTGGCAAACTAAAAGATAAGATTGATGTTCTAAAATCTAGTAAAGAATCAATTATATAGACTAGTGACAATGATGAAGTAGGAAATCTCAAGAAAGAAATGAGATCTTGAAACATGAGTTGAAAATTATTGAACTTAAGTTGACTCTTAAGATTAATGACAGTAAGAGTGAACCTAATCTAAAATTTGAGAATACAAACCTTAGATCTCAGTTGAGTCAAGTGACATCTGAATTAGATTCTATTAAGATAGAACATGTTGAGTTGGAAAAGTACAAAATTATTGTGAAAGGAGAGTTGACACAAGCCAAGTAGCAATTAGAGAAGCTTTACATAAGTTCTGAGAAAATTGATGAGAAAATATTTTTTCAAAGACCCTCTTATGTCAAGACATGTCTTGGATATCTTATTTGAGAAAATTTAGAAAAGAAATTTGAGATTAGGAAAAAACTAGATCCTATTGAAGAAACCCCTAAGGAAATAGATCAGAATAAGATCCAATCAATATCTAAAGAAGTTGAGATAGTTGATTTGTTTGAAAAATATAATGAACCTAAGATAATAGAGAACATTGATCAACCTAAGCAAGATGATTCACACAAGGAAGTTAGATATGAATTCAGAGGTAGATGTTTCATATGTAATGAAGTTGGACATATAAAGAGAGATTTCACAGGTAAGTCTTTTAAACCTATTACTAATTTATTTTGTTATAATTGTCATGGTTATGGACATAAAATAGTAGAATGTAAGAAACCTAAGTTTGATGGTAATAATGGGAATAGTAGAATGTTTAGGAATACTAACCCTATAGGTAATGAAAGAGGAAAATCCCAGAGCATATCCAATAATGGAGAAAGACCTAATGGTGAAAGGAATCAAATTGTATTTTTTAAATGTAACAATCCTACACACATTGCAAGGAATTTGATGTAGAAGCATCTTGGGTTGCATGGTTATCCTACATATTTTCCTTCTTTCTTGTTACTGCCATGTTACAATGTCTTGCATTATTGAGTTTCTTAGTTGTTGTCAAGTTCACAACTAGTGTCAAGTTCACAATGGTCATCAAGTTCTCTATGTTTGTTGAGTTAACGATTGTTGTCAAGTTATCCTTTGGTTGCTGAGCTTTCTTTGGTTGTTGAGTTCCTTTGATTGTCAAGTGTTGCCAAGTTTCTTTGGTTGTCAAGTGTTGTTGAGTACACCAAGTTGCAGCATTTTGTTGGATTCTTCATTTTTTGAATTGTATGTGTGTGGTTTCTTGCCAGAGTCGACCTTTACATTTAATTTGGTGATAGTTATTTGTTGTGACCTAAATTTTGGTCGTACATGTATTTAAAGAGGTCATTGGTGGAGTCTTAGGTATGGAAATTTAGATGGTAGAAGCTTAGTAGGAGGAGAAGCAAGCTAAGATGCAAGTTTGATCATTGAAGATTGAAATTAAAGTGCAATATCGATCATAACCAAGAAGGCCTTATAGCTAGGCATGTATCTGATATCTTTGATGAACATATGAGAGAATTTGTTCCTCTATCTCCTAAGTTTTCTATTATTTGGTGTTTGTTTTCCACTGTGTTTACTCTTGTAGGTGGTTTGAATAGTTGGGTGTGCCTTTGGCCCTGGTTATCTCATCTCTCCCTATGGAAAAATTACAGAGCACCTAAAAGTTAGAATCGAACCAATTAGAGGAGAAATGCACCTTTTTGCCAGTTAATAAATAACTTTGGACACATAGCAAGATACTATAGAATGGACAAAAGGAACTTCAACAGGAATCCTAATAATAGGAGGAACAACAACACAAATGGCAGAAGGAATGGGAATGGTAGAGATAATAGTAAGAAAGAAGCAATTAAGGAACATGATGAATTCAAGGAAGCATTTGTGAAATCTTGTAATCTAGAAAGTTCTCATACAGTTTTGGAAGAATAGTACTTTGATGTACCTGAAGGGAAATTGAAGATAGAGATTATTTGTGACTCATCCAACCTGAATTAAGTAGTTTCAAAAGGGATCAAGCATCAATTGGTTAGAACTAATGTTAGAGAGTGATTTGGAAGTTGCACAGTTAATAGAAGGTAGAGGACATAGAGAGGAAGCTATGGTCAATTGTGCAAGCTTAAATATGATCGCAATAAGTAGGAAGATAGAAAATAAGTTTACTGGTAAACAGAGATAGTATTTAAATTTGTAGTAGATATGCATTTAATGTGTAGTCCAATTTGAAATTATTTAAGGATCATAAAAAAGATTGTGTGTGCCATTTTTTCATGCGAAGTGTCTAGAGAAAATTGAAGAGTGATTTGATAGCAAGTTGATGTATGAAAAGAAGTTCTTGAAGCACAAAGTTGCAAACGCCCTAAACAATAATTTTAAGGTATTTTATAGAGCTAGAACTAAGTTTTTCCATGCATATAGTTGAATTTCAATGGCTATTCAGACCATTTATGATGTGAGTGAAAGGCCATAGTATGTATTCAAGAAATATCCATTTTTTTCACTTATGGATGACCCATTAGGCACATTTTCACAAGTTCTACAAAATGTGCTTCATGTCTAGGATATTAGAAGTTATATCCACTATAAGATTGAGTGCATAGGAGAAGAAGATATTCAAAAAGATTTGGGATTCATGTGAAACAAAGACCTAAATTTGAAGTTTGAGTATGCACACCTAAATGAGTTGAACCTAGTGAAATATATGTTTTATACAGAGTTTGATAGTCATTATTGGACCCAAATCATTATGAGTAGGGTACATGATGAAATTTTTTTGTTAGGTAATGCGCAAGTAGAAACTGATAATGACCTAATTCATAAGGTCATAGGATTGATTAATGATGGATGTAATCTTGTTGATAAGAAGAATATAAGAAACATGGTTTTGACAAACCTGCTTACAAAATTTGATTGAAGGAACATAAAGGTAGACATGATTCAGGATAGAGGAGTGAAAGTGTTGAGTAAGATATTAGGGTACAAGTTTAACCATGCTTCAAGGGTTAGCTCAATACTAGTTAGATTCTTGCATGCAGCTTATGTGATGGCAGTTCAGGGAAGGAAAGTAAATCTATGTGAGATTATCATATTGTAATTGTTTGACAACATTGTGAAATTGAAGAAGACCAAGAATGCAGTCTTCAAATTTGAGTCTGTATTGACTCATTTGTTTTTCTATGCAACAAGTAAATTCCCAGGCATGAAAAATTGGGATAGCAATGAGTGCACAATGAAATTGGTGACTCAATGCTACATATCAAAGCTAGAAAATGTTAGAGACAGTGACATAGATAGAATGATGAAAAGTTTCTAGATTGGGATGAAGCAGAGGTGCAAAATACCTCCCTCCCTCGTAGATAAATGCAAGGATGATATATGCTTCATGGTGGAAATAGATAACATGTAACGCCCCACTAAGGGATCCAAAAGAATTAACCTAAATTTTTACTATTTTTTGAAAAAACCATTTTTTTTTTAAACAAGAAAGATAAACCATTCATATCAAACACATAGTAGTAGAAGTAATAACATACAATCAACTATAAGCATACATAACAGGTTACATTCCTTAAGGATCCCAAGATGTTGAGTTACATTTAATCTAACTAGTACTAAGTCTAACAACTACCACATCCACATGAAAGAATAATTTAAGAAGTACAATGTCCATAATATACATTCATTTTCAAATGCCTATTCAGAATGCTTAATCATCCACTATACATGTCACAGGGTATGAAAGGCTTAAAAGAATAAACATATGTAAAAATAAAGATACATCATCTTCATCAAATCTATGATACAAGTGCAATAAAGTAAATGAAACTATTAACATACATGATACATCCATCCATCAATAACAATATAACAACCATCATAAAAGGTATCCATCCAACATAAAACACAACTAATCTAAGTGTGTGGTTCCTTCTAACCGTCGATAGCATCATTAGACCATCATGGGCCCTAGCCATCCTTCCATGCGTAACATCCCAAGCCACTGAAGAGATCATCGATATTATGATAGTAGGAATGTCACTCCTAAAACATACTACAACTTATGTAGAAAGAAATCTAACATGCTACAACATACGCATAAAGAAAGCTAACATGCAAGGAATAAACCATAAGATAAAAAAATAACATCATCTATCACATGTTAATCATCAATATAAGGATACATTTCCATAATCATAATCCAAGAATATAATGAGGATAAATGCCAACAAACAATGCTCTAGTCATGGTGTCTTGGACAGATCTCAAATGGTAAGAGTGAAAAAGCACTACCACCCGACCGCATAGAACCTAAATGGTCCACTCCCACCATGCTGAGGAGATAATATCAAGTTCCAAATAGGATATCAAATTACATAGCACAAATACTCTCTAAGTCTAGGAATCCTAAAAGTATGCTAACTCAAAGGTTCCAACAAAAAAGGGTCGACACCTATACCCAGAGGCACACAAGACACGTATGAAACCTACTATGTAAGTGAGAAAGTTTCATCGCATGAATCATGCTAGAGTTACCCTAGTAGTCTCTCAATAGACCCTGGCCCCCTAGTGATCCCTATGCAACCACTAGTATCCTCTCATACTGGCGAGGCATACTATGAAATGCAAGGTCACAACCAAGCATCTCTACTCCCATCCTAGTCTATACTAGCACTTGAGGCATGGGCAAGAACATAAAATTATCTTATTAGGTTCATTTTAATCCCCATTTAGTGTAATTTTTTCACTTATTAATACAAATTACAATGAGTTACCCTAGTAGCCACTTAGGGCCTTGGCCCCCATTGCAAGCCACTTCCCGACACTACAAGTAGATAGCCTACCCTAGGCTCAATAAAAGCACAAATCCATAATCACATAAAATCACCCCAGTCCTGAACAAGCGACTAGAAAATACAAAAAGATAATCCACAATTATAACATCAAATCTCCATGAGCAACTTAAAAGCATCCATTGATAATCATGACCACAATTGTTCTCTATTAGCAACTGAAGGTATCAATGAGAATCACAATATCCATATCAATGATAAATCACAATAGCCATTGGTTCTCAATGAGAAACCAAAAAGCATCTCAAAATAAATAATACTGATCGAAGACTCCAAAATGGTCAAGTCAAAACATATCACAACATGACATCATCATGATCAAAACAAACACTTCAGTCCCATCAAAGTGACTAGAAAGTAACACAAGTATAACTGATCGATGACTCAAAAATGGTCAAGTCAAATGTCTCATACACATAAATCTCAACTTCACACAAGAAGACTTAAAAACATCAACGAACGATAAATACAAACATCTCATAGAGCACACCATCACATTACCATGGTTGGGTTTTAAAAAGATCGAGATCAAATAACATCAACATGCCATCACATTCGCATAACTCTCAAGCCTCTGGTAGACGTCCTAATTGGTCAAAACTCTAGGACCACCCAAACCCCAAACATGGATAGCATAAAGAACAAGATACAAACACATATTTTAGTTTGCTTTTGCAATCACTTGGTTAAGCCAACTATGAGGTTTCTGATTTTGTTTCAAGTATATTTTAAGAGTATAAGATTCTTCATTTAATCTCTAAGTCAACATAGAATTATCCCTTCATTATTTTAAAATAATATTCTAAGAATAACTAAAGGATATATATTTATTTCTTAAATCATTAAACTAATCTTCATAGACTTTTAATAAAAACATTCACATTATTTAAAACATTAGAATAATACTTATCAACTTTCAAATAATTAGTTTACAATTTCCTTTAAACACTTCAAGGACAATCATTTATTTAAAATAATCTTCATTGATTTTAAGTAAAATCAATCTCATTAATAATTCAATTATTTAATTCTACTAAACACTTATTAATATCTCTTTTCTTTTAATTTTCCCTCATTTAAAAATCCATTTACTTAAATTGACTAATAATTAATTACACTTCTTCTACTATTAACTAATCTTAATTTTATTTTATTTTATTATATTAGTTAATAAATCTAATAAAACTAATACATAATAATAAGATTCTATTTCAATTCAAACCCAAACCTGAATCAATTTCCAAATCTTGATTCTACTAAGGGAAGATTGTAATAATATTTTTAATTCTCATAACTGGATGAAACAATAAGCATGCCTAAATTACAAAATTGAAGAGTCATTCATAGAGAATTATTCAAACACACATAACAAACACGATGAAGACAGGAAGGGAAAGAGCATAATAAAATATGTGAAATAATAATGAGTGCCTACTTGGACACTAATGCTAATTCGCTACGCCTCAAAAAATTGTAGAGAAGCTCCTCCTCTCAGAACCTTCTCCTTCTCAAAAATTCCTTCCTTCTCCAACATTCACAATTCATCCAAGAACTAAAACCCCCTCCAAGTGACTAGGAGTTCTTGTAGAAGCATATGAGGATGTAGAATCCTATGAGCTTGTAGGAGCATATGAGCTTATCGAAGCATATGAGGATGTCCATACACAGTAGGAGAGCCTCTATATAAAGGCCTCTAAGATGCATCTAGAATGTGTCTAGACAGAACTAGGAGATAAGCATGACAAGTAAGCACATAACTTCGACAATAAGAAGATAAACATGATGAGGTGTCTAAAATGTTGTAGACACCATGTGCTCAAATAATGCGCTAACTCCTAAGTGTAGACAACATATGCATAATTAGAGCCAAACTCCTATGTTGTTAACATGACAACTTACAAGAGTTCGCATACTCCTATGTGAATAAATATTAAAATAATACACCTTAATTTATTAAATTTCTTTATTTAATATTCATTTGACTCCTTTTTAAATTAATTTATTAATTTTAAATCTTATGCACTCACTTTATTAAATCCACTTGTTTTATCTTAATATATTTTAATCACATGCACACATCATGTGATCTAGAATCTTTTAATAATTTTAATATCTTTTCCACTTTTAAATTTATTTTTGAAACTTAATTGATAAAATAAAAATGAGCTCTAAATATATTATTATTAAATTAATAAATATTATCACGTTCTAAATTTAAACTTATAACTTTTATCTTCAAATTTAATTATTTTATTTAATTAATTTCCCAATTAATTAAATAAAATAAATATCATATTAATTTTCCATTTAATTAAACCATTAATTAAATCTTTTAATTAGGCTTAATTAATAGAAAATACACTAAAGACTCATAAAGTAAAATACAAAAACCCATCATAGAAAAATACATAAAAAATCAAACTAAGGGGTTAATATCATGAATTACGTCATCTAACGCATTCAGAGGGTACTCAACTCAGATACTTGTCCTAATTTTCAATTAGGACAAATGGCTAAATGGGTTGGGATTTGGATTTGAGAAATTTATCTCCCTTCTCTTACCATTGAGATAATGTGATAGGGTATGCTCATCCTAGAAATTTAGGAAAGTCAATATCCAGTACTTGCAACCTGCATAAAATCTACGCATGTACATACACAATATATACTAAGCTAAAGAGGCAATGGCAAGAAGTGGTGTATCATGTAGATCCTGACTAGCAGGTGACTATGACTCACTTCCTTAACCACATCTGAAATGCCATAGAGAAAGAAAACAAACATGCACACCATACACATGCAAGTATGGGGTAAGTATCCATAAGAAAACACATGTGATAATAAATCATCTTACTAATCATCATTAATAACTCCAAACACTGTAATAATCATCATACATACATGAAATATAAAGTACCAAGTAATCTCATCATATATCAATTGAATCTAAAACAATATCTAATAATCTCAAAATAATGTCACTAATAATCATCAACATAAAACTATCCTAAAAGAGTTCGGCTACAATAGCAAAATGTGAACTAGGGTAGGCACTACGTGTGCAAGCTATGGAACCAAGGGCTAGGTTTATAGAGCCCATGGGATATGAGATGAATGCAGAACTTATTGAAGGGTATGTGTGGATCATATGTTAATTTGAGAAGCACACTAAGTGCCCTAGATAGGGAACTTATGAAGATAATATGAGATAATTTCATTCTGAACTTCAAAGCCAAGAAATAAAGAATAATGCAAAAAAGAAGATTGATTTCATCCTTAAGGAATCAGGAATGGCCCAAGAGGAATTCAATGAGGTAAAATACATAGTGCTAGAGATGAAGGCAAAAGGTTAATTAGAAGTGATAGCAGCAACTTCTATTGTTGTTGTAGCACCTTCTAAAGGTGTAACCATTGTAGCAAAAATTTTGCAAGTACCATATGCAGCAATTGCACAAGTACAACTTGTAAGGAGAAGAAGTGAGAAGCATAGGAGGCAGTCAAAAGTGGAAACATCTATTGTGAAGAGAAAGTCAGAGAGA
This sequence comes from Cupressus sempervirens, assembly GCA_028749045.1. NCBI lineage: Eukaryota > Viridiplantae > Streptophyta > Pinopsida > Cupressales > Cupressaceae > Cupressus > Cupressus sempervirens. The sequence continues at coordinate 447,910,987 of CM053787.1, forward strand.
TTGGTGAAGGCTAAGAAAGAACCAACACCATCTAGCAAGAAAAGGGTCAAGTAGACTAATAGTGGACTAGGAAAGAGAAGGAAGACACTGCAAGTCAGTGATTCTGAGGATGAAATTGAAGATAGACCTATGGAACAACCCACACAAGAAGGTAGGACCCCAGCAGGCAAAAAAAGCATGGAAGCCTAAGGTAGAAAACCTTAACATGCAAATAAATAATGATGATAATGTTGTTTAGTTAAATAAGTACTATAGTTTGTACAATAATATAGATAGAACGTAGTTGGAGAATTCCATTATAAGGAATATGATTCTGAGGTATAAAAGGTTTGACAACAATGAGAAGAAGATACCAGAGGACTTATATAATAGGTTCTTGAATAGAAAGAAAAGAGTAACAAAAGAGGATAATAAGCTAAGAGAGACAATGATCAATAAATTGTGTGAAGTTAACTCAAAGGAAGACATGGATAGAATTTGAAAGGTATTGATCCCTTGTTGAGGAAAAAAAGAAGAGAAATTCTTCTAATGGGAGGCAACTATGAGGATGTCAAAAAGGTGACAGAGGAGGCCATTATAAAATACATGACCTCAGTGCCTATAGTAGCAAAGGTGAGTGTGCAGTCCAAACCTGAGAGCCCAGTGTATGTACAAGTTAGTACACCTTCCAGTGATGAGGAAGAAGTAGAGGATACACATTAGGCACTCTCACCCCTAAACATTTTTATGGGTACTAAATCCATGCAAGTGGATAGTACACATAAATATGGATTCAAAGGAGAATCCTTTTGCAACATTTGGCCAATCCATTGTTGGCAATATCATAGCATATATCATCTCTTATGATGATGATGAAGAGGAAAAGAAGAAAGAGGTAGAGGAAAAGAGAAAAAAAGAGGTAAAGAGGGAAGAAGAAGAAATGAGAAAGGAGGAGAAGAAAAAGCAAGAAGAAGAGAAGAAGAAGAAAGAGATAGAGAAGTTAGAGGAAGAAAAGAAAAAGCTAGAAGAAGAGAAAAAAAAGGAACAAGAAGAAGAAGAAGATAAGAAAAGGAAACAAGAAGAAGAAGATAAGAAAAGGAAGCAAGAGGAAGAAGAAAGAAAGAAGATTGAGGAAGAGGAAAGAAAGAAGAAAGAGGAAGAGAAAAGGAAAAAAGTAGAAGAAGATTCAAAGAAAGAAGTTAAAAGACTGGAAGAGGAGAAGAAAAAGGTTGAGGAAGAGAAGAAGAGTGTTGAACTGAAAGTAGTTACATTCATTCCAGTAGTAACCCCAATACCTATAGCAGTAGTAGCAATACCATTTGATGATGATGATTATCAAAAGGGATTGATAAGCTCATTGAGAAAATTGTTTGAAAAGAACAAATATGTGAAGTCTTTGAAGAAGACTCTAATCGAAGTCTTGGACAAGATGCAAAAGACAATTACCACAACTATCACAAATACATACTTGTAGACAAAGACAAAAGAGTTGGTGAAATCTTTTGATGAGGATTTCACAACCTTGTCAAAAATTTCTTTATTTCATGCACAAATGAAGCATGATGCATCACTATTTGATACAATATGCACAAATGTTAGAAATTATTTGAAAACTTTAGATGTGTGCATCAAAAAATTGAGGAAAAGAAAAGATGAAGGTAATAATTTGTATGGATAGTGTACAATGTCATATAGTTACCTATCATATTTGGATAATAATATCAAATGCCAAATGAGTGAGCTTCATATACTCACTACAAGATTGTAGCAACTAAGGGCTAGAATTGAAGATTTTGAAACTAAGATGGAGAAGATCCACAATGCTATGAAAAGCATTGAGTTTGACAAGGAAAAGGTATTAAGGAGATTTTTTTTCCTTAGAGAATATTTATCACCTAAATTTGTCATTTTGTAGAGGCAATTGGAGGAGTTTCTTGTAGCTAAGACATCCTATGACAATTTTTCCTATACTAACTTGAGTATAGTTGAAGTGGCATCTTGTGCACTTTACACACTTAATAGTATATTTGATACAGTCAAAGAGAGCTTGAAGAAGGAGTTTGACAAGCTAAAACATAATTTTGCAGATTGCATATCAAGAATTTCCAATTGATCAGTAGCAAGCCACCATTTGGATACATTTTTTGACACCTTTTCCATTGTTGTCAAAGGGGGAGTTATATGTAAGGTAAATTGTATGTATGGAGGAGAAGTAATATATGTAAGTAATTTTATAGATAAGGGGGAGTACACTTATGTATCAATGTAAGGAGTGATAAAGAATGTAATAATCCATCAAAACATGAATAAGATTATTATGTTTTGAAGACAATTTTGTGTGGTTACTTTTATTTATTTTTGTTATGTATGACATAATTTTGGGACTTAGCCAATTTTCCCAAATGTTGCCATCAATTCCAAAGGGGGAGTTTTTTTGAATATGGTTAGATAGATGTCTTAATAGTTGTCACTTATGGCAACATGTATTCAGCATTTTATTTATGCATTTAGAGTTATAAAATTGTCTAAGTGTTAGACAATTTGCAATAGTACAGAGACAGGAGTGATGTGTATAGACTACTCATTTCGAGTTAGCTTATGCATAGTTGAGTAAATATCTATGACAATTTCATGGTGACATATGGTAGTGCACAGATGTTTATACATAGTACGACACGAGTTATAGATAAAATACCAGTACAGGTATTTAACAGAGCAAAATAGAGCATATCAATAATATGAGTTGTACTAAGGAATTATTTTGGTAACAAAATAATTACTAAGTCATGATGAGATGACTTTATGGATAATAATCCATTAATTATTTATATTATGTCAAGTGTGTGAAGACATGAAGGCCGACTGAGCAAATTTTTACTAATCTACAAGGTATATGTAAAGATCTTATCTTGTACAGTTAGAGGAAGTAAAATATGTGAATGTGATGTGATGTGCAAAAAAATATTATTGATGTGAAATATTCTAAAGAAATCGTATATGTTATGCAAGACCTCTGTGATGTGAGATCTGATGTATTATTAGAGCAAATGCAAGTTACAACAATAAGCAAGTATTGCATGTATATCTACTCTTGTGAAGAACTAAATTGTTTAATTGCATGCTAGGGTAGTGGACTCTTCTTGCATGCATTATATTTGATCTACTAATTACTAATAGGGTTGAGGCTTCTAACAAGGACTCAAGACACTATATGTAATTCATAGACTCCTAATAGGATCAATATCCTTAACATGATTCTTTTTTTTAGTGGATCATCTAGTGTGTATCATCCCCAACAGAGTTTTCCCTTAGCTAGGGTTTCCCTAGTTAAAAAATCATGGTGTTATGAGTTCTCTATATGCATGGTTATATTTACTATTCATCATTTTTGGTTTACTTTCATATACATGTTATAAAGTAATAAACAATATTTGATTCTGGGAAAAAGTTTATAGAATATTGATTCACCCCCCCACTTCTTAGTATCATCTATTTCTAATAGAGGTAGTATACAATATATTGGTATCATTCATCTATGATTATCCCTTCATTAGTGTCTACTTGAGACACTATGATTTGTTCTTCATTATTGGCTATCATCTTCCTTAACCCCTGTCCTCTCACTAGCTTCATTGGTTACATTTCTAAATCAAACTCTTGTAAGATGTCCATCCATTTTTCTCTTCTTCCCCCTAACTAATTATGCATTAGCAACGATTTGACTGCACAATCTAGCACAATAGCATATACCTTACTCCTAAGTATGGAGTGGAAAAATTTCTTTGTTGCCTTTACTAGGGCGAATGATTGTTTATCTAGATTGGGATAATTTAAGTCTGAATTTTTCCATGGGAAACTCATGAATTTGATGTGTTTCTCATATTATTTATCTTTCTATTGTGTGAGGATACCCACACATGAGTGTTCTAAAGAAAAATAATAGACTTTGAAAGTTAGTTCATAATTAGGACTCACAGGTACTAGGGAAGTAGAAATGACCATTTTGATGTCTTCAAAAGATTCCTTAACTTCAAGAACCCAATCAAATTTATCTCCTCTATTTAGTAAGTCATTGAGAGGGTGAACTATTTCGGCAAAATTGGATGCTACTTTCTTTCTGCAAGTTTCAGGTCCTTGTAAAACCTAGATGTGCTTAAATGTCTATCTCTAGTTTTTTTTTGTTAAAGAGTTTGGGGTCCCTTCAAAACCTATTTTTACTGTAATCTAAAACTAGTTTGGCAAACCCACTAATGAATTTGCATAAAAAATTAATCTTCCCAAAGAAATATTTAAGTTCTTTGCAACTATGGGGAGGCAGCAACTTCAAAATTTCTTCTATCCTTTAAAGATCCATTGAAATACTGACTTCTAAAATTATGTGACCCAGGAGCTTCTCTTTGGTAACTCTAAATGAACATTTCTTAGGGTAAAGAAATATACCGTATTTTTGACATCGGTTGAAAAAAAAATTTAGATTAGTGATATGGGTACTCCTCTCTTTTGAAAATACTATGAGGTCATCCATATAAATAACTATGCATTTTTTTACAAATCCCATTAGTGCCTCATCTATTTCTCTTTGAAATTTATCTCCTAAATTTATTAATCCAAAGTGTGTCTTTCTATAATAAAATGTTCCTCATTTGGTGGTTAATGTTGTCTTTAATCTATATTCCTCATCTACCATCATTTGGTTATATCTTGAGTATCCATCTAGAAAAGACATCATCTTAGATCCATTTACAATCTATAATACTTTGTCAGGTGAAGGAAAAGGATAGTTATCTTTATGGGATACTTGATTCAAATTTCAGAAATCTATGCAAAGGAAAATCTCTCTGGTCATTTTCCTTACCAGCACCAAGTTGGCAACCCATGTAGAGTGTCGAATAGGAAAAATAATCCTGGCATCCAATAGTTTATGGACTTCATTCATTATCAAGGGTTAAATGATGGGATGTATTGCTCTCAGTCTTTGGTTAAAAGTCTTAGCATCACAATTCAAAGGAATATCATGAGTGATGATGTCACAATCACATGTCTTGAGCTCTTCATAACTCTATGCAATGGAATCTCTATATTTAGTGAGCAACTAGAGTATTTTTTTTGTTGTTGGGAATTAAAAGATTTTCCAATTCTCATCATCTTAGGGTTGTATTTTGTGCCTAGGTTATAAGATTCATATTCTTCTATTCCCTTTCCTTCATTGGTCCTCTTATATCATGTTGACCCATCCTTATCAAAAATGTGTTCTAGCTCCACTATCCCCTTAGGAATAGTCTTATTTTTTAGATTTATGATTCAATCTTTGTCTTCTAGTTCATCTCCTTTGGGTATGTCATCAGGTATGTCATCAATCTCTTTTCTTTCAAACAAACCATTGCACATAATGAACTCTAGCATGTGTTGATCATCTTGAAAGACCTAGAAGTTAGTGATATTATCTAGGATGGATGGGGCAACCATGAGCTCTACTGATAATATTTTGAGTCTTGTTCTTTCCATAGGTTGTAATATTCTAGCCAAAATTGTGAGATCATCAGCTACTACATGTCTTCTTCTTGGAGTAGATCTTATGTTTAGGGCTTTAAAATCTTCCATCAAGTTCCAAACTCTCTTTTAGTAAGTGAGAAATCTTCTATCATTGCAAGAATAGATCGATTTGACTTGTCAAGTCACTAACTAGGAGTCCCCTTCAACTATGAGAGCTTTGACATCCTTTTCTAATGTGAAGAGGAGCTCGCGTATCAAGGTTATATTTCAAAAAAAGTGTGTCAAATTGGTAGATATTGTTGAGCTATCATTTTGCATAATTCTAAATGGTAAAGATCCTTTTGGATCTCTCTCTCTCTCTTGAAAATTTGATCAATGACCAACTCCAAGATTTTGGATGGTTGTCTTTCAACCTATTGGGTAACACAATTGAAGATAAATGTGTATATCCATGACGAGCACTTTGTTGGTTCTTGTAATCACCCAAAAATGGTCATCTAGACTATGAGCCCCCTTTCTATCATTTTTGCATAATTTATCTAATGGTTATCCTGTATCAAATCTCTAGAAATCTATTTATTTGATTTTATCCTATAGTTTTACCACTTTATCCTAAGTTCATATTTAATTAAAAGAACATGTCCCCTTTTAATTAAATAAAATTCCCCTAATCTCTTATCCTAATTTTCACACACAAAAGCATTTTCTTTATTTAAAAATAAAATAAAAGACATTTTTTTCCTACATGGGGGACAAAATTCAACTCTTCATCGTGATTGGTGGAAATGCATGTAGACATGAATCACTCCCATTTTCAAATCCACCCTTGATCACATGCATCTTGCCTCATGATCTCTATCATCCATTCATCTTTAAAAGGGAGAGCTCTCTCCTCACTTCACAAATCCACTCTTTTACTAATGTTATGTTGTAGGATTAAAGATCTCATACTTGTGGAGCTCCTCTTCTTCAATCTTCTATTCTTCATTCTTCATGCTTCTCATTCATTCTAGTTTCTCTCCATGCTTATAGCTTAAACCATCTAGTCTAAATAGGGGTTGTAATACTTATTTTCTAGTTTATCTTGCATTCTACTTTCTCTCATTTAGCTTTCATTTGCATTACATTCATTCTAGATTCTTAGATTCTAGCATTCTTTCTCCCATCTTTGAATCTCTCATTCTATGGTGCATCTTGCAAGGGTTGAATAGTTTGGTTCATTTGAGAGCCACCATGTCATAGAATTTTCACATCATAGATAAAGAGCTATAAGTCACCTCTTGAGATGTCCTCTTTCATCGGCATTCTCAAGAATAATGGTTTATAGAAGTGTGACACCTTTTGTACACGCATTTTTGGTGCCCACCATGGGGCTTGAATCAAGTTTCTAGCTTCATTTTATTTCATTTTAGCTTCATTTCTCATTTATGGTTGTTTACAACAGCATATTGGATCTAATCAAGTGGTTTTATAGGTTTATCACTTTGGTTTTAAGGATAACCCTTATGTAGATTCGTTTGGAGGCCAAAACTCTAGATTTTAAAAGATTTGATCATATCTCCTAAATTTATTGGAGTTCGGTTTTTTTTTTTTTTTTTTATGTTGACAATGTTTTTGAGATGTCTTAGTCCAATTTTCAAATCATTTTGAGTTGATTTGTGTTAGTTATGATTTTTTTCTTTCTTTTTCATAAAAACTTGTTTCTAGTCACAAATCAGTGAATTTTTTGAAAAACTCTACATTTTTGGAAAGGCCTATGAGTTCTATAGGGGTTGTGTTCTTTTTTTTTTGAATTTAGAGGTCATATTAGGGCTTAATAACTTGATTTTAAAAAATGGTTTTGTTTTGACAAAATGGGTCCCTAGGGCACAAATTAAGAGATATTGTTGAATTTCTTACATTTTTGGAAATATCTCTATTTTTTAGAAAAGGCCTCTTCTTGACATTTCTATTTTGGGAACCAAAATAATAGCAAAAAAAAATATCTTGTTGACTAGGTCAAAAATAAAAAGTAAAAAAGAGAGCATTTGTGATTAATTTGCACTCTTTTTGCATATGCTTGATTGGAAGACAACTTGGATTTTTGAGGCAACTAACTACTTTTTGTTGCATATCTTACCCTTTTTTTATGCCTTAACCTTATTGTTTTGTAGGGGTTTCACACTTTCTTTCCAAAATAAAATAAAAGAACGCATGTCAAAGAATCTATGCTAAGAGGCTACTAATACTTATTTGTAGTGTTGTCTAAAAGAACAAAAACAAAAAAACAATTGTGCTTATATTTCCTTTATTTTGTGTGTGGAATTATACTAGTTTTTCATTCTTGTAGGCATGTAAAACTTTCAATAAGGATCTTTTGGTGGTAGGAAAGTATGCTCTTCACCCTTGAGGGGGGGTGAATCAATTATCCAACTAATATCAGAGTTATCAACCTTATTAAACTTTAACCATATAAGTAATATAATTAGAAACCACAGTAAGATACTCATGCACAATAACACTAGATATGTTAATTAGGGAAACCCTTGATCATAGGGAAAACCTCAGTGGGGATGGTACCCACAAGATGATGTACTAATATAAATATTCCTTGTTAGAGGATGGACCATGTTAGGAGTCTATAACAACATTTATTACATATCAATCCCTATTAGGAGACTTTGAATCCTTATCAAAATATTCCAACCTTATTAGGAGTTGTAAAGATAGCTAGACCCACTACCTAAATAACTTCAGGGGCAAGACCAATGAACCCACTATCCAAATGATCTATGTATTATTCCTTGTAGAATAATAGAAATGAATAGTACTGCTCCTTCCTCTTTCTCTATCCTATCAACCAGACTTTTGCTCTTTCTAATCTTGTAACTAGGTCACAAATCTTGCATCTAATAATCCCTTGGATTTCTTACCTACCTTCACTAAAAAACCTGCTCCTTTTTGCACTTCACATTCAACACAATAATTGCCACACCGTACAAATAAGGAAAACATCTTTCCTTTATACTGTATCTTCAAAATAATTCCTTGAGTTAGCGTTGAGGCTTTCCCAATTAATCATAATAGGATAATTAATTAATTCTCAACTACAAATGTAGTTTTGGCTCATAGGCTATATAACTTCTGACATGTGTGACACTAGGGCTTGCACATCTACTAATATAATCATCAAACTATCTTATACCAATAGATAACCACACATCACCAGATTATATCTCTGTTAAAAGATATAATGCAAACATTAGAAATTTCTTCTCAGGCACTCTATCTCATACTACTCTCTATAAATCAGGAATAACTTACGTACATCTTCAACTTATTTGCTACACATTGAACCATGTCATTAGGACATAGTCAATAACATGTCCATGAATGTACATCCCAAACAATAAAACCATTATTTGTAGAACTAAGATCTATGTCTGCATCTCTATCAGTCTCAACAGACTTGCTGCTATATTGGCATCAATGAAAAATAGAGTCATGAATGCAACATTCCAATACTCTCCAATGCTTAGGATACTCCCCTAAAGGAATATCATCAGCATTCATGCTAACAATCTCCCCCTTTGGCATTGATGGCAACATAGATAAAAAAAACATCTAAGTTCCAAGAATACCAAGTAGTACTTTGTTGTTGTTGATGATGTTCTTATCTTTTCAAATCCTCTTCAACAATCAAATTTGAAAACCTCTAGAAATTTTCTCTATTCTACATCTTCTTAGGATCGACAACAGTTATTAACATTAAACAACTTACCATACATTAGAATTCTTCATTTTGCATATCTCCCCCATAGAGATATTCCTCCTTCTTCTTACATGAATCTTTCTAAATCCCCCTAATAAATATCTCTACCCCATACATACTTAGGGGATAAACTTAGGAGATCTTTTTCATGCATTCTCTTCCCCCATTGACATCAATGAAAAAGGATTCATTATGTCAATTTACTACTGCAATTTTACAACCAGCTCGAGTGTCCAAAGACACTATTCAATACCAAATACCAAATACCAAGAGTCTATAATGACTCAACTCATCGTAGATACTCCCCATACAGGAAGCATCAGTATTTAGTCTAGTCTAACAATAGTCCTCTATGCCACTAGACTAATGCACTCTCTACATCATCTACTCAGAAGTAGGCAGGGGCATGACCCCAAGTATATCTCTCAAGTACTCAAATATATCTTTAGGTAAGGGCTTCATAAAGATATCTGCAATTGGTCTTTAGTACTCACATACTCCAATCTGATATCATTTTCTATTGCCTTCTCTCTTAAGACATGATACTTAATAGATATATTCTTAGTCTTATAATGTAATACAAGATTCTTAGACATACTTATAGTACTTGTCTTATCATGATAACAGATTCTAAAAAATTTATCCCAATATCTTTTAGCATTTGCTTCATCCACATAACTTGATTACAATTATTTGTTGCTGCTACATACTCTGCCTCTGTTTTACTCTCTAAAATACAATATTATTTCTTGCTTTTCCAAGAAACTAATCAACCTCCAAGAAAAAATGCTCCACAACTAGTGCTATTTCTATCATCCATGTTGCCTTCCCAATCTACATTAGTATATGCACATAGAGTGAAGTCACTTGATCTATCATACCATATTCCATAGTCAGATGTTCCTTTCAAATATCTAAATATCCTCTTTACTACTGCATAATGATACTCCTTAGGATTAGCTTTAAATCTAGCTACAATCCCAACTGCATTTTCTATATCTAGTCTAGTGTGAGTCAGATATTCCAAACCTCCAATCATCGATCTGTACTTTATCTACTCAACTGTAGATATCTCTTCTTTGCTAGATAACTTGTGAATAGTTATCATAGGTGTACCAATAGTCTTACAACTTTCCAAGTCAAATCTCTTCAACAAATATTTCAAATACTTAGCTTGTGAAATAAAAATGCCATCACTATTCTGCATAATCTTCAAACCTAGAAAAAATTTTATTTCTCCTATCATACTCATTTCAAACTCATTCTTCATTTCTTTAGCAAACTTATCACTTGCTTCATCATTACCTCCAAATATTATCTCATCAACAAATATTACTATTGTTAACAAGTCATTCTCAATTTCTCTCAACTACAAGTATGTCATACCTTTAACAAATCCAAGCTTTTCCAAATACTTATCCAACCTTGCATACCAAGTTCTTGGTTCTTGCTTTAGACCATATAGATATTTTCTTAGTTTGCATACTATATCTTTCTCTTATGTTAGAGGGAAAACTTCAGGCTCCTCAATGTATACCTCTTCTTCAAGTTATCCATTCAAGAAGGTTGATTTAACATTCATCTGATATACTGTGTACTTCTTATTCATTGCATAAGCCAAAAACATTCTTACTACTTCCATTTTGGCTACAGGGGCATATGTCTCCTCATAATCTATTCCTTCTTGCTGTGAATATCCCTTACATGAAAGTCTACCCATGTTTCTCACAACTTCACCTTGTCCATTCATATTATTTTTGAATACCCATTTGGTTTCTATTACATTCTTGTCATTAGATCTAGGAGAAAACTCCCATGTTTCATTCTTCACAATCTAATCCAATTCTTCCTTCATTGCTTGAATCCAATGATCATCTTTACATGCTTCATCTATACTCTTAGGTTCAACTTGAGAAAACAAACATAATTTGAATATGTCTTTATTTACTTGATTATTATTTCTTCTCCCGATGTTCTATTCAATAAGATGATTCTTTGATATACTTCTATTAGGAGTTGTCAACTATTTCTTCTACTCTAGGCTTAGATCTCTACTCTTCAATATGATTCCCATTTTGCAAATCATTGTTATTCTTAATGACAACTTATAAATTTTCCTAGTTATCCTTTAGATCAACAATAGTTACTAAATCTATCTCTTCTACTACTTTCTCTTTCTTAACCAATTCAGGCTCATTATCTTTATCATCACAGTCATTCAAGAATCTTTCCATACTCGCTTTAAATTCTTCATCTTCATAAGAAAGTGAACTCTTTCTAAATTTTCTTTCTCTCTTAGGACATCTACATGAAAAATGGCCAAACTCTTTACATTTTCAAAAAACACAAATTTCCATACCTTCTTACACTCTTTTCATAAGAAGATTAATACCTTCCTTGATCTTTATATCTTCTTGTGATCTAGATCTATCTTTACTTGTGCCTCTATTGTTTTGTATGCAACAAAAGGATTTTGGATCTAAAAACTCAATGCTCTCTTCTTTAAAAAAATATGATATCTCACCAAGAATCACCATCCTCTAGGTGTAAAAATTTCTTCTATATGACTTGGGACTATCCTTTCTGAACTAACTCTTTAGTGATCTCCCAAAGTTGTTAATCTCTCTCTTCAAGGACTTGATGTTGTAATACCAATTTTTAGAATATATAGTCCACCAATATAACTGAGAGGGGGGGGGGGGGTGTGAATCATTTATCCAACTAATATCATAATTATCAAGCTTATTAAACTTTAACCATGTGAGCAATATAAATAGAAACCACAATAAGATACTCATGCACAATAACACCAAATATGTTAATTAGGGAAACCCTTGATCAGAGGAAAAACCACAGTGGGGATGGTACCCACAAGATGATGTACTAATATAAATATTTCTTGTTAGAGAATGGACCTTGATATGACTATATAACTATTAAAAATAGCTTGACAAAAGTATAAATATGTGTTTTAATTAGTGTTTTGTTACTGATGTCAAACCTACTATTTGTTGGTAAGACAATTGCTTATATGATTTAAGTACTATCATTTTTTTGATTGATGAAGAAGATTTGATCAAATGAGGTAACAATAGTACCTAGAGGAAAGGTTGAGTGATGATATGAAATAGAGTACAAGGATCAATTAAGATAGTGATATTATAGTGCATTGATATTCTACTTAATGTTGCAAAGGATGGTTACACTAATTAAGTTTAGAAGAACAAGTTAAATGAAGTTTTTCTACCAAGCTTAACATTTTTCATAGTAGGTGTCAAGAAAAGATATTTTAAGTCGAGCAAAAAATTAGTTGGAGCTGAGAAAAGTCAATTTTAGTGTAAGTTGAGTGAAACAGTGTAAGCCAAGTAAAGTTTAGTTCATGTTGAGTGTTTTGATAGTGGATTTTGAGCAATGTAGTGTGTGTTAAGCATCAGAAGCCAATTAATTTCAACTGTCAACATTATGAGAAAGATCAAAAATTCAATGAATCTGAGCCGACAAGTTTGATTTATTGGATTGTGTGAATGATGTGGAAGATAAGCTTGATGAGTTGGTGGCACAGAATTCAAGATCAACTATTTTGAGGCAAATTCAAAGAGGATTGAAAGAAAAAAATTCTAGAAGGGAATGTAATGAAATAATGGGTAGATTCATTGAATCCTACTTAATCCAACCTAACCCTAAAATGGACGATGGAGGATGAATGGAAAAACATCTTAATTCTCTATTTATAGAGATGACTGGTTAGAAGGGTTGTCATGTGTGAGAACCTAAGAAAGACAAGGAGTCTAGGGAATTTTCAGTGACCTAAGAGAAGCGACTGCATTGGCAAGAAAAGTAAGAAGGCTTAAGGGTATGGATTCTTGAAGGGTGAACAAGCTATCAAAGCTAAAGAGTGAAAGCCAAAGAGAATGGAGGACTAAAATAAAGATTCGTAATCTAAAAAAGGAGTTGTAAGTTGTTATCATATCAAGCCTTACTATTACCTTCTTATCATTGTATCAGTCTAGGATAAATCCTTTGGATTAAGGTTGACCTAATAGTCATTTGTAAATCCTTTAACTAGGTGACATTCCAAGTGGATGATCTAAAGTCCTCTAACAAGGCTCACTCCTAATAGGGTGATTGAAATCCTTTAACTTGGTCACATTTAATAGTGTGTATTGTAACCTTTAACAAGGTTGGCCTTTCACAGGGCATCATTTCATAAGAGTGAGAATGAGTAGCATGTTACTAGTAGTTTTTTTTCAAATTGGGTTTCCACATTAAATTATTGTGTCAAATGTGTTATTGAATTTGTTATGTTTCATGTTTACATTTCTAGAAATTGATTTGACAGTAACCTACAAGTTTAAGTAATTGCATAATCTAATGGATGAGTGCATAATGAAAATGTTTTATGGATATGGGTTCACTAAGTTATGAAAAAATTTAGTTGTACATCTAGATCGTGGATAACTAATTCACCCCCCCCCCCCCCCTCTCAATCATTCTAAAGAATTCCAACAATTGATATCAAAGCCATCTGCTTAAGAGGACTAGTTTGAAGGCACTAGAAACACAAAGATCAAGATGTCAAAAAGAGAAATACCCAAGCTTAATTGAGATAACTTTCTTGGATGGAAAAGTCAAATGAAGCTACACCTAGGAGGTTTTGGAGATCATGCACAAACTACCATTTTTGTTGAGCATGTCAATCCTTCTGAAACCCTAACTACTGAAGATCTAGAAAAGAAGAAAGAACACAACCAGACAATGTTGGAGATTCCCTCTACCCTGAGTTATGTCAAGTTTGATGATATCCAAGATTGTGTCAATGAAAAGAAAATGTGGGATGCTCTACACACCATCTATGGAGGTGACAAAATGTTCTAAGAGCCAAAATTGAAATTCTCAAAGGTAAGTTCAATGATATGAGAATGCAAGAAGGTGAGAATGTTGCTCAATATTTCTCTAGGACAAAAGATGTTTTTAATGCAATAAGAGGAGCTACTGGTACAATAGATGATAATACTATAATAAGAAAATTTTTGAGAACATTGTTTCCCATATATACTATTAGAGTTTCTACAATACAAGAACTAAGATGTATGCCAGGGAGAAATCTAAGTCTTGAAGGTCTAGTAGGTAGGCTCACTACTTTTGAGCTATCTAACTTTGATAATTACAAACCTAAAAATATTGAATCTACTTTCAAAGCTAAGCTATCATTAAAGGAACCTAATGAGAAGAAGAAGAAAAAAAAATGCAAAATATGTGTCCAGTGAAAATGATATAGATAACGAAGATATAGATCAACTTGAAGCATTATTAGCAAGGAGATTTCATAAAGGTAAAGGCAAGTTTAAAGGTAAGCTACCTATTATGTGTTTCAATTGCAATGAGGTTGGTCATACTTCTACTAGATGTCCAAAGAAGAAGAATTACAGAGGTGGTGACAAGTACAAAAGTAGAAGAGATGAAGACAACAAAGACTATGAAGACAAAGGCAAGAAGTCTTACTACATTTTTGTAGAGGAAACAAAAGATGGATCTAATGATCATGATGATGAAGTGGTGTATGTTGCAATGAAGGACGAATCTGACGAGGATGAGGCAACTGCACTAGTGTCTTGTGTGAACAAGAATGATGGATGGATCATTAATAGCGGATGTTCACATCGCATGACTAGAGATAACAGTAAGTTCATTACCTTGAATTATTATGATGGAAATAATGTAAGGTTTGGTAATGATGCACCATGTCTGATAAAAGAAAAAGGTTATATCAAACTCATAGAAAGGATTTTATGTGACAAAGCTTATTATTTTGAAGAACTTAACTATAACTTGTTGAGTGTGTCACAACTAAATAATTTGAATTGGAAGGTTGATTTTGAGAACAAAAATGGTTAAGATATATGATACTAATGGAAAACTGATTGGAAAAGATGATCAAAATAGAGGTAATCTATTTTACCTTGATATACAAGATGCTACTTTTTTAGTTGTAGAATTTGTTGATGTGTGGCTATGGCACAAGAGGTTATGTCATGCTAATTTTGATAACTTGGTTAGTATCAATAACATGAGAAGAGTCAGAGGTTTGCCTTAGTTGAAGAAGCCTAACAATATAATTTGCAAACAATTTCAATTAGGAAAAATTACAAAGTCAAGTTTTAAGAGTAAGACTCATAACTATAAAGGAATATTAGAGATTGTTCATACTGACTTGTGTGGACCAATTAAAGTGAAAATCTACAAATGAGATAAGTACATTATGTTGCTTGATGATTATTCTAGAATGATGATAGTTATGTTTTTGAAATAGAAATCTCATGCTTTCAAAATGTTTAAGTGGTACTTAACAAGAGTTGAGAAGGAAATAGGTAAAAGTCTAAAATGTTTGAGATATGACAGAGGAGGATAATTTACATCAAATGAGTTTGAGATGTTTTGTAATGATGGAAGAATCGAAAGATAGACATTTGGTTATAGAACCCCTCCACAAAATGGAATTGTTAAAAAGAGGTAGAGGTATGTAATGGATTGTGCTAGGACACTCATGATGGAGAAAAAATATTGGAGAGAAGTTTTAAGTACAACTATTTATACTTTGAACTATGTATAAGTCAATAAAGGTACTCATTCAACACCTTTTGAACTAGGGTATGGCTACTCACCCAATGTAAAATATTTTAAGGTATTTGGCAGCAAGTGTTATATTCTCAAAGATTTTAGGAATGGTAAGCTAGATGCAAAAAGTGAAGAAGGTGTATTTCTTGGTTATTCCACAAGAAGTAAAGCTTATAAGTGTTTAAATAATAACACTAACAAAGTTGTGGAAAGTGAAAATGTGAAATTTGATGAATATACAAAAGTATATAAGGTTGAACCTATGAAGGAAATACAAGAATACAAATCATTCATATACTTTTATGAAGGTATGCCTACTGAAGAAGATGTTGTAAATCAAGTTGCAAACCAACAGCAAGTTTCAGTGACTATCGAGTCACATACTATGAATGTCTAGTTGCATTTAGGAATAGAGCTACATTTTGGTGCTAAGTTACAGAATGAAGTTGAGGCAAATTCTAATTCTGAGATTAGTGTACATGAAAAAGATGTTGAACTACCTGATAGAGATGTACATAGTGATTCAAAAGTTGAGAGACTAAATGAAGAAAACAAAGTAGAACCAAGATTGTCTAAGTATGTCAAGAGACATCACCCTAATGCACAAATCATTGGTGATAAAGATGTTAGAACAATGACAAGGAACAAGTTGAAAAATGATACATGTTTTCTAAGCATGCAAGAACGTAAAATAGTGAAATATGCCTTAGAAGATGTAGAGTTAAGCCATGAAAGAAAAGATTGAACAAATTGAGAAAAATAAGACATGGACTCTAGTTCCTAGGCCAGAAGACAAAAATGTGATTGGCACCAAGTGGGTATATAGAGACAAGTTAGATGAAATGGAAAAGTCACAAGGAACAAGGAAAGATTAGTCTATAAAGGATATGCACAAGAAGAAGGGATAGACTATGGAGAGACATTCACTCATGTTTCAAGGTTGGAAGGAGTAAGAACTTTGCTTTCTTACTATGCATACAAAGGTTTCAAATTTCATCAAATGGTATATTGGAGGAAGAGGTTTATATAGAACAACCAAAAGGATTTGTTGATGCTAACAACAAAAATATGGTATGTAGAGTACACAAAGCTTTATATGGTTTGAAGCAAGAACCAAGAGCATGGTATGAGAGGCTTTATAATTATCTTGTGAAGATTGGATTTGAGAGGACTGATGATAATAGAAATCTATACTTGAAGATAGAGAAAAGAAAAGGTATTTTGTTATCTAAATTTATTTTTTGATGATATAATATTTGGAGGTCAAGATACTTTATGTAAGACTTTTGCAAATGAAATGAAGTAAGAATTGGAGATGTCTATGTTTGGAGAGATCAAGTTATTTGTGGGTTTGCAAGTACATCAGATGAAATATGGTATATACATCACTCAATCAAATTATGTTAAGAAGATAATGAAAACTTTTGGATTGAAATATTCTAAGCTAATAAGCACACCCATGGTGATAGGACATAAATTTTCAAAGAATGATGATTCATCTAAGGTGAATCAAACATTATACGGGTCTATGATTGGAAATTTATAATATGTATTGCATGGAAGACTTGATATTGCATTATCTATAGGGATAGTTGCATGATTCTCTGTTAATCCTAGGGATAATCACTTGATGGAAATAAAGAGAATAATGAGATATCTAAAAGGATAGAGCAGTATGGTCTATACTACAAGAAAAATGAGAAATTTAAATTAAGGGTCTACATTAATACTAATTGGGCTAGAAATATTGATGACGAAAAGAGCACTAGTGGAGGAGCATTTTTCTTAGGCAAAAGGCTAGTTACTTGGACTAGCAAGAAAGAAAATTGTATCTCTCAATCTACTATTGAAGTTGAATATGTTTTTGCTACAATAAATTGTACAAACATTGTATGGATCAAATAGCTACTCAAAGGTATGAAGGATGAAATCACTGAACCTGTGACACTTTATTGTGATAATACAAGTGCTATAAATATATCAAAGAATCATTACTTGAGAGAATCAATTCAAGATAAAGAGGTGAAGATGGAATTGTTAACACAAAGTAGCAAATAGTCGATATCTTCAAAAAATCATTACCTATGGATGCTCAAAGTGTCTAATAGGTAAACTAGGGGTGATACCCCTATCAAAGGCTATCTAAGAAGCATGAGGATTTTCCTACATCAGACAAGTTGATTGACATATCTTATACATTGATGCAGTGGATCTTACTTTAGGAGCTACCTAAAGTAATCAAAGAGTTGGAACTACAAATCAGTCACAAGCTAGGAGACTAGAGGAGAAACTAAAAATGTTTGTATCTACATATTAAGATGACAAGTCTTTGGCATTGTTGTCAAAGAGGAAGATAAAGGAACTGAAATATGAGGGAGAAATCTTGATCTTCTTGATTCTATAGAGGGAGATGAAAGAAAAGACAGAAGAAATATCTATCTAGTAAGAGGGAGATATAAGAAGTGATTAAGAGGGAGTCATTGTTAGAAACAATAGTCCACTAATATAACTGGATGGGGGAGGTTTGGGGGTGAATCATTTATCCAATAATTATCAACCTTAAATAATCTTAACCATTCAATTAAAGTAAACATCAACCATATAAATATGCACATACTCAATTACACCAAATATGTTAACTAGGCAAACCCTTGATCAAATGGAAAAACCTAATGGGAATGATGCTGATCTAGGGGATAAAAATTACTGAAAAGTAAAATATCCCTAATGCTCCAAGAATCAAAATCATTACAAGTGTTCACAATTTTTACTCCAACATAACTCGAACGATCAAAATTGGAGTTCAAGTGCAAAAATTATGACTGGTCAAAATGGTCAACTGGGACCAAAGGTCATAAAAGGGTGAAAAAAAATCATCTCAAAAGTATTTGACAATGGATTCCAAATGAAAGAGCTCCTCAAAAGCTTTCCAATGGCGTTCGTTTCATCAAGAACGGAGATCGGATATAAAAGTTATGATGGTTTCAAATTCAAGCAAAAGTATGGATTTTGATGATGTCACCATGACATCACGACATCATAAAGAGAGGGAAAACATTCAAATTCAAATTAAAATAGCTATTTAATTCGAATTAAAGAAATGAGATAATGGGAGTTGAACTCCTAACCATAGGCCTCCTAAAATTAAGGCCAACCAATGGGCTATTTATGGTATATGGAATATTAAGGGAAGAGTTGTTATCTATCCATAACAAATCCGTCCAATCTTACTTAAATAAGGGTATTTGTTGAAAACAAACCCTTAATTTTGGTGTGAGATCATAACAAAATAATGGTAAAAGGGGAAAATTCGAAATATGTAATCAAAATGGGAGATTATGTTGGTTAATTGTTTTAGCCCATTTTTGGCTAAATTTGATGTATAAAATGGGGGTAGTAGGCTTTGGAAAGGCATCCAGGTGATGAGAAGGAGATTATGATCTTGAAGACTTGATGATTATTCCTGCACATTGGAGAGTAATGCTGCAATTGTGCTTGAAGGGAAGATCTTGAACACTTGTAATTGATTTTGGAGCAAATCGGATCGGTCCCCCTATTGGAGTTGGACTCGGAGACGTAGTCCATACGGATGAACTCCGAGATCAAATTGTTTGCGTCTTCTTTCTCTCATTGTCTCTTTTATCAACTTAATCTTGTTGTTCTCTTATTTCATTTACGTTAATTTGATTCATTAAAAGTTTTAAATTAATTCTATGTAATAAATTAGCATTCCTCTGTAATAGTCCTAGATCCTAATCAGATCAAATTTGGTATCAGAGCTTTTGTTGGATTAGTATTGCAGATTTGAATGTTAACAAGATCTAGGATTGAGAAAGGTGAAGGAAAGCTTGAGGAATACAATCCTGAGATTGGAAAACGAAGGACTAAACCATCATCACAAATGGCAGACGAAGGTGGACAAGCTTCTCAAGATAAGAGTATTCAGAAGACTCTTCAAAATTTGCAAACAATGGTAGAGGTTTTGGTACGAGAAAGAGAAGAGAAGATGCAAAGATGTGCAGCTCGAAAGGACAAAGGGAAAAAGAAAGGAGCTGATCGTGATCCACCAAAGACACCTCCTTCTTCTCCTTCTTCTCCCTCTTCTCCTTCTTCCCCCTCTTCTCCTTCTTCTAGCCATTTTGAGTCTTCTAATATTTTCAAAGGAGGACATAAGCCTCAAATTAAGTTGGATGTAAAGTTTGACTTACCAAAATATTGTGGGGAGTTAAATGCCGAGAAACTAGATGATTGGATTCAGCAAGTAGAAGTCTACTGTAGAGTTCAAAACCTTGTAGATGATGTTGACAGAATTCAGTTAGCCACTCTTCGTTTAGGTGGTGTAGCCCTAACTTGGTGGGAGAGTAGGTCTCGGGATGAAACTTCACAACATGGTAAGTTTAGTTTGTCTTGGTCAGAATTTGTTACTGCTTTAAAAAAAGCAATTCTACCCCCTAGGCCATATGCAACAGTTAATGATGAACTGGCAACATTTTAGGCAAGGGAAAGGCCAGTCTGTCCAGGATTACACCCATGAATTTCGCAAGAAGGCTATTTCATTAAATGTCCCATTGTATACCCAGGACACCTTACTCAAGTATATAGGTGGTCTTCATTCTTACCTAAGGCATTCTATTCTCGTCCTGAATCCTTGTAATTTGGATGAAGTATGTGTCCAGGCAACACATTTAGAATCAAGGGGTAAGGGTACTTTCATTGATAAGTCTGATAAAAATCCATCTAAGTCTGAGGAAAAGTCCAAAGGAAAAGGAAAGGGTAAAAAGATAGCAACAGTAAAGAAAGAGGGTGAGAAACCCACATGCTCACATTGCAATAAAGAAGGGCATGATGATTCTAAGTGCTGGAAGTTACATCCTGAAAAGAGGCCAAAGCGATATGGTGGAAACAAAGGTAAATAGAAAACTGCTGCTGTAATTCAACAAGATCTTGGATCTGACTCCGGAGATGAGACAAAGATTGTTGCTACCGGGATTCAAGGTAAAGGAAAAGGTATATCTCTTTCATCAGCTCCAAGTTCTTCTATCATAAGTGCAAGTACAAGTAAAGAATCTTCTCCTAAGAATGATAAGCAAAGGAATGAATTATTTCACATTCGAGTTGTTATCAAGCATAATAAGGTTGATACATTATTCGATACGGGTTCCCAAGTTAATTTGATATCTGAGGAAGTTGTTAAAAAGCTTAACTTGACTACAACACCTCATCCAAAACCATACCCTCTCGGATGGGTTTGCGATGATGCACAGTTACAAGTAACTAAACAATGCAAATTAAGATTTGCTATCACTGCAAACTTTGTGGATGAGATAGAAGCTGATATAGTCCCTTTAGATATTTGTGGTCTTGTACTTGGGAGTCCCTATTTGTTTGATCGTCAAGCTATCTTTTATAGGGGGGAAAATAAATATCATTTGTTTAAGGACAAGATTGAATACATTGTACGGGCACATAAGGTTAAGACTAATCTGGCATTAGTCAATGCTGGTCAAATGAAAAGGTTAGTCAACTCTAGTAAGAATTTTGTGTTTATGCTTGTAAAAGCCAAAGAAGATAAAACATCTGAGGCATTTAAGGGATGTGATCCAAAACATAAGGCTGAAATAGTCAAAGTTGTTTCCGCTTACGATGACTTGTTTCAGGAACCGAAAGGATTGCCTCCTAAGAGAGAGATACAACATGAGATTCAGTTGCAGCAAGATGCACCACTTCCTAATATCGGCATGTACCGTTTATCAGTCTTGCAGAATGAAGAAATCAAAAAGCAAGTTCAGGAGCTCGTTGAGAAAGGAGTTATCTGTCCTAGTACTTCTCCTTGTGGTTCTCCTATTGTGTTGGTTCCAAAGAAAGATGGGACTTGGAGAATGTGTATTGACTACAGGGCTCTGAACAAGATAACGGTAAAGAACAGGTACCCTCTTCCTAGAATTGATGATTTACTTGATCAGTTGAAACATGCAATCTATTTCACTAAGCTAGACTTAAGTAGTGGATATCATCAAATAAGAATTGCAGAAAGTGATCTTTGGAAAACTGCTTTTAAGACAAAACAGGGACTTTTTGAGTGGTTGGTCATGCCATTTGGGCTTTGTAATGCACCAGCTACATTTATGAGAGTCATGAATGATGTCTTCTATCCCTTTATAGATGATTTTGTCATAGTCTATTTAGATGATATTCTTGTATTCAGTAAGTCTTGGGATGATCATGTAATTCATGTAAAGAAAGTATTTGATATACTGAGAAAAGAAAAACTCTATGTAAAGATGTCAAAATGTGAATTTGCAAAGACATCTTTAGTGTACTTAGGCTATGTCGTAGGGAATGGTCAGTTGAAAGTAGACCCTGCGAAGGTCGAATGTATAGTAAAATGGCCTAAGCCAAGTACAGTTACAGAAGTCAGGAGTTTCTTAGGTGCAGTTCAGTACTGGAGGAAGTTCATTGCAAACTTCTCTTTCATTGCATCACCGTTGCATGCATTAACCAGTACCAAGGCAAATTTTCAGTGGGGAGGTCTGCAACAGAAGGGTTTCGATACTTTAAAGGAAAAGTTGAGTACTGCACCAGTTTTACCTCTACCTAATTTACATCAACCGTTTGAGATCGAGACAGATGCGAGTGGGTTTGCCATTGGAGCTGTACTCATGCAAGGAGGTAAACCAGTCTGCTACCACTCTGAAACTTTTTCAGGAGCAGTAAGTAACTATCCTATGTATGATAAAGAACTTTATGCTTTAGTTCAGAGTGTTAAAAAATGGAAACATTACTTAATGGGAAAGGAAACTGTAATCCACACTGATCACCAACCACTACAATATTTGCACTCACAATCTAAGTTGCAAAAAAGTAGGCACTTTAGGTGGATGGGTTTTCTACAACAGTTTCATTTGGTAATTAAGTATAAGAAGGGTTCCCATAACAAAGTAGCAGATATGCTATCTAGACCTCCTATTTAGAATGCTTTGATAATCCTTCAAAATAGTTCTATGGTTCATGAAAGTTTTCAAGAACAATATGCTAATGATGAGAACTTTAAGGATATCTATGCAGCTTTAATCCAGGGTAAACATGTAGAAGAGAAAGATTACTATGTGCAGGATAATTTGTTGTACCACTTGGGAAAATTATGTATTCCTAGAAATGAACAAGCACATGTAATCCGTGAAGCACACACCTCATTGATTGCAGGACATTTCGGGGTAAGTAAGACATTAGCTCAATTGCAAAAATATTGTTACTGGCCTCGTATGCAGGAAACTGTCACCAAGTATATAAAAGGATGTGTAATGTGTGCAACCAGTAAACCAAGTAATAGGAAATTAGGTTTGTACACACCATTACCTGTACCATCCCGTCCATGGGAAAGTGTATCTATGGACTTTGTGGGAGGTTTACCTATGTCTAGGAAGGGTCATGATTATTTATATGTAGTAGTTGATCGGTTCAGCAAAATGTGTATTTTAATGTCTTGTAAAAAGCAAGTTACTTCTAAACTGATTGCTCATTTGTACTTTCAAAATGTATGGGTTCATTTTGGGTTACCCACTTCTATTGTATCGGATCGAGATTCTCGATTCTTAGGGGAATTTTGGTCATCTTTATGGGGACTCATGGACACCAAGCTGAAGAAGAGTACAGCCTTCCATCCGCAGACCGACGGACAGATAGAGGTAGTGAACAGGACAATTGTGTATCTACTTAGAGGTTACTGTAGTAAGCATTCTAAGTTGTGGGATGAAAGTCTTCATTATGTGCAGCATGCTTACAACCATGCGGCACACTCTTCTACAAAGAGGTCTCCTTTTGAGACTTGCTTCGGTTACTTGCCTAAGACACCAATGGATTTTGCTTTTGGGAAGGACGATGTTGTAGATGGACGCCATGATGCAGAAAAGGCTTTAAAGTTCATCCAAAAGGTCCAAGCAATCCATTAGGCAGTAGAAGCACAATTAGAGCAGAGCCAAGCAAAATACAAGGCTCGCCATGATAAGCATCGCATTGATCACCAATTCCAATTTGGTGACAGAGTTTGGTTACATATCAGCAAGGAAAGAATGCAAGGTGAAGGAAGGAAGCTCAAAGCTATCAGGTATGGTCCTTTTGAGATCTTGGAAAAGATTGGTACTAATGCTTTTCACCTTAATCTTCCTCCATACATGAAAATTTACTCAGTTGTCAATGTTGAGAATCTGAAGTTGTATGAGCCTCCAATGATCTTGGATGAAGACATCAGTGTTCAGGTTCCATCAGTTGATGACTTTTCACCAGAGTACATGTCAGAATTGCCACAAGATGTCATCCTTGACAGGAATGTCAGAACTTCACGAAGAGGACCAGTTGAATACCTCCGAGTGGGATTGAAGGGGATGCATCCAAGCAAGGCAAGATGGATGGAGATTGGTAAAGTGAGGGAACTATACCCTCACCTTCTTTCTGAGTAATCCAAACTTTCGGAGGTCCGAAAGCTCTTCAGTGGGGAGGCTTGATCCAGGGGATAAAAATTACTGAAAAGTAAAATATCCCTAATGCTCCAAGAATCAAAATCATTACAAGTGTTCACAATTTTTACTCCAACATAACTCGAACGATCAAAATTGGAGTTCAAGTGCAAAAATTATGACTGGTCAAAATGGTCAACTGGGACCAAAGGTCATAAAAGGGTGAAAAAAAATCATCTCAAAAGTATTTGACAATGGATTCCAAATGAAAGAGCTCCTCAAAAGCTTTCCAATGGCGTTCGTTTCATCAAGAACGGAGATCGGATATAAAAGTTATGATGGTTTCAAATTCAAGCAAAAGTATGGATTTTGATGATGTCACCATGACATCAGGAAATCATAAAGAGAGGGAAAACATTCAAATTTGAATTAAAATAGCTATTTAATTCGAATTAAAGAAATGAGATAATGGGAGTTGAACTCCTAACCATAGGCCTCCTAAAATTAAGGCCAACCAATGGGCTATTTATGGTATATAGAATATTAAGGGAAGAGTTGTTATCTATCCATAACAAATCCGCCCAATCTTACTTAAATAAGGGTATTTGTTGAAAACAAACCCTTAATTTTGGTGTGAGATCATAACAAAATAATGGTAAAAGGGGCAAATTCGAAATATGTAATCAAAATGGGAGATTATGTTGGTTAATTGTTTTAGCCCATTTTTGGCTAAATTTGATGTATAAAATGGGGGTAGTAGGCTTTGGAAAGGCATCCAGGTGATGAGAAGGAGATTATGATCTTGAAGACTTGATGATTATTCCTGTACATTGGAGAGTAATGCTGCAATTGTGCTTGAAGGGAAGATCTTGAACACTTGTAATTGATTTTGGAGCAAATCGGATCGGTCCCCCTATTGGAGTTGGACCCGGAGACGTAGTCCATACAAATGAACTCCGAGATCAAATTGTTTGCATCTTCTTTCTCTCATTGTCTCTTTTATCAACTTAATCTTGTTGTTCTCTTATTTCATTTACGTTAATTTGATTCATTAAAAGTTTTAAATTAATTCTATGTAATAAATTAGCATTCCTCTGTAATAGTCCTAGATCCTAATCAGATCAGATGCCCACAAGATGATTTAGTAATATAAATATTCCTTGTTAGAGGATGGACCCTGTTAGGGGTCTATTACAATATTTAGTACATATGAGTCCATGTTAGGAGACTTTGAATCCTAGTTAGGAGATTCCAACCCTATTAGGAGTTGTGGGAACCCTGTCAGGAGTTGTGGAAGACAGAAGGGCCCACTGTCCAAATAGCTTCTAGGGTAAGGTCACCAAACTCACTGTCCAACTGATCTTTCAACTATTACTTGTAGTATAATTGTCTATACTATACTCTAACTTATTTCCTCTATCCTTTCAACTAGACCAATCATTATTAGACCTTGTAGACTAGGTCATGAACCTTAGATGGAAGTATCAAATTTTGGATCTCACAAAAAAGATTTGGAAATGAAGTTTTCTTGACCTTCACTTTGCTATGCTTATCTTTGATTTCTACTCTTCATCCTTCTTGCAATCATTCATACATCTCACACATGATAAAATAAAGTGTCCTTCCTTTATACTAAATCCATAAAAAAATTCCCCGAGTCAGCTATTATAGCTTCTCAACTAATTATTATAGGACCTCATTGAGAACATGTTACACTTAATGAAAACATTAATCTTTTTCCTTGTAACTTAAATAACTTTGTGTATGTGTAACATTATGACAAGCGAGCTTAGCTACAGCATCTCCAAAATATCTTCTTTACATCTTGAACTTCAGCTTCTTAGAATAACAACTCTGCTAAGAGATATAACAAGTTTACCAGAATATTCCTCTGTAAACTCTATCTCAGAACAGTCTTCACCAAAACTTGCATAACTTCTTCCAAACTTAATATCTTATGCTTCTGAGGTTAGTTGCATATACTAGACACTTATTATAATCTCCCTTTTATCTCGCTTAGTGAAAATGACAAACTATTTGTTTGTACCAACTTGATCTTTCCATTGTTCTTTTGTCAGATACCACAGAAAATTGCTATGTTGACACCAATAACAAACACAATCATGAATATAACATGTCATCATGATAATGATCTAATCATGTTTTTACAATATTCCCCCATAGAATTATCATCAAAATTCATGCTTCCAATAATCTCCCCCTTTGGCATTGATGACAACATAGATGAAAAACATCTAGTTCCAAAAATACTAACTATAAAAGATTATTAACCTTTCTTTTCAAATTATCTTCATCAATCATTCTCCCCCATTGATATACTTCAATTTTCTTTGTATCAAAATGCAATCTCTCCCTTTAGTGTACTCTATATCAGGCTATTTTTCATGATGTAATCTCTCCCCTATTGACATCAATGTCAAAGGTTTTAGCAACCATCAATCTCTACAACAACTATCTCTAACATTCTCAAGTGTCCAAAGATACTATTAAAAATAACATCCAAAAAGAGTCCTTGATGAATTTTTCTATCAAAGATACTAGGTATGTGCAGGATCATGGTCAACCAAACTATGGCCTTAAGTGGCAGTGAAAAACTAGCAAATCAGGGTTATATCAACTTGACACATAATTTAAAAGTGGTTCT
Organism: Cupressus sempervirens; assembly: GCA_028749045.1. Taxonomy (NCBI): domain Eukaryota; kingdom Viridiplantae; phylum Streptophyta; class Pinopsida; order Cupressales; family Cupressaceae; genus Cupressus; species Cupressus sempervirens. Next base: position 447,937,943 of record CM053787.1, read on the forward strand.
GGACTTTATATCAAAAATTTCTAAGAAAATGATATGTAAGAAATTGAATCTAGTTTCTAAACTACTAGGCCTTATCTGGAGGTAAAAATATTTAATTAGTCAAAACTTTGGATTTTAATGCAGTACTACAAAAATTTTAGGGCAAAAATAAAAAGTAGGTGTATGTTTGACCACCATAATCAAAATCAAATTATAATATTTTTAAATATAATTAGAGATATAAAAATTAGACTCATGCTCAGATGTGATGCATATTTTTGGGAATTTTTATTCCAAATAAATAATTAATTATGAATTTTCTACTATACTATTTTCAGAATTAAAAACTCCCGTGTCTGACCACCTTAACTAGTTCAAAAAAATTCAAAATTTTTTTTTTTTTTTCTTATACTAGTTGAAGTATAGAATGTGACGCATCTTTTGGATTTCAAAAATATTATACGGCTTGAAAGTTATAGCTATTTTTCAATCAGTATGTCAATTAGCACTTTGTAGCTAACTCCATTAGAAAATAAGTAATAATTACTTAACTCATAATTTGGTAGACATTATATCGATGGAAAGCTGAGAACATTCTCAAGAAACTCTTTTTGTTTCATCAAATTTGGATGAAAAAAAGTCGTCAGCTACATCGTCGAAGTCAGAAACACATAACAATAGGCCAAAAACACATTTTTGGGACATTTTTGGCATTGACCATGGAGGGTTGGCATCTAGAGCAAAACCAAGCCTAATCAAGTATCCATTTCCAAATTGGATACTCTTTTTTTTTTTTTTTTTTTTCAAATTCTTTAATAATAGTATAACCCCTTTTTAGGATACTTTAAATGTTTTTTAAAGGCTTTAGGACCCTTAACCATACATATAATGGTTCCAAAGGATCAAAAGGGGTCATAGGCTATGCTTTGACACTCTTTAATCTATTAGATCACAATATCTGTGCTAATGGTTCCTAGAACCCCTAACCACATAAATGATGTGATCTAATGACTCAAAATGGCTCTAGAATACCCTATGACCCTTTTTGACCCATTCAATGAAATTAAGTGTGCTTAGGGGTCATAAGATACTCTATTACTACTTTTTACTAATTTGTGCACATAATATATATTCCTAGGACCCCTAGGAAGGTATTTTCTTATTTAATGAGTCAGAAGGAGTCATAGGAAACTTTATGATCCCATTTGACCCATTCAAACACAGAATGTATGTCCCTAGGGGTCTTAGGACCTCTACAAACATATGTGGTCCTAGGACCCCTAGGAACCTATGACCCCTTTCAACTCATATAAATAATTATAATATGTCCCTAGGGGGTCCTAAGACAATAAGAGACATGTTGTAATGAAATATGTCAAAAGGGGTCATAGGCTATCCTATTGTATATGAGAAATGTGTAAGCAAGAAACACTAATCTATTAAGAGAACAAAGCATTAACTAACAAAATTACTATAACATATAAGAGAGACCAAAAGAGAAACCCTCAAATGAGAATATGAGCCATGGAATGGCTCTTTCAATGAGATTATTCTCTTGATGTATGGATGAGTCTAATGGATTAGTTTGGTAGGATTATGAGATGTATGCTCAAGCTTCAAACTAGCTTCAATGGAGATTTTTGGAATTTTTGGTGTGGATGTATGAGATTGGTATAAAACTTAATCTAAAAATGGCATTATAATTTTAGCTCAAAAGTTGTGATGAAATGGCTTGGGAGGGAATTCAATTTATAGGCTAAGGGCTTGAGGGATGGAGGGTTAAGATGCAAAGAGAGATGAAAGCTTAAGGAGGGCTAGGATGCACTCAAAGGGGAGCACATGGATTGTGCTTCCTTACAGCCAATCAGGGAGTGACACATGTCACAGGGTGAGTGGATGGAAGAAAGGGCAAGGATGAGTCAACAAAGGAGGCTCAAGGGATAATATCTTCATAAAGACCCTTCATTATGGCTTGTAAGAGTTTGTAAGAGTCTTTATTGCCTTTGTAAGAGCATTCATTGTTGGGTGGTTGGGATATTTTGGAGGGAGTTGAGATTGTTGACTTTGCTTGGCTTAGGAAAGTCTTAAGCTTGCTTAGGGAATGTGACAAGTTTAGGGGGTGAATTAGGCTTGGGTTTAGGATTAGATTGGGGATGTTAGATATTTGCAAGTGGATGGCATTCATGAGGGTAGGTGAGTTAGTAGCTAAGCTTGGTTAGTATGGGTGGATGGGGTGGATTAAGCTAAAAAGAGGGTTTAGGGATAAGTTAGGGGCTTATTAGATTTGAGGGTTTTATTTATCAAATAGATTTATTTGATAAATGAGAATTTTGGAATTAGATAGAAAAAAAAGGATTTAATTGATAAATAATAGGTTATTTGATTTATCAATTAGGACTATAGATGATTAATTAAATTAATCAGCTAGGGGATGGCAAAGGATTAATTAAATAAGAACTTAATTAATGATGCTTTTAGAGATAACTAAATAAGATTACCAAAGCGGTGTAATCAAATTTAGGTGTCTACACCTATGACCCCTTTCAACCCATATAAATGATTATAATATGTCACTAGGGGTCCTAGGACCCCTAGAGACATATTTTGTAATGAAATGTATTGAAATGGCCTATGACCCATTTCAACCCATATAAAAAATTATAATATGTCCCTAGGGGTACTACAACCCCTAGAGACATATTTTGAGATGAAATGTATCGAAAGGGGTCATAGGTCATCCTATGGCCCCTTTCGACCCATATAAACAATTCTAATATTTCCTTAGGGGTCCCAGGACCCCTAGAGACATATGTTGTAATGAAATGTAATGAAAGGGGTCATAGTTCATCCTATGGTCCCTTTTGACCCATATAAATAATTATAATATGTCCCTACGGGTCCTAAGACCCCTAAAGACATGTCATCATAGAATGTGTCAAAAGGTCTCATAGGTCATCCTATGGCCCCTTTCGACCTATATAAATGATTCTAATATGTCCCTAGGGGTCCTAGGACCCCTAGAGACATATGTTGTAATGAAATGTGTTGAAAGGGGTCATAGGTCATCCTATGGCCCCTTTCGACTCATATAAATAATTATAATATCTCCTTAGGGGTCCTAGGACCCCTATAGACATATGTTGTAATAAAATGTGTCAAAAAGGGTCATAGATCATCTTATGGCCTATTTTGACTCATATAAACAATTCTAACATGTCCTTAGGGGTCTTAGGACCCCTAGAGACATATGTTGTAATGAAATGTGTCAAAAGGGGTCATAGGTCATCTTATGACCCCTTTCAACCCATATAAATAATTATAATATGTCCCTAGGGGTCCTAAGACCCTTAAAGACATATGTTGTAATGAAATGTGTCAAAAGGGGTCATAGGTCATCCTATGGCCCCTTTTGACCCATATAAACTATTCTAATATGTCTATAGGGGTCTTAGAACCTCTAAAGACATATGTTGTAATAAAATGTATCGAAAGAGGTTGTAAGTCATTTTATGGCCCCTTTCGACCCATATAAATGATTATAATATATCCCTAGGGGTCCTAGGACCCCTAGAGACATATGTCATCTTGGAATGTGTCAAAAGGGGTCATATGTCATCCTATGGCCCCTTTCGATCCATATAAACTATTATAATATGTCCCTTGGAGTCCTAAGACTCCTAGAGACATATATCATCATGGAATGTGTCGAAAAAGGTCATAGGTCATCCTATGGCCCCTTTCAACCCATATAAACAATTCTAATATGTCTCTACGAGTGCTAGGACCCCTAGCGACTTATGTTATTATGGAATGTGTCGAAAGGGGTCATAGGTCATCTACCCCTAGAGACATATATTGTAATGAAATGTGTCAAAGGTGGTCATAGGTCATCCTATGGTCCCTTTCGACCTGTATAAATGATTCTAATATGTCCTTGGGGTCCTAGGGCCTCTAGAGACATATGTTGTAATGAAATGTGTCAAAAAGGGTCATAGGCTATCCTATGACCCCTTACGACCCATATAAATGATTATAATATGTCCCTTGGGGTTCTAGCACCCTTAGAGACATATATTGTCATGAAATGTGTCAAAAGGGGTCATAGGTTATCCTATGACCCCTTTCGATCCATATAAACAATTATAATATGTCCCTAGGGGTCCTAGGACCCCTCGAGACATATGTTGTAATAAAATGTGTCGAAAGGGATCATAGGTTATCCTATTCACCCCTTTTGACCCATATAAACAATTATAATATGTCCCTATGGGTCCTAAAACCCTTAGATACATATGTTATTATGGAATGTGTCGAAAGGGGTCATAGGTTATCCTATGACCCCTTACAACCCATATAAAATTATAATATGTTCCTAGGGGTCCTAGAACCCCTAGAGACATATGTCATCATGGAATGTGTCGAAAGTGGTCATAGGTCATCCTATGGCTCATTTCGACCCATATAAACAATTCTAATATGTCTCTAGGTCATAGTTCATCATCATAATAATAATAATAACAACAATATTATATGTTGTTATAGTAAAAAAAAAAATATAGTAAAAATAATAATAATATAATATAATAATCATATATATATATATATATATATTAATACATATTATATTTATAGATTATAATAATAATAACATATAAATTATGTTATTATATTTAATAATAATAGTAAAAATAATTTAATATAATAATACATTATAATCTAATACATAACTCATAACTCATTATACATAATATATAATTTAATAATAATTTAATATAATATGCTCATAACTCATTATAGAGAACTCATTATACATTATAATCTTAATCTTAATTCTCATTTCCCTCCAAAATTTTGGCCTCTATATTGGATATCCAATTTTATCGGTTATCCAATATCAAATTGGATACCTAATTTTACCAACATGATTTTTCCAAAATATTCCATGTGACTGCAGACCTGACAACATCGCTTTTTGTGGGCCATTTTCACGAGTTTTGGGAAAAGTTGCATTTTAGGGCCCAAACAATCAAAAAAAGTTTGATAATATATCATTAGGTTCAGATATTGTCATATGAATGGGGAGTAGCAGTTGTCAAAAGGCTAAACGCAAAAGGAAGGTATCGAATGAAGACATTGCTACATATAGGGAAATGAAAAAAGTAAACTACCAAAGGAAAAGACAAGGTATGTTAAATGTGAGTCAAGTTGATGATGAATTAGTCGAAAGTAAAATCATAGAGTGGGATAATGAATATGTGTAGTTGGGGAATGAAAATGTACCAATTGAAAATGATAATGTTGGGATTGAAAATTTAGAGAATGAAAATTTGGAGGATGAAATGCTACCAGGTTATAATGTAAATTGCACGATTGACCATGTTGAACATGACAATGCATAGGAACCTTACATATCTCCTAATTATAATTGACATGAAGGTTCTAGAACACCAAAATGGATAATTGAAATTGATGAAATGATTATTACCAATTTGGAAACGAAAAAATTAGAAAGAACCATTCAGTTATGGGCTTCAAGACTATATAAGATGTTTTTCAACAACAGATAGTAGTGGAGATGTTCTTTGACAACAAGATAGTGGTGGAGCAATGTTAGCTTTTTATGCACTTATTAAATATGCAAAAGATGAGACCTATGCTTTCCAAATTGAACATTTATATCAATCAAAAAGTGGAAAGAAATGTCATTATTGTGAAGAATCTTTTCAGTGCTCTCTATAGCATTGGAAAAAGTAGTAGGGAGAAGGATAAGAGAGCTACTCGAAGGGTTATTACAACCTACTTAGCAAGTCATCATTTGAGAAAGGGTAGATAAATGAGACAAACTTGTATTGACTTGAACCTAAATCATACTACTTTAAGAAGAGCACTTAGTAGATGAGAGAGAATTGATGATCCTCTTCAAAATGAAACATGGGCTTTTGGTGGGAGACTTTCATGTTTTGATAAGAAGCTATTTGATGATGTGAAGAAAGAAATTACACAATTTTGGCACTCTAGCTCACGAGTATCACCCAATGCTAAAGACATGTTAAAGTTGAGAATTATCATCAGAGACTGCATGCCACATCCTAAACATTATTTGGAGGTAAGTCAAACTATGTTGTTCAAACAATTTAGAGAGATTCATCCAAGTCTTCATATATCACAAATAGCTTTTGAATCTTTGAAGCCATTTTATTATGTGCCACTTAAAATTTGAAATACATGTTGTTGCAAATATCATGTTGAATTTTCTATGCACCATGAACTATTATGCTTCATCCATTCTACTTTGCATTGTAAAAAAATTTTGGAGAATTGTGGTGCTAGTGGGCTTCCAAAATCATCAAGAGACTTGCTAGATCAATTTTTATGTCGTAGAGTTGATGGTTGTTTCTTTTATAGAAATGCTTGCTTAAATGAGAAGTGTTCAGAATGTGGTGGCTTATCCAAGTTTGACACATGTTTCCATGAGGGGTGTGAAAAAGATCTTGGAAAGAAAATAGTTTAAAAAAAAGGTATATGAAATAGTGAAATACACATTGAAGAGTGGGGGTGAGGGCTCTAGGTGCAAATTGGTTGCAAAAGAAATCAGTGTGGCTAGTTTTATTTCAGATTTCAAGGTAAATCTTTTCTACAAGTATGCAAGATAGAGTCACAGGTCTCAATGGTTGGATCAAAAATTTAGAATGTGTAAGGAGACTTTTTCCATTGGCATTATTATATCAGTTGTTGACTTTTCTGAGAACTTCACATTGCAACCTCAAAATGAGACACAATCTCAATATTACAACTCCATTCAAATTCCTATTTTCATTCACATAACATATAGACATGCCCCTGATAGTGTGGAAGATAATTGAAAGTTTATTAGAGAGTATCATTTTTATATGAGTGATGATAGATCTCACTCTCATGAGTTTGTGCAACGTTATTTTGAGAATTATTTTGATTTCTTACAGGAGCATGTAATTGCGATGAATAGACATATAATTTTGTCAAATAATTGTATAGGTCAATTCAAGAATGCTCACATGTTTTATTGGTTATGTAGGATGCACGTAGAGAGGGGGGTGCCTCATATTTGGAGTTTTTTTGAGTCCAACCATGGGAAAGGGGAACATTATGGATTAGGAACATGTGTGAAGAGAGCTCTAGTTAAGGAGAAATTGAAGATTTCAGCAGTAGAGCTTCTTGATGCTCAGAGCATTGTTGATTGGTGTAGTTTAGCATTATCACAGGGGGACTCTTGATTCAGTGATACATAGGTTCTTTTGGTTGGTTGAGAAAGGGTCCATAGGTGATAGATTAGATTGTGCTATAGTGAGAGACTCATCAAAAGTGCATTCATTTTGGAGCTCTAATTATAGTACATGGACCATTTGGACATGACAGCTAGCTTGCTTTTGTCCTAGTTGTTTTCAGTGTGATTGGGATCACTGTGAGTCAAGTGAGTGGGTGGACACATGGGCTCCACATTATCTTACTCCATTTTCTATCATACCCTCTATCAAAAATGAGGAAATGGAAAGTTCACTTGAGCATAACCATCTATCAAATCTTCTTTAGCTAGGACATGTGTTTGCATTGGTTGGACCACAAGGGAATGATGAGAAATCTGATTATTGGTTAGCACATTGTGTAAGAGGTAAACCAAATCTTGCACAACTGATCATAGATGATGATGGATTCACATTTCCTAATGGTTCAGTGGTTGTCGCTGGAACATGGCTATGGTCATACATGCTTAGAAGGAATGGAATTCCTACATTCGAAGACTATCAAAAGCACAAAATCATTCTCATATATTCACATCTTATTATAGCAATAAATGTAAAGTTTTTGAAGCATCAAGGAAGACCAAAAGTAAAAGAACTTTTTACTATTACTAATGTTGATCATGAAGCCCTATTGGAGACCCTAAAATAGAGAGGGGACCTTACTGGAACACTCGACTAGGTATATCTACTTCTTATGTTATTTTCTTCATAATGATTCAGTGAACCGATGATTATCTTGTTTAATACAATAAGTTACTAATATTTCTTATGATATTGGAATGTAGGTACATCATGAAGAGTAGCCAAGCATGAAGATAAAAAGCTAAATAAGGAGCAGAATGAAGAAAAATCTATTCTATTTTTGACACTATGATTTTTGACAATACTTTTATTGATACTACAATTTTTGACACTACTATTTATGACACAATGATTTTTGGTAGTTGTGCATTGATGTAATAATTATGAAAGACTTGATATATTGTAAATGATGAAACACTCTTATTTGCAGCTCCTCATGCCAAATTAATGAAAAATGTGCATCCTTTCATTGTCATGAGATGCCCATGATTATCAATGAAAAAAAGGGAGTAAAATTGATTGGTTGGCCCAACAACGTTCATGCAAAATAAAATTGTCAATCATTCACATACCAAACACATTTCAAAAAAAAGAGTTTCCTTGCAATATTTCATACATAATCACATACCATTGCCTTCACATGCTTACATGGAACATCAAGGGAGTTGTAACAACACCATCGATGCATTTACAAGACATGGTAGGTACTGCTACATTCCAAGATTGGGAATAAAACACATTAATCAATGCCTTTCATGAAATTATATGTGCGCAATAGGTTCTACATTGACCCAATGTCCTTTTTGCCACATTAATTTGTAAATGTGCTTTGTTAATGTTCTTATTAAAATTATTTTCATTTTGATGTATGTGAATGGTGTATGATGTTGAGACTTTTGTATGCCTTGTAACTAGAAACTTAATGGTGTATGATGTTGAGATTTTTGTATGCCTTGTAACTAGAAACTTAATCAAACAATGCAACACATATTTCCAAATGCATATCCATAAAAGTTCATAAAAATAACATTCTACAACATTAAAGGATGATAGTCCATTTGCACACACTCTTTAGCATCTCCAAATGAGTTATTCATTAATATGGTGATTTAACATCACCAAAACATGTTGAGCTCTTAGGCCCACCCCTTGAAACAAGAGTAAAATTGACAAGAATCCCTTTGCATGCAGTCTCAAGCCTCCCCAAATGAACTAGTAATTACCAAGGTGGTTCAACATCACCCATTAGTGTTGAACCCTTAGGCCCACCCTTCCAATTGAGAGGAAAACTAGTTCTTCATCCAATAACATTAATGAAATACAAGGTTGTTTATCATTCACATACCTAGTACGTCTAATAAAAAGAGTTTTCAAGAATGCATGACATGTTTCCAACTGCATATCCATAAAAATGAACAAAAATGAAATTCTACAATATTAAAGGATGCTAGTCCCTTTGCACACACCCTGTGAGCATTTAGGCCCACCCATTTGAATTATTAGGAAAATTGATTGGTTATCCAACAACGCTCATGCTAAGAAAGCTTGTTAATTGATCACATACCAACCACATCTCATGAAAAAAAAATCAAGTAATGAATACATGAGGTATGCATAATCACTAACCATTCCATGCACTTTTTTATCACATCAATACATGGAACACCAAGCAAGTATACATGAGATTTGTAATGAAAACATTGGTGAACATACTTATTCACAAATATTGTACTGCTACCCAAACCTCACTTCTTTTGAAGGTAATGTAGCCATGGACTCTAGCTTGGATGTAGAAAGAGATAATCATAACTATTATACCAATGTACTATTGTTAATGTATAGCCATTTTATAATTGTGAATGAAATAACACCTAGCTACATTAATGGATTCCCTTGAATTGGTAGAGATGAGCTAGCATACCGAAAAAGATATATAATAACCAAGATGGTAATTAAATGTGGAGTTAATCAAATGACCAACTAATTTCCTTATCCATAATTATCATTGATGGTTTGGGAAATAATTGACATATTGTTTATTTTGGCCTATCATTTACCAAGTGGTAATAATTGAAGCCCTCACTTCTTATGTTGTGGTCGCAAATTGGTTGCATCATCTGATGTATGATGTGTGCAGCAGTCTCAAGTTGGAATGTGAGTTCATTTAAGCATTGGTTCTTCATGTTTTGATTTGTTGATATGCTTTGTTTCCTAGTCTTCATTTTTCTATTTGGGGGTCTTGACTTTATGTGATTTGTCTTCTTGTGTATGCATTTTGTACATGTCATGACAATCTATATGCACTTGGCTCTTGTAATGCCTCAATGGTTCTTTACTAAATGTGCTTTTTTAATGTTCTTATTAAAATTATTGTCATTCTGATGTATGTGAATGGTGTATGATGTTGATATTTTGTATGCCTTGTAATTGGAAACTTAATCATTTGTTGATCAATTGCATGCCAAGCACAATGCAAGAAATGCAACACATATATCCAAATACACATCCATAAAAGTGCATAAAAATAACATTCTACGACATTAAAGGATCACCACAGTATAACTTTGTAACCATTGATCTTGAAATTGAATTTTCAGTGTCATTAGCTCTAGGTAGGCGGGTCAACCCTAGTGACACCCTTGTTCCCACTTCGAAGACCATCCATCGTCTGCAGCCACTCCATACTAAGGAGTCTCTAAGGTGCTCTAAGTGCATTTTGAGGTTGATCTTTTGAGGGTCATAACTCAGAGCTCATGTCAGCTATCAATGAAACATTGAATGCTATAGGATAGTGATGCTGAGGCCTAAAATAACCTATCTCATTTTTGAGAGATCATATTCCATTTGGATTCAGCACAGCGATCTCGCTCAATGCCAAAACTTGTAGTGTGCCTCAGTTGATAGGATCACCATAGCATAACTTTGAAACCATTAATCGTGGCATCAAATCATTAGTTTCATTAGCTCTAGATGGGCAGGTGAACCCTAGTGACACCCTTGTTTTGATAGTGGAGAGCATCCATCATCCGCGGTCACTTTGTACCAAGGAGTCTCCAAGGTGCTTTAAGTGTGTTCCGAAGTTGATCTTCTAAAGGTTGTAACTCAGAGATTATGAGGGCTATTGATGAACTATTAAATGATATAGGACAATTATGCTAAGGCCTAAAATAACCTATCCCTTTTTCTAGAGATCACCTTCCATTTGGATTCGGCACGTCGATCTTGCTCAATGCCAAAACTCGCAGTGTGCCTCTATTCATAGGTGCACCACCACATAACTTTGAAACCACTGATCTTGGCATTGAATCATCAGCACCATTAGATTTGGATGGATAGGTGAACCTAGTGACACCCTTGTTCCATCCATGGAGACACTCCATCATCTGTGGCCACCCCGTACCGAGGAGTCTCCAAGGTGCTTTAAGTGCATTTTGAGGTCAATCTTTTGAGGGTTGTAACTCAGAGCTCGTGAGGGGTATCAATGAACCATTGAATGCTACAAGACATGATGTTGAGGCCTAAAATAAGGTATCTCATTTTTGAGAGATCACCTTCTATTTGGATTCAGCACATTGATCTCGCTCGGTGCCAAAACTTGCAATGTGCCTAAGTTCATAGGTATACCACAGCATAACTTTGAAACTACTAATCTTGGTATTGAATATTTAGTGACATTAACTTTTGATGGGTGAGTAAACCCTAGTGAAACCCTTGTTCTAGCTACAAAGACTCCATCATCCATGGCCACCTCGTACTAAGGAGTCTCCATGGTGCTCATAATGTGTTTCAAGGTTATTTTTTGAGGGTCTTAACTTGAAGCTCATGAGGGATATCAATGAACTGTTAAATACAATAGGATAGTGATGTCAAGGCCTAAAATAATCTATCTCATTTTTGAGAGATCACTTTCCATTTGGATTTGGCATAGAGATCTCACTCGATGCCAAAACTTGCAGTGTGCCTTAGTTCATAAGTGCACCAAAGCATAACTTTGAAACCATTGATCTTGGCATCGAATCATTATTGCCATTAGCTTTGGATGGGTGGGTGCACCCTAGTGACACCCTTGTTCTAGCCACAAAGACCCTCCATCATCGGCGGCCACCCTATACTGAGGAGTTTCCATGGTGCTCTAAGTGTGTTTTGAGGTCAATCTTCTGAGGGTCATAACTCAGAGCTTGTGAGGGCTATTGATGAACTGTCAAATGCTACAGGACAATGATGCTAAGGTATAAAATAACCTATCTCATTTTTGAGAGATCACATTCTATTTGGATTCAGCACAACGATCTCGCTCGATGCCAAAACTTGTAGTGTGCCTCAATTCATAAGTGCACCATAGCATAACTTTGAAACTACTAATCTTGGCATTGAATCCTTAGCACCATTAGCTCCAGATGGGCAGCTAAACCCTAGTTACACCCTTTTTTTGGTCACAGAGACCATCCATCATCCACGGAAACCTCATACCAAGGAGTCTCCATGGTGCTTTAAGTGTGTTTCAAGGTCAATCTTTCGAGGGTCATAACTCAGAGTCATGAGGGCTATTGATGAATCATCAAATGCTACAAGATGATGATGCCAAGGCCTAAAATAACCTATCTCATTTTTCAGAGATCACATTCCATATGGATTCGGCACAGTGATCTTGCTTGATGCCAAAACTTGTAGTGTGCCTCAGTTCATAGGCACACCACAGTGTAACTTTGAAACTGTTGATCTTGGCATCAAATCATTAGTGCCATTAGCTCAGAATGGGTGGGTGAACCCTAGTGACACCCTTGTTCCAGCCACAAAGACCCTCCATCATCTGCGGCCACCCCGTATCGAGGAGTCTCCAAGTTGCTCTAACTGTATTTCAAGGTCGATCTTCTAACAGTTGTAACTCTAAGCTCATGAGGGCTATCAATGAACTATCAAGTGCTACAAGATGATTATTTCAACACCTAAAATAACCTATCTCATCTTCAAGAGATCAGCTTCCATTTGGATTTGGCACAGTGATCTCACTCAATGCCAAAACTCACAGTGTGCCTCAGTTCATAGGTGCACCACAACATAACTTTGAAACTATTAATCTTGGCATCAAATCATCAGCACCATTAGCTCTAGATGGGTAGGTTAACCCTAGTGACACCCTTTTTCTAGTCATAGAGACCATCCATCATATGTGGTCACCTTGTACCTAGGAGTCTCCAAGGTGCTCTAAGTGTGTTTTGAGGTTGATCTTTTTAGGGTCATAACTCAGAGCTCATGAGGGCTATTGATGAACTGTTGAATGCTATAGGACAATGATGCCAAGGTCTAAAATAATCTATCTCATTTTTGAGAGATCACATTCTGTTTGGATTTGGCATAGCAATCTAGCTTGATGCCAAAACTTGCAGTGTGCCTCAGTTCATAGGTGCACCATAGTGTAACTTTGAAACCACTGATCTTGGCATTGAATCGTCAGTTCCATTAGCTCTTGATGGGAAGGTGAACCCTAATGACACCCTTATTCTAGCCATGGAGACCATCCATCATTCGCGGCCACCTTGTATCAGGGAGACTCCAAGGTGCTCTAAGTGCATTTCAAGGTTGATCTTTCGAGGGCCATAACTCAGAGATTATGAGGGCTATCGATGAATAGTCAAATGCTATAGGAAAATGAGTCATAAGTTTTTACTGCAAAGTGAAAATGAGTGCAAAGAGTCATTTAGGGGTTTGAGCATGATCATTCAAGGTTGAAAATGCCTATATAAGGTGTGAAATGATAACATGCATTAATGAAGCCAGTTTTGTTAAGTGGATTAGTATGGGTAATCTGATCAATGTAAGAAATGTATAGATGTTATTCATATGGATATTGTATTGGGGAACCAAGTTAAAAAGGTTTGATCTAATCAAATCTCTTAAGTTGGGATATTTTGAGGTTATGTTGAAATTGAAAAGTTGTAGTATGAGGATAGTAACAAAGTGAAGTGCTAGTTATCAAAGATTATGAGTCTAGGAATGAGTTTGTGGTTGGGAAAAGAATCCATGGTTGAGGAGTGGAGTCCTTATGTGTGTTGAGGTTAGATTTGAAGACAAGAGTTAGTTTCAAGGTTGAAGGTGGAGTTTAAAATCAAATTTGGGGTTATGTGAACCTTGTGTAGAAGGTTAACAAGTGTGTTTATGTCATGATAGAACTTCAAATTAAACATTGCATCCAAATTTGATAATAAAGGTTGTTAAAATGTTATTCACAAATTATTGAATTTGAATTGAATATAAAAAATATGATCAAAATTAATGATATTTCACAAACATAAACAATACACATGATCCACGATAAATTGAACAATATTAGATACTAAATTAATATGTATATCATTGTGCACATAAATGATAAAAATATATATCAAAATAAATGTATCCATAGAAAAATTACATAAATATATATCTAAGATCATGTATACATAGACAAAGTACACAAATATATGTGTGTGTGTGTGTACATATATACATATATATATACACACATATATATATATACATATATATATACACACACATATATATATACATATATATATATACATATATATATACATACATATATACATATATATATACATACATACATGTATATATATATATATGTATATATGTATGTATGTATGTATGTATGTATGTATATATATATATATATATCAAAATACATAGATCCATATACAAAATATGGCTGATCATGCCATTAGAATGTGTACAATATCAATGTTTCTATAAACAATGTAGCATATGCCATCTCAAAATGTCTCATGACACATCCTACAACAACTATACTATCTTAGGGTACTGGTGGATGATCAAAATGCAGCCTCTTCACTGCACTAGGTGGATTGGATGCCTCCTACATAAACAAAAATGGAAAACCCAAAATTAAACTACTAAATTTATATGATTATTTGTATCTAACATTGAATTACTTAAATGCATAATTTTATTTTTTTAATGAATATTTATACTATTAAACTTTCATAATAAATACCTCTCTTTTTGACCTCCTACGCTGGTCAAGAGTCCTCTTGTATGCCCTCGGTAATGCTTGTACCTCACTGATTGTGGCTTGTGTATGTTCAAATATGTTTTTTAGATGAATCTAAAACTTAAAATATAACATTATAATTCATAGCATGCTAAATTTATAACATATTTAATCAAGAATTCAAACTACAACTTACTAGTGTAGGCTCCTCCACAGGATATAGTGGATGCATCATCAAAGATACAAAATTCTCCCATCGAACCTTATGTGCACTAGGAGTCTCTTATGAGATACAAAATAGTAGTTGTTAATATCACAAAAATTAGTTTTGAATTTATTTATGAAGATAAGGAAAATAAAAAATAAATGATACTTATACATACAATGAGGCTTTCAGTGTGAATGGAAATGCTTGAGCCTCTACAAAGCGAAATCTATATGGGTTCATTGCCAATAGCCACACCCTATATACAATAAAGAATGTAATTAAATTTCATTACCAAAAACATTTTACAAAAATGCATCGATATTTAATTAAATAGAAAGCACCTAATTACCTTTCCTTTGTCAATGGATGTTGGCTCATCTCTCACACTTTGTCCCCTAGGGATAGGTGGTACCTACAAGATTAAAGAAAGATTAGCAACCATATTTGCTATAATATTAAATAGAAAAAATAATGAAAACACAATATAATGTACCATAGATGTCTCAAGGCCAAATGAAATGGCCGAGAGTGTGGGATCATCAATCTGTCTTAGCTCCTCCTTGGTCATCAACTAAACATGAATGAAGATCAAATACATGTATAAATCAGTATGGCTTAAAAATTAAAATTACTCTATTATAAAAATAAACTTTAAGTTACATATGTCATAACAAAAAAATGTATATATGTACTGATATAGAATGATTCCATGCCTCTACATTCCCCTCCTCTCTCGCATCAGGGTCTGTAGCCTCTACACATGTGTTCGGTGTATCCTTGTCTAATAAAAAATGATACTTAGGAAGATCACCTATGGGACCCAAAAAAATATTCTTGCACGTAATGCAAGTGTGAGGCACGCAAATGTGTGATGAGCTAGCTGATGATGAACTAGCACCAGCATCATCAACATGGGGAGGTAGGACTAACCTAGTCTGAGATATCAATAGGCTACTCAGTCTATGAATGGCTCTAATGGTCTGAGAACTAGCCTCTACGATAATATCAAGATGCTACACTTGAGGATAGGGGGAGACATCAATAAGGGGGACAAAGTGCCAGCTTTCTTCCACTGGGAAGAGGGTCTATCCTGAGGAGCTCCTAGTCCTACACCCATGTTGGGCTTCATGCTCCAATAGTTCACTTTGAGTTTCAACACAAATTCTGTATACAATTTTCTAAGGAAATAAAATGACACCTCTAAATTTCTATGTGGAGGGATATCAAAAACCATCCACCAACGATCCCAAAATTTTGCATGTATGGCTTCATTTGTGCACCATTTAATTGATATTTTGGGTTTTTTGCAGTCGACTGGTATACCAATTTTTGGGTTCACAAAAAAGCCAACCAAATCATCTTTGGTTATATTGAGGGTCATAACCTCATCTTAGTCCAAGCCATCATCAAACATCTCATTCATTTTTTCACACCAATGAAGAGGAGCATTTTGTTCATTGGTAAGGGTTTCAATGTTATCCACTATTGTGTTTAACGTGGATAACATAGGAGCCAATGTGGGTAAATTATTATATGTTGTTTGCAAAGCCTTCAATTAGGTGAGATTTTCAATTATCAAATCCTTGATTTGAGGAGGGTTTTGAGGGGGTAAAGGATCATATTGATCAGCCATTCCTATTAGTTTGTGAAGCATAATTTATATTTAAAAAAACCTAAATTTTAACAATTTCTATCCAAAAATCCTAAATTCTAACAAATTCAACTAAAACTAACAATTTTATAATAAAATTTATTAAATTTATATTAAAATTGATAAAAAAACAAAAAAAACTTATATCATGTATACAATTGAAAACTCGATATCCATGCCACAAAACCTGGAATATAACTTTGAAAATAACCTGCAAGTTGTGCTTTTTTTTAAATAACACTAACTAATATCGGGTATCCAATAGAATATCAGTACCCAATATTGTTGGATATCTGATATAATATCAGTTATCCAATATCAAATTGGATACCCAATAAGGGTTGGGCCTTACTTTCTAGGTTTGTATCTAGATGGGTGAAAAAAAGTCAAAGAAGATTTTGGAATGCTTTTAAACATTTTCAAACTCCATTTTTTCACATTGCCACTTTTTGGCACACCATGATCTTGCATATACCCTACTCCCCTATATAGGAAGCATCAACATTCAGTTGAGACAAACAATAGTGTTTTGTTGCACTAAACTGATGCACTCTTGCATCATCTACTCTAATGTAGGAAGGGGCATAACCCCTAGCATACCTCACAAATACTCAAAAATCTCTTTGGGAAAAGGCTTGGTGAAAATATCTCCAATCTACTCTTTAGTGCTTACATACTCCAATCTTATTTCCTTTTCTACAACTTTCTCTCTCAACTTTTGATAATTGATAGAAATGTGCTTAGTCTTAGAAAGCAACACTAGATTCTTAGACATATTCACCATGCTTGTGCTATCACAATGTATGACAATAGGTTCATTGAGTTCTATCCTTATATCCTTCAACATTTGCTTCATCCAAACAACTTGATTACAATAATTTGTTGCTACAACATATTTTGTTTATGTTGTACTTTGTGAGGTACAGTCTTGCTTCTTACTTAACTAAGAAACCAATCTTCCTCCAAGAAAGAAGGCTCCACCACTAGTGCTCTTTCTATCATCCATATTTCCTACCTAGTTAGCATCAATATAAGCAAATAAAGTGAAATCATTAGATCTATCATACCACAATTCAAACTTTGGTGTTCCTTTTAAGTATCTAAATATCCTTTCGACTACTGCATAATGTGCTTCTCTAGGATCAGCTTGAAATCTTGCAATAATTCCAACTACATTTGCTATATCTGGCCTTGTGTGAGTTAGATATTGCAACCCTCCAATCATAGATCTATACTTCTTCTACTCAACATTAGGTGTCTCATCCTTTGCAAATAACTTGTGTCCAATTACCATAGGTTTTCTAACTGGTTTACATGTTTCCAAACCAAACCTTTTCAATAGATCTTTCAAATACTTAGTCTGAGAAATAAATAGTTTTTCTTTGTCCTGCACAATTTGTAATCCTAGGAAGTATTTCATTTCTCCTATCATGCTCATTTCAAATTCCTTCTTCATCTCTTCTACAAACTTGTCACTTTCATCATCAATTCCTCAAAATATGATATCATCAATAAATATTACCAAAATCATCAATCCGTCATCTATTTCTTTCCAGTATAGATTAATGTTTTCTATACCTTTGTTAAATGCTTGTCCAACCTTGCATACCAAGTCCTGGGTGCTTTCTTCAAGCCATACAATGCTTTCTTCAATCTGCATACTATGTCCTTGTCGTCTGCTAAAGGAAAACCTTTAGGATATTCTATGTATACCTCTTCTTCAAGTTCTCCATTTAGAAATCTTGACTTGACATCCATTTGATACACTTTGAATTTCTTATGTGCTACATAGGCTAAGAATAACCTTACTACTTCTATTCTTTCCATAGGAGTATAGGTTTCATCATAGTATATACCTTCTTTCTATGAGTAACCTTTAGATACCAATCTTGCTTTGTTTTTTACAACTTCACCTTGTTCATTCATCCTACCCATTTTTTTCCTATCACATTCTTGTCTGCTAGTCTGGGGAGCGATTCCCATGTCTCATTCTTCACTATCTAATCTAATTTCTCTTTCATAGCTTGCTTCCAGAAGTGATCTTTACATGCTTCATCTGCATTCTTTGGTTCAACTTGAGATATCAGACATAGTTCTTCATTGATTATGCTTCTTGTCATCACACCTTTATCTCTACTCTAGTGGATGATTCTTTGTCATATTCCTACCAGAAGTAGGAGTTGTTATCAACTCTTAGCTTTGTTGAAGGTTTTGAGCTTCGTTCATGCCTTTTCTCTACTTCATTCTATAAATTATTATTATTCTCAAAGAATAATTCATCATTCCTTGGTTTAGCAACAACATTCTCATCATCATAATTGTAATCAACTACTCTTTATTGTATCTTGAGTTTCTCATCAACTCTTACATTTGTGCTTTCTCATCAACACTGGACCAATCATTGTTAGAACTTGTAGACTAGGTCACAAACCTCAGATCCAAGTATCAAACTTTGAATCTCACAATAAAACCTTAACAATGAAGTTGTTTTCACCTTTTCTCTACTCTTCTTATTTTTGCATTCCTCTCTTTGTGCTTCTTGCAATCATTCATACATCTCATACATGATAAATGAAAATGTCCTTCCTTTATACTAAATCTATAAAATAATAATTTGAGTCAGCTATTACACCTTCTCAATTAATTATTATAGGACCTCATTAAGAACACATTACACTTAGTGATAACAATAATCTTTCACCTTGTAACTTGAATAACTTTTTATACATGTAACATTATGATGAGAGAGCTTAGCTACGTCATCTCCAAAATTTCTTCTTCACATCTTTAACTTTGGCTTCTCAGAATAACAAATCTGATTAGAGAGATAACAAGTTTACCAGAACATGCCTCTATAAACTCTATCTTAGAATAGTCTTCATCGAAACTTGCATAACTACTTCCAGACTTAATATCTTATGCTTTTGAGGTTGGCTATATATACTAGAAACTTAGTATTATCTCCTTTTAACCTTGCTTAGTGAAAATGCTCAACTATCTATATGTACCAAGTTGATCTTTCTGTTGTTCTTTTGTTAGTTACCATAGAAAACTACTATGTTGACATCAATGACAAACAGATTCATGAATATAACATATCATCATGATAATGATCTAATCATATTTCTACATTACTCCCCATAGAAGTATCATCAGAATTCATGCTTCCAATAGTCATAATGATGAGTTGATTGTCTATTGATCATAACAAAATTCTATAACCTATTCAGAAGATGAAACTTACTGATAGAGGGAGAGATTTCAATAGAAAGAATTATTTTCTTTTTGGTATTCTGATTGGTCATACTAATTAAGTTTGGTGAGTTTGGTTTTCCATCAATTCCAAAGAAGGAGATTGTTGAAAATAGATTGAGACAAGTATGAAAATGTGTTTTAATCATTATTTTGTTACTGATGTCAAACTCACTACTTGATGGTAAGACAATTTCTTATATGATTTAAGTATTATTATTTATTTTATTGATGAAGAGGATTTGATCAAATGAGGTAACAATAGCATGTAGAGGAAAGGTTGAGTTATGATATGAAAAAGATTACAAGGATCAATTAAGAAACTGATATTATAATGCATTGATAATCTACTTAAGGTTGCAAAGGATGGTTACACTAATTAATTTCAAAAGAATAAGTTAAATGAAGTTTGTCTTCCAAGATTAACATTTTTCATAGTAGGTATCAAGAAAAGATAGTGTAATCCAAGTAGAAAATCAATTGGATCCAAGAAAAGTCAATTTTAGTGTAAGCCAAGTAAAGTTTAGTTGATGTCGAGCAGCAGTAAACTTTAGTTCGTGTCAAGTGTTTTGACAGTGGATTTTGAGCAACATAGTTTGTGTTAAGAATCAAAAGCCAATTAATGTTGAGTGTTAGTATTATAAGAAAGATCATGAATTTGATCTATTTGACCTGATATTTTTCATTTCTTGGATTGTGTGAACCATGTGGAAGATAAGCTTGATGAGCTGGTGGCACAGAATTCAAGATGAACTATTTTGAGGCAAATTCAAAGAGGATTGAAAGGAGAAGTTTCTAGAAGGGAATGTAATGAAATTAGTGGTAGATTCATTGAATCCTACCTAATCCAACCTAACCCTAAAATTGACAATGGAGGATGAACAAAAAAATATCTTAATTCTCTATTTATAGAGATGGTTCATTAGAAGCAAGGGTTGTCATGTGTGAGAATCTAAGGAAGACAAGGATTCTAGCATATTTGCTTCATTTAGTAACCTAAGAGAAGAGATTGCATTGGTGAGAAAAGAAAGAAGTCACAAGGGTATGGATGCTTGAAGGGTGAACAAGATATCAAAGCTAAAGAGTCTGAAAGCCAAGTAGAATGGAGGACTGAAATAGAGATCTGTAATTTGCAAATAGAGTTGTAAGTTGTTATCAGATCAAGCCTTACTATTACCTTCTAATAATTGTATTACTCTAGGGTAAATCCTTTAAATTAAGGTTGACCTAATAGTCAAATTGTAAATCCTTTAACTGGGTGACATTCCAAGTGAATGATCTAAATTCTTCTAACAAGGCTCACTTCTAACAGGGGGATTGAAATCCTTTAAGCGGTTCACATTTAACAATGTGTATTGTAACCTTTAACAGGGTTGGCCTTTCATAGGGCATCACTTTAGAAGAGTGATAATGAGTACCATGTTACTGGTGGTTTTTCCCAAATTGGGTTTCCACATTAAATCATTGTTTCAAATATGTTATTGAATCTGTTATGTTTCATGTTTACATTTCTGCAAATTGATTTGATAGTAACCTACAAGTTTAAGTGATTGCATAATCTAATGGATGCATGCATGATGAAAATATTTTATGGATATGGGTTCACTAAGTTGTGAACAGTTTTAATTGTACATGTGGACCTTGGATAACTAATTCACCCCCCCCCCCCCCCCCACCACCTCTCAGTTATTCTAAAGAATTCCAACAATAACAACATTCAGTACATATTAGTCCTTATTAGGAGTTGTAGAAGATAGCTAGAACCATTGTCTAAACAACTTTAGGGGCAATACCAATGAACCCACTATCCAAATGATCTATGTATTATTCCTTGTAGAATAATAGAAATGAATAGTACTACTACTTTCTCTTTCTCTATCCTATCAGCTAGACTTTTTCTCTCTCTAATCTTGTAACCATATCACAAATCTTGCATCCAATAATCCCTTGGATTGCTTACTCAAATTCACTAAACATTATGTTCCTTTTTGCACTTTACATTCAACACAATTATTACCACATAATACAAATACGAAAAACATCTTTCTTTTATCTTGTATCTTCAAAATGATTCCTTGAGCCAGCCTTGAGGCTTCCCCAATTAATTATAATAAGATAATTAATTAATTCTCAATTATAATAGCACTGTCAACTCAGAGTCTATACAACTTCTCACACGTGTGACACTAGGGCTTACGCATCCACTGATGTCATCATCAAACTATTTTATGTCACTAGCTGACCACACATCACCAGATTATACCTCTATTAGAAGATATAATGCAAACATCAAAAACTATTTCTCAAGCACTTTATCGTTGTACTACTCTCTATATATCAAGAATAACTTCCATATGTCTTTGACTTATTATTGTATACTAAACCACATCATCAATACATAGTAAAGAACATGTCCATGAATGTGCATCACCAAAAAATCAAACCATTGCCCGTACAACTAAGATCTATGTCTGCTACTTTGTCATTCTTCACAAACTTACTTCTATATTGACATCAATGACAAACACAGTCATGAATGCAACATTTCAATACTTTCCAATGATTAGCATACTCCCCTAAAGGAATATCATTAGAATTCATGCTAATAGAGAATGCTTAAGATACTCTTGTGGCTATGAGGTCCATTAATTATCATATGATAAGGTGTCCCATATCGGGAGCAAGAGGAGTGCTATGAGTGAAAGCCCTTACTAGACACATTAGGATTAGATAGCACCCTATTTTTGTGCTTGATATCTTGGTGCAAGGACTATTTCTAGTGTACTACTTGGATCACCCAAAGATTTGACTTACCATATGTGTTTCTTTAGATGTGGGTAACCCATCTATGACAAAGCCAATATCTATTTTAGGAAACCACTTTATGTGAGGCAAGGGAGCATCAAGTTGTGGACCAAGGTATTGAGTAATGAGAAATGTCCTTTAGGTAGATATTTCTTGATGTATTCTCAAATGTGCTAGACTTGTGGAAATATTTTGAACATATACATGATGATAGTTCTAGGGATTTCCTTTATAGACTAGACATATGCTTGTATCATGCAAGGTTGATTTTTCTCTTGATTGATTATTTGAATACTACTCCATGTGTCACTATCTTGGTTGGAAAAAACTTTCTTTTGAACATTAAACTTCTATGCTATCAATTATTTTTAGACTTTGTCAACCAAGTCTAAACATTTTTCTTATGTTTTTTACAAGGGGAGTTTCATCATTTGACTTTGATTTTCTATGTCTCTAGTACTTGAACATGCTTAAAGTGGATTTTAGTATTTTCCACCTTCTTCATCTATGTCCTCTTTCTAGGACCCTCATTTGCTAAAGGTTTCCCTTATCTATTGACTACACTCCTTGATTAGAATATTTCTTCACTTATCATATTGCTTTCTCTATCTACTTGGCTATTTGGCTTCTTGCCTAACTCTTGAATTGAGTCACAAGTGTCATAAGCTTCTTGGACACTTTTCTTGATAAGTCACTCATCATTACCACCTCTCTTTGACAAGTAAACACTCTACCTCTCTAGTTTGGATATCAAGTTATCTTGTGTCACCTTATTAGCTTCCTCTATTCTCCTTCATGCTTTATTGTGTTGGAAATATCAGGTAGACTAGGCTACTAAGAGGAGACAGGTGAATCAGAAACCAATAAAATCTTTAAACTTAATCAACCAATTAAACCATCATCATATAATCTGATCTAGTTGCACCCATGAAAGAATGAAAGCAATAAAACATTCATAACACTTTGACACAATATTTGGTAACCCATAAACCTTCCAAATAGAAAGTAAAACTGGGGTGGGGATGATACCCACAAGCTTTAGTATTGTAGTATAAAGTTGGCATGTAAAGGCTTACAATTGATCACTTATGATGATCTACCCTATTAGGAGCAATAAGGACTATTATTCCACCTTGTAAAAGGATTTTACAAATATAAAATGAAATATGCACTCTATTAGGAGATTTAGCATAAGACTGTTAAGTACACCTTGTTAAAGGTTTGATTGATGCACCTATTAGGATGAATCAATGGCTAATCTCTAATCTGCAACTCTGATTTTTTTAATAAGATTCTTTTGAATAATAATTATCACCTTACTATGATAGATAAGTCTTTGTTATTCCTTACACTACTTGTAGCCTTTTTTAATTCACACTCATCTTCTTCTTACTTGTTCACATACTTATATTGGATATGATAATTACATATATATCAATCCACTTAATTAATTTTTTGAGTTGGCTACAATACCAAAGTCATCATAATTCACTAAATTGGCTAGCTACTAGAACTCAAGCTCTAAAGACAACTCAGTGATGTTCTAACACTCGAAAAACACCATCAACACTTGGTAGACTCTAGAACTCAGTTGAAATTGAAGCTCAATCCATACTAATCACTTCAAGTAGCAAGAACTCGATTAGCACTGTATGACTTGGTGAAAATTGAAAAACTCAATAGATACTAAAATGCTCGGTTGACACTGCATGGCTTGGTCAACACTAACTTCATTCACTTTGTTAACACTACAAGCTTGGTAGACACTAATATACTTGGTTAACACTATAGATCTCAATTAACACTAAAATCTTCATCACTTATACTAGAAATCTCAGTAGACTCTACTACGCTCAGGTAACATTATGCTTTTCCTCTGAAGCTCGGCAAACATTGTAAAACTTGGCAAGCATTGTAATATATCTCAAATGCTCTATAGGTACTATGAAGCTCAACATGAACTGTAATCTGACTAATTAGCTTGCTAGCAACTAAAAAACTTGGTTAACACTACTAGAAGTATGATAAGCCCACACTGTAGAGCTCGATAGTAATGAAACCAATTGACTAAGTGTTAATTCACTAATAGACAAATGATTTGACCATAAGGTCAACAAATTTTTTTATCTACCGCTATGGGCTTCAAACCTTGTGCTACCAAACCTCAACCAAGTCTAGATGATCATGAGTCCTTCCATTCCACTAAATAGTTTCAAGACCTATACACTTAATAAAAAGGAATAGAAGAGATAGATGATCTTGCTTACCTTAATCTCACTAGGGACATGATAGAAATGATGTCTAAAATTTAGAAAAGGTTCAAGGAAAGAATGGAATCATCACATGAGCTTTCCATAATCTCTCTATATACACATGGTCCATCTTCTTCTAGGTCTTTGTGCTCTACTATAAGAAATTAATTGTCTTCATCAACTAGATCTAAAGGCCTCTTTAGAGAGCTAGAAAGTAAAACCTCTTTGAAGTCTTTGTTAAACTTTCATGACAAGCCTATCTTTGACCAATATGATGAAGACATGGATGCATGCTATGCACTTGAGAAGAAACAAAAAGAACCTAAACATATTTTTGAGATGGCATTTACTCCCTTGGAAGATTCTTATGATGTCATCTTACAAATTCTCCTTGCTAATGAGCTCATCACATTGCCTAAGTATAACTCATATGGAAACCCATTCTTGGATATCTATTGTGCTTATCATTGTCATAATGGGCATAGTACATCAAATCATGTTGAGCTGAAACATAAAGTCCAAGATCTTATTGATTATGGGATTGTTGATACCTCTAATGACTCATGTGATGAGGATACTTCTTTTGAACAAGATCATGTTGATGAACCTATGTCTAGTGATGGTTTCCTTCATACTTCCACTTCTTCCAATACTCATGAACCTCTTAAAAACTTCAAAGATTTCCAACATGCCTCCATCAAAAAAAGAACCTAATTCTTTCCATATTGACTATGCTTATCCTCAAGGGAAACCTCTAAAAGAAACTCAAGCTAACCTTCACTTGGTTGCAAACCTTTTCAATGCTACAAAGGATAAAGACCCTCAACCTCTATGTAATGCTATGCCTACTATGTCTGCTTCAACTAGTCCTTCATTACCTCTTCAAGATCCTATCATGCAAACCTCATATTTTCCCATGTCCTTATAAGTGCCTTCATGTCAAGAGGACTCTCAAAAAGCTAAAGATACGAATTTCAGGAAAGATCAAGATAAAGAACCCTTTCATATCCTTCATAATATCAGCCCTTTGTATCCTATGTATTTTCCATCTCCCAAGTATGATGAAGACACACTTCCACTATTTCCATTAAGGTTACTAAAAATTATGAGAAATTTTCTCTTCCTATGATATCCAAATCTACTTGTCAAGATCAAAGTGTCCCCTCATGTTCTACTTCTCTATATCCACTTCAAAAGTATGCTCAAACTTCAAATTCTCCTATTAAAGGTGCTGTTCTTATCAAATCTACTAATGAGTCTATTGATGACCTTGGCTATGTTTCTCACTCTAAAGATGTTAATATCCCTATTCATTATCCCTTTGCATCTCCTAAATCCATCCTTGGTCCTTATCCATCAAAGCTAAAACCTTCAAACCTTCCTTCCATATTGGGGCCTTATGTTCCTTCATCTCCTACATTTCCCACTCTTAGCTCTCCCATTATGCCTCAAGATCAACAAAGACACTCATCCTTGATGAATTTCCATCCATATGAACCATTTGTATCAGCCTTATTCATCCACAAATGCCAAGTCTATTGGAAGTAATTTGGATAATCAACTTAATAACAAACACAAGAATCCATTGAAAAATGAAGATCACTATGTCCCATCTAATTGACATGTGAATGCTAAGAAAGAAAAAAACATTCAAGAGACTGCAAAGGTCCACTATTCAAAGATTGAAATCAAAGAAAATATGGGTTCCAAAATCCATCATTGAAGAAATGCACTCTAAAGGATCTAAAGGAAATGAAAACTCTAAATCTATATGGAAATCTCTCTTGAAAGACTTAAATATTGAAAATACTTCAAGGTTGACATTCAAGATTCTAAAGGCTTCTACTTTATCTTCTTCCAAATATCTTCCTCAAAATATTCCAAAGCCTTTTGCTCCATCTTCTTGTAATAGTATCTTACCATATCATACATCTAAGCCTCAAGATATTTCATCCATGGTTCCTCTATCACTCCATCACCATTCAAGTTGTGTGTCAATGTTGATCTTTACCACTTTTTCACCTACACTTATGTACTATTTTCAAGCCTACACTTACCTAATATCCATACTCCTACAATATTTTTGAGGGATGAACTCGTATCCTCCATATACTTATCCTACTACCATCTCTATCCCTTTACCCTGTCAGCATTTTTTAGCATACTTTTCTATGGTCTTGGCTTACCATGACTTATCTTTCCTATAGGATCACATCTAACTTGAAAAATATTGACATTTTTCTAAAGAACCAAAAAGGAAAAAAAATGTGCCTTGGTGAAAACCACATCTGTGGCACCTTGGTAGCAAAAGTAAAGAGAAATAAATTTTTCCTATGGTGAAAAATAGTTCTTGTGGCACCTTGGATAAGTACCATGATGAAAACCTGGCAAATAGGCATCATGTGTAATTCTTCCACCATCCATCTATCCCATTTTCTCCCTGTTTAATCTTGATAACATTGAGCTATCCTTGTGTATTGGCTATCTTATCCACAAGATTATCTATTGTGCTTTCTCATTCATCCATAGCCTTGATATCTAGCTTCATTCTTTTTTCTCTATCCCATGGCTATCCTATCTAGTTGACCCCTTGGTCTTGATCACAATAAATAAAAACATGGTTCTTAGGTCTATTGACATGTCTACTCTTTTAGATTACATGCTTTCATTTTATCTCACTTATTGTCTTCCACTACTTATGCAATAAGTTATCTCACTTGTTGGCTTTATCACTTATCCTACATGTTATCTTTTGTTAGAATATATAGTCCACTAATATAACTAAGAGGGGGGTGAATTAGTTATCCAACTATTATCACAATTATCAACCTTATTAAAATTTAACCATATGAGCAATATAATTAGAAACCACATCATTATACTCATGCACAATAACACCAAATATGTTAACTAGGAAAACCCTTGATCAGAGGGAAAACCTTGGTGGGATGGTAACCACAAGACGATGTACTAATATAAATATTCCTTGTTAGAGGATGGATCCTATTAGGAGTCTATAACAATATTTAGTAGATATCAATCCCTATTAGGAGACCTTGAATCTCTATTAGGAGATTCCAACCCTTTAGGAGTTGTGCCAACCCTATTAGGAGTTGTGGATAGTAGATGGACCCAATGTTCAAATAGCTTTAGAGGAAATACTAATGAACCCACTGTTAAAATGATATTTAAGTTATTCTTTGTAGAATAATTGAAATGAATAGTACTTCTCCTTCCTCTTTCTTTGTCATGTCAACCAAACTTCTACCCCTTCTGATCTTGTAACCAGATCACAAATCTTGCATCCAATAATCCCTTGGATTGCTTACTCACATTTACCAAACACTCTTTCTCCTTTTCACACTTCCTTAATTATTTCACATAGTACATACACTTCATACTTCTTACAAACAAGGAAAACATCCCTTTATACAGTATCTTCAAAATAATTCCTTAAGTCAGCCTTGAGGCTTTCCCAATTAATTATAATAAGATAATAATTAATTCACAATTACAATAGCACTTTCAGCTCAAATTCTATACAAATTCTCGTGCATGTGATACAAGGGCTCATGTACTCAGTGACATCACCACCAAACTCTCTTTTGTCACTAACTAACCATGCATCACCAAACTATATATTTGTTATAAGATATAATAAAAACATCAAAAATTGCTTCTCAAGTACTTTGTCTTTGTACTGTTCTTTGTAAATCAAGCATATCTTATGTACATCTTTGACTTACTTAATACACATTGAACCTTGACATGAGGACATAGTGTAGAACATATCATTGATTGCACATCATATAGAATCAAA
This sequence comes from Cupressus sempervirens, assembly GCA_028749045.1. Taxonomy (NCBI): domain Eukaryota; kingdom Viridiplantae; phylum Streptophyta; class Pinopsida; order Cupressales; family Cupressaceae; genus Cupressus; species Cupressus sempervirens. The sequence goes on from CM053787.1 coordinate 447,966,781, forward strand.
ACCTTGTCTATACAACTATGATCTTTGTCTACTAATCTCCCAGTCCTCATAGACTTATTGCTATGTTGACATCAATGACAAATAAAGTCATGAATGTAACATGTCAATATAATCTAATGCTTAGGATACTCCCCCAAATGAATACCATTATCATTCATGCTAAAAATCTCCCCCATTGGCATTAATGGAAACATAGATGAAAAATATCTAGGTTGCAAGAATACCAAACAATACTCTCTTTTTTTTTTTGTTATTCTCATATTTTCAAATTCTCTTCATCAATCAAATTTAAAATCCTATAGAACCCTGCTCTATTATGCATTCTTCTTTAGGATTGACAATAGTTGTTCAAATTAAACAACTCACCATTCATCAAAATTCTTCATGCTACATATCTCACCCATAGAGATATTCCTCATTTATTCTTAAATGAATATTTCTAAATCTCCCTAATAAAGTAAATATTTTCATGTACTCTTCTCACCCATACACACTTAGGAGATTTTTTTCATGTACTCTTCTCCCCCATTAACATCAATGACAAAGGCCTCATTATGCAATTTATTGATCCACATCTTCAACCAGCTCAAGTTTCCAAAGACATTGTTCAAGACCAAATACCAAGAGTCCTTAATGACTCAACTCGTCACAGATACTCCCTCCTATAGGAAGCATCAGCATTTAGTACAGTCAAAAAATATTAATCTATACCAATGGACTGATGCAATCTCTACATCATCTACTCTAAAGTAAGCAAGGGCATAGCCCCAAGCATACCTTTCAAGTACTCAAATGTATCTTTAGGTAAGGGCTTCATAAAGATATCTACTTTCTGATCTTTAGTACTTACATATTATAATTTGGTCTTCTTTTTTGTTTCATTCTCTCTCAAGACATGATACTTAATAGATATATTCTTAGTCTTTGAATGCAATATAGGATTCTTAGACATACTTATTGTACTTGTGTTATTATAGTATATGATAATAACTTCTAAAAATTCTACCCCAATATCCTTTAGCATCTTCTTCATCCACATAACTTGATTACAGTTATTTGTTGTTGCTACATACTCTTCCTTAGCTATACTTTGTGAAATATAGTTTTGTTTCTTGCTTAGCCAAGAAACCAATCTTCCTCCAAGAAAGAATGCTCCACCACTAGTATTATTTTTTTCATCCATACTACTTGCCCAATACACATCTATGTAAGCACATAGATTGAGATAACTTGATCTATTATAACATATTCCATAATCAAATGTTCCCTTTAAATATTTGAATATCCTCTTCACTACTGCATAATGATACTCCTTAGGTTCAGCTTGAAATCTAGCTACAATCCTAACTACATTTCCTATATCTAGTTTGGTGTGACTTAGATATTACAAACCTCCAATCACGGATCTATACTTTTTCTTCTCAATTGTAGGTGTTTCGTCTTTTCTAGATAACTTGTGACCAGTTATCATAGGTGTACCAATAGTCTTACAACTTTCCAAACCAAATATCTTTAACAAGTCCTTCAAATACTTCATTTGAGAAATAAAAATTCCATTACTATTCTATACAATTTGCAAACCTAGGAAAAACATCATTTCTCCTATTATACTCATTTCAAACTCATTCTTCATTTCTTTAGAAAAATTATCACTTTCTTCATCATTACCTCCAAATATTATGTCATTAGAAAATATTACTATTATCAACAAATAATTTTCAATTTCTCTCAAATATAATTTACTACCTGTCATACCTTTAATGAATACATGCTTTTCCAAATACTTGTCCAATTTTGCATACCAGGTTCTAGGTGCTTTCTTAAGACCATATGGAGCTTTCTTTAGTTTGCATACCATATCTTTATCTTTAGTTAGAGGGAAACCTTCAGGATACTCAATGTATACCTCTTTTTCAATTTCTCCATTCAGGAAGGATGATTAAACATCCATTTGATACACTTTGAATTTCTTATTTGTTGCATAAGCCAAGAACATTCTCAATGCTTCCATTCTAGCTACAAGGGCATATGTCTCCTCATAGAATTTTCCTTCTTGTTGTTAATATCCTTTGCACACAAGTCTAGCCTTGTTTCTCACAACTTTACCTTGTTCATTCATCTTATTTCTGAAAAACCCATTTCATTCCAATAATGTTCTTGTCTTTAGGTCTTGGAACTAGTTCCCATGTTTCATTCTTCACAATCTACAAGGAATTAAATTCATCATTCAACCAAACCCATTGGAATAATTTAGACACATGAAAAAACATCTAAGTCCAAGATCTGAGATTTCTATTCCACCCTTGGGCCAAGTTGTGCCTCAAAAACCCAAAACTGGATAGTCACATGTAGATGTGTGTCTAGAGGGTTTAGTATTTACTACCCACATCTCTTTCCTCCTTATCTAAGACCCAAAAATTCTTAAATCAAACCTCCCCCTTTTCTTTCCACCAAGGCTTATCTTTTTCCCATGGTGGAATCTCTGGGAAAGAGAGATTTTCACTTGAAACCCTAGATAGGGCCTTCATTAGACCAGCAAGCACACAAAAATGGATTTTATTTAACTAGTATAACTTGAAGACTTTAAACCACTTGAAAATCCTTTATATTAAATTCCTTAAACATTTACAATCCTCTAAAGTTCCATGTGAATCCATACAATTTCGTATGAATAGGTTTTTAGATAGTTTTTGTAGGAAAACAACATATTTTATTGATTTCAATGCAAAAGGTACATTAGATTATTCTCTTCTATCTTGAGAAAAGTTTCTCGACCTTATTTATCACATTATCAATTAGTTCCAATTGATAAATGTGGTTGTAAATGTTGGGTTTCAAATCTTGCATTTTTGCACAAAAGTTGCATTATGCAACATTGACAACTTTGACAACTTTTTGAACAAGTTGTTAGCTGTCTTCAAACTCTACCACACTTTAATCCTAGACTCTACCTAAGAAATTAGAAAATTTATGATCATAATACAATAATTATTCAACCTTCTAAACTACTTTTTCCTATTTCTACCTAGAAATTTCCCATTAAATGACTAAGGTAAACAATTAGGTTTATAACACACCTAATGTCTCCTTGCCTTACAACTTGGACATTATTTATAGCATTGGATTCTTGATTTAACTACTACCCTAACCCTTTGCCTTTGATCCTCCAGATGTTCTTGCAATGGATGGACTTGAAGGTTCTCTTGCACCATACTCCTGGGGTGCATTAATCTCAAGTCCTCTTGAGATAAGCTCTTGCAAACTTAGGCCATATTTTTGGATCTCTTGTTCATCCATCCATACAAATTCTTCTTCAGGACATCCCTACCACTAAACCAAATACTTCTTGTATGCATTCTTCCTAGTTTGTTTCGTGATCCCTATATCCAAGATCTTGTTAGTCTCCTTGGTTGATGGGCTGGTATCCCTGCAACATCTTCTTCAAGCTCTTCAAGTTGCACTTCTGAACCTACATTCACATCACCTTTATACAGGGTTAGATCAGAAATATTAAAAATGGGAGAGATACCAAGGTGTGAGGGAAACTCTATCTCATTAGCATTCATTCCATGATTCTTTAATATCTAACAAGGTCCTACTTTCTTCATAAGTAGTTTGGTATGCTTTCCCTTTGGTAACTTCTCCTTCTTCAAGTATGCCTAGACCAAGTCTCCAACCTACAACTAAACATCTCTTCTATGTTTTTCTTTTGCCTTCTTATACTTCTTTGCACTCTCCTCAAGTTCTAACCTCACTGAGTCATGAATCTCCTTCATAATTTCCACAAACTCCTCTCCATGAGCACTAACTAGAGTGTTGGAAGGTAGTTCCCTAAGTTCTAAGATACCTCTTGGATTCTACCCATACACTATTTGAAAAGGGCTCTTCCTTGTACTCATGTTGACTAAATCATTACAAGACAACTTTGGTTGTGGTAGGACTCATTCTCACTTGTCTCCATACTACTTTGTCAAGTATCTAAGTAGATTTCCAAGAGATTTTTTGACCACCTCTATCTACCCATCTATTTGTGGATGGTAGGTAGAGCTAAAACTCATATTAGTTCCCAATTTCTTCCACAAGGTCCTCCAAAAATGACTGATAAACGTCACATCTCTGTCTGATAGTATGGTTAGAGGAAAACCATGTATCCTAACAATCTCCTTGAAGAATAAACTTGAAATTTTTGATGCATCATTAGTGCTTCTACAAGGGATGAATTGGGTCATTTTAATAAATTTTTCCACTACAACATAAATTCTATCATTTCCCTTCTGTGATCTTGGCAATCCCATCACAAAGTCCATGTTGCAACTCTCCCAAGGCCTTGTAGGAATAGGCAAAGGTTGGTATAGTCCTACATTAGTGGATGTACCCTTGGCCCTCTAAAAAAATTTATGTCTCCACAATCTTCCTCACTTTAATTTGAAGTCTTGACCAATAATAGAACCTTCTCACCTATTCCAAGGTCTTGTCCAAGCCAAAATGTCCTCCCATGTTACCTACATGCTTCTCCCTAATGATGTTCTCCCTCATTGAACATTGTGGAATGCATAGTTGATTCCCCTTGAATAGTAGCTCATTTTGAATCAAGTAGTTAGCATATTCAGTGTGATAGGTTTCAGAGAAGTCAAAATGCACCTTGTAGATGTCTTTGTAATCACTATCCTCTTTATACATGTCTTTCAATGCATTGATCCCTACACTTTGGAGTTGGATTTATTGCAGAACTAGGTTCCTCTTACTTAGTACATCTACCACTTTATTGGAAACTCCCTTATTGTGTTTTATTGAAAAGGTGTAGGCTTGAATTGATTCTACCCATTTCATATGCTTGTGGCTTAATTTCTCTTGGCTATTCAAGAAACTTAAAGCTTGGGTGTCTATGAAAACAACAAATTCTTTTGAAAGGTGTTAGTGCCTCCATTTCTCCAATGACTGGGCTATTGGCCCCTCTTCCGGACTCAAGACAGCCCCTATATCTAGGTTAGAAGCATGTCATGCCCAAAATTCAACAAGGCAAATGCACAACTAATTTTATTTTTTAAAGATGCATTAATGTTTATAATTTAGTCGAATGACTTGATGTTTAAATTCAAAAGGGTTTAGACTCATATCAGGTTGTGGTTATACTTGAATGGTACTTTGTTATAACTGAATGTGTATAAGTTGCATTCTAAGATTACAGGTTTTGACGAAGATTCAGACATTGCTCGCTTGTTCTGATTTTCCAATTATAGAGTAAAGAAATTTCTTAACTTTGTTGGCTTAAGTAGTTCCTTGCAAGTTACATCTTGGATACAGGGTAGGGTTATGATGCTCTTATCCTAATACATATCTTGTGTTAAATTTCTTCCAAATTGCATTAACATTATTGTTATATATGTGTCTAATAACTTTGATAGTCTCAATATTGAGGTTTGAACCCAAAAAGTACTTAGTGAGTGTACATTGATCAGTCAACAATTATTACATAATATATACTAACTACACATAAAATTTGTACCCTATAAAATCTACCAACTACCATTCATTACAACATTTATAACCATAGTTAAATTCTATAATACTACACTACCTTAAACATTAATTTCCTTTTTAACATAATATTCCCTAAAAAAAAATACTTAAACTAATGTTTCCTTCTTTAATATAATTTATATATAAATATATTTTTCTTTTTAAAATATAATGACAATCTAACTATATTTTCCTAACTTAATACAATTTACATACATACATACATACATACATACATACATACATACATACATACATACATATATATATATATATATATATATATATTTATAATTTTATTATTTTTATTTATTTATTTTTCTTTAAACAAAAAATTTATAAAACAACCAACTAACTATTTTTTTTCTAATCTATTTCCTAAGCACCCCCTTAAGCCTAATTTTCTATCTACCTATTAAATGCTACTTAACTAAGTTCCTATTTAATACTAATCTCTTAATATCCTTCACAAAAATAAATAGTAATAAAAAACATTAAAACAAGCTACCCAGGCACCTTTTCCCATACCCTATACCTACCCCCTACCCACTTCCCAACACCCCCCTCTCCCTCTCTCTTCCCATGTGGGAAAGAGGAGGGTGGGAGGCATGCTACTAAGCCGCCAACACTTAATGCCCCCCCTTAAATGGGTATGGCCACCAAGAAAGAAAGGAGGGGAAAAGGAATGTCCTTCCTTCCCCCACTTGCATTATTATTATTATTTAAATAGTCACCTATCATTAATAATGACTAGGTCACATCCATAGGATGGAGGGCATTAATATATATTTTTTGATATATTTATTGATGACTAGCTGACATGTACTTTCTTTTAACCACATATTCATATACTTATATTTTTTTGTTTACTTCTTGGGTAGCCACCATTATTATGATAGTTGACTAATATATTTTTATATTACTAAAGGTAAAATATGATTATTTTATTCTAATATTATTATTCTATTGACTATAATTTTTGGAAATGGATTTAGTTTGAGTTGCCATACATTTTCCAGCAAGCAAATATGCACCTACAGGCTATTTTTGAAGTTAAATTTTTTTGGCTAGTTTTCTTCATGGATTCTCATGATTGTCTCAAAAGTGAATTAATAATATTTTAACATAGTATAATCCAATCCAATGCATATTCTATAGAGTAAGTCTAATGATTGTGTTCATAACAATTATCTTATTGCTATCAACTAATTTACAAGAATACTTCTATATGAAACATAACTAAAATCTTTTGCATGCAACTTCAAGAACAACAAGTATTCAAATTTCATAATGATTTCCATTTCATGATTTTAACTAAATAAAAATCCATTATCTATCGGATGCATATTCTAAAACTATGTATGAATCAAGATTGATCACAAAATGTATCTATTTATTCTAATGAGCATGGAGAATAATAGAATAACAGAATAACAATGGATAATCTTATTTACATCGTACAAATGCCTACTTTGATGCTTAACTCTTCTCTTCAATACATTCATATCCAAAATTAGGAACCAAAAACATCACTAAAAAAACTCTTCCTTTCATGATCCTCTCAAGCTTTTATCCAACCTTTGTCAAGCATGCACATAAGGTGGTGAAGTCACCATATCAAGATATAAAAATGGAGGGACTTTCTTTTTAATGATACATAGATGATTCACAATATTTCTAATGACGAATGATTGAGAATAATAATAATACTCTTACAAACAACTAATTCACATAACAAGATGGAGTTTGTTTCTCCAATTTCAACACAATACAATAGAGTCATCTTCTCCTATGCCATGAATAGACTACATGAACTCTAAGTTTCCAAGATCATCAAGTAAATCCTACAAAATAGAGACAAAAATGGGAACCATGAAGGCTCACCTCCCAACCTAGGCCTCAAGGAGGCCACCCACTAAGCTTGGGGAAACAAGGCACAAATATTTGCACACCTTCACATTCACATACCATGCAAACTATAACAACACAACACAATACAACCCATCCCAAGGCTTGCTCATAGATTTTACCATAGAATCAAGATATAGGGTGAAGGTGGGCTCTCTCCATGAGGATAATTTCAAATCCATGAATCACATATATTCACGTATTCTCATAAGAAACATGCCCTTTCAAGGTTTAACAATGTCTTCCCCCTTCATACACCTCCTTATGCCTCCCAAGAATGCAAGTAATCATGAAGTCCATACTCCATTGAAACACATCAAAATCATCTCCACATATGGGAGAGTTTCTCAACTACATGGGTGAGCCCAACTAACCCCTTCACCCAAGCATCTCTTCCCTCCCAAGGGTGAGTGATGCTTCACACCCATTTTACACAAATAAACAACATGAACCAAAACAAGATTCAAGGAAGAAATCACATAAAACTTCACAAATTCAACACACATACAACCAGATTATTTACTAAAACACATCTACACCATAACAAATCAACAATGTAATGAAGAAATGCCATATCAAATCTACAATGCAATGAAGAAACACCATGGATCATGGATGCCAACCTCACTCCAAGCAATGGAAAATGAAAGTTTTTTTAAAGCTCTTTATCTTTTTTCTCCAAACCCTAAATGTCTCTAAAGTAAGAGAGTGGGCAAGTGGGTTTCTAAGTTGGCCATGCCACTATATATTACTCCCATTTTTAGATTCAATATAAAATGCATTTTTTTGGGGGTATCCTAGGTCTTCTAGGTACCCTAGTGGTCACTATTAGCCCCCTAACTTAAAGTATTATCATGGGTAGGGTTTATTTCATCACAAATTCACCTTAGAGCTAATTTTTGGCCCTCACAATGATAGGTAAAGTCCAATTTCAAATTTCTTTTGGGGCAACCCTTGTTTCCCTTACTAAATCAAGGTAATTAAGTCTAATTCTTAATTAAGGAATTTAACTTGAGTTGAGGTGGCTACATGATCCATCTTTAGAGAACATGTCATTTTCACATAATGAGTACAAGTGTCAAGTGACACACACAAAATTCACTATACATCACACATCACATGTTCTGAATCTACTCATGAAATACATACTAAACACATACATCTCATGTTTACAAAATAAACACATCACAATGAGGTTTAAAAATCTTCTAAAGATTCACCTTGGTAGTGTCATATTAACATGTGTTTATACCTTTTTTCTCCATTATGTTTCCATGGTTCCTTTCCTGCACACTAAACTTGAGCATTAGTAGTCCAATGAAAAGTCACATATAAAACACATATGAAAGTAAAGGTACATGATAATTTTTTTATTCTACCAGTCACATATAACACATTCCATAATTAATTTCCTATTCTCCATCATTTACATATAAAGCATTTAATCATTAAACCAACAAAATCTGCATATTACTAACTTTCCTAACAAGATCAATTAAAGCATTTGAATCACATTAGAATTCTATTTCCTATCATAGTAGTGAAGTACTAAATAAATATCCATTAATTCATTGATTATGCCAAATTAAGTCCTAATACAGATCATAATGGAAAATCACAAGGTAAATATCATCGGATAAGTAGCAAAATTTTTTGTCCATCAACTACCAAAATATATGTCAAGATATACAGTCCTAAATAACAAAATGGAAATATAGTATCTATGCTATGATGGGTCAGGGTAAGGCCTCACAAAGCATCACATTCAATAGTAAAAATCTTTAGAAAATCAGGGAACACTAGGATAGGTTTCTCCATTACCTTCTTTTTCAGCATTTGGATGGCCTCCTCTACATCCTTGTTCCACAAAAATTTACATTTTTCCCACCCTTAGTGGTCTCAAGGATAGGAGCACACAACTAAATAAAGCCTTTAATTAACCTTCTATAGAATAAAGCATGTCCAAGAAAGCTTCTAACTTCAATGATGGTCCTAGGAGAAGGCCAACTCAAGATGGCTTCCACCTTCTTAGTATCCTTTTTTATGTTACCTTCTAAGATTGTAAATCCCAAATAAACAAGTTCTCCCTACATAAAAACACACTTTTCCAAGTTTATAAAAAGCTTCTCTCCATGCAATATTTTTAACACCAAGTTACGATGTTTTAAGTGCTCCTCCTTACTCTTACTAAAAATAAGGATGTCATCAAGGTACACTATGACGAATTTCCCAAGAAATGGTTTTAACACTTCATTCATGAGTCACATGAATGTGCTTGGAGCATTTGACAAGCCAAAAGGCATCACCCTCCATTCGTACAAGCCCTCATTAGTTTTAAATGTAGTCTTCCACTCATCACCATCCCTAATCCTTATTTGGTGATAGCAACTTTTCAAGTCTATCTTGGAATAGTACCTTGCTCCCCCCAGTTGATCTAATAGGTCTTCTATTCTAGGCATAGGGAACCTATACCTAATAGTGATTCTATTTATTGCTCTAGAATTAGTGCACTATCTCCATGTGTCTTCCTTCTTAGGGGCTAGAAGGGCAGGTACTACACAAGGATTGAGGCTCTTTGAAATCAAACCTTTATCTAGGAGTTCTTATATTTGTCTTGTCATTTCTTGATTCTTCTCTAGAGTCAATTTGTATGCTGTCTTATTATGCAAATGTTTCTCTTGGGATCATATCTATGTTATGGCTTATGTCTCTAATTGGGGGAAACTCACTTGGCAACTCTTTGGTGACAGTGTCTTTATACTAGTCCAATAGGTCTATAACCTCCTTAGGAACTACATGTATCAAGGGTTTCATTTCCTTTACAACCTTCTTGGTTTTTTCATCCTTAAGAAAAATTAATAGGGCATAGCATGGAGCCTTTTTGTGCTTCACAACTTGTAGAAATTATTTTCCATCTAAAAACAAAAACTTAGGATCCTTTTGTTCTTCTAGAGAATTTGGTAAGGTAAGAGAGTTAACTTTTCACCCTTATGGTTGATGGTGTATGTTTTTAGTTTCCCATCATGGTGTTCCTCCACATCATATTTCTAAGGTCTCCCTAGTATAAAATGATAGGCATCCATTGGGACAATATCTTAAAGGACTTTGGCTTTGTACTTTCTAATCTAGAATTCCATACAAGCTTGCTCCTCTATGATAGTATGTTGCTTCTTTATGAGCCAAGACGCCTTGTATTAAGGGTTTGTATGTGACACCCTTCTTAATTTCAACTTCTTTATTGCCTCCTTAGATACCAAGTTGTTAATAGATCCACTGTCAATCAGCATCTTGCAGACTTTGTCTTCACACTTGCAAGTGGTTCTAAACAAATTGTTCCTCTAAGGTGGTTCATGAGTGCTTGGGGCATTCAATAGTATCCTCCTCATCATAAGGACTTCTCCCTTCTTAGGTGTTGCATAAGATCCTTGGGCTTCCTCTTCTTGATTTTCATCTTCCCTGACTAAGTTTTCCCTCCTATCAATCTGATTCTTTTCCTTTTTGGGACACTTAGATGCCAAGTTCCCTGGTTGGTTACATCTATAACAGCTTGGAGGTTCTATTGATATCCCTCCAAATCTTCACCTTGAGGCTCCTCTTCTTCCCCTATGGGATCCTCTAGAATTTTTCTCACTAAAGGAATTCTCCTGACTGATCTCCCCATAGTCTCTAGGAGTTTTTCCTCTGCCACCACTTGACCCTCTTCCTCTATTGCCAAAATATATCTGGCTTCTTCCTTTTCATCCTTGGTCTTGCTTCCTCTTAAGCTTCTCCTCCACTTTCAATGCAAATTGAAAGCATTTTTTGACTATGTTAGGAGAACACATACTTAGTTCATCTCAAATATTCATCCTCAACCCTTGCATATACCTAGCAAGTTTGACACACTCTGGTTCCACCAATTTGGACTTCATAGTGAGTTTGTGGAAATCCTCAATGTAACTAGAGATGTCCATCTCCTTTTGCCTTAGAATCTGTCTCTTCTTATGAAGTAGATTCTCATAGTGCTTAGGGATATAGGCTTCCTTTATCAAGTTCATCATCTTCTTCCATGTACTTATCTAATTTTTGTCCATTTTCACCCACTCTACTTGACTGAAATTCCACCAAATTAAGGATAATCCCTTCAACTTGGATTTGGCTATCTTAACCTCTTGATGCTCTGGTATCTCCTCACAATCAAAGAAATTAGTGAGTGCATCAATCTAATCCATCACTTCTTCTAGATCCATCTTCCCACTATAAATAGGAAGATCAAGTTTGGTGTCCATGCTCCTTATCTCCATGGATTTTAAATTCTTGAGGAATAGCCTTTGTTCTACAGGAATCTCTTCTTCTTCCTCCTACCAAGGGGTTTCCTCATCACTCCCCTCCTTCTCATTCTCAAAGTTACCACTGAATCCTCTCTTGATTTTTTATTTAAGTTTTTTCATTTCTTTATTCATTTTCTTCCTTTTAGCATCATGCTCCTTCACCACCATTGGTAGTTCAACATTTTTCATTATGTTAGGAAGTTCATTATCATTTTCTTCTCCACCATATGACATGGTTGCAACTTTTTATTTCTCCAAAGATCTACTTAGTTTCTTTGATACCATTTGGAGAAGAGTCTCCTAATTATATCAAAAAAAATGTGTTTCTTAGAAGTTCACAAATCCACTCTCCACCAATACAACCTAGGGATCTACAAATGGTTTCCAAAACCTACACTATCTAGACTAGATCCAATTCAAAGTCTAGAACACCTCTTCAAGGCCTAACAAGACACAAAATCAAGACCACATGTTTTAGGGAGGAATTATGGTCTTCTTCAACACTAAGATTCAATTCCCAACTATTTGAAACACAAACTCCACAATATTTGCTTTGGAAAATCAAACTACATACATAAACCTCCAAATAGGGCTACAAGGAGAAATCTTGGATTTATGAAGGAAAATTTCTTGGATTTATGAAGGAAAATTTCTTGGAACTCCACAAAATGAAGCCTTAACCACCTTCAAACACTTCAATCCATTAAACAACAACCCTCACCAAGTTAGGACCCTTGACCAATCCCCTAACTCAAGTTGCTTACAATTCTCTCCTAGGCCTAATAGGGCTAATTAGGTCACTTTTACAAAGAAAGTATAAATAATTCAATTCATCTTCCAAAAAAACCTATTGGAAAAATTTATGGATGTGCCAAAACATCTAATCCAAGATCTTAGATTTATATTCCACCCCTGGGCCAAGTTGTGCCTTAAAAACCCAAAATTGGACAGTCACATGTAGGTGCCTATCCAGAGGGTTTAGTATTTACTCCCCACATCTCCTACCTCCTAATCTAAGACCCAAAATTTCTTAAATTAAATCCTTCCCCCCTTTCTTTCCACCAAGTCTTATCTTTTCCCATGGTGGAATCTCTAGGAAAGAGAGATTTTCCCTCAAAACCCTAGTTAGGGCCTTCCTGCAACCAGCAAGCACACAAAAATGGATTTCTCTTAACTAGTATAACTTGAAGAATTCAAGACACTTTATAATCCTTCATATGAAATTCCTTCAACTTTTTTGATCCTTTAGAGTTCCATGTGAATCTGTACAATTCTGTACAAACAAGTTTTCAGACAGTTTTTTGTAGGAAAATAATAGATTTTATTGATTTTGATGCAAAAGGTACATCATATTCTTCTCTTCTATATCAAAAAAGGTTTCTCAACCTTATTTATCACATTCACCATTAGTTCCAACTGATAAATGTGGTTGTGAATGTTGGGATTCAAATCTTTCATTTTTGCACAAAAGTTGCATTATGCAACATTGACAACTTTGAAAACTTTTTGAAAAAGTTGTCTAACATCTTCAAACTCTACCAGACTTTAATCCTAGACTCTACCTAGGAACTTAGAAAATTTATGATCATAATAAAATCATTATTCAACCTCTAAACTACTTTTTCCTATTTCTACCTAGAAATTTCCCATAAAATGACTAAGGTAGACAATTAGGTTTATAACACACCTAATGTCTCCTTACCTTACAACTTGGACATTATTTCTAGCATTGGAATCTAGATTCTACTACTACTCTAACCCTTTTCCTTTGATCCTCCATATGTGCTTTCAATGGATGGTATTTAAGGTGCTCCTATACCAAGAATATATACTTGTCCCCTAGAGTCCACCAAGCAATCCTCTAGTTCTCAAGTCGTAGCCAATAGCTCTTAAAAGTTTGCATCATCTTCTCCAAGATAGATCCCCTAATCACTATCCTACTTTAAATTTCCTCACATTTGGTGCTTTGTCCATAGACTTAGGAAGAACTCACTCTTTAGCTACTCTCTAGAATCACTCCTCTGAATGAATGAATCCTAAAGACTCCATAAGACCCCTATTTATAACCAACTAAGCCACAATTCAACCTAGTTCATTACAAATTAAATTAAATCCCTCACATTAAATATATGCACCAATAGGAACCAAGACTAAGTCAAGCATCAAAAATACCAAGCCGAGTATTAGTAAATTCCAAAGAAATGTCAAGCTCCTTGAGCATGTCAAGCTCTAGACCATGCCAAACTCTAAGACCGTGTCAAGCTCCATAGACCATTCTGAGCTCTAAGACCATGCCAAGCTCCAAGGCCATGTCAAGATCCACAGACCATGTCATGCTCCAAGACTGTTTCAAGATCCATAGTGTATGTCTAGCCCCCAAGCCAAACCAAGCACCACTCCTTTTTCAACTAAGTACCTATCCAAGAACCATCCAAAGTAACTACCAAGCCTCCTCCCATGAACTCCAAAGTAGCCACCAAGAAAACCCAAAGTTCCCCTACATCAAACCCCCCATGTAAATAGAAATGTGTGTCCCACACTTTGATGCCCAAAGAAAGATCAACAACCATCTTCATCTTCACCAAAGGCTTCCACTTGGCAAGATCCCATGCTATCTTTCCCTAGTTTTGATTGAAACCACAATAGTAATTTCGATCAAAACTATGGAAGGTTTGTTAACCGCGTGATCAAATCGCCCATAGTTTTGATAGAAACTAAGTGATTTAGTTTCTATCGAAAGTTCGAAAAAAAAAATCAATAGAAACTAAGTATCTATTGAAACTAGCTAGATAGAAGGTTATATGAATAGTTTGAAGTTTTTTCAGTGATTTCCTTTCTTCAGAGCTAAATTACCAGGTTCAAATGGAGCATTGAAGACCTAAAATTTTGCATGACTAAAGTACTCTGAACTAGCTTTCTAATGACTATGAATTTGGTGTTTTTCAAATTTTTTAGGTATATATTTTTTAACATGAATTTAATATAGGTTTATTATAAAAAATAAACTGAGATATTCAGTGCTCATGGAAAAATAGTAAATTAAAAAATTAAAAATTTGAAAAATAAGTACGATCTCCATATTTGAGTCACCTTTCAATCATTTTTTTTTTTTGAAATTGGGTAAATATATAATAAGTTACATGTGTCAAAAGCCACATATGTCTAAATTAGTGTTATGCCAACTTTAAACTACAATAAAATATGAAATACTAATGATAAAGATACAAGACCAACTCTACAATTTAGGCATGGATGTTAAAAAACTAAATTCGAAAGAATCACATGGATATCTATTGTAGAAAAAAATTTATGTGTGTCAAAAATAGTGTCACTCTTTAAAAATCGGGTTTTTGATATCATACCTATTTTCATAGGAGAAAAAATAATTCAATAAATTCAATTTTAAAAAAATAAAATAAATATATTTAGAATCTAGACACAAAATCCTAAAAGACTCTAGTTTACTTCATCTTCAAATTCCAAACCGTTAAATGGTAATTTGCATTTGAAAGTGAAAGCTTTATTGAAAATTCAAAGTTCAGTGTCAGTTTAGGCAAAAAAGTGTAACCCACTATTGTAACTCCAATAGGGACAAGAAAATAAACATGAAAATCATCCACATCTACATCATTCTATCAAATACCAAAATCTAAACCATCCAATTAGCATGCTCACTCCCAGGAACAAATATTACATAATGCTTCATCAATAAATCCACATCCACATCAGCAACTAGTGAATCCACACTAACAGAAACAAACTCCACATCACCAGCAATATGTAGATCTCCATCAACACATACCAAACTCAAAACACTAGCAACCTCATTTCTCACAACAAGATGCTCTGTAACATACAACTCAACAACTTGATCATCCACAACCAAGTGCTCTGTAATCTCCATGTTAGTCTCAATTAAGTTATCATGAAAACCAATATCCATCCCAGCATCAAAAAGGTTAGGAATATCCTTAGTAGCAGCCTCTAGTTGCTCTATAGGTTCTATATCTGACTCCAAAAACTAATCAACAAAACCAACCTCTTCCACCTCAACCTTGCTATGCCATCTTCTCTCTTAAACAAGTCTCTTAACTAGCTAGACAACTCTCTTCTGAATTGGTAGACTCCATCTCCACAAACATCCACAGAATGCATTCCTCATCTCATCCTTAACTCAATTAGCAAAGCTAGCTTTAAATTGAGTGGACATCTCAGCAAACCTCCTCTCAACAACATCACAGAGATTTGTAATTATACAAGGGTCCAATCCTCTCATAGCCATCTTCCAAGATTTTTCCAAACCTTTTGCTACAAATTCTTCCCATGCTCCTTGTGACAAAATTGAATTGTTTTCAAGTCAAATCACAACCTACCACCTTGCACAAAAAATTAGGAACCAGATCACAAGTCTAGGAATATAGATCTGAAATATACAAACTCTTTATGGTCATGTCTTAACAAGATCAATCTTCCATCTTTACATCCATCAATCCATCTATAAGTCCTCTATAATTTTAAGTTATAAGCACAATCTACCACCTCACAACTAAGAGATCTAGGACTCCAAAAAACAATCTAACACTAGATTAAGATCTTCTCAAATCAACGTCTCCAACCCAAGATCCTAGTGCAAACTACCTCAGCTTTGGCGATCTATCTATACACACAGGAAAACCTTCACTCTGATACCACCTGATGTAATGCAAGGTAGGAGAATCCCCAATGGAGATTTCCTAGGCCCCAACAAATAACCACATAGTGGAAACACAACAACCAGCAATAATAATCCAAGATCAGATACAAAATCACAACTCTTAATTCTTAAAATAACTAATTACATGAAATATGTTGGGTTGTAAGGCCTTCCTAGTTAGGGCCAAATAAAAATAGCAATTACAATATCAGTAATGCAACATCCAACTTACAATTCCAATCCCAATCTCAGCTAGTCCAGATCCACAACTGGATAAGAACACCGAGAAGAATCTACACTTGTACCCTCGAGTCCATCAAGCAATCCTTTGGTTCTCAAGGCATAGCCACTAGCTCTTCAAAGTTTACATCCTCTTCTCCAAGATAGATCCCCTAATCAAAATTCTATTGTAAACTGCCTCACATTTAGTGCTCTATCCATAGACTCAAGAAAAAAAATTTCTCTTCAGCTACTCTCCAAATTCATTCCTCTCAATGAATAAATTTTAAAGACTCCACAAGACCCCTACTTATACCCAACTAAGCCACAAGTAAGCCCAATTAATCACAAACTAAATTAAATCCCTCACATTAAGTATATGTTGAGCCACAAGTCACCTACAACAAAAACTAAATACTCCTACCTAAATTAAATGCCAAGGTTATCTAATAGACAAATCGGCACCAAAAGGAACCAAGACCAAGCTGAGCATCAGTAAATTCCTAATTAATGTTGAGCTCCTAGAGCATACCAAGCTCTAGACCATGCCAAACTCCAATACCATGTCAAGCTCCATAGACCATGTCAAGATCTAAGACCATGTCGAGCTCCAAGAACATACCAAGCTCCACTAAGCATGTCAATCTCCATAGTGTATGTTGAGCCCCCAACCCAAAACTATGCCCAATAATGACCGAGCACCACTCTTTCTTCAACTGAGTACTAGTCCAAGAACCCTCCAAATAAACTACCAAGCCTCCTCCCATGAACTCCAAAGTAGCCTCTAAGAAAACCCAAAATGCTCTTGCATTATTGACCATGCATTTCCAAATAATCAAAACCTTATCTACATAAGTATGATATCTATCTGCTACTTTGTCAGTCTTCACAGACTTACTACTATGTTGACATCAATGAAAAACATAGTCATGAATGTGACATGTCAATACACTCCAATGCTTAGGATACTCCCCCAAAGGAATACCATCAGCATTCATGTTAGCATATTTCTCATTACTTCCATTTTTTATCTAAAGCCTTCTTTATATGGCTATCTTTCCCTAGCTTGGGTACTCTTGAGGAGTCAGTCCTTGAGGATCACTTTCACTTGCTTCATTCTTTCTTGCTTATCCATCTTATCCACTTGGTCTCTACTCCATATTCTACACCCTCCTAGACATTGGGACAATTTTTTGTGATCTTGCTTGAGAACTAGTAATCTCTAAATCATTCTAAAAATCCAAGCAAATTCATATATGATGCTGAAAAAAAGCCAAAAAAAATCATATATGATGTTGACCAAATCCAAAAAAATTGAAAAAATTTTCCAAGTGGTGAAAACCTAGAAATAGGTGCTACTTAATGTTGGAATTATGGTCAAATAGATGTATCAAATGTTGTCATTTATGGAAACATATATTCAACATTTCATTTATGTAGTAAGAGATAGAAAATTATCTGAGTGTTAGATAGTTTGCAGCAACACAAAGAGAAGATGTGATGTGTATGGATGAATCATTGAGAGTTAGCTCATGCATAGTTGAGGAAAGTTCTATGACATTTTCATGATGTTGTATACTAGTGTGTAGGTGTGTATGAATAGTACAGAGTGAGTTATGATTAAAATACCAATACGAGTATTTAATAGAGCATAATAGAGCATAGTAGTAAAGTGGATTATATGGCTTGAGAATTATTTTGGTGAAAAAATAATTACTTAGTCATGATGAGATGACTATGTGGATATTATTCCATAATTTATTTGATATTATGCCAAGTGCATGAAAACATGTAGGTTGACTAAGAAGTGAATTATGAATGTGTGAGTTATAAGTAAAGATCTTATCTTGTGAAAATAAGGGTGTGATATATGATGATGTATGCAACATATATATGATCTATGTGAGATTTTTGATTGATGAGATGATATGTGAACTACATCTAATGTATGATCAGAGAAAGTGTGAAATATAGCAGACAAAAAGTATTGTATGTATATTTATTCTTGTGAAGAACTGAATCATATAATTGCATGTTAGGGTAGTGGGCTCTTCTTGCATACATTGTATTTGATCCACCAACTCCTAATAGAATTGAGGCTTCTAACAAGGACTTGAGAAACTATATGTACTTCATAGACTCCTAACAGGGTCAATATCCTTAATAGGATCATATTGTTTAGTGAATCATTTGGTGGGTATCATCCCCACCAAGGTCTCCCTAGTTAACAATTAATGGTGTTATGAGTTCTCTATGTGCATGGTTATATTTACTATTCAAAATTGTTGGTTTACTTTCATATGCAAGTTATAAAGTAATTAACAATATTTAGTTGTGGGCTAAAGTTTGTAGAATACTAATCCATGCTGCCCCCCCCCCCCCCCCCCCCCCCTCACTCTAAGGAGGACTCAAATAGAATTTTAAATGGTATTGATCCCTTGTTGAGGAACAAAAGAAGAGAAATTCTTCTAATGGGAGGCAATTATGAGGATGTCAGGAAGGAGGCAGAAGAGGCAATTATCAAATTCATGACTACATTGCCTAAGGTAAATGTACAGTCAAATCCTAATAGACCAATGTATGTGTAAGCACACACACCATCTAGTGATGAGAAAGAAGTAGAAGAGCAACAGCAAGCACCCTCACCACCACATATTGTTATCAGTATTGAATCCATACATGTGGACAATATGCACATAACTATAGATACAAAAGAGAATCCTCTTGCAAGATTTGGAGAAAATATTGTTGGCAAGTTTAGCAGTATAATAGCTGGCTCTAGCTTTGATGAAAATGAAGAACAAAAGAAGAAGAAAGAAATAGAGAGGTTAGCAGAGGTGAAGAGACTAGAAGAAGAGGAGAAGAAAAAGAAAGAGGGGAAGAAAAAGAAAGAAGAAGAAAACAAGAAGAAGAGGAAAAAAGGATAGCTAAAGAAGATGCTAGGAAAGAAGCAGAAAGATTGGAAGAAGAGAAGAAGAAAGCTGAGGAAGAGAAGAAGAAGGTAGAACTAAAATTAGTTACAATTATTCCTATAGTAACTCCAATCATAGGAGCAGCAACAGTATCAGTGCCATCAACTGATGATGATGATCAGAAAGGTTTAATGAGCTTTTTGAGCAAGTTGTTTGAAAAGAAAAAATCTATAAAGTCTTTAGAGAAGACACTGACTGAAGTCTTGGATAGAATAGAGAAGATAGTTACTACAATTGTAGCCAACCCAAACTTTCAGGTAAAGGCCAAGGAGTTGGTGAAGATCTTCGATGAAGATTTCACAACTCTGGCAGAAGTAGCTTTAGCACAAACATAGGTGTAGTGTGATGCATCGTTGTTTGATATAGTATACTCTAATGTGAGAAATGACCTAAAGGCACTTGATGGAAGCATCAAGGAATTGAGAAAAAACATTGATGAAGGGAAGAGATTGTATGGAAAATGTGCATCATCATACAAATACCTAACTTTGAGAGTCAAATCACAGGTAAGTTGAGTGAACTTGACTCACTCACTATAAAGTTACTACTCCCAGAGACTAGCATTAAAGATTACAGACCAGAAGTGAAGAAGATCCACAATGTGATCAGAGGCTTGGAATCTAACAAGGAGAAGGCAGCAAAGAGATTCTCTAATCTTAGAGAAATTTTGTCAACTAAGTTGAGTACTTTGCAAATGCAGCTGGAGGAATGTCTTGCAGCAAAGACTTCCTATGACAAGCTTGCATATACTAACTTGAGTGTAGTTGAAGTGGCATCCTATTCACTATGTGCACTAATCATTATTTTTTATTCAATAAAGAAAAACTAGAAGAAGGAAGTAGACAAGCTAAAACTTGTTTATGCAAATTATTTTTCTAGATTGACAAGATGATTAGCAACAGGCTACCCAATTTTGGATACTATTTTTGTTTACACATTTGCCTTTGATGATGTCAAAGGGGGAGTAATATGTGGAAGGAAAATTGTATGCATTGTATATGTAAGGGGGGGTACACTTATGTACTTATGTATCAATGTAAAAGAGATATAACAGATGTAATGATCCATAAAAATATAAATAAAATTATTATGTTTTGAAGGCAATTTTGTATAGTTACTTTTATTTGTTTTTTATTATGTATGACATCATTTTGGGACTTAGTCATTTTTTCCAAATTTTTCCATAAATGCCAAAGGGGGAGATTGTTGTCAATATGGTCAAATAGATGTATCTAGTGTTGTCATTTATAGTAACATATATTTAGCATTTCATTTATGTATTAAGAGATAGAAAATTGTCTAAGTATTAGATAGTTTGCAATAGCACAGAGAGAAGAAGTGATGTGTATGAATGACTCATTGAGAATTAGCTCATGCAAAGTTGAGGAAAGTTCTATGACATTGTCATGATGACTTATTGATGAAGGGTGCTCCCCTTAATACCATAACACATATAGAAACAAAGAAACAACAACAAATGCAAGAAGAAGGTATGGACTTCTTATTATTGTCACAAATGTAGAAAAAAAAAATTCAAAAGTACAATATACTAACCCACATGGACACCTTCATTATAGTAATCTACAAGACTAAACTGTGAACTACCACCCAGAGTTGTTCTAGTCAATGTTTGAGCCTTTCTTAAATAGGAAATTTTATGTTTCCTGGGAAGGTTCTAGAGATTAAAACATAATACCTAAGGCCGAAAAACCCTAACAATACATATAGAGTTAGCCAAATACATTTTTGACAATTATTTTATAAATTTTGGGTAGTCCAACTTTGGAAGGCCATAACTCTCAAACCATTGCTTTGATTGGCTATTATAACCACTTTTCAAAAATGCCAACTCCTAATCTATAGGCTCAACATGGCACAAGCACCCTTTCATTGAGTTTTCAAACCTCATCTAGGCACTCTAAGGGCTCCAATGGTGACCCTAAAGATTTTTCTCCTAAATTTCCCACCAAAAACCCATAATAATTTCTCTGATACTTAAGCTAGAGCAATGAAATTTTTATCATAGGCTTATAACTCTAAGATGAACCTTCATGTATAAAATGAAAACATTCTGAGCTCATATGATAAACTTACTAAAAATAGTAAGCTCCCAAAAATTGTAACCACCCTATCTACTAGTCCTTATTAAAATAGAAAAGATTACAAAGAAAAATATTTTTGGGTGATGCAAGATTGCTCTTACACCTAGGATTCTCCTACATCAGACACTCAAGGTAATTTGAGAAGTGACACTATCATGTATCAGGTGTTCAGAGGAAAACCAAGATGGTTAACCTCCTCCCTTGCTAGCCATGATGAATTCTCTAGTGGTCTCCCTTTCCATTTGACCAAGTATTCCTCATAAGTTATGTTCCTTGTACATTTTCCAATATGACTATCTAGTATCTCCTCAATCTCCTTTGTAGCCAAACTAGCTACTAGAATACTCCACTGCACTTCTACAACTTCATCTCCATCACCTCCTTTTTAATACTATGTCAAATCTAAAATGTTAAATAATGGTGAAATATTCAATTCAGCAAGCAACTCCACTTCATAAGCATTTCTAGAATCATGCCCTCATTGATTCCTCAATAATCTAAGAACAAAATCCATGTTGACATCCTCCCACTACTTCTCTAGTATAGGTAATGGATGATACAACTTTATATTCTGCTTCACTCCTTTCACCATTTGACATGCTCTGCAACTCTATACAAACTTCTTTACATCTTGCTACAAATATGGCTAGTAATAATTCTCAATAACCAAAGCTATGGTTTTATCTCTACCAAAATGTCTAGCCAATCCTCTTCTATGCTTCTCCTTGATGATATTATCTCTCATTGAACTTCTAAGAATGCACAACTGGCTTCCTTTGAACAACATACTATCCTGGATCATGAAATCCAACCATTTTGTCATGTCAAGTGTAACAGGTTCTATACAAGTCTTCTACACTTCACCAAAATCAGGATCATCTAGATACAAAGTACTAAGTTGCTTGAACTCAACCACCTCTATTTGCATTTTTGTTAGCAAAAGTTGTCTTCTACTAAGAGCATTTGCAACTTTGTTAGACTTCCCACTCCTGTGTTTCAAAACAAATGTATAACTCTGCAAAAACTCAACCCACTTCAAATGCCTTTGGTTTAATTTTCCTTGACTATTCAAATATTGCAAAGCTTGATGATCAATATACAAAAAAAACTCCTTAGGAAGAAGATAGTGTCTCCACTTCTTCAATGCTTGAACTATAGCATAAAATTCTTGATCATAAATAGAATATTTTCTTTTTGCATCATTCAATTTCTCACTAAAGTAAGCAAAGGGTCTACCTTTTTGGCTCAAAATAGCTCCTATTATAGTACCATTAGCATTATAGTCTACTTGAAACACCTTGTTAAAATCAAGAAGTGCTAAAACAAGCTACTCAATAACTTTCTATTTCAACATATTAAAACTCTTATCTGCTCCTATAGTCCACTTAAATTCTTTCCTATCTCCTCTCATTGTTTCAATCAAGGGTCCACAAATATTGCTAAAACCTCTTATGAACTTTTTGTAAAAACTAGCAAGTCCATGAAAATATTTTACCTCTATCTCACTTCTTGGAGCAGGCCATTCGAGGATAGCCTTCACTTTCTTTAGGTCTATTTTCAAACTTTCTACTAAGACAACAAATTCCAAGTACACCAACTCCTTTACAAAATTGCACTTCTTCAAGTTTATCAGCAACTTATATTCCCTCAACTTATCAAACATCTTGTGAATATGAATCAAATGCTCCTCCAATGTCTTACTAAAGATCAAAATATCATCTAGGTAAACAATGAAAAACTTACCCAAAAACTCCTTCAATACCTCATTCATGAGCCACATGAAAGTGCTCGGTGCATTGGTTAGCCCAAAAGGAATGACTAACCACTCGTACAGTCCATCTTTTTTCTATCAAGCAATCTTCCACTCATCACCTTCTCTAATATGAATCTAATGGTACCCACTCTTTAGATCTATCTTTGTGAAATACTCAGCTCCACTCAAATAGTCCATAATATCATCCATCATTGGCAATGGAAATATGTACTTGATTGTGATCTTTTTGATAGCATGAGAATCAGTGCACATCCTCCATTCTCCATTCTTCTTTGGTGATAATATGGATGGTACAACACATGGACTCAGACTCTCTTGAATCTACCCCTTCTACAACAACTCATGAACTTGTTTGTTCAACTCTTCACTTTTTGTTGGTGTCATTCTATGTGTTTCCTTGTTTGTAAAACTAGCTCTTGGAAGCAAATTCATCTGGTGACTGATCTTCCTCATTAGGGGCAATCCATCAAGTGCATTATCTAATACAATATTAAGAAACTCTCCCAACATATCCGCAACTTTTGCAAGTACCTTCTCTACTTCTTCTTTACTATCTTTTGGATTTATAGAAAAACACATATGCTCATGCTTCATACCTTAGAAAGTCTTTTCCATCAAAAAAAACATATTCTAGTAGCACTACATACCTTTTCTTCTTTCCCCTTCAATGGCTTCAACTTATGCTTCACTCCATCCTTGGTCAAAGTGTAGGTATTTTCTCGCCCATCATGTATAGCATGCCCATGAAACTGCCATGGCCTACTTTGCAACATTTGACATATGTCCATAGGTATGATATCACAAAGTACCTCATCCTAGTAGCTTCCAATCTTGAACTTCACTAAGCACTACTCATTAACCATGACCTTGTGGTCATCTTGCACCTAAGCAATATGGTACGAACATGGGTGTTTCTGCCTCTTCAGCTTTAGCTTTGTGACCATCATTTTTGACACCAGATTGTTAGTACTTCCACCATTAATGATCACATCACAACACTTATCTTCACATATGCACCTTGTGTGAAACAAGCTCCTTCTTTGATTAGGTTCATTCTCACCACTCAGTAGGACTCTTCAATTAACTAAGACTTCTCCTCTTTCAACATCTTCATAATGTGAGGATCTAGTGTCTTTATCAACATGTGCAACTCTAGCCTGGCCTTTTGTTCTTTGATATATCCTTCCTTGGCATTGGGAACATTCAAATTCTCTATGCCCCTCCTCTCCATAGTGAAAACATTTCCAATGGAAGCCTCATCTTACAAATCCTTGTCCTCTACCTCTTCCTCTCTGATCTCTATTATTTTAATCATGCAAATGATTGAAATTGTTTCCCCTCTAGTTCTGACTACTACTTCTAGCCTCATGCTTGTTCTTTTGATCATCATTATGAGCACTTTCTCCTTATCATCTTCTGCATGGCCAATTCTAATGAGAACTCAATAGAACTCTGGTATATTCTTGAACAAGTTTTCTAGCTTTCTTTAACCCTTACATTTTCTTCAATAGATCAAGCTCATAATCCATGGGAATGAATTATGGCTTCATTTTAGATATCATTTGATATCATCTAGTGATTTTGTCCTTTCCCTTTCTATTTTTCTAGAACTGAACCTCCTACCACCAGATCTTTGCATGTCCCTTCAGTTTTGCCTTTGCAACTTAACCCTACCAAGATCCTCAATATCTTCATACTCAAATTAGGCCTCCAATCATTGATCCAATTGATCAGCTCTTTTGGGCTAAGATTTTTGAAAGATGTGGGAACTTCAAACTTAAGACATTTTCCAATATTGGAGATGGCCTTAAAAAATCTCTCTTCCTCTAGGTTTAGAATTGCCTCTAGTTCAGCACTTTCTTCTACTTCATCCTCATCCTCTCTTTCATCTCTTATGGGAAGATTTATTCCTCTATGCATTTATTCTTCCAATGCTTTCATTTTTCTTTGGAGGGCTCTAAAACCCTCAGGTGTAACACCTATAAGTCTTCCACCATGCTCTCTTCATGGAGGTATTTTTGCAATTCCACTGAAACCCTAGTGCAAATTACCTCACAATCAACAATTTGTCTACACTCAGCCCAAACCATGGTCCTAGTGCAAACTACCTCATAGTTGGTGATCTATCCACACACTTAAGAACTCTAGCTCTAATACCACTTGATGAAGGGTGCTCTCCTTAATACCATAACACATACATAAAGAAAGAAACAACAGCAAATGCGAGAATAAAATATGAACTTGTTATTATCACTGCAAATGCAGAATTATAGAATACACAAGTACAATATGCTAACCCACATGAGTGTCTTCATTATAGTAATTTGCAAGACTAAGCTACAAACTACCACCCAAAGTTGTTCTAGACAATGTTCAAGCCTTTCTTAAATAGGCAATTTTATGCCACCTGAGAAGGTTCTAGACATTAAAACTTAATACTTGGTGTAACAAACCCTAATAATACATATAGAGTTGGCCAAATACATCTTTGACAATTATTTTAGAAATTTTGGGTTCTCTGATTGGCTATTATAACCACTTTTTGAAAATGCTAGCTCCTAATCTACATGCTCAAAATCATGCAACTACCCTTTAGTCAAATTTTTGGACCTCATCCGAGCACTCTAAGGCCTCCAATAGTGAGCTTGAAGATTTTTCTCCTAAATTTTCCACCAAAAATTTGCAATAAATTCTTTGATACTTAAGCTAGAGCAATGATATTTTTATGGTAGGCTTATAACTCTAAAATGAACCTTCATGTAGAAAATGAGAACATTATGAGCTTATATGAAAAACTTACTAAAAATAGTAAGCTCTCAGAAATAGTAACCACCCTATCTATTAGTCCTTATTAAAATAGAAAAGACTGAAAAGAAAATATTTTTGGGTGATGCAATATTTCTCTTTCCCCAAGATGCTCCTGCATCACTTATACCAATGTGTAGGTGTATAAAAATAGTACAGAGTGAGTTATGATTAAAATACCAATACAAGTATTTAACAGAGCATAATAGAGCATAGTAGTAAAGTGAATTGTATGACTTGAGGAATTATTTTGGTGAAAAAATAATTACTACATCATAATGAGCCAACTATGTGGATATTATTCCATAAGTTATTTTGTATTATGCCAAGTGTGTGAAAGCATGTAGGTTGACTAAGCAGTGAATTTTGAATGTGTGAGGTATAAGTAAAGATCTTATCTTGCGAAGATAAGGGTGCGATATATAATGAGCTATGTGACATATATATGATCTATGAAAGATTTTTGATTGATGAGATGATATGTGAACTACATCCGATGTATGATCAGAGCAAGTGCAAAATACAACAGATAGAAAGTATTATATTTATATCTATTCTTGTGAAGAACTAAATCGTATAATTGCATGTTAGGGTAGTGGGCTCTTCTTGCATACATTGTATTTGATCCACCAAATCCTAATAGGGTTGAGGCTTCTAACAAGGTCTATTCCTCTAAAAAGGAATTGAGACATTATATGTACTTCATAGACTCCTAATAGGGTCAATATCCTTAACAGGATCCTATTGTTTAGTGAATCATCTAGTAGGTATCTTCCCCACCGAGGTTTTCCCTTGGCTAGGGTTTCCCTAGATAAAAAATAATGGTGTTATGAGTTCTCTATGTGCATGCTTATATTTACTATTCAACATTGTTGTTTTACTTTCATATGCAAGTTATAAAGTAATTAAGAATATTCAGTTGTGGGCTAAAGTTTGTAGAATATTGAGTCACCCCACCCCCCTCTCAATATTATCTATTTGTAACACTTAATACCCCCACACCTATGTCTATTAGTCTCACTTCATGCTCATTCATCTCACTTCACTTTTCCTAGCTCAGAATTAACTCTCACATCTAAGTTTAAGCTGCATAAACTATTTAGCTTATCAGGGTCTCTTTAAGCATCAATGTTTCTTTTGAAACTTGTTCAATGGTATTTTTCAAAACTTTCCATGGAAATTGAGTGTTTTTCAACACTTATTGGATACTTTGACTACAAGCTAGGATGTTGTGATACTTCTCATTGGAAGACCCAAGTCCTACAAGAGATGGTATTCTGACTTACACAAACATGCACTTAAACATTAAACTTATTAAGCTATAATGAACTTTATCTTCTTTGTGTGATGTCTACGACAATTTATTTACTAATTTTTCCCTCCCTAATAGTCTTTTAAGGATGTCATGGACTAGAATACTGGGGGCATGGGGCTTGTTTTATTTATTTTCTTCTTATGGGTATACTTTTTTAGTCTAAGGTGTTGATAGCCTTCTCGCTTGTCCTACTTGACACTTTGGGCCTATAATGTATCATCCTTATCTATTTTTTCTATACCACACTCAGGGGTTATCCTAGCACTTATGCCTTGATATAGGTGTATTCTTGCTATACTAAACTTAGGGAATCTAATTGCATAGTCATCTTAACATATATGTCTTTGATGTATAGGTTGGATTCCCACTTTGTTATCTAATGTAGATCATATTCATATCTACATAGTTTATGCTAGTGATGATTGTATGATCTTTTGATGTCCCTAATAAGGCTCGATGATAAAAACTAGGACCTACTTATGTAACCCATGCAATTGTACCTTTTCATACTAGCTTGCATTCTAGGGTTCGTTCTAGCTTAGCTTTGCATTTTGCATGTTGAGAGAGCTCTCTTCTTTATCTTTAATTTGTACATGTTAGTTAATTGTGTCATCCTTCTCTTTCCTCTTCTCAATCTTATCTTATCTCTTCTTTCCTATTTCTTGCTTCTTTTCTATCTTACCATCTCATCTATGCTTTTTACCTATCTTTTCTAATCTCTACATTCTGGATCCATTTTCAAGATCAAAATCCAAATTTGGGTTCATCTTTCCAATCAAAATTTCTTCCTTCTTCTATGTAGTTGGCTGACCTATTGAGGCTTAATCTTTGAATCTTGTTGAGGAAATCATTTTCTTCATTTCTTCATCATTTCTACTTTCTCCCACTCTTTGCTTTCATTTCTATTTCATCTCATTTCTTCTTTCTTCTTTCTTTGACCTAATTCTTATGCTTTATCTTTCTTGGTCAAACTTAGTCAAATTGGGGCATATCTTCATTACTTGGTGGTCACTCTTTGGTATTAATCTCTTATCTATCATCATGAACTTTTCTTTTTTATGATTTGATCAAATCTAGCTTATTTCTACATCTCCTCTATCTCATTTCAATTTCAATCCCAAGGGGGCAAGAATATTCTATCATTGTTGCAAATTGTTTTATACTTCAACTATCAATTTTCTCTTGATCTATTTGAATTCTTTTCTTAACATATCTTTACTCATCTTAGATACTGATATTTTCTCTTCTCTCTCCAAGTGTGTAGTATTGTTGCTAAATAGACTATGCATTTAGTATCTTTTATCTCTCTGTGCTTCATTCTTTAGGGTCAAATCTATCTATTGTCTTGGCTTCCTCATTCTTTAATATAATGTATTCCCTGGCCAATCACACATTAGTCAAAGAGGGGAAAATATAATCACCCAAAAATGGTCATCTAGACTATGAGGCCCCTTTCTAACATTTTTGCATAATTTATCTAATGCTTATCCTTGATCAAATCTCCAAAAATCTATTTATTTGATTTTATCTTATAGTTTGACCACCTTATCCTAAGTTCATATTTAATTAAAAGAGCATTTCCCCCTTTTAATTAAATAAAATTCTCCATGAATCTCTTATCCTAAGTTGCACACAAAAAAGCATTTTCCTTATTTAAAAATATTAAAAGAAAAGACATTGTTGTCCCATAAGGGGGACAAAAATTAACTCTTCATCATGATTGGTGGAAATGCTTGTGCACATGGATCACTCCCACTTTCAAACTCCATCCTTGATCACATGCATCTTTCCTCATGATCTCTATCATCCAATTGTCTTTAAAAGGGAGATCTTTATCCTCACTTCACAACTCCACTCTTTTACTAACATTATGTTGCAGGATTGAAGATCTCATACTTGTGGAGCTTCTCTTCTTCTATCTTCTATTCTCCATTCTCCATGCTTCTCAATAATTATAGTTTCTCTCCATGCTTATATCTCAAATCATATAGTCTAAATTTAGTCTAAATAGGAGTTGTAATACTTATTTTCTAGTTTGGCTTGCATTCTACTTTCTCTCATTTAGCTTTCATTTTCATTATATTCATTCTAGATTCTTGCATGCTAGCATTCTTTCTCCCATCTTTGAATCTCTCGTTCAATGGTACACCTTGCAAGGGTTGCATAGTTTGGTTCATTTAAGAACCACCATCTCATATCCTTTACATTTCATAAATAGAGATCTATAAGTCACCTCTTGAGATGCCCTCTTTCATTAGTATTCTCAAGAATAATGGTTTATAGAAGTGTGACACTTTTTATACACATCGTTCCAACCAATCTACACACCTATTATTGGAATGTAACCACAAAGAGATATATTTTTTTATTTTCTATTTTATGATGAATGCAATTTATCAATGCAACTATATGAATTCCTATTTTAACCAGTTATTTGAAATGAAAATAAAAAAGATAGAGTAATAAGAGATTAAAGAAAATTATTGAAAGGGAAATTCCTAATGGACATAAGCCAAAGTAACAACATGTCTACAAATTAAATTATCAAAAGGATATGGTAGGAAACCAATAAAATTAGGAGCAGTGCTTTCTCACCTCCACTGATGCAATCGTCAATGGTAACTTCAATAATAATTGAAAGATGATTCAGATTTCATCAAATTGCGAGGCCACGAAACATGCACTCACATGAGACAAAATACTATTTAAGAACAAATATTATCCTTTCTTTAATTCATCAAAATAGCAAAACTTGTTAACGCAAGGCAAACACCAAAACTAAAAGATCGCACAATCATAACAACACAATAAAACCATTGGCTACATTATTATTCATGAACATGCATTCACAAAAATAACACACTCTGGCAAGAATAACTACACTCAGAATGAGAGCACCAATAGCATATATTATTGCATCAAAATAATGCCTAGAGTACATATTACATTCATATATTTAAAATAAATCATCTCCACCTTTGTTGTTAGGAGTGAGAGCTATTTTTATGCAAACTTATTGCTAAAAACTAATAAAATAAAACTCTCTAAATGGTGTTGAGTAGGTCTTCACCCTTGTTTATATCCATTAATGGTTGCATGAGCCTTTACATGACTAAAAAAGAATAAAATAATAAGTAGACAAGAATATAGAAGTTGTGAGATGATCTGGAAGTCTCTAGGAGCTCTAAAAATGGAAGCTTGGCCTTCTTTAGGCATTTCTAGGAGTTGAATTGTCATCAAAATGTGTTTCTAATGCATGGAATGCTCTAAAATAGTAATTGACAATTAACTGTTAGTGTACTACTTCTTCTTCAAAATGGTCGGTGCACCTCTAAGAAAGGCACACATGTGCACCTTGGTGACAAGATCCAAAAACCCAAAAAAAATCTTTTAAGTGTCAAAACTAAATTTCCAACATCTAGGTTTTATCCCCCTTTATACCAAAATGATGTCTAGATTTTTATTCTTGAACTTCTTGATTATCTCTACAACTTCACTAGCCTCTGGTAAATCTAATGCATCATACTTTTTCTTTACTACTTGTCGGTAATTACTTACTTCTACCCTGGTCTCCACAAAATCCTCAAGCTTGGTGTCTAGTTCCAACAATGCCTCTTCAATTCTAAATGCTTTTCATACATCATCTTCTAACAAAGCATTTTTTAATGTCTCCTTAAATTCTTGAGCTATTGATTACACTGGAAAAATTTTGGTCTTCAACTCATCTTCAAAAATCTAAAGGCTAGCAGTGTTATAGTACATTTCTGCTTTCAAAATTTTCTCTTGAGATTTATCCTTTATTTGTTGGATTCCCTCATGTAATCCTTGCATAACTTTATTCCCTAAGGATATTATCTCTATCTAATCATCTAGTTTTTCTAGCTCCTTTGTTGAGTATATCTCCATCATTATCTTGTACCTTTGTCCCTTAATAGATCTAAGTACTTGCATATCATTGGCCCAGGTACACACTTCATCTATCAGCCCAAAATCTTGGTTTACAATGGAAACTGGCTTGTCAGCATTAGACTAAATATTGTGCAACTAGTTCAAATTACCCTGTATTATTTGCACTCCTCTTTCTTCAAAACTATGATGCCATTGTTGGCATGCATCCAAAAATGAATCCATTTGTGGCCTTCTCTGTTTCCTTTCAAATGTAGCTCCAAGAGTGATCTCAAGATTATCTAGGTCAATAGGTCCCACCACTTCATTTAGGTAGCCTCTTAATAGCTCGTTCTACTTTTGTAGCACTATCAACTCTGACTCATCCTGATCCATGTGTTTGAATACTTGCTTGAAGCCTGTAGTGATCAACACTTTCACTGTGCCCACAGTGGGCTTTCCCAATATGACCTCCTTCATTTGGTAATCCTTAGGAGTTAGTTCTTCACACTAGTACATTTTGGCCAATATGTGACTATGTGACTAAAACTTTTAGTCACACCACTAAAACTTTTAGTCATGTGACTAAAAGTGATCACATTATACTATTTATTTGCAATTCACAACTATAGGTGACTAAATAAGTGACTAATTTGCTCTCTAAGTGAAATCACAAGGTCAACCAAATAGAAGTGACAAAATAGACTACCAAATAAATGACTAAATAAGTGACTACATAATTAGTCACTAATAATTAGTCATCTACAAATAAATAACTAAATAAGCTATCAAATAAATGACTAAATAAGTGATTGGATAATTAGTCACTAATAATTACTCATTTATATATCAAGACTATCATGAAGATGGGAAACATTAATCAATAGCCAATCAATTAGCATCAATCATTTTAAACACAACTGAGAATTAAACATAAGACCTCATATGTATGAGGCTCGTAACACACTATCACACTACAAGGTCATTCCCATAAGGGATTATATTTACTATATATTAGTAAAAAAATAAGATTAATAAAAAAATAAAATAAAATATTAAAAAATTAGAATTGAATAGACATTTTTAATTGTAGAGAAATTAACTTGAATGGATGGTGTCAATACTTCACAATGCCAAAAAAATTACCTAATTTGTTTGTATTTGAATACATGTTTTAATCATTTGGTAAAATTTATTTTATAATTTGATGGATTTATTTTATACTTATTTGATGTGTTCCTTTTATAATTTAATAATATTTCTTTTTGTTAAATTTTAATTTTATTAAATATAAATTTCTAATAAAATAATTTGAAATTCTATAATAAAAAAGATAAATTATATTATAAAAAATAATCATTTTATAAGAATCTTTCCTTTTTACAAAAAACTAATAATTAAGAATCAACATTATCTAGAAATCAAAGACCTATTTTATATTTAGTTGAATTCTATAATCAATAATCATGGACGACTATAATAAAAACTAATAATTAAGAATCAACATTATCTAGAAATCAAAGACCTATTTTATATTTAGTTGAATTCCATAATCAACAATAATCATAGACCACTATAAGGGTTTAGTTGGGTAGAAATCAACTGAAAAAATCAATATTCCCAAAAATCATTCTCGCCCACTAAGACTCTTTGGCGCTAAGCTAAAAACTCATTCGCACAACATGATTCACAAAAATCTAGTCACCATTATTTATTGGATTCATCAACATGGTTGTTTCTTTGATTCATAATAAGTTGCAGTGGTTGGATGAGAAACAAGATTGCTATAGGTGAGCTTTACTAGGTACATTTTATATCCCTACTATGGAATTTCTTAGGGTTTTTCATAGACATAGTCATTGTTTAAGATCAATATTTTGTCATTGGCATCAAAGGTTGATGATCAAGGTTGTATAAAGTTAAACATTGAGGGATTACTCAAAGCAATGATGAATTGGAATGAAATGCTTATCAAGTTTTTGATTATGCATTATATCTTCATTATTTTCTTACTTGTTTGTTTGAGCTACATGGTTGTCTGGTTGAGCTATTTGAGCTACTCGTTTGTGCTTAAGCTACTTGGTTGTTTAGTTGAGATGCTTGAGCTACATGGATGCATGCTTGAGCTACCAAGAGTGACATGTCATCAAGTGTGTTAAAAGAATAGACTCCTTTGAAATCTCAATGAAAAATCTAAATATGGTCAATGAAACTAATTTGGACATATGTAGATATGTAGATGGAATTGATGGAATGTTGCCAATAAATTTGAAATGAAATCTAAAACTAGCATATCTTACCCTTGCAATGTTGCTAGCATAGCTTACCTCATGTGTTATGCATTATATTAACTACTATAATGAACTCTATTTATGATCTATTTTGAAATATTCATTACAACATATTTATGGAATGTGCATTATTAACTATCCTTTTATCTAACTACTATCCTCCTTGTGTTTATATCATGAAAGTAATGTATCCTTTCATCAAAACTATTGTCCATGCTATGATACCACTACTAATCTTATGTAATATGCCCTATGACTATAAGAATGTGTCATATTCCCATTTTAACAATAATTAGATTATAAAATGTTATTAAATAAATAATGATAATAAAGTTATTAAAACTAATACTAAAATATAAAACTAGGAAATTATTATTATTTAATCTATATTATTAATGAAATAATATTTAGTATGATATTTTAAATAATTAAAAATAATAAAATTTCAATGAGTAAATAAAGAAATAAAATTAGATACAAGAGACAATATTGTAGAAAGTATGTTAATTTTCTAAATAGAATTTAATAATAAATAACAATAAACACAAATGAGTAAGTAAATAAATAATATAACATAGAATAATATAAATTAACTAAATCTAATAAAAATTCAAGAGATGTTTAACAAATAGACATGACTCTTTAAAATTAAGATATTAAAGGGATGAGAGTTTATTTTAGAGAGGAAAAAAAGGAGGAGGAGAGAGGAGTTCAAAAAGGGAAAAATGGAAGAGGAAAGTAATATGAAGAAAATAAGAAAATGACTTTTTGAAAAGGTGACAGTGATATTGAAAGAATGTGAACCTTTGAAAGGGTCATAATTATGAATAGTTGTGACTCTTCAAAAATATTTTGATTATAAAGTAGTGGGACTTTTCCAAAGGATTTTAGTTATGAAGTGTTGTGACTTTTTAAAAGTATTATAACTATGAAGTGTTGTGACTTTTCAAAGGATTTGTATTATGAAAGGGTGTGACTCTTGGAAAAGAAGAAAGTAAGAAAGGTATGTTTATGAATTATATTTGTTTAATTATATTTATGAATTTATTTATATTAATGAACCATACTTGTGTTATCTCATGGGGTTAACACCATAGATATTAATGAGACTCGAAGCATGGAGCATGTGAGATATTAAGAACTCCATTGTTCACCATGGTCGGGAATCAATGTGAACTTGAAGCATGGAGCATGTGAGATATTAATATCTACATTGTCCACCATGATTGAGAATCAATATCGAAGCATGGAGCATGGAGATATTAAGATCTCCATTGTCCACCATGGCCAATAATCAATGTGCCAGAATATTTTGATGTTGTCAAGCATATGCATATGTCATTGGCCTTGGATAGAGGATGCCCATCCAAGAAGAATCTTAAGGGGTGCACTCCCAGGATGACGGTGAGG
This sequence comes from Cupressus sempervirens, assembly GCA_028749045.1. Classification (NCBI taxonomy): domain Eukaryota; kingdom Viridiplantae; phylum Streptophyta; class Pinopsida; order Cupressales; family Cupressaceae; genus Cupressus; species Cupressus sempervirens. The sequence continues at coordinate 448,001,985 of CM053787.1, forward strand.
TAACTATGAGCTAAGAAGCTCGATCTAGAGACATCCTTAAGATTGGGGTTAACTTAGAGGGTAGAATAATATAGTTAGTTTTATTATTATTGTGATTCTAACATTTATTTTGTAGGTATTACTTGTCTCTAACTAACCCTATTGGTGGGGACATTACATTGGTATCAGAGCATGATCTTGCCATCCTATAAGGTTAAAGGAGATCTAGAAAAATAATTTATATGAAAGAATAATGTAGAAAGTTAATGACTATTAGAAAGGATATGAACATATCCATGATAGCAACCTAATAATTTGGACAAATATTTCAACTCAGCAGAAGAAATTATCTAATTGCTTGAGGACAAGCAATTTGAGGAAGGGTGGACTGTCATATCCCCATTTTAACATAAAATTTTAATAATAATTAGATAATAAAATGTTATTAAATAAATAATGATAATAAATATATATTAAAACTAATACTAAAATATAAAACCAGGAAATAATTATTATTTAATCTATATTATTAATAAAATGATATTTAGTATGATATTTTAAATAATTAAAAAATAATAAAATTTCAATGAGTAAATAAAAAAATAAAATTGGATACAAGAGACAATATTGTAGAAAGTGTGCTAATTTTCTAAATAGAATTTAATAATAAATAATAATAAGCACAAATGAGTAAGTAAATAAATAATATAACATAGAATAATATAAATTAACTAAATCTAATGAAAAGTCAAGAGATTTTTAACAAATAGACATGACTCCTTAAAATTTAGATATCAAATGGAGGAGAAGAGAGGAATTCAAAAAAGGAAAAATGGAAGAGGAAAGTAAATGAAGAAAATAAGGAAGTGACTTTTTGAAAAGGTGTCAATGATATTGAAAAGATGTGAACCTTTGAAAGGTTCATAATTATAAATAGTTGTGACTCTTATTGTGATAATAAAGTAGTGGGACTTTTCCAAAGTATTTTAGTTATGAAGTTTTGTGACTTTTTGAAAGTATTATAACTATGAAGTGTTGTGATTTTTCAAAGGATTTGTATTATGAAAGGGTGTGACTCTTGGAAAAGAAGAAGGTACAAAAGGTATCTTTATGAATTTTTTTTTTAATTATGTTTTTGAATTTATTTATATTAATTTGTATGAATTTATTTATATTAATTTATATTAATTTATTTATATTAATGAACCATACTTGTGGATAATATTGTGTTAGCTCATGGGGTTAACACCAAGGATATTAATGAGACTCAAAGCATTGAGCATGTGAGATATTAAGAACTCCATTGTTCACCATGGTTGGGAATCAATGTGAACTTGAAGAATGGAGCATGTGAGATATTAATATCTGCATTGTCTGCCATGACTAAGAATTGATATCGAAGCATGGAGCATGGAGATATTAAGATCTCCATTGTTCACCGTGGCTGATAATTGATGTGCCAAAGTATTCTGATATTGTCAAACATATGCATATGTCATTGGCCTTGGATAGAGGATTCCTATCCAAGAAGAATCTTAAGGGGTGTACTCTCGGGATGATGGCGAAGTAGCTATGAGCTAAGAAGCCTGATCTAGAGACATCCTTAAGATTGGGGTTAACTTAGAGGGTAGAATAATATAGTTAGTTTTATTATTATTGTGATTCTAACATTTATTTTTCAAGTATTACTTGTCCCTAACTAACCCTATTAGTGGGGGCATTATAGAATGCTTCCTCTATTAAGGAAAAATGAGATTAGAGGTAGAACTTTATTCTTTGAATTATGTTTAGACTTGACTGCTCTAATTCTGATACTTAACATAGAGGATATAACTAGATCATTCAAGAAATGAATCTAGATATCTTACTTGTATTTGAATCCTTCAATGAATAATGTTGATGCTTCCTTCTTTTAATTTTGAGATTGAGGTGTTGTATCTCATGTAGATACATGACTCTATGTGCCCTTCAGGCATGTAGGGTCATGTCTCTATATGATACAAACCTTAACAATTATCCTTAATCATTAGTTAGGATCCATTATACTCAATCACACTCAATGCTTCAAGAAATCTGATCATGATGGGTATTTAGTAATTCATAACTTCTGATCTCAATCAGTGATATAACATAATGAAGTGGCTCATGATAATAGTGAATAAGGGAATCATATTCTTATTATGATATGATTGTTCCATATGTACAAAGTTTGAATAGATTGAATCAATTTAATATAGTCCATTAAAATACTCTAATATAGATATTATATATATATGTATAATTATGTGTGTGTGTGTGTATGTATGTATATATACATGTGTGTATTTATGAGAGTATCTATGGTTCCTTTTGAGGAATAATCAGATAGAAGATATCTTACAAATGCTACAAATACAACATCCTCATGCTTGATTATATGTTGTCTTTGTGTTTTCAAGTGATGGAATGACCTTCTAAGGTCTTAGAGAAGGGATATATAAGCCAAAAAGAATCATTAAAAATAACTTAAAATTTTCATTTTTTACTTTATGGCTCAATTGGCCCCAATATAGCCCTAGTCACAGGATTTTCCAAGTTAGCAGAGTCCATGGTCTCTTCGAGCCATGCAAGACTCTATAGGACTTGTCTAAGTTAGAATCTAGAGGCCAAAAAACTCTAAAGCCCTAACTTAGCTTAGGACTCACAGTGTCTTTCCAAAACTCAAAGTCCTATAACACTAGGTATAGGCATAAATAGGCCTCCATTCTACAACCCAAATTTTGGATTTGAAATTTTTGGAGTTGAAGCAATAAAAATACTTCTATTTCTATAGTTTCCTAAAGTTTTATGTTGTTCTTTTAAATTGTACAAAACTGTATGGAATAGTATTGGTCTAAGGTTGATTGTCAATGATAGAGAATTTTTTTTTCTTTCATATGCACTTAATTCAGTAGATTTTCATTATGTTTTATGAAAGTTATCATCAAATTAGTTACTACCACTTCCAGATGATTCTATAATAGTCCTATTGCGGCAATTTATACATGTATATTTCATATCTTGATCTCAGACCAATTGGGATTGAAAAATGTGTGAATCTACTTTGTAATGCACTTCTCATCGGTATTTGTTGGGTTTGAAGAGAGTTATATGTAATCAACCCTACTGGCTCAACTCTATCCAACTGCCAATTCTCTATTTTAGTTTAGAGAAATGTGTTTTTTTTGTGTTGTTTTGAGATTACATATAAATATCATAAACTTCAAAAATCATTAAAGAAATAAAATGAAAAATTCAAACTTGTAAATCTCCTAAGGCTGCTATTTTAGTGGAATTGGAACTGTTAGATCACAAACAATTCCACTAATATCAAAAGAATGATGTTTGGGTAGCATAAGTGTAAAATATCTCCTTGGATATTTGTGCTTTGCATAGTAAATCAAAACAATCTTAGGCTTTTAGTAGGTTGCAGCCAACAAAAAAAACTCTTGCACAAGTAGCCTTCATTATACACCAATAAGAACTGCCAATGCTCATTTTATGTGAGATATTCTTGTTTTAATCACAATCCCTTTTTTTAGTGGAATTCTTTTGACATTAGTGCAATTGGAATTATTGGATCACGAACCCCTAGCTTTGCTCATGGTACTTGCTTCATATATATCATGAGGGTTTTCTTTTTATCATATTGCTAATCTATAAATTAATATATTTTTTAGCATTAGAAAATGAGAAAAAAGAGTACAAGGCACACACTAGATGACAGTGGCAAAAATTATACAATTCCAATAACAAATTATGAGTGCATTCATGAAGAACGTGTGGCAAAGAATAATGACTTTTTGTCATGTCTTGGATTGAAAAATAGGTAAGTTTCAAATCTACTCTATATATATTATACTAGCATGATTTAATCTAGAAAAAGTTGATCACAAAATAGAAGTTCTAGGTAAATGAAATTTGATCAACTTTATACTCTTTTCTTCTATTTGACATCTTTAAAGTTTTCCAAGTGGCAATTTTTAATCCTTCACTTCATAGTCAATTTCTATAGTTGTTAATCTAATTAGATGTTGGCACTAATTGGATTTATGTTTGTCATTGTTTTTCGTTTTCATAACAACTTATTGTTTATCAAGCTTAATTTAATATGTAATCAGTTTGACTTTGATACAATATTGTCAATTGATTAACAATTTAACACTGAATAGTAAACTACTAACTTTATTAGTAATTAGTAAAATAATTATAAAACAATTGAGGTACCCATACCCCCATCCCCTATTTTGGAAAAATAGTGTACCCTGTATATCTTTGTGTATGTGTGTGTGCTTCCATAGGTTCATCTTGGTCAAAGGATGGTCAAAGGGTGCAAAAGGTTGAGGAAGTTAGTCAAATGTTCCTCTTTCAAAATATTATACCCTTCCTCAAAATTTTAGAGGTGTTTGAGGTCTTGACATATTTGGAAAATTTAGTATTAACATATTATCATAAATGGCAACCATGAAAATAATGTAATGAAGTAGTCTAGAAGTGTAGCACATATTAGTTGCACCTTAGATTCTTAAAATTTGTGATTAAATAAATGTACTATCTTGATTTATGCAACAATTTTACCTTTTATTGTGATATTTAGATGGTTGAGTTATCTATACATTGTCAAGTTACTGACACCTTATCCTTTGAACTTATATATTAGTGCAGGAGCACCTTCTAGTGATCATGCCTCCATGAGGAAACACATGAATTTTTTTATGTTTTCATTAACCAAGGTCACAAATAAAGTCTAAAGGATGATTTAATCGTGTTTTATCTCATAAGTTAGAGTCATGTTGATCAGATAAGCCTTTATGACATGTATTGTCAAAATATTGTTCTAATGTTGTCAAAGTTGTGTCAAAGTATAGATTTTCCTTAGATAGAATCAAATTAATGTAATAAGGTTTATTGGACATGACTATCCCTTTCTCACACTAAATGAGTAATGGGCTTGTAAGTTGAGCTAAGGGTTGTAGGAATTGTGTCAAGAAGTTGATAAAATATTGTAAGGGTATTGAAACAAGGGCCTTAGTTGAAGGTATGAAATCATATGATGGGCATGAACAAGCCTAATCCTAGTTATTATTTATGATCATAGTATAGTCTTCCTATGCATAGTATAGTAAGGTATAGTTGGTACTATTACTACTACTACCACCACTACCGACTAACCTAGCCTCCTACTACTCCTACTAGTCAATAATGTATTTATATGCAAGCCACTTGTGGCAGCTTGTAATATTGATCATTGTGATGAGTATTGCTACATATAGAAGAATAGATCTTCTTGCAAACAAGCCTCTAGAGGTGATATTTCCTGGCTCTTATAGTACTTCTTGAAATTTGGGTTTGAAATGGAAGGTCTTATAAGGTAGTTGTTAATTGATATGTGAGTTTATGTAAGGGTGCAGGTGGGTTTAACCCATCTTTATATTTTGGAAGGATCTTGTTAACATCTATATATCATATGTTCTAATAAAAAATCAATAAATTCACCTATAAATTTACAAGGGTTGCAAATAGATTGACCTAAGGTGTACAAAAAAATTAACTCATCTTATATGGCCTAGCAAGGTACTACACTACTCCCAGATGCTTTCATGCATTTAATCAATGTATTCATATGCATGAGTTATGAATGGAATTGATATGAAGGCATGCATTTTAATGAGGTGAGGGTGGAGATGTTCTATATGTGAATTGTTGGGGTAACTGGGGTTTACCTATGTCCATGCTCATTTGGCAGGAGTGATAGAGATTAATTATCATTTAAAGCACATGTTATTTCTATTTGTGTCAAACCTCTTTAAAAAGAGACTAATGTATGCATTAATATTGATTGGAAGGATGATTATTGTGTACAAGAAACTAATATGTTACTAATGGGAATTTTTTTTCTAAAAAGGTGTCAAGAAACACCTCTCCCTCATAGGCATTTGTTCAAACAATTTATCTATGCTATCTATGATTGCACCTTTTGTATGCATGTTGATCAACACACTTGCTACTATAATGCTTTGATGTATGTAACTTGTTCCAAAGCTCCCACTTTGGTACATGTACTAGAAGCTAGCTACTTCTACATAATTATTTTTTATGACATGCATGTGAATGTGTCTTTTTGAAACATCATTTCAAATAGTTCACATGCTTGTGTGTGCTTCCATATTGGAAATTTGCATCTTTTATTTTGACCTAGCTAGATGATGTCGTGAGAGGATGTGGAATTAATTTTTACACCTATCAATTTCATTCACTTGGGATTTTCTTAAACTTGTTCAAATCCATTTCTATGCATATCTTGTAGCCATGGCATTGCATGGGATGTTATTTCTAAGACAATGTGTCAAGTGGTTTATGTATTTTAATGCTTGCAAATCATTTAAAGAGAAGTAATACTTCCTGAAAAAAATGACATAGTAGTGCAATTCACAACTTACCAATTTTAATCATCATCCTTCACTAACAAAACCCTTGAACAATGTTGTGGAAGAATCTTCTCCCAATATATTCTCAGATGATGATATGTTCCTTTCATGGGAGTTGTCCTCCCAAAACTAAATCTACTTGATGCAGAGGTCTGATGTTCTCAACTAATTTGGTTTCAAAAAAATCCTAGGTTTGATTAATCAACCTTATAATGCTACACCTTCAAAGGTATCCACTAGTATTATCAACTCATCCTTTTTATGATCCCCATAACCCTTACTAAGTTGTCCTCAAATATCTAAGTCTGTTGTGTTGTTGCACCCTTGTCCTCCTAATGTTCTTATCGCTCCTCCTTGGGTAAGGTCTCTCCAACCTATTCTTATGATTTAGGATGTGTTCTTAAAGGAAAAAATGAAATCCTCTTTTCATTCTCCAATGCATCCAATCCACTCCTTTGAATTAATTCCATCCACCTCCTAATTTGCTATAACTAGGGAAATCTTCCAAGTAGCCTTATCTGGGTAACTTTTGTAAAGTTTTCTTTTAAACCTCTCAAAGGAACCAAAAATGTGGTTCCTTATTCCTCTATAGAAAACTGTGACTTAACTCTCCTCACAAGTTTAGCCCTTGGATCTTTATGCAACTCCGCCAATTTACAAACACTCCTCTAGGTTTTGGAGGCCTAATTAGAGTCCTCAAAGAAGGAAGTATCAATTATAATTGGATCTTAACCAATCCATTCATGGTAACATATAGTGACATCCAAAAAAATTTTAATCCCGATTCTCACATTTTGAATCAATGCCCATCAAAAGTTATGGGGACTACTGCTTCCTCTTTACCCAAATCTACCAGTCATATAGAGATGATCGACTAGGGTTTTATCCATATCTCTCCACAACTAAAGCCATTTGTTCTAAAGCCCAATAAAAATTAAAATATACTCTCATATCTCCCTTTTGAACCAGGTTTTATAATTTTCCCATGGTTAAAATGAGAGATATGATTCCACAAAGTCGACAGACCTAGTTTTCTATCAAAATGCAACCTGTAGGTGGTTGTCCTTCAATTTCTCTCCCAATTCTCCAATATAGAACCTTAAACCAGATTAAAATTAAATCTAATACATTTTCCAACTTCTTATGGATTTATTTTATAAATATCACTTTGTACAAACTCGACACAAGCAAAAAATAGACAATTTTCCACCAAAAATATAGTTTTTAAATTCAAATTATGTTGTTTTACAATCCAATTCCTCTCAAAAACCCTTGAAATTATTTTTTACCCCATTTTTAATGTTTTCCCATAAATTCCAATTTATTTGAGGTTGTTATGAATTTTGGGTAACAAGAATTCAAAAACTACCCTTTTTGCAACTTCTGCTACAACAAAGTTGTTGACAAATTTTTTTTTTGCAACTTTTGTAAAACTACTTTCTAGACACTCTAGGAACCTACCAAGGTCAAATTAACCAAGCCATGGTGATATCAATCATCAAATAAACCTCTTTTAACACAAATCTACCCAACCCTTGTCTATTTGACCATAGTAGACCTTAGGATTTGGGGTCTTAATAACATGCATCACTCCATCATGATTTTTGCCTTTATCCATGAAAACATTCACAAAACCAATACAACATCCTCATTTTGGGTCTTAATAACATGCATCACTCCATCATGATTTTTATTTTTCTCCACAACAACATTCACATGAGAAACATGTACCACATGCTTCTCTATATTGTCCCTAATATTGTTAGCCTTCATTTGTTTGATTGTTTCTTGTGTATCCATACCATCTTACTCATTAACAATTTCAATTCACTTTATTAGGTCTATCAGTGAAGCACCCACCACATGCTTTCCTATATTGTACTAAGCATTTTCAACCTTCATTTGTTCTATTCTTCCTTTGATTTTCCCAATATCCTATTCATTAGCTATTTCAATTCCTTGTAGTGGAACTACCAATGGTACATTGGCATTTAAACTCTCTGTAGGATCCATGATAGTCTAATGTAATAGTGGTTTCTCAAATGAACTTAAGGTTCCTTGAACCTCTAAAGATATGAAAGTTTCTTGTGATTTTTGAGTAGAACATTGAATGCTATTATCTTCAATAGGTTTGTCTCCCGACAATATTATCCCTCCTTGCAAATTGGCCTCCATGGTATGCTCCTATGTAGCATTCTTCTTCATTGTGTCACTTCTAGTTTCATCATGTACAATTGACATTAGTCCTTGGTCATCTGTCGGTAGCTCATCCTTCTTCATAACCTCTATCGCATGTCTTTCTATCTATGTTACATTCAGAGTGTTTTGTCATGTCTTATATACTATAGGAAAATACATTGAGGCCTTACTTGATGTGTATACAAAATAAATTTGCATCTTCCATGTGTTTACAGGTGATATGTGTCATATAATTTAATCATTATGTGATTAGGCCTTTTATTTATAAAGAAGCATTGTTTTAATTATGATCTTATTTTAGTTTGTTATTGTAATTTTTTAGTCATTGATGTAACTACTAATGCATCATTTTGGCCTCAACTTAGTCAGAAAAAAATATTTACCTACCACTTCAAATGAGATAGGTACTATCACTCAATCATAATATTGTAGACTAGTCATTAATCTAATGCAGACTAAGAACTTCTAAACTTCTATACTACCTAACTGATTGACTATGTTAATTCACATTGTACAACCTATCTAAATTATAATTTAGGATTGAACTGATCAATGCCTAAAATTTTGGATATCCAAGCTAATTTCCTACAATATAACAACAACATGTTATGATAATTAGTCATAGAAATAAAATATCATTATCTGAATTGATCAAAGTAAAGACAAGGAAACATAATTTCTATTTTTAAGTTTCTTGTTGACTACTTACTTAGTCATTGATTCCAAGTGATATTGGCAAGAATGACCTCCAAATTTTCTTTGTTATGTCAATTCCTATACAATCAATAATAAATTTTTCCTACTCTAACATAGAATAACATTATAAAGTTTGAACTAAATCTCTTATTATAAGCATGAGATGTTCAGAGTCCATGAGAATAGTGTTAGCAAAACTGTGCAAGTTAATTCTATAATTTTACCTAAGGCAATTTATTTATCTTAGATTTCTTCATGAAGGCCCAAGGAAATAATGGACATGTTTGGTAGTGTCATCTCTGTTATCGGTATCACTGCTCACACAATTTTACATAATGGAGCACTTCTTACACACTTTTACTAGAATCTTTTTATCAATCTCTGAAATCTTTAAGAAGGCCCAAAGTAGTAGTGGAGCACACTATAGTATCATATTTTTCTTCAATATCATTGACATGCATTTGAGGTTTTAGCATTATTGCTGTGCAATTTGAGGTTCACAAGTAAATCTGAAATGATAGTGCCTTGAATTAGTTACATTTTACATTTAATGAGAAGGTTCATTGTATGAAACTTTAAAATGTTGGTGATATGTAGATTTAGGAGATATCTTGCATACCTATGATTGTTATCTCTATCTGAAAGAGACATCACATTGGTATGGTTAATGTTCTTCATCTTATGTGCCATATATGAAATTAATTATAGTTAGTTGCAATTCTTAGTGATCATATTTCGTATTGTAGTAATTATTCTTTCTTTTCTATCATTATCTCTAGTCATCGAATGGTTTGAGTTTCTTCTTATTCTCATGCAATGAATGGCTAATCAATTAAAGATGTAGATGAGTCAATGAATTTTGTAATGGCAGTGTCTTTATTCAACACAAAAGATTAATTTTGTAGCCCCCACCATTTGATTTTGTACAGTATGCATTTTGATGGGATTCAGTGTCTTGTCTAAGGTGTCATGGCAACAATTGAAATTATTCTTCTTATGTTTTGTGACTATTGCAAGTTATGATTCTATGACTAAAATGCATGATTATTCTATGGCTATCATGTATGACTATTATGTGTGTCTATTTTGGAAGTTATGATCATGAGTTTTTGATATCATGGGTTTTGATTATGAGATTGGGGAAGGTGTTTGTTTTTGTTATTACTATGTGTAGCATCATGGCTATTACAAAAATATCCAAGATGAAGACAGGCACAATCATGTTCAAGTCTCTTCAAGATTTGTATGAGATCAACAGTACTAGTAGAGATTTTGCCTTAAGACAATAGCTCCTTCATATTAAAATGGTTGAAGGAGATATATTTGAAGATAGATAGCTAGTCATGTTGCTAATGAATGGTCTTCCTCAATATTGGGAATTCTTCATCCAAGGCATTTGTGTAAGATATAAGATTCCCAAGTTTGATTGTTTTAATGTTGATTGCAATGTCCCCAATTTTGGGTCGTCTAGTAGTTCTACTATTGCAAATTTTTTGAGTTTGGTTTAGAAAATAAATAATATACATATCTTTTAATCATTCACTTCTAGAAACTCCATTAGTTTTAGAAAAGAACATGGTTGTTACATAGTGTCTAGATTGATGCATCTTAAGTAATATGATTGGATAAATATTCTTTTATCGGATTTGATCATTTCAACTTTCTAATTGTTAATTCTTTGTTGACTATGTTTAAATCTTTAATTTAAACACATTTGTTATAAATATTTAAGTTATATAAGCATGTTGTTAGAAAAAAATATATAGAACTTGGTTCTTGATCGTGGAAACCCATCAGCCATGTCCCTCTAGCATTAACTTTTATTTTCAAGTTGATAGATGTTCAATTTTTGGCATAAAAAATATTTTTATTGTATTGGTATATTTATTATTAGAGTTGTCTAATGGCTATGCCCATAATAATTTTCACAATTGTTATTTAAGTGCAGTTCTCTAAATTCAAACTGATATATATGTTACGTTCAAATTTTCTCCATAGATGTCAACAAACACAAAATTACTATTAATTTAATTTGATCCATATATTTTTGTATTACAAGCAAGAAGAAAAGCACAAAGAAAATCTAGATTAAAAAAAATGAACACAAACATACAATGTTGCCAATTCATAGAAGGCAACAATTTGTTGATATATAAAATGTTAATAAGGAGATCGATATAGCACATGATGATGTGCAAATGAATACAATAGATGATAATGGCAAGATTGATGTAACACCTACATATGTGTTTCCTAGTATAGCACATCTTGATGAGCAACTGGGTGAACATCACAAAGAGAATCCACTTGAATATGATGTGCCACCTCATACTATAGTCATTGCATCTATAGTTTTGGATGAAATTGGTGGATCAACAAAAAAATATTGATGGTGGTTCAAGAGAAGATGTTCATACTATTGTTAAAAGACAAAGATTGGGCCAAAATCTATACAAATATATAGAGAATAAAGAGAAAGAAAGATTATAAGAAGGCAAGAAGCCATTCATTGTTGAGGTATCAAGAGATGGAGGACCTGTTGAGTATAATACTGCAAGGTGGGCTACTAAGTTGGGCATAAGATGATGTAGAGCCCATTTAGATATTTGAAATTAAAATTTTATAGAGCAAGATCCACAAAATGTGGAATTTGTTATACAGAAAATGGAAAATTCCTTTGACACAGCTAGTGGACAAATCTCTAGGAGACACTACAAGAACAAGATGAGACTTCTCATGAACAATTTTAGATATCATTGCCAAAAACTAAACATAGAGGGAAAAGAGAAGTCAGACTCCACTCTATCTCTAAAGAAGTGGGAAGAATTTAAAGAAAGTATGCATTATGAGGAATGTTTGACTAAGCTTAATAGAGGAAAGAGAGAAAGACATTGTGTGAGGGATGAATATACATATGGTAGAGGTGGGTTACAAGCTAAAATGGACGAAATTGGAGTAAGTGGCACTTTTTGTTAAATTTACATTGAGCTATTTATTTTAAATTTTTATGAATCAAGTATTTTTGACATTGACATTCTATGTTAGGTGGAGAACACTAATAAAAAAGAATATTTTGAGGATTTTGTAAACTATATGACAACACAAGATCCTACTAAATCTAGCAACAATAACAAGTGGAAATCTAGTTCATTAGTAGAGATTTCACAACCATCGATTCAACACCCAGTAAGAGCCTCTTCAAATCATGTCAACACAAGTGAAGGGCTAAAATATATAATGGATTACTTACATAATCTCACTGAGAAAGTTTCCTAGTTGACTTCTTATGTTCAACCTATAGTTTATGTATGGAATGAGCATAATTCCATGGATTCAAATTAGGTAAAATGTTTTAATTTATCTCCAATTTGATTAAAGTAGATTCAAATATCATCTTCCTCTTACAATTAACTAGATTCAAGTATTAAGTTCTTATATAACTTTCTATCAACCTTATATCAATTTTTTTATTTGCAACCTTGTAATGTCCCATTTCTAGCATTATTGAATTTGAAACTATTCCTATGTTCCATCTTCATTGGATTTTTTCTTCTTGTGCTAATTTTTCCATTTTATAGTGTTGAAAACATCCATTATCATTCTAATCTAAGAGAAAATATATATATTTAAAACTCTACTATTTCATTCATGTATGTATTCTCTAGTGTGCAAACTTAACAAGGAGCTAGTCTAAAAGTGCATTAGCAGCAACACTAAAGAGTTAGATATAACTTATAACAGAACAACCTCATTAGACTAGATGTTTAGATATAGTGTAGAAGCAAACCTAATGCCATCATTTTTTGCAAAGAAAAAATTTCTAGTACCAAGGAGATGAATGGCCTTCCAAAAGAAATATATTATGCCTAGAAATCACCAATATAGCAGTAACTATGGATATCAATGAGCATCTTCAGACCTTCTATAGAAACCCTTAAATAAACTTCACTATCACCAACTTGGACACTTTTTGTATACCATAGGTAGTTACTTAAATTTATTTAGTGTAGTTTTTTTCTCTAGCAAGACAAACTTAAAGAATGTTTCACTACCCCAAACACCTAATAACTCCTATTGCCATCTCCAATCAATATAGTCTAGACATATAGCAGTGTCAACACTTCTTAGACAAGTCTTTATTTATTGTTGTTCATATAGTTAAATCAACTAGAACTCATTATATAATCTTCATATGTGATAGAGTGTCATGTCATTAGGTTCCTACAATCCCATTGATCCCATCAAGACTCTATCCCCCATTCATATGAAAAACAAATATCATTCAACATAGCTGCCAAAGAGCTAGAATTACTTGTAAGATAAAATAGTTCTAAGTTTTGTTTCATGAAATGGTGCATCTCCTATGCCACAAGTAAACTATATTTTAAGGTGACTTCATACAATTCCTCACTTTGATGAATTTTAAGTCTCTTCCATTACTTTTCCATGAAATGATAAATGTAATACTATTAATGTCTATCAATATAAAGGATAGTGGTTGAAGTAATATTTAAGCAGAAATGGGTGCTCCTTTCCACTATGAATTAATTTTTTTTCTACATAACAACTCTAATAAGATGTTACAAAACTAGAATAGCTTCTAATAGAAATGGATCAAAATCTCCTACTATAGATCCACCTGTTGCTAGCCCTCTCAACTACTAGTTCTTTGATATATTTGTAGACTATAGAGTTTTAAGGTGTTGAATGGATGATAGATTATTGGTTGTATACAAGCCTCCTATCTTTCATTCAAAAAATAAACTATAATTTTCAAAATAGTTGACCCTTTTTTTCTTGATGTTTCAACTACATGTAGAAAAGAGCTATTGGTATTGATGTTGATCATGATGAATTGGTTGATAAGAACCTGCAACATAAAAATACTTGTGATGAAGTTTAGGTAATATAATAGTTCTTGTGGAATATTTTTGTTCATCATAATTTTCCTTCTTTATTTTACTTTATGCATTATCTTTACTTGATTTTTAAACTGCATGGAGAGAAATCATATGAAAGAAAAATGAAAAAGAGAAGACATTGTTGATAGTGATTATGTTGAATATGAAGAGAGCTTGCATGATATTCATAGTAGTGGCCATTATAAACTTGAGGTAAGGTATTTTTTTATTTTTTTTAGTTGTATATTTATTTTTTCTAATAAGGTATCATTCTTGTTTTACTGATCAAATGTGTAACAATATTTTCGTACTCTTATATGTTGAGTATGCATGCATGGTAATCTAGTATTTATATTTGGGGCTTCCATAATTAATAATGTAACATAATGTTTTCTTTTTCTTTTTGTAGAAACATGTTGATAATAAGCTCAGGGAAGGGGATAAAGTTAGGGTGTTATATCCACATCATGGTGCTATTGCAAGAATTGGGTGGATTCATTCCCTATCTATTGTTCATGGAGTCAATTTGAAAGGATCAGGAGATGCAAATGTAAATATTGTAATAGTCACAAATAATATTCCTCTTGTTTATAATGACAAGGTAGATGGAGCCATTTTCCTAAAATAGAAAGTGGAGACCTTCACATGAAGGCCAATGAAATATTTGCAAAAAAATGTCATAGTTAAACATATTTATTGTGTAGTAGACATTGTTAAACATCTATTTTTGCAACACTAGTTTTTATGCAATGTTTTGAATCTGTTGTTTAAGGATTTTAGTGATCATGGTGTATTTCAAAGAGTTCAAAACTCTTCAACAACTTTGGAATTTTGATTAAGTTACATATATACTCTAAGATTTTTTATATATATATATATATATATATATATATATATATACATATATACATATATACATATATATACACATATATATACATATATATACACATATATATACATATATATATACATATATATATATATATGCATATATATATATATACATAGATATATATATATACATATATATATAGACATAGATATATATATACATATATATATATATATATGTGTCTATATATATATATATATATATATATATATGTATATATATATGTATATATATGTATAATATATATGTATATATATATATATATGTATATGTGTGTGTGTGTGTGTGTGTGTGTATGCATTAAGTTTTTGTATTTTAGATTCTCTTTATATATCATAATTATAATTTTGCATCAATCTTATTCTAGTAGTGCTAGAATATTACATAAGTTTTTTCATATATGTTATTTTTTTATTTTTTTTATGGCTTAGTTCATGTTTAAGGTAATAATATTTTACATTATTAAATTCATGGTATTAATAAATTATTTATCATATAACTTATTTAATTTTACTAAATATAGTCCTAAATATGTGTCTAACCACATAGTTAAATATATAATAAAATCAACCACTAAATGTGTGACTAGCAACATGATTAAATAAACGACTAAATATGTGACTAACCACACAACTAATTCAACTACTAAATAAACTATTAAATATGCAACTAATGACACAATTAAATATACTACTAAATATGTGACTAACCACACAACTAAATCAACCATTAAATATGTGACTAACCACATAATTAAATATACTACTAAATATGTGACTAGCCACATGATTAAATTAACTATTAAATATGTGACTGACCACACAACTAAATCAACTATTAAATATGTAACTAATCACACAATTAAATATACTATTAAATCAACTACTTAATATGTGACTAGCGACGTGATTAAATATACTACTACATCAACTACTAAATATGTGACTAGTCACATGATTAAATATATTACTAAATCAACCGCTAAATCAATGATCATAATCAATGATCAAATAGATGACTAAAATTTTTTAGTAGCAAATTTAGTAGTGTTATAAATGACTGGATATTAACTACTATTATTCACATGACTAAGTTTAGTCACAAATTACTATTTTGTACTAGTGTCAATGTCGGCATGAGAAGGAGGAATGGTGATATGGGCTAGAAGGTCCTAATCTTGATTCTTCATGATCAAGGCAAGTGTTCTAACATCACCCTTAGGTGGCTTAGGATTCTTTATCACTTTTATCAATTCCCTCATTCCTTCCTCTTCTTTTAGTTCCATCTACTTCTTTATTGAAACACAACCTCCTTCTTCATCCATGATGGAGTAGTCCCCATTGGTGACATATATTTAGCTAAAGAAGTTGGTACCAAAGTAGGTTCCTTTCCCTTATTACTTCTCTCAAGAGTCTTCTCATGTCGAGGAAGATCTTCAGAAGGAGTTTCTGTGCTTTGTTGGGCTAAGGATCTGGCCTTTGTATCTTTGGGAACTTGTGTAGTTTCTTATGTTATTTTCCCTTCTTCAGATACTTCATCAATTTGAAACTATTGATACTCTTGATCCTTTGTGTCTCGACCTTCTAATTCTGCATGGATTATTGGAGGAGGTGGAGCTACTAAACCTTTATCCATTATCGTGGTCATGTCCTATAGTGGTGGTGGTGGAATGCTAAGAGGTCCTTGAGGCAAAGGAGGCAATTGTTTCCAATCCTCTCCTAATAGCTCATTCATTGGAGTATCTTTTACATTTTTCCCTACCATCTTGGTACCCACTAGCATGAATTCAAAATTCAAGAAGTCAAAAATATTAGTTTCTTCACCCTCCATCTCATCTATCCACTTGTTTTTGTTCATCTTATGAATTTTCCACCAAG
The DNA here is from genome assembly GCA_028749045.1 of Cupressus sempervirens. Taxonomy (NCBI): domain Eukaryota; kingdom Viridiplantae; phylum Streptophyta; class Pinopsida; order Cupressales; family Cupressaceae; genus Cupressus; species Cupressus sempervirens. Next base: position 448,018,978 of record CM053787.1, read on the forward strand.
ATAGGCTCCCTTAGAGTAGATGGAGGTTTTTAAGTAGAGCTTCTCCTCCTCTCCTCCTCTTTCACCTTAGTCGAGTGGGTTCTCTTATTTAAGGGGAAAAATTCAATTTTTTCCCCTTCTTCCTCATCCTCTACTTCTAGAATGGTTTTTGGCACTTGTGGTAAGGGAGTGTTATTCTTATTTAATTTCCTCCTCTTGACACCTACCACCATTGTTTATGTTTGGGCTCTCTTTAGCACCAACAGGGAGGCTTCTTCCTTTAAGGTTCTTGGTGGTGGATTCAATTGTTGGAAATACAATAGGTAAAGTAAACTTTGAGAAGGGGGGTGAATCAGCACTTTAAAAACTTCAACCTTAAAATCATTCACCACACATCCTTCTAACAATTAATGCATGTAAACTAAAATACCAAATTAAGCATATACATCCATAGTATGAAAGTAAATAAACATTCAACACATGTATGACACAAGATATTTGGTTACCAAGAAACTCTCCAAGGAGAAGGTAAAACTGGGGTGGGGATGACACCCACAAATCTCCACTACTACAGTAATAAAGTGGATCTAATGAAGGTTACAATGTTTGATCATGAAACATGATCTACCCTATGAAAGGTCTACCCTGTTAAAGGCTTACAAGATTGTTAGATCTTACCCTGTTAAAGGATTTCAACACCCTATTAGAATTTTTCCTGGTAAAAGGACTTTAATTTACAATGAAGTAAGCACCAGGTTAAAGGATTTACAATAACCTTTTAAGACTACTCTATTAAGAGATTTAACTGATTCACCTATTAGAATGTCTTAGAAATGATCCTATAGTTAGCACTCTAATGCTAGATAATAGATCATCTATCTCCTAATGTGTACTTGATCTTTACTAATCAGATATATCTATGTTGTCTTCTAATTCCTTACATTTTTTTTGCTCTAACTAATTCTACAATGTATCTCTACTCACAGCTCCTTAGTCACCATGAATGCTCTATTTGTGCATGAAAACTTCTCTCTTTTCTCCTTCTACATTCATAAAAAATTTAGGGTTTGTCCTCCTTAAGAAGGCCTAGGTGACTTAGGGTTAGGTATGAATCAATGATTGTGATTCACCCATATTGTTGCTTAATCCTTCCCTTGTTCTAATTGGCTACATGTACTACATAGGGATTCTCAATAAAGATTTGTCTTTATCATCTAAGATCCCAAAACAATCCTTAAATCAGCTCCAAAATGGTTTAAATAGTAGTTTGTGCCATTAAAAAAAACTATGCCAAAACTTTATTACTTGTCACTTGAAGTCCTTGATGCTCAACATCAACTGCAACTTCAATGTTGTAACTCGACCTTTGAATGACTCAGCATCCATTGATCACTCAACATCTAAATGACTTAACACTTACTATCTACTTGGCATTTGAGTGACTCAGCACTTACTAGTTATTCAGAACATATTGTATATCTCTCGCTCGGAATGTACTATCTGACAACTTATGCTCGGCATGTATTATTTGTTTAGCATAAACTAAGTAAATTACTTAAGTATATTGTCACTCATATTTCAAAGCCAATATGATATTAACAATATCCCCCTTTGACATGAGTGGAAAAATACTTGGTCATGCATGAATAACCTTATCCTTTCAAGCATAACTTAGATAATATCTATTTACATACAAAATTTCAAAAGATTAAAACTTTGCAAAACTTATAACTCATTAATCATACCTCAAAATTAATAACTCCCCCTAAGTTGATTAATCTATTGTGATCCTAAAATTGAATACTCCTTCTGAGTAGATTCTACATATGTTGACTATGTCTCTATTTGATCTCTACTTATCATGCATTCTCTCCCTTTCTTCATTTTCTCCCTTCATTTATTTTCCCCCTTTTTGACGCTTATGTCATGGGTTTTACATGGATAGTTTTTTTGTCCAAAAAAAATTTATAGACCTCAAGTATTATCTTTAGAGCTACATCCTAGTTATCACAAGCTACCTCCAATGATTTGATTTGGATGGCTAACTCGATACCAAGATGAACTAAGCCTTCAATTGTAGAAAGATGGGGATCTTTTTGTATTAATGTCTCTGCAAAGGATAGATTCTTGTGAAGTATATCCATGTGAGGGGTTAGCATGGATTGGATGTTAATCAATGTAGCTTGAATATTTGCATATTTAGCATGCAGAGCTGCCAACTGACCTTGGGAATTCATAAAATTCCTAAAGTGCTTTTGACTCTAAGTTGGAGAATTTTGTAGAGTAGTACCTATTAGTTTCATAACTCCCTCGAGATTTACAATATGGCATTGCACTTCTTGTGTGAATAGAATTTTATCACACAACTTGGTGTAAAGTGAGAAAATATTCTCTAAAACTTTCTTTACACTATCAATCTTGGTTGCTAACTCAACCTAACTAAGTGCAATAGCACTTGATATCTTTTCATTGACTTTTCCTTGAAATTTCCTCTTAAACCATTCAAGTAATTTTACATTGGAATCTAGGTTTGCATCATTAATTTGTTCCATAATGTTTACCAACTACTCCATGATAGGCTTGTCTTCTTCAAGTGTTGGTAAGCTAAATGCATTAAGAAATATATCCTTGATGTCTTGCAATGCTTGCTTCTGCCTATGCTCCCTTCTAAGTAGTTCTTGATGATTTTTCTTTGCGAGTGCATCCTAGAGTATGATCATTTGTTCAATAGTGATTGTTACAAGGTCAAACTTTGGTAAAAAAATCACTTCATCCAAGTTTAAATTACCAAATGATGTAACCTCATCTACCTTGGATGTACTAGGACTAGGTCATGATGATTACAGTGGTGTAGCTTCTACACTTGGCCTGTGAAGTGCTTAACTTGGAGTAGCAGTTGTTAGAAAAGTAACTTGTGTTTGTATTGCTAATTTCTCCTCAGGCTTTTTGGTCAAGTTTGACTCTTTAGTCCTCTCCTCTTCTTTCCTTTTAACTTCAATTGCACCTTAAACTTGTGTTGCAATCTGTTCAACTATAGCAACTTTTGGTACTGACATAGTGTGCACCAATTTGCTGATGTTGGTCATGGATGTCTCTTTTCTTTGATACACTACAACGGTAATGTAGGTTGTATCATAGTAAATTGAGTAACTATCATAGTTCATCTACAATCACCAATATAGGATGACTACATAGTAGTGCCTTGGTGGTGGTGTCTAGCAATATCTTCTTCATGTCTTCCTCTGTTAGGGGATTGATGTTCTGAGGCACATCATCAAAAACATCCTTGATCCATATAATTTTAGTGTCTTCTTGTGTCACATGTTGTGGACTGACACTCGGCATCTATATATCTAGTATACTCTATTCTATTTGTTGCACATCTTTAGTTGTTGCCTGTGTATCTGCATTTGTCTTAGTGCCTTCCACATATGCATCTTTCTTAGTATCAACTGTAGTAACCTCAATTACTTCTTGTTCACCTTTTTCATCTCCTACCTCAATAGGTGTCTGCTTAATTTCCTTGGGTGTTGCCAACCCATAAATTACCTTCCATGCTTGGGTACTCTGTTGAACAACATCTTCAATTTTATTCTGAAAAATATTGAATGCTCGATACTTTGGAGCAAATCTTCCTGCATACTTCTTAATAGCCTTTGTCATCTTAGTTTTATCTAAATCTGGCATCACTCTTTAAAGTTTAGTTTCTCTTATATTTCTCTCTATTGTGAGACTATATTTCTATCTTTGCTCAACTCTATCATATAAGTTCTTTGGTAGAGAGTTGGAAATCTTAGTTGGAGTCATCTTAAATGTTGCCATCATGGCATATGCTGACTCTTCTACCTTATCCATTTCTAGCTTTCCAAGCTTATCAAATTCAATATGTGAAATCCACTCAAATCTACATTATTATTTATATTTTCACATAGATTATCCAAATTAGAAGAAGGACTATGACTTACCACTTTGAATTGGCTATTATCATCAAAAAAAAATTTCTCCTCATTTGATTCAGCTAGAGCAATATACTTTCTCCTTTGTCTCTTCTCAAGCTCATCATCTTGTATAGATTTCCTGGCCTTCTTTTCTTTTGACTTTTCCACCTCTTCAGCTTTCTTAGTAGTAGCTCTTGTGCTGGTTCTAGTAGCTCGAACTATAGACTTAGGTTTTACAACCTTCTTTAGTTAGTTGACTACTGGTGCTTTAGCTTTCCTCTTCTTCTTCTCTATGGCTATAGGTGCTTTGTTGGCTTCTTCTCCCTTAGCACCTTCTTCAATCTTAGCTTCCTCTTCACCTTGATCTTCCCATTGTCCTTGGGTTAGGGCTGGTGGTGCTTGAATAGAGAAATCTTCTTTTTCATCTTTATTGTCTTCCTCTTCTTCATCTTCCTCTACTGCACCAATTTTGTCTTTAAGCTTTTTAACCATTTTGTTTTTCTTTCTTAATACTATTGTAGTCTTCAAGTCCATAGTTATTTTAGATTTTTCAGCATCATAATTAACAAAGGTAGTAACCTTATTATCTACTTCTGCTGCAAGCAAAGATGTAATTGTTGCAAATGTCTCATCCATGTTAATATCATATCCTAGAGGTCCTAACCATCTTACCCTTGGAACTGCAACCTATACATATGTGAAATCAGTATCAACTAGAAAGAAAACATCATTAAAATGTTTCTCAACTAGTAACATTGGAATCTTGTGTCCTTGTTTCATTGACTTCTTAAAGTCCTCAAAGTAACTAGTCATAATAGACTCAAAATTCTCTCCCATTTTCTCAATGAGTTCACCTATTTGTACTGCAATAGATTTTTTTGTCTTCCAAGCTACTTTTCCAAAGGAAGGAAATGTGTTTTGCAAATAGAAAAATATACATAAAAATATTGATCCAAACTTGCATTGTGGACTCTTGGTTTTTCTTATGGCTCCCAAGTTTTCTGATAATTGTTGTAACTGTAGCTCGATAAGGTCATAGGTATGATCTTTCTTCACTATCTTGTATCCTACATCAATAGTAATACATGGTATATTATTCAACCTACTTGATTGAAAGAATTTGTGTGAGATAACCCTTACTGCAAAAGCAATTAGGGGATCTATGATGGTGTCAATTATCATTCCTCTCTTGTTCCACACTGCCTTTGTGTTCTTCTCAATCACCTCTTTTTCTTCACTTCTCATGGTTTTGGGTATGTCTAGGGTTGGATACCCTATTACCCTCTACACAATCTTCTTGGTAATCTTGATCTGTCCATTTTGAACCATATAGAATGGTCATAAATTCTACTCAAAACAATCTTAATCCATTATGTCTTTAAAATGTTTTGAAATTCTAGGGCATGGGTTAACCCTTTTCTTTCTACAATCTTGTATTCCTCCTTTAGTACACTATTCTCACACAATTTTCCATATAGGTCTTTGATTTCCATGTTTCCTATGCTACCCACCTTTCTTGTGTGACAACATCTCACATCTTGAATCATTAAGACTTGTGGTGGTATCATGGATAATGCACCAGAAGGGTCTTGTTTATAAGAAATGTTGGGAATTGCCTTGAAAATAAGTTGTCTAATTTCATTGCTAATTAATTGAAAATTTAAAACGTCCTTTGCCTCTTTGACCTTAGTAGCAGAAGAACTAGATGTCACATTTAATACCTAGGGTTTGCACAAATTTAAATAGTGTAACTTGGCACATGATAAATACCTTCACAAATCTGATGAATGGTGTCGAACGATGGTTGAATTCACCCTGAAAATGCTTGGAATGATCTCTTCAATTCTCCTTTAGCTCTTTGTGCTCTCTCCAGATTTGAAAGATGTCAAATGAGTCAAAAATTGATCATATAGACCTTAAAACTTTACATTTAACGCTCAGTGCTTACACAGTTGTAAGCTTAGCTTGAATAGATATTTCAACTCACTTGATTTCCATGTAGTTTCATTTATGATCAAAAACCACTGTGAGCTCACTCAACACTATCACTTATGATAGCTTGGCATTAACTATATTTCACTCAGCAACCACAGTGAAACTTTTCATGCTTGGTAGTAACATGAAAACTAACAAAACTTAAAGATTTCTTCCAAATTCTAAACAACATTTTGCATCTTCCTTCATGTAAATATAATATTTTCATAACTAAATCCTTGGAACTGATGTATAGTTGAACTTTGAAATATTGGTCCCACACATACCTCTTGATTGCTTAATTGGAGGTGGTGTGATCACTTGACCCATTGGGTGAAGTGATCCAATCTGAACTTGATGTGCTACAATCTTCCTTTCTCTTCCATGTCTTGTTCATCTCATCTCTAACATTCACAACATATTATTTTCCTTTTCCTTTGTTGAATTCACTACTAGGTGCCTTTGACCATGTTGGACAATTCCTACTTATGTGACCAGCCTCCAAATAGCTAAAATATGTAGTTTAACTCAACCATCTTTTGTAGTCACTTATGAAATGTGTTCTAATGAAATTTTTAGAAATATGTCCATACTTTTGACAATAGTGACAACTATACCTAGTATTATAATCGCAATTATAAGATTTTCCATTGTGCTTTACCTTTGTCTGCTTGTTTGATGACCATTTGGGCTTGCATCTGCATTCATATGCTCTATGTCCATACTTCTGATAGTTATAGCCATAACCTTCAAATCTTTGTGTGCTTATGGTCTTGGTTATGCATTTATGTTCCTGATGTCCTTGTTTTTTGCATTTATGGAAGTGACCCATGAATTTCTGTGTAGGATTCTAATTTGCAGTCTTGCTCCTACAAACATTGGTAGTATGACCTATCTTACCACAATTATGAAAATTAGGTTTTGAGTTCTTACCATTGGCATTCCTTTGTTCATCACTTTTGCATGATTTTTCTTATTTAGTACTAGTGTAACCCAATCTACTAGTATCACTATTAGATCTAGGAGATCTCATCAATTGCTCAAAATACTTGATGGCTTCACTAGGTTTGTTTAAATTTTCAGCAAACTCTTTTTCTCTTTTTAGATCATTTCTTAGTTGTCAATTTTGAAAATTCAATGTTGTGATCTCAATATATTTTCCATTCAATTCATGATTTGCAATCATCATTTGATTCACTATTTCCAATTGCATATGAGCAATCCTATTTACTTCTAATGTCTTTTCATCCAGTCTATTGGTCAATATCCTTTTGTCATCTTCAATCATGACTTTTTCTTCTTCAGCTTTCTTCTTTTGCTTGCTCACCTCAAATAGTAATACTAATTAGACTGCTTGTTCTATCTTGAGATTTTTGACCTCTTCAGTTAGGGTTCCATTCTTTTCCATCAGATCTGCAACTATTGCATCAAATTCACTTGTGTTTCTACCTACAAATAACTCGTTAGTGTCAATCTCTTAGTAATATGTGTCATTCTCTTCAATAGTTATCTCTTTCCTTCTCTTCAATGATCACTTTAACTCATCTCTTTCTTCATTCAGCTGATGTAGGGAAAGTTGTATTTCAATTGTCGAGTTCTCAATCATCTTTCCCAACTTGTAGACTTCCATCTTCAAGATCTTTCCTCAAAGTTGCAGAGCTTTCCTTTTCCAGATAACAAATCTTTGATACTAATTGTTGGAAATACAATAGGAAAAGTAAACTCTGAGAGAGGGGTGTGAATCAGCACTTTAAAAACTTCAACCTTAAAAGCATTCACCACATATCCATCTCAAAATTTATGCATGTAAATTGAAATACCAAATTAAGCATATGCATCCATAGTATGAAAGTAAGTAAATATTGAACAAATGTATGACACAAGATATTTGGTTACCCAAAAACCCTCCAAGGAGAAGGTAAAACTGAGGTGGGGATGACACACACAAATCTCCACTACTATAGTAATAAAGTGTATCCAATGAAAGTTGCAATGTTTAATCATGAAACATGATCTACCCTGTGAAAGGTCTACCCTGTTAAAGGCTTAAAGGATTGTTAGATCTTACCCTGTTAAAGGATTTCAACACCCTGTTAGAAGTGTAATGTCTACCCCTAGTTTAGTTTTATCTTTCTTGTATGCTTCTAGGAATAAGTGTAAGTCTAGGGGGAGTGGATGTAATGCCTACCCCTAGTTGACTTTTCTATTTTTTTTAATCGAATTCTTTTAGGCCTATTCTATTATTATGTTTTATGATTAGCGATACTAGATTACCAGAATTGATTAATTGTATTTCATATTTAGTTAATATATGTGTTGAGTTACTTTAGTACTAGTTATTTCATGTATGCATGATTATACTTTGATGATGATTGTATAAAGTGATTCCAGTTATTTCATGATGTTAGTTAGATGAACTATTTTTATGCGGTTTCTATGGATACTTACCACATACTTGCATGTGTATGGTGTGTGTGTATGTTTTATTTATGTTTGATGTTTCTTATGTGGTTGACGAAGTGAGTCGTAGTCACCTACTAATCAGGATTTACACGATGCACCACTTTCCACCATTGCCCATTTAGTTTAGAATATATTTGTTTGTACATATATGGATTTTATGCAGATTGCAAGTGTTGAGTATCGACTTCCCTAAATTGCTAGGATGAGTGTATCCTATTGCAGTATTTCAATGGTATAAGTGGGGAGATAATTCTTGAGTCTGAATCCTAAACCCTAAGCCAATTGTCTTAGAAAATAGGACAAGTATCTGAGTTGTTAACCCTTTTGAATTTTCCTAGTGATGTGAATTCATGATTTTTACCCTAGAGTTTGATTTTGTTCTTTGTCTTTAGTTGAGTTGTCGTATTTGGTTTTGTGGGTCTGTTGTGATTTCTATTACAATTAAATCAAATTCAAATATAATTTAATGATTTAATTTAATGAAAATCTTATGAAGAAAATTCAGTATTTAATTATATTTAATTAATTAAGAAATGAATTAAATAAAGGAATCAAATTTAAAGATTTTATTAAAGTTCTACTTTTGATATTTTTATATTTATTTAATTTAATGATAATTATTTAGGAGGTTTATTTTAATAATAAACTCTAAATAATATTATTAATTGAGTTAATAAATATATTATTAAAAACGTCTTGTGAATTAATTAAATAAAAGAATTAAATTTAAAGATTTTATTAAAGTTCTATTTAGGCATATTTATATTTATTTAATTTAATAATTATTATTTAAGAGTTTTATTTTTAATAATAAACTCTAAATAATATTATTAGTTGAATTAATAAATATATTATTAAAGTGTCTCATGATTTAATAAAAGAGAGAGAAAACATAATTTAATAAAGTTTATTTTAATTAAATTACATAAAGCTTATGCATGAAATTAAAATATAATAAAGTAATCAAAGGGAGAAAGAAAATTAATTTAATAAATATATTTTTAAATTGCTAAGACTTGTGCATGAAAAAGGAAAAGGTAATAAAGTAATAAACAGTAATTGATAAGCGAGTTCCCTCTCGTGATTGCACAATCAAAGCCCCAAATTAGGGGAGAACTCTTTATCAGAGATCTAGAGCTCATTTTGTAATTACACAAGTTTTGGAGAAGTAATTTTCAAAGAAGGGAGCTTTTCAAAAGAAATGGGTTTTCTCATGTGCTTCGTGTGTTTGTGTGTTTGTGTGTTTGTGTGTTAGCATCAAATCTAGGCAGGATCTTATGGTTTAATTGTACTATGGATTTTCGTTCTTCGAATTCATGTCTTCTTTTTGTATGAATGAATTTTTTATCAGAGTTTTTTAATGTGGTTGAAAAACCCTTGTGTTGAAATTTTCTTTACCTTGTTCTTAATACGTCTTTGAGTGAAGTAATTTGATTAAAACACTTGTTTGAAAAAATTGAATTTTTGTTATAGAATTATTTGCGATTTAATCTGAAACCTCATAATGGATTTATTTTTCTTTGTTTTGGAAACATCTATGAATGATTATAGCTTTGAAATCTTTGTCTGATTGATTAGAAAATGGGATGAGGGTTTGGAAAGTTTCCATTTTTAGTAAGTTTCCATTTTTGAAAAGTTTCTATTTTTAGCAAAAAAATTTGGAAAGTTTATGTTTTTAACAAGTTTCCATTTTTTGAAAGTTTCTATTTTGAGCAAGTTTCTAATTTTGGAGAGTTTATATTTTTAGTAAGTTTCCATTTTTGGAAAGTTTCTATTTTTAGTAGGTTTCTATTTTGGAAAGTTTCTATTTTTAGTAGGTTTTCGATTTTAGAAAGTTTCTATTTTTTGGAAAGTTTCTATTTTTAGTAGATTTCCATTTTTGAAAAGTGTCTATCTTTAGCATATTTCTATTTTTGGAAAGTTTCTATTTTTTGCAGGTTTCTATTTTTGGAAAGTTTTCATTTTTAGCAAGTTTTCTTTTCGAAAAAGTTTTTCCAAAGTCTAATAAATTTAAAATTATTATGGTAATAATTGATAATTATTATTATTAATAATTTTGATAAGTATTGTTAAAATTTGAATTTTAATTATTTAAAATTTTAATTTATTACTTTATTATTTAAATATAATTCTAATGTAAATTAAAAATCAAAGAAATTAATGTTTTATTTTATAAAATTGGATGTGTTTATATGGTTCAGATATATTAAAATGATTTGTAATACTAGGGAAATTTATTATTCAAAAACCTTAGTAATTATAATACTTTGAGAAAATGAAAATTGAAACTCTGATTGAGCTCGAAAACATTATCAACTGTAATATTTGGAAATGAAAACTTGGAAACCTATAAGTGAAAATTAAATATCTGTATTTTCCAAAACCTAATGTATTATGATAAGTTACTATTGTATGTTCTATATGAGATGTGTAATTTTACTGATGTTGGGTTTTGGGGTTGACTTAGCTTTGACCAGTGAGGATGTTTACCAGAGGCTTGGGGGTTTTGATCTATGATGTTTTAACTATGATCTTTTATACATGACCATGATGATGTGTCATGTGTAGTCTATGCTAAGTTGATCAGATGGTTGTTATTGATTTCCAGTTTCTCTTGTGTAGAACTGAAGTGAATGGCATGACTTTTCTGATATAACTTTTGAGTCTTCAATCAGTTGTATTTGGATTGCTTTCCAGTCGCTTGTACAGGACTAAGATGATTGTATGATTTGTTCTTGGTGATGTCATGTTATGACATGGATTGGTTTATGTGTACATTCTTAGATTAGTCTTGTTAGGATGATTGTATTAGTGATGGTTTTTTTTTTACCAGTGATTTCAATACTTGTTAGTTGCTTGTTAAAATACTGATGTTTGGTATGTGGTCTTTTAAGATCTTTTGATTTTACTGAGCTTAGGGTAGGTTATCTATATCTCATGTTGGGAAGTGGCTTGCAATAAAGGTCAAGGCCCTAAAGAGGCTGATGGGTAACCCATTGTAGGTTATTTAATAAGTGATAACATTTCATTAAATGGGGTTAAAATGAATTAACAAGATATTGGTAGTACATAAAGTCACTATGGGGCCAAAGCATTAAAAGACTAGCCAAGTAACCTTAGAGCTGACTCGTTAGTATACCTTGTCAATACAAAAGGATACTAGTGTCACATAAAGTCATTAGGGGGATGAAGGATTAAAAGACTAGTTTGGTAACTTTAGAGTTGGCTCATGCGATGACACTTGCCCACATGCATAACAGATTTCCTACGTGTCTATGTTGTTTTTAGGATTAGTTAATACTTGTGTCTTGGTACCCTTTGAGATAGTTTGCTTTCAGGTGATTCCTTGAACCTAGATGTTGGTTTTGAATTTTGAATTTTTTATCCATTTGGGACTTGAGAGGTCAAGTGGTAGTTTTTTTTCTTATACCATTGAAATATGACCATTGGATGTCATTGTTAGATGTGTTTGTGCAGATGTTCCATTCTATCTATTCTTGTATTTCTATGATGGATGGTTATACTTAGTGTATTGTATTTGATCTCATAGATCTTACAAGATGATGTAATCTATTTCATGATGTATATTATTTTAGCCTCTCATACCCTATTACTTGTATAGTGGATGATTGTGCATTATGATTATTGCCAAGTGGCATTCAAGATGATTGTATATTATTTAAATGGATTCATACTTATATATTATTATTTGATGTGGATTTATTATATATTGATTTAGTGTTAATTAAAATTAAATGTGATTCAAAGTAACGGAACCCTAAGAATTGTAATCTGTATTATGTGTATGTTAATTGTTTTTGCTATATTTTATTTGATGTTGTTGTTTATTATCTTTTTTTTAAATTTTTGTCAAACTTAGTGAAACTTTAGGTTAACTTCTTGTGGGTTCCTTGGTGGGGCATTACATCTGATATCAGAGCCTGAGTTTCTACATTGGGAGCTCTGGGTTTATTGGAATGCCATTGGTTGTTAACTAGTTGAACTGAAACAAAACTTAAACTATTATATGTATTTATTAAAAACTTGAACATTTTAACTAGTTGAACTGAAATGAAACATTAATAGTTATATATCTTTTGCAACTTTAACACTTGGAAACATCAAACTTTAACACTTGAAACTTGAAACTTTAGACTTGATACTTGAAACATAGAAAAGGGAAAAACTTGTAACTCATGAGTTAGATTTTAGGCATATTTTCTTATGATTATGCTTTAAGGTAGTATGCCTTTGATTGTCTTTGTGAACATTATGGTGTTCTTGCTTGGGTGTTTTCAGTGGAGTTACAAACTTGAACCTAAATAGTTTGAACAAAAAAATTAGAAGCGGTGGAACTTTTGAACATTAAACTTAGAAACTCATAACATTTATGTTTTCTGATGGATTAGAGATGTTGATCTTTTGTTTGGAGTGTTTTAGGGGATCTATTTAAGTCAATATAGTTTTTGGTTTATTATTAAACTAGAATCATATTGCTCTAAGTGACTAAAAGTGTATACATAGTTAATTTATTTGTATTAGTTTCTTAAATGACCTTTTTGTTTGATGATGCAGGAGTATCCTGGGTTGCACTGCTATCTTGCATGTTTCAATTTTTGAGTCATTTTTGCCTTGTTGTTGGAACTATGTTTTTTGGTTTCTGGGTGCCTATTACAGGATGTGTAACTAATTTTTTGAAATGAGTTATAGTATATTCATTTCAGGGATTGAAGAAGGCCTATAGTACTTCTTTATTTCAAAGGAACAAGTCCTAATTCATTATAAGTTGGGAGATATGGTAATTCTCCTAGAGTATCAATTTCTGGCAGTTTTGCACAATAGTTTTCTGTACTTAACTTTTGGAATGGATGCACACTTATCCTTGGTAAATCAGCCCTTGTACATTTAAGAGGTTGTAGTGGACCTAAATTAATACCTTGAGTTTGAAGCATAGGTTCTAATTCAATCACAGCTAGGAGATATCACAATTTTTCTCAAACATCAATTTTTGGACATTTAATTTCTATTGGAGGCTGACTTGTGGCTCTTCAAGTATTTAATTTTAGTTTTTAGTATTCTAGGTTGACTTGTGGCTTAGATTAGTATAAGAAGGGGTCTTGGGTAGAGTCTTAATGAGAATTTGTTGGATTTTGGTAGAGAAGTCTTAGGTGGAGGAGCTTGGAGGTAGAAGTTCGCATTTGAGTCTAGAGATTTGTTCTTCTTTGAAAGATGTATTCTTCTTTGCAATGGCCATAACTTGGAAGGTTGTACAGCCAAGCATGTTGGGTGTAAACTTCTTGATATGAATATATGAAGATATTGTCTCTCTGGATCTAAATCTCATTCCTCTTGTTCATTTTTCATTGTGTGTTTTTTTGTTAGTTTCTAGATCACCTCATTTTGGGGTACATCCAGATTAGCACTGCATCAGGTGGTATCAGAGCTCAGTTGTTCTTAAGTGTGCAAGCAGATCACCAAAGTGTGATGTAGTTTGTACTAAGACCTTGGTTGGGTGAAGTTTATCAAAGAAGGGTTTTTGGGAGTCCTAGCTTGTTGGCAATTTGGCGTAAGGTGGAAAATCTACGGATTTGGCCTACACTTGCAGAGGACTTGTCATTCAATTGTTGTTTGTATGTGTGTTGAGTTAGTGCAAGACCATGGAAGACATCTTGATGATGTTGAGAACAATGAATATGATTCTTTTTGGGATGATCTACATGAAAGGGTTGATGATCTAGAAGAGTCTAATTTGAGTTGGCATTTGAGGATTAGAAAGAAGGTTTGTTGGCTGGTTAAAGAGATTATGAAGAGAGGAAGATAGATTGTGGAAGTACATGATGATTTTTCTGAAATGGAGGAAGTATCTTTTGGTTTTCATGAGTAGATGGATAGATCTAACATGGAAATTGTAGAGCATCTTGTTGTGTGCAATGAGATTGCTGAAGAGGAGAGTTTCACTTATGTTGAGTTATATGTTCATTTTATTATGAATGATGTTGATCTGGATGTTGCTTGTGGTAAGAAGATAGATTTACTTGTTGGTATTATGGTTGAGGGTTTCAGAGGTGTTATTGATGTGGATTTACATGATGTCATTGTTGTTGATATGGATATGAACTTATATGTTGTTTTTGAGATGCTGAAGGATACAGATGTTACTAATGTGGATTTTAATGATTTTTTTGATCTATATGTTTCTAGAAGAATGAAAATATATATATATATATATATATATAGTTATGAGTATGGATGACATAGGGTTATTGTTGCATGTTCCTGATATGGATTTATTTGCTATTGATTTGGTGGAGGATTCCTAAGTTATGGATTTATATGCTTTTGCTATGATGGATCTAATTTTATATATTGTTGATGCTCAGGTTTGTGATATGGATATTGTTGTTGATCTGGTTTTCATGTATGAGGATGATGTTATGGATGATGCTAGTGATAAGTTGTAGATGGAGCATTATGATTTTTAGTTGAGTGAGTATGTTGATTGGATGGATGAGATTCTAATTTTTGAATGGATGAAGCACATATGGTTAATTTTCAGATTTGATCTCTTTTCTTTGATAGAGTGGAAGCCTTTGGTAAAGACAAAGTTGGTTGCAAATCTTTCTTTGGGCATCAAAGTATGGGACATATTTTTCTATTTACTTGGGGAGTCTAAGTAAGATCATCGAGCCTAGATTTTGATGAAGTTATTATATCAAAGGATTATCCTAAGAAGTAGATTGAAGAAGTTGAATAGATATTGGATCAGAGAGTTCATAAGAGCACAAGGGGAAAAGATTATTATGAATATCTAGTGAAGTCGAAGAACAGACCTATGGAAGATGCTTCGTGGATCTCTCAATCTGAGTTGAATTCAGCTCAGGTTGTGACATCTCAATGATTTGGGAGAATCATTTCTTCCAACCTGGGTTGTTTGATGTAGGAGCATCTTGGGTTGCATTGCTATCCTACATCTTTCAATTTTTGAGTCATCTTTGCCTTACTGTTGGAACTGTGTTTTCTAGTTTTTGGGTGCTTTTTGTGGGCTATGTAAATAATTTAATGCAATGAGTTAGAGGATTCACATTTTATGGATTGAAGAGGGCCTAGATTAATTCCTTCTTTCAAAGGTGAAAGTCCTAATTCATTATAAGTTGGGAGATATGGCAATTCTCCTAGACTATCGATTTTTGGCAGTTTTGTGCAGCAAATTTTTGTGCTTAACTTTTGGAATGGATGTGCACTTATTCTTGGAAAATTATCCCTTGAACATTTAAGGGTTTTTAGTGGACCTAAAGTACTACCTTCAACTCAAATCATGGTTCTAATTCAAACAGAGCTAGGAGATATCACAATTTTTCTTGAGCATCAATTTTTGGAAATTTAATTTTTGTTGGAGGCTGACTTGTGGCTCTTCAAGTATTTAATTTTAGTTTTTAGCATTCTAGGCTAACTTGTGGCTTAGATTAGTATAATTAGGGATCTTGGGTAGAGTCTTAATAAGAATTTGGGGGATTTTGACAGAGGATTCTTAGGTGGAGCAGCTTGGAGGTAGAAGTTCACATTTGGGTCTAGAGATATGTTCTTCTTTGAAAGATGTATTCTTCTTTATAATAGTTGTAACCCAGAAGGCCGTATAGTTGGGCATGTTGGATGTAAACTTCTTGATATGAATATATGAAGATATTGTCTCTCTAGATCTAAATCTCATTCCTCTTGTTCATTTTCCGTTGTGTTTTTTGTTTATTAGTTTCTAGATCACCGCATTTTGGGGTACATCTAGATTAGTGCTTCATCATTTGACATTATAGATAGTACTCTTTGACTTTTATTTACCCTAGTCATTGTAGTAGGCTTCCAAGAGTAAGCCTAAGTCTAGGGGGAGTGGATGTAATGCCTACTTCTAGTTTAGTTTTATCTTTCTTGTAGGCTTCCAGGAGTAAGCCTAAGTCTAGGGGGAGTGGACATAATGCCTACCCCTAGTTTAGTTCGATCTTTCTTGTAGGCTTCTAGGAGTAAGCCTAAGTCTAGGGGAGTGGATGTAATGCCTACCCCTAGTTGACTTTTCTGATTTGTTTTGACTAAATTATTTTAGGCCTGTTCTATTATTATGTTTTATGATTAGCGGTGTTGGATTATCGTAATTGATTAATTGTATTTCATATTCAGTTAATATATGTGTTGAGTTACTTTAGTACTAGTTATTTCATGTAGGCATGATTATACTTTAATGATGATTGTATATAGTGACTCTAGTTATTTCATTATGTTAGTTAGATGAACTATTTTTATGTAATTTCTATGGATACTTACCTCATACTTGCATGTGTATGGTGTGTGTGTGTGTTTTCCTTATGTTTGACATTTTTGATGTGGTTGAGGAAAGGAGTCGTAGTCACCTACTAGTCAAGATCTACATGATGCATCACTTTTTGTCATTGCCTATTTAGTTTAGAATATATGTGTTTGTACACGCATAGATTTTATGCAGATTGCAGGTACTGGGTATCAACTTCCCTGAATTGCCAGGATGAGCATACCCTATCACAATATTTCAATGGTATAAGTGGGGAGATAATTCTTGAGTTTGAATCCTAAACCCTAAGCCAATTGTCATAAAAAATAAGACAAGTATCTGAGTTGTTTACCCATCTGAATTCGTCTAGTGACATAAATTCGTGATTTTGACCCTAGAGTTTGATTTTGTTCTTTGTCTTCAGTTGAATTATTATATTTGGTTTTGTGGGTCTATTGTAATTTCTGTTATAATTAAATCAAATTAAAAGATAATTTAATGATTTAATTTAATGGAAATTTTATAAAGAAAATTCAGTATTTAATTATATTTAATTAATTGAGAAATTAATTAAATAAAGGAATTAAATTTTAAGATTTTATTAAAGTTCTATTTTTATGTATTTATATTTATTTAATTTAATAATTATTATTTATGAGTTTTATTTTAATAATAAACTCCAAATAATATTATTAATTAAGTTAATAAATATATTATTAAAAATTTCTCATGAATTAATTAAATAAAAGAGCTAATTTAAAGATATTATTAAAGTTCTATTTAGGCGTATTTATATTTATTTAATTTAATAATTATTATCTAAGAGTTTTATTTTTAATAATAAACTCTAAATAATATTATTAGTTGAATTAATAAATATATTATTAAAGCGTCTCATGATTTAATAAGATAGAGAAAACATAATTTAATAAAGTTTACTTTAATTAAATTACATAAAGCTTATGCATGAAATTAAAATATAATAAATTAATCAAAGGGAGAAAGAAATTTAATTTAATAGAGATATTTTAAAATTGCTAAGAGTTGTGCATGAAAAGGTAAAAGGTAATAAAGTAATAAACAGTAATTGATAAACGAGTTCCCTCTCGTGATTACACAATCAGAGCTCCAAATTAGGGGAGAACTCTTTATAAGAGATCTAGAGCTCATTTTGCAATTACACTGGTTTTGGAGAAGCGATTTTTAGAGAAGGAAGCTTTTTCAGAAGGAAGGGGTTTTCTCACTTGCTTCATGTGTTTTTGTGTTTGCATGTTTGTGTGTTAGCATCAGATCCAAGTAGGATCTCTTGGTTTAATTGTACGATGGATTTCCGTTCTTCGAATTCATGTCTTCTTCATGTCTAGATAAATTTGTTTTTAGAGTTTTTTAATGTGGTTGAAAAACCCTTGTTTTGAAATCTTCTATGCCTTGTTCTTAATACGTCTTTGAGCAAAGTAATTTGATTGAAACCCTTGTTTGAGAAACTTGATTTTTTGTTATAGAATTGTTTGTGATTTAATTTGAAACCTCATAATGGATTTATTGTTCTTTGTTTTGGAAACATCTGTGAATGATTATAACTTTGAAATCTTTGTCTAATTGATTAAAAAATTAGATGAGGGTTTGGAAAGTTTCTATTTTTAGCAAGTTTCTATTTTTGAAAATTTTATGTTTTTAGTAAGTTTCTATTTTTGAAAAGTTTCTATTTTAGCAGGTTTCTATTTTTGGAAAGCTTTTAGTTTTAGTGAGTTTCCATTTTTGGAAAGTTTTTATTTTTAGCAAGTTTCTATTTTTGGAAAGTTTTTATTTTTAGTAAGTTTCTATTTTTACCAAGTTTCTATTTTTAGTAGATTTCCATTTTTGAAAAGTTTATGTTTTTAGCATGTTTCCATTTTGGAAAGTTTCCATTTTTAGCAGGTTTCCTTTTCAAAAAAGTTTTTCCAAAGTTTAATAAATTTAAGATTATTATGGTAATAATTGATAATTATTATTATTGTTAATTTTAATCATTATTGTTAAAATTTGAAATTTAATTATTTGAAAATTTGATTTATTACTTTATTATTTAAATATAATTCTAAAGTAAATTTAAAAACAAAGAAATTAATTAGGAGAATTAATGTTTTCTTTTATGAACTTGGATGTGTTAATATGGTTCAGATATATGAAAATGATTTGTAATACTAGGGAAATTTTATTATTCGAAAACCTTAGTAATTATAATACTTTAAGAAAATGAAAACTGAAACCCTGATTAAGATCGAAAACATTATCAACTGTAATATTTGAAAATGAAAACTTGGAAACCTATAAGTGAAAATTAAATATGTGTGTTTTCCAAAACCCAATGTATTATGATAAGTTATTATTGTATATTCTGTATGAGACGTGTAATTTTACTAATGTTGGGTTTCGAGGTTGACTTAGCTTTGACTAGTTAGGATGTTTACCAGGGGCTTAGGGGTTTTGTTCTGTGATGTCATGATGATGTTTTGATTACGATCTTTTATACATGACCATGGTGATGTGTCATGTGTGCTTTATGTTGAGTTGATCAGATGGTTGTTATTGCTTTCCAGCTTCTCTTGTGTAGAACTAAAGTGAATGGTGTGACTTTTCTAGCATAACTTTTGAGTCTTTGATCAGTTGTATTTGGATGTCTTTCTAGTCGCTTGTATAGGACTGAGGTGATTATATGATTTGTTCTTGGTGATCTCATGTTATGACATGGATTGGTTTATGTGTACTTTTTTGGATTAGTCCTATTAGGATGATCGTATTAGTGATGCTTGTTTTTTAACCAGTGATTTCGATACTTGTTAGTTGCTTGTTTAAGAATTGATGTTTGGTATGTGGTCTTTTGAGATCTTTTAATTTTATTGAGCTTAGCGTAGGTTATCTGTATGTCATATTGGGAAGTTTCTTGCAATGGAGGTTGAGGCCCTATAGAGGCTGATGGGTGACCCATTGTAGGTTATTAAATAAATGATAACATTTCATTAAATGGGTTTAAAATGAATTAGCAAGATATTGGTTCTACAGAAAGTCACTAGGGGGTTGGAGGATTCAAATACTAGTCGGGTAACCTTAGAGCTGACTCGTTAGTATGCCTTGTCAGTATGAAAGGACACTAGTACCACATAGAGTCACTAAGGGGGCAGAGGATTAAAAGATTAGCCAAGTAACCTTAGAGTTGGCTCGTGTGATGACACTTGCCCACATGCATAATAGATTTCCTACGTGTCTATGTTTCCTCTGGGATTAGTTGATACTTGTGTCTTGGTACCCTTTGAGATAGTTTTCTTTCAGGTGATTCCTTGAACCTAGATGATGGTTTTGACTTTTGAGTTTGTTATCCATTTGGGACTTGATTTTATCTCCTCAATGTGGTGGGATTGGGCCTTTTTAGGTTCCACGAGGTCAGGTGGCAGTGCTTTTTCTTATACCATTGAGATCCAATTGTTGGATGTTGGTGCTAGATGTGTTTGTGCAGATGTTCCTTTCTATCTATTCCTGTATTTCTATGATGGATGGTTATACTTAGTGTATTGTATTTGATTTCATAGATCTTACAAGATGATGTAATCTATTTCATGATGTATATTATTTTTGCCTCTCATACCCTATGACTTGTATAGTGGATGATTGTACATTATGATTATTGCCAAGTGGCATTCAAGATGACTGTATATTATTTAAATGGATTCATACTTGTATATTATTATTTGATGTGGATTTATTAGATATTGATTTAGTGTTATTTAAAATTAAATGTGATTCAACATCATCTAACCCTGAGAATAATAATTTGTATTATGTGTATGTTAATTACTTCTGCTATTCTATAACTGTTGTTGTATCTTTATCTTTAAAATGAATATTTTTCAAACTTAGTGAAACTTTAGGTTAACTTCTTTTGGGTTCCCTGGCAGGGCGTTACAAGAAGTGTACCTTTTAAAAGGACTTTAACTTACAATGAAGTAAGCACCTTGTTAAGACTACTCTATTAAGATATTTCACTAATACACCTATTAGAATGTCTCAATAATGATCCTATGGTTATCACTCTACTACTAGATAGCAGATCACCTCTTTCCTAATGTGTACTTAATCCTTACTGACAGATGTATCTCTGATCTCTCCTAATTCCTTACCTCTATTCTCCTCTAACTGATTTTGCAATGTATCTCTGCTCACAGATCTTTTGTCACCATGAATGCTCTATTTGCATATGAAAACTTCTCTCTTTTTCTCCTTTTACATTCATAAAATGTTTAGGGTTTTTTCTCCTTAAGAAGACCTAGGTGACTTAGGGCTAGGTATGAATCAATGATTTTGATTCACCCATATTGTCACTTAATCCTTCCCTTTTTCTAATTGGCTACATGTACTACATAGGGATTCTCAATAAAGATTCATCCTTATCATCGAAGATCGCAAAGCAATCCTTAAGTCAGCTCCAAAATGGTTTACATAGTAGTTTGTGCCATTACAAACAACTATGCAAAAATTATATTACTCAGCACTTGAAGTTCCTAATGCTTGGCATCATCTACAACTTCAATGTTGTAACTCAACCTCTAAATGACTCGCCAACCATTGATCACACAACATCTAAATGACTCATCATTTGAGTGACTCGACACATATTGTATATCTCGCACTTGGGATATATTATCTGACAACTTATGCTCGGCATGTATTACTTGTTCGGCATAAACTAAGTAAATGACTTAAGTATATTGTCACTCATATGTCAAAACCAACTTGAGATTAACACTCCCTGCTCTTCTATTAATTTCACCTCTTGTTGCTCCAGATGTTACTCTTGTGGTTGCTTTGGAAGTTTCTTTGGTTGAGCTTTCTCTGCTTGGTCCTTGACTTCTTTCTTCCTTACCCTAGGGGACGCCCTTTTCCTTTTACCCTTACCCTTTTCAACCTCAAAATAATCAACCTTCCACTAATGTTGATGTATCATTTCCAGCCTCACTAATGATTTAGCTAGGTAGGGTGACCCTGGTACCTTTTCCTTTCTAAGGCCTAGTAGTAGCTTGTAAAGGTATGGCCTCGAGAATTGAATACAGTTGAAATGGCTTCTTGATCCATTCCCTTTTAGTTCCACCACATGTCTACCCCAAAGATCTATGTCACCATTCTCTTCATGCCCTATTTCTTCATTAATAATTGGCCTATCATAAATTTTATTCCTATTGTACAAGTGATCCATTATTTCTAGGGCATCCTTTTCAATGGCCTTCAAGGTTATATTCATGTTTAGTACCTTTTTTCCAGATGTAGACTCATCTGAAAATAGTCCTTAATGCGGACATCATAGTCATCTATCATATTCATTTAATGGTCTTCTAGGGCTTCTTCATTCATGAACTTCTTTCCCACTAGATGTTGAACCATCCCAATATTGAAAAAATATGGGCAAGGAGCCTGATAATCTTCCAAGGGATACAAATCCCACTCTGAGTTGAAGGTAGTGATGTCTTTCTTTTGCTTTACCTTGAATGCCCCAATGGTAATTGGCCAAACCTAGGTCTTCTTGTTTTGTTTCCTCACTCTGTCATATGCAAAAGTGAGTTGGGGAGCTATCTCCAAAAATATGACTCTATCAGAAGGATACCTTGGGAGCTTCTTGGGACACAAAAGAGTACTAGTTACCTAGAGAAAGGTAAATGTCTTAAACTAAATGTAGTAGGCTCCTACTTTAGTTATTCTTGATACTGCCTCTACTAACATTTGTTTGGCATAATCACCTTCTATGAATCTAATGATGGCAAAAAAGAATCCAGCATTCATTACCCTATATTCTACACTTTGCAGTGGGAGCTTCTTGTTCACCAGTTGTGGGTATACCACATAGGGTCAACCATTTGCATCTTGCATACTCCCCTTCCTATATAGCCCTAGGTAGTCTATGGTTTTGGCTACCAATAGGTACACCATATAAGATGTCATATAGAAGTGTGGTTCAATCTTGACCGAGATCAACTGCTCATCCAAGTTGTCACTTAGGATGGTGGCCCAATCAATAGGCATCTTTGTGGTACTGATGGTCTCAATGAAGTAACCCATCCATATTTGTAGGTGACCTATTGAAGGGAGGCCCATTTCTCTATTGAGGAGAATAATTGAATACCCAATGTCATCTTTCATGTACCCTTAGTTCATGTCCACTTTGCCTACTCTCCAGCCCAAGGGTGTCTTGTCAATCAAGAACGTGTATTATACCAAGTCCTTGGCCTCTTTCTCATTTTCTCTATATCACTTGTTTGCTCCATCATAAGATATTTGGAGGTATTGGTCTACCCTTAAGAGGTGGAAAACTTTCTCTACTTTTGGTGGTCTGAGGTCAAGGACTATCTCTCCTATGACACTCTTCACAACCTTCTCATCTAGCACTTAGTGTTTAGCCAATGTCATGATTAGTTCAGAGGATTGAACTGATGTAGGGTGTAAAGAAGCATTCACCAACCCACTCTGAATCAATGTTGATATCATTGCTGACCTTTCCTTTGGTTTATTACAGAGCATCAAAAATGCATTCCATTTGATATGGCCAAGTTCTATATCCCAAATCTCTGCATGTCTATCTTGGAATCTAGACTTTTTAGGATCTCCTTGGTACCTAAATGCTATAGGCTTAGGTGCCATTTTAGATATCATGAAGGATGATGATGATGACATTATATCTACACATAAGAGGAAAATATTAGTAATTTAACATTGAAAGACCAAAATATGACTCAACTAGGACCTAGACTGATGAAAATTTGAGGAAAAACTAGCTAAAACTATCAAAACAATGAGAAATCCCCCCAATTATCTATCCTATGCACTAGCACACCTAGTGCACCTGCACAAGTGTGCAGGGTGAGCTAATGTGTTATCTTTTTTGCCTTTAAGATGGAAAAATACCTTGGAGGGAGTTGAGTTGAGTCTTTATTTTGTTTGCAAAGGTGTGCACATGTACGCACCTCCAAGAGAGGTCTTACCTTAGGAGGAGTGGGGTAGTTGGAGGTAGTCTTGTCCATATGCACAGTAGCAAAGGTCATGAAGGTGTGGAGGTGTGGTCATGCAGAGGTAGAAGGTGATAAGTGAGCAAAAGAAGGGAGGTTGGGGTCTATTTATATACCCCAGTGCAAATGCAGACCCTAAGAGGGTGTGCATGTGTGCATCCTCGAAAGAGGTGAAGTGCACATTTTTGCACTTGGCACGCATGTGCATGTGTGCACTTTATGCACTAAAAGCTTAAAACTTTTTTTGTGTCTGACTGTTCGACCCCACCTGATCAAGGATCGAGGTTTGATGTAGTTTTAGAGGAGGGTTTTGAATGACCAAGATGTCAGACTAGATGCCTCATGGAAGATTTTGAAATTAGGGGGTCCCATTTTTTGACTCAAAATGGGGTGTGCATTGTGGCACCACAATAGATACCAAAAAAGGCCTCCTTGTGAACATTCACATTTATCTTCAATTGATTTGCCGAACAAATTGAAAATAGGCATCCATAACCTTGGAGTTGGACATTGATCAACTTTTCAAGAGAGAGATTTCAAAGAATTTACTCTGTTAGCATAGTGCAAAATGACCACTCAACAAAGGGTCTGCCAATAATTTTCAAGATGAAGTAGTGTGCCAATAGTTAACTATCAATTGTTATTTTTTAGCATTCCATGCATTGGAAATGCATTTTGATGGCAGTTCAACTCCTAGAAACACCTAGGGAAGGCCAAGCTTCTATTTTTAGATGTCTCAGTGACTCTAGGATCATCTCATGGCTTTTCTCTTCTTATCTTATTCTTCTTTAATTTTTGTAAGTCATGTAAAGGCTCATTCACCCATTAATTGATATAAACAAGTGTGGAGACCTACTTAGCACCATTTACAGAGTCAGTTTGTAAATAATTAGCTTTATTTTATTAATTTTTAGCATGAGTTTCCATTAGAAGAGCTCTCACTCATAACAGGAAAGGAGAAGAGAATTTCTTTTAAATACATGGATGTAATATGTATTCAAGGTAGATATTTTGATGCAATAATAAATGTTATTGGTGCTCTCATTCTAAGTGTAGTAAATCTTGTCGAAGTGTATTAATTTTTGTGAATTTTTTTCATGAATGATAATGGACCTAATGGTTTTATTGCATTGTTATAATTTTATGATCTTTTAATTATGGTGTTTTCCTTATGTTAACAAATTCTATTGTTGTGACAAATTGGAGAAAGGATCACTATTGTTCTTACATAGTGTTTTGTCTTGTGTAAGCGCACTTTCTGTGGCCTCATGATTTGATGAAATGTGAAACATGTTTCAATTTTTATTGAAGTTCCCATCGACAATTGCATCTATGGATTTGAGGAAGTGTTGCTCCTAATTTCAATAGTTTTCTACCAAATTATTTTGATAACTTAATTCATAGGAGTGTTATTACTTTGGTTTATTTCCATTATAAATTTTCCTTTCAATAATTTGCTTTAAGATCTTATTACTCTATCTTCCTTATTTGTTTTTCTAACACTTGGTTAAAATAGGAATTCATATAGTTGCATTAATAAGAAATTGCATTCATCATAAAATACAAAATACAAAAATATATTGTTTTTATGGTTGTGTTTCAGCAAAATTGTGCAAAATTGGTAGATACCAGTATAGACCTTGTGAACATTCACATTTATCTTCAATTGAGTTACCCAATAGGTTGAAAAATAGTCATCTAGAACCTTGGAGTTGGTCATTGATCAACTTTTCAAGAGAGAGATTCGTAAGAGTTTCTACTATTAGCATCATGCAAAATGACTGCTCAATAGTGTGTATTTAAAATTTACCATCATATCCAAAAAAGTATGTTCTACTCTCTCTTTGTCACCTCTATCTAAAGTATCATACTTCATATGTTTAATACTTGTTAACCCTATTGAGCTTCTAATATTCTCACATACCTTTTCTATATCTTGAGGAGCTTTCCTCAACACTATCTAAAACTGACTTAAGTGATTAGATTCATTTCTCTCAACTTCATCCTCCTCCTCATCATCTAGCTTAACCACAAGTTTTCTCCTTGGCCTTTTCTTTTTCCAACCTTGCTCTATCTCCTTGGCCTCTAATGTCCTCTTCCTATGACTTTTTTCTTTGATTGACCTGGTTATCTTTACTAGCCCTTTCTTTGTTTTGATAGCTATAGGGGTTATTTCCTTGGATCCTTGTATGGCTATTCTCCTTTGGGGTGTAGATGTGAGTGGGGTAACCACTTTCTTTAGGCTTTTCTTTAGTTTTGGATCTACCACCACAATCTTCTTTTCCTTGGTTTTCTTAGGCTTGGAAACAACAACCTCTTTTCCTTTTGCTTTATCTTCTTTATCATCATCATCATCACCTTCACTACCATGATCTTCACCTTTTCCTGATGTGATCTATAGTGGTAGCTCTCCAAGCTTACCCTCTAGGTCTCTGATCATTTTATTTCTCTTCTTATCCATTTTGGGAACTTTTTCTACATCATCATTTTGATCTTGGTAGTTTCTTATATATCAAATAGCTTGACATTATTTTCAATTACTTCTACCAATAGTGTTTTAATAGTAGTAGACACTTCATCAATGTTAACTTCATATTATGTTAGCCTTAATCTTGCCACTCTCGGTATAACTGCTTGAGTATATGTATAGTCAGTATCAACCATGAAGCATATGTGATCATAATATTGATCAACCACTGACTTCAGTATTCTTAACCTATTCTTCATTTTCCTTTTGAAATCTTCAAAATGTCCATCCAAAATTGTTTTGAAATGATCACCTAATTGTTCAATGTATTCATTGATCTGCTCAGTCACAGGTCTATCATTATCCTATACTAGATTTCCAACCATGGGAAATGAATTCTGAACATAAAAGAATATACATAGTATAAGTGATCCAAACTTAAATAATGTATTCTTGGCCTTCTTGATGGCTCCTAGGCTTTCTGTAAGTTGAACCAATTATAGCTCAGCCAAGTCATAGCTATGGTCCTTCTTGACTAGTATGTATCTCATGTCTATAGCTACACAAGGCACATTATTCAATCAACTCAATTGATAGAACTTATGTGCAATCACTTGGACTGGAAACTCGATGATTAGATTTTTAACTATGTCAATAGATATCCCTCGGCCATTCTACTTCACCTTTTTGAGGTCTTCAATTATATTTCTTGCTTGATAGAAAATAGTCTTCGCTCGGTCAAGGGTAGGGTAACTAGTTACTTGATGTATGATAGCTTTTGATATTTTGACTAGTCTTTTCTCTAGCCATAACATCATATCATGCAACCTTCTCAAAATGGTATCGATCCCTTCCACCTTGAACACCTTAGGAAAAGATAGGGCATGGGTTAACCCTTTCTTAGCCATGACTCTATTTTCCTCCTTCAATACTCCATTCTTGCATAGCTTATCATATGCGCTCCTTAATTCAAAATCACCAATCTCATCAATCTTACACATGTAGGATGACCTTACATCATGCACCATAATAACATGAGGTGGAATTGATGACAAAGCTCTGGATGAGTCTCTAGTCATCACAACCTTTGGATATGCCTTGAATTTTGTTGGGCATGCATCATTATGCATAATCTGAGCAATGATGTCCTTTAGTGCCTCCCTCTTCCCACTTCCAAAAAAATTATGCCATTAAAAACTAGGGTTTGGACTTTCAATAATTTTCATAAATTGTTGAACCCAGTTCAAAGGAACTTTTGTACACTTACACAGTTATGCCAAAGGAACACACTAGAATCCTTCTACGATTTGTACAAATCGCTTATGCAATCACCTTGATATTTCTCAAAGAGTTATTAATTGTTGGGTGAATGAAAAAATGATCTCAAAATTGACTAAATACATTCAAATGGTCAAAATTCTCTTTCATTTAATGATTTGTACTTTTAGTAGGTAAACACAAAGTGTATGACAGTTGTCTCAACTCACATAAGACAACATGACCTTCATACTTCTATTCATTGGCTTGGTCATGAAATCAACTCAGTTGCAACTACATCCCTATTTTCAATCACATCTCACTCAAACATATTAGCTCAATTTATAGGGGAGCTTGGTCTACACTATAACTTAGTCTCTACAAACATCAATATTGATGCTCAATGTCAATAGTGTATATGTATTCTCTACTTGGTTCTCACTTTAAATCTATCCTAATCCATCTCATCTTATGCATATATGGACTTTACTACCTCAAATGTTAGGAACTAATGTGTGATAAATCATTTGAAATACAATTCCTCACATACCTTCTTTTCTTAGTTTGAGGTAATGTGATCTTCATTCATTAGATTTGGTGATCTTAGCATCATTGTTTCTACTATTACTTGCTTCTTCCTTCTTCATCCAGGTTTGATTCATCCAGTTCTTTGTCTAATCAACCATATTTTCACCTTTATTTTGTTCATTGCTAGTTGTTGGTGCTTGGATCCTATAGTTCCTACTGACATATCCAATCTTGTGGCAACTATAACAAACCAAACTTCCATTCATCCAACTCTTAGATTTACCTTTGAAATGTGTCATGATACAATTTCCTACAACATGACCACATTCACCACATAATTAAAAATTGTTCCATGTATTACAATCCCAATTGATTTTTTTACCTAGCTTAGGTGAATTTCCTTGATTCTTACATGACCATATTCACCACATAACTAACAATTGTGCTATGTATTGTAATCCCAATTGATTGTGTTTCCTATCTTAGGTGAATTTCCTTAATTCTTAAGTTTCTAGTTAGGTTTTTCTTTATATCTACATTATTGAGCTCTATGTCCATACTTCTAACAATTGTAACAATGTCCTTCAAATCTAGGTGCCATGGGTGTATTACTAGCCTTTGATCTACACTCATGTTCTTGATGTCATTTCTTCTTATAGTTAAAATAATTACCAGTAAATTTGGGCATAGAATTTTTCTTACCAATTTTACTTCTACATATGTTTGATGTATGGTTTAGCTTTCCACAATGATAGCATGTGGGTTTGTTCTTTGGTTTTGCATTCTTTTGTTCTCTACTCTTTGATGATTCACCTTCCTTGGTAGATGATAGGTGTTCATTATATCCTAGTCTAGATGTGTCATAGGGTCTTCTCTATGATCTCATCAACTCTTCATAATATCCAACAACTTCTTTAGGTTTATTCAATCCTTTAGTGAGTTCTCTCTCATGTTTTAGTTCATTCTTCAGATGTTCATTCTCAAATTTCAGATTTGCAATCTCCACATCCTTCCTATTGAACTCTTGAGTTGTAAGGAGCAATCTATTAGCCATATCCAACTGATTGTGTATAAGCCTTTGCACTTAATTGCTCCTTTCATCCTTTCATCAATTCTTGTATTCATATGGCTCTTTTCTTCTTTAGCTTTTTTTTTTTTTGTTTAATCACTTCACACAATCTCACTGATTGGATTTCATGTTCTCTCTTTAGTGCTCTTAGCTCGTCATTTAGTGTGTTGTTCCTCTCCAATAGATATGCTATTTTTACACCACTTTCACTAGAATTTTCATCATCGGGTAGACCTTTAGTGTCTTCCTCTTGATATTGAATATCATTCTACTGAATTGCCAACTCCTTCCTTTTCTTTAAGGATTTCCCTAGTTCTTCTCTTGTTGCTTCAAGTTGTTGCAATACAAGTTGTATTTCAAGCTTATAATTTTCAATGATCTTTCCTACCTTGTAGGTCTCCATCTCCAAGATCTTAACTCTAAAGTGGTTAGAATTATGCTAAGAGAACAAAAATATGATACCAATTGTTGGAAGTCTATTGAGAAAGTAAGATATTGAGAGGGTGGGGTGAATTAGGTTCTATAGAACTTTTACCCTTTGAAATAATTATTAAATCTAATAACTTCACATCTAATTCTTCTAACAATAATATCATAAATCACATAAACTTATACTGTAATGATGTATTAGATCTAATAGCTAATCACATCGATAAACATGGAAGTAAATGATGAACACATAACACAAAGATTTTGGTTACCCAGAAACCCTTCAAGGTGAAGGTAAAACTAGGGTGGGAATGACACCCACAAATATTCACTATTGCAAAAATAAAGTTCACCTATTAGGGCTATAATTTTTATCACTTTTGATGATCTAACCTATGAGGGATCTTTCTTGTTAAGAACTTACAAGACTTATTCAGCCCACCTTGATTATAGGATTTAACCTTACAACTAAGTAAGCAATATGTTAGGATATTTACAAAGGTCTATTAAGACCACTCTATTAAGAGATTTACCCTTAAATACTTGTGAGAATGCATTAGTACCTAATCCTTTAGTTTTCACTTCTTATGATGATTATGGATCTCCTCTTTACAATCTCTTATCTAATCTCTAATATGATATATTTGGATTATGCCCTTCACTACTCTACTCGGTCACTCTGTCAGATTTCACTTTCAAACTTCACTTGTAGATCCAAACTTAGCTTCTCTTGTACGTACATACACACACATTGAAAATAGGGTTTGGATCCTTATTTTATAACCAACTAGAGAATTTTTTAGATCAAAATCAATGATCTAGATCCTTCACTTTTGTCTCTTAATCCTTCCATTTTCTAATTGGCTAATCATATTGCATAGGGATTAATGATCCATAAAAAAATGTGTAATCATCTCCTTAAATGTCTCTATGATCATTAAATCATACATTAAGTTATCCAAAAATGGTTTACCTTAGTGTTTGTACAATTCCAAACAAATATACCAAAATTGGCTTGCTTGGCACATGACTACTCTTATAATCGGTCATAACTAATCTTCATATTGTTCCTTGGCTTCTATATGCTTGACACATATGTATGATAGAATAAACTAAGTCTATATAGCTCAAATTATACTATCTTCTATCCCACTCAGCATGTATAGGAGTACTTTGTGACCATAGACTTGCTCAGAAATAAAAATTGCTCAGCTTTAATTGAAATATGAACAAGTCCAATATACATAGCTTAGAATTTGTGGGATGGATCAGTTGTAGTAATGGCCAACCAACTTTTCCATATGAATGATGAGGCATTTTACACTAATAGAAAACACACCTTAGGGATCAACAATTCATAGAAGACCTGACATTGTGTTAGATTTTGGAATTGTTGTAATATTTGTTGCTAATCCTAAGGAGAACCACATGATGACTATGAAAATGATATAGATATATCTAAAAGGATTATAAGCTTATGGTTTATGGTATAAGATGAATGACAAGTTTGAGCTGAAAGTCTACATAGGTACTAATTGGGATGGAAATATTGATGATAGAAAAAGTACAAGTGGAAGAGCTTTCTTCCTAGGAAAGAGATTGATTTTAAGGACAAGTAAGAAGAAAAATTGTATTTCACAATCCATGGAAAAAGTTGAATATGTTGCAATAGCAATTAATTACTTAAACATAGTGTGGATCAAGAAATTATTGGAAGGTTTCAAGGAAGAGATTACTAAACTTGTGGTGATATATTGTGATAACACAAGTGCTATAAAAAAATCCAAGAATTATGTGATACACACAAAGACAAAGCACATTGCAATCAAGTATTATTACTTGAGGGAATTAGTGCAAGACAAAGAAGTAAGATTGGAATATATGAATACAAAGGAGCATATAGATGATATATTCACTAAGGAATTACCCAAGGATTCATTTGTGTATATAAGAGGTAAGTTAGAGCTCATTTCCCTATCTAAAGAAAACTAAGAGGGGATGTAAGAATGCATCAATTATTATGATCAGAATATCTTATAGATTGATGTAGGAGGTCACATTTTAGGAGCTACCTAAAGATGTGAAAAGAAAAAGAATAGCATGAGTTGATAAATCTCCAAGAAAGCACATGATGATATAGTCAAGGAAAATGAAAAACAAATATGAAAGAGGGAGAGATCATTCAAAGATCAATCAGTACAGAGGATCAAGATTTTTACATGTTGTCTTTGGCATTGTTGTCAAAGAGGGACAGAGTGTACCAAGTTACCATCCAATATATCAAGAGTATGTGATATATGTCAAAGAGGGAGCCAATCCAATTGGTATTAGAATTGGAATCTCAATTGGTATCATAGAGGGAGAAGTGCAAAGAGGGAGCATATAAGAGGTTGTATGGATGAGAATCAGAATGAAACTAAGGATATTGCATGGATGAGAATCAAAATGAAGCTAAAGATATTTGTGAAGATATGATATAGACCATAGAGGAAGGTTGTAGTGAAAATCTAGAGAACACTTTTTTCATTGCATGGTAACTAAAGGTGTTGTCATCAATGCCAAAGAGGGAGACTATTGGAACTACAAGTGGAACAATTTTTATGTTGTCATTTAACAAATCTCACTAGTAAGACATTTGTTAATAATATAGCATGCCATATTATTTGATTGATGAAGAGGATTTGAGATGAGATATAACAAGATGAACTAGTAAAGTAGTTGAGTAAAGAGAAGTAAGTATAATGTAACTACAAAGAGAACTTGACCAATTAATATTTGATAAGATAATATGTTGTTTGATCATTGTATTAAGTGAAGAAGAAAGATGAGTTGAAGTGTAGAAGAGATGATTGATAAAATTCAAGAAGTTAAGTAAAATACTAGTTTGACTAAGAAATAGGTTAATACGTTAATGAAGAATTTAAGCATTATAGAGCAAAACATTAAGGAACTTAAGTATTTGTCGAGTGATGCTAATGATCAAGCAAGATAAAGGGAAACTAAAGTAGTGACCAAATAGAGTGATGGTCAAGCAAGCCTATTTAAGCCAAGTGAGATAGATCAATAGTGACCAAGATACCCAGTGATGAAAGAGATGAAGAACATATTAATGATTGAGTGTCAGAAAATTAATAGTTTGAGAAAGAATGAAGACTTGAGCCCAACACAGTTGAATTTATGAAATAGTCAAAACATGTTAAAGATAAGGATTGATGAGTTGGCATATTTAATGTATGAATTAAGTTTGTTAAGTGACCTAAGGTGAATATTTAATGAGAAGTTTCAAGGAAAGAAGAAGAAAGACAAAATGATGAATAGATTCAATGAATCTGATCAAACCCTAAGATCTATGGTTATATTCAAGCAGCAAAAGATTAAACTTGTCTATTTAAGGAGGCATGTGAGTTTTTTTACATGTTGTTGGACTGGAAAATTTGTGAAGAATAAGTGGAAGGACAAGAGTTGCAGAGGAAAAGTGAGAAGTTGGTGAAAGAGAGATTACTTGAGGTGTTGCCAAGTAGATTAGAGATGGAGAATGTAACGAAGACCAATCAATGAACTAGGAATGAGTTGAATGGAGATCTGAACATGTAAATTGAGTTGTAATTTATCATATCAACCTAGTTGTTACATTCTAACCATTGTGGTAGTAAAAATCATTTAATCAAGGTTGACTTAACAACCATATTGCAAACCTCTTTCACACACATTTATGGCACCCACCCTGGGAACAAAAATCAGATTTTTAGCTCCATTTTGCTTAATTTTTGTTTTTTTCTATAGGGATCATACAAAATCTCTTTTCTCATGCGATAAAACTATAGGACTCACATGACAATACATGTTACATGTTTTCTCACCTATAGTTTCCTTCTGACACATGTGAGACATAAATCTACCCAAATTATCACCTGGATTTGATAGTATTCTTGCTTAGGAATAGTGTTTTGTTGTATAGATACAAGTACATTCTCACACAAGTTTTGACATCAGTCTTTCTGATTTTCTTTAACAATGAGCTAATGTTTTCAAAAAAATTAGGTTTTGAACTAATTTTTTACTAATGCTAACCTTGGAATGTTCGTCCTATTGACTCGAAGCTTTTTTGAAATAGCTTAACATATTTTTACAAGATGTATTGTTAAATATTCTTTTGAAACTTAGATGTTAACATGTGTTTGCAGGTTGTATTATTGAAGAATATCACAAAAAAAACTACTAATGGATTGTTGTTACAAGTATCCTCAAGAAATTCAAGCAAACATTCTATCTATTTTAATGCTTTTTCATTCCTAGGAAGCTTATACCCTTGTAAGCACACTCAAAATATTAAGTTAGTGG
This sequence comes from Cupressus sempervirens, assembly GCA_028749045.1. NCBI lineage: Eukaryota > Viridiplantae > Streptophyta > Pinopsida > Cupressales > Cupressaceae > Cupressus > Cupressus sempervirens. The sequence goes on from CM053787.1 coordinate 448,052,744, forward strand.
ATTATACTCTTGGTCCTTTTAGTCCAATCAAAAACCCAAAAACTTCATTTAAGAGTGTTAAGAAGAGTGTTAAACAATAATCTACTAGATCTGTCTGGTGTGTTTAGAAATTAGTCTAAGGATAGGAAAGTATTTTCTTGACCATTTGTGGCTCAATCAGATATCTTGACCCAGAAAAACTAGTTCTAAGTCTTGTGAGTCTCTTTTAGAAGGCTTGTTCTTGATTAAAAAAGCATTGTGGCAATGACCGAAGTGGGAACAAGAAGACTTGGCTAATACAACCCACTATAATTAAGAATCATTTGGGAAGAAAAGCCCAAGTGGAAGAATTATCTTATTCTATTCTACTTTGGTGAATGTGTAAGCCCTCAGGCTGTAACCTCAACTATGAGGCCATCATCATCCTTGTACTCATAGAAATATGTCAGAATACACTAGTATATGTGTGTGGGCTAGAACTCTTGATTTTTTTTACAAGACCAACTTATACATGATTTCTTGAGAAAGGTGCCAAAAGGTCTTAATCCTACTTGTGGGGACTCAAGAGGTAATTATGAATGGAATCCTTATTAAGAACTTTAAGAATGGAAGCTTACCAGGGTCACCTCTGAAAGGGGGCATAATCTTTGTGCATGGAGGAAGAATCTCTTCTTTAGATCCTCACCATAGGTATATGCCTAGATGCTTGAAGGTGGTATATGACACTAGACCCTATTTCAATAGTGTCCTTTGAACATGTATGTTATTAAGTCCTTGGAAACACCAAAAACATGGGCACCCTCTAGGGGGTGACATTGTTGTGTGAGGTGAACCTATACATTCAAGATGTGATACAAGGTTTTTCTTTCTCTGCCAATTTTTTCTTAAGATTAGCTCTGTGCTTGAAGTGTCTTTGTTTTTTTATGCATGTGATAACATTCTTTAATGTTCAAAACATGTCATGTTTAGATCATTGAGTCAGACTTCCCCTTGATGTCATTCCATGAGATTTATTTTTCTCTTGTGGAATTGCTTGTTGACTAATGATTGTCTTTCAAAATTGGTGGTAAACTTAGTTCTATCACACCTAAAATCATAAACATGTCGCTACACTTTCCAAATGGTCAAAATCTAGGAGAGTCATCTATCATCCTAGGAGATTCATAAGCACACTTTTCCAAGTCTAAGAGAGTCAGCTATCACCTAAGAATCTAACATATTTCATATTCAAATTTGCATCGTTACACTATCAAAATATAATTGTGATATCTCCATGCTTGTCAAAATTTGATATTCTAGTATCAAAGTTGGTCTTATATTATCTAAGGGTCATCATAATGTCATCATGCTATCAAAATCTATCTTGAAATTTGGTCAAAACTATCAAAAACTATCAAACTAGCTCTCTACTTGCATACAATACTAAGAAATCTTATGCCAAAAAAGACTTTAGAGCTTGTTGTTTTGTTTACTCGCGTCTAGTTTATAGTTTTGATGCCTTGTAACTTATACTTTCTTGCACAATATTTTTCTCTACCACTATTAAAATTGCTATCAAAACTCTTAACTTCAACACAATATCGTATGACACTGTCATAATCTCGCGTGATACTATCATTTACTTGAATGAGAGTGCATTTACTCAAGCAATTTTCACAAAATTGGAAAAATAGATACCATTGTTTCACTTGTAAGGTTCAAAATTTCATCGGGTCTATTCTTTGTACTCTATCTGGTCCATTACATGTCTTCAATGGTCACATCTAAAATTGAAAAATATCTCTAAAACTAGGTCACACATCTAGTTCTATTGTCAAAAGCTAGTCTCAAAACACTCATACTTAGAATCCATGTACCATGTTGTCATACATGTTGCTGCAAGAGTCATCCACTTGGCTATTTATCCATTACTACTTTGATGACTTTTACCTTGGTATACATCACCCATTATTGCTTACACACAAAATTGAGACAATTTTGGAAACATAAACTATATCTATACTTATCAAACTATTGTTGTCATACACTTTGATGTCTACTGAAATAAGAAGTTCTAGGAAATAGGTGATTGAATGATCTAAAAGGGACAAGATTCTTACTCAGATACTATCCTTCTCAAGTGATTTAGATGAATCTCCATCAGCTCCCAAGCACTCTTACATAAAACATTAGACTACGAAGAGAACTAACCCTTTGCTCCCAGATAAATTATTTGATAAGAGCTTTGACAATTCATCTCATGAACCTGAGTATATCATTAGGAGTAGAATGTAAACACCAACTAAACATAACATTGAGATACCAGCTAAAAAACCATCGGTAACTATGTTTGAACAAAATGGTGAGAATGATGAGAGATGGTGGAATAACACAAATCAAAACAATTACTCTGATGGAGATGAAAGTCTAGATGAAGGAGAGACAACCATCAAACAAGTTGAGAAATGCAAGAAAATTAAAAACTTTGATAGGATGATGGAACTATTACTGAAACAAGAGAAAGAAAAGTATTTCCTTGAACTTGCTCTTGAAGGAGCCAAACTACCTAAGTATTATGATGTCAAGACACTTGTTAAACAGGAAGAAGAAACACATGTATCTCTTATGACTTAACAATTTTAAAACATGCAAACACAACTACAACAAATGAAGGAAGAGAAGGGAAAATCTGCCATGAATTTCTCATTATATGTTATATGTATGTTCCATTTTGACAAGGACATGTATATGCCTCATTTTCCTAAAGCAATTAAGATACCTAGATTTGACAAATACTTGGGTACAAAAAATCCACAAGATCACTTACATGAGTTTGGTGCTTCATCCATGAAATTCATGCATGACAGGACATATCTTATGTACTTATTTCCATGAAGTGTGGGTGGGCAAGCTATGGAATGGTTTTCAAAACTACCTACTGGGATTAAAAATTTTGAAGAACTTCCAAGCATGTTTGTACAATAGTATTCATACAACATACATCATCTAGTCACTATACAAGATCTATGCAACTTAAAATAGAGAATAGGATAACCTTTCTTGGCATTCCTCCAAAGATGGAGACACTATTACTCCAAGTATGCATGCAATATTCCCAAAGAGGAGTGATTGGACATATTCCTAGACAACCTTGTACCTAAATTTTACTATAAGATACAATTGCAAGGACAATCCTTATTTGATGAATTGATCAAGAACATTGTATGCATAGAAGAATTTATGATCAAGAAGGGAGAACTTACACTTCACAAAGAAACTAAACTAGGGCCTAGTAAAGATAAAGGCAAATGCTGGAACAAAAATCAAGATGTTTTGAATGATGGAGTGGTAGATACAGTGAATCCAAAGATCACTAAGACTAGTTTCAATTTAACTAGTAGCATACAAGCAACCAAAGATGCTAAAAAGAACTCATTTAACTCCAAACCTATTGGAGGAACATCCAAAAATAAACCCTAGATTGCTAAAGCCAAGCGTATTTTTACACCCTTAGGTGAACATCTTGAAGTGGTTTTCAAAATGCTATTGCAAAACAATGTCATAAGTCTACCTGATAACTCAAGACCCTAGGATCCAGAAGAGAAACCACATTGGTGGAATGAGAATGATTATTATGAATTTCATCGAAACAAAGGTCATAATATTGGAAATTGCATAAATCTTAAACACAAAGTCTAGGATCTCATAGAATCTGGAGAAGTGGTAGTTGATGGACATAATGCGAACACTAATCATAAGACTTTCAAAGAACCTTTTCAAAACTATGACATAGAAAAAGGGTCTAAATCCAAGAACACTTCAAAGATCAATTACAAGTACTCTAATGAATGACAATATGATTCACATGGTAGAGCCTACTAAAATAGAGTATTGTAAAATGATTGTTTTAAAATGACTTGAATGGAATTCTGAAACAAAAAATGTTATAACCCAATCAAAAGAAAATATCATTATCAAAGGTGTTGGACCCTCATCAACTAATCAAGTTCCAAAATATAAACTAATTGCTATAACTAAAACTAAAACTTTGAAAGAGGCATCATCCTCTAGAGAAAACAATTATAAAAACTTTTAACAATTAAATTATACCAATGTGAAAATCACTATGTTTGAACTATTGAAAATCACTCCTAAACATAGGTAAATCTTGGATAATGCCCTTGTAGAAGCAAACATGCCTGGAGACTTAGAGTTGAATTAGTTTCAATCTATGGTGGGACACTTAACTTCATCGCATTACCTTTTATTCTCTAAAGAAGATGATAACTCGCTAAGTAACCCACATAATCAAGCCTTGCATATTGAAATCATGATCCATAAGTCTCACATCAAGTGTGTGCTAATTGATGGAGGAGAAGGTCTTAACATCTATTCCTACAATCTAGTCTGACAAATTGGCTTCTCTGAACATGCTATAGATCCTCAAAGAAAGATAACAATCAAAGCCTATGATGAAGAATAGAGGACCTCAAAAGGACTTATAGTACTTCCAATTAGAGTAGGACCAACAGAAAATGATATAACTTGTCAAGTGCTAGATACACCATTGTCCTACAATATCTTGTTGGGACATCCTTAGATACATGAAATGTGAGTTGTACCTTCAACATATCATCAATGCATAAAGTTTTCTCACAATGGAGTAGAGGTATTTATACCAACTAACTTGAGCATTGCATGCAATACACTAAGACAATTTGGTGACACTTCAGTACCACACAATACGGAACATACTAGAAGTTATGAGGCTAAGTTGAAAGATATGGAAAAGTCTCTAAAATTGAAGGATACCAGAATGGGGAATTATTCACTACCACTATTATCTCTAACATCACTACCTCCATCTCCTTGATATTATGGAAAGCCTTCTGAAATTACCAACCCTTCAAAGGAAAAAGCTAAAACTATCCATGATGGTACCTTCATATAGGCTACAACACTCCTAGAAGATGAAGGTGAAGAATGAGCTATTTTGGCTTGGCTATAGAAGGAAGAAAATGATGACAAAGATGTAGCACATTGTGACATGTTGTCAAAAAAACATGGTAGGGGATACAGGATAATGAAAAGAATGGGATACAAAGGTGAAGGTCATCTTGGTAAAAATAACAAGGACCTAATAGATCCCATTGAGTCAAGGTTCAAAAGACCTAATGATATTGCTGGTCTAGGCATTAAAAAGACATTGTTTCTCTTCAGAAAGAAGAAGTTTATATCATCCCTAGATAAAATGATAGAGAGCTCAAATGAAGAAGACACCTTTCCTCACCTAGTCCCACAAGATGTATCTAACATGCTCCATGACAATGTTGAGAAAAATAAACAAGTGAACAATGTTGAAAGAAATAGTAATTTTGATGGAACAGCATCAGTAACTAAGTTGACTTGTGAAATATTACATGCAATGCAAACATCTAATCTTGAGTATGAGGACAATTTATATTTGCCTCCTCAATTTAAAGTCAAATTTTAGGAAGAAATACCTAGTCATAATCAACCCATGGAAGGAGTTGAAAAGGATTGAGAGGATGATGAAAGTGATGACTTGGTACTAATGACTGTAGGAGAATATTTTAATCTACCACCTTGCAGTATTGATTCTCACAATTGAGTATGATTCACTCTCAGATGCTACTAAAGCCAACAAGGAAATAGTTGAGGTTCACACCTATGAAAACTAGCTTGAGATAGGACAAGGGTCTAGTGTTAGGTCCAATGAGTTAGGTTCTACTTACATTAATGTGTCCAATATTGATAGCATTAGGACTTTTAGTGATTTCATCACACCTATGGATGTGATCTCTCTAGGACTCAACTTGTTAATCCACAATTTTGAAAAACTCACCATGAATGCAATTAAACCCGTTGATTATCTTCCCCTCATACATCATAACCTTATTGAATGGAACTATGATATAGCATCCATTGAATATGTTACATCTTTTAATCTATGACAACTCATTTATGTGCTCTAGCATGTTACCTTAACATCATTGAATCTGTGACATCTTTTACTAGTGATTCTAGCATAAACATGATGGAGGCACATATCAAATACCTCAATCAAAAGGATAGGCCTTATGATGATGAAAATCACATTGTGGTAGTTTCAGAACCAAAAATACTAAAGAAAGATGACATATCTGAAGGTGAAAACCTCATTGAGGTTCCTAAAGATGAGGTATTTGATGTTCTTCCAACTCACTTTTAGGAGAGGGTTTAAGTACTGATAGAACCAACACAACTAGTAAATTTGGGAACGAATGAGCATCCATAAATTATTCATCTAGCTCAATCCTTATAAGAAGAAGAGAAGAAAGAATTCATAGCATTTTTTTAGGAAAAAGAAAATTAAATTTGCATGGACATATTCTAATATTCCATATTATAATATTCCAAGTCTTGACCCTAATTTAATCATGCATCATCTATCTATTGCACCTGGCACAAAATCTATGAAACAAAAGTTGTGGAAAATTCATCCTCATGTGGCCTTACTAGTTAAAGCTAAACTAGAAAAACTACTAAAGGCAGGATTCAGAAGGGCTATTAACTATGCAGAGTGGATATCCAACAGTGTGCCTATCTCTAAGGCTGACAAATTAATTAGGGTATGCACAAATTTTAGAGATGTAAACATGGCTTTTCAAAAGGATGACTTTCCACTACCCAATATAGACATTATACTAGACATGATGGATGGATATGATAAATACACACTAATGGATGGTTTCTCAAGCTATAATCAGATCAAAATCACACTTGAAGATCAGGAGAAGATAGCTTTTACATTTACAAGGGGAACATCATGTCATTTTGTCATAAGAATGTCAGATTGACATATCAACATGCAATGACTACTATATTCCATGATGTGATGCACATAATGATGGAAGACTATGTGGATGATACTTTGGAAAAATCCATGGATATAAGGACACATCTAACAGATCTAGGTTTGATCTTAAATAGAATAGAAAAATTCAAACTAAGGCTTAATCCTAAGAAATGCACATTTGGGCTTACATCTGGCAAGCTACTAGGCTACATTATATCAGCAAAAGTAATTGAGGTTGATCCCAAGAAGGTACAAGTAATTGTGGACTTGCAACCACCTTAAAACATTAGTCAAATGAGATGATTTCAACGGAGACTACAATTGATTAGGTGATTCAATATATAGTTGGTAGACAAGGCACAACCGTTTATCAAAACTCTACATAAAGGGGTTGATTGTAAATGGAATGATAAGTGTGAAAAGATATTGAATCAAATCAAACAATGTTTGACAAATCTACCAATTTCAATTCCTCATATTCAAGGAAAACCATTGATTCTATACATATCAACTATTGTGTCAACACTGATGGCACTCCTAGCACAAGAAGATGAGAACAAGAAAGAAAGGGAAATATATTACATCAGCATAATATTTGTTTCATATGGGATAAGATATACTATAATTGAAAATGTTTGTTTGGTGGTGGTCTTTTCTTCTCAAAAATTGAGACACTACATGTTGGCACATTCTATCAAATGGGTTACAAAGACTGATCTACTAAAGCATCTACTCAACAAAGTAGCACTGACCAGATGGCTATCCAAATAGATCATGATATTAAGTGAGTTTGAAATTTAATACTGTGATTGAAAGAATATAAAAGTGGAAATAATTGATGATCAACTAGGAGAGGCTCCATTACAGGATAATCAACTAATGAACATAGAGTTTTCTGATGAATCCATCATGCATGTGACACAACAAACATAGAAAATGTGCTTTGATGGTTCATTCACTCAACAAGGATCAAGTGTTGGTACTTTTTTTATCACACCATAGATGTTTTCTCTACCAAATGCATACAAGATATTATTCCCATGTACAAACAATATTGTTGAAAATGAAGCATTTCTTAATGGTATAAGAATGGCTATCGAATGGAGGGTAGATCAATTGCATGTATATGGAGACTCTAAGCTCATTATCAATTAGGTAAATGACATATATCAAACGAAAGAAGAGAAACTATTATCATATAAAAAATGGTAGATGAACTCAACAAGTACTTCCCTTGTATAGTCTACCAAAAAATTCCAAGGATAGAGAATAAAATTGTGGAAGCCATGGAAAACACTTGCTCCAATATTATAAATACCAAAAAATGATTTATGCATGAGTTCTTAGTAGAAGAGTTACACTACCCTACCTATGATTATCTTGACTCCTGAATGATCTGTTATGTCGTAGGACATGAATAATCTTGCTACCATCATATATATTCTTATCTTTGAGACTATCTTTGAGACCAAACCATTCTTTAAAATCTAACTTGAAATGAGAGATGTAACCTTATTCATTTCATGGTACATATTCATAGCTAAAAATTTATTCAAATGGGGAATGGATGATACATTACTTAGGTGTTTAGAACACAAAGAGTCCAAATGCATATTAGTAGATGTACATGAAGGAATTTGTGGGTCACACTCTAGTGGTGTGACACTAGCTTGAAAACTACTAAGAAAGGGTTATTGTTGGCCCAAAATGAAGAATGATGCTATTCAATTTTCCAATTCATGCAAACAATGCTAGATACATGGGAATCAGATCCATGCTCCTATTATAGAGCTTATACCCTTCATAACTCTTTGGCCATTTTAACAATGAGCCTTTGACTTGATTGGACAAATATATACATCATCCTAAAATGGACATAATTTTATCATCATTGCAATAGAATACTTCACAAAGTGGGTAGAGGCAGTACCTCTCACAGAAGCCACTGGTAAACAAGTAGCTATATTCATCTTGAACTATCCCATTTGTAGGTATGGTATCCCATCATCCATTATCATGAATAATGAGGGGAAGTTCAAGAATAAAGATCTAAAACAATTGTGTGCAAAATTAAAGATCAAACACCATTAGTCATCCATTTACTATCCTCAAGATAATTGACAAGAAAAATCATCAAACAAAAAATTGTTGAAAATCCTACATTGGATAGTCAATAAATCAAGAATGGACTGGCACCTTCAACTTAATTAAGCTCATTGAACATACAAAACCAGCATCATAACACCAACCAAGGTAATCCCCTTTTCTTTGGTATATGAAGCGAATGTTGTGCTTCCAATTAAGGTAAAGATTCCTACTTTGTGAGTCTCTCTGAAGGGCCTCATCATTGATGATGACTATAGAATATCTTAGGTGAAAGAGTTGGAACTAATGGATGAACATCGACAAGCAGTGTTTAATCACCTAAGATCTTATCAAAATTGGATATCAAAGAGCTATAATAAGAGAGTATGACCAAGGGAATTCCAAGTAGGTGATCTCATTCTGAGAGAAAACACACAGAATCAACATAATAGAATTTTGAAGGGTAAATTTGAGCCAAATTGGCTAGGACCATATATTGTTACTAAGGTCTTTGGGTCAAGGGCATACCAGTTGTCAACAACATAGGGAGAAGTGCTCAAATAACCTATCAACACCCTCCATTGGAAGATTCTATAGCTAATGTCCTAAGAAGCTATCTATACATTCTAAAAAGTCCTAAAAAAAGTCTTAAAATCACAAAAAGTCCTCAAAACAATTCATCATCATAGTGAAAACCTAGAAAATGGGCACCTTTGTGATATCCATAAATTTAAAATTTTAAATTTTAAAAAATTAAATTAAATTCCTTTGGTTACAAGTCTTTCTTCCATTCTCACGCTTTGCTTTCATACATTTCCTACTTTAGCTTGTGTTTGTAATTCAGTTGCTTTCATAACCCTTCTGAGATCATCATGGATTGAAACCAATCAAATTATAGACATGGGAAAATCAACTTGTACATAGGGGGCAATGTTTTGAACATTTGGTATGGTTTTCCTTCTATTAGTTCTTGTACATCCACTCTGATTCAGTCAACTATCTCCTAACCACTAAAGAGTTCTAAAAACTAACATGTCATTCATTAAATACAATGGACAAAAAAAACCTATCAACAAGAAATGTGAAACTTAAACTTTCTTGGTTAATATTAGAGTTCTTCTTTATATTGATTTTTTGGCTTACTATTCCCCTCGAGTGACTCTAGGACATTTACTTAGATATAGAGGAGTGATGACAAGGGGAATAGTCTTTTATTTGATCTATGATTGATGGTGTGATTCCAATGATTTGAAACATTCAAATGAAAGGGGCATCCACTATGAGGGCCTCTATGACATGTTGGATGGTCATGTGTACCTCAACTCATTTTATTCTAATAGTTTGGTGAGGTTGGGATTTCTCCTTGTTTCTTTGAGTATGCTCTCATTGCAATGATAATTCAGATAACTACCCTAGGATGTGAACATATGGGTCACTGTGGATAAATAACAAATATTTTTTCTTGGGTTATGAACAAAAAGGGGTCATTGTAGATAGTACAATCGTGACTACCTAGCATGAGAAGAGACCCTAGCATATTTGATGTGGTTATACACAAGAAACATTTTGGTCATCCTAGCATTTACACTTTGATGCTTATGTTTGCTTGCTAAGTAAAAAGGAATAGTTGTTCTGGTCATTTTGGATTCTTACACATTAATGCTTACATCTAATTTTGACAAACTATAGCTAATGTCATATTAATATTCTCGTGATAGCTCTATCCATGAGGGATGTATGAAATCTTGTGGCTTTACCAAAAAAAATGCTCGGTGATGAAAAATAAGCTATGCTTTAGTGACTAAAGTCCTCAACTTGCATTTATTTTAGTATTTTCTTATATCTAGCATTGTAATGTTAATCATTCTCTAAAACTGTGAGAATTAAAGGTAAGAATTTCTTCAGATTGTGTCATTGGTCATCACTCCAAACTTGCACAAGTGGATGATCATCTCTTCTATCTACAGAAACAAGGATCAAACATGTGTTATAGTAAAAAAAAATATCACTTACATGAGATGGTTAGTTGCATACATACATATAATCATTATACATAATCATCAAAAAAGACATTTTATATCCATACATTTTCATTTCTCTAGATCATCATCATCATAAGCATGATATCTCATAAGCATCAGTACGTGCATAAACAAAATCAATCATGTAACTACATCTCCATACATACATTAGCATTTACATCATCTAGCATGTAGAAAGGAAAAATGCATACATACATGACATATTATCACAAAATAAACATCTCATATAGAATCATCTCATGAATAAAAATCTACAAACTATAATACATGTGATGAGATCGAATCAAAAGTTGTATATCATATATGTCATCAAATGTCGAAGAGGTAATACAATCAAAAGATAAAAAAGAATGAGTGCTAATTAAAGCACTATCATTATAAGTCTCAAAAAGATACATGAGGGATGTTAATACATCAGTGCATCGCAAAAGGTACATGCTCTAATTGTAATCTATGGGATGACTATGGCACTTGGACTACTCAAATCTGTGCAAATGTACTGGGACCACAATCATGACTAGGTAGACAAGAAAAGAAAAAAGCTAGAAATGAAATGCAAAAATGATCTTTTGAAGGGCTTATATGGGTTTTGACTTATTTTTTCAAGTGCCCCAATTGACATGAAATTTACCCTCTTACCTAATTTTGACATCCTAGAACCATTTTCAGGATTGAAATTGCATTATGATGTCATTAAACAGCTCAAAAGCACACTTTAAATTTTTGGGACTAACATGATATCCTACTTGTGCAAGCATCATTAGGACACAACTAGAGTAAAAATTAGTTTATGAAGACTTACTTTCATCAATCTTCTACCTATGCTACTCCAATTCTTCTCAAACAAATCTCTATCATTTCTAATTCTTCTCTACTCTAATTCCTATCAAGGTAAATCATTAATGATATCATCATCTGATTTTGCTCCTGAGGGGGCAAGATGAATTCATAGCTACATCTTGCCTCTTTGCCAAGGGAATTCTTATTACTTTGGCATCTCAGTTCATTAGACTCATATCAAGATGAATGTCCTAATCTATATCATCAACTGCTAATTGTTCTTCAAACTTCAGTGACCTTTGACCATTCTAAGTGAAGGTAAATCTTAAAATATCAATCTCAATATGAATTTAGACCACTCTAAATTATAAATTCAAAATCCCTTTCATGATTGACCATTCTAAGTCATAAGTATGAAATATCAAATAGACCTTTGACAATTATAAGTCAAAGTCGATACTCAATCAATTATTAGTTCAATCAAGTTCAATGTTATTTGTAATCAATTGTTTATCAATGAACCTTTGACCATTCTAAGTCAAAGTCAATACTCAATGAACCTTTGATCATTCTAAGTCTAAGTCAATACTCAATGAATATTTGACCATTCTAAGTCAAATATGATGCTCATTGAACCTTTGACCATTCTAAGTCAAAGTCAATACTCAATAAACCTTTGACCATTCTAAGACAAAGTTGATGCTCAATGAACCTTTGACCATTCCAAGTCAAAGTCAATACTCAATGAACCTTTGACCCTTCTAAGTCAAAGTTAATATTTAATGAACCTTTGACCCTTCTAAGTCAAATTTGATGGTCAATAGATCTTTTACTCTTCTAAGTCAAAGTCGATGATCAATAGATCTTTGACCATTCTTTTAGGAAGACGATGCTTATGTCAATCAGCATTCCTCCAATCAAACTTAGATTTGACTTTTCATTATTTTCAGAATTAACTTCATCAGGTTCATATCAAGTTGTTTAGAACTTCTAAACATAAAAATTTATTTGAACAAATGTGTTGCTCACACATCAATTCAAAGAGGGGCAAATGTAATCACCTAAAAATAGTAAAATCAAATAGATGCCCCTAATCTCAAAAAATCAACCAAAAATCATTAAAAGTCCTAACACAAGGAAATATTTTCTATCACCTAATCTGATCAATTTATCAAATTGCATAAAACCCTTAAAATGCAATAATCCTTAAAAATCAATTAATTCCTAAAATATATGATATTAATTGGCAATAAACCACCATGGGCTATTAAATTTATTTCAATGTCCTAGAACATTAATTAAAATTGAATGCATTTCCTAATAACACGTCAAAAAAGAAATTTAAATTGAGTTAAACCTCCTATTGAAGTTGATGAAAGATAAACCCCACAACTCCCAAGAATCGCCTACATGAAAACACCTATCACAAAAAGAAAGAAGAAAAAGTTATTGAGGCTGGAATTTCCAGATCCATAGATGAGATATTCTTGATGAAAAAAAAGAGAAATTGTTATTATCAAAAGTAAATCAATTATTACAAAGAGATCAATCCTTATAAAGGAGATCAAAACTGTAAAAGGTAAAACCTAGGTTGTATGATAATAATTAATAAAAGAATTAATTATTATATGTCTAAAATTTAGCTTAAGTAAGCTAGAGATAATAAGTGACTTAATAATTAAATTAATATGATTAAATTAATAAGAAAATACTTTATTACTCTAAAAACCCCTCTTAAAATAAACTTAGGGAGCAACTAAAAACCTAGAAACTACTATTGAAAATAAATTTGGGTCTCAGCAACAAGGCCTGATTAGGTACCCAAGCACAACCAAATCTCTAAAAATAAGAGAAATAGAGAAAACCAAATAGGAAAAACCCCACTCCAAAAAGACATAGAAATAATGTTGAAAAGAACTAGAGAAGGACTAAAAAAGCCTCCAAACTAGGGAATGTCCCAAAAGGTAAGAACAAAAGATGATCATGAAGAACACACATGTAGAAGTTGCAAAGCTCTATCAAAAAGTAATTTCTGATCTGAAGAATCTCTACTAGAATAGAACCTAAACAAGTAGAGAAGACTATAATTTGCATGAGTGCCCTCAGAAGACACTACTCAAATCAAGAGGTGCAAAAAGAAAAACAACTAAACTCAAAGATATAGATGGCATAAAACACCAAAGCATGAAGAGTTGATCAATCGAACATGGAAGGGTGCAACCAAAGTAGGAATGAAAAAAAGAGTGTATATATGGTAAATGATCCATCTCACTGAAATGCATAGGTACCCAGCCATTGTATCCACCTAGTACATAGGAACAAAAACTGAATACATATGTGTGTACTGAGATGATCAATCTTAGACATGTCATGAGGTTAATGTCTCTAAAGGGAAACTCACTGGACAAAGGAAGATGAAAAATAAAAGAAAAACATCAACCCCCCATGGCATTCTTATCTGAGTAGTGCATGTACAATAAGGCACAAGATATAATGAATCTCAATAATACAATAATTTGTATGAGTGTCCTCAAATGACACTACTTGAATCAAAAGGAAAAATAAGGCAAAATTATTGAAACAAAAATACAAATGCAATATGGAACTGTATCTTAGTGTGTTTGCTAGAATGCATACAAATGATGTATAAATAGACCAAAAGAGACATAAGGCTGATACAATAGATAGTATAACCCATGAAAAATTAGTTGAACCAACAAAATCAATACACAGACCTGAAACAACAAAGATATCTACTAGAATGTAAAAAAAGCAAAAAATTGAATACAATGTGCCTGGGGCAGAATCCAAAAAGCAGCCAGCATCAATGGAAAGAGTACAGAAAAGACCTTTCCAATGATATAAATAATTTCCAAATGAAATATTGGATGCTTAAGATATGTCTCCCAGAGTGCAAAATAGAACCCTTGACTCTGATAGCAGAAAAATCCATCAAAATTGAAAAAACCTATACCACTATGACAGGCTTGGAACTAGCTTTCTTATGGTATCTTGTTTGTGGAAAATGGAATTTGTATACCCAAGATATGAGCAAAAAATAAAAAGCAGGTTCAACTAGATCCTCAAGGGGTGACAAGAGTGTTGATGCAATGTTGATGTCAACAAGTGATGAGCATAAATTTGATAGTCAACTGGTCGTCGAGGCCAAAAAATGCCAAGAAAATGACCCCTACTAGAAAAAATATTCGGTCACCAAAAAGTAGAACATCTTGGAAAGAGACAAGTCAATGTTGAAAAATAAAGTCTAGTTGGCCACAATAAGTATGTGTAAAAAATACAAGGGAAAGGGAACAAAACTACTCATAAAATGAGCACCATGCCTAAGAACCACCAATGGAAACTACTGAGCTGAGAAAAAAACCATGTGTAAAATCCATGCCAATAAACTGCCAGTAATGTGTGGCTAAGTATATAGCCACATGGCATGTGCATGATGCCAAGGGAATGTGTGATGATGTTGGAATAGGAGTCCACACTCAGAAGTCAGTGATGACATGGGCTAGCCAGTCTTTCAGTAGCACATTGGGGCACAAACTTCATAGAGCCCACTGATGTGGCACATGGGGGAGGCTCAAAAAATTGCATTCATCAAAAAATGCAATGTCCTTGTATTTTCATTAGCGCGAGGCCCAAACAAAGAAATATAGAGGTGAAGGATAGATCATCAACATCCACATAACTATTCAAAAATCATAGTAAATTGCCAAGAGGTAGCCACAAGTTGCACATGAATGAGTGCCACATCAATGAAAGTCATGCCAAATGCAAGGCCTAAAACCAAGGGAAGACCCAAGTCACTAAAAAAAAGTGTGCGGTCTCCCATGTGTCAAAAAAAGACATTGCACATGAAGGCCCACAAATACAAAGAGCCCATAGCTCCTAATGAAAGTATGCCCACACATAGAAAAAATAAATGCAGGGGCCAGGAAAATAGAGGGTTGCCAGAATTAGCAAATCAAAGGCCCTCCATTGCACAATAAGGTCATTGAGCTTGACCCTTCTCTCATGCACTCACTTTGGAAAAAAAGCAATCCAATGTGCTTCCACCAAATAACATGTTTCTAATCAATATAACACCTTTTTTAGTTACAGGATTGGACATCCCTTACTGCCAAAGTACTATGTTTATCTTCATTACATGTCAATCCGGGAGCATGAACTTGAGATGATGTCTACAAAGTATATGCTCTAGTTTTTGTTAAAAGTCACTACTACCTTGAATGCAATAACCATTAAGGAAATCTAGTTTATCCAAAGGAAAGAAAACTATCAAATACTTGGAAGGGAATTCTAATTATTTAACCATACATCTATGCACCTACTACTGTAGGAACAGTGACTAGTTCTGTTTCCACTAGCTGCAGGAACAACAGTTCTAATCTTAACTTAGAAAACTGAGTCTAAGTCCTACTTACTAAAGTAAACTCCACCTTCCATGTGGGCCCCCATGAAAGAATGAAGGAAAAGATCAACTCAGACAAAAGTATAGAAACTCAGCAAAGTCATGTATTCAGTCAAATATGCAGTATTACAATAACTTGGGAAAACAACAAGATGTTTATCAACTCTATCTGTCTGCTCACTACTTAACCTCATAGATATAGATGAGGTCTTATTAAAAGGAAGGAAAACAACAAACTCCTACAATTACAAATTCCTCATGAAGGAAAGTCAGTTACAACTTAAGACTACAAGCATGCAATTGTAAAGACATTAATTATCCCTTAAATTCCCCACAAATATATATCATAGAAAATGCTAGATTTGCTCTTTTATCTGACTTTAAATAGCTTCTAAGAATCCAGGTATCGTGCTTTACATGTTTAACCGATTGCTTTGATTCTTGCTTCCTTGCTCAACCGCTTTATCAGGTCCCTCTTTGTTATTCATTAAAACAGGTCCCTTCTGACTTTTCCGCCAACTCTCCAACTGCAATGGTGTCATAATGCTTCTCATTAATACCATCAATGCCTTAGCGCTATTCCTTTGTAGTTTTTTTTTTATCAACTCCAGCTTAGCTTGTATTCTTGCGATCAACATTTAATGCACACAAAACTTCCAACAAACATTTATTTGCATTTATTAGTTTACAAAAAATAGGCATTAATTATTCAACTAAAAAATTTTGCAATCTCTTCGACTGCAGGAAGATCTACCCATATCAGACATTCACGAAGAAAGATTTTTACCAAATGAAACCCTTTTTAGATATAATTCTAATTATCATTTTTATGCCCTATGTACATACTTTATACATCAAAAGTTCAAAACACTTATACTAAAAGATCATAAAGTTCAATATCTTATAGACAAATGTTCACAAAAAAGGCCAAAAAGACTTCTATTTCTTCATGTCATCATTTTTTCCCCCAACCATCTTAAGGTTGGTCCCTTCAACATCTATAGGTTTTTTATCCTCATTCGTAGCTTGAGATCATTGGTGATTTTCTCCCCTGATTCATGAGCTCTATAATTAAAATATCCATGATTTTGTTTCAACCTTTCCCATTTCTGTTCTTCAACAATCATGTTATATTTAGAAAATGAATCATACTTTCCAAGCATAGGATGCAAGAGTATTGGCGGTTGGAAACGAAGAGGTGTCTAATAATTTTTCAAACTTCTACCTAACATCATATACCTGGGCATCCTACTGATGGCCAACTCCAAATTTTGAGGAGAGTGCAACTCCCTTGTTTTCAGATCTTCTGGTAATCAGATCCATCTTTGAAGGGAGGCTTGTATAGCATCAGGGGCATTTGCAAAACAATGTGTGTGCTAGAAAATGTGACATGCAAGAAGCATGGGTTAAAAACAAACACTAGTTTAAATCTTTCAAAATGCATCAAACGTTCATCAAAACGCAAGGAATAAATACCAACTAATGCTTGCTTGAGTTTTGCAACCCTAAGCAACCAAAAAATCCAACCTTCCAACCACCTCTAATGCTCAAAAAAGGCACCCATGAGAGGCCTTGTTGGTGTGTTAAGATGGGGGGATGTTTGATATGCTCTCCCAAACACAATAATAAATGAATCTCTTGAGTGAGTGAGTGCAAGTGTGTATGCAAGTAAGATATGAATCTAGACTAAATGAGATGAAGAACACCTCAAGAAATGGCTATGGAGAGAACCATTCTTGAAGGCATTCAAGGATGAAGATGATATGTAATGAAAGAACTAACTAGATATGCAAACTATAATAAAAATACAAGCTAAAATGAAGCTATAAATGCATATAGAAACTAGATTAACAATGCATGATGTAAACTAAATTAGCTACCAAATTGTTAGTATGAACCTACAAAATCACTATGAGAACTCTACCAATGCAAGCTCAAACTACCATGAAAGCTCAAACTATGAATGCAAACTCAAATCTCAAACCAACATGATAACAATGCAATAAAAATGAGATGCAAATGCTTGAGACAAGCCCTCTATTTATAGGCTTGAGGGAGAGTTTGGTGAGGTGGAATCCAAGTAGGTGCCACATAAGGTGACATGCAAGCCATGCAAATGGTCAAGAATTCAAAATTTGCTCACACATGTGTGAGAAAACTTGAGAAGAAGAGTGGGAGACAAGAGTGTGTAGGCATGCCATCTCACACATGTGTGAGCACACTCTTAGGCTAATGAGGGAGATTAGGGAGATGATTAGGAATGATTAAGTGGGATTAGAGAAGAAATAGGCTTAAGAGGATGAAAATGATGGGTGTAGACTAGGCTCTAAGTTAGGCTTAAGACTAAATTAAATGAAATTTAATTTAATCATGAGTTTAGGGAAATTAATAGGATGTGGGGAATTTAAATAAATAAAATTTATTTAAAAAGAGGAAAAGATGGAGGATCATGTGTTAAATTAATTTAACATGCATTAGAGCTAGGAGTATTTAAATTAAATTTAAATACTTAGGAGAATAAACTTATTTAATTAAAATAATTTAATTAAATAAGTAGAAGAATGTGAGCAATATAATTAATTACAATGTCACGGGCAATATTAATTAATATAGTGTTTAGAGATGATTTTAAGCATCTACATTTTGCCTCTCTTTGATGTGATGTCAGAATGGCATCATATCAAAGAAAAAAAAATATAGGTTGCCCGAGAGAATAATAGGAGTCCTATGGCAACGACAAAGGAGGAGGGTGCCCCCTTGTAAAAATTGCGCAAAAAATAATTTTTTGGCAATTTTTGTGAAAAGGTCTTAAGAAAGAAGGAAAAAAAGAAAAATGGAAATAAATGACATCATTTGCATAACTTGTGGGTAAATAGGAGACAGATACGGCTCAGGGAAGAGAAGGGCTCAAACGGAGTCCGTAGGAGGCCTATATAAGCCTCCGAGGGGCATAAAGAAGGTCATTGTCACACCGCAAGTAGAGCATATAGAGCTGATATGGACCCCATTGATCGATTACAGCTTGGTGAGCGTGTGCGAGAGTATCACCGAGCAGCTGAGATGGGCCCACTAGTAAGTCATCTGATCCTCTTCATGTTTTGGTAGGTTAGGCTAGACTAGGTGCATTTATTAGGCCATAAATGTGCTTTAAAAGAGGTCCAAGAAGAGACGATAGTCTCTACCTTGTCATTTGCCCAGACGACAAAGTGGTGACCTTGATGTCTACGAAGACGACAGGATACATCCTGTCGTCTGCACAGATGCCAAAAGGGGGAGAAGGGGTCGCGGAGATGACAGGATTCAACCTGTCGTCTGCGCAAATGACAAAGGGTGGCAGAGACAATGAAAATACATTGTTGTCTTTGCAGATGACAGAACATTGTCGTCTAGGGCAAACTGGCATCTGCGCGGATCAGCATCTATGCAGATCAGCATCTTTGTAGATCGACGTCTACGCAGATCGGCATCTCCGCAGATCAGCATCTGTGTCAAAAAATGGCCACGCTAATTAGGGCAGAATACGGGGAGGCAAGGGAAGATGCCCCACTGTAGGGACATCATAGGCTATTGACGCTCTGCATGTCTATGCTACAGGAGGAGACGGTGTTGTTTAGGTCGAGGGAGCACTATCTGTCAACCATGACGATACAGGAAAGGCTGACAGACGTAGATTAGGGGCACGTGCGGCTATGCGAGCTAGAGCATGTTCACGAGTGGCCAGATCTGAGGGCCCATTCAACACAGCTATCAGCTCTCATAGAGCGATGGCACACACCCACTAGGAGTTTCCATCTACAAACGGAGGAGACTACAGTCACACTCCTAGATGTGTGGCAGATTCTATAAGTACCGATCAGAGGTGCCTACCCAGAGTATGTACTGGAGGGTTTAGATCCATTTCTGAGGGAGTGCTTTGGCCGATGACGATAGAGATTACCCATCCAGCAATCATGGTTGTCATGGAGGGGTGCACTAAAGCAGAGGCTACTGAGGCTGGTAGTATACCTAGCCTCATTGATATGGCGGATGCTGCCAGATCACGCAGGACACAGGTGGCCAATCAAGTGGGCGTGAGTGCTGAGCACTCTGCTACATGAGGAGGGAGCAGTCTACTACTAGGGACAAACTATCTTGGCTGAGTTATATCATGATTTGCACATGTGTGCATATCGGACCCAGCACACTATGGGACCAGGACTAACGCTACTAATGGTCTAGTCATGGGAGCACATTAGAGTCACACGGTCGATCACTTAGCAAGAGACTAGGTAGCCTAGGGAGCCATATGCCTGCAGCTACCGGCCTCCTATCTAGTATACATCGATGGAGTCTGTGGGGTTCTTGCGTCGGTGTATAGATGAGATCATTATGTTCGAGTGGACTCCTTATGATGGGGTAGAGTAGTGGGGGCAAACACTGGTAGCAGGTGGGGAGGATGACACAGAGGATCAGATGTACCTCCCGTATACATAGACTGACTGCTGGATCATTGGCTGATCTCTACGTGTGATTATGCGTTATACGCCCTCTCGAGTGCAATGACAATTTGGCAGGGTATAGGATACAATACCAGATAGATTCTTATATCATGTGGTGTCGCAGGAGTATGGTCAGCTATGGGGACACGGGACTACTATACAATTAGCCTGAGCGTCTTGGATGGGGATGGCAGCAGTGCCATGGGTGCATCGTCAAGACAAGGGAGATGCAGGTATGACACCAGCATACACATAGTGGTGGGCAGCCCACTAGTCGGTCAGGCTTACAATGCAAGGGGCACCTCCACCAACAGAGCAGGCATAGGGGGAGGGAGATGGAGCGGGGGATGGTGGATAGGCAGCTATGATGCCACCACTAGCACAGGGGGCACAGGAGGGACTGCACGGGCACAAAGTCCAAGCGAGGAGAGGGCTAGGGCCAGCACCAGCATGGGGGCCAGCACAGAGAGCACCCTAGGCACAGCCCCAGGCACCACCGCAGGCACCTCCGTAGGCACCACCACAGGCACTGCCATAGGGATAGGTATAGCGAGAGGACCCAGACATGGTTAGGGTTGAGAGGGACAGCCTACAGATAGAGGTAGCTTGACTACAGGGGGTAGCACAAGTGCAGCAAGCACGAGAAAATAGCTTAGAGTAGGCCATGGGGGCCATACAGACAGAGCTGCAGGTACAGAGGGCCAGAGGAGACAATGCATAGGAGGCCTTAGCGGCCCTACAGGCACGGGTGGATGGAGGGGAGTTTGCAGGGGTGGGCACCCATGCAGAGGCGAGGGATTGAGCAGAGGCAGAGAGGCTCCAAGCGGAGGTAGCCGCCCTATAGGTCGAGCGAGCCACCCATCAGGCGCAACTGGATGGATACCGCAGGCAGTGGGATATAGCCATACAGATGGTACAGCCTGGGGTAGCCGTCGCAGTGATGCAGGAGGCTCTCATAGCTAGCTGAGCAGAGACATGGGCCATACGAGAGGCAGCCTATTATAGGTCACTTTATAGGGAGGTCGTGCATGCTGACCGGCAGTAGCCAAATTTTGAGAGGGGAGCTAGCTCATGGAACTCAGGTGGCAAAGCTAGATCAAAGCAGTCTGTAGGACAGCAGAGACCTCCTCGGAGGGGGGATACAGGGGGGGCAGGGCCCTCACAGTCAGCGACTTGATTTTATAGAATAATCAATGTTGTTGACAGATATGTGCAGATGCAGCGATTTTTGATGATGCATTTGTACTACATGATTCTACATAATGTGTATATGGACTGTACAGACATTATTTGTTGAGATATATACATGACATGATTTGATGATTCTATGTGTATGGATGTATGTGATGCATATGTATGGATTTATGATGTGGATACTAATGTTTGTGATGCAGGATGTGATGCTATGTGATGTTTCCTATGATGTATGCATATATATATGATGTCTAACATGTGTGTGATGCAGATTTATAAGATGTATGCATGGATGCACTATATATATGTGAGATGATGTATATGCCCCTAGATGTGATGACTAAAGTGTATGCAATTAATGAACTAATGCAATCTAATAAAATGAACTAAAAAAGTCTAAGGAACATTAAATGAGATGAATCAAATGAACACTAATTTAATAGAAAATGAATGAATGCAATAATGAGACGTTAATGCAACTTAATGGAAATGAAATAATAAATGAATATCTATCATAACTGTCACTCATAGAAACCCAGTAGCCTAGCATAGGAGGGGGGAATAAATAGGACTTTGTCTCAAGCATGACGCGAATGAAACTCTAGACTACATGCATCCTAACTACATGATATCAAGATATTCTGTTGTTTTTATATGGAGAGCACACCTTAAGTTGATTTTGCAAAATGAGTTTATGCATTATATGCTATAGAAGCATAAATGACATGACTCTTTTGTGTGGACTAGACATACAAAATCATAGAGACTTTAGGACAATAGGTGTAATTTGCATAGTCATGATGGATCAAATGTCATATACAAAATGGAGAGGTCTAGGCACACCTAAAGTCTTTTAGGAATCTTTGGTGGGACGTGTGCTAACCTATTGCCCCTATTACGCAACACATTATCATAACCTGAAACTGACACACATGAAATAAAACCTCAAAAAATAAATCAAACCACAAAAAAATGTGTAGTTAATGACAGCTATTCTAGTACGACCAAAATATGGAAGATCAAGGTGCACTATAAAAGGCTATAACTAACACACAAATAAAATCAACCAAAAAGAGACCTCATGACCAAGTAGTCATTCAGTCCACAATTTCTGCCAAGAACTTTAGGTCTAGAAGTGAATGTCACAATGTCACCTATAGGAAGGATTCATCCTATGAAAGTGTGTCAAGTTGAAATGTCAAATGATCATAAAATTGTGTGTTTTCGGCAAGGGTTGTGAAGCAAACAAGTTTCTTGAAGCACTAAGTCTCAAATGGTGATTTTGTGTAAGTCCAAGGGTGGTCACTGTTGTGAAAAAGCTCAGCATAATGGGATGACAATCACTCAACGAAAAAAAATGCCTCACGGACTAGAGGTCTTTCAAAAGATGGAAGTGAAATGAAGCCTTGCAGACAAGAGGTCTTTTATTGGATGCATGAAATGCAAAAGGCTAGATAAGACTTTGCACAAGGGAAGTGGAAGGGTGGAATAGAGTGAAGCGAAACGAGCCTTATAGATAATGGATCAAACCATACTTTTTTTTGGAACATTTTATGAATTTTTTTAGATTTTCTAATTTTCTAATTTTTTTGGATTTTTGCAGGACTATAAACACTGTACAGGAACTACAAAGGCTCAAGCATAGAACCGCTTGAGATGCTGGATATTTATAGGCTCAGGGAGTGGATCTCCCTCTGGAGTAGCAATCTGATATGCCCCAGAACCATATTTGGCTATAATGATAAACGGACCTAGCCAATTTGCCTCAAATTTTCCTTTCTTTTCACTCCCTCTGGAGTAGCAATCTGATATGCCCCAGAACCATATTTGGCTATAATGATAAACGGACCTAGCCAATTTGCCTCAAATTTTCTTTTCTTTTCACAGTTCTGGAGGTTCTTCATATTATGCTGCAAAACTAAGTCACCCACTTCAAATTCTCGTGGCTTGACTTTCTTTATGATACTGAAGCTGAAGGTGATTTTGATACATACAGATCTGGTTTAGGGCATTCAGTCATCTCTCATCAAGGAGTGCCAGCTCTTGCAAGCAAGCAACTCATAGTCTTCTTTTGATATCAGATTCTTGAGAGAGATTCTGAGGGAAGGGAGCTCAATTTCGATGGGCAAGACGGCTTCAAAACCATAAACAAGGGAAAATGGGGTGGCTCCTGTGGGGGTGCAGATGGAAGTATGGTAGGCCCAAAGGGCGGGAGCAATTTGGATGTGCCAATCACTGCCAGCTGCATCAACGATTTTCTTTAGGATTTTCAAGATGGTTTTATTGGTAGCTTCAGCTTGGCCATTGCCTTGGGGGCAGTATCTAGTGGAAAAATGCTGGGTGATTTCGAATTTCCTACATAGTGTAGCAACCTCTTGATTTTTGAAAGGGGTTCCATTATCAGTCATAATATCTTGAGGTATACCAAAATGAAAAATAATGTAATTTAGGATGAACTTTGAAATTTGTTTTCCAGTAATGTAGATTAATGGAATAGCCTCGACCCACTTTGTGAAGTACTCAGTTGCGGAAATAATGTACTTGTGGCCATTTGAGGAATTTGGGTATACTTGACCAACAAGATCGAATCCCCAGTGAGAAAAGGGCCATGGAGTGATGGTGGGCTGAAGGTCTTGGGCGGGAGCATGTATCAAATCACCATGTTGCTGGCATGGAACACATCTTTTCACAAACTGATATGCATCTCCTTCCATAGTGGGCCAATAGTAACCTGTCTTAAGAAACTTTTTTGCTAACGTAAGGCCGCTAGAGTGGGCACCACAAATCCCTTGGTGAACCTCTTCTAACTTCATTCGAACTTCATCTAAACTGAGACATCGAAGGAGGGTTCCATCAAAGTGTTTTCGAAAAAGTGTATCACCTAGGATGGTATAGCGGGCGGTTCGATGGATGAAGGTTTTTCTTTGGTTTGGGGTGAGGGCAATGGGAATGGTTTTGTGATGTAAATAGGAAAAGATGTCAGCGTACCATGGAGACTTAGGACCAACAATCTCACACACCAACTCGGAATCAATTTGCTCATAAGCAAGAGTAAAAAGATTCTCAACGAGAAACTCACATTTAGGACTATATTCTGGCATGGCAATCATAGAGGCAATAGTGGCCATGGCATCTGCTACTTTATTATTAGCCCTTGAAATTTTTTGAAAAACAATCTCTATATAATGTTGCTTAAGATCCTCAACTATTCTACGGTAGGGCAACAATTTCTCATCCTTGGTGTGGTATTCATCTGTGACTTGTTTAATGACTAATTGTGAGTCTCCAAAGACAAGAAGGTTTTTGATATTCCATCTAATAGCTTGACGTAGTCCTATGACTAAACCTTCATACTCAGCTATATTTTTTGTGCAAGAGAATGAGATTTTATAAGATTTTGGAATGAGGTCCCCTTGTGGTGTCACAAACAAAATTCCTGCCCCCAATACCTTTTGTGTAAAGGATCCATCAAAAAATAATTTCCATGGTGTAGTAGGGGCTAGGGTCATAATTGTGTCATCTAGAAAATTGGCTATAATGGGATGGTTCCCTTGAAGAGGAGCTTCAGCAAGATGATCTGCAATTACTTGTCCTTTAATGGCCTTATGATCCTTATAAACAATGTCGAATTCACTCAAAATTAAGACCCATTTTGCTGCTCGGCCAGTGAGGGCAGCTTTTGATAACAAATACTTGAGTGGATCTATCTTGGCAATGAGATATGTAATATGATTAAGCATATAATGATGTAGTTTTTGCGTACAAAAGACTACAGCCAAACATGCTCTCTCAATAGTAGTGTAGTTTAACTCATAGCCGACTAGTGTTCGACTGAGGTAATATATGGCTTGCCCATTCCCCTTATCATCTAATTGTGCCAAAAGTGCTCCTAAGGAAACTGAAGTAGCTGAAATGTATAGAATCAATGGTCATCCTGCAACTGGAGGTACTAAAACTGGAGGATTAGCCAAATATGTCTTAATTTGTTCAAATGCTTTTTGGCATAGGCAATCCCATTGAAACTTGTTTCCCTTGCAAAGAAAATGCTGAAGTGGATGGACTTTATCTACTAGTTGTGACACAAATCTCCTAATAGATTGTAACTTTCCTTGAAAACTATGGAGTTGTTTCAATGTGGTAGGTGGAGGCATATCCATGATGGCCTTCACTTTTGCTGGATCTACCTCAATACCTCTTCTTGACACAATGTAGCCTAATAGTTTGTCTGATTTGACCCCAAATACACATTTCTTAGGATTAAGGTGCACTTTATATTTCTCCAACCTATCAAAAATAGTGGTAAGGACATCAATGTGTGATTCTCTTGTCTTGGATTTTCCTAAAATATCATCAACATAGTCCTCCATTATGACATGTAGAAGATCATGGAATATGGTAGTCATTGCGCGTTGATAAGTGGCGTCGGCATTTTTCAAGCCAAAAGGCATGACTTAATAACAAAAGGTTCCCCATGGGGTGGTGAATGTCATTTTATGTTAATCCTCTTCTGCAATTCTGATTTGGTTATAACCGAAAAACCCATCCATCAAAGACAACATCTCATGTCTGGCAGTCAAATCCACTATGATGTCTATGTTAGGATGTGAAAAATCATGCTTAGGACATGCGAGATTGAAATCTTGAAAATATGAACAAACACGGATGCCCCTAGATGCTTTCCCTACAGGAACAATGTTGGAGACCCACTCAGGATAGTCAATAGGATGGATGAATTTTGCCTCTAACATTTTCTGTAACTTTGCTTTGACTAGGAGTGCTACCTTGGGGTGCATTTTGTGCAACTTTTGCTTTACTGGTTTAATCTTGGGATCAACTGTCAAATGATGCACAACCAATCTATATCTAAGCCAGGCATGTCTTTGTATGTCCATGCAAAATTGATTTTTCCCTTTTTTAAGAATGCAGTCATGGCTTTTTGTTCCTCAAGACTTAAGGTAGCAGCAATGTAGGTGATTTGTGCACTATCCTCTATTCCCAAATTGATTGGAATCATGTCCTCATTCAAAATAGGTGATTTTTCTGGTGGCAAGCATCTAAATGGCAAGTCAAGCTCTCCCTCTTCTGGCACCTCGAAGAGGTTTTCACCAGAAGATGCATCCTTTATTTTATCTTTTTCTTCATCCAAAACCACCCCAGGGGAGTTTTCAGTGGAGGATGTTTCTTTTGTTTTTCCATTTTTATTTTCTTTTTCACTTTTGCGACTAAGAGAGTTGACTTGGCTACCAAAGTAGGTTTCCTCATTGTATTGGATCTCATGTTCATATTCTTGGAGACTCTTAAGGCCAAAGAGTGTCATCACTGCTTCATCAGACTTACAGATATCGAGAGTTGGTGGTGTATCTTGAAGGTCCCAATCTATCATGTTGGGATTGGTGAGAGATAGGTTAATGGATGAAAGGTCATTTGTGGTAATGGCATAGACATAATTATCTAGGTCATCTTCAGTGTATTGGAAAGATACTTTGAAGAATTCCTCCTCTTCAGT
The DNA here is from genome assembly GCA_028749045.1 of Cupressus sempervirens. Lineage (NCBI taxonomy): Eukaryota > Viridiplantae > Streptophyta > Pinopsida > Cupressales > Cupressaceae > Cupressus > Cupressus sempervirens. The sequence continues at coordinate 448,080,069 of CM053787.1, forward strand.
CTCAGAATCGGGTTCAACCATACAATAGTTGTCAGCAAAGGATACCTTAGGTTTAATGGAGCTCAATCCACATCCTTTAGGATAGCTATTAGCTTCTAAGGGTTTTCTAATTCCATCTTCTTTTGGTCCAAGGCTAGTACCATGATATCCCATGTTTTCAATAATGGGAGGTGTCTTGACATATTTATCTTTAGGAAACTCCACAGGTTCATCTTTTCCATCATAATATAGCCAATCTAGGATATTATCTTCCATGTGCTCATCACTAAGTGAACCCCAATGCTCAAATGTTGTCTTGCTAACTTGCATGGTTTCTTTATTAGTAGAAGGTGATAATTGAGAATTTTTCCAAAGGAACGAGGGGAGAGTGGTAGTTGTCCTACACACAAGGCATTTTCAAACTTATACTCTCCCATTCTTAAATCAGCAAAAGTGACCTTCTTTCCTGTGGTGTTAATTTTAGTATCTTCAACCTTCTCTTTTCCCTTGTGGGAGCTTGAATCCTCATTAGCTAATTCTGGTACTATTGTGGAAGGTGGTTCTGTTATGGTGAGTGATTTAGGTACAACTTTGGCAAACTCACTTATTGGACAAAAATTTATTGGTTCACCTTCCAATCTTTTACAAAATTCAAAAGGAGTGGGATCCCCTGGGATTGTGATCTTTCTTCCTTGGTGGGGGAATTTCAAGCATTGATGATAGGTGGATGGGACCACCTTTAGTGTGTGTATCCACGGTCTACCAAGCAAGATGGTATATGGAAAATCCAAGTCTAAGACATGGCATTCAGTATTTATGATGGTTGGTCCAACCTTTAGAGGCAACATGATGACTCCTTTTGATTCTCTTTCTCTTTCATCATATGCTTTTATTGTGATCCTTTGATTAACATCTAGGAGATCCTTTGGTAGTCCCAAGAAACGAATCATTTTCAATGTACAAAGGTTCAAACTGGATCCATTGTCTATAAGGACTCTTTTATTCTTATGTCATTGTATAAGGACTTCAATGTGGAGCAACAAATTATGGTGGGGATCAGGACCTTGGAAATCTTTATCTGTGAAGACAAGGTGTTGTTGAGCGGCAAGGTTTCCAATCATAGCAGTGAATTGGGAAGCATTAATGTTTTTAGGAACACGAGACTCTAAAAGAGCCTTCTCCAAGATCTCTTTATGGATGGGTGATGTGGTAAGAAGCTCAAGAATGGAGATTTGTGCAGGAGTCTTACCTAGTTGGGACAACATATTATAGCGAGAAGCGGGCCTTTGTGAGGTGGATGGCGCAGCAGGTGCATGTGGCATTGGTGGATTAGTGTTATTGGGAGTGGCAGCTTGCAAAGTGAGTCTTCTCCGTCGATTGGTGGCATCACAATCAACAGCTTGCAAGACAAGGGTATTCACATGAGCATCTACTTTTTCAATGTAACCACATAAGGAGTCAAACCTTGAGATATGGTTAGTAGAATAATCATAAGGTAATGCATTTGATGTGGATGCTTGATTCGCATTATTAGTATTGTTATTATCATTGTTGTGATCGAGAAATGGCTTTTGAAATATCTTCAATTTATCATTTTTAGAAATTGGACCTCCCTCTACTTCAATTTCCCGATCATCAACAAGATTTTGGATAAAAACTTTGAGCTTGATACATTTGTTGGTGTCATGTCCTTTGATACAGTGGTATTTACAATATTCGTTTTCCCTATACCACTTTGACTTTGGTTGATTTTCATCAAAAGGACATGTGTTAGGAAATACCATCAAGTTGTGATCCACTAATTTTTGAAAGATGGCCTCCAAATGTTCACGAAAGTTAGTGAACTTTCTATTTCGATTATAGTCATGATTGTAGTTGTTGCGTGGAAAGAATTGTGTTTGATTTCTAGATTGTTGATTGCTTTGATTGTCATGATTTGAATTGTTGTTGTTTCAATTACAGTAGTTGTTGTTGTTCCCTCCTTGCAAGTTTTTGACATCAGTAACACCATCATGTGTAACACCCTTATTCTTGGACTAGAATTTGGGTTTGCTACTGTTGTTTGAATCATTGTTGGAGGATGATGAATTATAATGTTTGATGGTACCTTTTTCCAAAAGTCCATTTTCAATATTCTTGCCCTTTTTTACTAAAGTGGAAAAGTCTTCGGGGCTAGCCATTTTCATGTGGAAGGACATTTCGGGTATCAAGTTCTTGATAAATATATCCACAAGATGGGAATCCTCAATTTTATATAGCATGTGATTAGCAAGATGTCTCCACCTTTGTAGAAAGTTGGCAAAAGTTTCTCCATTTCATTGTTTTGTGTTGCACAAGTCACTCAATGAGGCATGATGTTCAATGTTGTAAGAGTATTGTGCTATAAACTTGCTTGTCAAATCGTTGAAAGAAGTAAAGGAGCCCTTAGGTAAATTCATTAACCACTCAAGTGTGGGGCCTCTAAGACTTCATGCAAAGAGTCTCTTAAGATAGTCATCACTGTAGGCTACCTCTTGGCACAAAATGGAAAATTCCTTGAGATGGGTGACGGGGCATGTCTCTCCCGTATACTTGTCAAATTTAGGTATTTCAAAACCGGTTGGAAATGGCACCATATTAATGGATTTGTCAAATGGAAAAGGAAAAATTTCCTCAAAAGAGACATCCTTCACCCCTTTATTGTTCATGTTAAGGACCAAATTTCGCAATTCTTGGAATTGTTGAGCCAAATCTTGATTAGGCTGCACTTGTGATTGTTGGGTGTTCACAAATCCACCTCCTAAATTGTGGGGAGTCCCAAATGTAATGTGAGGTAATGGAGGTACTCCACTTTGGCCAATGTATTGATATGCAGTTGTTGGAATTGGCACGGATGTCTTTACCATAGTGGTTGGCACTTGTAAATAAGAAGAGTGCATTGGTTGTGTCAGAATTGTCATTGGTTGAGTAGGCACTTGTCCAACACCTAAGCATCCCATAGTTGAAGTTGTCAAGGTAGATTGTGGAATGCTAGCGTGTGTAGTAACATTGGGCATGGAACTAATGATCTGTTGAATATGTTCTGCACTCAATTGAAATGTAGGTTGTGTTGAAGTGCTAGATTTAGGCATAGCACTAGTTATCACCATGGTTTCTTTCTCTTTGCTAGAAGTTAGAGCTGCATTTGAAGTGGGCAACACGGGTGCACCACCTTTTGTAATTTGTCTAAACAAAGTGTTCTCATCAAAGCTTGGGGGAACATTAACACCATCCTTGACCAAGTTTAGGAATATCTCAATTTTGTTTGCCCTAATGGATTTTTCCATCATTTCCACATTGTAGGGGTCTGCAAGGAATGTTCTAACATCACTAGGTACATCCTTAGGGTCAATAGGATCTTCATCTTGGTATATTTCTTTGTCATTATCCCCCAAAGTTGTGTTATGCAAGGGATTTTCTGGTTCTCGTGTGGATGTTGAGTTAGGCATACCAAGATTCGAACTAGAGGGAATTGTGTTCCCTAATGAAGTTGTGAGTGGAGGAAAAGGATTATCCATCTCTGATTGCCTCAATGATTCCCACAAACATGACATGGGATTAAATTTGAACCTTCCTGATCATGTGTCTACCATACAAAAGTGACCAAGCTAATGGGTGGAAGATTATGGAAGAAAAAGAAAATGAGGATAAGAGCTATTAATCTTATGTGATTAAAGGGTCAACTACCCAAGTTTGAACAAAAGACCTTAGTTTAGCAAACAAAGATTGATTAGAGGATAGTAGTATCTTTCTCCTACCAAAGATAGACAAGTGATCTTGTAGGCAAGATAGGACACCAAATTGATTGCTTACTATTTGGAGATAGACTTGTGATCCCAAATAAGTAAGTGTGATTAGGATAAATGTTTTCTTATAGATGTAAGGTCTAGTGTTGTATTGTCAAAAGATGTTTTAAGGTTTAAGCTCTCTAGAAGAAAATTTGAAGGTGGAAGACTAGGAGTTTGGAAAGATGGAGGTAGATATGAAAAGATGAGAGTGTTGTGGTCACTAATGCAGCTATCTCAATCCTTGTTCACTAGAAATAAAAACCTTGGGTTTACTCCTAGGAAAACATACCAGTTTCAAAGTTTTCCATTGTATTCAATTCTATCATAACAGTCTTGTGTAGCTTCTTTTTTTTGAATGTCTTTGATAGCATATTGGAATTGTTTGTCACCGTATGCTAGGTTCTTCCTTTCCTTGTAGACAGGTGGTTTCGACAATTTCACTTTCTTATGTTTGACTTGGTTGACTTTATTAGTCATGGCAGGAATAAAATAAGACCCAAATTTAGAGTGACTAGACTCAACCAATTTCAAAATGCAAACTACCAAAAGTAACCGTGAGTCAAGAAGACCTCACTTAACCTATCTCACTCAATGAAAGGTTACCTCACAATTTCACTCATTTTAGAACTTGTTTGATGTTTTGGCTTTGGTTTTTGAATGTTTGAACAAGCACACTGAACATGCCAACAACCCTAATAAGGCTATCTCTAGGATGAACAAGGCTTATCTAAAGGGAGTCCTCGATATACACAAGGTACATGAGGCCCAAATATGTAGATGAAAGGAAATACTACCACACAGCCAAAGGGAGACAGTAACTCAAATCTCCTCCTTCAATTTTCAAAGGTATAAAGTTCTTTTGGGCTTAGCCAAGAGTGACAATATTCCACTTCCAAGAGAGGTGTCTTTCGATTCACCTCTCGATTTTTATACTCTGCCAGAACACTGGACTAGTTGAGGTCATCCCAAGGGGTGATGAAATCCCCAAGCAAGCCTCCTAAAAATAAAAATAAAATCACTTATTTCTTGTGCACCCAAGATCGCTCAAAGGCACGAGGGGAGAGAATACGTAAGTGGTCTTGGGGTTTAAAAGACACTTGTTCTTTTTCAATGAAGCTTTAAGTTTTCTATCTACTTGAAGATACTCGTGATTAAAATATGCAAGGTTCTTTCCAACTTGAAATAGCGCCAACGTAAATGAAAACGCGGGTTTGTCAACAAGAAAGTAAAGCGAGTGCGTGAAAGTAAAATGTTAAAAATAAAAATGCAAGAAATAAAGTCAATTTACCTTAGGGCATTCAAGAGTTTATGACTTCATTTTAAGCACCAAACCCAAATGTGATCTAGCCTAGGCATACATGTCCATTTTAAGCACCAATTCCAAATATTGTCTAGCCTAGGCATACATGTCCATTATCTTTTAAAGAATTCAAGATGGTGTAAATTCTTTTTAAGCACCAAATCCAAATGTGAGTAATATAATTAATTAATTAATAATTAATTACAATATCATGGGCAATATTAATTAATATAGTATTTAGGGACGATTTTAAGCGTCTACACAATGATGCTCCCAATCCAGAAATGCATGTTCACAGACATGGTGAATTTTGGTAATAGCACTTTGATTATTGCTAACAGAAAGCCAATCAAAGAATACTCTATGAGTGTGTTGCACCTCTGGCTGAATGTACAATGGTTCAAACATTTCTTTTTCCCTATAAGGAGCAGCCTGGTTCTCTTGACTAATCTCATTCTACATCCATGACATAACTGCTCTAAACTATACATCTCCCACATATAACAATGAATTTCAATCTTTATCATCTGGAATAGCAAGATTATGAACATATAACTCACAGAGGAGATTCTAGAGAGCCATCGAAACTGATTTGAATGCTGCATAGAATTCTTAGGGAGTGTGCAAGGAAGGGTTCAACCCCTGAGTAATTCGAGACAATTGAAAATTAATCATTTTCTCCTTTAGGAATAGTGTGTAAACTAGATATGGTGACCTACAATTTACAAGCTCTAGAATGAGCTTTTTAATCTTCGTGACACATTGCTACACGGCCATAATTTCACTATCCTTCTCTTCAATTTGATGTGCTTGTTCTTTGATAGTTCTGAGCAATTGCTTCCTTTCTAGGTCCCAGTTTACTTTTTCCCATTGAAACTGTTGGTATAAACTAAAGTTGGTTGTTAATGGAGTAAAAATGTCCAGTGGTATATGATGACAGACAATAGGTCTATAATCTTCAAGGTGGTGCTCAGGATGATGGTGGTCAATAGTGCTATTGTCTTGAGAATGTTGACATTCAGCAAAGCTATTATTTTGCTAGGCAACAGTGTTATCAACTTTTTATGAAGGTACAATGGCTGCAAGATAGGGTGCAATAGTCATTTTAACTCAAAAAATTTCAACAATTTCCTAAACCATTTCTTGTGCAATAGATGGATATTCCTCTAGTGGTAGATCATCGGTTTCCTCCGCTTGTTGTCCAAACCCGAACACTATTCTCTCTAAGGACTCTATATCACTATCAATATTAATATGGTTATTTGGCTTTGTGGAAATTTTCTTAAGATCATTTTCATGTTCAGGAGTAGGTGTTGTGTGCTTTGGTGACTTTGCAAGTGTAGGTACTGGAGTTTCAACATCAACAATTGGTATAGGAGGCTCAGTAAGTGGCACAAGAGGTTTAGTTCTCAAATTTATCCCAGAGATTCTGGTGACTCATCGTGGAGTAGAAATTGGGGTAGAAATTGGTTTCTTGCCCTTATCAACAGATTTTCCTTTATTAAGGTTGAGTGCAAGTTCTTGTGATACTGGGGATACTTCTTTTGAACCTTCCTCTATATCAACTATGTGTGATTTTCTCTTTCTAGGAGTTTAGGCTTCTGCGGGTAGAATTTTCCTTTTCACAGTTTTCAGTACAGATGTAGATGCCAAAGCTTCTTGAGCCATTCTATATACTACTTTCCTAACTCCTACAGTAGCTTTCTCTCTTGTCCCCATTCCTTTCCCTTTAGGTCCACCCCTTTTAGGTCCCTCTGTCTTGAGTTTTACAAAATCATCCCATGTTCCCTAGTGCTGCCTAGTCAACTCCCTTTCAATTATAGCCCTAATCAAGCAATGGTGGGATACCGACTAGGTTTTGCCTTGTTGTACATAAGTAGCTTGCCTTTTGATAATATTATAAAGGAAACTTGGGAGATTTAGAAGACAATCACCATGTCGCAAACCACTCAAAATTTTGAAATGAACAGCATGTAAATAGGAATACCTTCCTTCACAGGTAAAATACCTTATGATAAATTCAGCAAGGTGGATGAATTGCAAAGAGAGAGATAATCGTAATGTACCTTGATTTTTGTTTTCCTCTAGCTAAGGATCTCCAGGTACTGAGAATTGCTCTTTTGCTTGTTGTGCATTCATGTCCTCTGTCCATCGTTCTCCGTTCGTGGGCAAACCAAAAACTTCTGCCACCACCTCCTCTGTAAACCCTATCTGAATGCCCTTAATAGTTTCATATCCATCCCTTAATGTATTATGAAATTGGAGCGCAATGTCCTGATCAAACTACTTCAAACTAAGACAGTAAGCCAGCCAACCTTATTATTGAAACAAACTACATGTTGTTGGGTCTACCAGTAAGACTCTATGGTCTGCTGGTTCATGCTGTTGAGGTTCTCCACCCATATTTTTCGAAAAAAAAAATTTCTATTACTGGCGAATTGACTGCAAGTGATTTGAGAGTATGGACGGAGATGGCTACAAGGGTTTCAACAAAAAGAATTTTTTGTTTTTAAAGAAATACTTCAATATTTTCCAAACATCACATCCTTCAGTACTTCATGACAGCATTTTAATCACCAAACCATAATGAGGATAAAGATCGTGCTCAGAACATACGCCATATTAATGAGAGGTTGTGTGAAATCATGATTTAATGGTTAGCCTTCTTTATATTATTTCACACATTTTGGAAGTACAAAGGAGTGTCAGCTCATTATTGAAATGACCCTTCCCTATACATCCTACATGTCAACTAAAGATTTCCTTGATTTGCATTCATGATTTCAATTTTCCCTCCCCCAACCTAGCAGAGACTGGGTCCCACCAGATCGTAAAGATTGCAAATTCCAAAAATTGAAATAACATGCTTTTGTAAATAAATAATAAATTAAATAAATGCAAAGGGGTCAAGTGTGACTGACCTAAGGTGCGATAGGAAGGGTGGTCCGAGCAGTATTGTAAGAGAGAAAGAAAGTGAGATGGCATGATGATGGAAAGACAAGAAGGTGGGATGGAATGAGGTGAAAAAGAAATGAATTTTGCATGAATGCAAAAATTTATTATGGAGGCCTTGAAAATAAATTCAAGGGGCTACAAGCATCTGAGTGGGAGACTCAGATGGAGTGGCTGCAGGAAGAGATGTTTCTGTTGTATTGAACTGTTGAAGAAATTCTTCCCAGGTTACTAGTTTATGATATAACTTCAAGTGATGCCCATTAACCAAGAGTTTGAATTTGACCAGATCAGTTGTTGATAGTTAAACTGCTCCATTGCTAAAAACTGCAATGATTTCATAAGGACCAAGCCATCAAGTTTGAAATTTTCCTTGGTGATGTTGATATCATGAATCATACAGGAGCACCCAATCACCAATAGAGAATTCTCTGTCTTTACTAAATTTTTCATGCCATTGCTTTCTTTGACTCTAAATTAATTTTGTGTTATGAAGAGCTTACTTCTGCCATTCATCCAACTCATTGAGATGCAAAATGTTATCCTGTTGTGTTGTAGGAAGGGTAATATCAAGTTCCAAAGTTATCTGTAGAATTTTATGTTCAAATTCAATGGGCATAACAGCTGTCTTCCCATATAGGAGCTGAAAAGGTGTAAACCTAGTAGTGGATTTCCATGTTGTTTTGTATGCCCATAAGGCTTCAAGAAGTCTAGCTTCCCAATCTTTTCGATGCAAAGACATTGTTTTAGTGACTGTATGTTCTAGCTCTCTATTTGTCACTTCTACCTATCCATTAGCCTATGAATGATACAGAGAAGATTTTCCATGCCAAATTTTATACTCTTCCATGAGTGTAGCTATCAGATTAGATGTAAACTAAGGCCCTTGATCTTATTGTAATTCTCTTGGAACACCAAATCTGGTAAAGATACATTTGTACAAAAACTTTGCAACATTATTGTCACGAGGATGCTTCATGGGTTTTGCTTTTGCCCACTTAGTAACATAATCAGTGCAAACTAGTATGTAACTTTTCCCTTTTTATGGTGGTTCAATAAGGCCAAAAAAATCAATTCCCCATTTATCAAATGGTTCTACTACTATCTGTGGCTGCAAAGGCATTTTATCTATTTTTGTCAATCGACCCATTCTTTGACATTTATCACATTTTTTTGTATATTGGGTTGCATCCTTGTGAAGTGTGGGCCAATAATAACCTATATTTAAATTTTTTAATGCATTCCTTTTGTTGGCAAAGTGGCCACCACAGGGTTCATTATGACAAGTGTGAAGGACGTCATAAGTTCCATCCTCTCTTAGACATCTTCCTGTTACCTGATCTGGTCTAGTATAAAACATGAACTAGAGATCCATGAAAAGTTAAAACTCTTTTCTGCCAGCAATCATTTTTCTTTTGTAGAGAAATGGGGGGAGTTTTGCCAGTAGTTAGGTAGTTAGCAATGTTAGCATACTAAGGGTTTTGTGTTGACAAAAGAAAGAGATGTTCATCGAGAAAGCTATCTTCTATGGCTATAGGATCATCAAGTGTTTGAAGATGAGACAAGAAATTAGCTACAATATTTGCTTTACCTAGCTTGTCAATAATGGTGATGTCAAATTCTTGCATTAGTAACAACCATCGAGCCAATCATCCAAAGATTGCTAGCTTGTTCATCAGATATTTGATAGCAGAGTGATTTGTATGTACAAATATTTGGTATCCTATAATGTAATGTCTGAATTTATTCAGAGCATAAATTACAGCAAGCAGTTCTTTCTCTATCACAGTGTAGTTATACTCGGCTCCTTGAAGATTTTTGCTTATATAGTAAATTGCATGTTCTACTGAATCTATATTTTGGCCAAGTATTGCTCCAATGGCATGATTTGAAACATCTATGTATATGTGAAAAGGTAACTCCCAATTTGGTCCTCAAAGCATTGGTGTTGTCGAGAGGACTTCCTTAAGCTATAGGAAAGCTTTCATACAATTTGAATCCCTTACAAACTCTGAATCTTTTCAAAGTAATTTATATAAAGGTGCTGCAATTTGACTGAAATCTTTGATAAAATGTTGATAATACCTCGCATGTCCTAGAAAACTCCTAACTTCTTTCAATTTAGTTGGTATAGCCAATGTGTGTATGACTTCTATTTTTGATGGATCTACTTCAATTCCTTTAGGGGAAATAAAGTGTCCCAACACCACTCCTTCTTGCATCATCATAAAACACTTTTCACTATTTAAAGACAAATTGTAGTCTTTGCATCTTTGTAAAACCTTGTCCAAGTTCTCCTTGGCTTCTTCAAATGTTTTTCCATATGTGGTAAAGTCATCCATATACACTTCCAAACAATCTGTAGATATGTCAGAAAAAATGCTAATAACAGCTCTTCGAAAAGTTGTAAGTGCATTGCACAAACCAAATGGTAGGATAGCATAAGAAAATTTTCCCCATAGACACATGAATGTGGTCTTGTCCTAATCCTCTAGTTCTATCTGGATTTGATTGTAGCAGTTGAACCCATCCAAGAATGAAAAAAAAAAAATTCTTGCAAGATTGTCAAGAACTTGATCGACAAAAGGCAATGGAAAATGATCCTTCTTGGTAGTTGGGTTAAGTTCTCTATAATCTATGCAGACTTGCCACTTTCCCCCTTTTTTGGAAACAATAACCAATGGTGACACCCATTGGCTATCTGAAATAGGATATATGAAGCCAACATTGAGTAGCTTTTGTAATTCATTTTTGACAATATCCCTTAATGTTGGGTTTATCCTACACTAAGGTTGTCTCACAGGTTTGCAATCTAGAATGATATAAATCCTATAGGTACAAAGTGCAGGATCCAAACCTTTCATATCTATATACTCCCAAGAAAAAGCATCCTAGTGCTTTTGTAACAGTTGCAAGGTATTATGATGTTGTGCCTGAAATAAAGACTTGCTTATATTTAATTCTCTACTTGAAGCGATTGTTGTTTTGACTACTTTTTCAGCCATGGAAATTTGTACAATTGGTTGTGAATCTATCTCATGTGGCAGGAGTGAATGCATAAGCTATGCAGACTTGAAATAATGAAGTTCAGCAGGTAAAGGCAGAATGCTTTTTAAGACACACTCTTGTTTAGAAGATGTCTCAAGTTGTGTTCCATACTCATTCAGTATGATAGAAGAAATGACATCATCTTCTTCTTTAATGTTTAGAAATGAGTCTCGTGATATCATCATCAATTGTTGAATAGAATCTATGCCCATATCAAAGTCACCCATATTTGGCAAAACAACTTGATCATCCTGCAGCAAAGGCTAAGTAGGAGAATACAAAGTTAAATTTTTAGTGTTTGTTCCATCTGAAATAGTCATTTTCCCTTATCGACATGCAATATAAGCATCTGTTATTGCTAACCATGGTCATCCTAGAATGATTGGATACCCCCTAGTACTTGTTTTTGGAGAGAGTACTACAAAATCAACTAGATACTCCCATGAATGTAATGTGATAGTGACATCTTTTAGCATACCATCAGGAATGATGGTAGAACTATCTGCTAGCTGCAAGATTGTTGGTGTTTTCCTGAGACCAATGATGCTTAATTTGGACACTACTTCTTTGGTCATTACATTAATGGATGCTCCTAGGTCTATTAAGACATTCTGCACTTGCACTCCTTGAATGGTGAGGGTCACTACTAAGCTTTCAGGGTTTACATACTTAGGCATTTTGCAGTTATCAAGCATAAGATCAGAAAGTTGCCCAAGGACATGGATAGTCTTTGGGTCTTTCTTTTTCCTTCCTAGATTTTTACCATAGGCTTCTTTGATGGCTTTTGAATATATAGGTACTTCCTTTATTGCCTCAAGCAAGGAAATTTTTACTATCATTTGCTTGAGTTGCTCAAGCAAATCTAGTGCAGCTTGATTTTCACTTGGCAGAACTTGCTCTATTAACCTACTAGGAAATGGTGGTTTCTTGGTTGTAGGAGAGATAGTGGTGGTATGTTCTTGAACTAACCCAGCATTTGTATCATCTATTTCTATTATAATGGGTTGTTGAGGTGAGGCAAGCATTGTTCTAGATCGTAGATGGATATCATTCAGGGTGATGGAATAACTTTGTTGTTGGGCTAAAAGTTTTGCACTATTAGGATTAGGCCCAAGTTGTACAGGTAACTATGGTTGTTCTAGAGGGATTGTATTGGTTGCATGAGGCATTAAGGCTTGCTATTGAGGAGGTTGAGTCAAGGTTGGTTGATGCTGGTGCTACTGCTAGTTCTAGGTTTGCTGCCAACCCTGTTGAGGTTGGTGCCACCCTTGGTTAGGCTACTACCAACCTTGGTTAGGCTGCTACCAACCTTGGTTAGGATACTACCATCCTTGGTTAGGCTACTGCCAATTATTATAATTACCATGCTATTGTTGTCATTGGCTATTACCACTGTAATTATGGAGTGGGTCTTGAGGAATACCTGATCTTGGAACCCACGGCCTTCGTTAAGCAACATAGAGGACTTCCTCATCTTCATCAATTGCCTTGAACTCAGTAGGCACATACTGTGATTCCAAGCTAGTGATAGGCTTGCATCGACAGTTGTGTTTCTTTTCTTTGCAATGGGGGCAATATTCTGCCAACATAATATCAGCATCCTCCTTCTTCCTTCATGCTTGCATGGTGTCCAATTGTGTAGCAACATTAATAATGATGTCTTGCTTGAAATCTGACAAGAGGTTTGACAGTTCTATCTTATATACTCCCACTCCAGGAGTTTTTTGGAGTAAGTCCCTCAAATCTCATCCTTTTTTTATTGTTACTCTGGAATAGTTCAAACAAATATTTTGGATTTTAGCCCACATCTTCTATGTAATGTCACCTCTAGCCATTAAGTCTAAAGTTTCCATACTCCTATCATGCACTCCTTTTAGAAAGAAATGCTTTTGGGACTCCTCGTTTAGCTGATGTTGCATGTTAAGCTATAAGTTAAACATGAATCGGGGAACATAGTCCTCCAAAGTCTCATCCTCCTTTTGTAACATTTTAAAAATGTCATCTCCTTTCAAATCATGGCCTCTGCAATATTCCTTATATTTATTAAGGAACAGGTTACTCATAGTTAGCCAATCTGTCACAGCATTGGCACCTACACTCATGAACCATCTTAAATTGGCTTCTTTGAGAGTTGATGGAAAAAATTTTAGCTTATGGGCATCAACTATGTAGTGATAACTTCGACAAAGGATGTCAAACTCAAAGAGAAAAGTTTTTGGATCTTCAATAATAAGGCCATAGAATTTAGGTAGGGCAGCTGAGGGTATATTTTTCAGATTTTGGTTACCCTACTAAGGAGGAATTAGAAAGGGAAAGGTAGGCTGAGTTTCTGCCATTTGTGGATGTCCTAGTGGTGGCTGATAAATGACTAAAGCTAATGGATTATCTTGATATTCTGGCTCAGCAAAAAAGATTATTCAAATGGAAAGATTCTTCAGATGTGGTTGGTGATTGTACTTGTTTCGATACTTTTGCAAATATGTTCTCAAATAGTTCTTGTTCTTCTTCTATTTCTTCTCTCTTCTCTTTCTTCAAGGTTAGGATAAAAAGGATCTTCCTGATTGAAGTTGGGAAGAAATCTTCCAAGCTGGTCTCTTCTCCTATGCATGCAAAAATGCTAAAAATGAAACTAAATGACTCAATAGTGAATACTAGACTGACACCATCCCCGGCAATAGTGCCAAAAATGTCTAATCAATATAACACCTTTTTTATTTATAAGATTGGACATCCCTTACTACCAAAGTACTATGTTGATCTTCATTAAATGTCAATTCGGGAGCGTCAACTTGAGATGATGTCTGCAAAGTATATGCTCTAGTTTTTGCTAAAAGTCACTACTACCTTGAATGCAATAACCATTAAGGAAATCTAGTTTATCTAAAGGAAAGAAAACTATCAAATACTTGGAAGGGAATTCTAATTATTTAACCATACATCTATGCACCTACTACTACAGGAACAGTGACTAGTTCTATTTCCACTAGCTACAGGAACAACAGTTCTAATCTTAACTTAGAAAACTGAGTCTAAGTCCTACTTACTAAAGTAAACTCCACCTACCACGTGGGCCCCCATGAAAGAATGAAGGAAAAGATCGACTTAGACAAAAGTATAGAAACTCAGCAAAGTCATGTATTCATTCAAATATGCAGTATTACAATAACTTGGGAAAACAACAAGATGTCTATCAACTCTATCTATTTGCTCACTACTTAACCTCATAGATACAAATGAGGTCTTATTAAAAGGAAAGAAAACAACAAACTCCTATAATTACAAATTCTTCATGAAGGAAAGTTAGTTACAACTTAAGACTGCAAGCATGCAATTGTAAAGACATTAATTATCCCTTAAATTCCCCACAAATATATATCATAGAAAATGCTAGATCTGCTCTTTTATCTGACTTTAAATAGCTTCTAAGAATCTAGGTATCATGCTTTTCATGTTTAACCGATTGCTTTGATGCTTGCTTCCTTGCTCAACCACTTTATCAAGTTCCTCTTTTTTATTCATTAAAATAGGTCCCTTCTGACTTTGCCGCCAAGTCTCCAACTGCAACGGTGTCATAATGCTTCTCATTAATACCATCAATGTCTTAGTGTTATTCCTTTGCAGTTTGTTTTTTATTAACTCCATCTTAGCTTGTATTCATGCGATCAACATTTAATGCACACAAAACTTCCCACAAACATTTATTTACATTTATTAGTTTACAAAAAATAGGCATTAATTATTCAACTAAAAAATTTTGCAATCTCTTCGACTGCAGGAAGATCTACCCATATCAAACATTCGCGAAGAAAGATTTTTACAAAATGAAACCCTTTTTAGATATAATTCTGATTATCATTTTTATGCCCTATGTCCATACTTTATACATCAAAAGTTCAAAACACTTATACTAAAAGATCATAAAGTTCAATATGTTATAGACAAATATTCACAAAAAGGGCCAAAAAGACTTCTATTTCTTCATGTCATCAACAACTCGTACCCAAAAAAGGTTGCATGCCAAAAAGAATTGGTCGAGAATTTATGTGATCTCCCACAAAAATGTGCCAAATCATTTGTGTTGAATTTGGGAGTCCATGCAACCTGAGGCTCAATTTGCAATGGGTGAGACAAAGTGAGCCCATGGGGTATGAAGAAAGAGGACCCCAAAAAACTCCACCAATCATGGTAAAGAAATGTCAATTGGGAGGTAGAGCACCGATGATTGATGAAAAAGGTACCCCCTTTAATGCATATGCAATCCAAGATTAAGTGCCACATCTACAAATAATTGATGTGTTTCGTCACCAAAAAACAAAAACAGGAGCCAAACTCCAAAAAATTCACCTAAAAAAATTGCCTTGTGTTGATTGTAGGCCTTCGCAAAAGTTGTTTATGAGGACACACAAGCCAGAGGGCATGCCATGTGGCTAGTAAAAGGACACAATGGCCTGTGGAGGAAATGTTGAGGCATATTCATGTGCCTTAAAAATAGAACTTTTCTTCAAAATAAATGAGCCTCCCTTCACTTGAAGAACATGGTGCTAAGATTGAAAATTGCATCCTCTATGTGCTTTAAATAAAGCACCATCCATATTACAAAGAAAAGATAGTGAAGCTTGGGCATCGTGCTCAAAAAAAATGTGGTGTACAGGGGTCATAGACCATAGAGTGCATCCAAAAAAATGGGCATTCATACCAAAATCACATTTAACACCATTAATTTGAGGCACTGACAAGAACAGAGGGTTGATCAACTCAGAAAGACTCATACCCTTAGTGGTACATTCCACCAATACAGATGCAAAATGCACTACCAAAAAAAAGTTTAATGCATGTGCTTGTGAATAAAAATCGCATGCCCCCAGTCAAAAATCTTTTCACCATTTTAGACCATTGCATTTAAACAAAAAGCATAATTTTTTTCTGACAAAAATATTATAAAAAATTGCTTCTTCTTGAAATTTGTACCCAAGTCAAAACAATCTAGATATAAAAAAAATTTGCCTCAGATTTCAACAGTGTCCAAATTGGACTTATTTTATATGGAAATGGGGGTTTTTGAGTGCTTTGAGCTCAAGAGTTATGTATGTTTGGGCTTAAAGTGCTCCAAAAATAGGTCCCCCTTAGATCCAATGCAAAATCCTCTCAAAGCCACAGATCTGGAAATCAATGCTTGAGCTCTCACAAACAAAACTGGGGCATGAAGATCTGAAGCTCTGATACCATGTTGAAGTTGATGAAAGATCAACCCCAAGCTCCCAAGAATCACCTGCATGTAAACACCTGTCAGAGATAGAGAGAAGCAAAAGCTATGGAGGCTAAAATTCCCATATCCATAGATGAGACATTCCAAATGAGAAAAAAGAGAAATTGTTATTATTAAAAGTGAATCAATTATTACAAAGAGATAAATCCTTATAAAGGAGATCAAAACCCTAAAAGGTAAAACCTAGGTTGCATGATAATAATTAATAAAAGAATTAATTATTATATGCCTAAAAGTTAGCTTAAGTAAACTATAGATAATAAGTGAGTTAATTAATAAGAAAATGCTTAACTTGGGAAAGAGGCCCCTGCCTACCAGACTGGGAGTAGATCTCACCTTGCAAGGAAGCTAAGACCTCCCTTAGAATAGTAAGGGCCACTATTGATCATTCGGTTGGTTTAGTTGCTCTGGGGAATAGATGATGAGGAAGATGAAGTGTCTCGGATCAATCAGGGAAATGGATTATTAAATGGGGGGGGGGGCAGCAAGGGTGCAAGGTCGATTTGGTGGGTAGCTAACACCTCCAAAAATCAATTATTGAATTGAAATATTCAATTAATTGAGAGAAATTGACTAAAAGAGATAAATATTCAATTTAATTTAATTATCTTCAATTATTCTCTAAAATTTTGAAAATTGATGAAGATAAAGATTTGTTAAAAGAGTTGAGTTCTAATTTCACAACAAAGAAATCAAATATTAAATGGAAGAGTTAACTTGGCCATGCATAAATCAAAAATGCTAGTCAAGGAAATTATACCACCATTTTAGGTAGTTAACTATGTTAGCATGAATTCTGATGATACTACATTAGGGGAGTATCCTAAACATTGGAGAGTATTGACATGTTGCATTCATGACTGTGTTTGTCATTAATGTCAACATAGCATTGTTCTGTAAATATTGGGAGAACAATATTCAGAGATCTTACTAGTACATAAAATGGTTTGATTGTCTAGTGATGAGTAGTTAAGGACATGTTCAAACTATGTCCTTATGACATGGTTAAGTGCATAGAGTCTAATTCAAAGGCGTATGGTAGTTATACCTGATTTACTAAGAGCAATAAAAAAATAGAGTATTGAAGATTAGTGTTCTTATGTTTGATTTCTATCTTACATTTGCAATGCAATGAAGAAGTGTGCAGTCACACAATGACAGAGGGACAGTTGTATAGTGATATCAGCCAGTGTGTAAGCCCTGGTATCACACATGTGAAGTTTTATAGATTGTGAGCTGACAGTGCTATTGTAATTGTAATTAAATAATTATCTTACTATAATTAATTGGGAAAGCCTCAAGGCCAACTCAAGGAATTATTATGAAGATATGGTATAAAAGAAAGTTGTTTTCCTTATTTGTAGTATTTGTGTTGTATCAAGTAAAAGTGTGAAGTGAAAAAAGGAGCAAAGTGCTTACGAAATGCAAGTAAGCGATCCAAGGGATTATTGGATGTGAATTTCGTGATCTAGTTATAAGATCTAAAGGTGCAGGAGTTAGGTCGACTGGATAGAGATAGAGGAAGGAAGTATATTTCATTTCTATTATTCTACAAGGAATAATACAAAGATCATTTGGATAGTGGGTTCATTGGTCTTAACCTTGAAGTTGTTTGGGCAGTGGGTCCAGTTGTCTTCCACAACTCCTAATAGGGTTGGCACAGCTCCTAATAGGATTGGAATCTCCTAACATGGATTCAAATTCTCCTAATATGGACTAATATGTATTGAATGTTGTAATAGACTCCTAAAAGGGTCCATCCTCTAACATTGAACATTTATGTTAGTACATCATCTTATGAGTACCATCCCCACTAGGGTTTTCCCTTTGATCAAGGGTTTCCCTAGTTAACATATCTAGTGTTATTGTGTATGAGTATCTTGTTGTGGTTTTAGTTTATATTGCTCATATAGTTAAGTTTGTTAAGTTTGATAATTGTGATAATAGTTGGATAATTGATTCGTCCTCCCCCCCACTCCCCCTCTCAGTTATATCAATGAACTATATATTCTAACAAACTAAGTAATCTAAATCAATCAAACTAGTCAACTCTCTATCACTCCCAATCAAGGGCAGTGAACTAGGTTGTCACATCCTACAAAGACTCTATCTAACAGAGGATGTGTGGAGTTGAACTCAACTCTTCCTCATCCTAGAAATCTCAATAAAAGAAAGCCTTCTAACCTTCATTTCTCATGTGCAATTGAAGAGTAAGATTATAATGCTTAATTTTCTTTGGAAATATTGTGCATCAAATTTTGTTGAGATTATTGCTTTGATAGATCATATAGGTTCCATTAGCATTCATCTCTCATTCATCTAGTTTCATACACACTTGCATTCAAAATACAAAAAAAAGATAGCTTAGATCTACATTCATACTAAAATCCTTCATTTCAATAGTGTCTAGCCACTAATGTAGCTTCAAATCTAAGAGATACAAACTCCTATTGATTAGAAGGCAATAAGTTGCTTTCACATGATATTTTTTATATTTTTTGTTTTCTTGATTTGACTAACCATTGATATAATGACTTATTGAAGTGTGGTGTTTATTGTTATGGGAACCATTTTTCACTCACATAACACTTAATAGTGTTTTTTTTTAATTTGTTTTTCTTTTTTTTAAACAATGAGACAATGTGTTCATAGATTAGGAGAAGAGATGAGTGGAGAAGAGGGAGGAAGCAAATTTTTGAATGTGGTGTTGAGTGGGAAACCTATAGAGAAGGGACAAGACTAGGGCAAGAACAAAGGAAAGGGGATGTGATAGAAGATGGGGACCCATGGGCCTTGCAGCCAAATCCAATCAAAAAATAGGGTAATGCTCCAAAGCCCTAGGTCCTTTGGGACATTGGACTGATTTGTTTGCAGTCAAACCATCGGGTAAATCCTCTTTCCAAAGATTAAAGATATTTCACACAAAGAGAAGGGGACTTTTTCCTTAGAAGTGTCTTCTGAGCTTATTGATCATAATATTTTGAGTATGGCTGCAACTCTTGTTGACAAGTTCATAGTTCCTAGGCCAAACATAGATTTGGTTTGAATCTTTGCTAAAAACAAGTGGGATTTGAAAGGATAGGTTGAGGTTATGACTATGTCCAAAGGGTTTATGTCTTTTGAATTCTCCTTCCCTAAGGATTACTCAAAGATTCTCTGTGCAAGAAAATAGTCGATGGGGAAATCCACTCTCATTCTTTAGAAATAGACCTCCAACCTTGACCTCAACAATGATTTCTTGACCCAAGCCCCGGTCTAGATAAGGCTTCTGGAACTCCCCCTAGAATACTGGCACGAAGATGTTTTTGATGGCATTGCTAAATCTTTTGGGGAGTTTCTATCTATTGATCCAATTACAGAAGCCAAGAAAAGATTGACCTACACTAGAATATGCGTAGGGGTGGTTGAAAGTTAGGATATGCCAGAAGTGATTTAACTCCAATCAAGATTGGGGAGGCATGTGTAGGAGATAGATTATGAAAATGTGCCTTTTTCCTACTTCCATTGTAAAAAGGTAGGAAAAAAGGCCAAAATTTGCCCTATTTTCATAGAGAAGGAAAAAGTTTGCAAGACTCAAAGCAAACAAGGAAAAAGAAAAGAGACCCAAGATTAGAAAAAAGAATCTAATCAAGTTGAGGGTACCAAGAAGGTGTGGAAGGAGAAAGCTCCCAATAGAAAGAACCCTGAGGGAGAATCTCTAGGAGAGAGACTCAATGAAAAAATGATTAACCTTCCTGATCACCAAAGCTTGAAAGGAAAGAAAATAAATGAGGATAAGGAGCACCAAAAGGCCCAAATGGAAAAAGACATCAGTAGAAAGGGAGATGTTGAGACCAATCCTAATATCACAACTCCTATATTTGGGGAGGGAGACAAAGGAGGTAGGGACAATCCTAAGGAAGGTGAGATCATAGTGGAGGAAATCAATGAGGACTCCTTTATTCTAGACACCTAGGAGAACGAGGGAACTTTGGAGGTGCAGGGCCCTTCTCAATCTTAGGAATCAAACTTAAGTAGAAGCACTTGGGTGTCTCCAAGGAAAATTAATAGAATTCTAAAGATGGTATCTACCTCTACTCTTGGACAAATTTCAAGAATGAAGGCTCTCTTTGATAGCTACAAAGATGACAATGTGGGACCTTGGATAACAGTTAAGAAAAAGAAAAACAACAGGGACCCATCACCAGTCTCTCTTGTTGCTATAAGGAGAAAAGTTAAAGCTAACATAGGAAGTAAATCCAACACTCTAGGTAGGAAGAGCAAGAATCAAATTAGAAAGGAAGAAACAAGGATAAATATAGTGGATGGAACCCAGAAAACCATCCAAGAAACATGTTCCCAAAACAAATTATGAAGGTTGTATCTTGGAACATTCGTGGACTCAATGGAATCCAAAAATAGGAAATTGTTAGGAATATGATAAGTTATCATAGGACAAAAATATTTTTGATTCAAGAAACAAAAATGAAGAAGGAGAAAGTTGAAAGCATTATTTTCAATAAAGAGATGAAGACTGTGGGTACCGATTCTGAGGGTGCTTTAGGAGGTTTGTTAGTGATATGGAAGGACAACTTAAAAGAAGATATCATTTTTGATGAAGGTAACATTTTTCTTATTCAATTCAAAAATCTAAAGGATCAAGAAAGTTGGTTCATTATGAATATAGATGTCTCAAACACTAAGAATGGTAGAAGACTCTATTGGAATAAAAATTTTAATCTAATGGCCAAGTTGGGTGATCCTAAGGGCATTATTATGGGAGATTTCAATACCACTCTTATTGCCACTAAGAAATTAGGTGGGCTCCACTAGTAGATTTGATCAATGACCTGGCCCTTCTGGACATCGAGTTAGGAGGTGGAAAATATACATGGTCTAATAGGAGAGTTGGGACAGATTATATTTAGGATAGGTTAGATAGAGCCCTAGTCACTTTGGATTGGATGAACCATTATCAGTGCAAACTTTCTTCTATGGTGAGACTAGGTTTGGATCACTCCCCAATTGCTCTCACCATAGAAACTATCAATAGGCAAAAGGCTTTCCCATCCAGATTTGAGAAGATGTGATCTGCACACCCTGGTCTTTCTAACAAAATTAGGGAATGGTGGGGTATTTATGTGGATGGCATAGCTATGTATAAGGTGGCTAAAAAACTCAAAAACATTAAAATGGAGATTAGAAAGTGGAACAAAATGGACTTTGGGAACATCTTTCAATATAAAGAAAGGATTTTGGCAGATCTTACAGGGGTGCAGGAAGAGATATAGGATATGGATTATGATGAAAGTAGGATGAATCTAAAAAGTCTATTCTAGCTTACCTTCACAACATTGTGGGAAAAGAGGAAATGTTTTGGAAGCAGAGGTCAAGATTGGTGTTGTTAAAGGAAGGGGATAAAAACTCTAGATTCTTTCACCTTTCTATTATGAAACACAAGGCTGCCAATAGAATTAGTGGTATTAAAAAGGGGGATGATACTATAGGGGAAGACAAAGAGATTGCTAAGGAAGCAATTAAGTATTTCTCTTCTATTATATCCAAAGAGCTAAACTGGGAGATGAGGACCAAGAGGAAATTCTCAAGACCATCCCTAGTGTGATAACTGCTAACCAAAATAAGGATCTGGTGGCTATTCCAGAATTTGAAGAAATCAAGGAGGTTGTTTTCACTCTACTAGCTAAAAAAACTCCTAGCCCAAATGGTTTCCCTACTTTTTTCTTCCATATTTATTGGGAAGTTATAAAAGATGATCTTGTTAAATCAGTTCAAGAATTTTTTGGAGCTAGGAGCTTGCTTAAAGAGATCAATGCTACTTTTCTGGTTTTGATTCCTAAAGTCATAGGTTCAAATTCTTTTGAAAATTTTAGGCCTATAAGTCTTTGTAACTCTTTTTACAAGATTTTTTCAAAGGTTTTAAATAATAAAATTATCAAAATACTATCAGAGATTATTGCACCTCAGCAATCGAGATTCGTCCCTTGTAGACAAATCCTTGATTCTATCATTTTTGTGCATGAGATGATCCATTCCTTAGATGAAGGTAAAAAGGAAAGCTTTCTACTCAAACTTGATCTGTCTAAGGCTTATGACAAGGTGGACTAGATGTTCCTGGATAAAATTCTAGAAGCTTTTGGTTTCAATGGTAAAACAAGAAAGATTATATCTCAACTAATCTCCACCCCCACTTTTGTGATGATGGTTAATGGTACTCCCTCTTATTTCTTTAAATCTTCAAGGGGTCTTAGGCAAGGTGACCCTCTTTCACCGATCCTCCTCATCATTCTAGCATAATTCTTGGGAAGACTTATTCATGAAAAAAGGAGCAGAGCAGAAATTGTTGGGTTAAAACCTTCTTTTGGTCCCCTGATTTTCTCTCATCCACAATTCGTGGATGACACCATTTTAGGGGGAGAAGCTTCAGTGAAAGAAGCTAGAAACATGAAGAAAATTTGCAATATCTATTCTAATGCTATTGGTCAACTCATTAACTAGAGCAAGAGCTTGGTCTTCTTTATTAACACCCCAATGGGTAGATAGGGGAGAATTGCTGACATATTGGGTTGTGATATTGGATCTCTCCCTTCTATGTATTTGGGGCTTCCTCTAGGGACTAAACCTCCTAACCTCTTTTGAAACAATCTCATTGATAGATTCAATAGAAAATTGGTGGGATGGAAAGGCAATACCCTAAGTCAGGCTAGTAAAGTGCTTCTAATCAAATCTATTTTGCAGAATTTACCAACTTATGCTTTAAGCCTTTTCTCTATCCCTACCAAAGTGGCTATTTTTTTGGAGTCCATTTAGAGGGATTTTCTATGGGATGGTGCTAAAGGATATAATAAGTACCCACTAGTGGCTTGGGAGACTATTTGTAGACCTAGAAAGTAGGGGGGCTAGGGATTAGTGAAAGAATTTGGTATAGCTATGATACGAAGTAAGAATTTGCCTTAGGGAAAAATCACCCAAGATCAAGGAACTCAAGCACAAGCACAATAGTAGATCAACAAGGTATGATTAGAATAACAATATCCAAAATTGATTTATTGCTATTCAATGTTCTCATGTAGTGAGTGAGTGAGTACATACACACTAGGAGAGCTTGTATATAAAGGCCTTAAGGATGCATCTAGAATGTCTATAGAAGGTGCTAAGAGATAAGCTTGCAAACTAAGCACACATCCACCATAAGTGGATTATACTCCATTGTAGATGAGAGGATAAGTATGACAAGGTGCATCTCATGTAGAGATGTTGTAGACACCATGTGCATAATTAGAGAGCTAACTCCTATGTTGTAGACACCATGTGCATAAAAAGTGGTGTGAACTCCTGTGTTGTCAACATGAAAACTCACAAGATTATGCATACTCCTAGGTGACTAACTAATAAATAATTAAATAACACATTAATCTAATTAAACTTAAGTAAAGTGTAATAAGTAAATACTTATTTACACCAATAATCAGGAATCTGAACTAGTTCAATAAGGCTCTGCAAGCTAAATAGATATGGAAGATTTTCAACTTCACAAGGGAATGGAGGGATATTTTGAAGGACAAAAATGAAACTAATATTAATTTCAAATAGTTCATCAGTAGGGACTATGACCCGAGGGGATCCAACATCTGGAATGACATTTTGAGGAATAAGGACATAGCCACTGAGAAAGCAAAATGGAAAATTGGCAATGGTGAAGATATAAATTTTTGGCATGATGATTGGCTAAGACAAGGGCCCTTATGGAATATCGAGCCATATAATAGATGGGAAAACTTATGTATGGAAAGATTTGGCTATAAAGTGAGTTACTATAGGGTCAATAATAAATGGGTGAACCTGATTGAGTTGCCTTAGAAGCTAAAGTCACTGATGGACATGATTATGCATATCCCTTTGTTCCTCAACAAGGATGCCATTATTTTGGGGTAGACAAAGGACTGCAACTGCATTGTTGCCTTGAGCTATGAAACCATGCAAAACATTGAAATAATCCTTGTTTGGACCAAAGCTTGGTATCCTGGCCTTATTTCGAAAATCAACATTTTTTCTAGATTATGCTCCAAAACTGTATCTTGACAATGGACAACATTATTAAGAGAGGGCATCTGATGCCTAATATATGCATTCTTTGCAAAAACCATAGTGAGAGTGTGGACCATATCTTTATGCACTGCCATGTCACCAAAGATATATGGTCTTATTTCTTGTCTTTCTTCAAGGTAACCTGGTGTTTTCCCAATAACACTATAGATCTCTTTGAACAATGGCACCATGGAGCTATTGGGGATGTGAATAAGGGCTTGTGGGAATGGACTTTGCCTCATGTATGTTGGGGAGTGTGGAAGGAGTGGAATAACATATTTTTTAGGGAGAAAGAAACTAATGCCAAAGTTGTCTTCCACAAAAGCCTTAACGCTTTATTAGAGAACTATACTATCAATAAAGGTTATAACCCTCTTCTCAACACAAAGGAAATTGACATAAATAGGAGGGAGGACTACAAATGGACTCTCTCATCTGAGGGTTGGTGTAAAGAAAACTTTATGGGGCTACTAAAGGAAACCTTGGTAAGACTAGGGTGGGTTGAATCATCAGAAATTTCCATGGCAAAGGAATTGTTGCTATTTCTACACCTCTGGGTTTGCAAACTAATCACTATGTGGAGGCATCTACGGCACATCAAACCATCAAACTTGCTTGGGACATGGGAGTCAAAAATCTATGGCTGGAAGGAGATTCTAAGAATATTATAGACTATCTTAATGAGAAGAATGATCATACATGGATGATTGTGAATATCATTGAAGAGTGCATTCAGATCCTTAAGTCCTTTGATTATATATATGTGGCTCATGAGTATAGGGAAGCTAATCAAGTGGCTAACAAGCTGGCCAACTAGGCAGTCAAGAATTATGAAATGAAAAGATGGATGGACAGACATAATATTCTATGGGAAATCTTAGATTTGATAGAAAGGGAGAGGATCCCGGGCAGATTGGGAAACATTAAATGTCAATTATGAAAGGTTATGTGCTGTGGGAAATGTACCAAAAATTGGTGTGTAAGTATGATAGCCAAAGTATGAAACACCTTATTAATATTTATTAGAACACTTTGAGGCATGATTTTGGGTATAATTTTCATGAGGCTAAAAGAAGTTCCATGAAAACAATACATATCAATTGGAATCAGGCTCCAAAAGATATCACTACCAAAAGAAAAGCTTTTAGAGAGGACAAACATATGGTGAGGGGAAGACATGAGAGAGAACCTGAGGGTAAAGTATTTAAGTGGCATTGGCACTCTAAGGTGTGAAGTATTTTTAGAAAAGGTGAAGTTACCATGTTCATCAAACGACTTCATGGGTGGAAACCCTCTATTATGTGTATCATGGTTAAGAGTTGGAAGGAGGGGATAGTCAAAATTGATGGGGTGGATTTCATAGTGATGGAGGAGGTTATCTTTGTGATGATGGGCATACCCATTATTGGGAAGAAATTCTACAGAGATAGACGTATTTTTGGATAGGTTGTGATTGAATTTACCAAGGATGTGGAGGAAAAGAAGGCTTTAGTGAAGAAAAGTACCTACTACTTGCTGAGCTCTATCAAGCTACTGTGGAGGTTTATGTTGAGGTTTATTATCAAGTACATCTCCCTGGACACAAGATTTGACCACCTCTACACTCACCACTTCATTTTACTTAACCATTTTAGGTATGGGGTAAAGATTTCAATTCCCTTTTTCCTATATTCATTAATTAATGAGAATATCAATGACTATAGGGAGAAGCCCATTAGTAATCCAGCTTTCCATGAGGGGCTTTTGCTATTAATTTAGGAATTTTTTAAGGATAGGACAATGGGGAAAGAAATTAAGAATAGGAAGGTGGGCAAGGAGGGTAAAGATGAGTTGGATGAGTTAGGAGAAGATTATATCCCATCTGATACTGAGAAAAGTCAAGAGATGCATTTAGATACGGATGAGGATGCTACCCCACAACACAAAAAAGGGAAAAATAAAATAAAAAATGAGAGAAAGGAGACTCTCGATCCCAAACAGAACATTGAGATCTCATCTGATAGAGATTATAATGAGAGGGCAGAGGGCATGGATATGGAGGATGATAGAACTAATGGGGAGGAAGATACCAATTTCAGAGAAGAGGAAAATAAGGAGAGGATGGAGGAAAGAGAAACATTACCATTAAGATGCCTATCAATAAAGAGGAGGATTCTATTGGAAAGCTTTTTAGGAAGCTAAAAAGAGGGAAAGGTATTGAAAAAGAATCCAAGGAGGAAAGGCAAGAGGAGGGGAAGGATAGTGATGAGGAAGAGGAGAATCAAGGAAGTGGGGAAGAGAATGAGAAGGGCTTTGAGGAATATGGGTCTAGCCATTACACTTGCAAGATTTCAGACAAAGACAGGAAGGTGCTTTGGAGGAATTTTGATAATGTTTCTATGAGGATGGGGCTCAAGAGAGAGATGATGAAAATTCTAGTTAAGGAGAATAAGGAGGGAAAAATTCAAATGGAGGAGCTTATTGATCATGCCCTTGTTATTTTGAGAAACATCACAAAGGAGAACCCTTAGATGGATGTACTTAGTAATGCAAAGAACAATGTAATTGATAGCTATAGAACCACAAAATGGACTTACCATGAAATCTAGGAGCTTAAATATAAAGTGGGCAGATTGGAGAGGGACAATTGTAGCAATAAGAATTGGAAAACTATGGAGGAAAAGGATATGGAAAATATAGTGGAGGAAGTGAAGAGGAGAGTTCAAAGAATGGAGGGCACCCTGCAAAAAATTGTTGATAAAAGCTATAACATTATTAAAGCTTCTAATGACAACATAAAGGTGTTGATAAACAAAATTGAGGAATACAGGATTAGTAAGGAGGAAGACCAATTTCTCAACAGTGGTAAAGATAATTCTCTTGAGGATGGATCAAGGAAGAGGACCAAATCTAGCATAAAGAAAAAGAACACCCAAGAACCTAATAAAGATCTTTCTGACCTTAAGGAGGCAGCTGGAAGAGTATCTAAGTTGGAGATTTGTGCTGTGGAAATTCTCAAAGAAATTGCCTAAGCTATTCTTCTGGCTTTGGGCCTTTCCTAGTTTTTAGTTTTGCTTCCTTGTTTTTTCTTTCTAGTTTTATCTTGCTATCTTGTGGCGGGGGCGGGGGGGTGGGGGGCTATTGTTTAGGTTGTGGCTATAACGTTGTTGATACTTTAAGTGCTTTATCTATGTTAATCTTTTAGTTATGTAGGTTTTTAGGCCCCATCAAAACTTTTTTTTTCATAATAAAAAATAGTTTATTTTGTAACCTTTAAGAGGGTTGGCTCTTAACTAAGCACTTTTTAGAAGAGTGAAAAAGTGGTAGCATGTTACTTAGTATTTTTTCTCAAATTGGGTTTCGACATTAAATCCTAGTGTTATACTTGTGGGAATGTTATTTTCATGTGTTATGTTGTTTACTATTAT
Organism: Cupressus sempervirens; assembly: GCA_028749045.1. Lineage (NCBI taxonomy): Eukaryota > Viridiplantae > Streptophyta > Pinopsida > Cupressales > Cupressaceae > Cupressus > Cupressus sempervirens. The sequence continues at coordinate 448,107,912 of CM053787.1, forward strand.
ATGCTTCTACAATTTGGCTAACACTAATAAAAAGAGTTGGGTGTTAATATGAATAAGTTCAATTACAAATGATTTTCTATATTGATAGAGTGGATTTATGAGTTTGACTGAGTTGTTTGAAGCTGTTAACAATTGAATTAGTACATCTAGACCTAAGAATAATCGATTCACCCCCCTCTCAGTTATTCTAATCATTCTAATAGTTATCAACCTGACAAGGGAATGGGTATGGAAGCCTTTCCATTTGGATGATGTGCCCAATATTCCTAGATTAAAGGTGTTAGTGAGGCCTAAGAAAGAAAAAGGGACTAAAGTCGTTGTCCCAACTTACAAGGAGAAGTCCCCAATCAAGCCTCAGACAGTGCACAACCACAAGAGAGAAATGGTGTACATCCACAGGGAATGGAAGTCTTGAAGTAAGAAGAATAAAAAGGCTACATAAGTAGAGGAAGAACAACCCAAAGAACCTCAAGTTTAGGAGGAAGCTTCTCTATCATTGCCTAAGGAGAATATAATAGAAATAGTAGTAGTCAAAGTGAAGAGAAGGAGATTCAAGAAAAAGAGATCTCCTTTAATACTAATCCCTGAGACCATCTTAGAGGCTACATAAGAAGAAGAACAAGAGGATGAGATGGATAATCTCCCTCTGAACAAGAGAACCTGTTCAGCCAGGGTCACGGAAGAAGAAAGAAGGAGAAGTTCAACATAGACACCCCCAGTAGCCCAAGAAAAATTGATCTAGACTGAAGAATATATGGAGCAGGAAGGATAGGGTGAGTCCATAATAGGGGATGGGTCAAATGTGTTTGATCTCACTGACTTTGACTTCATGCTTGTAGGGACCCATTTGGAGGAAGGAGAGATAAGGGATATGTTGCACCATGAGTAGTTCAATGATGCTTAGATTACACTACCTCCACTTCTACATGGTTTAATCAGGCTACCTCCTTCACCTCTGGGAAATCTAGAGACACCACCTTTGCCTCCTCTAATTACAAAGAAATTGAGCTAAATGATAGAGGATTAAGTGCATCTAGCACACCATACAGATGAAGCTTTTAAAGAAGGACGTGTGGTTATGATAGTAGAACAAGCTCCCCTTGTAGCACAACCATTCTCCTCTCCTCCTATAACCTTAATGACCACTCTAATGGTGGAACAACTGAGAGAAGAGAAGACCCTAGAGAGGATGGATAAAGGAAAAGGACTAGCATCCATGATAACTTTTTTGTCTACTCAATATATGTCTTTAGTGGGTACTACTCTAGTGTGGCTAAAATGGCAAGTAGAGACATAAAAGGGGAGATACATAAAGAGTAGTTAGGAGGGGATGTCAATTTTGATAGAGGCAATGAATTCAATAGTGTCTATTAGAGAGGATCCAAACCAACTAGCTTTCATCATGAAAAATAAGTAGTACGATTTGGTGGCACATATAGACATTCCTCCTCCTCATGCAGATCTGGAAACTATCAAACCTTAGGATTATCAGATGCAAGAGGTCATGTTGGGGAGGGCCACCAAGGATACGACTAAATTTTTGACAACCATGGATCTTAAGAAGGTGCTTCATCATTCAAACCAGGGTGAAGAGGAACTCCAAAATTTGAGAAAACAAAATAATATTTTGCAAGAATTTGCAAAAGAGGTAGGGGGTCCCATTGACCTAGCTCACCCTAAGATTTCTCTAGCAACTGCCCTTGAGAAATAAGCTCTTGCCCTCACAAGATGATTCATTTTTGGATGCATGTAAGAGATTGTATCTGAATTTTGAAGAAAAAGGAATAGAAATAATAGAGGCAAATATGCATCTATTGTAGCATAAAGAAGAATATAGAGAAGTTAGTGATAGTAATTAACCAAGATTTGGTTTAATAGATGAAGTGTCCACCTAAAATAATGATCTAGAAGCACTAAAAACAATAAAGGAGCAAAGTTACAAAATTTTGCTAGGCATTTATACCAAAGAGGAACTAGACAAGATCGATGATTGGCTTAAGAAGATACAAGGCAAGAATAAGGTCATGTTATCTTTATATGAAGATATCCAAGAGATGCAGGGTAGGACTCAAGCCCAATTTTTGGAAGCAAATAAATATTATAGTACAGCTAGCTTGGAGATTATTTATGATGACTCTAGAACATACTTATACTTGAAAGAAAATATGTGTACATAGATCTTGTGCATCTTTTGAAGTGATGTTCTTTGAGGATGATGTTTGGAAATCCTGCCAATATTGATCCTAAAACCTCCAAAGGTGCACACGTCCACATTTTGAAGTTTTGGTGAGGAATAAATTTTGTCTCCAAAGGTGCATAGGTGTGCAACTTCTTTCAGGTGCATGAATTTATGAACACTTCCAGTTGCACCAATAGTTAGCTATCAATTCTAGTTTTGGGGCATTTTCATGCACCAAAAATGAATTTTTGCACTTTTTATGACAATTTAAATGATAGAAACACATGGAGAAGGCCAAACTCTCATTTTTTAGAAGCTCTAGAAGATCAAGTTCCATCTAGAGTCTTCTTTCTTATTATCTCCTTCTTATATGTCAATTTAAAGTGATTGTAAAGGCTCATGCACCATGTAATGTATAAAATAAAGAGTGCATGCCTACTTAACATCTTATTAGGAGTCTATTTGTACACAATTTTCATAAAATTGGTTTTATAGCATGATTTTTGCAAGTAAAAATCCCTAGACCCAAAAATTGCATGAAGGATGGGAATCCCTATAAATATAGAAATATAATATGTATTCAAGGCTGATATTTTGATGTAATAGAGTATGTTATTGGTGTTGTCATTCTGTTTGTAGTGCTTCTTGCTAGAATGTGCATTTCCTTTATGAATTTTGTTTTCATGAATGGCAATGGAGCCAATGGTCTTATTGTCTTTTAATGATCGTGTGATTATTTAGTTTTTGGTGTTTGTCATATTTAGTATCATAATTCCTCTATTGTGACGAATTAGAGAAAGATCATTCTACAATTTTTGCATAGCATTTTTTTTAGAGTGGTGGTTGTCATTGAACCAAAAGATTGACCTATCAATGCTTGATACAACCACTATATTTATAGAGAATAAGAGGCAATTAATCCCTTGTCGTGAATATCAAGGGGAGTGCTTACCCTTTTTCCAACAATCTCCTCCTTAGCATAACCCGAGGAGTGACCAAGCTTTAAGAGTGGTGGTTTCCATTGCACCAAAAAATTGACCTATCAATGCCCAATACAACCACTAGATTTAGAGAACACATGAGGTGGTTAGTCCCTTATCATGAATCTTGAGGGGAGTGCTAACCATTTTTCCAACATAGAGTTCCATACATGATAGAGAAAAATGTGGACATTGATATTTCCTACTTTTTAGACACTGATATAAGTGATTTTAGAGTTGAAATTGATATCATGGATAAGGAGGTCACACCTATACTATTGTTACTTGAAGTAAGGTTTCTAAAGGAAAGGATCTATGGACTTTTTTTTTTATGGTGCAAATTCCAAGGAGGGTTCAGGTGCAGGCATCTTATTGATTTCTCCACATGGAAAAAATTCTAGATTTTCTTTTACTTTGATTTTTACTTGCAATAATAACATTGCAGAATATGAGCCTTTATTTCTTTGTTTAAAATTAGCTCTAAAATATGGTATAAAGTGTTGATCTCATATTGGTTGTGACTATTGATTGTCAACACACTTAAGCTATTTACTAAGCTCATGTCAAGTTAGTATATATATCGAGTATATTTTTTACAAGTGCCAAGTTGCAACATGTGTCCAGCCAGAATACAGTATGTGCTGAGTCACTCGAGTGTTGAGCAACTAAACAGTGTCAAGCAAGTATATGTGTCGAGTGAATAGTTGATGCCGATTAGTTCAAGTGTCGAGCAAGATAGGATTATAGCAAGTGCTGAGTACGAGTATTATCAAGTGCCAAGTATCAGAACTATCAAGTGCCAAGTAACATAGATTGGACATAGTTGTTTGTGATCGCACAAACAAATATGTAAACCATTTTTGAGCCGAAATATGGATAGATTGTGATCTTTTGGAGATAAGGATGAATCTATTTGTGTGATTACTAGGAAATTACATGCAACCAATCAGAAAATAGGAATGGTAAAGAGGCAAAATGGATGAATCTAAGCCATAGATTCATACCTAACCTTAAGTCTTGAAGTCCTATTAAGGAAGATGGAATCCAAAACTTCTTATGAGTGCAAGAAAGGATTGTAGAGAAGTTTGCATGAATAGACTTAGCATTCATGAAGACTTAGAGGATAGCTTGATGGAATGAACTACATAATCAATGAGAGGAGAGCAAAGAATGAAGGATATAGCAATTGTCACATCACATCAGAAGGATTTAGAAGATTAATGTGCAGATTTGATCTTTAATCAAGAAACCAAATCCAATCATAAGATCTATGCCTTTACATCCTAATAGGTGATTTTGGTAAAATCTCTTAACAAAGTAGGCTTAATAGGCTTTAGTAAATCCTTTAATAGGGTGACATTCCAAGTGAATGATCAAAATTCCTTTAACCAGGCACACTTCTAATAACGTGTTGAAATCCTTTAACAAGGTAGGACTTAATAGTCTTTGTAAGCCTTTAATAGGGTAGGCCTTTCATAGGGAAGATCATGAGAATGGTCAAATCATGTAACCTTAATAAGTAAACTTTATTGTTGTGGTAGTGAAGATTTGTGGGTGTCATCCACACCCCAGTTTTACCTTCTCATTGGAGGGTTTATGGGTAAACATATCTTGTGTCAAATGTCTATGTGAATGCATTTATTTTAGATATTATTTCAATCAGTTTATGCATGTATTGATTTTAAGGTTAAAAGTTTTATTGGTTCAAAGATTAGAACTTCAGATTCACACACCCCCCCCCCCCCCCCCCCAACACCTCTCTAAAGTTTACTTTCCTAATTGTAATTCCAACATAAAGGGCTTGCATGTTGTAAGAGATTCTAAATTTGTCGTATCCTAAGTTAGATCATCTTATACTTCAAAAAATCAAAGATTAAAGCAATATATAAATGTAGTGTGGGATAAAATTAAGATCTTTGATGGTTTTTGTATCATATGGATGGACAGATCAAATAACAAGTTGGTTGGTTTGCTTGCAAATATTGCTATAAAACTTGATGATGTAACTTTTGTTGGGATATCTAAAGTACAAGTGTTAACTAGACTTTCCATACTTGATAATGTTGAAATTTTGTAGGTGTTTCAAGATTATTCATATATCCTTATGTTCCAAAGATGTGAGGATAAATATCATGGCCAAGAGATGGATTGTTATGCATTGGTTGAGACCATTGATGGAAATGACACCATTTTTGGAAATGAGGTGATTCAACTGAAGACTAACAAAGTTCCTAAAAGATTGGTGGTCTTTGAAAGTGTCTTTGATAATCAAGATAGAGTTAAGATATACATAAAAGATAAGAAACCTGAAGAGTTGGAGGAAGAAAAATTGTGAACATAGGACACTCCAAAATGTTGTATATAGGAAAAAGGATTTTAGCCATTGTAAGAAAGTCTCTTATTGAGTTGCTTAGTAAATATAAACATGTGTTTTCTTGGTCATATGTTGACTTTAAATATTATAGGGAAATTTCTTTCAACATGTTATTCCTCTCAAGGAAAATGCCAAGCTATTTAGACAAAAGTAGAGGCCTATTAATCCAACTTTGTCTCCAAAAATGCAAGAAGAGTTAATGAAGCATAGAGATGCAAATATCATTAAACCAATTAGGAATTCTTCTTGGGTCTCAAACTTGGTCTCTTTCAAGAAGAAGAATTGACATACCACAATTTGTGTTAATTTCATAAACCTAAAACATTTCATCATTAAAAGATAATTATTATTTACCAAATATGAAAGCTATGCTACAAAGGGTGTCTGGATCTGAATTGATGTCTATGATGGATGGTTTCTCAGGATATAATCAAGCGGTTGTTAAAGAATTGGAACAATATAAAACTGCTTTCACAACACCATGGAGAACCTATGTTTTTGTTACAATGCCTTTTTGCATATTTCATAGATGACTAGATGACTTTCTTGTAGTTTACTAAGATGATCTTATAGCTTGTTCAAAAAGGGAGGAATCTCATTGTATGTATCTAGAAAAGATCTGTGGTAAAGCCTTGGAGTATGGTGTTTCATCGAATCCAAAAAAGTGTTCTTTTAGTGTGATGGATGGAAGATTACTGGGTCACCTTGTATGAAAAGAAAGGGTTAGTATTGATCCTGAGAGGATAATTTCTATTGATAAGATTCCTAAGCCAAGAAATGTGAAAGGAATTCAATTTTTCTTTGGGCAAGTAAATATTCTTAGAATATGAGTTAGTAACTTTTCTAAGATTAGTATACCTTTAAAAGATGTTGTGGAAGGATTATAAAATTAAATGGGATGGGGAACCCTCTCTTTCTTTCCAAAATATCAAGCAAGCCATCAAGGATGCTCCATTATCAGAACACTTGACTATTCCAAACCCATGCACATATTTTCTTTTATCTCTTTTCACACTATAATTGTAGTATTATTACAAAAGAATTCAAAGGGTTTTGAACAACCTGTACCATTTTATCAGCAAGTCATTGTAGCCAGTTGAACTCAAATATGACATAAATATAAAGCAGGCTTATGCATTAGTAAAAAATTTCAAAGCTTTTAGATGTTACCTAATGGAACCAACTATGGTCACTTATCTAGCAAGTACTATTGTAAAAGACATTTTTATCTAGCAAGAGGTCTCAAAAAGAAGATGCAGATGGATACATAGGATTCAAGAGTTCAATATTGATATCCAAATCATAAAGTTAGTAAGGGGTCAAGGAATTGCTCGATTGATGACTCAAACTAATTTAGGTGCAAATTAGATTAACCTCATTGAAGAGGAACACAAAGCTTGTTTGTGTGATATTGATGGTTGTGAATGGTATGATAACATCATTTATTACCTACAATAGATGAGGTCTCCTCCTGAGTTAAGTGAAAATGAGAAAAAAAACACTCAAGTTACATGTTATTTAGTATTTCATTGTATTGGGTAAACTGTGGTGGATGACAAATGAGTCTTACAAAATGTGTTAATATTGAACATGCTAGTAAGATCCTAGAAGAGATGCATAATAGGGTGTGTGGAGGTCATTGCATGGCTAAAACCACTACACACAAAGTAATAAGGTCTATTTTTTGGTGGCCTACACTATACAGAGATGTCTGTCAACTTGTAAGGAAATGTGATGCATGTCATAGATTTGATGTTAAATTGAAACTCTCTAGAAACTACTTGTTAAAGACAGTGGAGGTGTAGGGACCATTTCAGTAGTGGAGAATTGATTTTATTAGAGAGATTCCAAATAAATCTAGTTGGGATCATTCATGAATTTTGGTAGCTACTAAATATTTTACCAAGTGGGTGGAAACCATCCCTACTAAGATATCAACAAGAAAGAAAGTAATGGGTTTCATTTTGAATAATATCATTGTTAGATTTGGGTGCCCTACAAGGATTGTTGCAAAAAATGGAATGTATTCAGGTGAGATGAATATGCTCAGTTTTGTGATAAATATGGGATTGTCAAGTCCACATCATCTCCTTATTATCCTCAAGGCAATGGATGGGTTGAATCTAGAAACAAAAGCTTGTTAAATATTATCAAAAGGATTTTAGATACAAATAAGAAAGCTTGGGATGCAAAATTATCTTTAGCACTTTGGGCTAATAGGATGACAATTAAAAAGGTAGTTGGTTGTGTTCTTTTTTATTTGAACTATGGTATACAAGCAATATTACCTTAGAATAATCTAATGAACATATATAAGTTTGTCCAATTATATGATGATGGCCTTGTTGATTAAACACATAGTAGGATGGATGATATATTAAAATTGGATGAAACCAAGAGGGAAGATCCAAATAAAAGAGCTAAATTGTAGCTACAAATAAAAAATATTTATGACAAGAGAACTACAAAAAGAAAGTTTGAAGTTGTTGACTTGGTATGTTGTGGAATGCCAAGCTAGAAGACAAAAGAAAACATGGGAAATTTAACCTAATCTAGTTAGGCCTCTGCTTCATCCATGAGAAGTGGGGCAAGAACTCATACTTTATCATAGAACTTTATGATCACCTTCTGGAATTGCTTGTTCATGGAAAATTCCTGAAGAAGTACTTCAATTGAAGGTATTTTCCTCCATGAATAGTAGATAGGTGTATATACCCTTGAAAATATTGTGCATAGGTTTGTTTTCTTTTAGTTTCTTTTGTTTCTCTTGTACATGTGTTTTACCTTGGTGTCCTCTTGGTTTGTTGTTTTGTTGTTGTTGTCTTGCCTAGTGTTCTCTAGATTTGTCAAAGTATTAAGTGCCATTGTCTTCTCACCCAAATATTCTGAAGTTCTTGTATGGACAAAAGTTTCCCATTATCCCTAGATAGAGCCACTATTATACCTATTTCCAATGAAATACAAAAAGCATGGATTTGTATCATAAATTATTTATATTATGTTGTTAGGATGAGTTTCTGCATACTGCTTGGTCTTTGAATTTTTTCCTAAATATGAAAACCCTAAGTAAAACCAATAAAAATCCTTACCGTGTTATAATTTTAAGTTACTTTTTGAAATAACTTAATGAAGGGTTTTCATGCCATTAAAAAGGAGCCTTTTAAATTTGTACATCTAATGTTATAACTTAACATTCCTACCTCATCATCTTATAGCCTAAGGTTTTGTTTTCATATCATTAAAAGATGGGTGGGTCTATTGGAAATTTAGGATGGACTAGGTTATTAAGAGGTGAGGGGTGAATCAAGAACCAATAAAACTTTTACTTTAGTTCACCAATTAATCCTTCACAATCTAATCTAATTTAATTGGATGCATGAAAGACCGAAAGCAATAAAACATTCATAATACTTGACACAATATTTGGTAACTCAAAAACCTTCCAAATAGAAAGTAAAACTGAGGTAGGGATGATACCCACAAGATTTACTACTACAGTATAAAGTTAGTCTGTTAATGCTTATAATTGATCGCTTCTGGTAATCTACCCTATTAGGAGCAATAAGGACTATTAGATTCACCTTGTAAAAGGATTTATACAATACAATGAAGTATGTACTTGGTTAGGAGATTATGTATAAGACTGTTAAGTCCACCTTGTTAAAGGATTTGACTCATGCACCTATTGGGATGAACCAATGGTTGATCTCTAATCTACAACTTGGTTTGCTAAATGAGATTCCTTTGATGTAAAATGATCGCCTTACTGTGATAGATGAGACTATGCGTTTCCTTATACTTCTTGTAGCCTTCTTCTAATTCAAATTCATTATGCTTCTTACATGTTACACATTCTCATTTGGATCACACAAGATATATTCCATATATACCAATCCAAATAATTACCTTCTAGAGTTTGCTACAACATCATATTCAACAATCTTCACCAAGTCGGCTCACTGTTGAAACTCGAGTTTTGAAGACCACTCGGGTGATATTCTAACACTCAACAACACTATCAACTCAACAAGCTTTGGCACTCAGTTGACACTAATGCTCAATCCACATTTATCACTCAAGAGTAGCATTAACTCAGTTAGCACTGAGGACTCGATGAACACTAGATAACTTGGTTGACACTGAAGGGCTCGATTGACACTGCAGCTTGGTCAACACTACCTTCCTTCTACTTGGTTAACATGGCTATCTTGGTAGACATTGTTAGCTTCGTTAACACTACTTCCTTCATAATTTACACTGAGAATCTTGGTAGACTCTGTGAAGCTTTTCTTACACTACTTTCTACTTGTGAAGCTTGGTAGACTTTGTGAAGCTTGTCTTACACTACTTTCTACTTGTGAAGCTTAGTAGACTTTGCGAAGCTCAGATTACATGACTTTCTACTTTTGAAGCTCGATAGACTCTATGAAGCTCAACTTACACTGCTTTCTCCTTGTGAAGCATGGTAGACTCTATGAAGCTTGGCTTACACTACTTTCTTCTTGTGAAGCTCAGCTTACACTACTTTCTGCTTGTGAAGCTCACTAGACTCTGTGAAGCTTAGTAGCAATGTAACCAATCAAATGATTAACTATTTAGGCACTAACTAACAAATGATTTGACCACAAGGTCAATAATATTCCCCTTTGGCATTAGTGACAAAAACACTTATCATACCAAACTTCTGAATACTCAAAAATATAAGTCAAAACTCCCCCTATCAATGTGCTTGGTTCTATAGCTTAGTTTTGACTGTTGTGTTGACACTCCATTGAGACTGACTCTATTTTTTCTTTTTCAAAATTATTTTTGTAGCTCTATTGTACATATAGTTCCTCCTTTATAGATATATTCACCCTTGTATTCTCCCTTGTATTTCTGTATGATATGACTCTTCCTCCTTTTTTGACACAAATGCCAAAAATGCATATTTACAAGGTAACACCAAAATGTGAAAGGAAATCACTATGTACCTTAAAAATTATAGACATTATTTTTTCCCAATTATCTTGCAAAACTTTGGAGGTGTGAAAAGTTATTTGCACTTCAACTGATAATTCCATCATATGGTTAGCAATTGAAAATTTATTGTCATGGATTAATGTTTTAGCATGAACAATATGTTTCTGTATTATATCCATGTTGGGGATTATCAAACTCTGAATATCTACTAGTGTAGCCCAAATTATGGCTTATTCCCTCAATAATTTTGCCTGCAAGTCTGTCAGATACTTGATCTTTACAAAATGTGTTGAACTAGTGCTAGGGTCAAGTGACAACTGATGTGCACTTGCCTTCAGATCAGTATCTATCTTAGACAACTTGTCCTTTATTTCTTTGGTGAAATTTCTAGTATCACTTAACATTACAAATAAAGAAACAACATTATTTACAAAACTTTCAAAAGTAACCAAAATAGTGGACAATTCCACTTGATCAATAGAAATATTTTGTGCCACATTCTCCAAAACTTTGTTATCAAACTTTATTTCTTCCCTCTGTAGTATACTTTCTTGGCCACTCAAATCTTCATTGAACTTGTGAACTATGTCAACAAGTTGGTCTAATATAAGGTTCCTTTCATTAATTTGAATACTGAGTGCATCAACAAATATACTTTTTATGTCTTCTAGCACTTGATTCCTCTTCTTCCTTTGTACTCTCATATTCTATGGTTTTTCCCTTTCCTTCCAAAGCTCCCCAAGGGTGTCCATCTCTTCAGGAGTGAGGTTTGAAAGATGCCAATTTGGAATAACTATATCATCATCTAGGTCAATTTCATCAATGGAGGCTTCTACATCTTTACCCTTTTCCTTTGGAATAGAGGAAGGAATAATTTCCTTTCCTTTACTCAAATTCTTAGTGCTCGGTTGAGGCTTAACCTCAACTTTCATTGCACTTATAGTTGAAACACTAGTAGCAAAAACAATATTACTTATTGAAGAAATAGTAGGAGTATTTACAATACCTTGTTGTGACTCGATCTAGCCTAATGCTATGAAGAGCAGATCCTATTGCTCAGTAGATGAAGTGGTAGTAACAACACTCATCATTTCACTCATTAGAATAGCTCCAACAGTCAATTGAGTACTCGGTGGAATAATGTTTAACTCAATTGTATGTGACTTGGTAGTAGCCTTCTCTAAACTTAATATAGCCAAAAAAATTCTCAGAGAATTGGGAAGGGAGGCCATTACCTCTGCTACTATCTTTGCAGGATTAGAATCTTTAATATTTTAAATCTTAGGAAGATCCTCACTTACTGTTTGATCATCCTAGTCCTCTTCATCATCTTTCTCATCATATTTCCCATCATCAATTTGTACAGCCTCCTCAGTGGGCTTAATAACATCCAATCCATAGATATTCTTCCATGAAGTTGTATTTGATTGCATAATAGATTCAATATCTTTTGACAGAATCAAGAATGCATTGAACTTAGGAGTTAGCTTTTGTTCATGCTTGGTCAATGCTTCCTTCACTTCCTTATCTGAAAGATCTGGCATAACCTTCCTCAAGGTTTGTTCCTTGATATCCTTGGAAACTGCTACAACATTATCCCATTGAGGTGCCACTACCTTGAGTATGATATCTAGAACTTGACTCTTCAATTCACTCAGAGAGTACTTCCATTTAGCCATTTTTGTCACTAAGGCTTCTTCAATCTATTTTTTCTCTTCCTTACTCCTAGTTTCATACTTAAGGGATTTGAAGTATGAAATACCTCCTCCTTCTATGAGTTTTCTTAATCTTTTTTCAAAGGTAGGAGTAGACTTTTGAAAAGTTACCTACTGCCCTTCTTCTTCATCATATTTATCTTGAAGTCTAACCTTCTTCCCTGACTTGGCAAGCCTTCTGGTGAAGAATACAAGAGAGGACCTTGAAGCTTTCTTTTTTATAGTTATTTTCCCCTTTTTCTTTGTAGGTTCCTCTTTTGCTTCTTCATCTTCTTATTCTTCTTGCTCCTCTACATCTTCTTCTTCTTCAATGTCATCTCCCTTGCCTTCTATGAGGAGAAGAGGGGAATCAAATGTCTTGCTTTCCTTTTGGATCTTCTCAACTTTCTTTCCTCCTCTATTCAAGATCTAAGGTGTCTTGATTTCCAAATAAATCTTGGTCTTAGCTTCTTCAAATGTGCCAAAATATGGTTCCTTTGAATCCACAGGCTCATTAATAAGAGTCTCAATGATATCTCTTGTGTCATCAATATTTACCTCATAACCAAGAGGTTTTACCCATGCCACTCTTGGCCTAACTACCTGAATATGTACTTTGTTGTAGTCCACAAGGAAACATATATCATGTTAATAATCATCAACTAGTTTTTTGGGCATTTTGAACCTCCTCTACATCCTTTCCTTAAAGGTTTCAAAATATGCATCCATGATGCCCTCAAAATTATTTCCCATTTTAGCTATGCATTCATTGATCTAATATATAATAGGTATATCCTTCTTCTAAACTACAGTGCCTTTGGAAGGAAATAATTTTTTAACATAAAAGAATAAGCATATCAAGAGTGATCCAAGCTTACACAAATTTGTCTTAGACACTCGGATGCTCTCAATATTATTGCTTAATTGATTCAGCTGCAACTTAGCAAGGTCAAAGGATAGATTGTTTTTACCACTTTGAATGCTAGGTCAACAACTTCACATGAAACACTATTAAGTCAGTTGGAACTATAAATTTTGTGAGTAGTTACATGAATTTCAAGCTTGATTTCCATGTCAGTGCCTCCACTAAGCTTCTTTCAATTGTCATCCCACTCGGTAAGAGTCTTCTTCACCAATCAAACTTGACCTGGGGTTTTTGTAGTCTTTTCTTTGCTAGTCATGGGCAACCTATTAACCCTATGAATCATCTTCTTCATTATCTGGATGGGTTGATCGAGCCATAATTGCATGTTGTGGACACAACTTAGAATAAACTTAATCTATTTTCCTTGAAAATCCCTCGGCATGTGTAGAATGTGGGTTAAGCCCTTTGTTTCTAGATGCTTATGCTTAGGTTTCAAGTTTCTATCCACACATAATGCCTCATATGCTTGATTCATCTCTAAAGTACCCAAATCTTGAATTGAACAGTGGTAATATGACCTAATATCATGGATTAAAAGTACCTCTAGAGGAATTTGTGAATGTGCTCTGACTGGGTCAAGTTCCTCCGCAATCATTGGACAAAGTTTGAACATTGGGGTTCCACATTCAACACCTCTAACCAATATCTTGAAACCTTTCTTAACTTTGTTGTTGGATAAAGACATCATTATGCTCAGTGATGGAGGAATAAACTTTGACAAATTTGCACTGAATCACTCAGGGCCTCTAGAATGCTCTGCTCTATACGCTCTTCACAATGAAAAAAAAAAACCTTTAATTTTTGCCTTTTAACCAATTTTTTTCTTTAAGTCGCCATTAATGCATCGTACATAGGACAACTCAGTGATAGCCTATTAAACTTGACTAAGTTTTCAACACTTGGTTAGAACTCTAAATTTTCCATCTATATCCATGCTCGGTTAGGTATTGCAACCCGACATTACTTAGTAAAGTCTTGCAAACTGACCTTGCTCGATAAGGTCTTGTGAGCCAACCTTTCTTGATAAGGTCTTGCAACCTAACCTTTCTTAGTAAGGTCTTGCAACCTAACCTTTCTTAGTAAGGTCTTGAAACCCAACCTTGCTTGGTAAGGTCTTGCAACCCGACCTTGCTTGGTAAGGTCTAAGACATTACTTCAACTATTATCTAACTCAGTGATCCCAATGCATATGAAATGTTGATTTGGATCTTCTTTGTTACTAACTAGAACTAACATGAGATGTCTCCTTCTGAATCATAGTTCCAGTGATCTCTATGGATAACTAGTTTGAAATGGTTGAGTCACCCAACTCATTGACTTGGGTGTCAACACTTTCATGATTTTGACTTGCATTCTCTGGAGATTTCTTTATCCATTTCTACCTCATTTGGCTTCTGGTATTGTCAGCCTTTGCTTTCTTGTTATCTTCAATTGTACCTCAGTTCATACAATTTCTAGCTAGATCTCCAAGTTCTTTGCATACAAAACATCCCTTTGTAGGGTCTATCTTCCTCATGTGAGTTATTATGCAATTTGCTCCAATGTGTCCATTCTCACCACAAAAGAGACATCTACACCATGTGTTATAATCGCAACCAAAGATGCCTTGGACAATTTGTTCTGTTGGGTTCCATTTCTTGGTCTTGCATTCTGAAGATTTGTGCCCTTGTTTGTTGCAATTGGAACACTTTCCTTCAAACTTGGTTTTTTTTGCGCATTCACTTGCTCTATGTCCTTTTTTGTTGCAACTACAACATTTTCCACTAAATTTTGATTTACATTTGCTCCAACACCTATTTTATGTATGCCATATTTTTCCACAATGCCTACATGTAGGCCTTTTGTTCTTTTGAGCTCCTTGTTGAGATGATTCACCTTCATCTGTATAGCCTAATCCTCCTTTACCTTTGTATCTAAATTGGTTTTTCTCATTCAATTTATTCATGTTTTCTTGAGATTTCATCATCCTTTCATTGGTTTTCCTTTCCATGCTAAGATCATTCTGCAACCTTGCATTATTTTTCCTCAAATTGATAGGTTCTTGATTTGCACAATTGAGTTGATTTACCAAATCTACTTGCTGAAGAGATGGGTGTTGAATTTCATTATCCTTTTATTCTATCCTTTCAGTTAGCAATCTTTTCTCTTCTATTGCCATGTCCTTTAGCTCTATGTTTTCACACATTTTGGTTGACTAAATTTCTTGCTCTCTTTTTAGTTTCTGACTTCTTCATGTAGAGTGAGATTCTTCTCAAGTACATCTTTGATTGTTGCATCAACTTCATTTGAACTTTTGTCTTGGAAAATGTCTTTGATTCTTTCTTCTGTGTAGAGATTTTCATTCATTTTTAGAGCTAATTATTTTCTTCTACACAAGGTTTGAGAGATTTGCTCCTTCATTTTCTTGAATTGATCCATGACCAATTGCATATCCAACTTTTCATTTTCAATAGCTTTCTCTAGTCTATACACTCCCATTGCCTTTGATCTTTTCTCAAGCTGCTAAACTTTTGATGTGAGAACCAAGGCTCTGATACCAATTGTTGGAAATGTAGGATAGACTAGGTGACTAAGAGGCGGGCGTGAATCAAGAACCAATAAAACTTTTACTTTAATTCACCAATTAATCCTTCACAAACTAATATGATTTAATTTCATACAATAAAACATTCATAATACTTTACACAATATTTCATAATCCAAAAACCTTCCAAATAGGAAGTAAAACTGGGGTGGGGATGATACCCACAAACTTTAGCACTACAATATAAAGTAAGCATGTTAAAGCCTATAATTGATCACTTATGGTGGTCTACCTTATTAGGAGCAATAAGGACTATTAGGTCCACCTTGTAAAAGGATTTATACAATAAAATGAAGTATGCACTTAGATAGGAGATTCTATATAAGACTGTTAAGTCCACCTTGTTAAAGGATTTGACTGATGCACCTATTAGGATGAACTAGTGGTTGATCTCTGATTTGCAACTTGGTTTGTTGAATGAGATTCCTTTGATGTAAAATGATCACCTTGTTGTGATAGATGAGACTCTAATTTTCCTTATACTACTTGTAGCCTTCTTCTAATTTGTATTCATTCTGCTTCTTACACGTTACACATTCTCATTTGGATCACACAAGATATATTACATATATACCAATCCAAATAATTACCTTTTGGAATCAGCTACAACATCATATTCAACAATCTTCACCAAGTCAGCTCACTACTAAAACTCAAGTTCTTAAGACCACTTGGATGATATTCTAACACTTAGTAACACTCTCAACTCAGCAAGCTCTAGCACTTGGTTGACACTGGTGTTCGGTCCACATTGATCACTTAGGAGTAGCGTGAACTCAATTAGCACTGATAACTTGGTGAATACTGGATAACTTGGTTGACACTAAAGGGCTTGGTTGATACTGCAACTCAGGCAACACTACCTTCCTTTTGCTTGGTTAACATAGCTAACTCAGTAGATACTGTTAGCTCGGTTAACACTACTTCCTACTTGGTTTACACTGAGAATCTCAGTAGACTCTGTGAAGCTTGGCTTACACTACTTTCTACGTGTGAAGCTTAGTAGACTCTGTGAAGCTAGGCTTATACTACTTTCTACTTGTGAAGCTTAGTAGACTCTATGAAGCTCAGTAGAAATGTAACCAATCAAATGATTAAGTGTTTAGGCACTAACTAAAAAATGATTTGACCATAAGGTAAACAGGGTCATCATGCAGTGTGTCCCCTTTTGTTTTCCTAGAAAGTCACAACCTTTAAAGATTTTATATCTCACTACGGTCATTATTTTAAAAGATCCTTAAATCTTTTTCCTTAAGCACTATCACCTTTTTTGGGCCCACAACATAAAATTTGAATGACACTTTGTCTTTCATTCTATGTGACAGGCTCTCATTGGTAGGGTTGGTCTCAGAAAAAATAGTGAACCCACCAGTCTTATCTCTTAGCATATTAAGATTCTAATTTGATCGAATGGTTGTCATGAAATCACAATGAAAAGGTGTAGGTTTTTATACCCATAGCGGCTTTGTGACCAAATGACATGTGTCCCTAGTGACTTGTGCTATATAGATAAGACACGATAATATTTTGATCAAGATCAAATAGTCATCAGGAAACCGTAATAAAAATATGTGTAGTGTGATAGTGTTTGTGGCTTTGAAAATGAATGACACGTGTTTGATTTTCTCTTTGTTGTATGAGTTGGATTTGGTCATTATAGGAAGGATCCAACAATTTTTGTGAACCTGCGATGGGAAGATGTAGTTTATTTTAAGCTTTGTGGATTCACAAGTAGATGACATGTCTCTCTAAAGACATAATGAGGTCTGGTAAATGATAAAATGATTGGATGACGATCACAAACTCATCATGGAAAGCTAAATGGTGATTTAGTTTTTGCAACTAAGAGACACATGTCCAAGGAGACAGATGTAGATCTGGTTAAAGGTAGACATTATCCCATGATGGTCATGAAACCATGATGGGAATTCAGAAGGTTTTCACTCATCGCTACTACATTACTAGTTGACACATGTTAGTGGTGGATGAAAGGTTAGGTGGTGGGGTCCACTCACCAAGTGGTATCCAATTATCTTATATTCATTTGTCAATTCTCCATTCAGCATAAAAAGTGGACCCAATGTTTTTTTAAGGAAAAATTTGAGCCATAGAAACATGCCTGCATGGAAATTGGTCAATGACTCAAATTCAAACCTATTTCATGGTGGAGTTTTCACCCGTTAGTTGCAGCATTCAATTTTGATGAGAATTAATGCAGAGTGTGCAACCATTAATGTTGTAGATGTATAACTATTTATATGGTGGTCGTCATTTCATAAAGCATATGAGATATTCATATCAAAATTGGGTTGTGAGAAGATGTTATTGAAAGGATTTATAGAGCTATGGTTTTTGTGATAGACATTACAAGTTCTTGTGTTCAAACCAGTAAGTTATTTTCTATAAGCTTGTTAAGTTTGTATTTCATTGCAAATGGGTTGAGTAGTATTTATTTCAATTGTATCTTGAAAACCCTAGATCACAAAATGACACCTCATAGAGATTTCACTAGGAAAATAAATTACCAAGATAGGGATGTTTATGATAATTTCTTGGAATAACTATACTAGTCCATAAATGATTTCGTGAAAGGAAAAAAAATTGTTCCTAGTTCACCCCATGTGAAGGTTGATGAAGGTTTGTATGATAAGGGAAATTGGTTGAGGGATGCAAAAATAACTCTTAATGGTCTAAATTTGTTCAAGGTTTGGTTTGCACAGAGAAATTATTATGCCCTGCATAGGAATGTATAGGTATTCAACATGGGTAAAATAGTAGTTCCTAGAGTATTCATGGATGTTGACTTATTGATTAAAGTTGCAAGGAGCTATGATCCAGTGGCTAGGTTTGTGAGGGACAAGAATGGAGCCCACTTGTTAAGATTCACTACTAATGAAATTTGTGAGGTATTTAGGCTAGATTCACCCTTTAATTTTCATGAGCCTATTGATTTTGAAGTTTTGAAGAAAACTTATGAGGCTTGGAGGGTTTACATTAAAAAATGGCCACTTAAAAGGGCATTTTTTAGTTGTTGGGGGATTAATGCTAGGTAGACAAAACACCACAGAGCCATTTTTGAAGAAATATTTTAACCCTCATGCCCTAGGTGTTTATGTCCCTATGTTAGATATTTGGTGAAGATGTGGATGATGCAATTCCAATTCACCTAATGTTCATGATGGTTCAAATCCTTCATCCTCTTGTGGGTGTTATTTTTTTGTTCTTCTCCTTTTGTTGTTGAGTTAATACACAATGGCTTAATAGGTACTGAAAAGGCCAGGTTGACCAACCACTTGGATGGTATTCTATGATGATGCATATGTTTTTGTTCAAAGGTATCTCTTATTTTAAAGAGGAGATGGAATTGACAAGAGAGAAAGATGGAGAGGAGTTGTTTGTGCAGTTGTGGGGTGTAGATATGTCCTCGGATAGGGAAAATGCTAGTTTTATTAGATTTGATAGGTACTTTTCTTCTAGGTTAATAGCATTGTTGTTTCATGAAAATCCTAGAATCCCAAAGCCTCTCCTCAATTTTATTAGACCCAAGGAGTTCGCCAAAGACTTGAAAATTATGCATAATTGGGGTGAAATCATTTTGTATCTCATTTCTAATATTTTTAGAGTGTATAGCTTTAGTGAAACTCCTCATGTGTTGCCTTATCAGGTTCCTCTTAAGGTGGGCCTCATAGAAATTTTGTGACAGGTTGGTTGTCTACATGAGAGAGAATTGACAGGGAGAGGAAGAGGTAATATTTTCTTGGCTTTCATTGTGGTGCATTAGTTTGTGATCACCAAGGGTGGATGGAAGCACTTGGAAAAAATTTTGGAACCCTATAGGATGGAAACATCTATGGCAAGATTTTTTGATCTTAAGGGATTTTTTGAGATGTTTAGGTTAAGGGTTAAGGTTGGAGCTATGGCTCTCCATTCCATTTTCTAGAGGACATCACTAGAAATGAGTTCTCCCTGTAGGAACAAGAGGTAAAAAAGGGAAAATGGTTGTTTACAAGAAAATATTAGATTTTGTAAATTCTTTTGATAAAAGGTACAATCCTTTGGAGGGTTTTAATCCTTTTGGTGAGAAAACAAATAAAGTAATGACACATTTTGAAGAAATCACGAGCACCTTAAATGAGAAGAAGGTCATGGTTATAATTAAAATTTTTGACTAGGCCAAAGTTGTAATGAAGAAACTTTCACCTACTCATACCATTGCCCTTGGTCAGTACACTTTGAAAAAGAAGATAGGGTGCAATGTAATGAAACCCAAGGAGGGTACTAGCTAGAAGGGTTGGAGAAAATACCCTCACCACCACATGCAAAAAATATGCCTCTAGCCCAATATACAAGAGGCCTGTGTCTAAAGATTCCCTAATAGGATCTTCTCCTAAGAGGAAAAGGGTGGATGAATTATCTTTACCAAGTGAGGAAATATATACACCCTCCTAGTCCCCAATACATTTTGAAACTAAACAGGCAACATCAGAATAATTGATACAATTGGGTAGCCTAAGGGATGTTGTTGTGACACATGATGAATTAGAGGAAGAAATTCCTTAAGAGCCTACTACACCCACCATGGACCTCACCATGGAGGATTTTAGAGGTAGAGAGTTGGATCCTATCACAAAATAGGTTTGTAATAGATTTTTGGTGGATGATGGTTTTGTAAAGTCTAGAGCTTTGTACAATTTTCTTGGAGAGCCAACAAAATTCATTTTGAGAGGTGTGAGAAAAGGCATGCAAAGGAACCTAGTAAGGAGGACTCTGAGATTAGGGAAGAAATAAAGAGAGAGATGTTGGAAAAATTCAAAAATATTACCCCTAAGGAAGGGAGAAAGATGATACAAGAGGCAATGGTTATGATTTTTCCTAAATGAGACATAATTAATGCAATGGTTTTTTATGCAATCAGAAAAGAGACCAAAATTGTATATAGAACAGAGGAGGAGGCCCAATCATATTCAAATGGAATGATATATAATGATGATTATGCTACTCTTGTGATGTGTTCTATTCAAAAAATGGATAATACTAAAAGCATTGGTCTCATTGGAAGCTTTTAGGGGTTGAGGCTATAGATATGACTCTTCAATCTAATATATTTTGCTAAATCCACAGCCCCAAAGGAAAGATAAATGATGGATAGCTTAGGCTCAAGTATGAAAGGCTTATAGAAGTATATAATGTAGAGAAGAAAAGTAGTGAACTAATAGGGATAAGACAATTTGGTGAACATAAGACTCTATTTGAACATATTTTAAACAAGTGGATTGGCTGATAAAATGAGTTAGGTCTGATTTATTCAATGGTTAGGGAACATGCAAAGGCAGATAGTTTGATTAAGCAAACAAATAACTATGTTGCGGATTTTTTAGAGTTTTCCATTGATCGGGAGTCTTTGCAGAGGGAAAAAAAATTTTTCCTTCTCAAGTATATCAATAAGAGTTTTAATATTTTTCCTTGTATATCAAAAAGTGCAAATATATTAAAGATCTATGAAGAGTGGATGGAAGAATTAGATGCCACTCTCAACTCCAAAATCAATAGTATCTTAAGTAATGGTGATAATGATTTGTTTAAAAGGATTGTTGAGGGGATTGTAAAGGATGAAATATACTTTGATTATTTTGGGGCTGACGTAAAATAGTTGAAGGTAAGGTCAAAATATATAACTATAAAGGAATAGGAAGTGGTTTAGTTTCAATGGTCTAATGATACTTTTTTCAACAAGTGGGAAGCACAATGTATTTTTAATGAGGCAGATGCAAAAGTGGCACCTGATGTTGAAGAGGAATATAAAGTTGAAGCTTCTTCATCGCCACCTAAGGATAGTTAAGGACAAAGCTAGATGATCATTATGAAGAGCCAATAGAGGAAGGATAGGTCACCTAAATAAGATGCTTTAATTTTCAATTCACTTGCTATGAGAATCCCTATGCAACAACAAGAAGATTGATCCAAAAAAATCTTGGTTGTCAACTGTCTATTTTGGAAACTATTTCCATTTTCTTTTCTCTATTTTCTATTTGTAATGTTTCGATGTTGACACTTTGTCTCTTTTGTTATAAATATTTTGTATCAATTTGAAAAGTGACATGCCTCATTCTCCCATGTTTGAATCTTTTTGCAATCCTTCTCTATAAAAGGATTACCAAGACTGCGATGAAGGGTTCAAATTATTAGTTTGTGAATGTTATTTGATGTTTTAGATCAGTCTATATACTATGTTAGAAGTTGATAGCATTCTTTTGCTGAAAATGACATATAAATGGAGAGAGAAATGGTACCTTAGTCTATTGTTTCTATTTGAATTTTGGTCATAATATCATATGTAGGAAAATAATACAAAGAAAGCATTGCAAGGAGTTTTATCACTTTGATTTTTTTCTCCCTAATGTTATTCTTAGATTTTTGTGTTTATGAGCAAAGAACATAAACTGTAGTTGCAATTTTAAAAAATTGTATGTCATATTTTGCTATGTTGTTGATCTAAAAGATCAAATCAATGCTATGTACAATTTGGCAGAATTGAAGAATTCCAAGAGAGGATTTCCCTAAGAAGAAGATTTGTAACAGTTTTTTACTTTTCACTTGCAAAGTGAATGAATAGATCATTTAATTATGATGTATGATTGAGTTTGGAATAACCTAATACATAAGGCACTAATTATGAAGTTACAGTCAAGCAACAATCTAAGTCATTCTCATAGTCTTAAATCAAATTAAAATCATATTTGTCCCTTTTATATTTATGGATCTAGAATGTCAACCCTCACTTTTCTCATGGGTAGATAGAAACTATATAATTAGCTCTTATATTGCTTACTATCCCACGTACATGTAGAAATCTAACAGGGTTATTATCTACTTGATTGAGGATTAGAAGGGAGAGGATATCACTATAAATAATTGATCTAATCCTAGGTATACCCACTCTAAATTTTGTAGAGTCCAAAAGTGTAAAGAGTTGGGTTTCTTTGTTAGTTGGTCCTTGTACTTGTTAGGATATGCTAAATATGGAAATTAACTGCTTCCTAGGTATTTTTACAACTTACAAAGTATTTCAAAAATTTGTCAAATTAGAAGCCAACACAAACAATGATGATTGGTATAGCAATGACCATGATTCAAATAGATTCCAAAAACTATTTGGTAATGGGAAGGAAAGAATCATTTTATTTGATAAATGAGACCACCAAATTTGAGTGAATTGGCATTGAAGGAACATGTGATCTACATCTTTAGTATGCCTTTTGTAGAAAATACATAAGAATGGATTAGTGATGTTTAACCAAGAAAGATGGTCACTTGTGACAAAACTCCTTTTTAATGCTAACAATACAGAGCACCTCTCTTTGGAAGGGATAGATGGGTTGCAACAAAATTTGAATGGTCTTTGGGATGTACAATTATTATTCAAGATTAGTAAACCCTCAAAACCAATTTTGACAAAATACCCACCCGAGTTGGAGGGTTCCAATTTTATCACATATTTGGCTCCTAGAAGAAAAACATGTCATTGATTCAAGATATTTATAATTAGTAGTTGGTGATCCATAGGGATTAGAAGTGTGGGAAAATATTTTTAGATTACTCTGTTAGTTGTGAGTCCAATTGCATCCACATAGTTACAAAGCTTACTCCCCCAAATCCTAGATACAATATATGAAATGAACCTAAGTTCTTTATGAGTAATCAAAGGAGGATATCGTAACCATGAATCAGTCCATAAGTTTTCTTCTTCTCTGTAGTTAATTTACCATGTGACATAGACAATGACAATGTCTCTTGATTATGATATAAAATTCCACATGGAATAAAATATAGGTGGATCTAGCATTGTGAAGGGTTATTTTCAGCATCTACATACTTTTCTTGCATTATAAAAACCTAAAGAGATGTTGGGAATGTTAGCATAAATGTTGATGGTATTCCTTTGGGGGAGTATCCAAAGCATTACTAGAACATTTGGGGAATTTACATGTTGCATTCATGACTATGTTTGTCATTGATGTCAACATAGTATTCTTTTTGCAAAGATTGGCATAATAGCAAACAAAGAATGAGGTTGTACGAATTGAGTATTGATGATGAGGTCAAACATGGTTGAGGATATGTTCTACAGTATGTCTTGATGATGTAAAGAAGTGGGCATGTAAAAATTCAAAGATGTGTGAAACTTATTTGAGATTTATAGAAGATAATGTGTAGATAGAGTACTTGAGAAGTGGTTTCTGATGTTCAGATTATATCTCCTAATAGGGATAGAATCTTGATGAGAAAAGTTAGACAGTGATAGTAGATAGCCTAATGATGATGTCAACAAGTGTGCAAGGTAGGATATCACACATATGATAAGTTGTAATTACTATGAGCTAATAATGTTTTGTAATTGTGAGAATATGTAATGAATTGTAATATCTTAATGAGGTTCTATTGTAATTAATTGGGAAAGCCTCAAGGATGACTTAGTAAATTATTTTGAGGACATGGCATAAAGGACAGTCATTTTCCTTTTGATAAACTATCAAATGTTTTTAAGTGTGAATTGTGGAAGTATATGCAAAGTTGATAAATGCAAGTAAGCGATAAAAGGGATCAGTGTGATTGAGATCTAAGAATTAGCACAATAAAAGGATAGAGAAAGAGTACAAGTTGTGGACGTAATTTGTATTTATATTATTCTAAAAGGAATAATATAGAGGCTAGTTAGATAGTGATTTTGGTGGTTTGCTCCTAAATTTTTTTGGATAATGGGTCCATCTGCCTTCTATAGCTCCTAGCAGGGTTGGAATATCCTCACAAGAATTAAAAGTCTCCTAAAAGGGATTGATATGTACTGAATGTATTTCATTGGCTCGTAACAGAGTCCATCCTCTTACAAGGAATTTATATATTAGTAAATCATTTTTTCGGTACCATCCCTACTAGGGTTTTCCATCTAATCAAGGGTTTCCCTAGTTAACATATTTGGTGGTATTGTGTAGGTGTATTTTATTATGGTTTTTGTTTATATTGCTCACATATTTAAGTTTTAATAAGGTTGATAAAATTTATATTTATTTGATAACCGATTCACCTCCCCCCCCCCGACCCTCTTGGTTATCTTGGTGGAATTTACTTTCTAATAATTGGTATCAAAGCATCAAGTCCTTGAAGCAAAATCTTAATAGCTTAAGGAGATCAATGGTGGGTCATTTTAGAAAAGAAAGTCCTAAGTTTGATTGAGTTAACTATGGCATCTGGAAAGAGAAGATGGAGACACATTCACTATGCATGAGTCTAAGATATTGGTTAATGACAAAGAATGGAAAGAAGATTGTAGAAGAAGCAAATTTGAAGAATGTAGTGAAGCTAAAAGAGATCTATTTATGTGTAACGTGCTTGCCAGAAAAGCACTTTTTTCTTTTCTTCCTAAAAATGAATACAGTTAGGTAAAATCCTTATATTTATCTCATGAAATTTGGAAAGCTTTAGAATCTACTTTTGAAGGTGATAAGCATGCTAAGAGAATTAGATTACAAAATTGGATTTTTTATTTCAAGAGGCTAAAATGATGGAAGATGAATCTGTAACAAGTTATATTGGTATAATATCAAAAATTGTTGCATGAATCAAGTCTTGTAATGGATCTAAAGATGAAGATGGAATCATATGGAAGATCTTGAAAAACTTGACACCAACATTTAAGTAGATAGTGTAGATGATTGAACAAGTGATAACTTGTACTAAGAAATTTACCAGAGAGACTCTTCTTGGAAGATTGGAAGTAGCAAAAATAAGCTTGAAACAGGCTGGAGATTTGCCTAAAGTGGAAACAATTTTTAGTGCATTAAGTGTTCACCCTTCCTTGTCAAGAAGGGCAAGTGCTAGTGGAAATAATGCCAGTAGTAGTAGATGTAGGTCTAAGGAAGATAGAAGGATTGAAGAAGGAATTGCCTTGCTTGTAAAAAGAGAACTAGACGGTAAGAAATCTTTATATGTTAAACTTGTGATTAATTTTGTCTTTATGCTTCTAAGTGTCCTAAAAGAGTGAAAAAGTACAAGAAGAAGTTCAAGTCTAGAAGGCCTAGAGAAATTTTCTAAGCAAATGAAGATGATGATTCTAATGAGAGAGTTCATAGGGAAAGTGATGATGAGCTAACTATAAAAGAAGAAAATCTTGAAATAGAAGTTAGAGAAGAGAAATCCCCAGTATCACAGGTTGAAAAGAAAGATAATTGGATCATAGACAATGGTTGTTCACATCATATGACTATTGACATGAATAAATTTGTTAATTTTAATAGTCATGATGGAGGAATTATCAGAGTTGGTAACAATGTGGCTTGTCATATCAAGAAAATACGATACATTACTCTTGGCGAAAAAACTAATACAAATGATATCTACTTTATTGATGGATTAAAGCATATCCTATTGAGTGTTGGATAGTTGGTTGATAAGGGGTATTAGTTACAATGCATAGAAAAGACATGCATTATTAAGGACACATTAGATAAGTTGATTGGCATTGGTACAAGATCTAGAGTTAATGTTTTTCAGTTGAACCCTATAGAGATGACATGTTTGGTTGCAAAATTTGATAACAATTGGTTGTGACATAGAAGCTTTTGTCATATAAATTTTGATAATATTGTGAAGGAAAGTACTACAATTGTTGTTAGAGATTTACCAAAAATTCTGAAGCCTGCTAATGTTGTGTGCAAGGAATGTGTTTTGGCTAAGTAGAAGAGAAGCTCATTTCCTAGCAAGAAGTTTACTACAATAGTGAAATTAGAGATTGTTCATATAGATTTGAGTGGTCCCACTAAGACAAGATGATTCTATGGTGAAAGTTATTTCATGATTATTATTGATTATTTTACTAGGATTATGTGGGTAGTGTTGCTTACAGAAAATTGTGAAGCATTTGAGAAGAATAAGTTGTTTAAGAATAGAGTTCAAAATGAGTCTAGATTGAAGATTAAATGTTTAAGATCTAATAGAGGTGGATAATTTAGCCTGAATGAGTTTAACACCTTTGGTGAAGTAAATGGCATTAAGAGACAGCTATCAGCTCTAAAGACTCCCAAGAATAATGGAATTTTTGAGAGAAGAGATAGGTGTGTAATAGAAACAACAAGATCTGTGTTGTTTGAGAATGATGTATTAAAGACATTTTGAAGAGAAACAATCAATAAAACAGTATATATAATGAACATATTATAGATCAGAATAGGTACGAACAAGACACCTTATGAACTATGGTTTGAACATGCACCATCAGTAAAATATTTCAAAATATTTGGAAGTAAATATTATATCAAGAGAGATAATGAAATTGGTAAGTTTGATGCTAGAAGCGATGAAGATATATTCCTTGGTTATTCATTGAAAAGAAAAGCTTATAGATGTTTTAATTGAAGAACTAAGACTATTTTTGAGAGCAAAAATGTGAAAGTGGATGAGAAGTTTGGAGTTAAAGAGATAATACTTGATTATAATTCTGATGATGAAGAAGCTAATCCTAAGCCTATCCAAGAAAATGTTGAGACTTTTTTTTAGACTAATAAAAATTTGCAGAATTACATTCAAATTTTGGAACAAAGAGAAGAACAAAGATCTAAACCTAGAGATGAAGTAAGAATTGAGTTAGTGTCACCAACGCCAAAAAAGAATTTGACAAAGAATCACCTTGCTAATTATATTATCAAAAGCAAAGACAAAGGAGTTATGAAAAGAAATAGAGTTCATGAAGAATTATGTTTGATTTATCAAGTTGATCCAAAGAGTGCAAATGAAGCATGCAAGGATTATCATTGGATTCAAGCAATGAAGGAAGAACTAGATTAGATTGTGAAGAATGAGACACGGGAATCGGTCCCTAGACCTAAAGATAAGAATGTTATGGGAATTAAGTGTATGAGCAAGGTGAGGTGAGAAACAAATAAATATTTGTATGTAAAGGATATTGATGCAGAGCATTGTAGAAACAAACCAATTAGTGGGATACATATTGATCCCTTCAAAATCCATGAAATAAATTCCAATCTGTGAGGCATATCATGAGGAAAAACATAACACCTTTCCACAAAAATTTACAAATACTTCACCATTTTGATCACTTTAAGACCTCCTTGTTGATGGGGCCAAACAAGTTCACAATGCAATATTTATAAGGGAAATGTAAGGTTCCCCAAACCCACAAAACAACAACTACTCTTTCTACAACTCCAACACCCTCCCAAAGGCTATGGTGGATGTATTTCACCTATCTAAGATGGATTCAAGATGTTTCAAGTGGTTTTAGATCCTCAATCCAATCCTAGCACTCAAACTCTTCAAAATTGCCTAGTAGGCCTGATTGCCCCCAACTAGGTCTCCAGGGAGAAAGATGTAAAGTTTTCCCACAAACTCTCCAAAACATTCCACAAAAAAAAATGCTTTTAGACACCCGTTTCATTCTTATTTAACATATCTCAACCTTGCTAGAAGTTGTTTTGGACCAACACCCTGATCCTGCTGCAATGCACCCTTTTTAGGCCTAAAACAGGGTCATTTTACAAAGCAACTATATGCTTTGGTTATTCCCAAACTTTAAGACCTTCAACAGTTCTCTAATATGTCTCCAATCAATTGATTGTCTAATCAATTTGGTGTTCTAGCTTTTGCAAGTATGAAACCCCCAAATTAGCCTTCCACTAGCCCCTAAACCTAGGGCTTCCTCAATGTGTGACTTCCCAACCCAATTTCAATCAACTGAAGGTTGATTCACCATTTATAGGACATGTGTAGACATAATCTACCATAAAATTTCACCCTCCAATGGATAGATCTCCTCCTGTTGCTCCTTAGGCATGCATTTCATGCACCTACAACCACCTAAACTCCATTAGAGGCCACCAACCTTGAAAAATCCTATCCAAACATTGTTATAATGATTATTTACATATAAATATAGGTTCATTCCATGGGAATCATACTCTACATCCATGGAATGATCAAATGCTTCCTAGGTACCTAAAACCTTACAAAAATGAAGAAAACTTGCTTGCAATCAACACTTTTGCCAAATGAAACTCCTACTTGTCTTAATGCACTAGAGATGGATCAAATACCAATACAATAGGATTAAAACACTATTACAGCACCAAGTAATTGATCCAATCAAGAAAACTAATGCAAAAATGCTCAAAAATAGAGTTTTTATTCCTTTCTTAACAACAGTCTATACAAATGTTGATGGATCTATACAACTAGTCTTCTCTATTGATCATATGCCTTTACTAGGATATATAGGATGTAATAAAACTTCCCCAACCATATTTCATCTATTAGAATCCATTGCAAATGCTAAAACATTCAAAAACTTATTTTCCCTCCTAACTAGGATATGACTGTTACGATTCAAATTATGAATTTTAAACCTTATTTAATTTCTTTATCTCCTCACTTATTACTTCCTACCACTTAGGACTTATTCTAGGACTCCCAACCACCCCCACCCAACAACCTATTTGACTTCTCTAATCAATCTAGATCCTTGTTGGCTTACATCCTTTTTGCTCCTAAATCCCTTATTAGGACCTTTAGGATTTTTCAAGATTACCTTAAATTGATCATTACATATTCCCATTATAGGCTTTAATACATTCCAATCCACCTTTAAGGATTCCTTTGAACCTTTGTCTTTTCTTGTAACCAAGGTGTACTAGATGTTTGCCTAGGTGTTCCTACCCCATACACCCCACCTTGAAAAAGACTTGTGCCACAAGAGTAAAGGGGAGTTATCTTCAAGCCACTTATTCTTCTTGATGGATGTCTAAAACTCTTTTCCAGAAATCCTCCACTTGTTCCACATGTACTTCCTACATACAAAATGTTAGAACCAAAAAATTCATTATAAACATCAGATTTAGGACATCTATCCCTTGCCCTCTCAATTTGCACTGCCTCTCTCGTTTGAGGATCCAAAAGACCCTTATCTCTGCCCTTCATGGACATTACACCATTATCTTTTTTGAGTGTCACCATAGGACAACAAAGAGAACCAACCAATATTCCCTTTTCACACACCATCTATTGCAAATCAAAATCTTTATGATCAACAACAGAGCTCTTCATCATCACCAAGGAAGCCTTGTGTTTCATATCTGGTCCACTTGTTATTTGATCTTCTAAGGTAATATACCTCTTCTCACCAACACATACAATCCTCCCACCATCACATTATCACTTTTTAAAGGGTTAAAGCAAAAATTTTGACCATCCTTATGCACAATGTAAACATTTGTTAAACCATAATGTATAGTATCCCTAGAGGCTTGCCATGGCCTTCCAAGAATAATATGACAACATGTCATAGGAATCACATCAAAAAGAACCCTATCAACATATGATCCAATTGAAAATCAACAAATTATTTCTCTTTAACAACAACATTTTGCTCATCACTCACCCATGAAGCCTTATATGGTCTCTTAATGGGAAACTTTTGCAAGTTCAGTTTGTTTACCATCTCGTAAGAAACCAAATTGTCAAATGATCCAAAATTAATGATCATTTTACAAACCCTACCATGACTTTCACAAATTGTCTTAAAGATAGATATTGGATCTTTCTTTTGTTGCTACATTCTTCTCACCATCAAGGATTCTCCTTCTATGTATGTTCTAATGTCTATAGCTTTCCCTTTGTCTTCCCATTCTTCTTCCCCACCTTGTGCCAAGTGGACTCTCTTCTCCACCTTCTTATGGCCAACCTCCTTCTCAGGACACCTAAAGGACTAATGTCTAGTGCCTCCACAACTAAAACATTTACCAGTGAATGTAACACTGCCTCTACCATAGCCAAATCTACCTGCACTTCCTCTTTGTTTTGTATCAACATTCTTGTTTTTGTGCTCACTAGATTGTTCCTTATCATCAGTCAATTTCCTCCTCTACCTTTTTTTTTATTTCCTCTACCACCACTATTCTTCTCTTTTCTCCTCAACTTCTCCTTAGCCCTTATGGCTAGCTTGTAACATTCTTTAATAGATCTAGAGGTTGTAAGACTTAATTCATCTTGGATGTTAAATCTAAGTCCCCCCAAGTATCTTTCCATTTTTTCTTCCACATCCTCTTCATGACCCACTCTAATATCCAACTTATGGAATTCTTCAGTGTGCCCTTGTACATCCAAGTCTCTTTTCCTAAGACTTTGCATCTTCTTGTACATCTACACCTTGTAGTCACTAGGTAAAAACTTTAATTTCATCTTGTCCATGATAGTATACCAAGAAGTAATCTTGGTTCTACTATTCTTCTACCTCTCTCCTAGTACACAATCCCACAAAAGAAAGGCATGTCCTCTCAATACGAACTTGCAATCTTTACCTTCTGTTCATCCTCGATGTCTTCACACTCAAAGTAGTTCTCCGTGGCACTAAATCAATCAATGAGTTATTCATCATTCATCTTACCTACATATAAAGGTAAGTTTGATCTTCCTTTTGTATCTCCACTCCTTATGGCTTTAACAAACTTAGCCATCCTCTCCTCTTCAAGATCTAACTATACCTCTTCTCTCAAAGGGATCTCTTCTTCTCCCTACTCATCAAAGTTATCTTCATCATCCAATCTACTATTTCCTTTCTTTTCTAATATAGTTAACCTACCAACCAAGGATCTCATCTCCTTGTCCTTCTCTCTTGTTCAAGGGTTGCTCTTATCCTTCTATTCTCTACCATATGTTCCTTCACAAGCTTGAAAAGCTCACCATTAGTGACCCACTAAGGGATCCCCTCATCTTCTCCTTCTGACATCTCTACAAGTACCAAGATCCACTAGGAATGCTCAAAAGGTAAGGGACACTTTAAGGCCTCAACAAAGATCAAATACACCAATGAACCCAATAGCTTTCTCTTTCAACCTAGGATTCTCCCAAGATCTTATACCAATTGATGCGGTGGATAGAGTGTGATGGGGCCAAACAAGTTCACGATGCAATATTTGTAATGAAAATGCAAGGTTCCCTAAGCCCACAAAACAACAAGTACTCTTTCTACAACTCCAAACCCATCCCAAAGGATATGGTGGATGTATTTCACCTATCTAAGATGAATTCAAGAGTTTTCAAGTGGGTTTAGACCCTCAACCTAATCCTAGCACTCAAACTCTTCAAAACTACCTAGTAGGCCTAATTGCCTCCAACTAGGTCTCCAATGAGAAAGATGTAAAGTTTTCTCACAAACTCTCCAAAACATTCTACAAACAAAATAGGTTTTTAGACACTCATTTAATTCTTCTTTAACATTTCTCAACCTTGCTATAGGTTGTTTTGGACCAAAACCCTGATCTTGCTGCAATGCACCCTTTTTAAGACTAAAACAAGGTCATTTTACCAAGCAACTATATGCTCTGGTTATTCCCAGACTTCAAGACCTTCAAAATTCCTCTAATATGTCTCCAATAAAATTATTATCCAATCAATTTGGTGTTCCAGCCTTTGCAAGTATGAAACCCCTAAATTAGCCTTCCATAGCCCCTAAACATAGGGCTTCCTCAATGTGTGATTTCCCAGCCCAACTTCACTTAACTAAAGGTTTATTCACCATGTATAGGACATGTGTAGACATAATCTACCATAAAATGTCACTCTCCAATGGATAGATCTCTTGTTGCTACTCCTTACGCATGCATTTCATGCACCTACAACAACCTAAACTCTATTAGAGGCCACCAACCTTGCAAAATCTTGTCCAAACATTGTTATAAGGATTATTTACATAGAAATATAGGTTTATTCTGTGGGAATCAGACTCCTTCATTCATGGAATGACCAAATGCCTCCTAGGTACCCAAAACCTTGCAAAAATGAAGAAAACTTGCTTGCAATCAACACTTTTGCCAAATGAAACTCCTACTTGTCTTAATGCACAAGAGATGGATCAAATACCATGCCAATAGGATTAAAACATCATTAAAGCACGAAGGAATTAATCCAATCAAGAAAACCAATGCTAAAAAATGGAGTTTTTATTGCTTTCTTAACACTAGTCCATACAAATGATGATGGATCCATACAATTTCTCTTCTCTATTGATTGTATGCCTTTACTAGGTTATATTGGAGGTACTACAACTTCTCCAACCATATTCCATCCATTGGAATCCATTATAAATGCTAAAACATTCAAAAACTTATTTCCCCTCCTAACTAGGATATGACCATTAGGATTCAAATTATGAATTTTAAACCTTATTTAATTTCTTTATCTCCTCCCTTATTACTTCCTACCACTTAGGAATTTTTCTAGACCCCCCCCACCCCCCACCCTCCAAGACCTATTTGACTCCTCTACTCAATCTAGATCCCTTGTTGGCACTATTCACACCTTAAGAACAAGAACACAAGGAGGATATGATATCTTATATGAGATATTTAAATTAATTTGAATATCTCATATAATATATCTTATCCTCCTTATGTTCATGTTCTTAAGGTGCCCCTTCACCAGATATTCACAGAAAGAAGGTATAGACTATGAAGAGACATTTACACATGTTGCTAGAATTGAAGTAGCAAGGATGTTCTTGGCTTATGCAACTAGTAAGAAGTTTGAAGTGTATCAGATGGATGCAAAGTCAGCATTTTTTAATGGATAACTTGAAGAAGAAGTCTGCATTGAGAAGCCTGAAGGATTTCCTTTGACAAAAAAGGAGACATGGTATGCAAGTTGAAGAAATCATTGTATGGACTAAAGCAAGCACGTAGAACTTGGTATGCGAGGTTAGACAAATATTTGGCAAAGTTGGGATTTGTGAAAGGTCTTGTAGATAGTAACTTATATTTAAAAGAAATTGAGAATGGCTTGTTGATTATTGTGATATTTGTGGATGACATAATATTTGGAGGTAATGATGAAGAAAGTGATGAATTTGCTAATGAAATGAAGAATAAATTTGAGATGTGCATGATTGGTGAGATGACATATTTCTTAGGTTTATAGATTGTGTAGAATGGTGATGGTATTTTCCTATCATAGACTAAGTATTTGATAGATTTTTTAAAGAGATTTAGATTGGAAAGTTGTAAGCTTGTCGGTATACCTATGCTAATTGGTCTTAAGTTATCTAGCAAAGATGAAATACCTATAGTTGAGTAGAAGAAGTACATATCCATGATTAGAGGTTTACAATATCTGACCCATACCAAACCATATATAGAAATTGTAGTTGGTATAGTAGCAATATCCAAGTAGACCCTAAAGAATCACACTACGTAGCAGTCTAGAGGATATTCAGATAGCTAAAGGGTACACTTGATTTTGGGTTATGGTATGATAGATCAAATGACCTTACTCTATGTAAATATACTGATGTAGATTAGGCAGGTAGTATGGATGAAAGAAAGAGTAAAAGTGGTAAAACATTTTTTCTTGGAGGAATATTGGTTTCTTGGTTGAGTAAGAAATATGATTATATTTCACAAAGTACATTAGAAATAGAGTATGTAGTAGCAACAAATAATTGCAATCAGATCATGCAGATAAAACAAATGCTTAAGGATATTGGGATAGAGTTTTCAGAACCTATTGTCATATATTGAGATAACACAAGCCTAATAAATATGTCTCAAAACCCTGCATTACATTCTAAGACTAATCATGTATCAATTAAGTATCGTGTTATGAGACAGAAAGTTGTTGAGAAAGAAATCGAATTAGAGTATATTAATACAGAAGAGCATATTGTAGATATTTTTACGAAGCATTTTCCTAAGGATACATTTAAGTATTTGTGGGGTATTCTTGGGGTTATGCCCCTACCTACTTCATAATATATGATGTAGAGAGTGCATCAGTTCAGTGGTACAAAGCACTATTGTTTATTTGGACTGAATGTTGATGCTTCTTTTATGGGGGAGTATCTGTGGTTGAGCAGAGTCATCAAGGACTCTTGGCAGCTGCTATGAAACAATGTCTTTGGACACTTGAGTTGGTTGAATAATTTGAGCAATTGATTGACATAATGATGCCTTTGTCATTGATTTCAATGGACAAGAGAATGCATGAAAACCATCTCCTATGAATAGGGGAGAGTGAGTGCATATGAAAACATCTTCTGATATTATGGGGGAGATGTATAATCACATTGAGTTATATCAATGAGGGAGAAGTTTGAAAAATTGATGACATCTATGTAAGCATGAGGAAGCATTGATGAATAATTGTTCATGTGAGTTTTAGATTTGATTGATGAAGAGGATTTGAAAACAAGAGCACAGTAGCAACAACAGAGTTGGATTTGGTATTCATGGACTTAGATGTTTTTCATCTATGTTTCCATCAATGCCAAAGGGGGAGATTGTTAGCATTAATGCTAAAGGCATTCCTTTGGGAGGGTGGGGGGTATTCTAAGCATTGTTGGAACATTTTGGAATTGAAATGTTGCATTCATGATTGTGTTTTTCATTGATGTTTGTAGACACCTAAATCTAATTACACAATAGATAAACATATTTAGTCATCTCCTAGGACATTATTGATTAAGTATTTACTATTTAATTAATTAATCATCATCCCCTAGTTAATTAATTAATTTAATTAACTATAGTCCAATTGATAAAATTAAATGATCACCCAAAATCAATTTATCAATTAAATCCCCATTCCTCTATTAAATTGAATAAATCCCCAAATCTATTCAATTTAATTCCATATCCCTATTTTATTAAATAAATCATTTAATAAAATATCTAAAATCCTAAAAGCATTCCTAAACCCTATCCTAACTCCTAATCCAACCTATTCACCCATACTAACCTCACTTAGCCACCTAACTAACCCATCCCATCAAAGCTAAACCACTTATCCCCTAACCCCCTTTCTAAGCTAATCCTAATCCCCCTCCTAAGCATGTGCACAACTTTAAGCAAGGGTTAAGACTTGCTAACCCAAGCCAAAGTCAACAAACTCAACCACACCTCTTACATCCTCAAAATATCTCTTACACCTCCCTTAATAACTCTTACATCCCTCTTACATACTCAACCTCCCTCATTACTCCTTTGACCAACCCATATCCTATTCTCTCACACTCATCCTCCTTGTGACAAGTGTCACCTCCCTATTGGTGCTAAACAAGCATAATCCATGTGCTCTCTTCTACTTGCATCCTTGCCCTCCCTCACCATCTCATCAACTTTGCATCCTAACCATCCATCTCTATACCCCTTGGCCTATAAATGAAACCCTCTCCCTTCACAAATACAATCCACCTTTCATGGAATGTTATAATGCTATTTTGAGAGCTTGAAAACTACCAAAGTACCATTATAATGTTGAAATACCTCCACTACTCTATTGTTGAAGCCACCCTTTATGCAAACCATCCATCCACTTGAAGCTTGAGCATAATTGTGAGCAAATGTATCTGCCTATTAGGAACAAATCCATTTCAACATGTGCTATACCATTAGGAGCCTAGCATTCTTGGTTTGCTTCCTTTTGTGGTGATAACAATTGGTCCTATCATAAGTGTTTTCCATTTTTAGTATTAAGAATGCTTTTAATAGATTAGTTTTCAATTTGCAATACTAAAAATTAGGTGATACATTTTGGCACGCCCGATGGGACCCCACATTTGGGTCAATCTAATCAGTTTTTGAGTTTTTTGTGATGAACTAACCAAAATAACCTTATTTGCATGTGGGTTTTTGTAGGAGGTTTGTTGATATTTTTGCAGGTACACAGGTCATTCTTTGGAAATCGCGCTTCCAACCATCTAATCATTTTTCATTTTCAAACACTTCAGAAAACCTTTTGTTCGTGGTCCCACAACCCTGGGATTGTAGTTATCCACTAGTGGGAACACGAACCCGTGAGGGCGAGATCATCATTTACCTCAAACCTTCATCAGCATTTGTCATAAAAATAGCCCCATCAATTCTACTGACCAATCCTCCTATAGGAACACAAGTTTTTACCAACGAGATCACTTAAAAAACCTGTGGGAATGCTTGTCCAAAATAGCCAAGCCTAGAAAACCAATTTTATCCTCTCACCTTCAAACTTGCCAACCCATTTGTCTATGGGAACACTCCCTCAAAAACCAAAGGGATCACTATTTCATGGGATTGCATTGTGAGTATATTTCTTGTGGCCCAGTTTTTCATTGTTTTCACCAATCTCTGTACCGCAATCCCGTCGCCTCTCAGCT
Source organism: Cupressus sempervirens (assembly GCA_028749045.1). Lineage (NCBI taxonomy): Eukaryota > Viridiplantae > Streptophyta > Pinopsida > Cupressales > Cupressaceae > Cupressus > Cupressus sempervirens. Next base: position 448,144,797 of record CM053787.1, read on the forward strand.
GCATTCCCGCAACCATGGGATCGTTATCCTAAACCCACGAGATCAATGTCCTCAACCGGCGAGATCGCTATTCTATTTATTTTAATTTTTTTTTAAATAGTATAAATCAAAATTTGCCTTTTAGTGATTTTGTAGGATATGGACTATTCTGAGTTGATTTATGTATATCAAAAATAACAAAAAAAGTTAAAATGATTTTTTGCATAGTTAAATATTCATTTTATGGATTTTTTCTATGACTAATCAGTTGATTTTTTTTAGCATTGCAGCTTAGAACATCTAGCCACACCTAACCATGTTGTTTGTCATTTTTTCTTAAGAATGAATCTAAATGCTTAAAAACTTGTCTTTGAATGCATGTCACACTTAATTTGATCAATCAAAAAAACTCTTGAATGACTAAGATCAACGAACCATTGCTATGATTAACACCTTAGTTTGGGCATAAAACATTTTTACTCAATCTTGAATGCCTAAAAATCAATGAACATTGCAAATTAACACACTTAAACTTTGGGGCTTAAAAATTATTCATTCAATCTTGAATGCTCTAAAGGACAAACATTCTTATCATTTTCAAAGCTTTTATGCATGACTTTCTTATGTTGACGATGCTCGAATTTACTATGTTGGCCAACTCTCAATTCCCATTATGATGACGACATTGTCAAATTGGAATGAACATTGTATGTCATAATCACAAGTGTCTTCAATCATAGATTACAAAATCTAAATCATCAATTGGAAAAGAACGAGTGCCTTTTAAACCCAAGATCACTTATATGGTCTTTTTTTACACTTGTTAGGAAGCCTACTTGGGGATTTTATCACCCCTTGGGATGACCTCAACTCTAGTGTTCTGGTGGAGTATAAATATCAAGAGGTGAATTGAAAGACGCCTCTCTTGGAAGCATAATCTTGTCACTCTTGACTAAGCCCCAAAGAAATTTATACCTTTGGGAGGTGAAGGTGGAGATTTGGGTTACTGTCTCCTTGTTGAGTGGCATTATTTTCTTTCATCTACATATTTGATCCTCATGTACCTTACATATATCGAGGACACCCCTAACTAATCTTGTATATCCTAGCAAACATCTTATAGGGCTATTGGTGTGGTTGATGTGCTTGAGTGTTCAAAACCCTCCCCATGTTTCAAAAAAAAACAAATCCTTTTCCTAAAGAGATCACTTGTCTATCCTTTGAAATAGTTTTAGCAAGTCCATTCGCAACAACCCAACCATTGGTCAATCAGTCAACCCCAATGAAAGACATACTTAGCATAGTCACTACCTCATCCAAGATTCATCCAAGCTTCTGAGCTTTCCTCTAGTATCATCCTTCCTAAGGTCTTCCATAAAGTCTTCCTTTTATCTCCATGTCTTAAGTATGTACCATTCCATCCCTACCCAACTCATCATCCAAATCCAAATCTAAGCTTACCAACTTATCCTAATCTACATTTTTGTATTCACCCTTCATCCCCAAAACATGATATCACAATCCTATTACAATGAGTTTGGTCATCCCACCTTTTCTCCCACTCCATCCTATTCCAATAATGATGATGATGTTGTCAACTATGATGGGTATATTGAAAGCCTTAGAGATATTGTTCCCAACACCCTCCACAATTCAAACATTCTTCAAAACTACTCCATCATTCCTCCATACATACCCACTAGTACTCCCTACCATTCCTTTGACAAGGGAAATCCATTATTATCCTCATCCTTACCTCCTCCTTATAATGTGCCCACATATTCCTCTTATACATCAGTCATATCTCCATCTTCCTCTACCTTCATCTCCTAGTCTCCACCATTCCAAAACAATTCTAGTAGCTACATCCCTTGTCCAAATCCACCATCCCAATCTCCTCCAAACCACTTTCCAAATCCTCCAACCAATCCTATTCATGCAAAACATCACCCCAACCCCCTTACTCCTCCAAGTACAACACACACATCTTCAAGGAATTTTAAAAGGAAACCCAAAGAAAACCCATCTCCCACACCCATCATTCCTCTTACATCATCCTATTGCTACCATCCCTATCTCATCCATCCCGCTTATCAAATCCCTTCCATCTCCTACCTCCCATCCATCAAATCCTATCTACATCTCATCCTCCTAGCATTACCCAAATCCCATGTAATAAACCTATTGAGTCCATCCCCCATTAACCCATCCCTATTGTAGAACCTCCTACCCATCCATCTAACTCACTAAAAGAAACCACCCATGCATCTCCTATCACATCATCCACTCCAATCCAATCCTATCAAGATCTTGTCCAAAAGCATGTTGAACCATCCCATGACATAATAGAAGATCCCACCATCCCACTTATTCCCCTACACGATCCACTTTCACTATTCACTCCATCTAAAGATCAGTCACCATCCCCTCCATATCTCAATCCTACCATCATACCTACTCCATCTCAAGATCCATTTACATCAACCCATCCAAATCAAGATCCTATCCTTCCATCCCCTCTGCTTCATGATTGTACATCTCCTATAATCCATGTTGATAGATCAATAGAAAAAGAAGTAACTATCATATCTAAAGCTTTTACTCCTTCAACTAGTAATGGACTCACATCTTGTGTTCCAAATAATAAACATCATATTGAATAAATAAATAAAAGTGTATCTCTAAATGTTGGTATCCCTCCAACCCCTTCATGGTCACAAGTCCTTCCATCTTTACACCAAAGTTCCCATCCCTCTTGTTCTACATCTATTTTGCGCCCTTATCCTACTCCTTATCTCCAAACCTCCATTTTGGGTCCATATATTCCTTATCTAAGTCCCCCACCCTTTCCATCCATTTTGAGTCCTAATATACCTAATATGAATCCTTTATCTCTTCCATCTATTTTGGGACCTACTCCTTCCCCCTTTCCATATGTTTTTGGCCTATATCCTTCATTCCCTCCATCCATTCTGGAAAATTATATCTATCCATATCCTATCTTCCAATCCACCACTCTGTCTCCTCAAATCCACAAGCTAGATCATCAAAGGCACTCCTCCTTGAATCCTTTCCAACCTTCAAACTCTATCACTCTATCCCTTACCCCTCCATATCATTCATGCTAGATTGTTCTCATACCATGGCTAATAAAAGCATATTGGATGCCAAAATAAAAAAGCATAAATCCATAAATCCACAAAAATCCAAGTTTCAACATGTCCCTTCTAAAATACATGTTCCAAAAGTGAAACATTTAATCCCAATCAAAGAAAAAGTCAAGAGGCAACAAAGGCCCAAGCTGCAAAAGTCAAAAATCATGTGGATACCCAAGATGCTCATAAAATAAATGCATATCAAAGAAAAATCTCAATTGCCATCCATTCATGCTACTCAAATAACATCATCCATTCATACTTTATCCAAATCTCCACATATACATCCTTCATCCCCCCAATCCACTTTTGGTCCCTATGCTTCTTATCCTAAAATTCCAATCCCCCATCTTCCAACCTTAGTTTTAGTCCTTGTATTTTTCTTCCTCCATTTTCTCCTTAACCTCGTTCAATACCATTTTTCCCACTACTTCATCACCTTTCAAGTTGTGTGCCAATGATGATCTTTTCATTTTCCTCATCCATTTACCCACAAGCCTTACGTCTTCCCATCCATTATCTGTTAACTCCCATCCACCATTCCACTCATTCAATCCAATCTTTTTCCACCCATCCTACCAACATCTATGAGTAAAAATGCATCAAAAGAGTCAAAAAAGTCAAAAATAAAAATAAAAATAAAAGAAATCACATAAACAAAAATAATTATCCAATAGTGAAAACTTGGCAATTCAAGTGCCTTGGACAAGTACCATGATGAAAACTTGGCAAACAAGCATCATTCGTAATCCCTCCAACCAAACACTCTGCACACTTGGGGGCACTTTCCATCTCATCCCACCATACACACCTCATCCCACTATAATACCACATCTTATCCATTTCACCCACCATCCTCCTTCGGATCTTGATAAAAATAAAGTTCACCACCAGATACATGCTTTTGGTCATCCCTTTGACATCCATTTTCCATCACAGTTTGTCTCCACCTATCCTTTATCTACCCATTCTTTCATCCATATAATCCCTCCATCAACCTCATCCACCCATCCTACTTACCCTCTACCTCATTCAACTTTCCTATCCTAGCTTCCATCTAGCTCCCTTATCCTCTTATCCTCCAACCTCCCATCCTATCAAATCCCTCATAAAAAATCCTCTTAAATAGAATATTATAATTAGGGGCACTATATTCCTTGGAGATCCTGTCATGTCCATCTTTCCATCCCCCCCATTCTTGCCCTATTTTCATCTTGTCCTCCCCAAAACTAGTCATCCCCTTTACTTCTATATTTGCATTTCTCACCCTCTCTCCATCTTTCCATCGCCTGGTACATCCCTTGTCATTGGTATCTAGCTCTAGGCTATTCCCATATACCCCAATGTCATCCATTCATATCCTAATGCTCCTAGACATCTACCATCCACTACACCATCCCATTGCCCATCTTTCAAACTCATCCAAATTACCTTCTTAATCACTTACCCATCCTTGTTTCAAGCCTTGGTCACATCCCAATCATCACCATTTGGATTCATTCTTCCCACTCCTTGAGCTTTTCATTCCCTATCTCCTAATCCTGAGATTTTTCCTCTATCTCCTCATCCTGAGCTTTTTTCACTCTCACTATCTTAAGCTTTTCACAAACTATCTTCTCATCTTGAGCTTTTCATCCCCTTTATCTCCTCATCCCGAGGTTTCACTCTATCTCCTTATCTCATGCTTTTCCTCTATCTTCTCATCAAAAAAAAATTTATCCGCTAATCTCCTCATCCTAAATCTTTCATCTGATATCTTCTCATCTTTATCTTTCCCACTACAATCCTATCATATTGAGCTTTGTGTACAGTAATCCCTTGTGAATACTTAGGTCAATCTATTGTGTATTCCTTGTGTGGTCATCCTTCACTTGGCACCATTGTATATCTCTCATCTCTTTGTGTCAGTTCATGCTTGATAGTAACTTGCAGTTCTCTTGGTTAGGTGCTCTAGCGAATCCTCGTACGAGATCCATTGTCATCAAAATGTTTTCCTAAAAAGTTTTGATTGCCTAGCTCATCCTAGTCCTTGATATTATCGATAGATCCTTGTAGGATGCATCCTTCCTCTCGTCTGATCTTGGTCCATCAGTATCCAGTCCTATTGATCTCTTTGGAAAAAGGTTAACTTTTTCATGGAGTTGCATTTTCTTTCGATTTATTTTCTTTTCGGGATTTCAAGCTTGATTCTAAAAGGCATCTCTTCCAAGCGATTTGGGTTGTTCCCTCCTCAAGGTCGCCATGATCTTTTATATCATGGTGTGCTATGAATGGGGCAACTAGAGAGCAAGGTCTTGATCAAGTCTTTCATCTTTTCTTTTCAACTTGTGAGTCAGTCAGATATGACCCTTGCATAGTCCAAACATGTGATCACTTGTGGTTGCATGGTGCACTTGAGAAATGTTGTTTGCTTATGGGTTACCTAGTATCATTTCCACTCTGATTCCTCTAGGATTCATGTGTGATGCTAGGGTAATCCTTGTGTGTTTGTTTCACGTCAGTCCTATGTAATATTGATACAAAGGCCTTGATGTTCTTAGTAACCTTGGCATATCCCCAATATTCATATATCAAAATATGTGCTCAACTGCATGGTGGTGCTCCCCTTTGGAACACCCCCATGCTCAAACTTCAATGGATTACTTCACACACTCATCCTATCCAAGCATCCCATCCTAGCAAAGCATTTAATCCTATCAAAGCAACCCATCCTATCCATGCATCCTACCTTATCCAAACATCCCATCCAATCAGTCCTACAATCATCAATCCCATAGTATATATATCAGAATCATATCTCCTGAATCAATCATAATCATATCTCCTAAATAAATCCTAATCATTGTTGGAAATGATTGAAAAGATCATGAGGAAAACTGTTGGAATGATCATATGGAACTGGTAAAGAATGTTCTCAATCATTGTTTTGTCATTGATGTCAAACTTGCTACTTGCAGGAATGACAATTGCTTTAATGATCCAAATACTATCAAGTGGTTGATTGAAAAGGAGGAGGCAATCACTAAGATGTAACTAGAACACCTAGAGAAAGGTTGAAGTTATGATGTTGTAATGAAGTACAAGGATTAACTAAGTCATTAATGAAATAGTGTATTGATGACATACTCTAAGACATAGAAAATGGGCACACTGAAACATATCAAAGATGTAAGGTTTTACCTAAGACATCTGTAAAGCCTAACTAAAGTTCATTAGAAAGAGGGAGTTGAGCAAGCTAGTAGGTGCCGAATAGATTCCTAATTGAAGTCAAGAAAGTTCAACTTCAGATGCCGAGTGAACTTCAAGTGCCGAGTGAACTTCAGATGTCGAGTGAACTTCAGATGCTGAGTGAACTTCAAGTGCCGAGTGAACTTCAAATGCTGAGTAAAATCAAGTGCCAAGCAGAAATAGATGTCGACCATCAGAAAACCAATAGTGCTGAGTAACACAGAGATGTCGAGCATCAGTAAATCAATAATGCCGAGTTGTTGCATTATTTCAAAAATAAAAAATTTGCCAAATCTAAGCCGACAAGGTTGTTATCTAGAAATCTGTGAATTAAATGGAAGATAAGAGTGATGAGCTGGTGGCACAGAACACCATGTAGAACATTTTTGGAGATTACAACTAGATTCTAGACGAAGTTTCTAGATAAGAGCAAGATATAGGGTAGATACATTGTATCCTACCTAATACATTTGAAACCCTAAAATTGGAGAGGGAGAATTGAGCAAAAAAGGCAAATCAGATTTCTATTTAAGGAATCATAAGGTCACGAAGCAAAGAGAGAAAAGTGGTCGAGCATAAAAGCATGAAGTGCTGAAGAAGGTGCTAAGGAGAAGAAAGCATAGAAACTCTGTTTGAATAGACGACCACAAGGATGATTGCATTGGCATGATGAGTAAGAAGACTCAAGGAGACGAAGCTTGAGAGGAAGACAAGCTGTCAGAGCTGAAGTGATTAAAGCCAAGCAAAAGGATAGAACTAAAGAGTGATCTAAAATCTGCAAAGTATGTTGTAAGTTGTATCAGATCAACAACCCATTATTGTTACTCTCTAGAAATTGTAACAGATAGTTTAGGTCCTATGGACTTAGGTTGGTTTAATAGCCATGAGGTAAATCCTTTAACAGGGTGACATTCCAAGTGAATGTTCTAAAGTCCTTTGATCAGGCCCATTCCTAACAGTTTGGTGAAATCCTCTAACAAGGTCACATTTAACAGTGTGTTGTAAGCATTTAACAGGGTAGGCTTTTAACAGGGCATCACTTTAGAAGAGTGAGAATCAAGTAGCATGTTACTGGTGGTTTTTCCTGAATTGGATTTCCACGTAAATCATTGTGTCATGTGTTAATCTTGCATGTTTTATTGTTGCATGTTGATTTTCTATAACTTGCTAAGATGGTTGATTTAAGTTTGGATGGATGAAAAGTGTATGGATTCATTATAAGTTGTCAAAAAGTATTATTAGGGCATTTGGACCTTGAATAACTAATTCCCCCCCTCAGTTATTCTAAAGAATTCTAACAATTGGTATCAGAGCAGTACTACTATTTCGGTTTAAAGGGACTATAAGCATGAAATATCAAAATGTCTAAGAGAGAAGTCCCCAAGCTCAACAAAGACAATGCATCAATCATAATCATAGCTCCTACATCAATCACAATCCTATCTCCTACATCCATCATAATTTTAGTCATCACCAATCATAATCCTAGAATCTTAATCTCCCCAACCCTACCATCTTCCAAATCACTTTCCTAGATTCAATTTAAACCAGTAAATCACCCTTCCCCTATAACCACTATTCTTAACATTTGGTTATCCTTGTGCACAAGGTTTTCCTTTGTATCATTCTCCCATAGTGAGAATATGAGCTTCCTGAACCCCCTCTCTCAGTCTTCCTGCTCACCCCAAATTCTTGTACTTTTCAAGAAGTTGTTGGGCCTCACCTTCTCTCCCCACCACCTTCATGAGAGGGAATCATGCAATCCATTCTCTCCTCTTCTACTCGAGATTGGGGCATCCAAGTTGCTTCAAAAAGTCTTCTTTGCATCGTTTATATCTGAACTTCTTTGAAATAGTGTTGTTTGAACACTATGTCAAAGAGGGACAAAATGTAGACACCTAAATCTGATTACAGAAATAGATAGTCATATTTAGTCATCTCCTAGAACATTATTGATTAATTATTTACTATTTAATTAATTAATCATCATCATCTAATTAATTAATTAATTAAATTAACTATAGTCCAATTGATAAAATCAAATGATCACCCAGAATCAATTTATCAATTAAATCCCTATTCCTCTATTAAATTGAATAAATCCCCAAATCTATTCAATTTAATTCCATATCCCCATTTTATTAAATAAATCATTTAATAAAGTATCTAAAATCCTAAAAGCATTCCTAAACCCTATCCTAACCCCTAATCCAACCTATTCACCCATACTAACCTCACTTAGCCACCTAACTAACCCATCCCATCAAAGCTAAACCACTTATCCCCTAACCCCCTTTCTAAGCTAATCCTAATCCCCCTCCTAAGCATGTGCACAACTTTAAGCAAGGGTTAAGACTTGCTAACCCAAGCCAAAGTCAACAAACTCAACCACACCTCTTACATCCTCAAAATATCTCTTACACCTCCCTTAATGACTCTTACATCCCTCTTACATACTCAACCTCCCTCATTACTCCTTTGACCAAGCCATATCCTATCCTCTCACACTCATCCTCCTTGTGACAAGTGTCATCTCCCTATTGGTGCTAAACAAGCACGATCCATGTGCTCTCTTCTCCTTGCATCCTAGCCCTCCCTCACCATATTATCATCTTTGTATCCTAACCATCCATCTCTCTACCCCTTGGCCTATAAATGAAACCCTCTCCCTTCACAAATACCATCCACCTTTCATTTAATGTTATAATGTTATTTTGAGAGCTTGAAAACTACCAAAATACCATTATAATGTTGAAATACCTCCATGACTCCATTGTTGAAGCCTCCATTCATGCACACCATCCATCCACTTGAAGTTTGAGCATAATTGTGAGCACACATATCTACCTATCAGGGACAAAGCCATTTCATCATGTGTTATACCATTAGGAGCCTACCGTTCTTGGTTTGCTTCCTTTTGTGGTGATAACAATCAGTCCTATCATAAGTGTTTTCCATTTTTAGTATTAAGAATGCTTTTAGTAGATTAGTTTTCAATTTGCAATACTAGAAATTAGGTGATACAATGTCAACATAGTATTATTTTTGTAAAGATTGGCAAAATAGTAGACAAAGAATGAGGTCATATGGACTGAGTATTGATGATGAGGTCAAGCATGGTTGAGGATATGTTCTATAGTATATCTTGATAATATGGACAAGTGTGCATGCAAAAAGTCAAAAACATGTGAAAGTTAGTTGTGATTTATAAAAGACAATGTGTAGACAGAGTACCTGAGAATTGGTCTATGATATTTGGATTGTATCTCCTAGTAGGGATAGAAAAGTGATGAGAAAAGTTAGATAGTGATAGTAGACATCCTAATGATGAAATCAACAAGTGCACAAGTTCCAAGGTCACACACATAATAAGTTGTAATTACTACGAGATGAAAATGTTTTGTAAGTGTGAAAAGATGTAATAATTCATACTATCTTAATGAGGTCCTATTGTAATTAATTGGGAAAGCCTCAAGGCTGACTCGATAAATTATTTTGAGGACATGGTATAAAGGAAGGTTATTTTCCTTGTGATAAAGTGTGAAATGTGTGTAAGTGAAAATTGTGAAAGTATATACAAAGTTGATAAATGTGAGTAAGAGATCAAAGGGATCATTCTGATGCAAAGTTGAAGATCTGGTATTGAGATTTGAGAAGGTATTTGGTGTGCTGTTTGCATAGTAAGAGGAAATAGCATGAGAAAAAGTTGTGGAAATTAGTTGTATCCCTATTATTTTGAAAGGAATAATACAGAGGCCAATTGGACAACGAGTTTGGTGATTTTTCCCTTGAAGCTATTTGGGCAGTGGGTCCATCTGCCTTCTACAACTCCTAATAGGGTTGGAATCTTGTCATAGGGATTTAAAGTCTCCTAATAGGGACTGATATGTACTGAATGTATTTCATTGGCTCCTAACAAAGTCCATCCTCTTACAAGGAACTGATATATTAGTACAAAATTTTGTGGGTACCATCCCCGTTGGGGTTTTCCCTTTGATCAAGGGTTTCCCTAGTTAACATATTTGGTGTTATTGTCTATGTGTATCTTCTTATGGTTGTTGATTATATTGCTCACATGTTTAAGGTTTAATAAGGTTGATAAAATTTATATTGATCTGATAACTAATTCACCCCCCCCCCCCAGTTATCTTGGTTGACTTTACTTTCTAACAGGGAAAGTGTACATCCTCTATGCATGTTTATCTCCAAAGGCTATATTTCTTAAGTGTAAGTCATGCAAACCAACACCCCCTGCCATTTTATGTTTATTCATGATCATAAGGGAAACCAATGAAATTCTCTTTTTATCTTCCACATTATCTCTCCATATGAAGCTTGAGGTAATATTTTTCATTTCCTTAATAACTAAAGGAAGAGCCTTAAGAACCGAGATGAAATGATTAAGATTTTTTGCCAAGCAAGTTTTAAGTAGAAGTAATTTACTTGAAAGAGATAGCCATATAGATTTCCAAGAGGATTATTTTGTCTTGATTCTATCTCTTATAGAAGTCTAATAACTCCTTTTATTTACACAAATGAAAAATGGTATGCCTAGATAGGAACTAGGTAGATAAGCTTCCTAGAATTGAAGCAAAGAAATAATTATGTTCTTCAATGAGGGATTAGCATTAAAAAAAAAAATAGTGGACTTGAGGTTGTTAATTTTTTTACCAGGTGCAAGTTCATATTGTTGTAATATGGATTTGAGTTGAAGGACTTCAACCACTTGAAGTTGATCAAAAAGAAATGTGACATCAATGAACAAGGAACAAGTAATTTAAATGATAGTATCTGTAATGGAGATACCTTTCCAATCATGTTTTTCATGGGTAGCTATTATGGATCTACATAAGACCTCTCCCATAATAATGAACAAGAAAGGAGATAATGGGTTCCCATGTTGAACTCCTTATGTGTTGTTAAATAGACCCACAAGATTCTCATTGATGATTACTAAAAAATTTACACCTTTGATACAAGAAAGGATCCACTTGCACCACTTTTGACTAAATCCAAAAGCCAATAAACCTTATGAAGAAAATATTATTTAACTCTATCATATGCTTTAAGAAAATCCAACTTAATCACACATGCTGGAAAAAAATATATTTTATAGAATGAAGAACTTCATGTGCCACCATGGTACCCTCAATGATTTCCCTACCTAGAACAAAGCCTCCTTACTGAGATGACACTATCTTTGGAATTAAATGTTACAATCTCAGATAGATTTCCTTTATGATTTTTTTGTAGATAATATTGCATAAGGCAATTCGCCTATAATCTGCAAATGAGTATGGTTGATTAACTTTTGGGATTAACACAATATTTTCATTAAAATGACTCAACATAGCTCCATTTATTGACTCTTCCATGGCTAACAAAAGGTGAAAACCAATGATGTCCCAAGGTTTTTGGAAGAGGATAGAAGTGAATCCATCTCAACCCAAGGCTTTACTCAGAGGAAGAGAAAAAACAAAACATCCCTAATTTCAATCAAAGTAAAAGGATTGAGTAAATTTGTATTATCTACTTGACTAATAAAGGATGGGGTGGATTTCAACACATCATTATATCCTAAGGATTGGTTTTCTTGTAAATCTTGAGTGGGAGCCAACAAGTTGTATAAAATCTTAAACCTATTTGAGAAATATTGTCAGCCTTGTGAAATAATATCCCTTGATATAGCATGGACTATAGAAAAAATGGTTTTGATGGATTTTTTTATTGTTTCTTGCAATATGAAAAAAAGATGTATTTTTATCCCCATCTTTGAGCCATACCTCTCTAGATTTTTGTTGCTAGTATATTTCCTCTCTACATTGCAACTCTTTCCATTTTTCTTGAAGGAATTTTTGTTTATCATAAAGATGAGAAGAAAGTCCATGCTAGATTATAATTTAATGGATTTATTTGAGTTATTTTTTCACCCATTCTTTTTGCTGAAAAATATTTTTGATGACCACCTTATTCTAGTTTGCAATATGTGATTTGAGATGTTGCAATTTCATGTGAAATTGGTACATATGAGTGCCCTTAACAAAAGGCATTGAGATTTACTATTGTTTGATATTATGGAGAAATTGAGGATGCCTAAATCACATCTTTTGAAATTTGAATGTTGGTTCCTTTTGATAGGATTTTTTGATTCACTTACTGATAGGGAAATAATATAATGACCTAAAGACAAAAATGGAAAAATATGAAATTGTACATGCTAGTGAGGAGCAATCTAGGCACCCAAGATAAGAAAATTGTCTATTCTTTTTGTAATTTCATGAAAACCTTTCCTCTTGTTTGTCCTAGTGAACCTACCAATATAAATTTTAACATCAACTAGAGTATTATCTTAAATGAAAAAAGATAAATATTACATGACAACTTGAGGAGGATAAATTTCACATTGTTTCTTTTGAGGTGAGACAATCATATTGAAATCCCACCTAAGATATAATTTCGAGTAGGAAATCAAAAAAATAAAATTTCATAAAGCTTCCTAGAGCTTGGATTTTGCACCAGTGGACAATGAATTATATATATCATAGAGCATAAATTACAAATTAAATATAGAAACCTTTACTGATTGCCAATAAAAATGAAAGGATATGTTCTATACTTGCATAACCTTTGGATTCCACGACACCACCAACCCTCCCAAAGATCCCTGAGATGATTTTGAAATGAACTTCTATTTCTTTCATTTAAAAAAAATATCTCGTGCCACTATGTTTGATAACTTTGTTTCTTGAAGTGAGACTAGATCTACACCACTTGAATCAATTTTTCTTTTGATGCAAGCCCTTTTGTTAGGGGCATTGAGGCCTGTGGTATTCTGTGATATAAGTTTCCCTTGAGGAGCATGCGTGTCACTCCTCATTCACTTACTCATGGATATTTTAGATAAATCCTTTGTGATGGATTCTATTAACAAAATAATCTTCTTGTAAGTATATTTCCTTCTTCCTTTATTATCTTAAGAAGATGGGATATCTTCCTAAGAGGATGTGATACTTTTAAAAATCTTCTTTCTCCTTCCTCTCTTATTTTAAGGTGGTGAGTATGGTGTTTTTTTGTAAAGACAAGGTTGTGGAGAAGTTAAAATTCTCCACAAATAGAGTTTGTCTAGTGTTATAGTGCTTGGATACTATCACATTCAAATGAGGGGGAATTTGGTGGAGATGCCCACAATTAGGTAATCATAAATTTCTTCAATAGTTGATGATGGTTGCACTACATTTATATATTAATTTCCAAACATGTTTAAAATTTCCAAATTAAAGGGTTTAAATAATTCCCAATTGGAGACAATTACACATACATTGGTATTCTTCACATTGTGGTTGTCTATCAAGTCAATTTTATACTCAAGAAGAGGTATTTTGTGATTGGAAAGTTCACTTTCATTCATTATAGGATGTTTTGGGTCAGGTGGAGTAAGGAACAAATAAGTATGAGTAGTTTAAGCCACATTGTGACACATATGACACACATTGGTTAGGGATTCCATAAAAACCTATTATTCCCATATACTCTCTTGTAATGCAAGTTTGATCTTTGTGGGAAAGGATTTATATGTATTAATGAGGTAAAAAACCCTAATTGACATTGGAGGATCATAATAGGAATGATTACCAGTCTTTAAAAATATTCCCAATTCGTTAGTCACACATTTAATAAGTTCATATTATCTATATTTTAGAGGCAAATTTGGGAATGGAGGCAAAATGGAACAAGTCTACCATCATACTTTGAATAGGTGAAATTTGGTGTCCATGCTTGCATTTGCATGCACAATCCATGACAATCATGAACCCGTGTCCTATTTTTAAACATGATAGTTCTAACTTGAGGAGTAGAAATTAGTACTAGAAAAATGCCATTACTATCATCAACATAAAAAATATTAGAGACTCCTTTCCATTTTGACATCAAAATTTCTTGGAGATAAATAATTTCAAAAAAATTATTCCAAAACTTATAGAGAAGACCTCATTGTCGAAGATCTTATGTCGAAGGTAGAAGTTACTATTGTGAAAAAGCAATCTCTATTGTTCCTCCTTGAAGGAGCCCAGTATACTAATGCAAAATAATGACCTCATAGACCCTCCAAAGTCCTCCTTTTCATACCCACTTTATCTTGGTCTTTGAGATTGCTTGATAAACCAACTTGGGTGAGATTTTGTTAATATGATGCAATAACTCCTACATGGGAGTAAGTTTTGCATTGAAGGAAGTTCTACGTGGTGCATTAATATTTTGTCCCCCTTATTTAGAAAACCCCCCAATTTCTTGTGATGTAATGCAATCAGTGTGTACAAGATATTTTCCTGAATGAATGATCTACCTATATGTGGAGGAGGACCAAGAATAGCTTCCCATTTCACTCAAGATTTAGGCTAAGATCATTTTGATTTTCTTGTTATACAATAGGAGTCGACCAAACAAATAGAATTTACAACTTATTTACATCCTTACTAGGATCTTATAACTTCTTCCTTTTAGCCATCTATAATTGAGTTCTAGAGCTTGAATCACCTCCACATATATAAAAATTGGCTAAGGTCCATGAATCAATTTATGTGTTCTCTTCGATCAAGTAGGTTGAACAACCAGTCATTGTGCAAAGGTCTTGGTAAATGCTTGCAACTAAGAATCAATACTTCATGATCAAAGATCTTGGTAAATGCTTGATTCAAAAATTTTTCCCACCACATTCTTCTGTGAAAACTAGTGCTCAGATCCGTTGAGCCCTGTGATGCATATTTTTATTGTCAATATTTTGTTAAAGTGGAAACTTTTGACAAATTCCTCAAAACTTGACATATGGACCTTTTATCATAAAAAATAGATTCTTATAGATACCTTTACACCATATGGGTGTTTTAATACCTCATTCTACATACTTGACCTCTATCAACAATTGATTTGCAAGAAAAGTTTGAAGTTTCTTTGCAACTTTTATTTCAAATTGACAATTTTTTTGGCAACTTATGAAAAACTTTTCAAATTGACTCAAATCTCTTCTAAATCTTCCAAACATGTCAATAATTACCTTAAGACTCAAATTACATCCTTCCAACCCATATTGGGTAAGTTTAAAACCTTTGATCATATTTGACTAATGTGGGACCTCAAGGATCACTATGGACATAATGACTGATTTGAAAGAACTAGAAATGGTCCTTTGGACCTTATTACATCCTTTCATAGTAACAAAATAACAATCATCTAAAAAACATAACAAAACATTAATAGGTCACAAGTGACCTATAGGTGCTCTACATCAAACAATCTTTTCTAGTGAGGAAAAAATAACAGTTATAGTGCTTATTAAAAAAATCCATTTGATTTTTAAAAAAAAGTTTAATCCAACGTTTTTTATTTTCACATAATTGAATAAATGTTTTGCTAGTTTTTATTTAATTTATATTGCACCAAAAATTCACATACCAATGTGATTTTAAAACCCAAAGAGTGTGGTAAGGAATGACCAAACTAGGAGGAGCTCAAAAGCTCAAAGATAGCTATGTCCTTCTAGAGATGGTGAGTTTTGATCTTTTGTTCAGGTTGAGGCTACATAATTGTAATGAAGTTACAAGTGGGAAAATATTAATGAAGTTACAAGTGGGAAAATATGTTGTTCCGACACTGGTGACTCCATGCTCAATGGGTCTCTTAAAACAAGAGTCTCCTTTCATTTTCCACAAATGTTGGCTATTCATTCTGCCATTATCCCATCACTAGTAACTGATCTAACACATCTTTACCATGGGCTAAAATTTGATAGTAGGTTAGCATGTCTTGCTATATTCTTTGGTGGGATAATACATTGTGCTATCCCTATTTTGCAATTTTGCAAGGGGAAAATTAGAACCTTGCGAAATACAAAAATTCAATAGATCAATGCTTTAGAATGGGTTAACAGGTAGTGTTATCCCCAGTTTGTGATTTTACAAGGGAAAAATGACACGTTACATGTTACAAAATGATGAAATTCAACCGATTAACACTTTAGAGTGGGTTAACACATCATGTTATCCCCATTTGCAAGGGGAAAATGGAACCTTGCAAAATAGTAAAATTCAATAGGTCAATGCTTTTGAGTGGGTTTAGACATCGTGCTATCCCAATTTCATAGTTCTGTAAGGGGAAAAATGAGACCTTGCAAAATAGTAAAAGTCAACATGTCAATGCTTTAGAGTGGGTTAGTGCATCTTATTATACCTATTTTTTAGTTTCACAAGGGGAAAAATGACACCTTGCAAAATATTGAAAGTCAATAGTTCAACACTTTAGAGTGGATTGACAAATCTTGTTGTCCTTGTTTCACATTTGTGTAAGGGGCAAAATGGCACCTTGCAAAATGGCGAAAGTCAACCAATCAACACTTTAAAGTGGCTGAACATGTCATGTTATCCCCATTTCATGGTTTTGTAAGGGAAAAAAATACACCTTGAAAAATGACCAAATTCAACAAGTCAACACTTCAAAACGAGTTAACACATTGTGTTATCCATATTTAATAGTTTTGCAAGGCGACAAATGACACCTTACAAAATGGTGAAAGTCAACAAGTCAATGCTTTATAAGGGGTTAACATGTAATGTTATCCCCATTTCATAGTTGTACGAGTAGAAAAAATGACACCTTTTGAAATAGTGAAAATTAATAAGTCAATGCTTTAGAGTGGTTAGTATGTTGTGTTATCCCCATTTCATAATTTCTAAAGGGGTGAAATGACACCTTGCAAAATAGAGATATTTCACCATTCTATGGTTTCTTCCATCCTTATTAGTAATGTTAGTTGCTAAGCCATGACATTATTTGACTATGGGATTTTTCATTGATGATTGTGTTTTAATCTTGCATTAGGGAATTTTGTAACTAAATTTTGACCAAAAATTCAAATTAGAATCTTCACCAACAACTCACATTTCAACTGGTGGATTGGGTCTAATTTCTATGTGTGGTAGTGTTTCTTATAGGTGTGTGAGGTGGGTTAACAAGTCATATTTTTTGCGTCAAGGATTTCTTTGCTAGTGGCCTAATTTGACTTCCAATAGTCATGATGCAATGCTAATGCTTGACTTTTAATCTCCAATTGTATTTTTTGTGGTTTGAATGCAAAGTTGATTCACTCCATGCTCATTTATTATTTCTATGTGTATTTTATCCCTTTCAACTATTGGTGCATTCAATATTAGCCTTCCTATCACTTCATTAATGAATGAATGCACATATATTAGACTTTGAATAGTGGGAAAAGAAGGAATGAAACATAATGATACTTCCTATGAGAAAAAAAGAAAAAAAAGGAAATTGTTTGCAACATAAAAAATGGACCAAACATTAGAATAAAACATAGGTTAATAAGGACTCACAACAAAGGTTGAGATAAAAGGCACATTCTTAAGCAGTCAAAGCTTAGAGAGTGGGGAATAAGGATGGCCCAATTTGTCATGATATCATCCTATGAATATTGAAGGCTTGGAGAGAGAATCTGTGAGGGAACATGTAATAACATTGAATTTGTCTTTCTCCATCCTTGCCATCCCATGGCCAGAATTTTTTGATTACAAAAATTCTCATGTGGACATAAGAAACAACTAATGACTCAGGAAAATGAAACAGGGAAAAAATATGGTGAAGAAACTAAAGATGAAACTAATTCGGTGAAGTTGTTGTTCCTTCACAAAGCCAAGTTGAAAGTGGATGGTTCCCTCCAAGTTGATTCTTGGATCTATAACGAGATAAATGTGTTGAAGAAAAAAATGGATGATATGCAGATAGAACTGGACCAAGAAAGAATTAAGAGAACCCAAGTTGAAAATCAAGTTGGGCATATTCCTAAGAAACTTAAAGGGTATGAAATGGAACTTTGGCAACTAGTTAAAGACAATGGACAAACAATGGAGATGGTGACTTCCAGCTTATGTGTTGTGGCTGCTAGTTAAGGAAAAAGAGTAATGAGGAGATCATGTCTCCTCATACAGTTGCAGCTAAGATTCCAGGTGCTCGAAGCAAAAGAATGAGATAGAGTATGAAGAAGGTGGCTATTGAGGTTCTTGGTTCTACTATGGAAGATATCCTTTAGAGTACTACATAGGCTAGCAAGGAATTAGGTAAGGTCATTTAAGAGCTAATTTAGTTGCTGGTCTAGTTTGTAGGTATTTGGTCCCTGGTTGGGTTACTGGTTCTAGTTTCTTGCTTTTTGTAGTTTCCAACTTTTTACTATTATAACTCTAGGTTCTAGGTCCTTGTAAAACTTGGGTTTGCACTTTGTTTAAAACTATTTTGGTTTCAAGTCCCTGTAAAACCTGACTTTTGATGTTTTGTTGTGATCTTCAGGTTTCATGTCCTTGTAAAACCTGATGATACTTCTCATTTATATTTTGTTTTTGTAAAGGGCTTCGAGTCCTCTCAAAACCTATTTCTGCATTAATCTTAAACTAATGACCTAGCCCAATATTGCCTTGGAACCCCACAATCTTTTCAACTTGAGGGTAAAAAACATGAGGGGATACAAGGAAGACATCTAATGAAGTGTAGTTACCAACCCTCAAGGATGTGGGGGTAAGCACGTTAAGGACTAACTCTTTGTAGGGAGAAGACTTAAGGCTTAGGTTTTGTTTTAGTTTCTTGATTTTGTGCCTATAAACCCTAACAAAATTGTGAATTATACAGGTGGTTAGCCATGTTGGGTATCTTAAATTGATTATCAATGATGGGTAAAAGGGTGGCATCAGAAATACCAAAAGCACTTGAGGGCATTCTCATTTAAGGATCATATTAGAGCTTCAAAATTTATATTTTTTTGTTGTTGTATCCATTCAATTATAAATTGTAGATTGTAGGTAACAATGTGTATGGTTTTGAGTTACATATTGGTTTTTGGTCCAAGTTAGTGCATGTGCTACTATAATATGATTTTCTATGATTTGCATTTTCTTAATATCAAATTTACTTTATTGTAGAAGTTGGTGATAATTATAAGATTCTAGTTGCCAGTGTGTGCATTTAACATTGTGATTTTGGCAATGTTGTGTTCCAACAAGGTGTGATTCCTATGTAGTTTTTTTTTGTCAATTTAGACTTTATTTATTTGTAGGTAATCGACCAAAGCCTATATTAATTATTATTTATTTATTATCATTGTTAAGATTAATTATTATCATAAAGTGTCAAATGTGTTTAAGTGTGAATTATGAAAGTATTTGCAAAGTTGATAAATGTGAGTAAGCGATCAAAGGGATCAGTGTGATGTGAATTTGAAGATCTGGTATTGAGATATGAGAATTGACACAATAAAAGGACATAGAAAGAGTACAAGATGTATTTATATTATTCCAAAAGGAGTAATATAGAGGCTAGTTAGATAGTGAGTTCGGTGGTTTGCCCCTAAATCTGTTTGGACAGTGGGTCCATCTACCTTCTACAACTCCTAACAGGGCTGGAATATCCTCAAAAGGATTAAAAGTCTCCTAAAAGGGACTGATATGTACTGAATGTATTTTATTGGCTCCTAACAGAGTCCATCATCTTACAAGGAACTTATATATTAGTAAATCATTTTGTCGGTACCATCTCCACTAGGGCTTTCCCTCTGATCAAGGGTTTTCCTAGTTAACATATCTGGTGTTGCTATGTATGTGTATCTTCTTATGGTTTTTGATTATATTGCTCACATGTTTAAGTTTTAATAAGGTTGATAAAATTTATATTGATCCGATAACTGATTCACTAACCCCCCCCCCCTTCTCAGTTATCTTGGTGGAATTTACTTTCTAATAATTGGTATCAGAGCATCAAGTCCTGGAAGGAAAATCTTAATAGCTTAAGGAGATCAATGGTGGGTCATTTCAGAAAAGAAAGTCCTAAATTTGATTGAGTTAACTAAGATAGTTGGAAAGAGAAGATGGAGACACATTCACTATGCATGGGTCCAAGATATTGGCTAATGACAAAGAATGGAAAGAAGATTGTGGAAGAAGCAAATTTGAAGAATGTAGTGAAGCTAAAAGAGATCTATTTATGTGTAACATGCTTGCCAGAGAAGCACTTTTGTCATCTCTTCCTAAAAATGAATACAGTTAGGTAAAATCCTTATATTTATCTCATGAAATTTGGAAAGCTTTAGAATCTAATTTTGAACATGATAAGCATGCTAAGAGAATTAGATTACAAAATTGGATATTTTTATTTCAAGAGGCTAAAATGATGGAAGATGAATATGTAAGAAGTTATATTGGTATAATATCATAAATTGTTGCATGAATCAAGTCTTGTAATGGATCTAAAGATGAAGATAAAATTATATGGACGATCTTGAAAAACTTGACACCACCATTTAAGTAGATAGTGTAGATGATTGAACAAGTGATACCTTGTTCTGAGAGATTTACTAGAGAGACTCTTCTTGGAAGATTGGAAGTAGCATAAATAAGCTTGAAACGGGCTGGAGATTTGCCTGGAGTGGAAACAACTTTTAGTGCATTAAGTGTGCACCCTTCCTTGTCAAGAAGGGCAAGCGCCAGTGGAAATTATGCCAGTAGTAGCAGATGCAGGTCTGAGGAAGATATAAGGATTGAAGAAGGAATTGCCTTGCTTGTAAAGAGAGAACCAGATGGTAAACAAATCTTTACATGTTGGACTTGTGATGAATTTGGTCATTATGCTTCTAAGTGTCCTAAAAGAGTGAAAAAGTACAAGAAGAAGTTCAAGTCTAGAAGGCCTAGAGAATGTTTGTAAGCAAATGAAGATGATGATTCAGATGAGAGAGTTCATAGGGAAAGTGATGATGAGCTAGGACTTGTAACCATAAAAGAAGAAACTCTTGAAATAGAAGTTAGAGAAGAGAAAGCCCTAGTATCGCAAGTTGAGAAGAAACCTAATTGGATCATAGACAATGGTTGTTCACATCATATGACTGTTGACATGAATAAATTTGTTAAGTTTAATAGTCACGATGGAGGAATTATCAGAGTTGGTAACAATGTGGCTTGTCATATCAAGCAAATAGGATCTATTACTCTTGATGGGAAAACTAACACAGATGATGTTTACTTTGTTGATGGATTAAAGCATGACCTATTGAGGGCTGGATAGTTGGTTGATAAGGGATATTAGTTACAATGCATAGAAAAGACATGCATTATTAAGGACACATATGGTAAGTTGATTGGCATTGACACAAGATCTAGAGGTAATGTTTTTCAGTTGAACCCTATAGAGATGACATGTTTTGTTGCAAAAGTTGATAACAGTTGGTTGTGGCATAGAAGGTTTTGTCATATAAATTTTGGTAATATTGTGAAGGAAAGTAGTGCATTTGTTGTTAGAGATTTACAAAAAATTGTGAAGCCTACTAATGTTGTGTGCAAGGAATGTGTTATGGCTAAGCAGAAAACAAGCTCATTTCCTAGCAAGAAGTTTACTACAACACTGAAATTGGAGATTATTCATATAGATTTGAGTGGTCCCACTAAGACAAGAGGATTCTATGGGGAAATGCATTTCATGCTTATTATTGACGATTTTACTAGGATTATGTGGGTAGCGTTCCTTAGAGAAAATTGTGAAGCATTTGAGAAGATTAAGTTATTTAAGAATAGAGTTGAGAATGCGTCTGGATTGAAGATTAAATGTTTAAGATTTGATAGAGGTGGATAATTTACCTCGAATGAGTTTAACACCTTTGGTGAAGTGAATGGCATTAAGAGGCAACTATCAACTCTAAAGACTCCCAAGCATAATGGAATTGTTGAGAGAAGAAATACGTTTGTAACAGAAACAAAAAGAGCTATGATGTTTGAGAATGATGTATTAAAGACATTTTGGAGAGAAGTAGTCAATACAACAATATATACAATGAGCATAGTATAGATCATAATAGGTACGAACAAGACACCTTATGAACTATGGTTTGGACATGCACCATCAGTAAAATATTTAAAAATTTTTAGAAGTAAATATTATATCAAGAGAGATAATGAAATTGGTAAGTTTGATGCTAGAAGCGATGAAGATTATTTAGAATTGCTACAAATATAACTAGAATTGCAAATTCAACCCATCAAAACTACAATTTTATTCCAATAATACAAATTACCTATAGTTTTATACTAAAACAACATACTTTTTAATGATGAACATTCATAAAGCTAAGCACACTAATCTTTCATAAATATAGCTGAAGGTGATTACTCTAGGTCGATTTATGTCAGTTTAGATTCACATGAACAAAATGTTTATTTTTTGGAATTTTTACGGCCCGTAACACGAACGTTATCCGCTGATATTCAAGTGAAAAGCGTTTATATTCCTTTCCACCCCAAAGCTTAAACGTTATCGCTCACACGTTAGTAAAGGGATGTGGATTGCTGGGTTTGGTTGAGTTTTATTTTGCAGCGAGTGTTTTCTGGTATGTTGCTTGATTCAATTTCGTTCAGTTCTGCTCCAGATTGTGTGTTTTTTAGTGTCTGGAATGTATTTCTTGGGGATACTTTATTTGGATGGTAGAGTAGCATATGTGGGCTAAAATCGTGTGAAGAATTTTTTTTAAAATAAAGAAAACGATATTTTCTTCCTTTTAACCTTCTGGATGATGTTGACTGTATCGAAACGAATTTGAGGCACAGGTTTTCCAAAATTTTAAATTTGCTACTTTGATGCTTGCGGGAACTTTTCTTTGGTTGTAAAGGGGCATTCTTTTGTTGGATGCTTTCAACTGTTGTATACTCTTCTGTTTCTGATTTCAATGGTTTTCCATTGTTTACTTTGATAGGTTAGTATCTACTAAAGAAGGCATTGCAATTTTTTTTTTGCTCTGGTATTGTTATCTTTCAAGTGCCTTCCTCTTGGAAGTTATCTGATTGTTTAGCTGTCATTTTGGTTTGCAGAAACATACTGTTTTGTGATTCTGCATTCATTGTATTTATTTCGAGTGATATGGCTTGTGAGGCTGTTTAATTCAGAGGGGTATATGGCGAAGTGGGTTTCATACTGTCTTTCGGTTTATATGATGTTTTCTGTTGTCTCAACAGATTTCAGTAAAATTATTTGACTTATAAGCTGTACAGGCTTTTGATTTTAGGGAAGCTATACCCTTTTTTTAGTGGGGGATTACTAACAGTAAAATTCTATTCCTTTCAAGACTATTTAGAGGGGTTGCTAGCTTTTATTATTCGTTCCTGTCTAATGTCTCGTCACAGATGCCTCAATTTAGTGTATATTTGGCTCTTGTAGTGAAAGCGATTTTGCATTTAATTTAATTTTGGGTCTACAGCCTTGTTTTACGCCTGTGTTGAGCATTTAGCTGTACAATTCATTAGTTTTTCATTCAGGGAATTATGGTAGCATCTCTATAGAGCAACAAGTAGTTGAGTCAGGCTCTATTTATAATGACTTGTGGGTTTTGATCATTTGCTGTTTGATATTTCTGCCTTTGTTTTGAATGCCTTGATGTGTTCTCATGGTTGACATATTGAACATATGTTTCCTTGATTTTTACCAGGGATTGTAGGCTTGCTTTTAGGATTTTTGGCCTGTAACAGAGCCTTCAGTGGCATCTAGAGTTGTCAGAAGATAATCAGGTAACCTTGTGGTCTCGTGTAGCTACAATGTGGAGTTTTAATTTTTTTTAGCTGGTATCGCTGAGATTATCATGGGACTCATTAGATATTTTCCAGAGGGTCTGGAAACAAGGTATTGCCCATATAGAAGAAGAGTGATTCTTTTTCTATAATGTTTTTCAGGTTCTGATGTCTACTTTGAAAGTGTCTTACAGTTTGTCTCATCACAATCAAATCCTGAATAATATTATTTATATGTATATATTTATGTGTAAATCTGCTGCTCAACTACCTGACGACACATCTCTTCTTCTTAGAATCTTAACAATCAAAATCAATTCTTTGTAACGTCTCTGAAAATGGATAATGGAATTCGTTTTGGTATCCAACTTAGTTTGGATTGGAGAATTTCCTGATATTTCAGAACAAGCAGATTTAAGTATTTCAAGGCTGTGAAAGTTTTTGAACATGGGGTTACCACTTTGTGTGGAAGACTAATTTTGTATCTTTTGGGTTAAGACTTGTTTTATAAAGCCTTAAGTAAATTTATTCTTTCTAAATTTCCCTATATTTTGTTAACTTATAGACAATTATTATTGTTTGATCGGTAACAATATGAAATTATATTAAATAATAAAGGGAGATTACATAGATGAAAGAGTTTTTCTAGATCAGTATCTTACCGTCCTCTACACTTCTACCACCACACACTGAATACATCAAGGGAATCCACCTTCCCCACCAAAGCATTATAACAGGGAGGGAATCTACCTTCTAATGGATTGTGGAAATCTAATAAGATTGATTGACACCCTTCATTCTACAAATCCAAGCAACTAGAGATGCTAAAAATCAGACTTATGAAGAAAATTGCAGATCTGGCCTTCCTCAACGTTGCAGTTCTTTTGTTCACCTCGTTTTCTGTACCCCTTTACTCCTCTTTCTCGTTTAATCCCCCTTGGTCTGGCTTGATCTGCATGCTATTTCATTTTTACATTCTCTCATCCTAATGATGAACCATGGAGTGTAATCCGAAACGTCGATGCTAAAAAAACACACACAATCAAATCCAGAAGCAAAATTTATAATTATAACAGGGACTATATTAAATCAGCTTTAAATTTTACAGCCTTTACTTCCCTTTGAGTGGGATCTAAGAGTCATATCAAAGGATCTCATCTTCACATTCCTTTTCTTCTTGCCCCTAACTATGTGCCATCTTTCTTCCACACGGGCAGCCTCATTTTGCCAATCTGGTGGAAGAGCCATTGAATCTTGGGCTTGATCATTTTTGCTCCCCATATCTTGTTGAAAATGGCACTTAGCATCCAACTGGGCATCCTCCATTTCTCTATTTTCCACTTTGACTGTTTTTCTCCATTCCCACTGGAGTAACTACTCCATTGTTTTGCACATCTGCCCTGTCAAGATCAGCAGTCTCTATGTTGGTATGATTATTTAGTGGTTGTTCCACCACCTCCTTCGGGGACTCTTGCCTCTGCTCCCCTTATACAACTTGAGAAAAACTCTTCTGTTGCTCCACCTTTTTCTCTACTGTATAATGGTGAGTCAAAGCATCTTTCCACCATGAGGCTGGCCTGTGTTTTTTGTCTTTGTCACACTTAGCAGCCATATGTCCTGTCTGAAAACAAATCCTGCATCTAAAGGGTAACCCTTTGTAATCCAGTGGTTGAACTCAACTACCTTTTGAGGTTTTGATCATAATTTCTGCAGGCAGCCCCTTAGCAATGTCCATTTCCACCAAAAACCGAGCAAAGGTGAAATGGAGCAGATTCAAATATCCTTTATCCACCATCAGAAAATTACCCAAAGCATCTCCAACAGCTTCAAAACAAGAATCAAACCAAAGATGCAAAGGCAAGTTAGGAAGTCTTACCCATACTTTATTTTTATCAAAAACTTTTTTATTTGGGTCGAATTCTGAATGCCATGGCTTTAACATCAGAGCAAATTTTAGTTTCCCAGTACCATTGATTCTCATACAAAATCCTATTTCTGTCCTGCACATACTCAAAAACAACAATGAAGAAACCCTTAGCAGCTGGGTAAATCTGAACACGACCCTCCAGAATCAGCTCCCAATATCTTGAAATCCACTTATGAAGCTCAAGAGGGCTGGGCCAAAACCCCCTGAACCAACCAATTAAACCGAGCCCTGAGAAGACAGTTAGGTTATGATTAGCCTCCTCCTCCAGATCAGCTGCCACTGTCACTGAGCAAGCCTTGGTCAAGGGTAAGATTGATTTGAAAGAATCTTGCCCCATTTGGTCGTTAGGGATTTTCTGAGAAAAGGAGCCTGCACATTCTGCCACTGAAGCTGAAAATTGGTTAAACCCATAGCCTGTTTACACCTAGGGTTTACACCCTGCCTAACTTGTTCATTCCCTGCACCATATTTAGAAATAGTGCTTACATGCTGGGCCATTTCCTTGCAGCTGTCCATGGCCACAGGCGCCGCATTCGTGCCCATGGAAAGATTGTTTCCAAACTCCCCAGCTGTTATCTTCACCTGCGCCTTTGAATGTTGATCCCATAGCCAAGTTTTTGCGCTTCCATGTGGGTTTCCACTATTTTTGTGGGAGGCTTTGCCTTGCAGAAACCCTTGAAAGTCCCTGTGTCGCATCCCAACCTCCAGAAAATCGGATCCACCATTATTGATGGTTGTCAAGACACTGTGATATCCTCCCTTCTTGTCTAGGGACACCATTGATCATCCATGCCCATGATCGAGGCCAAATCACACCGCATCATTTCCATAATGGGTCAAAACCCTAGCTCCTAAGCCCTGCAAATTCAAAAATTTCGGGAGCACCATCTTCTTCGCAATACCTTGATTTATTGGTGGTACCCTAAGAATTCAGACAATTTGGTTCTTGCTGGCACTAGATGAAATTGGGTCTTGTAAATTACAAAGATTTCAATTTCATCTTCACTTTCTTCAATTTGCTTTATATTTGATATTAAACTTCTTCTTGGATCTTTTATATATTCTTGTAGTTCTTAAGCTATTCTTGGATATTTGTTTTCCTCTCATAGTTACAACGTTTACATTTATTTTTCATATTAATTATTTTTAAGTACGGCCCTTCCATGCAATGCTTGAAAAATTGGTGTAACATTTCTGTTTGGCATAAAATACATTTCTCTTTAAACTGTAGATATAGTGTAGAGCTAACAAGTGAAGTATGTTGCAAATGTAAAATATTGAGGTACATAAACCATGATATATCATATGGAAAACTACAAAGATAACGCAAATCATAGCACAAGACAAATAATTGCATATGCAAAGAGATCCAATGCTTGAATAAATCTTACAAAAGAGTTACATGAATACAACTCCACTCTCTGAATTTTAGCAGCGCTTTGTCACTTACAGCATCCTACAAAACAACCTGTGCTACCTCTTACTCCAAGCCAACCTATAGCCAAAATAGCATGATGCAGAGGTAGGGTTCAACTAACACTAAAAAGGCATATTTCACAACAATGGACTCTTTATCTTTCCCTCAACCCAAACAAGCAACCCTGTATCAAGGACAGATCTTGCCACTTCCAAACTTCAAAATAGATAAGGATTCTTCTTAGGTTGGTTTCCAATCAACCCACTGCCATGACTTTTTACAAACTCCAAGTTCCCCTTCACAAGGTCACTATGCCTCATAGGCTACAAACACCAATTGAGGGTTCAATGTTTCAGAAGGCTGAACCCACTTTGGGAACATCTTAGATCAACCAAATGCAACATTTATACATCCTTGGCAACTCTAAATAACACAGGTTGCTTTAACTGTTATACCTCCCACACAAGCAGACCTAGTTTCTAGTTGCCCCGTCCACTGACTTTTTTGATCATAGCTTTTGGTCCAAGAGAAATCTCAACACGAAAATTGGCTCTTCAGCCACCCATTTGGGTGGTATAAAACATATCAATTTTGTGACTAGGGTTACTTTGGACTGTTTGACCATAACTTTGACTGGTAATATTCAGCCTAGGCCTAATCAGGGATCCTTTACAAATCAACTACAAGAATTCTTTACTCCAACTCCTAAATCTGCAATCCAGGGGTCATCAGGTCTCAAATGGACTGGATCCACAAGTTTTTGCAAAAGGATTGATCATTCTATCAACGTTTTACAAAACCCTCACTCCTATTCATATACAGGCTACCTGACTAGGGCATCACCCTATCACTCCAAAATGCTATTCTTCTTGCCTGCAACTTTCAAAATCATGATCTATTGAACTCCCAATTGACCAAATTATAGGGGATTTCAACAGCAGGAAACCCCACAACTGTTATTTTTGCCTCAAACTCTCATACTCACGGGCTACAGACCCTGTCACAAGAAAAGTTTTCATTGTCCACCAAAACCAATGGGACTGGGCTCATTTGGAAGTCACATTCCTCCCTGCTTCAGTACATTAGAGTTAGTTAGATCTTTCTATGGGGCTGTGCCAAACTCTGTATCAGCAAGTAAACAGGAAGTTGCAGGGTAACTGTTGATGTTTTATTGATTTTTTATTAACAAAATGCTTCCAAACTGACCACCAACCTCAACTCGGCCATCCAAAGGCCATTTTCATTATTTCATAATAGCTGCGATTTACTGCATTGGTTATATTACTATGTTACAATTTGGCTATGTTCAAATATATGGTATTTTCAGTTCTTATACTATTATACATCATTTCATGACTAGCTTTTTAAGTACTATATGTATAGTACCCCCCTCCATAATCCCCCACCGCGGTCCCCAAATTGAAGCCCCTTTTTTCCCTGTCCCGACATGCCCGAGTGTCCATATTGCAATGCTTATAATTTAAATAACTGGATTGAATTGTTTTAATGTCTGAAATGAAGTTTCTAGTTGCCTCTGTATAGGCATTTGATTGAAAGCATGCCCATCTAGAGGGGCCAACCTCTTCCATATGCCATTTCAAATTCAAAATTGAAATCATCTTCTCTAATCTCTCCAACCCCCAAAGTAAATGCAATTTTCAAGATTGACAAATATTGAACATTCGCATTTGATGGTTGATTACTCAAGGGCCAACCTTTTCAACACATCTTTTGATTGAATTTGACTCCCAATTGACCCAGACAAAATATGAATTTCTTTTGGGCCTGTATACTATTATGATTTTTGGAAAACGCAAGGTCTTAGGGCACTTATGTGGGCTAGGCAGGATTTGTATAAGTGTTGGGTTCCATGTATGGAGGTTAGGCAGAAAATGCCCAACTCTTGGGCTTGACCAACATCTTGTAAATTGAAAATCACATGATTGTGGGGCTCAAACATCAAGTGCAGATCAGAATTTTCCCCCTTCTCTGTCTCAATGTCTTGGGTGGAGAATGTATAGATGTTGGGCACAATTCATAGAGCTCCATAGCAAGGCAGAAAATGCCTATGTTTTGGGCGCAACCCTTTCAATGCAAATTGGTATTTGCTAAGTACTTGGGCTCAATCATTATAGACTTGAGCAGAGATTGCTCATTCCTTGGGTGCCAAACAAGATGTTAGGGTGGAAATTTGTCCTCTACCTGGGCATATGGCATGGTCTGAACAGAATTTGTCAAACCCTTCGACTTGACTTGATTCTGCTATCCAAAATTGACCAAGTGTAAAATTCATCTTACTTCTTTCCCAAACTTCACATGCTCCATGCTCTTCAGTTGATCATTCTCAATTCCAATTTCGTTCTTTTCTTGGCTGCGTATGTAGGATTGGTAAAAAATTTGATGTATTCATGGTGATCAGTTGCAAAACCACGTACAACCTCCACCTAAGGCTCCAACACTACAAGTTGCCTATGATTCTAAATTTCGATGTTCCAACTGAAAGCTCTTACCTTCCTCAAGGCTCATCCTTGCCTAAGACTTGGATTTCTAATGACTTGTAAGACCTCTCCAAAGCTTTGAAATGCTGCTAATCAAATCTAAAGCTAACACCTACTAATCACCAAAGTGAAAGAGGGGTTCGCCATTTGCAATGGGGCCACGAAGTGAAAAAATCACAAGAAGTTGAAAAGTTTAAATCTCAACTACATTACTGTTACTTATTGTAGGGTGTACAAAGTGTTGCATCCATCAACATTGATGGTGCAACCTCTCATTTCCACCTGATTACCATCCAACATAGAAAAGAATTTAGGAAGTAAGGCACTCTGTTGGGAAGCCCATATTGAGGCAAATCCATCACTACTATGGCAATAACTACACTCTACATTACATAATAATATAAGTACGACCAATGCATCACTACTATAAAAAATAGACCCTGTATATAACATAGTTTAAATTTGTGTCCAACATGTACAGTTGCAGAGATCTCTTTAGGTTCATTTCATTTTTGCAATCATACTAAAAGCATTTACAAATGTACACAACAGATGTTTCTTAATTGTATACGTCTTAATGGTAAAAGTACAGTTTTCAGACTGTTTACACAGCCTTGCTAGCATTTTATGCTAAAGCTATGCAATTTCTTATTGTGATTTTCTAGGTCTAGACTCACAATTTTGAGCTCAATTATTATTTTGAACTTACAAACTTTATAGCAAAGTTTGAACAGCCCTGCCAACGTTTTGGCAAGAACTTTGATGCTCTGCAGCCTTATTGCTTATGCTAACGATATGATAACTCCACATTAGTTATGTATAAAAATAACTAAAATTTAGTTACAACCAACTTGTAACTTTTGCATTCAATATACAAGCCACACCCATTGAAGTGTATGCCATTCTTTTCTCTCAAATTCTATGCATTCAATATACAAGTTAGAACACTCAAGGACTATATCCCAATTCTTTGTCGTGGCCTCATTGTGGTCCTTTTGCTTATCTGACAATAGGCGAAGGTTGTAGTGTGTGAAGACCAAATCCTCTTCTTTTTTGGAACCCAAGTGATTGGCTTAACCAAGTGGATGGCGTAGTATTGACTCCAATTCCGCTTAGCTAAAGAAGAACTTGCTAGCTGTTTGAGTTAGCAAACAACATTTACATCTAGTATTTAATTTCAATACGATAGCATCATGATTAAATGAAAATTTAAAATTCAAGAACAATTTAAAATAGAAGATACAAACTTGGGAGAGAAGTTTAATTGCAAGAGGCTGCAAGAAAATGAAATGTTGAGCATGTGCATACCACCATTCATCAACAAGCATCCTATATTGAACATGAGAGCATCTATGACATGATATTTGGTAGATGTGAATTGGGCAAACTCGGTGAGGACAATGTTTCAAGTTCATCTCTATATAGTGCCACTCTGTTTGGCTGTGAAACCATATCTTGGCTATAAAACCTTGGTGATAAAGCATACACCAAGAGATGTGAGGGGGTGGTCATATTGTTGCAGTGGTCAACAATATTTTTTTCCACTCCTTTGAAAAGTATCATTATGTTTGTTGCCCACTATTATTGATTTTATGTCCACCATGGTGTCCATGCCATCATAACTTTCACCCAAACATTTGCAATCATTATCAACAAATCTCATCATGCTCATGATGGGCTCGGTGAATTCTAAAACATATTCTACACATTCCCACCTATCATCATCAAGGATCAATGGTTTTACTTTTTGGGCTTTTTCTGTGTTTGATTGCCTCCATACACTCCACAATGTGTTGATAACCATAACATTGAAGGCCTCTCACATCTTCACAAGTCGTCTTAAGACAATTGTGTGTGATGCAAATTGTGTTTCAGCAACCTATGAAGGCATAAAAGTTAAAGTATGCATGTCATGTCTAGCTCATCTATAAAATTTAAAACTAAAAGACAAAATATAAAAACAAAATTAAATTAAAGTCCTTTTTAACCAGCAGCAACCTTTGCATCTCTATATGGTGCCATTCTGTTTGGTTGTGAAACCATATCTTGGCTATAAAACCTTGGTGACAAAGCATACGCCAAGAGATGTGAAGGGGTGGTCATATTGTTGCAACAGTCAACGATATTTTTTTCCACTCCTTTGAAAAAGTATCATTATGTTCGTTGCCCACTATTATTGATTTTATGTCCACCATGGTGTCCATGCCATCATAACTTTCACCCAAACATTTGCAATCATTATCAACAAATCTCATTATGCTCATGATGGGCTTGGTGAATTCCAAAACATATTCTACACATTCCCACCAATCATCATCAAGGATCAATGGTTTTACTTTTTGGGCTTTTTCTGTGTTTGATTGCCTCCATACACTCCACAATGTGTTGATAACCATAACATTGAAGGCCTCTCACACCTTCACAAGTCGTCTTAAGACAATTGTGTGCAATGCAAATTGTATTTCAGCAACCTATGAAGGCATAAAACTTAAAGTATACATGTCATGTCTAGTTCATCTATAAAATTTAAAACTAAAAGACAAAATATAAAAACAAAATTAAATTACCTTTAACAACTCCAATGAAGAGGTCTTGAATAAGGATTGTGTCATGTGATGATTAGTCACAAACATTTTATCTCCTTAGTCTTTGTGTAAAGTTTATTGACTTATTCAATTTGATTGCCTATCTTTTGCATGATTAAATTGAGTGAATGGACTGTAAATGGTGTCCGTAAAATGTGATTATATGTGGCCTCTACTATAGCCCCAATTTTCCCTACAATTCTTAGCATGGTCAGTTATGACTTAGGCAATATTTGCAGTCCCAACCATCTCAATTGGTTCCATGAGGATGTTGACATTGAAACTTGCACCTTTCACTCCCCCCTTACAATCCACTACCTTCAAGAATATTAGCCCTCTAGGTGACACTACTATAACATTGATCGAAGGCGTGTTCTTGCAGTCTTTCCATCCATTACAAATGAACATACCTGTTTCCACCCATGTATCCTTGATCACTTTCAATTGTGTCTCTACTAAGGTTTTCTCCCTCAACAATAAGGTGGTTTGCACCTTTTCATACCCAACACTTACACATAATCAGTAGGCCCCTTGCAAAGGGTACTCACTATACCTTGCCAATAAGGTAATCTAACGAGATTGATTGGAGGCCCATTCAAATATAAGCAATGACCAATACTTTCATCTCAAATATCTCTCACTTTATTGTTGAAGGCTACATCTAATGGGCCTCTTTCCCATGGAACAATTTTTGGTTCAAAAGGTGGTGCCGTTGGTAAGAAAGGATGTGGGCCACTAGATTTTACCAAGCCACTAGGTCTCCTTGAGCTTGTCTAGGCATGAGATGGGACCAGTCAATTTCTTTCCTTTATTATTTCTTCTAGTTCTCTAGCATATTACAAGATTAAATGAGTTGGCAGCTCGTTGCATATGTCGCCTTACAAGGTTTTATTCCTTTCCCAATAGTAGGAATGAAGCTAGGTTTCACTAGAGAGTATGAGCTAGATTACTCGACGTTGCGATGGTTAAATTGCCAAATAAAAGACCCACCAGCAAGCACTACCCTAATAATAGTTGTGTAACGCCAAAGCAGTAAACTTGCATCAATCTTAAAAGGGTTTGCCCCAACAAATGATGTAGAGCTTCCACTCCCAACCATTTTGTTTAACTCTAAATAATGAACCTAAATGGAAAAGAAAACTATTGATGTTTTGTAGCTTTACTAGGATAAATTGCATCAAGACGCACATGTGTGTGTGTGTGTGTATAAACTTATATATATACATATATAATATTTATATTAAGAGATATTATATATTAATAATATATAACTAAGAGATTTTAATTATGTTAATGAACAAACATGTCCCATGAAGGGACATGTCCATTCTCTCACTCTCTTATAAATATATGAGGTGTTTGCAATCGGAAAACACATACCAAATACATGGTAGTGCTTAGTATAGTTACAATGATCCGAGAAATCAACATGGTATCAGAGCCATGCTGTAAATGTACAATATGAAATGGTCAATTTACAAACAAAGAAATATTAAGCAGAGCGATAAAATTGAATTGGACCTAAATTTCTTGCAGGCACTCTGATTGATCATTGGGAGCTTTAAAGGCGTGCGCATTCTAGAGCATGAATGGCGTGAATGGAAAACATTGATGCCGTACAGAGAATACAAAACAAATGAGGTTGCTTATAAAGGCTAGATTTATACCATACCTGTACAACTATAGCTCCAGAAACAGTGGTTGAATAACTTTCATAAATGGGCCAAATATAGTTGCGGCTGGGGTTTGTATGATGCACCACTTTATTAATGTCTGGAAGTTGATTATGCATGGAAGAAATCAAACAATATTTGTAATGTATTCTAATCATCGCGCTTTATAAAATAATAATTATTGACGTTAGTAAAATTAATTTAATAACTTGTATTGCTTGCTTTATGCTATCCTGATATGTGTTGTACACGTGGCATTGTTGGTGAGGTGGATTATTGACTATGTTAGTCTACTTGCATACATTTAAAAAGAATTTGGAATTTGGTTGAAAACAAATACTGAACGGCTAGCAAAAGTTGCTTATTAGTCAAACACGATAATAACCTTGGTTGGGAATAAATTGCCATAAAATAATGAGTGATGATACAGTTATTGGGCATCATATAACGCGTCTCTATGGCGTGTATCCAAAGCGCTTCTACCAACCATAAGCAATAAAAGTATTTAGAAGGGTTTCGAATAATTTGGTTGTCATACAATTTCACAATTGATTGGATTGTATCAACAAGGATGAAAGGCCTATGTTGGCAACAAGGTCAGACAGGAAACAATGCATGTAAAGCAGAGAGATTGAAGATATATTAGGTCTACATAATGAATTATTAATTGCCACTTGCGTTGATATTAGTGTCGAGTATGAAAGGGCAAGGGTCTCGATTCTTGGAAGGCAATTTGAATGGTTTAAATACTGCCACCGGCAAAGAAATCAGTTAGTATCAAAGGCGGTGTATATTCACTTACTTTGCGATGTGAGAAGTACATCAAACATAGAGCACCAACACAATACTGTGAGCGAAGGTGTATGGAAGGCTTAACTGATTCCAAGCAAAGGTATTTGAGACTACTATGTTGCTGGGAAAGGGATATAAAGATCGATGCAGGAATTATAAGGATTTGACCGATGGCAAGGGACGTGGACCAAATACATAAGTTCTTGTAGGCTAAGGTAAGTATACATATGTATGTATTATTTTGTTATTATGATCTCATTTCAATATGTTGAATATGAAATATTTTGAGTGATATAGAACAAGGTGAATATATATTAAAGTTTCTTTTATATTATTAAATCAATGAATATATAAATATATATGTGTGTGTGTGTGTGTGTGTGTGTGTGTATGTATATATATGATATAAACTATATGGTGATTATACATGAAGTCAAATATATTTTCTAAATAATTTGTAAAGAATATAGTGAAATTCGTCACTATAGATTATTATATGTGGCATTAATAAGAAAACAATAGATCAATATTATATTGTAATGACCTTATTATATAGAATTATTATCCTTGGGTATTATGGTAGTCTCTTTCTTATTTATATATTTTAATATGAGCTATATACCTTGATCTTTTCCTCCGAGAATGCTCTTGCAGGAAAAAGAGGGAGATTTAGATTTAGAGGGAGGCTGGCATTTCAGGAAACTTTGAAAGAGAGGGAGCAGATAGAGGATATGATTTAGTTAACCTTTGGTGATTTCAGTCGTATTGATTCAGTGAGAGTAAACCATGTTAAGATGGATTCCCCAATGATCAACACATTGTAGCAATCAATAGGATTGTGATTCATGAATATACCTCATGACTACGTGATTTTAATGGGCCTACCCCCTGTGTACATCATGAAGAAGTGACGACTTCCAAATGATGTCAGTTGTATTTGTAGAAGTTATTGAAAGGTGACAATCTTACAATAACTTAATTTTCTATTATGATGGATATCTTACGATGTCTATGTAGATCATAATAGATTATACTTCGTATGGCGGATGTTAATATGGTAAGCATTATGAGAATGCGTTTGCACATGCCTTATAAACTTTTTTTTGAGTATGTGGTGAATGTTATGCAACTTGATGTTTTGGAAGGCCATTACATAGAGTACTTGGGGAATATCACGTGTCTTGATGTTTTGGAAGGCCATTGCTCACAGAGTACTAGGTCAATATCACGTGACTTATGTTCTAGAAGGCCATTGCTCATAGTATTTGGTGAATACCTTGCATCTCAACATTCTGGAAGGCCATTACTCAGAGTATTTGGTGAATATCATTGAAATTCTGGACGCCAATACTCATGATATTATATGTGATGTCAAACATTTTTTAGTAATTGGTGAAAATCATGTATTTTGGGCGACCAATACATGATATCAGATGTGATATCAAAACTCTTTGAGTACTTGGTGGATATCGAACATCAATATTCTGTGGGGGAGAGTCACACCTTTCCATCATGACTGCCCTTTGCAAAGGTCACAACCTTCCACAATTACTACCTTCGGATGTGATGAAGGGTACTCACCTTATTAAACCAAACACACACAATGTAATGCCTCGCCTGGAGATCCTTGGAACACAAGGATAAAACATGCACTGAATAATTTTTTTCTTAAGATAAGTTACTTAACAACAACATAAAGTAACCAAGTGCAAGAGTGAAGCATCAACACAAGATGATAAGAATAGGGAATCATGACAAGACTCACATGTTCACCTACACCAGTGGAAGTCTTACATCTACTTCCAAAGATCTCCAAGCTCTAAACCACAACACATGAACCAAAGACCACACGAATCATGAGAATATACCAAGGGGATGTTCTCGTTCAATCCCAAAGTAAAAGTTCCTAGACAAGTCCATATCCACTAATCATACCATAATCAAGAATCATGAGCGGAGACCAATAACGGTCATGCAGAAGACGAGGGCTCAAAGTTACCTCCACTCATCTACTAGACACCATGCTGAAAGATAATGTTGACTCTTGAAATTTGGCCAAGTTTGAAATCTCGAAGCCCTGAAATTTCCTAGAATCTTTATCTTATCTTGGAGAGGTCTGGAACCTATTGGTCCGGAACCTATCTTAAATGAATTGTCTCAAATATTAAAATATATCTTAAGTATAATGAATTTTATACTTAAACAATATATTTTAAACCCCATAGAAAATCTATTGAACTAGGAAGGTGTGCAACCCTAAAGGGTAGCCAAAACACCCTTTAACTCTCAACCAAAAAGTCCAGAGATACCTGCTGTTTGCCCGAGCAAGTATTTGCAAGAAATCAGGCGAGACTTTATTGTAGCTAGGCGATATCTCTCACTATAGCCAGGCGATACTTTTCACTATATCTAGGCAATGCTTCTTAGTATAGCTAGGCAATAATTCTCAGTATGGCCAAGCGATACTTCACCACTATTGTACGATATTTGTCACTACTACGGTGCGATACTTTCTAGTGTTGTATAATAGAACTCCTTAAGCGCCCAATGCTGAACCACTGTTGCCCAGGATTGAAAAGAAACAACCTAATGAACAATCAGAAGGGAAAAAGAGTTAGAACCTCCACATTAGGGAGTACTTGATCTACTATAATCGAGGCTTGGACACTCAAACACCTGAAATGCAAGACACCATGCAACAAGAAGGAGAAAACATCTATCCATCCAAACCATAACAACATATGAAAGAACATGCGGAAAGCAACATCGCAGTGTACATACATGGCTCATAAACCAAACATCATATGAAGGAACACATAAACATCTAAGCACCAACACAACTAAAACTCGTGCACAGTTTCTCCCAACCGTAATAGCATCATGAGACCTCCAAGGCCCTAGCCATCCCCCGCGCGTAACATCCCAAATTGCTAACTAGATAGTCGGAGCTGTCTTATGAGGGAGTTACTACTACAAATGTAACTAAAATCATAAGAACAAGATCTAACATGCTAATCTATCAAACATAGATACTCCAACTAGTAGTGAATCACATCATCTAACCATATGCTATAACATCATAATAAAGGAATGCATCAATGAAACTAACATCATCTAAACATGATATTCATACATTCAAATGAAAACATAAATCACAAGTAAACATACTTTGGAAAACCCGAAATACCAAGTGAAACATCAAGCATTGGTCTCAATTGGAAAATAGACCATCTCTGTACATTGGTCCCCAGCAGTATTGAAGGTAGCTACACCTCCAAACGGCATGGAACTCGTAGGTCCACTCCCACCGTGTTGATGGAGATAATGATCCAACCACAAATACACATAAAGCAAACGTCCATGGCTAACACTCACACCAGACAGTAAAGATGATTGAAACCAAGATCATGAGACAATGCAAGTGGATTAGGTCCCGGTCAGACACTCTATAGGTCAACTATGTAGGGGCTTGCTAGAGGGTAAGTAGCTTGGCATCGAGTAGCTCAAGCTAGTATCAGCAACATTAACTACCCGGGAAGGTGCACACTTTGTGTCCTCGGGTCAGTTCCGGGTGCTCACAATTAAGTGTTCTCGGGTTAACTCTGGGTGCTCACATTTTTATTATCTTATATTTATTACCCAGTAATTTATTTAGTTATCACTTCTTTAGAACTTCTTCATGCCAACCCTCTGGGAAATAGTCACCAAGGTTGCGAGAGAAGCCCCTCCATGCTACCCTACATACCCATGCTCATCACATGATGAGTGCCCATAGGCATGCATATTCCCAACCCAACCCCAATGAACATAACTCCATCGAAAACAATCGGGAGTTTTGGCCTTGCAAGCACCCGACAAATGCACCTGCACGTGCTTGTGTGTGGGCGCACCACCATCACGAAGATCATAAAACAAGGGCTGGATGAGAACACAAGCAAAATAAATCACTCATCTCGACTATATCCGAGCGTACGGATTCTACACGAATCCCAAAGAACAATAAAATCAAACATCATGACTCACTCCATCGGCCTAAATCCAAGAGCATGGATTCTACACGAATCCCAATGATGCAACAAAACCAAACATCACGAAATCACTCAACCAGCCTATATCCGGGAGTATGTATTCTACATGAATCCTAGTGTCCACGAAATAACAAGGGTTTGATCAAAAACAATAACACCACGTATAAAATCACTCAACTGAACACAAGATCGGGAGCACAGATGCACCACACATCCCAATGCAAACAAAAAGATGCAACAATGGTCGGATTGACATCCTATGGATAATCCAAATCCACGACCAACACCATGTGTCAAGAAAACCTAAAAAAATTGGGCGGCACACAAATCGAGGCGAAAACCTCAAAACTCAACAAATTCAAAACTAAAATCCATTTTGTCTTAGGGTACAAAAGCCACGAATATCAAATAAAATTTGGGCTTGGAGTCCGTATGCAAAAATAGCCAACATAACGGTGCAAAACCTCAAACCTCCATCT
This sequence comes from Cupressus sempervirens, assembly GCA_028749045.1. Taxonomy (NCBI): domain Eukaryota; kingdom Viridiplantae; phylum Streptophyta; class Pinopsida; order Cupressales; family Cupressaceae; genus Cupressus; species Cupressus sempervirens. The sequence goes on from CM053787.1 coordinate 448,184,149, forward strand.
CGAAAAACAGGGAAATGCTCATACCCATCCAATTGGGTAGAGCTAGCAATTAGAAACGGAGGGGAACACTAGTTCTCAACCTCCTAACAAACAGCTACCAAAAACGAAAGTAGAAGTAGAGCTGAAACAATAAAACGGGAGAGCCTTACCTCACAGCCAAAAGGGCAAATACGAGAACACGACCAATAAAATAAAAACCTTGCAGAAGTGGCCGGAAATCACGGCAATCCAAGGTCTCCTTGAGCTGGATCCAACGAGACCAATCTTGCGACGATCCCATGCTCGTAGCTCCCATAGCGAACAAAACAGTATTTCCTCATGAAGAGGATTTGGAATTTGCTCTCAATTTTCTATTTCAAAAAGTGAGAAGTCAGGAATAAAATTCCTTTTTGGATACTTATTCACTTTTCGAGCGAATAAAGGATTAGGGTAAATAACTAGGTCACTTAGTTAAACCCTAAATCAACTCATATGAAAACAGGCTATTCCAAGTAATTGGAATTCAATTGCGACAAAGCTGTCGGGAATTAAATAAAATAAGATAAAGCCCAAAATTCCCTTAAACCAAAAATCACAGAAATCCTTCGTAACTTTTGTGACAATTGCAAACCTCTAAATGCACAGACACGCTCACGGGTCTAATCACATAATGCAAATGAGTTCGGATTTATTAAATTACCGGAGGTTTTAATTTAAATAATTAGGATACGTTGACCATATAGGGACGACATTGGCTAAATATGAACAACTGAATCACTAACTCCATGTGCCACTGCTAGGGACATAAATCCTGCACACTAAACAACATGATCAATTGCAATTGCATATAATAATACAGCCGAAGCAATAATTGCATTAAATCACATTAAATAACCATTTATTTAATTGCATTAAAATCATCTATTTAAACAACCCATTTTGCATAAATTACCGAAATGAACAAGGTAAATATTCGTAGCACATAACCAATGAATCCAACATGGACAATTCATTTCTAATTATTTAAGCATTTAATAATGGTTGTTTAAACATGGAAAGGCACTTAAAACACATAAGTGAACATGGTCAAATACATGACTAATCACTGCTACAGGAACCTAGTCCAATGTAGTAGGATAATAATACACAGTGCAATCTCTGCACACATCTCAGGGTAATCACGAAACATCATCATGATACCACATCAATTCAGGTAACCATTGGTACAAACCTCAGTGAAACCATCTAACACATCATAATCTCATAAATCAGCCATAAGCATATAATCAAAGCAACTGATACAGTAATATAAATCTAATCACCTCAAGGGTGTAAACCACTCATGGTCCCAATCATGATCACTTCACAAAGAAAGATCAACAAGGTTGTATCCATTAGGATGACTTACAGAAATCAAATGAGAGAGGCACTACACGCAACGCAACAAGGAAATACATAGAAAATTTCATGAATAGAACAATGAAAAGAACATAAGCATTTGTTTTAATATCTTCAATGAAATGACATTACAAAATTTGGAAAATTAACATGCTACAGCCACATGGGCATTTTAATTACAATAATCTGCAAGATAGAGCCACAATCCGCAATTAACCCAAAGCCCCTCTTCAACCCTATATAAGTAGCATAATTAACTACCTTAGAATATTTTGGAAAGGAAATTTTTCCATTGTGGCGTCCAACGGAATGAGTGTTTTTTCTCTTTCTTTTGTATGAAAGTTGGAGTCTCGAGGCATAACTTCCAAAAACCATTAGATGTGAACCGTTGAGTTGATTGACTATACTATTATAACCCCATTTCAAAAATGCCACAAAGTGCTCCACAACTAGGTTTGCTAAGTGCCAACCAATCAAAGTTTGACCCACTTTCTGTTAGAATCCGAACCAGAAGTGTAGCAACAAGCACTAATTCAAAATAAGTATAATAAGGGAGATGGTAATGATTGTTCTAATCCAATACTTTAACTTTTTTATGTTATGACAGTGGTAACATGGAGCAATGAGAATATTCATGAAGATTTGCATAAAACATCATACATTCCAATTACATTCATCCAAATAACTAAATTAACGTCTGGACACTAGCCGCAAGGTTTTACATAAAACAACAATGCAGCAAGATGACATGTAACCTGGCACTGCTGTGAAGACGTCAACTGCTCACGTGACCCCAGCTGAGAGAACTCCTTATCAAGGCTCTTATTTGCTCACGGTGGTCAAGTACTTGCAGTGTTTGTTGGGTCGGCCTTCTTCTAGATTTTGACTTCAGCAACCCGACTTAATACTCGCAATACTGCTGCGTGACTATTGATGATGACGGTAAGGCTCCTAATGACTGTTATTGCCTCCTTATGTCTGCTGTGCTACGCATGGTGATTGATCAGCCCTATAATGCTCGGACTTAGATGACCCAACTTCCCTTGGATGTGTCCTTGGCCGGTTTTGATGCTACCATCTGCTGTATTGTTGTTGCGCACTACCACAGGGAGTAAGTCCATAATCTGCTGTTACCATCTGTTGTAACTGGTAACGCACTCTTCCCTCTACACACGAGATGGATACTGATCCCATGTCTTTCCAACTAATATAAAGAACAAGTAACACCACCCTTAGCTGATTAACCTCTGAAGTAGGCATCAATTGATTCTATATGTAATTTGCAATTCGTACCTGGTCTTGATAAATCTGAGAAGGGATACTGGGGCTACGTCCAGTCTCTAAAACTTCTTAAGGGGTTTTGTCCTCAAGAAATCCAATCACATTTAAGTAACCTCTGTATTTTGAACAATATCATATTTTCATTGTGTCAATCCCAATGAAGCTCCTTGCTTTTATAACCTCGATATGAGGGGAAATACAAACAACTAGGCAATGTGGGATAAAAGCCATTTTCGTCTTTTAGTCACATCAGTTACTTTTGTTATAAAATGACTTTAAGTCATAAAGTAACTTTATAAATCAAGTTTATAAAATAAAGTGACTAAATTATAGAAAGCCCCACCACTTAAATATCTCCCCAACGAAACCAAATAGAATCTTGTGACTGGTTGACATCCTCAAGATTAATGCCCTTAGCCTATCCGGATGGAAAGATAGACCAATAAGGCGCTAGAAGGCCTAGCGTGGAGAAGGGGACATTATAGTTTTCCCTTCCCAGGATTGCTTGCCCTCAAGCAATCTCAGTGTTGGATGTTGTAGGATTGATTTGCCCTCCCAAGTGGCATCTTCATATTGCAAATCTTTCCAGCAAATTAGGTACTCCCTGATGGACCTGTTACGCAGCTTCCTTTCTCTGATCTCAATCACCTCAGCTGGAACCAAAACCAGCTTCCCTTCCACATCAAGTGGGGGCAATCCAAGGGAAGGCACTACATGCTGACCAATTGCCTTCTTGAGGCAAGACACATGGAAAAAGTTATGAATTCTATTGTCATCTGGCAAGTCCAGCTCATAAGTAACCTCTCCAACCCCTCGAGTAATGCGATAGGGACCATAAAATCTAGGCTGAAGTTTTTCGGACCCACTCTTCTTCAAGGAGCTCTGCCTGCAAGGTTGGAGATGAAGGTAAACCATGTCACCTAACTCAAAACTTCGCTCTGTCATACAACGATCAACGTACATCTTCTGGTGATTCTGAGCCTGTAGAATGTTCTCTCGAAGAAATTTGAGAATGTCTTGCTGATTTTGTATTCAATTGAAAGATCCCTGATGGATCTCTGCTGCAAATCTGCTGTAGATTTATTTTATTTTGTTTTTTCCTGTTTATTAATGTTTTCTTGTAGAACAAGACGGAAATGCAGAAGAGTTTGTTTGTTTTTGTGTTTTTGATGATTATTCAACATAGAAATGAGAAGTAGCAAATGGCAAGAAAAGAGTCTGAAAATAAATAACAATATGCAGTAAAGTCAGAGTTGATACAAATCGTACCAGGCAGATCTTTGAATTATAGAGCCAAATAAAGGATCCAGTACATTTTCCCTAACAATGATGCCAAACTGGCTGATGGAAAAGGACTGTGAACATGCAAACGTCTGCTGCTGATTATCCGACTCTCTATATTTCAAAGTGTTGCAAATGGCGGCTACTGTTGCAAGGCTCACTTTCCCATGTACCAATAATCGTGCCCAGCTAAACAATACTGCAGACCCAAGCTGAAATGGTGTCCTTCCCTGATAACAGCTGATACCACTGAAAATTCCAAGACCAAATACTGTTGAGGGTTATGTCCCAGCCAGTAAATACCTTGGGGTTTGCGTCCCAGAATAAAATCGCCCAAGCAGAGCAAATTTGTAAACAAGTTTAAAATGCATAATATGAATGAGGAATGGCGCCTCCATCTCCTTATAACCCCTTCCAAAGCAAATCGAACCCTAAAGTGACTCCAAAAGGCGTTGGGTTACAAAAGTGATTTAAGTCTTATTTTAAAGTGGCAATGTTACTAAAAATGACCCTTTTTCTCCATAGACATAAATCCGTTCACTGAATCGCCCTGAGACCAAAGAGAAAGATTTAGAAAAGTTCAAGACCTTTCCAATGAGCTATCACACCAAGGGGTACGCATCTAGATGAGGTCAAAATTCCCCTTATTACTCCAAAATGGCTATTAACTTAACCTTATTTAATTATTAAACTCTAACTTAGGAAATATTAAAAATATAACCCAAATAGCTACAAAATGCCCAACTGACATCACAAACCATAAAATCATCTTGTCACCTGTCTGTGACTGAAGTCAGAAATCAAGGATCCACTGGCAGTCTCATCCCTAAAATCTAGGGATGCTCCTAAATTTTAGGAAACAAGCTCTATCCCTCTGAAACTGAACCCAAAGAGTAAACTCATGGAAACCCAACCCTGTGCATGATCATACCTCCTAAAAAGTAGGAATGAACCCCATAAATATAGGAACTGTCTCCTAAAAACAAGGAACGTCTCCCAACTGATCAATAACCGCCAGAACACCAAGTCCCCAACACTAAATAACCATACTGGGTCTCTATCCAACCCTGTCAGCGTACAAAACCCCATAATAAGCTGACTCACATGTTTCTGTTAGACTGAGCTAGAGTGGGGACATGACATCAATCTCCAGCTAGTGGTGCTCTGCTGTCCTATAAAGCTAGATCTACGAACGACAGTGGTTTGCTGCCATAGAGAGCTAGAAACGGTGTCATCCGGATGGACACGTGGTAGGAGTTGTAGCAGTATTCCCCTTGATATAACCATTTAACCCAAGCTCTCTATTGCTCCGTTACATAGTTCTGGAGATAACCCTCGACCCATTTGTTTACTATCTCAGTTTGCTCGTCCGTTTGTGGGTGTTAACTTGTGCTGGGTGTCAATTCCGTACCTGCCAATTTGAATAATTCTTGCCGAAAAGTGCTGAGAAATTTGCTATCTCTGTCACTCACAATGATCCGAGGGAGACCATGTAGACGAAAAACCTCTCGAAAAAATAACTTGGCTACCTGAGAGGCTGTCCAATCTGCAACTATAGCATAAAAGTGAGCAAACTTAGTCAATTTGTCCACAACCACGAAAATGGAATCTCTACTCTGCACTCTCGGTAATCCTATAATGAAGTCCATGGAGATACTCTCCCATTTCTGTGTTGGAATAGGGAGAGGTTGTAATAATCCGGTTGGAAACTCGTGCTCTGACTTGTTTTGCTGGCAAGTCTGGCATTCTTTGACATGCTGAAGAACATCGTCCTTGACGCCCTTCCATGAAAACCTTTCTCTGACTTGCCTATAGGTTTTGAAGAAACCTGGGTGTCCGGCTGATGGTGCATGATGTAGTTTCCATAATTCTTTCCTTGAGCTTTGGACTCTGGCATGAGATAGATCCTATCCTTATAAAAAATCACATCATCGATTACCTTGTACCTGCTGTCCTGGAGCTGCCCATCCATGATCTGGCAAGCTTGAGTATTCTTAGAATACTCAACCAGTAACTGGGACTTCCAATATGCCGATATCTTTGAAATGACACAACAATCTATTACTAAAGGTCTCCTGTAAAACGCTTCAGCAACTATATTGTTCTTACCCTTGACATACTCAATGTCAAAATCATAGGCCTGAATCTTGCTGACCCACTTTTGCTGTCTTTCATTGAGATCCTTCTGTTGTAAAAAATATAGCAAGTTGTTGTGGTCTGTTTTAACCATGAATTTGCCACCCATCAAGTACTGTCTAAACTTGGCTAAAGTGTGCATAATGGCTAGCATTTCCTTGTCATAGGTGGAGTACAATCTCTCATTGTCCTTGAGCTTCCGACTCTCATAAGCTATTGGATGCCTATCTTGCATTAGAACAACGCCAATTCCGCTACTTGAAGCATCACACTCTAAGGCAAAAGGGTGAAAGAAGTCGGAAAGTGCCAAAATCGGGCATGTGCTCATCACCTTCTTGAGCTTATCAAAGGTCACCTTTGCATCATCTATCCACCTGAATGCCCCTTTCTGTGTGAGATTCGTGAGGAGAGTTGTTATCTAAGAGAAACCTCTAGCGAACCTCCTATAATAAGAGCAAAGACTGAGGAAGCCCCTCAAATTTGATATGTTCCTCAGAGGTGGCCAATCTAGTATTGCTTGTATCTTTTCCTAGTGTACCTTCACCCCATCTGCACCAATCACATGTCCAAGGTAAAGAATCTCAGTCAATCCAAACTCACACTTCGATTTCTTCGCAAACAATGAATGCTCCTCCATAATGCTAAGTACCTCATCTAGGTTCTGCAAATGCTCCTCCCAAGTTTTGCTGAAAACTAGGATATCATCAAAGAATACCAACATGCTCTTGTGCAACTGTTTTCTAAAAATATGGTTCATACATGACTAAAATGTGGCCGGCTCATTGGTGAGCCCAAATGGCATAACCAAGAACTCATAGTGTCCATAGTGGCATTGGAAAGCTATCTTATGCACATCCTTCTCACGAACCCGTATCTAATGGTATCCAGATTTAAGATCTATCTTTGAGAAATAGAGTGCCCCATGTAATTCATCTAGTAATTCATCAATATGAGGAATAGGGTACTTGTTCTTAATGGTCCTCTTATTGAGAGCACGGTAATCAATGCACATGCGAAGAGTGTCATCCTTCTTCTTCACCAAAACTACCGAAGAAGCAAAAGGGTTGGAGTTGGGTTTGATGTGTTCCATGTCTAAGAGTTCCTTAATCGTCCTTTCTATTTCCTCTTTATAGTGCCTGGGGTGACGATAAGGAGTGGTAATGACGGGTTTGGCGCCCTCCTCTAACTTAATGATATGCTTGAACCCTCTATCTGGGGGAATACCCGAGGGTATGTCTTCGAAAACCCTCCTGTGCTTATCAAGCACCAGCTGAATGTCACAATGAAACTGCTGTCCTGAACCTATCGTTGTCTTGGAGGAAATGAAACAGTGCGCTGCCCACTCAATGTCATCATGCCTCATAATAGCCTCCATCCTGTGAGCTGAAATCACTCTGGGTTCACCCTCTGGCATGGCCTTGAGAATCACCTGTCGACTATCTTGTAAGAATTCTAGCTGCATCTTATTATGATCAATTGTGTACCCGCCGATACTCTGCAACCACTGTCTTCCCAACATGGCGTCTATTCCATCCAAATCAACAACATAAAAATCTGCCTCTAGAAGAAAGTCATCAAAGTGAATTGAAAGCCCTGGCACTTTCCCTATGCACCTCAGTCTATCGACCCCTGCCACTCTAACTTCAAACTCGGGTATGTCATCAACTTGTAACTTTCTCTTGGAAACCCAGAGTGTGCTTATGAAGTTATGTGATGCACCTGTATCTAAAAGACACACAATACACTGCCCTCTAACTACATCCTTCAAGCGAAAGGGGTGACCTGTGGGATCGCTAGAAAGGGAAGCTATGATAGGGAACTGTCCTAGAGTAGATTCCTTCTTCCTCTCTTTAGGAAGTTGCTCCTAATTTTCTTCCTCATTGCTGCCATCAACTTCGCTGCCCCCCTGTTCCTCATCCTCCTCTTCCAAAAGAACCTCGACATAGTGTATTTTACCTTTGCCAAGGCATCTATGATCCAGTGTCCATGGCTCCCTACAAGTGAAGCATAGATTCTTCCCCCTGAGTTCATTCCGTGTCTCAATGTCCAATTTGGGTGGGGAAGTCTTATGCTTATTCTTGTTCTTCTGGAATGAAGTAGACCCATTATAAGGTTTCTTTGGAGGCTGTAGTATCGAAGAAGGTGAGTCTAGATCATGTGTGATCTTAATAGCATCATCCAGTGTGTTTGGTTTAAGGACCTTGACCAAACCTCTAAATCTGTCCTGTAAGTCCTTAGTGAACAACATTACCTTACGCTGTTCTGTCATATCCGAAACCATCATCGAGATTCGCTGAAACTCATCAATGAAGTCATCTAGAGATGCACCTTGTCGCAACTGCGCCAAATCCCTGTAGTAGACTTCAATGTCCTTCTTGTCAAAATGGGTGATTAGCTTAGAGCTGAAACTCTCGTAAGATGTAACGAGACCATGATCGTGGGTGACCAGCCTATGATGCCACCAATCATATGCTGCTCCTATTAAATGCATTGTGGTGAATCTAATGGCATGTCTGCGACATGGGCTTAGGTGTCAAGTAGGTGTCTAGCTTGTGAATCCAAGCTCTAGCAGATGTCTTACGACTGCCATCAAAAATGGGGAGGGATAACTTGTTCATGGCGTGCTTTAAGTCCCTATTTTGTGCCCTAGGCCTCCTGTCCTACTGTGGTCTCTCTCTTTCCCTTTTTTGATTCATGTGTTGAACAAAGGTCAAATTCTGTTTAATCCGAATAGGGAACAAATCCCATTCATCGTACATGGTCATAACATTATTCGGAAGTAAGCCTGGTGCTGCGGGTTGGGCTACCTCTTCCTCGGCATTATTCTCAGCAAAAATGGGCATCAATGGCTTGTCAGTGTTCCGTGTGGGGGCCCTAGCAGCCCGGGGTGATCTTGCCACACTACCACCTCCGTTGTGAAGACTCAGTGCTCTCCTATGAGTCGAAGCTAGCTGCTGCATTGCCCCTATAAGCTGCTGAAGTGCAGTAGCAATATTATTTTGTCCATCTCTAATAGCCCGCAAGGTTTCCCTCACTTCCCGTTCCTGTTCATTCCCATCATGTGCCATTTGAATGATCTGTACCCGTTCAACTTGTTCACCTTGTTTACCTTGTTCAACTTGTATGCTTGTCCCAAAGGTTAGCTCCTCATCAACTGTATAAGTGTCCTCAATATCAATCTGATCTGAAGATCTTGTCTGTTTAGGTTGGATGTGATTAAAATTATATGGTTTTCTATTCATACCTATCTGACATTTTTCCTGTTCTAACCAACTTGCAACTTCAATAATTTACCTACAAGTTGGCAAGTCTTGTGGCTTTGATAGCATTGTAAGAATCCGAACCAAAGGTGTAGTAACAAGCACTAATTCAAAATAAGTATAATAAGGGAGATGGTGATGATCATTCTAATCCAGTACTTTCACTTTTTCATGTTATGATAGTTGCAACATGGAGCAATGCGAATATTCATGAAGATTTGCATAAAACATCATACATTCCAATTACATTCATCCAAATAACTAAATTAATGTCTGGACACTAGCCGCAAGGTTTTACATTAAACAACAATGCAGTAAAATGACATGTAACCTGACATTGTTGTGAAGACGTCAACTGCTCACATGACCTCAACTGAGAGAACTCCTTATCAAGGCTCTTATTTGCTCATGGTGGTCAAGTACTTGCAGTGTTTGCTGGGTCGGCCTTCTTCCAGATTTTGACTTCAGCAACTTGACTTAAAACTCCCAATACTCCTGCGTGACTACTGATGATGACGGTAAGGCTCCTAATGACTGTTACTGCCTCCTTACGTCTACTGCACTACACACGGTGACTGATCAGCCCTATCAACTAGGCAATGTGGGATAAAAGCCATTTTCGTCTTTTAGTCACTTAAGTTACTTTTGTTATAAAATGACTTTAAGTCATAAAGTAACTTTATAAATCAAGTTTATAAAATAAAGTGACTTAACTATAGAAAGCCCTACCACATAAATATCTCCCCAACGAAACCAAATAGAATCCTGTGACTTGCTGGCATCCTCAAGATTTTGACTTTAAGGCCTAGCGCAGAGAAGGGGACATTACACTTTCAGAGCCTCTAAGGCCTCAAAACTAAGTTCAAAGTTCTTATACCACTTTGCCAAAACAAAAAAAATCAATATCTTCAAAACCAGATTTGATCTTGCCATGAAACTTTATTGGTGAGCTCATATATCCAAATGAACCTCCAAGGAAGTAATTTAGAAAATCTATGCTCAAATAAATGCTTACTAAAAATAGCATCTTGGCAAAAATAGTAACCTTGCCTAAAGATAGCCCTTATTGAAAAACTAGACAATATTTTTAGGTGATGCAAGACTTCTCTTACAACTTGGTTGCTTGTACATCAGGTAGAGTCACAACCCTTCATCATTTACGGCCTTTGAAAGAATCACAACCCTTCATAATTTCCCCTCTTTGAAAGAGTCACAACCCTTCATAATTACCACCCTTTTGAAGAGTCCATAACTTTTTCCTTTGAAGGAGTCACTTATTTTTATTCTCATTTATCTTTTCTCTTCTATTAATTCTTCCTTGCTTCACACCACCTCTTAGCTCTCCCTTCCTTTCTCTCCTTTCCTTTTTATATCTCATGTTTGAGGATGTCACAACTTTTCATTTCATGCCTTTTGAGCCTTCATTTGCTTAAATTTAATTATGTTATTTTATTTTTTCGTCTCTTATATTTTAATTCATTATTATTGTTTTACTGCTAAATCCTAATTCAAAAAGGGGACATTACACCAAATCCAACAGCAACATGTTGGACAATTGAATCATCCAACATGGCATGTCGTGGATCAATAGGCCATTACTTTCTTCTCCTTGTTTATAGGAATTTCTTTGTGAGAAAGGAGCCACAAGTTTGAATGCACAAAGACCAAGTCCGCTTTTTTTGGGTGTAGTCTATTGTACTTTATTGAGGGGAAGGAGTATGTGTTCCGATTCCTCTCAAATGAAGATGAACTAGCAACCTATCAAGATTTTGAATTTAGAGAGTAAACAATTATGAATAAAATTAAAATATAAATTCAGTAACGAGAATCTTTAAGAGTTAAGAACTTAACAATCAAATTTTGATGGCAAGAGATTGTAGGTGCGGGTATAATTCTCCATAGAAGTACCACCAACCAAAGCTCCCATACTTGGACTTGGTTTAGAGTTTGCAAGGTGGACCCAACACAGGACTTGAGACTTGGCAAAAAAACTTGGCTAAACCTAGCAAAGTGAAAAATCTCAAGAAATATAAAGATTTTTAAGGACTGGAAACTTGTTTCGTGCACCCTTGAATAAAGCTTAAAGACACTATAACATCAACAAACAAAAGCTAATTTGATCACATACATAAATATACGTCAATCACATAAGTACAAACACAAATTGTAGCTAATGAAAATAACAAACTTAGATATATAAAATTATAAATATTATCAAATGTATATTAAACTCACAGAATATGAAATTCATGACATCAAATATTCAAAATATATATGATAACATAAATAAGTGTATGGCTCAGTCTGAACCTCAAAGGAGCTTGCATCCCTACTACGAAGGTGTCGTCCAACGTGGATTTGGATAAATGAACAACCATCTGTGCCTGTGAGACACTACTTTGATCAGCATTAGTTGTGCTTGTGCCTGTCTTATTGTGCTCTATCCTCCTTTGCCATGGCTACAACCTTAGACTCTTTTTTCTTGGTCAATCCTCCCAAGGTCCTCATCAATAAAGACAAGATCAATAGATTCACCTGCTCAAAGTCTAGATCGACTCCTCTAACATGATTGGGTTAGAGTCACCGTCCATAATCTATCTTGTTTTAAGATGAAGGTTGTAATGAACAAATGCTAGATTATTCAACATCTCCACGAACAATCTATTACACGTTTTTTAGTGAATGTGCTTGAACATGCTCCAGTTGCACTTAACTCCAAGTGCTCCATGATGACTTAATATGTAGATGACAATTCCCCAAAGGTTTGGTGTTTCAATACCAAACATTTGCCACCATCTATCTGAAAAAATAAAAACAAAAAGTCAAAGTCATTCTCATTTCCAACTTTAAGACTAAACTATAAAATCAAATTATGCACTTAACATATATTTTTACCTAGTTGCAATTTTGTGAGAGCAACTTTGCACATTTGTCTACCACAACTCCCCTTGTGCATTATCAATTGCCTCTTTCTCGTACAATGTAGTTTTGATTGGTATCACTACTAGACATCTTCTCTACCATTGAATAGAGCTTAGCAAGAACCTCTTCATCCGCCTTAAAATCAACACGAAAATAGTATGCCAAATTGAGGTAATAAGTGTGCATGGATGGGCTTGTGAAGATGGAGGTGCCATCTCCTATCAGTTATCACCCATAGGATGATTTTTACTCTCATCTCCACTGTATGTAGATCTACTAACCTCCTTGACCCTATCCATGACCTCATATATGTGGCCCATAGCTGGCTTCTCCCCATCGACAACTTGTAGGTTAACTACTCGGGGCTCAATGACCTGCAAATATTATGAAACAATAATATTTAAGTGTGAATGAAAATAAGCAAAATTGCAAAGTTGCAAACAAAAGAAAAACATGCATACAAATTAATAGTAAATACTTAAACATATATATATATATATATATATATATATATATATATATATATATATATATATAAAATTTATAAAAAATTACTTATACGAATTTTGCTCACGGGGTCCAAACTTGCCTCATCAAAATGCAATCTCCTACATCCATCCTTGGCATGGTCGTAGTATAGATTGAGGAAGCCGACTCCTCACCAACAAACATGTGTCTCAAAGCTACATTTGACTGTATCAAGGATTCTAATGTGATAAAATTTGAAGCGATTCTTGTGATACTAGGATGAGCCAATTCCTTCTGTCTCGTGTATTGCTCCATTATGCTAAGGACCAATGCATGATTGTAGATATGCTTGCAAATGTTTTTCGCCTTATTAATGTATGATTTGACTTGTTCAAGTTTGTCAATATTCTTCAATACAGTATTTGGGTGTCTCCATCAAAAGTCTACTTGCAACAACATAACTTGTTGGATTGCCCATCACCACCTAAACCACATTTTCTTCCTCCACCTCACGTATGATTTCCTCAATAGCCTCACCTAAGTTTGTGACATTTTTGACATGTGAGGAAGCATCAATGAACTTAAGAAACATGGTCTATCTTGCAATGAAAGCAAAATAATAATCAATCAATAAATCATAAACTACAATATTCAATTATTATTGACTAAATCAAATTCAGATTATTTAATGCATTTATGGAAGTAGAATGATCAATCATTTCTGCAGGAAACAAGAAAATTTAGGAGTATCCTATTCCTCCTTGTTCCAAGCATCTTTCATGATGCTGCAACCCTTTTTGCTCCAAAACACTCACAGGTCCTCTAGTTCTTCTTTTATATTTACAACCATTTCTAACAAAATGGGGCCACTAAACTGAGCATTATTAGGGGCTTTAAATCCCACTCCACAAATGGTTACAACACCTATCATGCCTTGCTAGTGAGTAGGCCTGTCACAAATAGATTAAATAAGTATGTGTAGTAAAATTATAAAATTTCGTTAGACAAAGCAAAGTTCAAAGTTCAATCTATATATTATGAATTATAAACAATCAAATAAAAGAGAATTACGTGCAGCAATAAACTGAGCATCACTAGGGGCTTTAAATCCCACTCCACAAATGGTTACAACACTTATCATGCCTTGCTAGTGAGTAGGCTTGTCACAAATAAATTAAATAAGTATCTGTAGTAAAATTATAAAATTTCATTAGACAAAGCAAAGTTCAAACTTTAATCTATATATTGAGTTGTAAACAATCAAATAAAAAAGAATTACATGTGGAATGTTGCAAAAGTACCAATACTCGCAAATTGTTTTTTTTGCAGCATCATGGACCTTCTTGTTCTAAGGCATGCTTTCAAGTGAGGGCTTTGAACCAGGAGTAGTGAGTGGCACAAAATAATTGCTCAACCTAGATTTCCGAACTCAAGGACCAAATCTAATAGTGCTATTAGGAGGAGAAGTAGAAGCTCTAGCACTAGTAGAAAAACTAGGACAAAATGGAGGCATGGAAGAACCCTCTCCAACACAACCTACGGATGCAGCTGAATGGGAAGCAATACTGGCCAACTCTTCCTTGTGCCTCCTTTGTTTCCTTTAATTGTTCAAATGTTTTTAGTTGCACATAACATGCATGGATAGCCTTGGGAAGTGCTTTAAGACACAACTCAATATCATGGCCATGTATCTGATCAATATGGTATTTAAATCTATTAATGGTACCATGATTAATTTTTTTTACAATATTTACATTTCATTTGTCCTTTTGTTCTAGCAGGAATTTTTTTGGTAGTTTCCAAGCCTTATATTTTCAAATTGCTTTCTGAGCCTCAAGTTTAGGCTAGGAGTAAGCATTACGGGAAATTATGGTCTTCGAAATTTCAAAGCTGTTGCAATAAGACAATTTTAGAAAATAATTACCATTTGTTCATTGTGTTTTATAAACTAATACAAAAAATAGGTTTTGTCCAAAAAATAAGTAGGGTTTGAAAAGTTAAAACTTCTCAGTTCTTGAATCTTGAACCTTTTCCTTTCAAATTCAAACACAAAGTTCAAAGTTCAAACTTAAAAGAAAAACAATCAACATACCCTGTTTTTTAGAAAAAATTGTAAATACACATTTACAATTTTTTTTCTAAAAACTGTAGGATTGCTATTGCTATTGTTTTTCGTTGAAGTTTGAAATTGTGATTTGAAAGGAAAACATTCAACTTCAATAATTGGAAGGTTTTAAAAAAATAATGAAGAATTTTAATTAGAAAATCAAAATGCCAAAAAAAAAAAAAAACATTAAATTTTACACTTACCTCATACAACAAATTTGATATGAGACAAAGCTCTTTGTAATTGCTGGTATGGGCTCTTTGATGCTATAAATGCAAGTATTACTCTGTTCCAATGTGATTTGTTGAAGATTTTATCTCTTCCTCCATGCTGGTTGCACTTCTACGGACTCTTATTTTTTTTTTCTAATCTGACACTTTTCTTTTCTCCTCAATACAATGAAATGAAATGCTTTTTAGGGTTGGGATGAACAAATAGCAGAAAACAAAACTTAAAAAATTAACTTTTTATGTTTTTTCAAACTTTTTCTCTACCAACGCCGATTGAGGCTTGTCATCGGAATTGCTGGGTCAGCATGTGACTTGCCAACTCGGGAATAATGGTGAGGCTTGGCTTGGATTCGTTCGAGTTTAGGGCTCTAAGACTCGCCTAGGGTCACCTGACACGTGACTCGCTGAGTTTAGCCGAATCCAAGCAATTTCGAGGACTCTACTACCAACTATGAGAATCATACCTATGCTTGTCCTAAAGAGCTTCAAGATCATCCACACTCATCTGTGCTTGCAGTACTCATGAATTCAGCCCTTACTATAGTCATGGTCAAAGAGTTTGCGAAGGGTTGTGTTGTATCCTTGAGTTACTTTAGGATCTCTATATGGGGCAAGTTCTTGTGCCAGTAAGGAGCTATTGACTATAATACTTGGGACTCAATGCAAAGGCACGTAGATGCAATGGAGTGGCTGTTTTGTTCCATCTCTCTACAATGATTTGTTGTAGTTCTTTGGTGAATGTTTCTTCAGATTTTGCTGTCTCACATTTATGATGATTTTCTTGTTCTCAATCTTTGACTTGATGCCATCATATACCTCACCCAAGTCTATCCATGTCAATATAATGGATCATGCTCAATATGGGCTCCAAAAAATTTAGGAGGTACTCTACAATACCACCAAGAGTCATCTAGTGTTTTGATTGTCCTAATGTTTGATGCCCTTGTAGTGCTAGATTGCCTCTATATACACCAATTAGGGCTGATTACCATGGTAGATAACACCTCATCAACCTTTACAAGTTGTCTCAATGCAAGTGTGCTGGAGGCAAAATTGGTCTCATCAACCTATTTCAAAATCAAAATAATAAAAAATTAAAGTATTAAAAAACTTAAATAGTTTACTAAGTGAAACAGATTTGTCTAAATTTTTAGTTGGTAGTTGGTGATGAACATTTGGATCTCCTCGGCATCAAAATATACTTGTTTGATGAATTAGATTTTGTTGCCATTTGTTGCAGCATTAGTGAGTGAGTGGACAGCACAAGGTGTCCAAAAATTGTGTGAATACCACTCCTCAACCAATAACTTAGAAGCCCTATAGTTTTTAGCATTGTTTGGAAGTAAATCTCAGAAATTGAAGTAAATTTGATCTTCATTGATAGATATTTACCATTTAGTATTTCATTAATTGACATCTTCATCCTCTCACAACTCACAAGCCATAGTAAAACATATATATTTATATCAGCATTCTTGTTTGGAAGTGAAGTAAATTTGATCCTCATTTGTATAAAGATATTTGGCATTTGCATCGATTGATTTCTTCCTTCTTTCTAGCCATCAAATAGTAAAAATATATATTCATATCAGCATTCTTGTTTGTAAGTAAATCTCAGAAATTTAAGTAATTTTGACCCTCATTAATATAAAGATAATTTGCCATTCACATTTATTGATGTCTTCATTCTCTCACAAACCATCAATTTGTGTATATATGTTTATGTAGCCGTTTATACAAAACCATATAAGAAAAACCAATTTATTGCAGTATCTATCATAAGAGATAAGACAAAGTGGAAGAAATTGCGTAAGGGGACATTACACAATTGGACCACTTTTTGTCTTGCTTTTTACTTAATCTGGACAACCTTTTGGTGAGGCACGCTCCATACTACAAGTCCATCATCCATGACTTAAAACTATAAAAAGTGTCCTAACTTCTATTAGCAACCCTCTATTGGTTTGAGAGGCCTTTTTTTGATGCTTAAATGAAAAATTGGGTATTCCATTGCTTTGGTGTGCTCCAATTGTCTAGATGACTATTTTCTTCACTTTTTCCATCAACTTTGGGTCAGCTAGTCCTTTGGCATGCTCCAATGCATGGGGACATTCTCTTTTCCATACCGTAGTCAATTTTGCATCCTCTTGCCATCCAAACATTCTTCATTTTGTTTGATATGTTCGAAAATGTTTATCATTGGCTATGTGAAGGCACTAAGTAGAGCTGAAAGTATGTCATTCATGCATTTGGTAAACAAGGAATCAATCAAGACTTATTAAGCAAAAGGTTTACAACTGACATGAAAACAATTACAATTATTCTTTTATGGGTACAATCATAGATTTTAATATTGCAGATATCTCTGTGATAAGTTTTCTTATCAGGATAAAATCTGCGGTGCGAGAAGTTAGGAACTTTTTGGTAGGAAAATATCGCAAAAAAAATCCAAAATATCAACTGAGAAACTGACAAAATATCAGCGATAACTTGATGTTTTATTGCGATAAGTCAGAAACTTATCGCCCACGGGTGCATATACACAACAATGACCCAAAAAAGGGCAAAACATAAGCTTTTCGATTGAAAAAACAGGATTGGAGAGGAGACAAAGGGTAGACTGTTTTGATATTGTTCTTATATTTGATTATAGTTTTACAAAAACAATTTGCTACTTTTAGTTTTCTCTAGAGTTCAGACTATGGATACCAGCCATCAGCATTCCACATGAGGATACATTTTGTTACCTATTTGCATGTACATATATCTAGATCAGCTTGTGTGGTTTTACTCATTAACTGACTCGTTAGATGCATCTCATTATTTGGTTTTGTAAAAAAATGCATTTCCAAGTAAATCTAAGCAATTTTTAAAGTTTCTGATAAGTTTTCAACTGATCTCTGATATTTCCCGATATCTTTTTTTTGCAATTGCTAATGAGTTGCCGCTTGCTAATAAGTTGCCGATAACGATATTTTGAACTATGGGTAAAATAATTGGCTTTGTTTGGGGATGATGACACATACTTGGGGCATAGGAAAACTTCTTGAATCTTTGGTTCATTTTAGCAGACCGATGTCTTTTATTAGTCAGGCATGGAGTCAAAAGATTTCTTAGATTACTTAAATTTCTAACTAAACATTCGTAAGTTAGTTATCCTTAAGAAATGCCAAACTACCATTGAAGTTGCTCTCTTTCTAGAAATGACCTCAACCCATTTCATGAAGAAATTAATTGTCGCAATCAGAACATAAATATGTATTATTCTTAAAGATGTATTCAGCGTTCCGATGAAATCTAACCACTATTGCTGAATAGGAGCTTCTATGATTAGTGTTGACATGTTGACATTTTTTGGCCCACTTATGCAACATGGAGCTTGGTAGGCTAATAATATTGGACTCTTAAGATCTTGAACTGATAGCAATATTGACTTGCTGTGAAAAAATATCTCCTACTTATCTTGAATACTGTCATCCTTGAGGAAAAGTGACAATTGCAAGGCTTATTATGGAATCTGTCTAGCTATGTGGGCTATTGTTCCTTGCTTATGCACCTTAAGAATATTTTATCAATTCTTAGATTATAGAGAACATCCCTCCGAATGGAAAAGTTAAGTTTCTCATCATCGACATCTGCAGTCTTTCTTTTCTTCTATCCTGATCCTCAACCACAAGCTGAGATAACCCTCTACTGTAAATAATTTTTTTTTGCTTTGATTTTGATATGCTATTCCTTGATTTTGGGAATCCAATTGCTTGCCTTTGAACCCAACACTTGTTGTGTGTGTATTGTCTTCATATATGGATCCAAAATAAACTCATTAGATGGGAGTTTAAGATAAAAAAACCTGAAATTGCTCCCAAGCGAACGACCCTATGGGAAGCTCAGCGAATGTGGGACATGCGTGTTCTTGCTGAATGACCTTTGAGTTTTTAGAAGCCGACTCTTCGTATCACGGGGTAAGGGGAAGGCAAGAAGTGTCACTTAAAACAGAAAAGGCGAAACACAAAGCTTTTGGAACACTTTAAAATGCACAAACTATCTCATACAATGAGATGTCAAGGCAACCCTTTAAAACACATGTGAAAGCAGTCACAGATCTATGAACAACTATTAAAGCCCAAGACAGAAAACAAACACTCATAACGGTAACCATCTGCAGAGAAGCTTCAAAGATAACCTGCTAAACGGAGACCAAAATGTAAATGCTTAAGTTGGGAGAAAGCACAAGATACATTCACGAAGATAATGAATCCTGAAAAACGAAGGGTCAGAGGCACGGTTGATATATTTCACTGATTCAAGTACTTATTACGATTTGAGGGCTTGCTAGAATAACCTTCATGATAGTGAGAGTTCCCCCCCTTTAACCATACAATGCTCTGCACATTTGGCCAAGTTGCTGCCTGAAACCCCTAACAAGAAGCAAAACAGGTGGCGTGCTAAGTTCTCTATTCTGTTTGTTATTGCACTTGGCCACTGTCCCTCTGCGAAGATCGCGACCCAACTACCATATCCCATGCAATCATGGCAGTAGTTTTATTGAAAAGTGTGCCAAAACTGGAAGGAACAATGGGCCTGCGGAATAGACATGTAGATGTTAAGTTTTGAGCCCAGAAAACAAAGAAGAAAAACAACAATGAGAAAGAGCCATAACTAAAACCATAAACACCAGAATTATCCTGGGAAAACCCTTCGAAAGTGAAGGGAAAAACCCAGCCACAGAACAGAAATATATCTTTATTGATAATGAAATGTTCAAGTGTACAATATTCTTTGCTTGATGCAAATATATAACAATAGGAGAGACTCTTTACATTATAACCGAAGGTCTCTTGAGATTCCCATAACTCCTATAATTAATTATAATTCTTCAGATATTCATGCCTCAATGCATGTGAATGACACATGTCATTTACATTTAATATTACAAATTAAACTTAAGTGACCTTTTCAGCTGAAGATGACAATAACAGTAATAACACCCATATTTCGAAAGATAAAGATCTCTATCGCAGCTATAATCTTCAACACTCCCTCTTAGCTAGAGAGAGATCTTTAGCTAATCAATCACATAATATAGATCCTATAAAATTTTATGAAGTCACTTAATATGAAAATCCTGCAAGAAGCATAACCAGATTCTCTTATAACACTAAGAATAATTTACTCATGAAATTTCTCAACATGATAGACCTAAAACATTTACTCGTAATCATGGAATCACTCAACATAAAAGATTTGAACCAATCGACCATAATCCATGGAATCACTCAACATGAAAGCTTTGAATCAATCGACCATAATCATGGAATCACTCAACATGAAAGATTTGAACCAATCGACCATAACCATGGAATCCCTCAACATGAAAGATTTGTAAGACTCACAGCTGAGTCTTTAATCACAGACTCTCTCAATGTGAATTGTCATGGAATATCTCAACATGACATCCAACTCCCATCACTGAATCTCTCAACGTGATGACATCATGGACTCTCTCAACATGATGTTCACTATCGCATAGTGAAAGAGTTATCATAGCTGATCTTACAATCTTCTTGTTGATTTCACATTAATAATAACACATAAATTCATAATTGAAACTCTTTTCCAACATAAGTCTCAAAAATCTAGTATACCAAAGCATGTAAAAGAAGACAAGGGTTTTAATGAGAACTCCTTCTCAATCAAGAACAACTCCCTCTGATCATAACTAATTCCAATTGATTTCAGTCATGTCATGCAACCTCCCTCTGAAGCTGAATATTAAATCAGTCTTAAGGAGTGTTCCGATCTGCAAATAATGCCTTGCAATAATGAAAGATTAATCAATCACAAATATCACTGCTAAGACAAACACTATGTATACCCAGTTTTCAAGAGATATAATCATAAATACTTATATATTTGTGATCAACATGCACAAGAGTGAATATAAAGGATAACCTCTACAACCAAATCAATCACAATAATACTTATCTCTTTTATATGTAACCTATTTTGGGCACATGCACAAAGAAAGACAATCCCGATAAAAGATTAAAAAAAATATAAAAGATGGGAAGAAAAGGAGGCTATAGTCTTCCCTTTCAGTTTACATAACTCTCTTTCATAGATTCTCGTCTGAACTATCGATGTGTACTGTCACTACTTAGGCCACTAGCACCCGTATAAAACATAGTGCCTTCTCATTGGCCATTTCCACCGGATGTCCATCTGCAAATGCGAATATCTCTTTACCAAGGGTTGATTGAGAAACATCAATATTTTCTACCACTTGCTGGCAAGCTTTCTTCAAGACTTCTCCAAATCTTGATCGATTCTATTTTCCTCTCATTGAATTTGAAGGATGGACTACTCTGCATTGTCGTGATAGGAATCATTTGCATCAACTCTCAAACAAACATCCATGTTAATACTGATCGCATAGAATATTATAACTCTTCTATACTCAGCGTCAACTGAAGACTCATGCATAGAGTTTATGGTGCATTACAAAAGGGTGTTGTTGCTCGATACTCATGCAAAACATGTCATAGGTAAATGAGTAGATGAGGGAAAAGAAAAGTTATGTATGTTATGCATACAAAATAATAACATAAGCATATCTAAATTTTTAATAAAAGAGCGGCGATTCAATTTATTAAAAAACGAGGCTACGTCCTATTGGAACACAGACTCACCTTCGTTAAGAAATGCACAATATCACGGTTACCTGTTGTGAACGTAGCCTATTCGTTTCATAAAAAGTTGTCTATCTTTCTCATTAGGATTCAAAAAGCTCAAAGAATGAAGCAATACATGCTTCTTGATAACTGCCAATCATATCTACAGACAATGTGGATTCCATACCAGCTAATGCAGAAACAAATAAACCATGATTGGTGTCCTACGACAACATATACCAGGTTGTATCTCTGTCTGAAGTATATGCTCAAGAATTTAAAATAAAATATTTGATGCTTTCGTGAATGAAGACCTTCAAATGGTATCTTATAAGATTATGTGCAAATACCGTGTGCCATCAAGAGTTCTCACATAACCCCCAAAGTATATGGAATGAGGATATAATTTAAGCATAAATTTGTATCAATCCAATGTTCATGATGAAGACTTGAACATATGTGTTCATTCAATACGACAAATTTGGAATGATTATAGACCTGATAACTTGTGATTTATCTTTGGCTTCCTGAAGGCGGTGTCCGTACTCATACAGTTTCTGCATGTCATCGTGTATTTCTTCCGACAACACCATTTTTATTTGAAAACCCTAATTGTCTCTGGAAATCCTTTAAAAAAAATCTGATGTAGATGCTTTTATCACCAAGCTTCCCAAATAAGCGCTTCAAAAGGAAAAATAAGAAAAGATTAATCCCAAGTGTGGGTTCTCCGATCGAATCCTGCCGTGGAAGGAAAAAACCAAATGGAGCTTTCAAAATCAGAAAAGCTCATTGGTTGTTCAAAACCCTCGGATATTATTTGTTCCCTCTGTCACAAACAACATTCCAAAACATAGTAACGGTGCCAATGCAAAGCATGTCAAGACATGCAAAACGACACAAGTAATAATCTTGACAAGGGGAGAGTGAATGCAAAAATTGGACTGGCGTTCAGAGCCGCAAAGCCACAACCAAGCATACCAGAGAGATAAATATTTACATAAATCTTTACACTTAACAAACTCTCAAAAGAAGAATAAAACTTTGAATAGATACAAACATATCCATAGCTAAAATCACAATCATTATAGGAAGATAACCTCATTGCTGATATTAACTAGGCTCTGATACCATGTTAAGTTTTGAGCCCAAAAAACAAAGAAGAAAAACAACAATGAGAAAGAGCCATAACTAAAATCATAAACACCAGAATTATCTTGGGAAAACCCTTCGGGAGTGAAGGGAAAAACCTAGCCACACAACACAAATATATCTTTATTGATAATGAAATGTTCAAGTGTACAATATTCTTTGCTTGATGCAAATATATAACAATAGGAGAGACTCTTCACATTATAACCAAAGGTCATTTGAGATTCCCATAACTCCTATAATTAATTATAATTCTTCGGATATTCATGCCTCAATGCATGTGAATGACACATGTCATTTACATTTAATATTACAAATTAAACTTAAGTGACCTTTTCAGCTGAAGATGACAATAACGGTAATAATGCCCATATTTCCAAAGATAAAGATCTTTGTCGCAGCTATAATCTTCAACAGTAGAGTCATGCGATTAACTGGAATGACAGAAGGCATATCAGTGCAACAACCTTCCATACATAATAGTTGAAGCCCCGCAAATACTTGCGAGATGCCCACATGTCATGTCTAAAAAGAAATGAGGCTCGCTAGTGGAAGACAATTTCATTAGTAGGAAAAATGGACACACGGTGCACCGATGGGCATTGCTTTCTTAAAAAAGTAAAAAGCTTGAAATCACCCATTGGATGGCCATGTGTACAACCTTCAGAATAATTGGGCCCACTGGTATAAAGAGGTACAGCTAGCTATGACATGGACATGCAAAGCTAGAGCGGGGAATCTTCCTCTGATCATATTTTATACCTCTTCAACTACTCACAAGACAATCACATGCCACGTTCAATAGAAAACCTGGATCCGCCATCGGGAGAGAATATTTTAGCTCTTGAGGAGCATGCGGCACCTCAGTGGGAGTTCTAATAACCAGAGTAGAGGGCTGCAATCAAATGAACGACATTTTGACAAATGGCAAAGTGCAATGCTCCGAATTAAAGCACCGCGGGTGTGCAAGGAAGAAGTGTTGTACGAGAGATAAACTCCATGGCATTGCGAACATTGGTTCACAGCTCTCACAATGACATAAGCATGCTTCTCTAGCTAGAAATATTTCATTTTGTAGTCGTTGAAACTATTGCTTTTGAATGTATTTGGAGCTTCTACTTTGTCGTCATTCATTTGGGTGAGGATGGCAAACATGGTGTGCTTTGAAGCATGACAATATAGGATGGGATCCATGTCGGCACTAGGGCTTTTCCAACAGCTTCCTTACTTTGCGTGAAAGCTTTTTTACCTTCATCAGCCCACTTCAAAGATTACTCCGCTTTCATAAGGGAAATTGTGTTGGTTCCCAAAACCACAGATTGAAATCCCACGAGTCTTGCCAACTCGATGCTGGGATATCCAACCGGTTATGGCCAACTTGACAAGACCAATCAATTCGATTCGAGTCTTCTGCACTTCTAGCTCTGCAAGGCCAAGGCGGGTATACCTAATCCTGAACAAATCACTTAAGTCCAAGATAATTATAAGAGATCAATTTGAATATGAATGCAAAGAAAGTTTCCCAAACGGCAAGGATTATATAAAACTTTAAACTTGCAACTGATGAGTTAAAAATAATAAATCAATGTTTTAAAATAAGAATAATTATGGATAAATGCAACAAATGAATATACTAATTCTTCAAAGGAAAGATGTGAAATAATTGCCAGCATATGGATTATGAATCATGAATAATATAAAAACCAGTGCCAGAATTTAAAGGGGAAATGGAGTCAGTTTTATAAGTTATTACGTACAACTTTATAAAGTTCTATGCATGTTAACTATAAACAATTTAGTAATGCGATAATCAAGTTTAAAATGCTATAAATGATCTTGTCCACTTATCTATCATATAAATCTTTAATTGGATTTCAAAAATAATCATAAACGACAGAACTTAATAATATTTCACCTCTAGAATTTAAAATAAATAATTATGCTTACAAAATATGCCGGAAATAAAAGTGCACTAGAGACATTCCTTTTGGATGATCCATCCAATGCAGTTTAGCTCCAAAATCACATAAAAAAATTATTCAATAATCCAGCATCCAAAGGCTTAGTTCAAAAAGTCCATATCTTTGCCAGTGAAAGAATGTAATATATCAAATGTGCATGCTACTGAGATCTTCCACATACTCAATTTTTCTTATCAATCTGAAAACATTTTGATTATTAATGCCTTCAGAATTCGTTGAGAAACAAGGCGATTCTCCTTCCCATTGCAGCTGTGATAATTGTTTTAATTAACTGCAGTAGCTTCATCTATGGAGCTTCGATCCATGCTACTGAATCTATAATTTAAAACTTTGTACAGTAATTGTTATCTGAAAAAGATGGAAATTTGCAAGCGTTTTGTCTAGCCCTCAACAGATATATCCCTCCAGCACTGCACAAGGCCATAAATCTTTATAATTGCTGCAAACTGCAGACTATAATATACATTGTTTTTTTCTAATAGAACTCTCTTTCTTTTGAATCTGTCACACTTTTCAGAATTTTGTTGCCTAAGCTTATTAAACTCATTGGAGTTTCCTTCTATTTAGAATATATTAGTCTGTAGAGAATGATATGTTTCTGAATCTTTGTGCTTAATAGAATGTTCTGCTACTTGATTACCACAAGCATAATTGTCTGCTGTCAACCTAACATCAGAGTTGTTTACTTCTTGTAAAGAATCTTCACATGCTGATACACTAGGTATCTGTGAATCATTGAAAGATAGCCAAATAGAATATAACAATAGCTGTATAGAAAAAGGATTCAAGAGGACACTCAAATGAAGGCCCTGATTTGCAAAAATCTGGGGCTCCATCAAATAGCAAGTGGCTTACCTTTCAAACATCATTGTTAGATGCTGAAAGTGAGCTTGTGTTTTCCAAAAATAGTGAGGTTATCTTTATAGACGATAAATTCTGTCTTTTAGATTGCTTTCATTTCAAAAAAAAATCTTGCATTGATAAGACCAAAAGGCATACATTTGTATACAAAAGCTTACGATGGAGTAGTGACAGCTGTCATGAGCTGATATTCTTCTGCTACTGCAATCAAATTATGCCTTGAATATCCATCAAGCAAGGACAACATCTCTGAATCTATTACTGTCATCAAAATATGATCCATGATGGATATATGATAGTTATCTTTATAGTGGGCCCAATTGAAATTAGGAAGGTCAACACATTAAATTTCACCATTCTTATAGGTGATTGGTATAATGTTGGACACCCATCATAAATTGTGTATTGGAAAAATTATTTTTGCATCAAATATCATTGGAATTTCATTTTATATTGCCCCTGTCAAGTGCAGATTATAATCCCAGTACTTTTGTCTGAAAGACTTGATTTTATCTATGAGTTGAACTGTATGAGACTCCTTTGGTGTGAAAATCTTAAGATCTTCATACAACCATGCAAATATGTCTTTATACTGGCAGAAAAATGCTTAAAACTTGCTTTTCTTTTCAGGCAAACGACACTTTCCCAGAAACATTATGCCTTTTAGTGTCTTTTTTCCTTACTGATTAAATAATTCTTGGTTTAGCATTTATTTCAGCATTGTTTGTTTTTGGCACATTTGGCAACGATTCCCAAGAGGTGGAAGAATACCATTGAAGAATAGATCATTGAAAGAATCTATTTTTTCTAAAAAACTAATGATATACCGATTGTCATTAAATGCTTGCCAATTTTTTGAGTAGTCTGGTATTGTTGGGAAATGACTCGCATAGTTATACCACCCTAGGGGACGTGGGGACGATGGAACAGGGGGACAAGATTTTGGGACGGGGGGACAGAGGGGATTAATTTGGGGACAGTGGGGGGATGGCAGGGGGACGGCTGCAGGGGATAGTAGGGGGGTATATATACATATGGCACTTAAAATGTTAGGTATGAAAATATGTATTGCAATATAAGATATAAAGATGTAAAACAGTAAATACTTGAACATTGCATTGAATTGGAACATCGAACATTAAACATAAATAGTCGAATCTACAAATAGTCAACATCGGGATGTCCCCCATCCTCAGTGGAGGTGGCGGAATTTGGTGGCGCCGCTAGGGACGGGGGGATGAAGTCCCCAAGTCCTTGGTGCATTGAAGTCTCTGGGACGTGGGGCAAAAACGGGGGGATGCGTCCCTGTGTTACTATGGCAACGAGTCATCTCTAGTGAAAGCACTCTGGAAAAATTCAGATTGAGTCAAAAAGTAGCAAACCGAAAATTCAAGTCCATCAGCTTTACTGTTCAGATCTCATGCAGTATGGTTAATATTGCTAATTAGTCGATCCTGATTTTGGTTCGAATTTGGATTTTGGTTTGGGGATTCGGCAATTTTTTTTGGGACCGGATTCAGGTACCACGGGTATATATATAGATATTTTAAAATATATAAATATATATACATAAATATAAAAATATATATATACATGCATACACACACATACATACATATATATATATGTATGTATGTATATTCATAAATTCATACATGCAACATGTGAAAATTCATTCATCATTAACTCAAAACTTTAAAGTTCGAACATATAATCTCAAGGTCTCCAGGAGACGGGGAGATTTGGAGGTCTCCAATACTAGTACTGGTACCGGTACGCCAATTTTTCAAAAATAGGAGACGGGGGTACTTGGAGAAGGAAAATTTTGTTTTAATAGTTTAAAGTCCAATACTAAATACAAAATACTAATATTGTAATACTAAAAGAGTAAAGTAAATAATAATAGAAATGTCAAATTAAAAGAGTCAAATATTTCAAAACTCACATAATCACATTACTATATCTCATAGTCATACTTGTTTTCCGAATATTGCATATGATCATCATCATATCAGATTGATAATCGCTAAGCTTATCATTACATGTTCAAATTTTAAATTCATAAAAGTATAGTTTGATGCTAAATTGTTGATATGCAAACAAAAATGAACAAACGTAGTACAGTAAACAAAAATCAGAATCTATTTAGTACTAGTATGTCGATGGTACTATCATCTACTCCACAAGGTTGTGATCATCCATCTCAAGGTCTTGAACTATTATGCTCTCCAAAAAATCATTTAAATTGTCATTGGTCTTAATTTTTGCATTAAAAACATTAAAATGAGAGCTAAAATACATAAATAATTTAATATTATATTTTACATTTTTTTTATTAGGAGACTTCGGGGAGACTTCACTTTTTGGATTAGGAGACTGGGAGACTTCAGGAGACTTTGTCACTTTTTTGAGGTCTCTGGAGACGCAAAAAGTCCCTGAGACTCGTCTTCGTCTCCGAGACATGTCTTTTAGGGGGGAGACGGGTCTCCCTAT
Source organism: Cupressus sempervirens (assembly GCA_028749045.1). NCBI lineage: Eukaryota > Viridiplantae > Streptophyta > Pinopsida > Cupressales > Cupressaceae > Cupressus > Cupressus sempervirens. The sequence goes on from CM053787.1 coordinate 448,212,367, forward strand.
AACCATTTATAATCTTAATAAGAAGTTAGAAGCATGATTCTCATAAAAAGATAAGTCCATAATTGGCAATATATGATTGTATCATATTCATGCAAAAGTATCAAATTCTCATTCCATGCTGAAAATTTAAATCATAAGCCTAAGCCTCTGATGTGGGTCTTAGTCTTCCAAAGCCTTCACTTTTGAAGAAAAATGCTACAGCTGTAGAACAAAACCATAATGATGAAAAATGCTTGAGAGATTAATGAATGTTGAATTTAGGATCGCTGCAAATGTGTATATGCAATGACAATTTAATATTGATAAATACCGTACTCCAAAGGGCAGATCATATATTGATTTTGATGTCTTTCCTTGGGATCAGATCTACATTATTCAAGATATGAATAAACATATCCATGAGCAGACATGTCTCCACAAGGAGAAGACATGACCGTTCATGGTTATGTCTCATGAAAAGGTGCCTCTTCATGCCCGATCTCTAATCGGGTTTCAACCTTTAACAACGACAAATGATTTTCTTAATAATAGTATTCTATATATATGGTCACAAGATATAAAATTACCTCAATGTCAAATCAGGAATGACAAGTTTTAAGGATATCCTTCATCAAAAGATATCCACCATTTAGATATCATCTCATGATATCAAGAGTAATGGCCTCTTGAATGTCTAGTCACACGACATTCACCAAGTACTCTGAGTAATGGCCTCCTCAACATCAAGTTGCATGATATTCACCAAGTACTCTGAGTAATGACCTCTTCAACATCAAGTCACATGATATTCACCAAGTACTCTAAGTAATGGCCCCCTGAACATCAAGTTGCATGACATTTACCAAATACTCAAAATGTTCATAAGGTATGTGCACACGTATCCTCAATAATACATACCATAGGAACATTCATGGTCTGTTTAAGGAACTTAATCCACCGTGGAAGATATAATCTATCATGATCTTTGCAGACATCATAAGATATCCATCATAATAGAAGATTTAGTTAGTGTAAGATCGTCACCTTCCAATAACTTTAACAAATACAAGTGATAATCATTTGGAAGTCGTCACTTATGATGCACACAAGGTCCAAAATAGTCATGAAATAACATTCATGATTCATAGTCCTTTGACTTCTATAGTTTCTTGATCACTGGAGAGTCCATCTCGACATGGTTTGCTCCCTCCGAATCAACACGATTGAAGTTGACTGATATCTGCTCTCTCTCTTTCCAAGGTTGCCTCTAATGAAATGTCAGACTACCTTTGAATCTGATATCAATCTTCTTTTTCTTGCAAGAGCATTCCCAACAAAAAATCAAGGTAAATAACTCATATAGGCGAATATCCAATGACATCCAATGGATGTGAGTCCTTTCTACATGTATGGGAAGGTCTGATTTGTAGTTTCTTCTAGCATCTGCTCACAATCCAATTATATTATGCCACTTGTCTTGTCTATTAATCATTACTAAGATAATTCTTTGTGATTGCTGGATTCCTTTCTCACTTGGCTTCCCATATGCATTTTATTTCTTCTTTATAAAAATATCTTCACAAAAGTTCTTTTATATTGTATATCTGCATATCATCACTTTTGTTCTAAATTCTTCTATCCTTCCATCTCAAGTTTATATATATATATATATATATATATATATATAAAACACATATACACACATGAATGTATTCTACTCTTCACTTTAACTTTTCATATGATGGCTGTGACTTTTCAGATACAGAAGTCATGCCTCTTCTAGAAATAAATTATATCTTCCCTCAATTATAGTAATCACACCTTTCTAATTAATAGTAACATTCATTTAAGTAATATCGTCCCCCTTAATTATTATTGTTAGATTTAATATACTATTCTCCAAACATCAATATTACATAACACTCGACCAATTTTCTGCCATCGGTATGGACATAGGAAGTTTGACAATTTTGATGGGCACTTGTTAACATATAATGTGAACCAATCAATAAGGGCCTGTTTGGCAACGGGAATACAAGTGGAATAGGCATATGTAAATTCTTAAAATTCTGAATTCTTCGTTTGGATGCACCAAATCGGAATTGGAATACAAAATAAAATAGGAATACGTATTCCAATTTTGGCCCAAAAATGAGGTTTTGCAATTCCACCAAAATAGGTGGAATTGGAATATGTATTCCTATTCCAGTTTTATTTATTTTAGAAAACATAAATTTTTGGGTCCGCGAATTCCCCATCAAATTCTGGCTGAACCAAACGGAGAATAGGAATATGTACTCCCATTTTCTATTCTAGAATAAGTATTCCAGAATAGCTATTCCTATTCCCCTATTCCCCTATTCCCTATTCCCACAGCCAAACGGGCCCTAAAAGACTTACAATTTTGAAACCACTTTCGGTCCAAACTGAACATCAAAGAAGAGTATTGTGGAGTGAGATACAAGAAGAGAATGCGAATTTTGTACAAAGGTCGAATCCTGCTCCAAAGAAAACAGAGATCACAGATGCCCCAGATCACAATACTAGGCACAGATTATTGTGAAAGGTGTCTGTTCGCAGCCAACCAAGCTAGAGGAAGGCATGATACATAAAGTCTTAGAACTCAAATCGTAGGGTCAAGAAGACATCTATAGTGGAATCTCATTGTATGACTGGCAATAAAAACCATGCGTACTCATAGTAAAACAAGCTACAATTGCACCCAATGAATTACAACAATAGTCCAAGAGACGACGCCACGATTCACTTTGAAAGATATCTGTGGCATTGTAGACTTCAACGAAGGAGAATATGAATAGTCCTAATGGTGATGGGTGACATATTTCATTGATCCACACCCAACGATACTCAAGTGGCCATATGAAAGAAAGAATCTCGCCTTATGCAAGGTATCTGCAGAGAATTATAGAATGTTAGGTTCAAAACAATATTTATAGAGATGAAAAATCTTTTCACCAAATGCTAATTTTAATGCTCACCAAGAACAATTTCAATAGTCATATCTGTTTATAACTTGCATTTTTGCATAAGTGCACATAACATGTGAAAGAATCAATTTCAATGCAGCAGTAATGGAAGCCAAAACACCCAAATACTAGTATTTTTTTTCTTTGATTTTCTCTGTTCTCCACCTGTGCTTAATCACTTTCTTACATTTGCAGCCTGGCTCTGATACCATGTTGAATTTAGGGTATGCAATGACAATTTAATATTGATAAATACTGAGCTCCAAAGGGCAGAGCATATATTGATTTCAATGTCTTTCCTTAGGATCGGATCTGCATTATACAAGATATGAATAGACATATCCATGAGCGGACATGTCTCCACAAGGTGGAAACATGCCCGTTCATGGATATGTCTCATGAAAAGGTGCCTCTTCATGCCCGATCTCTAATCGGATTTCAACCCTTAACAACTACAAATGATTTCCTTATTACACACACACACACACACACACACACACACACATATATATCTTCAATATAAAATTTATCTGACTGAAGCTACAAACCATTGACAATGAATGACCATCAATTGACTTTAAGCAACCTTTATTGGTTGAATTAAGATTTATAAGGGTCATATTAGGGTTTGGTTTCACTTCAATTTAAAAATAAATAAGAAAAGCAAATTGGGGCCCATTTTTGGACACCTAGACCCATGGATTCCTGCGGATACTTTTGAATTCCGCCTGGATTTTGGACTGGAATCTTGATTCCATTTTGGATTCTGGACAGAATTCGGGTTCAGATCACATCGGAACTAGGATCCAGGTATTCCCATAGGAATCCGTTATCTTAGGTTAATAGCAAAAACCCCCAACATCTCATTGGCATCCCAAACCTGGTTTCTCTAGGGGGACCAAGGAGGGTTCTTGTTGACTTGATACCATTCTTTTATCTGCTTTATTATTAATTCAACATTCGCTCTGACTTATAGCAGCTTGATATTAGTCTCATATATGTTTCCAGACTCATTAGTGCCTCATACTTCTCAATATTTATTAATACAATCAAATTGCAGGTGATACGTGAAGATTATAAGTCAACTTTATAGGCTAGATGAGAACACACAAGAGGTGGAACCTGCAGTTAAACAGATTCCATTGAATTGCAATGTCTAAAGGCCTTTCTCCTCTGTTTCATTTTTGAAGTAATTGTGCTTGTTTCCTTTGATTTCATCTGTAGAGATCTGTTAGCATGAATGCTGATGGTATTCCTACGGGGGAGTAAATTAACATTGTTGGAGATATGAATTAGAGCTTATGTGTTGCATTCATGACGAAGTTTGTCATTGATGTCAGCATACTAGTTATTCTGTGATGAATGACAAAACAATAGAGAGATTGGCTTTGCGCGGTTCTAGGATTGAACATCAGCCTATGCACACACGGGGATTATGTTCTAGAGTATGTCTAGATGCTATAGTTAAGAGTGCATACGAAAATATGAAGACTAGACAAAGTTATACAGATTTTAGTGAAGGCAACTTTTAGACAACGTTTTTGGAAAGCGGGTACTGTTGTTTGGGTTTTATCTCCTAACAAAGAAAGAATCTAGTTGAGTGAGCTGAGACAGAGGTTGAAGACATGTTGAAGGTGACTTGGTTAAGTTAGCATGATCAGATGTTCATCACATGAAAAGTTATGAAGACTGTGAGTTGACAGATTGATTGTAATCTTGAAAAGATGTAACATTGTAATGTAACGTGTATTGTAATATCTTAAGGATGTCCTATATTATTATTGTAAATTGGGAAAGCCTCAAGGCTGACCCAATAACTTGTTTTAGGACTTGGTATAAATGAAAGATTATTTCCTTGTGGTAGGGTATGGTATGCGGTCATATCTTTGCAATATCTATTGTGCAAACTTGGTATGCGAAGTTGTGAAGATTAGAGCAAAGTTTGGTTCATTTAAGGCACGGTGAGCTGAAAGGGAATTGTATTTGGCAAGACAAGTTGCTGGTTGGACAATTGTTCTACATTGTATTATTCAGAAGGAATAGTACAAAGGCTATTTGGACAGTGGGTTCAGTGGTCTTCCTTTCAACTCCTAACAGGGTTGGCACAATTCCTTATAGGGTTGGAATCTCCTAACAGGGTTGGCACAATTCCTTATAGGGTTGGAATCTCGTAACAGGAATTCAAAGTCTCTTAATAGGGACTCATATATAGTTATTGTATTTCATTGACTCCTAACAGGGTCCATCCTCTTACAAGGAACTTTTATATTAGTACATCATTTTGTGGGTACCATTCCCACCAGGGTTTTCCCTCTGATCAAGGGTTTCCCTAGTTAACAAATCTAGTGTCATTGTGAATGGATATCTTTCTATGGTTGTTGCATCTACTGTTAACATGTTTCAGAATTAATAAGGATATTGAGAGTTGTTTTAATTGCATAACTGATTTACCCCCCTCTTAGTTATATTGGTGGACTTTACTTTGTGACAAGATCATCATGTATGCCCTTGGTCTTGTCTCTTCATAGAAATTTGTAGCTTTGGGATCTTCTAATTTCTATTATTAGACTTTTATTTTGGCTCTATTCTGATTTTCCCTCCTTTTATTGGAATAGTTGCTGATGATTGATCCAATTAGCAGCGTACTGTAGGTAGTGGGGATAACTACCACCAAGATGATGGTCACTGTAGTGCTCGGTCTTGTTTGGATGCATAGTTGCATGGGGACGGGAGTACTTTGGGTACAGGCATGGGTACTGGTACGACAATTTTCCAAAACAGGGGATGGGAGTCCGGGTATGCCAAATTTTTTAATTGTAATTTTAATATTTTGTAGAAAACCTGAAAATATGAGGCATGCCATTTAGAGTTTTCAAGAGCTGTGATATGTTTGCAGATGTGTAAGTTTTCACTGTTTCAGTTTCAAATTTGCAATATGTTTGAAAGAATATATATGCTATATGAAAATAAAAAAATCGAAAATTCTATATGTTTTGAATCTCAATGCATAACAAAGAAGGAAGACTTTAAATATGAACATGAAGATCCTAAATCATTTAACAACATATTGCAAATGATAATTATTAAACTTCTAACTTGAATATTGATAAAGTTTAGCAGTTTGCTGTTCAGTGTTAATCAATTGACAATATTGTATCAAAGTCTCAAACTGATGACATATTAAATTATGCTTCATAAACAGCAAGCTGTTACACAAACTAAAATCCAACATGGAAAAATTGTGTTGTTTTGCCTCCAAAAAAATTAACAAGTGCTGATATGACGGTTTTCCCTACAGGGTATGTACCCCAGGGAGTACCTGGTATGGGAAACATCAAACATGTCCCGGTATCCCGTACACATCCCATGGGTCTGGGTACGCGTACCCATGCAACTATGTTTGGATGTGCAACAAAAGTAAGTTCTGCTTCCATAAGCTTTTAAACAAGTGGCACTAACTTGAATTCAAGAACAGCTTACTGAAGGTCTGAGTACATGATAAATTGAAAGTATTGAATATTCATAACATTGAATAATGTCTAGGCCCCAGGGCTTTTTCAGGCTAAAATGCAATTATTCTACTCGTAACCCCCTATGTAGAGAGAAACATAGAACGCTTTTCTTCTGCTGTTACAGTAGACTCAAAGTACGCTTCACAATCTAGAGTCTGTTGCAGTATTTTCCTTTGTAGAAATTTTTTCTCATGGCTAAATCAGCAAGCTAAAAGGCATCAACAAACTAAAATACACATTTTTCATTTAATAATTATCTGGGAAGAAATTTGAGAACTATGGAAAAAATTGAGTCATGTCAAGGCTAAGGAAAGATCAGATAAATTGCTGTAAAATTTAGAAGAAAACTGCCAAATCTAACTCAGAAACTGATTTTTCAATCAAATAAAATGATCAGTTTTGCAGTTAAATTGTCATTTTTGGTATTCTCCAAATATGGAAGATGGTTGCAGCAGTTTACGCATGAAGATCCCTCTATGGTGTGTACTAGATACAATAAAATGCGTTATGCTGGTGGGAGTTGCATGGACAGTCAAAGGTCTTAAGATATTAGGAGGTTGAGGGTGCATTCCAATCTCAATTGGACGGTGTGTGTCTTGTCGATGAGGTCTCCCCTTCTTTGGTTCTGGCTTTTCCAGATGTTCCCAGAGCAGATGCTTGAAAGGATGATGTCATGAGATGTGTTGTCTTTAGGGTTTATGGGCCTCTTGCTTGATGTCTCCTTCTGATTTAAGTTTAGCTTCCTCCACCAAAAGGAATTACAGAGTAATGAGTTTATAGGAAGGGGCAGTGTTCAAGTCCTAAACTCACCCAAGCTTTCTGACGTTGTGCACCTTGACTTGGTCATCTTTGCTTTGCCCTGTGCCTTACGTGTGTTGTTTGCCAACTTTTGGTTCTGCCCTATTGTTCGCTGTTGTTTTGCAGCCTTTGTGCTGACTGTTTCCAATTGTCCCTAATTGTTGTAAGAGTTTCTTTGATGCATCCTTTGCAATCTTTGTATTCTGGTTCATGGCTCTGTTAAAAAGTTTGTATATCCTTAATATATTTTTCACCATTTTTCTTCAAAAAATGTGTTGACCAACTTTTAGAGAATATTACGTTTAAAAAAATAACTCACTGAGCAGAGATTTATTGTAACTAATGATTTTTGCTTCCATAGTATTTTTGACATGTGTTCTGATTTTTGTATCATATTCTCTGCCAGAATACTTGTTTTGGATGAGAAGTTGCTTCTCATTTGTAAGGCATTGAACTGCCATTACATTTTTATTGTTGTTCACTTTGTTGATTTTTGACTTCTGGAACATTTTCCATTGTGCAACTAGATTTTAACCATCTCATTTAATCTTAAGATTAAATTATTTGGGTTCTGATGTGTTAATTCTTGGCTAGCCTGTTTGCATTTATTAATTGTCCACCTTTGGTATTCTCTGACGAGTCCTTTTATGTCTTCTTTGAGGAGAAATTCAGAATCTTTCGGGTTCCTCTCTGCCGCTGGGATCATTTCAATGGCTGCAAACATCCTTCATCAGGTAGTAACTAAGATATGTCTCATTTAATGTCTTTTGCCACATTTGATTTCTCAGGGACCTCTTTGATGCATTGTACTTGCGCTTCATGCTCATTGATAAGCGCTTCATGCTTATTGATAACTTTATACAAATCAAGTTCTTTTTGAGTTGTAAATCATCAGCTTGAATTATATGTGTGTTTTACCCCCAGGTTCCTGGGTTTGCACTCACCAGGGTGGTGATGCAGCCATCAAAACCAAAGCTAGCATCTCCCTTATTATTTGCATCGGCTATGAATCCTAAAAGACAACCCTTACAGCTATGTGCACCTTTAACTGCAACTATTGTAACTGGCAGCAGGTGCCCAAGTCTGCCCTCTTTTACCAAAAAAAGCAATCTCATTGCCCATGCAGAATCTGACAGCACAGTGTCTGAACCTGAAAAAGATGATACCCAAATTGTTGCAGCTTCTTCAGACGATACCCAAATTGATGCAGCTTCTTCAGATGATACCCAAATTGAAGCAGAGTTTTCAGTTGATGCAACTTTGGTAACAACTGTGGAACAACCTAAACCACCTCCAACAAATCCTAGGGTAAAACTTGGTCATATCATGGGGGTAGGTATTTTTGCAATCACTAGCATATTTTACACATTCTTTTACTTAATGCCATTTTAAATTATAAGTGTAGCTCCAAGTAAATTGGTGAGACCATTTTGCTCATTTAATTTCATATAATCATTGTGTTAGTTGCTCAACAGAGCATAAATGGACATTTACTTTTCATTCATCTTCAACTTTCCATGTAACAGTAGCATTTGGAATTGTATGTACGAGTATCTAGCATCAACTATTGATACAATCATGATAATGTCCCAGTAGATTCTTAACAAGCAAGCGGTTGAAGCTGCAGAGGAGGCAAGACCTACTCCTGATGTCAGACCAGGAGATGTTGTAGAACTTAGAGTGGTAAATGACCTGTACTTAAGAAATTCTTTGTTTATTTTATGATTATTTTTGGTTGGGTAGGATAGCCAGATCTGCCTATTCCAGGAATTCTCATATATTTTAACACCCTTAAATTAATTAATAATAGTGTTGCTAGGTCCTCCTTTTGTTCACATTAAGATATTGTTGTATTAGATTATAATTTACAAGTCTAATCTAGCTTTCCATTTACAAAGGCGTCGAAGACTCGACGGAGGCTGTACTTATACAAAGGTATAGTAATATCGAGGCAAAACGCTGGTATACGTACAACTATCCGAGTTCGACGAATAATTGCAGGCATTGGCATGGAGATAGTGTTTCCATTGTGAGTATTTTTTCCCTAAGCATTTTTGGTTGTCAAATTGCCCTCTTTGAATTAAATAAATTTCTTCATTTTAGAATTCGCTTGTTCAGTCACCCTATTGAATGCAAATGTATCTGCTTATCAAAAAAGTCTTACCTATGATATAGCTGCCAAATATGGTATTTGAAATGATTGAAATTGTTAATGTTTGCCCACAAATAAAGATAAACAACAAGAAGAAAAATAAAGAACACTAAGACACAGAAATACACAACGATTTATCCTGGGCAAACCCTCCAACTTGAGAGGGAAAACCCAGCCACAAAAAAAATCTCTCTTTTATTAAATAATAGAGGTCTAAGTACAATGCTTCTAAGTTTCTAACTGAATAAAAAACTCATCACACAAAGCAATGATATGTATCTAAAACTGAGACTCTTCACGTTATAACTGAAAGTCTCTTCATTTTTCAAACGTATGTCTCTTCGTACTTCCAAATGCATTTCTTCACGTCTCCTCGTACTTGCAAATGCATGTCTCCTCATATTTTCTAACATTAGTGTATGAAAGAGAACCTTGCAGATAATCAGGATATCTCCTGCAGCTACAAACATCAACACCCTCTTAGCAAAGGAAATATCATTTGCAGATTTTGTGTCATCATGACAAACACAATGGTTACACCCATGTGTGTCAACAAAAAACTTTCACATATTTTCTCAACTTGATGTAGTCATCCCAGCATGACATTCAACATGGCTACTTCTAGAGAGTGAAGAAACAAAAATCTAAGTCATGGAGTCTCACACATGACTTCCACCATGGCTACTCCAAGAAGATGGATCTACCATGGCTACTCGCAGAGGGTAGAACAAGAGCTTTCACCTCAAACTTCTCTTGCAGAGAAGAATGCGTTAGCAAGGTATTGCGCCTCAAACTTCTCCCTCACGGAGAAGAACTTATTAACAAGTGATAACACCTGAAACTTCTCCTTCACAGAGAACTCATTAATAAGGGATTGCACCTTGAACTTCTTCCTCATAGAGAATAACTCATTAACAAGGGATTGCACCTTGAACTTCTTCCTCATAGAGAATAACTCATTAACAAGGGATTGCACCTCAAGCTTCTCCCTCACAAAAAGCTCATTAAAGCATATAAAAAATCGCTTGAATGAGACTCCCTTTCAACATGGACAACATACAACTTTGATTATCACAATAAATTAATTGACTCCAATGTTTGACCAAATAAGGAGCTTTTGCAGTCCCACCTACATGAACTTGTTGATCCTTTGCAAAGGACTTGACATTCTCAATCTGCCACACATTCTACCTCTGATTTTTAATTCCTCTTCTCAGACGAAATTGATCATCTGGAAATCTGCAACATTTCCAGTTATCAACCCTATGACAATTTGTGTCTTCATTCTTCAGCCTGCACGACTTCCTCACAAAAAACATCAAATTCTTTCTCTCCTTGATTGCAATCTCTCAGTATGCTCCTCAATCCATCTTGGGAACACTTAGAGAGATCAGTAATAGGTCGTGAAATCAACCTATCACAAAGGGAAATACTAATGCTAGAAGCATACATATTCACTATTCTAATCACTAATGTATGAATTAATAATCACATAAAAAAATCATGAACATTAAATTTGTCTCTTTAATTATCTAATCTCTCTCACAATCCACCAATTGTAACACAGATGCAGGCCACATGACTTTGCATGAACACCTTTGAATGATCACCATCCCACCTATACTTCCCACAATACAGATGATCCTATAAAAGTGCTACAAATTGCTCCAGTATTTTAGCACCTCGTCTGAAACTCTACATGCCATTGTACAAATCAAACACGCTACAATTTACTCCAAGATGGATGTGTTTTTAGAGAATTTTGCTGCTTTGGACTTCTCCTTCAAATGGCCACTAAGGCAGCCCCAAACTGGCACAAGCCCTATGAGAATGGCAGTGTTGAATTTCCTCCTCCCCAAAATAGAAATATGCTCTGATTCGCCTCAAAATGCAGCGGCTGAAAACAAAAAACAATGTTACACCAAATTTACCTACCAAAACCATCCTTAATATGCCTTTTAATTGCCACAATCACCCTCAGACACAGTTGTGCCCCTCACAAAATCTGTCCCATAATAACCCTGAATCGGCTCTAGACATCTGCTTGAAAGTGTTAAGTTGTAGCTTTTGTCGGATTGAACTATCCTAGAGTTAATCCTTCTATGGTTATTGGTAATCATAATTAGACATACTCTATTAGATCTGCATATATATATAAATAATGTAGATATGTTATAATTAATGATTAATTAATTAATATATATAACCATAGAGACATGTCGCTTCACAAGACATGTCTCTTAAAGATATATTTATATATCTTGGAAATCTGCAATTGAAACACATAGAATTACAACAATGTTATTACATTTGCAGAGATCCTAAAATTAACATGGTATTCGAGCCATGCTGCAAATGAATATAATATTAAGTAGGTATAACACTGTACATTCAATATCACCGAGTCAGGAAGAAATAAAAATGACAAGGAAAAATTCTAGGCGTCTGGTGGGAATTGTGGAGAAGATTATAAGGACTTATAAAGTTGTTATATGCTATGCGTTGATACGCGAACGGAGAAGAATGTTTTGAGAATGATGTCTAAATCAGAGAAGAGGAGAATATGCCCTCGAACCTGACCACAATTTTCTTATAAACAAACGTAGACCTCAAAGTGGCTTATAACAGGGGCCAAGATTCTTGATGAATCGAACTTCTTGACACACCAATCCTCTCTAAGATCCTGTCTAAGAAAATAATCTTGCCTCTTTTGCTTCAATTGTCTACATTCCACAATGATGCCTCCATGCAACAAATTGGGGAGGAGAAAATTTTAGTACAGTCTCATTGAGTTTTTGTCCTTGATTATCCTATTTTCATGCATCAGAATACATTTCCTCAATAACAGATCATCTTGGGTACCGAGTTCCAGTTCCAGAGTTATCGAGTCAGCCTGTAATAGAACATTGTATCCGGAACTCTGCATTTCTACTCTATTGTCATATCCAAATGTCGAAAGAGAAAGCCCCGAGAATTTTGCCTATATTACCGTGAATGTGACAATAACACAAACCCAAGAAGTCTACAATGTAGCTCTGAAATTGGACCCCGATCACGGGGATATTTATGAGAAAATGGCCTTGACACTTTATATAGCGATGTTGAAGGATTCTAGATTTTTCCTCAAACTGTCACTAGCGGAAATAGCCCAAACAGGAGTTGAGCCCTCAAATGCCCAGATTGCCAAGATTCATTCATGGCTTGATAAAGTTTTTAAGAACCGTGATACTTGTTCTAATTTGCTTCAAGATTGGGGCAGTGCAGTAACGATTCTGCTACAGGAAAGATCTCATGATATGTCCAAGTCCACAACCAATGCTATAGACCTGCTCAATATCCCCTTTCCGGAAACCAACAAGTACAGGCAGCTTCTGTTAGTGAAACAGGGGGTTCACAATGAAAATGTGGTGAGAAAGATTGATGCGATGTTGATTGGAGAGGGAAGGACCAAGTGAAAGGCCGAGATGTGGCAAGCTGTTGTTTGAGAGGAGGCAGCGGTTGAGGCTCTGCAACTGTAACTACACTACGCTGGCACTGGTTATTCATATGCATCATTTCCCCATGGCCATTGGAGCTCAAGATTATAGAACATAGATGTATTAGTTGGATCACCATGGCATATCCATTTGTTAAACCCCATTCAAATAAATAAGTTGTATAATATTTGGAGCCTTTGATCTGATAAAGGAGTTATACAGCTGGAGCAAGCACGAGCTAATAGTTCAAAAGTATTCTGACCTACATGGGTAAATTAATAAGGCATATAATAAGGCATACAATGGCAATGCTATTTACTCATGGAAAATTATGGAGGAAAAAAAGTCAAAGGTCATGATTGGTTTGACTCACTAGTGTACAAAATCACAACTGGAATATATGTAAACAAAGGCATCCACATGTATGCACGATATTTATAAATTCTACTAGCTATTCCAAAGGTAAGTTAAGGTAAAATTACATTTAAAACTTTCTTATATTATTGAGGTGAGGTAAATGAATACATATATAAATATATATAAAACTCATGTGAGGTTCCTCAATATTATTAAGTTTATGAATATATAATATGCCTTGTATTGAATAATAAGAATATATGTAACAAGTATATAAATACATATATAATATATGTGTATTTTTATATGTATGATTACATTTGATGACAGTTAATAATTGATATAATGATTGCGAGAATAATATAGGAGTATGAAAGGTTAAGTATTATGTGTTCTTACTTCTATTATTAAAATTATAAAATAAATATTACAAGTCATTTATGTTATTATTAGTAATAGGTAGGAGTTAAATTGTTATAGCCTAGTTAACATTTTTTTATACTTCCATACAAGCTATATAGCTTGATCTTTTCCTCTGAGAATGTAACTGCAAGAATGATATCAAGACTCAGAGGGAGTTTGACACTTCTTTGAAGCAATCATGGATAAGGAGCTCTAATAATAATATTCAAATGGAGTTCAAAAGTTGTTATGAGTAATAAAATGATTTTAATGGGTCTACACTTTGTGAACATCATAAGTAAATAAAAAATTCCTTAAATAACTTGCACGATCATACTCTGGGTACTGAGTATGTAAAATTGTTCGATGATATAAGAGTTGGAATTTCACATTGTGGGGGGTAAATATAATAAACAATGTTCCAATTCCCACTTGAAATTGACGTTTATGGATTGTCATAGAAAGATAAGTAATTCTTACTCTCGAGTATTACAGTTATCTACTCGCTATAGTCTCTCTCTTTCTTTGTTACAAATTTATATGTACTATAAGAGTTAATTTGCTTTGACCTTTTCTTTTTCCCTTCATATCTGAGGATGCTCTTGCAGGAAAAGAAGGTCGGTACTTTACATATGCTACCAAATATTGTGCAGACTCAATCTTATGAAGTAGCTCCAAAGAAGTTGTGATCTAGAATTCATTAGTCTTATGATGATCAAGTTGGATAATGTGAGGATCTTGAAACAAATATCCATGATGATTGAGATTATGAGTATCCTTCTTTATTAAGAGGGAGTCTAACATTTCTTCTAAGGCAACATTGGAGCTCAAAAGATCTATAATCAGAGGGAATCTAGAAATACATGGGCATGTCTTCGTGATTTTGATGGGCCTACCCTATGCACATCATGAGGAAGTATTGACTTATCACCTAAAGGTTGAAAATATTATTATTAGATTCAGAGGCAGTAGACCATATCACTTCAGAGGTAAACTTGATATGATTAATGTTTTTTTGTTGCTTATGCACTTATTGACTAACATCATATGGTTGATGATTATATGCATACAGTGATAAATCTACTCTTGTAGAAAATGCTCCATGACTTAATGTCATGTGACCTTGTGATATGTATCTTAAGAGTGATATTAGTGCACTTATCACAAGGATGAGTTATATCACTTAGTTGATATGGAGGTGCACTTGCATCATTTAGTTGGTGCGTATATGTCATGGAAGGTGACGATCTTTCATTGACATATGTTTTAAGTTATCTATTGTAAGGTGATGATCTTATCAATAGATGACCCTCCTTCAAATGTGTTGAAGGTAAATTGGTTATTCAGATTGGATGACCCTCCTTCAAATGTGTTGAAGGTAAATTGGTGTCATTGTTCTTCGGGCCGGATTTTTCCGGACACATTGATAACCATCATGGTTCTTTGGGCCGGATTTTGCCGGACACCATGAAAAATCTATTATGGTTCTTTGGGCCGGATTTTGCCGGACACCATAATTTGACCACATTTTAAGTGGTGTATAACCTTGTGTTATACTTCTTCAAATTCCCTCTTTGCTAAAGAGGGAGAGTTGAGAAATTTAGCCTCATAGTGAATTGAATTAAATTCCATATGTTAAATATGTTGATATATACATATGTGTTTTGATGGATTTATATTGATATTCTTAATATGTCATTTTAGGAATATCATTCTAACACCATATCTCTTCATATACTTGAGAATAATGTGTTATATGTCAATCTTCCCTAGTTAAGAGGGAGTATTAAGGATGTTAGCAATTCTGTATATTGAAACTACTGGTGGATATTCTATCAGCCACATTTGAGTGGTACTCATACCTAGTAGTATAAAGATGTTTCAAACCCTAATTGCTAAAGAGGGAGTGTTGAATGTAGTTTCGATCAGTTTTAATGTCTGATGAAGTATATGCTTAGACATGATTAAATCAGTTTGGATATAATGCTCTGCATTAGTATTACAGTCAGATTATTATCTTGATTGTAATATTAATGCAGATCACTCTCCTTAAAATTGTTCTTGTTTAGCCTTTAATAGAACTCCTTGCGTATTTGTATGGATCAATCTTGTTAAAAGATGATCTAATTAAGGAGATGTTAAATAAACTAATCTAATAGTTAGTGGGTAAAGAATAGACATGATCTATGTGGCCATATTCATGAAGAGTCATGATTCTTACTCTTACTAGCCCTTTGTATGATATATAAACATTATAGAATTATATCATAATTAATTCATTAAGTGTTGTCTCAAACTAAGTCGGATATCATAATATCTAAGTTTATTATCATGACAAGACTACATTAATTTGTTGTCCCAAATTGTGTCGAAAGTCATGAAAGACTTAGATTCAAAAGGTATTACTTGAATCATCTCTTAAGAGGGAGTGTTGAGATAGCTTCGATTGTATCTAAGTCATAGTTGTGGTAGAAAACAATTGATATACATATCATTGTTAGAATCAGATGTTGTTGGCATGTTCCATGAAGTGATGTCTACTATAAACAAAAAGATCACAAATATGATATGATTAAGAATTCCTGTTGAAACTTATATTATCAAAGAATAACATCTAGTGTGATAAATATTTATTGATGTCTTTAATATGACATTCTAAGATTATCGTGATAATGTATTCTATAACAATCCTCCTGAGCTAAGAGGGAGTGTTAAGTTGTAGCTTCTGTCGGATTGAACTATCCTTGAGTTAATCCTTCTATGGTTATTGGTAATCATTAATTAGACATACTCTAGTAGATCTGCATATATATATATATATATATATATATATATATATATATATATATTGTAGATATGTTATAATTAATGATTAATTAATTAATATATATATAACCATAGAGACATGTTGCTTCACAAGACATGTCTCTTAAAGATATATTTATATATCTTGGAAATCTGCAATTGAAACACAGAATTACAACAATGTTATTACATTTGCAGAGATCATAAAATTAATAGAAAGTCGACGTAATTCAACTCCAAATTTTCAAATTGGTTTGCTTTAACAACATCAGATCGGTTGACCAATAAATAATGACATTTTATGCAATTTAGTCCACATGCAGTCTCACAGATGGAATTATTACCTCTGATGACATTTGCTCTTCAATCCTCATTACATGAGCAGTAATGGATATGAAGGATAGCCAAATCATAACAAAAGAAAGAATTTGTCAATGGTGGAGAAAAAATAAACCAATCAAAGCCTTCTCCAATAGCTTTTGTGCATTGAGGAAGAATATGAAAGAAGCATGAACTCAATGGCAGATATAAGCAAGCATTTGCAGATAACAGTGAATGAAAGCACAGATCACCAAAGCTCAAGTTCACTCAGCAACACGGAAGAAAGTAATAACTTTCAATAGGCTCTAGCATAATAGGTACAGATGGTAGCTCCTGTTGCTACTAGCATATAGTTTGTTTATAAAATTCTCATTACGAACTGCAATAGATACATGAACTAATGAACAAGAGAAACTCCCTTATTTGCTATTATCCAACCCGCTCTGATAACATGTTAATGTTTTGCCCAGAAATAAAGATAAACAGCAATAAGCAAAATAAATAACACTAAGACATCAATACACAATGATTTATCCTGGGAAAACCCTTCAACTTGAGTGGAAAAACCCAACCACACCAAAAAAAAATCTCTTTTATTAAATAATAGAGGTCTGAGTACAATGTTTCTAGAATACAAAACTCATCACATAGAGGTCTGAGTACAATGTTTCTAGAATACAAAACTCATCACACAAAGAAATGATATATATCTAGAATTGAGAGGCTCTTCATATCATAACTGAAAGTCTCTTCATTTTTCAAACGTATGTTTCTTCATATTTTCAATGGCATGTCTCTTCATACTCTCAGATGCTTGTCTCTCCATATTTCCAAGCGTGAGTATATGAAAGAGCACCAAGCAGATAATCAGGGTATCTACTGCAGCCACAAACATCAACAGAAATTTCTGTGAAAGTTCTAGATTTGAAAATATAAAAAGTTGAGCAGTAGCAGAATATTCTCGTGCTTATTTATTGCATGATATTGCTAAAGTTGAATGCCTAAGATGTGAGGCCCTGTGATTGTATATTCTGTGATTGAATTCATTCTTGGTGTGCTTCTAGTTGGAATTATAGAAGCAGGCAGCTGATTTTTTTTTGCAATACCTTAGATCTCGGGCTAGAACCAACTTTTTCATCAAAAAGTCTTATGATATCTGCCCCAAAATAATGCTGACCAATATTTATACCCAAAATTCTCGAATATTTTGGCAAACATTTTCTCATAGTTGTCTGGTGTTATTTGAAGACTTTAAGTTTAGTTCAGGTAGATCTTTCAGGCTTTCCAATTACACCAGATTTCATTTTAAAAAAAAAAATCTATATAAATTTGGGCCAATGGCTGCAGCTCTATAGTAGGCAAAGATAGCTTACACATGATTGGTTACAGGTTTGAGTCATGCTGGTGACCCCCCAATAAATTTGGTACCCAGGGGATGGCCATAACCATTCATTCAAATCTCTATATACTTCTAGCAGTTTATAATTACCCTTAAATATTACTTTCAAATGCTAAATAGAGTCTATTTAGTTTCTCGAAATTTAGCTTCATTTACATTGGCCGTAATAATTCATTCACCAATAAAGAAAATCAATGCTAACTTTTATTATTTTATAATTATCCTGGAGTTTTATTTTCAAATGCCAAATGATGAGTCTAATTGTTTTTCAGAGCTTTTCTCGAAATTTCAAGCTTTTGCTCTCTGAATGTTTTGAGTTAAAGAGTTAAAAATTGCAACTTTTGTTGCATATCATGATATAGAGTGGTTAGCAATATCTCAACTGTATAACTATATAGACAATCTTCAACTTCAGACCTTAGTTACTGAGATAAGACATTGATCATATTTATGCTTACAGCATTCTTCTAAAGCTCACATATTGTTAATTTGTACTGGTTTGTTTCAGATACTCACCAAAAATTAAAGAGATCAAAGTCGTCAAACACAGGAAGGTTCGTCGAGCGAAATTGTTTTACCTACGAGATAAATTACCTAGATTTTCAACCTTTAAGTGAGTTCTATGGTGTGAAATCTCAAGAAACTTGGCACATCGGATTGCTAGATTCTATTCAGAGAATTACACAATCAATTAAGTGTAAAGTAGGGAAAAAAAGGGTGCCACCAATTTTCCAACCTTGCACACGTAAGACAATTGATCAAAATTTTGTATCTGCTTAGCTTCATGTAAACTATGTAACGTGCCATGTTTTCTTCCAGAAATGTTTGCTGCACTTTATTTGCATTGATCTCATATCTGTGCGATATTATACTTTATTTAAGCAATGCTAGTATTATAGTGAAAGTAGAGAAGCGCTTATAGTAACAAGAGCTATATAGAGTCCCGCCTTACGTAAAAAAAGTACATATTTGCGAAGGTTGAAAGTCTGCTCACTAAGGTGGACCAAGGGAAGGAATTAGATAGGAAGTATTCACATAAAGCTAACACCATAATTTAGTGCAGGTTCATTTTTTTTGGTCAAATTAAGATGTTAAAAACTTAAATTTTAAATGTAAACAAAACGGTGACAATAATTATGGTCAACAAAGCTAAATGAGAAACTAGGTGTTCCAGATAAATAAGAAATAAAATAAAACTATTGAAGTGCAAATAGAATTGTAATGTTAGGGCGAACCATGAAGAGATGCTAAATATTATCACATCAACAATGAAATAAATTATACAAGGTGGACCATGTTGCCTAAAATTTAAGATATTGGTTGTATTAATTTTAACATCGAAGTTAGTGAGAGCACCAGTGGGTCAAGATGGAGAAGATGACAAATAATTGGTGAATTATATAAAATATCTCAATTTTTGCCCTAAACAATCGAGGCCTTTTCAGATGTGTTGAGGTTTCCAATGATTGCTATCTTGAACTAATTTCATGTCGATTATTAACACAAATATTTATATTGTACAAATGATAGTAATATGCTTGATAATAGGGGCTTTCAAGGGTTGAGTATATGTATATTTATAATAGATACTAAAGTCACACTATACTCCAATAAATACGAGGTGTTTAGGAAAGATGCTTAAGATATTAGATTAATGAATAGAAGAATAATAGAAATTGTGTAGATTAGAACATACCTGAAAGGAATAGTTGTACATTGAGCCATTCAATTTCATGACATTGAATTTCTTTGGTTGTTTTCTCTATAAAACACAACTTCTATTTGCTCAAACAAGGCGAGAACTAAAGTGTTAGAAAAATATTAAAAACTCATAACCAATACTTGTATTGGAAGGAGATCTAAGGGTCATACTGATAGAAAATAGTACAAAAATTAACATGTAAGAGGGTACAATTTAATATGTATATAAAATATGTATTTGTTTAATTTATAAATGAATTTGATGAATGTACTCATTATTCAACACATGAAAGTAGCCTTGGAGGCATATGTTGCCAAGCATTCACAATTTAATTTATTCTAATTCTCAACTTAGAATTAGAGGCAACAAAAAGAGAAACAAATAATGAAAACAAGATGATTTAGTTTATCTTGCAAACCTTGGCATACACTTTACAAGACCTTCTTTCGAATGGTTCAAAGTTATTGTCACATACACAATCTTGTATGAATTGTAGCTATTGTAGTGTAGAGAAACATTTTCTATTGATACTATGCAACCTATAGCCCAAAAAACAAGAAACAAAACTGAAAAATGATAGGATTTATTGAGCTTCAAGTTGTATAAAATTGATGTTAACTAGTTATCTTATTATTGTTTTTATTACTTTTTTTGACCTAAGATGATGCAAATAAAATGATTTTTAAAATTTGTTTCACGTGCATGTATAGACATAATTATTTTAATTTATCTTAAAATCAAAACATAACTTTTTAAAAGATGCTATTACACCAAACTCTAAGCACTATCAATGTCAAAATTAAATCATCATAAAAATTAAGTTACCAACTAATTTGCATTGATAAAAATATAATATTAAATTTAAATTTGCTAATAGTAAAAGAGATATTTTTATAATCTAAAAAATAAAAATAAAAGACTTAAAGTTTAGAAACTAATATTTGATTAAACATAACTTTCCAAGAAAATAGTTGATGCAAAAGTATTAATCTCATATAAATAGGTCAAAGTGATAATCACTTATTTAAATCAACTTAAATTATTCTTGAAAAATATATTTATTATTTACTCTTTCAAACAATAGAATATTTATGCACGATCAAATTAATTATAGTGCGACACATGTTTTCAACTAAAACCATACTTACAATATAGTTTTTTCGTTGGATATTTTGTTTGCTCAATTTCATTGGCTAGAAAGAAAAATAGAAAAATTTAAATGGAAAAAAACAAAATACTGTTGTAAAAAGTGGCAAAGAACAATCATAAAAAACAAACATTCAAAAGAAAAAAGAAAAAAATAATTTTGATATGTCATAGACTTTAGAAAGATTAGAGATTTTATTTAATATTTGTTTGAGCATACGTATCAAGACAAATTAATACTAGAATCAGTTAATCAAAAACATAAGTCTCGCCTATAGGTAGGCGGGACTAATAAATCATAGAACTGGGTAAAGATAAATTTAAAACTTTGCTATTTTTTTTCAATGGTTAAGGTTGAAGTTTAAAGATTTGAGCGAAGTGCTAGGATTGGATGTATATGTTTTGTTTGAATGGAGGGTTTATATACACTCATTGATGTGTAGCTATATGGAAGTACAAGTTATAGGTTAAATCTTAAGGGGTATCTATATTGCCAAATTCTTTTTAAAGACGATAGGGGCCTCATTCCTTTTTTCAATGTTGGATCCTTGCATACAAGTCTCATTCATTTCTTCAATGTTGGATCCTTGTATACATGCCTCATTCCCTTTTTCAATGTTAAATCCTTGGACTTAACAAGACTTGGTCCCTTGTGGGCTCATTAAGAACTTTTAAACTTCATTAGTAGACCAAGGTCTATTGATAGAAGACAATTTCTGAAATCCAAATAAATATAATTTTAAAATTTATTATACTTGTTTATGCTACTTCTATATATTTTTTCATTTTGTTGATCTGTTTTGTGTACCAAAAGTTAATTCAATTTGAATCACATAAGCACAAGTTGATTAAAACACACAATGATCTATATTATTTCATGCCAATGCTCCAGGCAATAAAAAAAATGTGGTTCTTGTATTGCATGAAAATAACATAATTAAAATATGCATAAAATCCAACCTAAATCAAATCAAATAGATGTCACTCATACAGATCAAATGATATGTTGATGATGGTAGATTGGATGTGGTTGTTCAAGATGGCAAGAGCATGACAATATGATCAAGATGATTGAGCAGGCAAATATACAACATAACAATAAGGTAAATTGATGATGTCATCTATGAGTTTAGAGGCTACTAGCCTACACTTCTAGGGCAGCTCCATGCTTGGATTTCCAAGCATTGGGAACACATGATTTCAAGTTTAGTTCAAATTTTTCTAACGGCAAAGGGTTTCTTCATAGCAAGATTTGATATTTTGAAGTATAAAGGGATCATTCTTCGCAAATATTTACTAACATGGGAGAATCATTTCTCATTGATGATCAACCCCTAGCACCAAGACTTCAATCCTTCTTTAGAATGATTTTATAAGATGCCAATTCGGGTTAGGCTCCCCTACCCCCCAACTTCATCTGTGGGTGGGACTTGTGGGAGGTAGGGGAGCCTAACCCAAATTGGTCTCTATTCTTGAGGAAATGGACAACATTCTGAGAGACTTCTTAATGGTGGATGCAAAGTCTTTTGATATTCTTCACTCCACATAAGCTCGTATTCTTATTGATATTGATGCCTCTAAGGGATTCATCGCAAAGATTAAACTTATGTCTTCAAAGGGTTTTTTGATTCAACCTTTAGATTATGAAGGAATCCCCTTTAGATGTAGAAGATGTTTTAAGAATGGTCACGTGGCAACTAAGTGCAATTTTGTGAGAGTGAAATCTCGAAAGTCATCTTCTTGGTGGAATGGGGCCGATTCCCCATATGGTACATAAAAATTTATCCCAAGCGAATGAGCAAGTTCTACGATAAATGCTTCTCATGGGGCTACTGTCTAATGCAATTGCTAGTTCAATCTTGGGGTTTTCTAGACTAGCTCCAACCTTGGCTTCTAAGGTTGTTGCTAATGGAGAGACTCCTCTTGTTGGATCTATTACTGCTTGTTTTGATCTCTCTAGGGTAAAGGAATGTTTTTGTATAAGTTTCTAAATGATTTCGCTGGATCAGTTTCTGTGGCTTCAACTTTTCTAGATGTCAAGGCTTTTATCGGTGAGTTTGTCAGATCTACCTAGAAGACTGATGATGTCAATGAGACATTGGTTCTTTGTGGTTTGTTGGCCCTTCCATGGGGATTGGGTCTTTTATTTTGAATTCGTTAGCTTGGTATGATGAGGAAGATAAGGTGGAAGATGGTTGGATTTCGGTCATAGGTAAGCACTCAAAGAAGTCTCTACCTTCTTTGACATCACCATCGGTTCCAATAAGAAGGGAGACGAAGGGAAACCTTGACTATTTCCTTTTGTGCTTATCTTTTGTTAGGTTGTGGGAGTTTGCTTTCAAAACCCATAGGGACAGTTTGGGTTTTGAATATTCCATCTTAAGGCTGCTTTTTGTTGCTAGGTTGTGGTTGGACATGTTTCTTTGGGCTGCTAGACTATTAATGATCTATCTGTGGCAATATTTTTATCTTTATGGGGTTCTTTTCTTCACCTTTTAATGTATAGGGTTTTGGGGCCCCTTTGAGACCCTTTTTTTGCCTAAAAATAACATACTAGTGGTTAGACTTTATCCTTTTTGTGAGATGCCTTTGGAGGTGACCATTGAAGATATCCTACTTTTTCCTCATTTTGAAGATTTTGATATTGTTATATGTAGGGTGTTGATCCCTTCATATTGTGTGTTCTATTGTTTTGATGTTTGTGAGTGGTAATGGTAGTGGAGTCATTGTGATAGGTTGTTTTGTTTGTCCCATTTCTAATGGAGCTTGTTTTGTTTTCCTAATGACTATTTCATTGCATAAGAGTTCAAGACCTTTCAAAACTTGTCCATCAATAACCAAAATACGATATATTAAATTATATCTATAATATTTTATTTGTTGCAAGAAAACACGACTTCATTTTTTTTTGGGTCTCACAAGACCTCATCAAAGCATTGCTCACATGCTCATGGCTGGGTGCAACCACCACCACACTTCTCAAAGCAATACATAACCCTGCAAGGGGTTAGATTTCCAACAATATGACATCTCAAGAAATGCACAAAAACCAGTGATCAAACACTTTTTTGGGAGTATGTATTCACCTACAAGTCCAAAAATCACAAAGTAAAACAAGACAATCCATTTCTAATATCCAAAATTTGACAACCCCAAATCATGTTGGCATAATTGTCTTGAACCTTGAAGACTGAGTGGTAGACCGACTGATGGACTCAGTTATCAAAGATGCCATTGATGTCAAGACACAAGAAGGAACTAAGACTGATAGGAAGCAACAAGCGACAAGTCACGTTGACGTGTGACTCTAGTTCACAAGCATGATCTGGGAAGAGAAGAAATGCATGCCCAATAGAGGCGATAACAGAGGCGATCCACTTAGATGAAAGTACACTAAGTGGAGATAGTGTAAGAATAAGGATGAAAAATGGAGAGGAAATCAGATTGACTAGTAGCCATACAAGATGGTTTGGCCAAGTTAGCAAGTCAAGTATGAAGTAGGATACATGTGACTGCCACGTCATGAAGAGGGTAGGAATGCACTCATCATTGCACTTAATATTGATGGGTTAACATATTGAGAAACAATTGGAAGAATTCAAATTTGAATTCTTTCCAACAAGAGCAAGCCATCGAGGACACGTGACACCCATGACTCCTATATGAACACACTACATCTGACAAGAGTGGCACACTACTGCAACAAGAAGTCGAGTTAGAAGTAGGGGTGAGAATTCAAATTTTGAATTCACAAATAAGGGCTTCTAAGAAAAGTAAGAATGAAGTATAAAAGGAGACAAAGTCAAAAGAAAAAGGTTAGATTGCTGAGTAATTAGCCAGAGATCCAACTAAGCGTAATCTCAAATTGTGAAGGAGAGTGACGAAGAGAAGTCACGGCTAAAGAGCTAATGAATGTGTCAAGGAGAACCGAATAAGCTCAAATAACACAAGAGTGTTAGTGTTGAAGAGCAAGGAGAGCCAAGCACACAAGTGATTAGTCTGAAGTTGCAACCAAGAGAAGCAAGAGCATAGTTCTAGATAGGTTAGGAGCGTTGAAGAAGGATCTATTTCAAGTTGAGTGTAGTAGCTTCTTTGTTAGATCATTCCCTATTGTTTACTAATCTTTGCAACAATAAATCCTATCAAGGGTGGACTCTAATAGGTTTTTTGTACTAAATCCCATAACAAGTTAACACATTAACTAGTGTAAAGAAGTCCTTTAATTGGACTTCTCTTAATAGGGCAAGACTTTAATAGGTCTCATCAAAATCCCTTAACTGGGTGGCATCTAATAGTGTCTTTGTACTATTTTAACAGAGATAAGCTCTTGATTTGGCACACTTTAGGAAAGTGCAAGCTTTGTGAGGACCAACTCACACACTATGTGTTGTTATGTTCATGTTCTTTGTTTTTACTGAATCTTGACAAGTTAAGTTGTAGCTAGCAAAAACTTGTAGACAAGTGTGAAGTGTGATAAAGAGTGAAAAGTAGAAATTAGTGAGTATATTGATTCACCCCCCCTCTCAGTATACTGACCTCTAGTTAGACCAAAAATTGGTATCAAAGCCTAGGTCCTCTAAAACAAAGAGTTTCATAGCTCCAGGAAAAAATCAAGATGTTCAAGAGAGATGCAGTGAAGTTTTCTAGAGAAAACTACAGCTCATGGTGTAGAAAGATGCCTTTGCACTGACAACTTTTGATGATGCTTAGTGAACTCATGTAGATGTCAAATATGTTGAACTTGTTGGTCAATTCACTCCAGACCAGTTAAAGGAGAAATAAATACACTCAACCACAATGGATTCTCTAGCGAGCACCCTATCTTACTATGAACTCAAAGATGTTGAAGACCTATAAACAACATACGAGATGTGGGAGAAGCTCAAAATCGTCTATGGTGGCGATAAGTATCTCATGAAGGCTAAAGTTGAAAACCCAAGACAAAAGTTTGACAACATGAGGATGCAGGAAGGCAAAGATATTAAGGCCTATGGCAAGGAGGTGAAGAATGTCATGCTAGCCATTAGAGCATGAGGAGGTGTACTACAAGAAGATGAGTGTGCAAGAAAGATATTGTGAACCCTATAACCCAAATACATCATAAGGGTGTGAGCGATTCAAGAGCTGAGAAAAATAGACAAGATAGAGGTATCTCAAACTCACCACATTTGAGCTTAGCAACTTTGACAACAATTAACTACCTAAGGTTGAAACTACATTCAAAGCCTCAATTGCACTGACTACAACACAAAAAGTAAGGGAGGAGGCAAGCATATCCAAATACAGAAGAGAGCTAGAGAGCTTGCATGCAGAAGAAGCTGAACAAGAAGAGATGGGGGTTCTTTCACAAAAAGAATGGTTCGAGGAAAAGGGAAGTACAAAGGTAAGATTCCTTTCAAATGTTTTAACTACAAAAAGGTAGGACACTATGCTACTAGTGTTGGATACAATTGTTTAATTGTGTGTTGTCTTTGATGTTACACAAATTTCATATCAGTTGTCAGTCTGTGCTTACTGAGCTCACTTGGTCATCAAGATAGTTTTTCTTGCCTACCAAGCATTCTTGGAGATTATTTTGCAAAGACTATGTCTACCAAGCTCACTTGGGTGTCGAAGGAGATTATGGCAGAAAGCAGTGTTAACCAAGTTCTCATGGTTAACGAAGGAAAGTTGGTCAAAGTTAGTGTTCACTGAGTTCACTCGGTTGCCAAAGGATTTTGCAAGTTCGCAATGTTAACCAAGTGTTTGTTGGTTAACATAGGAGATCATTTTAGGATCAATGTTTATCGAGCTGGGTCAACTGTCAAAGGATTTTGTTGATTTGGGATGTGAAGTTTAATTATTTCAAGTATTGATTCTAGCCGACTATGGTAATGATTATTGGTCATTTTAATTTGTAATAAAGCTGACTTGATAATGTGGATGGTATATATGAAAGGTCAAGATGAGATTCTAGTGTGTGCAAGTATGCAAGTGTATTGATTGAAAAGGAAAGTGTGTGAGAGAATTTGAAGGATGGTCAGATATCTTTGTGGAGCAACAAAGTAATATTCGATCAGGAAGGATCAAGCTTTCGTGAACAGAACAGAGATCTGGATTCAACAATTTAGTTCATCTCAAATCAGGTCATTTCATTGTTACTTTCTTATCATTGTAGCAGTGATCCAAAATCTCTTAACAGAGTTGGTTTAATAGCCAGTTGTAAATCCTCTAACAAGGTGACAGTTCCATTGAATTTTTTTAAGACCTCTTGCAAGGCCACTCCTAATAGGGTGATTAAATCCTCTACCAAGGTCACACCTGATAGTGTGTTTTGTAACTTTTAACCAGGTTGGCTCTTAATAGGGCTCACTTCAGAAGAGTGAAAATCCATAACTAGTTACATTGGTGATTTTTCCCATATTGGGTTTTCAAGTTAAATCTGGTGTCTCTTGTGTTCATTTCTTTTCTCTTATGTTTGCAATTCATTACTATTGATGTTAGATTTGCCAAGTTAAACATACTCTGCACTTATTGATTTACAACATTTTTCAGTATGTTTATTGAGTGACAACAATAATAAGTTTTATCAGACATCTAAAGGATCTGTGAGAAATTTTTTTGTTCTAATTGATTCATCGCCCCCCCCCCCCCCCCAGTTACTCCATCTACATTTCCAACAATTGGCATCAGAGCTTTTGGTGCTTGCAGGAAAGGTTTCAAGGACCTAAGCTGAATATTAGGATGTCTTACAAGAAAAAAATTCCAAAGCTTAACAGAGAAAACTTTTCAGCATGGCAGGGACTTATGAGACTTCATCTGGCTTCCATTGGTGATTTAGGATGCAAATATCTTGATGAAGAATACACAACTCCTACTGGTACATTATCTGTTGGAGATATTGCTGAGAAAAAGAACCATAATACCATGATGATAGATATTGCATCTACTCTTAGCTATGAGGAATTTGATGATATCAAGGACTGCAAAACTGCTTTTGAAATGTGGAATAAGCTAAAGGACATCTATGGTGGTGATGACAATGTGAGGAGAGCCAAAGCTGAAAGCCTTAGAGGACAGTCTGATCAGATGAGAATGAGAGAAGATGAAAATGTTGCCAAATATGTGGAAAGAATCAAAGCCAGTGTTAGTGCAATCAAAGCATCTGGAGGAGTTATCAGTAAAGTTCTCAGAACATTGCTTCCTATCTATGCAATTAGAGTATCTACTATTCAAGAAAGGGGATGTAAGACAAATCATAAGATAACTTTAGATACCTTAGTAGGAAGATTGACAACCTTTGAGCTAGACAACTATGACAATTATGTTCCAACTTCCAAAAATATTGAATTTGCATTTGAGGCCAAGCTTTCACTCAAGGAGAAAGGCAAGAAAATAAAGGACATTCAGTCAGAAAGTGAAGAAGAATCAGAGGAAAGTTTTGATAGTGACCTTGAAGTTGTTGAAGCTCTACTTGCAAGGAAATATTCTAGAGGCAGAGGAAAATACAAAGGTAAAGTTCCCTTAATCTATTTTTCATGTGAAGAAGTTGGTCATATTACTGCCAAGTGCCCAAACAAAGATAAGGATGAAAAGAAGAGTCACAAATATAAAGACAAAAGGGATTTCAAAGGTCATAAATCATTCAAGGACAAAGGTAAGAAAACTTGTTTTATGGCTAAGGGTTTTGATATTAGTGAAGATGAAATAGTTTAGATTGCTATAAAAGATGAATTTGATGATGAAGAAGATAAGATGACACTTATCTTTCATGTGAGAAAAAATGATACATGGATCATAGATAATGGATGTTCACATCATATGATGGGTGACAAAACAAAGTTTGAACACTTTGAAGACTATGATGGTGGTAGTGTAAGGTTTGGAAACAATGAACCTTGTTGCATAAAAGGGAGAGGCCAAATCTCATTAACCAAAGAACTTGTATGTGACAATGCTTATTGGGTTGAAGGACTAAAATATAATCTGCTGAGTGTGGCACAACTAATCAACATTGGATTCAAGGTGGAATTCATGCATGACAAGGCAAGACTGTTGGATGACAAAGGAAAACTTATTGGATGAGGCAAACAAACAAAAGGTAAACTATTTTATCTTGATCTTGGTGATTGCTCACGTTTTATTGCTCAAGTTGAAGAAAGCTAGTTATGGCACAGAAGGTTATGTCATGTAAATTTTGATAACATGGTGAAAATAAGAAATTTTAGGAAAGTAAGAGGCATTCCTAGTTTGAAGAAACTAGATGTTGGTTTATGTAAGAATTGTCAGATTGGAAAAATGGGTATTGTATTAGCCAAGTATGTTAGGAGACATCATGCACCAGACCAAATTATTGGAGATAAATCAGAAGGTACTATGACAAGAAGTAAGCTAAAAGGTACATGTTTACTTGCTGATTTTGAACCTAGAAATGTTAAAGATGCATTGGAAAATGAAAGTCGGATTGAGGCTATGAATGAAAAAATAGAGAAGAACAAAACCTGGACTCTTGTACCTAGGCCTAAAGATAAAAATGTGATTGGAACAAAATCGATATTCAGGAATAAGTTGAATGAGGATGGTAAGGTATCAAGAAACAAAGCTAGATTGGTATGTAAAGGCTACTCTCAAGAAGAAGGAATTTATTATGGTGAGACTTTTCCTCCTGTTGCAAGATTGGAAGGTTTCAGGACCTTACTTGCATATGCAACACATAAATGATTTAAGGTATATCAGATGGATGTTAAATATGCATTTCTCAATGTTATTCTTGATGAAGAAGTCTATATTAAACAATTAGAAGGTTTTGTTGATCCAGACAGAAGGGACATGGTCTGCAAATTACACAAAACATTGTATGGTTTGGAACAAGCTCCTAGAGCATGGTATTAAAGATTACATAACAACCTTGTGTAGATTGGTTTTTAGAGAAATAATGATAACATTAGTTTGTACATTAAGGAAGGACCAGATAACAAGATTGTATTGGTAGAAATATTTGTGGATGATACTTTATTTATAGGGAATGATGATCTATGTAAAGAATTTTTAGAGAAAATGAATAAAGAGTTTGAAATGTCTATGTTTGGTGAGATTAAATTCTTTGTTGGATTACAGATACAACAAAGTAGGAATGACATCTACATCACTAAGTATATCAAGGAGATACTCAAGAAGTTTGGTATGGAAGATTCAAAACCAGTTGGAACCCCCATGTGTACTAGTTTAAAGCTTAAGAAAGATGATGTTTCAAAAGAGGTAGATCGGACCTTATATAGATCAATGATTGGAAAATTATAGTATGTGGTTCATACAAGACCTGACATTGCTCTTGCAGTTGGTATAGCAACAAGATTCTTAGCTAAACCCAGAGAAAATCATATGATGGCAATTAAAAGAATCTTGAGATATTTAAAAGGTACTGAAGACTATGGTCTATGGTATAAACTTGGAGGAAATTTGGACCTAAAAGTGTTTATTGATGCTGATTGGGCTGGAAATCTGGATGACAGAAAGAGTACAAGTGGTGGAGCATTCTTTCTTAGTAAAAGGTTGGTATCTTGGACAAGCAAAAAGAAAAATTGCACATCGCAATCCATAGTAGAAGCAGAATATGTTGCAATAGTAGTGAATTGTTTTAATATTGTTTGGTTTAAACAGTTGTTGGAAGGCATGAATGTTAAGATCAAAAACCAATTGTCATGTTTTGTGATAATACAAGTGCAATTAACATATCTAAGAATCCATTGATGCATTCCAAAACCAAGCATATTGCTATAAAATATCATTTTGTCAAAGAATTGGTGCAGGACAAAGAAATCAGATTGGAATATGTGCATACAAAAGAATAGATTGTAGACATATTTACCAAGCCATTGCCTAAGGATGTATTTTTGTATCTAAGAGGTAAGTTAGGGGTCATTCCCCTATCTGAAGCTCACTAAGTAAAGCTTTAGTGATGCATCAACAGGAACTAAGTTGAAGATCAATCAGTTAATGCTGCATAATTAAGAGAACATCACATATGAATCAGTACTCAAGGTACATTGATACTCATTTGGTATGTGTTGTCTTTGGCATGTGTTGTGAAAGAGGGAGAGTTTACTGTCATATCTTTTTGAACTTTGTTTGAAGAAAGAAGCTATGTAATTCCTTCTAAGAGGGAGATTACTACATGAAAGAAGAAGAAGCTTTTGGTAAAAATCTCAGAGGGAGAAACTTTCTATAAGAGAAAATATTTTTTTCAAATTTCATTGTGCTATGACATGTTGTGTTGCCATCAATGCCAAAGAGGGAGATTGTTGGATACAATTGTCTAATTGTGTGTTGTCTTTGATGTTACACAAATGTCATATAAGTTGTCAGTCTGTGCTTACCAAGCTCACTTGATCAACCAGATAGTTTTTCTTTCCTACCAAGCATTCCTGGAGATTACTCTGCAAAGATTGTGTCTACTGAGCTCACTCAGGTGTCGAAGGAGATTATGGCAGAAAGCAGTGTTAACCAAGTTCTCATGGTTAACAAAGGAAAGTTGGTCAGAGTTAGTGTTCACTGAGTTCACTCTATTGCCAAAGGATTTTCCAAGTTTGAAATGTTAACCAAGCGTCTGTTGGTTAACATAGGAGATCATTTCAGGATCAATGTTTACCAAGTTGGGTCGGCTATCAAAGGATTTTGTTGATTTGGGATATGAAGTTTAATTATTTCAAGTATTAATTCCAACCAACTATGGTAATGATTATTGGTCATTGTAATTTGTAATTAAGCCAACTTGATAATCTAGATGGTATATATGAAAGGTCAAGAGGAGATTCTAGTGTGTGCAAGTATGCAAGTGTATTGATTGAAAAGGAAAGTGTGTGAGCGAATTTGAAGGATGGTTAGATATCCTTGTGGAGCAAAAAAGTAATATTCGATCAAGAAGGATCAAGCTTTCGTGAACAGAATAGAGATCTGGATTCAACAATTTAGTTGCATCTAAAATTAGGTCATTTCATTGTTACTTTCTTAGAATTGTAGCAATGATCCAAAATCTCTTAACAGAGTTGGTTTAACAACTGGTTGTAAATCCTCTAACAAGGTGACAGTTGCACTGAATTGTTTTAAGACCTCTGGCAAGGCCACTCCTAATAGGGTGATTAAATCCTCTAACAAGGTCACACATAACAATGTGTTTTGTAACCTTTAACCAGGTTGGCTCCTAATAGGGCTCACTTCAGAAGAGTGAAAATCTGTAACTAGTTACATTGGTGGTTTTTCCCATATTGGGTTTCCATGTTAAATTTGGTGTCTCTTGTGTTTATTTCTTTTCTCTCTCATGTTTGCAATTCATTACTATTGATGTTAGATATGCCAAAGTTAAACATACTCTGCACTTACCGAGTTACAACATTTTTCAGTATGTTTACCGAGTGACAACAATAATAAGTTTTATCAAACATCTAGAGGATTTGTGAGAAATGTTTTTGTGCTAACTGATTCACCCCCCCTCTCAGTTACTCCATCTACATTTCCAGCAACTAGGTGCCTAGAGAATGTGAAGAAGGAGACCAACAAAAGATGGTAAAGCCTCAAAGGGAAGGAGAAGAAGAGATGCTACATTATCGAAGAAGGTGTGACTGATGAAAAGTCAACCAATGATGATGATGAGGATGAAGCATCATTTGTTACTATCATAGAAGAGAGGGTGGAGAGCCCTAATAACCAGTACTAGTATCCATAAGAACTAGATAATAGACAACGGTTGCTCACACCATATGTTCGATAACAGGAGAAAGTTCCATGAGGTTGAGGCTTGCGATGGAGAAATGGTGAAGTTTAACAAAAATTTACCATGCACAATGATAGGTAAGGGTATTATATCCTTGAATGAATCCATTACTTGTAAAGATATATATCTAGTGGAAGGATTGAAATGTAACCTATTGAGTGTGGCCCAACTGATGGACAAAGGTTATAAGTTTGAATTAACAAAGGGTTCTCCAAAATATTTGACAAGACAAGAACTATTAGCTATAGGAGAACAAAGCAGAGGTAATATTTTCTACCTCAATATTTCTAACAATACTAGTATGGTAGCTAAAAATGATAATAGCTTTTTGTGGCATAAAGGCTATGTCATGTGATTTTTGAAAGCATTGTTGAAGTAGGAAGGAAAATTGTGTAAGGGGTTTACCACCTATTACCAAACCAGATAATGTTATGTGCAATGATTGTCAACTAGGAAAGATGACAAGTTCTAGCTTTTCTAGCAAGTCACTTACTTTCGAACAAGTTCTAGATCTAGTTCATACTGACTTGTTGTCCTATTAGGATGAATAGTGTATCAAGTAACATATACTTAATGTCATTTATTGATGATTTTTCTAAAATGATGTGGACTCTCTACTTAAAATAAAAGTCTAAAGCCTTCCACATGTTCAAAGTCTACGAGGAAAAAGTAGAAGGGAGACATGTAGAGAATTGAAATGCTTGAGATTAGACCGAGGAGGTAAGTTCACCTCACAAGAGTTTGAAAGTTACTATGAGGAGCATGGAATCAAAAGACAAGTGTCAGCTCCTAGGTTACCTCAACAAAACAATGTTGTTGAAAGAAGAAACATAACCATTATAGATTGTGCTAGAACATTGATGATTCAAAACAATGTTGCATAGATCTATTGGAGAGAAGCTGTAAGCACATCTATGTACACCTTGAATAGGGTACAAGTGAAGAAGGGAACCAGACTTCCTATGAACTATGATTTGGTCACACACCATCTGTCAGTTAGTTCAAGGTATTCGAGAGCAAATGCCACATCAGGAGAGACAAAGGCCACAAAAATTTTGAGCCCAAGAGTGGTAATGTTATCTTTCTAGGATACCCTACCAAAAGAAGAGCATACCGATGTTTGAACGTCTAGAAAAAAAAAGTGTGTAGAATCTTCCAATATAAGGGCAGATGAATTCTTAGACAAGAACGAGGAAGATATCAAGAAAGAAACAATAGACTATAAGCAATTTGAATACATTCCACTAAGTGATACAGTGGAGAGATTAGCGGTAGAGGAGGAACTTGTAAAAGAAGTTGTATTGACTTAAGAAAAAGGAGCTCAACATGGAGAACAAAGAGTTGAAGCACTTGATGGAGAACTGGTGATAGTAAAGCATGTGAAAAGGTACCAATCAACTAATCAAATCATTGGAGACAAGGATGCTAGAGTAGTGACCAGGAGAAAGGTGAGAGAGATTGTATGTTTTCTCTCACACATGGAGCCCAAAGCTACAAGGGAAGCTCTTGAGGACAAAGACTAGAGAAAGGTCATTGAGGAGGAAATTGATCAAATAGTGAAGAACCTGACTAGAAGACAAGAATGTCATTGGTACAAAATGGATGTTTTGAAACAAGATGAACGAGGATGGAGAGGTAGTTAGAAAAAAAGTTGAGACTAGTTTGCAAAGGCTATGCACAAGAACACATAGATTATAGAGAAACCTTTGCACTGGTGGCCAATGTAGAAGGAGTCAGAATACTCCTAGCATTTTCATCCTAAAAGAACTTAAAATTGTAATAGTTGGGCGTAAATTTTTTATTCCTGAACGAATTTCAAGAAGAGGAAGTGATATTGAGCAACCCAAGGAGTTTGAGAATGAACAAGGAAAAAATCAAGTACGTCGACTGAGAAAATAGCTATATGGATTAAAATAGACACATTAACTATAGTATGAGAGAATGCATTCATACTCGATAAAGATCGGGTTCATAAGAACAAGTGACAACTACAATCTATACATGAAGAAGAAACATAAATAAGTTTCCTAATTGCAGAATTTTACGTTGAGATCATCATATTTGGAGGAGAAGATAAGCTAAGCATTGAGTTTGCTAAAGCCATGAAGAGAGAATTCTAAATGTCCATGATTAGGGAAATCAAATTCTTCATGGACTTCAAGTATCCCAACTGAAAGGAGGGATCTTCATAGAGAAGACAAAATATGCAAAGGAAATATCAAAAAATTTGGGTATGGAGGAAGAGAAATTGGTGGGCACTCCAATGGTGACTGATTGCAATCTCTCAAAGGAAAATGCAATCCCTAAAGTAAATGAGACACTTTATCATGGTAAATTGCAATATGTTGTGCACAATAGACTAGACATAGCACATGTGATTGGAACAATAGCCAAATTTTTTGCCAACCCAAAAGAATCACACATGGTAAATGTGAAGAGGATCTTCAGATATCTAAAGGGGTACTAGAGAGTATGACCTATGATATCCTCACAAGGGAAAATTTGAGCTCAGTGTCTTTATTGATGCTAACTGGATGAGGAAAATAGATGAAAAAGAGCACAACTGGTGGTGAATTCTTTCTTGGAGGAAGACTAGTTGCATGGGCCAACAAGAAGCATAATTACATATCACGGTCAATAGATGAAGCATAATATGCTGTTGCAGAAATGAATTGCACTCAAGTTGTTTGGATCAAATAACTAATTGAAGGAATTCAATAAAAAATGGAGGAACTGATAGCTATCAACTGTGATAACACTAGTGCAATCAACATATCCAAAAATATGGTGATGCACTCAAAGACAAAGCACATATCCATTAAATACCATATT
Source organism: Cupressus sempervirens (assembly GCA_028749045.1). Lineage (NCBI taxonomy): Eukaryota > Viridiplantae > Streptophyta > Pinopsida > Cupressales > Cupressaceae > Cupressus > Cupressus sempervirens. The sequence goes on from CM053787.1 coordinate 448,247,984, forward strand.
TTGAGAGAGAAAGTGCAAGCAAAAGAGGTCAGATTGGAATATGTACCAACCAAAGAGAAATTGGTCGATATCTTAACAAAGCCTCTTCAAAAGGATACTTTCGAGTATTTGAGAGAGAGGTTAGGGGTCTTAACCCTGTCTAACTTGAACTAAGATCATATAAGAAAACATCAATCCAAGATAAAAATTAGAGAATCCTAACAATCAATTGATGAGAGAAAAGGACTACTCCATAGGGGGAATAGTCAAAAGAAAAGAAGAAGAGAGAAGATGACCACCTTTGGCATTATTGTCAAAGGGGGAGAACTTGAAAAGGGCATAAGAAGAGAAACACTGGGGGATCTAAACAAAAGGAGACAAGTAGAGCAAGGGAAAGAAGACACAAGAAATAAGTTGAGGGGAGCCGAATTATGGTCAAAGTGTGAGGATGAATCATCTTGGGGGGAGATGTTGAAGAATAAAAGAAAGAGAAGGCAAGACACCAAAACAATTATAAAAATGTCTAAGTGTTTTCATCAATGCCAAAGGGGGAGATTGTTGGCATAACTATCTTGAATGTTGAAGACTAATCGATAGATCGATCAGTGGACTCATTTATCACAGATGTTTTCATTGATTTCAAGACACAAGAAGGAACTAAGACCAGTAGGAAGTAACGACCAACAAGGCACATTGATGGGTGAATCTAGTTCACAAGAGTGATCAAAGAAGACAAGAAGTTCTGTCCCAATAGAGGTAATGACATAGGTATCCACTTGGATGAAATTATGCTGAGTGAAGACAGTGTGAGAAGAAGGATTCCAAATAGAAAGGAAACCAAATCAACCAATGACTATACAAGATGGTTTGGCCAAGTCAACAAGGAAAGCATGGAGCAAGATACTCGTGACTTCCATTTCATGAAGAGGGGAGGAGTAAACTCATCATTGCACTTATGGTGATGGGTTAACATATTGAGGAGCAATTAGAAGAATTTAAATTTGAATTCTTTCCAACAAGAGAAAGCCACCAAGGACACATGACACCCATGACTCCTATATAGACACACTATATTTGATAAGAGCAATGTACTACTACAATGAGAAGTCGAGGTAGAAGTAGGGGTAATAATTCAAGTTTTGAATTCACAAATGAGTGCTTCTAAGCAAAGAAAGAAGGAAGTATAAAAGGAGACAAATTCAAAACAAAAATGTTAGATTGCTGAGTGATTAGCTAGAGAGCCAAGCTAAGTGTAAAATCAAAGTGTGAAGTGCAATTCTTTCCAACAAGAGCAAGCCATCAAGGACACATGACACCCATGACTCCTATATGGACACACTACATCTGACAAGAGTGATCTATTAATACAATGAGAAGTTGAGCTAGAAGTAGGGGTGATAATTCAAAATTTGAATTCACAAATGAGTGCTTCTAAGAGAAGCAAGAAGGAAGTATGAAAGGAGACAGAGTCAAAAGAAAAAGGTTAGATTGCTGAATAATTAGCCAAAGAGCTAAGCTAAGTGTAATCTCAAAGTGTGAAGGAGAGTGATAGAAAGAAGTCACTACTAAAGAGTTAATGAATATGTTGAGGAGAAGTCACTAAGCCAGAACAACACAAGCTTGATTGTGTGTAAGAACAAGGAGAGCCAAGGGCACAACTGATCAAGCCTGAAGTTGCACATGTAAGAGAAGGCATAACATAATTTTAAATGAGTTAGAAGAGTTGAAGAAGGATCTATTTCAAGCTAAGTGTAGTAGCTACTTTGTTAGATCATTCCCTTTTGTTTATTGATATTTGCAATAGTAAATCCCATCAAGGGTGGACCCTAATAAGTTCTTTGTACTAAATCTCCTAATAGGGTAAAACACTAACTTGTGTTCAAAATTCTTTTAACTAGGATGCTCCTAACAGAGAAAAACTTTATTAGGTCTCATCAAAATTCCTTGACTAGGTGGCACCTAACAATGTCTTTGTAATCTTTTAATAGAGATAAGCTCTTGACTGAGCTTACATTAGGAGAGTGCTCGTCTTGTGAGGATCGATTGACATATTGTGGTTTTAACCCTAGCCACATTTCCATGAGATATATACAGTGTCATGTGTTACTATGCTCATGTTCTTTGTTTTTACTTAGTCTTGACTAGTTAAGATGTAGCTAGCACAAAATTATAGACAAGTGTGAAGTGTGATAAAGAGTGAAAAGTAGAAACTAGTGAGTATACTGATTCACCCCCCCTCTCAATATATTGACCTATGATTGGACCAAAAAATCAAATCTAGGCAATACGTAAAATGAGGGAACACAAAAATGTACCAAATTCAACCAACATTCAAAAAAATTGAAAATCTATTTGGAAAACATCCCCAAACTCCCAAAAATGAAATAAAATTCAAGTTTTGGGTATAAATACAAAATCCAATAGCATAGCAAGAGGAAAAAATTATTTTCCACACAAGAAATCAAATAAATACTCATACCTATCCAATTGGGTCATAAAAATTCATGAAATGGGTAACATTAGTTCTCAACCAACGAACCTAAAGAAAGCAAAAGAATCTGAAAAGATTGAGTAAATAATTAATTCTTGAGAGCCTTATCTCAACCAAAAGAAAATAAAATTAGAATGAAGAAAATAAATCAATGGAAGCACCAAAAGGGATGAAAATCACAAAAAAGGCAAGGAGTCTTATGCCATATCCAACAAGATGCTCATCAAAAGATGCCCATCTGGAGGATTCTTTTATTTGACCATAATATCACCAACTCACCCACAAATCTAAAAATTACACTCTTTTGAGGGATGCTACATCCAAATCAAGGTATCAAGAGGTAGAAACATATAAGATTTCATCATATAAATTTGAACACTCGTAACATAGAGGCTTAATTGTGCACTTCTTCCTTCGAAAGGTACTTTTCCACACATCTTACCATGAAGCATATAGAAACATGATCTCTATGATACTGAGAGCTCAACTATTTCTAGGAACCAGGGTCACTTAACCTAACTAGACCATTATCTCACCTTCAACATGGTGGGAATGAACCCAAATGGTGGATGACATATTATGCTCAACTCTATACCAAATTACATGATGGTAAGATACACCTAAAGATATCACATACTTCTAGTCAAACACTAGGAATACCAATCTACCGGCCATTCTCTGGAAATCCAATCTCCGGGAAGGAGTCTTTCCAAAATGAAAAACTTTATCAATACAATTTCATATATGTTTATAATCATAGGGAGATATAACTATGTGAGTGTCAAGAATGAAAAGGGAGTCTCTCTATGTCCACACTATGCACATCTAAAAAGAGTTGGGGAACTCACAATCGAAGAAACTACCAAGAATACTCACCCACCACAATAAGAAAATTGTAGTGCATCTAACACCTTCACATCCACTCTCAAAGAGGGAATCCAAAGAACAATGTACGGTCATCAATTCCCACAACATAGATCAAAACTCATAGGTGGACTAAGTCACACCTAGTTATCCAAAAATACCATTTACTACTAAGATTCCAAACAAAGCATAAAAGATGTTTGTGGAGAAACAAAATTCACTCTTTAATAATCCACAAATATAAGTTAATTTTCACCAAGAAATACAAATGTGAGATGTGATGAATAAATTGGTCTCTACTAAAAAAAGGGCATCATGAACAATAATTTGATTTTCCAAAAAATGGTGGAAAATGCTTCTTGTCCTTGATATGATACAAGAAGGACATTTTTCGTATGGCAAAAGGGTGGTTCCCATATGATATAATTCACTCCAATGTGTTTGGTCATATGAGAAAATGTTTTATCATATGACATTGTATCCAACTTCAAATGGTCTTTTCTTTAGAAGCCATAAATTTTACATTTGGAGTCCAAATGACTCTTTTTAGAAAAAGAAGGAAATCTCTTGACAAGATCTACAAAATGATGAACCTAAAATCATGTTAGGAAGTTAACATTTATGACACCACCCAATAATCAAGCATAGCCTAAAATAGACAGTCATGGTTACCAAAACATGCAACATATAAGATGCTTTGAACAAAAAAATAGTAGGCATATTGACACCAACGTATGACATGAAATGAATGATAACTCCACATATTTCAAGACTAAAATATTATTCAACATATTTTATATTTACTCATCCATTGTACCAAGTAGTTATGAACATCCATATCAAGGATATTTATAATCCAATACATTTAAAATCAATTAATGCTTAACAAACACACACATTATTACCAACTTCTATTTCTCTTTGTGTATAACAAATATTTTTATCATAATTAACATAAAATACATTAGCATTAACATCTTTACAACTACTCAACAAATACACTACAACATGCTCTTTTTGATTTTCTCCTTTGCACATACTATCAAATATTTGCATTGAACATGTCGTCACAAAATGCAAAATTGGGTAGTAGTAGAAAAGATTTGGAATATTCACCATGAAACAAAAAGGAGAAAAAATCAAGGGGGGAAATTATCATTTCCAACAATAAATCCCAAAAATGAGCTTATCAATAATAACTCAAATGTGACAACTATCACAAATAAATAGGGAGAGAGATTAAGTGACTAGTCCAAGAAAGGAAAATATCAAAATGATGCTATCCCACACATCTAGAAATATCTACCTCTAGACAATAAAATAAAGTGTCAAACAAGAATTACGTTCATAAAATATTGTGACTAAAATTGGTCACACAAGAAGGAGTAATCATAGCATGATATTGAGGAATACATCATCCCAACAATGTTAGAGAACATGCACACTATAATGACCCTCAACATGTGATAACTTAATTAGACATCAAATTTTCTTCACAAGATTAATGGTTTGACATTTGTCAAACACTTTGCATGAAATCTCTATCTCATTATATTTTATCTTCATATTAGTTTTTCTTGCTTTTAATGGTTCAAAATTAGTTTAGACACTTGCAGATGGTTATTAGATGTCCAAATAAAGAAGCTAAAGTAAAAATGCAATATTTTTTTACCATCGAAAGACATACATATGATTTCACCATGTGAAATGTGCATCTAAGCCAATAGACATTTCTACAAACACTTGGCATGCAATCTAATGATAGAAACAGATAACTACAACTTGACAATTTACCAAACAATTATTGTATAAACTTATAACTCCTGATTTCAATATTAAACTATTTACAATGGACCATGAATAATGATGCCACTATGAAAACATTGATTTGCAATTATAAACTTGCAAATTATTACTACAACTCTCATGAAATTTGCAATTAAATGAATAACCTATAGGTGACTACTACAAATGTCAAATTATAGAAGATTTATATGAGGAACCACATACAAAAGGATGCTCCCTCTAGCTCAAGACAAATCACAATTAGCATGTAATAGATGTTTTCCCAATAATGAAAACATCAAACTACTCCATGCTAGGCAGTACACAAGCTAGGTATGGACACCTAGCTTGTTGATGAAATGCCGTATATTTTACATTAGATACTCACATTTTTATAATAGATAGTGAAACACTCTAATAAAAAATTCACATCAAATTATTGGTATTGATAAACTCTCAGATATAGTGAGAACAATAGGAAGTTTGATACTCTAGACTTGCACACTTATTAGAGAATAAGATCTTCCAACCACAATAGTCACACCTTCAGAAAGACAATATTAATTCTCATCTATGGATTAAATGCACAATCCATCTTCAAACCCTTATACCTTAGTAAGGAAATTGAATTCAAAAATTATAAAAAAATTCTCAAGAAAGTAACACAAAAATTAGAAAATTCAATGATTTATTTGCTTCATGAAGTCACCTTTTATAATCCATTTGGTTTCACTAGCACACCATTAATTAGAAGCTTCCATTAGATTCTTTTAATAAATTTCTTTATTAGCGCATGACTTCAACTTTTAAATATCACAACTCCTTGCACTTTAATATTTAATACTTGGCTTAGGCTTACAAATAATTAAATAAATGACCCCTTCAAAAGATGACTCAACCCTCAACTTAAGTGAAATTATAAAGTTAAATTATAACTTTATAATTAGCCATTTAATGATTAAATATAATTTGGACACTAAAATAATAATTACTCCCAAAATGCTTATCCTTTAAATATATCGTTTGAAATAGGAGTCACTTCTATTATTTCCCACGTGACCAAATTCACTTCCCAAGAATAGAAAGGGTCCCTCTCAATCATCGCCAAGTTCTCATAAATAACAAGTGCATGAAACTAAGCCCAAACAAAGTCCAACCTGAGTCAAAGAAAGATCAAACTAGAACATACTAAATCATGAGTAAGACAAGACCCTCCAAAAGCCAAACCTCTACCTCAAAATATCCTCTATCCAAAATGATTAGCCTATGAGGATCTCAATAATAGGCTAATATATGAAACTCTGATGTTGATAAAAATGGGAACATCACACCCTCACACATCAAACAATGTACCATCAACAATCTCAATCATAAGTATATCTATACTATTTATGAATGCAAATTTTTTTTTTGCTAGTACCAATTTCTATTTTCCTTTCCATGCAATGTAATTAATTATATATGCAGGGTCTAAAAAAGATGAGGTTCAAGAACTAGCTCTAGACATTTTTTGAATAGACAACATGATTTCTTTAGGTAAGTTGTACAACATACACAAGGGTGATAGATTTATACAAGGATAAGTAGACAAGAGTTGAATTATGCGACTTGATCTCTTAGTAGTGGTGTTCAACATGCTAAAACAAGAGTGTTAACACAAAAAAGGTTCAAGGAATTATTAACCAACAACCACAAGGATATTCCCACAACAATGTATGCACAACTCATATCATGAATCATCAAACTAGTTACAATAATATGACAACATCTATACACAAGGATATGATAACAATAACAACAACCACATAGCTTTACCAAAAATATTAAGAACTAAATCAATTTGGGGACGTAAGTCATTAACTCAAATGATATATTGAAATAAATAATCACACTCCTCATTACCAAATAACAATCTCTTTTCAACAATTACTATGATATATAAGAATTGTTGTACCACCATAATGTATGACAATACAATAAATAAGATATCACATATTCTAACATGAATTGTTTCATTTACTTTCCCATTAAATTATAAACATAAGAATGTGATGCACCACACTCCACAAGGAGAATTTTTTTTGGAACTCAAGGCCAAACATGAACACCAACCAACAACTCCAACTAAGGGGTTACACAAGTAATCAAGCCACACAATATCATATCAAATCCTACAATAGTCTAGGGCCACTATCTACACACTAGATATCATGCTATAGAAAAAGACAACATAAGCACAATTGTAAGGTATTTACACACATAGGCTATGCAAAGGCCACAAGCCACTCAAAATGTAAGAGAAACACACCAACCATATGGTCTATAATTCTGTAAAGATTTTCTCATAAAGGGGTATCATCCATCCTTAAGAGGTACAAAATCTAGGAGACTCACTTCCTTCTCCATGTTTTATTCAAGTTAGTTCCTCAAGATATATAAGTTTTCCATACTTAGGAATCCAAGAAAAAAGATGCCACAAGATCCCAACACTAATCACATACACTCACACATCCAAAACATCCACAACATCCAATGTGGATAACATATACTCAAATACCCTAATATATGAACATTTGAATTAACACTAGATGTAATGTCCTGGTCAAGAATCCTTAGATGCAAGGATTAAAAATGCACTAATTTTTTTTTTGTTTTTTTTGTTAAAGCTAATTGAGCTACCAAACATCTAAGTAACCAAGTTCAACTAAAAGCATAGGGACTATACAAAATACATGGAACATGCCATCACTATATTCCCACATATAAAAACAAGAGTCATCTTAACACCTCCAAAGATACCCAAGCTGCTAACTAGGTCCATGACACATAATACACATGTCGCCAAATTCATTACATAAAACATTAAAAGTTATCACTATGAGATATTATGTAAACCATTTTCATCATGATGTCCATTTAAATCCAAAGTACACTTCCTAACTTGGTTAACAATACAATATTATTTACAAATTTAATTGCAAACTAAACTTGAATGATGCATGCGATTGATTCTATGGTGATGTAATTTGAACTATTTTGAATGGAAATAATAAATCTCTAAAATGAGTATCTAAATCACCAATTCAAACTATCCAAACAAGGGAAGAAGTTCCCACTATTTGAAAAAAAATAATTTAGCATGAAAACTTGTATAGGCCAAAACTATCCATGGTATGACAATTCATTGGATCTCACATGATAGCGAATCTAGAGTCATAGAAGAAAGTACTTTCTTATCCAAAAATCCTCTTCCATACAATAGAATATCTCTTATATGACAAAACACTTCTATTGTATGATGAATTTCTACATGAGCATTCATTTAAGGAAAAGAAAGCCTAGAAAAATAATCTAACTCCACAATAGGGAGTACCAAGTTCACACATATCGAGGAGATAGGTACTTGATTGCATCATAAGCATAAATAGATCATATATGAAATAATCTAGACTAATTAACAACATAAATCTATGCATTTAAACCATCACAACGAGAATAATAAACATCAAGTAAATACACATACACCATCAAGAGTAAACCAAAGAAGTAAGTGAGAAAGAAAGTACCAATCTTGTAGCTAGAGGGAGAGTATCTTTGTACTATGATCCCCAACAATGGTTTAGGTTAGAAACTCCTCCCAACCATGTGGAACCTATAATCCCAGCTCACCATGCTCATGGAGATAGCAATTTGACCACAGTCACAAAGAACACACACAAAAAAGATGCTTCACACATGCCAACTAGTGCATGAACCAAAGTACACACATGCCCAAGAAGGTCATAATGGATTACTTTAGGTCACTAATCAGAACTCACTATAGGTTTCTATGTAGGTATTCTAGCAGAGTGTCATTGCTGGGCTTATAATAGCCCAAGAAGCAACAAGTCTTCTTTTCAACTCCCTCAAGAACATAGGCTCTAATTGTTTCTTCAATAAACTCCCTTAGGAGGATAGATATCATATATTTTCTCTAACTCATGTAGGATGAAAGATATTGTCCAAATACACCACCTTTTCACTGACTCGCTTGGGAGGCTAACTATCACCCAAGTGGTTGATCTCTTATCTAGCATTAAGTTTTATTACCCTATATGTTTATTTCGTTATCCCTTATTCAAACCTCTTCATATTACCGTGTAGGCCACGTCCAAACCAGGATACCATGAGAGGGTACTCCATAAGTCTACTCTACATACCCTTATTATTATACAACAAGTTCCACAAGAGAATGCAATTTCCCAAACTTAACCCCAATGCTCAAGCTACTCAATTGGTCCTAATCACAAAGTTTGTGTCACACAAGATCCCATCAAAGTAGGCTCACATGATCGTGGATGAGTGAATCTAATACCATGATTATCAAAGAAAAACAAAACCATGTAAGGGACTAGATTTCCAACAATGCAACATCTTAATAAAAAGCACAAAAAACCTCAACCAGACACTTTTCCAAGACAATTGATTTGCCTATGAATTAGAAAATCAAAAAGAAAAACTAGAGGATAATTAGAAACATGCAGGACTATCCATTCCCAATACCAAAATTTTAATACAAAAATATCAACTCAAACCTTAGTAGTATGCTTGAAACGAGGCAACAAAAAATGATGAAAATTCAACCTTCTTGAAATTTGATGAAATAAAAAAACCATTTAAAAAACATGCCCAAAATCCAAAAAATAAAATAAAAATAAAGTTCCAGGCATGCACAAAAAATATGACATCAGATCAAGAGGAAAAATTTATTTTCCACACAAGAAATCAAACAAATACTCATGCTTGTCCAATCGAGACATAGAAATACATAAAATTGTGGGAGAACACTACTTATCAATGCACACTCCTAAAACAAGAAAGCAAATTCAAACAGATGGAGTAAATAATAAATTATTGTAGGCTTCATCTCAACAAAATAAAGAATGAAAAATGAGAATGAAGAGAAGAAATCAATAGAAACACCAAAATGGATGAAAATCTTGGAAAAGGTGAGGAATCTCTCCCCAAATCGAACAAGCCACTCCTCATTAAACTTTGGCAAGTCCATATCACCCAACAAGGAAAATCCAATTTTCTCCAAAAGGGTTTTTGGAGAGAAAAACTCAAATATTCAAAATAAAATATAACAACTGAGATTTAAATCCACTTTTTACCTTATATGAGTGCTTTCACAAAAGTGGCTTATAAAATAGGCCAGTGAACAACTCAATAGTCTATTGAACCTTTTTCCCAATCGATAAATTGATCCCATGTATATGGAATCAAACTATGGAAAATTAACTAGTAAAATAAATTAAATAATTAAAACCCCCAAATTATAATTAAACTACCATTTTAAATTAAAACCTTCTGTAACAACTACAAAGCTCTAAATGTACAAACATTCTCACTAGTATAATCAAATAATGTGTTATGAAGTTTGGATTTATGAACATATATTAGAGGGTTAATAATATAACAATAATATAGTATGGCTCAATATGAATGGTCAATGTCACTATCCCCTAGTGTCTTTGCCAAGATATGGGTACACATCCAAATCCTAAAAACTTAGGATGAATGTATTTGACACATGCTTAGTAAACAAGATAAAATAAGCACATATGCTCAATATATAAATAGTCAAAACCAATAAACATAGATAATTATTGTTTAAGAAGAATGAGACATCATGTAGATCTCACAAGTATGTGACTATTACTCCATTCTCGATTTGTACTAGCACTAATGGGAAAAATTGTAATGCCTCACAAGGGAACTAGAAAGGATAAGTCTAAATTTTACTAAGTTTGGTGAGTAATTTTTTTTAAAATATCCTTTTCCTATTAAGCTCATTAATCATAGATGCAAAGTCCTAACAAGTTCCCTAATATCATCTTTAACACCATTAGTGTCCAAGCTTAAGAGTTAACTTTTATTATCCAATCAACTCAACAAATATTCTTCATTCATTTTTCTTACTTAATTTCCTTACCAACATTTATCCTTACTACTTAAGTTAATCCATCTATTAGTGTTATGTGTACTTATTATTGAATACATTATCCATCCTAATGACCATTTACAAATTAGGAACTAATGTCTTAATCCATATAATCAAATACATCTATTTGTCATGCAATAAAGACATATGAAATAGATTTAAACCATCAACCATACATGTAAACCTAATAATCTTTGATTCACTAATTACTTAGATAGTTAATTAATTTTATAATTTTATCATGAGTATGTGGTTCATTGTACATTTATCTAAATACAGGGAAATATACAATGTCATAGAATCATCATAACTTCATTTATCTTTTGAAATAATACAATATGTTTACATTTCCCTATGTTTCTCCAAGACATACCCTTTACCCTTATACATAAATTTTCAATTCATGATACACATACCTATGATATTTTACTTTCTTCAAGAGTTTACATTAAAATGTGATATAGATTTCTTCCAAAGAGATGCAACACATAGACTTCAAGAATTAATCTTTTATAGTTTCTCAACAAGGATTCATATAATCCATCCATGAAACTTGAACAATACCTCAAAAATATTTACCACCTAACCACATGGATCCACAAATGGTCCACTCCCCTAAGCTAGGAGATAAGACCATGATCCATATAGGTTCTAAGGTAATATATGACTTACGCCCCAAAATCAAAGTACAAAGGTAACGTAAAGCCACACAAAGAATACAGCCCCAAAATGAAATCACAACGAAAATGGACAACCAGAGGAAAAAGTAGAGTTAGGGGTTCAACCAAATATAGGTGAGTGTCATTGCACATTCCTTTGATTTGGGATCATTCACATGAGCCGAAGATCATTTTTCCACACAAAACATCTCCTCCCCAAGTACTCCAATAAGATATGTACAGACTAGTAGTGTTGGGATCATTCACATAAGTCAAGGACTGATGGCATACATAAAATGTCCCCTCTCCAAGTACTCCAACACTGCATATTTTTAGTCTTGATTAATGTGAATTCCCAAACCCCCACAATCCATTATTTTTGTTATTGTTTCCACTTGATTACAAAAGCTCACATGTAGAGCTAGCCTACAAAGGACCCTGGTCTCTAACACATAGGATCCTTTGGAAGCCACTTTCGGGCCCCAACACCTATGCTGAGCCACTCACCTAGAGCATCTACCCTACTCACAAATTGAAAACCAAAATCATAGAAGAGTTTAGGGAACAACATTCCTTGGGTCCCATACCCCTAGTTTAGACAAGACCCTAACTCATCATACAAGCATCCCAATACATGAATAATCATAAGGAACAAAGATTATAAGCACATGTATTTACAATCATCAAGTTTATACATAACATAAAAGTTTGACATGCCTCTAGTGTCTTAAACAATAATTGAGAACATGAAAATCCAAGCATGAGGTCAATGGTTACAAATCCCCTAAATCAAACACATATAATTCCAAAACTTATAATAAAAACATGTAGCATGTAAAAGAAAGCATAGAGAAGAACACATGGAAGATATCATAATAAAATATTCCTTTCCTCTAGTTACCAACAACCCTCTAAAAAAAGGTAATATATCTCCAAAAATGAGTGGTTGAATACCATAGGAAAACACATACCTATTTTCACAAAAAGGAACTCAAAACCTTTAAATAACTATGAGAATTGAATATACAAATATAGTACACCATGAGAACATATATATAGATATATTTTTATTAGATAAATAATGCAATCAATAAGTTCAATCCATACCTCAATTCCTACAAAGATTCAATGGAATCCAAAGCAAGGCAATAGATAGAGTAAAATAAATCCACTTGGGATGCATCATTCAAACCCAATCCAATTTCACAAACCTCAATGGTTGAAGATGAATAAATTTCACAAATAATAAGTCCCTCTCTCATCTCTTTAAACTCTCAAATAGAAATCTCTCTCCAAAAGGAAATAAACTTATAAATCCTTAAAGAATTATAAACATAAACTCTGCCTCACTCACATATCATTAATTTTTCTCCATAAAAATATTCATAAATAGTACAACCAATCTCTCTTCTACCTTTCCACCCTCCTTCCCTTTACATTTACATTTTAAATTACATATATATGCTCTCAAATAACTTTCATACCCCTTTAGGGGAAAATACACCATCCTCTTAAATAAAAATAATTCTAAAACTAGAAATTGCCTTAGTTTATGTAATTGTCTACCATTTTACAATTTGTTGAGGCATATTAGGGATAAATTAAGATTATTTTAGGGGTATATAATGAATAAATGGTCCAAAAAAATGATGTAAATACCCTCTCTAGTGCTTTATAACCTATTTTTTGTGCCTATCCTTGTATTTATGTTTTGATGTCATATTATTCCCCATAGGTAGCACATATTACATTTTTCTCATGAATGCATGTTATAACTCCTCTTCTAAATACTTATGCTTTTTATTTTATCCATATTAAATTTTTATTTTATTTTTCTATTAAATTTCTCTTTATGTCTAAGTGTATAAATAAATCATTTACAGTCAATTTATAACATACACAAGTATTTAAATACATTAGCTATGTAACGATGTATATTTATATAGGTATATATGTGTGCACCCATATATAATTATATAAATATACTAAGAAAATATCATAGAGAATTTATATGAAAATAAAAATATATAAATTATGAACACATAATTCTAAATGCTAGAATCCATCGATCAAACCATAAAAAGAAATGACGAGAATACAATCCTCGGACTAGGTGACAAAATTCCTATTATATTTGTAAGGATACAAGGATGCCTATATGGATCATGGTTCCATCTCATTTTAACAACAACTAGTTTGAGGATTTTGAGGCTCACTCAGACCTATGTAGCTAGGTGGAGTCAATGCCTGGTACCTGCATCACCAACTGACAAGATACAACACACACACACACACACACACACACACACACACACACACACACACACACGCACACACACACACACGCACACACACGCACACACACACACACACACACACACACACACACACACACACACACACACACACACACACACACACACACACACAGAGAGAGAGAGAGAGAGAGAGAGAGAGAGAGAGAGAGAGAGAGAGAGAGAGAGAGAGAGAGAGAGAGAGAGAGAGAGAGAGAGAGAGAGAGAGTAATAGACAAGGAAGGAGGAGTGCAACATCATGTAGATCTCCTAAAGAAGTGACTACGACTGCCTCCCCTCATCTGGAAAGGACACACGAAGAAAAGTAAACACACACATACATAAGTTATCATGGGTTAGTTGAGTTAGATTAAGAACAAATAATAATTTGAACATTATAAACATGGTGTTGAAAGCATAAATAATGAATTTAGAATAGAATATTAAGCATGATACAATTCAACTATATACCCAATCTACTAAAGAAATCATATAAAACATGATCAAATGTTTAATTCAAAGCAATATCTAACATCATAACAAAGAAAGAATATGTACGATAAGTATAAACATATTATAGCATACAAACCTAGTTGATTACTAGTTTTAGAGTAGATAGGTACGATTATTTTGTGTTAAGTTGTGAGATGTTATCTTACCAATTTATCTATGCATGAATTTATAAAATTGTGAAATTGAAGAGTACCAGAAGTAACCTTATCTCCAAAACCAATCCAAGTGTACTTATACTATTTTTTAAACCACACTTAATACTTGTTCAGATAAGAGGGGTATTACATTCTCCACCCCTAAAATTTGACATACTACTGGAAGTCATCATAATCCTATTATCAAATTTCAAGGTAACCTACCTTAGTTAAGCCATTTGATCACAATTAAATGTAGTCCTTTATTAGGAGGCAAGGTTTCTTATGAGGAGTTCTATAATGCATGTTCATAACCATGTCTATTTCCATGAATTGGTTGTCTAATTTACCTAATTAGATTCTAGAGTTGGAAAATCATTTCTTTTTAGTTATATTTGAAATTCTAGTTTGTGTAATAATGTAATTTATCTAGAGACCTTAATTTTCCTATGCTCCTACTTCTAGAAAGACAAAATACTTAAGTAGGTACTAAAAATCTTATATTTCTATGCTACCTTATTTATCTACAATTTCCTTAAATGAACTTCAATCCCTTAGTTCTTAAAGATAAAGAGGACAGCCTTGAAGTTTAGTTATTTCTCTATGCTACAAAATATAATAACCATTTACTTCTATGATTAATGTTATAGAGAAGAAAAATCCACTAGGCTAGAGTTTACTTATTTCTACTTAAACCACAAGCTACAACCATTTCTAGAAGTTATTTTTTCTTTTATAGTTATCCTAGGTGTTTAGTTGGTCATGGAGGAGTTCATTAACACAATCCCTTGGTGGAATGCATCTTTCTAATATATGTTCATGTTTAATCATCTTATCAATATAGTACCCCGATTAGAATTACTTCTTATCATTTTCCCAAGTGGCTTTGGACTATCTAACAATATTCTACAAACTTATTCTTAACATGTCATTTTATGATATCAAGTAAATCTTCAATTATTTTCTCGTAATATTTTTTTATTTGTATTTAGAATTTTTTTAAGTTCTAAAGAATAATTTCTTACCATTAACTTATTTACAAGGATATTACTCATACTTTATTATAGTTATTTGACTATCCAACCTTTCCTGAGAGTGGTGTGATTGTTTTCTACATAATAGAGGCCTAATAATTTAGTAACTTCTTATACCACAAAGCTCCAATTAGAGTTTTTGGAAAGAAAAAGGAAAAATTTATTTGTTCTAATTATTAATCAATCTTCTTGAACAAAACAAGGATGCAACATATCAACAAATTCTACTGTCTAACAATATTAAGTTGTTCCCTACAAGAATCCTTTCATTATGAGTTGAGGTAGGATAAAAAAAAATGCATTCCTTAAGATAAATTTTACCATCAATGTATTCATTTTTCCAAACTTAGTAACAAATGACCTTACAATATATGGTTATCTGGAACTTATATTCTTATCATTACTTGTTCTTTATATATTTATACAAGATGGTTGGCTTATAAGTGGTATTACCATATTTTCTTAATTAAGTAATCAAGGCATCCATGTTTCATAGTTATAACCCAAGAAGGTAGAATATCCTATGGGTTCCAAAGACTAATATTTTGAAAATATAAGTTCAACCTCAATTGTGAAAAGTTAGGTATTCATTAATCAAAAGGGTTTTGTTTTTTAATACTTGGCATATGCACTAGTAAGGTATAAATTTTCTAGAGTTCCTTGCAAACTCTCTTCTTCTTGTCACCACCAAGATGAAGTATTATCCTAGACTATTTATGTTTCACCTATTCCCTAGTTTTGAATTATTTCTTAGAGTTTAGGCCCTGATGATTTGAAAATTTGGGAATATTTGTACTCCCTACTTCCTTTCATGCCTTAGGAGGCATCCTAAAGATTAATAGAAAACAAGTCATATATTATTTCATAGTTTTCTTTTCTCTTTCTTTTCCTAAGAATAATAGGCCTTGGAGATCCTAGTGTAGCAACCCAAGGTTATGATACCAAATACATTGCCCTGCCAAGGTACCCGAAATGATAAGTTTAAATGTTACTAAGTTTGGTGAGTACATTTGTTTAAAAAATCACTTTCCTATTTGGCTCATTAATCATACATGTAAAGTCCTAATAGGTTCCCTAATACTATCTCTAACACCATTAGTTTCCAAGATTAAGAGTTAACCTTTATTATCTAATCAACTTAATAAGCATTCTTCATTCATTGCTTATGTAAGTTTCTTACCAAAATTTGTCCTTACTACTTAAGTTAATCCATCTATTAGTGTTATGCCTACTTATTATTTGATACATTATCCATCCTAATGCCCATTTAAAAATTTGGAACTAATATCTTAATCCATATAATCAAATACATCTATTTGACATGTAATACAGACATATGAAATAGATTTAAACCATCAACCATACATGTAAACCTAATCATCTTTTATTCACTAATTAATTAGATTTTTCATTTGATAAAATTGTGATGAGTATGTGGTTCATCATACATTTATCTAGATACAAGTAAATATACAATATCATAGAATCATCATAAATTCATTTATCTTTTAAAATAATACAATATGTTTACATTTCCCTTTATTTCTCCTAGAGACACCCTTTACCCTTCTATATAGATTTTCAATTCATGATACACATGCATATGATATTTAACTTTCTTCAAAAGTTTACATTACAATATTATATAGATTTCTTAGAAAGAGATGCAATACATAGACTTCAATCCATATAATCTATCCATGAAAAATTGAACAATACCTCAAAAATATTTATCACACAACCACGTGGAGCCATAAATGGCCCAGTCCCCCAAGATAGTAGATAAGACCATGATCCATATAGGTTCTAAGGTAATATAAGTCTGACACCCCAAAATCAAAGTACAAAGGTAACATAAAGCCAAAGAAAGCATAATGCCCCAAAATGAAATCACAAGGAAAATGGACAAGCAGAGGAAAACATAGAGTTATGTGTTCAACCAAATCTAGATGAGTGTCATTGTTCATTCATATTAGTTGGGATAATTCACATGAGTTGAAGACCATTCTATCACACATAACATTTTCTCCCTGAGTACTCGAACATGATATGTACGGACCAATAGTGTTGAGATCGTTCACATAAGTAAGGGATTGATGGCCTACATAGGATGTCCCCTCTCTGAGTACTACAACGCTAAATATTTCTCAATCTTGATTAATGTGAACTCCCAAACCTCCATATCCCATTAATTTTATCAAATTTTCCACTTGATTACAAAAACTCACATGTGTAGAGCCAACCTACACATGGCCCTAGTCTCTAACACATAGGATCCTTTGGTGGCCACTTTCGGGTCCCAACACCTATGATGAGTCACTCGCCTAGAGAATCTACCCCACTCACTAATCCAAAACCAAAATCATTAAAGAGTTTAGGGAACAACATTCCTAGGGTCCCATACCCCTAGTTTAGATAAGACCCTAATTCATCATATAAGCATTCCAATACATAAATAATCATAAGGCACAAATACTATAAGAAAATTTCTTTACAATCATCAAGTTTATAGATCATATAACAATTTGACATGCCTCTAGTGTCTTAACCAATAATTGGGAGCATGAAAATCAAAGCATGATGTCACTTGGTTACAATTCCCCTAAATCAAACACATAATTCCAAAACTTATAATAAAAACATGTAGTATATAAAATAAAGCATAGATAAGAACACATGGAAGATATCATAATAAAATATTCCTTCCCTCTAATTACTAACAACCCTCTAACAAAAGGTGATATATCTCCAAAAACTAGTGGCTGAATACCATAGGAAATCACATATCTATGTTCACAATTTAATGAACTCAAAACCTTTAAATAACTATAGGAATTGAATATATAAATATAATACACCATGAGAACATATAAATAGACATATTTTTATTAGATAAAAATGAAATCAATAAGTTCAATCCATACCTCAATTCCTATGAAGGTTCAGCAGAATCCAAAGCAAGGTAATAGATGGAGTAACATAAATCCACTTGAGATGCATCATTTAAACCCACTCCAATTTCACAAACCTCAATGGTTGAAGAAGAATCAATTCCAAAAAAAATAAGTCCCTCTCTTAGCTCTTTAAACTATCAAATATAACTCTCTCCAAAAGGAAATAAACTTACAAATCCTTAAAGAGTTATACTCATAAACTCTCCCTCACATATCATTAATTATTCTCCATAAAAATATTCATAAATAGTAAAACCAATCTCTCTTCTACCTTTCCACTTTCCTCCCCTTTACATTTACATTTAAAACTACATATATATGTTCCTAAATAACTTTCATACCCCTTTAGCGGAAAATACATCACCTTTTTAAATAAAAATAATTCTAAAACCCGAAATTGCCTTAGTTTATATAATTAACTACTATTTTACAAGTTGTTTAGGCATATTAGGGGTAAATTAAGGCTGTTTTAGGAATATATAATGAATGAATGGTCCAAAAATGATGTAAATACCCTCTCTAGTGTTTTATAACCCATTTTTTGTACCCGTCATTGTATTTATATTTTGATCTCATATTATTCCCCATAGGTAACACATATTACCTTTTTTGCTTGAATGCATGTTATAACTCCTCTTCTAAATACTTATAATTTTATTTTATCCCTTTTTATTTTTTTATTTTAATATTCTAATAAATTTCTCTTTATATCTAAGTGTATAAATAAATCGTTCACAATCAATTTATAACATACACAAATATTTAAATGCATTAACTATGTAACAATGTACATTTATATAGGTATATATGTGTGAACCCATATATAATTGTATAAATATACCAAGCAAATATCATAGACAATTTATATAAAAATACAAATATACAAGTTGTGAACACATAGTTCTAAACACTAAAATCCATTGATCAAACCATAAAAAGAAATGATAAAAAAACAATCCTCAGAATAGGTGACTGAATTCCTATTAGATTTCTAAGGATATAAGGATGCTTATATAGATCATGGTTCCATCTCTTTTTAACATCAATTGTTTTGAGGATTTTGAGGCACACTCAAACCTGTGTAGCTAGGTTGAGTCAATGCTTGGCACCCACATACACCTACATCAACAACTGACAAGATACAATGCATATACATACATACATACATACATACATACATACATACATACATAAACAATGACATACAAGGAAGGAGGATTGTGACATCATGTAGATCTACTAAAGAAATGACTATGATTGCCTCCCGTCATCTAGAAGACACACCAAGCAAAGTAAACACACACATACATAAGCTCTCATGGGTTATTTGGCTTAGCTTAAGAACAAATAATAATTAGAACATTATAAACATGGTATTGAAAGCATAAATAATGAATTTAGAACAACAAATAAAGGATGATACAATTCAACTATATACCCAATATGCTAAAGACATCATATGGAACATGATCAAGTGTCTAATGCAAAGCAATATCTAACATCATAAGAAGGAAAGGATGTGTACAATGAATTTAAACATAATATAGCATAAAAATATAGTTGATTATTGGTTTTAGAGTAGATAGTTACCATTCTTTTGTTATGAGTATGTGAGATGTTATCTTATAGTTTTATATATGCATGAATTTGTAAAATTATGAAATTAAAGGGTACCAAAAGTAACCTTATCTCTCAAACTAGTCCGAGTGTACTTATACTATCTTTTAAACCCCACTTAATAATTGTTAAGACAAGAGAGGTATTACAAAAATTCACAACAATGGTCCGATGCATATATTATAAAACATATAATCATATAATAATTTCATTAAATTAAAATAGTTAAATAATCATTATAAGGCTATTTGAGCATATGTATATATCAACTAGAAGTTATAAAAGATAACCATAACTTAAAGGCATAAAAATCACAAGTCCAATAAATACTCTCCAGATGCATAATCTATAATGCTGAATGGAAATCACACCAAATTACAACATCATCATGAAAATATGACCAAATAAACCTAACAACATAATCTAACATAAATCAATTTAACAATATTAGTTATAATAATAATTTCCCAAATGCCTTAAGGAGTGAAATGAGGGGAGCTCAAGAAGGTGAAGGTGTAGGCATGCAAAAATAAGTAGGTGCAGGTGTAGAACAAGGTTTTTGGTCTAGGTCAACTGTGCAAGGTGATGTTCATGGGGCGTCAAAACAAACAAGGGGTCCTCTAAAAAAAACAACCTATCTTCATGATGATTGTGCAAGTATCTTTGCCTCAATGCCCTATGTGCAACCAGTTGCAATGGTCTCAGAAGATTTTTGATTTCAAAGGTGCCAATTTTAGGAAACACATTTCACTAAGGGGGAAAAATCAATCTTTCAAGGGAAAGTAGTAGTTTAGCTTGCGAAACCCTTTTTGTAAACCCCCACTTTCATGATCATCGAGTGAAAGACAAAACTATGGGTAGTGGGGAAAAAATGGTTCAATGGAAAGGTCCCTCATAGTTTGAAAGGGGGAATCATCTAAACAAGCTACAAATCGTAATACCAAAAATTCATCATTTGGGCCGGAGGTAACTATTTCAAAAATCTTGCCTTCCAATGTTGATTAGAGGAACAGAGGACTCTCCTTTTTACATCAGGGTTGGAAGAAGGGTTCATTTGGTAGCAACCATCATCATCACAATAATAAATGACCTATTTTTGACATTTTTCCTAGAGCCCCACCTACTTCTTCAACCCCCACCACACCGTGTCTCCTAAGGGATATAGTCAATAGCTCAAGCTTGGAAAAGGGTAGGGATATTCTACCATCAACTAACTTTCTTGGACTAGACAGATTAAAATCATAGCCAGTGCCTAATGTTTCAAATTTAGAAGGTTTGGCTTAGGCTCCATCTAGGGTTCCCTTTAAACCAAATAAATCCCATTAGGTCTGGTGAAAAAAGAAAGTCCCCATAGTTGATTCCACTCAACCTCCTATGTAGCATTCAAATCAAATGACAATTTCACTCCTAAGTCATTTGCTACAAAACTTGATTGATTATCTTTGAAAATTTGCACTAATAGATAAGTTTTCGTCGAATCTACTAAGTTTTTTTGATGTGAAAGCATGGGTTTTTTCTTCATGGTCAAGCCTTAAAGATATCTTTTATATTGATTTGAAATCTCAATAATTTGTAGCTTTATTTGATTCTAAGATGTCTAGGGATTTTGTTCATAAGCAAAAAAGTTGGTTTTGTTGTGGGTGGGTCTTTTCACTATGGTTTGGATTCCTAACTTCAAAGTTCAGCCTACTGATATTCATTTTTATCCTTATTGGATCTCATTCCCAGTATTACCTCTTGAATATCGAGACCCCCAAATTATTGAAATTTTGGCTACTAAATTGGGAATCTTTATTAAACATGACCTTATTCCTTATGATCATCCACACCTCAATATTTGAGTTTTTCGGCTTCTAGACATGAGGAAATCTTTCCCCACACACATTTCTATCAACTATCAACGGGGTGTTTGGAATCAGTCCCTTAAGGTTCAGGATGAGAAAATGGTTCATAAATTTCAAACACGATTAGGGCATTTCAATTTTCAATGCCAAAATTTAGATCAGGGAGTACAACTTGTATGTTCAGATCGTAGTTTAGATCCCAACTTATGTGTGAAAAAAGTGTTTCCAGAATAGGACATGGCTCCTAAGGATTCATTACATGAACATAATAGTTTGGTCATGAGAAACACTACAAGTTTTGAGTTTTTTCTTGGTTTGAAAACTCTTTTGTTTTTCCTTCAAGGCTTTTCTATCCATTCTAAGGATTCTCACTTTACCATTTAAACTCCCTCTATACAACAAGGTCCCAATGTTATTGCAGAATCAATCATCAAAGATAGAGTCTTCTTTAGTCTTGTATAAAGCTTAGGATTTTATTGTTAAAGATCATTTTGTAGATTGTAAAATACTTCAAATTGGTGATTAGATTATTTCTTCAATTGTTTCTAATATTATTTTTGAGATAGTAGAGGAAGAAGGATGCGATATAGGCAAGCATACACCTTATGATCTTAATGACATGCTTAAGGAATTTAAGTTTTGGAATAGCTAGATTACTCCTAAGAATGCTATCCATAGTAAGATTACAAATCTTGAGGACAATATAGGTCAAGTTGATAAAGCAGAGCTGGTATTAGATTCCCTCTCCATCAATGACCCTTTAGGAGTGGAGGACTATTTATTTCAACAAGTAACTAATAGTTTAGCCTCTCAGTATGAGGACATAATCTTGGGGGAAAGTGAGGTTTCTAGGGTTCGGTCTAAATTACGTTCCCAGAATACCCTGAGTTCTTTTGATCACCATCAAATCTTCTCAATTGTTTAGTCTCCTTGTCACCATCAAGATTCTTTCAAGACACCTAAATCAAGAGGTAGACCTAAAGGTTCTAAAACTAGATTTGAGATCGCATAAGGGATACAATCAACATTGGATGATAAGTTTGTTATTACCAAAAGAGTGACAAGGAGAACAAAGGTTTCTCCTTATTAGCAATGAAAATTAATTCATGGAATGTTAGAGGCATTAATGGCTCTAACAGAAGGAATTAGATTCACCAGTCAATTGTAGACATGAAAGCTGATATTGTTATGTTACAAGAGACCAAATTATCCCAAGACTCATTTGATAATTCCTTAGTCAAATGGCCAAAGTGGTCAAAAGTTCATTCCCTTAGCAGTGGAGCTTCTAGTGGTCTTATTGTTCTATGGAATCCATTATTAATTCAAGGATAGATTATCCTTCAACATTCTAACTGTCAAGTGTTGGAGATGTCAGACTTTGATGTTTCCTTCACTCTGATAAATGTATATGGCGCTAGTTCTTCATAGGATAAGCTCAAAATTTTGGATAAGCTTTCTCAGTTAATTCAAATGCAAAATTCTCATCAAGTTATTTTGGGAGGTGATTTTA
Organism: Cupressus sempervirens; assembly: GCA_028749045.1. Classification (NCBI taxonomy): domain Eukaryota; kingdom Viridiplantae; phylum Streptophyta; class Pinopsida; order Cupressales; family Cupressaceae; genus Cupressus; species Cupressus sempervirens. The sequence continues at coordinate 448,271,645 of CM053787.1, forward strand.
ATGCAATCTTGAATCAAGAAGAGAAGGTTGGCGGCATCTTCCCTCCTCTGAAAACTATTTAGAATTTTCACAATTTGTGGAAAACAATGATCTCATACATTTTAAACCTTTGAATGGTAATTTTACATGGACAAACAGGAGGGTGGCTTTTGTGCAAATTGCAGTGCAGTTGGATAGATTTTTGCTATCTCATGATTGGAAATTAAGTAATTATCATTTTCAATTAGAAAGTTTGTCAACTCCAGAATTTGATCATTTTCCAATCTCCATCAATGTCAGTAAACCAATATGTGTCAATCAGGATCATCATAAGGCTTCTTTTAAATTTGAAAGAATGTGGTTGTGACATCCACACTTCTTGCCACTTGTAAAACAATGGTGGGTCAGTGCTCATTTTGTCTCATGTTCTAGGATGCACCAATTTGCATGTAAACTAAAACATGTTAAGGCTCAGATCAAAAATTGGAATCAACACATTTTTAAGAATGTTTTCAAGTAGAAAGAGGTAGTAGAGCTACAACTAGAGGAAATCTATAATATCACCATTCAGCAGGAGATGAATCATGATAATTATGTAAAGCAAAAATGTCTTTAGCAAGAGTGGGAAGAATTGTGTAGTAGGGAGGAAGAATATTGGCTTCAAAAGTAAAGAGAAGTATGGTTAAAAAAAGGAGATAAAAATACAAAATTCTTTCATGCATCTACACAGCAAAAAAGAGCAGCTCAAACTATCTTCCAAATCAAAGCCTCAAAATCAGGGAATATTTTATTTAATTCTCAAAAAATTAGAGATGACGGTGTCAAGTTTTTTTTGAATCTTCTCGCTCTTGTAGAATACCCATCTCCTCGTCCTTCACAAGTGGATGATCTCCTTCAGTTTGTCCCAATAATGGTGTCTTGGGATCAGAATACAAAACTTATGGCTCCTTTCACCTTGCAAGAATTGAGAGAGGTAGTATCTTCATTTCCTCTTGACAAAGCTCTAGGCCCAGATGGTTTTACTGCACTATTCTTTTAGAGTTGTTGGGAATTTATTGGTTGGGATCTACTTGTAGCTTTGGAAGAATCTTGAAAAACCAGATCTATGCTTAAGTATTTCAACTCTACAAATATTGTATTAATCCCAAAAATTAAGGAGCCCAAAACCTTTGTCAATTTCTACCTAATCTCTCTTTGCAACTTGACATACAAAATTTTCTCCAAAGCTATTTATTTACATCTTCAACATCTTCTCCCACTTATCATTTCTCCCAAACAAGGCAGGTTTGTCCCACATAGAGAAACAATGGAGGGAGCAATGGTTGTTTACGAAGTTCTTCATTCTGTCAACATTAATTTGTCATCCAATTTTGTTATGAAGTTAGACATGCAAAAGGATTATGATAGAGTATGTTGGCCTTTTCATTTTTTAGTGCTTCAGAAGATGGATTTTTCAAAGTATTGGAGTAAGTGGATTAAAGCATGCATTTTGGGAGCTTGGTTTTCAGTAATTGTCAATGGATCTGCTTCATGTTTCTTTGCCTCTACTCAAGTTGTGAAACAAGGATCTATCCACTTTCTCTAACATTATTCATTATCATGGCTGAAGCTTTTAGCAAAATTATTAAGCGTTATCACTTGATGGATAAGTGGAAAGGAGTAAAAATTGGGGGTACGTCTATCTTAGTCATGCATTATTTGTTTGTTAATGACACTCTACTTTTTGGTGGTTTGCAAGTCTAAGAGGCTAAGTAGATTAAGAAAACTCTATAGTTATACTCAGAAGTATCGGGGTAAAAAATTAATTCTCAAAAATCTAAGATCTTTTTATTTAAGACTAATAGAGCTATCTCAGTCAAGATAGTACAAATTTTAGGCTTCTCTGAGGATACCTTGTCGTCCACTTATCTAGGCATTCCTTTTTTTATGGGTTATAATAAGACAAGTTATTGGGAAAGTGTTCTCCAAAGAATTAAGAGAAAAGTGATGTCTTGGAAAGTTAGACGGCTTTCACTTTCAGGCAGAATTTTACTTATAAATTTAGTACTTTCAACAATCCCAAACTATTATTTGGTAGTCCTACAAGCCCCCTCGACAATCTTAGTAAAAATTCAAAAATTAATCAGAGGCTTCCTTTGGGTGGGAAATATGACAAATAAAAAGAAAATTCCCTTGATATCTCTTCAAGATATGGCCTATTCTCCTACAGCTAGGGGTGTTGGTGTGCATGACTTGGCATTGAGGAACAAAGCTTTTGGGGGTGAGCTGGTATAACATATGTATTATAAACCTCAATCAACATGGTGTCAACTAATGCAACAAAAATATCTAGATAATACTAATCCACATAGAATTTCTTCCATGTTAAACCCCCCTAAGGGATATGTTATATGGGATTTTATGATTGCTTCTAGAGATCTTGTCCTCAAGTTTATTTCTTGGGAATTAAATTGTGGGGATAAGATTAACTTTTGGAGAGACTCTTGGAATGGTCAACCCCTGCTAATCACACTTCCAAATATTCAAGAGATGTTGATAGCTTTAGAATCAACTTGGGGAAGTCTTGTTATTAATTTCATAGATGTAGTCTATCTCCATTCAAGGAGAGTTATTTGGAAAGATCTGGATCAACTCATTTTAGATAATCAACCAAACATCTCTTTTGTAAGATATTGATGGGAATAACAACATTCATTTCCAAATTTGAGGATCGATTAATATGGCTACCCGCAACAAAGGGGAAATATTCAATTAAAGATGGTTATAAACTTCTTCAAAGTATTTCCTTGGAGAAAACTCCATCAAGAGCAAATATGTTATGTTGGAATAATGTGGTGTTACTAAAGGCTGGGTTTTTTGCATGGTTAGCTATTAAGAATAAGATCTTAACAAGTGATCATTTGGAAAGGTTGAATGTTGCTCCTCCTTTTAAATGTGTACTTTGTGAAGATTAATATGGATCAACGGATCATCTCTTTGCAAGTTGTCAATTTGCGTATCAGTGCTGGATGTTTGTTCTCTGCAAATTGAATTACTCCACCCCCTTGCACGATAAAATTTGGGATATTTTTCAAGCATGGCCTATCCTCTTTCCTAATGCATTCTTTGGGGAAATCTAGAAATGCACTCTTGCATTAGTAATTTGGGCAATTTGGTGGGAAAGAAATAAGAGGATTTTCAGAAAAGATTCCTCAAAATTAGAAAAGGTCTTAGAGGGCATTGAACGATCAATATTAGAGACTACTAACACCAGTGTTAGTAATTGTAAAACCAATCCATCTATTACTACATTGGATGGACATATCATCCGTGAATGAAAACTAATATCTATTCCATTAGGAGTCAGAGTAAAAAGAAATCAAGATAAAATTGATAGATCCTCAGTCCATTGGCAACCTCCACAAATAGGATTTGTGAAGCTCAATTTTGATGGGGCTTCCAGAGGAAACCCAAGTAAGTCCAACATTAGTGCTTGCATTAGAGATTACAAAGGTTATGTGCTTACAATTTCAATTCCCCCCTTCCTTCTAGGACTAACAATATAGTAGAGGCTGAAGCTTTATTTTTAGGATTACTTCTTGTTAAGAAAGGAGAATTTCAATGGGTCCAGATTGAAGGTGATTCCTTAGTTATAGTTAATGCATGTATTAAGAGGCAAACATCATCATGGTAGCTTCACTATATCCTATGAAAAATTTGGAATTTAATTGACCAAATTAATAAAGTGACAATTTCACACACATTTAGAGAAGGGAATAAAGTTGTGGATTGCCTATCTAATCTAGATTGTGATGGGATTACAAATTTTACATTACATCCTGCTGCATCCATAGAGCCATACAAAGATTTGCAAAAAAATGATTTCTAATGAGTTAGTGCATTGTCAACTGTAATTAGGCATTATTACTCATATTTGAATTTTCCAACAAAGCTTAGTGGGTGACATGACTGATTATCATATCATTTCTATCCCTATTGTCAAGTCCATTGCCTACAATTGTCATGAGCATATGGTTATATCTCAAATGGGCTGCATGGTGTACCTTGCCTTGTGTGAGATCACCAAGGAGATAAAAAATACTAATTTTTCACATGGTTTTTGTCCTTTGATTTTTCCACATGAAGCTACACGTCTTGGGTAATTATGGTACATGCTTGAGTATAATGAAGCATTCATTTTTGCATCTATATTAGTGGTACTCGACATTCTATTTCTCATATTCCTGTAGTTTGATCATTTCTTGTTTTTCATCTTCTAAACAATGGCATTCCCAATAGAGTATTGCTTCAAATGTGAATCCTATAGCCAATACCATAGCTCTTTGTTACCCAAGAACTACCATGTTTGGTTAATCCCAAATTTGAATGAAAGTGTTTTACCTTTGCAGATTGATGACAGGGTATTGGCTACGATGTTTTACATTAACTCCCCTTCAATTCACTAGTGTATTCGTCAGGTTATTGGGGAGGAAATTTTTTCCCCTTCTACTTGCCACTTTTTGTTTCCTTCTAATGTGGTGTCCAGCTTCTTCTCGAATGCCATGGATTTATTACAATTGGTTCCCCTATTAAAAGGTTTGGCAAGAAAAGTGGTTATTCCACATTTTTGGAATGACAAGAAGTTGAAATTGACATTGCACAAGTATGATTTATGGTCTGGGAATGCATTGGTTGGTGGGTTATTCCAAAAGTCCCAATTACTAAGGACACATGAATTCTTGGTCATGTATAATGCTCTACAAAAATTGTTTGCCTTGCAAAATTCGTGCATAATGAAGTTGGCTATTCAAACCATGACTAGGGCTATGGGGTACAACTCCAAGAATGGGGGAAGCATACAGGATATGCTATATTGGACATGTTGGTTTTATCCAATATTGATTATGCAAATAAAGTTGGTGAGGACGTGGTTGCAGGGGCCTCTCCCCAAATGTATTTGATTACTCAAAGCATTGGGAAAGGTCTACTTGTTGAGCATGCCATTAATGACCATGTGGCTTTGACATTGACTGAGAAGGTGGTAGATGGGTCAGATTCCAAATTGGTAAACATGGGCACAAATCTTTGTCCTTGGTTGCATATGGTTTCAACTATTTCAGTTTGCAAGTCTAGGGAGGTTTCGGCTTCAATATCTCTAGTGTGTGCATCGCGGTTGAAAGATGATTAGGTGACTTCTCCTTGGGTGGAACATGAAGTTTTAAAGGAATAACAATGGTTTTGTAATACTTTTTTGTAATTTTCAAATATGATTAAAATTGGTGAATTATGATTATGGCATCTATAATCATTCATATTTTGAAAATATGGGAGGAAAGATTTTCTATAATTTTGTAAAATGAATAGTTAATTGTTGACATAGAGAGTTTTAAATATCGATAATATTTTGTATGAGTGACTCTGATTTGTAAGATGAATAGTTAATTGTCAATATATTAAGTTGTAAATATCAATAATTTTTTGTATGAGCGATGATGTTGGGTTTTCTTACCGATTCTTTCCCAGTTGAGCTCTTTTGAACCAAATTTATTTAAAATTAATATATTTAGTGGTTCGTCCACTTTTTCCAAAAAAGAAAAAAAAGAAACATAATCTAACATATAAGATATCACTATTGTAGGAACTAAAATAAGGTGCAGTAATCAAATATATCTCATAGTGAAACTACTTATCACATCACAAGAGTAGTCACAAAATACCATCATAATACCATGGAAAAATTTAGGGGACCAATGATACATGCCTTAGTAAAACCATTAAAGAACACCATAAATAGCCACAATAGATCCCTTGGAATGAACAGAAGACTAATTGGGCTAGGTGCATCTCATGGTGTCACCTAAAATAATAGCTTGAGAATAATCACTACATCATAAGATCATCTTAACTAATAACATAGGAGAACAATACATATACATAACCAAGGTAAGGTATATCAAATCAAGTACATCACTAACCAAAGAATCATGTTTCACAAAACTAGATAGTGCATAATAATTTGTTGATGCAATAACATAAGTCAAATCACCCCAAAGGTGTAGATCAATCATGGGTCCATCATGATCACATAATATATATGAACATCATAGTCACATCCAGTAGGATGACATGCAAAATGAAAAAGGGAGAGGCATTACAATATTGGCAATGACAATGAAGACAAAGTTGAAGGAAAGGGTTTTAAGAAAATATTTGGAAGAGAAACAAAAGGAGGATACATAAAAAATTAAGGATATAACTAATGGATATAGCTAGTAGAAAGATGAGAAAATACTTATGAAGTAATAGATATAGCTAGTATAAGTTATTCATAGTCCATGAGATTATAATTATAATTTTGATAAAAATATGTGTGTATTTATGATTGATGTTTTTACCACTCTGTATGATTCATCTTCAAGAAGAAATAAAGTGATATGTAGAATACGTAAATAGCCTTATTTGATTGCAATTCCTCACTAGGGAACCCAAGAGAAATTAACCTAAATACACTACCAAGTTTACTAAATAAATTATTTTCTCAAACATTTACACAACATCAATGATAACAATGTGCAATTATGGTGTACACAACATATAAATGTAAATGTTAAAAATTCATCAATTAAATTTCTCAAGGATTTATTAACATAAAATCACATAAATGTAATTTTTATTAATTAGATTAATCATAAGTATAGAAAATCATGAGCATATATCCACATCAATACATCATGTCATAAATGAATTATATCAATATAACTAATACCATAAGGTATACCTAATGAGATAACATCCACTACACAACCTGAAAGGTATGTATAAATAGCCAAGTACAAATATAATACAATGCCCCATAAAGAATTAAAATGATACAAAAAAAAAACATCTAAAGACAAGAACAAGTCTCCAAAAAGAAGAAACAACAAGGAGTTGCAACTACTATGAGAACATCCAACAAAGGTAGAATTTTGTCAGAATCTCAATGGTAATAGAATCACTGCCACTCGACCACATGGAACCTAAACAATCCACTCCCACTATGCTGAGGCGATAATGCCAAGTGTGACATGAATAATCAAACTATAAGATGAATAACACAAATTATGCACAAGGGATATAGAAATACCTCTATCTCAAGTAATGCAACACATACAAAAATTTGATCCCAAAGGCAACCAAGTTTACTAAGTTATCACTTATTATGTCAATTTATAAAGAGTTACCCTAACATCCACTCCCCATTATACACCTAGATAACTTACCCTAATGCCCCATTCAAAAGAAATTAAATAGAAGAATACAATTGTTCCAGAATATATTATCATAAGACCATAATCATGAAATTCACCAAAGTATATGGAACATAGGAAAGCACACCACATCCATAAAAAATCCATTGTCCATCTCAATATAACACCTCAAAAGATCATTCATCCCATAATTAATATCTCATTATCATAGTAAAAATCTAAAAAGTCTCTTAACATGAGACAAATCATAATCCAAAATCAATATCATTCATCTCCAACATGGGGTACATAAATCATAAAGATAACCATTTGTTGGATCATAGAATGAAGTAACATAATCCATAAATAAAATCACCTAGAATATAGAACAACACAAAAGATAACCCAAGGTGACCAAGTAATCAGATTCAACATAACAATGGTTGTTGCCCACTTTAGTTCAAATATATAATGATAAGAACAAGTATTATTAGCCACAAATGCATTCCAATGCCATACATAGGAAAATTGGGATATAAAAATGGTTATAGATCCCATGTAGAAATAAGCCCTCAAAGATTTTGGATATTGAATCCATAGGGTCAATTGAATCCCAAATAACCTTCATAAGATGCAACGTAAACACATATAAGGAATCACAATAATAATATAAATTTATCTTTATGTCAAAGTTAAGTTATGTTCTAAAGTTCAGTTTGATTATAAAGGAGATATGAGTATAATTAAATCCATTGTGAATGATAATTTCCCTGACGTTAATCAATGTTTCCACTTGTTAAAAGTATCATTATAAGACATTTCAGTTTTATAAAATTAGAATCAATGATAGTTTTTTTTTTTTCCATAATACTAATTCAAACTTAAGTCCCTGTATTTCAAAATCCAAAATAAATAGTTCAACAAGTAGCAAGGACTAATATGAAATATGTTAGTAAAATAACCATAATTCAAAATGTTAAATAATGATTAATAATCTAAAATATTTAATAATAGGTAATAATCCCCTTTAAAAAAATAACTTAATTAAAATTTAACTTTAACTTTAATTTAATTTAATTCTCTTTAAAAACATATATAAACAGTTTTAAAAAAATTCTTAAAAAGTATAAAATAAAAAATTTAATTAAGAAAAATTAGATCTGTTTTATTTTTATTTTTAAAAATGTGAGTGGCGGGACGAGGGGAAGGGCCTGTGGGCTCTATGGGTCATTGTTGTGCAACTCTTTGCAGGTTGTATGATCTGGGCAACTGTGGGTTCATGTGGCACCCAACAGTATTACCGTTGTGGCCCTATGCCCTTGGTAGTGGGGGTGAACTTTGCTCCCCTCCACCCTCACTTTCAAAATATATTTTTAAAATTTTTTCCTATTTTTTTATATTATATATATATATATATATATATATATATATATATATATATATATATATATATATATATATATATATATATATATATATATATATATATATATATATATATATATAACTTTTCCTCCTCGATAACTTGTTAATCTTTTTACCAACAATTTCTTCTTATAAAAACAATTTTCCCAATAGATTTTTCTTAGGAAAATAGTATATTTATTTTTAATGAATGAAAAAATATATATTATATATATATATATATATATATATATATATATATGAATTCATATATATTTATATGAATTCTTTGAAGTTGGTATTTCCTACTCTTTATTTTACATCAAAAATTTATTTAAATTATAGTGACTTGGATTTTCCCTTTGGCCAATTTTCTTGTAAAATTTCTTCAACGTCTAACAAGGATTTTGACAGATTCTAAAAAATGAAAGCATAATTTTCTCAATTGCACCCTAACGTTTTTAAATCTTTTTTTCTTTCATAAAATTCATTACATAAGAATAGAGTCGGTTTTCCTTTTCCAAATTTATCAAGATAATAAATATCACAAAACTTACTTCTTTTAATTTTTCACATTTGATTCCTTACATAATTTTTAACAATCAAAACAAACATGACTTGGTAGACACGAAGAAGGAAATCTTTTTAGATTGGAAAACTTGAAAGGTTTCTAAACCCTACATCAGATCTATCAATATAATTCTAAGACAAGTCAAGCCAAGATGCGTGATCTAAAATACTCCTAAGCTTTAAAATTATTCTTTAACTTCAATGTCAAATTGTCCTGAATCTATAAACTTAATAATTCTAATTTTCTATTTTGGCCCCCACAACCGTTCAACCCTCCAAAAAGAACAAAATAACTATAATAAAGAAAACTCAACCCTCTAAACTTTCTAGACTCCAAAACCTAAAAAGGGAAACACAACTTAGAATTCTTCCTCATACACACTAATTTAATTTTATTAATTTACTTAATAATTATTCTTTTAGTCAAGCCAATTAACTTCACTATTTAGATTTAGGAATCCCAAATCAATTTGCTTTTAACCGATGAGCATCATTTACACGATTTAATATTTATTAAAAATTACAAGCCTTAGCACTATCTTTTGTGTGACTTTTATGATTAATATCAAACTATTTAATTTGAACATTTATTTTGACTTGTAACTTAATATTTAATTTAATCCTTTATTCTTATAATTAGACTTTTATTTTTCTTTTAAATAATTAATGATATTTAATTAATTCTCATTAACTAAACATCCACGTAATTAGAAAATGACTTTAGACATGAGTTCCTACTGGAAACATTACCCTACCTTGCTTATAACTCTTGTGGATCCTAGATGATATTTTGTGTCATAGGACATGACTCATCTCACTAGCATCACATATACTCCTACCTGTGTGACCAGATTGTTCTAGATACTCTGACACAAAATACAAAAAAATTACCTTATCTAAAATGCTTCATAGTATGTCATCATAGCTACTGACTTGTTTAGAAGAGGTTTGGATGATACACTCCTTAGGTTTCTAGAATCTGAACAGTCAAAATGCACATTAGCTGAGGTACATGAAGGCATTGTGTGGATCCCACTCAAATGGCCTGACACTAGCTTGAAAACTTATTAGAGATGGTTAGTATTGGCCAGAAATGGGGAAATAGGCAATCTAGTATGCTAATTCTTGCAAATAGTTCCAACTCCATAGAAATCTGATCCATGCTCTAGCTAGGGAGCTAATTCTATTCATCACACTTTGACCTTTCCAGTAATGGGCCTATGATTTGGTGAGCCAGATTCATCTTTCTTCCTTGAATGGACATAAGTTCATTATCACCACTATAGACAACCTTACAAAGTGGGTAGAGGCAATGTCTCTTATTGAATCCACTAGCAAAGTTTTAGCCATGTTCATTCTAAATTACACGATCTATAGGTATGGTGTAACCTCCTTGATTATCGCTAGAGAAAGGGGGAAATTAAAAAACAAGGATCTAAAAGAGTTGTATTCAAAGTTCAAAATCACACAAAATTGGTCTTCCATCTACTACCCTCAAGGTAACAAACAAGTAGAAGAGTCTAATAAGGTGATTCTTAAGATCCTACATCGCATAGTCAACAAATGTGGAAGGGATTGGCACCTTCAAATCAATGTGGCTCCATGGGCTTATAGAATAAGAATCAAAATTGTTACAAGGGAAACCCCCATTTCTTTGGTATATGGAGCAAATGATTTAATTCCAATTTAGGTTGAGATTCCCACTATGTGAGTCTCTCTGATGTTAGGATAAACCGTAGACAAAAATAAAAACTACATGCAAATATAACCAATAATAGAAAATAATAGATCACACAGAAATGAACACAAGGCACCAAGATTTAACATGGTTCACCCAATCCCTTGGCTACGTCCACCAAACAGCAAGTCCGATCTTATTACAATCCAGTGATTACAACCTGATTACAATCCGTAATCCCTTACAGCTCAATACCGTCGCAAGAACCAATTTTGCATCACAACATAATGAAAAATACTCAACCCTAAACCCTTTTATACAAGTATTAAACCATTTTAGGGTTATAACATGTCAGCCATAATTAGCCATAACTTTAGTGGCAAATCTACGAATGACGAATAGTACCAAAATAATTGGCGAATAGTACCAATTTTTTTTTTTTTTGGGGCGATGCCCCGAACCCCACTAATTATGAAGTATGTACAGTACTTTCTTGATCAGTCACCACAATCTAACAATCTCCCACTTGGGGACTGATCAGGCTCCACACTAAACAACAAGCTCCCACTTGGAGACTGATCCTGTAGCAATACCACTACCACATGGGGCTCCCACTGGATCAAACCACCCTGGACTCTGCTGTTCTTTTATTCATGTTTAGTCTAAAAGACCAACCGAAGTTGAAGAGGAGTTTAGCTTCTCCCTTGTTACAACCTTTGTCAACATATCTGCCAGATTTTCATTGGTATGTATCTTCTCCAGCTTTTACTGTCCATCCTCCAAAACTGACCGAATGAAATGGTACTGCAACTGTATGTGTTTGGTCTTAGAATGAAGAGCTGAATTCTTAGCAAGATGAATGGCACTCTGACTATTTGTGAACAAATAATTATCCTTCTGAGGATGTCCCAATTCTTCCAAGAAGAACTAAAGCCATATCATCTCCTTGGTTGCCTCGGTAGCAGCAACATACTATACCTATGTAGTGGATAGAGCATTAATCTTCTGTAACCTAGAAACCCAGCTCACGGCTGCCCCACCAACAGTAAAGGCATAACCTATAGTACTATGCATGGTATCAATATCTCCAACCAAATTTGAGTCAACATAGCCCTGTAAATCAGTAGTAGAGTCCCCAAAGTGTAAACACTTATTGGATGTTCCTCTCAAATATCTGAGAATCCACTTGACAACATTCCAATGCTCAAATCTTGAATGACTCATATACCTGCTAATGACTCCCACTGCATGTGCAATATCTAGCCTAGTGCATACCATAGCATACATCAAGCTGCCTACAGCTGAAGCATAGGGTACCTTGGACATCTTATCCTCCTCTTCCTGTGTCTTGGGACACATATCCTTAGTCAATTTCAAATGACTAGGTAAAGGTGTGCTGATAGTTTTAGCATTCTCCATAGAGAAACGTTGCAACACCTTCTCAACATAATCAGCTTGAGATAGCGTCAAAGTTCTATTCTTCCTATCTTTGCAAATCTTCATACCAAGGATTTCTTTTGCTGCTTCCAAATACTTCATAGCAAATGCATATGCTAACTAGCATTTCAGCCCCTTAATACGATACATGTTAGACCTAGCTACAAGCATATCATCAACATATAAACATAAAATAATGTAGCTATCATCATCCAACCTCTTAAAATAAAAACAACAATCTGAATGACACTTGTTATATCCATGCTCATGCATACAACTATCAAATTTTAGATACCATTGCCGAGGTGCTTGCTTTAAGCCATATAAACTTTTCTTCAATTTGCACACTAAGTTCTCCTTACCTTTGACCTCAAAACCCTGTGGCTGAGCCAAATATATTTCTTCATCCAAATCACCATGAAGAAAGGCTATTTTAACATCCATCTTCTCTAAATGCAAATCTTCAGTAGCCACAAGACTTAAATAGAAGTCATTTTAACAACAAGAGAAAATATCTCATCAAAATCAATTCCCTTTTTCTGTGCAAATCCTTTTACAACTAACCTGGCCTTAAATCTTTTCTTACCTCCTTCCTCTTTTTTCAACCTGTAAACCCACTTATTTTGTAAAGCCTTTTTACCTGTAGGCAACTTGCATAAATCCCATGTCTTATTTTTCAACAAAGAGTCCATTTCATCTTTCATTGCAGACTCCCACTGAATCTTAGTTTCCACCTGCACAGCTTCATCATAACTTTCAGGTTCACCAGCATCAGTAAGTAATATAGAATACAAAGAGGGAGAAAACCTTTGTGGAGGTCTAATTTTCCTTGTTGACTGTTTAACATTCACTGGTGTTTGTGGTATTTGTTGCACATCATGAGGAATGGCTGGAACATCAACTTTTGGAGTATCATCTAGCACTACATAATCATCTTCTTTCTTCTCATGTTGCTGCAACAGATCTTTGTACAACACTTTCTCATTGAATATGACATCCCGACTTCTAACAATTTTAAGATTTTCAAAATCCTAAAGTCTATAACCAAATTCATTAATGCCATATCCAACAAAGACACATTTCTTTGATTTAGCTTCTAGCTTGGTTCTATTTTTAGAGTCTATATGAGCAAAAGCTTCACAATCGAAGGTCTTGAGAAAAGAATAACTCACCTTCTTACCAGTCCATGCTTCCTCTAGAATACCACAACCCAAAGGAGTAGAGGGACCTCTATTAATCAAATATACTATAGTATTGATAGCCTCCACCCACATGTGTAAGGGCAACCCAGCATGCAACCTCATGCTCCTTGCATACTCCATTATAGTCCTTTTCATGCGTTCAGCCACTCCATTTTCTTGTGGATTCCTTGGAACAGTTTTCTATCTACGAATACCATTAGTGGAGCAATAATCTTCAAATTCATGACTGCAATACTCACCACCATTATCAGATCTGAGACATTTTAATTTCTTACCAATCTCATTTTCAACCAAGCATTTCCATTTCTTAAAAGTTTGAAATACATTAGATTTCTGTCTAAGGAAATAAACCCATACTTTTCTAGTTGTGTCATCAATAAATGTAACATAATAATGAGAGCCACAAAGGGAAGATAACTGGTCTGGTCCCCATACATCTGTATGCACAAGCTCTAATTTCTCCTTTTTGTTTTCCTTTCCAGTCTTTACAAAACTCACTCTCTTTTGTTTTCCATACACACAACTTTCACAAAAATGCATATTAACACATTTCAGACCTGGTAAAACTTTCTTTGAATGAAGTAATTTTATACCTTTCTCACTCATGTGCTCAAGTCTATTGTGCCATAGCACTATATCAAAATTTACAACAATTATTTGTTCTCCCTGCTCAACTGCAGCAATTGTTCCTGAACATTCATTTTTCTCTAAAACAATCAAAGTAGTAGGAACAATATGACCTGTACAAAGATATAAGGTGCCTACTTTCACACCTTTTTCTACTACAAGGGAACCTTTTGAAGCCTTCCAATTTTTATCATTAAAAGTAACTACACAACCCTCATCACCAAGTTGCTCGACTAAAATTAAATTTCTACTCAGCCTTGGAACATGTCTTACCTCATGTAGTAGCCAATGATTCCCATTCTGCAACTTAATCTTAATTTTTCCCTTTCCAACAATCTGACAGGGTTCATTATCCCCCAAATAAACAAGCCCAAAATCCCCTTGGACATAATCAATGAAATAACCTCTATGAGGTGTAGCATGAAATGAAGCACGAGAATCTAAAACCCATGAATCATCAACACTCTCTAAAGATAGAAGAAAAGCATCCTCTTCATATTTGTTACTATCACATTTGCCTCCTTATCTCCATCTGATTTATCTCCTTCATTTTTCTTTCTATTCTAGCAATCTTTCTTTTTGTGCCCTGGTTTCCCACAGTACCAGCAATCATTTGGTCCTCTCGATTGAGACCTCCTCCCCTTTGACTTTCCTCTTGATTTCTCACAATTTTCAGAGTTACTTCCTCTTTCAGTCATTCTGGCCCTGCTTTGTGCATTCAAAGCACTTCCTGATGTAGATCCACCTGAGGATTTCCTACGAGTTTCTTCACTCAAAACAACACCGATCACATCATCATATTTTAGGGTACTAGATCCAGGAATAGAATTACTCACCGCCATTCCAGCTTTTAGGCAAAGAACACAAAATCAAGAGAGCCCTAATTTCTTCATCAAAATTGATACCCACAGAAGATAACTGACTAGTAATAGTATTAAACTCATTTAAATGATCTGCAATAGATCCACCTTTTGCCATTTTCATAGTAAATAAATGCTTCATGAGAAATACCTTGTTTGAAGCGGAGGGCTTTTCATACAGTGTCACTAGGGTTTTCATCAAATCTTCTGTCGTCTTTTCTTTTGTAATATTAAATGCCACCGATGGTGCCAAGCATAACCGAATGCTTTCAAGTGCCTTTCTATCCAAAAGATCCCATTCAGCCTCTGACATACTTCCTTGATTCTTGGCTTTGCCTTCCAACGGCTTCCATAAATCCTTTTGATATAGATAGTCTTCCATTTGCATCTTCCATAACTGGAAGTGTTGCCCATTAAACCTATCAACCCTCAGCTTACCCTCATCTGCCATCACTCCCACTCAACCGTGAGACTCCCACTTAACCATGAGAATTTCCTGCAGAGAATAACCGAAAGACAACTTCACTCTGATACCACTTGTTAGGATAAACTATAGACATAAATAAAAACTACATGCAAATATAACCAATAACAGAAAATAATAGATCACACAGAAATGAACACAAGGCACCAAGATTTAATGTGGTTCACCCAATCCCTGGGCTACGTCCACCAAACAGCAAGTCTAATCTTATTACAATCCAGTGATTACAACCTGATTACAATTCGTAATCCCTTATAGCTCAATACCGCAGCAAGAACCAATTTTGCATCACAACATAATGAAAATACCCAACCCTAAACCCTTTTATATAAGAGCTAGAACTAATGGATGAACGTCGATGAGTGACATTAAATCATTTGAGAGCTTATCAAAAGAGGATGTCCAAGAAATACAACAAGAAAGTTAAACCACAAGACTTCCAAGTGGTTGATCTCATCCTAAGAAAGAACCCCAAGAATCATCAACATTAGGTATAGAAGGGAAAGTTTGAGTCGAATTGGCTTGGTCCATATAGTGTCACTATTTTGTTTGGATTGGGTATTTATCAACTTTCAACTACTGAAAGAGAAATTCTCAAGGAGCCAATTAACACCGTTCACTTGAAGAGGTTTTACAATTGATATCCTCTAAAAGCTCTCTATACATATCTAAATGTTGTGAAAAAATTACTAAAATTTGGAAAAGGTCCTAATTTTTTTTATTATCCTAGTGTAAACCTAGCAATAGGCACCTTGATAAATACCAAAAGAAATGAAAAAAAAATTAAAAAGAGAAAAGAAGAAAAATTGAAAAAAGAATACAAATTTCCATCAATGAAAACATGGAAAACATGCATCATGGTAGCAAAAATAGCATTTCTACCAAGAAGGTGAAAACCTGGTAAATAGGTGCCTTTGTTCAAAATGTTCCATCTAGCACCTTTTGACTTCTATACAATCACTGTCCTACTTTGTGTTATTTAGTTTTTTGCTCTCTCTTGTGTATAGCTCTTAATCTTCAAGACCCTACTCATACCTAAATGAATTGAAACTAGTCATAGTCTAGGGACAACCTACTTGGTCGAGGGGAAATTTCCTATTCTCTTAAAGAGTCTTGTTTGCATCAGACACCGGATGTGCTAACTGAGTTTGCCTATTATCCATTGTCTACTGACGAGATTTCTCATGAATATCCTAAAATTCAACACTTAACATCAATCCTATAACACTGAAACTAAAATTGAAAATTGAAACTATTTGGGCTATGTTGGACTTTTTTTCTTCATCATTGTCCTTCAAGAAACTCTAAGATGTCTATCTTGACTAGAGGAGAAAGGACTAGGGGCATGATCTTTTTTTTTTTTTTCTTGTTGGTTTAGTTCCAATGATATGAAGGATCCATGTAAAAGGGTTGTCCACTATAAGAGCCTCTATCTTGTGCTAGATGACCATGTGTAGCTCAACACATTTTATATGGAAACTTCAATGAAGTTGGTTCTTCTCCTTATCTATTTGAGTGAACTCTCAATGCTACAATAAATATTGATACTCTTTCTGTGAAGTGAACATATGGTTCACTACAAGTATGCTTAGCACACTTCTATCTTTTCTTATGAATGTATGGGTTGTTATAATAATTACAGATTACATAGCATTAGAAGGATCTCTCATGTGTTTAGTGTTCTTGGATGCAAGAAATATTTTGGTCATCCTAGTGCTTATGCTTTGATGTTTATGTTCACTTGCTAAATCAACATGAAAAGATGTTCTGGTCATTCTAGCTTCTTGTGCTTTAATGCTTACATCTCTTTCTAAAAAAAACTATGACTAATGTCATATTCATATTCTCATGATAGCAATGTCAATAAGGTTTGTATGAAACTTGGTGGAATTAACAAAAGCTCTATGATGAAAACTATATCTTATAGGTTTAGTAACCAAGTCTTAGAGATTGCATCTATCATAGGATTGTGTTTCATTTTAGACTTGCATTATGTCATAATTTTTGACTCATTTGATTTCATTCATCAAATTCAGAGATAGAAGACTTTTTCATAGGTGTGACATTTTCAACCTAATTGTAAAAGTGTTCAATCCCACGTTCAATCTTCAAGAACTTGTTTGAGCACCTATCATAAACAACAAGAGTCAAACCTACATGAGATGTTAATATGCATTTGTTTTGCATTATCAGCATCTATTTATACATATTCATAGCATAATCACATCATCTACATCTCATATGATAAAAATAATCATGAATCTATGTGTAATCCAACACATTCGCATACATATGCATATACATCTCACATCAGGCAAGCTATCCATCCATACAATATAACATCTACATAATCTAAATCCATCTAGGATACATCTCATGTATGAACATCATAAAAAAAACATGGCACATGAAATGATATAAAAAATGATTTCTCATATATATATCTTGAAGTCAAAATAGGGGGTGATAAAAAATGTGTGCTACTCGAGCATTATCAATGATACTATCTTAAATGTGTGCTACTCGAGCATTATCTTGAAGTCAAAATAGGGGGTGATAAAAAATGTGTGCTACTCAAGCATTATGAGTGATACTATCTTAAAATGATACAAAACATGATGTTGATACATTTGATACAATACATCACAACATGAAAAGAGGAGAGTGATCTAACTACATCTTTCCCCCTTGATTCCAAGAGGAGGAGAAGTAAGAGCATCTTCTATCAATGGAGGTGTTGTACCCTTATAACCAAGAGCATACTTAGACTATCAAGGCACCTACTCTTCCTCAGGAACTACTCTAACATATGCACCAAAATAGTATGTTGCCTAGGTAGTCTGATAGTGCATCTCCTCCTGCTATCTCTCAAGCTACTTCATGAACTCCCTGATCTCTTCATCATGCTCTTCTAGACAAGCATCGTATACTACCACCTAAATTTGCAACTCTTTGAGTTGTTGTTAGGTCATTTGAACTCTCTCCTAGGACTGTCAAAGGGCATCTTGGGTCTGAGCTAACTAGTCTTCTACTTTAGACCTTGAGGCTCATCTAGAATTTCCCCATTGCCTCCACCCATCTTCTACTAATCTCCCTTCTCCATTTGATGTGGTGGTTGATCCTCCACTCTCCTCCTCTGAGCATCACTGCCAATAGTACCTAAGGTGCCCATCTCTCTTCAGGGTCATCTATGCCCTGACCCACTACTCCCTACACTCAGATCTATCCTCATCATGCAGGGAGAAATCTATACTTGGGTAGTCTTTTGATGAGGTCCTTGATGCTGTGCTAGTTGCGCTATTGGAATCTATGGTACCAATGCCACCACTAGAACTCCTTGTACTAGTGCTCCCATCCTTATTAGGTCTCTATATCTTAAAAAGGAATGGCTAGAAAACTACTTTGTGTACTCAGGAGTAACACCATCATCCATAAAACTTGGAAAGTAGTTCCATTGAGAAATGGTGAGTGCTCAGGCATCTATTATACATATGCTTGGATCTAACCTTGGGCACCAATGCTTCTTTACCTCATTGGTAAAGCAATAATATGCACAGTACTCTTGGCAGATGTTCCAAGGATGTCCATATTGTTTCCAGACCTGAGTCAAGGGAAACCTCTCAATAATCTATATAGATTGTCTGATCAGTGGCCATGAGATGAACATATAACTGAGCTATGTGCGAGCATTATCCCATGCCTTTGTCTCTCTCCAAGGTCTCCATGTCATAACTACCATATTATCAAGTTGTGTCTCCATTTATTTGTCTTACCCAATGCAGGTTGGGTCATATTTCCTCTATACCTACATATGTATAACTCATGTAGATATTAGAGGTCCTCACAGACATGCCTTGTCATGGGCAAGTGCTCCCATGCACACACCTACAGTACAAAAACTCTTGCCACTATGATCTTCACCTCTCTATAGGTGATCTCATGCATCTCATGGTACATATGTGCCAACATACCCTAACCCTATCCAAAGTGTGTTGGCCAATCCAACATCCTCCGCAGCGTCTTGCCCCATCCTCACTCCAAGCAATGCTCCTCTCTACCTGGAAACAATTAACATTTGAGGAATGTCACAAATACCACTGCTAACCTATAGATCTCTCTATATCAATGAATTAGATCATCCCATGGGATGACCTTGCTCAATTTGATGCCATCCTAGAAAATGTCTCTCATTGCTAGAATCTTAGACCTTGGTTGTGTATCATACTTGATTTGTGGGCCATGAAAAGATATCTGTAATATCTTTTATATGTCCTTTGGGCTAGTATTCATCTCATCAAAAGGAAGGTGGAAGGTGTTCATCTCTGAATGGAAATGGTCCACAAATGCTATCAGTAAGCCATGATTCACCCGAATGTCAGGGATCTCATGGAGATTTGTTAAACCCAATTCATCTAGCTGCACCACCTCAATGACATCTAACTATCTAACTAGGCTTTCAATGGTAGGGTAGTGAGAGAAAAATGAAATATATGAGAAATCAACCTACAACTAGTAAAAAAAAAAAGCACAATCAGTACTTGATTGATCAAATATTATCCAAACACTACAAAACATTCTAACCTTATCTAGAGACATGCTGAAACAACCTATGAAGACACACCCAAGATAAAAATATATTTTTTAACCTTATGACTACAAAAAACAACTTCTAACTTTGTGCAAGAAAAAAACAAGAGAAAAATTGATGCTAAGTCTCATGGGAGACATGACCAATTGTCATGCAAGGAAGTAGGCCCGTGTGAACTTTCACACTAGGAGATGCAAATATCAACCCTATTCTAGGGTTCTTAATGGTAGTGATGGGTATTTTTGATGTGAGAAATACTCTATTGTGATGTGATACTTTTCCTTTCCACCAAAGTCTCGTGCAAGGTTTTCCAAAGGCCTATGCGAGGAAACGATGTCGAGTGCAAGCCCCCAATAAGCTAAGACCTAAAAATAACTAAAAGCATAATTTTTTTGATTAAAATGTGTGAAATTAGAATAAAAAGGGAATTTTATTTATCAGTCACCAGTTGTCCATATTTTGTCAATTAGTTGTAATGTCAAGAGCACTTGAATCAGTGTAAACAAACAAGGACCACCATGATGCTCAAAGCTCCTCTCCACAAAAGAAAAATGCACAAATGATTTGAAAATAAACTTTTGGGGACTTATATAGGGTTTGACCTAATTAAAAAAAGTATTTTGATTGGATTAAAAATCACTAACATGGCTAATTTGACCTTTTTAAATCCATTTTTGAGATCAAAATCGAAATCTAACACTCATAAATAGCTCAAAAATGTATTTTAAAAATTTGGGACCAATGTGATCAAACGCATGTGCAGTCCATCTTTCTGATGCATATTATTACTAGAATCTCATCATATGAATATGTTCTAAAAATTCTCAAGTTTTTCATCAAAAGTCAACTCTAGTCAAACTTGGTCAAATAGACCTTGAAATCACTCTTAATCAACTCAAAGTGTTCTACAAAATCTGCTGATTTGTTCTTTTTTTCTTTTGAATCCTTACTCACATAGGTATCCTAAAATCTACTGCTTTACATCACTATTTTTTATGTGTCATCTTTTGATTTTTCTCCCAAGGGGGCAGGATGATTACATCATTGCATCTATCAAATCTTGCTTCAAATCAATATGATTTGATCTCAAAGTCCTCATTGCTAGGGGAACTTATGTTCCTAGTATCTTGCATCAATCTGATCTATCAATCAACTAGATGGATTTCTATCTATTACCTTGATCAAACTCATGATAGTCTGTATCATAGCTTGATAGATAGGTATCTGGCCATTCTACTTAGACTTTCGAGGGTTAAACCTCATTCTAGGGGATAATCCTATAACTCATGATAGGTCTCATCATCTCTTTTATAGATCAGTATCTAGGTGTTCTATTTGGACTATGGAGGATTAAGCTTCCTTCTGGAGATAATCTTAAGCTCTCTTTCAACCACCTTGTAATGGATAGGTATCTTAGAATCCTAAGGATTGAGCCTCATTCTGTGGACAATCATATGAATTATGATTGGTCTTTTCATCTTTTCAATGGACATGTATTTCAATGTTCTATTTGGACTCCTAAGGGTTGCACCTCATTCTGGGGATAATCCTATGAATTGTGACAATCTTTATTCTCTAATACTAGTATTTAGGTGTTCTATCTACAATCCAGAAGGTTAAACTTTGTTTTGGAGATAACCTTAAAAATCTCATCAATTGGTCTTCGTGTCATCAATCTCGGAGCCAATCTTAGCTCTTGTTCTATGCTTTAAAATTTTGACTATTATTTGAATCAATGTGTTTCAAGAACATCAATTCAAAAAGGCACAAATGTAATACCGAAAAATTGGCACCTTGCCATTTTGAACCAATTTTGATGCATTAGTCTCATATCACCAATTTATTGATCAACAAAGTCCTATTTTACAAGGTATTTTTGACAATTTTTTTCTACTTGATCTTAGTATCAAATTGTAAAAAAATCCTAAAATTTCAATAATCACATATCTTATTTAATTCTTAAACATCAAATCAAATTGGCTAAATGAACCTTCTAATTGAATTAATTTAATTATAAGTCCTAGCACTTTAATTAAAAAATTCACCCACTTTAGCTAATACAAATGACATGAGGAATTAAATGTATTTGATTTAATTAAATATCCCCATCCTATTGAAAATATGATTATTTGTATGGAATCTAGAACAATCATTATAGTGTCAATGATGTCAAACCTACTACTTGCTGGTGAGACAATTTTTTTTTGGGTCTGAATTCTATCATTTTTTGATTAATGAAGAGGATTTGATGAGATGAGATAACAAGATAACCTAGAGGAAAGGTTAAGTTATTTGGTATAAAAAAGGAGTACTAAGACCAAGTAAGACATGGATGATATGTTGTATTGTTTATCTACTTAAAGATGAAGTTGATGGATACACTAGCTAAGTCTTGAAGAACATGAAAAAAAAAAGAGTATGCTAAGCTTGATCGAGTGATTAGTTGGTACTGAACGATATTAGTTCAAGTCGAGCAAAAAATTACTTAGTGCCAAGAAAAGTGAAGATTTAGTGTATGCCAAGTGAATTTAGTATGTGCCAAGTAAGGTCTAGTGTGTTCTAAGTGATAGTAAAAGATAATATGTGCCGAGTGAATTTTAGTGGATGTTGAGCAACACAGTGTGTGCTGAGCATCAGAGGCTAGTTATTGTCAAGTAACAATAATTTGAGTTTGATCATGGATTCACTGAATTTAAGCCAACATAGTTGATTTATTGGATTGTGTGAAGTGTATGGAAGATAAGTTTGATGAGCTGGTGGCCTAGAATCCAAGATTAACCATTTTGAGGTGAATTCAAAGAGGATTGTAGAAGAAGTTTCTAGAGGAAAAAAATGGAAAAGAGGGAAGATTCAATGAATCTGACCTAACCCTAAAATGGATGATTGCAATTATTGAGAGGCAAAAGACCTAAATTCTCTTTATAAGGGGATACAAGGCTTTAAGTGACAATTTTCATGTGCAAGAACCCAAGGAAGATGAGGAGTCTAGGGAGTTGCTTCATATGGTGGCCGAATAAGAGAGTCTTCAATTGGCATGCAAAGCAAAAGCTTAAGAGGATGAATGCTTGAAGGGTGAACAAGATGTCATAGCTAAAATAAATGAAGCCAAGTAGAATGGAGGACTAAAATAGAGATCTATAATCTACATGTGAGTTGTGATTTGTTTTTAGATCAAGTCCTATTGTTACTTTCTAATCATTGTATTAGTTTAGGATAAATCCTTTGGAAAAAGGTTAACCTAATAGTCATTTGTAAATCCTTTAACTGGGTGACATTCTAAAGGAATGTTCTAATGTCCTCTAACAAGACTCACTCCTAATAGGGTGATTGAAATCTTTTAACCAAATCACATTTAACAGTGTGTATTATAACCTTTAATAGGGTAGGCCTTTCATAGGGCATCACTTTAGAAGAGTGAGAATAAGTAGCATGTTACTGGTGGTTTTTCCCAAATTGTGTTTCCACGTAAAATCCTTGAGTCAAATGTGTGAATGATTTTGTAGTGTTTAATGTTTACAAAATTGTAAACTCATTATGACCTTTAAGACAGTGATCTACTAAGTTATGGAATTTTTAGATGCATGCAAGATACATGATAAGGATATATGTATGAGTTTTGTTAACTGCTGAAAATTTTTATTGGGATATTTGGACCTTGGATAACTGATTCACCCTCCCACCTCTCAATTATTCTAAAGTATTCCAAAAAATGTTATTAGAGCATTGGTTACTTTTGAGGAATAGTTTGAAGGTACTATAAGCTAAACATAAAAATGCCCAAAAGAGAGGTAACCAAGCTTAACAAGGAGAACTTTCCTACATGAAAAAGTTTGATGAAGCTACATCTAAGAGGACTTGGATACTATGCACAATCTACCATTTCTATTGAGTATTTTAGCCCTGTTGGAGCCCCTACTACTGAAGATCTAAAAAAGACAAAATAACACAATCATGCAATGTTGGAGATTGCATCTTCCCTAAGCTACACTAAGTTCGATGACATAAAAGGATGTGATTCTTCTAAGAAGATGTGGGATGCCATAGAAAAGATCTATGGAGGAGACAAAAATGCATTGATAGCAAAATCTAAAAGTCTCAGAGCTAAGTTTCATAACATGAGAATGGAAGATGGTGAGAATATTGTTCAATACTCTGCCAGAGTGAAAGAAGTTGTTAATGCTAATAGAGGAGCAACTAGTAAGATTGAAGATGAGACTGTGATTAGCAAAGTATTGAGAACACCATTGCCTATCTATGCTATTAGAGTCTCTACCATACAAGAGCTAATATGTGCACCTAGTAATGAT
Source organism: Cupressus sempervirens (assembly GCA_028749045.1). NCBI lineage: Eukaryota > Viridiplantae > Streptophyta > Pinopsida > Cupressales > Cupressaceae > Cupressus > Cupressus sempervirens. The sequence goes on from CM053787.1 coordinate 448,295,989, forward strand.
CTAACCCTTGAAGGAATGATGGGTAGACTCACTACCTTTGAACTCTCTAATTTTGATAATTTTAGAATTGAAAATGTTGAATCTACTTTCAAATCTAAATTGTTACTGAAAGAGCCTAAGGAAAAGAAAAAGAAAAAGAGAAAATATGTTTCTAGTGATAGTGATATAGATGAGGATTATGTTGAAGAGCTTGAAGCATTGTTGGCTAGGAGATTTCATAGAGATAAAGGAAAATACAAAGGTAAGTTACCTATTATATGTTTCAATTGTAATGAACTTGGTCATATTGCTGCAAGGTATCTTGAGAAGAAGGAAAATAGAAGCGGAGACAAATTCTGAGGTAAAAGAGATGAGAACAATAAAGATTACAAAGACAGAGGAAAGAAATCTTGCTACATTGTTGAAGAGGAATCCAATGAAGATTTGGTTGATCATGAAGATGAAGTTTTCTATGTTGCAATGAAGGATGATTCTGATGAAGATGAGGCAACTGCACTGGTGTCTTATGTGAACAAGAGTGATAGATGGATTATTGACAGTGGCTACTCTAATCACATGACTAGAGATAAAAGTAAGTTCATTTCCCTTGTACATTATGATGGTAATAGTGTTAGGTTTGGAAATGATACACCATGTTTGATCAAAGGAAAAGAATCAATTAAATTGATAGATAAGATCATATGTGACAATGCTTATTATGTAGAAGGACTAAACTATAATTTGTTAAGTGTGTCACAATTGAATAGTGTTGGATGTAAGGTTGAATTTGGAAACATAAAAGCTAAGATATATGATGCTAATGGAGAACTAATTGACAATGGTGATCAAAATAGAGGTAATATGTTCTACCTTGACATGAATGATGCTACTTGTCTAGTTGTACAATTTGATGATGTATGGCTATGGAACAAAAGACTATGTCATGTAAATTTTGATAATTTGGTTAGTACCAGTAAGATGAAGAGAGTCAAATGTTTTTCAAAATTGATGAAACTAGATAATGTAATTTGTAAACAATGCCAGTTAGGCAAGATGGAAAAATCTAGTTTTAAAAGTAAGACTCACTCTTCAAAAGAAATTCTTGAATTAGTTCATACTAATCTATGTGGGCCAATAAATATGCAAAACTACAAAGGTGATAAGTACATCATCCTATTTTTTGATGATTATTCTAGGATGATGACAATTTTGTTTTTGAAGCAAAAATTTGATGCATTTCAAACATTTAAGTAGTACTTGGCAAGAGCTTGAAATGTCTAAGATTTGACAGAGGTGGATAATTTTCATCAAATGAGTTTGAGATGTTCTGTAATGATAGAGGAATCAAGAGACAAACTTATGCACCTAGAACCCCTCCAAAAAATGGGATTGCTAAAAGCAGGAATAGACATGTGATGGACTATGCTAGAACACTCATGGTTGAGAAGAATGCTACTTTGAAATAATTGAGAGAAGCTATAAGTAAAGTTGTCTATACCTTGAATAGAGTACAAGTCAAGAAAGGTACAGATTCCATACCTTTTGAACTATGGTATGGATACTCATCGAATGTAAAATATTTTAAGGTATTTGCAAGGATGAGCTACATTCTTAAGGACAATAGGAATGGAAAATTTGATGCTAAAAATGAAGAAGGTATATTCCTAGGCTATTCCATAAGAAGTAAATCTTATAAGTATTTAAATACTATCACTAACAAAGTTTTGAAAAGTGCAAATGTGGAGTTTGATGAATATGTAGAGGTACATGAAGCTAAACCTACAAAAGAACCTAAAGAATATGATATTTTTGTTTATTTCTATGATGAAATGAGATATGGTGAAGCTGCAAACCAAATTGCAAATCAATAGTAGCAAGAGTCAGTCACCAAGTCACATACAATGAATGTCGAGCTGCATTTAGGTGTCAAGTTGTAATTAGAAGCTGAGGTGAATTTTGATAATGAAATCAGTGCACATGAAAGGAATGTTGAATTAACTGATAGAGAAGCACATAATAATTCTAAAGTTTAAAGATCTATTTTAGAAAATAGAGCAAAACCAAGATTTTCAAAGTATGTTAGGAGACATCACCCTACTACACAAATTATTGTAGATAAAGAGGTCAGACCCATGACAAGAAACAAGTTGAGAAGTGATACATTTTTACTAAGCACACTTGAGCCTAAGTTGCTAAAGGATGCATTAGAAAAGGATGAAAGGATTCAAGCCATGAGAGATGAGATTGATCAAATTGAGAAGAACAAAACCTGGTTAGTTGTACCCAGACTAGAGAACAAGAATGTTATTGGAACCAAGTGGTTATATAGAAATAAACTTGATGAGAATGGCGAAGTCACAAGAAATAAAAAAAAAGATTAGCTTGCAAGGGTTGTGCTCAAGAAGAAGGAATTGACTATGGAGAAATTTTTTCCCCTGTTGCAAAACTAGCAGTAAGAACTCTACTTGCTTACTCTACATACAAAGGTTTCAATGTTTATCAGATGGATGCAAAATCTGTGTTTCTAAATGGCATACTAGAAGAAGAGGCTTACATTGAACAACCCAAAGCATTTGTTGATGCAAACAACAAGAAAATGGTATGTATACTACACAAAGATTTATATGGTTTAAAGAAAGCTCCCAAAGCATGGTATTAGAGGCTTCACAATTTTCTTGTGAAGATTGGTTTTGAGAGAACTGATGACAACAATAATCTATACTTGAAGACTAAAGGTGGTATAGCTATTTCACTAGCTAAAACTTTTTTTGATGATATCATATTTGGAGGAAAAAATGCATTGTGTAAGACATTTTCTGATGAGATGATTAAATAATATGAGATGTCCATGTTTGGAGATATTAAATCCTTTGTTGGCATGCAAATGTATCAAATGAAGTATGGTATTTACATCACCCAATCCAAGTATGTGAAGGAAATATTGAAATTTTTTGGTATGGAGGATTCAAAACTTGTTAGCACACCTATGGTCACATGACATAAACTATCAAAGATTGATGATTTTGCTGAAGTGAACCAAACTTTATATAGGTCTATGATTAACAAGTTGCAATATGTTTTTCATAATAGACCTGACAATGAATTACCTGTTGGGATTATTGAAATATTTTTTCCAAATCCTAAGGAGAATCATTTGATGACACTCAAAAGGATTATGAGATATCTAAAAGGAACATAGGAGTATGGTATATACTACAAGAAAAATTATAAGTTTGAATTGAGAGCCTATACAGATGTTGACTAGGTTGAAAATTTTGATGATAGAAAGAGTACAAGTGGTGGACCATTTTTATTGGGAAAGAGACTAGTTTAATGGACTAGTAAGAAACAAAACTATATATCAAAATCTACTGTTGAATTTGAATATGTTGCTATTTTAGTGAATTGTACAAATATTGTATGGATCAAACAACTACTCAAAGGAATGAAGGAGGAAATCATTGAACTTGTGATATTTTATTGTGAAAAAAAAAGTGCTATAAACATATCTAAGAACCTTGTGATGCATACAAAGACAAAGCACATTGCAATCAAGTATCATTACTTGATAGAGATGGTTCAAGACAAAGAAGTGAAGATGGAATATGTGAATACCAAAGAACAAATAGCTGATATATTCACAAAAGCTTAACCTAAGGATTCTCATGAGTATCTAAGAGGTAAATTGGGGCTAATACCCCTATCCAAATCTATTTAAGAAGAAAGAGTAGTGCCCTACATTAACTTAGTTGAATGCCATAATTTATAATTTGATACAAGGAATCTTACTTTACGAGCTGCCTAAAGTAATCAATGAGTTGGAATAGAAGACCAATCAAAAGCAAGGTGATAGAGAGAGAAACTAAATTGTTAACATCTACATGTTGAGATTACAAGTCTTTGGTATTATTGTCAAAGAGGGAGAAATACTTAAGATGTAAAAATACCAAAGAGGGAGAAATACCTAAGAGGGATAGATACTCTAGTAAAGAGGGAGAGTTACCTTAGAGGGATAAATAACTTGAAGAGAAAGTACTTGAAGAGTAGTAAAGAGAGATATCCTACATAGATCAAGGATATATCATTGAAGGGGATTGAAAAAGCTCACATTACCCTACACAGAGGAAGGACACATACAGATAGAGGGAAAGATTATAATACATTGTATTAATTTTCTTTTCAGTATTATTGTTGGTATTGATTTCCATCAATGCCAAAGAGGGAGATTATTGAAAATGAGATTTTTTTAATGGAATATGGAAAAATCATTATATTGTCAATGATGTCAAACTTACTACTTGCTGGTGAGACAATTTTTTGTTTGGTCTAAATGCTATCATTTGTTTGAATGATGAGATAACAAGAGCACCTAGAGGAAAGGTTGAGTTATTTAGTGTATAAAAGGAGTACTAAGACCAAGTAGGACATGAATGATATGATGTATTATTTATCTACTTAAAGATGAAGTTGGTGAATACACTAGCTAAGCCTTGAAGAACAAGGAAACCGAAATGAGTTTGATAAGCTTGACTAAGTGATCAATTGGTGCCGAGTGATGTTAGTTCAAGCCAAACAGAAATTAAGTTAGTGCCGAGAAAAGTGAAGATTCAGTGTATGTCAAGTGAATTTAGTATGTGCCAAGTAAATTCTAGTGTGTGTTGAGTGATAATAAAAGATATTATGTGTTGAGTGAATTTTAGTGGATGCCGAGAAACATAGTGTGTGCCAAGCATCAGAGGCTAGTTCTTTTTGAGTGACAAAAATTAGAGCTTAATCATGGATTTGTTGAATCTGAGTAAAAAAAGTTGATTTCTTAGATTGTGTGAAGTGTGTGGAAAATAAGCTTGATGAGCTAGTGGTATAGAATTCAAGATAAACCATTTTGAGGTTAATTCAAAGAGGATTGTAGAAGTTTCTAGAGGGAAAAAAATGGAAAAGAGGGAAGATTCAATGAATTTGACCAAATCCTAAAATGGATGATTTTTATTGAGAGGAAAAAGACCTAAATTCTCTTTATAAGGGGATACAAGGCTTGAAGCAAGAGTTGGAATGCACGATAACCCAATGAAGGCAAGGAGTCTAGGGTGTTGTTTCATATGGTGGCTAAATAAGAGAGTCTGCAATTGGCATACACTGCAAGAAGGCTTAAGAGGATGAATGCTTGATGGGTGAAAAAGCTATTAGAGCTAAAGTGAATGAAGTCAAGCAGAATGGAGGACTAAAACAAAGATATGTAATCTGCAAGTGAGTTGTGTTTTGTTATTAGATCAAGTCCTACTGCTACTTTCTAATCATTGTATCAGTTTAGGATAAATACTTTGGATTAAGGTTGACCTAACAATTATTTGTAAATCTTTTAATCAGGTGACATTCTAATGGAATGTTCTAATTTCCTCTAACAAGACTCATTCCTAATAGGATGATTGAAATCCTTTAACCAGGTCACATTTAATAGTAGGTATTGTAACCTTTAACAGGGTTGGCCTTTCACAAGGCATCACTTCAGAAGAGTGAGAATTAGTATCATGTTATTGGTGGTTTGTCCCAAATTGGGTTTCCACATAAAATTCTTATGTCAAATGTGTTAGTGATTTTGTAGTCTTTAATGTTTACATTTCTTCAAAGTGATTCTGACCTAGGACAATGATCTACTAAGTTATGGAATTTTTAAATGCATGCAAGATACATGATAAGAATATATATGTATGAGTTTTGTTAAGTGTTGAAAAGTTTTATCGAGACATTTGGAACTTGGATAACTGATTCACCCCCCCCCCCCCCCCCAATTATTCTAAAGTATTCCAACACATCCTAATTGTTGAATTTAATTATTCAAATAATTAGAATATTCAATTATGAGGTCATATTTTATTGAATAAATCAAACATTATCTTCAATTATTCTCTCCAATTCTAAATTAGAAATTGTGAGTTAACTTTTTAATCAGAAAAGGAAACAAATCAGTTAACTCCTTCAATCATGGAAACTACCTAGTTGAACTAAACTCTTGTCTAAGCTGAACCATTCATCTACTTCAATCTTAATTGTTGCTTGGTTCTAGGATTCTATAAAAGAGACATTCTACCTCTCATTTAGGATGATGTATTTGATGAGTATTGAAACTCTATCAATTTGAGATCTCAATATTGTGTATTCACACAACTTTCTTTATTGCATTTTGTTTGAGTACTTTCATTTATATTAATTTTGCAATCATTTTAGATTAATTCATATATTTTTCATAGAAAATATCAAAATAATGTAGCATTATTGCATTTACATTCTATCTTAGTGATGCATTCATCTAGATTAAATCCTTCATTCTAGTTGGTTAGGTTACTGAAATCTCAATTTTGAGAGTGCATAGTAAAACCCCATCTAGATAGAAGGCAATGGATCTCATTTTGCAGACATTTAGGATGAACAATCTTATGTACATTCTTGGATGTACCTAACAAATAATGATCATGTTGAAATATGTGGTTAAATCATAGGTCGATATTTAGCACATACAACTTGTACCTCTTTATACATTGATTTGGATGTATCATTCATCAAAATAGTGCCATTTTGGTAGGAAGTCTCCATCCTTTGAGTTTTGAGGGTGGGTGAGTTAGATTTTAGTTGGTTTTGAGAATACTCTTGATGATTATGGTAGTGTTTGTTAGTAGTTTGGAATGATTCTTTACCATGTTCCCAAGCCCACCTTGGGAGTTATGGCATTTTTACCCTAGAGAGTGGTTTCTTGGTGGGTGCTGATATGGAGTAGTCACCTTATGATGAGGTAAAGTGGTTTATTCTTTGTCTCTTGGTGTGAAGAGCATGGCTAGATGATTTTTCCATAGCACACATTAAGTTCCTTATTGAAGTACTTTGTTAGAGATTCATACTCTTTCCTTTGTGTTCAACTCTTTTCAATGGTTGATGATGCAAGAATTACAGTGGTTTTGTTGGACTTATGGAGAAGTTGGTTGGATAATGTAGTGAATCTTGTATTTTCTTTTTTTATTCCATTATAATGGATGTGACCCTAATTTTCATGATTTTTGAGTGATCATGTTAGGATCGATGAGTGGTATACACCCTTTGGGTGATTTGACTTATGTTTTTGTATCAGTAGATTGATTATATTTTATGTATGGCTTATGAGACTTACAATGTATTCAATAGTTTCATTGAGGTATGTGTCACTAGATACCTATATTTATGAGGTATCATGATGTTATTATTTCAATACCCTTGAGATATGAACACTGGTTATGTTGTGAGGTGGATTGGATTATTGCACCTAGTTCTAGCTCCTACAGTATTATTGAATTATATGTTTGATTAGTCCATTAGTGGTATTTCTATTGATATATGCTTAGAATAATCAATCAATGGTTTATTTATATTTGGGTTTGGGATTATGGATTACATTTTCATATTGAGATGCTTTAATGGCTATACACTATTTTGATTACAAGTATCATAGCTACTAGTTGTTGGATGATGTTTCTATCTAATTTGAGCTTGTATGCATGATGATACTAGAAATATGGTATGGTAGATGTCTTGGTAGTTGTCATTTATGGCAACATGTATTCAACATTTCATTTATGCATTTAGAGTTAGAAAATTTCTAAGTGTTAGACAATTTGTAACAATACAGAGAAACATGTGATGTATATAGATAACTCATTGAAGTTAGCTTGTGCACAATTGAGAAAAGATCTATGGAAGCATCATGATAATCTGTGCCAGTGCACATGTGTCTATGGATAATACAATGCAAGTTACAGTTGAAGTACCAATATAGGTATTTAATAAAGCAGAACAAAGCATACTAGTAATTATAGTTGTACGGCTTAAGGAATTATTTTGGTGACAAAATTATTACTAAGTCATGATGAGCCAACCTTGTGGATATTATTCCATAAGTTATTTTATATTATGTCAAGTGTGTGAAGACATGAAGGCCAACTGAGCAGAGACTTACTAATATGCAAGGTATCAGTAAAGATCTTATCTTGCACAGTACAAGAGCAAGTTGTATGAGATGTGAACTATTGTATGAGCTACTTGAAGGATATGCAAGACTTATATAGTGTAAGATTTGATGTATGATTAGAGAAAGTGTGAAGTACAATAGTGGGAAAGTACTATATATATACCTATTCTTGTGAAGAACTAAATTGTATAATTGCAAGTTAGGGCAGTGGGCTCTTCTTGCATAGATTGTATTTAATCTACCATCTCCTAATAGGGTTGAGGCTTTTAACAAGGCCTAGTCCTCTAACAATGACTTGAGACACTATATGTATTTCATAGACTCCTAACAATGTCAATATCCTTAACATGATTGTTTTGTTTAGTGGATCATCTAGTGGATATCATTCCCACTAGGGTTTTCCCTTGGCTAGGGTGTCCCTAATTAACAAATAATGGTGTTATGGTTCTCTATGTGCATGGTTATATTTACTATTTAACATTATTGGTTTACTTTCATATGCATGTTATAAAGTAATTAACAATATTCAGTTGTGGGAAAAAGTTTATAGAATACTAATTCACCCTCCCCCCCCCCCCCTAGTATCATCTATTTCTAACAATTGGTATCAGAGGCTACTTACTTTGAAGAGGCTTAATAGCTTAAGTAAGATCCCAATGAATATGGAATAGTTGAAAATAAAACTAGAAGAAGCTCTTGAGTAGATTGACCTTTTTATAGAAGAAAGAAATAACCTAAAATATTAGTATGAAGATGCAAAAGTTTATATTAGAAAACTAAAAGATAAGATTGATGATTTTAAATTAGTTAAAGAATCAATTGCATAGAAAGGTGACAATGATGAAGTAGGAAATCTCAAGAAGAAAATGAGATCTTGAAACATGAGTTCAAAATTGTTGAACTTAAGTTGAGTCTTAAGACTAATGACAGTAAGAGTGAGCTTGATCAGAGATTACTTTAGTGGAAAATCTTCACCATTTGGTGATCCCATCTTATGGTTCGGTCATCATTTGGTGAATCACACATGTAGTGCAAGTTAACCACATTGCCAGATATTTATACGATTTAGGTCCAATGCTTGTGGTAGTCACCCATTAGTTATTACATGATTGGTCAAAAATCTTGGTCCAATCACCAATGTAATATACATTTTGGATACATTAAATTATTATTTTTTGCCATCCTTTGCATGTTATTTCTTATTGGACAAAATTCTTTCACCATTACTAAAACTAATTAATTTTCCCTTAGGTTGGGTGTCGCCAACCATTTTCCCAACGTGTGTCAACCACCAGCCCCATTTAGCCAATTGTTTCCTTTTGTGGGCTTGCATAGGAAGGTGTGTTTCGCCTACATTTGACATTCTTTCTTGTTAATCCCACATAATTTGCCAACCTAGATTTGACTATAAGATATTATTATTCTACATAAGTCACTCTTTTCTAGTTTGGAGACTGACATTTCTTATTACTGCTAAAGTTTCAGAGTGTTGAGTGCATTTCCCATTGACACGTGGACTATGGCTTTCATAAAAGGTAAGTAATTTTTAATTTATTTTTTATGTGGTACTGGTACTAGTACTAGTTATTTTTTACTATCCAATGTCCACTGGTGACTAGATATCTCACATGCTAAGATAGGTTTGTGAATTTTATTGGGTAGTACCATAGACTATAGTACCACAAAACTCTTTTTTTTTTAAGAATGAACTATATTATTGTTATTATATGTAGTCTAAGTAGTCTACTATCATAGTCTTTGACTCGTCACTCTTTGAGTCTTTTGTTCCACAACTAAGTTGATTTGTTTTTTCCAGCCTTTATCCATTTACAATGTCAAACAAGAGGGGTAATAGGGGTTCCATTAGGATCCCTAAAAGCTAAGAGAGGCCACCATTACCAAAATGTAGAAGCATATCCACATATTTTGGTGGTGAAAATGTTGGAAACCTATAAGATTCACAAATTAGATCTCCAGTACATATTGAAAAAGGAGATTCATCACAAGTTGGAGACTATATCGAAGAAGTTCAAGTTGGTGAACCTAATATCTTAGTCAAGGATGAATTTGAACATGATTCGAAAGCACTTCCTTTGAGTAGGGAGTCAAAAAATAATATTATAGACTTGGAGTTAGTTTTAGACAAGTTGGGTGAGAAAACCAAAAGTGATTACATAGATCATGTTCATGCACAAAAGGGGAAAACAAAATTGGAATAAAAAAAAGATTGATCTCACTAGGATCTTTCCAAAAGAAATTTCAATTAGAATGGGTGGAAAAATACTAGTTCATTGAACCAATGGCTAATCTAATTGGTGGTGAGCCTCATGTAGAATGAAGATGTAAGATTTGTACAAAGATAACAAAGAAGGAGAAGAGGTTGCAACTTAAACTTGATAGCATAGAAAATCATGTCAGTAAAGTTTACAAAAAGGAAACTATAGATGGAGTTGAATTTTTTTTGCTAACTTGGAAAAAAAAGGAAAACTATATGCATATTAGAAATACCAAAATATACGAGTTACACAAGCAATTATGGGAGAAGCATTCTGTAGTAAAAGGTTCAATTGAAGATTTCATTGGGAAAGCAATGGAAGTGGAAAATATGGGAAAAGTTGTTCAATTAAGTATGATCTTTTATATTTTGAGTAGAGGGCATCCTATGATGGACTACCCTTCTTGCATAGGTTGAAAAAGAAGATATGAAGGAAAAAATAAAACATTGAAATTTCATTGCATTGTCTCTAGATGAAGTTACAACAGCTGATAATACTTCTTGGGTATGCATGCATATTTATACTGTAAATGATCTTTGCCATCAACCCTTTATATTATCTGTTGCTAAATTGAATTTTAGTGTGACAATCAAAAATTTATATGATTTATTAAAGAGTACTCTAATTGATTGTGGAGGTATGAATAACATGGAGATTTTCAAAAAGTTGGTGCTTGTTGGAGTGGATGGAACTTTGATTATGCATGGTCATAAAGGTGATCTTTGCAAAAATATCAAGAATGATTTGGCACCCTATGCTATTTCCATTCACTGCATGGCCCATCAAATAAATCTAGCTTTTGGAATTGTCAACAATTTTGGTTGTGTAAGTGGAATCTTCAATCAAAGAGATTTGCCAATACTTTTGTCAAAGTCCAAAACAATTCTAGGGATTTTACCACTTTGCTCAAGGACTTACTAATGGGAGGAAGCTTCTTAAAGACAATGATACCAAATGGATCTCTTTGGATGGACTAGCGCATCGAGTATTCTCTGAATATCCATAATTTCTTGGACTAATCCACTCTGTACGAGATAGATTTCCTCAGCTATATTCAAGTCTAACTAATGTTAAGATAATCTTAACTTTAGAAGCTATTCTCCCCATACTATAGGACATGGGAAATATTGTGAAAAAAGTTCAACAAAGAGCTATGTGCATTGCATAATATAATAAGCTGCATAAAATGACATGTAATGGCCTAGATACTATGTATTGATTACAACCATTAGATGAATCAAAGTTTGCAAAGTGGATAGAAATCAAAAATTTGAACAATGTTGAGAACTTTTTACATAGTGGTGCAAATGATAAGGTATGTGCCAGGGTACATGGAGTTGACATACTAATGCAATACTATGCCCATGTTGACCTCGAGTCCAACCCCAATGAATTAGGCAGTGAAGTAGAATTAGAACCAGAGAAGGTACTTTCACATGTTACAAGTGAAGACTTCAAGAAGATCAAAGACTCTGTGCTTGACTCTGTCAGGCAAGTTTACTACAATCTTTCATCAAAAATTAGATTAAGATTCCCTCCAGAGGAACTTCTTGAAGCAATGTCTATTGTTTTTCCTTAATATTGGTCTCTAAATTATCCAAGTGATTTTCAAAGAAGGATGATGACTTTGATTGAGCATTTTTGCAAACCTAAAGTAATCAATGGAGTAACTATAAATAGAATTTTAGATGAATCTTGATTGGGAGATCAATCATATTCTTTTAAAAACATAATGAAGGAATAATATGATCTTATGGAGAATCCAAATGAAGAGAGAGTAGTAACAAAGCTTTGGAAAAACCTTGGTCAACGCAATCAGTTGAGAGAGTCAATACTACAATATTTCAAGCTAACCAGTTTATGTTTGATAATGATATTGGGTTCAGTGGAGGATGAGAGAGTTTTCATTACTTTGGGCTTCCTAAAGTTAAAGATTAGAAACAAATTAGACAAAAATTTGAATAATTTTTTGAGGCTCTATAATTCTAGGTATGAGCTATATCGTTTCCCTTATGACAAGGCTCTCATCATTAGGAGAAGCAAATATCAAAGAAGAGGAATGACCAACATTTCAAACCTAAGTGGTAGTTATAGTGGTGGTGGAAGTGGCATTGGTGGTGGTGGCGATGGCAGTGGTTTATGTCCTGATATTGGAAGCAATGAAGATGAAGTTGACTTTGGCATGCATACTGACAGTGAATTTAAAGAAATAAAAATGAACAAAATGTTATATGAAATAAATGAGGAGAATCAAATGATAGTGATGTTGAGCTGGTCCAAGTGGAGTGGAAACTATAACAACTTCTCAACTTCAAGTTCTAACTTCTGTGTGAGTCAAGTAGTAGGCTAGTAGCTCTGGTCTTACCAATTTCACTTCAATTAATTTATGTGCTCTAGTCTTACCAATGTCTAAGACTCTATCTACTAATTAATTATGTTTGTAGAAGTTAATTTATAGCCTTCATTCATTGTCCTTTTATAGATGCTTAAATTTTTTTTTAAACATGTTGATGTTACAAACTTACGTGTTGAAATTTTCATTGATTCTAGTTTTTATACATGTTGAGATTCTCATTGATTGTATTTTTTAAACATGTTGAGATTTTCATTTATTCTAGTTTTAATACAATAATACATGTTGAACTTGAGATTTTCATTTATTCTAGTTTGTAGACATTTTTAGATTTTAATTAATTCTAGTTTCTTTAAGAAATTGTAGCATAATGCATTTAAAAGAATAAGCTTTCTTTAAAAAAAATTGTATTATAATTTATAATTATAAATCAGCCTATAACATAATACATTTAACAATTACAAACAATTACAACCCTCTGCAAATGAATCAATGTCAAATGACCCTAAATTCCCTTTGCAAATGACTCAATATCAAATGACCCTGAATTCCCTTTTACAGATACAAGGGAGCAACAATAGCTGTAGGTCAAATTGTAATTGTTATTATAATCAGATTATTACTACATTATGTGTGTATAATCATTTTTCTACATTTCCAATTGTACAAGTTTTTAAAGTAGTACATAATTTTTTTCCATCTACTCTGTGTAGTAATCGTATGCTAGTGCCTAGCTGTCTAGTTATCCTGATATGTTGGCTCTTGATTCCTGTAACAATTAACATTAAATAAAGTTTAAATTAAATAAAAATTTGAAATTAAAGAGAAATAAGTAAAAAAATGATTATAGTACTATCACTTACTAAGTTATTATTTCTTAGTGCTATCAGCTATTACTGTCGCTAACACTAATAGTAATAGTTTGAGAAGATGACCCAACTCCAATGATGTTCTTTAGGGTGCTCCATTCTGCATCATTTGGAAGCTCAATTTTTTTGAGGTTTTAGCTAAATAGTTGTAACCTCATAAAAAATGAATACTTCAAAGAGATATTTTTATATGAATTGAGGAATTTATCTATAACTGCATTCATTGTTGATAGTGGTGATGCAACTTGCAATTCTTTTTGGAGTGGTTTCCTTAAACAAGTTGCCTAAATCAAAATTCATGGTGTTGTGCAACTTTTTCATGTAATCTTCTTTTCCAGTGAATTTTCCATCTGAGTAAGCTAGATTTGGTAATCTAACATTTAGCAAGTTTAGTATGTTGTGATTCATCTTCACCAAGTCTCTGGAAGCAAATTTCAAAGCTTCATCTATTTCCATTAATTGGTCACAATTGTGACATACATCAAAGGTCATTACAGAGGCATCCAAGTAGTTGTTTATTCCTTGGTTTTCCAAATCCCTATCACTAGATCTCTGTACTTTATTCAAAATTTGTATAGCAAGATTTTTGAAGAAATTGGTGAAGATACTTCTTTTACCCTCAACATCCTTTTTTACATTTTCAAAGACAACTTTGAGAATGCTATTTAAATCAAGCCATTCAAACAAACTATAATTGTTCTTCATTAGTTTCTCCCAATTTTCTTGTTTGATAAGCTTAATCATTATAGTATCTTTGACATGATGCTCTTCAGAAGATGTTATATTTTGTGGAATTGCATTCTCCATTTTTTTTTCATTTCAGACATCTCTATTTCACTCTTTTCTTATATTTCCTCTAGTTGCCCTTGCCAATTAGTTTCTCTCTTCCTCTCATCCTCTAATTTCTTCTTCAAATCTTGGATTGTCTTTGTAGTAGTTACCTCTTTTTTCTTCTCATCCTCAAGTTCCATTTTCAAATCATGGATTGTATTTACAGTAGACTCCTCCTTTTTCTTCATATTGTCCAATTCCTTCTTCAAACCATAGAGCGTTTGAGTAGACTCCTCTTTCTTCACATTCTCCAATTCCTTCTTCAAATCAAGGATTTTCTTTGTAGTTGACACCTTTTTTTTTCTTCACATTCTCCAATTCCTTCTTCATATGGTGGATTGTGTTACCATTTGCAGTTGCACTAGACTATGTTCTCTTCACATTCTCCAATTCCTTCTTCAAATCAAGGATTGTCTTTACAGTTGACTCCTTTTTTTTTTTTTCATATTCTCCAATTGCTTCATCAAAATGTGGATTGCATTTGCACTAGACTCCTATTTTTTCTTCTCATTCTCCAATTCCTTCTATAAATTATCAATTATCCTTGCCTTAGACTCCTCTTTTTTATTTTCATTCTTCAATGCCATCTTTAAATTATGGATTGTATTTTTAGTATAGGAGTGATTTTTCCTTTTATTCTCTAATTCATTCTTCAAATTATTATTTTCCTTGACAACAGAGCCCAGGTCAATTTTTAATTTATTGTTGACCTATGCACTACTCTCTATAGACTTGAACAACTATGTAGTAGAGGCTTTTTCATGTTGGATTCTTTTTTTGCACTCGTTCAATTCTTTAGTCAATTTTTTTAGTTGTTTATTAATCTTTTCTTGCTGGACAATTGCCTTTTTAGAAGAAGAATTATTTATCCAGTTTTGCAATTCTTTGAACCTATTGTCTGCTGCTTTCTCCTTGGCCTTCACATTGTCAAGGTCTGCCTGTAACTTTTCTATTTTCCTAGTAAACCTTTTGTTTTCCCTCTCACTTTCAAAAGTGTAGAGTAGACCATTTTTTTTCTCTCTTTTGATATATTGATTTTGTCAATAATTTTCACTTTTGAGAAATCCATTTGAAGACTGGTAACTTGTACATCATTACGATTTATTACATTTTATGGTAGATTATTATCTCTAGCCAAGGGCATAACACCCATGAAGTTCATCATCTTGGTGTTTGGATCATATATTGGAAATATACTGTTAGTAGATCTCTGATGTTCAACAACTGCATCACTTTTCAAAGTCTTCATAATTTGCCTATTTCTTTTTCTTTTCTGGTCAAACTTTGATGCAAACTCCTTTAAACTAAAATCTAGGTTTGCTGACATAATTGATTGTTTGAAAGGTGAATTATCAGTTGTATTGTTGTATGCTCCTCCACTCCAATTACACTTACTCCACCTACAATTGTATTATGAGGATTGCCAACATATTGAAGATGGCCCATTCCAAATCCTGGCATTTTAGGACTATTTTCAAGATTTTTACAAAAGCTACTGGTGCATACATTGGTGAAGTAATTTCTAACATTGCTTGCATTGTAATTGTCATAACTTTTTTCTAGTGCCAGTACTAGTGGGATCAACTAATACTGGATTTGAAGATTTAACAAATATTTTGTAGGGATGGCCTTCACAAGTAAAAGTATAATATTTTTTTCCCTTTCTAAATTAATCATCTTCAATCTCATCAGAGAGTTCAATGATTGGTTTACTTCCACTTTTGGGTGGGTCTGGTACTACAACTGGATTCTAATTCCCTTCACCACTTGCACCAATGGGCCCTATACCTGCATAACCCATTTTTTATATCATAGTTGCCCCTTTAATATATGTTTTTTAAATATAATCACTCATTTGAATATTAACAATATGCCTGCCCCTAATTGACCTAGAATCTTGAGTACCTTGAATGTCTCCATCAAACTCGAGGTCCTTCTATCTTTGACTATCACTATCATTGCAAGTGCTAAATTCATATAGT
This sequence comes from Cupressus sempervirens, assembly GCA_028749045.1. Classification (NCBI taxonomy): domain Eukaryota; kingdom Viridiplantae; phylum Streptophyta; class Pinopsida; order Cupressales; family Cupressaceae; genus Cupressus; species Cupressus sempervirens. The sequence goes on from CM053787.1 coordinate 448,312,269, forward strand.
ATAGTTGGATGCTCTTTATTATAACAATTTCTAAAAAAGTTCATCCTCCTCAATTTCCTCAAAACTTGTTGAGGTCTTTGGTTCAACCAAATTTTGCCTCATTTTCCAAAAATTAGTCATCTCGGTTTGGCACCATAATTTAGATTGGCATGCCTCTTTAATTTATTTTGGCATAGACTCTTAGAAGGTTGAGATGCTTTCTTATAGAAATTTAAGTATGTCAGAGGCTTTGATTTGTGTGACTCTGATATGTGCAATGTTGTAATTTGGGATGAAAATTCTTACATTGAAATATTATTCTTTGTTGCATGTTTCTCCATCTCTTTCTTAACCTCATCCCATGAATCCATGTTTTTAAACTTTTCTATCAATATCATCTCCTAATGTTGATATTTTCTTATAGAATTCCCATTGGCAATAAGTCTTTTTTTTATTATGTTCAGTGGATCATAATTCTAGTGATTGACAAAATCAAAGCAAAAAATTTTTACCAATTCATTTGCCACTTTGAAAGCTTTTCTTTCAAATGTGAGGCCTTCGATTGCAAAAGGTAAGGAAGGAAATATTGTTTTCTTTTGTTGTCCAGTGAAAAGTTCATTTGCACTCTCCATTTTCCATACATATTCCAGTGCAAAAACCCTTTCTATAACATGCATTGGAAGTTTGCACGGTTCAACCACTAAATCGTAAAACCTTAACAGAGTGTATTCTTTCATGAAGAACGAGTCAACCAATTGAATTTGACTTCCTAGTTGAATGTAATGTTTACAAGACCTGAGAAATCTAGGCATCAAAGTGCCTATGATTTTTTGGTAAATAGGTGCCAAAAAGAAGTCTACAAAATGGTTGTAGTTATTATTGTTAGCAGTCATCCTCATCTTATGTGTCCACTCATATATTGGACTTGGAGTCTCTAATTTCTTCTGAGTTTTCTCATAAAAATTTATAGACCTCAATATCAAGCTTGTTGTTCTCTATCTCAAATATTGGGTGATGCTTTGATAAAAGAAGGTAGCACAAGTAACTTGTGAACTAAATGTCTTCATCTTGCATGTAGTTGTACTTTGTTTAATCATTAGTAATTTTTCTTGCATAGATTCAACAATGTGCTGAACAAAAGTATATCTTACTTCTACCTTCTCAATTGAATGACCTCAACAATGGATATTATAAATCATTTCACCCTACTTCCTTCTTACTATCCAATCCCAGAAAAAATGATAACAAAGAAATAGTATTATGAACCCATGACACAAAAATATCATACTGATAAGGAGGCTTATGGTCTATGTCCAGTGTAATAGTAGCACTAGTATGATTAGTAGATGACTCTAAGTTTATTAAACCCTTAATATATGAATCTTAAAAAAATCTATCTAGTTTGTCATAAGCTTGTGCTAGTTTATCAAAGTCAATGCACATGTTAAAGCTTTCTAGTTTAAACCCTAGCCCTAGGTCTAACAGAGTGAAAATTTCACTCTTAGTTATGGATACAATTTTCTCATGAGTGTTTTGGTTTACAATTTCCTTTCTATTTTCATCATAAATTTTGAGCACGTAACATTACAATTTCAGGGCAAGGGAATACTTTGAGTACACCAAGGTTTGCTAATCCAGTAACCAAAGTAGCTAGTTTATTTGTATGTGCATAATACTTTTGTTATATTTGTAATAATTTCTCCCCTTTTGTGGATCTTTCCACTTATTAAACAATGAATGTCTAATTCCCATGATTCCCAAGTCTTCATGGATAACTGGATACAAAATATCATGATATTCATCGGTAAAACTTGGGGTTTGTAGCATTTGCTTGAGTTCTATAATGTCTTTCTTTTTCTTTATGGTTGCACTTGTACTGGAGGTTTTTGACTTTGTTTTGCCCATGCTTGCTACTAGCTATCACACAAAATTCTTCTTCAAGCCCTATTTAAAAAAAATGTAAAGTGTAAACCTAAGATAGTAAGAATCAAGATTTCTATTACTGCAAACTGTATTGCAATTTAAAAAAAAAAATTAAATACCCAAAATCAAGAATCGAGATTCGATAATATTGGTGCTAGCAGATACTAAGATAATTGGTGTTGTCCTATGATACTCAAGTTTCAGACTTTTAGTCTTCAGAAAAAAAAATGGAATTTAGTCAGTCTTTGAAAAGTTGAAATTTGAAAACCCTATAGTATTAGACTCTAGAGAACTCTGAACTTCATAGTCTAAAAATGTAAAAGGTTAATAATTAAAAGTTAAAATGTAAGTATTAAGTACTTAATAGTTTTAAGTACTTTACTAATACTCTATACAATGTACATGTAAACGTCATCAACACTCAATAATGTACATGTCAATGTCATCAACACTCAATAATGTACATAACTACAATAATAAAAATTAAAAATTAATTATATTAATATACATTTGAATTTTGAAATTTGTTCATTTTAAATAAATTAAATAATAAAAATCAATATGATTTTTGGGTAAATTTGTGGAATGTTATCATTGTTGTCAAGATTCATCTGAAATTGTGACACTTGTCATTGACACATGTCACAATTTTGGATGTTTCTTGACCACAATGATAGTATTCCCAAAATTTACCCAAAATTCATCTCAGGTCATTGATCTATATTTTACTTTAATAGTTATGATTAACTAATAACTTTTTTAAAAGACTAAACATAATTAATATTAACTGAGTCATAACACTTAATCGAGCTTTGCAATGATCAAACATGTGTCACAATTTTGGATGAATCTAGGCACATGGGAAAACATTTCCCAAATTGATCCAAAATTCTCGAGCCATCGATCTTTCTTTTAATCAACAGTTGGGACTTAGACATAAGTTTTAACTATAAGAGAGTATCTTGGACTACACATGTCCCAATTTTGGGTAGTGGAATGTTCTCATGGACATGTGTCACGATTCCAAATGTTTCTTGACAACAATGATAGCATTACCAAAATTTTTCTCAAAATTTATCTCAGGTTGTCGATCTTTATTTTAATCAACAGTCGAGATTTAGACATAACTATAACTTATAAGAAAGAATCTTTGACTACATGTATCCCAATTTTAGGTACAGATAGAATTTAACTTAAATCTTTTAAAATTTGGCCCAAAATAGAGCTACGCTCTTTGATCTATCGTTCATAAAATAGTCCAGATCAAATTGTGAATCATTAAGCCTTTCACATAACTAATATTAATTATTTAAATTATAATTTATCTTATTGTTGCACAATGCAAATTAAAATGTTACTTAAATTACAAATTGCAATAACCAATTGCAAACATACAAATTATTTGAAGTTCTTGACAATTTCCAAAATCCATGATTTGGATGAATAAAATTAAACATGTAAAATTAATGAAACATCAAAAATCTGAAAATATAAAATTATTATTTGTAAATTGTAATCAATTATCATTTCTCGATCATTAATTGCTTGATAATGATAACTTGATTTAATAATTGTAGCATTTTTACTTAATTAAAATTAATTTAGATTATAATCAATATTTGCTAAATTGCAATTTTTTTCAACTTGATAATGATAAGTGATAACTTAATTTAAATTTAAATAACCGTGGCATTTTTATTTAATTCAAAATATGATAAAAAGTTAAAAATATTATTATGATCATGATATCTAAATAAATTTACATTTCAAAATAAGAAGTAATGAATAAATTAATTAGTATTTTATACTTTATATGAATATTTATATATAAGATATAATTGAAGTTTTTATTTTCAAATCAAATTTCAATATTATCTATACAATTTAAATTGCATAATCATTGATCAGGATTCAGGATTCATGAATCATGATGTTACATGTATCATAAGTTCATAAGTTTAACTTTAAGAAACTTTTTATTTATTTATATTTTTAATATTTTAAAATAAATTAATAATAGTTAAAACTATTATAACTAATAAATAATAACTTGCATGGCCCTAGCCCGTATGTTCATATATTATCAAATTTTATAGGTTTTGAAATTTAAAGGACTTACATATTACAAAATTTTAATGGATAATTTCAAATTCGTTCTTCATTTCTTCTACAAACTTGTCACTTTCATCATCATTTCCTCCAAATATGATATGATCAACAAATATTACCAAAATCACTAATCCATCATCAATTTCTTTCCAATAGAGATTACTATCTGCCATACCTTTGCTATTTCCAAGCTTTGTCAAATGCTTGTCCAACCTTGCATACTAGGTTCTAGGTGCTTGCTTCAAGCCATACAATGCTTTCTTTAGTCTACATGCTATCCCCTTGTCATCTATCAAATGAAAACCTTCAAGTTGTTCTATGTATACCTCTTCTTCAAATTCTCCATTCAGAGATGCTAACTTGACATCCATCTGATATACTTTGAATTTCTTATATGTTGCATATGCTAAGAATAACCTTATTGCTTCTATTCTTTCCATAGGAGCATAGGTTTCATCATAGTCTATTCCTTCTTGTTGTGAGTAAACTTTACATACCAATCTTTCCTTATTCCTTACTACTTCACCTTGTTCATTCATCTTGTTCTTGAATACTCATTTAGTCCCTTTCACATTCTTGTTTGCTGGTCTGGGAACTAATTTCCATGTCTCATTCTTTGCTATCTGATCCAATTCCTCTTTCATAGCTTGCTTCCAATAGTCATCTTTACATGCTTCATATGCATTCTTAGGTTCAACTTGAGATATCAAACATAGTTCTTCATTGATTCTGCTTCTTGTCATCACACCTTTATCTCTTCTTCTAATGATCTGCTTTAGTGGATGATTCTTTGTCACATTCTTACCTAAAGTAGGAGTTGCTATCTCAACTCTTGGCTTTGTTGAAGGTTCTGAGATTTGTTCTTGTCCTAGCTCTCCTTCATTTTTCAAATCATTGTTAGTCTCAAAGAATACTTCATCATTCCTTGGTCTAGTAACAACATCATCATCTGAATTGCAATCAACTACTCTTTCTTGTATCCTAAATTTCTCAACTACTCTTACATTTACACTTTCCATAATAGTCTTAGTTCTCAGATTATAACATTTATAAGCCTTTCTTTTTAATGAATAACCAAGAAACATACCTTCATCACTTCTAGCATTGAACTTACCAATATCATCATGATCTCTTTTAGATTTTAAATTTCCTCTATAATTTTTCTCTCTTTTAGGACACTTAGATGCATAATGACCAAATTCATTACAACTCCAAAATTTAAAGATTTTCTTACCATCCTATTCTCTTCTTACTAGAAGGGCTACTCCTTCTTCAATCTTTCTCTCATCATCAAATCTACTACTGCTACCAAAATCTCCTCTAGGACTTGTGCTCCTTGATAAACTAGGTCAAATATTCAAGGCACTGAAAGTTGTTTTTGTTCTAGTCAATTCTCTAGACTGTCTAAGCTCATTCTCAACTGCTTCATGTCTTCCAAGTAATGCTTCCTTTGTGAAATCTTTGGCACAAGAGATCAACAACTATATCATTTGAACTGCTAGCTTAAATGGTGGTGTTGAGCTCTTCAATATCTTCCATATCACCTCATCATCTTCTTTGGTTCCTCCTTGAGATCTAATACCTCTAATAATTTTTGATATCCTACCTATATATGTCCTTATAGATTCATCTTCCATTATTTTAGCATCTTGAAATGCATTAATCTAGCTTTGTAATCTCAATTTCTTAGAACGTTCATCACCTTCAAAACTATTTTCCAAAGCTTTCAAAATCATATGAGAAGTAAAAAGTGACTTTACCTAGTTTTTTTTAATTTTAGGAAGTCTACATAATAGAGCTTCTCTAGCTCTCATGTTGCATATGAAAAGATCTATTTCTTTCTCAGTACAAGTTTCCAAATCTTTTTCAGCAATGACTGTCTTTTCTAGATTTTGTCAAAATCCAATATCCTGGACCCATGAATAGTAGATGTGTCTTCATCTTTTCCTTCCAACTATCATAATTTGTTCCATCAAGCTTTTGACTATCCATTCTGAATATTTTTTCCATGAATCTCCCAAAGTTGTTAAACTTTATCTTCAAGTACCTAATGCTCTGATAGAAATTGTTAGAAATAACAGTCCACCAATATAATTAAGAGGGGGAGGGGGTGTGAATCAGTTATCCAATAATTAAAAAATTTATCCATCTTAAATAATCTTAACCATTCAACCAAAGTAAACAAAAACCATAAAAAGATACACATGGACAATTAAAATAGATATATTAACTAGGGAAACAATTGATCAGAGGGAAAACCCCAGTGGGAATGATGACCAAAAGATGATGTACTAATATAATTATTCCTTGTTAGAGGATGGACCCTATTAGGAGTCTATTATGACATTTATTACATATGAGTCTCTATTAGGAGACTTTGAATCCTTGTTAGAAGATTCCAACCCTATTAGGAATTGTGCCAACCCTATTAGGAGTTGTAGAAGTTAGAAGGACCCACTGTCTAAAAAACTTCTATGTCAAGATCACTGAAATCATTGTCCAATTGATCTCTCAACTACTCCTTGCAGAATAATCATACATATTGAAATTTAACTTCTTTTCTCTATCTTGTCAATCGAACTAATCACTATCAAACCTTGTAGACCAGGTCACAAACCTTAGATCCAAGTATCAAACTTTAGATCACATAATAAAACCTTGGCAATGAAGTTTCCTTCACTTCCACTATGCTCTACTTATCTTTGCATTATGTTCTTCGTGCTACTTATAATCATTCATACATCTCCATAAATCCATCATGCATGATAAAGGAAAATGTCCTTCCTTTATACCAAATCCATAAAAATATTCCTTGAGTCGACCGTTACAGCTTCTCAATTAATTATTGTAGGACCACATTAAGAACATGCTACACTTAATGATAACATTAATTCTCCACCTTGTAACTTGAATATCTTTTCATACACATATCATTATGATGAGTGAGCTTAGCTATGTCATATCTAGAATGTCTTCTTCACATTTATATCTTTGGCTTCGCAGAATAACAAATCTTCTAATTGATATAACAAGTTTACTAGAACATGCCTTTGTAAAATCTATCTTAGAATAGTCTTCACTAAAACTTGCATAACTTCTTCCAGACTTAATATCTTATGCTTTCAAGGTTAGCTACATATACTAGACACTTAGTAGTATCTCCCTTTAACCTCACTACTAAAAGTACTCAATGATCTGTGTTGTTCTTTTGTCAAATACCGCAAAAAACTGCTATCTTGACATCAATGACAATCATAGTCATGAATGTAACATATCATCATGATCAATATCTAATCATGTTCCTATAATACTCCCCCATAGAAATATCATCAGCATTCATGCTTCCAACAATCTCCTCCTTTGGCATTGATGGAAACATAGATGAAAAACATCTAGTTCCAAGAATACCAACTACAAAAGATTAATCTTTCTTTTGAAATCCTCTTCATCAATCATTTTCAAATCCTCTTCATCAATTATTCTCCCCCATTGATATACCTCAATGTGCTTTACATCAAACTATTTTTCCATGCTATACTTCTCCTGCTATACTTCTTTCCAACTAATTTTTTGAACATGTTTTACTTGTTTTCCATGCTTTTCAAACTGCTTTTCCATGTTGTACCTATTTTTTATGTTGTACTTCCCCCCCTTGACATTAATGTCAAAGGTTTCAAAAATGAATTATCTCTTCAATGACTGTCTTTGATCTACTCAAGTGTCCATAGACACTTTTAAAACAATATCCAACAAGAGTCCTAGATGATTCTATTCATCACAGATACTCCCCCATATAGGAAGCATCAACATTCAGTCCAGAAAAAAAATAGTGCTCTGTTACACTATACTAATGCACTTTTGCATCATCTACTCTAATGTAGGAAGGGGCATAACCCCTAGAATACCTCACAAATAATCAAAAGTCTCTTTAGGAAGAGGCTTAGTGAAAATATCTACAATATGCTCTTTGGTGTTTACATACTCCAATCTAATTTCCTTTTGTACAAATTTCTCTCTCAACATGTGATAATTGATAAAAATGTGCTTGGTCTTGGAATGCAACACTAGATTCTTAACATATTTACTGTGCTTGTGTTGTAACAATGTATAAAAACATGTTCATTGAATTCTATCCTTATATCCTTCAATGTCTATTTCATCCAAAAAACTTGATTATAATTGTTTGCTACTGCAACATATTCTACTTTTGTTATACTTTGTGATGTACAATCTTGATTCTTGCTTAGATAAGAAACCAATATTCCTCCAAAAAAGAAGGCTCCACCACTGGTGCTCTTTCTATCATCCATACTACCTACCCAATTAGCATTAGTATAAGCATATAGAGTGAAGTCGTTAGATCTATCATACTACAATCCGAACTCTTGTGTTCCTTTCAGGTATCTAAATATCCTTTTGAATATTGCATAATTTTCTTCTCTAGGATCAACCTAGAATCTTGCAATGATTCCAACTACATTTTCTATATTTGGCCTTGCGTGAGTCAAATATTATAATCCTCCCATCATAGATCTGTACTTCTTTTTCTCAATTGTAGGTGTCTCATCCTTTGTAGATAAATTGTGTCCAGTTACCGTAAGTGTTCCAATGGGTTTACATGTTTCCAAACCAAACCTTTTTAGTAAATCTTTCAAATAATCAGTCTAAGAAATAAAAATCTCTTCTTTGTTTAGTACAATTTGTAATCCTAGAAAAGATTTCATTTCTCTTGTCATGCTCATTTCAAATTCCTTCTTCATTTCTTCCGCAAACTTGTCACTTTTATCATCATTTCCTCCAAATATGATATCATAAAAAAATATTACCAAAATCATTAATCCATCATCAATTTCTTTCCAATAGAGATTACTATCTACCATACCTTTTCTATATCCAACCTTGCATACCAGGTTCTGGGTGCTTACTTCAAGTCATACAATGCTTTCTTCAGTCTACATACTATGTCCTTGTCATCTGTCAAAGCACAACCTTCAGGCTATTCTATGTATACCTCTTCTTCAAGTTCTCCATTCAGAAATTCTAACTTGACATCCATCTGATATACTTTGAATTTATTATATGTTTCATATTCTAAGAATAACCTTACTACTTCTATTCTTGCCATAGGAGTATAGGTTTCATCATAGTCTATTCCTTCTTGCTATGAGTAAACTTTACATAACAATCTTGCCTTGTTCCTTACTACTTCACCTTGTTCATTCATCTTTTTCCTGAATACCCATTTAGTTCCTATCACATTCTTATCTGCTTGTCTAGGAACTAATTCCCATGTCTCATTCTTTACTATATGATCTAATTCCTCTTTCATAGCTTTCTTCCAATAGTCATCTTTACATGCTTCATCTGCATTCTTAGCTTCAACTTGAGATATCAAACATAGTTCTTCATTGATTCTACTTCTGTTGACATATTAGTCAAGTTTTTTATTAGTGACACACACTTATTTAGATTTTGTATAGCTACCAAACTCATTGAATAGTTTATAGTGTTTGTGATGTAATTCAGTAGCCACTGAGTACTACAATTGTTATCAAGTCCTTTGGACTATTTCTAGTGGTTACCAAGAAGATTTAGTTAGTGTGAAGTCCAGTAGTTCAAACTAAGCATTTCAATATACATTGAGTTTATCAGTTGTTACTGAGCATTGCAGTATCTACCAAGCTCATAGTTCATGTGATGTGAATCTAGTGTTAACCAAATGATTCAGTTTATATTGAGCTCCAAGTGATAGTGTTTACCCAGTCATGTCATGGTAAACAAGTGATTTAGTGTTTGTCGAGTTGCACAATATCTACCGAGTCAATAGTGCAAATCGAGTTCAAGACTACTTGAAGGTGATCAGTACAGACCGAGCTTCTACATCTACCGAATGATGTCGAGCTATGATAGTGGATGCTGAGTATCAGAACCTCACCGAGTTAGTCTTCATAACCTGAGTATCTTCATGTGGGCCAACTTTGTAATATTTTTGTTAACTTGTATGATGGTCGACTTTGTAATTTTGTAAATTGGATTGGTGTGTGTATATATATATATATATATGTAATGTATTGTATCACATCCAAGTGAGGAGAAAAAAAAGGTGCAATATAATCAAATGCAATAAAAGAATAGTAGAAAGAAGAGTGAATTGTAAAGGACATATTAGTATAAGGAGTAGCAGTGACAAATCTATCACAAAAAGGTGATCAGTACTAAAAGGAATCTCATTCAGCAAACCAAGTTACAAGTCAGAGATATACTACTTCATCCTAATAGGTGAACTAGTCAAAATCCTTTAACAAGGTAGACATAACAATCTTTTATAAATCTCTTTACCAAGTGCATACTTCATTGTGTGTTTGTAAATCCTCTCACAAGGTGGACTTAGTAGACCTTATTGCTCTTAACCAAGCAGATCATCAAAAGTGATCAATGCAAGCTTTAACAAGCTAACTTTATACTGCAGCACTAAAGTTTGTGGGTATCATCCCCACCCTAGTTTTACTTTCTATTTGAAAGGCTTATGGGTCACCAAATCTTTGTGTTCAAGTGTTATGGATGCTTTCATGTTTTCAGTTTTGTATGCATGCAATTAGATCAAAATTTATATAATAGATTAAATGATAATTGAATGGTTGGATTAAAGGTTGAAATTGTTAAAGTTTTAGAAGTTATTGACTCAGCCCTCCCCTCTTAATAAATTAGTGTAATCTTGAATATTTCCAACAATTGGTATCATCGCTTATTTGGTTCTTAGGAGAAAGTGTAACAACTTGAGCAAAGATCAAGGATATGTAGATATTTAGACTTGACAAAGCTATTGATAATAAAAAATTGGATCTAGAAATGGCCATTTTCCAACTCAAGAAAGCTAAGGAGCAACTTTCCCAATCTCTAAAAAGAAGAAAAGATCTTGCAAATCAAATGAATGGTCATCTTTACATTGAAGAGAGAATTGAAGACTTTCACCCTTCAAGCAACTCAGACGAAGCAAATGATGCAATCAAAGAACTCCTAGAGAAGAATGGTTCCCTACAAGAAGAAGTAAGAAAGCTAAAAGAAGAACAAGAAATTTAGTTAGTAAGTTTATGTGAAGTCTTGGAATAGAGGAAAAAGATAAAAGAAGAGATAGATAGAAAGAATAATGAAATTCATAACCAATCCCTTCAACAAGTACACCTTATTGATCAACTCTCCAATTCAAATGAGGAAATCATAACCTTAAGATTTGAAAATGAAAGAATGAGGAATGATCTAAATTCTGAAAGGAAAATCAATGAAAGAATGAAAAATTATTTGAGATCTGAAAGACAAATCAATGAAGGATTGAGGAATGACCTAAACTTTGGAAATAAAGTCAATGATGTTAGAATTCTTTAGAATAACTGAGAGGGGGGGTGAATCAGTTATCCAAGGTACAAATGCCCTAATAATACTTTTTCTCTACTTTTAATGAATCCATACACTTTTCATTCATCCAAACTTAGTTCAACCATATTAGCAAGTTATAGTAAATCAACATGCAACAATAAAATATGCAAGATTAACACATGACACAATGATTTACGTGGAAACCCAATTTGGGAAAAACCACCAGTAATATGCTACTTGATTCTCACTCTTCTAAAGTGATGCCCTGTTAAAAGCCTACCTTGTTAAAGGCTTACAACACACTGTTAAATGTGACCTTGTTAGAGGATTTCACCAAATTGTTAGGAATGGGCCTGATCAAAGGACTTTAGAGCATTCACTTGGAATGTCACCCTATTAAAGGATTTATCTGATGGCTATTTAACCAACCTAAGTCCATAGGATTTAAAATAACTGTTACAATTGCTAGAGAGTAACAATAATGGAATGTTGATCTGATACAACTTAAACCATACTTTGAAGATTTCAGATCACTCTTTAGTTCTATCCTTTTGCTTGGCTTTAATCACTTCAGCTCTAACAACTTGTCTTCCTCTCAAGCTTCGTCTCCTTGATTCTTCTTACTCATCATGCCAATGCAATCATATCTGGGGTCTTCTTATCGAAATAGAGTAACTGAGCTATCTTTCTCCTTAGCACCTCCTTCAGAACTTCATGCTTTTATGCTCGACCACCTTCTCCTCTATTTGCTTCATGACCTTATGACTTCTTAAATAGAAATTTGGTTTTCTTTTGCCGCTCGATTCTCCCTTTCAAACTTTAAGGTTTCAAATGGATTAGATAGGATACAATGTATCTACCCTATATCTTGCTCTTATCTAGAAACTTTGTCTAGACTCTAGTTGTAATCTCCAAAAAAGTTCTACATGGTGTTTTGTGCCACCAGCTCACCATTCTTATCTTCCATTTAATTCACATATTTTTAGATAACAACCTTGTCGGCTTGGATCTGGTGAATCTTTGATTTTCAAAATAATGCAACAACTCGACATTATTGATTTAATGATGCTTGGCATCTCTGTGTTATGTGAAACTATTGGTTTTCTGATGCTCGACACTTAATTTTACTCAGCACCTGAAGTTCACTTGGCATCTGAAGTTCACTCGGCATCTAAAGTTTACTCGGCACTTGAAGTTCACTCACTTGATTTTAATTGGGAATCTGTTTGGCACTTACTAGCTTGCTCGACTCCCTCTCTCTAATGAACTTTAGTTAGGCTTTACAAATGTCTTAGCTAAAACCTTACATCTTTGATATGTTTCAATGTGCCTATTCTCTGTGTCTGTCATCAATACACTTTTTCATCAATGGCTTAGCTGATCCTTCTACTTCATTTCAACATCATAACTTCAACCTTTCTCTAGGTGTTCTAGTTATAGCTGATTGATTTCCTCCTCCTTGTCAATCAACCACTTCATAGTATTTGGATCACTAAAGCAATTATCATTCCTGCAAGTAGCAAGTTTGACATCAATGACAAAACAATGATTGAGAACATTCTTTACCAGTTCCATATGATTATTTCAAAAATTTTCCTCATGATCTTTTCAATCATTTCCAACAATCTCCCTCTTTGGCATTGATGGCAAAACCAAACTGATCAATTGATCAACTTAGTTACCACCAAGATTGTATACATTGTTTGCTATTGTCTGCTACTTTTCCTGGCTGCTGCATCTTTACTGCTGATCTCATATATATCTTTCAATTTCTTCATTAATCTCTTTCTTTCATATATATCTCCCTCTTGTTTTGTATTGATCAACTTTCTGCATATTTCTCCCTCTTTGACATAAATGTCAAAGATGTAGCATCTTTATCATGGAAAATATAAGCTTTGCGTCTCATGTTTTCTCCCTCTATCACCATGCTTGTGACTGATTTGGAGTTTCTACGCCTGCTGTCATCTTCTGCATCATTCTTCTAATATTTCAATGATTTGTTCTTGTTGATGTAGGGCAGCATCCTTGTTGCTTTAAACTGCTTGAGTTAGGGGTATTACCCCCAAATTTCCTCTAAGATATTCATAAGTATCCTTGGGCAATGGTTTAGTGAAGATATCTACAGTTTGTTCCTTTGTGTGAATGTATTCCAACTTCACTTGTTTGTCTTCTACCAATTCTTTGACATAATGATACTTGATTGCAATATGCTTGGTTTTTGCATACATTATTGGATTTTTGGATATGTTTATAGCACTTGTATTATCACAATACAATATCATAGATTTTGTTACCTCTTCTTTCATTCCTCTTAATAGATGTGTGAGCCACACAAATTTTTTGCAATTGACTACAGTTGCTACATATTTTGATTCTGCAGTGGACTGGGATGTGCATGTTTGTTTCTTGCTAGTCCAAGTAACTAGCCTTTTACCTAAAAATAATGCACCTCCACTTGTGCTTTTTTTGTCATCAATGTTGCCTCCCCAATCTGCATTTGTATATGCATTGAGTTCAAAATTTCCATTCTTTTTGTAGTATAGACCAAAGTTATTAGTTCCTTTAAGATATCTCATTATTCTTTTTACTGCCATGAGATGATTTTCTTTGAGATTAGCAAAGAATCTAGCCACTATTCCAACTGCTAATGCTATGTCTAGTCTGCTATGTACAACATATTGTAGTTTTTCGATAATTCATCATTTTTGGATAGCTTGTTTCTTGTCGCCATTGGTGTGCTGACTGGTTTGGACTCCTCCAATCCAAACATTTTGAGTATTTCTTTGATATACTTTGATTGTGTTACAAATATACCATGTTTTAGTTGATATACTTGCAATCCAACAAAAAAATTGATCTCTCCAAACATAGACATTTCAAACTCATGTTTCATTTTGTCAGCAAAGTCTTTGCAAAGCACTTCCTTTCCTCCAAACACTATGTCATCCACAAAGATTTCAGATACAATAATATCCTTACCTTCTTTTGCTTTGATGTACATGTTGCTGTTATCATCTATTCTTTCAAATCCTATTTGCACTAGATACTTGTGAAGTCTCTCATACCATGCTCTAGGTGCTTGTTTCAGACCATAGAGTGCTTTATGTAATTTACAAACCATATCCCTATTGCTCTCATCAACAAATCCTTCTAGTTGTTCAATGTAGACTTCTTCTTCTAGTATACCATTTAGAAAAGTAGACTTTACATCCATCTAATAAAATTTGAAATCTTTATATGCAGCATATGCAAGTAAAGTTCTTACTCCTTCCATTCTAGCAACAGGGGCAAATGTTTCCCCATAGTCTAGTCCTTCTTCTTGAGCATAACCCTTGCATACTAGTCTAGCTTTGTTTCTAGTAATTTCACCATTCTCATCTAGCTTGTTCCTGAATACCCACTTGGTGCAAATCACATTTTTATCAACTGGTCTAGGAACTAAACTCCAGGTTTTGTTCTTCTTAATTTGATCAATCTCTTCTTCCATAGCTTTATACCAGTCATCATCTTGTAATGCACCATATACTGTTTTAGGTTTAGATTTTCTAATCAGACATGATTCATGTCTCAGTCTATTTCTTGTCATTAGTCTTCCATCTTTGTCACCAATTATCTATTCAGTAGGGTGATGCCTTTTTACATATTTGGATAATCTTGGTTCTGTCCTTGTTTCCATGCTTGATCTTTCTGATTCAGGGTCATTATGTATTGAGTTGTCAGGTTGTTCTTCATCTATTTCATTTGTACTAACTTTTGAATCAGATTGTGCATTTCCTTCATTCTGCAACTCGGCTTCTGAATGCAACTCGGCATTAACTGGTTGTGACTCAGCTAAAACTAAAATTTGTTGTTCAGTTTCAATTTGATTGACAACATCCTCATCAACAGGCATTCCTTCATAAGAATACACAAAGGTTCTGTATTCATTCGTTCTCTTTGGTTCTTCAACTTGGACTTCTGTATGCTCATCAAAGTTTACATTTGCACTTTCCAAAATTTTGTTAGTGTTAGTATTCAAACACTTGTATGCCTTACTTCTAGTGGAGTAACCAAAAAATATGCCTTCATCAGTTTTTGCATCAAATTTTCCATTTCTAGCATCTTTAAGGATAAAGCATTTGCAACCAAACACTTTGAAATGTTTTACATTGGGTGAGTGACCATACTATAATTCAAAAGGTGTTGTATTTGTACCTTTCTTGACTTGTACTCAGTTCAGTGTATGGACAGCTACACTTACAACTTATCTGAAGTATTTTAGAGCAACATTCTTTTCCATCATTAATGTTCTAGCATAGTCAATCACAGATCTATTTCTTCTTTTAGCAATTCCATTTTGTGGGGGAGTTCTGGAAGCTGACCTTTGTCTTTTGATTCCTTTATCATTACAAAATATCTTGAATTCTTTTGATGTGAATTCACCACCTCTGTCTGATCTTAGGCATTTCAAACTTTTTCCTATTTCCTTTTCAACTCTAGCCACATACCACTTAAACATTTGAAAGGCATTAGATTTTTGTCTTAAGAACATAACAATCATCATTCTGGAATATTCATCAACAAACAACATTATGTATTTATCTCCTTTATAGCTTTGTACTTCCATTGGACCATAGAAGTCAGTATGAACTAACTCAAGTACTTCTTTAGATGTATAGTTTTTGCTTTTGAAACTTGACTTTGTCATCTTTCCTAGTTGACATTGTTTGCACATGGTATTATCAGGCTTCTTCAATTTTAGTAAACCTCTAACTTTTTTCATTTTACTAATATTGACCAGATTGTCAAAGTTGACATGAAATAGCCTTTTGTGCCATAACCATTCATCATCAAATTTTGCAACAAAACAAGAGACATCATCCATATCAAGGTAAACCAGATTACTTCTTGTTTGATCTCCTTTTCCTATCAGTATACCATCAGTATCATAGATTTTTGTAGTTTTGTTTCCAAACTCTACTTTGCATCCTATATTGCCTAACTGTGAGACACTTAGCAAATTGTAGTTTAATCCTTCAACATAGTATGCATTATCACATGAAATTTGTTCTATAAGCTTAATGGAACCTTTTCCTTTTATTTGACATGGAGCATCATTACCAAATCTAACACTATTTCCATCATACTAAGTAAAGTTAACAAACTTACTTTTGTCTCCTGTCATGTGATGTGAGCATCCACTGTCTATGATTCATCTGTCATTCTTGTTCATACATGTTACTAGTGTTGTAGGGTCTTCTTCATCAGATTGGTCCTTCATGGCTACATAAACAACTTCATCATCATTATCATCATAATTTTCTTCAACAATATAACACTTCTTGCCTTTGTCTTTGTAATCTCTTATTGTCTTCTCTTCCATATTTGTATTTGTTACCTTCCTTGTAATCCTTTTTTTGTGTACATCTGGCAATAATATGACCTACTTTGTTGCAATTAAAACAAATGATAGGCATCTTACCTTTGAATTTTTCTTTACCTCTGTGAAATCTTCTTGCAAGTAGTGCTTCCAATTGTTCCACATCTTCCTCATCAGTGCTACATTCACTGGATACATATTTCATCTTTCTTCCCTTTTTTGATTTTACATGTTCAACATCTTTTAGTGATAGCTTGGCCTTGAAAGCAGATTCAACATTCTCAGGTTTGTAGTTGTCAAATTTAGATAACTCAAATGCAGTGAGTCTACCCACTATACCTTCAGAACTTAGATTGTTTCCTGGTACACATCTTAGTTCTTGTATTGCAGAAACTCTAATAGCATAGATAGGGAGCAGGGTTATTAAGAACTTACTATTAATAGTATCTTCATCCAATTGACCATTCAAACATCTTATTGCACTTACCACTTCTTTTATTCTTGCACCATACTGAGCAGCATTCTCATTTTCCTCCATTTTCATATCATCAAACTTTCCTTTGAGGCTTTCTCTTTTTGCTCTTTGGACATTCTAATCTCCTCCATAGATGTCTGATAGGGCTTTCCACATTTTGAATGCAGTGTCACATCCTTTGATATCATCAAATTCAACATAGTTGAGTCCAAAGGTAATTTCCAGCATTGTCTTATTGTGCTCCTATTTATTTTTCATATCTTTTGCAGTAAGAGTACTAGTTGGATCAACATGTTCAGTAATAATTGAATTTTGAGCATAATCTCCTATGGATCCAAGATGTAGCTTCATCAAAATTTTCCATGCAACAAAGTTGTCTTTGTTGAGCTTGGGGACTTCTCTCTTAGACATTTTGATCTTTCTTGCTTATAGTCCCTTTAAACTGAAACAACAGTTTAGCTCTGATACCAATTGTTAGAATTCTTTAAAATAACTGAGAGGGGGGGCGGGGGTGAATCAGTTATCCAAGGTCCAAATGCCCTAATAATACTTTTTCTCTACTTTTAATGAATCCATACACTTTTCATTCATCCAAACTTAGTTCAACCATATTAGCAAGTTATAGTAAATCAACATGCAGTAGTAAAACATGCAAGATTAACACATGACACAATGATTTACGTAGAAACCCAATTTGGGAAAAACCACCAGTAACATGCTACTTGATTCTCACTCTTCTAAAGTGATGCCCTGTTAAAAGCCTACCCTGTTAAAGGCTTACAACACACTATTAAATGTGACCTTGTTAGAGGATTTCACCAAACTGTTAGGAATGGGCCTGATCAAAGGACTTTAGAATATTCACTTGGAATGTCACCCTTTTAAAGGATTTATTTGATGGCTATTAAACCAGCCTAAGTCCATAGGATTTAAACTAACTGTTACAATTTCTAGAGAGTAACAATAATTGAATGTTGATATGATACAACTTACAACATACTTTGTAGATTTCAGATCACTCTTTAGTTCTATCCTTTTGCTTGGCTTTAATCACTTTAGCTCTGACAGCTTGTCTTCCTCTCAAGCTTCATCTCCTTGAGTTTTCTTACTCATCATGCCAATGCAATCATATCTGGGGTCTTCTTATCGAAATAGAGTATCTGAGCTCTCTTTCTCCTTAGCACCTCCTTCAACACTTCATGCTTTTATGCTCGACCACCTTCTCCTCTATTTGCTTCATGACCTTATGACTTCTTAAATAGAAATATGGTTTGCCTTTTCTGCTCGATTCTCCCTTTCCAACTTTAGAGTTTCAAATGGATTAGGTAGGATACAATGTATCTACCCTACATCTTGCTCTTATCTAGAAACTTCGTCTAGATTCTAGTTGTAATCTCCAAAAAATCCTACATGGTGTTCTATGCCACCAACTCATCATTCTTATCTTCCATTTAATTCAAAGATTTCTAGATAACAACCTTGTCGGCTTGGATCTGGTGAATCTTCAATTTTCAAAATAATGCAGCAACTCAGTATTATTGATTTAATGATGCTCAACATCTCTGTCTTACTCGACACTATTGGTTTTTTGATGCTCGACATTTTTTTCTTCTTGGCACTTAATTTTACTCGGCACCTAAAGTTCACTCGGCATCTGAAGTTCACCCGGCATCTGAAGTTTACTTGGCACTTGAAGTTCACTTGCTCAACTTTAATTGGGAATATGTTCAGCACCTACTAGCTTGCTCAACTCCCTCTCTCTAATGAACTTTAGTTAGGCTTTACAGATGTCTTGGCTAAAACCTTACATCTTTGATATGTTTCAATGTGCCTATTCTTTGTGTTTGTCATCAATACACTTTTTCATCAATGGCTTAGTTGATCCTTCTACTTCATTTCAACATCATAACTTCAACCTTTCTCTAGGTGTTCTAGTTACAACTTATTGATTGCCTCCTCCTTGTCCATCAACCACTTGATAGTATTTGGATCACTAAAGCAATTGTCATTCCTACAAGTAGCAAGTTTGACATCAATGACAAAACAATGATTGAGAACATTCTTTACCAGTTCCGTATTATTATTTCAACAATTTTTCTCATGATCTTTTCAATCATTTCCAACAAATGAGAGAATGATGAAATCTAAAATAGACATGGATCAACTGAATGAGAAAAACCTCTATAGGCAAAAAGGAAAAGTTGGAATTGGATACAATGAAGAAGGTGAATCCTCCAAACAAGGTGCTCAAAATAATCAAATCCCTACTTGCAATCACTGTGGTAAGATAGGTCATACATCAAACAAATGTTGTAGTAATAGAAAAAAAAATTCAATGGAAAATGCTACAATTGCAATCAACATGGTCATAAGGCTAATGAATGCAAAGAGAAACCAAAATTTGAAGGAAACTATCATAAATGTAAGAAACATGGACACAAGGCATCAGAATGCAAAACAAAGACATTGAATCTTGTAGAGAAAATTGTGAAAGCAATATTTGGTTGGGATTACAATACCTACTGTAGATGTCATTATTGTGGAGAATTTGGACACATTGGTATGAATTATGTTAAACATCATATGAGAAAAAGAGATACCACTAAAGATGTTTCATATGTACAAAACTTGGTCATCTTCCCAAGAATTGTATGAATACTAGTGAAATTGAAGATGAGAAGAAGGCAAAGGCTGATAGCATTTGAAAGCAAATGAGAAAACAATGGGTTCCCAAGTCTACTGAGGATACTGATCCAAGTAATGATGGTCAAGTCACTCAAGAATTGGGTGACTCTACCATTTCCAATTACGTTCTGAAAGAAGAAGTGGAACTAGGCTATCAAAGACTATATCCAAAATAGTTCCAATTGAAAGGTGACAAAGATCCAAATCCATATACCAGATACAAAGGGATCACTAAGAAAGATTGGTATTAGTTATTACCAAGTTACCTTATCTACCGAGTAAGGTTAGGTCATAGACTCTACTAAGAAAGGTCGAGAGTAAAAAAGGCACCTATGGTTACCAAGTCATGAAGACTTCAATGAATGATCAATGACAAGTAGTGATAGATTGTTAAGCATTATGTCAACACATCTAACTTTGTATTGAGCATTAATGGTGAAATTTTAACAAAAGGCATGGAATCAAATTTATTTCTTGTCATGAATTTTTGAAGTGTTATGGCAAAGAGATATTTTCTATGTGACCAAGCAACTTGAGAGAATTTCCTGCAAATTTTTTTGAAGTTCTCATGCCATCAAGTGAAAATGGAATCCAACAGTAGCAAGGTCAAGAAAGGCTCTGACATGTTGGTTGGAGGTGTTGAATGGAAAGTACCAGATTTCAAGCCCGCGCCTATGGTTGCTGAAACCCTAAACCCAAGTAGAGCTCAATCTCAAATCTCTCCCAAGGTACTTTTTGCTAATGATATTAAAACTCATTTTAAATGTTCAATTCAAGAAATTGGTACTCTAGAGATGGATAATGCCCTAGGTCAGTTGTGTGTTGATGGAACTCTAAAACCCAAGCATCAATATTTGGAAGCAAAGGACTAACACACATTCCCCATATGCCCTGAGAGTTTCAAATTATGTGGATTAGGTATATCATTAGCCAGGTGCATAATGAAGACCTATGGTTAGAGCAGCCAATATTGATAACCAAGAAGATGATTCATCAAATCACTGGCCTCCCCATGCTTGCCAAAGACAAAATGACTAAAAACCTAAGTTTAGTAGAGCTAGAAAAGAAAACCCTAATCGAGTGGGATGGAAAAGGTATGAAGATAAGTAGTGTTATAGATGTAGAGTTGAAGTTTGGTATTCATGTTATAGCTCATAAGATATACAGTTCAAGCTATCTTAACAATGTATCATGTGAAGCTATGGATTTGGCATATTAAGTGGTAAAGAACAACTTATCTTATGACCTTGCTAACTTGTTACTGAAGCAACTCAATAAAAACATGGAGAGTATTAGAAAATCAAAGAATAATCTATGCAAATTTGGTTCTATATTAATTTGTTTAATCTTTTATGTTCAAAAGTTCTTCCCTTCCAAAGGCATTATAGTTTGGAGAAAGGATGTGCTAGTACTATACCAAATAAATGAATACATTGTAGAAATGGGAGAGAACTATGGTAGCATCATGGACAAATACTTCAATGTGTTCAAAGATAAAATGAACAATAGGTTCAGAATTCCAAAGAACTTTGTTGAGGACTACAAGCCTGTTGTGTGCTTCATGGTGGACTGTAATAAAGTCTATATTTAGGCAATTAAGCCTAGAATTGTGTGGGTCAAATCTCTTGGTTATGAGGTAAATATCGATGAGACCAAGGACATCATTGAAGCCCTTGTAAATGAACTTGTTGATCCCAAGGCCCCTTATTTTGGAAATTATGAAGAAGCCAAGGCAAGAATAGAGCTAGAAATCAAGCTCCCCCAGGTGGTTAACAAAGGGAAAAGAAAGATAGCCAAATAAAAATCAAGTGCACCTCTCATGTTAACCAAGGGTAAAGGTGAAGATGAGGAACATGCAAAGGATGAGGAAGAGTTAGAGGAAGAAGAGGAACCCTTGAAGAAAAAGGGCAAGGTGATCATCACCAAGCCTCCAAAGTCATCCACTGTAGTCTTCATAAGGAGGTCAAAGAAGAAAGGAAGTGACATTGTGTTCAACAAACCTCCATCCACCTTCCAAGAAAAACTAAAGCTAATAGAAGAAGGAGATGGAATAACAAACTTTAAATCTTTGAAATATGAGATTAGGATTGAGGCAAAAAAGAAGCAAATTGAAGACCTAGTGATAAATAAAATGGGTAAATGGAAGTACTCACCAGACCAAATTATTCTCAAATCCAAAATGAATTACTAGATAAGTTATAGCCAAGATAGGAATTTTACATGCAAATAGCCAAAAACATATATGCACAAACCCTGAGGTAGTTACTATCGAGCATATCAAATGCTGAGGTGAAAGAGTCATTAAAGAAAAATTGACTCTAAAGTTTAATACTTGTTTAGTTCTAATTAAAGACATTGAGCATGTTGTTAGGAATGCTATAAACACTTGGAAAAATATTTATCATCTTTCCTATGTGCTGGATTGGTGGAGATTGTGTCAACTTAAGGATAGACTAATGATCCTATGGGCATGACATGAGATTGACCACTTGTGGATCCCAACCTTTAGCTCAAGGTGATGAGGGATAACAAGTGACAAAGCTAGATTACCCTAGACAAAGCTCTGTCAAAGGGATAACCTTGGTGAGGCTGGTGGATTGGTCAGATTGATTGGATAACAAATTCTAGCAGAATGACAACAACTCTCTTAAAGGCTTGGGTGTGATTTTGGATTGGGTTTCTAGCTGGCTAGGGGGATGATTTGGATTGACTTTGGATTTGGGATTGTTCTAAGGCAAAGAACTAGATAGATTCGGTTGCATCGGGGGAGCTTGGATGATTTTCTGATAAGGCAGTGACTACGCTAAGTATGCCTTGAGTTGGGAGATTTCTGCTTTTCTGGGATTTCGGCCAAAATTGGCAAACATTCATTCAAAAGCTATGAACAAACAAGCAGAAAAAAGTGTTCAGCAAGCACGTCAAACACACCAACATCCTAGGAAGCTTTCTACAAGGATGAAATTTGGTTTAGCTAGGGAGTCCTCGATATACGCAAGGTACGTGAGGCCCAAATCTGTAGATGAAACCAAAAAGATGTCACACAGCCGAGAGGAGCGGTAACCCACTTCTCCTCTTTCACTTCTCAAGGGTATAAAGTTCCTTGAGGCTTAGCCCGAGTGACAAAATCTCTATTCCAAGAGAGGTGTCTTTGGATTCACCTCCCGATCTTTATACTCCGCCGGAATGCTGGAGTTGAGGTCGTCCCAAGGGGTGATGAAATCCCCAAGCAGGCCTCCTAAAAAGCTAAGACAAGATTTTGGATCCTAATCTTATGCACCCAAGATGGCCTCGAAAGACGACAAGGGGAGAGAAGACTTGGATGATCTTGGGCTAAAAAGCATGCTTGTTCTTTTACCAACTGACGCTTAAGTTTCCTGATCTAGACTTTGCAAGCACTCATGTTTAAGATACAATGTTTATTCCAACTTGAAGCGCCAACAAAAGCAAATCGATCGAAGAATGCAAACAATAAGAAGAGTTAGGGTCAACAAAAGCAAACTCGCGTGCCCAGAGGCCCTCCACGTCAAGTATCGATTGATTTTTCTTTAAGGCATTCAAGATTGAGTGTGAGTTTATTTTAAGCCCAAAACAAAGGTGTGTGAGATTCGATTTCAAGCTCGCGCCCGGAGGCCCTCCACATCAAGATTTGTCCAATTTTTATGCCCAAATAAAGTGTGAGCGAGATTAAGGTGCATTCAAGGAAAATTTGATTTTAATCCATGGCATTCAAGAGTGATTTTAGCAACATGCATTCAAAGACAAGTGATTAAACATTCAAGTTTTTTCCTTTGAGCATTCAAGATTGAGATTTTGTGTGTTTTTTTTAAGAACTTTTAAGTGCTTTGTTTTAACCTTAGATCATTCAAGATTGATTTTGGACTCAAAAGTGAAAATGACTCTTTGGACTTTGCTTTTCATTCAAGATTTTGTGTGCTAGTTTGCATGTTTTAAGCCCAAAAATGATATTCCTAGATTGTTTTGATGCATGAAAAACCTAAGAAACATTCAAGATTTTGCAACAAGACATTTGTTTGGAACAAATAACAAAGTTTTTTAGGACAATTTTGGCAACCATTTAGGACTCTTAGTTTTCATGAGATTTTTTAAAAGAACTTTAGTGTGCACTTAGTGTTGATTTTGAACCTTTTGAAATGGAAACTTGAAGTTCTTTTTAAATTCCCAAAAATGAAGTGTTCCTAATTTTGCATGAATGCATCTAAAACCTTGATGTTGCAAGGATGCAAATGATTATATTGGTTTAGTTTCACTTGTTAAAAGATTTTTTCTTTTTTGCAAATTTTTAATTTTTCAATGAATTTAAGTATGATTTGGGGGTTCATTTTAAGCACTAAAAAGAAGTGTGTATGATTTTGCTTCCTTAAAAAAAAATGGCCAAGATCTCCCACAAGAAGAAGAAGAAGAAGTAGATGGAATAAGAAGAATATAGACAAGAAGAGGAAGAAGAATTTCAAGGTCTTTGTCCACCTATAAGCTTGAAAAATCTGCAAACACTATGAGATAGATTATGAGTTCCTTTGTCTTCTTCATGCTCATGTGGACCTACAAAACCAATTTATACAATCCTACCAATTACAAAGACAAGAAAAATTAGCCAAAATCAGAAAATAACATACAAAACTTGACTAAAAAAGCTAATGAAGATGACCCATGCGGGGTCCCACCGGGCGTGCCAAAATGTATATGAGCAATGTTAGTATGCTAATAGAAACCAAATTTAAATAAAGCTTCTACAAACTAAACAAAATTCATAAACTTCAAGATAGACTAAGATGAGCTCTCAATTGAAAATATGAGCCATTAATGGACTCTCTCAATAAGAAGCTCTCTTGTTGAGTAGCTTTATCTAAATGGATAGGATGTATGCTCAATATGCTTCCAAAGGCTTCAATGGATGATTGTGGATTTTTGGTGTGGATAGATGGCTTTAGTATGGATTTGGCTCTCAAAATAGCATTATAACTTTACTTCATGGATTGTGTTATTTTGCAAAGGGGAAGGATCCAATTTATAGGCAAGAGGCTTGAGGGATTGAGGGCTAAGATGCAAGGATGGGAAAAAGCTTATGGAAGGCTCAGATTGCATGAGAGGAGAGCACATGGATTGTGCTTCCTTATAGCCAATCAAGGAGTGACACATGTCACATGGTGAGAGGATGGAGGAAAGGGGAAGGATGAGTCAACAAAGGAGGCTCAAGGGATAAAATCTTCATAAAGACCCTTATAATGACTTGTAAGAGCAATAAAAGGGCTTGTAAGAGTCATTTATGGCCTAGTGGACTTCATAAAATTTTATGGTTGAGATATTTTGAGGGTGATGAGAGCAAATTCGACTTGGACTTGATTATAAATGTTTTAAGCTTGTTTAGGCTTGTGCAAATGATTAGAGGATGGATTAGGATGGTTTAGGATTAGCTTAAGGATAGGCAAGTGGATGGCATTTAATGAGGGTGGGTGAAAGAAGAGATATTTGTTAACTTTGGCTTGGGTTAGTAAGTTTTAACCCATGTTTAGGGAATGTGACAAGGTTAGGAGGGGATTAGGATTAGGTTTAAAGACATCTTCTAGAAGATTCTAGATTTTGGATGAGGATAAAGACTTTCTAGAATAGTCTAGAATTTCCTAGGATGAGGATAAATTAGATTTTTAGGAAATAAATAAAGTTTTATTTATTTCAAGGGTTTGGGTTGAGGAGATATTTATTAAAACTTTTTTAATAAACATGAGGATTAATATTTAATTTTAATTAAATATTTTGAGTTGGGGTTAGGGGTAGGAAATGATGAGATTAGCCTTTAATCGAAATTAAAGAAGGATTAGAAGATTTTGGAAGAGGTTATTGGTCATAAGGAAATTGGCCAATTTTTGGGCAAAAAATAAATTTTTTATTTATTTTAGGATTTTTGGTCAATTTATTAATTAAATAATTAATAAATAAGGAAATAATGTTTAAATAAGATTTAAACATTTTTGGGAGGGATTTCTTAATTAAATATATTTAATTAAGATAAAGGGATTTAATGGCATAAAAATTAATTAATTAATTAAATAATTAATTAATTAATAAATGATGATGTCATCAGGACTTTTTCAGAAAATAAAAATACTTTATTTTTTAAAGGTTTTTAGGTGTCTACACAAGTATGTCAACTATTGTTTCCATTTCGAATACTAAAGCAATAAGTACAAAGATAGATGAGCCTAAGGCTCAACCGAGTACAAAATTTTTGAAAGGAAAGGAGATAGAAGAAGATGTAGATTTGGATAAGGAAATAGAAATTCCCAAATGGGATATGTACAATCTTTCTGCAGACCACATATTTGGTGAACTCCTCTAGGAAAAGGCCAAGCAGCAAAGATTGAGAGAGGAAAGAGATAGAGACTAAAAAATAATAGATGATGCCAAGAATATCTTGACAGAGGCTATTGGAATTGAGGTTGATTCTTCTCAGCCTAATTTGTTTTAGCTTGGTGAGGCAGTCCAAAAGTTCACTGAGGAGACCGAAGGACAAAACAAGCTAGTTGAAAAGGTTGAAAAGAAATTTAGTAATAAAGTATTGGAGCACATTGCTCAGCAAATAGCTATTCATCAAGTTGAGCTTTCAACAATTTTGGTCAATCTTGAGGCATCCTATTCAAATGCGTCATCACTTTTTGCAAAACTATGTGATGTCATTGAGTACACTAAGGAAGTTAAGGACAAAATGTCCAAAATTGATATTGATCTTAAAGCAAGTGCTCAACAGTTGCAACTTGACCCTAGTTCAAGCTCTACACATTTTAAGAAAATTATATTTTTGTCAAAATTGCAAGCTAAATTATTAAGAGAAGAAGTAAGGATTAGTTCAACATTGGTTAATATACAAAATATGATCCTTCTAGTCATGGATTCTATGAAAAAATACATTGTATATTCAAAAACCTTGATGCATGATAAAAACTTCTTTGTTGTGGATCACATGATTGAATTATTAGCAGAAGTTCAAATTTCCATTCATGCATGCAAGGTATTACAAGAAAACTAGGATAAAATTTTGGCAATTATCCTCAAGGTACACTCTGAATTCTTATCTCATTTTGATGTCTCCATGTAAATATGTTAGAATAAATCTTTGGCATTATGGTCAAAAAGGGGGAGATGAGATATGGATAAGATATGGAAGAAAAGTTACAAGGGGAGATATGTTATGAGAAGTTACATGTACATAGTGGATCACATAGTATGGGGGAGAAATATGCTATGGTGAAGGAATACTTTATATATACCTTACAAAGATCAATTTTGAAAAATCTCAAAAATATAGTTTACTCTATCGAGCTTGTATCACATGGTGATGAATACAAGGTATTCAGTTTTGGGCTAAATAAGTGTTTTTGTCACTAATGCCAAAGGGGGAGATTGTTGACATATTAGTCAAGTTTGTTATTAGTGACACACAATTATTCATATTTTGTATAGCTACCAAGATCATTGAACAATTTATAGTGTTTGCCATGTAATTTAGTAGCCACTGAGTACTACAGTTGTTACCGAGTTCTTTGGACTATTTCTAGTGGTTACCAAGTAGATTTAGTTAGTGAGAGGTTTAGTAGTTCAAACCAAGCATTTCAGTATACATCGAGTTTATCAGTGGTTACTGAGCATTGCAGTATTTATTGAGCTCGTAGTTCATGTGATGCGAATCTAGTGTTAATCGAATGATTTACTTTATAGCAAGCTCCAAGTGATAGTGTTTACTAAGTCATGTCATGATAAACAAGTGATTTAGTGTTTGTCGAGTTGCACAATATCTACCGAGTCACCAGTGTAGACCGAGTTCAAGACTACTTGAAGGTGATCAATATGGACTGAGCTTCTACGTTTATCAAGTGCATGACAATGCCAAGCTATGATAGTGGATGTCGAGTATCAGAACCTCACCGAGTCAGTCTTCATAACCTGAGTATCTTCATGTAGGCCAACTTTGTAATATTTGTGTTAACTTGTATGATGGCTGACTTTGTAATTTTGTAAATTGGATTAGTATATGTATGTAATGTATTGTATCACATCCAAGTGAGGAGAAAAAAAAAAGGTTCAATATAATCAAATGCAATAAAAGAATAGTAGAAAGAAGAGTGAACTGTAAAGGCCATATAAGTATAAGGAGCTGCCATGACAAATCTATCACAGAAAGGTGATCAATACTAAAAGGAATCTCATTCAGCAAACCAAGTTGCAAGTCAGAGATCTACTGTAGTGCCTACCCCTAGTTCACATTTGGTTATCATTGCTGAACTCCTTCTTGGGTATTTTCTATTAATTAAGTCTAATTAAATATTTAATTTAATAGAAAATTAATGTGATATATTAATATTTGATTTGATTTAATTAATTTGGAAATTAATTAAATAGAAAGAATCAAGTTAGAGAATTAATTTAGAGATAAAAGTTATAATTTTAAATTTGGAACGTGATAATATTTATTTAGAGTTCATTTTTAAATAAATACTAAATAATATTATTATTTAAGTTAACAAATATTTTATCAATTAAGTTTCAAAAATAAATTTAAAAGTGGAAAACAAATCAATTTGTTAAAATTTCATTACCACATGATAAGTGCATGAGATTTAAAATTAATAAATTAAATTGAAAAGAGTAAAGTGAATATTGAATAAATTAATGTGCATTATTTTAATATTTATTCACATAGGAGTATGCGAACTCTCGTGAGTTGTCATGTAGACAACACAGGAGTTTGCATTCTAAGTATGCACACATTGTCTACACTTAGGAGTTAGCATATTATTTGAGCACATGGTGTCTACAACATTCTAGACACCTCATCACGTTTATCTTCTTATCGTGGAAGTTATGTGCTTGGTTGTCATGCTTATCTCCTAGTTCTTTCTAGACACATTCTAGATGCATCTTAGAGACCTTTATATAGAGGCTCTCCTAGTGTGTATGGACAAGCTTATATGCATTCGAGAAGCTCATATGCCTCTACATGCTCATGTGCTTCTACAAGGACTTCTAGTCACTTGGGGGTTTTGGTTGGTTTGATTCTTGGAGGAATGGTGAATGTTGGAGAAGGAAGGGATTTTTCTATGGACTTCTGAGGCATAGCAAATTAGCATCAGTATCCAGGTGCACTCGTGATTTTCGCATATTCCATTTACACTCTTTCTCTTCCTATCTTCATCGTGTCTATTATATGTGTTTGAATATACTCCATGAACGAATCTTCAATCTTGGAATTGGAATCTAGACATGTATGTTAATTTTTAATTGGTTGTGGAGAAAACATTAGGAAAACCCTAGTTCCATTTATGAAAGAAAATTGGATGTTGAATCAGATTTGGGTTTGAAATAAAAATTGGAGTGAAATCTAATTTGACAGAGGTTTTAAAGTTAATAGATAAATCTATTAGAGGATACATTGTAATCGTACTTCAGATTATATATATATATATGTTCCCTTAGAATAAATTTGGTTGTGCAAGTCTATAAACTCAAATTATAAATAAAAATAATTTACATTCTTTCAGAGAAAATAAGCATCTTATAAAAAGAAAAAGAAAAAAATGAATACACGTGTATATTGGAAAAATGTTTGTTTTAATAATAATAGTAAATATGCTTTAGAAAGATGTCGTTGCTCAATTATATTACACAATTATTGATCAATTCCATATAAATTTAAACTTATTTGATGATAGAGAGGAGTCTCCATTTGGAGGCAATTATATGTTGTGTAGAGGTAGGAATCCATCTCAGGAAAGCATTCCAGCGAATGATTGATGGAGTTCTTCCATCCTTTACTCTCATAGGGGATGATCCTTCTACTATAACTATTGTTGTTTTACTAATTTCTTCGAACATATTGGACCCAATTTTCATGGTCCTTCGCTAGCTGACCTTCATACCAATTATGCAGTTCTATAAACACAAAGGTTTGAGCAATAAGTAATGAAATAGAACATTCTACTGGTCAACCTTGTGGTAGATCATCTGGAACTTGCTACAATTATTGGAAATGAAGAAATTTATCCTTAAACAACTTTAAAACAAGTTACCTAGCTGTTAGATAAGCAAATGGATACATAAGAGAGCAAGATGTGTGTCTAGATTAGTTCTAGGAAAGATACTGTAATGTTGAAAAGCTAAAGAAAGAAAATTTAACCAGGCATGAGGTCTGTGTGGCTCCTAACGTACAACTTTTTGATGACTATTTTGTATAATGTAGGTAATTAGAATCGTGGATCATTTTAAGAAGTGAGAAAATTAGCGAAGGCAAAATGTGTCTAATTAATAAAAAAAAATGTAAGAATGGATGTCTAATGGAAAAATCAAGTAAAGAGTGATACAATAAATGATGATGCTACAAATAATTTGTTTTGAAGTAGAATATGATGGGTAATAGAAGTGAAACTTATAGGTGGAAATGGAAGAAGAAGCATGAATTAAGAGCAATACAAAAATGAGAATGTGGTGAAGAGTGGAAATTGACAAAGAAGATTCAAGAAGAAATAAATGAGGATGCCAGTACAACAATAGAAATTACCATTAGTTATTCCAAGAGGAGAATGAATCTATGCAAGTGGCAACCAAATGATCTCAAATGATAAGCGTCATTGGAAACCTAGAAGAGAGTATGTATGGGATTGTAGGAACAAGACTAATGATGACAAGAACAAGGAGAAGCTTGAGGATTTAATGCAAATATACAAAACTTCCCCAACACACTCATGAAGAAAATTCAATACAAATTGCACCGTCACTATCCCTTACATAGACCCAAACTTAGACATTCATAACTTTTTACCTTGAAAAAATTTATTCGGTTGGTTTAGTCAGATTTGGCAAAACTTGGCCCTCTCCAACATATTTAAAATTTGGCCCGATCCAATGGTTCGTTAGGGAGATATGGCCCCTGTACTGGGACTGTTTTATTCAATGACAGTCATTCTTGGCAATGTAATTAAAGATGCAAAACAGTGTGACAAATCTTAATAGAGAATGAGATCAATAAGTGGAATTAAGTACATAGGAAAATGACAAGAAATGTTCCTAATTTAGAAAATAGAGAATCATATATGTAATTTAAACAAATCAATAGAAGTAATGGATCCTATTGCATTCACTGGACTTGTGGCAACATTACTCATCTGATCACATCATGTGGTTTCAAACTCAGTAGCTTGTTTTTGTATTGGCACGAATATGTTTGGACATCAAGTGACACTCCAGTCGGATCAGCACAATTAGCACTCAACCTGTGTTTGTTCTTCTTCACAAAATTAGACTTAGTAATCCAATTTATTTCATTGTTTAACACATCTCACATACATATTTAGGGTTTTGATTGTAAATAGTATTATGATTGGTAAGAAAATTATAAGTTATAAAAGAATGGTGTATAGATGTTATAAAAATAAATAAATGATTGATTAATAATAATGAGATATTAATATAAGTGTATAGTGGATTATTGGTTGATTAATTTAGTCAAAAATTAGTTGGCTAAATCAATGATTAATCTGGTTAGATTATTGATAATTTTAATCATTAGTATTAAAATTATTAATGAGTTTACTATTTCTTAAATAATTGTTAAGTTTGAAAAATTATTAATGGAAATAGTATAAATGGTTTCTTATAGTTATTGCTTGATTCAACTTAAGTTAATAATTGATGTTTTGTAATCAAGATCGAACTAGAGGGGAAGTGTAATTAAGTTTTGAAACTATTATAATATTAATTCAAGATGAATTTCTTGAAAAATCAAAGTGCATAACTTTAATGTTTTAAACAAATGGGAATTATTTGAGAGCATGACAAGTGGGAAATAATGAAGGGAAGTTAATTCATTTTAGTAAGATGATGATTTGTAGCGGATTATTGAGAAATTATCTAAGTTGTTTAAATATATAACCTTAGTCTTTTTTTTAGGAAGGTGGACTTCAAATATCTCAGGTGTTGAGCCTTAATTTATGCAATATATGTATGAGATATCTATAGGGTGAAAGGGAGTGTCCTTACTTGATGACAATCCTTAATAATCATTTCACTCTACAAAGGCTCAAGCTAGTCCCTATTTCAAATGAGAACTCTATAGTGAATTTGATAATCACTGAGTCATTAATGTGGTTATGTTGATTACTTAAATTTTATTGGTCATTAAGTTATACAATGGAGTTTAAATTGATACGATTGTTTTAGATTTAGATTGATGATGAGATCTTTTGATACTCAATATTTCATGTATGCCTGATGATTCAATGTTTTCAGATGTTGATGATGATTCGTTAGATGGTCAAGCATCATATGTGTTTTCTTATGGATACTTACCCCGCACTGCATGTGATTGCATAAGCAAATTAAAAACATGTACTTGTATTTTGCTTCTCTATGCTATCTATTTTGGGGTTTGTCCTATCCTTGACCAGTCTTAGGTTGTTACTAGAGGCTTGAGGGTTATGTTTTTGCGATGTCATGCTAATGTTGATCTCAATCTTTTTAAAACCCAACCATGGTAATGTGATGGCATGCTCTATGAGATGTTTGTATTTACTGGTTGTTATTGCTTTCTAGTCTTCTTGTGTAAAGCTAATGTGTATGTATTTGAGAAACTTGACTTAACCATTTTTGAGTCATCGATCAATTATACTTGGACTACTTTCCAGTCCCCTTGATGGGACTGTGGTGTTTGTTTTGATCTTGATGATGTCATGTTGTGACATGTTTTGACTCGACCATTTTGGAGTCTTCGATCAATATTAGCTTGAGATACTTTTGGTTGCTTGTTTAGAACCAATGGATATTGTGATTATCATTAATACCTTCAGTCGCCAATAAAGAGCTATTGTGGTCATGATTATCAATGGATTCTTTTCAGTTGCTCATGGAGATTTGATGCTCTTATTGTGGATTATCTTTTGGTATTTTTCTAGTTGCTTGTATAGGACTGTGGTGATTTTTGTGATTTATGATTCCATGAGCTTAGGGTAGGTTATCTACTTGTAGTGTTAGGAAGTGGCTTGCAATGGGGGCCGGGGCCCTAAGTGGCTGCCAAGGTAAGTCATTGTAAGTTATTTAATAACTGAAAACATTTACACTAAATGGGGATGAAATGAACCTAATAAGATAATTTTATGTTCTTGCCCATGCCTCGAGTGCTAGTATAGACTAGGATGGGAGTAGAGAGAATGCTTGGTTGTGACCTTGCATTCCGTAGTATGCCTCATCAGTATGAGAGGATACTAGTGGCCACATAGGGATCACTAGGGGGTCGGGGTCTATAGAGAGACTACGAGGGTAACTCTAGCATGATCCATGCGATAACACTTTCTCGCTTACATAGTAGCTCTCCTACATGTCTTTGTTGTGCCTCTGGGAACTAGATGTAGGTCTATGTGTTGGAACCCTTTAAGTTAGTATACTTTATAGGTTCCTGGACTATGAGAGTTCTTGTGATTTCGTGGTTTGATATCTTGTTGGGACTTTAGATTATCTCTTCTAGTGCATTCTTTGTTGGCATTTATCTTCATTCTGTTCTTGGATCTTATGATGGATGTTATTTATTGACATGTTTCTTTATATTGATGATTAGCATGTGATAGATGATGTTATCTACTTTGTAGGATCATCTTATGCTTTATTCTTGCATGTTACATTTCTTTATGCATATGTTGTAGTATGTTTTAGGAGTGACATTCCTACTATGATAATACTGATGATCTCTTCGGTGACTTTGAATGTTATGCACGGGGGATGGCTAGGGTCCATGATGTTCGAATGATGCTATTGACAGTTGGGAGGAACCGCACACTTATATTAGATGTGTTTTATGATGTATGGATATCTTTTACGATGGTTTTTATACCTTTATTTATGGATGGATGTGTCATGTATGTTATTGGTTTCATATACTTTATTGTACTTGTATCATGGTCGATGAGGATGATGTATCTTTATTATATGTATATTCTTTTAGTCCTTTCATACCCTGTAACATGTACAATGGATGATTGAGCATTCTGAATTTAGTTGCCAAGAGGCATTCAGAACAAATGTGTAATATGGACATTGGACTTTCTATTTATTCTTTCATGTGGATGTGGTAGTTGTTAGACTTAGTTTTAATTAAGTTAAAAGTGACTCAACATTTTGGGATCCTTAAGGAAAGTAACCTGTTATGTATGCTTATGTATGCTTTTCATTGTATGTATGCTATCGCTTCTGCTACTAAGTGTTTGATATGAATGATTTATCTTTCATGATTAAAAACAAATAAAAAATGTTTGGAAAACTTAGTAAAATTTAGTTTTATTCTTTTGGATCCCTTGGCGGGGCATTACATCTAATATCAGAGCTGAAGTTTCAACATTGGGAGCTCTGGGTATATTGGAATGCCACTAGTTGTTAACTAGTTGAACAAAAGGAAAACTTGAACTATCATGTGTATCTCTTTCAAAGTGAAACTTGAAACTAGGTGAGTTGAAATAGGACTTAAACTATTACTTGCATATTTTTCATACTTCAACACTTAGGTTTCAAAACTGAAGTTATACTGAAACCTAAACGTGAGCAAAACTGAAATTGAAAGCTTATCTATTGTTAAAAGGATGAATATTACATCAATGTGGTTTTCGGCTTACTATTAAACCAGAATAATATTGCTCTAGGTGTGTTGTTGTGTTCTTAGTGGAGACATATCCTTCTTTAGGAGGGAAAGGGTCCAATGGCATTCATGCAGTGAACTCTTTAATTTGATTATATTATCCTTGCAAGCTTCCAGGAGTAAGCCTAATTCAAGGGGGGGTGGATTTAGTGGCTACCCCTAGTTCGCATTTGGTTATCATTGCTGAACTCCTTCTTGGGTATTTTCTATTAATTAAGTCTAATTAAAAATTTAATTAAGAATTTAATTTAACATAAAATTAATGTGATATATTAATATTTGATTTTATTTAATTTATTTGAAAATTAATTAAATAGAAAGAATCAAGTTAGAGAATTAATTTAGAGATAAAAGTTATAATTTTAAATTTGGAACATGATAATATTTATTTAGAGTTCATTTTTAAATAAATACTGAATAATATTATTATTTAAGTTAAGAAATATTGTATCAATTAAGTTTCAAAAATAAATTTAAAAGTGGAAAATAAATCAATTTGTTAAAATTTCATTACCACATGATGAGTGCATGAGATTTAAAATTAATAAATTAAATTGAAAAGAGTAAAGTGAATATTGAATAAATTAATGTGCATTATTTTAATATTTATTCACATAGGTGTATGTGAACTCTCGTGAGTTGTCATGTAGACAACACATGAGTTTGCATTCTAAGTATGCACACGTTGTCTACACTTAGGAGTTAGCATATTATTTGAGCACATGGTGTCTACAACATTCTAGATACCTCATCATCTTTATCTTCTTATCGTGGAAGTTATGTGCTTGGTTGTCATGCTTATCTCCTAGTTCTTTCTAGACACATTCTAGATGCATCTTAGAGGCCTTTATATAGAGGCTCTCCTAGTGTGTATGGACAAGCTTATATGCATTCAAGAAGCTCATATGCCTCTACATACTCATATGCTTCTACAAGCACTTCTAGTCACTTGGGGGTTTTGGTTGGTTTGATTCTTGGAGGAATGGCAAATGTTGGAGAAGGAAGGGATTTTTCTATGGACTTCTGAGGCATAGAAAATTAGCATCAGTATCCAGGTGCACTTGTGATTTTTGCATATTCCATTTGCACTCTTTCTCTTCATGTCTTCATCGTGTCTCTTAAATGTGTTTGAATATACTCCATGAACGAATCTTCAATCTTGGAATTGGAATCTAGATATGTATGTTAATTTTTAATTGGTTGCAAAGAAAACATTAGGAAAACCCTAGTTCCATTTATGAAAGAAAATTGGATGTTGAATCGGATTTGGGTTTGAAATAAAAATTGGAGTGAGAATCTAATTTGACAGAGGTTTTTAAGTTAATAGATAAATCTAATAGAGGATACGTTGTAATCATACTTCAGATTTGATCTTTATATATATATATATATATATATATATATATATATATATATATATATATATATATATATATATATATATATATATATATATATATATATATATATATATATATATATATATATATATATATGTTCCCTTAGAATAAATTTGGTTGTGCGAGTCTATAAACTCAAATTATAAATAAAAATAATTTACATTCTTTCAGAGAAAATAAGCATCTTATAAAAAGAAAAAGAAAAAAATGAATACACGTGTATATTGGGAGAATGTTTGTTTTAATAATAATAGTAAATATGCTTTAGAAAGATCTCACCACTCAATTACATTACACAATTATCAATCAATTTCATATAAATTTAAAGTTACTTGATGATAGAGAGGAGTCTCCATTTGGAGGCAATTATATGTTGTCTAGAGGTAGGAATCCATCTCAGGAAAGTAGGCTAGTGAACTATTACTATTGTTGTTTTACTAATTTCTTCAGACATATTGGACCCAATTTTCATGCTCCTCCACCAGCTGACCTTCATACCAGTTATGCAGTTCTATAAATGTGAAGGTTTGAGCAATAAGTAATGAAATAGAACATTCTGCTGGTCAACCTTGTGGCGAATCATCTGGAACTTTCTACGATTATTGTAAATGAAGAAATTTATCCTCAAACAGCTTTAAAACAAGTTACCTAACTATTAGATAAGCAATCAGATACATAAGCGAGCAAGATGTGCGTCTAGATCAGTTCTAGGAAAGATACCATAATGTTGGAAAGCTAAAGAAAGAAAATTTAACCAAACATGAGGTCTGTGTGGCTCCTAACACACAAATTTGTGATGACTATTTTGTATAATGTAGGTAATTAGAATGGTGGATCATTTTAAGAAGTGAGATAATTAGCAAAGGTAGAATGTGTATAATTAATCAAAAAAAAAATGTAAGAATGGATGTCCAATGGAAAAATTGAGTAAAGAGTGATACAATAAATGATGATGCTACAAATAATTTGTTTTGAAGTAGAATATGATGGGTAATAGCAGTGAAACTTACAAGTGGAAATGGAAGAAGAAGCGTGAATTAAGAGCAATACAAAAATGAGAATGGGGTGAAGAGTGGAAATTGACAAAGAAGATTCAAGAAGAAATAAATGAGGATGCCAGTACAACAATATAAATTACCATTAGTTATTCCAAGAGGAGAATGAATCTGTGAAAGTGGCAACCAAATGATCTCAAATGATAAGCATCATTGGAAACCTAGAAGAGAGTATGCATGGGATTGTAGGAACAAGACTAATGATGACAAGAACAAGGAGAAGCATGAGGATTCAATGCAGTTATACAAAACTTCCCCAACACACTCATGAAGGAAATTCAATACAAACTACCCTGTCACTATCCCTTACATAGACCCGAACTCAGACATTCATAACTTTTTACCTAGGCCAAATTTATTCGATCGCTTCAGTCAGATTTGGTGCAAGTTGGCCCTCTCCAACATATTTAAAATATGGCCCGATCCAATGGTTCATTAGGGAGATATGGCCCCCATAATGGGACTATTTTATTCAATGACAATCGTTCCTGGCAATGTAATTAAATATGCAAAACACTGTGACAAATCTTAACAGAGAACGAGATCAATAAGTGGACTTAAGTAAATAGGAAAATGATGAGAAATATTCCTGATTTAGAAAATAGAGAATCATATCTGTAATTTAATCAAATCAATAGAAGTAATGGATCCTATTGCATTCACTAGACTTGTGGCAGCATTACTGATCTGATCACATCATGTGGTTTCAAACTCAGTAGCTTGTTTTTGTATTGGCACGAATATGTTTGGACATTGAGTGACACTCTAGTCAGATCAGCACAATTAGCACTCAACCCATGTTTGTTCTTCTTCAAAAAATTAGACTTAGTAATCCAATGTATTTCATTGTTTAACACATCTCACAGACATATTTAGGGTTTTGATTGTAAATAGTATTATGATTGGTAAGAAAATTATAAGTTATAAAGGAATGGTGTATATATGTTATAAAAATAAATAAATGATTGATTAATAATAATGAGATATTAATATAAGTGTATAGTGGATTATTGGTTGATTAATTTAGTCAAAAATTAGTTGGCTAAATCAATGATGAATCTGGTTAGATTATTGATAATTTTAATCATTAGTATTAAAATTATTAATGAGTTTACTATTTCTTAAATAATTGTTAAGTTTGACAAATTATTAATGGAAATAGTATAAATGGTTTCTTATAGTTATTGCTTAATTCAATTTAAGTTAATAATTGATGTTTTTTAATCAAGATCGAATTAGAAGGGAAGTGTAATTAAGTTTTGAAACTATTATAATATTAATTCAAGATGAATTTCTTGAAAAATCAAAGTGCATAACTTTAATGTTTTAAACAAATGGGAATTATTTGAGAGCATGATAAGCGGGAAATAATGAATGGAAGTTAATTCATTTTAGTAAGATGATGATTTGTAGCGGATTATTGAGAAATTATCTAAGTTGTTCAAATATATAACCTTAGTCTTTTTTTTAGGAAGGTGGACTTCAGATATCTCGGGTGTTGAGCCTTAATTTATGGAGTATATGCACGAGATATCTATAGGGTGAAAGGTAGTGTCCTTACTTGATGACAATCCTTAATAATCATTTCACTTTACACAGGCACAAGCTAGTCCCTATTTCAAATGAGAACTCTATAGTGAATTTGATAATCACTGAGTCATTAATATAGTTATGTTGATTACTTAAATTTAATTGGTCATTAAGTTATACAATGGAGTTTAAATTGATACGATTGTTTTAGATTCAGATTGATGATGAGATCTTTTGATACTCGATATTTCATGTATGCTTGATGATTCAGTTTTTTTAGATGTTGATGATGATTTTTTAGATGCTCAAGCATCATATGTGTTTTCTTATGGATACTTACCCCGCACTGTATGTGGTTGCGTAAGAAAATTTAAAAACATGTATTTGTATTTTGGTTCTCTATACTATCTGTTTTGGGGTTGTGGGGTTTGTCCTAGCTTTGACCAGTCTTAGGTTGTTACTAGAGGCTTGGGGGTTATGTGTTTGTGATGTCATGCTGATGTTGATCTCAATCTTTTTAAAACCCAACCATGGTAATGTGATGGCATGCTTTATGAGATGTTTGTATTTACTGGTTGTTATTGCTTTATAGTCTTCTTGTGTGAAGCTGAGGTGTATGTATTTGAGACACTTGACTTAACCATTTTTGAGTCATCGATCAGTTATACTTGGACTACTTTCCAGTCCCCTTGATGGGACTGTAGTGTTTGTTTTGATCTTGATGATGTCATGTTGTGACATGTTTTGACTTGACCATTTTGGAGTCTTTGATCAGTATTACCTTGAGATACTTTTGGTTGCTTGTTGAGAACCAATGGATATTGTGATTATCATTAATACCTTCAGTTGCCAATAGAGAGCTGTTGTGGTCATGATTATCAATGGATGCTTTTCAGTTGCTCATGGAGATTTGATGCTCTTATTGTGGATTATCTTTTGTTATTTTTCCAGTCGCTTGTATAGGACTGTGGTGATTTTTGTGATTTATGATTCCATTAGCCTAGGGTAGCTTATCTACTTGTAGTGTTGAGAAGTGGCTTGTAATGGGGGCTAGGGCCCTAAGTGGCTGCTAGGGTAAGTCATTGTAAGTTATTTAATAAGTGAAAAAATTTAAACTAAATGGGGATTAAATGAACCTAATAAGATAATTTTATGTTCTCGCCCATGCCTCGAGTGCTAGTACAGACTAGGATGGGAGTAGAGAGAACGCTTGGTTGCAACCTTGCATTCTGTAGTATGCCTTGTCAGTATGAGAGGATACTAGTGGCCACATAGGGATCACTAGGGGGTTGGGGTCTATTGAGAGACTACCACGATAACTCTAGCATGATCCGTACGATGACACTTTCTCGCTTACATAGTAGGTTTCCTACATGTCTTTGTTGTGCCTCTGGGAACTAGATGTAGGTCTATGTGTTGGAACCCTTTGAGTTAGTATACTTTATAGGTTCCTAGACTTTGAGAGTTCTTGTGATTTCATGGTTTGATATCTTGTTGGGACTTGAGATTATCTCTTCTAGTGCATTCTTTGTTGGCATTTATCTATATTCTATTCTTGGATCTTATGATGGATGTTATTTACTAACATGTTTCTTTATATTGATGATTAGAATGTGATAGATGATGCTATCTACTTTGTAGGATCATCTTATGCTTTATTCTTGCATGTTAGATTTCTTTATGCATATGTTGCAGTATGTTTTAGAAGTGACATTCCTTCTATGATAATACCGATGATCTCTTCAGTGACTTGGGATGTTATGCATGGGGGATCTCTAGGGCCCATGATGGTCTAATGATGCTATTGATGGTTGGGAGGAACCACACACTTATATTAGATGTGTTTTATGATGTATGGATATCTTTTACGATGGTTGTTATACCTTTATTGATGGATGGATGTGTCATGTATGTTATTGGTTTCATTTAATTTATTGTACTTGTATCATGGTCAATGAGAATGATGTATCTTTATTATATGTATATTCTTTTAGGCCTTTCATACCCTGTAACATGTATAGTGGATGATTGAGCATTTCGAATTTAGTTGCCAAGAGGCATTCAAAACAAATGTGTAATATGGACATTGGACTTTCTATTTATTCTTTCATGTGGATGTGGTAGTTATTAGACTTAATTTTAATTAAGTTAAAAGTGACTAACATTTTGGGATCCTTAAGGAAGGTAACCTATTGTGTATGCTTATGTATGCGTTTCGTTGTATGTATGTTATCACTTCTACTACTGAGTGTTTGATATGAATGATTTATCTTTCATGATGTAAAAAAAATAAAAAATTGTTTGGAAAACTTAGTTAAATTTTGGTTAATTCTTTTGGATCCCTTGGTGGGGCATTACATCTACTGCTTCATCCTAATAGGTGAACTAGTCAAAATCCTTTAACGAGGTAGACTTAACAATCTTTGATTGTATCAACCTTTATGGGCACAAAGTTAGAAATTACAAGATCGAACAAGGTTGCAGGGATCTTTTCATTATCTCAGATGACCTGAAACCAATCATGATCATGCTTAATTTTTTGTCCCTTAGAAACAATAAGGATGATCTAGTTTTGAGTAATAATGCTAATGGGCTCTATTCAGTTGCCTCTGGGTACTCTGCTTTATGGAGCTTAAAAGAGTCTCCCCCTTGGTCGAGGGCTTGGATCCTTGGCCTTACGCCAAAAGTCAACATGTTTTTTTGGTTGGCTCTTCAGGACAAAACTCTAACCCAGGAAAATCTCATCAAAATAGGTGACACCATGCCTAGCAGATGTGTTTTGTGTAATGAAGACTCGAAGACAGGCAATCATATGTTCATTCATTGTTCTTTCTCTAGGAAAATTTGGGGCATCCTCACCTAGGACTTAGGCCATAGCTGGTGCTATCCTTCTAACCTCTTGGACTCTTTTATTCAATGGAATGGCTTGTTCAACGGGTCTGTCTTGAAGGATATTAGCTCCTGGATCCTACCCCATTTTTGTTGGAGCATATGGAAGGAGAGAAAAAATAGGATTTTTAGAGACAGGGAGTAGCCGACTTTTTTTGGGAGAAAGATTTTCTGTAACATAAAGGAAAACTTTTCTGTGAGGAAGGGGGGAGAGTTTGAGATAGGAGGTAGGATCAAGGAGAAGGTTACAGATAGTTCGAGGAAAAGATAGGAAACCAAGTGGTTCATTCCCCCTAAAGGCTAGCACAAAGCCAACTTGGATGGAGCCTCCATGGGCAACCTTGGCTCCTCAGGTAGTGGAGGCGTGATAAGGAATGAAAATGGAGATATTATTGTGGCCTTTTCTCTCTTGTTGGGATTCCAAACCAATCATTTTGTAGAAGTGAATTCCGCGTACAATGTTGTAAAACTGGCTTTTGAAATTGGTGTCACCAATTTATGGCTTGAAGGGGATTCAAATAACATTATAAAGTGCATCATTGGCAACTCATATCCATCATGGACGATTGCAAATCTAATTGATTAGAATCATGAGACCCTTGCCAAATTTAATAGAATCCACATCACTCATAATTTTTGGGAAGGAAACACAGTTGCCAATAGGTTTGCGAACATTGGGGTCAGTGCAGACCAAATAATGACTTGGCTTCTCAGAATTTGTTTGCCTGCGGACGCTAAAAGTCCGATTGACTTGGAAAAGATCCAAGGAAGTACGAAGGAAATCAAGCTATAATTATGATTATGAAGGTTTTAAGTAATAAGGGTACTTTTCAATATGGAAGCATGGGAAATCATAACTGCAGTAATTCATTATTGATTAATCGACACACTTTGTGGGTTGTTTTTCGCACTCACTTCTGGAACAATAGCAAGGATTTTTTTCTCTAGTTATTGCTTACTCTTGATGGTCCCTTTTAGTCATAGAGTGAGGAGCACATGAGTAAAGAGGGTGTGTAGTGTGCAAAAATGGTAGGCGAAAGGTGCAGAAAGGAGCCGATGGGAGATTTTGAGAAATGGAGAAGTAGGGAGAAGGTGTGGGAAAAACTGGAAGAGGGTGGGGTTACCAATTATATCATGAAGGTGCATGGTTTTGATTAGGAGGTGACCAAAAGCATGGTGGGGTCTTGGAAGGATGGTAGGGTGAAGATGAATGGGGTCTACTTTTGAATAACAGAGGAGGTGATTGCAACTGTCACCAAAATCCCTATCGAGGGTTTTAAATTCTTTAGGGATAAGAAGCTCTCGACCAATGCGGTTAGGGACTTTGTGGAAAGTGAGAAGGAACTGAAGGTGCTGAGAAAGATTGACACCTACTATGTCCCCGACTCCATGAAGAAGCGATGGAGGTATGTTCTGACAGCTGTAATCGAGTACATCACGTTGGACCCTAGGTTTGATAGAGTTCATACCCACCACTTTGTTATTTTGAATCATTTTTGGCATAATGCAAATATTTCCTTTCCATATTATTTGTTAACCTCAATGAGCAAGGTGGTGGACATCTTCAAAAAGAAGCCCACCACTAACCTAGCTCTGCATGAGGGGCTGCTACTGCTTATCCACGAGCACTTTAAGGCTTAGACTATAAGAATCGCTCCCCCTCAAGCAGAGAAGGTGGAGTCAAGCAGCTCTAGCTACTCCTCTAACTCATATGAAATTCAAAGCCTCAACTCTAAGTAAGGAGGGGTCTCTTCTTCGAGGAAATTAGCTACTCACCAAGCTAAAAAATTGCCTTCCCCCATAACCCCTAGCAGAAAAAGTCCTATTGATCTTGGGCAAAAGCCTCCTGAGAAGGATGACGAGGGAGTCAGTGATGATGAGGAGGAGCTGGAGTTTGAGGAGGTGGTTAAGGAGATGTAGGAGGAAATTAAGGATGTAAATAGAAGGAAGAAATGCAAGAGGGAGAGTTTGGAGGAAGTGTGCTCTCAATTTGAGGAGGCGTCTATGCTACCCCTATCTCCTATCCACCTCCAAGCCCAACCTGAGGAAAATAAAGAGGAGAATGCAGAAGGGGAAGTGCAGGTTAATGATAGGAGGAAAGCTTGGATAAAATTTAATTTCAAGACTTTGAAGATGGGCATCTTTAGGGAGGCCATGAATCCCCAAATCCTCATGGAAAATCAAGAGGAACAGCGGTTGGAAGAACTCATTGACCCAGCGATAGTGGCTATTTCAAACAGAGCCAGGGAGACAAGGATGAACCTCTTGAACAATACTCATAATAGTATGATTGACAAATTTAGATCAATCAAATGGCTTTTCCATGAGTTGGAGGAGGTCAAAGAATAGGTGAGACATATTGAGACAACAAGGAAAGGGATGGATGCTA
Source organism: Cupressus sempervirens (assembly GCA_028749045.1). Taxonomy (NCBI): domain Eukaryota; kingdom Viridiplantae; phylum Streptophyta; class Pinopsida; order Cupressales; family Cupressaceae; genus Cupressus; species Cupressus sempervirens. The sequence continues at coordinate 448,356,125 of CM053787.1, forward strand.
ACAGGAGGATGGATTCAGCTGACAGGCTCAGTCTAGCTGAAAGAAGGATACATAACCTGGAGAACTACAATCACAACCTTGTGAATCAGATGTTCTCTTTGTTAAGCTCCATTAACAACAACATCATCTCTCTCATGGGCTGGATCAACAATAGAGAAATGCAGGATGATTAGGAAGGAAAAGGCAAGGATGAAGCTAGAAGGGAGGATGACTCCATAAAGGACAACACCATTCCTGATTAGGACCATGAGGACCAAAGGACATAACAGCTAGAAGTGGAGGAGAACCAACTGGCCTTTGAGGCTGCCCAAGTTATGCATGAGCTCGAGCGAAAGAGCGAGGAATAACTCTTGCCTACTCTTTTGTTTTTCTTTGTCTTTTCGCTTTTGGTCTAGCTTTTGGCCGTGGTTTGACTTGTCTTTTTTCCTACTCTTTTCTTAGAACTCTACTTTGTGGCTGGGGATTTTTCTTCTTATCAGCCTCTAAATTTAGACTTTATTGGCTAGTCTTTCATGCTTATTATCAACATTTTATGTTTTAACTATTTGGCTTTAGGATCCTTGTAAAACCTATTTATCTAATCAAAAACAATCTTTTATAAATCTCTTTACCGAGTGCATACTCCATTGTTTGTTTGTAAAATCCTCTCACAAGGTGGACCTAGCAGTCCTTATTGCTCTTAATTGAGCAGATCATTAGAAGTGATCAATGTAAGCTTTAATAGGCTAACTTTATATTACAGTACTAAAGTTTTTGGGTATCATCCCCACCCTAGTTTTACTTTCTATTTGGAAGGTTTATGGGTCACCAAATCTTTATGTTCAAGTGTTATGGATGCTTTCATGTTTTCAATTTCTTATGTATGCAATTAGATCAGAATTGATATAATGGATTAAATGATAATTGAATGGTTGGATTAAAGATTGAAATTGTTGAATTTTTAGAAGTTATTGATTCGCCCCTTCCCTTTAGTAACTTAGCATAGTCTTGAATATTTCCAATAGTCATCACAGCTTTATCTTTGCTTCTAATGATCTGCTTGGGTGATGATTCTTTGTCATATTCTTATTTAAAGTAGGAGTTGTTATCTCAAATCTTGACTCTATTGAAGGTTCTAAGCTTTGTTCCTATCTTAGCTCTCCTTCATTTTGTAAATCATTGTTAGTCTCAAAGAACACTTCATCATTCCTTGGTTTAGTAATAACATCATAATCTAAATTGTAATCAACTACTCTTTCTAGTATCCTAAATTTCTCATCAACTCTTACATTTGCACTTTCCATAATAGTCTTAGTTCTTAAATTATAACATTTATAAGCCTTTCTTTTCAATGAATAACCAAGAAACATATCTTCATCACTTCTACCATTGGACTTACCAATATCATCATCTCTTCTAGATTTGAAATTTCCTCTATACTCTTTCTCTCTTTTAGGACACGTAGATGCATAATGAAAAAATTCATTGCAAGTCCAACATTTAAAGATTTTATTTCCATCCTTTTCTCTTCTTACTATAATGGATACTCCTTCTTCAATCTTTCTATCCTCATCAAATCTATTGCTACTAGCAAAGTGTCATCTAGCACTTGTGCTCCTTGATAAACTAGGTCAAATATTCAAGGCACTAAAAGTTTTTTTTGTTCTAGTCAATTCTCTAGACTATCTAAGCTCATTCTCAAGTACTTCAAGTCTTCCAAGTAATGTTTCCTTTGTGAAATTTTTGGTACAAGAGATCAACAATTATATCATTTGAACTACTAGCTTAAATGGTGTTGTTAAGCTCTTTAGTATGTTCCATATCATCTCATCATCTTCTTTGGTTCCTTCTTGAGATCTAATACCTGTAGTAATTTCTAATATCCTACCTACATATGTCCTTATAGATTCATCTTCCATTATTTTAGCATCTTGAAATGCACAAATCCAGCATTGTAACCTCAATTTCTTAGAATGTTCATCACCTTAGAAACTATTTTCCAAACCTTTCCAAATCATATGAGAAGTAACAAGTGACTTTACCTGGTTATACTCAATTTTAGGAAGTGCAGATAATAGTGCTTCGCTAGCTCTCATGTCATACATAAAAAGATCTATTTCATCCTCAATACAAGTTTCCAAATCTTTGTCAGCAATGACTGTCTTTTCTAGATTTTGTCAAAATCCAATATCTTGGACCCATACACAGTAGATCTATCTTCATCTTTTCCTTCCAACTATCATAATTTGTTGCATCAAACTTCAGACTATCCTTTTTGAATATGTTCACCATGGATCTCCCAAATTTGTTAAACTTTATCTTCAAGGACCTGATGCTCTGATACCAATTGTTAGAAATAATAGTCCACCAAGATAACTGAGAGGGGGTGGGGGTGAATCATTTATCCAATAATTACAACATTTATCCACCTTAAATAATCTTAACCATTCAACCAAAGTAAACAACAACCATAACAAGATGCACATAAACAATTACACTAGATATGTTAAGTAGGGAAACCCTTGATTAGAGGGAAAACCCCAGTGAGAATGATGCCCACAAGATGATGTACTAATATAAATATTCCTTGTTAGAGGATGGACACTGTTAAGTCTATTACAATATTTAGTACATATGAGTCCCTGTTAGGAGACTTTGAATACTTGTTAGAAGATTCCAACCCTATTAGGAGTTGTAGAAGATAGAATGACCCACTATCCAAACAACTTCTGGACAAGATCATTGAACTCACTATCCAACTGATCTCTCAACTATTCCTTGTAGAATAATTATATGTACTAAACTTCAACTTCTTTCCTCTATCCTGTCAACTAGATCAATCACTGTTAGACCTTGTAGACTAAGTCACGAACCTCGGATCCAAGTATCAAACTTTGGATCACACAATAAAACCTTGGTAATGAAGTTTCCTTCACTTTTGCTTTGCTTTGCTTATCTTTGCATTTTTCTCTTCATGCTGCTTATCATGATTCATACATTTCTATACATCCATCACACATGATAAATGAAAATGTCCTTTCTTTACACTAAATCCATAAAACAATTCCTTGATTCGGTTGTTACACCTTCTCAATTAATTATTATAGGACCACACTAAGAACATGTTACACTCAACGATAATATTAATCCTCTACCTTGTAATTTGAATATCTCTCTATAAATGTATCATTATGATGAGAAAGTTTAGCTATGTCATCTCTAGAATGTCTCCTTCACATCTTTAACTTTAGCTTCTCAAAATAACAACTCTGGTAAGAGATATAATAAGTTTACTAGAACATTCAACTGTAAACTCTATCTTAGAATAGTCTTCATCAAAACTTACATAACTTCTTCTAGACTTAATATCTTATGCTTCCAAGGTTGGCTACATATACTAGACACTTAGTAGTATGTCCCTTTAACCTCACTACTAAAAGTACTCAATGATCTGTCCATACCAACTTGATCTTTCTGTTAGATACCACAAAAAATTGTTGTGTTGAAATCAATGACAAACATAGTCATGAATGTAGCATATCATCATGATCAAGATCTAATCATGTTCCTAAAATACTCCCCCATAGGAATATCATTGGCATTCATGCTTCAAAAAAATCCCTCTTGAGCCGCACCCACTTTTGATGGTGAGTTAATTATCATTCATTCATGCCAAGTAGGAAGGGATGCTTATGTACAATGCTCCCTATGCCTTGCTCCCAACATTAGTCTGCTACATCTGCAAAAGGGATGCCAATTACCTATCCCAGTACCTACATAGACAATACAATTATTTTGACATTGTAATCTAAAAATATTCCCTTAAAAACATTATGCATAAGAATATGAATGTTTACGTGATTATCTCCAAGGTTGAGAAGAGATACGTGGTAATATCTATGGACACACGATACCTCTTCTCATTTCTTAAGAATTCATGGCCAAGGACCATGAAAAAAGCATGGTGGATAAAAGGACCTTGGGCATCTTCCTTGCAAACCATTTCTAGGACATCCTTAGGTGTCATCCCCAAAAATTTCTTTTGCAGACCCATTGTGGTGCATTTCAGGCAAATTGGCTTATCCATGACAATTACAACCCTAAAATTCTAAGAAACTCTGTAAACTAAGAAACTCTAAAAACTAAATTAAGATTCAAGAATTTGAGAAATGATAATGAAAGAGGAATTGAAGAGGCTATTTAATGGCAGTTGCATTAAATTGTTTGACATTTGTGATCTTTCATATCTTCTTTTTTCATTTTCCTATTAATTTGCAAGTGTGAGAAATGTACTTGCATTAATGTCAAATAGTCAGAGTGCCTACCAAGGTGTTTGTAAATGGAACATAATAATTGTAATTATCAGTACCACATTTAATATTTTAATCTTGATGTGATGTTCACTACATTCCAGTTACTAGTTTCCATGCAAAACTTTCCATGTGTCGCCATTCTAGAAAATTTCATTCGACTCTAGGTCTTTTCAAGCAACTGGCACTGAAATGCATCTTCTATCATTGATCTCTAATTAATCAATGGTCAATAAAACTATTGTATTAACAATACGAAAGTGACAATAGACAACTTGGTAATGGTGACATTGACATAATGACATTATTAATAACAGACCTAAAATAGTACACAAGTTGAAGTGACTAGTCAGTAGTCAGTATAGTCACTAGCCAATACATGTGCAAATTCACTTTTAGATTAAACAATTTTTCAGTTTACCACTAAAGATTAGCCAAGACCATTATTATTCATTTTCATACAAAACAAGTAATTCACCTTTGACAATACAATCTCATTTTTGGCAAGGAAAAAAATAGCCATCATTTATTTATTTGTTAGCAAGAAAAAAACTTAATCTGCCACATTTAAAATGATTTTTGTTAGGGCAAGAAAAAAAATTGCTAACATATAATATTTTATTTCCCTACATGGAATAAAAAAATTGCCCTCAACATTAAAATTTTCCTACCCATTAAATGTTGGATTCGCCAGCATTTTAGGCATTTTTTTTGGGAGGGATTTCTTAAAGTTATCCTTGAGCCTAATCTAAAACTTGAGAATGCAAACCTTAGATCCCCGTTAATTCAAGTGAAATCTAAATTAGATTCTATTAAGATAGAACATGCTGAGTTTGAAAACTACAATACTACTGCGAAAAGAGAGTTGACACAAGCCAAGAAATAGTTAGAGAAACTTTACACAAGTTCTAAAAAGATTGATGAACATATATTTCACCAGAGACCCTCTTATGACAAGACAAGTCTTAGATACCTTATTGGAGAAAAGTCAATAAAGAAATTTGAGATTAGGAAAGAACCAGGTCCTATTGTAAAAACCCCTAATGAAACTAATCAAAATATGATCCAGTCATCTAAAGAAGTTGAGGAAGTTGATTTGTCTAAGAAATCTAATGAACCTAAGACAACAGAGAAAGTTGATCAACCTAAGCAAGATGATTCACCCAAGATAGTTAGATGCGAATTCAGAGGTAGATGTTTCATATGTAATGAAGTTGGACATATGAAGAGAGATTGCACAAGTAAGTCTTAGAAACCTATTACTAATTTTTATTGTTATAATTGTCATGGTTATGGACATAAAGCAGCAGAATGTAAGAAACCTAAATTTGATGGTAATAATGGGAATAGTAGAATTTTTAGGAAAACTAACCCTATAGGTAATGAAAGAGGAAGATCCTAGAGGATATCCAATGATGGAGATAGACCTAATGGTGAAAGGAGGCAGATTGTATGTTACAAATGTAGCAATCTTAGACACAATGCAAAGAATTACAGAGCACCTAAAAATCAAAATGGAACCAATTAGTGGAGAAATGCACCTGTATGTCAATTATGAAATAACTTTGGACACACAACAAGATACTACAGAATGAACATAAGGCACTTTAACATGAATCCTAATAATAGGAGGAACAATAACAAGAATGATAGAAGTAATGAAAATAGTAGTGACAACAGTCAAAAGGAAGCAATTAAGGACATGATGAATTCAAGGAAGCATTTGTGAGAGTTCATAATCCAAAGAGTTCTTGTGCAATTTCAAAAGAACAATACTTTGATGCATTTAAAGGGAAATTGAAGTTAGAGATTGTTTGTGACTCATCCTACTTGAATTAAGTAGTTTCAGAAGAGTCAAAAACTTCAGATAGTAAAAAATGATGTTAGAGAGCGAGTTGGAAGTTACACAGTAAATAGAAGGTAGAGGACATAGAGAGGAAGCTATGGTCAAGTGCGCAAGTCTAGATATGATTTCAATAAGAAAGAATTCAAAAAACAAACTTATTGGTAAACATAGATAGTATTTGAATTTGTGGTAGATACACATTTAATGCACAGGGCAATTTGAAATGATTTAAGGATTGTGAACAAGATTGTGTGTACCATTTTTTTATGCAAAGTGTCTTGAGAAAATTGAAGAGAAATTTGGCAGAATTTCAAGTGCGAAGAAAGGTGTTTGAAGTGCAAGTTTGCAAGAGCCCTAAAATGCGATTGTTAAGGTATTTTACAATGATTGAATTAAGTTTTTCAATATATACAGTAACAATTAAAATGGCTAGTCAAACAATTTATGATGTGAGTGAAAGGCCATGGTATGTGTCCAAGAAACATCCATTTGTTTCACTTATGGATGACCCATTAGGAGCATTTTCACAAGTTTTGAAGAATGTGCTTCATGTTAAATATATTAGAATCTATATTTGTTGCAAGATAGAGATTATAGGTGATGATGATATACACTAGGACTTAGGAGTCATGTGCAACAATGAGCTAACCTTGAAGTCCAAATATGCACACCTAGATGGTTTAAATCTTGTGAAGTATATGTTTTATACAGAGTTTGACAACCACAATTGGACTCGAATCATTTTGAGTAGGGTACATGATGATATGTTTTGGTTAGGTGATGCATAAGTAGTAATTGACAATGACCTAATTCATAAGGTCGTAGGGTTGAGTAATGAGGGATGTAGTCTTGTCAATGAGAAGAATGTAAGGAAGATGGTTGAGACCAACATGTTTACAAAATTTAATGGAAGGAATATGAAGGTAAACTCCATTCAGGACAAAGGAGCAAAATTATTGAGCAAGTTATTAGAGTACAAGTTTAACCATGGTTCAAGGGTTAACTTAGTATCAGTTGGAATTTTACATGTAGCTTATGTGATGGAAATTAAAGGAAGAAAAGTAAATTTGTGTGAAATTATCAGATTGCAGTTGTTAGACAACATTGCTAAATTAAAGAAGACAAAGAGTGTAGTCTTTAGATTTGAGTACCTACTGACTCATTTGTTCTTTTATGCAACAAGGAAGTTCCCAGGCATGAAAAATTGGGATAGCAATGAGTGCACAGTGAAGATGATCACTCAATACTATAGATCTAAGCTAGAGAATGTTAGAGATGATGCCATTGATAAAATGATAAAGAACTTCCAGACTAAAATGAAACAGAGGTACAAAATACCTCCCTCCATGGTAGAGAAATACAAGGATGTTATATGCTTCATGGTGGAAATAGAAAACACCTATATGGAAGATGTGGAACCAAGGGTAAATTTCATAGAGCCCATGGGATATGAGATGGGTGTAGAGCTTATAGAAGGGTATGCATAGATCATACTCCAATCTGAGAAGGACACTAAGTGCTTTAGATTGGGAACCCATGATGAGAAGATGAGAATAGTTCATTCTAAACTACATAGAAAAGTGAGTAAGAATAAAGTGGAGAAAGTAATTGATTCCATCCTTAAGGAATCAAGAATGACTCAAAAGGAATTCAATGAGGTAAAAGGCATAGTGCTCGAGATGAAGGCAAGTGAGCAATTTGAAGTGATAGCAACAACCCCAATTATTGTTGCAAGACCTTAAGAAGGTGTAACCATTGCAAAAAAGAATGCACAAGTACCTAATGTCACAGTTGTGCAAGTGTAACCAGTGAGGACAAGGAGCGATCAATAAAGAAGGTAGCCAAAGGTGAAAACACCTATTGTGCAGAGGAAATCAGAGAGACTAGTGAAGATTAAGAAAGAACCTATACCATCCACCAAGAAAAAGGTCAAGAAGACCACTATTGGACCAGGCAAGAGAAGGAAAATGATGCAAGTTAGTAATTATGAATAATATGAGGATGAAGTTGGAGATAGATGAATAGAGCAAGACACATAACAAGGCAAAACATCAGCTAGAAAGAGAGCATAGAAGCCAAAGGTAGAAAACATTAACATGCAAATTATTAATGATGAAAATTTTGCACAATTAAATAAGTATTATAGCTTGTATAGTAATATGGATAGAAGGCAGTTGGAAAATGCCATTGTGAGGAACATAATTATGAGATATAAGAAGTTTGATCATATTCTAGATAAGATACCTAAAGACCTATATAATAGGCTAATAAATAGAAAGAAGAGAGTTATGGATGAAGATCTCAATGATAAATAAACTATGTGAAGTTGCCTCTAAGGGGGACTCAAACAAAATTTTGAAGGGTATTGAGCTCTTGAGAAACAAAAGAAGAGAAATTCTTCTGATGGGAAGAAACAATGAGGATGTTCAAAAGGAAATGCAGGAGGAAATTGTAAAATACATGACCATAGTAGCAGAGGTCAGTGCGTAGGCCAAAGCTAAGAGCCCAATGTATGTACAAGTCAACACACCTTCCAGTGATGATGAAGAGGTAGAGAAAATATAGCAGACACTTTCACCAACACACATTGTTATGGGTACTAAATCTATGCAAGTGGATAGTACACACATAACTATGGATGAAAAGGAGAATGCTTTTGCAACATCTGGCCAATCCATTGTTGGCAATATCATAGCATATACTAGCTCTAATGATGATGAAGAAGAAGAAAATAAGAAAGAGGAAAAGGAAAAAAGAAAAGAAGAGATAAAGAGGGAAGAAGAAGTAAAGAGAAAGAACGAGAAAAAAAATAAAGAAGAAGAGAAGAGGAAAGAAACAAAGAGAGAAGAAGAAGAAAACAAAAAGAGAGAAGAAGAGGAAAAGAAAAAGAAAGAAGAGGAGGAAAAAAAGAAGAAAGAGGAAGATGAAAAGAAGAAGAAGGAGGAAGAGGAAAGAAAGAAGAAAGAAGAAGAGGCAAGAAAGAAAGCAGAAGCTGAGAGATTGGAAGAAGAGAAGAAGAAAGCTAAGGAAGAGAAGGAGAGTGCAAAATTGAAATCATTTCCACTCATTCCTATAGTAACTCTAGTATCAGTAGCAACAACAACATTGGTAGAAGTACCATCTGATGATGATGATGATCAAAAGGGTTTAATAAACTCATTGAGAAAATTGTTTGAGAAAAAAAATCAATAAAGTCTTTGGAGAAGATATTAACTAAAGTTTTGGATAGATGCAAAAGATAGTTAACACAACTGTAGCCATTCCAAACTTGTAGTTGAAGGCCAAGGAGTTGGTGAATATTTTTGATGAAGCTTTCACAACTTTAGCTGAGGTAGTGTCAGTACAAGCATAGGAAAAACATGACACAACACTATTTCATACAATGTGCACTAATGTGAGAAATGATTTGAAGTCACTTGATGTAAGAATCAAGGAACTAAGGAAATACATTGATGAAGGTAAGAATTTGTATGGATAATGCTTGTTATCATAATAGTACCTAACATAATTTGAGAGTTAGATAATGTGTAAGATGAGTGAACTTGAAACACTCACTGCAAACATACAGCTCCCTGAGACCAACATTAAAGATTGTGGAATAGAAGTGGAGAAGATCCATAAAGTGATTAGAAGCTTGGAGTTTGACAAGGAGAAGACAACACAAAAATTCTTTAGTCTTACAGAAATTTTGTCATGGAAGATAAGCATTTTGCAGAGGCAAATGGAGGAATGTCTTGTAGCAAAGACTTCCTATGACAGATTTTCCTATAGTAACTTGCATAGAGTTGAAGTGGTATCTTATGCAATATGTGCACTAATTAGTATCTTTGATATAGTAAAGGAGAACTGGAAGAAGGAAGTGGATAGGCTAAAACTTGTTTATGTAGATTATCTTTCCAGAATAACAAGTTGATCAACAGTAGGCCACCTAGTTTTTTGATATAGTTTTTGACACCTTGGCCATTGATGTCAAATGGGGAGTAGTATGATGTAAAGGAAAATTGTATGTATGTATGTACTAAGGAGGAAAAGTAATATATGCAAGGAAATTCTATATTGTATACGTAAGCAGGAGTACACTTATGTATCAATGTTAAGGAGTGATAAGTAATGTAAAGATCCATCAAAACATGAATACATTTTTATGTTTTGAAGGTAATCTTGAATAGCTACTTTATTTGTTTTTTATTATGTATGAAATCATATTGGGACTTAGCCAATTTTCCCAAATGTTGCCGTCAATGCCAAAGGGGGAGATTTTTGGAAATATGATCAAATAGATGTCTTAGTAGTTATCATTTATGGCAACATGTATTCAACATTTTATTTATACATTTAGAGTTAGAAAATTGTTTGTGTTAGATAGTTTGCAGTAGTATATAGATAAATGTGATGTATACACATAACTCATTGAGAGTTAGCTTATGCATAGTTGAGGAAATCTCTATGATAGTGTCATGATGATGTATGCTAGTACACGAGTGTGTACAAATAGTACAATGTGAGTTATAATTGAAATACCAGTACATGTATCAAACAGAGCAAAATAAAGCATACCAATAATTAGAGTTGTATGACTTAAGGAATTATTTTAGTTGAAAAAATAATTACTAAGTCATGATGAGACAACCTTGTGGATATTATTCCATAAGTTATTTTATATTATGTCAAGCATGTGAAGACATGAAGGCCAATTGAGCAGAGATTTGCTAATATACAAGGCATTAGTAAAGATCTTATCTTGTGCAGTAGAAGAAAAAGTTGTATGAGATGCAAACTATTGTAAAAACTATCTAAAACATATTCAAGCCTTATATGATGCAAGATCTGATGTATGATCAGAGAAAGTGTGAAGTATAACAGTGAGAAAGTACTGTATGTATACCTATTCTTGTGAAGAACTAAATTGTATATATTGCATGATACGACAGTGGGCTCTTCTTGCATACATTGTATTTGATCTACAAACTCCTAATAGGGTTGAAGCAACTCCTAGTAGGGTTGAGGCTTCTAAGGGCTCAAGACACTATATGTATTTCATAGACTCCTAATAGGGTCAATATGCTTAACAAGATTCTTTTATTTAGTGGATCATCTAGTGGGTATCATCCCCACTGAGGATTTCCCTTGGCCAGGGTTTCCCTAGTTAAAAAATAATGGTGTTATGAGTTCTCTATGTGCATGGTTATATTTAATGTTTAGTATTATTGGTTTAATTTCATATGCATGTTATAAAGTAATTAACAATATTCAATTTTGGAAAAAAGTTTATAGAATACCAATTCAATATCATCTATTTCTAACAGATGATGCTAGTGATGTGATATGATGTTTCATGATAATACCTATTTAATTTAGTATTCTACATGGATTATGGTTTATGTGTTATCAAAATGATGTTACTCGATTTTTCTTGCTATTATTTTATGTTGTGGATATCAGTCTTTTACCTTTAGTAAATAAATGCTCAAATGCTATAAATTATTATTTAAACAAGTTAAATTAAATGCTTTATTATGTGATTAATATTTCTATGTTGTGTTGCACAACTTCTATGCTGAGAATAGATTGAAGAAGATTATTAAAGAGGGAGATCATTGAAAACATACAAGTATGATCAATATGTTTCAATCATTGTTTTGTCACTGATGTTGAACCTGCTATTTGTAGGTAAGACAACTACTTATATGATTTAAATACTATCACTTATTTGATTGATGAAGAGGATTTGATCAAAAGATGTAACAATAGCAGCTAGAGGAAAGGTTGAGTTATGATTATGTAAAGGAATACAAGAATCTATTAAGATAGTGATAACATAATATATTCATAATCTACTTAAGGGTTACAAAGGTTGGTTACACTAAGAAAGTTTAGAAGAACAATTTACACAAAGTTTGCCTACAAAGCTTGATCGAGTGGATAGTAGGTGCCAAGAAAAGTCAGTGCAAGCCAAGCATAAAATTAGTTGGAGCTGAGTAAAAGTTTATTCTAGTGTATGTTGAGTAGAATAGTGGATGTCGAGTAAGGTTTAGTTGATGCCGAGCACTAGTAAACTTTAGTTCATGTCGAGTGATTTTATAGAGGATGTCAAGAAATATAGTTTGTGTTGAGCATCAGAAGCTAAATAGTGCTGAGTGGATGCATTACTTAAAAGATCGTGAATTCAATGCATCTAAGTCAACACATTTATTTTCTTGGATTATGTGAACTAGGTGGAAGAGAAGATTGATGAGCTAGTGGCACAAAATTCAAGGTAAACCATTTTTAGGTGAATTCAAAGAGGATTGAAGGAGAAGTTTCTAGAAGAAATATGGAATGTGGGGTAGATTCATTATATCCTACCTAATCCATCCTAATCCTAAATTGCACGATGGAGAATGAGAGGCAAAAGATATTAATTTCCTATTTCTAATAATGGCTGGTCAGAAGCAAAGGTTGTCATGTGAGAGAACCTAAGGAAGACAAGGAGTCAAGGGTTTTGCTTCATCAAGTGACCTAAGAGAAGAGTCTGCATTGGCATGTTAAGTAAGAAGACTTAAGGGTATGAATGGTTGAAGGGTGAACAAGATGTCAGAGTTGAAGAGTATGAAGGCCAAGAAGAATGGAGGACTGAAATAGTGATCTGTAATCTACAAACGGAGTTGCAAGTTGTTATTAGATGAAGCCTTACTGTTACTCTCTAACAATTGTATTAGTCTAGGGTAAATCCTTTGGATTAAGGTTGACCTAATAGTTATTCATAAATTCTTTAACTAGATGACATTCCAAGTGAATGGTCTAAAGTCCTCTAACAAGACTCACTCCTAATAGGGTAATTGAAATCCTTTAACAGGGTTGGCCTTTCATAGGGAATCACTTTAGAAGAGTGAAAAAGGGCAGCATGCTACTAGTGGTTTTTCTCAAATTGGGTTTCCACATAAATCATTGTGTCAAATGTGTTGATGAATTTGTTGTGTTTCATGTTTACATTTGTGCAAGTTGATTTGATAGTAACCTACAAGTTTTAAGTGATTGCATAATCTTATGGATGCATGCATGATGAATAATGTTTAATGGGTTCACTAAGCTGTGAAAATTTTTATTTATACATCTGGACCTTGGATAACTAATTCACCCCCCCTCTTAGTTATTCTAAAGTATTCCAACAATTGGTATCAGAGCCATCTTCTTAAGAGGACTAGTTTTGAAGGTACTAGAAGCAGAAAGATCACGATGTCAAAAAGAGAAGTACCCAAGCTTAATAAAGATAACTTTTCTACATGGAAAAGTTTGATGAAGCTACACCTTGGAGGACTTGGAGATCATGCATAATCTACCATTACAACTGAGCATGTTAATCCTATTGGAGCCCCAACTACTGAGGATATGAAAATGAATAAAGAACATAACTAGTCAATGTTGAAGATTGCCTCTACCCTAAGCTATGCCAAATTTGATGATATAAAATGTCTTGATAGTGAAAATAAAATGTGGGATGCCCTAACCACCATCTATGGAGGAGATGAAAATGTTATAAGAGCCAAAGCTGAAAGTCTCAGAGACAAGTTTGATGATATGAGAATGGAAGAAGGTGAAAATATTGCTCAATATGTTGCAAGGATAAAAGAAGTTGTTAATGCAATAAGATCTATTGGTAATATAGATGATGAGATTGTATTAATAAATGTTTTAAGAATGCTATTGCCTATTTATGCTATTAGAGTTTTTGCAATTCAAGAACTAAGATGCATTCAAAGGAATACTCTAGTACTTGAAGGTCTAGTAGGTAGACTCACTTCTTTTGATCTATCTAACTTTGATAATTACAAACTTGAGAATATTGAATTTGCTTTCAAAGCTAAGGTGTCATTGAAGGAACCTAATGAGAAGAAGAATAAGAAAAAGATAAAGTATGTATCAGTGATAGTGATACAAATGAGGAGGATGTAGAACAACTTGAAGCACTACTGGCAAGAAGATTCCACAAAGGTAAAGGCAAGTTCAAAGGTAAATTACCTATCATTTGTTTCAATTGCAATGAAGTTGGTCATATTGCTGCTAGATGTCTAGAGAAGAAGAACTATAGAGGTGGTGACAAGTACAATAGTAGGAGAGATGAAGACAACAAGGACTACAAAGACAAAGACAAAAAGTCATGCTATATTGCTAAAGAGGAAAAAAAAGATGAATATGATGAACATGATGATGAAGTGGTGTATGTTGCAATGAAGAATGAATCTAATGAAGATGAGGCAACTACACTTATGACTTGTGTGAATAAGAATGATATATGGATCATTGATAGTGTGTGTTCACATCACATGACTAGAGACAAAAGTAAGTTCATTATCTTGAATTGTTATAATAGAAATAGTGTAAGATTTGGTAATGATGCACCATGTTTGATAAAAAGAAAAAGTTCTATCAAACTCACAGATAAGATTTTATGTGAAAATGCTTACTATGTTGAAGGTATTAACCATAATCTCTTGAGTGTGTCATAACTGAATAATTCAGGATGTAAGGTTGATTTTGAAATAAGATTGCTAAGATATATGACACTGATGGGAAATTGATTGGAGAGGGTCATCAAATTAGAAGTAATCTATTATATCTTGACACAAAGGATGCTACTTGTCTAGTTGTAAAGTTTGATGATGTGTGGCTATGGAACAAGAGGTTATGTCATGTTAATTTTGATAAACTAGTTAGTATTAGTAACATGAGAAAAGTTAGAGGTTTTCCTAAGTTGAAGAAGCCTGATAATATAATGTGCAAACAATGTTAGTTAGGAAAACTGAAAAATTCAAGTTTTAAGAATAAAGCTCATGCCTCTAAAGGAATACTAGAGATTATTCGTACTGACTTGTGTGGACAAATTGAAGTGCAAAGCTACAAAGGAGATAAGTACATTATGCTACTGGTTGATGACTATTCTAGAATGATGAAAATTATGTTTTTGAAATAGAAATTTGATTCTTTCCAAATGTTGAAGTGGTACCTAGCAAGAGTTGAGAAGGAAATGTTGGGCATTCATTTAGCATGAGGCCAATTGTGGGAATTCATTGCGTAATTCCTCTCTTGAAAAGTTAATCTTTTATGGATCATCTCCAAGGTTCTGTATTTGTCTTGTGATGCACCAAAATCAACTCAGTTGAAGATAAATGTGATTGTTCACAAGGAGGCCTTTGCTGGTACTAATCACTTTCTTTTATTCTAGAATCAAAGTAGATCTGCTTGCTGTCTTAGAATCACACACAAAAGAACAATATTTTGTATTTTTTGGTTTTTTCAATGAATGCAATTCTAATAGTGCAACTAAAATGAGTTCCTATTCTACCAAGGGGTTAGCAAAGAAAATAACAAAACTAAAAGAAAATAACTTGAAATTGAAAATCCTAAACAGACATAAGCTACAGAACACAACATGTTGCGAGTTAAACCTTTGAAGAAATTCATAGGAAACTAATGAAAATAAGAGTAGTGGTTCCTAGAATCCACTGATGCAATCGTCGGTGAGAATCTTTAACAAATTGAATGATGTTTCACTCTTCATCAAATCACAAGGCCATGGAAAGTGTGCTCATGTGAGATGAAAAGCTATGTAAACACAATTAGGTGATCTCTTCCCAAGCTCGTTATGTTAGCAAAATTCGTATACTTATAGCAAACACGAAAACTATAGAATTACAGAACCAAAAATCATGCAACTAACTTTTGGTTCAATCACAATCTCATGAATAAAATCCATAAAACAATGACACATTCAGGTAAGAATGACTACACTCCAAATGCGAGCACCAAAACAATAATTTTATTGCATAATAATGGTGACCCTTGTTACATTTTACAATGGGGTATTTATAAGAAATTGTCTCCTCAATTTGTGTTGAGAGTGAGAGATAGCTTTCATGCAATAAAATGCTATTAAAACATTAAAACAAACTAAATATATACAGACTAACAATTAATCTGGTGCTTAGAGGGACTCCATCCATACTTTATTCATTAATTGGATGCATGAGCCCTTTACATGTCAAAAATAGAGAAAGCATGAGAGAGAAAGTAGGAGGAACCCATCAGTCGAAGTGAAAGTGCATAGAGGCACCAAAACTAGAAGCTGGTCCTTCACTAGGTGTGTGTCGGAGTTAACTTGCCATCAAAATGAGCTCTCAATGCATGGAAAGTTTTATTTTTGGAATTGGCATTCAACTGTCAACCCACCTTTGAATTGTAGAGCTATGGACCTACGGAGCTGCAGACCTACACACCTCGATAGCTCAAATTTCCAAAAAAATAAAGTTGTCAATTTTGAAAACGGTTTCTGGGTTTTGCTCAAATGGGATTTTGGATCACTTTTTGTGTACATACTTTGCCCCTTTTTGATGATTTATACCATCTTTATAGCCAATCACTTTCGTAAACTTCAACTCCTGCTTCTTCAATCTAAAATCCCAAGGCACCTACAACGAATCTTGTAATTAATAGCTGCATAAGATGAGGAACCTATTCCGCTTCATGTTTCCAACCTCTATATCGTCAACCTTTTTCTTCTCTCCAACTACCCTATCCTTCTTGATGAGAAACCAAGTGATCCAGATGATCAAATGTTTGAAACTTTTTCATTTTTTTTTGTAATTTTTTCTAGGCATTTTTAAATGGCTTTTTCGAAGGTCTTCTGCTCAAAATATTAGATTGAAACTTTCATCGGTCCTAAAAACTAAGCAATTGAAGGCTCACTGTTTTAGGGACTAAAATTAGATCTTCAGTTCTTCTTTCCAATGGTGTAAACGGATTTGAATTTTGACTCTAGGCCAAAAGTTATGACCTTGACAAGTTAAGGATGCCTTTCTACCTACAAAAAGAAACAAACATTAGTTTGGAGAGATGGAAATGCTTAAATAAGACAAAGAACACAAAATCCTATTAAAACACCTAAAAAACCACTTAACACCTCTGAAAGACAAATTATGACGCACCTTGCACACCTCGAAGGTGCACTAGGTGCGTCCTTTTATTTTATTATTATTAATTATTTTTTTTTAAATTTTTTTATTTTTTTTTTTGGTTTTTTAAATTTTTTAAGTTTTATATATTTTTAAAATTTTTTTAAAGTTATATATATATATATATATATTTTTTAAATTTTTTAAAATTTTTAACTTTTTTTTTTCAAATTTTGATCTAAAATTCTAACTCTAACAAAACTTTCTTCTCTCGACTCTCAAACTATGAGTCTGAGAGTCAAAAAAAGTGGGGGGTCCCCATTCCTAGTAAGGAATGGGGTGTGTGTTGTGGACACCACAATAGGAAATAGGTAAAAGTCTGAAGTGTTTGAGATCTAATAGAGGAGGAGAATTCACATCAAATGAGTTTGAGATGTTCTAATGATAGAGGAATCAAGAGATAGACATCCGCCCCTAGAACCCCTTCACAAAATGGAATTACTAAAAGAAGGAACATATCTATAATGAACTATGCTAGAACACTCATGATAGAGAAAAATGTTGCTTTAAAATAATGGAGAGAAGCAATAAGTACAACTGTCTATACCTTGAACTATGTACAAGTCAAAAAAGGTAGTCATTCAATTCCTTTTGAACTATGGTATGGATACTCACCTAATATAATATGAAATATTTTAAGGTATTTGGAAGAAAGTTTTTAAACTAGATGCAAAAAGTGAAGAAGGTATATTCTTAGGATGTTCCACAAGAAGTAAAGCTTATAAGTGTTTAAATACTAACACTAACAAAGTTGTGAAAAGTGCAAATGTGAATTTCAATGAATATACAGAAGTATATGAGGCTGAACCTATGAAAGAACTAGAAGATTAAAAATCATTTGTATACTTTTATGAAGTTATGCCTATTGAAGAAGATGTTGTAAATCAAGCTACAAGCCAACAACAAGTTTCAGTGACTGTTGAGTCACACACCACAAATGTCGAGTTACATTTAGGAACTGAGCTACATTGAAATATCGATTTACATAATGAAGTTGATGCACATTCTGATTATAAGATTAGTATACATGAAAGAGATGCTGAATTACTTGATAGAGATGTACACATTGATTCTGAAGTTGAAAGACAAATTGAAGAAACTAGAGCTGAAGCAAGATTGTCTAAATATGTCAAGCGACATCATCCTACTACACAAATTATTGGAGATAAAGATGCTAGACCAATGACAAGAAATATATTAAAAAATGATACATGTTTTCTGAGCATGAAGGAACCCAAATTAGTAAGAGATGCATTAGAACATGTGCACTAGAGTAAAGCCATGGAAGAAGAGATTGAACAAATTGAGAAAAACAAAATATGGACTCTAGTTCTTAGACCAGAAGACAAAAATGTGATTGGCACCAAGTGGGTCTTCAAAAACAAGCTAGATGAAAATGGTGAAGTCACAAGGAACAAGGAAAGATTAGTTTGCAAAGGATACACACAAGAAGAAGGAATTGACTACGGAGAGACATTTTCCCCTGTTGCTAGATTGGAAGGAGTAAGAACTTTACTTTCTTATTTTGCATACAAAGGTTTCAAAGTTTATCAAATGGATGTTAAATCTACATTTCTAAATGGCATATTAGAGGATGAAGTTTACATAGAAAAGCTAAAAGGTTTTGTTGATATTAACAACAAGAACATGGTATGTAGATTACACAGAGCTTTATATGGTTTGGAACCAGCACCAAGAGCATGGTATGAAAGACTTCATAATAATTTTGTGAAGATTGGATTTGAAAGGATTGATAATAACAACAATCTATACATGAAGACAAAAAAAGGCAAAGGTATTTTGTTATTTGAATTTTTTGTTGATGATATCATATTTGGAGGTTAAGATACTTTATGTATGGATTTTGAAAATAAAATGAAGCAAGAATTTGAGATGTCTATGTTTGGAGAGATCAAATTCTTTGTGAGTTTGCAAGTATATCATATGAAATATGGTATATATATCACTCAATAAAAATATGTCAAAGAAATACTAATAACTTTTGGATTGGAGGATTCCAAACCAATAAGTACACCTATGGTGATAGGACACAAGTTGTAAAAGAATGATGATTCAACTGAGGTGAATCAAACATTATATAGGTCTATGATTGGAAAATTGCAATATGTAGTACATAGCAGACCTGACATTGCATTATTTGTCGCGATAGTTGCAATATTCTTTGCTAATATCAGGGAGAATCATTTGATGGTTGTGAAGAGAATAATGAGATATCTGAAAGGAACAAAGGAGTTTGGTCTATACTATAAGAAAAATGAGAAATTTGAATTAAAAGCCTATACTGATGTTGGTTGGGCTAGAAATATTGATGACAAAAATAACACTAGTGGAGGAGCATTTTTCTTAGGCAAGAGGCTGGTTACATGGATTAGAAAGAAACAAAATTGCATCTCACAATCTACTACTGAAGCTAAATATGTTGTTGCTACTGTAAATTGTACAAACATTGTATGGATCAAATAGTTACTCAAAGGAATGAAGGAAGAGATCACATAACCAGTGATACTTTATTGTGATAGTACAAGTGCTATAAATATATCAAAGAATTTTGTGATGCACACAAAGACTAAGCACATTGCAATCAAGTATCATTACTTGAGAGAATTAGTCCAAGATAAAGAGGCGAAGATGGGATATGTTGACACAAAAGAGAAAATTGTTGATATCTTCACAGAATCATTACCTAAGGATGCTCATGAGTATCTAAGATGTAAACAAGGGTTGATATCCCTATCAAAGGCTATCTAAGTAGAAAAGGGAGTGCCCTACATCAAACAAGATGATATTCATATATTAGAAATTGATGCAGAGGATCTTACTTTAGGAGTTGCCTAAAGTAATCAAAGAGCTGACACTTCAAATTAGTCACAAGCAAGGTGATAGAGGGAGAAACTAAAGAAGCTTATAGCTGCATGTTAAGATGACAAGTCTTTGGAATTGTTGTCAAAGAGGAAGATAATTTCTGATCAAGGGAATAATCAAGGGATATAATTGATGAGAGAGATAATTGCTAAGGGAGATATGTGTTAGAGTAAATAATTAATATTTAATTATTTATTCTATTGCTTAAGTTTACTTAGGTCATGCATTTATTTAATATTTCATATTTAATGCATGTTGTGACAACACGGGAGTTTGTTCCCTTCTAGTTGTCACACTTATCTTCTAGCTTGCTCTACAAGCTTCCATGAGCTCTTTATATTCGAGCTCTCCTCATTGTATTTTCAAATAATATTGTGAAAGCCATTTTCTTATTGTAAATACATTTTCTTATTGTGTTTGCATTTTTGGCTCTCATGTCCGTTTAGGGTTTTTGCCCATGCTCCATGCTCCTCCCCTTCTTGGCTTCTCTTTGACAGGTTCGCATGCAGGTGATCTTGGCGTCTTCGGAGTTGGCTTTCCTCAACTCCAACATGGTATCAGAGCCTTCCTGCTGCTGCTTCGTTGAAGAAATTTTGAAGCCGTGATTTGAAGTCACAAACCCTAGTTTGTTTGTGTATTTTTTCTTCAAATCAGGGGATCAGCGAATTTTCGGAGCACTTTGGGACCAAACGGACATCACCATTGGATCTGGAAGGCCGTTTGCAGTCAGGATTCATATAAAGCTTTTTGTTTTTGGAGACAGGGCAACTTTGGCGATTTTTTGAGGCTTCCAGGGCCGCTGCCGTACGGATCGTACGGACGCAGAGCGTAAATTTTTTTTTAAAAACGCATTTTCGGGCGCACCGCCGCCGCGCCACCCGTGCACCGCCCGCAACGGCCGTAGCAGGCAGCGCCGCCCGCGAACCACCGCGGCCCGCCCGCCTCCTGGCCGCCGCCCTCCACTGGCGGCGCCTCTCCAGTCCGCCGCCCTGCGGCCACCTCAGCCGGCGGCTCCTCCTGGCTCCTCCGCCCGTGCTCTGCCTCCGCCCGCCGACAGCTCAGCCGGCCACTCTGCAGCACCGTCAGCCGAGCAGGCCATTGCGGGGGTGACACGTGGCATGGGCGCCACGTGGCACCTTGCCACGTGGACCCGCCACGTCACCCCTGCCACGTGGCTATGCCACGTGGCTCTCTTTTTTTGCTGCGACGGCTGACTGGCCGTCAATTTAAATCGCAGGATCTGCTGACGTCAGCATGATGTCATCCCTATGTCATCAACCTTGCTTGCACTCTCCTTCAAGTTCTCTTTTGGACCTACTTGTGGTTTTTTGGCCATAACTCTTGCATACGGAGGTATTTTTCCGATCCGAAAGAAGCGCCGGAAAGCTGGTTCCGAGACGAAGATTTTGGTGCAGGTATTTTTAGGTTTTGATGCTTTTTTATTGCCTGTTTTTTTAGTTAAAGTCTGAAGTCCTGTTTTTGACTCCGGCATGCATATCTTTTGCGTCCCATGTCAGTTTTTGGAAAACTTTATATTTCTTGAAAGCTGGTTCTATGCACTTTTCAGAATTGTCATCTTTTTTCCTCACTTTTGGCCTCTGCTTTTTCTATCATCATTTTGGCATTTTTGCTCTATGGTAGATATTTTGAGTGTTTTAGGCCCGAGGATCGTTTTCCTGGCATGGTTTGCTTTCTTTTCAGCTGTACTTTCTTTTGGTTCAGCTCTTTTTCAGTTCTGATCATTGTAGCTATCTTTTTGAAGCACTTTTCTATTTCGCACTGAGATAAATTGTCACTTTTTCATTCTGGGAGTCATGAACGTTGTTTTGAGTCAGGTGTACATGCACTATTTTATAAAGCACCATGGGGGGGATTATTTGTTTGCTGTTTTAGGAATTCTCCCTTTGTCAAGTGAGTGTCCCTTCCATGACATTAGCCCATGCAGAGTCAGTTAGACCGTGTCTTTATCAGTGTCTGTACTTCTTTTCCTCTCTCCTCGTTCTTGGTTCATTTGCAGAAGATTTTGGCTCACCTTCTCAGTTGCCTGTCATCACACCCCGTCTGCATTAAGGGGGGATTATGCTGTGTTCTAATGCATCCATGGTTCGATGGTTCGATAGTGTGAACTATGTATTCAGTGGTTGATCCTACATACAAGGCGATTGCAGTGGCTGGCTACCTATGCATTTTGGTGAGATGGATCATCTACCATATAGACATGCTCGGGTCATGCCTTCTTCTTCCATGGAGGTTTCTTCAGATCAGCAGTTTGACAGATTTGCGGCTCTTCATGCTTCAGTGATGCTGCTTCTTCATGATCATTCCTTGTTCCTGTTTTAGGGGATATTTTCCCTAGTTGGAGACTTCTTCAGCTCTTCACTGGGTTCTTACCTCTTTTTAGGGGAGGGTTTTTCCCATGTGGTTTTCTCTCTTTCCCTGCTTACAGAGGTTTCATCTTCTTGCATTGTACTTGGGTACCTAAAATGGCCTCGTTGCCGGGACCCATTATGCATTTCATCTTAGCTTTGTGAGCTTAAGGCATTTCCCTAAGTTGCACTTAAGGGGGGGTGTTAGAGTAAATAATTAATATTTAATTATTTATTCTATTGCTTAAGTTTACTTAGGTCATGCATTTATTTAATATTTCATATTTAATGCATGTTGTGACAACACGGGAGTTTGTTCCCTTCTAGTTGTCACACTTATCTTCTAGCTTGCTCTACAAGCTTCCATGAGCTCTTTATATTCGAGCTCTCCTCATTGTATTTTCAAATAATATTGTGAAAGCCATTTTCTTATTGTAAATACATTTTCTTATTGTGTTTGCATTTTTGGCTCTCATGTCTGTTTAGGGTTTTTGCCCGTGCTCCATGCTCCTCCCCTTCTTGGCTTCTCTTTGACAGGTTCACATGCAGGTGATCTTGGCGTCTTCGGAGTTGGCTTTCCTCAACTCCAACAATATGTATTGATTAGGAAAACAAAGAAAGAGAAATCCTAACATCTACCTAGTAAGAGGGAGATGCAAGAGTAATTCAGAGAGAGGGAGTTATAAGGCTGATTCAAAAGAGTTTTATAACCTATTCAAAAGATGGAAGTTGCTACTAGAGGGAGAGATTTCAATACAAGAAATTATTTTCTTTTTGGTATTTTGTTGATCTTACTATTTTAACCTAATCAGTTTGGTTGATCAATTTGGTTTGCCATCAATGCCAGAGAGGGAGATTGTTGAGAATAGATTGAAGAAGATTATTAAAGAGGGAGATCATTGAGAACATACAAGTATGATCAATATGTTTCAATCATTATTTTGTCACTGATGTCAAACCTACTATTTACTGGTAAGATAACTACTTATATGGTTTAAGTACTATCACTTATTTGATTGATGAAGATGATTTGATCAAAAGATGTAACGATAGCACCTAGAGGAAAGGCTGAGTTATTATTATGTAAAGGAATACAAGAATCAGTTAAGATAGTGATAACATGATGTATTGATAATCTACTTAAGGGTACAAAGGCTGGTTACATTGAGAAAGTTTAGAAGAACAAGTTACACAAAGTTTGTCTGCAAACCTTGACCAAGTGGATAGTAGGTGTCAAGTAAACTCAATGCAAGTCAAGAAAAAAATCAATTGGAGCCAAGTGAAAGTTTATTCGAGTGTATACCAAGTAGAACATTAGATGCCAAGTAAAGTTTAGTTGATGTCAAGCACCAGTAAACTTTAGTTCATGCCGAGTGATTTTATAGAGGATGTCGAGCAATGTAGTTTGTGCCAAGCATCAGAAGCTAGATAATGCCAAGTGGTTGCATTATTTAAAAGATCGTGAATTTGATGGATCTAAGCTGACAAGTTTGTTTTCTTAGATTATGTGAACTAGGTGGAAGATAAGATTGATGAGCTGGTGGCACAGAATTCAAGGTAAACCATTTTTAGTTGAATTCAAGAAGGATTGAAGGAGAAGTTTATAGAAGAAATATAGAATGTAGGGTAGATTAATTGTATCCTACCCGATCCATCCTAATCCTAAATTGGATGATGGAGAATGAGTGACAAAAGATCTTAATTTCCTATTTATAGGAATGGTTGGTCAGAAGCAAAGGTTTTCATGTGAGAGAACCAAAGGAAGACAAGGAGTCAAGGGTTTTTCTTCATCAAGTAAGCTAAGAGAAGAGTCTACATTGGCATGTTAAGAAAGAAGGCTTAAGGGTATGAATGCTTGAAGGGTGAACAAGCTATCAAAGTTGAAGAGTGTGAAGGCCAAGCAGAATGGAGGACTGAAATAGTGATCTATAATTTGCAAATGGAGTTGTAAGTTGTTATTAGATCAAGCCAAACTGTTACTCTCTAACAATTGTATCAATCTAGGGTAAATCCTTTGGATTAAGGTTGACCTAATAGTCATTTGTAAATCCTTTAACCAGGTGACATTTGAAGTGAATGGTCTCAAGTCCTCTAACAAGGCTCACTCCTATTAGGGTGATTGAAGTCTTTTAATAGGGTCACATTTAATGGTGTGTATTGTAACCTTTAATAGGGTTGGCCTTTTACAGGGCTTCACTTTAGAAGAGTGGAAAAGGGTAGCATGTTACTGGTGGTTTTTCCCAAATTGGGTTTCCATGTAAATCATTGTGTCAAATGTGTTGATGAATCTATTTTGTTTCATGTTTACATTTTTGCAAGTTGATTTGACAGTAACCTACAAGTTATAAGTGATTGCATAATCTTATGGATGCATACATGATGATTAATGTTTTATGAGTTCACTAAGATGTGAAAAGTTTTATTTATACATCTAGACCTTGGATAACTAATTCACCCCTCCTCTTAGTTATTCTAAAGTATTCCAACATTCTATGGATGCATTGAATTTCAGTGCTCATACAAAGTGGGAACATAGTGGTAGTTTGCTGTGAGATATAGACAATGTCTTATTTTCCTTCACATGACTATGTGTCTAGTTTTTCTTTGACTATTATATATTGAGAATCTACACTTCATCTTTGGTTGACTACTAAATAGGTACCATATACATTCACTTTGAATTTGGGATCTGAGTATGTACCTATATCCCTGACAATGGGCACCAAGAGATACTGACTTTGACCTTTAATGTTGAGCCAATGTTATCCTTGTATGGGTGACATATCCTTATAATTATTATTATTAACCCTCTGGTAATTGGTCAATCTGGATTCATAATGCATTATGTGATTAGATGTATGACCATGTCTATGCATTTAAGGTTCCACAACTATTGCATAAAATATTAATTAAAAGGTTAATTTAATTGATTTGGGGGAATTTTCTATTTCATTTAATTTATTTTAATTATTGGCCATTTTTTGTAGTTGAATTCAAATTTCTTGGAATGGTCTAATTCATTTGGGAGAGGGGACCAATTAGATTATTAAGTAAACCAATAATCTAATTTATATATCATTTTAATACAAGTGCTTATGTTGGCAAATGTGAGTTTTTATTACTCACTTCTCACTTGGTTATTTCATGTTTTGAGGAATTTGCTCCAAAATCCCTCTAGGATAATCCTTGTTTTTTTTTTTGTCAAAGGTTTACTTGCCACATCATCACACTGGTAGGCTCATTGGATTCAGAGTGGGATTCTAATTCCTTTTCAATATTTTCATCACATTTGATGCCCTTATTAGTTTTTAGTTGCATTTCCCAATTTAGATCAATTTGTGAGATGTAGGGCTCTCTCGTATCTTTGAATTATCTTGACTTTAATTCTTGATTTTTTTTATAGATGGTTGAAGGTTGAGAACTAGTTTTCCCCTCCATATTCATGCTTTAATTTGACCCAATTGGTCAGGTATGAACATTTCAAGGTTTTAATAATTTAATTTGAAATTTTTGGTAGATTTATATTATCAAAATTTGTGCGCAAGCTTCTATCTTGAATTTTAATAAGTTTATGTGATTTTTGGTATGATTTAAAAATGGGTTTTCAAATTTAATTCTAAGATGTTTGAATTTTGGGTGTTTTGATGTTGCATCCTTTTGCAAGCCACCTAGTATTTGTATGCTACCATATTTGGTGTGATCGTGTTTATGTGCTAGTAGCCTCTACTACAGAGAGCAAGATCATGGAGCCAAAACCACTAGAGGACATTCTAAGATATTTTGTACCTTAATCGAAAGGTGTGCCTATAATTGAAGTTGTATACTTTTGGTTATTTCCAAATTTTGGTGTATTTTGAGTATTGTAAGCCATTCTCATGTTCTAACAAGATTATTGAAGAATTACATGGAATCTATGCTCTTAGAAAAGTGGTTGATTGAGATATATGTTTATGAGCTTCATTATGGATTCCCCTTAGATGTCTTTACTTGAGTGTGTTTATGCTTGTTCATTTGACTCAATTTCCTAAATCTAACCCTTACATTGGTTTTATCATGATTATTTTGTAGATTTGGTTGTGTCCACCCAAAGCATACAAATGTGTATCAAAGGATCTTGAGAGATCCAAAATCTCATAGTTAGGTTGGTTGAGTGTTTGTTCATTGGGGACTTAGTTTGAAATTTGTATTGCCTACATGTGATGAGTATGGGTATTTAGGGTAGAGGTGTGTAGTGGATTCTCATAGTTACTCCAACCTAGAAGTGGTTGACAATAAGAAATCTAATAGGGAAATTGTGATACTAAGAGAGGGGGGGGGGGGGGGGGGGGAGGGGGGGTGGTGGGTGGGGGTGGGGGGGTAGATTGAATCAGGATCTATAAAAACTTCTCACACTTCAAACATGAAACATATTTGATATCTTCACATAAACTCTCATTTTAACATTAACCTTACATCAATGTAATCATTCACATCAACATAATATCAAATCTAAATTCCAACTACATGAATAAAAACTCATAAGCACATAACACATTAACACACAGATTTGGTAATGCAGAAACCTAGCCTCCAATGTGAAGGTAAAACCATGATGGGGATGAAACCCATTAAATCTTCACTACTATAGCAATAAAGTGTGTCTATTAAGGCTACAATAGTTGATCACTTCTAATGATCTAACCTATGTGGGGTATGCCTTGTTAAAGGCTAAAAGAATTGATAGGGTCTACCTTGAATAAAGGATTTTTACATCACAACTAAGTGAGTACTCTATTATGAGATTTATAAAATCATGTTAAAGATACTCTATTAAGAGATTTAAACCCTAAAATACCTATTATGATGTTTATTACCTAATCCTTTGGTATGCACTTACAATGCTAATATCAGATCTCCTTTGTGTGATGTATTATCACCTTATTGTGATTGATCTTCATTATCTCTACACAAAACTACTCACTATAGTACTCAATCTCTTATGTAATTGCTCTGATTTAACTCAAAAACTTTGCATACAAAAAAACTCTTCATCTGTACATTCACACACACAAACTAGGTCATAGACCCTCCTTAAATAGTTATTTTTGTGAACCTTCTAGATCCCAATCAATGATCTAAATTCATCTAGTTTTTTGCTTAGTCCTTGCAAATTTTTGATTGGTGGATTGCCTCGCATAGGGATTATTGATCTTCCATTTGACATCTAATTAGCTCCTTGATTACCTCCCTAATCTTCAAAACATGCTTCAAACTTGATATAAATAATTTAGATCAGATTTTGTGTCATTCCAAAAAAATATGCAAACATATGTTACTTGGCACTAATACTATGCTGATGCTCAGCATTAATTATTTCATCATGTTGTCCCTTGATCTTAACTATGCTTAACATGTACTAAATTACTCGGCCTCTATATAACTTGGCATCAACTATTATCCCTGATAAACTTGATAATAACTAGAGTACTCGACAAACTCTAGCTTTCTCAATAGTAACTATTTTTTGACACATAACTTGAAATATAGACAAGTCCTCAATACTTTTCTTGGCCTATATAGGATGACTTAGTTGTAATGGTGACTGAACAACCCTGTCTTGTAATAACTAAGTGTTTAACACGAATAAACAACATGAATTAGGGATCAACAATCTCCTCATTTAACATTAGTGGCAAAAAAAATTCATCATGATAGAAACATTTTCAGTATAGAAACAAAACACAAGTACTCTCCCTTATAATATAATCCATATTATAACTTGGTAAACACTGCATATGTTCTCTCTTTGCACTCGATATATACATGCTTCAAAACTTCAACTTCAAAATTTGTAAAACTCTCCTTGATCATCCTTATTCATCATCAGTGTCATCTTGATCATTATCATTATCCCCCTCATTTTTTCACTCATGGCTATTGGGGTGTAGGGTTCAAACCAAACTTATCCAAAAATGGTTTGTGAATTTGCAAAATATTACTTAATGTGTTGTGCCTATTGTCCTAGTTAGTCCTAATGGATTCAATGGAATGAATCTCTATGTTCAATTTTGTTGCAAGATCCCATTGATGCACAAAATTATTGGTTGATTTCCTATGAGCTTGCCTATTTGATGCTAGAAAACTCAACACAATTTTAGCCAACCAAGAAGATTGAATCTCAACTTTGTTCAATCTCCACACTTTAGGCTCTGTAAGACCTAGGTTATTGTACCTTTTCTTGTAAGGGAATAATGATTGTAATTTTCAAACTTAACAATACTCTTGAGTTGGAAAAAGTTCTCAAGGAGAATTTGATTATAAATACATATATTTGTAATAAAGGGGGAGAGTCTCAAATAAGATGTCATAACACATGAAAGTTAGTTGATACTTATTGTTTACCTTCCATAAAGCCATCCTTAATTTTTAAATTTTGATATGACCAAAGCCTTTCAAATTGGAGAACAGGGTCAACTTCAATAATTACTGAATTAATTTTAGGTCCTGGATACAAGCACACCACCATCAACTAATGATTAGCCAAATAGAGATATTTGACCAAACCATGACTAATTGAATTTAACTTCAAATTGAAGACCAATTCCACAAAAAATACATAAGAATATGAGTTTTGTTTGCAATAGTTCACCTCAAATTTTTTCTGCAAATAGTATAAATCCAAGAGGAATTTGAATTTAGTAAAATCAATGACCAATTTTAGGTATCTTTCAAAAAAAAAACACAGTTAAAAATAAGGTACAATTGGGTTGTAACAAGTTGCATTATCTAACTTCCTCTATGCATCCTTATATCCATAATGTATGTATTTCTTTTTCTTTTTAATACAAGGCCCTAGTATCCTTTCTTATAGAATGCAAAAGGATGCAAAATGCTTCAAGTCTATTCATCCTAACTAACTAAAAACTAATTGAAACTCCTTATAGATTAATTATAATAAAAAAAATCTCAAAAGAGACTTATAATTCTCTTATCATATTGAGAATTTCTTCCAAGCGCTCGGCCACCTCCTCATCTGCCACTTCGAAAAGCATGTTCAAAGCTTCTCCTTTTTCCTCTTCCATCAAGATCTCATGGTAGTCACTCTAGTACCAGGCATATGTTACCCACAAATTCCATGAAACTGCATACATATTGTTGATGACATCAAATTGGTCTTCTTCAGTTGGTACCAAGCCAAGTTGCATGATTGGGTGAGGTACTACATTCTCATCACATGATTGTACTGGAAACACCATATCTTCTACCCTACAAAATAAATACAAAAAATTACACAAGAAATTTTTTTCTATAAAAGAATAAACTTACCAAATTCCCTTATATCTATGATCAAGGTAGAGAACATTTAATGACCATATTTCCTTCAAATCCTTAGCACAAGCCACCCTTGATTAATGTCATACTTGAAATAAAATTAGATGAACGAAATAAATCCTTGAATAACCTCATCCTCTAGATAATTAATGAAATAAATGCTTCTTTTTAATTCTCACAATTATGGAATATTAGAGAGCTATTGGCACAAAATTGCAAAATCAGAGACCAAATGCATCTTCCTTGTCAAATTTGCAAGATACAATTGAAAGTCCAATTCTAAAATCATAAAATTAGAGAATCACAAGGGACTCAATTTTGAATCATGAAATCAAAGTCTAAGAATTTCATATATCTTGAAATTATGAATTTAGAAGGTTGTTTAGTGCTGGATCTTGATTTTGTGAAACTTGGTAAGAGCACTCAAATTTTGAGGTTCCATTAGATCTACCATGCTATCAACAAATGAACAATTTGGATTTACTTGGACTAACTCTTTTTAATTCTTAAAATGTATCTACATAACCTCAAGATGACATGTCATCATGGATTGAATTTAAATCAAATGTTCTCTTATTTGGTTATTCTTTGTAAGCCTTGCCTATTGAAAATTGACCTTGGATAAGTGAATTGCATTAGAACTGGCATCTATGGTTAGTGCATTGGTACTATACTATAAAATTGCTTCTAACTTATCCATCATGTCTCTGATGTCCTTTGTGTATGTTGAGATATCACACAAATTCCTAAATATTATATGTACATTGCTAGAAACTTGTTCCAAATTAGTCACAAGTTTTGACATCTCATACTATTTGATATTAATCTCTTTTGCTACCTCCTCCATTACTTTGTTCTCAAATTTCTTTTTTGACCATTACATTAATTCTTCATTTGTGTCACTATTTAAGTCATTTATTCTTTCTAGAATCTTTGTCAATTTCACAATAATGGGAGTATTTTCATCTAAGTTATCACTAACAAAAGACAAGAAGTGTTTCCTTTACATCATATAGCACCTATTTTTGTGCTAGACTTGTCCCGGCCAGCTATTAAAATGTCCTCATCGAGCATAATAGGCTTAGCTTAGAATGCGATTAGGGACTGGAATTGTTTCTTCTTAATATTATTACTTGGATTATTGGAGCTTGACATTGAGACATTGAGACAAGAAGTGTTTCCTTTACATCATATAGCACCTATTTTTGTGCTTACTTTTGTTGATACTCCCTTCTTAGCCTAGCTTTCTTTACTTTCCTAGAAAATAATACATTCATAATCTTCATCTTCTCTTCAATCAGGCTAGACTTGTCCCGGCCAGCTATTAAAATGTCCTCATCGAGCATAATAGGCTTAGCTTAGAATGCGATTAGGGACTGGAATTGTTTCTTCTTAATATTCTTACTTGGATTATTGGAGCTTGACATTGAGACTTGCAAGCTTTACGTTTGGAGCTCCACACTTGGTATCTAAGTTTCAATTTTTTCCCTTTAGCCTCCTTAGGCTCTATCCCTATAGGTTTAAGTTCACCAATAGAACTCGGCTATCCTACCTTCTTTGTTCCCACAATCTAAGGTCCTAAGGCTTCTGGTCATTCTTCACCAATAGTAGATTTCTCTCTTTGATCATTCTAATCCTTCTCTCTCTATTCTCCTTCAACATTTGCATTAGTAATTCTTTCTTGTGCATTATTTTCTTCATTTGTTAGCACATTCTACTTCTTGACAATAGTAGCATCATCTTTTATCTTAGTTTGTACTTGAACTTTTGTATCAATGAGAATTATTGATGTATCAATGATATTAACAATTACCTATTGATATTTTTCTTGGCCTACATTCTTTGGATATTCTTTGATTTTCACAATGAAAGGATTGGGGTCCAATAATGTGTCTCTTATTGGCTTTACATTTGGATCTTGCTTCTTCATTTCTTGCTTGATCTTCCCAATATTTTTTGGCTTTGCTTCAGCCTCAGTCACATCTATCAACAAATTTTCTATGGGTTCATCCTCTATTGTGACTATATCAATTTGTTTCTCACTTTCTTGTGTCATTTGATGTATAGTCTCTACTAACTTCTCAACATCATCATAGATGTCTTCTTTATTATCAAGTTCTACTTCTCTAGTCTCCTTCTCCTCTTTACAAGTTTCTCCTCATCAACATGCATTAGACAAAAAAAATTATTCCACATTATCCTTCTTTCCTATAAAAAATATTCAATTTTGTTCTTCAAAATCATATAGGCTCTTCTTTTTGGTACAATTTTTTTAGCATAATCCTTTAATGCTATAGACATATGTTGTTTTCCTAAATCAGGCATTACTTGGGCTAATGTAGCCTCCTTCATCTATCTCTATATTTTTAATACCCATTTTCATTTTGCATCAATATTATTATACAATTATTCATGTAGTTCCTAAACTAATTCAATTGGTGTGTACTTGAAATTCCCCATCATGTCAACAACAACCTATTCTACCTTTTCCTTATCAATCTTACTCAAGGTTTCATACTTTATAAAATTTAATCCTTCTAATCCTATTGTACTCCTCAAATTTTCACATATTTCATCAATATCCTGAGGTTTCTTGTGTGTAGCCACTTTGAATTCTCTCAAATCATTAGATTATGTTCTCTTTGCCTCATCTTCATCATCAAGAGGCTTCACTATCAACTTTCTTCTTGGTTTCTTCTTTGGCTTTTTCTCCTCATCCTTTGTAGTATTTGATATCCTTTTCTTAGTACTTTTCTTTTAAATAGGCATGGTGATATTTACAATACCTTTCTTTGGTGGCTTGGCAATTGGGGTGCTACTTATTTAGACCCTCTATCTTTTTACCCTTTGTGGTGTGGTTGTGGGATTAGTAGCCACCTTCTTTAAACTTTTCTTCACCTTTGGTTCAACCAAAAAAACTTCTTTATCCTTGGTTGCCTTGGGCTCGTCAACTACCAATTCATTACCTTTACTCATGTCCTTCTACATCATCACTTTCATCTTCTTCTTCACTACTAAGGTCTTCACCTTTTCCCTCTATTTTTTGTAGTGGTTTCTAACCAAAAGTACCTTCTAATCTTTTTATCATCTTCTTTCTTTTCTTTTCCATCTTAGGAAACTTAGTTTGCATGAGCATTTTCACCTTTACTGTCCCATAAGTGTCGAATGGTTAAACATTCTTATCTATCTCTTCTGTCAATAATATAATTATAGCAATTAAGACTTCATCAATGTCAACCTCATAATGAAGAGGTCTTAACCATGTAACTCTAGCAAAGTGAAGAATACTTCATGTCTACAACTACACATGTAAGCTATGGTCTTTCTTAACTAATTTGTAACCCATGTCTACAACTACACATGACAGATTGTTCAATTGGCTCAATTGATGAAACTTGTGTGCAATGACTCGAATAGAAAACTTCATCTATGTATCTTTAGTGGTGTCAATTGACATGCCTTTGCTATTAAATTTTTCCTTGGTGTTGTTCTAAATTATATCTCTCCCTTGACAACAAACAGTATTTACCCTATCCAGAATAGGGTATCCAGTAACATGATGAATAACTGATTTTTTGATCCTTACTAGTTCATTCTCCAACCAAAGCTTCATTTCATGGGTGCACCTCAACATAATCTTTACCCATTCTACTTTAAAAACCTTTGGAAAATATAGGGCAAGTGTTAACCCTTTCTCAGTCACTACTTTGTGGTCATCTTTCAACTTGTCATTTTTGCATAGCTTGTCATATGCATTCCTTTTCTCAAAATACCTAACTTCTCCTATTTTGTACATGTAACATGATCTAACATCATGAACCATAATCCCTCATTTTGGAATAAATGATAATGCACCAGAAGAATCTCCCTTCAACATGATGTCAAGGTATGCCTTGAACTTTGGTGGAGGGAAAGGTTCATTAAAAATAATTTGAACATTACTTTTCTTCAATAATGTGTTCTTCTCACTTGTGGATATCATTTCATAAATAATTTTTGAAATCATGAACTTTAAAAATTGGTTCACAATAAACTTTACACAACTAACCTTGTATTGTCGATGGCACGTAGTGAATTCTTTCACAAATTTTCTCAAAGGCTCTTTAATCACCTGGGTAATTTCTCTATAAATTCTTAATCACTGTGAGAGAAATGATTGATAAAATATACTATATAGGTTTAAATGGTCAAATTAGGTTTTCAATTAATGTTCTATACATAGTGTAAATGCCCAACAGTTATCTTGGTCAACTTTGTGAAATTCAGCACACATAGTTCCTTCAATTTCACTAGGTTAGTATCATGACTCAATTCATATTCACATTTAATTTAATATGTCAGCCTATAGGTCTATACATACTACAACTTGGTCTTAACTAGGCTCCACTACTAGCATTCAATCTTTACTAGATATCAACTCAACACCAAATATCACTTCTCTTTTCAAACTGTATATTTGTCCATGTACATCTATAATGTGGATTTGGACTTACATGCATATAGTATTAGGAACTAGTTTATGATATATCAATTTGAAACTCAATTCCATACATACCTTATCATTTAGTTTGAGGTGGGAGAATAACCTAATCCATTAGATTCAATGATCACAACTTCACCATTGGAACTGTTGCTTCCATCAGACTTCATCCTCCATGTTTCATTCATTTCCTTCCTTCTTTAGTATTGACCTTTGTCTTTCCATTGTTCACCTAAAAATTTGGTGATGATGCTGAATTCATATAGTCCTTGCTTAGATGACTGGCCTTCTAACAGTTGAAACATATTGGGCCAAAATTTCTCTAATTTTTAGATCCTCCTCTGAGATGTATCCTAGCAAAATTTGCAACAATATGTCCATATTTTCCATAATATTGACAATTTACCCAAGAATTATAATCCCAATTTATGATGTTATCTTTCTTAGGTTCTTTTCCTTGACCTTTAGGTCTCCAATTATTATTTTCTTTAGATCTACAATCTTGTTCCTTATTACCATACTTATGACATGTATAACAATAACCTTCAAATATAGAAGTAATAGGTGTCATATTGCCTTTTTTTCTACGCTCATGTGTTTGATGACCTTATTTGTTGAAAGTGAAGTAATAACCATTGAATTTGGATCTAGGGTTTGACTTACCAACTTTTCTGCTACAAAGATTTGTTGTATGGTGATAAAGGAGCATCCTAGATGTAAGGACAATCTTGCATCACCCAAAAATATTTATATTTCTAGTTTTCCAATTTTTGTGTTTTTAATATGGGCTATTCATCTATAGAGTTTCTATTTGAGGGATATTTCTAGCTTTACTAAGTTGGTATTATGCTCTTAGATTATTATAATCTCACATATGGAGGTTCACCTTTGACATATCAATTTTTTGGATGTGTTTTATTGTCATATCATATGTATTGGTGCAGTTACTACATATTTCTAGTATGAATTTTGGCTATCCAAACTTCAAGTCCAGAAATGAAGACCTAAATGGCTCCAAAATGAGGCAAAACCTTGGCTAATAAACACTTGTGCAATTAATTATTATAGATCGCTAGGTGAGGATTCTAGAATGGGGTTATAATAGCCCATCAAGTCAATGGTTTTCTAGTTATGATCTTAGGAAGTGGACCCATCCAAAAATATAATTTATAAATTGTCTAGAGTCAATAATATGTAATAAAGTGTAATGGAATAATATAATATGAGTTTGGTCAACCTCAAGGGTTAGGTCGTAGTGTCTAGAACCTTCCTAGGCAGTTAAAAGTGCCTATATAAGGAAGGCATGTAGGTTATCTAGGGAAGCTTTGGGTGATAGTTCACAACTTCATATTGAAAATTATTGTAAGGGAGGCTCGCGTGTGTATTTTCATATGTATTTCAAAAATTTTTAATTCTGCATTTGTAGCGATTATAAGAAGCTCATATCTTGTGCTCGCCAATTTCTATTTTTTTTTGTTTTTGTTATGTGTTTTTGGTATTAAGGGGAGCACTCTTCATCAAGTGGCATTAGAGTGGGAGTTCTTGAGTGTGTAAATAGATTTCCAATTGGGAGGAAATTTGCACCAAGATCATGGTTTGGGTAGAACATGTGGATAGATCACCAAGTGTGAGGCAATTTGTACTAGGGTTTCAGTGGAAGTGTGGAAATGCCTCCACAAAGAGAGTGTGGTGGAAGAGTTATAGGTGTTACCTTTGAGGGTTTTAGAGCCCTACAAAGATAGATGTAAGCATTGGAAGAACAAATATGTAGAGGAATAAATCTTTTCATAAGAGATGAAAGGGAGGATGAAGACAAAGAAGAAGAAAATATTGGAGTAGAGGCAATTTTGTACCCAAAAGAAGAAAGATGATTCAAGGCCATCTCCAAGATTGGAAAAATACCTAAGTTTGAGGTTCCTAGATTTTTGGGAAATCTTAACCCAAAGAAATTGATAAATTGGATAAATAAATTAGAGGAATGCTTAAAGTATGAAGATATTGAGGATACTAATAGGGTCAAGTTTGCGAAGTCAGAATTGGAGGGACATGTAAAGATATGGTGTCAGGAGATTCAACTAGAGAAAAATAGAAGAGGAAAAGAAAAAATCACTAGATGAGATTAGATGATAGCTAAATTGAAGTGATAATTCATTCCTATGGATTATAATATTGATTTTCTAAACAAAATAGAAGGGTTGAAGAAAGCAGGAAGATCTATTCAAGAGTACATCGAGTAGTTCTACTGAGTTCTCTTGGAACTAGTCATACAAAAGCTGATAAAGAGAAATTTGTTTGTTATTTTAATGGGTTGAGGCTAAGAATTCCGACAGGGTTGAGTCTAGTCCAAATGAACAATATTGAAGAAGCATAGAGGACAATTTGAACAAGAAGTTTGATAACAAGAATAGTGGTAGAGGTCACAATGAAGGTCTAGTGGACAATCTTATGGAGGTTGGAATGATGATCAAAATAACAAGGATGAGTCAAGTAGTAGTAGTTAGAACCAGAGGGGAAATACTTTTAATTGTTTCCATGATCAAAACAATAGAGATCAGAGAGGAAGAAGAAGAGGGCAAGGATCTGGAAGATGAGATTTCCATGGAAAATGTTTTCACTTCGAAAAACAAGGGTATAGGAATTTGAGTGTTCCAAGTGTAAAGAAAGGAAAGATTAGAGAATAGAAGACCAGGCTAGAGTTTCACATGTTGATGAAGATGTCACATCATCCCTTTCTAAAGATTTTGAAAGATAAGAAGCACTAGTTTAATAGAAGATTCTTACTAAGCGGTGAGAATGGACCTGATCAAAGGAGAAGTTTGTTTTAGATTATGTTAAAAACAAGTTTTGAAGGGACCACAAACCCTTTACAAAAATCTAAAGATAAGCAATAAAGCACCAATAGGTTTTACAAGGACCTGGAACCTAGTGTTTAAACAAGTTGGAAAGAAAAAAGGAAAAAACTAGAAAAAATTTCTTAGACCAGCAACCAGCACACCTACTCCATAACCAACATCTATAGAAACTCTTTGATAATGTTTACCACTTCTTTACCTACTTCTACAATACAAAGGAGGAGTTTGTTTCACACAAGGAGAAAATGTGAAGATAAGTGTTGGGATATGATCATTGATGGTGGAAGCACTAGCAATCTAGTGTTAGAAAAGATGGTCATGAAGTTAAATCTCAAGAGGAAGAAATATACACATCCATACTGTATTGCCTAGGCATAGGATGACCACAAGGTCATGGTCAATGAGTAGTTCCTAGTGTAGTTCAAGATTGGAAACTATAAGGATGATGTGTTGTGTAATATCATACATATGAACATATGTCATATGTTTCTAAGTAGGCCATGGAAATTTAACACGCATGTTGTACATGATAGGTGAAAAAATACCTACACTCTAACAAAGGATGGAGTGAAACACAAGTTTAAGTTATTGAAGGAGAAAGAAGAAAAGGTATGTAGTACTACCACAATATGTTTTATTGATGGAAAGAAATTTCTCAAAGGTATGAAGAGTGAGCATATATGTTTTGTTGTAATCACAAAAGATGGTAAAGAAGAAGTAGAGGAGGTACCTGCAAAAGTTGAAGATTTGTTGGGAGAACTTCTTGCTATTGTGTCAAATAATGTACTTGATGGATTACCCCTAGTGAGGAAGATCAATCACCATGTGGACTTGATCCTATGAGCCAAATTTCAAAAAACAAGGTAGTGCATAGAGTGACACTAAAAAAATATGAGAAGTTGAATAGACAAGTGCATGAGTTATTGAAGAAGAGATGATTTGAGAGCCTAAGTCCATGTGTTGTACCAGCAATATTAGCACCAAAGAAGAATGGAGGATGTGCACAGGTTTGTAGTCTATCAACAAGATCACAATCAAGTACAAATTTCCATTGCCACAGTTGGATGATATGGACTATTTGAGTGGAGTTGTGTATTTCACAAAGATAGATCTAAAGATTGGGTATCATTAGATTTTCATCAAAGAAGGAGAAAAATAGAAGACTACCTTCAAGACAAGGGAAGGATTGTATGAGTGGTTAGTCATGCTTTTTGGATTAACCAATGCATCGAGTACTTTCATGAGGCTACACTGAGTACTTTCATGAGGTTCATGAATGAGGTACTGAAGGACTTCTAGGTAAGTTTTTCATTATTTACCTAGATGATATTTTGATCTTTAGTAAGACATTAGAGGATCATTTGATACACATTCGTAAGGTGTTTGAAAAGATGAGGGAGGAAAAGTTGTTGATAAATTTGAAGTGTAGTTCTGTGAAGAAGGAGTTGGTGCACTTAGGAATTTTTGTATGAGTAGAAGGTCTAAAAATGAACCTTGAGAAAGTAAAGGATAACCTCAAATGGCCTACTCCAACGAATGCAAAAAAGGTTAGATATTTTCATGGATTGACTAGTTGTTACATAAAAATTTTCAGAGGTTTTAGCAGTATTTGTGGACCTTTAACTTGAACAATGAGAGGGGATAGAAAACAATTTAAATAGAATTTAGGAGCAAATAAGAGTTTTAATTTTTTGAAACAAAAAGTTATAGAGGAACATGTTTTAGCACTTCCATATTTTATTAAGGTGTTTTAAGTAGATTGTGATGCTAGTGGTACTGCAGTATGAGTTGTTTTGAGCCAAGAAGGTAGACACGTTTCTTATTTCAATTAGAAATTGAATGATTAAAAAAGAAAGTATTATTTTTATGATTAGGAATTTTATGTTATAGTTCAAGAATTGAAGAAATGGAGACACTATCTTCTTCCTAAGGAGTTTTTTTGTATACTAATCATCAAGATTTGCAATATTTAAATAGTTAGGGAAAACTAAATCAATGGCATTTGAAATGGGTTGAGTTTTTATAGAGTTATACATTTGTTTTGAAACACACAAGTGGGAAGTCTAATAGAGTTGTAGATGCTCTTAGAAAAAGACAAATTTTTCTTATAAAAATGCAAATTGAGGTGGTTGGATTCAAGGAAATCAATAATTTGTATCCCTAGAATCCTTATTTGGTGAGGCTTGGAAAGCTTGTATAAAACCTATTACACTTGATAGGATAAAGTGGTTCGATTCCTTAATCCAAGATGGTATTTTGTTTAAGGGAGGTTAGTTGTGCATTCCCAGAAGTTCCATGAGAGAGAATCTCATCAAGGAGAAGCGTAGTGGAGGATTGGTTGGACACTTTGGTAGAGATAAGACCATTTCCTTGATTACTAAGAATTATTATTGACCATAGTTGTAGCAAGATGTGAAGAATTTTGTGCAGTGTTGTAGAGTATGTCATATGGTGAAAGGATTGAAGTAAAATATGGGGTTATATCAACCACTACTTATACTTGTTAAACCATGGGAAGATGTCAGCAATGGAGTTCATTCTTGGTTTATCAAGGACATAGTGAGGGCATGATTCAATATTTGTGGTGGTTGATAGATTTTCAAAAATGGCACATTTCATTCCCTGCAAGAAGACTAGTGATGTTGTTCACGTGGTAGAGTTATTTTTTAGAGAAGTGGTGAGATTACATGGTTTGCCAAAGAGTATAGTTTCTGATCAAGATACCAATTTTTTTGGGTATTTCTATCATACAATTTTGTGAAGATAGATTTCAAGTTTACTTCATCCCATTATCCACAGACTGATGGACAAACAAAAGTTGTGAACCAAAGTTTGGGGAATTCGCTAAGATGCCTAGTTGGAGATAATTCAAAAGGTTGGGATCTGATTTTATCACTGGTAGAATTTTCATACACTAATTGGATTACTGGTAGTTGGAGATAAATTCTTTTGAATTGAGGCAGTTGGATAAAGGAGAGATAAGTACCGTTGAAGTGGGAGATTTTGTTGAACATTTAAAGAGCATCTATGAGGAGGCGAGGAAGCTGATTACACAGATGAATATGCACTATAAGGCTAAGGTTAATGTGAAAAGGAGGTATAAGGAATTTTAGATTGGTGATGAAGTTATGGTTCATTTGTGGGAGGAGATATTTCTAGTGGGTACATATAATAAGATAAAAATGAAGAAGTTTGGATCGTGCAAGATAATGAAAAAAATATGATTTTGGAAATGCTCATGAAGTAGAGTTGCATATAGAACTAAATATTTCATGAGTGTTTAACATTTTAGATTTGATAGTATATTATGAGGGAGGTGATGAAGATGAAGTTGTAGAAGCTCTATGGAGTATTCTAACATCTACTTCAGCTACACATGAGATTGAGGAGATATTGGATAGTCATGTGGGAAGAATCACAAGGAATAGAACATATGAGGAGTATATGGTCAAATGGAAAGGGAAGCTAATAGAGGATTCATCATGGCTAGCATGCAAGGAGGTTGAGCATCTTGGTTTTCATACGATTACCTCAAACATGATAGGACCACTTCTCAATTTACCCTCGGTGTCTAATGCAGGAGCATCCTAGGTGCAAGGGCAATTTTGCATCACCAAAAAATATTTATATTTTCAATTTTCTAGCTTTCGTGTTTTAATAAGGGTTATTCCTATATAGATTTTTTATTTGAGGGGGCTTTCTAGTTTTAGTAAATTGGCATTTTGTGCTCAGATTGCTCTAGTCTCATATAGAGAGGTTCATCTTTGACATATTAGCTTGTTCGATGACTTTTATTGTCATACCATTGTATTATTGTAGTTACTGCAGATTTTTTGTATGGATGTTGGCTATCCAAACTTCAGGTCCATTGATGAAGGCCTAAATGTATCCAAAATGAGGCAAACTCTTACCTAATGGACAATCGCTAATCGAGGATTCTAGAATGGGGTTATTATAGCCCATTGGATCAATGGTTTGCTAGTTATGGTCTCTCAAAGTGGACCTCTCTGAAAATGTAATTTATAAATTGTCTTGAGTCAATCATATGTAATAAAATGTAATGGAATAATATAATATTAATTTGTTAACCTCAAGGGTTAGGGCTTAGTGTCTAGGACCTTCTCGAATGATTAAAAGTGCCTATATAAGGAAGGCTCATTGGTTATCTAGGGTAGCTTTGGGTGATAGTTTGTAGCTCTATGTTGCAAATTATTGTAAGAAGGCACACATGTGGATTTGCATATTGTTTTACAAAATTCAAAAATTTCACATTTGTGGCAATAATA
Organism: Cupressus sempervirens; assembly: GCA_028749045.1. Taxonomy (NCBI): domain Eukaryota; kingdom Viridiplantae; phylum Streptophyta; class Pinopsida; order Cupressales; family Cupressaceae; genus Cupressus; species Cupressus sempervirens. The sequence goes on from CM053787.1 coordinate 448,397,426, forward strand.
AGAAGTCCATATTTTATTGTCGCCAATTGTTGTTATTTCTTTGTTTATCTTATGTTTTTGTGGTATAAGGGGAGAACCCTTCATCATATGGCCTAGTTTTTCATAGTGATAGAATGTATGCTTGTTCTTTGGTTTTGTAGTCATATTCATTTATTCTCCTTGCTTTGATGATTCTCCTTTCTTGGTACCTGATAGGAACTTGGCATAGCCTAGTCTAGATGTGTCATGAGGTCTCCTTGGTGCATTTGTATTTTCATTAAGAAATATCATGGCCTCTTTATGTTTATTCAACCTCTCAACAAATTCCTTTTTAGCTTCAACTCATTCACCAATCTGTCATTCTCAAATTTTGGATTTGCAATCTCTAACTCCTTTCTTACAATCTCATGATTTGCACTTAGTAACTGATTAATCATATCAAACTAGTTGGCGGTTAGCTTATGCATCTCATTGATCCTTTCATCAAGTCTTGTAGCCATATGTCTTTTGTCTTCATCAGCCATTTCCTTGTCTTCTTCAGCCCTTGCTTTATCTTCCTCAACCTTTTTCTTTTGTCCGCTCACTTCACATAGCCTTACTACTTGTATCTCAAGTTCTCTTTTCAATGCTCTAACTTCTTTATTCAAAATGTTATTCCTCTTCAACATATATGCTATTGCTACCTTAGATTCACTAGAAGTTCCTTCATCAAATAGTTCTTCAATAGTCTCTTCTTTGTATTAGGTGTCATTTTGATGAATTATTGTCTCTTTCCTTCTTTTCAAGGATTGCCTTAATGTCTCCTTTACAACCTTGACTTGTTCATATGTAAGTTGAATATCAATGTTTTGATTCTCAATGATCTTTCCCAGCTTGTAGGCTTCCATCTTCAAGATCTTTAACTCCCAAGTGGTTAGAATTCTGCCAAGAGTACAAAGATCTAATACCAATTCTTGGAAATCTAATAGGGAAAGTGTGATACTAACAGGGGAGGGGGTGAATTAGGATCTATAAGAAAATTCTCATACTTCAAACATATGAAACATATTTGATAGCTGTTAAGGTTGAAGCTTTTGTTGGATTGATTTTATCATGAGATACCTTGTTGATGGTAAATCAACTTTAAGATAAATATCTTATATATATAATATAATATATATTATAAATGTAACATAATATATATTATGTATATTATACATTATATATTATATATTACATATATGGTTAATATATTAATATTACATATATGCTTAAGATGAGTTACATGTATGGTTATTTATATTACTATTATATTAATATGTTAACTAGTGATGTTTAACCATAGAGATATGTCTCTTCACGAGACATGTCTTCTCTCATATTTATAAGTCTTCATTTGCATTTAGAACACAATCAATACAATGGGAATTGTTATTACATTTGCAACAATCCTAGAAAATCAACGTGGTAATAGAGCTAGGTTGCAAATGTAAGAAATAATGGAAATGATATAGAGAAAAATCATAAGAAATGGTTGCAATAATTATATTTTGACAAAATCAATTAAAAGATAGAGAGCTCCAATCAGACAAGACTACTCCATCAAAAAAATAGGCAAGACTAGATAAGCAGTGAGGAGGTGATAAATTTCAACCATTGCATTAAATATAATGATATGTAAGAAGCTATTTGAATTAGAAAAGGAATGTTAAGTTGATCACCACATCAAGTGGTATTGTTGAAGAGAGTCAAGGGTATAAGTAGACATCTATTCAATTTTGATATGGAGAGAGATAATCATCCTATATTCATTATCATTATAGAGTGGTCATCCAATTTTGAAGAAGGGCAGTGACAAATATGAATTGGAGATTTGAAATATAGATGTGAACCATTCACTACTCTAGAGATTGGCAATTCTCTTAGCCTGCAAATGGTCATATCTTTGATAATGTATACATCTTTTGTCGTGGGTATCCTCTATTCAACTCAAAAAACCACAAATAATTACATCTATTCCTATAGTAGGAAGTAACATTAGTGTCAACCTTACTATGATGACAAGTATCTTGAGTTTGATAATTCAAACATTAAAAAAAGGAGGAATTTGGGGGAAGATATTGGTGACTAAGGAGGCATAAGTTATAAAATAAAAATATTATTGAATGAAGGTTAAGACAAAAAAAAAAGTCTATAAAGAACAAAAATAATAAAATAACAGTTTTAGTAAGAGGTAAGAAGACGTAGAGTCAAACTTATGCCGAGTCAAGTCTACAAACAAAATATAACAAACTCCAGCAATGACATCAAAACTGTAGAAAGGAAATCCTCTTAGCCTTTCATTTATATCAACAAAACCTGTAGATATGAGAATATAAAAAATAGTGATCAACAGTAAGAGGAACATATAGATACAAAAATTATTGCCTACCACTATAAGAGTTATCACTAAATCAATTGTTGAGGGAAAGTGTTGGAATATTCAAATAGGAATAATACTTCTGAGAGGGGGGGGGGGGGGGGGGGGGGGGGGGGTGAATCAGAAGTATTGTGCATTGACCATTAAAATTTTTTCTTAACTGAAATTAAATTGCATGCATATAAAAATATCACATAGATATGAAAAACACATAAACATCACCACATAACACTTGATATTTTGGTAACCCAGAAACCCTCCATGAATAAGAAGGTAAAACTGGGGTGGGAATGATACCCACAAAAATTACTGCAGCAATAAGGTTTAACCACTTTTGATGGTCTGCCTTGTTAAAGGCCTACCTTGTTAAAAGCTTTACACTATATCAGTAGTGACCTGGTTAAAGAATTTCAAACACTTTACAAGAAGTGTTACCCTGCTAAAGGATTTCGTCACCTATTTATAGGATTTACAGAATAGCTGCTAAGCTAACCTATTACCATAGGATTTTCTTTCTAATACAGTTGCTGGAGAGTATTAGGTATAATAAACCTGATAACTTACAATCCTTTGTTTACTAAATACAGGCACTTGTTCTGCTTTTTCTGATCTTGATACTTTGTGATCTGATACTCTTCACTCTGAGAATTAGTTTTCCTTGCACACCCTTGTCCATCCACCATAGGGTTCATTGTGATTTTATCTTCCTTATAAAGAAATTCAAAGACTTAGGGTTAAGTATGGATCTACAATCCATATTGAATCTCTATTTCCTGCTTATTCCTTGCACATTTACAATTGGCTGCATGCCTTCTCCATTTTCTTATTGGTTGCATGTTGATTGCATGGAAAATACAAAAGATTCGATCTTATCTTCTAATCCTTCGAGATTCATCATATGTCGGCCATAAAAATGATTTACATCTGAATTCGTGATGTTACAAACTCATATGTGCATTCTGTGTTGCTCGACACTTACTGATCTCTGATGCTTGACACTTATATTAAATTGGCTTACTCAGCACTTTTTGTATTTCTATATTGCTCGGCAACATCTATGACTGGACACTCAAATGTCACTCGGCACTTTTATCATGCTCAGCACCTAATCTTCACTCGACACCTGAAGATCACTCAGCATCTGAAGGCTTCCCTGACTTGGCATATGTTGTGGCTCGGCATACATGGTGTACTTAGCTCCAATGTAGAAAGTGATTAAGTGTGTTGGAACTCAAGTGTCAAAAACCATTTTGAGACTAACAATCTCCCCCTTTGACATGAGTGACAAAAAAACTTAACTAACCTTATGAGTACATGTACTAATCTGCTTGGTATATATAGAGATTTTTAAAACCTTAATCAAAATTTGTAATGTACAATATATATATACCTCAAAAGTATTGTAACTCCCCTTGAGTTGATTGTGCCATTATCAGTGCTATCCTAGTAACCAAAATTTTGATGTTGTATATCATGCTCCACCTTTTTATCTTGTCTCCCCCATTTTTTTTTATTATCTCCCCCTTTTCCCCCTTTTTTATTATCTCCCCCTTTTTGATACTTATGTCAGAGGGTTTTAAAGGTTAAGACCATATTTTGCCAAAAATGTGTTATTCACCTCCATAATCATCCTACGAGCTACATCCCAATTATGCAAAGCAATTTCTAATGATTTATGCTGAAGGGCAGTCTCTGCAGCAAGTTGAATAAGTCCTTCTAAAGTAGAAAGATTAGGGTCTTTCTTGAGAACAACTTCAGCATAGAATTTTTCTTTATGGAGGATTTCCAAATGTGGGGTTATAGAAGATTGGAGTTGTAATAGTTTGGCTTTGATGGTGGCCTCTTCTGCTATTAATACAGCTACCTCTTTCTGAGTGTGAAGTGTCTGAGTAAAATGCTTTGCACTTTGAGCTAGATCTTTAGGTAGCCACATGCTATCATTATCTTTTGGTTGGTCTCATGTGTGAAATATGAAAAGTCACACAACTTTTTGTATAAAGAGAATATATTTTCAAGTACCTTTTTGACTTTGTCTATGACCTTTGCCAATTCAATCTAAGAAAGTGCTATTTAACTGGATATTTTCTCATTAACCTTTCCTTGAAATTTTCTTTCAGACCATTCCATGAGTTTTGCATTTGTCTCTAGGTCTACATTTGTCACCTGTTCGACAATATCTAATAATTGTTCCATGATATGCTTTGACTCATCTAGTGACTAAATACTAAAAGCTTCAATAAATATATCTTTAATTTCATGCATTGTTTGCTTTTGTTGATACTCCTTTCTGAGTATCTCTTGCCTCTTTCTTCTATTTAGTGTTTCCTGCACCTTATTGATTTGATCAATGTTAATTGTTTTTGAGTCATAACTTGGTATGACTATCTCTTCATCTAGTTCAGGGTCTCCATAGTGAAGTACCCTTGCAATATTTGTAGAGCTTGATCCTGGTGTTGATATTTGTAAAGGCTTTTGTGAAGGAGTCCCTGAGGTAGTTAAATTTATCAATGTTTGTATTGCCTTTTTCTCTTTAGGGGTTTCTTCTATTTTCTCCTCATGTTGTCTGCCTTGATCAATTATTGTAATTTTAGGAAGTGCACCTTGAGTTTGTGTTGTAGGATCAGATGTAATAGTCTGTCCTATTTGTTCTATTTCTTTTTCTGCTACTGTACTCGACTTCTGAACTGTGGTGTCAACTATGCCTGTTGAAACAACTGTTGGCATTTGAACTTGACCACTAGTAGCTGTAGAGATGTTGGAAGGTGGCTTTTGTGAATTCACCTTATCTCTAATTGTGTTTTCTACTAGTTTCTATAATTCATCCATACTGACCAATACTGGATCTATACATAATCTTGCTTGTTGCGTAGATTGGTCGAGGATTCTTTTGAGATCCTCTGCAGTTAATGGATTGATTTTCTGAGTAAAAGTGTCAAGAACATCCTCTACAGTTATTGTTTCTACAGGTGTGATGGGTACATGCGGAGGGCTTGGTGGTGGCAATTGTGTGTCTTGCACACTCTGATCTTGTGTTGTTTTTCCTCAGCTGTTCCCGTTTCATCTTGGTTTTGTGTCTCCTCCTCTTTTTCTTTTGTTTCTTCTTCCTTTTCTTCTCCTCTACCTCGCTCTACTTCTATCCTCTCTTCTTTCCTTTTTCTTCTTTCTTCTGGTGGAGCAGAAGCTTCTTCCTTGTATTCTTCTTCAAGAAAATCTTCAATCCTTTTGTACAAGTTCTTCCATGATTTGGTTGTTCTTTGTACAATCTCTTCCATTTTTTTTGGAGAATGAAGAATGCCCTATATTTAGGTGTAAACCTAGCATTGTTCCTTTTGACTACTTTTTCTATTTGCTCCTTAGTCAAATTAGGCAGTATACTTGCTAGAGTTGTTTCTCTCATCTCCTTTTCCATTTTTAAACAAAAATGCCATCTGTCTTCTACAATTTTTGATAGTTCATCTGGCAATTGTCCATCTAGTTCAAGAGGGGTGTACTTGAACTGTGCCATCATTCCATAAATTCATTCCTCTATTCTATTCTGTTCTTCTTTAGTGAACCTATTGAAATCAATTTTATTTATATTTCTTAAATCTCCATTTCCAATCTTTTTACATAATATATCAACTGAAGAATGACTTACCTTTTTAGATTGATCTTTTTCATTACTATTAGGTTGAGCTACATATCTTCTTCTGTTCCTAGGCTCATCCTGTGTCTTCTTGATTGGTTTTTTCTTTTGTTTCTTTCTCTATATCTTTTTGAGTAGAGGCCCTTGTTGCAGATCTAGTTGTTGGCTTTTGGGGTGATGGCATGGCAGCTTTCTTTGGTTTGGGCTGAGCTGGAGGCTCATCTTTTGCCTTTCTTTTCTTTGGCTCGGCCTGGGTCGGTGCTTCCTTGGTTTGTTCTTCCTTAGTACCTTCCTCCTTGTCCTCACCTAGGCCTTAAGTTAGTTCCATTGGGCCTTGCTCTTGTTCATCCTCTTCATCATCATTGTCATCATCATCGTCTTCAGCTTCAGTCTCTATCCCTTCACCAAATTGCTTCTTAATTTTCTTCATCAATTTATCTTTCTTTTTCAATGTGGAGGAAGTTTTTAATTCCATATTTATTTTTGATCTTACAACATCATAAGTGCCAAAATGTGGGGCACTTGTATCTATTTCTTCTGCCAACAATGTAGTTATTGCTGCAGATGCTTCATCAACATTGATTTCATAACCAAATGGCCTTAGCCATCTTACTATTAGAATTGTAGCTTGAATGTAGGTGAAGTCAATATCAACTAAGAAACATATATCATTAATATGTTTTCCTACTAAGGAAGCTGGTATTCTCACCCTTTGCTTCATGGATTTCTTGAAATCCTCAAAATGGCTTATCATCAGAGTATCAAAATTTTCTCCCATTTGTTCTATATACTCATTTATTTGGGATATGATAGTCCTATCACTCCTCCATGTAACTTTTCCAAAAGAAGGAAATTCTTTCTGAACATAAAAGAATATACAAACCAAAACTGCTCCAAATTTACATTGAGCACCCTTTGTCCTTCTTATGGCTGTTAGGTTTTCATTTATCTGTTGTAATTGTAGTTCAACAAGATCATAAGTATGATCATTTTTCACTAGTTTGTAACCTACATCTACTGCTATACATGGCACATTGTTGAGTCTACTGGATTGGTAGAATTTGTGGGCAATAACTCTAACAGCAAACTCAACTAGAGGATCCTAAATGGTGTGAATAGTCATTCCTCTCTTGTTCCACTGAGCACCTATATTCTTTCAAATGACCTCCTTGGATTCACTTCTCAAGGTCTTGTGCTGATCTAGGGTAGGATATCTAGTTACCCTATGAATTATTCTTTTTGTTAATTTGACAAGGACATCTTCTAACCACATACTACCATCGTGAATTCTGCTCAATACAAGTCTGATCCACTATGTCTTGAACATGGTGGGAAAACCCTTCCCATCCTTTCAACAATTTTGTATTCTTCTTTCAATACTCCATCCACACACAACTTTGCAAAGGCTTCTCTAATTTCCATGTCTCCTAGGGCTCCTATCTTGCAATTGTAACATCTTCTTATGTCTTGGACCATAACAATGTTTGGGGGTATGCAAGAAAGGGCTCCGACTGGGTCATTTTTGTATGCCACTTCAGGAATAGGGAAAAAATTGGGCTACCTGACTTCATTAGACACTAGCTATACTTCAAACCATTCTTTTTCTAGGGTTTTCTTGGAACTCGAAGCCATTTATGTAAACTAGGGTTTCTTTTACATAGAAATAAGAAACTACGTAGCTCGGCACAAATGAAAATACCTCAAGATTGATGAAAAAATGTTGTAGGAGGTTACAATCTACTTGGAAAACTGAATTCTCTATTGTGAAGTCACTCTGTGATCCTTATCTCCTTTGCTTCTTGATTGTGATGAGGAAAAATTATTGAAATCGCGATAATATACCCTATTTTCATCGCATTAAATGCTCAACTGCAAACTTGGCTTATGAATAATTTTTAACATTACTTGTCTTGCACTACATTTCTATTTTACTCAGCTTCCATAGGAGTTTCTTAACTAGGTATCAGTCATCAACTCGGTTGCTGTTAGGAACTCTGCTTCCATTAGGATTTTACTAGGCATCCAAAGATAGCTCAACATCATCGTTTAAAATTTTGTCTTGGCATCTTGTTTCATGTAGATTTTTACTTTGCATTGCTTCTTCATGATTTAGGGATGATGTATGATACTTCCTTGTATGTATCAACCCCATAGACTCATCTTGAGATTAATTAGATGAGAAATGATCACTTGACCTTGTGGGTGAAGTGACCCTTTCATTGGATGTACTTGATTCATTTCATTTCTACCATATCTTCTTCATTTTTTTTTGATGTATTCCTCATCAATCTTTTCTTTGAACTTATTTGATTCATTTTTTTGTGCTTTTGACCTTGTAGGATAGTTTCTATTGATGTGACCTATTTTTAGGCAACTGAAACATGTGGTTTGGCTTAGCCACCTACTATAATTCCCTCTAAAATGTGTTCTTATGCAATTTTGGGGTATATGTTCATATTCCTAACAATAATGATAGCTATACCTGGTGTTGTAATCCCAATGGTACTGACTTTCATTTCTTTTTGTTTTTGTTTGTTAATTTGATGTCTAGATAGGCTTTGATCTACATTCAAATGCTTTGTGTCCAAACTTCTTACAATTATGACAATGTCCATCAAATCTTTGTGTCCTTGTAACTCTAGATCTGCAATCTTGTGTCACACATCCTTGTATGTTGCACTTGCGATAGTATCTTTTGTTTTTGGGTGTGTTTATCTGATTGATTCTTCTACTCCTACAAACATTAGCAGTATGCCCCCTTTTATCATAGTAATGACAAGTAGGTTTAGAATTCTTACCTTTGTCACTTCTTTGTTCAATGCTTTTTGATGATTCTCCAATTTCAGTGCTATTGTATCCAAGTCCTGATGTATCATGGGTTGATCTTGGAAATTTCATGAATTGTTCAAAGTACTTGATGGCTTCACTTGATTTGTTGAGATTCTCTGTTGTCTCTTTTTCTCTGTTCAATTCATTGTGCAATTGTTCATTTTTCATCTTCAAAGTAGAGATCTCAATATCTTTCATATTGAGTTCATGATGAAGATTCATCATTTGGGCAAGTGTATCCATCTGCATGTTTGAGAACCTTGTTAATTCAATACATTTTTCTTCAAGTCTATTTGCAAGATTTCTTTTGTCATCTTCCATCATGACTTTATCCTCAACTGCTCTTTTCTTTTGTTTAGTGATTTCACATAACATTATGGCCTGAGATTCATGTTCCATCTTGAGAGATCTTATCTCATCTATTTGAAATTTGTTTTTCTCCATCAGTTCTGCTATTGCTGCATCAAACCCTTTAGTATCTCCATTGGTACACAGTTTTGTGGTATCAATCTCCTTATAGTTTATATCATTTTCAGCTATAGCTATATCCTTCCTTCTCTTCAAAGATTTTTTTAAATCCTCTCTTGCTTCCTCTACTTTGTGTAGAGCCAATTGCACATCAATCACTTGATTGTCAATAATCTTCCCAAGTTTGAAGACTTCCATCTTTAGATATTTTTCTCCAAGTTGTTAGACTTCTTCTTGTGAGAACCTGTCTGCACTGATACCAATTGTTGGAATATTCAAATAGGAATAATACTTTTGAGAGGGGGGGAGGGGGGTGAATTATAAGTACTGTGCATTGACCATTAAAACTTTTTCTTAATTGAAAGTAAATTGCATGCATATAAACATATCAAACAGTTATGAAAAACACATAAACATCACCACATAACACTTGAGATTTTTGTAACCCAGAAACCCTCCAGAAATAAGAAGGTAAAACTAGGGTGGGGATGGTACCCACAAAAATTACTACAGCAATAAGGTTTAACCACTTCTGATGGTCTGCCCTGTTAAAGGCCTACCCTGTTAAAAGCTTTACACTGTATCAGTAGTGACCTGGTTAAAGGATTTCAAACACTTTACAAGAAGTGTTACCCTGCTAAAGGATTTTGTCACCTATTTATAGGATTTACAGAATAGCTGCTAAGCTAACCTATTACCATAGGATTTTCTTTCTAATACAATCGCTGGAGAGTATTAGGTTTAATAAACCTGATAACTTACAATCTTTCAATTTTTAAATACAGGCACTTGTTCTGCTTTTTCTGATCTTGATCCTTTGCGATCTGATACTCTTCACTCTGAGAATTAGTTTTCCTTGCACACCCTCATCCATCAACCATAGGGTTCATTATGATTTCATCTTCCTTATAAAGACATTTGAAGACTTAGGGTTAGGTATGGATCTACGATCCATATTGAATCTCTATTTCCCACTTATTCCTTGCACATTTACAATTGGTTGCATGCCTTCTCCATTTTTCTTATTGGTTGCATGTTGATTGCATGGAAAATACAAAAGATTCGATCTTATCTATTAATCCTTCGAGATTCATCATATGTTGGCCATAAAAATGATTTACATCTGAATTTGTGATGTTACAAACTCATATGTGCATTCTGTGTTGCTCGGCACTTACTAATCTCTAATGCTCGGCACTTATATTAAACTGGCTTAATTGGCACTCGTTGTATTTCTATATTGCTTGACATCGTCTATGACTGGGCACTCAAATGTCACTCGGCACTTGTATCATGCTCAGCACCTGATCTTCACTTGGCACCTGAAAGCTGCTCGGCACCTGAAGATCACTCAGCATCTGAAGGCTTCCCTAACTCGGCATATGTTGTGGCTCGGCATACATGGTGTACTCGGCTCCAATGTAGAAAGTGATTAAGTGTGTTGGCACTCAAGTGTCAAAAGCCATTTTGAGATTAACAGGAAAGATCATTAATAAAAGTGCATGGATTATTACTAGATACATAATGACTCGGATCTTGAAAACTATTAATTCTTTATTTTATTTTATTTTGCTAGATAGAACATATATTAATTGCTAATATAACTCAAAAAATAATTTATAATTTCTACAATAAATATCTCCAACAAGAAGCAATAATCAAATTTTTGAATGATCAAACTCTTAAAAGGTAACAATTACATATCAAGACTAGTGTTAGAGAGGCTTGAATTTGTTATGAATATTGGTTGAATCTCCATATTCCTATGATGATGGGGTCATCAATTATAAGTGTATGAGTAAGATTTCTTGTGTGTATTTTCCTTATACATGACCAATGAAGAAACCTTGTTCGTTGTTACTAGTTCCATTGGAGACTGCTACTACTTTTATACATTTTTCATTATATGATTGAAACATGACATCAATTTTTCAAAATGTTGGAATACATAATCAGACTTGTTGATCTTGAGATTGATCCAAAATTCATGTTGTAGACAAGGTCAATTGAATTAGTATTATGGATATCATAAATTTGGGCTTATATTCAAAAATGAAGAAGTGAAGAACTTATTGTTGTCCATCGACTGCATGCTATACTTTTCAGTCAAAAGTGTAATCCTAAGTAGTGGTAATAGGAGAGTGTGAAGAACTTTTTTATTCTTCAATCAAATTATGGGTCCATTTGAGCCATAAATTTAAAAGCCATACATAAAAAAGATGGTGCATTTTTTGTGGATATTGAAGATGCATAGTTTCTTGGCACAAAGTTATAGAAGACAATGTTACAAGTACTGAGGAAGGAAAGTTAATGAAGTTGCATGTTGATGAGCTTATCATGAATGTGAGTTATGTAGTATAGTAAAATGATTCCATTGAACACATACAAATTTGATATGATAACTGTCACCATAATTCTACTCAAGATATGCAGATGAGACGTAAGATTGAAGTGGATCTTATGGGTCAAAGAATGATAATTTTACATTGTGGGGGGAATAATAATCAATTTTTTAGATTATGGTAAAAGAAAGTTTTGAAGGGACCTGAAACCCTTTACAAAAAACTAAAGATAAACATTAAAGCACCACCAAGTTTTACAAGGACCTAAAACCTAAAGTTTAAAACATCAAAACCAACTTTTACAGGGACCTAAAACCAAAAGTTTGAACCATAAAAAATAACCAGGTTTTACAAGGACCTGGAACCTAGAGTTTAAAACATGCTAGAAAGAAAAAAGAAAAAAATAGAAAGATTTCCCAGACCAATAACCAGCACACCCACTTCACAACTAGCATCTACAACAACTCTTTCATAATGTTTGCCACCTCTTTACCTACTTTTGTAGTACTCTGGATAATGTTAGTCGGAGAAATAATAGGAGCCTTAAGAGCCTTAACAACCTTTTTCCTTGTGCTCTTCCTGGCTCTCTTACTAGGACCACTTGAACTCCCCATCCCTGCATTAGTAGGAGACATTATCTCCTCATTACTCTTCTTACCTAGACTAGTCACCACAGCACATAGACTGGAAGTGACCTGTTCCATTTTTTGACCACATTCCTTTATAAGGTGATGAAGCTCATGTTCATACTCTTGAAGCTTATCAAGGATGTTACCAATTTGCACTTCCATCTGGGTTCTCTTACCGTGTTCAACATCCAATTCTTTCTAGATAATCCCCATTTTCTTCTTGAGAACTATTATTTCATTATACAACCAAGAATCACTCTGAAGAGAAGTCTCTACTTTAAGCTTAGAAGTGTGAAGAAAAGAAAGTTTAGCATCCTGGGAATCATCCCTCCCATCAACCACATTCATAGGCTTAGAAGTGGTCACAATATTGATTTGGGTATCGGTATTAATGTCCATATTCTTTGTCCTTTCCTCATTTTCACCTTTACTCTAGCTATTATCCTTACCAATAGGGCCTTTATCTTCATTCTCCTTACCCGTATCCTCCTCCATTTTCTCCTCACTGACATTATGAGAAGGGTGATCACTTTGTTTATCATCATCCTCCCTGAGGGCTTTCGACCCCACACTTGAGTCTATATTTCTATCTTTACTTCCCTCCACATTATTTTTACTAGTAGACACCCCTTTACTCCTAGAGTAACTGTCCAGGTTAGAACTAAGATCCCCCATTTTCATTTTCTCATCATTGTCTGAATTCTCTGATTCAATAATTTCCTCAACATGTTTCTTAGTCCTCTCCTATTTGAAAACCTTCTTGCTAACACTAGCCCCTTCTTCCACCTTACTTATCTTAGAGTGGGGCTTAGTTCTAGACCCTTTCCTTTTCACAAGAACCAAAGAGGGATTTATAGCCTTACTTTTACAAAAGTTTTCAATAAGTAAAATTAAACCTTCATGAAGCACATGATGAGACTCTTTCTTTCTATGTGCATAAAGGCTTAGAAACAAAGGGTATTTCATAAAAAATGGAAAGGAAATCATATCTTTGTGCCTAAAATGATTTAGGAAAACAAAGTGAAATTTATGGGCTCTCTTAGCCCTACCATCAAGAATAAAATACTCACAAATACAAGACAACACACCCCTCCAGATAACTTTAATTTGATTTAGTTCATTGAAATCCCCATTTTTCTCCAAATTCTTCTCTTTAGCTTCCGTCTTTGGAAATTTCTTGAAAGCTGCATTGGAGATGCTAGTCTCCTTACTAAATTTGATCCCTTCCATAGGAAGCCCAGTAACCTCAGCAATAAATTCTTAAAATCAATTTCACCGTGACCCCATGTAAAGTAACCCTATCTTCATACCATGTTTTGAAGAAGGCTTTTGTAATGTGAGGTTTATACCCATGGAGTCTCTCAATGTAGGTCATCACAATACCTTTCTGCAAAATTTCTCACACAGAGGCCCTAGCCTTCCATACCCTAAAATTGTTTGGCTCTTGCTTTCTTGGTTCCCTAACCATCTCAAAAACCTAATAATCTTTGTAAAACACTAAAGTAGCAAAAACCAGAAAAGGTAATAAAGTATTGAAGATTATTGAGGAACTAATAACTTTACTTACATGCCAAATGCAAGTCATAATAGTGTAAAGGTACTTCCTAGGGAATCTCAAACTACCCTCCATAAACCAATCACTCTTGTTTATAAATTTTCCAATCTTAGGAAATCTTTCCTTCTCTAGCATGTGTCCTATCATAATTAACAATCACCGTCAGCTTCACATCCTTACATATGTCAGCATGCCACCTCAATTTGCTTTCCTGATAGACAACTTGGTTGGCAATCCAATCGACAATAGAATTACCCTCTCAAAAAATATGGGAGAATATAACATTATCAAATTTATTAATAAGGTTTTTGATTTCCATAACACTTGCTTCAATAGTCCAAGTAACCAGATTTTTGTTATTGAGCATATTAATAATGTTAAGAGAATCTCCTTCCATCCAAAGATTCTAATAACTAGTTTCCACAGCCAACCTCATAGTATATAGAATTTTCATTGCTTCAACTTTATGGCTACTAGAAATCCCAATAGGGATAGAAATAGCATCAACAATTCTACTAGTATGGTCCCTCAAAACCCCTCCACAACTAGCTTTGCCAGGATTGCATTTAGTAACACCATCAAAGTTACCTTTAATCCAACCCATAGGAGAGATCTCCATTTAACATTCTACCTCTGATCATCAATTTTGATTTTATAGCCTTTAGTCTACATAGGATTATTGATTTGGAAGTCATCACTAAGTTTTCTGTCAGAATTGAAGTTTTCCTTGATTGCTCTAATTATATTATGACCAAGAACCCACTCATGAATTTCTTTGTCTCTAAAAATTCTATTATGTCTTTCTTTCCAAATTCCCCACTAGAGATGGGGAAGAATAATTTTCCATAGAAAACCAGTGGTAACCTCCTTAGATGGACATGTCTAACTCTTGAAGCATTGATCAATATTATTCTATTGTACCCAATCTAAATTCCAGTAGTTGAGGATGTAACTCCACACTTTTTTACTATAGTTGCAATTTAAGAAAAGTATTTATCTTCATAGTCCTCTTACATAGGTTGCATCTTTTAATCACATTAACCCCTCTTTTTTGCAAATTGTCCAAAGTAAGAATTTTGTTTTGAAGCAAGATCCAAAAAAAAACTATTTATTTTAGGAATAAGACCTTTAATCCAAGCTTTAGTCCATAAAGGTCTAAATCCCTTTTCATCAGTTCTAAAAATAGAGGAGACTTAAAAAAAACCACTTGATTCAAAACCCCAAACCATTTTATCTTCAATATGAGGATAAAGGCTAGAGGCATTCAAGATTAACTGAATACTATAAAAAGCCTTATTAAATTCAACAAGGTTAACCCATTCATTAGTAATACAATAATTCTCCACAAGAATACCAAAAGTCTATTTACATTTTTCAATAAGAGTTTTATCCTTGTAATCCTCAATTAGAGGATGATCCAAAATCCATACATAATCCCAAAACCTGATCTTTTGCCCATTACCCACTTTCCAAAAACAACCTTTGATTAAAATGTTTTTAGCTCCCTACATAGCTCCCCATATAGCAGAAGGAGATAAAACATTAGGATAAGAAAGAAAATTAGATAAAGAAGGAGCATTAAAGAGGTATATTTATGTTTCCAAATAGTACTCCATTCCTTTTTGTCATGATAAACTCTCCAACCCTGCTTCACAAGTAGTGCTTTATTCATACTTCTAACAGAACACCATCTATTTTAGGCTTACAAATTTGATCCCAAGCAATTAAAGCCATTCTCTTCCTATCCTCAGAACCAGACCAAAGGAAGTTCCTTTGGATTTTATCAATAGAATCAACATGTTTAGCTAGAATCCTAAAAAGACTCAAAGCATACATAGGGATACTTTGGAGACAAGCCTTAAGAAGAATAATTTTACCAGCTTGACTGAATAGATTATCTTTCCAACTGGCCAATTTCTTGTTGAATTTTTTAACAAGATCATCCCAAAAAGAATTTGAAGGATTAAGCCCCAAAGGGAGGCTTAGAAAAATACAAGGAAAAGACCCTATGGAACAACCAAGAATTTTAGAAATTTTATTCTATCTAGAGACTGGAGTATTGATAAAATACAAAGAACCCTTATTCTAGTTGATCAGTTGACCTGATATAGAAGAGTAGAGATTAAGGGCCTTTTTGAGATTCCTTGCTTCCCTAACCTCAGCTTTTCCCAAAAAAATTGTATCATCCACAAATTTTTTGTGGGAACAAATAAGAGGATGAGAAGAGGGCCACAATCCTTTGATTTCCCCTAGAGAAACCAACTTCCCAATATATCTACCCAAGCAATCAGCCATAATAGTGAAGATGATAGGAGATAAAGAATCTCCTTGTCTCAAACCACTAGTAGGTTTAAAGAACTCTGAGGAACATCCATTAACTAGAACAACAATCGTAGAAGTAGATATCATATGTAAAATTAGCTTCACCACATTGATACTAAAACCAAAAGATTATAAGATCTTATGAAGAAAGGACCATTCAACTCTATCATAAGCTTTAGCAATATCAACTTTCAAAATAAAGCCTTGATTATTAGAAAGAGATAAAGAGTGGATATTCTCATGCACAAATATAATAGAATTAAGGATTTGTCTACTAGGAACAAACCCATTATGTTGCTTAGAAATACAAGAAGGTAGTAGAAGCAACAACCTCAAAGTCAGGACTTTTGAAATAATTTTATAAAAAGAATTGCATAGATTGACAGGCCTGAATTGATCTAGAGAGTCAACACCAACTTGTTTTGGAATAAGGGAAAGGAAAGTAGAATTAATTTCCTTCAACATCCTTTTAGCCCCAAAAAATTCTTTAATAACATCACACACATCTTTCCCAACTAGATTCTATTCCTTCTAAAAAAACAACATAGGAAAACCATCTAGCCCTCGTGATTTATCCCCACCTAATGAGAAAACAACCTTAAAAATTTCCTCTTCCTTAGGGATAGAACACAACATTTTATTTTTCTCTTCAAAAACCAAAGAAGGAATAACATCTAACAACTTTTCTTAATGAGTCAAGTCAATATTAGGATTTGAAGTCATCAAAGAAGACAAAAAGGAGACCATTTCCTTTGAGATTTCCTTTTCTTCATTTAACTTTGTGCTACCTTTGTTAAGACTTGAAATGTGAGTTTTAGCTCTATGTTTTAAAGTAGATAAATGAAAAAAATTAGTGTTTCTATCACTTTCATCCAGCCAAATAGATCTGGATCTTTGCCTCCAATAAAATTCTTCTTTAGTAACAATATCATGATACTTCACTATCTTCTCATTTTCTTCCATCACTAAATCCAAAGAGTACCCTTCCCTTTGAATCCTATCTTGGATTAAAATAAAATCCTCTTTGATTTTAGATTTGTTATAAAAAAATGTTACCAAAACATCTTTTAGTCTAGATTTTAACTTTCTTTTTGACATTTCTAAGTTTAGAACCCACCAAAAAAAGAGCAGTTCCTTCAATATTAATGTTCCACCATTCAGCCAACTGGACTTCAAAATGTGGATGTTGCAATCACATTTTCTCAATTCTAAAAGAAAAATTCTTTCTGTTATGGATAGTCTCAGTAGTAAAAATCAGAGGAAAGTGGTGTAAACCAATCTTCTAAATAACCTTAAGATTACACACAAAACATTTAGTCCAATCTTGGAAACAAGAACTCTATCCAAGCGAGCTTGGATACATTCATCACCTATCCTTTTGTTACTCCAAGTCAACTCAATACCATGAAGATCTAAATCCATTAAGCCTTCCTTGTTAATAAAATCCATAAATCCAGCCTACCATCTAGTTGACTGGAATTTTCCCCCTTTTTTCATGCTCATAAAGTGGAACATTAAAATCCCCCAAAAAAATCCATCTACCATATTAATCATTACTCTTTATGTTAGAAAGTGTATCTCACAACTTTTTCCTTGCACTTTTGATGTTAGTTGCATATACATTAACAATGTACCAACCATTATTCTGGGCAATACCCTTACTTTTGATCACCATAAAATGTTTATTAGCATTCAATAAGGTACCTAAGAACAAAGATCACTTCCACAAAATCATTGTTCCCCCAGATGTTCCTTCAAACACTAGTACATTTGGCCTCTATTTTTGACAAAAGTTTTTGACAAGAGACCAAATTGGCTTGTGAATTTTTTCTTTTTTGTTTATGCTCCCATGTTCGTCAAAATAGCCATGAACATGGGATCTCAAAATAGCGAGACAAGATTATATTTGAAAAAAAAGAAAGTTGAAACATATTTTCATTGTTCGTAGGAGGAGGCAGGTTCACATATAGAAGTGTGGGTTTGCATACAAAGGATGTAAGTTTTTTTTGAGGTAATGAATTGAAATGCATGAAAAAGTTGAGAGACCCATTTTGTATATACTTAGAATCAAGCATTCTTTAAAATCACTATATAGAAATCCCATAGCCAGTAAATTAGGTGATTTATTTTTGAATTATGCTTATTTTACACATGGAATATCTTTTCTCCTTGTGCAAAACCCTATAATTTTTTTATAGGGCCACAAGTGTATTGTTTGGTAGGGGGTCCCCTGAATACAAACCCAAACACTACCTTTCCCATCTCATGGGTGAACTTGTCCATCACAATTCTGAGCTCTCTTCAGCTAAATGTTGTCAATAGTCAAGGTATGCAATTGTACTCAACCTTTCAAAGGGCTCCACACCTACTTCTCTCCACTTCTTCCTCCCCTAGGGTGTAGTTTACACAAATTTGAAGAAACTAATTGCTGGAGCAGTGATGCAAGAAGAATAGAATCCTGACAAATTTGTAGTAGTAAAACCTCGCTAAAGAAAAATCCCCACAAAATTATTCTTCTCAAACATGGCAAGGGTAACCCAGGGTAACCTGAGAGCACTAGCATTATACTGTGATGTATATTCCTCTCCAATTTTAGTCAATTCAGATACTGACACTTGTTGTTGAGGAATTTGAATGGATTATGAAGGGCAATTTGATTTCTATCAGCATCACTAATGATATGGGCATTATCACCTAATTATTGACAGGGTTTCTAACCTTAATGCAAACACCTCATTCCATAGATGTTATACTTTGTATGTTCCTTTAGAGATTGACTAGCAAACCTTTAAACCAGGGTAACCTGAGAGCATTCCAATGTAATATTTTGCATGATTTCAATTAAA
Organism: Cupressus sempervirens; assembly: GCA_028749045.1. NCBI lineage: Eukaryota > Viridiplantae > Streptophyta > Pinopsida > Cupressales > Cupressaceae > Cupressus > Cupressus sempervirens. The sequence goes on from CM053787.1 coordinate 448,416,419, forward strand.
TAAAGCCTAACATTTGGTAAATAACATGGAGAGGTGTAGATAAAAAATTTCCAAGTAATTTTTAGGAACCCATGCAAGGAAAAAATTTCCATTTGATTACTAGAATGTGACTAGTAAACTATCATAGGGTAAGGTTCTTGAGTATGTGAAGTTACAGCAAGGCTTTGTCCGTTAGATGGGTGGTTAAAATATGGATATAATGTTGTGAAAATAGTATAATAATAGTATATTGATGTGTGAAAGATCTTTATTAAGTCTAAAAACAATATTTTTGGATTGGATACAATAAATTGCAGATTTGGAGTAGACTATCATGACACGATAGCAAGGTATAAAACTTGTTTTTATTTCATTTGATTAAAGATATTTAGTGTGTCAAGATGGCTGGAGTTTTGGAAAATCAATAGAGATGTTTAAAAGTGTCTTTAATGGTACAGGTAAGGAAGATACTATATGTTAAGGTTACTAGATCATTGTGTTAACCTATATGCTAATAGGAAAGTGCAAACTTGTCAAGTTTGGGTTATGGGCAATGTAAATGCTGATCACATCATGATAAAAGTGTCTTTAATGGTAGTAGTAAGGAAGATACTATATGTTAAGGTTACTAGATGGTTGTGTTAACCTATTTGCTAATAGGAAACTGCAAACTTGTCAAGTTTGGGTTATGGGCAATGTAAATGCTGATCACATCATGATTCCTTGTAAAGTATTCCAAAGGTGTAGCTTTTTATCAAAATGAACTTGTGGAAGGGCTTAGTATCCTCGTTAAGTCATGTAAACCCTAATTAGATTTGTCATGTTTTGTTGTGAAGGATGATTGGCCTGAAATAGGATAGTGGTGTGGTAGATTAGACAAATACAATCATGATGAATGCAAAGAACTAAATATGGAGAGAGATAATAAACTATGAAAGAGTTTTCAAATGATACGTTAATGATGTTTTATGTGTATATAGGTGAAGATTGAGAATTAATCTTGTGATAGGGAATATGTATGAACACAAAATCCTTCAATCAAGTGAGAATAATGTTCTCATGCAAGTTTTTGGTTGGTGGATACAATGTTAAGGTTTGGTAATCCTATGGTCTTGATTGTAGGAGTTATGGATGATACCTTAAGAAGATAACATTAAAAATTGCTTATGTAAAATTATTATCCATATTTTTATCAGGGTTGCAATTTATGTCAAAGTTTTTCAATTGATATTGGGATTATTCTTTTTTTTATTTTGATAATGGATCATTAAATGTGTTTGATTGAAAAATGTAAATGTTTAAAAGTAAAAACAATCATATTCTAGTTTATAAATTGTGAAAAACTAATATGAAGAATCATTTAAAAATAAATCATTAGTCCTCTTTCTTTGAATGTATTTACCATCCAAGTTTTAAATCTCATGCTCTTGAGCAGCATCTTGATCTTCAACTGAATTTGACATTGGTTCAAACCACTTGGCATTGAGAGTTATACCAATGCACCCTCTTTGTTTCTCTTGTGCACAAGAAACATCATTTAACTTGTAAGATTGTTTAAATTTTTTATACTTATATTTGATTCCTAGCTAATCCATGAAAAGCTCAAAAAGGAACTACCTTCCTCCATTGAGTTAGCCTTCCTCCACAGGACCTCCTTTTATTCAAAATAGAAATTTGAAAAAGTAGGTTGAGACCTTGAAATGTTGCCTATACATATTGAGAATAGCAAGATGGGATAAAAGTATGTTGTGAGCAACTATGTAAGGTTCTGTTGAAGAGTTCCCTTGCTTACAAAAAAAGTGAGAAATTATTGAACATCTTCCTAGAGCTTGGATACCGAGGTCATAACCATGGATAGAAAATCCCCTAGGCTGAGTAAATGTGATCCAATGCTTCAATTTGTCTCCAAAATCCTCAAAATAAGCTTTTGAATAATTGGAAATATCATCACTGCAAAATGTAGAATACAGCTATTATTATGAAATGGTTGCATGAATGAATTATCATGGGTGAGATTATACATAATGAGTATAAATTTTTAGTATATGGTTTTAAAGTGTTACATTATAAATTATGGAATGCTTTTCCTTTCCAAAAGTATGTTCATTTACCTATTTGGCCTAGAGATGCCAAGATTTGTATTTGCAAGATTTACTTTCCTGGAGATATCTATGGAAATTTCCTGTCACAAGATATTCCCCTATTGGAGTAACTAGTTGTTTTGTCTATGTCTTAATTGATTTCGTTGATATATCTATGGAAATTTTCTACCACTTCTCATGGAGGCATGCTATACTGAGATGATCTAAATGATCTTCTAGATTATTTTTTGTTCTCCAAATTTCTCCCAAATGTTATAGGTGTTGAATATCTTCTTTACCGAATTCTATTCATAATTTTGTCCATACATTCATCCCCTATCCATCCCAATATAGTCTAGAGATTCCATGGAGCTACAATGAACATGATCACCACCTTTAATTCCTTCAACACATATTTTAATATCTAGAATCCATTGCATTTTGTGTTTGTGTAGGAATATTTTTAGCTAAAAGAATCTTATTCTTGACAGTTTTTTTTCTTACATAGCAATACATGGTAATAATATCACCAACTATATTTTTTTTGGGTATTAATTTTATAAATAATTGTATCAGTTGTTGATGGTTGTGTACGCTGTAACCAATAGCGATAAGTTTTATCTTTGGGAAAGAAATTATGTGTCAGAGAAGTTATGACGATTTTAGCCTTTCCTATATTGAAAAATTAAACAAATTATAGTACCATATCTTTAAGAAAAGATACATTTATCAGTCTTAACTGTGTTTAGTTCTTGTTATTATTTCTTTTGTTGTAATCTAGTAATGTAGAATCAATAGAAAACTAATGCATACCTTGTTGTCTCCTGATGTTTTTCAATGATAAGAATTATGTCACTTTGATATGGTTTATATATCAAAATGTTTCTGAACATATTTTAACATTTTAGTTGATTAGATCATAAAGTACATTGATTAATTGGATAGAATCTTCTCATTCAGTTTTGCACTTGAGTAATATTCTTAAGTTTCTCTTTAACCCAAAGAGTGCACATTTTTTTCTTCCATCGTTCACAACCAATTCTTTTATCTCAAAGCTGACATACTTATACCTAAGGTTCAATTGTTTCTATTATGGTTCTATTATACTTATAAATTTTGCATGCTTCTATATCTGACAGAGGTATACACACTCATCAGTTTAATATTTAGCATAGGTGTTTATGAATGTGGTGCTCAATGCAATATGCCATGGGTGCCTCTAGTCAATTTATATACTAATCACCAATCTTCTTGCTTTATATATGTGTGCATGTTCTGCTCTTTCGGTAGCCTCCATATAATCTTCCACTTGTTTTGGTAGAGATGATTTTTATGTGAATTAAGATGCCTATATGTTGTGGTGTCCACAACATACATCCCATTCCTTACTAGGAATGAGGACCCCCTACTTTTTCAACTCCTAGACTCACAATTTGAGAGTCGAGAGAAGAAAGTTTTGCTAGAGTTAGAATTTTAGAGTCAAAATAATAATAATAATAATAATAAATTAAAAAAATTGAGAAAACACAAAAAAAAAAATTAAAAATTACAATTTTAAAAAAAAAAAATTCTTTTTAAAAAAATCTAACTCTGGAAAATTCTAAAGTTGAAAAAATTCTAACTCTGGAAAATTCTAAAGTTGGAAAAAAATGGAACTCTAGAAAATTCTAAAGTTGGAAAAAAATCTAACTCTGGAAAATTCTAAAGTTGAAAAAAAAATCTAACTCTGGAAAATTCTAAAGTTGAAAAAAAACTAACTCTAGAAAATTTTGAAGTTGAAAAGAAAAAAAAACAAACTTTGGAAAATTCTGAAAGTTGAAAAAAAAAAAAAACTAACTCTGGAAGATTCTGAAGTTGAAAAAAATTCTAACTCTGGAAAATTGTTACTAAGAAGAATTTTTGGATTTTTGGGTCTTGTCACCAAGGTAAAAAAAGGCATCCTCAACTTGTCGGCATCATAACTTTTGACTCGGAGCTCAGAATTCAGAACCGCTTACACCATTAGAAAGAAGAATTGAAGATCTAATTTCAATCCCTAAAATAGTAAGCCTTCAATTGCCCAATTTTAGGGACCGATAAAAGTTTCAACTTGAAATTTTGAGTAGAAGATCTCTGAAAAAGCCATTTAAAAACACCTAGAAAAATCTACGAAAAAATATGAAAAAGTTTCAAACATTTGATCACTTGGATCACTTGGTTTCTTGTCAAGAAGGATAGGGCAGTTCGAGAGAAGAAAAAGGTTGAAGATACAGAGGTTGGACACATGAAGTGGAACAGGTTCCTCATTTTATGCAGCTATTAATGGCAAGATTCAACACAGGTGCCTTAGGATTATAGATCGAAGAAGCAGAGGAAGTTCAAGTTTATGAAAGTGATTGGCTATAAAGAGGGTATAAATCATCAAAAACAGGCAAAGAATATATACAAAAAGTGATCTAAAACCACATTTGAGCAAAACCTAGAAACCATTTTCAAAATTGAGAACTGTGATTTTTTGGTGAATTGAGCTTCTGAGGTGCACAAATGCGCAAGTCTACAACTCCGCAATTCAGAGGTGCACCGATAGTTAACTGCTAGTTCCAAAAATAGCACTTTCCATGCGTTGAGAGCGCATTCTAACAGCAATTTAACTCTAACATACACCTAGTGAAGGACCAACTTCTATTTTTGTGCCTCCATGCACTTCCACTTCGACTGATGGCTGCCTCCTACTTTCTCTCTCATGCTTTTATTGTTTTTGACATGTAAAGGGCTCATGCATCCAATTAATGAATAAAATATGGATGGAGTCCCTCTAAGCACTGGTTAGATTGTCAGTCTGTATATATTTAGTTTGTTTTAATGTTTTAAAAGCATTTCATTGCATTAAGATATCTCTCACTCTCAACACAAATTGAGGAGACAATTTCTTATAAATACCCCATTGTAAAATGTAACAAGGGCCACCGTTATTATGCAATAAAATTATGCTTTTGGTGCTAGCATTCAGTGTGTGGTCATTCTTGCCTGAATGTGTCATTGTTTTGTGGATTTTTATTCATGAGATTGTGTTTGAGCCAAAGGTTTACTGTGTTGTTTCTGGATGTGTGATCTTTTAGTTCTGGTGTTTGCTATAGATATATGAATTTTGCCAACATAACGAGCTTGAGAAGAGATCACCTGATTGTGTCTACATAGTTTTTTGTCTCGCATGAGCACACTTTTCGTGGCCTTATGATTTGATGAAGAGTGAAACATCATTCGATTTGTTAAAGATTCTCACCAACGATTACATCAGTGGATTCTAGGAAGTGTTGCTCCTATTTTCATTGGTTTCTTACCGATCTCTTCGAAGGTTTAACTCATATTGTGTTGTGTTCTATAGCTTATGTCCATTTAGGAATTTCAATTTCAAGTCATTTGATTTCATGTTATTTTGCTTTCAGTTTCATTATTTTCTTTGCTAATCCCTTGTTAGAATAGGACCTCATAGTAGCTGCATTGTTAGAGTTGCATTCATTGAAAAATAGAAAATACAAAAATATTGTTCTTTTGGTGTGATATTTTGAGACAGCGAACAAATTTTACTTTAATTCTGAGATAAAAGAGTTTTTAGAACCAACAAAGGCCTCCTTGTGAACACTCACATTTATCTTCTACTGAGCGGATTTTGGTACGTCGCAAGACAAATATTGAACCTTGGAGTGGATCCTCAAAAAGATTTGCTTTTCAAGAGAGGAATTACGCAATGGATTTCTGTTGTTGACCTCGTGCAAAATGAACGCCCAACACTATACATTAGAGAATTTTTCGGCAGAGATGTTGATTTTTATCATCGATATTGCTATTTATTAATATTTTTCCTATTCTCATTATAGATCTATTTTTTTCATGTATTTTTGATTGATACCAGTCCCTACCATAATCAATGATTATATTATTATCGGTGATGTAAAGATATTCCTGACTAGTCTTGTAAAATAACTGGGGAGAAATAATGAAAAGTTAGATAATATATGATTAGTTTATAATGTGAATATTAATGAGAGTTAAATATTAATAGATTTATATATTATTTTCAATCCAACTATCACCCTACCAAAAGGCATCTTGATTATTAATGTTGGATGTTCTTTTAATACACTTGATATAGAATCTGTAGGTTGCAAACAAATCATCCTTCTTCCACCCATGAGTCATTTCATTCAAGAAAGACCATGTCTAGCGATATCAATACACAACAAAATAGGGAGACAATTGCTAGACTATGATCTAACTTAAAGAGAAAAGGTGATGGAAAATGTTATTGTCCTTGTAAAAATTGTAAGGGCTTCAAGACTCAAAGATATCTAATCAAAACAACCGAGCAACATTGTAGGAAACATGATCACATTGAAGGACGAAATGAATTTCGTCCATTGGTATGTATTTTAATAATTTATAAAATACATAAGCAATGATTTGATGGTGATATCATGGTCATGGTTAATATAAGGTCATCATTTTAATATAGGCCAATCGCCTTGGGTTTCATGTTATGGACCATGAAAATTCAGAGAATGTGGATTTCAAAATAAGGGAACATGGAGGTGTGAATATAGAAGTAGAAGGTAATGATCCAATTAAAGAAGATCACGATGATGATGATGATGATGATGATGATGATGACATTGACACAGACCTTGATGTACCTATACTCAAGAAGGCACATGAGCCCTTATACGAAGGCTCCCAAACAACTCATCTTTCTACTATATTGTTGTTAGTGAACTTGAAGGATATGAATGGTTTATCCAACGTAGCAATGACACATATGTTAAGGTATGTCATCTTTTTTTATTTTTGTAGTCATAATTCCCTTCCAATTAACATTGGGTAAATTTTGTAGCAATTAATATTCTTTATATGAACAAATTATATTTTTTGTTGTAGGTTGATAGGTGAGTATTTGTTACCACCATCAAAAATTCTACCTCACTTGCACCGAGAATTAACTACCATTATGAAAGATATTGGAATGGAGTATCAAATAATACATGCATGTCTAGATGATCATATTATATATCATAAACAACATGAATTTGAAATATAATGCCCTATTTTTCATATTAGTAGATATCAATCAGATCAAATAACAAAAAAGGTTCCTCACAAGGTTCTTTGGGTTATTCTCATTATTCCACATCTGCAACAATTATTCGGGTGCAATAGCTTGGCACATTTTATAGATTACCATTCATGCAATAGAAGTCGAGGTGACATTATGTGAATGCTTGTAGATGGTTCAACATTTAAGGAAATAGAGGAAAAATGGCCACACTTTAAGGAAGAACCTTGTAATCTCAAGCTTTCATTGGTAGCAAACGGTGTCAATTTGTTTGGAAAGATGAGATCTACTTACTCAGTGTGGCCTTTTTTTGTTATCAACAATAACATTCCTCCTTGGATGACCATAAAGAGGGAGCACATAATGTTGGCACTAATTATTTCAAGTATTTTTTCATTTAATAGTCATCTAAATTACTTTATTATAAATAATCCATCAAAATGGTCATAATAATTATGTAATGTTTTTGTTCATTCAACTAGGTAAGTACCAAGTTAAAGATATCAATGTATATATTGAGCCCCTTTTCAATGATTTGATGGTGTTATGGAATGGGATCACTATGTATGACATCTCTAGACTAATAGGATAGAGACAATTTCAATTCCCTGTAATGCTTGTATGGACAATGCATGATGCCCTTGGGAAAACACATTTTTTTGGTATGTTCTCTTCTTAACACCTCTTTTTTGTCATGTTATAGTTCTAACACAAAGTTAATGTATTTAATCCAATTATATACGATCTTGTAGGTCTTCAGAAAAAGGAAAAATTTGCATGTCTAGTTTGTGGTTCAAAGATGAAATCTCACCATTCAAAAAGTTTAGGAAAGTAGGTGTTTTATGAGAATAGACACTTTTTTCAAAAAAAATCATAAGTATTGAATTACCAAAAAACAACTTTTCAATGGGAAAGATGAGACTGCATCAAAGCCATGGAGAATGACACCTCACCTATGCAAGTTGGAATACAATAAAATAAATCATAGAGGTAATGTCATTCCATCTGATGGTTTTTTGTTTGAAATTCATATTTCGATTTTATTTACTGATGATTTAATTGATGCTCCTGAAGGTTGTCAAGCCATTAATGACCAACTTCCAAAAGGAGTAAAAAGTTATCCTGTACAATTTAGTAGGTTTTTGTACTATGAGCAACTCCCAATCATTCATTTTTTGATCCTATGCATATTGGAAAGAATGTAACATCAACATTATGGAAAATCTTGGATGGAAGGCGTGAGAAAGACAAAATTGTCAAAATTTGTAGTGACATTGAAAAATCCAATCATGCAATGAAAAATTTCATTCGATCAAATAACAATCGAGACCAGATCGATACAAGTGCCCTTAGTTGGTTATTTTCAAAGCAATAAAGTAATGCTATAAAAGAAGTCATAAAAAAATATGATTTCCCACAAGATTTGCTACCAACATAAATGATCTCATATCAAAGAAAAGTGAATTTGGGCTAGGGATGAAAACACATGATTGGCATACATTTATTAAGGTAATTCATGTTATTTTTTATTCACTATATATTTGTATATTGCACGTAGTTTTCATTGCATTCTTTTATAAAATATTGATAATCTCATTTTACAAATATTGCAGTATGTTCTGCCTCTATCTCTCTCGCACCACTTCAAGAACAGTGTCAAACAAGTTATATATGATGTTGGAAAATACATGAGGTGGTTATCATCAAAAGAAATCAATAACGAAGATATAAAATATTGGAAGAGGAAAATTCCTCATCTTATGTGTGAAATGCAAAAGTGTCTACCTCCAACTTTTTTTAATGCACAAGAACATTACCTCATACATCAAGTTGAGGAGATTGAATTGTGTGGACCTACACCAACTAGGTCAATGTGGATGGTTGAGAGGCACTTGAAATTTTTGAAAGACTTGGTTCGACAGAGAGCACATCTTGAGGGTTCTATGGTGGAGGGATATATGGTATTCTAGACCATGGTGTACATTAGTGAATATCCTCCTAAGTTTGCAGCAAAGATCCATGTAGATCATATTTGGGATCCAAACTCCATTAAAAAATTCAAAAGAGAGTACTTTATGGGAAAAGGTAGATTGAGGAAAGTGAAAGGTAAATATAAGATGTTATTGTAGTTAATTAATTCTTATAAATCTTCAATATAAGTTATTTATAATTGGTTTTTTTTAATACAACTAGTTGAGAGTGGAATGCAATACATTTGTAAATTATGAACAATCTTTATCAGATGACTGTATGGATTGAACGATGTCAACAAAATGGTTGCTCATTAACATGGGAAGGTGTTGCTTCATTGGTTATAGAAGCTCATCGTAATGGAGATTCCAATGTTACGTCAGTGGTAGTTGATCTAGTAAAGGGTTTAAGAGGTGGAAATGTCCATACAAATTTATTAATGATCACCACTCATATGTTTCATATCAACTCACAATGCAAATAATTTTCACACACTTAAAAAATTGTAGGTCAAGCACCACAAAGCTATGTACTATCATGGGCACAAATTTTGCATAAAAAATTTGGATGACACTAAGAAAACTTGTGATTCTGGGATAACTATTATTTTTGAGGTCACTAATATATCATCTAGAAATGATATACATCCTCAACAATCTCAAAATTGGTACTATGGAATCGTGGATGATATAATCGAGTGTGACTTTAACTCCTTTAAAGTAGTTCTATTCATCGTCAAATGGTATAGGCTACGACTAAATCAAAATGATCCAAATAGAACTATTATTCAACATGATATTGGATTTACAATGATTAATACAAGGTCGTTTGAGCCAGTTGGAGATGAGCCCTATGTTCTTCCAAGACAACGTGAGCAAGTGTTTTACTTAGAGGTTCCACATAAACAAGGTTGGTCATTTTTTGTTAGACATGAACGAAGAGGAAGGCTAATAAAGTACAATGTTATGAAAGAAAAAGATGTTGAAGAAGAAGAAGAAGATGATGATGATGAAGATCAAGATGATGGTGATGATGATGACAATGTTGGTGATGATGATGATGATGATGGTGATGATGATGATGATAATGGTGATGATGATGATGGTGTTGATGATAACGATGATGATTGTGATGATGATGATGATAGTGGTGATGATGATGAGGACGATGATGATGATGGTGGTGATGATGATGAGATAGATGAAGAAGATGATCAATGACATGATTGAAATGTACAAGGTATGTGATCAATGACTCCTACTATGCTTTGATCGCTAAGTACAACATACACCAATTTTATCTTTCAAAACCATATGTGAAGATATAAACATTAAGTACAACATGTCCAAATTTTTAAAGATATACATGACTCCTAATAAGCTCTGATTGTTAAGTACAACATGCACCAAATTTTTCTTTCAAAACCATATGTGTAGATATAAACATTAAGTATAACATGTCCAAATTTTTTAAGATATGCATGACTCCTAGTGAGCTCTAATCATTTCACACATAGGTGTCTTGAAATAAATTGAGTGAAATGTTCATGTTGTCTTCTAAGTTATTTGTAGCTAACTTAAGATAAATGATTAACATATGCAGGAAATTTAACCCCTTTGGCAAGGATCATGCACAATGACATGAATCAGCAAGTATAAGTCAAAAAATAGACATAATTTTCTTATATTCTTCTTTTTTGAATAGACAAAGAAGAACCATATAGACATGTAATTATATAATCACTTTCAACTTAGTATATTTTATATCTCTCATGTATAGACAAAGAAGAATTGTACACATGGGTTACGACTTGATTATTCTATGTATATTATTTAATTATTATCAAAATTCTCTAGTAGTTAAAGCGAGGACATGACAATATCTCATTTGATGGATTGTAGGGACCAACAAATAGGTACTTGTTAGATCTATCTACATCGAATGAGGTAAATGAGGGAATAGTAAATGAAAGTTCTACATGTACTATGGCTAAAATGGGGAGATCAACTAGAGGTCAAAAGATTAGAAAAAAATTCAATAAATACATGCAATTTTTCCTTTCTAAAGGGGGTCATGTTCTTATCATGATGAGAGAAAAGGTGACATCAAGGTGTCCTTTCGGTACACACATATTGAGAAAGAATGGGTACCTAATGAGCTACCTCCAATTAACATTGATTTTTGTGTTAATGAGAGGATATATCACATAGCTCCATCCTCATTACATTGTTTGGGCCTATTTTCCATGGATTGGATAAAGGTATGTTACAACAAAGTTATTGAATTGATGAAGTATGTCGGTCCTTGTTACAATTACAATGATTGGATGTGGATTGTTCAATATAAAAAAGTATGCATAAGTATGCACTATCCACAAATTATATATAATGGAAAGAAAATGATCAAAGTAAAAGATTTTCTATGTACATTGATGGGAGACCAAAAGAAACAGGTAATATTGCAGGTTTTATAAATAGTGCATGAACTTCCTCAACTAATAAGCAACTCAATTACATTTTTAAGGTGCGTGAGGGGAATCAAGTTTTTGTATGTGCAATAAAATCAATAAGTGCAAGGGAAGAACTGCTAATAGATTACCATTTAAATCACATAGATACAAACAAAATTACTATCATGAGAGTGGTAAGTACTATATACCATTTTATTAATAAGTTTTTTTTTGCTAAGATCAGTGGGCTGAAGTTTTTATATTTAATCTTTGTCACAGGACGATATGGATCAAACACGGGATAGAGGCCACGAGTATACTCCTCCTACCCATTCTTTAGCCATGGTAAACCTTATTTAAATTGTACAAATTAGATAGTTGAAGAATGTTATATTATCATCAAGGTTGCATGGGGACTCGAGTACTTTGGGTACTTAGGGTACTGGTACTGGTACCAATACCAATATGGCTATTTTTCATGATAAGGGATGGGGGTACTTGGTTATCAAACTTAATTTTTAATTATACTTTTATATCTATAGAAAATCTGAAATTATGAGTCATTAAAAGTTTTTTTTAAACAAGAACAGTGATAAACTTTGCTAATGTAATGTATCTTTTTCTGTTTTAGATTGTTTTATGTTTGTAATAATAATATATGATAACTATTTAGATGCATAATAGAGAAGGAAAACTTTAAACATGAACAAGAAGCTCATAAATCATATGACAATGACATATTGCAAATGATAAACTTCTGACTTGAACAGTGATAAAGTTTATTGTTAATCAATATTGTATCAAAGTTTCAAATTGATTAGGTATTGAATTAAGCTTAATAAACAACAAGCTGATATGCAAGCAAAAAATTTTAAAAAAATCAGAAATCTTAATCAACATCCTTAGCTATGATTTTGGAGTTTTTATGAAATTTTTATTGATATTTTTGTCACAATTTGATGTTCAGGATCGGGAAAGAGCACCTGCAAGAATAGAGGTAGCTACTAACCCTTCTGATGAGGATATCACAAATGTCCCTAATTTTACATACAAGATGAAAAAAAAAAACTTTAAAATATCAATATAGAAATAATGAGTATTTTTTGTAATCGCTGAAGTTTTTATATTTAATCTTTATCACAGGACAATATGGATCCCCCACAAGATAGAAGCCATGAGGATGCTCCAGCTCCCACCCATTCCTTAGTGACAATAAGCCTTATTGAAATTTTACAAATTAGATAGTTGAAAAATGTTATATTATTATGTTATTTTATTTTTGGTTTTGGAGTTCTTATGAAAGTTTTACTGATATTTTTGTCACAATTTTATGTTCAGGATAGGGGAAAAGCACCTACAACAACAGAGGCACCTACCCCTTCTGATGACAATATCGCAGAGGTGCCTAATTTAACATATATGATGAGGAAAAAACTAAAAAAAATCAATTTAGAAATTATGAGCATTTTTGAAGATCCAAATCCAATGGAGGAGGTGCTGAAGAGGCAACATGAATTGATGGCCACAACACGTCATTTTGAAGTAAGCAGTAATGAATCTTTAATTATAAAAAAAGTTCAATAAAGGATAATTTTATGTTGTGAACTAAAATATGTGTGTTATTATTACAATATTTTTTGTAAACTCAAGTACCTGGTCTAGGACATTCGCAGTGAGGCCAATACTAGTGGAGCTCCAACTACCCTAGGTAAAATAATCCATAAGTTGACAAGTTACAAGGAATTTTTTCTTTGATTGAACATTCAAAAACTTCTTAACTCTTACTTTTATTATATTAGAATGTCTTTGCTAACAATGTATTGTTCACTAGGTCATCAAGTGTAGGAGACTCATAGGAGGTTGATAGAGGTCCATCAGAGACTACTGACTGCAATGTTGGCAACAAGGGCCATGCAAACATCAATGCCTTCATGGTCTATGCCTGGTAAATCCTTGTTTTTCTATATTTGGTTTTGTGTTAGTTATGATTTGATAATTTGTACTTTAATCATGGGTGCATCTAGTAGTACATTCATTGTCGAGGTTTTGTGACACCAGATATAGATCATAGTACATATATTGGTGATAATTCACCATCATTTCCCTGATCTACCTATGTTTCTAGCATGGGAGCTATGCAGACATCATTTTTGATTGATGACAATGAATTGATGCCTTTGAAATGTCCTAAGCTTCTTGGTACTTTTAAATTATTATTATTTATATTGTAATATGCATTTACCTATTCATAACAAGTATTGGATTGACGATCCCATGACATTTTTCGTAGGAAATAATTTCTTTTATAAGACGATTTATGACCATGAACTAAAGATATTCGGACCCACCATACATACAAGGTACACAACTTTTCTTTTAGTATATTCAAGGTACACAACTTTAGTTAATTTTTCTTCTAACAATTTTGTGTTTTTTCTTAAAAGGTGGAACTTGCAAGATAAAAAATTGAAAGAACAGCTCATTGCAAATTTAGAGCATGAGTTTGGTAAAAATTTTAAGGAGAAGAAAATTTTAGAAAAAGTTAAAAAACATCTAAGCATTGTGAGGGACTCCTATAGAAGGAGTCTCATCCACAATCCAAAGTATGAGCATCCTCCCTTTTTTTCAATGAGGGATTGGAATGACTTCATTATGGATGCAAAGGAAAAAATGGATGTTAAAAGAGGAGTTACACCTACAAATGAGAGAAGAAGGTATACAATAGTATTAACTACTAGTACAATGTAATAATGCACTAATTAGGCATCTTTATATCTATATCATCTAACATATTTCAAGCTTTCATATGTTGTAGGATAGGTCAAAGGCAACAAAGGCTAGGCTGGAAAAGATTGGGCAGGACAAACTTGGCTCTGGTGGATATTCAAAAATTAAAGCACGAATTGTAAGTAGGAATAAATAAATTCTTGAAAAAAATTATTTATAAAATGGAAATAATTTTGTTTAATCAAAAAAATCAGGGCTCTGAATTTAATTTAGAGGCCATGAGAGAACACCAAAAAATTGCCTTCAAGGAAGGCTATCAAGTTGTGGTTGAATGCCTAGGCCAAGCTTCCATTGGCCCAACCCAAGAGCCCCCTGCATCATGTGAACAGCTAAATATGAAAAAAAAAAAATTAGAAATTGAATACTTGAGAAACAATCTATTTGGTAATAATTTGTGCATGATGTTGAAATGTAGCCTCCTAATTGGAACATTGATCCTTATTAAATGCCACATGATGAAGCCCCTGATGTGCATCATAGTGTCGATGGAGGTGTTCATTTTCTATTTAAGAATAATTATGTAATTGTTAATACAATTTAACATCTTATATTGAACTTGGTGTAACCTTTTTTGTGTATATTTTAGAGGATACAAAATGTCATGTTGAACGAGTGCTGAAGGATGTTCAGACTGATCACCATGTAGATCATGTGGCATATTTAGGTAAAGAAAATCTATGTTTTGTTCATTTAAATAATTTTTTTGGTTTATAGTTCTTTTACTTAATTAAATACATGTAATTCACTACTATAAATGGTTTCAATTTAACTCATGATATAGTTGTTTTTGCAGCAAACTCCCCTTTGCCGCTATGATCACCTCTTCCTAAACAAATGAGGAGGAGACATGTGTTGGCATTAGAATCAATAGATGAGGGGAATGACGAGGACATTGGTATTCCTCTTACAACATACTTTTAAAAAAAGAGTATTAAGAAGCCCAAAAGGAAATGATGTTAATGAATTTTATGTGTTAATGAAACATTCATGAATGTTGTGTGTTAATGAATTTTATGTGGTAAGGAAATATTCATGAATGTTGTGTGTTAATGAATTTTATGTGGTAATGAAATATTCATGAATGTTGTGTGTTAATGAATTATTCATGAATGTTGTGTGTTAATGAATGTTATCATGTGATTATAATGATTGAATGTTATATTTCAAAAATGGTTGAATGAATGAATGTTATTAGATGTTAATGGATTTTATGTGTTAATGAATGTTATCGTGTGATTATAATGATTGAATGTTATATTTCAAAAATGGTTGAATGAAAGAATGTTATTAGATGTTAATGAATTTTATGTGTTAATGAATTTTATTGTGTGATTATAATGATTGAATGTTATATTTCAAAAATGGTTGAATGAATGAATGTTATTAGATGTTAATGAATTTTCTGTGTTAATGAATGTTATTGTGTGATTATAATGATTGAATTTTATATTTCAAAAATGGTTGAATGAATGTTATTAGATGTTAATGAATTTTATGTGTTAACGAATGTTATCATGTGATTATAATGATTGAATGTTATATTTCAAAAATGGTTGAATGAATGAATGTTATTAGATGTTAATGGGGAATTTAGAGTGTTGTTAGAGGTGGGGGGGACCAAATGAGCTTCCACCTTCATGTGGTTGGCCTTGTTAAGTAGAGAATATTAAACTATTCTCAAAATCAAGTGAAGCTCAAACTAAACTAAATAGAAATCAAATTTCTAAGGCCAACTATATATAATCATATGTGCCTTATTAGGTAGAGGATGTTGATTATCTTCTACACATGCACTTCGTAGCTTATAATTAACCACTAAACTCTTTTCTTCTAGTCCATTACCATTCTCATAAAATTTAGGTACATACATGGCATGGCAAGAAAATGGACTATTGCATTGTCTGATTTAGATTTTTGGATATAAGATTAATGATTTCTTTCTCACACAATTCTTGCTCTTTTATTTTTATCAGGAAATAGTTGGCTTTTTCTACTTGGAAGAACTGGCATCCCATCAGGCTACAGTTTAGGGGTACCTACCTTCAAGATTCCTCTTATATTTGTGAAGGTATTTAGTTAAACTATTTTAGAGAAATCCTTCTTGATTTTTCCCAATTCTGATTGTACTCCATTTTGTTGGTTCAATAACCAGATCTACTTCACTAAGGTGGAAGAAACTTTGTAGGGTTGCAAAGGAAAGTATAGGAGAATAGGCACATGCTTCATTGAGTTGTGGGACTCTGCCAACGACAAACATTATTTTGGTACTCCAAGGTCCTATGGCATAAGGTCTAAAGTTCTACTGTTACCCTTATATTCTTCTTCTTCTTCTGAATATTTTTTTATAGAGTGCAATGATAAAGGTTGAAAGTTGTAAATCATTAGAGTAATTTTCAAATGGGGATTACGTGTTTCTTAAGGCTCCAAGTAAGAAAATTCTATCTATGTTTCTATGTTTTTCTAGTGATTTTCTTGACAACAATTTAAACAGAACAATACCTAAATCGCTCGCTAGTCTGACAAACTTGAAGAAATTGTGAGTATCTCCAAATTTTAAAATTGTGCACTCTCTATTTTCTCTCTATTTTCCTAGTTGTTCTACAATTTTATATGTCGAGGGAGTTATTTTACATGCTACAAAACTCAGGTAGATGATAGTGTTTCTTCAATCTAAATGTCTTGCAAATGAAACATTGATTTCAATGACTTGGAGAACAACAACCTCAAAGGAACAGTGTCCATAGCTTTGAAAAGTAATAAGAACTTGACTCTTAGGTGAAGTCAACAAAAATCCATTATGAATAAGGACTTTTTATTACAGTTTTGTGGGTCATTTTCCACTCTGTCAAAACTTTTATTTCTTCTTGAAACCCAAAAGTTCGTAATTATCTAATTTAAAATTGATTTGTTTTGTAGTCTTTTCAAAAATGTGCATCTCTATTACAAAAGCCATGATTATTGTAGAAGGAAACTCACAAGCAAAGGAATGATTATCAGTTTGGTTGTTGTTGGTTTTTGCATTCTCAAGTGTCGGAGATGGGTCTTTAGGTAACGATGGAAACATTCTTCTTTTACCTATGACTTCATTCAATGGCAAAAGAATAAGAGTTCTTCAAAAACTTGTTGAGGTATTCTGTTGTGCCTAGAAAGCTTAAAGTTCTACTCATGATTATGAATTTTTGTCATTAACAATGGCCTCAACCTTGGAAGAAAAATATTAGAGTACATTTCTTAGGCTAAAATTTGTGAGAATCCTACATTTGGAATCTTTGAAGATCTTATTAAGAGGATTTTTTTATTCCTCCATCAGAGTGAAGGGCTATCAAAACACGTACCTTCTTTCCTTTAGTCTTTGTCATTGTTAGAGCCAAAAGTGCACATGTCACTACTTCTCAAACCACTATTAAAAAATAAAGTAAATGTTGTCAACACTTTAAGGTATTTGCTTCTTTTCTTTTCTTTTATTATTGTGAAGCTAGTATTTTTCCAACAATTCTTATTTATTGAACTTGGAGGATAGACATGATTAGATCCTTGATTTGAAAAGGTCTCTTTTTGGCCTTTTTTTGCTAGTTTTATATGCACACTACTTCAATTATGTACTATTTGGCCATTGCAGGAGTTTTCAATCTTGTGCATGCAATTTGCAAGTGTCAGACACTATTTTGACACAGATGGAAGAGGCTACTAATGTTGCAAGAATAATGGAGGAGCTTGGATATGGCTATACAATTGATGTTGCACATTGCAAAGATGTTTTGTTATTTTTTTGCCCACTTACAGAGCATATTGTTTCCAAGATAATTAGTACTATTGTTCACACTCACATAGGCCTTTTTGATGTTCATGGAACGCATGGAACATTTAATTCTTCACTTTTTAGTAGTTCCACAACTGACTATTCATGGTTAACCTCCTGGAATATAGACGTTCTTTTAGATTCTATTAAGGAATTGGTGAGTCTTCTACAATTTACTTAACTTGTTGCAAAGCTATATATTTTATTTGTGTCACACTTTAAGGAGCTTTGGACGAAGTTGATACTGGTTGTTATTGTAGGCCCCAAACATTAGGTGGGTTAAAGTAATGGAGGCTTTAGATCATGAAGGTTTTTATATACTAGATCAATAGTCATTCTCAATGCTGATGTTGATCAATGCAAAAATTTTTGAGGTAAACATGCCAGAGTTCTATATCACCAGATCCTATTTGCATGCTTATATATTATGTGCATTTTTATAATGCTCCCTTAGTAGGGAAAAAAAGGGTTTGCTAACCATAAATGATGAACTAAATATAATTTGTTTTGGATTTTAATTGCCTATAGGATCCACTTACTGTTCAAACATTTTGTGGAAGTGTATGGAAAAATGATGAAGGTCAACTATCATATTGAGATTTTTTGTATCTGCATCAGCTGAAATTCTGACATTTACAAATTCAAGAAGGCTATACGTGATGACTTAGCTTACAAGTTCATCTATTTTTTTTAATTGATATTCTAATGGTGGAGTTCCCTTTACCTTTCAATGTTAAGAGTGTGAGTCATCTCTTCAATGAATTTCTCCATGACTTGCATGAAGCATTGCCCATTGGAGTACACCATACTCATAATTGGATGCAGTGTGTAACACCCCGCCAAGGGATCCAAAAGAAATAACCTAAAGTTTTACTAATTTTGGTAGCATTTTTTTTATTTTTTGAAACATGAAGATAAACCATTCACATCAAACACATAATAGTGGAAGCAATAACATACATTCAACTAAAAGCATACAAAATATGTTACATTCCTTAAGGATCCCATGAAGTTGAATCACATTTAAATATAATCTAATACTAAGTCCATCAAATACCACATCCATATGAAAAAATAATGAAAGTCCAATGTCCATTTAATATACATTTGTTTCAAATGCCTCTTAGAAAATTAATTCAGAATGCTCATTCATCCACTGCACATGTCATAGGGTATGAAAGGCTTAAAAGAATATACATATGTAAAAGTAAAAATACATCATCCTCTTCAAATCCATGGTATGTACAATAAAATAAATGAAATCATCCACCATACATGATACATCCATACATCAATAAACATATAATATCCATCATAAAATATAACCATCCATCATAATGATCCATGAACAGAATGAAGATAAATGCCAACAAAGAATGCTCTAGCCACAGTGACCATGGACGGATCTCAATGGTAAGAGTAAATAGCACTACCATCTGACCACGTGGAACCTAAATGGCCCACTCCCACCATGCTGAGGAGACAGTATGAAGTCCCAAATAGGATATCAAATCACATAACACAGATACTCTCTCAGTCCAAGAATCCTAAAAGTATACTAACTCAAAGGTTCCAACATAGATCAACATCTAGACCCAGAGGCACACAAAGACACGTAGGTATCTACTATGTAAGTGTGAAAGTGTCATCGCACAAACCATGTTCAGAGTTATCCAAGTAGTCCCTAAGGACTCTCGGGTCCCTAGTGATCCCTGTGGCCACTAGTATCCTCTCGTACTGACAAGGCATACTACGGAATGCAAGGTCATAGCCAAGCGTTCTCTCTACTCCCATCCTAGTCTATATAGCACTCAAGGCATGGGCGAGAACATACAATTCTCTCTTATTAGGTTCATTTAAGTTAGTATTAAGTGTAAAGTAATCACTTATTAAACAACTTACAATGGGTTACCCCCAGGACCACTTAGGGTCCCTAGCCCCCATTGCAAGCCACTTCCTGACACTACATATAGCTAACCTACCCTAAGCTTGTGAAATCAAAAATCACAGAATCATAGTAAAATCACCTCAGTCCTATTCAAGTGATTGGGAAGCATCATAAAGATAATCATAGTAATCACATCAGTTCTCTACGAGCAACTAGAAAGAAACAAAGATAAGTCACAATAACCATCAGTTCTCAATGAGCAACCAAAAAGTGACAAAGATAAATCATAGTATACATCAGTTCTCAATGAGCAATTGGAAAGTATCCCAACAATATTGATCAATGACATAGAATGGTTAACTCAGGTATCTCATAGCATATATACTACTATCCCATAAAGACACTGAAACATAGTAACCAAAAAAATAAGCATACTCATCATAAGCATACCATCACATACACGATTGAGCAATAATGATTGAGATCGAGTCAACATGATACACACTCACAAACCCCCAAGCCTCTAGTAACAACCTAAGATTGGTCAACATCTAATCAACCCCAAAAACTAAATACAAATAGCAAATAGAAAGCAAGATGCATATACAAGTCTCAGTTCGTTTAAATCACATAGTTGAATTAAACATGGGTTTTCAATTTCTATTTTAGTGTATGTTTTCAGTAAGAAGATTCACCATTTACCCTATAGATTTAACTCATTCATTTGATCAATTTAAATATAAAATCACCTCATTATATTCTAAGTCAAATATCTAAAATATTCTAAGGATAATAATGTATTTGTTTAAAACTTGCTATAATAATTGCCTTTAATTTTCTTCGTAGGGTAATTGTAATTTACTAAAATTGAAATTTAAATAACTCTTCAACAAGATTAAATAAAATTCCCAACCCTCTTACTTATCCTTCATTATCAAATAAGTTGAATATTTATTTATAACTCATAATTTAATTTTAAATTAATATATTTATACATACATATTTTAAATAATGTTAATTAATTATTAAAAATTAAAAAAAGACTTTTATAAATTTTATTTAACAATATTAATTAATTTATAATTATTAATAATATAAAAATCTTTAATAAAATTCAATTTTTAAAAACACATTAAAAAAAACTTTTAAAAAATAAATAAATTTTAAAGCGTATGTTTTATAAGCTTGCCGACTTACGCAAAGGCCTGTGGCCTCTGCACCGCAGTACCCTGTTGTCATAGGTCCTGCGATGGTAGGTACATAGTACCTATCATCGCAGTACCTGCGACATAGGTGTACTATCATGCAGAGTTGCGACAAGGGGTGGGGTACGGGGTAATTCCCTTACCCTCATAAATATTAAAAAAAAAATTATAAAACATTTTAAAATGAAACGAATTCCATATAATAATTTTAATTATTATATATATATATATATATATATATATATATATATATATATATATATATATATATATATATATATATATATATATATATATATATATATATATATATATATATATATAACAAAAATCTCCAACCCCAGTCTAATAGGGAAAGATGAATGTCTTATCAAATAAACATTTTTCTATGAAATGAATTTAATCCCCATTTGTATATAAAAGATTTCAAAGCACAAATTTTTTTTATATGTATATATATATTTTAGATTCTAGAATTAATCTGACAGCGTACCCATTTATCAAATTATTCCTCTAAGCAGATTTTTCCATTTAAATTCAAACCCTACCGATAAATTTCTCATTACTCTAATCTACTAAAGAGGATTATACAAATCCTTTGGTTTCTTAATAACTAGATGATCAATTATCCATCTTAAGAATGCTTATTACTAGAAACATTCATCACAAGAATTCTATAGAAGACACTATACAGGCACATTGAAGATAGGAAAGAAAAGAGTGTATCTAAATTATGTGAAATTCACAAGTGTCTACCTGGACACTGATGCTAAGTCGCCACGCCCCAAAAAACTATAGAGAACAACCCCCCCTTTTAGAACTTTCTCCTTTCCGAAAATTTCTTCCTTCTCCAAAATTCACGGTCCCTTGAAAATGAACCCCCAAATTGTGATAAGGAGTTCTCTCTCTAAAATCGAGGCACTAATTGTGCATTCACCCTAGAGAACTCAACCTTTTAACTCTTTATTAACTTTTATTTGTCCTTCTTTTATCTTTTCCATGCACATACAATAATCAATTAAATTACTTTATTTAATTTTTACTTGACCTCTTTTAAAATTAATTAATTTAATTTAGTCTCATGCACGTATTATGCAATCATGAAACTTTTAATAAATTAATTTATTTTCCCACTTTTTTATTTAATATTTTAACATTAATATTTTTTTGATAACTATTTATTAATTTAAATAATAATATCATTTAGCATTTATTTAAAAATGGACTCTAAATATATTATTATTAAATTATCTAAATATTATCATGTTCCAAATTTAAACTTATAAATTTACCCTCAAATTTAATTCTTTATATAATTAATTTCTCAATTAATTAAAAAAAAAATATTAAAATATCATATAAATTTTCTATTAAATTAAATCATTAATTAAAACTTTTAATTAGACTTAATTAACTAAAAAATCACCAAAACTACCAAAGTAAAATACGAAAACCTATCATAGAAAAATTCATACAAAATCAAACTAAGGGGTTAATATCACGAATTAACATCATCTGATGCATTCAAAAGGTACACAACTTAGATACTTGTCCTAATTGTCAATTAGGACGAATGGTTCAAAGGATTTAGGATTTGGACTTAAGAATTTATCTCCCCTCTCTTACCATTGAGATAATGCGGTAGGGTATGCTCATCCTAGCAATTCAGGGAAGTCGATACCCAGTACCTACAACCTGCATAAAAACCATGCATGTACATACACAATATATACTAAGCTAAATAGGAAATGGTAGGAAGTGGTGCATCGTGTAGATCTTAACTAGCAGGTGACTACAACTCCCTTCCTTAACCACATCATAAACACCGTACATAAAGGAAACAAACACGCACACCATACACATGCAGTATGGGGTAAGTATCCATAAGAAAACAAATATGATAATCCATCTAACTAAACATCATCAATAACTTAATAGCATTGTAATAATCATCATGCACACATGAAGTATAGAGTACCAAGTAATCTCATCATATATCAACTGAGTCTAAAACAATATCTAATAATCTCAAGATAATTCTACTAATCATCAATCATAAAATTGGCCTAAAAGAGTTCAACAATAATAGAAGAAATGTAAACTAGGAAAATGTAGACTAGGGGCAGGCACTACATCCACCCCCCCAGGATTAGGCTTACTCCTAAAAGCCTATAAACAAGTAAGGATATAAATCCTGTAATCTAGATGCATCCTCCCATGAAGCTGAAGAGTTGTCAGTAGGGTCCCATTGGACCCTTACCTGCTCTATGGTTCAACCCCTGAGGGTCAACTTCCGTTGCTCCAGAATGCAAACCGACTCCAAAGCCAGCTGCTCATCCTCTACCTACAATGCATTCCAATCAAGAATATGTAAAACATCAAGAATTTACTACCTAAGTACTAAAGCATGGAAAACATCATGAATGCGAGCTAGGCTGGGTAGTAAAGTAAGACAATAGGCAACTGGACCAATCCTCTCAAGGATCTCAAATGGTCCTGCAAAATGATGTCCCACTTCCATGAAGGAATGAGATTCGGCTGCAAAAGTCTTGCCAGATGTTGGTGTTCTGCCTTGACTCTCTGACACTGAAGACATCTAGCCACAAAATTAGCAATGTCACGCTTTATCCCAGACCAATAGAATAAACGTCACAAGTCTGCATGCATCTTCTTGACACCTAGATGTGCCAAGTAAGGTGTGTGATGGGCCTCTGATAGGATCAAGGTGAAAAGCTCATCTAGTAGCGACACATAAATCCTTCCTGAATGTCTCAAAAGGCCATCTGACTCTAAGACATAGTCTGAAAAATTTCCCTCCAAAGGTTTCCCTGAATCTATCTCTTTGCACACCTCCTAATACCAAGAATCAGTAGGAAGTGTCTGAAGTATCTGACTCCTCAAATCAACACTAAGAGTCATAGATGATATCACATATTTCTTGTGACTCAAAGCATCTGCCACTACATTCTCCTTCCCCTGGATATACTTCACTTCAAAGTCATACTCACATAAAAACTCCATCCAATGCCTCTGCCTAGCATTCAGATTAGGTTGCATGAATATGTATTGAAGATTGTGATGATCGCTATGTAGTTCAAAGCTGTGACCCAACAAGAAATGTCTCCATCTCACTAAGGTATGAACTACTACTGCTAACTCAAGATCATGCGTAGGATAATTCAACTCATGATCCTTGAGTTTGCATGATTCATATGCAATCACTCATCCATTCTACATCAAAACTGCTCCAATCCCCTCAAGGGAAGCATCTATACACACCATGAAATCACCTGCTAGATCAGGTACTGCTAAGATCGGTGCACTGGTCAAAAGCTCCTTGAGCTTCTAAAATGCTTCCTCGCATTTTTCCATACCAAGAAACTTCTTTCCTTTCCTCTGAAGAGAGGTAATAGGATGAGCTATTCTGGAGAAGTTTTGGACGAATTTGTGATAATACCTAGCTAGACCCATGAAACTATGAATCTCTGACATAGTAGTGGGTGTAGGCCAATCTACTATTGCCTGGATCTTTGCGGGGTCTACAGAGATACCCTCACCTGATATGACATGCCCTAGATACTGTATCTCTAATTGAAAGAAATCACACTTTGTTGCATTGGCATAAAGTTGATTATCTCTCAAGCACTGCAAAACCAACTGTAGATTTTTCTCATGCTCCTTCTGGGACTTAGAATATATCAGTATATCATCAAGGAACACAAGTACAAATCTATCAAGATAGGAATGAAACACTCCATTCATCAAGCTCATGAAATTTGATGAAGCATTTGTCAGCCCAAAGGGTACCACTGTGAACTCATAATGCCCATAGAGAGTTCGGAAGGTGGTCTTATGAATGTCAGCTTCCTTGATGCGGAGTTGATGGTATTCTGACTTAAGGTCAATCTTGGCGAACACTGTAGCTCCCTTGATCTGATCAAATAAGTCATCAATCCTTGGTTGAGGATACTTGTTCTTTATTTTCACCTTGTTCAGCTATCTATAATCAATGCAAAGGCACAAAGAACCATCCTTCTTTTTCATGAAGAGCACTAGAGCTCCCCATGGTGATACACTAGGTCAGATACTACCCTTGGCCAAAAGTTCCTCTAGCTACAAGCGCAACTCACTCAACTCCTGGGTGGTCATACGATAAGGAGTTCTAGAGATAGGCTCCATTCCTGGAGTGAGCTCAATGCTAAAATCAATGTCTCTCTTCGGGGGCATGCCTGAAATCTCACTCAAAAAGACATCTGCATACTCCTATAAAATAGGGTGATCTACAGTCTTCCTTGCAAGGTCTTCTTCATCTAGCTCATTTGCTGTAACAATAAATACCTGAAATCCTTTATGAAAACTCTGCTTCAATTGCATAGTAGAAATCATCCGTAGAGATATAGGCCTTGGTATCCCCACAATCTCTACATCTTTCCCTTGGTCATCCTGACACATAATGGTCTTCTTTCTATAGTCTATACTAGCTCTATGAGAGCCAAGCCAATCCATACCTAAGACCACATTGTAGGAGCCAAGAGGAATAACTCAAAGGTCAACTGAAGTCTCAAACCCTCTTATGCTAAGCCCACACTTATGAACTATAGAATATGTGGAAACTTTAGCACCTAAGGCTAGTTCCACTTGCCAACCATGATCTTGCTTAACCGCTGCCAACTTGCTTAACCGCTGCCAACTTACACTTAATAACTAGAGGTGGTGAAATAAAAGAATTTGTCACACTTGAATCAAACAATACAGAGAGAGGTGTACCTCGAATAGATCTTGTAGTCTCAACTATTCTCCCCTGATGGTTTTCCTGACAATGATCTATTGCCACAAATACTCTATGATCTCTACATGCATCTCTGACTGTAGGCTCAGATGTTGCTAGCTTAGGCCCTGAATACTAAGGTGCTCACTATGGACAGTGAGTTGCAATGTGTCCAAACTACCCACATGTATAACATCATGTGCCTCTGCCAGATCTTCTACCTATAGGTGGTGAATTCAACCACTGCTGGCTATCCCTACTAGTAAAAGACCAGCTACTCTGTGTAGGCTGAGCTTGCTGATTTCATTTATTGCGTTGAGCATTGTGATTGTTCCTAGAGTTAGAACCACCGCCACCACTCTATGCCTGAGGGTAAGATCCCTTTTGCTGTTGAGACTACTGCTGAGACTGATTCCCCTTAGGAAAAGGAGGCTTCCCATTTCCACTTGAGTTCTGGTTGCTCTTAGATCCTACTATTGTAGGTGCTCCCACAAAACCCCCATGTCCAAGGTTGACACTCTGCTCTACAAGGATGGCTCGATGTACCGCATCCTTGAGGGTTTTAGGCTCAAATACCTTGACACCCCCAACTAAATAGTTGTTCAAGCCTTCGATAAAATTTTGTGCCAACTGTGTTGGGTTGTCACTAAATCTTGAAAAGGGCATGAGCTCATAGAACTTGCGCTCATACTCTACAATGATCATAGTGAACTGTCTCAGGTTATGGAACTCATCTGCTCTATGCTGCTTCCATTCCTCTAATAGCAATCACTCATGGAAGCTCTCCAAGAATATCTCCCAAGTGACACTATTCATGTTTATGCCCAACTTCTTTTCCTCAATTGTCCACCAAGCGGCCCCAAAGTACTCCAAGTTGGTAGTAGTAAACCTTGCTTTGACGTTACTATCAAAGTCATGCATAGCAAAAATCTTGTCAAGGGCAATAAGCCACTACTTAGCTACATATCCAAAACCCTACCCATTAAAGGGCTTGATCTTGAACCTCTAAAGGTCCTTCATCTAAGAAGATACAATGGATCTATGTCGATCCCTCTGAGGGCTCCTAGACCTATGTCTATGCTCATGTCCTACCTAATGTGCTCTATCCTAATCATGAACAAGAGGTAGGCAATCAATAATGGTTCGCATCACTTGCCTCAGGTCAACCTCCTCAGAGTCAGCATGCTCCTCTCTATGGCTCTCTTCCTGATGCTCACTGGCATGCTCTTCCATATTCTCTTCCTGAATGGTGCTCTCGTGGATAGACTCATGAACACTGATAGCTCTACCTCGTCCACAGCCTCTACCATGACCAAAGCTACAACCCCTAATAGAAGATCTCATCCCAGATACCATCCTACAATAATACCCAAGATACAAAATACTATAACAACCATAATGCATAATACTGTAAATCATATATATATATATATATAAGACACACATTTTGCAAACACTAAAAGTGTCATTTTCAATTTGAAGTCTAAGTGTTGAAGTATGAAAAATATACAACTAACAGCTTAAGTTTTGTTTCAGTTCAACTAGTTCAACACTAATAGCATTCCAATATACCCGGAGCTCCCAACGTAAAAACTTAGGCTCTGATACCAGATGTAATGCCCTGCAAGGGATCCAAAAGAAATAACCTAAAGTTTTACTAATTTTGGTAGCATTTTTTTTTTTTTGAAACATGAAGATAAACCATTCACATCAAACACATAATAGCAGAAGCAATAACATACATTCAACTAAAAGCATACAAAATAGGTTACATTCCTTAAGGATCCCATGACATTGAATCACATTTAAATCTAATCTAATACTAAGTCCATCAAATACCACATCCATATGAAAGAATAATGAGAGTCCAATGTCCATTTAATATGCATTTGTTCTGAATGCCCCTTGGAAAACTAATTCAGAATGCTCATTCATCCACTATACATGTCACGAGGTATGAAAGGCTTAAAAGAATATACATATGTAAAAGTAGAAATACATCATCCTCTTCGAATCCATGATATGTACAATAAAATAAATGAAATCATCCACCATACATGATATATCCATACATCAATAAAGATATAATATCCATAATAAAATATAACCATCCATCATAATGATCCATGAACAGAATGAAGATAAATTCCAACAAAGAATGCTCCAGCCACGGTGACCACAAATGGATCTCAATGACCTAAGAGTAAAAAGCACTACCACCCGATCGCGTGGAACCTAAATGGCCCACTCCCATCGTGCTAAGGAGATAGTCTCAAGTCCCAAATAGGATATCAAATTTAATTTTAAATTAATATATTTATACATACATATTTTAAATAATGTTAATTAATTATTATAAATTTTTTAAAAACTTTTACAAATTTTATTTAACAATATTACTCATTTTATAATTATTAATAATATAAATATTTAATCAAATTCAATTTTTAAAAACACATTAAAAAAAAAAAGAAAAATTAAAGCGTATGTTTTATAAGTCCGTCAGCTTATGCAAAGGCCTGCGGTGGTAGGTACATAGTACCTGTCATCGCAGTACCTGCAACACAGGTGTATTGTTACATAGAGCCGCGACAAGGGGTGGGGTGCGGGGTAATTCCCTCCCCCCCATAACTATATAATTTATTTATTTTAGTTTTAATTTTTTTTTATTGAATGTTTTCAAATGAAATGAATTCCATATAATAATTTTAATTATATATATATATATATATATATATAAACAAAAATCTCCAACCCTAGTCTAATAGGGAAAGATAAATGTCTTATCAAATAAATATTTTCTATGAAATGAATTTAATCCCCATTTGTAAATAAAAGATTTCAAAGCACAATTTTTTTTTAATGTGTGTGTGTGTGTGTGTGTGTGTGTGTGTGTGTGTGTGTGTGTGTGTGTGTGTGTGTGTGTGTGTGTGTGTGTGTGTGTGTGTATAATTTGACAACATACCCATTTATCAAATTATTCCTCTAAGCAGATTTTTCCATTTAAATTCAAACCCTACCAATAAATTTCTCATTACTTTAATCTACTATAGAGGATTATACATATCCTTTGATTTCATAATAACCAGATGATCAATTATCCATTTTAAGAATGCTTATTACTAGAAACATTCATCACAAGAATTTTATAGAAGACACTCTACAAACACGATGAAGACAGGGAAGAAAAGAGTGTATCTAGATTATGCAAAATTCACAAGTGTCTACTTGGACACTGATGCTGATTCGCCACACCCCAGAAAACTGTGGAGAACAATCCCCCTTTTAGAACCTTCTCCTTTCCAAAAATTTCTTCCTTCCCCAAAATTGATAGTCCCTTGAAAATGAACATCCAATTTGTGAGAAGGAGTTCTCTCCCTGAAATTGGGGAACTAATTGTGCATTCACCCCAGAGAACTCAACCTTTTAACTCTTTATTAACTTTTATTTGTCCTTCTTTTATCTTTTCCATGCATATAAAATAATCAATTAAATTACTTTATTTAATTTTTACTT
Source organism: Cupressus sempervirens (assembly GCA_028749045.1). NCBI lineage: Eukaryota > Viridiplantae > Streptophyta > Pinopsida > Cupressales > Cupressaceae > Cupressus > Cupressus sempervirens. Next base: position 448,445,948 of record CM053787.1, read on the forward strand.
GACCTCTTTTTAAATTAATTTATTTAATTTAGTCTCATGCACGTATTATGCAATCATGAAACTTTTAATAAATTAATTTTTTTTTCCCACTTCTAATTTTTTTTTTTGAATATTGATATTTTTTTGATAACTATTTATAAATTTAAATAATATTATTATTTAGCATTTATTTAAAAATGCACTCTAAATATATTATTATTAAATTAACTAAATATTATCATGTTCCAAATTTAAACTTATAAATTTACCCTCAAATTTAATTCTTTATATAATTAATTTCTCAATTAATTAAATAAAAATATTAAAATATCATATAAATTTTCCATTAAATTAAATCTTTTAATTAGACTTAATTAACAGAAAATTCACCAAAACTCCCAAATTAAAATATGAAAATCCATCATAGAAAAATTCATACAAAATCAAACTAAGGGGTTAAAATCATGAATTAACATCATCCGATTCATTCAGAAGGTACACAACTCAGATACTTGTCCTAATTGTCAATTAAGATGGATGGTTCAAAGGATTTAGGATTTGGACTTAAGAATTTATCTCCCCTCTTTTACCATTGAGATAATGTGATAGGGTACGCTCATCCTGGCAATTCAGGGAAGTCGATACCCGGTACCTGCAACCTACATAAAATCCATGCATATACATACACAATATATACTAAGCTAAATAGGTAATGGCAGGAAGTGGTGCATCATGTAGATCCTAACTAGTAGGTGACTACGACTCCCTTCCTTAACCACATCATAAATGCCATACGTAAAGAAAACAAACATGCACACCATACACATGCAGTATGGGGTAAGTATCCATAAGAAAACACATATGATAATCCATCTAACTAAACATCATCAATAACTTAATAGCATTGTAATAATCATCATGCACACATGAAGTATAGAGTACCAAGTAATCTCATCATATATCAACTGAGTCTGAAACAATATCTAATAATCTCAAGATAATGCTACTAATCATCAAACATAAAACTGGCCTAAAAGAGTTTGGCAATAATAGCATAAATGTAAACTAGGAAAATGTAGACTAGGGGTAGGCACTACACAGTGGTTTACCTAGTTTAATGTTCATTTTTTATTCCAAATAAACATTTTTTTGTTTTTTTTGGGATTTGAACACAACTCTCCACTATGAAAGCTTCAGTGATTTAACATTTTATCCCATCACATTTGACACAACCTTCTTAACTATTATGTTATTTTTCAATTTTTGATTAATTAAAAAAATACCACTTTGACAGGTACCCTTGGAAGGTCCACATGGAAATAAACTTCCATTTGGTAATATTAATTAGGCATGGTTTTCTATTGATCTGGTAGAAGTATTGTGCCATTTTGCAAAGATGGGGCATGGGGCTTTTGTGTGCTTGATGTTTGAGTATCCTATTAATCATTTTCCAGAGACTTTGCTCGTTGTTGTTGCCCAAGTCAAAGTTAGTTGCATGTGGTACTTTTGTTTCATTTATTTTCTATGTTTGTGGCACTTAATTTACGTTGACTAATCGGAATGCAACACCACTTATGTAGACCAACTTCAACATGCTTTAGCATGATATATTTTCTACTATTTTTCCTTATGCCTTGAGGGAAATCTTAGTAGCAACATTGTACTTAACCAACTTTGGCATATTAATCTTCAAATTGTCCTTTAGAGTATGATGGACATCCATTCAAAAGATCCTAGTAGTATCTCAAAAATTATAGATGCATGCCAAGAGATAAAGGTAAGACAATGAATTCATTACAACACAATTATGTATACATATTTTTATTGTTGTGTATGTAGGAATAAAGCTATATTGTTTGCCCACATTTTAACATGGACTATTTATGCATATCATGTCTCACCTAATGTGCCATAAAGAAAGAACCAAGAGCCACAATTACTGGTAATTTTGGGTAAAAGTCAGTATTAAAAACATTAGCCATGTCGTTGCTCAGGGATTGTGTACTGGGGACAACTAGGGAACTGCATGTTTTCTTACCCGCTAGTAAATTTCAAAGAAACAATTGGAGAGGGCCCCTATAATTTACATTTTATTATCTTAGAGTTTCTTTTGGTTTAATAGTTAGGTTATTGTTATCATTATTTAACACATAACTTGCAATTTTCAGGCATTGTCTCTTGCGTTGGACATGACACCCTTTTCTTTTGCAATTGAACTTGCGACTTTTGCATCTAGAAGCGAGTATTTGAATTTTGAAACATGGCTAAATGATAATTTGACCATTCATAGGGATACCTTATTTCAGATAAAAATTTTGAATGATGCTTATCCCTTTCAAATTGGTTAGAATGAGTAATGTTGTATGCTTTTTTTAGTGACATGGATTTTATTTGTTTAAAATAAATTTTTATTTAAAGGTGGTTTACCTTTCTAGAGAAAAAAGGTGAACCAAAAAATGTTTTGGTCATTAATGCATACTATTTCACAATCATTAATGCATACTATTTCATGGCATTGACTACTTGTATGTCTTTTAAGGGCTCTTCACCTTTCTAGTGAAAATAATGACTGAACAAATGTTTTGGTCACTAGTGCATACTTTTTCTTGTCATTGACTACAGGCATGTCTAAATTTTTTGAGAGAGAGAACATTATTTGAAGCATCAAATGATGCACTAGGAAATTTAGCCCAATGTTCTGGACCTATAGTCAATCTTTCTTTGGATACCACTACAAGCTTCTTTAAGGTTGGTCATATTTTTCTCTCCCTGATATATTTAGAATGAATGAATGTATCTTGCTTTGCTATAGGACTATGATTTTTTTTTAGGTGCTTTAGTCTAATGTTGGCCAATTGGAGTCCTAAGATCTTGTAGAAGAAATGAAATGGTTACATTCTGCAATGGTCTGTGTGAACCCCTAATTATTAAGTTTCTATGCTGCAGAGCAACCACCATCTAAAGTATTTGCTGCTAATATTGATGAAGAGTCAAATTCTTATTTTCAAAAGATCTATGTTGGGTAGTTAACTACTGAGGATTTAGTGCAAATGCTTGCATGCTTCAAGGAGTCTACTAAGAAAAGGTATATTACTTGCTAACCAATTATCTAGTATAGTTGACTATTGCAGCTAAATAAGATGTCATTCGATGGATTTAAAGTCTATATTATTGTCATTTTTTTCTTTTAAATTTTCATTGATTCAAAAAATCATGCAAAATATCTTAAATTGTTTTCCTTTTAGATCATCCAATATCATGCTAAGCATATCTATACATTTTGACTAGTATCAACCTACTCAGTCATATGTGGGCATTAATGCATTTCATTCTTTGTTTGCTCTGCCTAGGGGGTAGTACTCATTATATTGATCACCAAAAAATATATACATATGTTATGGAGAAGATCCTCCAATACTAAACTAAAAATACATCCTTAATGATAAAGGTATCCAATACCCTCGCCAATTGATGCCAACCTAGCTACAACTTCCTCCAAAAAAGGTTTGTCATTAACTTGAAAAAATGACAAATTTTTTTCCATATCATTAACTTGAGCAACACAATTCTTGAAGATCATCGACTTTTTTCATAACCTTTTTCTTTTCCTTATCTTCCAGAGTAAACAATGCCTTTAGCAACCCACCTGAGAGATTGACATCCATTAAGTCTAAGGCCACAGTCACTTGGTGAAAGAGTTCATCCACAAGCATTCTTTTGACCATACCATCAACAAGTGTCAGGTGGCCTATAACTTGAATGATGGGCAAGAAAAGGTCGTGAATAATTTTTCCATCATGAACATGATGGCCAAACCAGTAATCTGCCCCCATAAGTGCAATCATGGTCACCTTCTCCCTTTCATTGGCTTTGTTGAAGATGCATTGTAACTTCTCTCCCAATGATTCCCTCAACTCCACTTCCTGCAGGCACTTACAACTGATTCCCATCATCTACGCCATTGCCTCCCTTATCTTTGTAAACTGCAAGTCTTGCAACCAAAAACTAGAGAGATCTACCCTATTGAGGGGTTTTTTTTAAAAACTCTGGTAGTGCCAAAAAAGGTTGCAAACACTCTAGACTTTCCTACGGCTACCATTGTAAAGCTTGAAGGACTCTACAATAGTCACACCTGACAGAAGAAGGAGCTTGTCCTTCTTGCACAAACACTCTAGACTTGCCTACGGAGGCCACCATTGTAGAGATTGAAGGACTTTTCAATAGTCACGCGTGATAGCATTACATATTTTAATCAATAATATAATATTATTATTTTTCAAAATAGAACCAAACATTGCAATTTTGATGCAAGGGACCAAATTTTTTTGATGAGGATGCTATATGTGTGACATAAGTTTCGGCAACTATTTGTCACAATTTTGATAAGATAGAGCATAGCATTTCAATTTTGATAAGATAGAGTTTTGACGCGTATTTGTTACAATTTTTATGGAAAAGAGCATAGCATTTCGATGAGGATGCTATACATGTGATGTGAGTTTTGACCTGTATTTATTGCAATTTTAATGGCAAAAAGCATAACATTTCGACAAGGATGCTTACAATGCTTGCAGGTTGAGGCAGATATCCTGATAATAGTTCTGTCGATATATCTACAATAGTAACATCAAAATTTTGATAAACATTTTGGGTTCCATAAACTCGATGAAAAAAGATCGATGACAATGTTTGTCATTTTGTCGACATAGTTGTGTCAAAATTGCGACGAATCCTCCTTGAAAATTAGGTCTAAATTTACTAGTGAGAGTTACTAGCCATTATGTAGTAATTATTAAAAGATTTAAGCTTTTCAACTTTCTCTTTATCCATTTTGGTTTCTTGGAGCATTAAAATATCCAGTTTATGCTCTTTAACAAAATTTTAAACAATATCTAATTTATGAATACTATTCAACCCCCTAATATTCCAAGTGATAATATTCATCATAATTTTTTAGGGGTAAAATCCAAAATAGTTGCCTATTTTCCATCAGCAATATTCTATAAACTTTCACTTTCTCTGGTTTTTTTAGATGTTTTCCTTCTAGGTTTCTTTGGAGTACCAACATTGGGCTTTAGTTTTGGAAACAACTCCAATTTACTTCTTTGAGTCTCCATTCCTTTAGTAACGGTATTACCTTTCTTTTCTGTTTTCTTTCTTTGAATTTGTTTCTATTTAAGTTCCTTCTCTTTAGATTTCCCATCCATTTCTTTGGATTCAAAGATATTCTTAAAGGAGATAATCTCTTGACACAGGGGATAATTTTCTAGTGATAAGTCATCACTTCCTCATGATATAGGAGTAGGCCCATCAGAATCATGTAGTCACACACATGTATTTCTAAACTCCCCTTGAGTATCAATCTTCTAAGCTCTTGCATTGCTATAGAAGAAGTTTCATACTCCCTCTTAATGTAGAAGAATATCATAATCTCAAACATCAAAGATTTTTTCTTCAAGAGCCTCACTTTATCCATCTTGATCATCAGGGTCTTTGGAGCTACTGTCATTAGATTGAGTTTGGACAATAGTAGTAGCATATGTACTAGTAGTTACTCCCTTAGAGGCTTCCCCCACGGATTCTTTTCATACTCACTTTGAATTTGATATCTAATTTTCTAGTGATAAGTCATCAATTCATCATGATATAGAAGTAGGTCCATCAAATCATGCAGTCACACACATCTATTTCTAAACTCCCTTTGAGTATCAATCTTCTAAGCTCTTGCATTGCTATAGAAGAAGTGTCATACTCCCTCTTAATGTAGAAGAACATCATAATCTCAATCATCAAATATTTTTGCTTCAAGAGCCTCACTTTATCCATCTTGATCATTAGGGTCTTTGGAGCTACTATCATTAGATTGAGTTTAGACAATAGTAGTAGCATATGTACTAGTAGTTACTCCCTTAGAGGCTTCCCCCAGGGATTCTTTTCATACTCACTCTGAATCTTATGTCTAATTTTCTAGTGATAAGTCATCACTTCCTCATGATATAGGAGTAGGCCCATCAAAATCATACAGTCACATACATGTATTTCTAAACTCCCTTTGAGTATCAATCTTCTAAGCTATTGTGTTGCTATAGAAGAAGTATCATACTCCCTCTTAATGTAGAATAATATCATAATCTCAATCATCAAAGATTTTTCCTTCAAGAGCCTCACTTTATCCATCTTGATCATCAAGGTCTTTGGAGCTATTGTCATTAGATTGAGTTTGGAAAATAGTAGTAGCATATGTAAAGTACCAACCTTCTTTTCCTACAAGAATTTCCTCAACCATAAAGGAAAAGATCAAGGAAAATGAATTTTTACAATACATATAGAAATAAAATTTAAGAGAGAATACAATGAGTAGATAAATCATCACTTCCTAGTAATCAATGTTACATTTCCACTTGAGCTAACTTTAGAAGGGAGATGTTTCATTCTCAAATAATCTATGAAGTTATTTTCTGATTTGATGCATATGGACCTTCATTGGAGTAACTCGTGCAGATAAGTATTCTTGTCTTTGAGTATTACATTTATCTACTCATTATATTCTCTCTTAAATTTTATTTCTATATGTATTGTAAAAATTCATTTGCTTTGATCTTTTCCTTTATGGTTGAGGAAATTCTTGTAGGAAAAGAAGGTTGGTACTTTACATATGCTACTACTATTATCCAAACTCAATCTAATGATATTAGCTCCAAAGAACCTAATGATCAAGATGGATGTGAGGCTCTTGAAGCAAAAATATTTGATGATTGAGATTATGATATTCTTCTACATTAAGAGGGAGTATGAAACTTCTTATATAGCAATGCAAGAGCTTAGAAGATTGATACTCGAAGGGATTTTAGAAATACATGTCTGTGAATGCATGATTTTGATGGGCCTACTCCTATATCATGAGGAAGTGTTGCCTTATCACTAGAAAATTACATATCAGATTCAGAGTGAGTATGATAAGAATCCCTGGGGGAAGCCTCTAAGGGAGTAACTATTGGTACATATGCTACTACTATTGTCCAAACTCAATCTAATGACAGTATCTCCAAAGACCTTGATGATCAAGATGGATAAAGTGAGGCTCTTGAAGCAAAAATCTTTGATGATTGAGATTATGATATTATTCTACATTAAGAGGGAGTATGGCACTTCTTCTATAGCAACGTAAGAGCTTAGAAGATTGATACACTAATACATTTGGTACCAAATTGCAACGGCACTGTCGTTGCAATTTGGTACCAAATGTATTAGTGATACTTAAAGGGAGTTTAGAAATAGATGTGTGTGACTGCATGATTTTGATGGGCCTACTCCTATATCATGAGGAAGTGATGACTTATCACTAGAAAGATAGATATCAGATTTAGAGTGAGTGTGAAAAGAATCTCTAGGGGAAGTCTCTAAGGGAGTAACTACTAGACTTGACTTCCTAGGGTCATTGTTCAGAGGGAGATTTTTTTTTGAGGTGAAATCCTTTGTGAATGATATCTTCTCTATGAGGATAAGTTCTAAGTGAAATTCCTCGTAATGCATTCTTCTTTATGAGAGAAAATTAAGGTGAAAGCCTTTGTACCACCCTCTGACTGGGTTCATGGTGGTTACTATTTCACATATGATATGTAATGAAAGGTGATGATCTTTCATTGACATATATAAATAGAAGGTAACCATTATAAGATGATGATCTTATAAATGGTAGACTTGTTATCGTGAATACTTCATTAAATTGTTGTCCCAAAGTGTTGGAAATCATGATAACAAATAGACATAAGGTGACCATTGTAAGGTGGTGATCTTATAAATGGTAGACCTATTATCATGGTTCTTTGGGTTGGACTTTTTCGAACACCATGATAAAAAACTTGTTATGATTCTTTGGGCCGAAACCTTCTAAACACCATAGTTATTACTATAGACCACACTTAAGGTGGTGTTTAAAAGTTATAGAAATTGATTCAATTGTTTGTTATGTAAGGTGAGAAATTTAGCCTCATAGTGAATTGAATATCATATTGAGATGATATCTCTTCTTATTCTTGAGAGCATAATGCATTCTATAAATCCTCCCTAGCTAAGAGGGAGTGTTAAGGTTGTAGCTTCTATCAGATTGATTTTATTATGAGATACCTTGTTGATGGTAAATCATATTTAAGATAAATATCTTATATATATAATATATTATGTATGTAATATAACATATATTATGTATATTATATATTATTATATAATAATATAATAATATATTACATATATGGTTAACATATTAATATTACATATATGCTTAAGATGAGTTACATGTATGGTTATTTATATTACTATTATATTAATATGTTAACTAGTGATGTTTAACCATAGAGACACGTCTCTTCATGAGACATGTCTTCTCTCATATTTATAAGCCTTTATTTGCATTTGGAACACAATCAATACAATGACAATTGTTATTACATTTGCAACGATCCTAGAAAATCAACAATATCTTCACATAAACCCTCATTTGAACATTAACCTTACATCAATGTAGTCATTCACATCAACATAATATTATATTTAACTTTTGCCTAGATGAATGAAAACTCATAAACACATTAGACATTAACACATAGATTTGGTAATGCGGAAACCCTCCAAGGTGAAGGTAAAATTGTGGTGGGGATGACACCCACAAAATCTTCACTACTGCAGCAATAGAGTGTGTCTGTTAAGGCTGCAATATTTGATCACTTCTAATGATCTACCCTGTGAGTGGTCTTCCTATTAAAGTCTAAAAGAACTACTAGGTTCTACCTTAATTAAAGGATTTCTACATCACAACTAAGTGAGTACTATGTTAGGAGACTTACAAAAGCATATTAAATATACTCTATTAAGCAATTTAAACCTTGAAACACCTATTAAGATGTTCAGTATACGATCCTTTGGTATGCACTTACAATGTTGATATCAAATATCCTTTGTGCAATGTATTATCACCTTAATGTGACTGATCTTCTTTATCTTTGCACAAAAAATTTCACTGCACTTCTCAGTCTCTTTTGTCCTTAACACATTGATTCACCTCCAAAACTTTGCATACAAACAAACTCTTCATCCATACATGAACTAGGTCATATAACCTCCTTAAAAATTTGTTTAGGTGAACCTTCTAGATCACAATCAATGATCTAGATTTATTTGTTTTGTCACTTAGTCCTTGCAATTTTATGATTGGTGGATTGTCTCAAATAGGGACTAATGATCTTCCATTTGATGTGTGATCAACTCCTTGATTACCTCCTTGATCTTCAAAACACACTTCTATCTCGATAAAAATGGTATACATCAGACTTTGTGTCATTCCAAACAAATATGCAAAACTATGTTACTTAGCACTAACAACATACTGACACTCGACATAAATTGTTTCATCCTGTTGTCCCTCAACCTTAGTTGTGCTTGACATGTATTGAATTTCTTGGTGTCAACTATTGTCCTTGATAAACTCAACAATCACAGGCATACTTGAAAACCTCTAGCTTGCTCTTTAGTAACTATTGCACACCATATTACTTGAAATATATACAAGTCCTCAATACTTAGCTCAGCCTATATAGAATGACTCGATCGTAGTGATGACTACACAACCCTTCCTTGTGAATGGCTAAGTTTTCTACACTAATAGACAACATGACTTAGGGATCAAAAACGGTAACTTAAAGAGGTCTAATAAGTGATAACCAAATAAATATAAGGGATAATAGTACTTAATGAAATATAATATTATGGAACACTTGGCCTCCCAAGGGAGTTGGAATGAAGATGTGGGGTCTTGCCTCTTAAAGGAGTTGGAATGAAGACATAGTTTTTGGCCTCCTAATGGAGTTGGAACAAAGATATATTCAGAGTTTTGCCTCCTATGAGAGTCAGAACAAAGGCTCAAAACTACTTGGCCTATGCAAGATAAGTAATGATACTCCACTAGAGTCCCTACATAGTTATCCAATAGTGTGTCTAGATAGTAGCCTAATCATGCACTAATATGTATGAATTTTATCCTTGTGTGTTTTTCCTTTTGTGACTATGGTTGAGTCATTATCTCCATGAACATGATAGGGTAGGCCTACAAGTTCCACGTGGTTGCAAGGCATTTCTATAGGATACCACTTTTGGGGATCAAAGAAACAAATATTTTCCAAATGCAAGATATTATTGACTTATCCCTCTTTCTCTTATCCTGTTGACTTCACTTTTGTAGTTGCACTTGGGTGAAGACTCTTCTTGCTTTAAATTGTTCTTGTATCTTTGATAAAATGCCTAGATGTATAACCTTTATGTAATTGTTGCCATTAAGTGGATGATGCCTCAATATTATTTTATCAGGTACTACCTAGCATGTAGTTATCTTTAATTTTATGGTGTATGTTTATGTCAACATGTCCTCTCTTTTATTGTTTTGAACATCTTCCCGATGCATGTTTTGACACTCGTGATCACGTGTTTAGGATATGTTGGATTCCTTTGGATGGTGTCAAAGAATGTTTTGTCTTAAGATAGTTTAACTTATTCATGTTGTAGACCTCATCAAAAGATGTCTAACACATTTTGAATGGAGTTAATCAAAGTCCAAATGCGAAAGTTATGGCCTAAGAATGAAGGAAATTTTTAGCTGGTTGGGAAATCTCTTGCAACAAATTCTATTCTTTTGCAAATTATCATATGGAATAACCATATTGTTGTATGGTTGGGTGAAAATACACTTACAAGACCATAGTAATAAAAAATGCAATTCGGAAAATAGTGGGCACTTTTCCTCATCTCTGAAAGGTAAAAATTATTGTTTCAAACATCCTTTTGAGAGTTGCATCCTCCTAATCCATGATAGATTGACACCAAGCCCTCCTTGGGATAGTTCATTATGTCATCTCTTTATCTTAAAATTTTGACTTGTAAATTAACTTGTATCTAGGAACTTGTACTTGGTCATTATAATAAACTCCATATAAAATGTAATTAGGGTTAACATAATGAACCTTGTGAACTAATCATCTAGATGAAAAATGAATATGTTGGAAAGTAATGAATGTCTTGGGAATCTTTTTTTCATTATGTGAGTCTCCCACTTGTGATATTTATGAATGATGTATCTATGTTGTATGCTTTATTTAACAAATAAAATATGTTAGTTTATGTTTAACCCTTGTTTCGAAGGATTCTTGGGGCAGGGCATTACAAATATGCATGTAATCAGTTCAATATGTACTATTCTTTGATATCATTTGTAATGTATCTTTTTTTTGAAGAAAGTATAATCTTCAGTGTCTACACATTCTTTTGTATCTTGTTGTAAGACAATTCACAACTTTTGTGTGCAAGTTCTCTTTCAGGGTATAGTGTGTTTCCTAGGTAGTGTTCTTAAATCAATCATTTAATATTTTTCATCATATAGTGAGTGTGATTCTTACTATTATTTCTTTCATTTGTTTTCCACAAAAATATTGGTTACGTGTTGTGCTCTTTTTATCTTAGTTATTTACTTCTGCATATGAATTGAATGGAATATATAGAACTAATAATATCTTAAATTTTAATGCATGTTGATTTACCCTCCAACATCTATAAGTGTTCAACAAACCCATCTCTTTCACCATTCACTCTTCTCTACATCTTGCCCTACCTCTTTCCCCCCTTCTAAATACTTTTACTCGTCCCTCCCCCCCAAATATAGACCTATCTCTCTACCTCTCACTCTTTCACTCACTCTTCTCTCTCTACTCTCTACTCTCTTTATCTCCATATCCTTCCCACTACATACTTTGGTGCAGAGGCACCAAAGCAAGGAAATGATCAAGTGTAAGACATCAAGAATACATGAAGGTTCAAAGACATCATTAAGGGTCAATTAGAATTTTTTCAGGCCAATCATGGCCATTTGTAATGATCAAATTAATAGCATATGTATACATCTTAAAGGTCCTGATAAGAATAAGGGGGGCCAATAGTGCCAATATAAGATTAAAATAAATAAAAAGGGTCTTAGATAATGTTAGATTTACCTTCGAGAACATTGAGAACAAATTAGAATAACGTTTGAATAGAATAAGACATTAAAATGTAAGTTAGAAACTCAAATATTTGAATTCTAATAATTAGGAGCATTTTGGAGGGAGAATAGTTTTAGACCCTTAAATACATTAATAATGACCCAAAGTCAGTTTGGATCAGTTGGGGAGGTTTTTTACCATGTTATATAACCTAGGCACTTAAGGCATAGGGATAATAGATGTACAAACTAGAGATGATATTGTGTGGATTGTGTTTCAAAAGTGAATAAAAAAGCTTCATTTATATTGGAAATCTCTTGATTTTTGTCATTGTTCCCATCCCAAGGTTATGATTTGAATATTTTCTAATATTATTCATCAATACAAATATTTCTATTGAATCACTTGATTGTTTTATTACTTTCCTTTCAATATTGGCATCTTGTTGTAGCAAACAAGGCATTCCCTTAAGGCCAATTTTGAAGTTTTTAGTATGAATGGAGTCATTCCATGAATGTAGTTGTTGTTTCTCATGGAATAGACTCTATAAAACTTTTACAATATGATACTAACCAAAAATATGTAGTAGGAAGAGATATCACAGGTGTACACCATTGGGAAGAGGAGGAAAATGACACAAAAGTGGTGCCATAGGTATAGTAGTTGGAAATCTACCCAAAGGAGGTCATGGTTTTATGTAAAAAAATTAAAATTAATCATCATATACATGGTGTAGGATCAAAGAATAGGTCCTGGAAGTGATTTTTGGGTCGGATATGAAGAGGTTCTAGTTTTTGGCCTTGTTTGGTGAGGGTTTCATAAAAATCACATATAGAGAGTTTGTGGATTCAAACCAATTGAATAATCATTAGTTTAGGATCATATTAAGATATTGTACCAAGTTGTATGGTTGGGCGATAAGTATTCCATATTTATTCCTAAAAAGAGGTTGATAGTATAACAACAGAGGCATGGTCCAAAACAACCATACCTCATCTTTTGATATTTTATAGAGAAGCCAAATGGGTATCTGAATATGAAATTTATTTTCCTTGTGTTATGGGAAAAATTGGAGAAAAATGCAAGAGGACAAAATTTGAAGGCTAATTGGGGCTTGTAGGCCTAGTAGGCTAGGATGTTTGGTTTGCCTCAGAGATAGGCTCTTGATACTTGATAAACTGGTGATTTGGGTTGTATTGGGGTATTCAAAGCCATTAGATTCCTAAGAAGTCTTTGGATAAGTCAATTACTTGATTTGGGCAACTTAAGTCTTAAAGTTGTGTTGGGAAACCTTTGAAAAAACACATTGTTTGGAGTATTAACTTGGAAGGGCCCATCTTGCTCTGCATCATACTTCTGACTCACTCATTTCCTCCCTAGCTCTAGTTTTCTACATACCTCTAGTTCCCTCCTTACCTCTAGTTAAAGTAGCAAGATTATGAGAAAACAATTGTGAAGTGAAAGAAAGATCTTGCCTATCCATTTACTTTGCATGTGTGTCATGATTGATCAAAATATTTTTCCTCATTATGTTTATCCTTCATTTTAATAAATATCTCACACTTAACTAAATTACGAGCTATTATGCTTTAGTCATTTAAAATAATATTGTATTGCCTTTTGGAAAATTTATCTGGAGAAAAGATGGTGTTATCAAAGATCATGAGAGCTTGATTGGTAAGGATCTTCTTTGGGAAAACTACTAGATTCAATTCACCAATTTTGGAACAAGGATCAAAGAGAAGAACCACCTAAGTCATATGTTGTAATATGTTAGTAAGCACAAATATATGATAATGCAATGAATGCTTTTATGTTCCTTAAGTAAATATTGAAGTCAAATATGAGCTCTTGCATGATGGTTGTCTTTTCTACAACACCTTAATGTATGATTTATGATGTGTCATGCACAGTCATTAGGCAACAAATAAGTGAGAAGGGCTCTCCTTTGAACCTAGTCTAATCTTTGAATTTGAAACTTTTAAGGTCACTTCTATGTTCATATATTAGACCTAGATTAAAGAAAGATTGAATTAGATCAAATATGAGCTCTTGGTGTCTAAAAGTGAACTATACTTGTCTTTTATACAACACCCCAACTTACAATTTGAGATATTCCATGCACAAGCCATCAATAACAAGTAATTGGAAAAGAGTCTCCTTGTACCTAATTCAAAATTTAAACTTTTTAGAATTGCTTCTATACTTTTCAATAAGTGCTTGTGGAATCTATTGTGTAAGGGTTTTTTCGTCAACATTTTGGATCACACTCTGTGACCCATGATTAGGATGAAAGAGAGAAAGCAAAAGGAGTAAATGAGATGTGTTGCAGATTCAAGCTCTCTAAAAATAGAGGGATTTAGAGCATTGGAAGAAAGGTCAAAAGAGACCAGAAGAAATCAAAGCAACCCCCCCACCCCCCCCACAAAAAAAAAAAAAAACAAAAGACCAGAAACAAACAAATAAGAAACTTAAAAATGAAATTAAAAAAGAAAACCAATATCTATAAAAACACCTTATCAAGTTAAATTCCATTAATTTATCAATTCCTATATAAGTATACACGGAATATATACTAATCATTACACAAAATCCTTTTTAAGTCCATGATATCACTATCACACATTTAACACTCTTAAGATTTAAAAAGTAATAATGCGTTCTCAAATCTCATAAACTACACCTCTATTCAAAGTAATTTAACATCAACTTCAAAGGAAGTGAACATTTCCTAAAATAACAATTGGTGTGGATTTCATTCAATACGCATAAAACCTGAGAAAAGGATTTTATGATCTAGTGGCGGCTTAGGATGGCTATTTTTAAAAATAATTAATAGAAGAGCTTTTGGATTAAAATAATGCAGAAAAGAATAGAAAGAGGAAAAATCTTGTTCACGAGGCAAAAGCAGCAAATAATATGGAGGATAAAAAAATACCTGACTCTCACGCCGTTTGTTTCCTGTGCAATGTGGAAATCCGGTAAATAAGAAAGACAAGACAAATGAGAGGAGACAAGAGCAAAGAAAATGTCTACGACGGAATCTCGTGCTACCTACGTACTAATCTCGCTTCCCAACAAGAATAGAGAATAGAAATTGAGGGCACCAAAATATATGTCCCTTCAAAGAGCAACTCTTTTTGTCCTTTTTAATATTGGATTAAGATTTAAGAATCCCCTTTAAACTTTACCTCTCATTAAATTATACCATCACATGATTGTATTCATAAAATGCACTCAAATGTATTATTATTTTATTTGATTAATAAAAAGTAAAGATATAGGAGGGGAAATTGGGGTGAGTTGGTTAAGAAATTATTGATAAAAGAATCTACTTTAGTTAGTCTTTTTGAGTGGCAGTTGTGGTTAGCTGTGGTTGGCGTGAGTTTAGGAAGATTAAATGGGTGTGTTCTTTAAGGCCCTTTGTTTCAAAATCTTAAAATTTTAGTCAATATGTTTATTATATGTTTATGGGTGAGTTAAAGTACTTAAATTACTCAAGTATATGGTGAGTGAAAGTATTTCAATTATTGCATAGGTTAAGTTCATGTTTTTTATTTTTTTTTAAATTCTGGTGGATATACTTAGTATATGTTTATAAGTGACTAAAATTATTGTATGGATTAAGGTCATTTTTTTTTAATTCTTACATTTTTGGTAAATGTGTTTATTATATTGTTATTGGTTGAATTAAAGCACTTAAACTATTGCAGTCATCAAGATGGAGTCACATTAATTTTGTCATTATTGAATTGTTTAAAAAAAATTGAAAAATACTTAGTCCATAATATGTACAGATAATTAGTTATGATTGCATACTTTTTGTGTCCCTTGATGAGTGGTTGTTTAATTGATGTAACTCATGAAGATGCGTTCTTATTGTTTGTGTATTAAACAAAACTATTTGTAACTAGTCCTTAACTTTATAAGCTATGGGTAAAAGTTTAAAGGTAAATAAAGATCGTTGGAAGAAGAGTACGAGTTTGATTAGGTTTTTACAATAACTATCAAATATAATTGTTAGGTAGATCCATCAAAAGATAAATATATTTAAGCTTGTCTTTGACGTCAAGCAACATAAGAACATTCAAGTGAATTAAGGGTCCAAATATCACATTGAAGACTATAGAGGATGGAGTTGTTAGTTGAATTGCCCTCCTCAACTATAACATAAATAATCTCTTTTAATGTTGTAGTGCCTATACTAGCAACTATGATGTTTATTATTTTTTAATAAATTTATTAATGACATCATTGATTGTGTCAAAAGAAAATATATTTGTATTTTCTTCTTTCTAATTTACCTTACACCTATAATTTTAATATTGATTGGAAGTTCAACTCTTGAACATAGTTATGATTTTTTACTTTTCAATTTACCTTTGCATCTACCATTGTAATAGTGATAAGAAATTCAATCCCTAAACAACTCACTCATATGCTTTAACATTGCATTCAACTTTAGCGTCAATATGTTATACTTTCCTTTCTAAGATATAATTTATTTCATCTAATTTTTATATGACTAGAATGATTGAAAAATATATTCCTTGCATTATCCCCCTTCATTTTGGACTCGTTTTGACTAGTTTGTTAATTATTTAATGAAAAAGTACAAATAAGATGTTTTTCATTGATAATTGGCACATCCCTCGAGCCTTACTTTTTTCATATACACTTATTCTTAGGAACCAATCGTAAACCTCAAATTCATATATTCCCCATATTAATCAACCAACATCTTTTGGAAGTGATCTAGGTTTTTCATTAATCAACCTTAGAAACCATAATAAAATTTTAAGGCTAACCTAACCCTTTACACTCAAGTGTTGTACTAGAATTTGATGCATATAAAGAATTTGTGTGGTCATTGGAGTTGTATTTAAAAGGGCAACTATAGTTCATTCAAAGAATATCTAGCACCTATAAATGAATTCAGCAAGAGCATTCCACTTATATTTTTGTTGTTGAACTTAAAGCATCTTTAATTCATTTTATCTTGCATCGACATGTATGTCATATCTACATATTTCTTTGTTTGTTGTCTTTGATCATTCTCCAATCCTCCTCTACCTTTCTGGTTTATGAGGAGAATATCCCAAATAAATATTATGGTCCACTTTATGGTTGAGGTTTCATATATGGACATCAATATGAGGGTATCACCATTTAGCCATCAAATCATTATAGTATATGTATCAAAGAATTTTGTATGGTTGTAGTTTAACATAATTTAATATATCTATGCACATTTAGGTGTTGTATTGAAAATGACTAAGGGTGTCTTTTTGGATACTTTGGTATGCATCACCTTACCTCTTCAAATGAGGCTTAAGTAAATGAATGTTCCATTCCATATTATTCTTTCATTGGACATATTATTGATGTCACTTAAAACAATGTAGTAAGATCAAATTAAGGTAATGCACTGAATGATTCATCATAGTTGAAATGTATTAGATACAATTAAGAGAATAAAAGTGATACATATGAACTTATTTTTGAGTCAACACACAAGACACTTGTTTTTCAAATTTACGGTGACTGAAAGTATTTCAATTATTGCATAGGTTAAGTTCATGTTTTTAAAATTTTTAAAATTTTGGTGAATTTATTTAGTATATGTTTATAGGTGACTTAAATTATTGTATGGATTAAGGCCATATTTTTCAAATTCTTATATTTTTGGTAATTGTTTTTATTATATGGTTATTGGTTGAATTAAAGTACTTAAACTATTGTAGTCGTCAAGATGTAGGCACATTAATTTTGTCATTATTAAATTGTTTTAAAAATATTTGAAAAATACTTAGCCCAAAATATGTACATACAATTACTTATGATTGCATACCTTTTGTGTCCCTTGACGAGTGGTTGTTTAGTTGATGTAACTCATGAAGATGAGTTCTTATTGTTTATGTATTAAACAAAACCATTTGTAACTAGTCCTTAACTTTATAAGCTATGTGTAAAAGTTTAAAGGTAAATAAAGATTGTTGGAAGAAGAATATGAGATTGATTAGGTTTTTACAATAACTATCAAATATAATTGCTAGGTAGCTCCATCAAAATATAAATATATTTAAGATTGCATTTGACGTGGATTGCAAGCAAGCAATATAAGAACATTCAAGTGAATTGAGGGCCCAAATCTCACATTGAAGACTATAGAGGATGGAGTTGTTGGAGACAAGTCAAATTGTCCTCCTCGGCCATAACATAAATAAATTCTTTTAATGTTGGAGTGCCTATAATAGCAACTTTGATTTTTATTATTTTTTTATAAATTTATCAATGACATCATTGATTGTGTCAAAAGAAAATACATTTGTATTTTTTTCTTTCTAATTTACCTCACACCTACAATTCTAATACTGATTGGAAGTTCAACCCTTGAACATAGTTATGCTTTTTACTTTTCAATTTACCTTGCATCTACCATTGTAATAGGGATAAGAAATTCAATCCCTAAACAACTCACTCATATGCTTTAACATTGCATTCAACTTTAGTGTCAATATATTATACTTTCCTTTCTAAGATATAATTTATTTCATCTAAATTTTTTATAACTATAATGATTAAAAAATGTATTCCTTGCATTATTCCCCCTCATTTTGGACTTGTTTTGACTATCTTGTTACTTATTTGATGAAAAAGTACAAATAAGATGTTTTTCATTGATAATTGGCACAAGCCTCAAACCTTATTTTTTTCATATACACTTATTCTTAGGGACCACTCGTAAACCTCAAATTCATATATTCCCCATATTAATCAACAAACATCTTTTGGAAGTGATCTAGGTCACTTATGAAATTGTAGAAATGATCCTCAAACCTTAGAAACCATAATCAAATTTTAAGGATAACATAACCCTAATCCTTTACACTCAAGTGTTGTACTAGAATTTGATGCATAGTAAGAATTTGTGTGGTCATTGGAGTCGTATTTATAAGGGTAACTATAGTTCATTCAAAGAATATCTAGCACCTATAAATGAATTCAACAAGAGCATTCAAGTTATATTTTTATTGTTGAACTTAAAGCATCTTTAATTCATTTTATCTTGCATCATCATGTATGTCATATCTACATATTTCTTTGTTTGTTGTCTTTGATAATTCTCCAATCCTCCTCTACCTTTTTGGTTTATGAGGAGAATATCCCAAATAAATATTATGGTCCACTTTATGGTTGAGATTTCATATATGGACTTCAATATGAGGCTATCACCATTTAACCATCAAATCATTATAGTATATGTATCAAATAATTTTGTATGGTTGTAGTTTAACATAATTTAATATATTTATGTACATTTAGGTGTTGTATTGAAAAGAACTAAGGGTGTCTTTTTGGATACTTTAGTATGCATCACCTTACCTCTTCAAGTGAGGCTTAAGTAAATGAATGTTACATTCCATACTATTCTTTCATTGGACATATTATTGATGTCACCTAAAACATCGTAGTAAGATCAGATTAAGGTAATGCACTCAATGATCTATCATAGTTGAAACGTATTAGATACAATTAAGACAATAAAAGTGATACATATGAACTTATTTTTGAGTTAATGCACTACACACTTGTTAATTATCTCACAAAACTCCAAGACATTATTATGACTAAAAGAGGTAAGCAATATCCCACATGAGCCCCCTATGAACACAAGTAGGTAATTAATTAAATTTACCAAATATATTTATAATGTAAGAACCAAGGAAAGTTGGATAGAAAAATAGGAGTAAATGAAATCCTCTTTGTCGCCTTTTAACGCTTTCCAAGCACAATAAAGAAAGTTATTATTTTATCTCCCCTATAAGTGGAGTAAGAACTTGCATCCTTCATATGTACCAAAGTGAAAATAATTATATTCATATCCTCCAAAATGCTATAAAAAAAGTGTGAGTTGATGATTCTATCATCACTTTTAGATATACTAGTACTACATGGGTTCCAAAAGAAAATGCAAGTACTTCAAAGATATTTAAAGAAATTCTTTCTTAAAGAGTACAAGGATAATGGGGTCTATAAAGAACCCTACCATTTTATATATATATCAAGTACAAAGTTTACAAAGATTGTCGTATGATATAAAGATGAAATTTAATTAATTAAAGAAGTTCACAAGTTATATGATTCAAATGAAATTGATATATTAGATTAAGATCCTTCTCATAAGAGTATTAAGGTTAAATTTTTTAGCATTAAATTCTCTACATCTTGACTTCATCTTTCTTGCATCATTGCCTAGAGCATTCAGTACATGTTTTCTTATTATTTGCAACCGTTCTCTAGTCATTGACTCGGGATCCTTATAGAGGCTAACATAAAAGGGAGTAATAATCCCTATCATGTATCTAGACTGCCAACTCTATAATGAAGATTTGTTTTCCAAAACAATGCACATAAATTCAAGACACATTGAATGCAAGCATTTAAGGTTTTAAAGAGGCTAAATTCACACTCGCATAGATCAAATCTACAAGTGCAAGATCAATCTCATAATTACATTCAAGTGATTCATAATAACAAATAATAAATTTCATTACAGAATAATATTAGTGTAAACACTAATAAATCCCCTACACATAAACAAATCATTAAAAAATGGTCTTAGACATAAGATATTTGACTAACAAGTGTATGATGAGATCTAAGACTTATCTGTGTAGTGATATTTTATCTTGTACAATCAAGGTTTACTTTTCATATCCTTATGTAGGAGTAATATTGACAACATATTATTTCTTCTCATTATATGTGCTATAATTAATATCTTTTTATAGTTTTACAAGATGCTATGTTTACACTATTGTACTAAAAATTGGACATAAATTTGCAACATTTTGAAAATGAACATTTAAGTTTTGATAGAGAGTTGATCCACACTTGCACAGATCAAATTCAAAGGTGTGATACAACTCAATGGATTTGACTCAAAAACTACACATTTGAATCTTGATAGCAATATCATAATTGTGTGGTTCTTGCTATCAAGGTTCAAACCCTATTGGAGCATTGTTACCAAGTTTTTCATGTTGAGGACGTACCTTGTTTGTGACCTCAACAATTCATAGCTTCAAACAAAACCACAAGTACCTTATAAAATAATTAAAACAAAGAGTTGCTTGATAGGTATATATCATAATTAAACTGCCACCAATTCATAGTAGGTCCACGACTTTGATTCAAAAACTATAGAGTTGAATCATGATAGCAAAATCATAATTGTGTGGTTCTTGCCTCTAAGGACTCAAAACTCTATTGGGGTGTTAATGTTGAGTTCTCATGTTGAAAACAAAGTCCCTCGTTTATGATGTCATCGATTCATAACTTTGTATCAGAAGCAGTTACCTTTACCTTGAAAAAACAACATTAAAATGAATCATTAAACATGAAAAATAGGTCACTGAATTTGACTCAAAAACTATACACTTGAATCCTACTAACAACATCACGATAAGGAAATACAAATTATGTCAGGGATGGACAAGGCTAAAAATCAAGCATTTTTTTAACTATGTCTTGTTTGTTATGTTGTGGATTGCTAGGATGGCCCAACTATGAAAACTCTAGACTGGCCCTGTGTGGCCTTTTTTTATTTCAAAAACTTTGATAGTAGAATTAGGTTTAATCTTCTTATGTTTCATACTGCTATGAATTTTTTATTGTTAAGTTTGATAAGTGTTGTAGCTAGTTAAATAGGTTCTATGGGAATGTGTCTTTGATATTAATTGTTGGGGTTGTGACTCTGCTAATTATGATATAGATAATTATCTATTGTTATCTTGTTCTTAAGGACCAACGCCCGTACGCCCTTATTTTGACTACTTTAATATGAAAACAATATCACAATAATGAAATAAAGCATCAAAATAGTGAACATATATTTTGAAATAAGGGGCAGGGCGTCAAATTTAGAAAGCCCAAATCAAAAAACGTAAAATTTACGCGGTAAGGCGCAGGCAGTGCGAGAGGGGACGCCAAAGCTTCCTAGTGGATTGTGTTTGTCGTGTCTTGGATTTGGCATGTCCTAAGCAAAAACAAAACAAGTATGTATGTATATTCTTCTTGTTAATTGTGCCTTGGTGCGCCTCTTTTATCCGTTTCCCCTCGGCTTCTTCCTCCCCGGATTCCTCCTACACAGCTACTCTACCTCCTTCTAGTACTATTATACCATCGCCATCACGACTCCCTGCCCCCTCCTTCATATTTAGGATGCTCTTTTTGGATCCATATTTGCAAACATCTTCTTATGCCCACAAACACACACAGGAAGAGTTAGGGGAAGATCAAGAACAGGGGATTTGAAAGAGGAAGTGCAAGAACAGGGGAGAGTTAATGGGAAGAGAGTGCATGAGAGAGAAGAGAGCAGCATCAATGGCGGTAATGGACGGCGACATGCTGTTTGAAGTGTTGAAGCACCTGGACTCGAAGTCTCTGGCCATGGCGGCCTGTGTGAGCAGGCGATGGAAGCGAACGGCGGAAGAAGAGGCGCTGTGGGAGGGCATTTGCACAAGGCATTGGCATTCCATGGGCCCCCAAATCACCTCCGTTGTTCGAGCATTGGGAGGATTCCGCCGCCTGTACATCCACTGCCTCCGCCCCCTCCTCAAATCCAACATCAAATGTGATTCTTCTTCTACTTCTTCTTCTTTCACCAGAGATCATTTCAATCTCTCGCTTTCCCTCTTTTCCATAGATTGCTATGAGAGATTAGGGCGCCGTTCAGGAACCCCCAATTCCTTGAAGTTCCTCTGCTCCAACAAATACCACTTTTCTCCATCTTGCTCCGCCTCTTTCCCATTGCACAAAACCGCTCTCCCTCCGCCGCCTCCGCCTCCGCCCTCTTCTCCGCCGCGTTCCGCCGCCGGGGCATTGTGAGTTTTTTGGGGGCAGTTTCGGAATTTTGATGTGGCCGAGCGGCTATGACCCAAACTCTGCACTGCGCTTCACTTGTGCGAGTTTGTCTTGTAGGGGCTCTGATGCCAATTTCTCTTTATATCATTTCAAATTTAATGTAACCCAAATCAAACTTGACGCCATTTTTTAGCTAATTTCTCTTTGTATGATGTCAAATTTAATGTAACCCATATGAAATTTGATGCATTTTTCGCTAATTTCACTTGATATGATGTCAAATATAATGTAACCCATATGAAATTTAATGTAACCCACATGGAATTTGATGCATTTTTCTGTATTTCTGTTCGTGTGAGTATGTGATGATCGGGCAATACATGCCTACCCACATTGCAGGGTAGCTTTTCATTGCAATGCCTTTTGTTTGCTGTTGATGCCAGTTTCTCTTTATATCATATGAAATTTAATGAAACCCAAATCAAATTTGACCAGTTTCTCTTTATATCGTATGAAATTTAGTGTAACCTGAATCAAATGTGATGCGCAATGCCAGTTTTTCTTTATACCATATGAGATTTAATGAAACCCAAATCAAAATTGATGCGTTTTTCTGGATTTCTGTTTCTGTAACTACGATGAACTAGGAATGCATGCATACCCACATTGAAGATCACTTTTCACTGTAATCATTAATGTTTACTGTTGATGCCAATTTCTCTATGTATCATATCAAATTTAATGTTAGCCCAAATCAAATTTGATGCATTTTTTGTGTTTTTGTCTCTGTCAGTATGATGAACTATGAATGCATACCCACATTGCAGGGTCGCTTTTCATCGATGCTTGTTTTCTGTTGATGACATACACAGATCTGGACGTTTGTTTCGTTTTTTGTGGATTTGAGTTGGCGTCGTGGATCAATTTCATAGAAGTTCTATTACGGTGCGGATCTTGCAAATTACAGGGATTGAAAGCATGTTTGTTTGTAGGGGCATAATATGTTTTTTTTAAAGGGATAAAACAAAATAGCATTGTGATGAAATAGCACAAGCGTGGAATTTGGACGTAAAGACAAAGTCTTGCTTAACTTATTCTCGATGCCCAGGAAGTCTTGCGTTCAAGTGGAATGCTTTTGGGAGAAAGAAACAAATTTTAGTGTTGTTAAAATGGGGGGTGTTAGTAAGAGTTAATGTTATTCACTACACGCTAATTGGCTGGCAATTCACCGTGCTAATTACGCCTTGTCATTTTTGGATAAACGGTGGATAAGACACGTAACGAATCTTTAGATTTAAGGGAGAGATTGTTACCGCACTAGAGATTTAATATTTCAAAATAGGTATGCTTCGTTGTGTGTCACTCCCATTATAATTAGATTGCAACATCTAAGGCAAACAATAACTTCTCTATATGCTTTCTCTTTTTGTTGTTATTTGTTTTATATTATTTTTACAAATGTTGTGTGTATTTTGTGCTAGTGAATGGTTTTCAACATTGGGCTTTTTGTTTGATATAAGATTTCTAGTTTGATATGTCTAATATCTTTTCAAATAAATTTTTATTTAGTTTATGTATGCATGTATTTGAATAGGTTTCAATGCGAAATCGAATTTGGGTTAATTTTATAAGAGATCTTTTATCTTTTAACTTTTTATAGTTGAACCTATGTGTTTCACTTTCAACAGGTCAATGTTTATTATTTTTCGTGTCAAAGAATTCAAATTATGTTTCTTAGTAAAGTACATAAAGATATCATCCCCATCTAAAATGATCACCACTTTCCATCCACCACCATCTTCATGAGGACATTTTTCAAGTGTTTATATTTTGTCCCTTTATGGGATAACACAACTTGTTGCATTGTTTCAAATAAAAATATATACTTGTTGATACATGCCCCAAAATGATTTAGTATGGTATTGGTTATGTCCCCTTGAGGGATTACACGAGAAAAAATACTTAAAATATTTTATACAGCCACTTAAAAAAAAGGAAAGGGACATGTTCAGGTTAAAGGTAGGTAGAATCAAAATTGGGTCAGAATGGCCTAGAATGGGCTACAAATATCCATGGGGAGCATGATGGTCCACTATAAGAAATCAGGGTTTACATCGCCCACTAGGGTTTATATCACCCACTAGGGTTTACCATCACTATAAATAGGTGTGAGAAGGGATCTTTTGGTTCCTTTGTTCGTTAATGCTTTAGGAGTAAGGAGCTTGGGAAGTGAAGAGATGAGAAGTAGCAAGTAGAATATCATGGGATTCAGTGGAGTCACATTGATTCAAGCATGTGATAGTTTGTGAGACCAATGACCATGAGGAGCCAACAAGTATATTTTGAACATCTCAATTTACACGATTCTTGTTGCTATTGAGGGTGGTGGTTATAGCATAATCACTAATATGCAAGAAGGATAGACCTATATTTTTGTGAGAAGAAGTTGTATTTTAGGACCTTGCAACTATATTTTTTATAGTTAGAGTTGTGTTTATCTAAAACTAATCTAGTGCATGCTCCAGCTATGCATTGTTTTATGTGTGTATATGTATGATAGATAAATGGGGAGGTTATGTGGTTTTCTTTCACTAATAGATCAAATCCTAAAACCCTAGTCAAGATTTGATAAATCTAATCAAGCTAGTTGATAGTTGATGTGCTAAGAAGAATAGTTGATAGAATATATGAGCCAACTGATAGTTTGTAACATTGTTTAGGACATATTTGCAACTAATGGTTTATGATGGGCCAAAATAGTTTAGGGTGGTTTTAAGTAGTTTAGGGTTGGTTAAAATGGTATAGGGCTAGATTTGATAGATTTAGGTTTGATGGTAAGAGTTTAGGGTTGGGTTTGATGTGAATATTGATCACAATTGACATGATTGATTGAATTGATTGTAAGATTATGCCTCCGTATTATTTTTGAGGGTGTGATTTATCCACCATAAACGATGATACAAGAGTTGTCATGTGTCGATATGGAAACACTAGGAACAACATGTATGCGGTGTGTTGTACAAATATCCATTATTAGGGAAAACTTGGATTTATTTTATGCATTAGTTGAGTGATGGTATAGTAAGCATTACTTATTTCAATTATCAACTATTGAGATGATAGTGACACTAGAGGGTGTGTACAAGACATTGAAGATACTAATCATAGGAGACTTGGTGTAGTATGATCAGTAGAAGGATAATCACGAGAATTATATTCAAATTGGGGGAGGAATCTAGAGATGATGGTTTGTGCAATACTCATCCATATTTGATAGATCCTTTGTACCATGATCTACATTAGGTAGTATATCATGGAGGATGTAAACTTTCAACTAGAGTGACATTGTTACATGTATGGGCATGAGAGCATATACCAATGACACAACCATTTCCTGTTATGTTCAAGGGAGATGGATAATCATATATACACATGTGCGCACATATTACATCTATGCCCAAGTTAGGAAAAATGGAGAAATGAAGATATGTATTTGATCAAGTAGACTTGATAATATAGATACCATATCTAGACTATGAGGACAAGGAGGAGGATGTAGAGACTCTACCTTATGTGTAAAAACTAGGGGGGTTGATAGGGAGGTGCCCTGTGTTATTGTGAGATGTAAATTTCTTGATTGATCACAAAGATAGTTTGGTAAAGACAAGGGATGTCTATGAATTCAAGTGAGTTTGAATGGAATATGAGGGAGAGGAGAGAGTGGGGTCCTAATCTATCTTTTGATGAGGAGAGAGAAATGTTTTAGGAACTAGTTCTAATTTCATGGAATATGGTTATAGATCTAGGAGGTGCAAGGATTATAAATGTTCATGTAGAGTGGTTTTCTCTACATCCGTGTGTGAGACTAATATATTTCAGAGAGTTAGCACCGAGTTTGGATGATGATGTAGAGGAGATATAAACACATTTACAAATGGGGCTTAATAGAGGAAAATATGACAAAGAAAATCAAATCTATTCAAACTCTTTAAAAAAAAAAATTACTTTTTAGTTCATCTAATCATATACATTTCAATGTGAAATAAAGCTGGGGTCAATTTTATGCTAAATATATTTTATTTTGATTCAGTATATTTCCACAATGCATGAGATTATTGCAAATTGTTTATGGATTCAATTGTATAAATATTTGTTATATTAACACTTTAGACCACACTTTATGATCCATAGTCAATATGAATGTATGATAGTTACACACAACAAACATATTTTATATTTATACTTGAGATACATATTATTATACATATACATACTTTTTAAATTTATTTTACAAATAGTGTCATTTCTATTAATAGTATAATTTAAAATACCTATAGACACAAAAAAAGTTGGGGGATACAAGATCATCCCATGAAATTTCACATGAGATAAGTTCGAACAATAGTAGCAATATCAAGTATTCATCAAAAATAACTTTGGTATAGCCCATAGAGAAATCTTCCCACAGTGGCCAAAGCAGTGTCAATTGGAGGAGGGTCAAGATTATCCTTTCTTCCCCTTACATCAGTGAAGCCAGGAGTTTGATTTGGAATGGACCATCCCTCATCATCTTTGTCTACTTCATCATCCTTTTCTAGGATAAATTCAAGAGACAACCTTGGAAGCCACTTGGAAGAAATGTGTCATAAGGAATATCCACGAGTATCTAGCAAGCTAGAGCCATGATGAGTGGTGAAATAAAGGATAATAGAAGGCTAACCTAAGGCAGAACCACCTCAAGGTGGGGAAACCAAGAAAGACATGTATAAGTTTCTTTCCTCATCAAAGGAATAGAAAGGGTCATAGGAGCATAGTGTCTAAGAGTGCAGGTGGAGGAATTATGGTCTCAAGGCCTCCCATGGGACACAATCCTATTACTGGAGGAAGAAATTTCTAGTGACACTATGGTAACTGTATAAGGGGAATCACCCTAATGTGAAAGTAAGTGGGCCACTTTATTAGCTTGCACACGAATCTAGGGGATAACATTATTACATAAACATGTTGTAATGTACATTAAGACATTAATATCAAGAAAGTTTTGATTGAATATAATAACATTTCTATACTTCCAAAGAGTAAAGAGGATTTCTATCCTGAAAGCATGTCATATCTACAATAATTTTAAGGGAAGCCAAGGAGAACCTCTCAACAAAACCATATGCTAAGATAATTGACCTAAAAGGTCAAAGAGAATCATGAATCTAGTTTCAATATTATTGATCTCTTTTGCAAAGATAAAAAGCATGGTTAAAAGATTGAGGTTATCCATAGAAAGGGCATGAGGATCTAACACACCTAGATTCCAAAGTGTAAATCCTAAGGGAAAGCCTCAAAAAAGAATACACCCAAAAAAATGAGCCACATTGGGTTTCACAATAACATGCGAGATTATAAGGAATCTTTATCTCTGGGCTTTTTGTGAAGCCTGCAAATGCAATTGCTGGTTTAGGATAAAGGCCATAGGAAAATGAGAAACCAACTAGTGGCAACCCATTTTAGGTTTGTAATTGTAAAGAGGAGTACAAGGATACCA
Source organism: Cupressus sempervirens (assembly GCA_028749045.1). Classification (NCBI taxonomy): domain Eukaryota; kingdom Viridiplantae; phylum Streptophyta; class Pinopsida; order Cupressales; family Cupressaceae; genus Cupressus; species Cupressus sempervirens. The sequence continues at coordinate 448,474,352 of CM053787.1, forward strand.
TTTCTAGTCCTTCCACCAAGTATTGATAGATTGAATACCAAATTCATGAAGCATATTCAAAGGCAATACTGAGACCACAATGTCAAAAATCTATCAATCTGGATGAGAAATATTGAATTAGACCTATAGATCATCCCATTGATGGAGATTCATAGTATCTTAGGAAAATAGATCCTTAGGTATGTGGATGTCGTATTCATAGAAATGCAAAGGAAAAATCCCTAGGACCTTAGAAAGTGGAATCCCATGAGACTAAAAAAGTGAAGAACACCAAATATTATGTTGGTTAAATTGAATATCATCATGAAATCTATTCATAACCAATCTAAGTTGGGGTTTGAGAACCTCCAGGTCATGCAATATGCTTTTGGCCATGAAAGTGCATTGAAATCTAGACTTAGCCTCTCATAACTAGAACGATTTGAAATCTAATCCTCTTTCATGTTGGTCTATTGACTAAAATACTAGAAGAAGTGCAATTCCGAAGAAGAACCTTCTAGGATTCATCATGAAAAATGGTTCTGATAACCCACTTAGAACATAAGGCTAAGCCTTGCTTCTAGGTAGACAAGAGGCCAAGCCTCCAAATTCCCTCGAGAGACAAAAATATTCCTTGGAAACTCTATGAAACCCATGATAATTAGCTCTAGAAGCCCAAAGAAAAACTCAAAAGTCTTTTCAAGCTTCTTATAAGAAGATTTTGAAAGATCCCATAAATATGAATAATAAACATGGATAGAATCAAACACTTTATAATATATCTAAAATTTTACAACTAGGGAAAGACGTTGGTTACCCAATACACAAGTTTCTTCTCAATCCAAGAAAGGACACCACTCCAAAAATCCATTGAGGACCCTTGAAAAGAAAAGGGTTAAAAAGTGGATAATTTCCCCATGTTGGATCTTCTTCCACCCATAGTAGAGAATCCAAGATGGAGCCAAAAGAAAGAATTTTTTTTAACATTGGCTTTTATGCCACAGGATGGAAGAACCAAAGACAAGGTACAAAGTGTCAAGACATTAAAGAGTCGCTTGAACATTCTCCTTGTCTTCAGTCAAAGTGCGAAACAATTCATTTGCAAAGTGGTCATTGATAAGTAGAGAAGTTGACTCAATTAAGGAAATTCCCCTAACATGATTAGATGATATTACCAAGTCCAAAAAAGATACAAAATCTATATTATATATTTTTATTTGATATTATATTATATAAGATATAATACACACACATATATGATATAATATATAATTGTGTGTGTATTCTCTCTTTAGTACTGTTTAATTTATTTATTTGTGTGCTTTATAATTTGAAGTCCTTTTGATAGTGATGTTCTCTCCTTTTTAAAGTTTATCTATTTCTCTCACTTATTCACTCACTCACTCACTCTCTCTCTTTCTCTCTATCTCAATTTTTTGGCTTGATGCTTTTCTTGTTTTATCACTTGGCTCTCTAACATTCATCTTGATGATGGATCATGGAGTGTGATCTGAAACAATAATGCAAAAAATATTTACATACTAGAACCTATAAATATCTTTCAATGTATTTTATTTTTAACCTTTTTGAATTTGAGCCCATGTGATTCACTTTTAATTAGTCTATATTTATTATTTCTCATGTCAAAGCATTCAAACTATATGTCTAAGAAACTTTAAGTATATAAGGATATCACCATGCTTGCTAAGTTAATCAAGATAGAAACTAGATTAAATTCCCCATTGCTTGTGGATTAGACACCCTCAAAGTAGCAACCAATTGACTCCTTAAGCTCATTTATAGTATCTGACCAAGGACATTAACTTGAAATGGTAAAGAAAAGTATATGTTCTAAGCCAAGGAAATTGTCATCATTATTCTATGGAAACAAAATACTTGAACCTAAATGATGGAATTTCAATCCTATCATATAATTTGGAAAATGAAAACCTCTACTCTACTAAAAGAAATTCAACTATCAGACATGATTCTACTTTGCATGCCTTTACTACGGGAAAAACCATGGGTTATGCTACTGTGTGGCTGCATGAACATTAGAGTATCAAGTTACTCCTAAGAAAGAAGGAGAGTAAATATAATAACAAGACTCACTCACAAAGTGAGCCCCCTTGGATGAGTAAATAGAGAAAGTACTTAAGATAAACTGATGGAGATCAAAACCTTCATTTTATTCATACTTGATACATCAATTAAAAGATGAAATGTAAAAAGTGTTATTGACTAATGTTTCTTTAGGTTACAATATAAATTCTTATGACTAAATAATAGAAGTTCATGTTTATAATAGGACATCTTAGGCAAACTTTATAGATTTACGATCCTTCTAGCCATAAGGATATAGTAGAGTCTTAATAAGTTACAACACTTTAAGATATTTTCTCATTCCCATAGAAAAAGTCTTTCAATTAATAGTCAACTAGAAATATATAACCTTATGGTGCTAGATTTGCACCCATGTGAATAGTTATCGCCTTGACCTGCTCATTGGAGAGTGGATGTCTTCATGGAAATTAGTTGCCTTTATTCCTATGGTCATTTCTAAATTAGTCAATCTCCTTATTTGTTGGCACTCCCTTAACCTATTGACTTATTCTTGCAATAGATTAGTAGCACATGCCACAAACTTCAATGTATAATCATATCATTATTTCATAAAGCATTTATTATACTAACTCAATCTTGCACTAATGGGACTCTTGGCTATAGGAATATTTACCCAATAAGAACTTAGGTTAAAAGATGACCAGTTCATTAGTATGAATACTAAATCATTATATCAACAAATTATCAAACCATTACAGACACAAATAGTATGAATGTTTATATAGGATAAATGTTTGAAAGAGTCTTTAGGATACAAAATAACAAAAACCCTTAAACTATCATCTAAACTAAGGAATATACAGGCCATAAATTAGCCTCATCAGTCCCCCCAACTTAGATTCTTGTTGGTCCTCCAATAACTATGTAATCTTTAACTTAGGCCATCATTCTAAAATCTACATGAAGACTTTGTTCTGCCCCTTCTTTGGTATAGCTCCAATAACATCCTTTTGTCTCTCTCAACTGCTCCCATCGTCTCAATTATTGTTTCAAATAATAATTATCAAAATCTTCATTCATTCCAAGAAATGGAGAGATAAGGGTTGGAGGTCAGAAGTTTAAGGGAATTTAAAAACTCAGTCTAGTCCTTCCTAACATGATGTACAATAGTACACTTCTACTAGCGATGACGTAGTTATGTGGAGAGTGTGGTTCATTGAGTTTCAAGTGCTCAGGAAACTTGAGCTATCTTTGAGTAATAGATCTCAAGGCTTCATATACTTCACTTCCAACCATTTTTTCATAATCCTTATATGCAAGCTCTCTAAGGGGATAGATTTGGTCATTCCCTACATCTATTTTAGTAATATTCAACTAGACATAATAGTAATTATGGGCATCTTTACCTTCTTGCCTTATAGGAAAAAGGATATCTACCTCCCGATGTTTGTATGGATGAGTTTGGTTTTCAATGATCAACTCATTTTATATCCAAGACATGTATGCTCTCAACTAATTATCCTCAACATAAAGAAGAGGAATCCATTTCATGTCATTTGGAACTGCATAATTGTGTAGATATAGTTCACATAGTAGATTTTTAATGGCAATAGGATAAGATTGAAATGAGTTTTAAAACTCATGTGGAGTATCAAGGGATGTATTAATTTCTTTAACAATACAAGTCAAGTTAAGATTCAAAATTTTCTCCTTCAAATACAATGCATATTCTTGTATTGGTGGCATACATTGCATTAATTCTAGTATTATAGATGTGATTTGTGTAACTTTCTCCTTTAGCACAATTATTTCTTCTTCCTTCTCAACTATCTATTGATAGTGGTTATCAAATATTTCCTACAATTTTCTCTCGTCCTCTCTCCACATCACCCTTTCTATCATTATTTTCTGGTAAAGGTTGAGGTCAACCTTTAATGGTGTAGACATATCTAATGGTGGCGAAGGTCCCTAGTTCTCAATATTAATCCATTTAGGTCCAAGATTGGTTGTGTTTTCATCATTTTGTGTCCTTCTAGTTGACTTTTGTGTCCTTCTAGTTGACTTTTGTGTCCAAGGTATAATTTCTCTTTCTAGATTATCAACTTCAATTTTTTTTGTTGCTTGAGCCAAATTATCTAATCCTTCCTCAAAAAATTTCTCTGCCACCTAGTTCATAGAATCCATATCAATCTCAGGATTTTCATCAAAAGGATTCTCACATGGAGTTGAAAGAAGGTATCTTTGAATGTTTTCTTCTTCAAACAAAAAATCCTCTTGTGTCATTACATCCTAATCATCCTGGGAATTAGAAGAATCTTGATCAACATATATTTTGATTGGAGATTTTCCTCTTCTTTTGAACAAAAAAAATCTTCTCTATAGATGTATTTTTTTGATCATCTTCAACTATATTTTCAATGGTCCCTACATGTTCTACATCTTATTCCTCATTTCCCCTTTGAACATTCTCATCATTTTTCTTTGTTGACCACTCTTTCATTATAGTATCACCCCTTTGTTTTGGACTTTCTTGTGAAACATTACCCTCAACCTAAATGTTTACCTTCGATTCAGTCATCCTATTCTCTGAAGATTATGAGGATTCAACATTTAATTTTGAGATTTGAGGAGAGATATCTTGACCATGGTTTCTTTTAAACCATTCACTTCTCTTAACAGGGGTTTATTTTGTAGGCTTAAGATCTTTCTTCTTCTTTTATGAGAGGACTCTCCTATAGTAGTTGTTGCAGGAGTTTCTTCCAGGGATTTCTTCCATTTAAAGGGAAGATGAGTGTCAGATGTAAGATCTATATTTGAAATTTCTTCCTTGTCCTTGTATACATCTTGCTTCTACAAAACCTCTTCCCTATTAATTAACTTCCATTTTTCCTTCTAAGAAGAAGCCTTAATTATAATTGTAGATTTAGGGGTTTGAAAATTTTCATCACAAACCATTTTGTTCTTACCCTGTCCAAAAGTTGAAGCATTAGGAGATTCAAGTAGTTATTTTACTTGTGTAGACCTAGGGTTTGAAAAAAGAGAACCAAAAGAAGAGGGCACTAATCTAACTATCACTTTCTCAATACCGTGTTCATTTTGAATTTGTCTCCCTAACCCTACCCCTCTTGGTCCTACTTCACTTTTTTCAAATTGATCAAATAGAAGAAATTCATCCCATGAAACTATTGAATATATACATAAATCTATTTTGATCAACAATTTTACCAAACAATGGTGGAAAAAAGAGTTGGGCTTACTTTGTTGGACTAGGCCTACACACTTCTCCAATAGATGAAATGGGAAATTTGGAAGATTTATTGGTATGTTATCATGACACAAACAACTAAGCAAATTAAAATGCACCCCATGTAGATATGTATGTTAGCCCTCATTGGTAAGGTATTGCATGATGTAAAATGCACACTATCTGTAGGGGTTTTGCTAAGAAACTCTTTTTGTCCCTTTTTTCTAATCCATTTCCAACCATGCATCCATGTGGAGAGAAAATTGTGCTCTGACTATGCAAGGGTTTTTATCCTCTATAAATTTTTCCCCTTCCTATAGAAATCCAAAAACTTCTTATATGATTTTCTCACTACACTTAACCTTTAAACATTTTACCCTTGCTTCACCATTGCATAATATGTTCAAAAAATAAAATACAACATGTTCCTCATACATTGTCCTCTAAAAGTACCATAGCCAACCTCTAGCTTCAAATTTGGATCTACATTCTTGATCAGCTACAATGATATCATGCAAAGGGGGCTCATGGAAAATTAAGTCACCTGTTATTGAGGATCAGGTAATAGTAACTTAGTGTTCAAAGATTCAACTAAAGAAGTTTCAGACAGAGAATCAAAATTCAGCTTTTACAGAGTCATATTTTGAAAGCACTTGGGAAAAATAATCAAGAAGCATTCATGATTTTAAGAAGGCAATGTACTAGAATAATTGTCAATTAAGACATGACATTACTTCTCATTAATGAGGCTTAATACAAAAATTAGAGTGTCACAAGGTTGAGATCACATCACGTGAAAATGAAAAAGACCTTTCACATAATGATATGACATGGATGTTAATGTTGTAGTTTCAGTCAGATTGAATTGATCTAGAGTTAATCCCCCATAGTTATTGGTTAAACATTATTACATTTGATTAATCATTAATTAGAGGCACACACACACACATATTGTTAATAATATCTAATGGAAAATTAGCTTAAAATAACCAATATTAAATAACATAAAGACATGTAATGCCAACCCCTAGTTTAGTTTCATCTTTCTTGTAGGCTTCTAGGAGTAACCCTAAGTCTAGGGGGAGTGGATGTAATGCCTAACCCTTGTTAATTTTTTTGATTTTATTGTGAGATTCTTTTATGCCTATTTTATGATTATATTTTATGATTAGTGATACTTGGTTATCAAGTTTGATTAGATGGTTTTCATACTCAGTTGATTTATGTGATGACTTATTTAGTTATTTCAGTTATTTCATGTATGCATGATTACTCTGATGATATATGTATGTTCATACATCAATTTCAGTTATTTCATGATGTTAGTTAGATGAATTCTTTATATGTAGTTTTATGGATACTTACACTATACTTGCATGTGTGTGGTGTATGTGTATGTTTTACTTTATGATTGATGTTTCTGATGTGGTTAAGGGAGGGAGTCGTAATAACCTGCTAGTCAGGGTCTACATGATGTACTACTCCCCGCCATTGCCTATTTAGTTTAGAATATATGAGTATATACATGCGAGGATTTTATGTAGATTGCAGGCACCACATATCGACTTCCCTGAATTTCCAGGATGAGTGTACCCTATTGCATTATCTCAATGGTATAAGTGGGGAGATAATTCTTGAGTCCAAATCCTAACCTAAGCCAATTGGTTTCATTTTTTGTGGATTGAGTTAGCATTGCTGATCAATTTCATAGAAATTTTATTATAGTGGGAATCTTGCAAATTACAGGGATTGAAAGCATGTTTCTTTGTAGGGGGATAATATGTTTTGTTTAAAGAATAAAACAAAATAGTATTGTGATAAAATAATGCAAGCATGGAATTTGGACATAAAGACAAAGTCTTGCTTAACTTATTCTTGACGCCCAAGAAGTCTCGCCTTCAAGTGGAATGCTTTTGGGAGAAGGAAACAAATTTTAGTGTTGTCAAAATGGGGTATGTTAGTAAGAGTTAATGTTACTCCCCACATGCTAATTGGTTGGAAATTTTTCGTGCTAATTAAACCTTGACATTTTTGGATAAACAAAGGATAAAACATGTAATGAATCTTTAGATTTAAGGGAGAGATTGTTACCGCACTAGAGATTTAATATTTCAAAATAGGTATGCTTTGTTGTGTGTCACTCCCATTATAATAACATTGCAACATGTAAGGAAAACCAAAGCTTCTCTATATGCTTACTCTTTTATGTTATTTTTTTAATATTCTTTTTACAAATGTTGTCTATATTTAGGCCACATCCTTGCAAAAGACATTTTGATCAAAAATCAGAAAATTGAAAATACAATTATTTTTTCTAAAATTTTCAGCATTTTTTTCATGACCTACATGTTTTGTAATCTAAACTAGTAAAAAATTTGAGAAAAAATCACTATATTTTCAATGATTTGAAAAGAAAAGGATTTTTTTTTACTTTTGGTGTGTTTTGAAGAGAGGATAGTCGATGATATTATTTAGTGCTAGTGAATGGTTTTGAATATTAGCTTTTTTGTTTGATATAAGATTTCTAGTTTAACTATGATAAATATGTCTGATATCCTTTCAAATAAATTTTTACTTTATCCACCTTGAGGGTGGATAAATGTTGGAGAGCTCTGAATGAGGGTGGAGAGCTGCGAACATTGTTGTGCCCTTGTGATTGGTGCATTTGGTTGCTGTCCCCTTGTGATCTCTGCATGTCATTATCATTCCCTTGCTCTATGATTTTATTGTCATGCCATGCTTTTGCTTTGTGATTTCATTGTTATGTCATGCCCTTGTGATCTATGTGTCGTTGCTCTATGATTTTCTTCAAGGGGCAAGAAGAGGTACATATGTAAATGTTTTTTTTTTAAATTTTCCTTGTAAACATGTATGTCTTTATATTTCCTTCTAAATATGTATCTATTTATATAGTCAAAGAGATCTCTTTTAATGTGCTTATGACATATTATCTCACAATAGAAAAAATGATCTAGCTGCATACATATTCTAGAATCCAAATAATAAAACAATAAAACTCATTCAACCCATGCTAAGTGACTTACCTCAAGATCCTACACAAAAATAATGCAGACCATGAAAAATGGGCAGAGTTCACAAGAAATTTTACAAAAACATATCATAGCAGATATTTTTAGAAAGAAAAAAGTCATAACCTAGTTAAATTGGTCCAATTTTTGATTAGCTAGGTTGATTACAAATTCCTATAGAGCTATCATTAGATTAGGTACAATAAAATGAATAATTAGCTGTTCCTAGCTAGCAGGATCAAATACAATTTTTGAGGGTGATAAAATTGCATATGTAGATGCATCACTTGCATGCCACGCATGAAGTGCATTCCCCAACTTATAACAAATGGTTGGATATGAAGGCTTCATATGCTAGCCCAATAATAGAAGCCAAGGATGTAACCATGTATGTATTGGAGTCTTCTTGTGAGGATCCCAAGTATCTAGTTCCAATTTTAATTATGGGTGGTTTCATATTGAAATGTGGTTTGAAGGTAATGGTTCGTAAGAATGGGTGCTCTCTTTGTTCAAATCTCTTTTTTAAGTTCTTATACATGGCTATATCTTGAGAGTTGTTGGATATCGTTATGTATTTGGATATGGTCTATTGGGACCCTTCCTTTTTCAAAACTTTTTGTAGGACATAGGTTTTCCAAGTAAGTCTTCCGAGTGAATAGGATACATATAAAACTAATGTAATATTTAAAATTAATATTATGATATTCTCTTTCTCATTGTCCTGTTATTGATTTTGGTGTGGAATAACAAAATACACAAAATGATATTACATTGTAAATAGGGTTGTCTTTGATATTATGTTTAATTCATAATTATAGTTAGGTACTATATGAATCCCTATTTAAATTTTGTTTCCTCTATTTTTTGCTGAAATTTTATGTACCAAGATCTTACTTTGTGCATACTTTGATCATTATAAATATATGATGATTAGTTGGTTTAGTATTTCATTAGATAACATCAAACACAAATTATTTATTTAATTGAACTCCTTTTTGAAATTTTTACTCATATATTTGAAACCACTTTCCTTAGTGTTATCCTAAGATGGTATGGGATTTTCTATGCATCATAAAAACATGGAGAAAGAATTTTTTCAACTGAAAACAATTTGAACAATCAGTTGTTCCTATCTAGCAAGATCAAATATAGTTTTTCGAGGTGATAAAATTGTAGATGTAGATGCATCACTTGCATGCTAGGAATGAAATGCATTCCCAAACTTATAAAAAATGGTTGATTATAAAGGCTCCATATGTTGGCCCAACAATGGAAGCCAAGGATGTTGAAGAATAACTTCAGTGAAGAGTTGAATGAAAGGAATTGAAGAAGCAAGTTTTGCTTCTGTGTAAATGCCATAATCATGAGGCTCATTCCCTTGCAAAAGCCTCTACCATAGTGAGATTACCTCTAAACCTCTAAACATATTGAGAGGCATTTTGTGGTCAACATTAAGGACCTTTCAAATGGTGATCAAATAGGGCCCTAAGGCGCAAATGTCTTGGACATTAATTTGAGCATCCAAGATCATGATTAAGGACTTCAAGGTCATGAGGATGAACTAGGTGAGATCACCTCCCTAACATGGCTATCAAAGTGAATGTTATGGGGACAAATAATAATAGCCCAATCCATTAAAAGTTAGCAAGGTAGATCTAATATCAACACCATGTTGTTGCTTCTGAGCTAACAGTTCTTCATACAATTGTAAACTCTTAGAAAATGAATTCTTATTTTCTATTACCATTAACGGGATTCCCTTGAACAAAATCAAAATGAAGAGGCATAAATAAACCAATTTTTTCTTTCAAAACCATATGTGCAGATATAAACATTGAGTACAACATGTCCAACATTTTTGCAGATATGCACATTAATTATACCAATTTCTTTCTTTCAAAACCATATGTGCAAATATGAACATTAAGTACAACATGTTATATATTTTTTCAGATAGACACATTAATTACACCAATTTTTTCTTTCAAAACCATATGTGCAGATATAATCATTAAGCAGATGATGATGAGGAGGATGATGATGGTTATTATAACCTTTTTCTATTTATAATTCATCTGTGATGCTAATATTTGATGTAATTTTGAGTATATGTATCATGAATCTTTTAGCTAACATAAGACAATTGATTTATTATTACAGAAACATGAAGCCCTTTCACAAGAATCCCACATAGTCTCATGGATCATCAAGTATAAGTCAATATACCCCATAAAGATTAATGTGTTTTACCATTTGTACAATATCTCTCTCATTTTCACCTATCTCTCTTATTTCATGGAGTGCAGGTGCCAGTAGGTATTTGATAGATTTGTCTTTCTCGAGTGAGGAAAATGTAGGAATGGAAGAAGAAAGTGAGACATTTAGTATGTCTAAATCAAGGAGATTGACTCAAGGTCAAAATATCATAAAGAAATTCAATAAGCACATGAAATTTTTCCTTGCTTAAGGGGGGTCATGTTCTTATGATGATGAGAGTAAAGGCGACTCTGATGTGCCCTTTAGGTACAAATATCTATAGAAACCATGGGTACCCAATGAACTTCCTCCAATAAAAACTAATTTTTGTGTTGAAGAGAGGATATATCACACAACACCATCCTCATTATATGGTTTGGGCCTATTTTCCATGGATGGCATAAAGGTCTCTTAGAACATGGTTGTTAAATTGATGGAGTATGTTGGACCTTGCTATGATTACAGTAGTTGGATGCAGATTGTTAGATATTATAAAAAGTATGAGTAGGTATGCACTTGTGACAAATTATATACAACAAAAAGTTAGCGAAAAAAGTAAAAAAATAGCTATATACATTGATGGAAGGCCAAAAGCATTAGGGAGTATTGCACATTTTATAAATAGATCACAACCTATATCAACTAAGAAGCAACCCAATTGCATATTTGAGGTGCGCAAGGGAAATCACGTATTTGTATGTGCAATAAAATTAACACATGGAAGTAAAGAGCTTCTTATTGATTAAAATTTCAATCACATAGATAAAAACAAAGCCACTATCATGGGCAATGTGGTATGCACTATGAACATTTTAAATCAACTCCAAGCAATGAAGATAAACACACCATTAAATTTGTATATATATTTTTGCTAACTTAGAATAATAATACATGTATTTTAACATGTCTCAATTTTTTTTTTGAAATGCAAGGCTGCAATATGGATCAACAACTAGAGGATATGCACATCGGCAATGTTTCTTCTTCCTGACAGGTAAAACTCATTGTTGTTGTAAAAATTAGATACAAGAAATATGCTAATGCATATTTCTTATTATGTTTTATTCTTTACAACTATTTTGGATTTACTTTAAATATAGAGCTAATAATATTGCTCTTACAAATGTATATTTATTAGGAAAAGAGAAAGGAAAAAGTACTCCACAAGGATGAGGAGTTGCACGATGAGCTGGCTGAATTTATTATTGATTTTGATTTGGCCCTTGATCCACCAGTTGCATTAAAAAAGTTGATTAATGATATAGGAAGAAAATGATCATAATTGGCATTAACTCAACCTCAGACTCTTGCATCACAAGATATGATTGATAGGTTGGTGAACCTAGTTCACACATAAACAATAAGTATATATTTAGTTTTTAATTATAACAAAAAGTTCAATAATAGTTTTTATTGTATACTCTTTTATTTATGCCATTAAATAAAATGCATGTGTTTTTTTTAGAGGATGCCAAGGACATTCAGGGGCAATCCCCTAGAGGATGATACTTCAAGTGGTTCAAGTACATCACATGTTCTATCCTACACTTGTGTTTTGCTCAAACAATATTTTTTTTAATAGCTCTATCAATCTTGTTTTATTGTGCTCTAATAATCTCATTTTTCATCTCCTACCATTGATCCTCTGTTCACTACGCCTCCTTCTACAAGGAATATAACCAAAGAGGCACTGTGGACTACAAATTTGACAACACATAGCTCGGTGATAGATGTGGTGGCACCGCCTATTGGGAAGCTGATTCCTCTTTTCTCTCTCATATTTTTAATGTGTTTATTTCACTTGAACTACTATATATTAGGGGGCATTTTGTAATATTGGATTCATTTTATGCAAGCGATGATGAGGACCTTCCTAGGTGTTCCCATGTTAGATGTATAGGAACATTAAAGAATTGTGATCAATTGCTCATTAGCAATGAAGATGGTCTTCCCTAGAAAGTACCCCAACTTCTAGGTACTTTGAAGATTGATATTTTATTTTATTATACAGTATTATACTCATAATCAACCACACTAACCTCCCATGTAGTACATTGCAATAACTACTAATCACATTATTATTTTTTAGGGAATAATATATGTTATGAAAAACTTAATGATGAATGTTTGCGTATATTTGGGCTAGCTATACAAACAAGGTATCATATTTTTATTTCATTGCTAGATCATGTTTCCTTAATTTGATCAATTTCTTCAAGCAAATGAAAAGGTACTTTTAGTTCATTTATGAATCTAACATTTTTTTTCTTTCCTTAAAAGGTGGAATTTGCAAGCGAAAGAGTTAAAAGACCAAATCAATGGTGCCATGACAACACCTTTTGGACCCAACATATTTCAAAGACTTAGGCTCCTTAAGAAAGTAAGCCAAGATTTGAAGTATATTAGGTTCAACTATAGGACCCAAATTATAAAAAAAACCCTTGTTATTAGTGCCCCCCTATATTCCATTATTGAGGGAGAATCTTATAAAGGGTACCATTGAGAAAAAAACATTAGATGATGTAGAAACGATACCACCTGAGGAAAGAAGGTATGTCATAATATTAAGAATGAAATTATATAATAATTACTCTTAATACTTATGTGATCTAAAATATTCTAAACGTCACATAGGTTTCTTGACACATCAAAGGAAATTGAAGCAAGAAAATAGAAGCATGGGCAACACAAGCTTGGCTCGGGTGGATATCAAAACTTGTTGCACGATTTGTAAGTATAAGTAAATGAAAAATTATATGCAAATATTTTTAAATTGTAAACAATTTGGTCTTGATGAAATTTATTACAAAAAAAATTCATGATACCAAGCAAAAATGTAGGCCATGGATTTTTTAAAAAAATCTCTGAAGAGGAAAATAAATTATGTTACAAAATGTTGAGCTATCATTTTGCACGATGCTTAACGACAGGAATTCTTTAAAACTCCTCTCTTGAAAAGTTAATCCAAAAATCAACTCCAAGGTTTCGAGTGATCTTGTGACCTACTGGAATCTGTTTAGTTGAAGATAAATGTTTTGTTTCATGAGGAGGCTTTTGCTGGTTTGGATGATCTCAGATATGACATAAAATTTGTTCACTACTTCAAAATAGGACACGCAAAAGAACTATGTTTTTGTATTTTCAATTTTTTTTGAATGAATGCAATCTAACAATGCAACTAATATGAATTCCTAATCTAGTAATAGGGAAATAAAGCAAATAAAAAAGATAAGGTAACAAGAAACTTAAGAAAATAACATGAAAGTAAAATCCTAATAGGCATAAGCTACGAAAACAACATGCCTGTGATTTAAGCTTTCAAAGAAATCGGTGGGTTACCAATGAAAGTAGGAGCAGTGTTTCCTTAATTCCACTAATGCAATCCTTGATGGGATTTTCTTAGAAACTATAAGATATTTCACTTTTCATCAAATCGCAAGGCCATGAAAAGTGCGCTCATGCGAGACAAAAAGTTATGCAAGAACAATTTGGTGATTTCTTCTTGAGCTAGGTATGTCAGTAAAATTCGTCAAACCATATTAAATACTAGAATTAAAAGATCACACAACCATAAATAACACAATAAACATTTGGCTCAATCACAATTCCATGAACATACATTCACAAAAATATGACACATTTAGGCAAGAATCACCACACTCCAAATGTGAGCACCAAAAGCATAATATTATTGCAAAATAACAATGACCCTGATTACATATTACAATCTCGTATTTATAAGAAATCATCTCCTCAATTTGTGTTGAGAGTGAGAGATATCTTCATGCACTCATATGCTTTTAATTTAATAAAATAAACTAATTATGTACGAACTAACTATCTAACTAGTGCTTAGTAGGACTCCATCCATTTTTATATCATTAATTGGATGCATGAGCCTTTACATGTCATAAAACAAAGAAATAATGAGAAAATAAGAAGAAAGCCTTTAGTTTATTTGGAAGTGTCAAAAATAGAAGCTAATCCTTCACTAGCCATTTTTCGTGGTTAAATTATGGTCAGAATGTGTTGCTGATGCATGGAAAGCTCTAATTTTGGGGATTGGTAGTTAACTATCGGCACATCTTTGGAAAAGCGCACCTCAGAAGAAAGTGCATCAACACACCTGAGCACCTTTGACTTTAAAAAAATTCTTCCAACACTTTGTGACAAAAAGTGCACCAACGCACCTAGCATAGCAACACACCAGTGCACCAACACATCATCGTAGCAGTGTAGCTCGAGGGTTTAAAATTGTAAAATTTTATTAAGTGTCAAAAATGAAATTTCAGCTTCTGGGTTTTGTCCCCCTTCATACCATAGGTATGTCTAGATGTTTGCCTTTGAATTTCTTAATAATCTTAGTGATATTTGCCACATTTGATAAATCTAAGGAATTACACTTATCCTTGACCTTCTGCCTATACTTGTCTACCTCTATATAGATCTCAGTAAAATCCCCAAGTTTAGTATCCAACTCTAGTAAGGCTTCTTCTATCCTGAAGGGTTGCTAGATGTCTTCATCAGTAGTAACGTCTACAAAATCCTTTCTAGATTTCTACACTACTACCTCTACCAGTATCAATTTCTCCCATTCATTGTCTTAAAAAATGTCCAAACATGCATCGCTATGATGTTTCTCTGCCTCCAAAATTTTCTCTCAAGCTTGGCACTTGAGCCGGTGGATCTCCTCATGTAACAATTCCATTACTTTATTACTATTAGCTATCTTCTCTATCCAATCATCAATCAAATCTAACTCTTTCGTAGTATATACATCCATAAGCATTCTATACCTCTATCACTTTATTGCTTGTAACACCTATAAATCTTTTCGCCAGGTATATACCTCATCCAGAAGAGTGAAATCTTGTTTCAAAATTGCTACCATTTTATCCACATTCTCTTGCATAACATGAAGTAGCTTTAGATTTCCTTGGATGATAAAAACACCCTTCTCCTCAAAAATTTCCCACCACTACTGACAAGCATTCAAAAATGGATCCAAATGCACCCCTCCCCTATCTCTTCTTTAAATCACTGCCCTTAAAGTCTCTTCGGGGTGTTCAGGACTTAAGGGACCAAAAACCTTGGCTAAATAGCCTTTCAGGATTTCATTTTTCCTTTGAAGTGTTATTAGTTCTACCCCTTCCTATTCCAAACTTCTAAATACCTCCATCTCCATTGTAACCATTAACTTAGCAGTGCCTAATACAGGCTTCCCAAGCATAACTTCTCTGATTTGATAATCTTGTGGATCCAAATCCTTTATTTTTGAATTAGGAGGAGGAATAGCCACTTGTGCAAATAAATCATAGTTCCAATCACTATTAATAAATGTTAATGCTCTTGCCTCTTTTGATGGGGACTCAAGTTTTCTTAGAACCTCAATCAATTCTATCATGTCTTCTTCATTGGAATTGAATTGTTGATTTTTATTTCTTATCATCTCCTTTCATAATCATCTTGCAACTCATTCCACTAAAGTTCTACCTTTGGAGGATGAAGGAGTCATTTCAGCTATGTCTTTTCCCTTATCACTCCTCTTTGGAGTCTTTTCTTTCTGTGTTGGATCTATACTCAGAGCTTTTGTATCAGTAGAACCCATAGTTCTCACATTGATGTCCTAGGAAACTTGCTAAGGATATTCAACGATTTGTCCTTCTCCAAAAACTTCATTAGTTGATACCTATTGTGGCTCTTCCTCATACTCCTTTTGAGCTTGTTCTCCTTCTGTGTTTGGTAGTAGAGGAGTAGCAAAGTCTTTATCTATAACAACTATAACTTGTACTGGGGATGAAGGAGTAACCTCAGGCCCTTAGGATTTTGGTGGCATCTAAGTCCAATCTTGTTGTCAGGGCTCATTGGTTGGTGTATCCCTTATCTTATCCCCAATTAGTTTAGTTCGTATAGGAATGAAATCAAAATCTAACATCTTAAATATATTAGTGCCCTCTACATCCTGCTCGTTAGTTTATTGTTGCATTTCATCCTCTGATGCGGTTGTTTGTAGAGGTTCTTCTAGGATTTGTGGTGGTGTAGCAATAGAACTTCTCCTTCTCTCTTGTTCCATGGCTCTTGCTAGCTAGGTCCTCCTACTCAAAGGTACATCATCCTCATCATCCTCTTCTTCATCTTCCTCAGGAATAAGTTCTAGGATTGATGGGACAGGGACTACTTTCCTGAACACCCTTTGCCTCTTCTTGACTAGAGTCTTGATCTTTCTTCCCTTTTTAGGTGCTAAAGGGGATGTTTGTTCTATTTTTTGAGGTGGAGAGATCTCTTGAATCTCAAATTCTATCTCCATTTGAGTGTGTGTAGTAGCTAGTGGCAATTGAGGGTCAACCTGGACTTGTGATGCCCTAATATCCTTTGGCCCTTGTACATTAATTTCTGCTTGCTACATAGGTGTCGAGATTTCACCCTCTTCCTGTTCAATTCTCTAGGGGGGACTTCTTTTCATCTTACCTCGGTCTCCACCTTTTTGAGCTCAATAATAACCCATTGGCCTATCGAGTTAGTGTATTATTTCTGGCCTCACCAGTGATCAATCTGCAAAGGTAGGGATAGTGACTTTCTTCCCTCTACCTGTGGCTAGGTGGGCTTGTGCATGGAAGATCACTATTTCAGGTATTGGATTAAGCTGAAATGCTTTCTTGATCCAATATTGCATCATTCTAATGGTGTGCCTCTCCCTATGGTTGATGTTTAAATTTTCCTCCCTATCAACCTCAACACTCATAATAGGCCTATCACCTATCTTATCCCTATTGAATAGAGGATCCAACTTCTCATAATCTTGTTGCAATATCTTCAAGGGAATTTTTATCTTCAGGGCCTTTTCTGTTAGATACAAAGTCATTCTACAATAATCCCTTATTCGGGTATCATAGTCATTTTTCGCATTCATTCAATTGTCTTCAATAGCTTCTTCATGAGTGAATGTTTTTCCTGCTAAATACTATACTCTCCTTATGTTGTCAAAACATGGCCGTGGAGAATTGTACTCTTCCAAGGGATACTAATTCCATTCACACTCAAAGGAGGAGATGTCTTGCCTCTGATCTACTATAACCAATGGCCAATTCTAACATTTTTTATGTTTCCTTCTCACTCTATCATAGGTAGACAAGATTTGTTGAGAGATATCCAAGAGAAAAAGTCTATCACAAGGATACCTTGGAAGCTTCTTGGGTTTCACGGTGGTACCTGTTACCCTTAGATATGTGAATGTTCTAAATTGGATGTAGTATGCTCTAAGTACTATTATCTATGCCATCGCATCATCTGATAACCTATTTGCATAATCCCCTTCTATAAATCTGATTATAGAAAATATAAATGCATCATTCACAATTATGTACTCTTTGCTTTGCTCCAAGATCTTCTTCTTCACTAGCTGTAGGTACACAATGTATGGCCATGCATTAGCATCTTGCATGCTACCCTTTCTATACAACCTTGGATAGTCTATTGCTCTTGTAGCCAATAGATACACCAAATATGATGTCATATAGAGCCTCCTTTTGTTATTTACTGCCACCAATTATTTGCACAAATTCTCACTAAGAGTAGAAGCCCAATCTAGTGGCATTTTTTCTTTCCTAATTATTTAAATGAAATACACCATGAATATATTCAGATGTCCTGTTGTAGGTAAACCCATAACTCTACTCAGAAGTATGATTGAGTACCCAATGTCTTTGATCATATACCCTCTAGTCATGTCCACTTTACTAGTCTTCTTCCCCAAAGGAGTCTTCTCTATGAGATAGGATGACTGAATGATCTCAGAGGCCTCCTTGATATGTTCCCAGTACCACCTTTTTTCTTGTTCATAGGTGAGCCTAATGAACTGGTCTACCCATGGGAGATGAAATACTTTCTCAATATTCTTTGGGCATAGATCAAGGAAAATTTCTCCTATTACGCTCTTCACCACCCTTTTCTCAGGGACCAAGTTTTCTGCAAGTGTCATTACGAGCTTCAAAAATTGCACTAACACTAGGTGTGAAGCTGCATTAACTAGTCCAGAATAGATGAGTGCAAAAACTATTTGTGACCTCTTAGTAGGCTTGTTGTAAATCTTTAGGAATTCCCCCAAATTAGTATGCCCCAATTTTGTATCTTTAATCTCCGAGTAGTCATCCTAGAACCTTAATTTTGTTGGATTGCCTTGGAATTTGAAGACTATGAGTTTTAATGCCATTTTCTCACCCACGAAAGCTGATGAAGATGCCATTATGTCTGCACAAAAGAGCACCCATTAGTTTGTAATTGGAGAAAAATGAATTAATTAAACCCTAAAACTGAGTTTCACAAGAAAATGCTCAAAAAAACCAAAAAAGTATTTTAAGACCTTGAGAATACAAATTTGGAAAATTGATGTGCAAAACATTTCATATAATATCATTCAAGTGCACAGTAGTGCACCTCACGAGGTGCGCTACTAGACACCCCAAGGAGTTTTTCTTAACACTTGATTAAAAAAAGTTATTTTTCAAGATTTTCAGAGTTCCATGTATGGATATGGGTGTGCATTAGTGCACCTAGGTAGGTGCACTAATGCACACCCATCTCATGTGTTTATGAATTATTTTTGAGAGATGTTAAGTTTTTCATAAGAAATTGGTGCTCATCAGAACACTCGAGTAGGTGTTCTAATGTACACCAACTTATCAACATTTGTGCTTCCTTGTTTTAATTCGTAAGGTTCTGCAGAGTGGAGGAGAGAGGAAAACCACACCTTAGTGTGTGAAGAGCTGTAGAGGTGTAGTTGAACTAGGCACCGGTGAGGAGTTTTATAGTGATAAGCAAAAGAAAAAAGCAAGGTAAGGGGTATGAGGACCCCCCCTACCCCCCCATTTATATAGACTTGGGGGTCTTTGGCATAGCTACGGAGCTGCACAGGTGCACCAATTGCGTAGTCACACAAAAATAAATACAATTTGGCACATCAGCACACCCCTAGAGGTACCCTGGTGTGCCTTTTTTTATTGAAAAAAGACCCTATTGGTCAAAAATTTTGGGACTCTAAACAAAAAACAATCCCCTTCATCAAGACTCAAATGCAAACTAGGGGACTAGGAAAACCTCAAAATGGCTCGAATCCTAGATTGGGAGTCCAAAAAGCCAAAATTTAAAGTAGCAGGTCCCCATTCCTTTCAGCAATGGGGCGTACATTATGGAACCACAAAAAATAGCCCTAAAAAAAGGAAGAAATGATAAAGGCATTTCTTCATCAGCAAACATTCCTTTGACATGCGTTAAACACCAACTAAATTTTGAATATTCTGAGTGTATTTAGGGCCACTTTGTAGTCAATTATTCAAGATAAAGACCTACCAAGCCTAATGCATGCTCTGTGTGTTCATTTACTTTGACATCTCAGGATGCAGTCCATCAAAATCTTTCGACAACATGGAAACAATCTTCTACCCCATTTGGCTCATCCATCGGGACTCTCCATGAAGGTCATTTATCGATTGTTTTCCTGACAAGATGAGAGAATTAGTTTGAGGGCTCTTAGCAAGCTATCACTTATTTTTTAAATTTCTTGGAAACCCTTTGAATAATTGCTCCATATGGCTCATAATGTCACCACTTGATTCTTTGATGAAGCAATGTTTTGGTACTAGATAGCTCATTTTTTTATCTATTTATTAGATTAGATCTTTTAGAATTCTTCAGTCTTAACACCATTATCTCTCTTTTTTGGCTTTTTCTTCTATATACCAACCATGCTTACACTATGTAGCTAGGACATTAGTGTCATTTCTTGTGAACATCCCTTGTGTTCCTCTTTTAGAAATTTTGGAAACTCTCATGCCAAACAATGATCTTAGCAGTCCCTTAAAGAAGACCCTTCCGTTTGACCTAAATGGGGTTTGGACCATCCCTTGTTGTCTTCAACCTTAATTTAACAACACTTGAAATAATCAATCTTTAAATTTGCAAAGTGTTGAGATCTTGTTGGTCTAGAATCCTAAATTCAAGATTGAAAGTCCCCCTATTATTGCAAGTAACATTTGTTCCTGAGTTGGTATAAGACACACAATCATCAAAATATTCTAACAAAGAAATACCTCTTCCTAAAATCAAAACCAAATGAGTAGTTAGTAAAATATGCCAAGATAAAATCTTGAGTGCACCTACCCCCTAGACTGATGCAACTTTGAAAACAAACACGCGATTGAAAGAAAATACACAACTGAAAAACAAACACACTTGCAAAAAAAAAACATACTTGTAGAAATGAAATCTAACTAATTTTTTAAATGTTTTTGGTTCTTCTAGGCTTCAAAATAATGTTTCAAAAATTTCCCATTGACTAGCAATAGAACTGATTCCCCTTGTAAGGAACTAAGCCTAAAAGTATGTTCTCTTAGAATCTCTACAATCTAATAAGGACCAATCCACAAGTGTTGGAACTTAGTGTGGCTGCCCAAATTTTCTTTTGCCTTATCCCAAAGTAGAACAAGGTCTAAAATTTTGAATGATTTTATTGGGGCCCTCTTGTCAAACCATCTCTTGATGACTACTTGATGTTTAGCCATGTGCTGCAATGCAACTGTATGTTTCTCATCCATCTCTAAAAGATTCATCAATTTGATTTGTACTCTATCATCGTCTTCAACGTACCCACTCATGAGTTTCAAAATAGGAATCCTAAGATTAAGTGAGAATACTGGCTCTTGTTCGTAAACAAGAAAATATAGAGATGTCCCCAAAGCATTCTTTACCCTTACTCAATTTGTCCATAGAGCATATTTGAGTTGCATATGCCAATCTTTAGGATTCTCCTTTAATAAGCATCTTATTACTATGATCAAGTTCTTGTTTGTTGATTCAATTACCCTATTTCCTTGTGGGTAATAATTCAAAGAGAACTTGATAATAACCCAATTTTAAAATGCCCATTGAGTCAAGAATACTAATGCAAAAGCTACTCCATCATCTCATACTAAGGTGAATGGCATCCTGAATCTAGTAACAATGTGTTCCTCCAAGAAGTCTGTTACTACCTTAGTAGTGCAATTTTTGAAAGTTTCTGCTTCAGTCAATCGTGTACAATAATCAGTGGCTATGAGAATAAAAGTGTGTCTAATTGATGATGGTGGATTAATTGGACCAATGAAATCCATCCCCCAATTTGTGAAGGGGCACACCTCGTACACTAGTTGCAATGGCATTATCAGGTGTCTTTCTCTGCTAGCACTAGCTTGACAAATATGACAAGAATGTACATACTCAAAAGTATCATTGAATATTGTGGGCCAAAAATAACCTGATCTTAAAATCAGATGAGCAATTGCTTCTACCAAACCATGCCCTGTACCATACTTATCATGAAACTATTCCAAAACTTCCTTTGCTTACTCACGTCCTAAGCACTTTAGGTAGATTCCCTCATAGTTCCTTTTGTACAACTTGTTATCATGCAACATATAGGATTCACACTTCATTTTAAGTCCTCTACACTGTGAACTATTCATCTAGTTAGGCCACTAATTCTATAGAAGATAGTAAATAATATCTTGGTACCATACATCTGTTACTACAACTAGACCAAGATCAACTTGAGATACTATCATTTTCTTCTGGTCATTGTCATTTGTTTCATTGTCAAACTTGAATTTCTTTTCATCTCCAATTTGGTTATCAGCTATCATTCTTGATAATCCTTGACCTCTGACTAACCTCATGGGTCAGATCTCTAAATCAAATTCTTAAAATATTGCCATCCATTTACCTTGTCTTTCACCGAGTTCATTTTGTATCAATAATGTCTTTATCGCTGGATCAAGAATAATAACATATACCTTGCTTCTTAGTATGTAATGGCAGAACTTCTTTACTACTTTAATCAAAGAAAAAGATTATATATCAAGATTGGAATAATTCAACTCAACATTTCTTAGGGGGTAGCTCTTGAAAGCAACAGGTCTTTCATCTTCATTTTCTTTCTTCTGTGTTAGGATCCCAATGCATGAATGTTCTGAAGTGAAGGAATATATCTTAAAGGGAAGCTTGTAATCAAGAATTACCAATACTAGGGCCACATAAATGGCTACTTTGATATTTTCAAATTATTTCTTTACCTCAGGAACCCATTCTATTTTAGCCCCCTTTTTGAGTAACTCATTAAGCGGACACGCTATCTCTGCAAATCTGCTTATGAATTTTTGCAAAAAACTTATCTTTCCAAAGAAAGACTTGAGTTCCTTTCAACTGTGGGGAGGTGACAACTTCAAAATGGCTTCAACTCTATGAGTATCAATGGAGATGCTAGCTTCATAAATGAAATGACCTAGGAGCATTCCCTTAGTGACCCCAAATGAACATTTCCTAGGATTGAGAGATATGCCATATTTACGACACCTATTGAATAGCTATCATAGATCAGCAATGTGAGTACTTCAATCCTTTGGAAAGACAATTAAGTCATCCATATAGATAACTATACACTTATTTGTCAATCCCTTAAAAGCTTTGTCCATGGCTCACTGAAATGTAGCCCTTGCATTAATCAACCCAAATGACATTCTCCTGTAGGCGAAGGTTCCCCATTTGGTCATAAAGCTCATCTTTAGCCTATCTTCCTCTTCTACCATTACTTGATTATATCCTAAATATCCATCCAATAAGGACATCATTTTTTACCCATTTAGAATTTGCAAGACCTAATATAGCGAGGGTAATGGGTAGTTGTCCTTTTGAGATGCCAAGTTCAAGTTATAAAAATCTAGGCAAAGTCGAATCTCCCAAGTCTTAATTCATATAGGAATTAAATTAGCCACCCACATAGAGTGGTGCATGGGAAAAATAATCTTAGCATCCAATAACTTCTTGACTTCCTTCATTATCAAAGGTTCGAGGATAGGATTGATAGGTCTTTGCCTTTGTCAGAAAGGTTTGGTATCAAGTTTGAGTGGAATATCATGCATAATAATCTAAGGATCATATGTCTTTAGTTCTTCATAGCTCCAAGAAATGACATCCTTATACTCTGCAAGCAATTTGAGCATGTCTTCCCTTTCTTGTGGATTGCACGCTTTCCCAATCCTTACCATTTTAGGATCATCATCTGTTCCTAGATTATATGAATCACATTCCTCGGTCCCTTTCTCTTCGATGGTCCTTTTATTAAATGATGATTCATCATGATCAAAAATGTGCTCCAACTTGATCATCCCCTTAGGAATAGTACTAGTTTTCAAATTCAGGATTCCATCTTCATCTTGAAGCTCATTGTCCTCAGGTTTGTCATATGGAGTGTCATCAATTTCTTGTCCCTTAAAGTGGTTGCTACAAATAATAAATTCGAGTATATGTTGATCATCCTGAAAAACTTGAAATTTTATGATATTGTCAAAAATAGATGGAGTAGCAACCAGCTCGACTAAAAATTATTTCAATTTCATTCTTTCGACTGGTTGTAATGCACTTTTTGAAATAGCGAGGGCATCTGGTACCATGTTTTTCCTTCTTGGAATAGAATTTATGTTCAAAGCCTCAAATTCATCTAATAAATCCCATACCCTTTTCCTATAAGCAAGAAACCTCTTATCATTATAGGAATATAATGATTTCACTTGTCAAATAACTAACTGAGAATCTTCTTTGACTACATGAGCTACGACTCCTTTCTCAAGTGCAAAAAGAAGTCCTCAAATCAATGCTTCATACTCTGCAACATTGTTAGTACATCTAAATTGCAATTGATACGCTATGTAGAAAGACTTACCTTTTGGACTAATCAACTCAATACCTACACTAACTCCTTAGTTGCATTTGGAACCATCAAAGTGAAAAGTCCAAATTGTGTTTTCTTTGGGTTTTCTAACCTTATGCTTATTTTTCCTTAGCTTTTCCTTTACCTGAGCTTGGAAGGATTGTCTCTTGGGTACCCATTGTAGTCTTTTGTGGGGTGGGCTTACTAATTTTCCATTGTCTTTCCTCAAACTGGGAGTGTATGTTTTTCTTGTTTTTCTTGAATTTTGCCTATCAACTCTTTGATTTCATCTACTTTGGGTTTAGGGTAGATGACTACCAAAGTCAATCCCTAGCTTTTTATGGATTGTATTCTTCTTTTTATTTTGATCATTCTAGGTTGAGAAGAAGACAAACCTCTGTCATCTAAAGAAGTATCACTATATGATGCATTTAGATCTTCAATTTCCTCCTTAATCTCTTTAACAGTGTCAGACATATTTGTAGAACTTTGGTTTTCTGTGGGTTCATTTTCTGGTTCATTGCCTTTCTCTACTCCCATCATTTGTGTTAATACCTTAGCAACTACTTCTTGACATGATGAACATTTGAACTCTAAATGGCTAACCTTATGCAATTGACAAAATCCTGGAAGGAGGATATTGGGGTCAGCTTCTCCTCCTAGACAATGTAAATTAGCCATCATATGGTCTATGAATTGTGTTATGACCTCATCTTTTAGGGTTGAAATCATGGAGTCCATATCTTGATCATCTGATGTTTTGATCAAAGTTGTATAAAAAACTATTACCTTGTAGGAGCCCAAATCTATTTTTAAGAAGGCTACCTCATTAGGAGCATTGTATTATGTAATCATCTTTTTTAACTTTGGCTCTACATCTATCTTGATTTGATTGTTTAAACCTTTCCATGGTAACCAAAGCTGAGTAAAATTCATGGAAAACCATCCCCTTAGGCATTTCATCCATTCTCTACTTAGGAGTAATCCATATGTTTCTAGGATATCAACCACATGTATATCAGTGACATCTTGAATCCTTGGGTCAACTGTTAACTGTATCTGAACATCTTTTAACATGCCAATGACTTTCACCTCTGTTTTGTCCAACTATATCACTATTCGGTTAGAAGGTTGAGTGCTGACTCCCAACCTTTTCCCTATGGAAAACAACTTGAAATTACTTGAAACTCTTGAATCAATTAGGAAATTGTGAAGATTCTTTCCACATATCCTGATGCTGAGCAAAAATGGGGGCACCTTCACCTTGTCTTTAAACATAGTGGGTAATGCCTCTGCAGCATTAACTTGTTGGGATACTATCTTTTGAGTGGTAGTATTCGTATTATAAGATACCTTGGTATTATCCAGAGCCTTCGTGAGTGCTTCTCATTGTTGTGGACAATTTTGAAACATGTCAAATATAGACGTGTTGGCTTTTGTTTTCTTCAAGTCTTCTATGGCATTATACTTTTCAGTAGACCAAGTAGGATTTTTCAATATCGTTGGTACATTTCCTTGGTTCTGATTTTTTTGTCCTCCATATGATGGTTTAATTGGTGCCAGATTGTTACTTGCTCTCGGATCAAGAGGAGTTGGTTGTAGTGTTGGGGGAATCCCATCTGTTAGAGGTTCTTTTCTACTTCTGAGGTTGTATGTATTTTGATTATCATTATGAAAAGAAAATATTTCTTCATGTTGAAGGTCAGGTTCTTGGATAAATGGGAATGAGAATTCTTCATTGACTGGTTATTCTACCTATGCATTTTGTGTAGAATCATAGGATTCTAATAGCATAGAATTAAATTGTACAGGAGGACTGTTGCCATTTACTTGCAAATTTTGAGTCATTTCTTGATTTCCATCATAGTATGAACCATCATTGTTAGATGCATTTTGACCATCATCATATTGATTGATATTTGTATATTGAACATTGTTATTGTTATTGTTTGCATGAATGCTTCCATTATTTAGATGAGTGTTCCATTGTTAGTTTTGTCTTTGG
The DNA here is from genome assembly GCA_028749045.1 of Cupressus sempervirens. Taxonomy (NCBI): domain Eukaryota; kingdom Viridiplantae; phylum Streptophyta; class Pinopsida; order Cupressales; family Cupressaceae; genus Cupressus; species Cupressus sempervirens. Next base: position 448,500,664 of record CM053787.1, read on the forward strand.
AAGCCATTATTATAGTCAGGAGGATTGAAGTTGTTCCCTCCATTATTGTTTCTTGTATTGTTGTTTCCACTATTATTGTTCCTACTAAAGTTCATGTTATAATTTTGGCCATAATTGTTGTTGTAGGGACCAACATTGTTCCTTTGAAAATTTCTATTTTGTCCCTATGACAACCTTAGATGAGTCAGCTCGTTGTTCATTTGTGACATAGTCTTTTTCATTTGACCAAATTTAGAAATAAAGCTATTATCTGTTTCTATAGAAACTGTTTCCTTTTGTTCAAAGAAAGCAGCTTTCAGTTGTTCATACCCTGGATATGTCAGAATGGGGTTTCGCGAAGTGGGTTCTTGCTGTAATGGAACTAGATTCATAGGTATGAATCGGCTAAGCATCATGGATACTCCAATAGGGTATGTTGGCATTGCTATGATAGCTTGAGCTGGAAGCATCAATCCTCCTCCACTAGGATTGGCTTACTTAGTAAAGGTTATTGCTTCTACGAAGACCTTTTTCAATGTATCAATATTTGTTGCAAGAATTCTTCTTAGAAAGATAGTAGTAAGAGGGTCCATAACATTTAGATAAATCTAAATAGCTGCTTTAACTGGTATAGTATATGGTGTTTCCAATTTGTGATATGCCATGTGAAAGCGATGATTAAAGCATGAAATCATCTTAGTTGGGTCCATTTTGATTGATATGAATTGTTGATGTATCATCACTGGGTTGACAAAAGTTTTATGTTTTTTGAAAGTGTCCCAATCTCCAATACATCAAAGTGGCAAATTAACATACCAATTAAAGGAAACTTCCCCCAACAAGTAGGGGAATAAATGAAGAACCACATCCTCATTGGCAATCTATTTTTGATAGTAAATTTCTTTGAACACTTTGATGTGATCTTTGACAGTTCGTGTTTCTCCATAAATGAACCTTGGGAAAAATTTCTTGGGATTCTTAGGGAGGTCATCGAGTGCACCTCTCAAGTTGATTGGTGAATCTAAAACATTTGCAAAAAAGGCCATTGGAGGATTTGGTGGACCTAAGGGTGGTTGTTGTAGAGGTGGATTTGAAGAAGATGATGAAATGTTGAATGGAAGTGGTTGAATTTGAGGTATTCCTTTGTCACTAAAAGGCTTGCAGAATTGGCTAAGCTCAAGAAACTTGTGTATACTTGGGGAAGATCTCAAAGCTTGCTGAAATGGGGATTTTGGATCAAGATCCTCTAGTTTGCAACAATTCTGGAAAAAGTGCACCAATACAAAAGCACACTTTCTCACAAATAAGGTGTAGCTTAGAATTTAGCACAACAACGCACCAACACACCAACACAATAGAGCACTTGAATTTATCAAAAACTCAAAAAAAAAATTAGAACTTGTAAAAAGTGCAAAATTTTGAAACTTAGGAAAAAAAATTCTTCTATTCCAAAAATCAAAATGGCAGCCCTCCTTCTAGCACCACTTATGTTTAGTTGTCGTTTTGCATGATGCTTAATGACAGGAATTCTTTCAAACTCCTCTCTTGAAAAGTTAATCCAAAAATCAACTCCAGGGTTTTGGGTGATCTTGTGACCTACTAGAATCTATTCAGTTGAAGATAAAAAAAAATTTCACAAGGAGATCTTTGTTGGTTCAGATGACCTCAGATATGATATAAAATCTGTTCATTTCTTCAAAATAAAACATGCAAAAGAACTATGTTTTTGTATTTTCTATTTTTTTTAAATGAATGCAATCTAACAATACAACTAATATGAATTCCTAATCTAAAAAGGGGGTAACAAAGAAAATAACAAAGATAAGGTAACAAGAAACTTAAGAAAATTAAATGAAAGTAAAATCCTAACGGACATAAGCTACGAAAATAGCACGTCTATGAGTTAAGCTTTTGAAAAAATTGATGGGTAACCAATGAAAGTAGGAGCGATGCTTCCTTGATTCCATTGATGCAATCATCGATGGGATTTTCTTAGCAACTGTAAGATGTTTCATTTTTCATCAAATTACAAGGCCACAGAAAGTGTTCTCATGCAAGACAAAAAGTTATGCAGGAACAGTTCGGTGATTTCTTCTCAAGCTAGATACATTAGCAAAATTCGTTAAATCATAGCAAACACTAGAATTAAAAGATCGCACAACCATAAATAACACAATAAACTTTTGGCTCAATCATAATTCCATGAACATAAATTCACAAAAATATGACACATTTAGGCAAGAATCACTACACTCCAAATGCGAGCACCAAAAGCATAATATTATTACAAAATAATGGCAACCTTGATTACATATTACAATCCCATATTTATAAGAAATCATCTCCTCATTTTGTGTTGAGAGTGTGAGATATCTTCATGCAATCATATGCTTTTAATTTAATAAAATAAACAAATTATGTACAAAATAACTATCTTACTGGTGCTTAGTAGGACTCCATCCATTTTTATATCATTAATTAGATGAATGAGACTTTACATGTCATAAAACGAAGAAAGAATGAGAAAATAAGAAGAAGAGAGCCTTTATTTGATGTGGAAATGTTTGGAAGTGTTAAAAAAAGAAGCTAATCCTTCACTTGGCATCTGTCAGAGTTAAACTATGGTTAGAATGCATTTTTGATGCATGCAAAGCGCTAATTTTTGGAACTGGTAGTTTACTGTTGACACATCTCTGGAAAAGTGCATCTTGAAAGAAAGTGCATCAGCACTCCTACACACCTCTAACTTCTTCAAAATTCTTCCAACACTTTATGACAAAAAGTGCACCAATGCACCTAGCACACTAGCGCACTAGTGCACCAGCATATCAGCATAGCAACATAGCTCGAGGGTTCCAAATAGAAAATTTTTACTGAGTGTCAAAAATGGAATTCTAGCTTCTGGGTTTTGTCCCCCTTCATACCAGAGCTATGTTTGGATGTTTGTTTTTGAATTTCTCAATAATCTTAGTGATCTTTGCCACATCTAGTAAATCTAAGGCATTATACTTATCCTTGAACTTCTTCCTGTAGTTGTCCACCTCTATACGGGTCTCAACAAAATCCTTGAGTTTAGTATCCAACTATAGTAAGGATTCTTTTGTCTTGAAGGCCTACCAAATGTCTTCATCAGTAGTAACTTCTTCAAAAGTCTTCCTAAATTTTTGCACTACTACATCTATTGATATCAATTTCTCTCGTTTATTGTCTTAAAAAATGTCCAGACATGCATCGTTATAATGTTTCTCTACCTCCACAATTTTCTCTCAGGCTTGGTCCTTGAGCAGGTGGATCTCCATATGTAAGGATTCCATTACTTTATTACTATCAACTATCGTCTCTATCCAATAATCAATCAAATCTAACTCTTCCACAGTACATACATCCATAAGAATTCTATACCTCTGGCCCTTTATTGCTTATAACACCTGTAAATTTTTTTGCCAGGTATGTACCTCATCCAGAATAGTGAAATCTTGTTTCAAAATTACTAACATTTTATCCACACTCTCTTGCATAACATGAAGTAGATTCATATTTCCTTGGATGATAAGAATGTCATTCTCCTCAAAACTTTCCCACCACTACTGACAGGCATTCAAAATGGATCCAAATGTACCCCTCCCCTATCTCTTCTTTCAATCGTTGCACTTAAAGTATCTTTGGGGTGTTCAAGATCCAAGGGATCAACAACCTTGGCTAAATATCCTTTCAGGATTTTATTTTTCCTTTGAAGTGTTATTAGTTCTGCCCCTTCTTGTTCCAAACTTCTAGATACCTCCTTCGTCCACATTGTAAACATTATCTTAGTAGTGTCTAATGTAGGCTTCCCAAGCATAACCTCTTTGATTTGATAATTTTGTGGATGCAAATCTTCTATTTTTGAATTAGAAGGAGGAATAGCCACTTGTTCAAATAAATCTTGGTTTTGATCATTGTTAATAAATGTCAATGCTCTTTCCTCTTTTAATGGGGACTCAAATTTCCTTAGAACCTCAATCAATTCTATCATGTCTTCTTCATCGGCATTGAATTGTTGCATTTTATTTCTTATCATCTCCTTTTGCAACCATCTTGGAACTCATTCCACTAAAGTTCTACCTTTAGAGGATGAAGGAGTCATTTTAGCTATGCCTTTTCCCTTATCACTCCTCTCTAGAGTCTTTTCTTTCTATGATGGATCTATACTAGGAGCTTCTATATCAGTAGAACCCATAGTTCTCACCTCGGTGTCCTGGGAAACTTGCTAATGATATTCAACCATTTGTCCTTCTCCAGACACTTCATCAATTGATAGTTTTTGTGGCTCTTCCTCCTACTCCTTTTGAGCTTGTTCTCTCTTCATGTTTGGTGGCAGAGGAGTAGCAGACCCTTTATCTATAACAACTATAACCTATACTAGGGATTAAGGAGTAACCTTAGGCCCTTGTGATTCTGGTGGCATCTGAATCCAATCTTGTTGTTGGGGCTCATTGGTTGGTGTATTATTGATCTTATCCCCAATTAGTTCAATTCCTATGGGCATGAAATCAAAATTTGACATCTTAAATATATCAATTCCCTCTACATCCTGCTCATCAATCCATTTTTCCATTTCATCCTTTGATATGGTTGTTTACAGAGGTTCTTCTAGGATTTGTGGTGGTGTAGCAGTAAAAATTCTCCTTCTCTCCTATTCCATGCCTCTTACTAGCTAAGTCTTGCTACTCAAAGGTACATCATCCTCATCATCCTCTTCTTCATCTTCCTCAAGAATAGTTTCTAGGATTGATTGGATAGGGACTACTTTCCTTATCACCCTTTCCTCTTCTTGACCAGAGTCTTGATATTTCTTTCCTTTTTAGGTGCCAAATGGGATGCCTTTTCTATTTTCCAAGGTGGAGAGACCTTTTGAATCTCAATTTCTATCTCCATTTGACTAGGTGTAGCAATTGGTGGCAGTTGAGGGTCAACTTGGAGTTGTGATGCCCCAGTATCCTTCGGCCCTTGTACATTACTTTCTACTTGCCACGTAGGTGTTAGGATTTCACCCTCTTCCAATTCAATTATCTAGGGTGGACTTTTGTTCCTCTTACCTTGGCCTCCCCCTTTCTGAACTCAATAATAACCTATTGGTCATCAAGTTTGTGTACTATTTTTGGCCTCATCGATGATTGAGCTGCAAAGGTAGGGATAGTGACTTTCTTCCCTCTACCTTTGGCTGGGTAGGCTTGTGCGTGGAAGATCACTATTTTAGGTGTTAGATCAAGTTCAAATGGTTTTTTGATCCAATCATGTGTCATTTTAATGACGTGCCTTGTCCTATTGTTAATATCTAAATTTTCCTCCCTATCAACCTCAGCACTCATAATAGGTCTATCACCTATCTTATCCCTATTGAATAGAGGATCTAACAACTTCTTAGAATCTTGTTGCAATATCTTCAAGGGAATTTTAATCTTCAAGGCCTTTTCTACTAGATAGAAAGTCATTCTACAATAATCCTTTATTTGGATATCATAGTCATTTGTCACATTCATCTAGTGGTCTTCAATAGCTTCTTCATGGGTGAATGTTTTGCCTGCTAAATACTGTACTCTCCTTATGTTGTCAAAACATGGCCATGGAGAATCATACTCTTCCAAGGGATACTAATCCAATTCAAACTCAAAAGAGGGGATGTCTTGCCTCTAATCTACCTAAAAAGGTCCTATAACCAATGACCAAGTCCAACATTTTTTATGTTTCCTTCTCACTCTATCATAGGAAGACAAGATTTTTCTAGAGATCTCCAAGAGTACAAGTCTATCACAAGGATACCTTGGAAGCTTCTTGGGGTTCATAGTGGTACCTACTACTCTCAGATATGTGAATGTTTTGAATTGGATGTAGTGTGCTCTGAGTACTATTATCTGTGTCACCACATCATCTAATAACCTCTTTGCATCCCCTTCTATAAATATGATTATAGAAAATATAAATGCATCATTTCCAATTTTGTACACTTTGTTTTGCTCTGAGAGCTTCTTCTTCACCAAATGTGGGTACACAATGTATGGCCATGCATTAAGATCTTGCATGCTACCCTTTCTATATAACCCTAGATAGTTTGTCACTCTTGTAGCCAACAAATACACCAAATATGATGTCACATAGAACTTCTTTTGTTCTTTATCACCACCAATTATTCACACAAATTCTCACTAAGAGTTGAAGCCCAATCTAGTGGCATTTTTGCTTTCTTGATTGGTTCAATGAAATGCACCATAAAGATATTCAGATGTCCTACCATAGGTAAACCCATAACTCTACTCAGAAGTATGACTGAGTACCCGATGTCTTTGATCACATACCCTCTAGTCATGTCCACTTTACTAGTCTTCTTCCCCAAAGGATTCTTCTATATGAGATAGGGCGACTGAATGATCTTAGAGGCCTCCTCGATATGTTCCTGGTACCTCCTTGTTGCTTGTTCATAGGTGAGCCTAATGAACTGGTCTATCTGTGGGAGATGAAATACTTTCTTGATATTCTTTGAGCATAGATCAAGGACAATTTCTCCTTTTACACTATTCACCACCCTTTCCTCAGGGACCAAGTGTTCTGCAAGTGTCATTATGAGCTCCAAAGATTGCACCAACACCGAGTGTGAAGCTGCATTGACCAGTCCAAAATTGATGAGCTCAAAAACTATTTGTGACCTCTCAGTAGGTTTGTTGCAAATCTTCAAGAATTCCCCCAAATCAGTATGCCCCAATTTTGTATCTTTAATCTCTGAGTAGTCATCCTGGAACCTCGATTTTGTTGGAATGCCTCTGATCTTGAAGACTATGGATTTCAATGCAATTTTCTTGCCAATGGAAGTTGATGAAGATGCCATTATGTCTGCACAAAAGAGCACCCATTAGTTTGTAACTGGAGAAAAATGAATTAATTAAACCCTAAAACTAAGTCTGACAAGAAAATGCTCTAAAAAACCAAAAATCTATTTTAAGACCTTGAGAATATAGATTTGACGCACCAAGTGCACCTAATAGGTGCACTTGATGTGAAAAACATTTCATATAATATCATTCAAGTGCACAGTAGTGCACCTCACGAGGTGCGCTATTGCACACCCCAAGGAGTTTTTCTTAACACTTGATTTTAAAAAGTTATTTTTCAAGATTTTCAAAATTTCATGTATGGATATGGGTGCACATCAGTGCACTCAGGTAGGTGCACTGATGCACACCCATCTCATGTGTTTGTGAAATTTTTTCGAGAGATGTTAATTTTTTCACATGAAATTGGTGTGCATTAGTGCACCCGAGTAGGTGTGCTAATGCACACCAACTTATCAACATTCGTGTTTTCTTGTTTTAATTCGTAAGGTTTTGCAGAGTAGAGGAGAGTGGAAAATTGCACCTTGGTGTGTGCAGAGCTGTGGTCAAAGTAGGCACAAGCGAGGATTTTTATCGTGATAAGTAAAAGAAAATAGCAAGGTAAGGGGTATGAGGATCCCCCTGTTTGTATAAATTTGGGGATCTATGGCATAGTTGCAGAGCTATGCAGGTGTGCCAACTATGTAGTCATGCAATTGTGCAAAAAGGAACACAATTTGGCACATTATCCTGCCCCTGGAGGTGCTCTAGTGTGCCTTTTTATGCAAAAAAGGCCCCCTTAGTCAAAAAATTTGGGACTCTAAACAAATGACCCCCTTTGTCGAGACTCAAACACAAACTAGGGGACTAGGAAAACCTCAAAATGGCTTAGATCCCAATTACTTTCAAAAATGGGGTGTGCATTGTGGAACCACAATACACAAAAGGCTATACAATCGTGGTTGAACAACTCCAAGCAGTGACTGTGCAAGGTTCTTTTGTTGGATTTATCAATGAGGTAAATAAGTCAATTGATTTTTATTTCAAATTTAATACTTTAGCAATTATTGTAGTTGATATTAAGTTCCAACAATATAAGTCATTATATTTATTTAAAGTAAGGAAACAATGATTATATATTTGTTTAAAATTTTAAAATGAATATATTTATACGTATCAAAATGAATGATTAAGATTTCTCAGTATTTTTCTTTTATTTATATTTATATATTGTTGATAAATGCACTAATTATTTACATTGGATTGTAGCCTACCAATCTTGATACATCAATTGAGCATTGTGGAGGCAATGATTTGAATGTGGATCCTAGTACTCAAGGTATATATTTTCTATTCAATTTTTTATTTTTGAATTATTGATACAACTAAACATATTAAATTTAATTTGGTGTAGTAATAAAAATTTAACTATAACATGTTTTTGGATTAAGAAAATATATTGTATTGCAGTTGCAAGGGATGCGGAGGTTATTCTGAATGAACGTGTTGAGGTCCAAGATGGTGTACAAGATGATGTGGTTGGACAAGGTAAAGAGCACTATAATGTTCTTTAAAATCTTTAAAGTTTCAATTTAAAAAAAAATTTAACTCTTTTATTTTATATTTTAGAGGACTTTCCTTTGTAAAGGACACCGAGTGCATGTTCATGGGTGAGAAGAAATATCAATGATTACATGGATATGCCTTTGCAACAATATAGGGAAGGACAAAAAAAGAAAAAAATGATTCATGTAACTCATAACTTATTTGATAATGATTGATGTTTATGTATAGATATTTTATTTATGTTTTATTGAATGTTCATGTGAATGTTCTAATGAATCCTATGTTTCAATGTTAATGTTAATGTTCTAATGAAACTTAAGTTTTAATGAATGTTATCATGTGATAATTCACAAATGTTAAATTTTATTAATAGAATGAATGAATTTAGATGTTAATGGGGAATTTAAATGTTGGGGCAGGGGTGGGGGTGTGGGGGGCCGCAAGGTGAGAGGGGGCCAAATGAGCTTCCACCTTCACATGGTTGGCCCCAATTAGTAGAGAATATTAAACTATTCTTGAAACCACATGAAGCTCAACATTAACCTATGATTGCATGACAACTAACTGTGTGAATCTCTTGGTTTCAGGAAATGCAGAAAGATACCATATTCAAATTCATTTATTTATGAAATTTAGTTGCAGTGTATGAAGTATTTGAAAGAATGGCTTACTATGGGATTGTCTCAAATTATTCCTCTCTAAGGTATTCTATTATTTCTATTTATCTACAATCATGTTTAATTGCATCTAATAACTTTGGTTGTAAATTGGGAGACATGAAGAAGAATTTGAATAGTGGAAACAAATGATATTTTATGGCATTTCATGTTTTTTTGCTAGACAATTTATAGGCCATTCTAGTCATTTTCTATTGTCCATGCTCATTAAACATCTTGATCATAAGAATGTGGTGTAACAACCTCAAATGAAGATTAATATCATAGAAATTTTTGCTACCCTTGCACAACGGTCAAAATCACAAGATTTTGTAGCAATGATTGGTGCCATGTCTCAATGATGATATAAACAACTAGAACAAGTCTTTTTAGGCTATAATTGAAGAGTTTTTGGTACTATTTAAAAAAAAGGTGAAAATTTTAATAGTTATTTTCCTTTCTTGAATGAACATGTTGTTAGATGACACATGAAATTAGTATTAGATATCCATTAATATGTAGAGTTGGTCAATATAATGCAAAGCTCAACTTGTTTAGATACAATCTTAAAGAGGTGCCAAGAAATTGTCTAAAATAATAAGAAATGCCTAAAGACAAGGAAAGTGGAGTTTTCCCTACCAAAACATAGATGTTAGATAGTAAAGGAGTTTCAACCTCTTGACCTCATCGTCCAAGGTTGCTTCTAATGTAATGTCAAAGTCCCTCTAAATGCTATTTTCCTCTTCTTCAAAAAATGTTTCAATCATCAACTTAGTTCCCTGACTATAAAAATTTAATTATCCATCTATACTCAAATATCAATTGAATTAAATCTACTAGCTACTTCCTCTTATCATAGGAAGATATCCTGAATTCTATCTAGGTAAGTCTATGTTCAACCCTTTAATGTTCACAACCCAAACCATTAGACTTTTCTAACAAGCTAGACCTTTCTACATGGTTGTTGTCAATATTTAATAACAAACTCAAATTCTCATCCACTCTCACACCAGATCTCTTAGTTTTACAAATCCCAACATAAGCTTCACTTCCACCTTTTTGTGGAAGAGTGCTTGGTTGTCAACCTTATCTTCTACCTCCTTCCAGCTTGTTCTACAAGCTTCCTTGAGGTCTTTATAAGCAACCTCTCTCTCATTGTAAATTCATTCCATTCACATAGAAATTCCAATTTCCTATTGTGAAATATTCTCTTTTGTGGTATTTGATTCAAGCTCTTTGCTCCCTAGGTTTCTCTTCAACAAGCTATTTGCATTGCAGGTGATCTTGGCACATTTCCGGAGTTGGATTCTCAACTCCTACAAGATCATTACTCAATCTATTACAAATAAAGGATAACAATTAGTAATATTTTGAACCCCCCCCAAACTGCATTTATGGGACTTGTCTAAAAAATAAATGTGGTTGAAGCTCTATTAGAACATAAAAGAATCTTAAACACAAAATACAAAAATAATTATATAACACAACACAACTCTATTACAATAGAAAATAATTTCTTTTATTCCATGCTCAGCCAACTAAACAAGGAATGGTATTGTGTTTGCTACTTTTTCGTACAACATACATGAATAAGCTTGAATAAGAGATGCCCAACATTGTACGTGTGCCCTTTCCATATGATAATTTAGACATTTTTAGTCCTTGGGATACCACTTTCTCTATTGGCTAAGCACTGCATTTTGATATTTAGTTATTATGTTGGCCTCTGATATTTATAAAAATAATGATTCTTTCATGACTAACATATACCAAACTAATCACAACAATAACAAATTTGATACCAATATGATGCAGAGGGGATTGTGGTTTAACTAACCAAGCACATTTTTTCTTAACAAGGTCTTAATGACCATCCAATAGTCTACTCATTAGTGGCCTTCCTAAAGAATCACTTAGGACTTGTCCCATGCCTTCCTAAGGTATCTAACAAGACAATCCAACAATTCTTGGTAGAGTTACAAATTTTCCAACCAAACAAACCTTGAATCCTATTCCTTCCCAAGGACTACCTATCCATAAGTGCTTTACTAAACATGATATAATAAAATTAGAATTTCTCATAGAGAATAATTTTTTTATGTGTTACTTAGTGCTGCAGTAGCAGAGCAGGAAATAAAATAAGAAATGTTTTATGTTTTCAATATTTAAATTTAATGTTTTCAATAAACGTCCTACATGTGGTGGCATACCTAGAGTAGGAGTTCGATGAGGTCTCCAGATATAGCCACCTAGGACCAGGTATAGGTTTTTTAAATTAGAATAGTTTTAATTCATAGATAATGATTGTCAGATTCCAATAATAGGTAGTAGGAAATTTCGGATTCTTATCCTTTTCTTGGATAGAAGACGAAAAAATGTGGATATTTAAAATGTGGCCTACTGCATGATTGTCAGATTCCAATAATAGGTAGTAGGTAGTTTCAGATTCTTATCCTTTTCTTGGATAGAAGACGAAAAAAAGTTTCTCATCCTTTTATTAGAAAAGGAGAGTCAGTTTTAAATAAGCCAGTTGGCTATGTAAGAGAGGCATTCGAATTTGGGTAATAGAGAAAGTTTCAGTTTTTGCTTTAGAAAGGATATAGATAATCGACTATGGAGTTTGGCAGCAATTCGATCTTGGTCTGTCTTGTAAATATTTTCTTTGAGGACATTCCAGGTTAAAGATCTTGGTGTGCGGGTGAAGATAAACTATGGAGATTTATATATTTTGATTGATCCAATCTTGAGTTTGGTTCGAGTTCGATCCTGGCTGATTGATGTCGTGCCCCTTGAAGTAACTCAGTTGAGTGAGTATTCCTCCTGAGCTTTCCAAGGTGTGGCTCTGCATCATTTTTGGTATCAGAGCTTGAGAGTTGCAGGTTGTGAAGTTATATGTTGAACGCCGCTGATCAAGATTCTTTAGTAGGGTCAAGCAAGATGGTGACCAATGCAGAGTTAGCGAAGAAGGTCAAGGAGCAAGAAGAACTTCTCCAGAACGAGAATAGAGAGTTGAAGGGGATAGTGGCAGAACTAGCTAGTATGTTGGAATATATGCAGAGTGTAGTTGAGAAGAAAGAAATGAAAGAAGAAATGGAAGAAGAGGAAGATGTACCCGACAGTGAAGAAGATAGAATAGCTGAGAATGAGAGGCCATTTTTTAAAGCTTTAAAGGCTTTGGGAGGAAAACCCGTTGATTTACCTATGTTTATAGGAAAGATGGATGCTGAATTAGTATTGGAATGGATTGAAGCCTTAGAGAATCATTTTGAATGTGAGAAAGTTTCAGAATCGCAGCAAGTTAAATTGGCCAAATCTAGAATGAAGGGAGCAGCCCTTACATGGTGGAATTTTGTGCAAGAAGAAAGGTTAAAGGAAGATAAGAGGAAGATCTGTTCGTGGAAGAAGATGGTGTCAATGATAAGAGAGATGTATCTCGCTGAAGACTATGAGGTACAGTTGCATCAGAAGAGGCAGAATCTCAGACAAAGGGATATGGATGTCTGTACTTATACAGAAGAGTTTCAGAAGTTAAGTCTAAGGTCAAAATTTGTAGAACCTGAGAGTATCAAGGTAGTAAGATACCTAAATGGTTTGAGGATGAACATACAAGAAGAGTTGCAGTTGCTAAGTCCTAACACGGTAGCTAAATGCTATCAGCTGGCTTTGAAGGTGGAAGAGAAAATCAAAAGGAGACAAGAAAATAATAACAGAGGCAGAGGAAGACAACCATTCAGAGGAAGAGGTACATTTGCAAGAAGGAGTCCAAATTTTCAGCCACAAATGGAGATGCATAATGAAGTTAATAAGTTTGATAATTTCAGAGGAAGTTTCAGAGGTAGAAGGCCAAATTTTAGAGGAAGATCACCAGGAAGGACGAATGGACCAATAAGATGTTACAATTGTAATCAGGAAGGTCATATGGCACACAAATGTCCAGCAAAAGCAAGCTCTTGTACTCATGGTGAAAGAAGAATACATCTGGCACAAGAAGCAGATTTACAAGAAGATTCAGACAACCATGGTTATCCGAAAAAAGGGGAAGCACTTATGATGAGAAGAACATTGTTGAAAATGCCTGTCAGAGAAGAACCACCACAAAGGAAGTCCATTTTCAGAACTACCTGTAAATTTGGAGGAAAAGTTTGCAAGGTACTAGTAGACTCTGGTTCTATAGAAAATTTTGTGTCTCTTGAAATGGTGGAAAAGTTGAAGCTACCAAGAATACAACACCTGTATCCTTACAGAATATCTTGGTTAAATAAAGGGCAACATACTATAGTAGAGGAGCAAGCTTGGGTGGAATTTCAGATTGGAGCCTATAACGACATATTATTGTTTGATATTGTTAACATGGATGCATGCCATTTACTTTTTGGCAGAACCTGGCAATATGATCTCAAGGCACATCATGATGGAGTGAAGAATAAATATACCATTACAAAGAATGGAAAGGTCATTGAACTGATACCTTTAGTTGAGCCAAGTCAAGAAGAAGCAAAAGCCGTAGAAGCCAAAGTTATGGTGATGGGTAAGAAAGAATTATTGAAAGAAGTGAAAGAAAAGAAGAGCCCACTCTTTGCACTGATTCTTGTACTCAAGGAAAAAATGCAGAATGATGCTGAAAATCAGACTGAGGAAGAAAATTCAGAGATGGAGTCTTCAAACTTGAAGGTGGAAGTGATAGAAAAGAACAAGGAAAAGGTACTTGATGAAGTGGAACCAATTATGGACAAGTACAAAGAAATTATAGCTGATGGAATACCAAAAAGTCTCCCACTAGTGCGAGAAATCAGTCATTGCATTGATCTCATACCAGGATCAACATTACCCAACAAGGCAGCATATAAACTAACACCACAACAAAATGAAGAAATGGCAAGACAAATTGGAGAGTTGCTAGAGGTTGGTTTGATTGGTAAAAGTCTAAGCCCATGCGCCGTACCTGCAGTCCTAGCACCAAAGAAAGAAGGAACATGAAGATTATGCACAGATTCAAGAGAACTAAACAAGATCACTATAAGGTACAGATTTCCAATGCCTAGAATAGAAGATTTACTGGATTTTTTAGGGAAAGCAAGATATTTTTCAAAGATTGATTTGAAAAGCGGGTATCATCAGATAAGAATTAGGCCAAGAGATGAATGGAAAATAGCATTTAAGACAAATGAGGGATTGTATGAATGGAAGGTAATGCCATTTGGATTGTCTAACGCTCCTAGTACATTTATGAGGCTTATGAATGAAGTTTTGAAGGATTTTACAGGGAAGTTTGGGATAGTATATCTAGATGACATTTTGGTTTTCAGCGAAACAAAAGAGGAGCATCTGAAACACATAGATTTGGTGTTGAGAAGGTTACAAGAGGAAAAGCTAATGATCAATATTGAGAAGTGTAGTTTTATGCGAGAGGAACTGACATACCTTGGCTTTGTGATCTCAAAGGGAACACTCAAGATGGATCAAGATAAGGTAAGTGCAATTCTTTCTTGGCCAACTCCCATAACTATTGCAGCAGTTAGAAGTTTTCATGGTTTAGCCACTTTCTACAGAAAGTTTATCAGAAATTTTAGCTTGATTTGTGCATCTATTTTGAACACCATAAAAGGAGGCCAAAAGTGTAAATTTGTTTGGACAGAAGAAGCCAATAAAGCCTTTGAACTTCTTAAGCAAAAAGTGGCCCGACAACCAGTCCTGGCATTTCCTGATTTCAATAAAGTCTTTCAGATAGAATGTGATGCAAGCAACATAGCCATAGGAGGTGTTCTTAGTCAAGAGGACAGACCAGTAGCCTTTTTCAGTGAGAAGCTCAATGAAGCCAAACAGAGATATTCATCATACGATTTGGAAATGTATGCACTTGTTCAATCCCTGAAGAAATGGAGACACTATTTGCTACCCAGGGAATTCATTGTATACACAGATAACCAGGCACTTAGTTTCATAAACAGTCAAGAGAAATTGAATCATAGGCACATGAAATGGGTGGAGACATTGCAAGCATTCACATTTTCTATCAAGCACAAGAAGGGAGTAACAAATAAGGTTGCTGATGCATTAAGCAGAAGAACTTTGACTACGTCACAAATTCAGTTGGAAACTACAGGCATTTCAAATCTGAAAGGTATGTATGTTGATGATGTTGATTTCAAAGACATTTATCAAGCATGTATTAATCTGGATGAAAGGTACAATAGAGAATATTTTGACTTTCTGGTTCAAGAAGGATTATTGTTCAAAGGAGGACAACTTTGCATCCCAAAGTGTTCAATGAGAGATAATATCATACAGGAGAAACATAGTGGGGCATTATATGGTCATTTTGGACTGGATAAGACTTTAGAGCTGGTTCGTAGACACTATTTTTGGCCAAAGTTACAAAAGGATGTGTGGAAGTTTGTGGAAGAATGCACCATTTGTCAGAAAGGTAAAGGTAAAAGTACCAATGCAGGATTGTATCAGCCCTTACCATTCCTTCACGACCACGGGAAAGTATTAGTATGGATTTTGTTATGGGATTACCAAGAACTCAGAAGGGGTATGATAGCATTTTTGTTGTTATGGATAGATTCAATAAAATGTCACATTTCTTACCATGTAAATCCACCAAAGATGCATCATACATTGCAGATTTATTTTTCAAGAAGATAGTGCGAATTCATGGACTACCACTAAATATTGTTTCAGACAGAGATGGCAGATTTGTGGGTCATTTTTGGAGGACTCTTTGGAAGAAACTAATCACAAATTTATCATTTTCATCTGCATATCATCCACAGACCGATGGTCAAACAGAAGTTGTCAACAGATCTTTGGGAAATCTATTAAGATGCCTTACAAAACAACATGGAGAAAAGTGGGATTCCATACTTGCTCAAGCTGAATTCTCATACAATGATACAGTGAATAGAAGTACAGGGAAATCTCCATTTCAGATTGTGTATGGTACACATCCAAGAGGAATTCTCGAGCTGAGGGAACTTCCAAATACTTTTCCAAGTAGTTCACATGCTGAAGCTATTAAAGAGGTCCAACATCAAGTCAAGTTGCAGCTACAGAATTCAAATCAAAAGTACAAAGAAGTTGCTGATTAGAAAATAAGAGAAGTACAATTTGAAGTTGGTGATTTAGTATGGGCGTATCTGAAGAAAGAGAGGTTACCTCAAAGGAAGAATACAAAGTTACTACCTAAGAAAGTTGGCCCTTGTCAAATTCTGGAAAAATATGGACATAATGCTTACAAAATTTAGTTACCTACAGACATTGGTATTTCACCCATATTCAATGTTTGTGATCTCACACAATAAAGAGGTTATGAAACACAAGCCGTACATGAAGATTCAGTAACAGAAGATCTGCAACAACTACCTAAACCAGCACCACCTCAGTTGGAGAAAATCCTAGATACAAAAATAAAGAAAACTTGCAGATGACAATACACTCAGTATCTAGTCAAATGGAAGAACAAACCAGTGACAGAGGCTATTTGGATGGATGGGCAACAAATTAGCAAACATGGTTCATCAGTACACGATCTCATCTCAAGTGGACTTGAGATTCTTTCTACAGGGGAGTATGCTGCAGTAGCAGAGCGGGAAATAAAATAAGAAATGTTTTATGTTTTCAATATTTAAATTTAATGTTTTCAATAAACGTCCTACATGTGGTGGCATACCTAGAGTAGCAGTTTGATGAGCTCTCCAGATATAGCCACCTAGGACCAGGTATAGGTTTTTTAAATTATAATAGTTTTAATTCGTAGATAATGATTGTTAGATTCCAATAATAGGTAGTAGGCAGTTTCGGATTCTTATCCTTTTCTTGGATAGAAGACGAAAAAAACGTGGATATTTAAAATGTGGCCTACTGCATGATTGTCAGATTCCAATAATAGTTAGTAGGTAGTTTCGAATTCTTATCCTTTTCTTGGATAGAAGACAAAAAAATGTTTCTCATCCTTTTATTAGAAAAGGAGAGTTAGTTTTAAATAAGCCAGTTGGCTATGTAAGAGAGGCATTCAAATTTGGGTAATAGAGAAAGTTTTAGTTTTTTCCTTAGAAAGGATATAGATAACCGACTATGGAGTTTGGCAGCAATTCGATCTTGGTCTCTCTTGTAAAAGTGCAAATATATTTTCTTTGAGGACATTCTGGGTTAAAGATCTTGGTGTGCGGGTGAAGATAAACTATGGAGATTTATATATTCTGATTAATCCAATCTTGAGTTTGGTTCGAGTTCGATCCCAACTGATTGATGTCGTGCCCCTTGAAGTAACTTAGTTGAGTGAGTATTCCTCCTGAGCTTTCCAAGGTGTGGCTCTGCATCACTTAGACCCAACATGTAACCATAGATACTTTGGTTCTTGTCCAAAAAAAACCCCACAATCCAATTTGCTGCAATAAGGGCTAAAAGAGACATGATAAAATTAGCCCTCCTAATGAGGTATTTGATTTTTTTCTCCTACAAATCCTAAATGACCCCCAAATAAAATTTCATATTTAGAAACTCTTTTTAGGCTATGAAATGGTATCAAAGAATTGGAATTTGTTTTTTTCTCCTAACTCCCTTCACCTAGATTGAGCGAGATTAGGCCCAATTTGCAAATTTAGGACCAACTCGCTCCATAAGTTACTATTGAAAATATTCACTGGACATCTCTATTACTAAGAACAAAATCCTATACCCTTGATGGTATGATTTTTATATGTTCCATTATTGGTCAAAACCTTTATATTATTTTGTATGACATAAGGATAACTATTATTAGAGAAATGTTACTGATATACTTATAATCTAGTCCAACTTCCATTAACTTTTGATATAAATAGATCATTGGATTCTTCATCTTGTATTTACATTCTCATTAGGACTTATTTTTAGTTTTCTATTGATTTTTCACCATTATATTTTCCAATTTATTTCAAGTGTTTTCACATCATTATTTCTTTTTTTTCTACCCAATTCTCTATTTGTTCTCATCTCGAATGCATCCTTTTGGCATAGGGTGAAATAATTTGTTAGACAAAGGATTTTTATTTTGTGGAGTAATATGTTTAAAAGAACAAGAAATAACTCCTTGTGTTCCATTGCAAACAAAAAATTACATCTTTGATCTCACACAAACCTTGATCCAATATTTACTTTTATCTCCCAAGTTTTTGGGATGGGGTGGATAACAAGGGACAAAAATAAAAATAAAAAATTGATAGAAGTATAGAAAAATTTCAATTATTCACATCATAACTAGAAAAAATAATGAGGGTAAATGTCCTTGTTATGAAAGAGAAAAACCTGAATAAGGAGCAGAAAGAGGAGTTTAAGGAGAAGCAGATGCTAACACTGACATCCAAGTCAATAACACTACCATTGATGCATCAATTAGAACTAAAGAAGATACCAAGGATGAGACCCACAATGCAAAACTCTCCTTTCTTCATAGTACCAAACTTAAAGTGGAAGCCTCTCTACAACTGGATTCATGGCTATACAAAGAAATCATGGTGCTCAAGAAAAAGGTTGGAGTCATTCAGAAAGAGTTGGACCATGAACCTATCATGAGAGCCCACGTGGAGAAACTTTTTGGTAACATACCTAATAAACTTAAGGATTATGAGCTAGAACTCTATCAACTCATCAAGGAAAGAAGACAGATAATAGAGAAAGTCACTTTGAGTTTATGCACTACAACGGTCAGTCTGGGCAAGAAAAGAAACAAGGATATCATGTCTCCAAATACTGCTATGGTGAGGATTCTAGGAGGGCCTAGCAAGAGAACAAGGCAAAGTATGAGAAAAAAGATGGTTGATGCTCCTGAGATTCCTATTTTTGCCACGATTGATATGATCCAAATTACTTCTAATGATGGAAAGGAGGTGGAGAAGATGTTGAAAAAAAATTGATACAAGCATGATAAATATGTTTCAATCATTATTTTGTCACTGATGTCAAACCTGCATTTTTCTAGTAAGACAATTGCTTATATGATTTAATTACCATCACTTATTTGATTGATGAAGAGGATTCGATCAAAAATATGTAACAAAAACACCTAGAGGAAATGTTGAGTTATGATATACAAAGGAGTACAAGAATTAGCTAAGACAATGATATCATAGTGCATTGATAATCTACTTAAGCTTGCAAAGGTTGGCTACACTAAACAAGTTCAGAAGAACAAGTTAAACTAAGTTTTTCTGCCAAGCTTGACTGAATGGATAGTAGGTACCGAGAAAATTCAGTACAAGCCAAGTAAAAAATTAGTTGGAGCTACGTAAAAGTTCATTTTAGTGAATGCCAAGAAAAACAGTGGATGCTGAGTAAATTTTAATTGATGTTGAGCACTAGTAAACTTTAGTTCATGCCGAGTGATTTTTTAATGGATGTTGAGCATCAAAAGAAAGTTAATGTCGAGTGCTTGTATTATTAGAAAGATAATAAGTTTGATGGATCTGAGCTAACAAGTTTGTTTTCTTGGATTGTGTGAACTAGGTGGAGGATAAGATTGATGAGCAAGTGGCACAGAATCCATGGTAAACTATTTTGAGCTGAATTCAAAGAGGATTGAAGGAGAAGTTTCTAGAAGTGATATGGAATTAGGGGTAGATTCATTAAATCCTACCTAATCTATCCAAACCCTAAATTGGATGATGGAGAATAAATGACAAAATATCTTAATTCTCTATTTATAGGGATGGTTTTAGAAGCAAGGGTTGTCATGTGTGAGAATGTAAGGAAGACAAGGAGTAAAGGGATATTTCTTCATCAAGTGATCTAAGTGAAGAATCTACATTCGCATGTTAAGCAAGAAGTCTTAAGGGTATGAATGCTTGAAGGGTGAACAACCTATCAAAATTGAAATGTGTGAAAGCCAAGCAAAATGGAGGACTAAAATAGAGATTCATAATCTGCAAATGGAGTTCTAAGTTGTTATCAGATTAAGCCTTATTGTTACTCTCTAATAATTGTTTAGTCTAGGGTAAATCCTTTGGATTAAGGTTGACCTAACAGTCATTTGTAAATCCTTTAACCAAGTGACATTCCAAGTGAATGGTCTAAAGTCCTCTAACAAGGCTCACTCCTAATAGGGTGATTGAAATCCTTTAATAGGGTCACATTTAATAGTGTGTATTATAACCTTTAATAGGGTTGGCCTTTCACAAGACATCACTTCAAAAGAGTGAAAAAGAGTAGCATGTTATTGGTGGTTTTTCCCAAATTAGATTTCCACATAAATCATTGTGTCAAATTTGTGGTTGAATCTATTATGTTTCATGTTTACATTTTTGCAAATTGATTTGATAGTAACCTACAAAGTTTTAAGTGATTGCATGATCTTATGGATGTATGCATGATGATAAATGTTTTATCGGTTCACTAAGCTGAGAAAAGTTTTATTTATACATATGGACCTTAAATAACTAATTCACGCACCACCCCCCCCACCTCAATTATTCTAAAGAATTCCAACAATTGGTATTAGAGCCATCTGCTTAAGAGGACTAGTTTGAAGGTACTAAAAGCACAAAGCTTAAGATTTCAAAAAGAGAAGCACCCAAGCTTAATAGAGATAAATTTATTGCATGAAAAAATTTGATAAAGCTACACCTTGGAGGAATTAGAGATCATGCACAATTTACAATCACTACTGAGCATGTTGGTCTTGCTGGAGCCCTAACTGCCAAGGATATGATAAAGAACAAAGAACACAACCAGGCAATGTTGGAGATTGCCTTTTCCCTAAGAAACATTGAATTTGATGATATAAAAATCTTGATAGTGTAGAGAAAATGTGGGATGCCTTAAACTATTATCTATGGAGGAGACATTAATGTTCTAAGAGCCAAAGCTAAAATTCTCAGAGGTAAGTTTGATGATATGAGAATGCAAGAGGGTGAAAATATTGCTCAATATTGCTCAAGGATAAAACATGTTGTTAATGCAATAAGAGGAGCTACTAACAAAATAGATGATGATACTATACTAAGCAAAGTTTTAAGAACACTACTGCCTATTTATGTTATTAGAGTTTCTACAGTTCAAGAACTGAGATGTATACCAAGGAATACTTTATCTCTTGAAGGTCTAGCAGGTAGGCTCACTATTTTTGAGCTTTCCAACTTTTGATAATTACAAACCAAATAATATTGAATCTTCCTTCAAAGCTAAGCTATCATTGAAGGAACCTAATGAAAAAAATAAGAAGAAAAAGACAAAGTATGTGTCCAGTGATAGCAATGCAAATGAGGAGGATGTAGAACAACTTGAAGCACTATTAGCAAGGAAATTTCATAGAGGTAAAGGTAGGCTACCTATCACTTGTTTTAATTGCAATGAGGTTGGTCATATTGCTGCTAGATGTCTATAGAAGAAGAATTATAGAGGTGGTGACAAGTAAAAAGGTAGAAGAGATGAAGATAACAAGGATTACAAAGACAAAGGCAAGAAGTCTTTCTACATTGTTGAAGAGGAAACAAGTGATGAATCTAATGAACATGATGATGAAGTGGTGTATGTTATAATGAAAGATGAATCTAATGAAGATGAGGCAACTATACTTGTGTCTTGTATGAACAAGAATGATACATGGATAATTGACAATGAGTGTTCACATCACATGAATGGAGATAAAAGTAAGTTCATTACCTTGAATTTTTATAATGGAAATAGTGTAAGATTTGGTAATGGTGCACCATGCTTGATAAAAAGAAAAGGTTCTATCAAACTCACAAATAAGATTTTATGTGACAATGCATAATATGTTGAAGGACTTAACTATAATTTTTTGAGTGTGTCACAGTTGAATAATTTAGGATGTAAGCTTGAGTTTGAAAACAAGATTGCTAAGATATATGATACTAATGGAAAACTAATTGGAAAGGGTGATTAGACTAGGAGTAATCTATTCTACCTTGATATAGAGGATGCTACTTGTCTAGTTGTAAAAATTTATGATATGTGGCTATGGCACAAAAGGTTATGTCATGCTAATTTTGATAACTTGGTTAGTATCAGTAACATGAGAAAATTTAGAGGTTTTCCCAAGTGGAAGAAGCCTAATAATATAATATGCAAACAATGTTAGTTAGGTAAAATGATAAAGTCAAATTTTAAGAGTAAAACTCATACCTCTAAAGAAATACTAGAGATTGTTCATACTAACTTGTGTAGACCAATTGAAGTGCAAAGATATAAAGGAGATAAGTACATTATGTTGTTTGTTGATGATTATTCTAGAATGACAGTAGTTATGTTTCTGAAATAGAAATCTAATGGTTTCCAAATGTTTAAGTGGTACTCAACAATAGTTGAGAAGGAAATAGGTAAAAGTCTGAAATGTTTAAGATCTAACAGAGGAGGAGAATTTACATCAAATGAGTTTGAGATTTTCCATAATGACAGAGGTATCAAAAGACAAACATCTACTCCTAGAACCCCTCACAAAATGGAATTGCTAAAAGGAGAAATAGGTTTGTAATGGATTGTACTAGGACACTCATGATGGAGAAAAATGTTGCTTTAAAATACTAGAGAGAAGCTATAAGTACAATTGTCTATACCTTGAACTATGTACAAGTCAAGAAAGGTACTCATTCAACACTTTTTGAACTATGGTATGGATACTCACCTAATATAAAATATTTTAAGGTATTTAGAAGAAAATGTTTTATTCTCAAAGACTTCAAGAATGGTAATCTAAATGCGAAAAGTGAAGAGGGTATATTCCTAGGTTATTCCACAAGAAGTAAAGCTTATAAGTGTTTATATACTACCACTAACAAAGTTGTGGAAAGTGCAAATGTAAAATTTGATGAATATACAAAAGTATATGAGGCTGAAGCTATGAAAGAACTAGAAGAATACAAATGATTTGTATACTTTTACGAAGGTATGCCTACTAAAGAAGATGTTGCATACCAACAAAAAGTTTTAGTGACTATCAAGTCACATACTATGAATGTTAAGTTACTTTCAAAAATTGAGCCACATTCAGATGCCAAGTTACAGAATGAAGTTTAGGTACATTCTAATTCTAAGATTAGTATACATGAGAGAGATGTTGAGTTACCTAATAGAGATGTATATAGTGACTCTGAAGTTGAAAGACCAAATGAAGAAACTAGTGTTGAACCAAGATTGTCCAAATATTTCAAGAGACGTCATCTTGCTACACAAATTATTAGAGATAAAGATGCTAGACCAATGACAAGGAAAAAATTGAGAAATGATACATGTTTGCTAAGCATGAAAGAACCTAAAATAGTGAAAGATACCTTAGAAGATGTGGACTAGAGTAGAGCCATGGAAGAAAAGATTGAACAAATTGAGAAAAATAAAACATGGACCCTAATTCCTAGACCAGAAGACAAAAATGTGATTGGCACCAAGTGGGTATTTAGAAACAATCTAGATGAAAATGGTGAAGTCACAAGGAAAAAAGAAAAATTAGTCTGCAAAGGTTATACACAAGAAGAAGGAGTTGATTATGGAGAAACTTTTGCTCATGTTGCTAGATTGGAAGGTGTAAGAACTCTTCTTTCTTATTTTGCATACAAAGGTTTCAAAGTTTATCAAATGGATGTTAAATCTACATTTTTGAATGGCATATTAGAGGAAGAAGTTTACATAGAACAACCTGAAGGATTTTTTGATGTCAACAATAAGAATATGGTATGTAGATTACACAAAGTTCTATATGGTTTGAAACAAGCACCAAGAGCATGGTATGAGAGACTTCATAAGTATCTTGTGAAGATTGGATTTGAAAGGACTAATGATAACAACAATCTATACATGAAGACAAAAAAAGGAAAAGGTATTTTGTTATCTGAATTTTTGTTGATGATATCATATTTGGAGGTCAAGATGCTTTATGTACGGCTTTTGCAAATGAAATGAAGCAAGAATTTGAAATATCTATATTTGGAGAGATCAAATTCTTTGTGGGTTTGCAAGTATATCAAATGAAATATAACATATACATCATTTAGTTAAAGTATGTCAAGGAGATTCTAAAAACTTTTGAACTAGAAGATTCCAAACTGATAAGTACACCTATGGTGACAGGACTTAATTTGTCAAAGAATGATGATTCAGCTGAGGTGAATCAAATATTATATAGGTCCATGATTTCTAAATTACAATGTGTAGTACATAGTAGACTTGACATTGCATTATCTGTAGGGATAGTTGTAAGATTCTCTACTAATCCCAAGGAGAATCATTTAATGGCTATAAAGAGAATAATGAGATATCTGAAAGGAATAGAGGAATATGGTCTATACTATAAGAAAAATGAAAATTTTGAATTAAGAGCATATATTGATGTTGATTGGGCTAGAAACATTGATGATAGAAAAAGCACTAGTGGAGGAGCATTTTTCTTAGGCAAGAGGCCAGTTACATGGGCCAACAAGAAACAAAACTGCACTTCACAATCTACTACTAAAGCTAAATATTTTGCTGCTACTGTAAATTGTACAAACATTATATGGATCAAACATCTACTCAAAGGCATGAAGGAAGAGATCATAGAACTAGTGATACTTTGTTGTGATAATACAATTGCTATATATATCAAAGAATCTAGTGATGCACAAAGACTAAGCATATTGTAATCAAGTATCATTACTTGATAGAATTAGGTCAAGATAAAGAGGTAAATATGGAATATGTTGACACAAAAGAGAAAATTGCTGATATCTTCACAAAAGCATTACCTAAGGATGCTCATGAGTATCTAATAGGTAAACTAGGGGTGATACCCCTATCAAAGGCTATCTAAGTAACAAAAGGAGTGTCCTACATCAAACAAGCTATTTTCCATATGTTACAAATTGATGTAGTGGATCTTACTTTAGGAGTTGCCTAAAGCAATCAAAGAGCTGAAACAACAAATCAATAATAAGAAAGGTGACATAGAAGAAGTTGAAGAAGTTCATATCTGTATATTAAGATGACAAGTCTTTGGCATTTTTGTCAAAGGGGGAGATAGTTACTAATCAAGGGAAATATAAGAAAGAGGGAGATAGTTACTGATCAGGAGAAATACAAGAGATTGGAGATTGAACAAAGGGGGAGAAATCCTAACACACGGTATGAGAGAGAAATGTCGATGGAAAGAAAGTGTATCTACTGATAACATCTACCTTGTAAGAGGGAGATAACTATAGAAGAGAGATATAAGAAGTAATTCAGAGAGAGTCATATGGCTGAATTGACTGTTTGATTATCTATTGATCAGAATAGAACATAATTTTATAACCTATCCAAAAGATGAAATTCGTTGATAAAGGGAGAGATTTCAATACAAGGAATTTTTTTCTTTTTAGTATTTTTTGGTCTTACTATTTTAACCTAGTCAGCTTGGTTGATCAGTTTGGTTCACCATCAATGCCAAAGAGGGAGATTATTGAAAACAAATTGATACAAGCATGATAAATGTGTTTCAATCATTGTTTTGTCACTGATGTCAAACCTTCTTTTTACTAGTAAGACAATTGCTTATATGATTTAAGTACCATCACTTGTTTGATTGATGTAGAGGATTTGATCAAAAAGATGTAACAAAATAACCTAGAGGAAAAGTTGAGTTATGATATACAAAGGAGTACAAGAATTAGCTAAGATAGTATATCATAGTGCATTGATAATCTACTTAAGGTTGCAAAGGTTGGCTACACTAATCAAGTTTAGAAGAACAAGTTAAACTAAGTTTGTCTACCAAGCTTGACTGAATGGATAGTTGGTGCCGAGAAAAGTCACTCTAAGCCAAGCAGAAAATCATTTGGAGCTGAGTAAAAGTTCATTTTAGTGAATGCCGAGCAAAATAGTTGATGTCAAGCACTAGTAAACTTTAGTTCGTATCGAGTGATTTTTTAATGGATGTCAAGCAATAAAGTATGTGTCAAGCATCAAAAGAAAGTTAATGTCAAGTGCCAGTATTATTAGAAAGATCATGAATTTGATGGATCTGAGCCAACAAGGTTTTTTTTCTTGGATTGTGTGAACCAGGTGGAAGATAAGATTAATGAGCTGGTGGCACAGAATTCATGGTAAACCATTTTGAGGAAAATTCAAAGAGGATTGAAGGAGAAGTTTCTAGAAGTGATATAGAATTAGGGGTAGATTCATTGAATCCTACCTAATCTATCCAAACCCTAAATTGTATGATGGAGAATGAACGGAAAAAGATCTTAATTCTTTATTGATAGGGATGGTTGGTTAGAAGCAAGGATTGTCATGTGCGAGAACCCAAGGAAGATAAGGATTAAAGGGGTATTACTTCATCAAGTGACTTAAGTGAAGAATTTGCATTGACATGTTAAGCAAGAAGGCTTAAGGGTATGAATGTTTGAAGGGTGAACAAGCCATCAGAACTAAAATGTGTGAAAGAAAAATAGAATAGAGGATGAAAATAGAGATCTATAATCTACAAATAGAGTTGTAAGTTGTTATCAGATCAAGCCTTACTATTACTCTTTAATAATTGTATTAGTCTAGGGTAAATTCTTTGGATTAAGGTTGACCTAACAGTTATTTTTAAATCCTTTAATTAGGTGACATTCCAAGTGAATGGTCTAAAGTCCTCTAACAAGGCTCACTCCTACTAGGGTGATTGAAATCCTTTAATAGGGTCAAATTTAATAGTGTGCATTGTAACCCTTAATAGGGTTCACCTTTCATAGGGCATCACTTCAGAAGAGTGAAAAAGAGTAGCATGTTATTGGTGATTTTTACCAAATTGGGTTTCCACGTAAATCACTGTTTTAAATGTGTTGTTGAATTTGTTATGTTTCATGTTTACATTTATGCAAATTGATTTGACAGTAATCTACAAAGTTTTAAGTGACTCATAATCTTATGGATGTATGCGTGATGATAAATGTTTAATGGGTTCACTAAGCTAAGAAAAGTTTTATTTATACATCTAGACCTTGAATAACTGATTCACCCCTCACCCAACTAGTTATTCTAAAGAATTCCAACATTAGAGCATTAAGGAGTTGGTGTAGTTGCTGGTGTGCATGTTGTTGTTCTGGGTGTTGTTGTTGGTTCTATTTTTTATTTTATCCAGCTTTCTATTTAAAAGCTTTTAGGTTCTAGGTCCTTGTAAAACTTGGGGTTGTTTAGTCTAAACTTGTAGTTTTAGGTCCTTGTAAAACCTTGTTTTTTGTATTTTTGCTTTACTCTAGGTTTTAGGTCCTTGTAAATCTTGGTTGGTTCTCAATGTTGATCTTTTACTTTTGTTAAAGGGTTTTGTGTCCCTTCCAAACCTATTTTTACCTTAATCTAAAATATTGTTAAATCATTCATCATTAAACATAATGAAAGCTTAATTCATAAAATTAGACTTGAATTGAGATTTCACATGAGAATTGACAATCAAATCTATGAAAAATGCTTCCAGTGCCAATACGCATAAATCTCATATAAAAATTACAATAAAAAAATGCCCAAGGAGATAACATTGAGGCCTAAATTTTGGGCAAAAACATCAACTATGCTATTGCTGAAAGAAAAGGTGGTACTGGTGAGCTAAAAAAAAATTCCTAGCAGATTCAGGATAGTTATGTTTGTTGAACTATAAAATGTTATTGATAAGTTGATCACCAAAAATGGTTCTTAGTAACTCATGCAGATTGTAATTATATATTTTTAAAAACAAATTAATGGCACAATACATTAATTTACATGGTATGGAAATAATTAGTCTTGATTGATTTTGATTTGGTGGAAGCATCTTGTTAATCCTCTACAACAATCTTGTTGTTGTCTTTTTCTTGTTAAGTTATTTTCTAGATGGTTGGCCCTTGTTTTCATTCAAAAAACCAATTTTTTACATGTTTGCCCCTTTATGTTTAGTTTGGACCAATTATTATCATGTATTCCATGGCAAGAAAACAATAGCCTTCATAAATGAATTATTGTCAAAGAGAAAAAATGAAAGGTTTATTTTGGTGACTGTGTACCTTAGCATGTGCTCAACTCATCACATCTTTTTCCTCTCACACTCTAGTTCAAGATACTTTTAGCTATGTTTATTCTATATCACTTAAGATCCTTTGAATTTGGATTTCATGCTATTTATGTATTTTATAAGCCTTTTCTTGGGTTTTTGT
Organism: Cupressus sempervirens; assembly: GCA_028749045.1. Classification (NCBI taxonomy): domain Eukaryota; kingdom Viridiplantae; phylum Streptophyta; class Pinopsida; order Cupressales; family Cupressaceae; genus Cupressus; species Cupressus sempervirens. The sequence goes on from CM053787.1 coordinate 448,528,822, forward strand.
TCTTTTGAAAATTTGGTATGTTTAGCATATTCAAGCTCATATAAACTCTTGGGAAGAAATGTATTGTAGCTTTTGTGCTTTTGAGTTGTAAGAATTTTTATAAAAACATTGCAACATTTGTGCAAACACATATGACCCCTACTCCCTTTTGTATAGCTTAATTGTCAACTGTGATAATTCCACACAACTCGAAAGCTTCTTTCTCAACATTGCTAAGAGTTGCAACAATGCTTTCATCCATTTTAGTGTCAATTTGGTCCTACTTTCTCATCTTCTTTTCAACTATAGAGGGGAATATTTGGTTGAGTGAAGAGCATAGGAAGAATAGTTGGGTCCCTAAGGATGAACTTACACCAACAATTTCTTTTACATCTTGGATCTCTTTTTGTAATGTGTGGAATTTAAGTTTTTACTTTTTATAAAGTGTCATGTTATCCTAGAGTAGATTAATTGTTAAAAGATATTATGTAGCATAAAAAAATTCTTGGTTTTAAATTTTAAATAAGAAGATAGTGATAGATCATCTATACTCTATTTTCCAATGCTATATTTATGTATTGGTTTCAGTAAATCAAGTGTAACTTCCATACACCATCGAATCAGATTTAATCCTCTTGATCACATCATTAGGACAACCTCAAAAACATATCCTCCACTATGAATCATCTAACACTTCCTCTACTTCTGCACATTGTAAGATTATTGATTGTTATTCTTCCAGTCTTTACATAATTACTACTATGTTGACATCAATAACATAGTCATGAATACAACATATCAATGTGCTCCAATGCTTAGGATACTTCCCCAATATAGTATCATCATCATTCATCCTAATAATCTCCCCCATTGGCATTGATGACAACATAGATGAAAAACATCTAAGTTCCAAGAATACCAAACTATACTCTATTGATGCTGCTGCTATCTTCTTTTCAAATCCTCTTCATCAATCTAAAATCTTTTGGCTACTAGATGCTCATGGTGAACATCTTACAATACTTTGTGACTGCATATCATTCTACACACAATCATTTCCTTCTGCGCACTGTCATTTCTTTCTACGCACTAACATAGTCACCTGTGCACTAACATATCCTTCTACATAGTTACATGCATCTTTCTAAATCTCCCTAAAGAGATAACACTCCCCATTGACAACTCAACAGGTGCATCTCTTCACATATTCTCTCCCCCATGATTAGGAGGATTTTTTCATGGATGCCTTCTCCTCCATTGACATTAATGTCAAAGGTGTCAAATAAAAATAAAGAAAACCAATTGTTATAATGTACTTCTTCCAACTCTTCTATCAGCTCAAGTGTCCAAAGACACTATTGTTAATCTCATATTGGTTTTGATATATGAGTGACCGTTTCTTAGTTCATGCCAAACAAATAATACATGTTGAGCATAAGTTGTTAGATAATACATGCCGAGTGAAGGATATTTAGTATGTGTTGAGTAACTAGTAAGCGTCGAGTCACTAGTGCCAAGCAGATAGTATGTGCCGACTGATCAATGGATGCCATCTTCTTCGTGTAACACTTCTTTTATCCTTCAAAATATCCCAAAAGCATTAAAGTTCTAGTTTTTTTGTTCCACCATATTTTGAATTTGTTCTTCAAAATTAGTAGGGTCGAGACCCATTTCAACAAACATTGCTTAGAGGTCTTCCTTTTCCTGCTCCTTTTAACCTCTTTGATGGTGTCCCTAGGATTAGTAGAGAGTACCTATGAAGTTGTAATGAACCCAATAGTAAGATCACTTTGTTCTTCATCCTCATCCACAGTCAAATCTGGGTTGACAATAGGGCCTTGATTTTCATTTGACGATCCCTCTTCTCTAGACAATCCCATTTTTGGCAACCAACTATGTTTATGATAATGAAAACCACTGAGTAGGATTTCTACAATTTAATGTATATTTTTTCAACCAACTTCCACTCTACCATAAATATAATAGGACATTCCACATATGCGTCATCCTATAGAAACCTCACTTTCATATCATTCTTTCATTTAATACTAAACATAATCTTTTGATAATCTGAGAACTAATTTGAAAAACATGATTAATTTCTAGTCGTTGATTCATTGAGTAATCACATCATTTTCAAGCACATTCGCCAATGCATTATATATGTTTTTTCAATAGATGGGAAAAAATTCCTAATATTATATATTTTCCCAATAAATAGGAAAAAATGCCTAATTAAATATATATTTTTTCCAGTTAATGGGAAAAATTGCCTAATACAATTTTTTTTTTAATAAACAAAAAAAATTGCCTTATACAATATATATATTGTTTCTATCAAAAGGGACAAAATTGCCTCTATTTTATAAAATTTTGTAATGGTCAAAGAAAAATCACATCTAACATTAAAATTTTCTTGACATCAATATTTTTTCTCCAATAGAAATTAATTTTTCTTTCTCAAAACTAATGTTGGATTCTACACAAATTTATATAATTTTTGGGGAGGGGGTTTCTTAAAGTTATCCCTAACGAAAAGAATTATAGATCTAGAACCTATAGTTCATAAGATTTATGGAGTCATCCATTTTAGAGCTATAGACTACCTCAACCTAGTTGTAGGATGTCCTCCCAAGTTGACCTAGTCCTCCAATCTCATATTCTAGAGAGATTTATGGGTTTTGTTCCTTTCATCATTTTATTTCATAATTTGCAATTAGAAGTTCTAAAAAAATTTAGATCCAAAAGTTATGGAGCATAAATACATCTTCCTCTACACATTTCAAGGTGAGTCTTTTACTATTCATTTCATTCCATATCGTTACCCTAGATTTTCATCTTAATTGGGCTGATTGTATTCACATAACATCTAGACTTATATTTCTTAAGGAGTTAGTTCAATTTCACATTCACATTATCCTATCAAAGGGCCAAAGAGTACATTTATTTATATTGTATTCCTCTACTAATCCAAATTTAGTATTAGCACCCTTCTCCTTTTGGGTCCTTGCTAATCTAAATTTGGGTTAGAAGTGGAATCATATTTGGAAATTAAACTCTTTCCCTTTCACATTGCAATTGAATGGCTTAGTGTCCTAGTAAAGCAAAAGTCTTTATTCCTATTAAAGTGCTTCTATATTACCACTAAATACCTAGCAGGTTGAAAAAAACCATCTGGAACCTTCCATTTGGTTAGATTTATTATCTTTTGAAGAGATATATTCATAAGAGTTTCTACCATTGGCATTGTACAAAATGACTAATCAGCTATAATAATGAAAAGGTCACTCCAGATCCATTGCAAATGAATACAATAAATGTTGCAGAGGATATCCATTGGTGCATGAATTTGCAATCTCTACATCTCCTAGAATATTGTGCAATGGCACAATCAAATACTTCATCTCAAGGACCTCAGCCAAAAGAGTATGATAATGAAGAGAACTCAAATAATATAGCATGTAACTTAGTGATTTCTTGTTATAAGTATGATGATGTATCTGATTAGGATGAGTCAATTGGATGCTAACAACCAAAGGAATAGTTATGAATATTTTCATCAAGTAGTATTTTTTGATCCTGATGAGGAAATGGATGAGAAATCTTGTAATACAGTATGTAATGTAGAGCACACAAATTTGAAAAATCCATCAAAAGAAGAAATTGATGAATACTAGAAAATATGGTGGCTCAAGTGCAAAGTACTTATAACTTTAGAAATAGGGTTATAAATGGCAACTCTAGTAAAACATTTTGGATTTTCATCAATGATATCACTTATAAGAACCCTAATGTAAATAAAGAAAATAATTCATTGATTGTGAAAGTAAAGGATGTAAGGGAAAAGAAATGAGAGCCTAAGAAAATCATTGTAACTCAAAATATGGAAAAGAAAAAGGAGACTCCTGCAGTAAAGGAACCTAAATTGAAGAATAGAAAATAAGTTGAGAATTCTATAGTTAAGTTGAGGGAGTATCAAAAATTCTAAGGTATGTTTATTGACCTTCCTCCTTATACTCCAGTTGATATGCTAACTATGCTCTCAAAAATTTCTATTAAGGTTCCTTTATCATTAATTTTTAGGATAAAGGAACACAAGTCTAAGGCTTTAGGATGGTTAGGGGTTAATGGAAAGAGAAGCATAAATGAAGATATTAAGCCTCTAGGAGATAGATTATAAACATCTTAAAAAGTAAAGGAGGATTAGGGAGTAGTTTCTCAAATTCCCTCTATGTATCTTGATAGTTCTACTACAACTTATATTGAAAACATTGATCCCCTTTTCTTGAGTATGATTGTTAATGGTAAGATGGTAAAGAATTGCATGATTGATTCAAGAGATACAAATACTATTAATCCATTCAAAATAATGAAATCCCTTGATTTTAAAGTGGATACAAAAAAGGGAGGTGTTGTGCCTTAGATTCTAGAGAACTTCTTATTATAGGAACCATAGTTCACTTCCATATAAACTAGTTGCATATTTAGAAAGTGATCTAACTATGAGTGTAATAACTTAGTAGAAATTCCCACTCATAATGACAAGTTTCTATCAAGAAAGTGGAGTGCTTCTATGAGAGGCATTCTACAATGTAATTTTTCATTTACTACTTTTAATATACATGACAATGCTATAAAAGTGGATAGAGAACCAAGGGTTACACATATGATTGGGCAAAACATAGACAATGAAGCAAAATGCTTTATTTAGACAAATATTAATGATTTCATAGCAGAAGTTATTATTTTGGATAAGGAATTATTTTTAGCACCAATAGAACAAGAAGTGATAAATTACCCCAAGAAAGGAGACTTTTGGGCCATGTTTTTTTATGGTGCTAATTCTAAATAGGGTGCTAGTGTAGGAGTAGTGTTAATTTCACCTAAGAAAAGAACCTTTAGATTTCCTTCACTCTTGATTTCACTTGTACCAATAACACTACAGAGTATGAGGCTTTTCTACTTGGTTTAAGACTGGTTGTAAAGCATGGCATAAAGTGTTTACATGTGGTGGGAGATTCAGAGTTGGTCGTGTCACAACTAGATCCTCATATGATTCAAGAAATAAAAGACTCAAATAGTATAAGAATTATGTATGATATGAGATAGAAACATTTGATTCTTTTGGAATTATTTTGATGGATTGAAGTAACAACAAGATGGAAGACTTACTTGCCAATATGGCCTTTATACCTTATGACATGCCTTTTGAAGGAGTGTCAAAAGTAGAGGTACAAACAATACCATATTTATTAGACAACATTGAAAGTTGGCAAGTGTTTGAAGATGACTCAAATATTTTGATATTTCTTAGTTGTGAAGGTTAATACCAAGGTCAAGAAATGGACTATAGTGCATTTGTGGAGACTTTAAATGGAAAAGAAACTGTCGTTGTAAATGAAGTCATACATCTCAAAACTAATGAAATTCCCAAGCACTTGGTAGTACAAGAAATTATATTTGATAATCAAGATAGAGTGACATATGATATAAAAGATAGTAAGCCTAAAGAGGTAAAATAAGTAAATCTAAGGACACAAGAGACCCCAAATATATACATTAGCAAGAAACTCTTACTCTCTATGAGAATATCATTAATTGAATTTTCAAGAAGATATAGACATGTTTTTGCATGGTTTTATGATGATTCAAAATTGTATAGGGAAGATTTATTTAAATATATTATTCCTTTGAAGGAGGATGTTAAGCCATTCAGGCAAAAGAAAAGACCAATCAACCCTACTTTGGCTCCAAACATGAAAGAATACTTAATGAAACTTAGAGATGGTGGAATTATAAATCCATTTGGGCACTCCACAAGGGTTACCAATTTAGTACTTGTTAGAAAGAAAAATGGAGACATCAAAATTTGTGTTGATTTTAGGAATTTAAACATCTCATCATTAAAAGACATTAATGGATTACCTAATATGGAAGCTATGTTACAAAGAGTAAGAGGATATGAAATAATGTCTATGATGGATGGTTTCTTGGGATATAATCAGGTATTGGTTGAAGAGTTTGAGAACTATAAGGTTGCATTTACAACACCTTGGGGTACCTATGTTTATGTGAGAATTCTATTTGAGCTTACAAACATTGGGACAACTTTCCAAAGAGCTATGGATGTGTCTTTTTTTGACTTCATAGACAAACTACGAATGGTATATTAGGATGATCTTACCACTTATTTCAAGGAGGATGATCATTTCAAACACCTTAAAATTATTTTTGTTAAAGCCTTGGAGTATGATATTTCATTGAACTCAAGAAAGTGTGCATTTGGAGTAACATAAGGTAATTTTTTGGGTCATTTGGTATCCAAAGAGGGAATTAGGATAGACCTTGAGAAATTAATTTCCATAGATAAGGTCCCTAGGAAAAAGAATGTGAAAGGAATCCAATCTTTCTTTTGACAAGTAAATTTTTTGAGAAGATTTATCACTAATTTTGTAGAGATTAGTCAGCCTATATAAAAAGTGCTCAAGAGAGGAGTAGAGATTAAGTGAGACAGTGAACCAACCATTAATTTTCAAAGCATCAAGGATACAATAAAGAATTCACTAGTGTTCAGGGCTCCTAATTATAAGAAGCCTATGCATATTTTTTCATTTTATTCTTTCCACACAATTACACTAGTCTTTCTTTAGAAGAATGAAGATTGAGTAGCAATAGACTTTTTTAGTAAGTTCCTCCAAGCTACAAAGTTAAACTATGATATCAATGAGAAATAAACATATGCCTTGGTAAAAGTAGTCAAACTAGTTAGATGCTATTAATAGGACCAAAAGTGGTGGCATTTTCCCCTAGATGCAGATGGCTTAACTAAATCTAGGAGTTTAACATTGATGTTCAAATCACAAAATTGGTTAGAGGTCAAGGATTGGAAAAGTTTATGCAACAATCAAACCTAGATGCAAATCAGCTAAATCAAATGGATGATCACCACAAGCCTTATGTATGTGGCATGTACTCCTATGATTGGTACAAGGATATTATTTAATATTTACAATATATGTGCTCCCCTCCTAAAATGATTGACAATGAGAAAATAGATCTAAAGGCACAAGCCATTAAATATAATATTTTTAATGGCAAGTCATTGTGGAGAAATATATAGGGTGTGTTCTTAAAGTACGTAGAACATGAACATTCAATTTGGATCCGAAATGAGATACACAATAGTGTATGTGGAGGATATTATATGGAAAAGACTACAACTCACAAAGTAAGAAGGGCTAGATTTTGGTGTCCTACCTTGTTTAGAAATACACATGCATTAGTGAAGAAGTGTGACCCTTGCCAGAGATCTACAATGTCTTTTTTTTTTTGAAAATCTAACTCTAAAACTAGTGGAGGTACAAAAACCTTTTCAAAAATGGGGTATAGATTTCATACGTGATATTTTCAACATGTCTAGTGGTGTTCATTCTTAGATCTTGATAGCAACAAACTATTTCACAAAGTGGGTGGAGAATATTCCAACCAGAAGATCAACTGATAAGTTGTGACAAATAATGTTTTGTGCTTTAGATCATATAAGTATATCCAATTTTGTGATAAATATGGAATAACGAGGTCCACATCTTCCCCATACCATCCATAGGGGAATAAACATGAAGAATTCAGAAATAAAAACATCTTAAAGATTATTGAGAGGATTTTGGATGAGAATAAGAAGGCTTGGGCCTCCAAATTTTCTTTAGCAGTATGGGAAGATAGGGTAACAATGAAGAACAATTAGTTTTGCACTTTTTGATATAGTGTACGAAATTCATGCAAGGTTGCATCTAAATAACTTGATTGCAATTTATAAATTCATTCAAAAGTATGAGGATGATACAATTGATGATATGAAGGATAAACAAGATGATGTCCTTGAGTTGGATAAAACTAGGAGGGAAGCATCAACTAGGAACGATAAATTGCAATTGCAAATGAAGCATCTTTATGATAAAAGGTCTACAAAGATGATTAAGAGAATTTTGGATAAGAATAAGAAGGCTTGGGCCTCCAAATTTCCTTTAGCACTATGGGAAGATAGGGAAATGATGAAAAAGGCAATTAGATTTACACCTTTTGATATGGTGTATGGAATTCATGCAAGGTTGCATCTGAATAACTTGATTGGGATGTATAAATTCATTCAAAAGTATGAGGATGATATGCAGGATAAATAAAATGATTCCTTGATTTGGATGAAACTAGGAGGGAATCATCAACTAGGAATGCTAAATTGTAATTGCAAATGAAGCATTTTTATGATAAAAGGTCTACAAATATAAAATTTAAGGTAGATGATTTGGTGCTACTTTGGAATGTTAGAATGGAGGATAAGGGTAAACATGGAAAGTTTTACCCCACATATTTAGGACCTTATATGATTCACAACAATTGGGGAAGGAATCATATGCCATTAGGGAACTCTCTAGTTATCTTCTTGAGCTACCCATTCATGGTAAATTTTTGAAGTACTTATGCTAGAGGTATTTTATCTTCCATGAATGGTAGATTAGGGGTACATCCTATCATTTCTATACATATGTGTGTTTTTATTTCATGTCATGTGTTTCCTTGTACATACATTTTGTTTGTTTTCTTCTAAGCTTGTTTTTGATTTTTTTTTTCTTCCCTGTGCTCTCCAAATGTTGTCAACTGTATGATTTTCTCTCCTAGTGATTATTGTATTCTTACATAGAAATAAATTGCCAATCATCCCCAAACAAAGCAACTATTAGTAGTATTTTCAAAAGGTTTTGATTTTTTTGCTATGATGGTTGTCTTCTTTATGTCAGGTCATAGCTAGGGTATCTACATATGTGGCTACTTGAGAAATTACCCTAAAATATGTAAAAATCCTAGCTAAAAGATTAAAAAAATTCTAAATTTTATATTTTAAAAAGAGGGTCTTTACATTATGAAAGGGATTTCCCCTTTTACCTAATATTTTGAACTATATGTCTTGACCTTGCAAAATATTTCCTCATAATAGTGTAACTTGAATAAGGCTTTTCATACCATATGTTGAGTTCCCCTTATGTTCCTAGGTGTTGAGAACATTGGTTTATTTTTTGCCATGGTCTATACCTTTTTCTAATGTTTTAACAACAATATATAAATATTTTAAGCCTTTGCATATGTGGACATGGTGGGGTCATAATCCAACATATGTAATGTCTTCACATAGCTAATACAAACTCACATGAAGATACGAGATGCATATGTGTGTCACATGGTGGGCCCCTAATCTCAAGAGATGCTTCAAAACAAATGGAAGATAAGATGACTCGTGTATTTTCAGAATGTTCTCTCTCCTCAAAAGCAAGAACATGATATCTTGCCACACAAAAGAGACCAAAGCTCACAGTAGTGTGGTGGGACCTAGTGAGCTAGAAGGGTTATGCCTCTTCTCATTGGTCTGCATGGCTCAAGCATGGGTATGAGATAGTGGGTCCATAATGAAGTTATTGGAGGAGGAAATAAATGATTATCATGTTTTCAAAATACCTAAAGGAATTCACACTAAAATAAAGGATGATGCCATGTGTTCTCATGGTTGAAGGAACATTGTTCAAAGATGGATCCCATAGAGAAGATTAGATGGCCATCACATTTTTTTGGGACCTATAGAAAATTGCACAAAAATGTGAGATTTTTATGTGTCCAGATTGGATGTAAAGGAAATGCTTAGTAGGACCTAAGGATTCAGTAGAAATTGAATATATTATTAGTCCACATGGATTGTGTCAATGGGATTGAGTGATGTTGGTGACTCATAAGCCTAAAGGAAGTAAGATTGATGGTTCTTGTGTTTTTGTAAGGTTCTTTCACCTTGAATGCAAAAATACGAGATGTCTCCATGTGTCCTCATAGTGCTAAGAAAATTTAGAGCCATTTAAAGTGAAGATTATGCACATGTGCTAAATCAATGACTATGACTTAGTCACTCATTAGGGAAGATTCAACATTTAGAAGACATCTTGGATGAAGATTGATAACCTGCATGTTTTCTTGAGACCTAAAATTTATCTTGCAAAAATACAAGACACATGGCCTCTCTTCTTAGTGACATTAAAATTTGAAAGGAGTCTATGTGGAATCTCTTCTTATTTCTCATTGGCTGAACAATGGGTCCAAATTCTAATAAGGGTTGTCAACATGAGGCAAATAGAGGTAATGACCGTTAGATTTAGGAGAAATAAAGATCAATGGTATAGGTTCAAAATTGTACTATGATGGAGGGAAAAGCTTCACATAGAAAGCTAGAGTTATGTTGCACAAATTGAGGAATTAAATCTATTTTAAAGGATCTCAAACTATCATATCATCCCCTTATCACCATCTTAATGCATTCCATATTTTGGAAACTATTTTCCTACAGTGGAATAATTTAAGGCAAAAATCTAGAGTGAATTTTCTTAGAAAAAAAAAAAGTAATATAGTTATACCTTTGAATTTCCATAAAATTTATGCAATTCATAGAAGTTTGTCTGGTAAATTCAAAGTTATCATTGTCATAGAAACCCTAGTTTTGGTTCAATTGAGAAATATAGAATCTTAGTCCTCTTAGCCTCTCAAATTTGCAAATATGTTTCCTAAGAAATATTCTAGAATTTTCAATTATGAGGATAGATTCCTACAAGATGATTTTATTGATCAATTACCCTTATCGAAGGAGGATAGATCTACCTTAGAGGAATGAAAAACAATGAAGAATGGGGCATACTCGGGTCTAAAAGATAGATATGAAGACATCCATGATTCATTCATTCCAATTAAGCATTTAGAAGTTTTTAGGATATGGTATGTCCAAGACAATGCATGGAGTCCCTTTTAAAATGTATAGCAATATGATCTCAGGAAATTAGTGATACATACTATTTTCTTGGATGTGAACTTGCTGTTAGAGTTGGCAGAAAAATATGATCCTATCACACATACAATTAGGGATTTGGATGGAAATTTTCTATTAAAACTTGATGTTGAGTCCATTAGAAAGGCCTTCAATCTCAGTTTAGCCCAAGATATGACTGATGAATTTGGTTTCAAGATGTTTGAGGATGCTTTCAATCAAGTTGGATAGATGTGGTACACAATTTAGTAACCCTTTTCTTTAAAATAGTGAATGGGATCAAGATAACACCTATAATTATGTCATATATTGTAGGTAATGTAGACAACTATGATGACACCCTATTGAACACACACTTTTTTTTTTTCAAGTTCTAGGGTTAAATAACAAGAGGAAGTTGACCAAGACAACAATTTGGATATGCTTGGGGATTCAAAAATGTGGAATTGTAGTGATTTATGATTTTCCTCAATGCCTAGAGGCTAGGATTAGTGAAGTGTTGGTAGTTCTACATAGAGGAGAAACACCAAACTTTAGATGGTACTCACTACTTATGCATATGATTCTTTTCCACAATAGAGATTTTTTTTCAAAACACATGTAGATGGAGTTTGGGAGGGATGCAATGTTGCCTATTCAATAATGGGAAACCATCTTCTTTGTTGATTGGAATGAGTCCAGTTATATATTGTTTGAGAATAAATTTGGAGTTTCTCTCAAGAGGATAATATTTCCATTTGCTATAGACTTTTGTTATTTCTTTTTCACATTTTTAAGGCCAATTGATTGTCATGTTATCCTAAAATTGTTCCATTAATGGGGTGATGTTTATTTCTACCCACACACAATTATTGTTAGAATTTATGGTTTTCCTATTGAGAATTGGATTTCTTAAGGTTATGAGGAAAAATGGTATGCTCCAAGATACTAATTTTCTAGCAAAGACCAATGAGGGAAATTTCTTCCTAGACCTCACAATTTTTCATTATTTTGCAATGATAAAGGGTGGAAAAAAGGATATAGTTTAGTTTTTTAGGTCCTACAATGTGGATATTAGTTACAAGAGGTTGATTGGAATAGAAGGATTTTATCATATGATAATGAGAAGGATTAAAAATCCATTAAAGGGTGAGCATGAATTTGATTTTTAGGAGATATTATCAAGAATGATGAGGATATGAAATCCCAAAAAGAGAAACAAAAGATTTTGGCATATCTTCAAAGATATATTAGATGAGATTCATAAAGTGGATCCTAATTATGATCCACTACCAGATGCCAAGACTTGGGCTAAAAAATTGAGGATAATCCTTGAAAATACCTCAAGTGTATATGATACCATGAATGAGAGACTTGGTAGAGCCAAGAAGTGAAAGTCACATTTCTATAGGATTTAGAAGACCTAGACATATTTCTAAAAGCCTCTAATATGATTCTAGAAGAGGGAAGAGGACAAAAGAGGTTGAGAGAGGAACTAGAGTCTCAGGGTGATGAGCTTGCAAAGAGGACAAGGACTAAAGGTGTCCTGAAGGTAAATCATAGGAAGAAATTAACTAAAAGACCAATGAAATGAGTACATATGGAGGATAAGGAAGTAGAAGATCTAGTTAGAAGAACCCTTTACCCATAGTCTCCATGACCAACCATTCTACCTTCATCATCTAGTAGGCACCATAATTTTGTGACTGAATAAAAAGGGTTACAAGGAATACAATGCCCACTTAAAATGTGGAACAACCAAGAGAAACATATATCCCTAAGGAGGAGGATACAGATGAAGACTTGATATATATACGAGAGGAGTTATTGACACAATGACTTCTTCAAGTTACTAGGGCACCTATTTCCAATATTGCTACATAAGAGACAAAGGGAATCTTCCTTAGGGATGTAAAAATAGAGGCTTGCAAGGAATTTATTTAGGATGATGAATTCATCAAGTTAGTAGCCTTCAAGAAATTACTTTATAAACATTTTAGACTAGAATTTCATCAAAAAATAGAAGAAAAAATATAAAGGCTTGGAGCTAATGTGGAGGATGACATACAAGAAATTGAGGCAAAGATGCTAACTAATTTTGAAACTATCACCCCAAAAGAAGGAATCAAGTTCGTGAGGGAAATAGGGGTCCTATTGTTAGAAAATATTAATATAGTAGATGTTGTGGTATTTGACTCAATCATACAAGAAATAATGTCAAAGGGACCTAATTTCAAGAAAACTGATAAACTTGCCAGAGGAATGTACTATAGTGAGGATCTTTCTGCTTTAGCTACTTGGTCTTTCTCTGCTTCTACTTATGGAAAAAGGATTTTTGATGAGGATACTAGAATTAGGGGTAATATAGTCATGCAATGAGTAGAAGTTAAAAAATATAAAAGTCAACAAGTGACTTAAAGGAACATGTTTCTTACGTTCATAATGTGGCCAAAGGAAAGGAAAGAAATATGAAGAGTTGCAAGAAAAGTACACATATTTTTGTAACCTATGAGAATAAGTCCAAAATAATTGCTAGTTTACAAATTGAAGTGAACTTGTTGGGAAAAAAAATAGTTGAATTAGAATCAATTAAGCCTCCAAGTGTAGATGGGGCATGCTCTTTAGAGCAATTAAGTATAATGCCAGTTACACTAGCTAGTGTTATAGTGCCACTTAAGTGGATTCCACCTAGGGGAGATAAATATGTTAATTATCTAATTAAAGAGGTGGTTGATTTACAACTAAAAATTGAAAATAATAAAATAAGATTTGAATTTAACAAGGAGATTATTGTTCGAACTCTACTAATGCATTTGCATGAGAAAATAAATTCTAGAATCTTTAGACTTCATCAGGTATATTCATTTCTATATTTAGCCATTAGAAAGCTAGAAGATCATAGGAAGTTGGTCAAAGAAACTTATCAAAAATGGGTGAGCATTATTGAAAAGATGAAACAAATTGAATTGTGTGTAAGGGTCGACCCAAATTCCCCTCCATATGCTATGCCCACTATTAAAATTGTTAAATCACTTAAGAATTTTTTAATTTTACTAGATTATATTGAAACCAAAATGATGGAGCTAAATGATAATTTGGAAGGATTTCAAGACATACTTGTGCCACCTATTCTAAAAGAAGACAAAAGTGTAAAAGAGTTTATGAATTGGAGAACTGAGTGCATAACTAAGGTAAATGAGTTGGTAAAACCAATAGCACAAGATATGAATAGGACACTTTTTTATGTGTATTTCAAAATTGGTAAATTCATGGGTGTTTTATGAAAATCTTGAGAAAGAGGTTACATCGGAAACAATGAAGTACAATCCTTATAGGCACGTGGCAGACCAAATCCTCAAACACACATGGCTAACTAATGATGAGTATGGGGAGTGGGTAAAAATATACATCCTTACTGATGATTCAAATACTAAGGGCCCACCTAAAAAAATATAATCCTATGGATATCATTTTTGAAAGTGACATATGGTTTAGAAAAAGAAGAAAAAGAGTGACATGAATCAAGAGATGTCTCATCAGACTTGTAAAAGGATAACTATATGCTCTATCCATAGCAAGTCATATGTTTTGTTGTAAATATAATACTTTTGTCAATTGATTGACATGTGTCTTTTCCCTCCAAGTCTGAAGCTTGTTACAACTCATCTCTATAAATGAGTTCCCAAGACTTGATGAAGGGTCCACATTTTGATCTGATGAATGTAATTTTTCACTTTCAGTAAGCCCATATTATCTATGTTAAACATTTTTGTTCTTATTATTAATTAAAAGAGAAAATTTGCAATTGTCTAAGTATTTTGAGATTTTATGAGCTATAGTTTTGATGTTGGATGTATAATTTTTGAGAAAAATTAATACAATTGGAGAAATTAGTGGAGTTATACAATATGGATTTTGTCTTTGTTTGTTTTATTCTTTAAGTTTTCTAGGTTCAATATCAAGTATATGTGGATCTTAGTTATAATTCATCTTGAGTTATATTTTATTTTAATTTTTTCTATGAATCTGATAGATTAAGTAATTTATTAACATGGCAAGAGAGAATCATAGGATTTTATGTAGAGATTATGATAAGAATAAAATGTTTATTATGCATTTTTTTGCTTACAAGGTAAGGAATAGATCATAGGTTGTGGTGTCAGATTAGAAAGTTGGACCCCAATGGATAAAGCATTGGTCATATTATCATTCTAAGTAGATGTTGAATGCTATAATGTAAAAAAACTTTAATAAAAACCCTTTATATTTCTTATTGTATTGTGGATCTGAAAAACAATTTGTTGTTGGAAATATAAATGGGAAAGTAAGTTTTGTGGGGGGTGAATCAGCACTTAAAACTTTTACCTCTAAAAAAATTTACCATGCATCCATCTCATAACCTAACATGTAAACTGAAATAATTAACCATGCATCACATCCATAAGATAAAGTAAATAAACACATAACAAAAATAGTTTGGTTACCTATAAACCCTCCAATGAGAAGGTAAAATTGGGGTAGGGATGACACCCACAAATCTTCACTGTTGCAAATGTAAAGTGTGGCCTATTATGGCTACAAAATTTTTATCATAAACTATGATCTACCCTATGAAAGGTATGCCCTATTAAAGGCTTACAAGACTTGTTAGGTCTCACCTTGACTAAAGGATTTTAAACTTATAATTAAGTAAGCACTCAGTTAGGAGATTTACAAAAAAATATGTTAAGACTACTCTGTTAAGAGATTTACTCTGTATCACATGTTAGAATGATTCAGAACCTAATCCTTTGGTTAGCACCTTGTTGCTTGATATCATATCTCCTCTTTATAGTATATCTCTTGATACTCCTAATTAGGTCTATCTTCTCTAACCTTTCAATGCTTGTCTTTGTTCTTATCAAACTGATTCTGCATTGGATAACTCTGTCATAGCCATATATAAAACCATGAATTCCCTCTATACTCTTAGCATTCATCTCCTTTGCATGTTCATAAACCTCCTTAAGGTTTACCTCCTTAAATAGGCATTTTGGAAATGGGCTAAGTCATGATCAATGGATATGGTTGATCCTTATTGCCACCTAATTGCTTCCCTTTTCTAATTGGTTGCATACATTACATTATGATGCATAATATGACTCAATCCTTACCTCTTATAATTGAAAATTAAAGTTTATGTTGGAAAAAAATGGTTCACATAGTAGTTTGTTCCATTACAAACAACTATGTATTTGAATGGTTACTCAGCATCAATATGCTTTGATGCTTGACCTTCACTATTCTCTTTATGTTGATACTTGGCTCTTGAATAACTCGACACTTACTGTTGCTCAACACATGAATCACTCAACACATATTATCTACTTAAAACATTATATTGACTTGGCACCTAAGTGACGCAACACTTGATTTAGTGAATGCAGTGGATAAACAAAGTATTGGAAAACAAAGTATAGATGATCTATCACTATCATTCATCTGAGATTTAATGAAGATGATCATAGATAGATGTGATAGAGGATAGTCATGTGGTGATGCCGGTGTGTGTGCAAGATGTTGTTTCACATGTATAAAGATTTGTATAGACTTCGAGTTGATAATGCTATTGTAATTATTAATTAATTAATTATCTTATTTTGATTAATTGGGAAAGCCACAAGGAAAAATCAAGGAATTATTGTGAAGACACGGTATAAAGGAAAGTTATTTTCCTTGTCTGTAAGTGGAAATTGGATTAGAGAACCAAGTGGAATATGAAGTATTGTTGCACAGAGCAAGGAGAAAAATGCATGTAAGCAATCCAAGAGATCATTGGATGCATAGTATGAGATCTGGTCACAATATGTGAACAAGTAGAAGTCTAGTTGATAGGATAGAGATAGAGAAAGAAGTACATTCTAGTTCTATTATTCTACAAGGAATGATACAAAGATTGTTTGGACAATGGGTTCATTGATCTTAACCTTGAAGCTATTTGTGTAGCGGGTCCAGCTATCTTCCACAAGTCCTAGAAGGGTTGGCACTACTCCTAATAGGGATTCAAAGTCTCCTAATAGGGACTCATATGTACTAAATGTTGTAAAAAACTCCTAACAGGGTTTATCCTCTAATAAGAAATATTTATATTAGTACATCATCTTGTCGGTACCATCCCCAACGAGGTTTTCCCTTTGATGAAGGGTTTGCCTAGTTAACATATCTAGTGTTAATTGTGTATGAGTATCTTTTTGTGGTTTCATTTTATATTACTCACATGGATAAGTTTGTTGAAGGTTAATAAAAGTGATAATAGTTGGATAATTGATTCATCCGCCCCCCTCAATTATATCAGTGGACTATATATTCTAACAATTGGTATCAGAGTCTCAGGTCCTTGAAGATAAGGTTTAACACCCTTGGGAGATGTATGGTGAATATTTTTAGGAAGGATAGTCCAAGATTCGATGGGGCCAACTATTATAGTTGGAAGGAAAAGATTAAGACTCATCTATTATGCACTGGTCCAAGATATAATTGGATTTTGACAAAATCTGAGAAGACAACTATTGATGAATCAAAGCTTGAAGAATGCAATGAGGGAGAAAAATATCTATTCATGTGAAACATGAGAGCCAGAGAAGCCTTATTGTCAGCTATTCTAGAGAATGAATATAATTAGGTAAAGACATTTCAAACTTCTTATGAAATTTGGAAAGCATTCAGAGTTAATTTTGGAGGTGATGATCATGGAAAAAGAATGAGATTATAAAATACGATTTGCACATTTCAAGATGCTAAGATGATGGAAGATGAATCTATAAGAAGTTATGTTGGTAAAATATCATAAATTTTTGTACAAATTTGGGCTCTTGGTGGAACTAGGCAAGATGAAGTTATATGGAATATTTTGAAAAGTTTGACACCACCATTCAAGTAGACAACTCAGATGATTCAACTAGTAATTCCCTAGTGCACCAAAGATTTCACTAAAGAAACTCTACTTGGAAGATTAGAATCAATAGAAGCATAAATGAGATAGTCTAGAGAATTAGCTAGAGTTGAGACAACTTTTAGTGCTCTAAACATTTGACCTAATATGTCAAGAAGTACAAGTGCAAGAGGAGATTTTGCCAATAGTAGTAGATCTGAAGAAGATAAGAACATTGAAGAAGGAATATCCACTTTGGTAAGAAGACAAAAATATGGTAAGAAAATCTTTAAATGTTGGACTTGTGATGAATATGGTCATTATGCATCTAAGTGTCCTAAAAGAGAGAAAAAGTTTAGAGGAAAATTCAAATCTATAAGAGATAAAGATAGAAATTATTTGTATGAAAATGAGGATGAAGAATCTAATGAAATAGATTAGAGTGAAAGTGATCATGAATTAGGATTTGTGACTATCAAGGAAGATGATCTTGATAGAGAAATTAGAGAGGAAGGAGCTCTAGTTACCCAAGTTAAAAAGAAATCAAATTGGATAATTGATAATGGATATTCACATCATATGACTGGTGATATGAACAAATTTGTTAAGTTTAGAAATCATGATGGAGGTATTGTTAGGGTTGGCAACAATGCAACCTGTTATATCACAAGAATTGGATCTATTACTCTTGATGGTAAAACTAACACTGATGATGTTTAATTTTTTGATGGTTTGAAACATAATTTGTTAAGTGTTGGATAGTTGGGAGACAAGGGTTATCTATTACAATTCACAAAGAAGACCTGCATTATCAAAGACAAAGATGGTAAGTTGATTGGTACTAGAACCAGATCTAGAGGTAATGCATTTTAGTTGAATCCTACTAAAATAATATGTTTGGTTGCAAAAGTTGATAATAGTTGGTTATGGCATAGAAGGTTCAATCATATAAACTTTGATAACATTGTGAAAGTTAGTAGTACATTTGTAGTAAGAGATTTTCCTAAGATTATTAAGCCTATGAATATAATTTGCAAGGCATGCATTTTGGCTAAACAAAGGAAAGTGTCATTTCCTAGCAAGAAGTTCTCTACTATAGAGAAACTGGAGATTTTTCACACAAATCTAAGTGGTCCTCCAAGAACTAGAGAATTCTATGGTGAAAGGTACTTTATGATTTTTTTTGATGATTTCACTAGAATGATGTGGTTAGCATTTCTTAAAGAGAAGTTTGAAGATTTTGAAAAATTTAAGATATTCAAGAATAGAGTTGAAAATGAATTTGGGGTCAATATTAGATGTTTAAGATCAACTAGAGGAGGAGAGTTTACCTCTAAAGAGTTCAACATGTTCTATGAAGAGAATGGAATCAAAAGATAGTTATCTTCATCTAGAACACCTAAACAAAATGGGATTGCTGGAAGAAGGAACAAGTTAGTAGGAGAAGCAAGAGCAATGCTATTTGAGAATGATGTCTCAAAGAAATTTTGGAGAAAAGTAGTTAACATTGTAGTATATACTCTAAATAGAGTACAGATCAAAAAAGGGATGAGCAAGACACTCTATGAGCTATGATTTGATCATTCACCATCAGTCAAATATTTCATAATATTTGGAAGTAAGTGTTACATTAAGAGAGATGATGCTATTGGTAAGTTTGATCCTAGAAGTGATGAAGGTATGTTTTTTGGTTATTCATTGAAAAGTAAAGCATATAGATGTTTCAACTATAGAACTAAGACAATAGTTGAGTACACAAATGTAAGAATTGATGAAAATTTTGGCACTAAAGAGAAGATGGTAGATTATAATTCTGATGAAGAAAAGGATAATTCTAGAATTGTTAGGTAGAATGTTGAAGTTCTTTTAGAGATTAATAATAACTTGCAAAATGATGTACCTATTGAGCATAGAGAATAACAAAGAACTGAACCTAGAGATGAGATAAGAGTTGAGATGGAAACTCTTACCTCTAACAGGAACATGACAAAGCATCACCCTCCAAAGAAGATAATCAGGAGCAGAGATAAAGGTGTGATGATAAGGAACATAGTGAATGAGGAATTGTGTCTAATTTCTCAAGTAGAACCTTAGAGTGTGGAAGAAGAATGTAAGAATGATCAATGGATGCAAGAAATGAAAGAAGAATTAAATCATATTGTGAAGAATGAAACATGAGAATTAGTAACTAGACCTAAACAAGAATATGATAGGAACCAAGTGGGTATTTAGAAATAAGATGAATGAGCAAGGAGAAGTTGTGAGAAACAAGGCCAGACTTGTTTGCAAAGGTTACTCACAACAAGAAGGCATAGATTATGAAGAGACATATGCACCTATAGCAAGGATGGAAGTAGTAAGGATGTTCTTGGATTATGGAACAAGCAAGAATTTCAAGGTTTATCATATGGATGTCAAGTCAACTTTTCTGAATGGAGAACTTGAAGAAGAAGTCTACAATGAGGAAACTGACAGATTCCCTCTGACAAAAGAAAAATATTTTGTATGCAGACTAAAGAAAGCACTATATGGTTTGAAGCAAGCACCTAGAACCTAGTATGCAGGATTGGAAAGGTATTTGTCTAAGATTGGATTTACTAAAGGCACAATAGATGGTAATCTATATTTAAGGAAAATTGATGATGGTTTGTTTTTCATTTTAATATTTGTGGATGACATAATATTTGGATGAAATGATAAAGAAAGTGATAAATTCACTAAAGAAATGAAAAATGCATTTGAAATGAGCATGATAGGAGAAATGAAGTTTTTCCTAGGATTGCAGATTGTGGAGAGTAAAGATGGAATATTCATTTCACAAGGCAAGTATCTAAATGACTTATTGAAAAGATTCCATGATGATCCAAAAGAGTACCATTATGTAGCAATAAAGAGGATTTTTAGATATTTGAAGGGAACATCTAATTATGGAATTTGGTATGATAGATCAAGTGATTTTACCTTATGCACATATACTGATGCAGATTGGCTAGCCACTATGGATGACAGAAAGAGCACCAGTGGTGGAGCATTCTTTCTTGGATGAAGATTGGTTTTGTGGTTGAGCAAGAAATAGGATTGCACCTCTTAGAGTATAGTTGAGGTGGAGTATGTTGTAGCAAAAAATAATTGTAATCAAGTTATGTGGATGAAGAAAAGGATAAAGGATATTGGAATTGAGTTTGTAGAACTTATTATCATTTACAGTGATAAAAAAAGTATAGTGAGTCTATTTAAGAATCCAATATTACATTCCAAGACAAAGCACATAGCCATAAAGTATCATGTTTTGAGAGAGAAGGCAATAGAGAAAGAGATAAGGTTGGAGTATGTAAGTACTAAAGACCAGATTGCAAATATCTTTATAAAGCCTTTGCCTAAAGATACGTTTGAGTACCTAAGAGGTATGTTAGGGGTTATGCCCTTTCCTACATCAGTCTAGTGGTATAAAGCACTATGGTTAGAATGGATTGAATGCTAATGCTTCATTTATGGGGGAGTATCTAGTATGTACTGAGTCATTGAGGACTCTTGGAATTTGGTAACTTGTATTAAATAGTTGTTGGAAATACAATAGGGAAGTAAACTCTGAGAGGGAGGGGGTGAATCAACACTTAAAACTTCCAACCAAGAAAACATTCACCACACATCCCTCTCACAATCTATGCATATAAACTAAAATACCATTTTAAGCATATACATCCGTAGCATGAAAGTAAAACATTCAACACATGTATGACAAGATATTTGGTTACCCAAAAACCCTCTAGGGAGAAGGTAAAACTGGGGTGGGGATGACACCACAAATCTCCACTACTATAGTAATAAAGTTTATCCAATGAAGGTTACAATGTTTTGATTATGAAACATGATCTACCCTATGAAAGGTTTTCCCTATTAAAGGCTTACAAGATTTTTATATCTTACCCTATTAAAGGATTTCAACACACTGTTAGAAGTGTGCCTTGTAAAAGGACTTTAACTTACAATAAAATAAGCACCCTGTTAAAGGATTTACAATAGCCTATCAAGACTACTCTGTAAAGAGATAAATAATTGATTCACCTGTTAGAATTTCTTAGCAATGATCCTTTGGTTAGCACTCTATTGCTTGATGTTAGATCACCTCTTTCCTAATTTGTACTTGATCCTTTCTTATCAGATGTATCTTTGTTGGCTTCTAAGTCCTTTCCTCTATTCTCTTCTAATTGATTATGCAATGTAACTCAAATCATAACTCCTTAGTCACTATGAATGCTCTGTCTATGCATGCAAAATTCTCTCCTTTCTCCTTAAAACATTCATTAAAATTTTAGGGTTTGTCCATTTTAAGAAGGCCTAGGTGACTAACGGCTAGGTATGAATCAACAATTGTGATTCACCCATATTTCCACTTAATCCTTCATTTTTTCTGATTGATGCATGTAATGCATAGGGATTCATAATTAAGATTCATCCTTATCATCTAAGATCATAAAACAATCCTTAAGTCAAACCAAAAATGGTTTACATAGAAGTTTTTGCCATTACAAACAACCATGTCAAAACTATATAACTTAGAATTTGAAGTCCTTGATGCTTGACATCAACTACAACTTAATTTTTTTAACTTGGACTCTGAATGATTTCATCAATTTAGTTAGAGTTAATTTTGTAAAACATATTATCAAAAGAGTATGAATTTGAAATGAAATGGTTCAAAGCTTTTTGCTTCCCTTTTTGAGGAAAACCACAACCATTTTTGGTATACTATATATATAAAGATGAAAATTAAAGTAGATATAGGGAATATAATTCAAAGTGAACCCCTTTTTGTTGATATTTGATATTTTAGAGGCCTGGTGTTTTCATTTAGGATATAGTTATTTTATAGTAATCAAATGATGTATTTAACTATTACTTTCCAAATTTGTGTAAATTATACTTTCATTTTATAGTTGTAGTGCCTCTCATATTTACAGTTTGTACCTTGTCTATTTTGATTCGAGAGATACTGATACTCTTATTGTTATATGTACTTTGAGATGACCTAAGGGTCAAATGTTATACATTGCTTCAGTACCATAGATGCTATATTGCTATGTTGTTTAGTTTATCATATTTTCATGTTGATTCTATTTTGAGATGATAGTAGATCTATGATGATATCTGGTTTTATGGTTTATTGGACATATTTGTTGATTATGTTATGAGATGGATTCTATGCTATGGTTAGTTACTTCATTCTTGTTCTTTACACTTTCTGTGAAGATAAGTGATTTAAATGGATTAATTAGTTAATTAATGTTTTAATTGCTTCGGCTATTATATTATATGCAATTGCACTTGATCGTGTGTTTTAGTGTGCAGGAATTATATCCCTAGTAGTGGCCTATGGAGTTAGTGATTCAACTATTCATATTTTACCAATGTTTTCCCTATGTGGTCGACATATCCTTATTTTAAGTTGTTTAAATCTAAACCTTTCGGTGATTAGTAAATCCAAACTCCTCTGCATTATGTGATTAGACCAGTGAGCGTGTCTGTGCATTTAGAGGTTCACTCTATCACGAAAGTGTTAAGTGATTTTCTATGATTTTGGGTTTTTGGGATTTAAATATTTTTGGATTTAATTTCTAGTAGCTTTACCTTAGGTGAATTTTCATTATGGATAACAACCTGTTTTCGTTTGGGTCAATTCAGAGTTTAGCTACTCCAGCTAGCTATTTTCCATAATCGACTATTCTCTCAAAAAGTGAATAAGTATTGGAAAATTGAATTCATTATTCACTTCTCACATTTTAGAAATAGAAATTTGAGAGCCATTTAGGAAATCCTCTTCTAAAGGATTCTTGTTCTATTCATTCTGGGAGCTATGAGCATGGGTTTTGCGTGAGATTAGTCTCATTGGATCTAGCTTAGGGAGACCTTGCTTTGTCGCCACTTTCGGTAGTTTTAGTAGGCTCGTTATTTTATTAGGCTATTTTCAAAATCTTCCCATTTTTTTGTTAGGTAGGGCCTTTCTATTTTATGGTCTTTGCTCCATTTCAGCTTCTATTTTTGATAGCTATTTGATAGGAGGCTAAGTCCTAGTGTTCCCCTCTGTTTCTGTTTGTTGGTTTTTCCTAGTTGGTCGAGTATGAACATTTCCTCTATTTTTGGCATGGGGGTTTGGGTTTTCAAAGTATTATGTTGGCCATTTTTGCATATGATGTTTGAACCCAAATATTATTAGATTTTTGGGGTTTTTGCACCCATAGCCATTTGGGTTTTAATTTTGGAATTTTTTCTAGTTTTGGAGTTTTATTTCATTTTGTGTGCCACCCAATTTTCTCAGATTTTCTTGGCATGAGTTTGGTCATGGGCTTGGATCATCTGTTTGAATCTTGGTTAGACCTTTATTGCTTTTTTTATGTTGCATTGGGATGTGTTTAGGATTTCTCATCCCGAATATGTTTTTGGTTGATTGAATTCTTACTTTGAGTTCTCATCTAGTCTTGGTGTATGATCTTCATGATAGTGGTGCGCCACATATGTACATCTATTGGGTGACCTGTAGGGCCTAATCTTCTATGGCACTTCTAAAAGTTGTGATCATTGGGGTTGGGTTGGGAATTTTCATGCCTACAGGCACTCATCATTGGATGAGCATGGGTAGGGTAGGGTAGAATATTGAGGGGGCTTCTATCTCACAGCTCAGCAATCATGGTGCCATGGGTTAGCAAAGGGAGCTTTATATAAGTGATATCTAAATAAAACGTTGGGTGGTAATAAAACTTAAGATAATGAAAAGTTTTGCATTCATGTGATGGTTCCAAGGGAGTACCTTGAGAGTGTTTCCACACATGATCCGAGCTTGGGCTTTTGGATTCCAAGCAACTCTCTATTATGTTAGCCCCTATTTAGTAGCCTTTGAGATGTTTGACCAAGACCTATAGTTATGCATTGCCTATGTCTTGGATTTAGTCATCATACTACTTGGCGTGTGTGTTAGCCATGGATGTTTTTTTTGCATGTGTTTGTGGTTGGATCTTTATCTCCATTAGCACAATGGGTGTGGACCTATGGGTGCCATGTGGTTGGGAGGCATAGCTACCTTCACCACTACTAGGGATTGGTGTATAGAGATTGTCTATTTTCCTATTACAACTATTGTTGGATGTGTTCACTAGGTACTTTGAGATTTGGAGTATGCTTTCTTGTGATTTATGCTTTCATTGGGACGTTTGTATATCATGTTAGATGATGTTAATTTTGATGCATTTCCTTATAATGTTTTTTGTCATATGATAGATGATGTATCTACCAGTAGGGTTATCTTATGCTTTACTACTAGCATGTTAGATTTTCTTATGCTTTTTGTAGCATGTTTAGTAGTGATGTTCCCATCATGATAGTACTGATGATCCGATCGATAGCTTGGGAATTTTATGTGTGGGGGATGGTTAGGGCCCACGATGGTCTGATGATGCTATTATGGTTGGGAGGAACCATGTACTTAGTTTGGTTATTTTTCTCATTGCGATGTTATTTATGTTTAAATGTGATGGTGCTTTCAGTACATTTTAGTGTTTCCTTTATGTTCTTCCCTTTATTGTTGATTAGATGGTTAGACTTTGCTTCCAATTTTTCATCTTTTAGTTATGATTCAAGTGTTCTTTCCTTGAAATGTGGTTCCAGTACTCCCTGGTGTGGAGGAACTTTGTGTCATAGTTTACTTAGATTTTTATTGCTTTTTGTGTGTGTGTACTAATTTAAGTTCTCACATGAGAATGCATGTCTTAGCATGGTGTGGTGGATTTCTTCATGTGGCTAGGCACTTCCTCATGTAAAACCCTACACCAGTATAGGTGTTTTGGTCACAAGCCTTCATGTGAGAAGGCACTTCTTCATGTGGCACTATGCACTTCTTCGTGCGAGAATCTGGTATTCTTAGACTTCACATGAAAAATAGAGGCTATCTAGGCTTGTCAAAGAAAAGTTCAAAATTTTGTTTTGGATACCCTTTATGGTTTTACACCTTCCTAGTTCAAAATAGATTTCCTAAGGGGTCTAAAATATATTGTTTAAGTATAATTTGATGTATATATGCAATGATTCATTTGAGATAGGTTCTAGACCTCTACGAGCTAAGATAAAGATTCTAAGAAATTTTAGGCTTTAGAAATCCAGACTTAGCCAAATTTCAGGGCTTCAAGATTTCAGACTTAGCCAATTTTCAGGAGTTAGCATTTGTCTATCATCTTGGTTGATCTCGTATGATTTCTTATTTCTATTTTGGTTAATAGTGGCGTTTGGAGATCCATTGGTGTTTAGTTGATTGACAGTCTTAAGATATATTTTAATATATGTGATGATTCATTTGAGATAGGTTCCAGACCTCTACGAGCTAAGATAAAGATTTTAGGAAATTTTAGGCTTTAGAAATCCAGACTTAAGCCAAATTTCAAGGCTTCAAGATTTCAGACTTAGCCAATTTTTAGGAGTTAGCATTTTTCTGTCAGCTTCGTTGATCTCGTATGATTTATTATTTTTGTTTTGGTTAGTAGTGGCATTTGGAGATCCATTGGTGTTTGGTTGATTGTCAATCTTCTGTTGCGATCTTTATGATCTGTGTATGTTGTTACCATGTGCACTTACACTTGATTTTTTTTTTTTAAAATCTTGCTTGCATTTCATCCTTGTTCCAAGAATCTATGGGTGGGGCATTACAATAGTAAGTACTTACTAGTTAGTAGTAGTACACAGTACATATTGCACATGTCACATGCAAGTAGGAATTGATGTATGAAGTAATAGATTTTTGAGAAATGTTTATAATAACTTGGCATATCTTCAACATATGTTTGTAACTAGTAACATCCATTTATAGACTATCATTTGATGATAATACATCAATAGTTGAAGGTTTATTTCAGGCCAAACATCTTGAATGAAGTCTCAACCTTGTTCAAGTTTCTAGACTGGTGACACACTTCCTTTCACCCCATACCACTTGCAGTGGAAGGTAAATAGATTTCTTGTCACTATCAGTGGTATTCCCTCTTCCATTAACTTCACATGCATTACATCTTTTTTGGAACAAACTTGCATTTATGTTAAATATTTGTAAGGATTTAAACATTTAAAATAATTGAACTAGAAGCCAGATGGAAAAATGTATAGGGACCATCACTTAGCCACTCAGCTTATTTATAGG
The DNA here is from genome assembly GCA_028749045.1 of Cupressus sempervirens. NCBI lineage: Eukaryota > Viridiplantae > Streptophyta > Pinopsida > Cupressales > Cupressaceae > Cupressus > Cupressus sempervirens. The sequence goes on from CM053787.1 coordinate 448,555,720, forward strand.
AAATTGAGCTTTTTCTTTTGTCATTTCTCATCTCATTTTGGTAATCAATAGTTTGGTAGTAGCTATCCTTTTTTTTATCATTAAATTATGGTCTAGTTTACTTGGTGTGGTAGATTGGTAGTCATTTCTCTGTAGTCAATCTAGACACTCCAATTTTCCTGACATGCAAATTAGAAGAGGAATAAAAGGCCTTTTTAGGCAACGTCCCTGATGAAAATCTCTTGTCAATTTTCAATGAGGTTATGGGGTGTGATTTTTTGGAGAATGATAATAGGTATCATGTCAACATATACATTACATCCCATTTTCTAGCATCTTTGCTCAACCTTAGAGAAGAAAGGGTTGACATTTTGCTACTCATGAGGAAGATTTTTAATAACAAATACATGGGTGATGACATTGATATTGTTTCTCATGTAGAATTAGGGGTGGGATCCCTTGGATAGGTGAAATCCACAAGCTTTTGGAACCTAGCTAAATTTTGGCCATGCAACCATTTATGTTGGGCCTAACTACTAGGAAATTGAAGCACCATAAGAAATGGGTATGAATTGGCTTGGATTTTCTCTGAAAATGGTATAATTTTAATGAAGTGGCACATGAAAATGTGTGGCTATAAGAATTCACAGCCTTAGTCATAAAATGACTAGTATAGTAGTACTAGGGTTTTCCCCTATATTCTAGTTTTACTTTCTATTTTGTTTAATCAAATTACAATCATTGTGCTTATGTCTTCCTAAGATTGTAATTTTCAAGGAATATCAATAAAATTTCTAGAGTTCCATGTAAATTGTATTTAATTGTTATGCTTACTTATGTAATGTTTTGGCATTTCCAAAATTTTCTATTAAATTGTTAAGAAACAAAATATTTAACATTGAATTAGTAAGAGATCTTATTTATGTGGAGAGTCAGTGTATGCATGTATATGCGTGAGTATGTGTGAAGAGAAACTAGTTGTGTAAGATGGTGAGATGAACCAATTTGAAGGTATAAGAAAATAAAAAACAAGAGTTCTTTAACATGGTGGTAAGGGTTTATGTTGGTGTTGGTGCACCTAGTGCTATGGCACTAACTATGGCTGGTGCTAGTGCACTTGGTGTTATGGCGGCTAGGGTTTCTACTAGTGTTGGTGCACCTAGTGCTATGACACTGGCTTCTAGTCATTTTCTAGAATCTGTTGACATTTTAGATTCTATTGTTGGGTTGTCTACTGAGCCTAGTCATGATTTGGCTAGGATTCCTTTTCCTATTAGCACTATATTAAAGGTTGGGTATCCAGCTGGGGTTGTTGGCTTGACTGGTGTTTCATCTACTAAGGTTGTACCTAGGGTTTCATTTCACTCTAATCTTGTGTTGTCCTCTTTAGTTGATAGTGCCTCTAAGGGTTTCCTACCTAATGGTGCATCTATGAGTGTGGCGGCTAGGGTTTTACCAACTATTGAAGCTTCAAAGTTCTTTTGGGCTTTTCATGCCCCTAAACCTAGATCTTTGGCTAGGGCCTCTTAGACTGTTGGAGCTTCTATGTCTATTGGTAGTGATTTTTTTTGTGGGGGGTTCATGTCTAGCTCTATTGCTTCTACTAGTGCTACTGGAACCTTATCATATGCTAGTATGGTCTTAGTTGACACTATGACTAGTCTTTCTAAGGGGGTTGGGTCTAGTCTATGAGGAATTTTATAGTTGTTAGCCCTATTTAGATTTCTTTTCACAAGGAAGTGTTGACAAAAATTGAAGAATCTTCCTCTAAGTTCTCTTCCCATGGGGTTATCTGCTGCTTGATGGGCCTTTGGCCAAATCTTCTTGACTTGAATTGATAGATCTCCATTCACTATAAACCTCTTATTTTGGGTATGATTCACATTTTCCCCATGGCTAAGCATTTTTTTTGTTGTTAAATTTTAAAACATTGAAGATAGGAATTTGATTTTGTGTAATTCCTCTTTCACATGGGAAAATTTCCTTTTGTTAGTTGTGAAACCTTGGTCCCTGGAGTTTTTCCCCACTTCAAAAATCTTCAACAAGTTCTCAACTTGGGTTAGGCTTCCCTTTCTTCCTCTTCATCTTTGGGTTGATACCCTTCTAAAGGTTGTGGAAAATGCTCTTGGAATTTTTTTGATGTTGGACAAGTTATTTGATGATATGATGCACTCCACTTATGTGCACATTTTGGTAGAGATGAATATCTCAAAAGGGTTACCAGAAATGACTATATTGGAACATTCAGGAAGATCTTGGATTTAGACTCTAGACTATGAAGGGATTCCCTTCAAGTGTAGAAATTTTTTTAAAATAGGCCACTTAGCTACTCAATGTGGATTATAGAGGGTTAAGAATAAGAAGTCTACCTCTTGGTGGAAGGGGACTTCTTCTGAACACTACATTATTTATAAGAAAAATGAAGTCTCTTCTAAGGCTAATGGTGTTGATCCTAACCCTATTTCTAATGTTAGGAAATCTATTGTTGTCACTCCCAATGCTAGTTTTTCTAGTGTTGGTCATCTTATTGCGGTCTCCACTACTAGACCTTGCTCTATTTATGATTAGGATTTTGTTTGTTCCGTTGTTGTTGGTTCTTTTGTTTCTAGTTCTATTATAGGTTCTCTTCCTATTTTTGGTTTACCAAAAGGTTCTAATGGTCCCACTGGTTCTTCTATAACTAGCTCTTCTACTTTGGCAGTTAGTTTTGGGACTATTGGTTCTATTCTTGATTCTAGTGATGTTGTTGTTGGTGCTTCTATTGGATCTTTTGTCTATGTTGTTCCTTCTATAGTTGGTTCTTCCTCTAGTATTTTGGGGTCTTAAGACTTGGTTTCCCAAGATTGGCAGAAGAAAGCATCTATGGTGGAGGAGGGATGGACCCTTGTAATTAGAAACATCATAAAAAGACCCCTTTACAATTTTATATGACATTGCACTCCCAGAGGAAGGGAGGAAAATGAAAAGCTTAATCTTTTATTTTTAGGTTGTGGGCAGAATGAGCCACATATGTTGTACCTTTGTTGTCAATATTCTTTTGTTTGATCTATGGGGTTTCAAGATCCTTCCAAAACCTGTGTTTCAATGAGGATTTCTTTTTTTTGTATCTCCTTTAGTTTTTTCTTTCTCATCTTGTATGTGACATGTTTCATTTGGTAGTGCTGATTGAATATCTTTGATGATGGTTTCAAGTCCCTTTATCTAAAACCTACTTTGTTTTGGGTTTTAGGGTCCCTTCAAAACCTATTTTCCTAATCAAAATAGTTAACATTGAATTAGTATTAACATATTGAGGTTTAAAATTTAACAATTAATTTAATTAATAAATCACTTACTTTAGTGTTCCATTTTAGTAGTATACAATAATAGAATATGTGGAACAAAATTGATAGCTACTTTTACAATAAAATTTAATTCTCCATTAGATGGGCATATTTTACAATCAAATTTAAAGTGTCATTGAAAAACTCTTTTAATTTAAAATTTATAAATATTATAATATATTTAAGAACTAAGTTAGTAATATTATAAAGTTGATGCCATTATTACTATTGGATAAACAAAGATCAACAGCTCTAGATTTTTTTTGGGCCAAATTCGCCAACAGTCAACTAGATTTTTTGAATGCCCTAGAAAGAAGACACATGGAAAACATGTATCAAGTTTGAAATCACTATGCTCATAGTAGCACCATTTGATCAACTTAGATCAATGACCAAAGATGATTTTCAGGAAAATATGGGGAACATTCAACCATTTTTATCAATGCACCTAGAAAAAAGATACTGTTGGAATTATGAATGCAAAGCATGTACTTTGGAGAGGAGGGGGGTGAATTAGAAGTTCAAACTTTAGCTACTAAAACTTTCACCATTTATTAGATGCATGTAATATATGAACTAAAAATAACATGTAAATCACATACATCTAAATCATATAAGCATATAATCAAACACACACACTTAACACTAGATATGATTACCCAAAAACCCTCTAAATGAGAAGGTAAAATTGGGGTGGGGATGACACCCACAAATCTTCAATACTGTAGCAAAAAATTGTAGCCAATTAAAGTTGCAATGGTTTGATCATGATACATGATCTGCCCTATGAAAGGTCTACCCTTCTAAAGGCTTACAAAGACTATTAAGTCCCACCTTGTTAGAGGGTTTCAACACCCTATTACAAGTGTGCCTGGTTAAAGGACTTTAGAACATCCACTTGGAATGTTACCCTATTAAAAGATTTACTACAACCTATTAGGACTACTCTTCCTAGGAGATTTAACTAAAATCACCTATTAGGATGTTTTAGCATAGATCTTATGATTGCCTTTGGTTGCCTGATTAAATATCAAATCCATATAGTGTCCTTCTTGATCCTCTTTGATATGATATAACAATTTTTGTATCCTTTTATTCTTTTTTCTCCTCCAACTAATTTTGCAATTCACTTTCACTACTAAGTCACCTTGAATGCTCTATGAACAAATTTGATCATTCACCCCTTGTTACCTTCTTGTAACTTGATCTCTCTCTCTCTGTCTCTCTCGATTCATTATAATTATTGGGGCTTCATCTTCCTTATAAAGACTTTGGTGGCTTAGGGTTAGGTATGAATCTATGGCTGAAATTCATACTTTTTGCTACTTAATCCTTTCTATTTTCTAATTGGCTACATGTAAATACATAGGGATTCTACAAATAGATTCATCCTTATCTTTAAAGAATCAAAATCGAATGTTATGTCCGTAGAAAAATGGTTTACATAGTTGTTTCTTCCATCACAAACAAATATGTCCAATCTATGTTACTCGGCACTTGAAGTTACTAATGCTCAACATTTTGTTTCTAACTTGGCACCTAAACTACTCGACATCTACTATTCACTCAGTACTTGAATCACTTGGCATGGTCTATCTGCTCGTAAATTGAGTGAATCAGCACATTAGTGACTTGGCACAGTCTTGTATTTACATATTATTCTTAGCATGCATTACTAGTTCAGCATAAACTAAGTAAATGTCTTAAGTGTGTTGATACTCAATTGTCAAAAACCAATCTGAGATCAAAAATCTCCCCTTTAGACATGAGTTTCAAAAACACTTAAATATATACAAACAATCTATTCTTCTTGAATATAACATAACCATGACTTGGCTTGTATACAAAACTTCAAAAAAATTAAAATTTTGCAATAACTTATGTACCTTAAAATTTTATAACTCCCCCTGAGTTAATGTGCATGTTTTGTATCAAAAATTTGTTCTCCATTCTGAGTAGATTTTTCTCTTGCTGATACTCTTTGACTTCAATGTGCTTGTACTCTTTATACTCTACCTTTAGCTGATATCTACTCTATTATGTTTCCTGCATTGGATTTCTCAAAAATGTATATCACTAGGGTCAAAATCTCATTAGCTCCCCCTTTGTTCATGCTTCCTCTTTTTCTTTATTCATCTCTCTATTTGATTAAATTATATCTCTCCCTTTTTCTTTGTATCTCTCCCCCTTCTTGCATTTTTACTTCCTCCTTAGAATCTGTCTCCCCCTTGCTTGTTTATCTCCCCCCTTTTTATTCTTTTATCTCCCCCTTTTTGACACTTATGTCAAAGGGTCTATACACTTATAGTTTATTTGTCCAAAATTGATTTTTGGGCTTCCATAATTATTTTTAAGCTACATCCCAATTGTCACATGCAACATTTAGTGACTTGAGTTGGATTGCTAGCTCGACTGCTAGGTGAACTAGTCCACCTAATGTTGAAAGATTGGGGTTTTTCTTCAACAATGTTTATGTATATCCTAACTCTTTATGGAGTATTTCCATACGTGGGATGAGGGAGGCTTGAATATTTTTCAACTTGGCTCTTATATTAGCCTCTTCTACTGTTAACATAGCTAGTTAACTCTATAATTGAAGCAATGCATGAAAATGCTTCTCAGTCTGAGCTAGGTTTTGAGGTAATTGTATACCTGATATATTGAGATGTCTCTCTAGACTTAGAATTCTATGTCTTGTATCTTGATTGAAGAGTGTACCTTCTTCACATCCTCAACCTTTGTAGTTAGTGCAACTTGAGTAAGTGTTATCTCACCAAATATTTTCTCGTACACTTTACTCTAGAATTTCTTCCCTGACCACTCAAGAAGTTTTGCACTTGTGTTATTATCTTCATTATTGACCTTTTCAACAATTTGTAACAATTGTTCCAATAGGGGATTTGTTTCTTCAAGTGTAGGCAGGCTGAATGCATCTAAGAAGATTTCCTTGATGTCTTATAATGCTTGCTTTTGCCTAAATTCCTTTCTAAGAACTTCTTGGTGATTTTTCTTTTCCAAAGCTTGTTGTAATATTCCTATTTCCTCTATAGTCATAGTGTCATAATCATACTTGGGAATAATGATCTCTTCATCTAAAGTTACATCACCATAGTGAGTTACCTTGTCAACTTTTGTAGAGCTTGAGCCTAGTGCTGAAGTTTGCAAGGGTATTACTCTCGTGCTTGACTTTTGAAGAATTTTTGTAGGTGAGGAGCCAAATGTTGATAAAGTTACCAATTCTTGAATGACCTCCTACTCCTTTACCTTTGGTTTTTTATCACCTTCTTCATTTTTTTCTTGATCTATGACAATGATTGTAGTTGCACCTTGTGTCTATGCTATAGGTACAGGTGTATCTATTTGTCCTATTTTCTCTATTCTTATCTCCTTTTCATCTTCTTTAGTAGTATCTCCCTACTCAACTGTCTCTTCTTTAACACTTGTGTCAACCTTTGTGGATGTGTCTACTAATGTTTAAATTGAAGGTTGATCACTAGTAGCTAAAGAGATGGTAGAAGGTGGTTCTTGTGTATTCACCTTATCCCTTGTGATGTCAACTACTACCATTTGAAGTTTAGCCACACTGACCAATACTAGATTTTCACATAGTCTTGCTTGTAGTGTAGATTGATCAAGAATTTTCTTCAAATCTTCTGCAATTAAAGGATTGTTGTTCTGAGCTGAACTATCAGGAACATTCTTAACAATTATGGTTTTTGTAGGTATACTAGTGTCATGAGAAGGGCTCATATGTGGCATTTGTGTGTCTTGTACACTTTGCTCTTCCTTTTGCTCTTCAGCTATAGCCATGTCATCAGTTTTCTTTTGTATCTCCTCCACAGTCCTTTTCTTTATCTTCCTCCTTGTCATCATCTTCATCTCCATTATTTTTTCCATCAAAGGATTCTTCTTCTCCTTGTTTAATAGTTGTTAACACATATATCAATTTCCACTTTTGGGTGGATTTCTTCACAACATCTTCAATTTTTTCTAAAAAATGCTAAAGGCTCTCTATTTAGGTGCAAATCTTCCACCATATTTCTTGTTTGCCTTGGTAATTTGTCCTTTTGTCAATTCTAGCATAACTTGTGCTAATGTAGAATCTCTGATTTGTTTCTCCAAGTTTAAATAATAATGCCACTTTTGTTCAACAATGTCATATAGACCTTTTGGTAGAGTATTGTCAAATTCAAGTGGAGTATTCTTTAATTTGGACATCATTGCATTTATTGACTCTTCAACTAGAGTTTTCTCTTCTCTTTCAAGTTTTTCAAAATCAATATTCTTCAAACCAGACAAATTTGCATTATTCCTAACATTTTCATAGATATTTTCAAGATCAGATTTTGGTGGATGACTTACCACTCTGAATTGGCTTGTATCCTCTGATTATGTTCTCTCATAATCAATTTTTGGTTGTGTAATCCATTTCCTTCTTTGTTTCTTTAGCACTGGTCCTTTTTGTTCTGTAGCCTTTTTTTCTCTTTGGCTTTTTCCTTGAACTTTTGTGTGGTGGCTCATGTGCTTGCCCTGATTGTTGGTGTTGTTGGCTTTACTAGGCTTGGCTTGGAAATCTTCTTTGCCTTTTTTTTTTCCACAGGTTGTGCCTTGGCCTTTCTCTTCTTTGGTTTTGCTTGTACTAGTGCTTCCTTGGTTTCTTCTTCCTTGGCACCTTCTACCTCTTCTTCATTCTTATCTTCTCCCAATCCTTGGGTTAATGCAAGAGGTTCTTGGGCTTGTTCCTATTCTTCCTCTTCATCATCTTCTTCTTCTTCACTTGTACCTTCACAAAAATTTTCCTTAAGCTTCTTCATTAGTTTTTCCTTCTTCTTTAATGTGGAGGTGGTCTTTAATTCCATCTCAACTTAACCTTCATAACATCATAATTGCTAAAAAAAAAATTGCATTCTTATCAACTTCTTCTGCTAAGAGTGTTATAATGGTTATTGAGGCTTCATCAACATTGATCTCATAGCCTAAGGGTCTTAACCATCTTACCCTTAGTGTAGTAGCTTGTATATAAGTGCAATCAATATCTACAAGAAAGAACATATCATTGTAGTATTGTTCAACCAAAGAACTGGTATTCTCATCCTTTGTTTCATAGACTTCTTGAAGTCTTCAAAATAGTTTGTCATGACAATTTCAAAGTTATCTCCCATTTTCTCAATGCATTCATTGATTTGTACAACCACTAATCTATTTGTCTTCCAACCAACTATACCAAAGGATGGAAATATGTTCTGAACATAGAAAAATATGCAAACAAGTATTAATCCAAACTTACTCTGTGCATTCTTGGTTTTTCTGACTGCTCTAAGATTTTCCATCATCTGTTGCAATTGAAGCTCAGCAAGATCATAGGTATGATCCTTCTTTACAATTTACTACAATGCAGGTTACACTATTTAACTTTCTTGATTGATAAAACTTATGAGAAATTAGCCTTATGGAAAATTCCAATAAAGGATCTGTTATGGTATTAATTGTCATTCCACATTTGTTCCATTTGGCTCCTATGTTTCTCTCTATAACCTCCTTTGAATCACTTCACAAAGTATTCTTCCAATCTAGGTTTGGGTATCCAATTACCCTATAAACTATTCTCTTTGAAATTTTGATGGGACCATCTTCCAACCATAAGCATCCATTGTGTATTATGCTCAACACTATCTTGATCCATTCTATTTTGAACACCATGGGAAAGTCTAGGGCATGGGTCAAACCCTTCCTTTCAACAATCTTAAATTCTTCTTTTAGAATGCCATTTTCACATAATTTATCATAGGCTTTCCTTATTTCCATATTGCCTATTCTTCCTATCTTTCAATCCTATCATTTTCTAACATCTTGGACCATTATGACTTTCAAGGGAATCATGGAAAGCATGCCTGATGGATCTTGTTTAAAAGAAACATCTAAAATTTCTTTGTGAATTGGTTTCTTTACCTCACTACTTACTAATTGAACATTTAAAACCTCTTTATCTTTTACATTCTTTGAACTAGAAGCCATTCTGTAAAACTAGGGCTTACACAAATTTCAAACTACGTAGCTCGGCTTATGAAGAATACCTTGGAAATTCAATGAGCTAGAGGATAATTTTTTCTATGATCTTTGTAGATATTTTGAATAGGTTTCTAAATTTCCTTCTTGCTTTGCTTGCTCTCATTTGAATTTTTTATTAAAAAAAGAGTGAAAATTGACCTTATACCCTTCAAAACCATGCATTTAATGCTTAATGCTTGTACAGTTGTAAACTCGACATCAACACAATTTAAGATTCACTCAGCATCTATAGGTATTTTTATCACTTGGTAGCTATTACAGACTCGACATCAACTAGCTAACCTAGCAGCTTGGCACTAATTAGTGTTCCACTTGGCATCCACAAAGAACTTTTCATGCTCGGCAACAACATGAAAACTAAAAGATTTAACTTTGAATTTTCTACAACTTATTGCATCTTCATTCATGCAAATATAATCCTTTTAGTATTTACTTCTTTTGGAACTAATGTATGATGTAACACTTTAAGTATCAATCCCACATACCTCTTGTTTCCTTAGTTTGATGAGGTGTTACCACTTGACCCATTGGGTGAAGTGATCCATTCTCCATTTGATGTATTGCATCATTATTTCTTCTTCCATGTCTTATTCATCTCATTCTTGATGTGTTCAACATCTATCTTACCTTTGCCTTTATCAAATTCACAACTTGGTGTCTTGGACCTAGTTGGACAATGCTTGCTAATATGACCAGTCTTCAAATAGTTGAAGCATGTGGTTTGACTCAACCACCTCTTGTAATTACCACTGAAGTGAGTCCTAATGTAATTCTTAGTTACATGTCCATATTCCTAACCATAGTGATAGCTATATCTTGTATTGTAATCCCAATTATAAGAGTTTCCAAAGCTTCTTACCTTTTTTTTCTTGTTTGATGACCATGTGGACTTGGATCTCCATTCAATAGCTTTATGTCCATACTTATGATAGTTGTAGCAATATCCTTCAAATTTTGGTGCATGCATGGGTATGTTTCTACATTCATGTGCCTAATGACCTTGTTTATTGAACTTATAGCAATGGACCATGTTCTTAGGCTTAGCATTCCGATTTGTATTCTTTCTCTTGCACACATTAGCAGTATGCCCTTTCTTACCACAATTATAACAAGTAGGTTTGGAATTCTTACCTTTGTTGTTCCTTTCTTCAGTATTTTTAGATGATTCTCCTTATTTATTGCTTATGTAGCCCAATCCTAAGGTATCTCTGTTAGATCTAAGAGATTTCAATAATTTCTCAAAGTATTTGATGGCTTCATTTGGTTTGTTAAAACTCTCAACAAATTCCTTTTCTCTTTTCAAGTCCTTTTGTAGTTGTTCATTCTGCAACTTCAATGTAATTATCTCAATATTCTTGACATTCAACTCATGATGAGCATTAATCATTTGGCTTAAGGTATCCAAGTGCATGTTTGAGATCCTAGATAGCTTTGTTGACTTTGCTTCCAATTTGTTTGTTAGGATTCTTTTGTCTTCTTCAATCATGGCCTTATCTTCTATAGCTTTCCTCTTTTGTTCTGTCACTTCACATAGCAGTATAGCTTGTGATTCTTGCTCTAACTTGAGATTTCTAATTTCTTCAACTTATGCTCTACTCTTTTCCATTAGATCTACAATTGTTGCATCAAATTCACTAGAGTTACCATCTACAAATAGCTTTATGGTGTCAATCTCTTTATATTGTGTTATTTTTGCTATAGTAATCTCTTTCCTTATCTTCAAGGCATCTTTGGCTTCATTGAGTTGATGTAGTATAATATGTATCTCAATCTCATGGTTCTCAATGGAATTTCCCAATTTTTAGACTTCCATTTCAAGATCTTTCCTCTAAGCTGCAAAGCTTCTTCTTCTTAGAACTTGGCTCTAATACCAATTGTTGGAATTACAAATGGGAAACATGTACTTCTTGGGGGAGGGTGAATTAGAATTTCAAACTTAAGCTATTAAAACATTCACCATTCATTAGATGTATGTAATATATGAACTAAAAATAACATGTAAAGCACATACATCTAATTCATGTAAGCATATAATGAACCATAGACACTTAACACTAGATATGATTACCTAGAAACCCTCCAAATGAGAAGGTAAAACTACGGTGGGGATAACACCCACAAATCTTCACTACTATAGAAATAAAGTGTAGCCAATTAAGGTTACAATGGTTTGATCATGATAATGATCTTCCCTGTTAAAGGCTTACAATGACTATTAAGTCCCACCTTGTTACAGGATTTCAACACCCTGTTAGAAGTGTGCCTAGTTAAAGGACTTTAGAACATCCACTTGGAATTTCATCATGTTAAAGGACTTACTATAGCCTAATAGGACTACTCTGCCAAGGAGATTTAACTAAAATTGCTTGTTAAGATGTTTTAGCATAGATCTTATGATTGGCTCTAGTTGTCTGATTAAAGATCAAATCCATATAGTGTCCTTCTTGATCCTCTTTGATCTGATATAACAATTGTTGTATCCTTTTGTTCTTTGTTCTCCTCCAACTAATTTTGCAATTCACCTTCACTACTAAGTCACCTTGAATGCTTTGTGAACAAATTTGATCATTCACCCCTTGTTACCTCTCTCTCTCTCTCTCTCTCTCTCTCTCTCTCTCTCTCTCTCTCTCTCTCTCTCTCTCTCTCTCTCTCTCTCTCTCTCTCTCTCTCTCTCTCTCGATTCATTATAATTATTGGGGCTTCGTCTTCATTATAAAGACTTTGGTGGCTTAGGGTTAGGTATGAATCTACGGCTAAGATTCAATCTTTTTACCACTTAATCCTTCCTATTTTCTAATTGGTTGCATGCAAATACATAGGGATTCTGCAAATAGATTTATCCTTATCTTTAAAGAATCAAAATCTAACCTTATGTTGGCTGAAAAATGGTTTACATAGTTGTTTGTGCCATCACAAACAAATATGTCCAATCTATGTTACTCAACACTTGAAGTTACTGATTCTTGGCACATACTATAATTTTTTTTCAAACTTGGCACCTAAACTACTCGACATCTACTGTTCACTCGGCACTTGAATCACTCGACATGCTCTATCTTCTCGGCACTTGAGTGACTCAACATAGTCTTATATTTACACATTATACTCGACATGCATTACTAGTTCAGCATAAACTAAGTAAATTGCCTAAGTCTATTGACACTCAATTGTCAAAACCAATCTGAGATCAATAGATACATGTCAAATCTAGTTTTTAATAACTAATAAATATTCTACATAAAAACTTTATGCTATGAATGCTCAATTATTCATATTGTAATGACTTTTAGATTATAATTAAAACTTTAAGTATGATATATAAATTAGAATAATTTAACTATATTGCATTATGTCCTTAATTATTTTTAATCATCATCAAAAGAATAAAATAAGATAATTACTTTGTTAATGTAAATGGTTCAGTTTGTAATTCAATGCACAAATACATAGATTCCTATTTCTATTTAATTTTTTATGAATATCTTCTTATTCAATCACAAAATAATTTAATTTTTTTTTTCACAAATAAGTCAAATTATTTCGTAAAATAAAACATAAATCATATTTATTAATTTATTTTTAATTATTAATTTGTATCTTTAACAAGTGTTATTACAATGTTGTTATTATTATAATATAATAATAATTAATATTATAATTATAATTTAATATGATGACACAAATGTTAATATAGTAAATGGGATGCCCCAACTACCATTGGATGAGAAAGGATCAATGGCTTGAGATGTATTTTGGGTTGATTTGGGCAGCACTCAACTCATTTTCCCAAATCACCCAAGAGAGAAAACATGTGGCATACATGTAATACCTGTGACTATTTACTATTTATTTCAATGTGGACAATGGACCCATTGTAAATATCATAGTGACATGCGTGACTCAGTGGAAGGGCATCATTTATGTTGTGCGAAAAAAGAAACAAGCCAACCACCATTTGATCAACTTAAATCAACAACTCCAAATGAATTTTGGGCCAATTTTGGAAATAGCCAACTTGTATTCCCATATTCCCTAGAAAGAGGACATGTGGAATACTTGAGGTAATATTTATTGAGGCATTGACATCCTTTACACACCATTCAATCAACAAAGAGAGAATGACCCTAGTCAAATTTTGTGTTGATTTCGACAAGGGTAGTTTTGCTTTCTCAAATGTCATGGAAAGAAGACACATGTCATATTGAGTGACAAATAAGACACATGGTATTGACATAGACCATGGTACAATGATGGGACATGTAAAGATTGATGGTTACCACCATTGGAGCATCAAAGATCGACAACTAGAGATTTATTTTGGGCCGATTTTGGCTACCCTCATTTTTTTTTCAAAATTTCCCAAGAAAAGAAATCTTGAAAAAGATGTGAAGTCACCAACTCTTCAAAAATTAGCAATAATTACTAGAATTAATCCCGAATTATACTATAATTTCATACATTTATGGTTTCACAAATAATTATAATACCAACTGTCCACTATATAGTGTATGTAAGAATTAATATCAAACACATTCTCGACTCTACCAATCTTACAATTTGTATAATTTTATTTTGTGTAGACTGTAAGGCTTAGTTTTTCATTATTCAATCTTGAATCTCTACACAAACTACCAATCCAAGATTTAGTAAAGTATTGGAGCATCAAAAAGGGCTTACAAATCACAATTTGCAAGTTGCAACACAAACCTAGTCTTCCTAGATAGCTCACAGTGTCACAAAAAGTAGTTATCAATTATAGTTTTAACTTTCCACGTAAGATCCTAAACACATTTTTTACTGATAGTTTATTTAGTATCAGTTTTAGAATCTAGGATTTAATTTTTTAATTATTGTGCATTGTAAGCCTAAATTGTTTACTTTCTAGCAACTAGGTAACTTGCAAAGTTAAATATCAGAAATGCAATTTAAGGTTTAAATATTAATCATGTTTGTAAATTATAATTTGTGTCTATGTATAGTTCTACAAAAAAATTAATGATGATGAAAACATACAAGAGGAGTGGCACTAGAACTGGCAATGGAATTGCAACCTAATAGAAAATACATGGGACCTATAAATTATATTTTGACATACACAAACTAGTTGAAACTTCAGGTTTTAGTGATGAATTCCACAATATTTGGGATCATGTTATCTATGGAAAGAGTATTAAGGCAATCAAATATGTAATTGAAGATAAGTGGAATGGTCCATAAAAGGAGTCAAGTATATATTAAATTGAACAACATGATAGGATGCATTGTAAATAAATTTTCAACATGGACTGGGGTGATTGCCCTCTTGGGATTCCCTCAAGTACTCCCTTGTACAGAATTTGTAATGGATTGTGTTGAAAATTATGATGAAAATAGAAAGCCAATTGTCAATGAAAATACAAAAAAGGTAATTTTTCCGATCACACAAAGTGAACTTGGTAGACTATTGGACCTAGGGTATGAAGAACAAAACCCAACTCACATTGACCTAGAAAACCTAGCAGAAACATATGACAACTTAGGACTAGATAAAAAAAACATTATTATATCAAAGGTGTATGTGGTGGAATCATGTATTCATGAGACCTCAATGTAGAGTGCAAATTAGAATAACAATGAACTAATTAGACCCAGGACATCACTGTTAATCAAAGACTCCACAAACATCTCATGTTTCCCTAACTACAATCGCTAAGATTCCTCTCAAACCAACATTTCAGTGATAGTTCTTGAATGGGAATATGCAATGAATGCAGATCTAAAAATGTGTTTGCAAGATCTATGTGAAATGTGGATTAGATGAAGATAATAACACTAAAATGCAATAATATGTGCATATGATATGGATAAAAGTGCTAAGTGATATTAGATATGTGCTAAAATGATATCAAAATGCTACTAAAATGCTACGAACATGACATGAATTTACTATAATGACAATGCTAAAATGGAAGATAACTCTAAATGTGCCTGTAGTGCAGATGTATCAAACTTGGATCCTTTTTCTTTTGAATCTCCCTCCTATTTAGAGGATTTCAAGAGGGGTTAGGGTAAGGATTAGGATTTTACTTTTTACTAGATGGCCATGGTGAAACAGAAAATATCTCATAAGGCACCAAGAGGAAAAGTCCAATAGACTTGGTTTATGAGGATAAATGAAGATTTTTCAAGTCTTTTAATTGTAAAAAAGAGGATTTTTACTTTTGAGAGATAAATGGATTTTGTTGATTTATTGAATGTTCTATTTATTCTCAACTTTTTTCTTTTCCTTTTTTCTTTTTTTCTTTTTCTTTTTGTGATTTATGAATTGTTTTTCCTCTTTTTAAAGTGATTTATGTCCTCTTTGATTTCATATTTGATTTGATTGATTAATGACTTGATGTTACCATTGATTTGAAGGCCTTTTGTTTTCCTTCATTATCTGATTTTTGCCTTTAATTTTTATTATTTGATCGAAATGGTCATTGTTTTAGGTCTTTCCAAATTTAGGGTGTCTATAAATTCCCTTCTTTGAGCTAATATGTGAAGCATATTAGGTTCACATATTAGTTCAAAGATTGTCTTGATTTTCTTATTTTGGGTCAAATTCTAATGATTGAATGTCTAATCGATGATGTTTGATCAATTCAAGGTTGATATGATGTCTAGTTGTTGATAATTTTTTGTTTGATCATTGATGGTTTGAAGTCTGATTGTTGATACTTCGATGTCTAATTTGATATTGCAATGTTTGAAATCCTTTGTTTAAGATAACTTGTTTGGATGCCCCAGTTTGATTTGATGTTGAAATTTTGGTTGGGGTAGAACATTTTTTATGTTTGAAAATTTTTGATGCCCGATATATTGTCCCCTCATAAATGAAATTGGAAAATTGGATATTGAAAAAAAATGGAGGCTCCAATTTTATTTCTAAAAATGTTGATGAAAATATTGAGTGGATATAGGTCACATAAGTGATGTCTAAATAATATCTGGTTCAAGGGAAATGGGTCAAAAACATTAATTTGGGTAGATAGGGTTACAAATGTCATTCAAATGCCCCAAAGGAGGGTTAAATAGGTCAAAAGACATTTTACCCTCATCATTTTTGCACTCCCTTTTTACTTTTGTCTTCTTGGAGCTTTGAGCTAGTGAGGATGGTTGTCCCATTACAAGAGCATAGATTTGAGAGGGGTCATAGATATGAGCATCTGGTAGACTACGGTGCCTCAGTCAGGCATTGAGATCCTCTGTTGTTTAAGATTTATTAATTTTTGCATGGATTTTTTGATTTTATGTGATTTTTCTCCATAAATGCTTAGGTTTATCATTTTAGCACATCCAATGTTTGTTTTAGCCCATTTACAATAGTGTAGTGAATACGCAACCTTCTGTAACACATTTGCAAGGAGAAATAGCACTTATGAAACCCTAAAAAAATGATGAATCAGTCCATACATAAAAACCATAATGCATATGTAGCTTTCCTTAGCGCCTTTAAATATTATAGTGCATACGAGGTCTAGTTCATGCATATGAAGTGTCAAATAGTGCATGTAAGATTTAGGGGTGAACGAGTCAAAAAAATGAGTTTTCTCATTTGAATGTATGAGTTATAGCACATCTACTAGTCATGGTAGTGCTTTTTGTGCTCATAGTCCATTCATAGTTTTGAGTAGCACATATAAAAAATGAAATAGTGCTTACACTAGGTGTAGTGCATGTGATATGTAGAGTAGCCCATATACTTAGTGTAATAGCATATATGACTCTTGTAGCATATTTGTAGGATGTAATAATGTGTTCTATAAATATAATGGTGCATATATGGTGTGTAGTGAAAACATGTGATAGAGTAGCACATATGATTAATAGAATAGTGCAAAGGAATCTTGCACCACTTTCAAAGCCTGCAATAATGCATCGAGCTAGATTAGGATACGTTTGATGGCAAAATGACTAAATAGGTAAGTTTGACTATGCATAAGATTTTTTAGAGCATAGGGTAAGATCCCAATATGAAATTAATGAGTCTGGAATTGACCTAGATACATGTTCTTTATAATAAAACAAATGATAGTGAATTTTTTTCATAGAGTGATGCGTAAAATCAATCCGTTGATGGTAGGTAGAAAAATATGCCCCCCTCAAGATATAGAGTAGGAAAAACTAACATGTCCACCTCAAGATATAGAGTAGGACATAATAACTGGTCCAAGCTAGAACCATTAGTTGAGTATCTAGATTTTGATATTTGATTGATGTAAGATGATCACTTGTGATAAAAATTGATGTTATTGTTTGATTGTTTTGATGAAAGAGGTGCATGGGAAGAAGCTCATGGTTTGGGGATTGTACGCATGGCCCTTGGAGTTGATAGACAAATTATCTATGGTAGAGTGGCAGGTGATTGATAGATGTGGACTTACCTATTCATGATAGATGTCTTAGTTCATGGTGAATAGAGGTTTATAGATAGTTGTGGTTAAGTAGTGGCACTCAGATCTTTACACCCTCCACATGCCCTTGGGGAAGATGACAATTACTTTTAAGGATGTATATCAGATTTTATGGATCCCAAAAATGGGAGATCTTGTGTAATATGATTAGATTGGTGATGGGACAACCTTAAGAGATGTATTTGGAGATGACAACATCGAAGATTATAGTGTATCTTGGTTTCAAATGCTATAGTATGAGTCATTGCCTATTGTGTTGGCTAGGTTGATAGGTGGGTTTCTACGGCTAGATAGGTGAGGATGTGGATGTCCCATGGGATGGGTGTAATGCCCCGCCTAGAGATCCTTGGAACAAGGACTCAATACAAGCCAAGATTTTTATTTTTATTTTTAAACAAGTATAGATGTACACAACACTCAACATATGAGGATCACAAAGATTACAATGAAAGACTCAACCACAATTTTAACAACCAATGAATCTTTGAATGCTACTACCAAACTAACACACTTAAATAGAGAAAAAAAATCAAAGATGACAACAAAACTAAGAATCTCAAATCTCTCAAAGCATGGAAAATTAAGCAAATGCAAAGGGTACTCAAAACACCAAATTGTGTTCCTTGAAAACCAGTGCAAATGCCCCCTATTTTTTGCATGAGGAAACACAATTGATAGATTTTTGCATAAGGAAGTGATCCTTTGTGCAAGGATGTATAACAATCCATGCAAGGATCTTCCTTTTTGTGCAAGGACATGCTTGACCCAGTAGCCAAAACACCCCAAAATAGTGTGGGGTTTCATGTGAGGATGCACTATAAGTCGTGCAAGGAAACCTAGCACACCATGTAAATGCATTCTCATGTGAGAAACTATAGTTTAGCATGAGGATACAAGAAAGCAAGCTAGAAAATATAAAGGTAAAAAGCTAGGAAATAAATTTTTTCCACACCGGGGAGTACCAAATCCATAAATCGAGGCATAGACACTCGAATACCATAACTGCAAGATGAAATACATCCAACCATCTAAAACATAGTAGTAAAAGAAATCTACTAAAAGTAACATCACAATATACAAAAACAACATCACAATGTACAAGAATAACAAGACTCATGCATAGTTACTCCCAACCATTATAGCATCATGAGACCTCAAAGGTCCTAGCCATCCTCCATGCATAACATCCCAAACTATCGACTATATTGTCGAAGCTATCTTATGAGGATGTCACTATTAAAACATACTACATCATAAGAATAAGGAAATCTGACATGCTAAAAGTAAAGCATAAGATATTGATGCAGGAGCATCCTGGGTGTAAGAGCAATCTTGCATCACCCAAAAAAATATTTTATTTTTTGTCTTTTCCATTTTAATAAAGATTAGTAGACAGGGTGGTTACTATTTATAAGAACTTGCTATTTTTAGTAAGTTTGTCATATGAGCTCGGAATGTTCTCATTTTCTATAGGAAGGTTCATTTTAGAGTTGCAAGCCTATCATAAGAATCTCATTGCTCAAGCATAAATATCAGAGAAGTTATTGTGGATTTTTGGTGGAAACATTTGTAGAAAAATCTTCAAGCTCACTGTTAGAGGCCTTAGAGTGCCTAAATGAGTTCCAAAAACTGAAGGGAAGGGTACTGGTGCAATTTTGAGCTTGTAGATCAGAAGCTGGCATTTCCAAAAAGTGGTTATAATAGCCAATCAAAGAAACCACTTGTGAGTTATGGTCTTTCAAAGTTGGGATACCCAAAATATCTAAAATAATTGTCAAAGATGTATTTGGTTGACTCTATATGTATTGTTAGGGTCTTTTGGCCCTGGGTATTAATTTTCAATGACTAGAACCTTCCCAAATGACATAAAATTTTCTATTTAAGAAAGGCCCAAACATTGCCTAGAATAGCTCTAGGTGATAGTTCACAGCTCGTCTTACAAATTATTGTAATGAAGGAACCCATGTGGTTAGCATATTGTACTTTTGAATTCTATATTTGAGGCACAAATAAGAAGTCCATATTTTGTTCTCGCATTTTATATTATTTCTTTTTTTTTGTTATGGTTTATGGTATTAAGGGGAGTGCCCTTCATCAAGTGGTATTAGAGCTAGAGTTCTTGAGTGTGTGGATAGATCACCAACTATGAGGTAGTTCACACTAGGACCATGATTTGAGTTGAGCTTGTAAACAAATTGTCGATTGTGAGTTGGTTTGCACTAGGGTTTTAGGGGAAGCACAAAAATGCCTCCATGGAGAGAGTGTGGAAGAAGAGTTGTAGATGTTACACCTAAGGGATTCAAAACCCTCCAAAGATAAATGCAAGAATTGGACGAATAAATGCACAAAGGAATAAATCTTCCTATAAGAGATGAATGTGAAGATGAGGATGAAGTAGAAGAAAATGCCAAAGCAAAGGTAGTTCTAAACCTAGAGGAAGAGAGGCCTTTTAAGGTCATATCTAAGATTGGAAAAGACCTAAGTTTAAAGTTCTCAATTTTTGAGAAATCTTAACCTAGAGAAGTTGATCGATTGGATCAATGAACTAGAGGAGTACTGTGAGTATAAAGATATTGATGATCCTGATAGGGTCAAGTTTGTGAAGGTGAAACTAAAGGGACATGCAAAAATATGGTGGCAAGAGGTTTAGTTGGAGTGAACTAGAAAGGGAAAGAAAAAAATCACCAGATGGGATCGGATGATAGCTAAATTGAAGTGACAATTCATTCCCATGGATTATGAGCTTGATCTGTTGAAGAAAATGCAAGGATTGAAGCAAGTGATAAAAATTGTTCAAGAGTATATCAAAGAGTTCTACCAAGTTTGTAAGGAAGCTCAAGTGCAGAAACAACTTCCTACACTAATCCCTTAAGGATAGTATTGTGAAAATTCCTATTAAATCCTTACAATTTCAGATTTTATATTATGCAAATAATAATATTGTAGTCAACCATGAATATAGAAAATAGATAGAGAAAAAAAACACATAAACACAAAGATATTTTGATGGGAAAAAACCTTTTGGTAAAACAACTTACCCCTCCAAAACCTACATAATATATTATCTTCAACACAAAAGGTTACAACACACTTGTAATGTAAGTTCTTTCAAGACATGAAAGACAAATCTAGTAGCAGCTTATCATACCGATGATACACTTTTACTCTCTCCTATCTGCAACCCTAAAAATGTTTATATCATGCACTTTCCATTTTAGGGCCACTTCCAAAGAACAATCGTATTAGGGTTTTACCATTCTCCAAAAAGGTAGGAACCCAAAAAAAAATCATGTGCTAGATGGAGACTCAAGTGTATAGTACTCAATGATCAATTGTCACATGTCTTCATATCTTCAACCATCATCAAATCTTCTAGAGATAGCTCTTATGCATCATACAAATTTATCATAACCATTTCAGTCATGATCTCCTCATACAAAATTAAAGATGTTGACACATACAAGTGGATTGACACATCAAATACTGACTAGACATGTACACTCACACTTAATTACATTATTTACAAAAAATACATTTACAAAATAATTAATAAGAATAGGAATTATCCAAGGTTGAGACACCTTATTCCTAATAGAGTTCTCATTAAAACTGGTCATTTAAAAGCTAATAAGGAGAAAGTGGCTCATTATCTTAATGGGTTAAGGCCAAGCATTCAAGATGAGTTGAGTCTAGTTTGAATGAATAGTATTAAGGAGGCATACCAATTTTCCCTAAGAGTTGAGGAGAAACTGAGCAAGAAATTTGACAACAAGAATAGTGGAAGAGGTTGTGGTGGACGATTTGGCAGACGATCCTATGGTGGCCATAATGATGATCAAAAGAACATGGATAAGGCTAGAAGTAGTAATCATAACTAGAGGGGAAACAATTCTAATCATTTCCATGATTAGAACAATAGAGATTAGAGAGGAAGAGGAAGAGGACAAGGATCTGGAAGAGGAAGCTTCTGTGGAAAATGTTTTCACTATAGAGAAGAAGGGCATGGAGCATTTAAATGTTTCTGGTGCCAAGGAAGGACAAATCGAAGAATAGAAGGCCAGGCCAAAGTTGCACATGTTGATGAAGATGCCAGATTTTCACATTCTAAAGATGTTGAAAGAGGAAAAGTCTTAGTTAACAAAAGAGTCCTACTGAGTGGTGAGAATGAACCTGATCAAAGAAGGAGCTTGTTTTGCACAAGGTGTAAATGTGAAGATAAGTGTTGTGATGTAAGCATTCATGGTTGAAGTACTGACAATCTAGTATCAGAAATGATGGTCACCAAGTTGAAGCTGAAGAGAAAAAAAACACCCACGTCCATACCATATTGCTTGGGTGTAAGATGACCACAAGGTCATCGTCAATGAGTAGTGCTCAGTGAAGTTCAAGATTGGAAGCTACCAAGATGAGGTACTATATGATATCATACCTATGGACATATTTCATATGTTGTTGGGTAGGTCGTGGTAGTTTGACAAGCATGTCGTACATGATGGGAAAGCAAATACCTACACTCTAACTAAGGGTGGAGTGAAACATAAGTTGAAGCCATTGAAGGAGAAAGAAGAAAAGGTATGTAGTGCTACAAAAATATGTTTCATTGATGGAAAAGAGTTTCTCAAAGGTATGAACCATGATCATGTGTTTTTTTCTATAATTCCAAAAGATAGTAAAGAAGAAGTAGAGGAGGTACCTGTAGAAGTTGCATATATGTTGGGAGAGTTTTCTAATATTGTATTTGATAATGTACCTAATGAATTTCCCCCCAATGAGGAAGATCAATCACCAAATGGATTTGGTTCTAGGAGCCAGTTTACCAAACAAAGTAGTGCATGAATGACACTAGTAGAAAGTGAAGAGTTGAATAGGCAAGTTCATGAGTTATTACAAAAGGGGTTGATTTGAGAGAGTCTAAGTCCATGTTTTGTACCAGCAGTATTAGCACCAAAAAATAATGGAGAATGGAGGATGTGCACAGATTCTCATGCTATCAATAAGATCACAATCAAGTATAGATTTCCATTATCAAGGATGGATGATATTATGGATTATTTGAGTGGAGCTGAGTATTTCACAAAGATAGCTCTGAAGAGTGGGTACCATTAGATTCATATCATAGAAGGTGATGAGTGCAAGACTACTTTCAAGACAAAATAATGTCTGTACAAGTGGTTAGTCATGTCTTTTGGGCTAACCAGTGCATTGAGCACTTTCATGAGGTACTAAAGGAGTTATGGGTAAGTTTGTCATTGTTTACCTAGTTGATATATTGATCTTTAGTAAGACATTTTAGGAGCATTTGATTCATATTCACAAGGTGTTTTGATAAGTTTAGGGAACAAAGTTGCTAATAAACCTAAAGAAGTATAGTTTTAAAGGAGTTGGTGTACTTGGGAGTGTAGTCTCAGTAGAAGGTTTGAAAATAGACCTAGAAAAGGTGAAGGCTACCCTGGAATGGCCTACTCCAAGGAGTGCGATAGAGGTAAGATCTTTTCATGGACTAACTCATTTTTATAGAAAGTTCATAGGAGGTTTTAGTAGTATTTGTGGACCCTTGACTAAAACAATAAGAGGGGATAAGAAAGAGCTTAAGTGGACTATAGGAGCAGATAAGAGTTTTAATCTATTGAAACACAAAGTTATTGAGTACCCTATTTTAGCACTTCCTGATTTTAACAAGGTGTTTTAAGT
Organism: Cupressus sempervirens; assembly: GCA_028749045.1. Lineage (NCBI taxonomy): Eukaryota > Viridiplantae > Streptophyta > Pinopsida > Cupressales > Cupressaceae > Cupressus > Cupressus sempervirens. The sequence goes on from CM053787.1 coordinate 448,579,217, forward strand.
ATACTGTGATGCTAGTGGTACTATAATAGGAGCTATTTTGAGCCAAGAAGGTAGACCTATTGCTTATTTTAGTGGGAAGTTAAAAGACGCAAAAAGAAATTATTCTATTTATGATCAAGAATTTTATGCTATAGTTCAAGCATTAAAGAATTAGAGACATGATCTTCTTCCTAAGAAATTTATTCTGTATACTAATCATCAAGCTTTACAATATTTGAATAGTCAAGGAAAATTGAACAAAAGGCATTTGAAATGGGTTAAGGTTTTGCAGAGTTGTACATTTGTTTTGAAACATAGGTATGTGAAGTATAACAGAGTTGTAGATGCTCTTAGTAGAAGCCAACTTTTGCTGACAAAAATGTAGATAGAGGTGGTTGGGTTCAAGGAACTCAGTACTTTGTATAAAGATGATCTTGATTTTGGTGAAGTGTGGAAGGCTTGTATAGAACCTATTACACTTGATAGGAAAAAGTGGTTGGATTTAATGATCTAGGATAATATATCATTTAAAGGAAGCCAGTTGTGCATTCCTAGAAGTTCAATGATAGCGAATCTCATCAAGAAGAAGCATAGTGGAGGATTGGTTGGACATTTTGGCAAAGATAAAACCATAGCTTTTGTTGCTGAGAATTATTACTGGCCATAGTTGCAACAAGATGTGAAGAAGTTTGTACAAAGTTGTAGAGTATGTCAATTGGCCAAAGGAGTGAAGCAAAATATAGGGTTATATTAGCCATTACCAATACTAGAGAAGCCATGGGAGCATACCAACATAGATTTTGTTATTGGATTACTAAGGATGCAATGCAAATATGATTCTATTTTCGTGGTGGTTGATAGGTTTTCAAAGGTGGCACATTTTATTCCTTGAAAGAAGACTAATGATGTTGTTCATGTAGCAAAGTTGTTTTTTAGAGAAGTGGTGAGATTACATGGTCTGTCGAATAGTATAGCTTCAAATCAAGATACCAAATTTGTTGGGTATTTCTATCATATATTATGGAAGAAGTTTAAGATAGATTTAAAGTTTAGTTCATAACATCATCCACAAACTGATGGACAAACAGAAGTTGTGAATCACAGTTTGGGAAATTTGTTGAGATGTTCGTTGGAGACAAGCCAAAAGGATAGGATATGATTTTACCATAGGAAAAATTTGCATATGATAATTTTTTCAATAGGAGTACTGGTAAATCACCATTCTAGATTGTATATGGGAGTAGTCCTAGAAATATTTCTAAATTGAGGTATTTGGATAAAGGAGAGATAAGAAGTGTTGAAGCAAAAGAATTTGTTGAACATTTGAAGAGCATCCATAAGGAGGTGAGGAAGCACATTATAAAGATGAATATATAGTATAAGGATAAGGTAGATGTAAAAAGGAGATATAAGGAATTTTAGATTGCAGATGAAGCCATGGTTCATTTGAGAAAGGAGCATTTTCTAGCAGGTACATATAATAAGTTGAAGATGAAGAAGTTTTGACCATGCAAGATAGTGAAAAAACATGATTCTGGAAATACTTATGAAGTGGAGTTGCCTGTTGAATTGAATATTTCACCAGTCTTTGATATTTCAAATTTGATAGAGTATTATGAAGGAGGTGATGGAGATGAAGTTACAGAAGCATAGTAGAGTATTCTAGTAGCTAGTTCAACTACACAAGAGATAAAGGAGATATTGGACAGTCACGTTGGCAAAAGTATAAGGAACATAATTTATGAGGAAAATCTAGTCAAATGGAAAGGGAGGCTAGTAGAGGATTCATCATGGCTATCAAAGGAGGAGGTTAACCACCTTGGTTTTCCTCTGAACACGTAAGACATGATAGATTCACTTCTCAAATTATCCCAGGTGTTTGATGCAGGAGCATCCTAGGTGTAAGAGCAATCTTGCATAACCCAAAAAAATATTTTATTTTCAATCTTTTCCATTTTAATAAGGACTAGTAGATAGGGTGGTTACCATTTATGGGAACTTGCTAATTTTAGTAATTTTTTCACATGAGCTCAGAATGTCCTCATTTTCTATAGGAAGGTTCATTTTAGAGTTGTAAGCCTACAATAAGAATCTCATTGCTCAAAGTATTGGAGAAGTTATTATGGATTTTTGATGGAAAAATTCGCAGAAAAATCTTCAGACTCACAACTAGAAGCCTTAGAGTGCCTGGATGAGGCTCAAAAACTTGATGGAAGAGCGCTAGCATAGTTTTGAATCTATCGATCAGGAGCTAACATTTTTGTGAGTTATGGTCTTTCAAAGTTGGGCTACCTGAAATATCTAAAATAATTGTCAAAGATGTATTTGGCTAACTCTATATGTATGGTTAGGGTCCGTCAGCCCTAGGTATTAAGTTTCAATTTCTAGAAGCTTCTCAAGAGGCATAAAGTTGCCTATTAAAGAAAGGCTTGAACATTGTCTAGAACAACTCTGGGTGATAGTTCGAAGCTTGTCTTGCAAATTATTGTAATGAAGGCATCCATGTGGGTTACAATATTGTACTTGTGAATTCCATATTTGTGGCACAAATAAGAAGTCCATATTTTTTTCTCACATTTTTTGTTGTTTCTTTGTTTTTTTTTTTTTTGATTTATGGTATTAAGGGGAGCACCCTTCATCATATATTCCAACTAATCAAACTCAGTATCTAATCATATGCTAAACATCATAATACTAGAATGCATCAAATAAATTAGCATCATCTAAACATGATATCTAAGCATTCCAATGAAAGCATAAATCATAAGATAACATACTCCATAACCTGAAGTACCAAGTAAGACAACAAGCAATGGTCGCGCTGGAACAATAGACCATCTATGTACACCAATCCCCAATAGCGGTGAAGGTAGCTATGCCTCCCAACCAAGTGGAACCCCTAGGTCTACTCCCATTGTGTTGATGGAGATAATGATCCAACCAAAAACACACATAAAACACAATGTCCATGGCTAACACTCACATCAGATATTAATGATGATCAAAACCAAGATCATGTGACAATGCAAGTACAATAGATTCCGGTCAGGCACTCTATGGGTAACTATGTAGGGACTTTGGTGGAGAGTTGATGAACATGCTAACAAACCATTCCCCATGGTATTCCCTCGAGAGGTTAACATGTTGTGTCCCTAGCTGAACTAGAAGGACTATGAATCACTAACCATTACCCTCACCACCACCCTCAGGAGGCTAACTTTACATTTTTTATCTTATTTTATTTTTTATCAATTAATTAAGTTATCACTTATTATAAAACTCATTAACACCAACCTAGGCTAGGACACCACAGTTGCAAGAGAAGCCCCACCACTGACCTTACCCTATATACCCATGCTTATCACATGATGAGTTCCCATAGGTATGCATATTCTTAACTGAACCCCATATGAACATAACTCCATTGAAATACAAATGGGAGATCAGGCCTTGTAAGTCACCTAAAAATTGCATGTGCATGTTTTTGTGTCTGACACACCACCATCACGAAGATCAAACACAAGGGCTAGATGAGGACACACACAAAAACAAAACACTCAACTAAATAACAACTTGAGAGGATGGATGGAACATACATTACGATGCAACATAAAAGTGCAACAATGATCTGACTGACATGCTACGGATGATACAAGTCCATGATCAATAACATTCCAAGAAAAAATAAGAAAATAGGGCAACACACAAAATGAGGTAAAAACCCCAAATCTTGAAAACTTCAAAATTAAATCCCATTTGGTCTTTGGGCACAAAAGCCACAAAAATTCAATAAAATTTGGGTTCAAACACCATATGCAAAAATAGCTAGCATAATGGATCAAAATCCTAATCCCCTATCTTGAAAATAGGGAAAATGTTCGTACCTAACCAGCCAGGCAGAACTAGTAAATAGTAATCAAGGAGAACACTAGTTCTTAGCCTTCTAACAAATAGCTACTAGAAAAAGATATAGAAACTAAGCTGAAACAAGAAAATGGGAGAGCCCTACCTGATATAAAAAGGATTTAAAATAGGAAACAACACAATAAAATAAATCACCCATAGAAACTATCAAAAATCATAGCATAGAAAGGTCTACCTGAGCTTGATCCAACAAGAGTGACCTTGCAAAGATCTGATGCTCATAGCTCTCAAAACAAATAGAAACATAATCATTCAAAAGAAGAATCTCAAAAAATCTCTCAATCTTGTAATTTTCAAAAGTGAGAAGTGAGGAAATAATGTCTTCTTTCAATACTTATTCACTTTTCAAGTGAATAATCAATAACCAGTTAAACTAGTTAGACTTTGAATCGACCCAAACAAAAACAAGCTATTCCAAGCAATTAGAATTCATCTATGGCAAAGCTACCAAAAATTAAATTCAATAAAAACTTAAGCCTATGGTAGTGAACAAATTGTCTTCCAAGAAAATACATACAAAATAACTCTAAATGCCCAAATAAGAAGACTAAATCAGCAATAACAGTTGGATAGGTTATCATTGGATTGATAACCTTCCTCTAAATTCTATTGGGTATAGCTCCCCATGTAGGATATAATATGAATTAAATATACTAAAATTGATAATGCTTCTAACCTAAAAGCAAGAAAGGTTTACAAACATCTATCTATAAACACGAATTAGATGCGGAAAAACTATTTGACTAAAAAGAAATAAATAATAAATGAGGCAAAGTCCATTCATCCAGATGTTGCATTACATAATGTACATGGAGAAAAGAAGAATGGTCTTTTCCAGACACACACAAAATTAAAGCACAAAGTCCAAAATATAATTGTGACAGAAATTATATGTAGCAAATTGCATTCAAAGATAACCAACATGATACAAAGATCAACATTGATCAGAGATTTAAAACACAAATTCAAAGTTCTGTTGTATTAAATTATTCCTCCTTTGAACACAACAAAATAAAACAAACTTTGTTGTTTGATATACCCATAAGGACATTATCTGGAAAAATATCAATGCCTTATCCCTATATTCATAGTTTTTAATTTTACCATTGTTCAAAGTCTCCCCGAAAAAATCTAGAAAATGAGAACCCCTATCATGTCTTTCTACAGCCTATTTTTTCTCTTTGTGTATCGATTTCCTTTTTGGTATGGAAACTAATTCTTGCACACCTTATACTTTTAAAAGTTATTAAAATTAGAACTGCCCACTCTTTTGTCAATGTGGCCAAGACTACATTTGAAAATTGATTAATCAAACCTGGTAAATTATGACATAGATTTTATTCCTATTGGTGCATCTGTGTGATGTCCTTTAATGTGTGATCTAGCCATGGTGATTCATATACCAATGAAGCTAACCATTCTCAAATTTTTGACAACCCTATCTCATTCTTTATCTGGGTGTACATGTATTGAGATCACATTGATGGTTCTTGTACTTCACTTTAAAAGATAACACAAGATGAAATACAGCATCCATGATAGATGTCATGATTATATCCATGTGTACTAGTGGCTATCTACATGAGTCGTTACAAACCTCTGCATTTCCATACTACAGGTTTTTCTAGTTGTTGGAGTGTTGATTAATCATTTATTTAGGTTTTTTAACTTACTCCCATGTAGGCAAAATGGGATGTGGACTTTTTCCAAATGTGTCAACATGACAAGTTTTCTATGGTGAGCTATCAAGTTTATATGATGAATTCGGATACTCTGGCTCTTCTTGGATAGAGATCTTCTTTTATCTTCTACATCAACATTTCATCAAGTTGTTGATAGACAATCTCCACTATTTTGAGTTCAAAATTCTTTGAGGCCACGATTTTGATCCCGAGGGCATCATTAACATCCTGAAAGGCAATTTGTGGGCATCTTGCATAAACCTAAGGAATTTCTCTTTTTATAACTTCTTGATAGCACCATATCCTTTGTCTAGCTTCTTACTTCAACTATCTTACTCCATGTTACTATAGCCTCCAAAATTCTACACATTGTTTGAACTTAGGTTGATCCTTGATTGGGTCTTGGAAACCACAAGAGCTTCCCTTAAACATGATCTAAGCATTGACTTGATATGATGCATATGGATGTCACCACCAAGAAAGGATCCAAAACACCAAAATTTCTATGACCCATTTGGGCTTATGCTATCAGCTTTGGAGAACCAGTCAAGCTCGGGCATTCTGTGAAATAGTTCACATCTATTTTTACCTACTAACATATGCAATTCAATGAACCTAACCCTTTTCCATTGATTTTGTGCACTCCAACGAAGCAAGTTATTTGGGGATATGGTCCCATGTGTCATGTTTCATTATAGAGAGGCCCGATTACTGATTTTGACACTTTCAAGTTGATACTTGGCATTTCCCTTCCATGGTCTTTGTGATGGTCTTCCATTATTACTCACCTTTGCCACAATATGGGTTGGTTTTGATAGAGCTTAAAAGATGTCAAGACACCTGTACAAACATTGTTGTGAAAAGCTTGTGTGTCTGAACAATGCCTCTATGTGCTTTGGAACCTACAAAATGCTAGGCTTGAGCTTTGAAAACTAAACCAATAACTAACTATCTAGTATACTGCTACTCGATGCTTGACCAAAAGACCACATATGTCTTCAAACACATGCAAATTTCCTTAATGAATTCAATATTTTTGTGGGATATATGCACATCAAATATATAACTTGTGATCGACAAAATTATCAATCTAGCCTATTGATAGTTTTTGCATGCTCCATGATGTATTGAGCTTGAAAAATTGTCTCAAATTGTACAAAAATCATTCTTCCATAGGGATAAGGACTGATTATAGTGAAAAATGCAAAGAACTTTTGCACATTTATGAATCTAGATTGAAAGATATGTCTTGGTCCATCCACAAGATTTAGCATAATTACTATTTTTGTCCCTTTATTCAATTCCAATTCATAACTATTTTTATTTTGATATACAAGTAGCCACCTCTGAAATCAACCAATTCTGGATTGATTCTGGATATCAGACTGAAACTTACAACCTAAAACTACGTCATGGAACCACTGAATGTGTAAAACTTGCATCGAAGCTATTTGAACCACCTTGAACAACTTTGAACTTTATTTTAGAGTAGTTCAAGACTCCACACTAAAATTTTAAATACTAGGTCTACATTGGGTACCAACAACTCAAAAACCCAAAATCACAGAATTTTCCTTAACAAAATTCTCAACAATACAAACCACTAAATGCACAAACACTTTCACTAGTTCCAAACATTATCCAAATGATTCTATATTTAATCAAATCACTGGAAGGTTTAATTTAAACAATTAGATAAGGATATTTCAACCATACAGGGACAACATTGGTAATAATGAACAACTAAATCACTATGTCTAGGTGCCACTACCAAGGATATAAATCCTACACACTAAAACATATGATAAAGTGAAATTGCATATAATAATTTATCCAAAGAAATAAATGCATTAAATACCTAATTTAACCATTTATTCACTTATACCCAAATAATCCATATACATCACTCATGTTCACATAAAGCATAATAAAACAAGAATGAAGTAAATCACCATAGCAATAAATCCACATATAGCATAATCAAAAATATGTCCAAATACTAAATAACCACATATCATCATAAAACATATTTTCATCTCAAAATGGCATCAACATGAAAATATGATCGACTGAATAGCATAGCAATCTAACATCTATGATACTCAAAATATAACATATGACCATCAAGACATCTTAGAGTATAAATAGTATGAGTAAAAGTATCTCTCATATCAAAATACAATAAGGTATAGATTACAAACATGAGAGGCCCTACAATGGCATCATATTATATAGGATATGATTGATCAACTGCAAAGGTTTGCATGGGGTAGATGCATATTAGCTCACTTATATCATAATTTGCACCAGGTTGTGTATTCAAATGCCTCATCACTGTTAGTAGAAGTGGTCTTATTCTAAATATGGACATGGTAGAATCTTCTTATTACTCATTCAATATGTGTTCAACAACAGTGATAGGATAGGCTTTATATATACCTATTCAGGTGTGATCATTTAGCCCCATTTGAGAAAGATTGAGTATTGGCAGCGAATGTTGGATGACCTTGATGAGGTTGTATGGAAGCCATACATGTTTACCAAGGCATGGGCTGAGGATGATGATGAGTTGGTATACTTATTTTGTCCATGATTTTTTCTAGGCTAGATTTCCTCATTAATAGAGAGATTTTTCTTTAGGAGGATAGTGAGATAGTTTGGTCATTGGTAGGGTATGCCATAGGGATCAATACACTATTCCTGAGTGCAGTCAAAGAGGATAGTATGGGGGATGACTTTAGAGTATGAAGCATGTCAGGAGGAATATTTTTAGATTATAGAGACACTATAGGTATAGGCATTGAGGGATAGAGAGGTGAATGTAGGGATGGAGGGCGATTATGTACGATGGTTCAAAGAGCACCCATTCTTGAGATAAACATATCCAACAGAGTCGATACCTAGAATTAAGGAGCAGTTGAGTGGAGGGGAGGATGGGGATGATGAGGATAGAAGAGGGAGAGGTAGGGGTTGGCATTGATCCAAAGGTAGTGCCAAAGAGTGAGGGAGATATGGAGGTTGGGCAGTAGTATTACCACAATGCCACATTGTTGTACAAGGCCATGTGCAAGGGTCAAGAGATGTTGGGGTGAAGATATCAAGAGAGGTCTATGTTTGAGGTGGGGTAAAAATTAGAGGGGGTGTAGGCATTGGTGTAGGGTCTAGCCAATGAGTAGATGGTATTGGTCAAAGTAGGGTAGATCAGACTAGGGCCAGATCACCAAATGATGTGTAGTTAGGTGACAGATGCCTCGGATACATGTCATGATCCTAGGTGCACAAGGTTTATAACCATAAGGGAAATAGAAAGTACCACTACATGGGAAGCTACCACCATAGAGACCAGTTGGGTCATCAGATATATAGGCTTGAATGAGTTCCATGGAGGCACAGATGAGTGAATTGATGAGTATAGTATAGGCTTTCATAACTGCGATGGAACCAAGGCCTCTAGTGCCACTACCAAGGAAAAAGAGGGATAGTATGAGTTAGATGGCCATAGGTATTCCTAAGATGCATACTATAGAGCCAGTAGATCAGGAAACACAAGGTGGGAGGAGTGCCCCCAAAGAGTAGGTACCTCCCGATCAGACACATATAGGGGATGCAGGTGGTGAGACACAGGAGTGATCATGTGTACCATTTTGTATTGCATATTATTGGCTTATCATGTATTTCACTTATGATGATGACCTTTTTAATGAATTATGACTCGATATTTTTTATGTACAATGACCTTTTTGATATATGACTATATGATTCATTTTGGATGTATGGACTTTTGTATCCGTGTATCATGGATTTTATGTGGTTGATGACATGGATGGATGTATGTAATATGTGTATTTATTTTTATGATAGCTATAGATGTGGATGTAATGTTGATTATTAATGTAGATATGTAAATGATTAATGAAGGAGGTAGATGTTTAATGCATGATATGTAGATGATAAACGTAAAAATGTGTGAATAAAATACAATGTAATGAAAATAGAATAATATAATAGATGGTAATAAAAGTGGAATTATGAAAATATGAAAAGAAAAAATGATGATTAAAATGAGAAAAATAAATGAATTCACTAAAAATATGATATAAGATTATATAAAATGAATGAATGTGATAATGAGAAAAGATGAAAATAATAATGGGCTTGAAAATGAAGATGAATGAAAATGTGATGCAATAAAATGAACTAATGATAGTAAGATGACTATAATAATGAAAGGGGATGAGAAATAAATAAAACAAAGAAAGATGAGAAATGGTTGAAAGTAAAAAATGGAAGGAAATAATAAAATGAAGAACAAGGGTTTAACATGGGATATATGGTAGAAACAAAAAAAAAAATGAAAAATATAATGGTGAGGAAAAGGGAAAATAATGATAAGAAAATGAGTTGACAAAGGTGGAAGATTGGATGATAACATGAAATGAAAGAGGGAAACTCAACTTTTGAGATTCGAAGGTCACAAAGTAACCTCAAGGCCATAGCAAGAAGGGTGAGATGGTGAATGCATATAATGTGATGGATGAGAAAAAGAAGGATGGTAGGAGGAAATAGTGACCAAAATTTTTTGAGATTCAAAGGTCACATGATGCAATGGATGATATTAAGGATATTACCTAATGAGGAAATGGTAATCAAAATTGTTTGAGATTTGAAGGTCACACAATGCAAGGGACAAAATAATGAGTGAGTGAGTGGTGATCAAACATGGTGATGAAAAGTGGAATCCATGATACAATAGAGGTGAAAGTTCATTGTAATATTGATGTTGTCCTTGGTCATTTACTACCATGTGTCAATTTTTTTCTTAATCCCTCAAATCATGGCATTTAAAACACCCCTATTATTCCCCTCATGTGTATCAACTATGTGTGTGAAAGGAACCCATGTGATAAAATCTAGATGAATGCACTCAATGAAAGTAACTATCATATTTGAAGATGAGATAAAAATTAAATGTCATCATTGAGTACCTAAATAACAAGTGATATAGTACAACCACCACTAGCTCAGCTATGGTGATATGAATATTGAATGATGTCAATCTTTTATTTTAAAAAAATAAGAATAATGTACATGAAAGATAAGATAACAAATAAGAATAGAATTTTTTCCGCAAAAAATGAAAACATACACACAAATTGTCACATGTCAGACAAGGAACCTCACTTGAGATGTCATGCAAAATTGGTCGAGGTACATATGGCTTTCCAAATGAGAGGAGGCACTTAAAAGTGGATACTAGTAAGGCACAAAATCCAAGGATCACTAGAGTAGAATAGTGAAAATCAAAAGCAAGAAAAAGGTCATGGCTTCATCTTGATATCTCTAGTCAAATACATCATTGAGGTACTAGAAGCTCATGATTGTAGAAAAAGCCATTACTTGTGGACCAGCAGTGCTAATAGTTGTGTGCAATAGTGTCAAGTTTGTTTAATTCTTAGTGGATTAAAGTCATTGGGTGATTTTGTAGTAGGACATAGAATGTACTACTGGTAAGTGTGCAGCATAATGCATGGCAATTGTATTGGAAGCTATATGTCAGTGAGGGAAGCATGGTTTCATTATGTCAGGTAGATTGGTAAGTGTATCGGGTACTAGTGTGGTGGGTTGCAAAGAGTGAATGCATGGCTAGGTTAATGAAGTGTAAATCAAAGGAAGAGATGTCTATAAGTATATAGGTATTTGAACATGCAGTAAGAGATGGTGAAGTGATAAGGAGTTTTGTTGCACAGAGATTTCATTGTTATTGGATCGGAAGAAGTGTTAGTCTATCAATATGTCAAGATCACCAAACTAGTCATAGCAAGAGGCGGAGATGGGTGATTTTTCTCACAGAGGCTAGGCAGACACCAAGCATACTAGTGTATCAACCTAAACTTCAAGCATTGGTGGAAGAACATGGTAAGTCAAGTTAGAGAGAGTCAAGGTGGATACAGCTCGAGAGCTCAAAAGTTAGGGAGGAGAAACCTCCCTTTTCAGTGTTGTTGATGTTGTTAGGGAGTGCAGTGCAGTAGGCATTGCAAGAAGAAATAAGTGACAATCTAGTGATGAAGGAAAAAGACAACCAACACGAGGAAGTGAAAAGCATGCCTAAGAAATTAGTGAGTTTGGAAGGAACGAGCTCTTCAGGGAAGATGATTGGAAAAGGGCAGAAGAAAATGGATAATGTTAGTAGGGATGAGGTGATGAATGCTATGACTCAATTAATTAGCCCATTAATCCCAATACAAGGGTTGACAGGTGAAGAGATGGGAGTTGTAAGTACATCTAAGATAAAGCCAAAGGCTATGGGTATGACATGCGAAGTAGGGAAGCTACAAAGAGTCTTGACCATGGAAAGAATCTAGGTAGAGAATGCAAAGCAAGAAGTCATATTTTTGTTAGGTTAATGATAGATAAAGCCTGAGAGAATGGGGTACAAAAAAAAGCCAAATAGCTCTGAGGGGTATTAGATGCAAAGCAAGCATGAGTGCAATAATTGAAAGTGGAATTGCTAGTGGGGAGGTCATGTGCAAAGGGAAATGATGTGGGACTTTGAGTGGAGTGAGTGCAAGCACAAATATTCTAGGATTTGCTGAGGATAGCACAAGCTAGTTTGGAAAGCGTGTAGAATGAGTTGGAGTTACTGCAGGTGCAGCCAGAATCCTTTAAGGACATGATTGAAAAGATGAATACCATATCTTTGTAGCTATAAGAGTGGTTATTGGCTAGTGAGAGATAGGTGAGATAGCTGCAGTTGTAGTTGAGTGAGACAAAAGTGGATGTAGAGCATTCGACAATGGCAACTAACCAGATGCAGCAAGAATGGGATGTGGCATAGAGGGTGATTACATCTCTAGCTATCAACAAGCTGGTGGACAATGTGTTTGTAGACATGCAAAGGATAGTGAAGGTACACTAGGAATGTGCTTATTATATGGGGTGTTATCATTAGTCAGCCCCAACAGAGCATCGATGAGAGACTCAATTTGTAGATAGGGAGTTCATATAACTATTGAATGCACAATTGCACATTGGGAGATTCTTGATACCCATGAATTGTTTGGGTGTGAGGCAGATCCTCAGAAGGAGCTTCATCTTCTGGGACCTCGCCGATGGGAATACCCCTAGATAAAGGACCTAGCATGTCACCTCCAAGAGGGAGGCTAAAATAAAGATGGAGGTTATAATGTGTATTTGTGACATTATAATAAAAAAAATCATGGTTTGTTTCATGGAAAGAAGGCTCTCTACTAGACATGGCTGAGTGCTTTTGATAGACTTGTGTGTGTGTCCATTTTTGTGGCATTTTGCAATATTTTGGATTTTTTTAAATTTTAGAGGAATGTGTGAATATTTTTTATGTTTTTGGGAATATTTGGATATTTTAGGAATTTTTGAAAAAAAAAATGAAATTATTACCAAGGCCCACAAATAGAGTTAAGTGAGAGGGAGATTGACCTTCACTTATGACAAGAAGAAGAGTGCAGTAGTGAACTCTGAATGAAGCATGAATATGAACTTGTGTCACACTTGAAAAGTAGGAAGTGCTAACTCACAAAAAGGCTAATGGGGCTTGGTTGATAAATTTTGTATATATATATAGCATTTGTAGACAAGTGAGGGCCAAGGCCATGATTTTTCTCTAGGTGTGTTGCAAGACAGATTTTCCATGGGGCTCATGAATAGTATGGTTGCCCAAAAGGTATTACTAGGCCTGAAAAGGTGCTGGATAACTTGAAAAAAGCATTTAGGCCTATAGAATGTGCTAGAGTGGCCTAAAAAAGTGCTTGAGGCTCAAAAATGGTGCTTGGGCCTTGAAAAAGGTGTTAGGTAGCCTGAAAAAGGTATTTAAGGGCCCAAAGAGAGTGCTTGGGCTTTGAAAAAGGTGTTGGGTAGCCTAAAAAATGCATTTGAGGAGCCCAAGAGGGTGCTTGGGCCTTGAAAAAGGTACTTGGGGCCTAAAAAAAGGTATTGGAGCAACCAAATAAGGTGTTTGGGGGCCCTAAAAGGGTGTTAGGGCCTTGAAAAAGGCATTGGAGGCCTAAAAAGACATTTAGGGGCCCTGGAGCCACTCAAATGTATGCTTACACATTTTGGGCCCCTATTGGATGATAATGAAAGAGTTCGACAGATATTTGGGCCTTTCAAGATGGCATTAATATACTTGTTGAAGGCTGCAAGATTAATCATGGTCTCTACAACATAAATAACTCTAAAAGACCATAGAGAGTTGTTCTTGTGTTGAGGGACATAGGCAGGATTGCTTTAGCTATCCATGTTATGCCAAATTTTCCTAAGCCCAAGGAAATGTGTCAAGACATAACTATATTGCTTCTTAATCTCTTAGCAAAGTGGAGGATAGGGAGATCCCCATTTAAACAATTTAAATAAGTGTGTTAGAGATGTTTTTATTATTGTTTGGGCTATTTTTTGGTATGTTGAAGTGTTTTTTATGATTTTTTATAATATATGACTATTTTTTATAATTTTTAACAATTTTTTACTATTTTTGGTAATTTTTAAGGATTTTTTACTATTTTGGCAGTTTTTAACAATTTTTTTACTATTTTTGGCAATTTTTAACAATTTTTTTTTTTTTTGGTAATTTGGATATGGTAATCAATGAAAAAGGATGTGAGTGAGATTTGTTGGAATATAAGACTCATCGAGGCTAGCATAAGGGAAAAAAGGGATTATTTGGAGCACAAGTGGATTTATGGGGGTAAATAATGAATTTTAGGGACCAAACATGGACTTATAACGCTAAAAATGGTTTTTTAGGACCACCTATGGATTTATGAAGGTAGGGACAACTGGTGGTGGTGGATAGATGAGATGTGCATCAATTTTCCTACAATTCATGCCTATGGTATCTTAAAACATAATCAAACTCCATGTTTCCTCTAAGTTGCCCCCTTGTCTGCTATGAACTATTGCTAATGGAAAGAAACCATTGAACTGTGACCCACAAGTATTTTTGAATTGGGTATGTGCAAAATTGACTCAAGTGTGACATTTTGTATCCCTTGATTCCCCTATCTATCAAGCTATGAAAGATATAGTGATGAAAAGGTCACAAACAAGCAAAAAAAATTGTCTAAGGTCGATCTAGATCCCTGTCCTATTGGTTTAAGCATTGAAGGACTTGTGTTGTTTAGGAAGCCCAAAGGTGTTCTTCCTCACTCCTTTTATACTAGATTTTTTATTTTATTTTTTAATATTTTCTAGTGTTTTTTTTATTTTTCTATTTTTTTAGCAATGAGGTGCCTCCTTAAAGCTTTAGACATATAACCATTTAAAATGAATTTTGTTGATAGATTTTGCTAGTTCTTCACCGTCACAATCTGGCAATCTGTAAGTACTAGTTCCAAAGGATTCTATGATAATGTAGGGACCAATCTAATTGGCTTCCCACTTTCCTTTCTTTTCTCTTATTGCATGATTCTTAGGATTTTCCTAGAGGACTAAATTTCCTATTTGAAAGATGTGAGGTTTGACCTTCTTATTGTAGTGTCTAGATAGTCTATTCTAATACTCTTTGAGATGCTCATGCATTATATGCTGATGTTCTTCGAAGAATTCCAACTGCTCTAAATGGGCCACTCTATAGTCTTCATCTGATAGGATATCATGGAGGGTGATTCTCAGAGATGGGATTTCAACCTCTAAGGGGAGAGTAGCTTCACTTCCATAGACCAAGGAGAAAGGGCTGGTGCTTGTAGGAATTTGAACACTTTTCTGATAGGCCCATAAGGTAGGGTTTATCTATAAATGTCAATCTTTACTAGTATCATTGGCGTTTCTCTTAAGAATGTTGATGATTTTCTTGTTGGTGGCCTCTGCTTGGCCATTACCTGAGGGATAGTAGATGGATGAGAAATGGTGTATAATGTGAAACTTCTCACATAACTCATCAACTATTTTATTTTTAAAATAAAAAGTGTTATTCATGAGGATGGCATGATGTATGCCAAACCAAAAAATGATATGGTTCAGTATGAGTGGAAAAAAAATTTCTGATGGAGTTCATGAGTGGTGCTACTTTGAACCACTTGGTGAAATATTCAATTGCGAAGATGATCTATTTATGTCTTCTTGAGGAAGGTGGGTGGATTGCACCAATCAAATCAAAACCCCACTGATAGAAAGGCCATGGTGTGGCCAATGGGTTGAGTTCTTGTGCTGGTGCATGAATAAGATTGCCATGGATTTGACATTTTTTACAAGTTTTTACACAGTCGATAGAATCATTTTCCATGGTTGGCCAGAAATAGCCCATTCTAAAAAAATTCCTTTGTTAATATGAACCCACTAGAATTTGATCCACAAATACCTATGTAGACTTCTCATAGAAAAACCCTAGACTCATTCTTTTCAAGATGTCTAAATAAAGCATTGTTAAGATCTTTCCTAAACCACCAAATTGTAACACGAGGTCTATAGGATGAAGTTATGTTTTTCATTTCATGAGAAGTAAAAAGGGATAATGTTATCATAGAGGTAGGTGGTAATGGAATCATACCAAGGGGAGTCAAGGGTGTTTAAATGGAAAATAATGTAGGATTCAGGTTCAATAAATGTGGGTTAAACCACCTCTTCTAGTAGGCACTCACATTACTCATGTTGGTCAAGTAGCTGAAGCAAGGAGGCCAGGGTAGCCATGGCATCTTCTGTCCTATTCTTTTTTCTAGAATTTTTTCAAAAGTGATGTGAACAAAGAATTTTTTAAGTGTATCTAACATATGCTTGTATGGTAACAATTTCTAATCTTTGGTTTAATACATGTCTATAACTTGATTGATGACCGAATGAGAATCCCCATAAACTTCAAGTGTTGTTAACTTCCATTCTAAAGCTAGCTTGAGACCCAAAACTAATGCTTCATATTCTACCATATTATTGATGTATGGGAAGAGTAGTTTGTAAGACTTGGGGATGGTGATGCCTAGAGGTGTGATGAACAATATGCCCACACTTGAACCATGATGTGTGTAGGAACCATTAAAGTAGAACGTCAATGTGATCGGTTCTATTTGGAGAATGTGTATGTCTAGAAAGTCTACTATAATAGGGTTTGATCTCCCTATGGGAGCATCTTCCAATTGAACTACAATGGTTTTTCTTTTATAGCTTCATATCAATGTACTCAATGTCAAACTCACTCAGGATCATTACCCATTTGGCCAATCTGCCTATTAATGTTATTTTGCTGAGAAGATACTTGAGAGGGTTAGTTTTGGATATGAACTTAACTTTATGTGTTAGAAGATAGTGACATAGATTTTGTGAAGGAAAAACTATGGCCAAGCAATATTTCTCAATAAAATTTTAATTTAGCTCATAATTGACGAGGGTGTGGCTGATGTAATCAATAGCTCTTTCTTTGCCTTGATCATTTTCTTGCACCAAGAGGGCTCCTATTGATTTGTCTATTAGAGATATGTATAATAATAAAGGCTTGTCCACTATGGGAGGTACTAGGATAGGTGGATTCATTAATTAGTTCTTGAGGATATCAAAGGCCATCTAACAATGACTATCCCATTTGAAAATGATATCCTTATGAAGGAGATGAGTGAAAGACACACTTTTCTGCTAGGTGAGATATGAAGCAACGAACTGACTAAAGTCTCCCCTATAGGGAGCATAGTTGGCTCAAGTTATTAGGCAGTTTCATGTTGATAATGGCTTATACTTTTTGGGGATCAACCTCCATTCCCTTGGTAGAGACAATGTACCCTAGGAGTTTTCTAGATCGCATGCCAAATGCATATTTGTTAGATTTTAGCCTTACTTTGAAAACTTCTAAGCATGTGAATATTTCATCTAAGATAGGAATATGATCCTCTCATATATGAAATTTGGCAAGAAATTTATCTACATAGTCTTCCATAAAGGTGTGCATCATACAATGGAAAATAGTGGTCATGGCTTGCTAATAGGTAGCCCCTACATTCTTGAGCCCGAAGGGCATGACATTCCAATAGAATGTGCCCCATGTACAAGAAAAGGCTTTTTTCTCTTGGTCTATTGCTATTGTGATTTGGTTATATCTCAAAAAATTGTCTATAAGGGAGAACATGAAGTATCCTTTTGTTAAGTCTGATAGCCCTCATTTTTACTATACTAAAATTTTGGTCCTTATTGTGAAAATGATTTGAAATTGGTTTTTCATTGTTAGGGTTTTATGTCTCCTTTATTTTTGTTTGTCAAAGGAACCCTAGCCAAATCTTTTTACCTCAGTTAAAATAATGAAAATCTTACCCTAAGGGTTTTATTTGGGTATCCTAGGGTTGTGTTTTACCTTGCCATTAAAAAAATTCATCTAAACTGCACCCTTTTTGCCCTTATCCTAAGTATTTTCAAGTGAGAGATTGTATATCTTCCAAACCATAGTGCCTCAATCTTAAAATTATGGTTTTGACATCTAGTCACAAGCTCAAATTTTCTTGCTCTTGATGTTATGACACAAGGTTTAGTGAAGGATCATAAAGTCAGGTCTTAATTTCCCCGATCTTAAGATGTGCCATGGTCATGGTATCATAAGTGAAAAATGAAGGGTTCCTAATCTTAATATTTCCCTTTGTATCATGACATCATAAGCTTTTGATGGAAGGCTTTGAGTCATGGTGAGTATGTTATGACAAAATGGCAGTCATGGGATTGTAGGTGTAGAAAGGAAAGGTTACAACCATGAGATCACTGCTTGTTGTAGGATCGTAGAAGTATGGATATAAGAAAGAGATTAGAAGGTTTATGATCCTACGATAAAAAGATGATCGAGGCATCATAATGGCCTCCCTAAAGTAATCTGATGGTACACTAAGGCCCTAGTCATAAGATCAGGAAAGAATATTTTAAGGATCATGATGCTATGAGAATTGACGATTGTAAGATCATAAAGTGAAAACTGAAAAAGAAAGCTAGAAATTCAGTGTGTCAGAAATGCAACAAGTGTTCTATCTTGATTGGTCAAATGATGCAATGTGTACAAGGTGGATGCCACATCAAACTGGTGGGACCAAAGATGTCTTTGCATAAGCCTATAATGTAACACATCCCATTCTACAATGCTATGATAGATAGTGTCTCGTAAGATCTTAAGGGTAGCAAAAGGATGTTATGATGTTATGATAGGAAATGCATCAGGAAATTGTAGAGGTAAAATTTGATGCCAGCGATGTTATGATGAAGGAAAGTAATGGTTTCTTGTAGCATCATAGGGATGAAAAGGATGACTATGAAAGCTACAAAGTAGTCAGTTAAGCTACGATCATAGGATCGTAAGGCCAGGGAAAATGATATAATATTTTATGCTAGTAAAGGTAAGCTTCCTATTGTAAGATCATAAGGAATTTAAAGGAAAGCTTAGATATCATAGTAACTATTGTATTGTGAGATCGTAGAGACTTTTTTCAGAGTTGATGATAATGCGAAAAGGGTTTTGACTCATTGGTTGATCATGATATCATAAAACCCTATGTTGACATGAAAGTATATTTTCCATTTTCTAAGCTGGAAATGACAAAGGGCTCTCAACCAATGAGATTCAAGCAATATATAAAAAGTTTAATGTTGGATAATAATGATGATGCTCCCTTGAGGTGATAGAATAAGCTAATTTTTAAGGCTCAAGCATGTTGAATATAAATGAAATACAACATTAATGATGTATACTGAGTTATAAAAACATTTTGTTGACCAAATTATAGTTTACCATTCATAAAGAGAAGAAAATCTAAGTAGTTGCAGGGTTTCTAGTGTATGCAAATTATTATTTTCAATGCTCAAATATACTTTGCCCAGTAATTTCAAGCTTTTTTTCAAAAATTCTAATAAGGATGTTGAAGAAATTCAGGTAGTGAACATGGAAGTTGTAGAAACCTCCACTTCTAAGGGAGGAAAGACAAGACAAAAGAAACCTAATTGATTTGTTGAAGAATCGATTAAGATTTTTCCAAGATCTTCAAATGTAAATGTTGTGGATGACTGTGCTTTCATAGACCCATATGTGCTATACAGAGATGTTATGTGTCCTTGAGTCACAAGTTTTGAGCTTTTTAGGTATGTTTACCATAATAGAGAGAAGAAGATTCTAGTGTGTAATCCATGGAAGAAGTGTTAGGATTAAACCTCAAACAAAAATAACATTTACATGCAAATATAAACAATATTAGAAAATAATAGATCAAACAAAAAAGAACACAAGACACCAAGATTTAACATGGTTCACCCAATCCCTGGGCTACATCCACCAAATAGCAAGTCCAATATTATTATGATCTAATGATTACAACCTGATTACAATCTATAATCCCTTACAGCTCAATACCGTTGTAAGAACCAATTTTCACATCACTCACTTTCAAACAATCCCTAACCCTAAGCCCTCTTATACAATTATTTTTGCCACTTTAGGGTTATAACATATCAACCATAAATTGGTGAATATTAGCCCAAAAAGTGGTGAATTGGTGAATAGTACCAAAAAAAAATTGGCGCAATGCCCCAAACCCCAAAGAATTTATGAAGTAAATACAATACTTCACTGATTAGTCACCACAAACTAACAAGAAAAACTTGACAAAATTAATTTTTCTAGAGGTTTTTATTGATTTTGATTTGATAAAAGCCTAATCAAATCATACAATTTAGGCACCAATTCATTCCATAGGAGAGATGGAATAATTCTTTGTACACTAGATTGTACTTCACTTATTGAAGCTTTTAAACTAGATGGTGCCATGGGCTAGCCTGTAGATTTGGGGGATTTGTAGAAGAAATTTGAGAGAAATACAAAAGCTTATACAGGGAATTCTATGTTGCAACATATTCCCATGGACCTAAAGAGTGTGGGTGATTACCCTAAAAAGGTGGATAAAATGACTCCTTTGGACAAGTTTAATAATTACTTTGTAAAAATAGTATATGGTGTCCACAAGGTGTTGGAAAAGATGAAATAGATATGGTATATGGAGCAGAGTTAATCATAGCCAAAGATGTGCAATATTCATAGCATGGTGGGGAATATAACTATGTTGAATATATCCTAGAGGTGATGAAGGAAAACATTGCACTAGCTCAGAGTGGAGAAATGAAAGATTTTAAGTTCTATCATTACTCATTGTTGATGCACCTAATCTTATACAAAAATGTGGGGTACATAAGCCCTAATTTCATTAATCATACTACTGATGCAAATATAGAGCTACCAATTCAATTGTGGACATGGGTATGGGATAGCTCATACCATTTCTCTAATTCTATTTCTTTCTTCAATAATTTTAGTACTGTTATTATGAAAATGCTAGACCCAGGATATTTTAGAGCACTTGAAATCCTAACGAGTCTTTTCAGACAAGTCCTGCTCCCAAAGAGTAAGATTAGATCATAATTGGGGAGATATCATCCTATTTCCAACCTTTTCTTTGATGAGAGTGTATGGTTGTCCCCATCCATCCCACATATTGCCAAAATTCATCCCTCTAAGATTGGCCATAATTGAATTTATATGGAAATTTCTTATGGTTAATAGGGAGCACTTAGGCCCTATGTTTCATAGGGGCACATTTTTATGTAGATATTTTAGGGTGGGGGACTTTTTAATTGGAAAAGAGGCCCTAGATCAAATTCATTCTTTCCTCCACCACTTCAACCTATGAACTGGTCCCTATAGGATGTATGATCCAAATAATTGGATGAAGAAAACCCTTAAAGAAATGAGGAATTATGTGTTTCCTAACACCAAGGAGCTACTCCATGAGGATTGTATTCCTAATATTATTACAAAGGGGGAGGCAACAGATAAGTTGGCCAAGCTTGATGATGTGTTAAGGGTAGAGAGGGAAATGAAGAGAGTAGATTCCAATTTTAAGAGATTTTGTATGGATATCTCCTATCCTTATAGGATTAGGAAGATGTTCAATGACCATGCTGAAATCATGGCTAAAATGCCAAAGGAACCCATGGGAGAAGAAGAGAGGGTATGTCCTGATAGCCTTGCACCTAATGTAGCTTCTGAAGAAGAAATAAGGGAAGATGAGCTTGTTGAGACATCATGGGTCACCAAGGGAAATAAGAGACAAAAGGTTGTCCATATCCTTGCAGAGGTTAAATAGAGGACACTGCAAATTCTATCAAGAAAGAGTCAGTACTTTGCTAACCTAAGACAAGGCTATCTACAAGATAGGATCAATGCAACTAAGAGCACACTTATTCACCTAGAACTAGCTACACTAAGGCTAGATGATAGGATCATCCAAGCCTAATAATTTATAGAAGATGATGAATTTTTCAAATTGGTAGAGTTCAAAATCTTTTTGTATAAGGTAAAATAGGGTGAACTAATGCTCAAAATGAAACTAGGTGAATCAGATGAACAAAAGATGGAACTAGTTGATTATTTGTGAGCTTATGATCTTGAGAGTGAAGTCATGACTCTAGAGGAGGCAAGAGACCTTGTGCAAATGAGTGGGATATTACAGGTGCTTGCATGGGATTTGGAGCAAAAATTTATACTTGATCAGATTAGAAGATAGAAAAATTCCATTTCATAGGAGGCATATGGTGTTGATGGATTATAGAGAGGAATAGGGTTCAACATTGACACCAAGTCTCTGGTAGTTTTGACTATGGCTCCTACATCAAATAAACCTAAATTAATCAATGTGCAAAGCACAGAATAGGGTAACATGGTTATGTGAAATTTATAGGGCACTTTAGGCACGAAGATCTCAAAGGTCATGAAACATTTTTTATTCATGAATGAGGCCAAGATAGAGGAGATAGAGACAAGGCTTTCCAAGTTTGTGCATGACTACATTGATGTAAGGAAGCTCTATGAGGATGAGCTTAGGAAAATCAATGTCTATAAGGAGAAGATTGAAGAGCTTGAGGCCAAGGTCCAAGTACTAGAGGCTAATGTTGCATCTCTTAGAGAGAAACTTTAAAATGCATAGCAAGTGGTTACTGTAGAATAGAGCTAAGAACAAGATAATCTAGAGCAACTAGCTAAGGACACAACTAAGACCCCAACACGAATAGATGAGCTAGAGGAAAAACATATAGCAAAGCCCAGTCGAATGAGAATTGATCCTCCACCAACCCAGTAAGGAGATGAGGTAAGGACATTTATCCTTAGGTGTATGGTTGGCCATAGGGTTGAAAGTCTAAAGAGTATATCTCAGTAGGCCCATACATTATATATTTCTTTACAAAGTGTTGAGCAATTTTGCAATGAGGCACTTTCATGGCTATAACCTACATTCAATCTGGGGGGCCATATACTCAATTTTTAGAGAGGCTTATTATGATGATGGCTAAAAAACCTAATTTTCCTAACAAGATAATCATAGTGAAGGAGAGCCTAGAAGTAGTTAAGGATCTAATTGGTATCTTCATTAGAAAATTGCAAATTATTTAAGGGAAGCTAAAAGTTTTATCTCAAGCCACCAATTTTTTATGATAGTAATCTATTGAAAGAATGGTATAATTGATCTGATGGATTCAGTGAAGTATTGACTCAAGAGGCCACATAGGCAATTTTTGAAGACATCAGTGATGCCCCTTTCCATAATTTGATTTACTCCTTGTTTAGAGCTGAAATAAACTTGAATAGGTTCACAGTGGAGTTTAGAGCCATAGAAGATGCAAGGTGGGAAAAGGCCATGAAGAACCTAGAAGAGTTCAAAACCATAGAGTGGCCCACTAAGTGAGAAATCTATGTTTGGGAAGCACTGGTAGAAATAAAGGCCTTACCAACATGAAGCATCTAAGAAATTAATTGAGGTTAAAGGAAAATGAGAGATTAAAGGATTAGATTAGATAAAAAGGATAAAACTCTCTTAAATATTCATATAAAATTTTGAAAATTTTGAGGAAGTGGATGGAAAAAGAAGAAAAAATGGATTAAAGTACAAGTTGTTGTAATAAAGTGACACTTGTTGCCTTTTCAACTACCTTCCTGATTTTGGATCAAGCGCAAAAGAATGTTTTTTATTATCTTTTGTTTATGTCTTGCCTTTATATTTTCCATTAAGGTGATGACATGTGTCCTCCTCCCATTTGTAGCTTGTTGCAATCCTACATAAAGATTTCCAAGATGTTGAGTTGAGGTCAGAAGTCTGTATAATTTTTAGTTTTATGTCATTTTATAGTCCGTCCATTTTTTGTGATTGTATGAATGTGTTTAGTCTTGTATACTTGAAAATACAATGAATATGAATGATCCAACTACCAAGTTTTGATTTATACTATGAGTTTATATCAGTATTGTGCTTATTTTCAAAGAAAATAATAAAAAAGGGAATTTTTGCATATTTGTGTATCTGAATTTTGTCTCCTTCCTTGCATATTTGTGATCTTGAGATTGAAATGAGCAATGTTATTTCAATTTATTACAATTTAGGTAAATTGTATATCTTTTATTGATTGCTTTTAGTTCAAATAAATGTGTAATTTCTTTCAATAACTGGTAGGGTTTTGGGTATATAAGGAGGATATGATAAGAATGAGGTTCAAAGTCCACTATTGAAAAATTAATTAAAAGTCAATTGAATAGGTCTAAAGATTGTTGGTTTTGACTCTATATAACAATGGATAAGGCATTGATCAATTAATTTTAGTTGCAAGATTGATGGTTATAAAATTGCAAAATATACATATCAATCAAAATCAATAATATTTTATATAATGAAGAGCTAAAAGTGTTGGTCATTACTTATTTATGATATTTTTCCTATTGATTATAATTAGCTATTATAGTGAAGGAATTGTTGCAAACCTAAGAAGATTTGTGACTAATATCTATTATTAGGGATAAGGTTTGAAATAAGAAATATCAATGACCAAGTGTTTTAAAGAAGAAGATCAAATAACATATCACATTTATGTCCCTATGATTTTCCCACCTTGGCCCTACAGAGCCTAAAGCGAAGGGAGTCCAAGTGACTCTGTTGATGTTGGCCTAAAACTAAGATTTAACCATATTGAATATAGGATTTAGTTGATCCTTAAGCTTTTCCATGTCTTATGCTTTCTAGTATTAGCTTTAAATCTACCTGATATCTTCCTTACCAAAAGGAACTCCAACAAAGTCCACAAATTGTGTCAATATTTGGAAGGGGGAAATCATCTTTTGGACATGCCTTATTGACATCATGGAAGTCAATACATATTTGTATGCTTCCATATTTCTTTGAGATAGGTACAATATTTGATATCCATGATGCATAGGCCAATGGCCTAATGAAGTTGGTACTAAGCAATTTTTCCAATTTTTTTTTGACTGGTAATGTTATGTGAGGATGCATTTTCCTAATTTTATGTTTAACAAGCTTAGCATCCAAAGAAATGTTGATATGGTGAAGGATTAGATTTGGATCTAACCCTGGCATGTTGGCATAGGACCATGAAAATTTTATCTACCTTTCTTTAAAGAAGATAATGAATTCACTTATTTCCTCTATAGTTAAGGATTGTTCCAGATGGATTATCTTGGGGTCTTGCTTTGTTCCACTGTTGACTTTTTCTATAGGTTTTATTAGAATAGATGACCTTTCCTCTAAATATTTAGGTAAGGTATCAATCATCTCATTTTTTGGTGCCATAGTTGGGTTTTCACCATTGGATGGATCATTTCTATTTGTTTCAACTTTTTCTCAAGACTAACCATAATGTGGTTCAGGTCATTGGCTCTTTGATGTGTTCAACTCTTTCTTGTATGATTGAGATGATTGATATTAGACCCATCCATATGTATTTCTCTTGTTCTTTACAAATCATATGGTTCAATTGCATTAAGGTATACAAAAATATCTTGGTCAATGTCAAAATTTGGGATGTTGTGAGGTTTATTTGTGTCCTAGTTGATAAGCTTGGGATGGACTGAGGATAGTGACTTGTGGTATGGATGTGATTTAGAAGGGTTTAGAGACATGACCCTATTTGGTGACTCATATGTTGTATCAATTAGGTTTATAACATGTGCTTCTTCTAAAGTGTATAGGAAAGTAGAGTTTGTGAGTTACTCATAATACTCATTTTTTACCTCTATTGGAAAGAAGTCTGGAAACAAGGTCTAAAAATAGAATCCATCATTAGGTTCATCATCCTAATCTGATGTCAAGTATCTACTCTATCATGTTCTAAGTCATTCTAATGTGTATTGGCTCTTGGTGGTGAGGTAGGGATTGAATGAGAAGTGAATCCTTGTGTTGTGGAACTGTTTGGTGTTGGAATGTGAAAAAAATCACATTCTTTATCTTGTATGGATTCTTTAGATAATGAGTCAAGTTTCCACTTAGTGGAATCATCATTATCTTTTTTATTAGGGGCATCCATGGATGGTTCTCTTGTATGATGTAAATCAAGGATGGATAGATTTACAATCTTTGTACCAATTGCTTTCTAATTGTTGACATCCTTATCTTTTGGGACCCATACCAAGGTGGAGGAAGAGGAATCACCATGTTTGGAATGGGATCTAGAAATGGAATTTTCATTTTCTTGTTCTAAATACCCTACCCTTGTTTTTGATTTGTTGGATCTGAATTGCACTACTAGGGATTCAACAATACATTTTCCTTTCCCTAAATGACCATTAACCTTGTAACCCATCTTCTTCATTAGATCAAAACCCTTGCTAAAGAGGTGAGGGGAAATGTTGAGATTTTTTATTTGGTCACTTGCTTTCTCTATGGGACTTGAAGATGTACCACTTTCTCTGACAAACTATTCGAGATTAGGTTTAGATGGTTTTCCATGAGATCTTGGGGATAGCTGGGGATCAAACAATGAAAATAAGAACTTGCCTACACCACTTCATTGTAACTTGCACTTATGACCAAAATATTTCACCCAAAAATCCATTTTCTTATAATGTGACTATTTAGATTATTTTGATGATGGTGGTTAAGGAGTGGAAGAACTAGAACAACCTACTTTCTCTTTACCCTTAGTCGATGTGGATAAGTGGTTGTTGTCTAGACTTATAGATATCTATGTATCTATTAATGCAGATTGACTAAGTACACCTATCAGGTTGTTTATCTCTTCCCTAATGTGAGGAACGAGGGAGTTACAATAATGTGCACGGTTTTGGTCCCCAAGTATGGTTACCTTTTGGCCCATGTAAGGAAATTTTAGATATTGGTGGTAAGTGGAAGGGACAAATTGTATTTCGTGGATCCATTGCCTGCCTAACAACATGTTTTTATATCAACTTCAAATCCAAGACTTGGAAAACAATTTATTTTACTACAAGGCCAACCCTTATTGGCAAAATGAGCATGCCTTTAGAGGATCTCTCCTCATCATCATACACTTTAATCATGATTTTCTTTTTGGTATCAACAACATCTTCTATATACCCTAGGGTTTTTACCAAAATCAAAGTGCAAATGTTTAGGCCTGCTCTGTCATCAAACAAAGCTCCTTTGACTCTATTTCTTTGCATGAAGACCTCAATATGTAATGGAGAATTTTGTGGATGTATGACATACATGTCATCTTGGTCTAAGAGGGATACATAATGGGGGGTAACAAGGTTACTTACCACATTTTGAAATCTATTGACATCAAGATTGTTTGGCACTAAAGCTTTGGTAAGGATCTCTTTATGTTCTGGTGATATTTGTAGCAATTCAAAGATGGAAATGTGAGTAGGAGTCTTCAATAGCTGGTTGACTAAACTTTATTTGGGTATAGTGGAACTTGTGGTTACATGATCAAAACTAATTTTTGGCCCTAATAGAATGACTTTGGAGGCTTGTCCTCAGGTAACAGTGTTTAATGACTACTTCTTGTATTTATCTTTAATCATGATGACATTTATGACATTTTCAAACCCTAAGATCATATTGAGCATGTTATCATAGTTGTGGGTATAATTTACTTTATCATTGAAAGATGTGTTCTAGTTGATTCTAAAGGATTCACCCTTCTCATAGCTCATGAAAGGATTTTTGAAGGTCGTATGGTCTTCATTGTTACTAAGGGTGTTCACTTTGATAGTTCCATTATTGATTAGTTTTTAGATGGTCCTTTTAAGGGCATGCTAGTTATTGGTCAAATGCACCCTATTCTGGTGGTAAGTGCATAAATGTTTTTCATTCCACCACTTAGGTTTAACCTATGGTTTATAGGGTTTAGCTTTCTAGTAGTACAATAAGTTTATCTACTAAGAGTGTTTGTAATGCACTTTTGTAAGACACCCCAATAGGTGTGTATTATTTGGGTATGTCAAAAGACTAGTATCCTCTTAAGGGAGGGGCTTGATTGTAGGCTACTTGGTGATTGGAAGTTGAAGGAGCAATTGTATTCCATCCATAGAATGGATGGATGTTATCTTATTTTGGTGGGTTTGGATGGGTACTCACATTGGTATTATTGATGGTGGGATATTTTTGGCTAGGATATGGGGAAGGCTAGGGTTGAACATGATTTTCTTCCACCGCCCCATCATTGGCCATGTTCTTATTGTTACTTCTCCACCACAATTTATTTTTATCAGTGGTCTGATTGGATGAGTTGTGTGACTATGAGAAGTTCCTAGAGAAATATTTTCCATCTTTTGATAGCTTAAGAATGTCATTATTTATTAGGGTTTCCTCTACTTTAACAATATTTTCTAAAGCATTCTTGAAGTCTTTGGGCCTTTGAAGTTATAGCCAGTAATTCATAGTTTTTGAGAGGCTATTGATGAATATGTTTATTTTCCTTGTCTAGGATGTCTTGGTAGTATTTAGTGAAAGTGTATCTCCACCTTTGTAAGAAAACTTTAAAGGACTCTCTAGGGTGGTTCTTTGTGTTGCATAAATTGATCATGGTGACTTCTCTTTCAATATTGTATGAATATTGTGTAATAAAAATTAAGGCCAATTGGTCAAATGACTTAATGTTGGATGGTAGCTTAAAGAAAAACTACATGGCTTACCCTCCCAATCTTCTAGGAACTAACCACATTAGGTAGGTTGTGTCATGGACAAATTGTATACTTAAAGTATAGAATTATCTAAGGTGATCTTGAGGATTAGATGTGCCAAAATACTTATCATATTTTTCTAGTTGCACATTCTATGGAAAGGGCATGAAGGTGATGTTTTTGTCAAATAGGAGGGGACATACCTTCTCAAGGCTAAATTTGGTGGGTTGGATATTTCTTCTCTTCATTCTTTCCATTTCCAGTTGTAAATCTTGGATTTCTTGTGTGATAACTTCCAAGGGTGATTTTTCTTCATCCTGCTTAACGTTTGTTATGTCAAAGTTAGATGGTAATTTTGTACATTATTGTGTAAATGATAGTAGGTATCATTCTTTATGGCATTCAAGGTGTAACATCCCAATTTCCTAGGTCTAAATTAACAACTAACATACTCAAGAAAATACAATTATCACTTCATCTTCATAGGAAGTCAGTTAAATCAATTTCGATCATATGAGAAGGGATTGACAGTTAAATAAGTTAAACAAATTTTCTTAATGAAGAGCTGAAAACAACATCAATGAGAATTATTGTAGAAGTTAAAAACCACATACCATAAAATTTGAGATCGAAATCAAAACTAAGGATGCTTTTGCAACCACCCGGATTAGTCCACAAATACCACTATAACAATATCACATGATGACTACCATCTAAAAACCACTATCTCAAAAAAACAAATTATGATTATGATTAAATACCACTATATTAAAATTAGGGCATCACATACCACTGTATCAATTAAGGCATCATTTATCATTGGTTCATTTAGGGCTTTTAGTTATCTCGGTATCACTTAGGGCTTTTGATACCACTGATTCAAATAGGGCTCCTAATACTGTTGTATCATTTAGGATTCCAATTACCACTGAAACAATTAGGGCTTCAGATTTCTTTCCTTTTGATTACTTAACTGTGGTGGTAACTCAAGATTAGAAAATATGCTCATATTTGATATTCATATAAATGGAAAACAAACCATAAATCTGTCTCTTGTATCTAGGTGTAAAATAACTATAACTATGAAATAACTCAATTAATCTTACCTTCTTGCATAAACATCATAAAAGTGATATTACCTATTTTTTCCAAACAATTTAATGTACAGCTTATCTTGGTTTTTTGTGCATCTGACAACTTAGAGAGAGTTGAAACATCATTTGGGGCTTAGAAAAGATAATCACATGACCTACAAATAGTATTGGTCTTCTTCCTTCCATAGCCAAAATTCTTGGTCACCCGCTAAGTATTCTCTGTTCTTTGAGTTCTTGTCATTGATAGATTTGAAGGCTGGAGTAATGATATGGAATCAAGAAATTTTGAATGGTTATATATTTATGATATTTCTCTCACTTAGCCTAGAAAGAAATCAAGGTAGATGGAAAAATAGACTAAGGAATATGCAGACGAAAAAGAAGGGAGTTGTCTCCAAATCAATTCATGGTATTGTTTTAATGGTCAATCGTGACCTTTTGGCTACCATCGGTTATCAAGAAGACTATTCGAGTACTTCATAAATTAAAATTTAAAGATAAGAGAAATAATAAGGTTGGAAGAGAAGTTGAAAGATTGTAAAACAGTTTGAATTGCCAAATATTAAATTGATTAATCATTCCACGTGTTAATCGATTAAAAGAAAGAATATTAAAATGAAAGAATAGAGTTGGAAGATTATAGTTCAAATTTTATAAGTTGTATTTTATTATATTCTAAATATTATTATAATCTAATATTTATATATACATGTAAACATAACTTTATTAAATTATTAAAAAATATAATGATGTCAAATCATTTTTATATTTAAATGAATGTATATAAATATTTACTAAAATAATATGATGAAAGATCAAAAATCCTTTGAGGTACGTTTTATATTTTAACTCAATTATTTTAATTAAATTATTTATTTAAATAACTCATGCAGGTCCTACAAATGTTTCCTATTCCAAGTCGCTAGATCTTCTACCCCTCTGCCTAGTGATGGTGATGCTCCTACCTAATTCTTTTCTGGCAATGCTTCCACCCCCTTCAACATGTTTCCTGCAAGGAAATTCCCACAATTAAATTATATTATCATAATAAATTATTTAATCATAACGGTTAACCATCTTCTCAATTCCATGAATTTTTGATTAATGATCAACTAACATGTTATCTTCACTTGAAATCATAATGACTAATTATCTTACCATTTCACTAGATTATAAGAGATTAAACTGCCAACTGACTTCATGTGAACCTCAATGGCTATATTTCAAATTAGGTCAAAAATTGGGATGTAATACAAGGATTCTATCCATTATGTCAACAAGCTCAAGATTTTGTTGGAAATCCTCGATTTTAGTTTCAATACTCTTTTTGCCCCATATATTAGATGAACCAATTTCGTTAAAGGGCTCTAAGTTATGTTTGAACAAGGGTGATTCATTGTTAATGGTATTTGATGAGCAGTTAATGGGTTTGATAGGATCATTGGTGCTTGGGGATAATGTATATTTGATGGTTCATTTTTCTATCGTAGTGCTTACTCGTACAGGTGATCTTTTAGGTTCTTTTTGTTTCATGGTCACACTATTTTTATGTGGTGGCATGAGACATGAATGGGGCTCCCTTAGTCTTTTTCATTTTGATGGTATGAGGATTTCCTTTAGACTAATGTTCATTGACCAACAAGTTATGTTTCAAGAGATGTTTGGTGATATTGATAACGATAAAATTTAGTTTGCAAATCTAGGTACGGGATGGATGTGTGTTTCTATTCATTTCTATCTTGATAGTGTGAAGTTGAAGTAACGATAACTATTGGATAGAATTCTCTATTTAAGATAGGAACACAGCTTGATTTAAAGGTGACAATCAATTTTAGAATCCTTCACTTTTGCAAAATATTGACAAATAAAAAGGGTAATCAAATATGTTGTTCATTTGTGAATACAGCATGTGCAGATAGCCTCTATTTTAAGATTTTCCTCAAATGCACTACATAAAGATTTATATGTGTTATTTTAATGCTTGTATGCAATGTTTTATGGTGTGCCAAGCACTATTCTATAGGGTGTATGCATTGTTAAATTCTTCAAATGTGTTTTTTTGTTAGTCAAATGTGCTATTATAGGAGGTAAGTGCATCATAGAAAAGCTCAAATGTGATGTGTAAAGTGTTGAATGCATTGTTTCAGGATATGTCAACAGCATTTATATTTAGTTTCAAATTAGTTTATAGTTGTGTTTTCTCAAAAGGATTGTAGTTTGAAGTTTATTAATATGTTTTAAAGTAGACACATCCAAGCACAGCAGTAGTAGAAATGACAATGAAATGAAAACCCACAAGCAACCTAGAAAATGAAAGAAATGGCTTCCTAACAAAACTAGGTAAAGTTGGTGACTACAAGGTTTTAGTGTTTGACCAATAGTGTTTGAATTTACCTCTTGCAATGGAGAGCTTCCCACCAATACTAGGGAGGCTTGGCACAATCCCTTGTGGGACTACTAGAGGAAGGATATGTTTTGAACATGATTGGGTTGCATTCAATTGGGAATGCAAGATGGAAGGTGTTCCCTCTCATCGGTCGTGCCAAGGAAAATCTTGGGAGGTAGCCTTTCTATGGCTAAATAATCTACCTAGTAGAAAGTAGGAAAAGAAGAAGTTAGAAGTAGGAATGGGAATTCGATCACTCTAAAAGAGTGAGAGCATATCCCTACTGCTTTGATCTCCCAAACACAATAGACAAGTTTTTTAGTTATGAACCCTTAACTATAGAATATAAAGGGGCTCCTAATTAAGATAAGCATTTTTTCATTCCCAGCCTAATTTTTATTTACCCTCACAAAAGTTTTGCACTCTAATAAACTCTGTGAGTTGAGAGCATAGGTGTAATGCCCCGCCCGGAGATCCTTGGAAACAAGGATTCAAATCAAGCCAAGATATTTTTTTTTTTACAAGTATGAATGCACAAGACAACATCATACAGGGATCACAAAGATCGCAATGGAAGACTTCAACACAATCCCGACAACCAACGAAACTCCCAACGCCACTACCAAACTAACACACACAAACAAAGCCAACAAAGACAACGCACATGATGAAGGCACAAGAAACAACCACTCATCAACAAAACACCAAGCTGGGGTAAAATGCAGAATCCCAAAATTTGGCTAAGCTTGAAATCCTGAAGCCCTGAAAATTGGCTAAGTCTGGATTTCTGAAGCCCTGAAATTTCCTAGAATCCATAACTTATCTCTGAGAGGTCTGAAACCTATCTCAAACGATTTGTCGCATATATTAAAATATATCTTAAGTATAATTTAAACCCCGAAGGACTACAACAAAAACTCAAAAATTGAATTTCAAAAGAAACCTCCTGAATTCAAAATGCAACAACATAGGCTCAAAGAACGCCCAAAAGGGTATCCAAAACCACTCTCAAAAAGATCGGATCACGAAAAAAAGTGCCCACTGATGGCACGTGCAGGTTTTTCACAAAAACCGTGTGACACTTTTTGCTAAGGGAGGGCGATACTTCTCCTTAAGGCGTGCGACACTCTTCCAGTGTCGTACGACATATCTCAAGAAGGCATGCGACACTTTTCAGCATCGTACGACATTTCTCAAGAAGGCGTGCGACACTCTTCCAGTGTCGTACAACATTTCTCAAGAAGCCGTGCGATACTTTACAGTTTCATACGACATAGTTTGCATGGGCGTGTGATACTTTTTAAAGTGTCACACCATGCTGAACAAATGTCGCCCATAGAAACACGAAAACACTCCCAGAAGAAAAAAGGACCAAAATAGAGCAAAGAACCTCCACACCAGGGAGTACCGGATCCACAAAGGCTCGAGGAATGAACACTCGAGTGCAAGAACAATACAAAATGGAGAACATCAACCATCTAAACTACAGCAGCAAAGAACACGCTGAATAGAAACATCGCAGAGATCAAAAGCAACATCGCAAAGTACATAAATACGTCTTAGGAACAAAACAACCAAACTAAGTACGTGGTTCCTCCCAACCGTCAATAGCATCATAAGACCATCGTGGATCCTAGCCATCCCCCGCGCGTAACATCCCAAACCACCGACCAAATCGTCGGTACTGTCGTAATAGGGATATCACTACTAAAACATGCAATCAATATAAGCATAAGGAAATCTAACATGCTAGTAGTAAAGCATAAGATAATCCTATAGTAGATAACATCACCTATCATATGCTAAATAGCAGTAAGCAACAGATATACTACTAAATCAAATAACGTCATATAATCATATGCTAAACATCATGATACGGGAATGCGTCAAGTAAACTAACATCATCTAAACATGATATACAAGCATCCCAATGAAAGCATAAATCACAAGAAAGCATACTCCGGAACCCGAAGTACCAAGTGAAGACATCCAGCAACAGTCGCACTAGGACAAAGATCGTCTCTGTACACCGATCCCTAGCAGTGGTGAAGGTAGCTACGCCTCCCAACCACGTGGCACCCATAGGTCCACACCCACCGTGCTGATGGAGAAAATGATCCAACCACAAGCACAATCACAACATCCATGGCTAACACTCACACCAGACAGTATGATGGCTGAACCAAGAATCTAAGACAATGCAAGGAGTACAGGTCCTGGTCAGACACTCAATAGGCTACTATGTAGGGACTAACATCATGGAGAGTCGCTTGGCATCAAAAAGCCCAAGCTAGGACTTGCGCAGATTCAACATCCCTCAACGGAAAGGCTCTTACACCCCAGACCTTTTTATTATCTTAAGTTTTATTATCAGTCACACATTTTATTTATTTTTCACTTAATTAAAGCTTCCTTCGCCAACCCTCTGGGCACAATGATCACCAGGCTGTGAGGTAGAAGCCCCCTCCATATGCTACCCTACCCTACCCATGCTCATCCTACGACAAGTGCCCATGGGCATGCATACTCCCATCCCAACCCCAATGATCATAACTTTCGAAAAATCCACGGAAGATCGAGCCTCGCAAGTCACCCAACAAATGTACGCGTATGTACTCGTGTGTGGCGCACCACCATCACGAAGATCATAACACAAGGACAGGAATGAGAACACAATGCAAAACAAAACACCCAACGGAAAGCAACTCAAGAGGATGGATTCTACACGAATCCTAAAGCCAATAAAACCATACATCATGAAATCACTCAACCGGCCTCAATCCGAGAGTATGGATTCTACACGAATCCCAATGATGTAACAAGACCAAACATCATGAACTCACTCAACCAGCCTCAATCCGAGAGTATGGATTCTACACGAATCCCAATGATGTGACAAGACCAAACATCATGAACTCACTCAACCGAACACAACGTCGGGAGTACGGATGCGACATGCATCCCAATGCAACATAAAAGTGCAAAAGTGGTCTAACTGATATCCAAACAGATCATCAAGGTCCACAACCCACATTGTGCCAAGAAAACCCGAGAAAACAGGGCGGCACACAAAACGAGTTAAAAACCTCAAAAATTTGGAAAACTTCAAAATTAAAACCCATTTGGCCTTTGGGTTCAAAAACCCCAAAAATCCAAAAATAAATGAAATCAGACACCGTATGCAAAAATGGCCAGCATAACGGTGCAAAACTCCAAACCCTCATCCCAAAAAATAGGGAAATGTTCATACCCGCCCAACCGGGTAGAACTAGCATATAGAAACGAAGGGGAACACTAGTTCTTAGCCTCCAAACAAATGGCTACCAAAAGCAGAAGTAGAAACGAAGCAGAAACAATAAAACAGGAAAGCCCTACCTCACAGCCAAAAGGGCAAAACGGGAATCTGAACCATAAAATAAATATCTCGCAGAAGTAGCTGAAAATCGCGGCAATCCAAGGTTTTCCTGAGCTGGATCCAACGAGCCCAACCTCGCGACGATCCCATACCCGTAGCTCCCACAACGAACAAAACAGTAAATCCTCATGAAGAGGATTTTGGGTTTTACTCTCCAACTTTCCAATTCAAAAGTGAGAAGTGAGGAATTAAATTCCTTTTTGGATATTTATTCACTTTTTGGGTGAATAATCGATTAGGGCATTTAACCGGCCAATCTAGTTAAACCCCGAATCGACCCAAACGAAAACAGGCTATTCCTATAAATAGGAATTCATCTATGGCAAAGCTGCCAGAAATTAAAATAAATCAATTAAAAGCCCGAAAACCCAAAAACACAAAAACCTCCTTAATAACTTTTCGCGACAATGCGAACCTCTAAATGCACAAACACGCTTACTGGTCTAATCACATAATGCAATGAGTTCGGATTTAATAATCATCGAAAGGTTTAAATTAAACATTTAATTAAGGATACGTCGACCATACAAGGGCGACATTGGTAAAATATGAACGGCTGAATCACTAACTCCATGTGCCACTGCCAGGGATATAAATCATGCACACTAAACAACACGATCAAGTGCAATTGCATATAATAATATAGCCAAAGGAATAAATGCATTAAATCACCTAATTTAACCATTTATTTAATTATATTAAAATAATCTATTTACATCACTCACGTTCGCATAAAGCATAACAACGCAGGAATGAAGTAAATAACCATAGCATTAAATCCATCACATAACATAATAAGAGATATGTCCAAATACCAGATAACATCACAAAACACACTGTCATCTCAAAATGGCATCATCATGCAATATGATTAACTGAACAGCATAGTAGTCTAATATCTATGATACTGGAATCAAAGAGTAACATTTGACCCTCAGGTCATCTCAAATGTAAAACATAACATGAGTAACAAATATCTCTCTAATGAAAATAAAACAAGGTAGATGTTCGCAGCTCATAACCGAAGAATCCAACCAGAATAATCCATTTCTAATCATTAATGCATTTAATAAGGCACTTAAAACACATAAGCAAACACAGTCATAAACATGACTAACCACTGCTGCAGGAACCTAGTCCAGTGTAGCATGGTAATAGTACATAGTGCAATCCCTGCACACATCTCAAGGTAATGATAGAACAACCTCATGATACCACATCGATCCTGGTAACCACTGGCACAAACCTCAGTAAACCAAAAATCACATCAAAATCTCAAAGATCAGTCAAAAGCATAATCAACGCAACTAATAAAGAAACATAAATCCAAACACCTCAACAGTGTAGACCACTCAGGGTCACAATCATGACCCATCACAACAAAAGATCAGCAAGGGTGCATCCATCAGGACGACTTACAAAAGTCAAATGGGAGAGGCACTACAATAGGCCTACTTCCGATCATATCAACGAGATCAAACTTTCTACTTAAACTAGGTTATGAATTTGGAAATGCCACCATTTAATTGAGAAAGGTTGAGGTCCACTTACTTGATTTGACTCTAGCAAAGGCTAGGCACATTTTTTAGGGTCTTCATTCCTACATCATGATGTTTGTGACCTAGGAGTTCTTGTCAACCTAGAAGAGATATGTAAACAGTCAACAATCAAATCTGTAAGTTAGATATGGTGATTTATAACTTTGATCAAATGTGCTATAGAAAATGGAATATACATTATAGAATTAATCAAATGTTTTATTTAAAAATGGAAATTCCATATGAAATCTAACAAATGCACTACATAATATTTTAAATGTGTTGCATAAAACTTAAGATGTGTTATATAAAAATTCAAATGCATTACAAAACACTTCAAATGTGTTAAAAGACTATGTGAAATCATTAGAATAGTATTTAGAAGTTTTATAGCGTCAGAGAAGTTTGAAATCTAGTGTCTGTAAGCTCAAGAATATCTTCAAAAGATTGTTTTTGTTGTTATGGGTCTTCTTGAATGTTGTAAAACCTACAATAAGTCATATCTACATAAGAAACTAGAGAAAAATACATATCTAGAAAAAAATAGAAGATTAGAAAGAAAAATTAAACAACGAAGAGGCTTTAAGATGAAGACCCACAATGGGCGCCAAGTTGTACACGGTGGAATCATGTATTCATTAGACCTTAATGTAGAGTGAAAATTAGAATAACAATGAACTAACTAGACCCAAGATATCACTATTAATCAAAGACTCCATGAACATCCCATGTTTCCTTAACTACAACCACTAAGATTACTCTTAGACTAGCATCTTAGTGATAGTTCTAGAATCAAAATATGCCATGAATTTAGATCTAAAAATGTGTATGCAAGATCTACATGAAAATGTGGATCAAATGAAGATAATAACAATAAAATGTTATAATATGTGCATATGATATGGATAAAAATTCTAAATGATATTAGATATGTGCTAAAATGATATCAAAATGATACTAGAATGCTACTAACATGACATGAATTCACTATAATAACAATGCTAAAATGGATGATAACTCTAAGTGTGCCTATAGTGTAGATGCATAAAACTTGGATCCTTTTGCTCTTGAATCTCCCTCCTATTTATAGGATTTTAGGAGGGGGTTGGGGTAAGGATTAGTATTTTACTTTTCACTAGAGGGCCATGGTGAAATAGAAAATATCACATAAGACACCAAGAGGAAAAGTCCACAGACTTGGTTTGTGAGGATAAATGAGGATTTTTCAATTCCTTTAATTGTAAAAAGGAGGATTTTCACTTTTAAGAAGATAAATGGATTTTGTTGATTTATTAAATATTCTATTTATTCTCAATTTTTGTCTTTTCCTTTTTTTTCTTTTTTTTCCCTTTTTGTGATTTATGAATTTATTTTCCTCTTTTTAAAGTGATTTATGTCCTCTTTGATATGATATTGATTTGATTGATTAATGACTTGATGCTACCATTGATTTGAAAGCTTGTTGTTTTCCTTCATTACCTGATTTTTGCCTTTAATTTTCATTGTTTGATCAAAATTATCATATTTTTAGGTCTTTCCAAATTTAGAGTGTCTACAAAAGGGTTAGTAGATGGATTCAATATGCCTCATTATCATAAGCCTCCATATGAATTGGATATTTTTTCACAATGGGTTTAGGATATTGTATCTCTACTATCAATGTGTTTCAGTTTGGAAAGTAACAAGAAAGTGGGTGCCAATGTTTTGGAAATGACTTTCAATATTCATTATCCAAAATAGTCGGTAAGATATAATTATATTGGGCACATTGCACATGCATGAATAATTATCAATGATTATAAGAGGGTCAAACCCATTGTCACATAGGACATCTAGATACATGACCTACTTGTGCTATCTTCTGTTATCAAAGCATCATCAAATTTTTGAAACAAACAAGTTTTAGCTTAAGTTTGATAAACCAATATTTGAACGGACATATGTGACTAGGATGGGTGATCCCCAAGGTAACTACAACCACTTTGTATCCTTCTTTTTGGTGCCACTTTATCATAAAATTACAAGCACTTCAATGCCTAGACTGCCTGTGTCTTCTAAATTATTAATTCAACTGGGAAGTCATATTCAATTGGCTGATTGGTAATTTATGGAAGAATACATTATATTAAGATTTTATGTTTTAGCTATAGAACCCTACAAACTTCTAATACATATGACAAGGAGGGTATTTGTATTGGAAAATGTACAACAAATGTACTCTTTCATGGTCAACAAAAGAAAGCAATTTTTCCTTCCTTACCTGTCGAATGCAGAGGGTTCACATTTGAGAGAAGAGAATTCAATGTGGTATAGGAATTTCTTGTAGTTTTTAAATTTGATGTTGCTAGGAACTAGTAATATGATCCACTAAACATAATTGGTAGAAATCTTGTATAGAATTGGAACTCCGCAAGCAAATGTCAACATAAGAGTATGTCATTGATTGAAAGTTTTAAAAACATGGACTCATGGGAAAAGGTAAAAATAGAGATGGAGAAATGCTCCAGTAAAAACAACATTTCAATACAAGAATTGTCAATACAAATCAAAGAATTACACAGATAGAAAGAAAAAGTACATCCTATGATATCCTACAATTTGTACCAACTAGTGGATCTTCCAAGTAAAAAACATCTTCCAGGTACAATAAATAAAGATTGTGTAGCTACACATTGTTGTGATGTGGAGCCTAATTAGACTCAGAGGTTTATTCTGCACAATTTCCCCCTCCAAATTATTTCTACAAGCTTTTGGGGTGGTGCCCCAAGTGCACCCCCGAAGCCAAAAATGACCTTATATTGTAAAAGGCATCGGCTGCTATTTTTATATTGGACAACTTAATCTATCCTCATTTTTTTAAAGCAAAAAAAGCTTGTATAAAATGGCTTAG
Organism: Cupressus sempervirens; assembly: GCA_028749045.1. Taxonomy (NCBI): domain Eukaryota; kingdom Viridiplantae; phylum Streptophyta; class Pinopsida; order Cupressales; family Cupressaceae; genus Cupressus; species Cupressus sempervirens. The sequence goes on from CM053787.1 coordinate 448,619,043, forward strand.
GGTTAGGGATTTTATAATATACGAGATTTTAGTTTCTTGTGGTGGTATTGATTTGTAAGGGATTGTAGCTTATAATCACTAAATAATAATAATATTGGACTTGTTGTTGGTGGACATAGCCTAGGGATTGGGTGAACCACATTAAATCATTGTATCTTATCTTCTCTTTTGTGTAATTTATTACTTTTAGATATTGGTTATATTTTCATGTAACTATTATTTCATTTTGTGGTTATTACTAATACATATTGGTGTCAACCAAACATTAATGTTTTATGGGAAATGAGGAAGAATCTCGGTGAACCTAAGACCTCTATAGATTTTGCAGACTTGCCTAAGGATGAAACATTTAGAAAATTATGGGATATGGAGAATCCAGATGTAGCAGTAGCACAATGTAATGTAGATGATGAAGGCATAGGGGCAAAGATGATTGAAAAAATGGGTTATCCAGGTGATGGTGGGTTATGCATAACAAGTCAAGGAAATTGGTATCCACTCCCAATACCAGAACCACCTAAACATGTTCATAAACAAATCATTGGTGATGAATTAGATGACCCATTAGGTTCTTCAAAAAAAGGTGAACCCATGTCATCATTCATACATGGTGGATATCTAATCCCCATGTTTTTTCATCTTCAAAAATTACAATGCTACTAAAAATTGAGAAAAATATTGTAGTTGAAGGTCATTGTGAAAGGAAGCAAAAGGTTTTGAATACTCATATTCATACAATGCTAGTCACAACTCCCTCAGGAAAAAACCTTCAGAACAGTCCAAAAACTCTAATTGTTAGTGGTAATGGGATAGGATTAGGAAAGAGTGATGCCATTGATAATCCTCAAAATACAATTATTAAAACCTTAAGTATTGGTGAGACAAGTACAATGTTGCAAGTTCTCTTTCTCCTTTCAAACATTGTATTGTATCAACATACCCAATTTTCAAATTCAACAATTTTTTAATAAATTTTCAAGAAACCAAAAAAGTGAATAGAAAAAATAATAAGGCATTCAAGAAGGATGTACTTGAGGTGGCTCATTCTCAAGAACCTAGATCGAGTAGGATATTTTGCAACATATAACACAAATAAAGAAATGATGGAGTTTATGATTATTTCTCCCCCACAGCTAGATAATAATCCACCAAAGAGTGAGATAAATCTAATAGATTTTCATGTTATCACACTATCTATGAATTTCTCCAAAGTTAAAAATGTGGTTAAAGTTAATGTGGAAAAAAATACCAACGTTGTGGTCTACAGTTCATTATTCAAGATGGAGAGAGAAAAAAGGGTTGGAGAAGGCAATTGAAAAGTTAAAAGTAGACTTAGAAAATACAAAGGAAAAGGATAAAGCAGTAGATAGCAAGTGCAAAGAAATAGAGAAAAGGATTACAAGTGTTTCCTCTCAAGAAGCAAGTGTAGAGCCTCAGCCAGAAAATATGGAGGCAAAAATAAAAATTATGAAGGAACAGATGCAAGAAAGCAATAAAAATTTATGTTATGTAAATGTTGAGAGAGAAACAAAACTCAAGATGTTGAAGGAATAATTGGAACAAAGCAATAAGAAACTCAGTGATACTCTGAATCATGTTAATATGGATGTAGATGTAAAATTCAAAGAACTCAAGGACAAATTGCAAGAATCAACTAAACAACTTGAGGATGAAAGAGCATCTATAGTAGATATTTTCAAAGAGTTGGAGTCTAGTGGACATACAATTAGTAACATTAATAAGGAATTGGACAATGAGAGGGAAAAAGAAAAATAGTGGGAAGAGAAAGTTGAGGAAATAAAGAAACAAAGTGAAAATTAGTTGTCACAAATGGTGCAAGAGGTACAGAAGGAAAATAAAACAATCACAACCTATGAGAACAATTTATTTGAGTCAAATCAAAAAATCAAAATTTTAGTCAAGCTAATTGAAGAAAAAATGTGGGGGAGAATTATGGAAAATACCAATAGGTTTTGTAATTGGTATGAATTGCATCAAATTTTTTGAGTTGTTTGTGGGAGTATCAAAGAGAAGATTGAGAAAAAAAAAAAAACCTTTTTGAGCTCAAGAAGACTACAAGATAGATTATACACATAATCAACAGACATTGTGATAGGTATTTGGCTAGCTAAGGAGTTCATGACCACATAAGTACATCAGTAAAGTCATCAGCTACCATTCAAAAATGCTAGAGTATAAGGGAAGGAAAAGAATATTTAGAATCAATTGGGAGAAAGCTCACCAAGATGGATACAAATAAAAATTAATGATAAGTCTTCATTTGCCCAATCCTTTCTCTAGTAATTCATCAATGACATTCACTGGAAGGGAAACTTACCAAAAAGATTTGGAGGCCAAAATGATGTCTGAAGTAGTCAAGTTTCCTTAGGATTCAGCTCTTGAAAGCATTTTGAATTGCATCAAGCCATTGGAAAATTTGAATGCACTATAGGATGTAGCATTATTTTCAAGTAAATCTTCCAAATATGGAAGTCTGAAGAAGTTAAAGGTCATCTTCTATAACATAACAAATTTTTTAACTCCAAATGAAGCAGAATTCAACATCATAAAAAAGATGACAATTTCCTCAATCATATCATAAGACATTCATCAGGCATTAAAACATGTGAAACTTGGAAAGTGATTTCAATCACCTTTGTAGTGTTTACTTTATTTCTATTTGTAATTTTTTATATGATTTTAAAGTTTGAACTTTGTTTCTTGAACAGGATAAGCGTAGAAAAATCCAAATGCTATTTTTCTTAATAGGCCTATCAAATGCAAAGGTTAAAAAAAAATGTAATATTGAATTTGATGTTACTTTAAGACTCTTCCCATGAGGCAAAATGACCTAAAATTGATGTTGCTCCCTTATTTCTATATCTATATAGAAGGGAATTCAGGGTCATTTGCTAAATGTAATGGTTGTAAATTTAGTACTTTAAAATCATGATTATGAAATTGGGTATTCAAATTTAACTTTTGCAAACTGAATTCATTAAATTTTATCAATTATCATGTGTAAAAAATGTGTTGATAATGAATATTAATTTTATCACTTGAATTTCTATATTTTCATAAAAATCACCAATAATTGTACCATAACAATGCCACTCCTAATAGGGTGATTAAATCTTTTAACAGGGTCACATCTAACATGGTAGGAGGGTTTTTGGTAGGTGGGAGTTTAGTGGTGAGGATTTCCTCTAGTCTTCTAGGGATTATGGATGCTAGGAGTTTAGAGGATGCTTCAGTGAAGGTGGAAGCTGTTATTCGTAATGGTTTATGCGGGAATTTGGAGCAGGAAGAAGACAAAGTTTTGTTGGGCTTTGGCTCTAGAAGATTTGGGGATTCTGACTATTATCAGTCTAATCCTTTGACAAAGATTTCATCCCTTCTAAGGGACCCACTGAAAAATATTTTAGAAGGGGAACCTTCTTTGGGTGTATGTAAGGTTTCTAAAGGATTATGTGTTGGGGAGAAGAAGGAGGATAATGCAGTGGGTCAAAGAAAGTGATCTTCTTTGTTTGGAACATGGCCAAGAGGTAAGTCTTCTTCACCCCTGTTACTTCAAAATCCTATTGGGAAAAAGGTGAGTTCCAAATTTTTGTCCTAGACTCGATAGTAGATTATTATATTTCTACTATTGATTGAATGTCCCTAGTTGGGAAATTTTTGAGGGCTCGATCAAATATTAAAACCTTAAGAAAAATGATTAAAAGGAAGTGGGTTATCCATGGTCAAGGACATTTCTTTAATGATGAAAGGGTTTTTTTCATTTTTATTTACTTGCAAGGAGGATCTGAATATGGTTTTATGTGGTAGACCTTGGTTATTTGGAAATAGTTCCTTAATGATTAAAAAATGGGAACCAAATATGGATCTATCATATATTTTCTTCCTTACTACTCCGGTGTGGGTAAGATTCTCGAGGCTTCCTCTTGAGTTTTTCCATGAAGACATTTTTAAGGGAATAGTTGGATCCTTTGGAGAACTAAGAGCCATTGATAATATGATTGCATCTAGATCTAAATTTCAATGTGCTAGAATATATGTGAAACTTTTGCATTTGAAGGACCTTCCTTAGAAGGTGGACATTAATTTAAAACTTGAAAAAAAGTCTCAAGAGGTCTTTTTTGAAGATCTTCTTAATGCATGTTTTTTTTTTCAAAAAATTGAGTCACTAGGCAAAAAATTGTCTTTTAAAACTTTTTTTAAAATGGGTGGTGAATGTGGAAAAGAAGGTTCAAAAAAGGGATTGGAAACCAAAAGTCTTATCTAAAGAAGTTGTTTTGCAAGGCTAGAAAAGTAAAGATAGCCTTAATTCTTAGGTTGATCAAAGGCAAGAGATGTTTGAGGATGAAGGGAAGAAGATCTAGAATAATGAGGAAATTATTCCACCTACTATAAAGAAGGATAAGGACTTTGAAATTTTATCAAATCAATTGGTTATTTATCATACTAATTCTGAGGAATTGGAAGAGATCAAGGATTTAGATGGCTATGAGGAAGGGGAAATCCTAAAGGAAAGGAGTGGACAACTAGACAAGATTAATAATTTGGAGGATTTAATGGATGAAGGAAATATCATTCTATTGAAACCTCTTTGTGAAGATGAAATAAGGTCTAAAAATTTGGATCTACTAACTAAGAAGGAAGAACCAAAACAGAAATAGGATCAAAGGAAAAAAAGGTTATAAGAAAGCTAATCCTTTTCCTATAAGAGTTGCTACTAGAAGAATTAAATTGAAAATAGTTCCTTAAAATTGAAACTAGATGTTGTAACCCCAAAGAAATTTGGTAGAAAAACTACCAAAAAGAGGAGAGAAACTAAAAGTTTGTAGAATATTGTTGATTGGAAGAAAACAACTATTCTAGATTTTACCCCTAAAAAGTTATAATGAAAATTATTAAATGGAATATAAGGAGGATGAATGGTATCCATAAGTTAGATGTAGTTCAAAAATTTTTAAGAGAGTGTAAGCATGATATAATGGTGATATAGGAAAAAAAAATGGACAAAGGTAAAGTAGAAAGTTTGAAATCATTCAATAACTATTGTATTATGGCAAGTAGTTCTGAAGGAGCATCAGGTGGTACTCTGATAATGTGGAAGAATTCTATATTTTTTGGTACTCTAATGGATGCCAATAAGCACTTAATTATGGTCAAGATTCAGATTTTATCTCAAGGTAACAATTGGTATGTTATTAATGTCTATGCTCCTAATAACAAAACACCTGGAAAAAAGTTTTGAGATTCCCTTTCTAAGCTCAAGAATTTTGATTACAATACAAAATGGCTATTTCTAGGGGATTTTAATGTTCCTCTCTATGAACATGGAAAAAAAATGGGGGAAATTCTAGTCAATTGGAAGGAAGGGGGGATCTAATGGATTTTATTAATAAAGAAGGCTTAATGGATTTGGATCTCCAAGGGATTGACTTTACCTAGAGAAATAAAAGAGTTGGAAATAAATGAATTCAAGCTCACTTGGATAGAGTTATTATCTCTCTATATTAGACCAAATATTTTATCTATTCTCTTAATGTTATACAAAAGATTGCTTCTAACCATTTTCCACTCTTTTTAAGGATGAAGCTATTCAAGCTAGGAAGAATTTCTCATTCAAGTTTGAGAAAATGTGGATGTAGTACGTAAATTTTTAGGAATTGTTGGATGAATGGTGGAATGTTAATATTGAAGGTATGGTTCTATTTCGTGTTGCATCCAAACTTAAGAATGTTAAAAAAAGAGTTAGAGAATGGAATAAGAAGTCTTTTGGGAATATATTTGAGAGTAAATTGAATCTGAAGGATGAGCTAAAAGTTATCCAAGAAAGAATTCAGTAGGAAGGTTATTTTGAGGAGCTAGTCAAAGAAGAAAATGAAAAGTTGGTTAAATACAATGACATCATTTCTAAAGAAGAAGCCTTTTGGAGGTAGAGATCTAGATCTATTTGGCTAGAAGAAGGTGATAGAAAGACTAATTTTTTTCATCTTACTACTTTGAAACATAGGGCCAAGAATTGACTATCAAGCCTTTCTAAGGGTAGAGAGAAAATTACCAATGAAATTGAGATTTCTAAATAAATGGTTTCCTACTTTTCTTCTCTTCTTACCTCTGACGCTAATGTGGATGGTACTAGACAATTTGAGCTTCTTGAAGATATTCCTCATGTGGTGTCAAATGATCAAAACAAAATGTTAATAGTAATTACCAATGGAGAGGAAAGTTTTTAAGCTATTTACTCCTTTTAAGGAGATAAATCTCCAAGCCCTGATGGTTTTCTTATGTTTTTCTTCTAGAATGAGTGGAATTTGGTAGGTAAAGATGTTTGTGATGCAATTAAAGAATTCTTTAGAGCCAAAATAGTGTTGAAGGAGATTAATTCTACTTTTCTTTATCTTATATGAAAGAAACTTGGAGTTGATTCCCCTGAGCAGTTAAGACCTATTAGCCTTTGTAACTTGATTTTTAAAATCATCTGTAAAGTTCTTGGTTTGAGGTTATTGAGCATCCTTCCTAACCTTATTTTTGAGAAATAGAATGGATTCATTCCTAGAAGGAATAGTTTGAACTCAATTATTTATGTGCATGAAAATATCTATTCTTTATCTCTATCCAACAACCAAGATTTTATTATGAAAGTGGAAATTGCTAAAACTTATGATAGAGTAGAATGGAGTATTCTTCAAGAGGTCTTACTTTCCTTTATCTTTAATGAAACTATTATTAATCTAATTATTCATCTTTTCATGACCTCTTCTCTAGTTGTTTTAGAAAATGGGAGTTCTTCATATATTTTTATACCTTCTAGGGGTATGAGGCAGGGTGACCCTATTTCTCCTATTCTCTTTACTATTATGGTTGATAGTCTTGGCAGGTATATTGTGAAGATGGTTTTGAGAGTAGAAATTTAAGGTGTGAGATGTACTTCTCATCCTCTTATCTATTCTCAACAACAATTTGTGGATGATACCATTTTCCTAGGAAAAGTTGATGTAAGGGAGGCTAGAAGTCTTAAAATGGCTCTGAATCTTTATTCAAATATTTTTGGGCAGTTAATAAATTGGGAAAAGAGCTCTGTCTTTTTCATCAATACTCCTATTCTTAGACTAAGGAAAATTTCTTATATTATTGGGTGTTCTATAGGTTCTTTTTCGAGCACTTATCTAGACCTTCCTCTAGGGCTTAGTCCTTCTGAAACCTTTTGGGAGGATTTAGTTAAGAAAATCAATAATAAATTAGTTGGATGGAAAGGTAATATATTGAGTCAAATTGGTAAATTTACTCTTCTTAAAGCTTATCTTCAAAGCCTCCCAACTTATTCTCTGAGTCTTTTTAGGATTCTAGCTAAATTTGTGGATTTAAGAAACTTGGAATTGATTCCCCTAAGTAATTTAGACCTATTAGCCTTTGTAACTTGATTTAAAAAATCATCTATAAAGTTCTTACTTTGAGGTTATTGGGCATCCTTCCTAACCTTATTTCTGAGAAATAGAATGGATTCATTCCTGGAAGGCAAATTTTGAACTCAATTATTTATGTCCATGAAAATATGCATTCGTTATCTCTATCCAACAACTAGGATTTTATTATGAAAGTGGATATTGCTAAAGCTTATGATAGAGCAGAATGGAGTTTTCTTCAAAAGGTCATACTTTCCTTCATCTTTAATGAAATTATTATTAAACTAATTATTCATCTTGTTATGACCTCTTCTCTGGTTGTTTTATTCAATGGGAGCTCTTCATATTTTTCTAATACCTTCTAGGGGTATGAGGTAGGGTGATCCTACTTCTCCTATTCTCTTTATTATTATGGCTAATAGTCTTGGTAGGTATGTTGGGAAGATGGTTTTGAGAGGAGAAATTCAAGGTGTGAGACCTACTTCTCATCCTCTTATCTACTCTTAGGAAAAAGTTGTGGATGATACCATTTTCTTAGGAAAAGTTGATGTAAGGGAGGCTAGAAGTCTTAAAATGGCTCTAAATTTTTATTCAAATGTTTTTGGGTAGTTGATAAATTGGCAAAAGAGCTCTCTCTTTTTCATGAATACTCCTATTCTTAGACAAAGGAAAATTTCTTATATTCTTGGGTGTTATATAGGTTCTTTGCCAAGCACTTATCTAGGCCTTCCTCTAAGGCTTAGTCCTTCTGAAACCTTTTGGGAGGATCTAGTTAAGAAATTCAATAAGAAAATAGTCGGATGGAAAGGTAATATGTTTAATCAAGTTGGTAAATCTTATTGGAATTACTTTAGAATAACTAAGAGGGGGAGTGAATTAGTTATTCAAGGTCTAGATGTATAAATAAAACTTTTTCACAATTCAATGAACCCATAAAATATTCATACCCATGCATGCATCCATTGTGTATTTACTAAAACTTGTGTGTTATTATCAAATCAATTTGCAAAAATGTAAAGCATGAAACACAACACATTCATCAGCACACTTGACACAATGATTTATGTGGAAACCCAATTTGGGAAAAACCACTAGTTACATGCCTCTCCTTCTTCACTCTTCTGAAGTGATGCCCTGTGAAAGGCCAACCTTGTTAAAGGTTACAATACACATTGTTAAATGTGACCTGATTAAGAGATTTTAATCACCCTATTAAAAGTGAGTCTTGTTAGAGGACTTTAGGCCATTCACTCAGAATGTCACCCTATTAAAGGATTTTCCAATGAGTGTTAAGTCAACCTTAATCCAAAGGATTTACCCTAGACTGTTACAATTTTTAGAGAGTAACAATAGAGCTTTGATCTGATATAACTTACTTCACTTGTAGATTACAGGTCTCTATTTAGTCCTCAATTTTGCTTGGCTTTCATACTTTGAAGCTCTGACAGCTTGTTCAACCTTCAAAAATTAATTTCCTTAAGCCTTCTTTCTTAACATGTCATTGTAGACTCTTCTCTTGGGTCACTTAATGAAGCAAAACCCTTAATTCCTTCTTCTCCTTAGGTTCTCACACATGACACCAACCTCTCTTACCTCTTTGCTTCATGACTAGATATTCTTATATATAGGAAATTAGAATTTTTTTTGCATGTTATCCATCGTCTAAAATAGGGTTTTGGATGGATTAGGTAGGATAAAATGTATCTACCCCATATCTTGTCTATTCTAGAAACTTCTCCTAGAATCCATTTGAATTCACCTAAAAATGGTTTACATTAAATTTTGTGCCACCAGCTCATCAATCTTATCTTCCTCCTAGTTCACAAGTTTCAAGAAAAAAACTTGTTGGTTTAGATTTGAAGAATCTTCAATCTTTATCATAATGGAGTAGCTCAACATTATCAACCTTCTGATGCTCGGTACATACTACCTTAGTCAGCATCAACTGTAAAATCACTCGACATCAACTAAATTTTATTGGTGCTCAACATCAACTAAACTTTACTCGACATCAACTATCTTGCTTAGCATCCACTAGAATTTTCTTTTACTTGGCTCCAACTGACTTTTTTCTTGGCTTGCACTAACTTTGCTCGACACCTACTATCCACTCAGTCAAGCTTGGTAGAAAAACTTTGTTTAACTTATTATTCTAAACTTTCTAAGTGTAGCCAGCCATTTTGTAACCTTAAGTAGATCATCAATTCATCATGTCATCATTGTCTTAACTGATTCTTGTACTTCATTACATTATCATTACTCAATCTTTCCTCTAGTTGCTTTTGTTACATATTATTGATCAAATCCTCCTTATCAATCAACTAAGTGATAGTACTTGAATCTTATAAGCAATTTTCTTACCATAAAATAGCAAGTTTGACATCAGTGACAAAACAATGATTGAAACACATAATCTTCTTCAAAAATCTTCCCCTTTTTCAATCAGATTTCAACAAATTTACTCTTCTTAAACTTTTTCTTCAAAGCCTCCCAACTTATTCTCTCAGTCTTTTTAAGATTCCAGCTAAATTTGTAGATGTAATTGATAAGATTCAAAGGAACTTTTTATGATCTAGAACTATAGAAAAAAGAGATTGGATCTGATAGCTTCGGATAAGGTCTATAAATCCAAGTTGGAAGGAGTTTTGGGTATAAGATCTATCATAAATATGAAAAAAGATTTGTTGGCCAAACAACGTTAGAGAGCATACCATGATGATTATGAATGGAGCTCAATTTGGAAACATAAGTATCTTTGTAATGCTCCTACTATTTCTAACTTTTAATCCTACCCAGTTATTCCTAGTTCTTTTGCAATTTGGGGTGTTGTTCAAGGTGCTAAATATATTTTGAATAAAGGTTTTAAGTGGAAAGTTGTAAATAGATGTAAAGTCAGATTCTAAGAAGATGAGTGGCTCTTGGATCATCCTTTGGTTGATGATTTTGTGGATATGGATTCTATAGAAAGATGTAAATAGGTTTATGAAGAATTTGTGGAGAATTATTGGTCTATCAATAGTTGGGTTAATATTGATGGGATTAATCAAAGTTTTTCTAGCATTCAAATATCTCTTAATGCTTGTAGCCTTTATCCTAATTAGGAGGATTTAATAGTGTGGAGGATTGAACCTGGTGGTTATTTCAAGGTCTCATCTATGTTTATATCTAAGGATAAGGTCAACTCCCCCATGTGGGCTAGAGCTTGGACTAAAGGTCTTATACCTAAAATTAATATTTTCTTTTGGACTATGCTTCAAGATAAAAATTTAACTTTGGCTAATTTGCAAAAAAGAGGTATTTATTTAGTGAATAGATGTTGTCTTTGTAGGATGGATTTGGAAGATAGGAATCACCTTTTTTGAAGTGTAGATATAGCTAGAATGTTTGGGGTTCCATCCTTCAATACTAGAATATTTGGTGGGTTTAGCATAATAATATTGATGACTACTTTCAAAAATGGACTTGTTCTATTAAAGGAGCTAAAACTAGTTTTTCCTTCAAGAAGATATATCTACCCCATCTTTGTTGAGGTATTTGGAAAGAAAGGAAAATAGAATTTTTAGGAATAAAGAAACTCTGAAATGGGTTTTGGGTCAAAATATTATTAGAGCCATTAAAGAGAATTTTAGAGCTCAGAAAAAAAATAGTGATGAAGTTCAATTAATAAATTCTATGAATGGTATAGGAACTAACACTAAATAGGATGACTAGAGATAATATGTGAAATGGAGATCTCCTTCTTTGGGTTGGTTGAAAGCTAATTTTGATGGACTAGCTAAAGGGAATTTTGGAAGAGTGGGGTGTGGTGGAGTTCTACGGGACCATTATAGTAGAGTGGTGGATGTAATTGTTATACCTATTGGTCACTCAACTAGTCATTAAGTTGAGGCTACTATGGCTCTATATATTGTTAGGCTGGCAATGGAATTTGGATATAGGGAACTATGGCTAGAAGGGGATTCTTTTAATACTATAAATATGTTGAATAAAAAGAGTACAACTACATGGAGCATTGATGGAAGCATTATGGAAATTAAAGATCTTATTAAAAAAATTGGTAAATTCATTACTATCCATATTTTCCATTAAGGCAATAAAGTGGCTAACTCAATAGTGAATAAAGTGGTTCATAGGGACACTAAAATGAATTGGCATGATTACCTTAGTAAGGAGAGTGAGCTGACAATAATTATTCATAATGATATGACTAATGCTACTGAAGGAAAGATTACTTAAGATTGAGCAATTTATTATGATAAGTGATGGTTTTATTGTAGATTTTTTGTGTATCTCAAGGAGGTACCATTGTGTCATTATCAAAATTACTTGTTAGATTTTAAGTGTAAAAAGTTTTCATGAGATTAAATATACTTTTTTCTCTATCGATGTTATCATTTTTCAAAAAAGTGGCTGAGTAGAGTACGCAATGGGTGGAGAGTTGAGGAAACAAGAGCTAACAACTTGCAAGAAATCTATGATGTGGTAGATACTCTAGAAGGCCAAAGCGATGGCATAGATCGAGAAGTTACATGGCTATAAGCTCCATATCCCTAATTATTTCTTCAAGAATTGAACTAAGGAAAGGGTTACAATGCATTGGGTAATAGTAAATTTGACTGAGGAATTTATATCTAAGATAACTAGTCTTCCTATGGGGGGATAAAATTTAGAAAGGAAACAAATATATTGAATGCAGTATTCAATGAATTTATAAAAAATGATGATGAGGAGAAAAGTCTTGTTAAGAATGGGGACTTCTATGACCTAGACCAAATCAAGGTAATCTAGCAGTATGTCTTATCCTACATTTGTGAATACTTCATTCTGGATGGAAGATCTAAAAGGGTGTGTAAATTTTATTTTGTACTTTTAAACAATTTCTAGTGTAAAGATAGGTTGTCTTTCCCCTTTTATTTGAAGTTCTCTCTACTTCATATTCTTCAAGCCCATAGGAAGAAGGATTCTAAACATGTGCTCCATGAGGATCTTATTTTATTAATTGAAAACTACTATAAAAATAATGTAGTAAAACCTTCTCCTATAGTGGAAAAGAAGCATAAATTGCTTGGCAGTGAGCCTCATCAAAAGGTGAGTGCTAAGAAAATGAAAAATATCAAGGTTAAAACTAAGGAGAGTTTTAGTGATAACAAGGGTTCCAAGAAGGAGATCAAGATGGAGAAAATTAAGAAAAAAAATGAGGAAGCTACATAGTCTAAGAAAAGTGCAGATGATGAGGATAAAATGGAAACTGGCGACTTGATCTCTAATCTAGATGGGTACTTTGGAAGTAGCAATATTTCTGTAGTTAAGAACAAGCGGGAAAGTAGCAAAGAAAGGAACTTGGTGTCAAAAAATATTTTTGAAACATTGATGTAGAATGATGGGAACCAAAATGATTAGCTTACACCCACTAAACTAGATATTACTGATGTTAAGAGCCTAATGGACATTAAAATAGATAAGTATAATGAAGGAAAAGCCCTTATCATTAAAGACTAGTGTTTGAATAAGGAGAATTAGAAGGAGATAATGGAACAAAAGGGTTTAAATACTAAGAATCGACTCCATCTCAAGTAAACTCAAGAAATCACTAATGATTCTGGGAAAAAGTCTGGAGAAGAGATTAGAGACAAAACTAATTTGGTGAAGTTGTCTTTCCTTCACAAAACCAAACTAAAAGTGGATGCTTCCATCCAAGTTTACTCCTCAATCTATAAAAAAATAATTGTTCTAAGGAAAAAATGGGTGAAATGTAGAGAGATTTGGATCAAGAAAAAATTAAAAGAACCCAACTAGAAAATTAAGTTGGGAACATACCTAAGAAATTTAAAGAGTATGAAATTGAACTTCAACAACTTGTTAAAGATAGTGGAAAATAATGGAGATGGTATCTTCCAATTTATGTTTCATGGCTGCTAAGCTTAGGTAAAAAGAGTAATGAGGATAGCATGTCTCCTAATGGTGTTGCGGCCAAGATTCCAGGTGGTCCAAGCAAAAGAACATGAGAGAGTATGAAGAAATCTATTATTGAAGCTCTTGGTTCTACTACAGAAGATATCCTTCAGAGTACTATGGAGGGTGTAAAATAACTAGCCAAGGTCATTAAATATATTATTTAGTTAATGGCTTGGTTTACAAGTGTCTGGTCCTGTGTCAAGTTGTTGTTTTTGGTCTTCTATTTTTTGTCATTTCCAGCTTTTACTATTTAAACCCTAGATTCCAAGTCCTTGTAAAAACTTGGGTTTTCTCTATGTTTAATACTTTTTCTGGTTTTAGGTCCCTATAAAACTTGGCTTTTTGTTTCTAAGTTGTGAACTTCAAGTTCCAAGTCCTTGTAAAACTTGGTGATCCTTCATGTTTATCTTTTGTTTTTGTTAGGGGTTCTGGGTCCCCTCTATTGGAGTTCATTTTGGAAAGGAACTACTAGGTTACTCCAAACCCAATACCAGAAAGCATAATATAGAAACAAGCCTAAGGATTAGCTAAATCCTATATTTAGTAGGGTTAATCTTAGTTCTACACCAACTTCAATAGAATTAGAAAGATTATCTACACTTTAGGCTCTGCAGAGCCAAGGAGAGTGCACCTTGGGGATTGATATGACTAATTTTATAATCTTCTTCCTTAAAAACAATCATTCACTATCTTTTCTTCTCTCAGACCTATCCCTTGTAGAAGATAATGGTCAACATTCTTCTAGATTTGTAATGAGTCCCTTGATCATAGTAGCTAGCTATAACTTAGAGGAAAGCAATCACAAATAAGTAATGACCAAAAAACTTAGTTATTCATTTTATAGAAATGGAAATTCAATTTTAATTGATGTATTGTGAAATCACATAACCATATTAGCTTGCATCTGAATTAATTGATCATCGCCTTATCCATTGTTATATAGAGTTGAACCAGTAACTCCAGACCTATTTAATTGACTTGCAATTAAATTATTAGTAGTTAACCCAAAAAAAATTTCTTATGATATCCTTTCCATAAACCCAGAAACCCTATCACTTCTTGAGAGCTATTACTTAATTCTTTGAATCAAAACAAATCAATGAAAAGATATAAAACTCATCCAATTTTTATTAAACTAAAAGAACTTTGCTCAATTCATTTTCAAGATTACAAATATAAATAAAAATGGAGACAAAATCATAAACATAGATATGCAAAACTTTCTTTTCTATTAATCCTCTTTGAAAACAAATACAGTACTAATATCAACTCAAAATATAACTTTAAACTTGGACAACTTAATCATTCAATATTCAATGTATTCTTAGATTTACAAACTAAATATAATATATGATTGACAAAATTTGGATCAACTATGAATAACATAAACTTAGAAAAATCTACAAGTCTTAGACCCTCACTCCACATCCTAGAAATCCTTATATATAGGATTGTAACAAGCTTTATATGGGAGGAGGACAAATGTAAAAATGCTAATGGAAAGAGAGAAAGGAAAGATATGCCCAGAAAGTTACAATCAAAACATTCCTTTGCATTCAACCAAAAATAGAAAAGTAGTTGAGAGATCAGTGGGTGGCATTTATTATAGGAGCTTCACTTTAATTCCCCTTTTCTCTTCTACTACCTTCAATTCCTTCAAAAGTTTCAAGATTTAATATATGCATCTATGAGTGATGTACTTTCTTAATATGTAACTTGGTATATTTGATCTTATCTAAATCTCCCATTACCTTTAAACAAAAATTCCTCAACTACTCCTTGTTGGAAAAGCTTTAATTTCTCCCACTGCTTCCCAGAAATAAATTTCTCTTTTAGTGGGTCATTTGATTGTTTTAACCTCTTCTAGGTCCTTAGTACCTTTAGCCCACCTAACATCTATGATAGCTTTTGATTCTAGTGAAATTTTATTTAAGTCTATTTCAACTTTAAATAAAGAATCAATTAGATTATTAAAATAAATATTAGTACTATCCTCAAAAATTGATGTTGTGGCTTCTTGAGCTAGTATGGTGCTGAAAGAATTAGACTACTCCTTCTAGTCTCTTATCTTGTTGTTAGCATCCAAAATTGGTGAAGTACAAGGTTCAATCCCCTGTGATAGGACTTTCATTTTCCCTTGTATTATCTATAACTTACCAATAAATAAGCCTACTAATTTTTTTACTATGCCAAGGTCCTCCTTTACTTTAATGATCTTATCAAGAAAATTAGGCTTTTTAGCCATCAACATGATCACCCTCTCAAGAAATTGAAAAAATGGTCCCCACAAATTGAAAATGGGTGATAACCAAGCAAGTGCTTCATTGCAAATACACTCACATCTTGTAAAAAAGTGTAGAAAGTATGAGCCTATTAGGATATATTTTTTAGAGTCTGCACTTTGTGGCCTATCATAACTTTAAAGATAGTTGTCCTACTTCACCACCATGCTATGGAAATGGAGCATCAATGCTCATTCTTCTAGATTATGTTTCCTCTATTTCTAGCTACTTTATTTGTGTGGTCATTTTTTTTGTGACATTAGTCGGTTGCTCTTGTATATTTTGTTCTCTACTATGTTCTATAGTTGTAAGTTTCTCTACATTAGATAATTGTTCTCTTAGAGATGCAACCTCAGCTTCTAGCCCTTGAACTTAGCCTCCAATTCTTCAATTCTCTTCTTGTGCACATGGATCTTCCTAAGCTCATCCTCATATAACTTCCTAACATCAATATAGTCATGGAAGGCTTTGGAAAATCGTGTTTCTATCTGTTCCACTTTTGCCTCATTCATAAATGAGAAGTTTTTCCTAGCTTTGGAGATCTTTTTACCAGAGATACCCTGTAAGGTCCATACAATCATAATCCCCTAATTTGTTCTCTTCACATCCATCAATTTGGGATTTTTTTATGCAAGATCCATGCTCCATGCTTCTAGGGCTTTGGTATCAATGTTGAAACATGATCCTCTTTGTAGCCCATTGACACCATATGCCTCATATGATATGGAATTCTCTTGTCTCCTAATTTGGTCAAGCATAAATGCTTGCTCCAAACCCCAACCAAGCACTAGTAGCATTCCAATCCTCTACACAAAATCCCTTACCTCCTCAAGAGTCATTACCTCACTCTCTGGATCATAGGTATGCAATTTTTCTATCAACATCTACTTCTCCTCATCAAACTCCCCTAGTTTCATCTTTAATACTAGTTCACTTTACTTGATCTTATATAGGAAGCCTTTAAATTCATTATACTTGATGAATTCATCATCTTCTATGAACTTTTGGGCTTGGATGATCCTTTCATCTAACCTTGTTGGGGCCAACTTCAAGTCAGTGAGAGTTTTTTCTATTGTACTAACTCTATCTTGTATGTAGCTATGTCTTAAGTCAGCAAAGTACTGACTCTTACTAGGTAGGATCTGCAAAGTCCTTTGTTTCACCTTATCTAGTATGTGGACAACCTTTTGTCTCTTATTTCCATTTGTGATCCATGATACCTCAGCAAGCTCATCCTCTTCTATTTCTAGGGTCACATCTGGTTTAGGGCTATCAGGGTTTACTTTTTCTTCTTCTCCTAGTGGCCGTTTTGGAATTTATGCCATAATCTTAGCATGGTTAACAACCATCTTCCTTATCCTATGAGGATAGGGGAAATCCATGTATAATCCTATGAATTTAGGATCTATTCTCTTTAGTTCCATCTCTACCCTCAAAAACATCATCAAGTTTTACAAGTTTATTAGTTGCCTCCCCCTCAGCTACAATGTTTGGAATAAGATCCTCATGTTGAAACTCCTTTGTGTTTGGCAACACATAATTCCTAATTCTTTTGAGTGTATTCCTCATCCAATTATTAGGATCATACATCCTGTAGGGAGAAGTTGATAAATTGAATTGGTGGAGGAAAGAATGTATCTAGTCTAAGGATTATTTTCCTATTGAAAAATCTCCAACCTTAAAGAACCTACATAAAAATATGCCTCTATGTACCTTAAGTCCTAGGTACTCCATGTTTACCATGAATAATTGCCACATGAATTCAATGATGGTCAATCTAGGGGGAATGAATTTGGGTAGTATATGAGGTGGTTGAGGGAAGCCATATACTCTCATTAGGGAAAAAGTTGGAAATAATAAAATATCCCCCTAGTTATGATCTAATATTTTACTCTCTAGGAGTAGGGCTGGTCTTAAAAGAATCTTCAAAATATTAGGTGCCATAAAGTAGCTAGGGTCAAGAATTTTCATTATAACATCACTAAAATTATTAAAGAAAGAAACAAAATCAGAGTAGTGACAAAACCTATCCCATACTCATGTCCATAGCTGAGCTAGAAGTTCTCCATTTGCATTAGATGTGTTACCAATGAAATCTAGGCTAATGTACCCCACATTCTTATACAAAATCAAATGCATAACAGTAAATATTAGTGAAATTTAAAATCTCCCATTTCTCCACTCTATGCCATCCCTATATTATCCTTCATTTTCTCCAAGATATATTCTACATATTCATATTCTCCACCATGGTAGGAATCTTGTACATCTCTAGCAATGATAAATTCTACACCATAGACCTTGTCAAACCCATCTAATTTCACTACCTTATGGACACCATAGATTATCTTCACAAAATAATTCTTAAGTTTGTCCAGAGGCATAATCTTATCCACCTTTTTATGGTAATCACCCACCTTATTGAGGTCCATAGGGATATGTTGTAGCATAGACTTCCCTATGTAAGCCTTGGTGTTTCTTTCAAATTTCTTTTGTAAGTCAACCAAGTCTACTAGTTTGCTTATGGCAATATCCAATCCAAAAGCTTCTATGAAAGAAGCACAATCCAATATGCACAGAATGGTGTCATCCTACATGTGAAATGATTTAGTGGCTATATTTTATTATTTGATAAGGGGCTTCACCAAATCAACATCAATAAAGACCTCTAGAAATATAAGCTTGGCGAGATTTTTCTTCCATGCATTGCAAATAGGAATCTTGTCTGTCATGTTATAGTAGAAGTATCTGAATAGTTCAAAACTAGTGACTCCAAGGCATGTAGCATCTCTAAAAAATGTATAGGGGTCTCTAAATTCATGATCATTTACAAAAATGGTAGTAGAGGAATCAGGAAACAATTCAATCCATTCATCAACAAACTTATTTGGCTTTCTCTGTCTGGTCTTTTGTCCCTTGGAAATAGAGATTTTTGCAATTTCCATGTTTGAAGCCTGAATCTCTTCTACTTCTTTATTGAACATCTTAATTGTATACTAAAAACACTAGAATATTATATACTTAGCACTGAAAACAATAATCTTCTCACATTGAAAGCACTACAACAACTAGGATTTTCTTCTCTCTATGAACGGTAATTTGTTACTAATCTAGAGAATGTCTTTATACTTCATGTACTTCATCAATGTCCCTCTATATTGATATTATGCATGATTAAATGTCAAATTTAGCATTCTAGTGTCACTTCAATGGATCATCCACATAACTATCTAGTTCAAACCTTCTGTACTTTACTCAAAATTCAAAATTCATTGGCTAGGGGCTTTCTATCATTTTCCATCATAGAACAGTGAAATTCACTTTTTCATGTCTAACTCTATGGTTTACAATCTTATGATCAAATTTAAAATATAAGCTCTTCTTATCATCTTAGGCAAGGTACTTTGGCTTTATAATCTGACTATCCTTTGAATTCAAACCCCTATCGCATTATTGTAAGTCCTAAAAGTGGCTTTTACAATCCTACAATATACCATTTACCATGTCTTTAGAGCCCACCTTCAAGTCCCTTATGATCTTATGAGACATATTTTATCATAAGATCATATCACTAGAAATAAAGCACCTTCCATACCTACAATCTTATGCTAAGAGGTTAACAAACCTTTTTGTAACATCTTATCTCTCTTCATGATCTTATGATCGTGGGTAGTTGTGCCTTTTTTGTAACTTTGTTCCTCTTTTCATAAACCCTTACGATATCATGATCATGGTTTTAGAGTAGCATCGGACCTCAACATCTCTTATCTTATGATCACATGATCATAGTCTTTTAACTAAGATCATAACATTGGAGGCTACCCTTAACTGCTACTGATGACTTACAACCACAAATTGGCAGTTATCCTTTCTTCATCATAGCCTCAGAAGCTTCAATTTTCATCTTCACAATCTTATGATCAAACACTACTTTGTAGCTTGGAAAAATCTTGACTTACTCTTGAGATTTTATTATCTATTTCTCCTTGTAGCATTAGAAGATATGAACTACCACATGTCTCAAAAATATTTGTGCTCATGTGCTTGGCCCCACCTTGCTTTATCATTTTGATGCTTATGATCTTACGATTGCTTCCTTATCATGATGTCTTGATCTCCCCTTTATCATATGATCAGGACTCTTCATAGACCCTTGTATTTTACACCTTTGCGATCCTATGATCCACAACTTTTCACATGGTCTTGAGCCTTCATTTTTACCCTTACGATTACATGATCACTTGTTCATTGTAAGATCAAAAACTTCATTTTTAATACTTGCAACATTATGACCAAATGATAAATTGTAAGATCTTAACATTCAAATTTTTTCCTTACAATCCTCCATTAACCCTTCCATCATAACATCAGGAGAGGAATAATCTTAACTTATGACTAGATGCCTAAACCTTGATCATAAGATCGTAACTCATGATTTGAAACTGACATGCAATCTCCCACTTGGAACAAAACCAAGGGTAAAGGTAACAAATTGTGGATTTGATAGATTATTTTCTTGACATGATAAAGACACAGCCTTAGGTTATGATTTTCAACACTAGGGTAGGACAAAATAATCATGTTAGGGTTATTTTTTGGAACTGATAACAAATAAAGTACAAACCCTAACAATACAAAATATTTTCAAAAATATTTTCACAATAAAATTCAAATTTTTGGCTTAGTAAAAATAAGGGCTATCACCCTCAAAACCTATTTTCGCATTAATCTAAAACAACATATCATATGATCATAATAATGCAAATAAAAAACAATGGTAATGGTAAAATTTCAATGAATCTTGATTCATGGCATCATCTAACATAAAATGTGCATGTTTTTTTGACATTAGACATTTAAAAATTGATATAACTTACTATACATGATAAATGAATCATGATTAGATTTAGAGAATATTGTCCAAAATCTAGAATGTAGACTATAGAAATTACTAATAAGTAATAAATTCATAATTGACACATCATCTCATCATCAAAATCTTTGGATTCCTTGCCATCAAGTTTAAACAATCCATCATGTTCCCTATTCTCTCCATTCTACATACTTCACTTGCCTAATAGTGATCCTCAGCTTCAACATCAATGCTACCAATACTAGTAGCACTACTTGAGTTAGTAATCTCATTGTTTGAAACATTTCCCAAACTTCTTCTTTGGCATTTCTTCATCCATAATTTTAACGCCATTTCATAAGGAAAAATATTGACTTCATATCTGGATGTATACATCCTTGGACAATATTCCAAATTCTTGTCTAGTTTATTTCTTACCTTTGACTTTAGGAACCCCAAAGAACTAAAAACTCTTATCTTCCATAGACCCCAATATCATGGTCAAAAATAATTTAGTAAGCTTGAAAAATTTTGATATTGAGTCCCATAATACTTCACTCTAAGATAGATTTCTCTAAAGTTTGGTTATTGGTCCTTCTTCTCTAGGGTTCTGCATAAGATCATATTGTTCCTTAATTATATTGACAAAATGACATCCTCTCTCAAATTAGATTCATCTAAAAATCCATTTACAATTACCCCATTGATTTATTTTCTTTTGAAAAATTTATCTATCAAAACTAATAACTTATCTCTAAAATCTTTAGGACTTCTTAAACTCCAATAATGGGGAAATACAATACACATTGATTCAATTAATTCATATTGAGTCACTCTTTCTCTAATTTCTAAGGAAATATTATAAGAAATATCATTCACAGAATTTATTATAGACTCAACAATCTATTCAAACACTTCCATTGTAACAGTTAATTTTGGTTGTGTGGGTTTGTTTCCTTTTCTTGTGGACACAGGCCTTCCATAGTAGTGCACTGGTATCTCAACACCTTGTATATTGGCACATAATTTTCCCTTTGCATTAATCTTTAAAAAATTATCAGGATTGTCCAAATATATGATTCTCATCCACCCTAAAAAAAATTCATCCATAGAAAATGAATATGGATTTCTATAGAGATTATCAAGGATTGTGCATGTCATTTTACGCAATGTATTACATTATGCAATATTGTTACCCAAACATTTTACAGAGAGTTTAATTATATTAATTAATTAGAAAGAGATAAATTAATCCTCAAAAGAAAAATCAAACTTTCTCTCTCTCCATAATTTTCTCTCTCCACATACTAAAACTTTTAGAGAGAAGTACAGGGTTTGAGTTAGAGTTTCATTCCCCTTTCCAACTTTTCTCTCTCCACGTACTTTTCTCTCTCCACATACTAAAACCTTTAGAGAGAAGTACAGGTTAAGGTTTTGGTTTGGGTTTTCACTCTCTCTCTCTTCTCAATTTTTCTCTCTCCACGTACTAGCCATATTCTCTCTCCCCGTACTCCAACTTTTTAACCTAATCCTAACTTGAACCTCTCAACCCAAACTTCAACTTGAAAAAAACTACCGGCTGAAAATAAAATTCATTGAAATAATCTGAAGGATTGGTTTTATTTGTAGAGAAAGTACTTGCAAGTGGATAAGGCACATGAATGAAGAAACAGGTAGCACGGTCTCATCATCAAAGGTTGCAGTCCCATAAGATGTTATGAACATCAAGATATTTAATATTGTCAAGATGGGGTCATAGCAAAACCAAATCAAATACACTAACAAATGTGGAAACATGGAATCTTATGTGGGGTGCCCACGATATGTTTGACGAATTACCTCTAGATATATCGCCTTGTAGAGTACAATAACCAGAGATTATGGAATTGTGTTCATTCATTAGCTGGCTTTTCTCTAGCCATGATAACAATGCAAATTGTTGGAAGTGATAATGAATGTGAGAAATAGAGGAAGATTTTGAATGATGATCCATGCACTATTTGAAATACCACCTCAGGGAACAATGGTCTTAGATCTGGAGAACACCCTCATCTACTCAATCTCCACAGTGATCCCCAGTATGACTACACAATCTTTGTGAGAGGCCATCAGGAACACTCAGCTCCCAATACTATCACATATTATGTAAAGAAGAGGCCTGGTTTGGATAATCTTTTGGCAGAGCTAGAGAAAAACTATGAGATTGTTGTGTATACCTATTATACTCATGAGCAGGTAGACCCTATTCTTGATAAGCTTGACATTGGTTTTCATCTCTAGCTTGACTATAAACAATGTAAGTGACATGTTTGACCAAATTTTTTTCATTCTCTATGGCTCAAAAAATAGGATTTATTTTAAATTCTTGTAGTGAGAAAGGAATCCTCCTTCGGATAGTGGAAGCAAGTATGTGGCCACTCTGTAAAGAGCATATTCAAATTGAAAGTGACTGTGGGTAATAGATTGGTGGATTTGTATGGAAGATTAAATCAAAGGATGCATGTAAACTATTTGGCATCATGTCCCAACAAAATGTAGTTTCCTAGAACGCATTGATTGTGGGATACATTCAAAATGGATATAGTGGAGAGGTATTGAGTATCTTCTCACAATTGCATCGAGTGGGTAGTAATTTTGGATCCGTGGATGATCGTACAATCAATAGTGACTCGGTTAGACTCCTTGTGGTCCTTTCTCTACCATGAATTCTATTCCAATGGTGAAGAAAAAATAGCATCTATATCCTCTATATTGGTAGGAGATGATGTTGGCTTTATGCTAACAGTAGAGAGAGAAGTTGGATTGCACAAAGAGATTGAGAAGCAAGTAGTATTACATGGCACAGCTATGAGGAGGAAGTGTTGAACTAAACTTAAGAATATATCTGAAAGCATATGGAGTTTTGATAAATTGTATTTGGTCTCATATCATGGAAATTAAGATTCCTACCAAACAAATAGAGGTTCCAAACAGCTCTCTGAATTTTACTTAATTGTATGTTCACCCATTGACAACTGATTTCTTTTTCAATCAATCATTTACTTATCATGGGTGTCAATTATGGAGTACACATAGGGTTTCGGGTTATCACCTTGTGAAGTGAGCCATGTAGTGGCATTTGATTCAAGAACCAATGCATACCATGGAGTAGAAAGAGCTTCACATCATTCTTTGACTTCTAGAAACTACATGGAGTATGGAGAACTTATTAAATACATATATGTAGATAGAGGAATCCTCTTGCGGCAAGTAATGACCAATGGTATCGACTATTGAAAAGTCTAAAGTCTATAAAGACACATTCTCCAACCCCACCTCCATCTCATGGTTTCTGGATGTTTTGTTGAAGGAGGAATATCATGAGTTGATGAAAAGTGAATGCCCACAAAAGTAAAGAAAACTTTGGATGTCATTAGTATGGAGCTAATGTTAATTATGATTTGTATGACAAAATGCCTGAGGTCGATATTGGTTCTTGCTCAAAGGAGTAAAAGTGAGTGAGGTCACCATGTTTTGATAATCATTTAAGGGAATTCCATGCAGTTCAAAGAGATTGAGTGGCCAGTTAAATCATTATTTCACAAATCAGCATACCACAAAAATATGTTGTTCCGGCTCAAGCACTCTTGATGATGATCATGATGATAGCAATTGTATGGTTGTTCATGGGTGTGAGAATTTTTATTTTAATTCAACTCTATATAGTTGAACGGGATTTCAGAAGAACATATAGGTAAAAGAGAAAGTTCCTTCAAGTTCTCCTACTTCTTATTCCATTAGTTATGGTTAGACATGAAAAGTTGGAGTTGTAAAAGATAGAGTTGGTTACGAACCATCTCCAAGTAGTCCCAACTCTAACTTTTTGGGTAGTTACGAACCCGAAAAGTTTGTTAATCTAGGATTGGCTATAAATTTCTAAATCTCAATGTAATAAGGGACTTTTTGGATGGAGATACAGGGGACACTTATGCTCTGATAACAAAGAAATTATTGGAAAGTGTGTACAATTGTTGTTTTTGTAATCAATTATTTCTTACTTTCTTGGTGCAAGGAAATAAAGAAAGTACATTTGGTGTTCTCTTTCTAAAGGTCTGAATTATTGAGTGTTGATTCATTTTATGAGTATTTCCATGGTATGGTGTGAGTATTCATGAATGGTTAAATTAGCATTGTGTTGGTGAAAGTTCTCAAGCATAGTCCTTGATTGCTCTCATTAATGGTTACATCATTTTTATGAAAATGTTGAAGGCGTTTGGTGCATTTTCTGTCAATGGTTTTCCTTTCTATTTTCTAAGTTTTATTTATCGGTATTGAAAAATCTAAAATTTTATCTTACGAGGGAGCTACCCCTCTAAACGTAGAGGAAGGCCGGATACTAAGGGCCTATCCAACTGTTGTGAACGATTTGTCACACACTCCGTTGGGCAAATTCTACTGTGACAAATCTGTTTAGCAACAAATATACAAAAATATTTTTTGCATCTTCAAAATTATATTTCACATTTCCTCTAGCATGGGGAGAATGGATGCTAATGTTAAGAGTGTATCTACATTACTTAACCTTTGAAGTAGCTCATCATATTTATGTTGACCACCCTAATCATCATGAGTTGACTCCATTGTACCAAGCAATGATGAATATTTAGAAAAACATCGATGAGCTAGTCCATACAAAGAGATCCATCTAGTATCATTATCCTTAAGAAAATATTCTCCCATTAGTTATTCTCTCAAAAAACTATTGGATTTCCCTAAATCATTTAGGACTTCAATAAAAGTTCCTATATATCTCTTTGATTAAAACTTCAACTCTGTATATTTATGGAGAGTTACTGATAATTCCAAAAGTTGGATTCATTATGTGGGTCATGCAATGAATGCCAACAATTTCAGGTGCAAGAAAATATTTTAACTTTGTGACAAAACCATTTTTGTGGCCTTAAATTACTAAAGCTCCATCTACTCCAACACATACCAACTTTTTGGAAATCATAATTTTATTTATACCTCCATATTCAATTAGAGAACTCTTTACTAGTTCAAATATGTTTTCTATTGCTGAATTATCCTTCATTTTAACAATAGTTAGATGATTGGGTTGGTAGACAAAATTATGTATAGTATAGACATGCATGCATACCCAAGAAGTATTGTCTATTTTTGTCACCTCATCTACAAATAATGCAATGAAATTTGACTCTTTAATTTTTTCTTTGATATTTTCCTTTTCAATCTCAATGATTTACTAACTGATGACTCCTCAAATAATAAAAAACTTTCACAAAGTGTAATAAACCACTCAATGATGGGTAGTCTATCATGACATGCCCTTTGCTCAAAATATAGAAGACAACACTTAACTAAAGACTTTACCCATTTCATGAACCTCTATTGCTTTCCTAAGAAGAGATTCAATGGAGCCTTTTACATTAGTAGGCTTCATCTATATTTTCTTCTAAGATTCTAATAAATCTACATTCTTAACATATTGACATTCCTCCTTGGTTTTCCATCTTGTCACTAATTTTTTCACTCCATCTATGATTTTTTTCTCTTTAAAGTTACCCATATTATTTTATATGATGTCAATTTTTAGTTGCAATCTCTTTTCCTTTTTATTCATCCTTGTGTATATTGTACATATGCACTCTACTAGAGGCTCACCTTCTTTTGGATTGAATACAATTTCATGGATACTTTGAGGCCCATTCTATTTGAAAATTCCTTATTGATAGATCCCAATTCTAATCTTTTTTGGATTTTGCATCAATTTTTTCATTGTATTTCCTTTTTCCCTTTCCTTTTCATGCACCATCATTATCTTTGGAATTATCATCCAAGTCTATTATATTATGTTAGCTACTCTAGGTATTGACCTAAATATCTTGGCTACTCTGGGTATTTATCTAAATATCTTCTTAGTTCATCATGATCAGAGATATCAGGTTCATCAACTTCTTTAATATGTGCTAGTGAAACTGGCAATGGCAGTGGTTGGGAATGTTGTAAATGTACTTGTGATGTTGTAACTTCCTAATTTTGGCCACTAAAATATGATGACAGGGTTCTACGAGTGCACTTGTTGGCCTTTCTTGACTTCCACCACATGTAGGACTTTTACCCATGTTCATGTTCGAAATATCCCAAGAAATATAGGCTGCCATAAAATTTAAGTTGTTAAAAAGTGACAGTCAACTATAGTCTATTATATATATGTATCTAAATAGTATTCATTCATTATACAACCTACACTACAAAATATAGATTTCCTAGGTCTCCTTGGTTACTACATGACTTGGTGGTACTGGTTACTTGTCCCAATTGATAACTGACCACTAACAACCTAACTTGTATCTGCTAAATAATAGCAAACTAAAATTATAGAGAACAAACACATAGGCATCTGAGGTACTCACCTTTGGCTAAAATTTAGTCATCACACTCATGACTCACTTGACAATGATCTCAGTAATATGAGAAATTGAGACTACTATATTGATTGGAATCAAGAAAACCTACTGATCTATAGATGTATTTATACCACTCTTTTTTGGAAAATTCTAGGGGAATATTATAGCACATACAAAATATTTAGTAGAGTCTACATAATAAAAAAATGTATTCTAGAATTTCCAAGGTGAATATGGTTTGTCTATTATATGGCCATGCATAAAATATTTGCCAATATTGAATTAGTGTGTGACACATGGCTGCATATTTGGGGGGGAATTGCATCCCTCTCCTAAAAGATTTTTTAAAACCAAGGATAAATTGAGACTGTCCAAAAGTTTTGCTTCAAAAATCATAGGCAAATATGTTTAATTTGTTGTGTGCAAATAATATTTCTAATTGGCTATTTCATTTCGAAAGGAGATCCGATGCCATAAATCCTGTGGTGATGGGCCTAGGGGTTTGACTTATTTTTGTTAAACTTGAGGCAATGTGTCATACTATATATGCATAAAAAAATTTCCAAACTGACATTGGTGGATCGGAGAATGTTCACCACTAAAGTGAACCCTTATTTTCTCTCTCAACCTTACCTATGTGTATGTAATTTTTATGTAATTTAGATCTTGAATCAGAAATGTAGGATACATCCACACTTTTTAGTGGATCTATCATAACTTCATCATGGTGTCATGCATATGAATATGCATCAATGAAGAGAATGGATGCTTCAATATAGATCTCCTCCTTTGATGGCCAATAATATGCTAGATCTTGAAGAGGAAATGAAATTCTCAAAAAGGATGAACTCCAATGCTAGATAGAATTCTCCTTGCTTGATTGCTTAAAAATTCTTGAATTATTTAACACCTTGAATGTCAAAAGATTAAAATCTTCACTAGAAAGAAAAAGCATGAAAATGAGATGCTTAATGTTAATGTGACATGAATTTCTTGAGATGAGATATGAAAATGAAGCCTCTAAGCCTCCTTATATATGATTCAACCTAGTTCAGGAGGACAGGTCCTAAGTGTCATAGAAAGCCAAGGCAAATGCCAGAGAGATAAGGTGAAAAGATGGAATAAAGAAGAGAAAAAGAGAGGAAAGCACAAGCATATCTATGGTCTAATGAGGGAATCATGAAGAGGAGGGAGCTAAAAGGTCTTAAAATGAAAATAAGTCCATTTTAAGATAGTAAATTTAGCCCCCACTTTGGCAGGAGCATGAGTTTCCTCAAATGCATGGTAAAGTAGATCAAGATAAAAAGAGAAAATCTTATTATGACTATAGGAAAGAAATCATCAAGCCCCCAAAAAACTTGAGTCTCATCACATTCATAGTCAAAAGAAGAGAGATAAGCACTAAAAAACATCGGTGTGTCGTTGCTTGCCCAATAGGGTTTGTGTGTCTTATTATGAACCACACAAGGAAAAGAAACAAGGGAAGAAATAGTGACAAAAGGTCTCTAAAAAAGGGGATGGCATTTAATAGTCTAGAAGAATAAAAGAAGAATAAAAAATTGATCCATGACTAAAGATTTGTGTGTCCTTTTGGGGTCAAGACTAAGATTCACAAACTGTTAGTAGTCAAAAGAAGGGTCAAAACAAGGATCGAGCCTCCCAAATTTTTAGAGATTAGAGAGAGATCCAAAAATAGATCAAGCACCAAGGAACTATCCAAAGCTCCTAGAAATTAAAAGGACAAAGAAAAAGAGAGAGGAAAATAATGAAATAATAATGCATAGCTTTTGGTATACCTTAGAAATCATACCAAGCACTAAGGCTGAAGTAATCCAATCTATACAATAATCTATATTTTTATTCCATAGGAAAAGGATAAGTTGGGTGTATGTCCCCACATTAAAGAGATTGCAAACATCTTAATGGGAGCAATAGCTTTAATGGAAGCATACATGCATCCACAAAATAATATTTCCACTAGTAGATGCCCCCAAGAGGAGAAACATATGAAGGGAAATAAGCACATACAAAAAAAAAAAAGATAAGTTACAAAAGGGATCAGTAAGATCATATGATAATATGTAGTATTATGTCAAGTATGATAATATAATCATTCCCAAAAGGAAGTAGAACTATGACACAATGGAGGAAAAGACACAAAAGGGATATGAATAAGAGTCTTTTTGGGCTAATAACATGGAAACCAAAATGAATCGGTGCTACCCTATCATAAGAAACCAAGAAGACTAAACAAGACCACAGATACAAATAATAGCACATGCACAATGTAACATAGAATGACATATAGAAAAAGAGAGATACAAATAGTAGAATTTAGTGATAAAGAAATCATTTTATCCCCTTGTGCTTAACAAATCAAGAAGGATCATCTAAATCAATCAAAAACAAGAGCACAATATGAGAGAAGTTCAACACAAGAACACTAAAATCTACTATTATGGATGGAGTTCACATCAAGCATTCTACGTGCCCCCCTCCCCCTCCCCCCCCCCCCAATCTTGGTCCAAAATTATAGGGAAAGTATGGAAACTTGTGAGAGGAACCATATTCATAATATTAGGAATCAAAGTGAGCTCTAAGAAAGGACTTTAAGAGTCACTACGCTCATTACTAGGAGTGATTGAAAGTTGTATAGAAAAAAATTTACATAAATAATTATCTACATTAACTAAATCATCATCACTACTATCATCTAAAGTATCTTCCACATCTAGATTGATAAAAAAAAATTGAATAGAGTCATCATGTTTATCCAAATGTATAGTTTTACTTTGTTGAACCTCCTCCAAAGACATACATAGGGTGTGATTAAAGGAAGGTAAATGTTGAGATGAAGATGTAGGTTGAGAAGCAAGAGAATAAGCTTGATCCTTATCTCTATCTTGATGTTTCTTGTGATGTTGATGAGCATGTTTATTACAAACAGTTTTACAAGTGATAGTAGAAGGATTAGATCAACTATCATAGGGTTTGAAGAAGGAACACCAATAGGTTGAGATATGGGAGCTAAAGAGATGGATGTCAAAGGTAAGATAAGTGAAGAAGTAGAAGGTGCAGATCAAGTATGAAAGAAAGGTGGAGGTAAACAACCCTTAGAAAGACTAAGATTCATAATCTTAGCTACTTTATGTTATTTATAGTTTCTATAAAGATGATTGGGATGAGTAGGTAGTTTTTCATAATGAGATGGCCAATAAAATTCAATCTCAGCACAACCTATATTGTAATGGTTTATAAAGAGAATGATTAATAGTATCAATGACTTCATCATGAGGAAATTTAATACATTCATGAATAGGAGAAGAAATATCTTGCATGGAAGAAACCCATAGAATACCAAGCTTAAATTTAAGTTGATCAGAAGTAGGAATAATCACAAAGGTGTAAAATTTGTTTTTTTTTTAATAGTAACAAATAGAGTGATAGAACCTTGAGGTCAGTAAAGAAAACTACCACAAGTTTGAATCCATGAAGAAGTTGAATTATATGTATCTCTATGCAACCCTTTATTAAAAAGATGTTCTTTGGTGATGACATTCGCAATAGAGAAAGGATCAACCAAATTACCATGAGAAGGAATATGAGCCACTCTAGCAGTGATGTAAAGAGGGCCATTGGGTGCCTTAATCATATCAGACTGACTAAAGCTAATAATAGGTGGTGTTTGTTGAGGATTAAGAGGAGAAGAAATCAAAGGTTGAGACTCTAACTCAAAATGAATAACTACATGATTCACTTTTTCTATCCTTGCATCATAAGAAATATGGAAATCAAAGAAGAAGGATGATTAATGACATTTGTTGAGTGTGAAGGAAAAGGATTAGTGTAAATTTGAAAATTATTATCAGCAAAAAATAGACTTATTTGTATGATTAACTTGAGCATCAACAGAAATAACCTTAGAATCAATAAGGTCTTGAATAGAGTTCTTCAAACCATAAAAATTTTGAGTATCATGACCAAGTTGACACTGATATTGATAAAAAGCAATAAATCAAAAGACTTAGGAAAATGTATACTAGGATCAACAAGATGAATAGGAGGAATATTAAGGACATGAGTGTGAATCAGCTTAGTCATCACCTCAAAAAAGTAAGTATATTAATGATTAGGATGAAATTTATAGGAAAAAGTAGGTGCATCTCAAGATGTATTAGCCACTTGATCACCATAAGTATGTAGAGATTTGAATTTGATAAAGTCTTTAGGTTTAGAAAACTTGTTTGAATGTCTAGTAGTATCACTCTTATCATGAGAAACAGGATCCATTAGAGTAGAGCTCTCAAGTTGACTCACTTGTAACTAGTAATGGTAAAGCACCGCACATAGGTGTGAAAAGGAGGTATAATTAGTAAAGAGAATGTTATCCCTAATGTATTTTTGTAAACTAGAAATAAAAATGCATTGAATATCATGATCAGGCACATGGTAATAAATTTGAGCATACAGATGTTTAAATCTACCAATAAAATTAGAAAAATTATCTTTAATATTCTGCTTACAATGCATTAAATTAGTTAAATAAACTTGTGGACCAATATTATTTTGAAATTGTTGAATGAAAATATTAGAAAGAGTTTGAAAAGAATTAATGGAATAAGGAGGTAGAGAGAAATACAATTGCAAGTCTCTATCCTAAAAGGTGTGTGGAAACAATTTAACCATAAGCCTATAGTCATGAGAAAAACCACTGCATATAGTTTGGAAAGTTTTAACATGAATCATGGGATCTCACTTACCATTATAATTCTCAAGATGAGGTGCCTCAACATGTTACAGAATAATAGCATGAAGGATATCTAAGGAAAGGGGATTTTCCATATCACATGTAGGAATATTGTACTTAGATTGGGTTGAATGAGCAAGTTTTTCTTTTAAAGAAGAGATGATTTGAACCAAGGTACTAATAGTAGGATCAGAAGCAGTGTCAAAAGCTATAGGTATACTAGATGGATTAGGGAAGGTATAAGAAGTCGAAGGAATATGCAAGGATGTCGACAAAGGATGAGAAGAAATGGGTAAAGGGTTTGAATAAGTAAAAGAAATCAAATTATATAAAGGTAATGTAGAAGGAATAAAAGTAGGAGGAACACTTGCAAGAAGTGAAAGACTAGGAAGACTAACACTTGAAGGAGTGGAAACTTGTGTAGAAGTAGTCATAAGAGGTGGAGCATATGTAGGTATTCTGGAAAGAGTGGTAGAAATTGGGATAGAAGGTTCAATGGTGGTGGAAGAAGGAGGAGGGTATCCTAACTCTTGATCACATTCTATCAAAGGCTTAGAGTGAGTATTAATAAGGTTAGATATACCATGCAAGCTAGAAATGTTATTATCATCATTATTAACAAACTTCTTAAGAGCTTCAACAGTAGAAATGCTATTGGTATGCTTATTTTCTTAAGCAAGCCAAGTTTCCAATTTATATAATTCACTAGATATCTTATCAACTTGTGGAGGAAATCTTAAAGCATCATCCTCATCATGAGATGAGTGAGAAGAGCTATTCTCCATGATAGGAGTAAGATCATTAGAAAAATTTGAGTATCCTCAAATGAACCCATTATTCTACACCTTCACCTAATGGGAATGCTATAGGTAAGGCTTCTTTTAATTAAGATCATAAAAAGGGAGATTACCAAAGGAAACCCTAATGAGATCTAACCATGAAAATATAATTAAAAACATAAAAGGGAGATCTGACCACACACAAAATAGCTAAATCTAACTCTAATAGGAAAGAGAAGGAAGGAGCACAAATCAGATTCACCGAAAGGAAGGTAAACACCTAAAATAAAACAAGAGTGATTAAGGGACCTAACTCCAAAATCAAAAAGAGGGGACTTATAGAGTTCAAAAAAATGTTTAGTGGTAAAACATAAGAACTTTAATAGAACTATGTACTTCCACTTTATGAGGACACTAAGCCATTCAATTGCAATGTGAAAGGGAAAGAGGGGAATTTTAAAATATGATTCTACTTCTAACCCAAATTAGACCAAAAAGGACCCAAAAGTATGGGTGATAATACCAAATCCAGATTATTAGAGGAATGATATATAAGGACATGTACTCTTTGGCCCTTTGGTAGGATAATGTGAATGTGAAATTGAACTAATTGCTAAAGAAATATAAGTCTAGATGTTATGTGAATACAATCAGTCCAATTAAGATGCAAATCTAGTGTCATGCCCAAAAATTATAGAAAAAAACACAACAATTTTTTTGAAAGGTGAATAGGTTGTCTCACACAAGGCACGTAGCAATCAGGGTTCATGGATTAAAAGATTAACAAGATTCATCTACTCATGGTCATACTCATTAAACACTTTGGCCTAACTTAAGGCACACTTAAACTCATTACCTAAATTGAAAGGTGATATCTTAAAGGTTAAATTATAATGAGAACATTTGTCTCATGCCTTCCTTGGTGTAGTAATGCTAGCACTAACATTCCTAATGACTCACTCTTTATTAGGCCCAATTCTGATAATAATCGTTACCACATGGGCATTCATATTTTGGTCAAGAATGATATCCTACTCATTGGGGCACATCAAGTCTAAGTTGAAATGATATAGAATTTATGTCTAGATTCAATAGTGGTGATCGTATATATGACTTGTTAGGTTGTAGAAGTTATTTCCAATAGGTTTCAAGTTCTTTGTGATATTCCATGAAGAACCTAATGAATGTTATTTGAAACAATATATGTGAGATACTAGATGACCTACTAGCATAGAATATTGCATTTGATCTAATAACTTAAAAGTGGTCTTAAGATCATGGGTTTTCAAATAGTAAGAGAACATTATTAAATTCCATATGGTTTGATGCCACCATAGGATCCCACAAGTTCTAGGTATGAAACACATAGTAAAAAAAATCATAATGAAAGGAACGTACAAATTGCCTCTAATAATCTAAGAATATAAATGTATATATATCCTATTATACATTACCTATTATATTCTAAGTACATTGGTTATAGGTTATCAGGTACATTAATTATATGATATATCATCGAGAGATATTATCTGAAATGTGAAACATAAATTCCAATACTTCTATATTTTAAATATAGTAACTATAAATATTTTTTAAGTGAATTTGATTGCAAAGAAAATAATACATTACATATACATATAGTACATTTCCTTAATTAATAATCAAATTATATTTTAGTAACTACTACATGTATCAATAACATTCTAACATGGTCACCCACCCTAATTACTACCTCAACCCCTTTTCTAACATTAACTCCTACACTATTAGTTTAATATCATTATTTTAATTTCTAAGCTTCCCACTATATTCCTTGAGCTATGATTTTATTCCTAACTATATCATCAAATCATATATTAAGTACACTCTACTAAAACTCCCTATAGCTTACCTTTACTTTATGGCCAACTAAGCCTATTGAGATACTACCCATACCTTTTGCCTTTCCCTAACCATGTTTGATTTTCTTTCCTAAGGCACACGTGGGACTGCAAATGACTTGACCCTGACTTGGGAGGTACCTAGGGAGAAGTTAAGTAAGGTGGGGATAGCAAGGGACATGTGTGTCTCCCCTTTTTCATAGAGCTATTCACATGTCCCTAAGACATAGGTCTGATTTTTTTTCAATTTATGATTTTATTGTTATTAAAATTTTCTTTATGTTTGGAAATTAGTGCACTTACAAGGAAGGATGGCTACTCACCTAGGAAGGGGGGCAATGGTGTAAAGACCTTTAGTTTATTTTTTTATTCATTTACTTTTATTATTTTTAATTTTATTGTTGCTCCTAGCTCTTATCACATCTTGTCCTCCCATGAGTAATCTTAATTAGTTTATTTATTTATTTATCTATTTATTTTCTTATCCTTCCTTTCTAACAATTGATCACATGAATCTCATGAGCCCTACTCATTTCCTTGATATGACTTAGTGGTTTAAATTGTGGATAAGGTCTTATGTCTACTTCTACTATATAGGATCTCTAATTATAATATAAGAAAGAATATTCTATTTGATTATTTTAATGGCTTGTATTAGACATTGGATATCTTCCACTCCTCATACAAATTCCAGAGGGCTTAAAAAGTGCATGCACAGACTTATTCTCTCTTCAAGTTTATGTTATGAGAACTATATGACTCATCTTTCCTATTCAACTATAATATTTAACATATTGGATTGGTAATAATATGATCCTACCTTCGCATTCCCATATAAGTACCTAGATTAAGGATGCATTTAGGAATCACTTGAATAATTATCTAAAACATGAGATGAATTGAAACAAGATCAAGCATGAAGTAATTAAGTTACTAGTTTCTATGAATAATGGTACTTGAGAGATATTGGTTGACAATCTCATGTGATTTCTCAAAATTACAATTGAAATCATTCCCTTGTATTACTTTGTGATTCAAGTGATCATGATACCAAAAATGTCTATTCAATACAAAATTATCAAACATTGGCTATCCTTTGAAATGAGTTTGCTTTACATTCAACCATGAGTATCTTCCATTTCTTTTTATCTAATGCATAACAATAAATCCTTCAACACATAAATAAATGGATATCTATAATTTATTTTATACCTCATGAAACCATTCTTCATAGTGATATACATAACATCTAGGGAGCTTCTTCTTAACAAATGGAAAACTTGTCCTTACCAATACAATGTTCAAAGGCATGGAAGGGTGCATCACACAATACAACCACATTAGGTTTTAACTTGCAAATACAATGCTCGCAGCATGGAGAAGGACTTCATTCTTCCAAATGCATTACATAATGGCATGTTTTTTCTTCTTCAACAATGAAATGGGGAAACCATCATATCTTCATGGATCCAAATGTTGAAAAACCTACAAGACACATTTAAACAAGAACCATGGAGGTTCACCTCCCATCCTAGGCTTCTATGAAGCCACCCATCGAGTAGGGGAAATAGGTCCAAATAGGATACACCCATACCACATTTGATAATGCATGAAAACATACAACACAACACATAATAGTCCCTTCCAAGGTTTTCATATTGATTCACCATTGGAATCATTAACACATTGGGTGAAGGTGGACTCTTCAAGGAGGACAATGCCATAACCATAACACACACAAAAATCATATTTACAATTGCATTTTTTTTGCCTCTCAAGGATATCATAAAATCTCCTCATTCTTACACATACACTTATACCTCCCAAAA
Organism: Cupressus sempervirens; assembly: GCA_028749045.1. NCBI lineage: Eukaryota > Viridiplantae > Streptophyta > Pinopsida > Cupressales > Cupressaceae > Cupressus > Cupressus sempervirens. The sequence goes on from CM053787.1 coordinate 448,655,189, forward strand.
ACAACAAAAGTCATATGCCTTCAATGGATCCCATACTCCATGAAAGAAATAACATCTCCTCACCATGAGGTAGAGTTTTTCAACTACAATGTTAAGCCCAACTAACCCCTTCACCCAAGGCTTCTCTTCCCTCCCAAGGGTGAGTGAAGCCTTCACACCCATTAACAATTTTAACATTCAAAAAAAACAAGGAAATCAAGGAAGAAAATCAAGAAAATGCATGAAACACAATGCACAATCACAACATAACACAAGGATTACAATACAATACATAATCCAATAACAAAACTCCATACTTGTAGATTCATTATGCATTCTAAATCAAAATGGTCATGGTTTGAGCAACAACCTTGGTCCAAGATAATGGAAATGCTAGTTGGTGAAGAGCTCCCTTAGCCTCCCTCTAAAACCCTAACCATCTCTAAACTTAGAGAGTGGGTGAACACCCCACTAGTATGTCCAAGACTCCCTAAAAAGATTTCCCACTAACTATTATGGCAAAAACACCAAGCCATTTCTTCTTACAAACTTGTCTCCCCCTAAGTTTTCTATATTTGACTTAGTGGAAACATGGGGAAGGACTCGTGACAACTCCATTTTCGAATTGGTAGAAGAAGGAATTGGTAAAGGGGCCCCCTAGGCTGTCTAGTCACTATCATGGTCAAAATTAGGTCCCTAACATGTTATACTATCATATGGGTAGCTTATTTTCACATAAAAGACACTTTGGGACCACCTAATGACCCTTCAAAACCCTAGTCAAATCTAAATTCGAATTTCCTTTTGATAATGACCCATCCTAGCCCTTTTCAAGTGGGTTTACTTAATCCTTAACAAGGTAATTAGTTTTAGGGTTAAATGCCACCATGACCAAAAACCTAGATGACATGTCATTAACACACAAAATCCACAAGTGTCAAGTGACACTTAAAAAAAATCCCACATCATCATGACATGTGCCTAATGCATCTTTGTGATTAAGAATTACACACACAAGAAAGCTTACATTTACAAAATAAAATACATCACAATGACGCTTTTGAATCTTCCAAAGATTTGCCTTGGCTAACTATGTTCACATAATTTTGGAACTTATTTCCCCTAAATATTTCCATAATTCCATTTCTTGCACACTAAACTTGAGCATCAGTAGTCCAAGGAGGTCATATAAAATACATATCATAAATGCATATAAATTTAAATGTTAAGTAATCCATATTAACATAATTCAATGGAATTCCTTTACTTAATCATTTTAAATAAGGCATTCAAAATGTTAAAATATCAAAATCTACACATCACATTTAATCATAAATCATCATAATCAATTTCCTATCATAATGATGAAATGTTGAATCTATATTGCTAAATCAACCAACATGAAAATTAGTTCCAATTACATACCTTAGATCAAAACCACCATAATGTAATCATCACAACTAGTATACTTGATTCAATTAAATATAGTTTGATTACCAACACTATCTCATTATCATAATGAGATAATACATGATGAGGCATATGTCTCTAAAATCACTAATGTCAGGAAATCAGGATGTTTTCATAATCATGTCTGCATAGGTTTGAAATTAGTCATTAGGTAAACCCATTATATATGTTAGTCAATATATTGTATTTTCATCTTAATCATCATTCATTGTAGCCTATCCACCTAATACCTCTTGTACAACAATTGACTTATATTTACATCATGTCAAGCTCTATCGAGTATGCCTTTATCTAAATTGATAGCAATTTATGTCTGTAGTTATTATTAGTACTCACAAGGGTGGGTGTTAAATCATCTTTTCATAATGGCCACCTAAAAAAACTATCCTAATAGATCATAACACATTATGAGCCCATCAACATAGTTTTCTAAGTTATAACATCTCGAGTCTTTATTCCATAGGGTCTTAGCTTATCAACTTGATAAAATTTTGAATATTATACTTATGACAATAATGACTACAATGTATATCAATCTTAATAAGATCTTAGGTCCAATGTTAATATGAAGGATTCCAATCATGACATACCTATATCCTGGAACCTACTTATCATCATTCTATCATAAGGTGTATGGTAAAAGTCGATAATTCACATACCTTTGCATAAGAGGAAAAGACATGACATCTCACCTCCTTACGCTTCCTATTTCTAACCATATTCATGTTATTTAGGGTTTATAATATGGTATAGGGTAAGGGCCCTTACATCTAGGGTAAAGATATGAAATAAAATGAAATGTAAAAGACTCACCTTGAAATGCATAGTATAAGATGTATTAATGTTCAATAGCTTTTAGATCTAAATCTGTTTAGAAATTTTGATCGTGAATCATGAAATTAATTGATGAAGGAACAAAATGTAGAAATCTCCTCAGAATTTGAGATTGAAGGACTAGGTCAACTTGGAAAAATATCCTACAACTAGGTTGACATAGTCTACAACTCCAAAATTGATGACTCTAGAAAGCTTGCAAACTCCAAATCTATAATTATTTTCACTATGAACCTTACCCGCGTGTATGTAATGTGTATGTAACATAGATCTTGAATTAGAAATGTAGGATATCTCCACACTTTACAATGGATCTACCATAACTTCATCATGGTTTCATGGATGTGGATATGCATCAATGAAGAGGATGAATGCTCCAATATGGATCTCCTCCCTTGATGGCCAGCAATATGCTAGATCTTGAAGAGGAGATTATCACAAAGAATTCTCCACTACTAGATAGAATTCTCCTTTCTTGAATGCCAAAAGATTGAAATACTCACCAAAGAGAAAATGCTTTAAAATGAGATGCTTGATGTTCATGAGATATGAATTTCTTGAGATGAGATATGAAAATCAAGCCTTCTTATATATAAAAATTTGGGAAGTAGAACCATATAAGTTGACTAGGTAATGATCAAAAATTAATTAAACCCCTACAGACTTTCAAGGACTAGGTCAACCTAGGTCAACCTAGTAAAAGACTATGTTGACTTGGGAGGACTATATCAACCTGAGAGGACTAGGTTTACCTAGGTTCACCTAGTCTAGACTAGGTCAACCTAATCTGACCTGGCCAAGAGGATAGGTCACGAGTGCCATAAAAAGTCGAGCCAAATGCTAGAGAGATAAGGTTGAAAGATGGAAGAGAGAAGAGGAAAAGAGAGAAAAGCATGAGAATATCCATGGTTTGAAGAGGGAATCATGAAGAGGGGGGAGCTAAAAGGTATTAAAAGGAAAGTGTGTCCATTTTAAGATGCTACACTAGGTATCTTAATTGAAGATAAATGTGAATGTTCACAACGACACCTTTATTGGTACTTTAATATGAAAAACATTTGAAGAAATATAATCGACAAACCAATGTATTTTTGTATCTATATTTTTATGATGAATTAAAATTCTAGCACTACAACTATATGAATTCCTATTCTAACCATGTGTTCCAAAAGAAAGTAACAGAGTTAGGTTAACAAGAAATTAAAGGGAATTATTGAAAATGAAATTTCTAATGGACATAAGTCAAAGCAACAAAGATTCTATGATTTAAATATTCAAAAGGGTTGAGTAAAAAACCAATAAAATTAGGAGCAGCATGTCCTCAATTCCACTAATGCAATCATCAAAGTGGACAATGAAAATCGTAGGATGTTTCAAAACTCATCAAATCGTATAGCCATCAAAAGTGTGCTTACATAAGCTAAATTGCTATGCAAGAAATTAGAGGTGATCCTTTCTCTAATTCATCATAATAGAGGATTTTTTAGCAAAGGAACAATACCAAAACTAATAGATTACACAAGAATCAACAAAAAATAAAACCATTGGCTCCATTGCTATTCATGAACATAAAATTTATAAAGGAAACACACATTTTAGAAAGAAGCACTACACTCAAAATGAGAGCACAAATAGCATACTTTATTGCAACAAAATACCAGCCTTGAGTACATGTTATATCGATATAATTATAGGAAACCCCATCCTTAATGTAATTTTTAGATCTAGGGATTTTTCCTACAAAATACATATTAAAATCACTAATTTTAAGAAAATAATGTACAAACAAACTCCTTACTAGGTGCTACGTAGGCCTAAACTCTTTATTTTATTAATTAGTTGATGCATGGACCTTTACATGACTCAAAAAATCCTAAAGAAGAAGAAGATAAGAAGAGAAAAAAATTTAGATAATCTAGGAGTCTCTAGTACTTCTTTAGATGCAAACTCGAGCTTGTCTCTATCAATTAAACTTCTGCCAAAACATATTTTCAATGCATGAAACACTTAGAAAATATAACTGGCAGTTAACTATCAATGTTATCATAATTGATCCAAAATTGTTAGCACAAATGCACACCTTGCAAAATAGTGCACCTTTGCACTAGCGCACATGTGCACCTTCAAAGGTGACATGACCAAAATTGACAAATAAAATTTGTGTCAAATTTTTAGTTTCTAGCATCTGGTTTTTGTGACCCTTCTACTAAAATGTTGTTTAAATGTGTTTCCTTAATCTTTTGAACATTTGTCAAAGTGTCAAAATTTAAATTTGCAACATCTAGGTTTTGTGAGCCTTCTACCAAAATGAGATCTGGATGTGCCACCTTGAACATTTGAATTATGGCAGTGATCTCTAGGGTGTCTAGAAAGTCTAAGGTTTGTACTTCATTCTCACCTCCCAATGATACTCACTAATTTCTTGCTCGATCTCTACAAAATCCTCAAGTTTGAAGTCTAACTCTATGAGTTATTCCTCAATCCTAAAAATGTGCTTGACATCATCTTCAGAGGATGCAGTTTCAAACAAGGCTCAAAACTATTACAGTACTACCTCACTAGAGCATAACTAAGTTCTAGAATCATCTTCAAAATTTTCCAAACTAGTTGCACTATAGTATCTATTAGCTTCCAAAATTTTATTGAGGGCCCTTTTCTTCACATCTTGGATATCTTCATACAGCATGATCATCACCCTATTTTGGACCACAATTTTCTCTATATATTCATCTTCTTTATCTAACTCTTTTGTTGAATATATATCTAACAACATCCAGTATCTCTAGACATTAATTATTTGTAATTCTTCCAGGTCATTGGTCTAGAAGGCTACTTCATCCATTAGCCCAAAATCCTAGTCTACTATAGTGACCAACATGTATGCATTCTTTTGTATAACTAGAAATGAGTTCATATTTGACTCAATCATTTGTATACCCCTATGTTCAAAACTATGATGCCACCTTTTGCATGAATGCAAAAATGAGTCACCTTTTTCTCTAGTCATAGCTAATTTGTTGAGGGATGTTGATAGGGTAACCTCAGGATGGTCAAAGTCTAATAGACCAACTACCTCCTTCACATACTCCTATAATTGATCATTCTTCTTTCTCAACTCTAAAATCCCATCCTTATCTTTGTCCAATTACAAAAAAACTTTCTTAAGGCCTATTGTGGTCAAAAAATTGGTTGTATCTTGGGTGGCCTTCCTAACACTACTTCCTTTACCTAATATTCTTTGGGAGAAATTTTACTAACATCTACATGGGGAGAAGGAATAGTTATATGTTCTATCAAATCATTACTCTAGTTACTCATGACGAAGGCTAGTTTCTTAGCACCATCCTGAATAGGTGTCGATGTTTTCACTACCTTTTTCAAAGCCTCCAATCCTTTCACCCCTATATATTCTACATATCTCCTTTGATAAGTCAATACTACTCACTTCAACCATGCTAGAGAGGTCTCCATAAGAGACATGTATTGGCCTGATGATGTGGTTATTTCTAAAACTATCCTTTTTCCCCTATCATTCTCAAGTCTTTTGCATTCTTGATGGCTTTCCTACCATAGTGGTTTGTATCATCCTTGGAGGAGAGTTTTCTTATTCCTGTACAAGTGGTTTCCATTTCCTCTCTCTAACAATTTGTCCTTCTTATAAAACCTCATCAGTGTGGAGCTATAGGAATTCATCCCCTCCTATCCTTTGGTTGTTAGATCCTATGATTGGTACTAGTAGTGGGGTGGCTTCTTATTCTAATGGTGAAGGAGGAGGAGGTGATTGTGGGTTCTCAAATGGTGGAGGAGATATTCCCACTGGCCCTTATGGAAGTGGGGGTAATTAATTCCAATCTTCATAGAGATATTCTCTCTGTGGAGCATCCTTTATTACTCCACCCTCCAAATGAGTCCTAATTGGCATAAAATCAAAATCTAAGAGATTGAAGACATCAGAACCATCTCCCTCTATAGACTTGGTTTATCCCTCCTATTCCTAGTTTGTAGACCCTTCAAATTGAATTGGCTATTCTAAAATGGAGGGAGTCATATGGGGTCACACTTCTCTATCTCTCCTCTTATGTGGCCCTTGCTAAACAATTTCTCTTATTCAATGGGAGATATTCAATCTATTCCCCTTTTTCTTCCTCTTCCCCTTTGGGTATAGTTTCTAGGATTTAGGGAAATGGAGTGGTCTTCTTCTTCTTCAGCTTCCTTTGTTTCTCGCCTATCATCACCATTTTAGTTATAGCCATCTTTGGTATTGATGGAGAGGCATTTTTTTGGGTTGGGGCTTCTTCAAGTGGAACCTAAGTTTATTCTTCCTAAAGTTGAGCTTCTTTAGGTTGACCCTCCTCTAGCTGGGCTTCCTCTTCTTGCATGGAATTCTTCCATTTCTTCTCCTTGACCCTATCATTGCAAAAGTATGCCACTTAATGCTCATACTTATATATTATCTCTAGTCATACTGGGTACCTCTCTTGGTAGGTTAGAATTGTGAATTTGGTTCCTTTACCTTTCTTGGGCCTCGTCATAGCTTGCAATGTGGGTGCATTAAGAACTAGCTCCAAGTGGAAAGGATTCCTCACCCAATCCTTACTCAATTGAATGATGTGTCTGGCTTGATGTTATATGGCATAATTCCCTTCTTGGCCAATTTCAACATTCATTATAGACCTCTCAAAGATTTTGTCCCTATTTTATAGTGGGTCCAGTAAATCTAGGCTATCCATGTTCCATACCTTCATAGGTATATTCAAATTGAGGGCTCTTTTTGAAAATTTTAGATTCATCCTACAAGACTTCCTAATTTGAATATTGAAGTCATCCATACAATTGATCCAATAATTTCCAATAGTAGCATCAGGTATGAACTTATTCCCTACAAGATATTAGACCATCCCACTATTGTCAAAGTAGGGTAGAGGCACTAGGTAATCATCCAAGGGATACTGATCCCATTCAATTTCATAGGTGGATATGCCCTACTTTTTCTTGAACTCAAAATCTCCAATGGTGATAGGCCACACCCATGTATTCTTATGTTGCTTCCTTACCCTATCATAAGTTAAGGCCAACTGTCTAGCTATCTCCAAAAATATCAACCTATTGGATGGATAGTGAGAAATCTTATTTGGCTATAAGAGGGTCCCTATTACCCTAATATATATAAATTCATTAAACTAGATGAAATAAGCACCCACTTGTGCTACTTAAGAAACAACTTCCATAGACAACTTCTTTGCATAATCCCCTTCAAGGAAATGGATTATGGAAAAGATGAAACTAACATTCACCAATCTATACTCTAGTCTCTTGAAAGGAAATTTCTTCTACACCAATTATGTGTACACTATATAGGGTCAAGCATCAGTATTTTTCATGTTCCCTCTTTTCACCAACCTTGGATGGCTATTTTTCCTTGCCATCGAGAGAAATATGTTGTATGATGTCATGTAGAACTAAGGATTAGACTTCACTAAGATGAGTTATTCATCCAAGTTGTTGTTAATTATTGTATCGCATTCAATCAACAAGCCTCCATTCTTAATGGTTTCTATGAAGTGGAAAATCCATGTTTCCAAGTGACCTACTATGAGAAGCCCCATGGCATTTCTTAGGAGGAAAATACACTGGTCAATGGCATACTTCCAAGTCATGTCTACCTTGTCTGCTCTTCTATTAAGTGGGGGTCAAGCAAGGAGGTATTTATCTTGTACCAGTTCTTTAGAATTTTTTCCATACTTCCTATACCACCTATTTTTTATGTCATAAGTTATCTTCTGGAACTACTTTGAATCTAGTAGATTAAAGATCCTCTTGATGTTAGTAGGGAAAATGTGCAAGACTATTTCTTTGATGATGCTCTTTACTACTTTCTCCTCAGGGACATAATGATGAGCTAGCACCCTGATCAACTCTAAGGATTGAATTCATATTAGGATGTAAAGTTACATTTACCAAGTCACTTTGAATCAATGATGAGATCATTTCTGACCTCTCCCTTATTTTATTGCACAAGACCAAGAATGTGTTCTAGTCAATATGCCCCAATTTTGCATGCTCAATTTTTTAGTGTTTATCCATGAATTGTGACTTCATTGTTGCACCCTAAAACTTGAACATCACTAGTTTTAGTGTAATCTTTGTTTCCATAGAGGATTATGAAGATTCCATCTTAACCTACATAAAATATAGATGCCAGTATTCCATCATTTAAAGATTGAAAATATGCTAAAAGACACAACTAGACATGTGAAAACTGACAAAAATTGACAAAAATGAAAAAAAAAAACAAAAAAGGCCCAATAGGCTCATATCTACATCTTGTACACCTATGCAGGTGTGTATAGTGTGCAAGGTGTGCATTTTGGTTGGAATTTTTAATATATGCACATGCATACTGGCACACATACGCATGTGCACTTGCTTTCTATGTGTGTGTAGATGGGGTGCCTTGGTCATATTTTAAGTGGTGCATATGGCACACCATGTGCACTAGGAAATGGTGTGCATGTGCACATGTGTGTACTTAAGTGTACCTTCGGATATTGATGAAGACATAGGTTCAAAAAAGGTTGGACATGTGGAGGTGCGATGGTGTGGTCCCAAAAGATCTTGAAATGTAGAATGAGAAAATGCAGAGGAGGGATCTTGTATATATAGGTGCCCAAAGTGTAAGGGTGCCCACCTAGAACACCTATGAGGGTGCACATGCATTCCCTTAGGGGTTATGATTTTGAGCACACTAAGTGCACCCCTTAAGGGTGTGCATGTGCACATCTTGTTTTTTCCTAAACACAATTTCTCTTCCTAACTTCCTGACCTCATTCAATGCTGACTAATTACATATTTTAGACTCACCTAAACCAAAAATAGGACCCACCTACCAAGGCACCTAATGAGATGACCTATTTTGGAGAGTGGAATCCCTTTCCCTAAAGAGAAAAAAAGGTTGGTCCCCATTTTCAAGTCGTAAATGGGGTGTGTTTATGAAGCCACAAAAAATAGCCCAATGAAAAGGAAGAAATGATACAGGCATTTCTTTATCAGTAAGACATCATCAAATGTGCATCAAGTTAGGACTTGATTCCTAATATTTATGAGAGGTTACTTAGGGATTTGACTAAAAAATCAAAGCTTTGGCCTTCATTCTCAAATTTTGCTTTAGTGGGTTAATTTCATCAATGTTCCCAAGTAGTTGTCACCACAAGCATTTAGCAGTTTTTGAAAAACTCTTTACTAACTGGCAAGAGCTTCTAAAGCTTTCTCATAGTTTTGCTTCTAACCACTATTGACCAAATGAGAGAATCAGTTCAGAGGGATTTTAATTACATCAGTTTCTACATTATTTATTTTTTGTAAAACCCTTGTCAACTTTATGGGATTCATGTATTTCCACCTAATTCACCTTTGGAGCTTAATTTTATTTAAGAAAGGTAGTGATTGGGTATGGATTACGATGTTTGTCCTATTAATTTTTAGGAAATCCCTTTATGACACCTCTTTCTCTTTTCTTTTCTTTTGTACCCTCTCATTTGCACTTAGACAATGCAGTTGAGAGGTGGTGTTTGATTTCTTGATCCCTCATTTTTGGATGTCTTATGTGTTTCTGTTTTAGTGAACTTTGGGAAACTTGCATGCCAATAAGTGATAAACTTGCATGTCTTATGTCCAAGTTGGACCTAGCTGCTATGTACTTAGGTTATGATAAACTTGGTTAGTCATTTCCTTGTGTGAATTATTAGTGTTGAGAGCAGTTATTCTAGTGTCTAAGTCACAAGCTGCAAACCCCTCATTTCTTACACATGATAATAGTATCTAGTCTTTACAAGGGACAACATAATCTAATTTTTTTTATGAAGGACCTCTTCCTAAATTTGAGACTAGTTGTGGTAGTTCACATACCACTCATACTTTCTAACCCCAGACTTGGACTAACACAAGCAAACATAGAGGAACCTAACTATTACACCAAAAGAATAGACAAAAAAAAAATTGTTAAGGATTCAAAATAGTGTTTGAGGAATTGGCCATTAACTAGCAATGGAATCCACTCCCCTTCTAGTGTGTACAATTTGAAAGTTTTATCCCTCAAAATTTATGAAATCTAGTAGGGGCCAATTCATCAATGTCAAAACTTGGTATGACTCCCTAGCCTCTCCTTTTCTTTATCTCATACAAGAACTAGGTCAGAGATTCTAAAAGCCTTTATTGTGGAATTTTTTTGGAACCAATGTTTGATAAAAAAAAATTATAGTATTCCAATACCTCTTTGTCTTTATCATCATTCAAACATCTCGTGTATATTCCTTCATAGTTCTTCTTATAGATTGTCCCATCTTGGAGCATATAGAATTCACATTTCATCTTTAAACCCCATCACCAAGAACTATTCATGCCTTGATTCCATATATTTTGTAGGAGATAATACACAATATCCTACTACCAAACATCAATTATGATCCTTTCACCTATATACACATGAGATACTATCCTTATTTCTTGGCTGAATTTCCAATTCAAATTCTCACAAGATGGCCATCCATTTCCCTCTTCTTTCTCCTAACTTACTCTACATCAATAGTGACTTGACCATAGGGTTGGGAACAATGACATACACCTTTCTCTAAAGTATGTAATGGAAAAACATCTTGATTTCTTAACCAATGAAAACAACTATTTTTTGGGTTTTGGGTAATTTAACTCTACATTTTTTAGAGGAAAAATCATGAATTTGATTGGTCTCTCATCTTCACCATATTTATTTTTTGTAAGGATGCCAACACATGAATTCTATGAGGCAAAAGAGTATACTTTTAATGATAGTTGATAGTTTGGGGTGATGAGGATTGGGGCTATAGAAATAGCTACCTTGATATCTTCAAAAGACCTTTTGACTTTAGGTTTCCATTAAATTTTTACCCCTTTCTTTAGAAAATCATTTGAAGGGAATACTATCTTAGCAAAACACTGATGAATTTTTGCACAAAGTTGATCTTCCCAAAGAAACACTTGAACTCCTTACAGTTGTTGAGTGGTAGTTACTTAAGTATCACATCAACTCTCTCAAGGTCTATGAAAATGTTGATTTTTTAGATGATGTTACCAAGGATCTTCCATTTGGTAACCCCAAATGAAAACTTCTTGGGGTTGAGGGATATGTCATATTTCTTGCATTTTTTGAGTACTTGCTTGAGATTGGCAATGTGGTTACTTCTATCTTTTGAGAAAATTGTAAGATCATCCATGTAGATGACGATGTATTTTTTTACCAATCCTCTAAATTCTTCATCTATGGCCCATTGGAATGTGACTCTCATGTTTATTAGGCTGAAAGGAATTCTCATATGCATGAATATTCGCCACCTAGTAGTTAATGTGCTCTTCAATCTATCCTCCTCATCTACTATCACTTGATTATATCTAGAGTGTCCATTTAAGAATGCCATCATATTGGACCCATTCACTATCAATGGTACCTCATTAGGTAAGGGTAATGGATAATTGTCCTCCTAAGATGCCTTATTTAGCTTTTTGAAGTCAATACAAAGGAGGATTTCTTTTCTTTTTTTCTCACTGGCACAAGGTTGGCTGCCTAGGTAGAGTGTCAGATAGGGAAGATAATCTTAGCATCTAGTAGCTTCTAAACTTCTTTCATACTTAATGGCTCAAATATTAGGTTTACCAATTTTTTCCTCTATCAAAAAGGTTTATCATCAGGCTTCAATGGGATATTATGAGTGATGATGTTCAAATCATAAGTTTTAAGTTCCTCATAACTCCAAGGGATGATATCTCTATATTCAGTGAGAAGGTGTAGCATTTCATCTCTTCCTTGAGGGGTACATACCTTCCCAATGTTTACCATCTTGGGATCATCTTTAGTACCCAAGTTATAGGAATCACGCTCCTCATTGCTCCTTTCTTTGGGGGCTTTCCTATGATGTTCAGACTCATCACAATCAATGATATGGTCTAACTCTACCATCCCTTTAGGGAGAATGTTATTTTTAAGACTTAGGATGTCATCCTCATCTTCATTTTCTTGATCTTCTAATTCTTCTTCAGTCTTGACATCAATCATTTTTCCTTCAAACAAACTACTACACATGATAAATTCCAAGATATGTTGATTGTCTTGAAAAATTTGGAAGTTTGTGATGTTTTATGGGATTGATGGGGAAGCTACAAGTTCAATAGAAAATCTCTTGAGTTTTTTCCTTTCAATGGGATGTATTGCACTAGCTAAGATAACTAATGTATCAAAAACCATATTCTTATCAGTTTGCAATGACTAATTAGGGAAGTATTGTGCATACTTCATAATTCTTTGGGGCTCAGACATCGCCCAAAAAAAAAAAATTGGGCCCTATTTTACTAGAATTTTGGGCCGACATGTAATTATTAATTATAACCCTAAAGCAGTAAAAATACTTGTATAAGAGGGCTTAGGGTTATGGGTTTTTCATAAGGTGTGATGCAAAAATTGCTTCTTGTAGTAGTATTAAGCTATAAGGGATTACGGATTATAATCAAGTTGTAATCACTAGATTGTAATAATATTGGACTTGTTGTTTGGTGGACATAGCTTAGGGATTGGGTGAACCACATTAAATTTTATTGTCTTGTATTCTCTTCTATGTGATCTATTATTTTTTGTTATTATTTATATTTGCATGTAATTTTTATTTATGTATGTGGTTTTATCCTAACAATTCTTTCTTCTAGGGATGGATTTTACGTTCAGTTCTTTGGAGTCCTCCATCAAGTCTCATACTTACTAGCAATATACTATTAACCTTTTTTCATTATAAGAGTAGATTATTTTAACTTATCAAATTACTAGTTGAGAATCCCTTTCTACCATGAATTACTTCACATTCTTTTCAAGTGCAAAAGGATTCATTGCACTAAAGCTTCATATTCTACCATAGTGTTGGTGCATATAAATCATAGGCAATAGGTACATAGAAAGATTTATCTTTGGAATTAATTAGCTCAATCCCAGATTTGGCTCCTTGTTTGCACCTTGATCCGTCAAACGTGGGAGTCCAAATGGTTCTTTCTTTGGTTCCTACAACTTCTTTTTATGTGTTCTAACCTTCTCTTTCACTTGATCTTTGAAAGACTTCTTGGGAACCCACTACATTTGTCCTTGTGTTAGTTTTTTAGTAATAGTTTCTCTTGACATTGGAATAGCTTGGCTTCTTTGCTTCTCTTGGATTTATTCAATTAGGTCAGTGACCTTGGAAGTATGGGGTTCATAATTGAAAACCATCAAGACCTAGCCTTGATTTTTTATAAAGTGTTGCCTTCTATGTATGGTGACTACCCCTTTAAGAGGAGAGGACATAGCTACCCCATCCAAAGATGTATCATTGTATGATGCATTAAGGTCTTCTTCACTTTCTTGTATTAAAGTGCCTTCCTTAGTGTTAGTCCCTTTCAAGGGGGAATTTAAAGTATCCTCTTGAATGTCATCTACAGCTTGATTATCTGGTACAGAGAAGTTGGCTACCTTGGTACTTATCGATGGAGAAAGTAAGTTCAAAACCTAGATGACATCATCCTAGCAACTTGGACATTCAAATTTAGAATGGCTCATGTGATTCAACTTGTAGAACCCGGGGAGGAGAAAGATATTTGATTCTACATCTTCTCCAAGGTATTACATGTTGGTAACCATGTTATTTATAAACTGAGTGATGAGGTCTTGCGGAGAGGAATTTTTTCAACTTGTGGTAGGATTTTAATTAGATCCCTTAGTTTGGGAGGTGTCAAGTTTCATCACTCTATAAGACCCTAAGTCAAATTGGAGAAACAACACTTCATTGGGAAAATTGTATTTATTGATCATCTTCTTTAGATTAGGCTCACCATCAATCTTGATTTGGTTATTCAATCCCTTCTGTGGTAACCAGAGTTGGGTGAAATCTATGGAAAACCATCCTCGAAGACACTTACTCCATTCTCTACTTAAAAGCATGTTGTATATCTCAATAATTTCCACTACATGAATATTGATGACATCTTGGATTCATGGATCTATTTTTAGTTGAATGTGTACATCTTTTAGTACCCTAATGACTTTTACTTCTATCTTATCAAGTTGGATTATAACTTGGTTAGTGGGCTAAGGAGTGACTCCTAGCCTTTGAGATATTCAGAGTGGCATGATGTTGCATGAGGTATCTGAATCAACTAGAACATTATGAAGGTTGTTCCCAAAGATTTTAATACTTAGTAGAAAATGAGGCACTTTCATCTAACATAGTCAACATAGCTTCAGCGGTATTAACTTGAGGAGAGTTCACCTTTTGAGTGTTGGCATTGGTGGATGCCTTGGTGTGATCTAGTATCTTCAAAAGTGCTTCACTTTGGGTGGGGAAACTTTGTAAAATATCATACATAGAGATGTTTTCCTTAGTATTTTTTAATTCCTCAATGATGTTGTACTTTTTTTATGATCATGTAGTATTCATTAATAAGGTGGGCATTTTTCCTTCTACCTAAGACTATTGCACCTAGATAGGTTCATGTACATGCATAGGATTATTGGTTTCTTACATATTAGGAGGAGTAGGTTGTAATCCAAGGGGATCCAATTAGTTAGTAGTTCCTTTCAATTGTGCAAATTGTACATATTTTATTTGTCATTTTTGAAGGCAATGGCAAGCATTTCAAGTTCAAGTTCTACTTCTTGGTTGAAGGGGAACACAAATTCTTCATTGGAAAAATATTCTTGTCTCAACACGCAATCAAGTATCATATGACTCTAACAACATTGTATTTAATTAGAAAGGGGGCATATCACATGCATCATGTGAACTTTGGCCTATGTTCTAATTTTCTTCACAGAACATATTGTCATTGGATGTGCTTTGGCTCACGTCCACCTGATTGACTTCAAAAAGTTGGATATTAGTATTATTGTTTGTGTGTATACTTCCATTCTTTAGGAGAGTGTTCCATTATTGATTCTATCTAGGAATTTTTTTGTTGTGATCTAATGGATTAAAGTTATATGATGTAGTATTGTTCCCATAAGAATTAAAGTTCTTTAAGTGGTTTTTCCCATAATCTTGGTTGTTCAAGTTTCCATTAGACTGTTGGAAATTGTTATTTTTCCCTTATGACATTCACAAATGAGTGAGCTCATTTGTGATCGGGACATGGTTTTCTTCATTTTTTCCAACTCAAATATTGTGTTTCTATCTATTTTGGCATTTGGTACAACCTTCTATTTGAAGAATTCTTCTTTTAGAGACTCCTATCCTAGATAAGTTATGGTAGGGACAAAGATTGTAGGAACCTATTGTACTATCACTAGATTCATTAAGGATTTTGGTTGGGATTTATTTGTACTCCTACTAGATATGGTAGCATCATTGTGGTGACATTAGTTGGGACCATGATACCTCTACCATAATATTGGCATGTTTAGTAAAAGTAACTACTTCTTTGAAGACCTTTTCCAAAGTATCGATATTTGCAATAGGAAATCTTCATAGGAAGATAGAAATGAGCTTATCCATAGAATTTAAGTAAATTTGAATTGTAGCCTCTAGTGGTATGGTGTAGGGAGTCTCCAATATCATTTATGTAATGTGAAATATGATGGTTAAACTAGGTGATGGTTTCTATTGGGTCCCTTTTTTATTGACAAGAACTAGTCATGCAAGATAGTCAAATTGACAAATGTCTTGAACTGATCTAGGAATAACTTCTCAAAGGATGTGTAGTCTTGAATGGATGTTGGTGGTAAATTCATGTAACAACTGAATGAAACTTCCTCCAAAGTGTATGGGAAAAGATGGAGAACTAAATCTTCATGTTTAATTTTCTTTTTGTTACATATTTACTTGAAAACTTTTATGTGATCTTTCATTGTTTAAGTCTCACTGTAAATGAACTTTAGGCATAATTTTTAAGGATTCTTGAGGAGGTCATGAAGTAGACCTTGTAGTTTGATGGGAGAATCCTATGTGTTTACAAATAAAACCATGGCTAGAAGTAGTGGTGGTTAACTTTTTTTTTGTGAAATGTTTTGTGAACTACTGTTGGTGAAAGTTTTGGAAAGTAGGGTGGAAGATGATGGTAGAATTTGTGGCACGAATGGGCATAGCTTTGGTATCCCTTTGTCACTAGGAGGATTTCAGAAATGCTCAAGTTATAAGAAGTTGTGCTTGTTAGGAAAGGACCTCAATGCTCATTGAAAAGGAGATGTTGGGTTAGGATCTTCTAGTTTATGCACCTTTTAGATGGCACACCTTAGTGTTTAGATGATGTAGGAGCATCTTGGGTGTAAGAGAAATCTTGCATCAACCAAAAATATTTCATTCTAGGTGTTTGATTAAAGGTTGTTTTAATGTAGATTTTTTGTCTATAGAGGCTTTCTACTTAGTAAGTCATTCATTCGAGCTCAAAATGTCCTAAATTCAGAGGTGGATGTTCATCTTGGATATATTAGCCTACCAGTTGAGGCTCAATACCATATCATGAGTAATCATGGATTTATTGCAGATTTTTGGTGTGTAATTTTGGTATAAAACTTTAGGCTCACCATTGAAGGCCTAAATGTGCCCAAATGAGGCTCAAGAACTCAACAGATGGGCGCTTGCTTCAAGCTTATAGATCAGAGGCTAAGGTTTCATAAAAGTGGTTATAATAGGCAATTGGAGTAATAGTTCGAGTGTTATGACCTTCCAAAGTTGGACCAGCCAAAACTTCCAAAATAAATGTCAAAAATGTATCTGGTTAGGTCTATTTATATTTTTAGTGTCTGTTGGCCCTAGGTATTAAGTTTGAATGTCTAGAACTTTCCCGGATAGCATAAAAGTGCTTATTTAAGAAATGTCTAAACATTGTCTAAGACAGCTCTGGGTGATAGTTTGCAGCTTTTTCTTGTAGATTACTATAATGAAGGTGCCCATGTAGGTTAGCATATTGTAATTCTAAATTTTTTAATTTTGCATTTGTGGCAATAATAAGAAGCCCATAGTTTGTTCTTGCAAATTATTGTTGTTTATTTGTTTCTATTATGTGTTTATGGTATTAAGGAGAGCACCCTTCATCAGTAGTGCACCTTGATGTTTAGTGCACCTTGTTAGGTGCACCTTTACACTATCACACCTGCACACCTTAGTGACTATGAAAATCCAAACTTAAAAATTTATAAATCTATAAGATTTCAAACTTAGAAATTTGCAAATGGCTCTCCTTCTAGCATCATTTCTATTGAGTGGTTGTTTTGCACGATACCAATAGCAAAAAATCTTATGAGTTTCTCTCTTAAAAATTTGATCAATATAACCAACTCCAAGGTTCCAAATGGTTTTTTTTCAACCTACTAGGTAGTTGAATCGAAGATAAATGTGAATATTCACAAGGAGGCCTTTGTTGGTACCTTAATCTATAAAACTTCTAAAGAAATACAATCCAAATACCAATGTATTTTTCTATTTTCTATTTTTATGATTAATGTAAATTCTAGCAATGAAACTACATGAATTCCTATTCTAATCATGTCTTCCAAAAGAAAGTAACAAAGTTAGGGTGACAATAAATCAAAGGGAAATGCTAAAAATGAAATTCCTAATGGACATAAGTCAAAGCAACAACTCTTCTATGAATTAAGTATTCAAAAGGATTGAGTAAGAAACCAATGAAATTAGGAGCAGTGTGTCCTCAAATCCATTAATGTAATTGTCAAAGGGAAAAATGAAAATCGTAGGATGTTACACAACTCATCAAATCGTATAATCAAGGAAAGTGAGCTTATATGAAATAAACTGCTATGCAAGAACTCAAATTAATCCTTTCTCCAATTCATCACAACAAAGGAATTTGTTAGAAAATGACAAACACTAGAACTAATAGATTACACAAGAATTAACATACAAAAAAAACCATTGGCTCCATCATTAATCATGATGATAATTTCATAAAAAGAAGTACAGTTCTAGCAAGAAACACTAATGAAAAATGAGAGCACCAATAGCATACTTTATTGCATCAAAAGACTGGCCTTGAGTACATATTACATGTCTATATTTATAGGAAACCTCACTCTTAATGAAATTTTTTAATCTAGGGATTTTTTCTTGTAAAAAGCATGTTAAAATCTCTAATTTTAGGCAAATTATGTATAAACAAACTCCTAACTAGGTGTTAAGTAGGCATGCCTTCTATATTTGTATTAATTACATGGTGTATAGACCTTTACATGACTTCAAAACTCCTAAAGAAGAAGAATATAGGAAGAGAGAATTTTATAGATGATTTAGGAATCTCTGGTACTTCTTTAGATGCAAACTCAAGCTTCACTATATGTCTCTATCAGTTAAACTACTACCAAAATGAATTTTTGGTGCATGAAATGCTTAGAAAATAAAACTTGTAGTTAATTTTTGGTGCCACCATAACTAATCCAAAACTTTTGACACACATCTATACCTTGGAAAACAACACACCTTCACACTAACACACATGTACACCTTCAAAGGTGATAGGACCAAAACTAACAACACTTTTCTAAGTGTTGAAATTTCAATTTGGAATATCTAGGTTTTCTGACCCTTCTACCAAAATGATGTCTAGATGTTCAACCTTGAACATTTTAATTATGGTGGTGATCTCTACGGTGCTGGAAAGTCTAATGTTTTGTACTTCATTCTCACCTCTCCACAATACTATTAACATAGACTAGATAGCACTACACCAAAAGCTTGAATTTTTAGTGAGGGTACCACTGGAGAGGTTGGCCAGAGATCACATAGGTCTGAAGGGAGGGGTTAAGGGTCCCATGTGATAACAGTTTAGCCCCTCGAGCTAAGAGGTCCACATGGGACATAGGCGACCATGAGGCAAGTAAAGAGCATCAATGGGATTTGAATCACTCCCTAGTAGAGTCATTAGTTTGTTGACATAGACTAGCTACCACTACACCAATATCTCAAACTATTAGTGAGGGTTCCATTGAAGAGGTTAGCTAGAGACCACATAAGTTTGAAGGGAGGGGTTGAGGGTCCCACGTGATACCAGATATTCATTAACTTCTTGCTTGATCCCTGCAAAATCCTCAATTTTGGAGTCTAACTTTATGAGTTCTTCCTCATCCCTCAAAATTTTCCTAACATCATCTTTGAAGGATACAATTTCAAAAAAGGCTCAAAACTATTATACTACTGCCTCATTGGGTCATAATTGAGTTTTGGATTTATCTTCCAAAATTTCCAAACTAGCTGCCCTATATTATCCATCAGCTTCTAAAATTTGATCAAAGGTCCTTTCTTCACATCTTGAATATCTTCATATAGCTTGATCATCACCCTATTTCTATCCACTATTTTCTTTATCCATTCATCTACTTTATCTAACTCCTCTATTAAATATATATCTAATAGCATATAGTATCTTTATCCTTTAATTGTTTGTAATTCTTCTAGGTCACTAGTCTAGGTGGCTACTTCATTTATCAGACCAAAATTTTGGTCTACTATAGTAACCAACCTGTCTCCATTACATTGTATACCTAGAAATAAATTCATATTAGACACAATAATCTATATACCTCTATCTTCAAAACTATGATTTCACCTCTTGCATGCAACCACAAATGAGTTGCCTTGTTCTTTTGCCAGAGCTCATTTGTTGAGGGAATTTGATAGGGTAACCTTGGGATGATTAGGGTCTAATCTTCACATACTCCCATAATATATCATTATTCTTTCTCAACTCCAAAATCCTAGCCTCATCTTCATCCAAGTGTTGGAACACTTTCTTAAGGCCTATTGTGGTCAAACATTTGGTTGTATCCTAGGTGGCATTCCCCAACACCACTTCCTTCACCTGATATTCTTTGGAATAAATTTCATAAACATCTGCATGGGGATGATGAATAACAATATGTGCTATCAAATCATTTCTTTGGTTCCTCATGACAAAGGCCAATTTCTGAGGATCACCCTGAATAGCTACTAGTATTTTCAATGTCTTCATCAATGCCTCCAATCCTTATACCTCTATATATTCTACATATCTCCTTTGGAAGGTCAATATATACCTCTTGTTTTAATCATGCTGAAGTGGTCCCCATAGGAGACATTTATTGTCCTGATGATGAGGTTATTTTTTAAATTGGTATTTTGCCCCTATCACTCCTCTCTGGGGTCTTCTCCATTCTTGATGGCTTGGATAATGGAGTGGTTTTTATCATTCTTAGAGGAGATTTTTCCAATCCTTAGATAATAGAATGGTGTGCCTAGCCTAAATTTGTATGTCATCATTCTCTTCTCAACCAATTTTGACATTCATTATAGGCCTCTCAAAGATTTTTTACCTATTGTGTAGTGTGTCCAACACATTTGGGTTATTCTTCCTCCATACATTCAAAGGTATATTCAAATCTATTGCCCTTTCTACCAAGTGTAGACTCATCCTACGATAGTTCCTAATTTGAACATCATAGTCATCTATAGAGTTCATCTAGTGGTCTTCAATAGTAGCATTAGGTATGAATTGCTTCCCTATGAGATGTTGGACCATCCAAATGTTGTCAAATTAGGGTCAAGGCACTGGGTAATCATCCAAGGGATATTGATCTCATTTAATTTCATAGGTGTTTGTGTCCTACTTTTCTTGACCTCAAAAGCTCTGATGGTGATAGGGCACACCCATGTCTTCTTATGCTTCTTCCTTACCCTATCATAAGCTAAGGTTAATTACCTGGTGATCTGCAATAATATCAACCTATCTAATGGATAGTGAGGAAGTTTCTTTGGGAATATGAAGGTCCCTGCTACCCAGATATATATAAATGTGTTAAACTAGATGATTTAATCACCCACTTATGTTACTCGAGTAGTAGTTTCCACAAACAACCTTTTTGCATAATATTCTTCAAGGAACTGGATTATAAAAAGATTAAATCATCATTCACCAATTTGTACTTCAGGCTTGTGATAGGAAGTTTCTTCCACACCAATTGGGAATACACTATATAGGTCTAGGCATTAGCATCTTTCTTGATCCCTCTCTTCACCAACCCTAGATAGTCTATTGGCCTTGCCACCAGGAGATATACGACATATGAGGTCATTTAGAATTGAGGGTCAAACTTCACTGAGATGAGTTTTCCATCTAGGTTGTTTCTAATGATTTTATCCTAGTTAATAAGAAATTCTCCCTTCTTAATGGTCTCTATGAAGTGTGTCATCCACATTTCTGAGTGGTCTACTATTGGGAGCCCTATGGTTCTACTCAGGAGGACAATATAGTAGCCAATATCATCCACCAAATACCCCTAGGTTATGTCTACCTTGCCAACTCTCTTCTATTAGAAGGGGCTAGGCAAGGAGGTACTTATCTTGTACCAATTTTTTAGCCTCTTATTTTTAATCCCTATACCACATGTCTTCTATATTATATGTTAGCTTCTGGAACTTATCTTAATCTAGTAGATGGAATACCTTCTTGATGTTATCAGGGTGAATTTACAAGACTAGGTGATGTTCTTTACAAATTTCTCCTCAAGTACATAATGATGAGCCTATGCCTTGATTAACTTTAAGGATTGGACTGATACAAAATGCAAAGGTGCACTTACCAAGCCACTTTGAATCAATGATGAGATTACTTTTGACCTCTCCATTGGTTTTTTGCACAAGACCAAGAAAATGCTCTAGTCAATGTGCCCTAATT
This sequence comes from Cupressus sempervirens, assembly GCA_028749045.1. NCBI lineage: Eukaryota > Viridiplantae > Streptophyta > Pinopsida > Cupressales > Cupressaceae > Cupressus > Cupressus sempervirens. The sequence goes on from CM053787.1 coordinate 448,677,173, forward strand.
CTATGTCATAGATTTCTAAGTGTTTATTTACAAATAATGACTTCTTTGATGTACCATAAAACTTGAATATCACTAGTTTTGGTGAAATATTGTCTACCATTGAGGATGATGAAGATGTCATCTTGAATTTCATGCAAGATAGATGTTAGCATTCTATCATTTAAAGATAAAAAGATGCTAAAAGATACAACTACAATGGAAAAAACTAATGAAAATGGATAAAACTAATTTAAAATACCCAATAGGTGTGTATGCACACCTTGTGCACCAAGCACACCTGCACAGGTTCTCATGGTGCAGAGGATGTGCATTATGGTTGGTGGTTTAATATGCATAAATGTGCAGTAGCAAACATGTGCATGTGTGCTTGCTTCCTAAGTGCACATAGATGGGGTGACTTGGTCATGTTTTAAGTGGCATATATGGAAGACTAGATGAGGGTGCACATGTGCACACTTGATTATAGTTGAGGAGCTTGAAAAAGGTGCAGGTTTAGCAAAGGTTAGATGTATAGAGGTGCAATGGCGCGGTCCCAAAAGGTCTCAAAATGTAGAATGAGAAAATACAAAGAGGGGATCTTGTATTTATATGCACTTGGGGTGTTAGGGTGTACACATATCACACCCCTAAGAGTCCATTAACCTATGACTCCTTTCAACACATTGGAACCAACCAAATGGGTCCCTAGGGGCCCTAGGGGCCCTAGGGACATATGTTGTCATGAAATGTGTCCAAAGGGGTCATAGGTTAACCTATGACTGCTTTTGACTCATTGGAACCAACCAAATCGGTCCCTAGCATGGTGCACATGCATGCCCTTAGGAGTTACGATGTTGAGTGCACTAACTACACCCCTAAAGGGTGCACATGTGCACATCTTCTTTTGCCTTAACAAAACTTATCTTCCCAACTTCCTAACCTCATTTGACATTGACTAACTGCACATTCTAGACTCACCTAACCCTAGAGGGGGTCCCACCCACCAAGCTACCTGACTAGATACCTTGCTTTGGAGAGTGAAATCCCTTGCCCTAAAGTGAAAAAATGGGGGTCCCCATTTGTTAGTCAAAAATGGGGTGTATTTTATAAAGCCACAATGATTACCCTTAGTAGAATTATTAATAGGCTTCCCATCTTTCCATTGAGTGTTATAGGGAAAATTTTGCAATCAATTTTTCTTATTGAAATTATTTCCAAATTGTGGTGTATCATTTGGAACCCCCTTGTTGGAATTATCCATGGCAAGATTCGTATCTTTTAACATGTTCAAGACCTTGCCCATTTTGTGTTCCTTGGGATTTTTGTTTCCCACATGCTTATCATTCTCCCTCTTATTTAACCTAGAGCCAAAAATCTTAGGTTTATCTATTCTTCCCAACCTCCCTGATGCTTTTCTCTTGTTCTCAATATTCACTACAATATTGAAAGATTCTCTCAAGATTTTAGGATCTTTGTCCCTTAACATATATGCCATTTTTCTATCAAAAGCATTAAATAAGTTGTGATACATACATTCTCATCTAGTTTCAGCACTTGGAATAGTTTGTACATGCCCTATTCAAATCTCACATTAAAATCAGAAGTAGATTCATTTTGATTTTTTTGAATGTTATTAAATTTGGTCAACATGAAGTGAGTATTGGTATTGTCACCATACTATTCCTTAAAGTAGTTCTCAAAATCATGCCAAGAAGAAACATTTTCATAAGGGAGTCTTCTAAACTCATCCCTAGTGTCTTTAGTAAGGGAGTGTGTAAACAACTTCATAACTACATCCTCAGATTCTAGTTCATAATCATTCAACATATCAACATAACCCCTAAGGTGTTTCTCTCCACTAAGTGCATTATTTCCAATGAATTTGGTTACCTTATCTCTTAACTCATTAGAGACTAGGTTGTGATATCCAAGGATGCCCATAAAATATATTTGTTTATACCTTTCCAGATATATAGGTTTCTTTTGTAAACCAATTCTCCCACTACCACTAAGGCTAGTATTTGTAACAATATTACCCATATTAGTATTCATATGTTTCCTAGATGTAGCATGACTAATTCTAATAGAAGATGACATAGGACCAGCTAGAGAAGTACATATATTACTAGTTGTGGAACCACAAGTGATACCAGAAGACATACCTTATGTAGAAAAAGTAGTTCCAGTAATAGTGTGTGCAAAAGAATTGATAAATTCAATCTTTCTCCTCATCTCTACAGTATTAGCCTCAATTTTTTCTTTGTCCAACTCCTTTGCTAGTCCTTCTTATTCCTTTTTGGCCTTCTCCAACTCCATGTCAATTTTAGGCATAGTGGGAACATATTTTGAATTGTTTATAGGTTATTTTATGTGGATTCCAGATACCTTTTCTTACCCTTTTTTTCACCCTTAGCTACAGGATTTGATGTGCTTTCTCACACTCTAGATTCCTCAATAGATTTATATTGATGAACTTGTCTCACAATGGTCCTTCCTTATCAAACTCATCCTTATCATGTAAGGAATTCTCTCTTGCTTAACACTAATATCTCAAAGCTCCAAGATCTCCAAAAATATCTATAGGCAAGGAGACTGATCTTTCTTCCAACCTTTTATTTTTCTTCTTCAACAAAGATATTCTCCTAAGAAAATTGTCTCTTTCAATGAGAGAATTCATGGTTTTCAATTCCTTTTATTTCTCCAAATGCTTGTATTTGGTATCTTCTTCAATAGCCTTTATTTAGCTTCCAATTCAAGATATAAGTCATTAGTATTAAATGTAGTTGCTTTTGATCTAGTAGTGTCACTGAGATCTATTAGGTTTCTCTCAGTAAAAGGAATATTCTCTCATTGAGACCCAGTTACTTGTGCACTTATAGAGTTTCTATGTTGCTTTATATTCCTTGAGCCATCTAGTCTAGACCTAATGTATCCAACAAATGAAACCAATTTATCTTTGCATACCTCTTCTTCTTGAAGATGAGTAGTAAAGAATTGATCTAGGAACCTAGTATTTTCAAATTCAAAACTCCTAGAGGAAAATCATTTTTCTTCTATAGTTAGATGTTGAAGATTACATTCAAGTTTTAGTTGGAAATCAACCATCTCTTTAATTAGAGAATTAACATCTTTAACTCCCCTACGTAGAATCTATACTATAGCACTATTTGGTGTAACTGGTACTATACTTAATTTCCTTGAAGATTATCCCATATATACACTTGAGGGATTAACTACTTCTAATTCAACTATTTTTTGTTCTAACAAACTCACTTGATTTTGTAAACTAGCAGTTATTTTGGACTAATTGTAATAGGCTATAAAAATATTTGTGTAGTTTTCTTGAAACTCTTCATATTTCTTTTCCTTTCCTTTGGCCACATCATGCACATAAGAAACATGTTCATTTAAGTCACTTTTTGACTCTAATAGTTTTCTTGCATTATTAAGTCAAATTCCACAACATCTACTAGATTAAGATTTGGAAACAATATAGCCCATGTTTCCCTCACAGTCTTTCTTCCTTCTTCTAGGGTGATAGCTTCAAATTTAGTCATCATCTCCCCCTTAATTTATTGTACGAGCTCCTCAACATCATCTCTAGGCCTTTACAACTTATTTTCTTCTATTTTATGGTGGTTCTCTGGTCTAAATTTTTTTCAAAGTAGTTGGTTAAAGGCTACTGATTTAAGGAATTCATCATCTTCAACAAATTCCTTGCAAGCCTCTATTTTCACATTCGAAGGGAAGATTCCCTTTACATGTTGTGTGGTAATATTTCAAATAGGTAGGCACTTGAAGAATTCCTTGTGTTAATAACTTCTCTAGTATGTATATCAAGTCTTCCTCCTCATCCTCCTCCTCAGGGATATATGCTTCTACTAGTTGTTTGACATCTTGAGTGGGTATTGCATTCCTTTAGACCCTTTTTTCTTTAGGAAAAAGACCACAATGCCTACCAGATGGTGAAGGTGGAGTGGGTGGTCTTGGAGACTATGGGGAAGGGGTTTTCTACCTAGATCTTTTTCTTCCTAGACCTCCATAATTACTTGTTCTACTAGTCTTCTATCAAACTTATTCCTATGATTTACCTTCAAGCCACCTTCAGTCCTTGTCCTCTTTGCAAGTTCATCATTGTGAAACTTTGGTTCCTCTCTTGACCTCTTATGTCCTCTTCCCTCTTCTATAATCATATTAGAGGATTTTAGCAATAGGTTTAGGTCTTTTGCATCTTCCACAAATGTGACTTTTGACTTCTTGGCTCTTCCAAGTCTCTCATTCATAGTGTCATATACACCTAAGAAATGTTCAAGGATTATCCTAATTTTTTAGCCCAATTCTTGGCATCTGATAGTGGATCATAATTAGGATCAACTTTAAAAATCTAATGTAATATATCTTTAAATACATTCCAATATCTTTTCTTCTTTTATGGGATTGCATTTCCTCATCATTTCTGGTTATATCTTTTAGAAACTCAAATTCATGCTCACCCTTTGGTTTTATCTTAATCTTTCTCATTAGCATCTAGTAAATCCTTATATTTCATTCAACCTATTGGAGCTAATATCCATATTTTTAGGCCCAAACAACTAAACTATATTCTTTTGTCCTCTTTTATAAGTGTAAAATCCTAAAAATTTGTGAGGTCTACGAAGAAAGTTTCCTTATTGGCCTTTGTTGGAAAATCAGTATCCTTAACCATACCAATTTTCCTCATAACCTAAAGAAATTTAATTCTTAATGACACATATCTAGGCAACACAAAAGGTCTCCTTGGGAAACCATAAATTCTAATAACATTTGTGTGTGAGTAGAAATGCACATCACCCTATTAATGACACAATTTTGGAATAAAGTGACAATCAATTGGCCTTTAAAATATGAATAAGAAATGAGGAAAGTCTTTAACAAATGGAAATATTCCCCTCCTAAGAGAAATTTTAAATTCATTCTCAAACAATGTATAACTAGGCTTATTCCAATTCACAGATAGGATGGTTGACCATAATTGAACAGGCAAAATTTTATCATCCCTCTCAAACTCCATATACATGTGTTTGGAAAAATAATATTTAGTGTGGAAAAGAATCATATGATAAGTAATGAGCATCATCTGAAGTATATTGTTTCTCCTTTGTGTAGATTTGTTAACCCTTTACTAATCCTGGCCTCTAGGTATTGAGGGAAATCATAAATCAGTGCAGTTCCATATTTTTGAATCCCCAGGAACATCCAAATTGTTGACTTTCTCAACATCCCCTTGTTATTTAACCCTACCACTTGATATAAAGAAGTGTGGGTCCAACAAGGTGTCATTATAGTTGTCTACGTTACCCATAATGTATGATATAGCTACAGGTGTTAGTTTGATCTCATTCACTATTTGTAAGAAAGGAGTTAGTAAACTTTGTACCACATCTTGACTGACTTGATTGGAAGCATCCTCAAAGATATTTAAATAAACTACATCATTTGAATGGAGATCAAAGACATTTCTAATGGACTTTAACATCAACTTTTGATGAAACTTCTCCATCCAAATCCTTAATTATCTATGTGATAGGATCATTTTTTTTTCCCACTATAATAGAAGGTCCACATCCAAGAAAATAGTAGGGATCACTAGTTTTTGAGATCATATTGCCATACATTGTAAAAGGGACTTCCTACATTGGCTTGGTCATACTATCTCCTAAAAATATCTAAACCCTTAATTGGCATGAATGAATCATGGATATTGTCATATTTATCTTTTAGACCTGGGCATACCTCATTCTTTAGTGTTGTCCATTCCTTTGTGGCAACCCTACCCTCCTTGGATAAGGGTAATTAATTGATAAAATCATCTTGTAGGTGCCTATCCTCATAATTTAATTTTCTAGGATGTTTCTTAGGCAGCATATTAGTAGATTTGAGAGGGTAAGATGATTAAGATTCTATATTTGTTAGTTGAACCAAAACTAGGGTTTCTATGACAATGATAACATTAAATTTACCAAAAAAAACTTCTATTAATTGCACAATTTTTATGGAAATAATCTCTAGAAATTTGAAGGTATAGCTATATTACTTGTTTTTTTGTTGAGAAAATTCACTCTATAATTTTAACTCAAATTCTTCTATTGTAGGTGAACTCAATTATTTCCAAAATCTTGAATGCATTATGCTGGAAATGATGGGATGATATGACATTTTTAAATCCTTTAGAATAGATTTAATTCATCAATTCATGCAACATAACTCTAGATTTCAATGTGATTCTTTTCTCTTCATCATAGTACAATTTGAAACTTGATCTTTGATCTTTATTTCTCCTTAATCTAATGGTCTCTACTTTTTTTTAACTTGCATTGATAACCCCTATCAGCATATGTGACCCATTGTTCGACCAATGAGGAATGAGAAGAGACACTGCGTAGACTCCTTTGAAATTTAAACATCACTCAGAAGTCATGTTTTTGTGAGACAAATTTTAGCTCTCACAAAAACATGGGGTTCATTGATCTTCATCCAAGATGTCTGCAGTCGTTGATTTAGCACATGTACAGAATCTTCTCTTTAAATGGCTCAAAATATCCTTAGTATTGTGAGGAAACATGGAGACATCTCATGCTTTCACATTTGAGGATAGAGAAACTTATGAAAACATGAGAACTATCAATCTTATTTCCTTTAGGCTTATGCATCACCAACTGCACTCGGGCCCACTAGCACAATCCATGTGATGAGCATTAGTTAATACATCTTTTACTCTTGTTTTTAGTAAGCCAAAAGCATATTTTTCAATATTAATGTGTGTAAATAATAGGATTTATATGCATCTATACTTAGATTTTTTAATTTTAAAATTAATTTTAAATTAATTAACTAATGTTGATATTCGGTTGGTAATGCATATTTTGTTCTTATCAATTTGAATAGATTTTGTGAATCTATGGCATTATTGTGCATTTTACCATTTCTAAGATACTCATAGATTTGAAGACAAGATATTTGGAAAGATATCAAACTTTATGCATGAAGATTTCCACATAAGTGAAGTTTAGATGACAAAACTGACCGAAGAATACAATCAGTCAACTAAAGAATAAATGTGCATTTCATGCATAATTGGCACGTATTTCATATACTTAGTCCACCTAATAGAACTCATAGTTATGTCTTCTTTTGTTTTAGTCAATCATAAACATTTAGATTTTTCTTTTATTTTTCAAATAAGAAATACTATATATATTCCATCGAACCTCTGTTTTGAGTACGCACATCTGTAATGGTTTATTTAGTAATAGGAAGATGGTTAAATTTTTGATAGTTTAGGAAGTTAGTCGATAGTTTTGTTGGTATTTTTCAATCAGTAAGTTGTTTTTAGATTCAGCATTAAAAGCTCGAATAATCAAAGGAATTACTTGGATCTTATTTTTGTTTTGAATTCATTAAGTATGGAATTCATTATGCTCATATGGATCTAGATGTCAAGGTATATTCTATCACTATAATTTTTAGAAAGTTTGTTATTTTTAATTGCAGAATCATTTCATTTCTCATTAATTCAAGATGTGTTAAAAGTAGGAATACTATTTTGTTTGAATAATTTTTAGTAGATAAAGACATAGTTAAGAGTTAAAATCAATTTCTCAAATAATATTATTTGTTGCATTTGTTAAAGTAGAAGTATTTTCTTTATTGACTAGTTGAGTTATACCATCTTTAGTAAAATGTTGTTTCAATAGATTAAATTAAATTCCTATTGTTATTCTCTAAATTGCTAAATAAAAAGGGAACATGTTATAAATATGTTTTAGGATCTAAATTAGGAGTAAATGAGAACTTAAGAAATTTTGTTGGATTAAATTAGATCAAAAGAGTTCTGGATTGCTTTGGATAAACCCAAAATAACAAGTTAGTCACTATTCATAGTGAAAAAAAATACAATCATTGAGTCTCATCAAATGATTCTTATAGAAGACAACCTTGTACACACCCTGGTCAACATTTCAATTAATAACCATATGTGCAATCTGACAAAACAATTATAATGCACATCATTTTTGGCATCATTGTCAAGGAACATATGAATAGTTGAGGGACTTAGTTCATTTAAGCTATCAATGTTTGTAGGGATCTTGTGTTGAAAATTTTTATGAGACAAAATGAAAAACCTAGAGATCAATTTGGACAACATCTGCCCCTTACACAAAACTTGAGGGAAGGAAATAATCAACCATTGAATGAAGAATATCAAGAAGAAAATATATTTGATAACAAGATTGAAGAAGATATTCACAAAGAAATTGAAGAACAACTTGAAGATAGTCACGAAGAAAACATGGGTGATCACAATGGAGATAATCAACCACCTGATAGAACATTTCAGTGTCTAATAGATATAAATAGGGGGATAATCAATCTCCTATGAAAAATATTTCACCAGCCAATTTGCCAAATTTCTATGGGAAAGCTTCTGAGGATCCTGTTCAATTTATTTTTGAATTCAAAGTTGTCTACCAAACCTATGATTACACCTCTAATAACCAAAATTTAAAACTCTTCCCTTCAACATTAAAGGAATCTTCTTTAAGATGGTTTATGGGTCTTCAACCTAGATCCATCTCAACTTGGGAAAATGGAAAATGTATTTTTGGATTAATAAAAGGACTACTATAGGGTCAAGGATAGAAAGGAAGAACTATTTAGAATGAGGCAAATGGAGGATGAAAGTTTGGAAGATTATGTTGAAAGTTTTTAGTTTGTCCATAGGAGATGTGGGAATGGTTTAATAGATGATATGAGAAAAACTATTTTTCTCAAACGAATTGATGATGACTCTAGGGATTCTTTGAGTCTCATGGGTAAATGAGACATTAAAAAATTAAATCTACAAGAGATTTTTGATATTTCTCATAATTACTCTAGAACTAGATATGGAGTAAGAGGTTATAGTAAAAAGGGAGGACAGCCTGATGTTAGTCAAGTGATGGAAGAAATAGAAAATATATTCTTATTCATCTAAATGGTCAATCAGATGGGAGGAACTATGAACCATTCGCTATTTGTTATTCAAAATGTAGAGGGAAACATTTGTTAAGGGAATGTCCATTGAATATTATTGAAGTTTGTGTCATATCTGACGGTTCACATGGTATGAAAACTTGTAAAATTCTCTCTGACATTAAAAAAAAAAAATTAAAATAGTAGATATTGAACAAGATTTAAACTATGCTAGGCAAAGGAATCAAAACCAAGGACCATATGGAGGGAGAGATAATTGGAATAATCAAAACCAATGGAATAATATAAATTCATGGAATAATCCTAATTGGAATAATCAAAATAACCTACCCTCAAACATGCCTTGGGGACAACCTCCTTGGCAACAAAATAAACCTCCTTGGCAAAACCCAAATAACCAATGGCAATCCACCCAATATCAGAATCCATAGTGGATAAATAACTAGAACTTTAACAAATAGTGGACACCAAATCCAAATCCTTTGACAAATCAACCAAATGAGAAAGTGAATCAACCTCCAATACCTATCAAGCTAATGCCTAATCCAAGGAATAGACAAACTAATTTTCTTGATAACAACCCCCTAATATTATCTTCATAGAGGTTAATGGCATACATTTAAGGAATAGAACTATTAATATATCAACTTATGTCAAACCTCATGAAAGGAAAAAATTTGAAGTAACCAACAAACCCATGATTACTAAGCCTTAGGAAGATCGGATTGAGTCAAAAAGGGTTTCATACCCTACAAGGTTTAACGATTAGGAAACACTAGATAATTCCAAGAAAGAACATGAGGATATATTCGATTCTCAATTGTTGAAGGAATTTTTAAAAATTAATATTGAAATCCAACTTTTGCAAGCAATCTAAGATATTCTTGAAATTAACAAATTGACTAAAACATTGTGCATAAAGACTCCTGGAAGAAGAAAAAAAGAATGCCTCCTATAGTCTAGGTTGGGGATAATATCATAGATGTTCTAGTTGGGAGACTTCTACCACAAAAATTTAGTGATTCAGGGACACCTATAATTACTTTAGAGATTGGACAAATAGAAATTCCTAATATCTTAATTGACTTGGGAGCAGCAATCAATATAATTACAGTTGATACACCAAAGTCCTTGGGACCTACAAACATACAACCCACATCTACTATATTAATGTTGGTTGATAATTCTACTACTCAACCAGAGGGGAGTGTGGAACATGTAATAGTAACCATAGAAACATGGGATTATCATGTTTACTTTTTAGTTCTAAAAGAAAAAAGAAAAGACGTGGGATATCCCATAATTTTGGGATGACCTTGGCTTGCAATAGTGGTAGCCTTGACTCATTATCAATTAGGAAGCATGAAAATATCAAATGGGTTAAAATTAAAAGGATTATCACTATTTCCATCAGCAAAACCCACACTTACACAAAATTATCTATTATCACAGAGGTTTGCACCCTTGTCCAAAGTCTTACCTAAGGACAACCTTGTGAAACATGGAAACAACCTCCAAGCTGTGGGACTTGAACTGTGAAGTTGAATCTTTGGAGAAGGCCGGCTTCCTCTTACTATCAGGGTGCACCTAACTATTCTTGGAGAGGAAAAGGGAGAAAGAGAGCATGGAAGAAAATCTACCTATTCTAATCTAAGGAGGTGATGCACCAAAATAGAGTGTTCAAACCAATCTCTGCCCATACATGCACTATTGAAGCATTATGACACCAAAAGATATAAACATTCAGACTTGTTTTGATCTAACAACCACATGTAGATTAGAAAACCAGAATGGATGACATAAGGAAAGAGATATTCACTTAGATATCATTCATAGGTCAAAGAGATACAGTCATGCAGATCATAGATTTCTACAAAACATCAATGTGAGGCAAAGGATTCTTGCACTTTCACACCAATGGCTAAAGGAGATAAGTAGGATGTCATTCAGTTCAGAGGCAAAGAGAATTTTACACTGAATATTTGCAGAGCAATATCAAAGAAATCAGAGAAGGTTCGACCATTATAAAATCTACAAAAATTTTCCTCTATGGTTTAGGCACAACTGAGATGTCCTCTTACTGAAGTTACTCCACAACCACTGCCATTAAGCCCTTCAAAGAATAATCATGGAGATCTAAAGAAAATATGATCTAAGTATAGATCCAGATGCAATGATATCTGATCTTGTTGGAACAGGGCCCTAAGAAGATAGAAATAGTGCCATTAAACGGTTCTAACTAGGTAGATAGACCAACTGGGGAGAGATAGAATTTTTTCCTGCATTCACTGAGTTTAGCATTTATCCAAGAGTGGTTGGCATTGATCACAAGGATCAAATTGCACAACAAAACTCAAATTCCTCTATTTCTAGCCCATGAATCAGTAGGATCAGCAGGTCAACCTAACTTTGGCACCAGGATGAGCCACCTAGACCAACGATCTCCTTTTATTTTTTCACTTAGTAGAGTCTCCACATGGTTGACCACATCATCTTATTAACTGTGCCACCTCCTCAAACCCTAACCATGATGTATCTACCAACTGCCAGCCTTAATCGTGCTACCTTAATGTTAATACCTTGGTCGGGCCCACTGGGACACGTGTCCCTCAGGCACTTTCCCACATTTTTTAACTTCCTCGTAACTCCATAAAGTAGAAAAGCCTTGATCATTGATCTTTGCAAGATCAATGATCGAGAAGATCTACTGTATTATGCGCTTGCTCATATATTGGGCCTATGACACTTGGTGCCACCTTAGAAACTCATACCGCACTTGACAACACCTAACATCCAACTAGCAACACTTGATGACTCATGGAGAGATAGACCCCATAGAGACACACGGTGGCAAAGCGCTTGCTCGCATTTCTTAAAGTCTTCACATCTTGATAATGTGGGGAAGCCTCGGTCATGGATCTCTTCACATCAGACGGTTGGAAGTCATCATGTATCTCCCTGCGAGAAGGGTGGGCCTGTGATGTCATTTGGGACAGGTGTCACTAGGGCTCTTGCCTGCAATAATTAAAACCCTTACACTTCCATCAAGTAGGAAAGTGCCAGCCCTTGATCCTCACAGATCTAATAGTGGAAGTTCCTCATGCATTATTCTTTGAACAAGGTGGGCCCGTGACATCATTCCCTCCACGTGTCACAAGGAGGCATGCCTGCAGTAATTAAAACCCTTGAATCTTGATAATATGGGGAAGCCTCAGTTGTGGATCTATGAAGATTCCCTCAAGATTTTTTGCCTCTTCTTTTTCTCAAGATTCCCTAGCACATCATGAGATTCACCTATTGTTGCAAGTCTATCAACATGTCTATTTTCTCTTCTTGAGATGCCTTGAATATTAAATGCATTGAAACTTTTAAGCAGATCCCATAGCCTATGTTTATAAGACTTGAGCAAACCATTCTTGGTGATATTCTAATTTCTCACTTGGTTAACCACCAACTCACTATCTCCATATACACTTAAGGCTTGAATTCCTCTTTTTCGAGCAAGTGGGAGACCCTGAATCAAGGATTCATACTCGGCCACATTATACTGGAGCCTTAAGGAGAAGTAGTACCTTACTTGTGCAGGAGAAATCAACATCACATCAGCCTCTAATCCATTCTTATTCCTTGATCCATCAAAGTACATACTCCATATCCCACTCATATCTTTTTTAGTCTCGACAAGATTGGGAACTAGAGCATCTTTCTCTAATATACAATATGTATTGAGGCCAATTTCAAGAGTTTCTAACATAGGATCAAATTGATATGTATTAGCCCATTCATCTAAGAGAAAATCAAGTATCTCTGCTAGGGGAGTAGTAGGCTCATTCACTATGTCATTCTCATCCACTTCTAAGATAGTGCAATTCATGTTGATGAGATTAGGGGTGTAGGGTTCAGCATGATGGAGGGCATGATGGAGGGCTAGAGGCTCTGCTTTGATAGAAGCTTTGGTTCCATATCTTGTTCTAAAAAACATATATGACCAATCAGAAGATATGTAACCACCTATTTGGGTAGTGAAGTCTCTTGACAGGAAAATGGCAAAATGTGGCTTAACTTCAGCAATAGATATATCTTGAGTTATAGTACAACTAGGGCATGCATGTAGGGCCATCTCTACATTCCTAAGGATCCCTATAGTCTTGACAATACTACCATCCAACTACAGTACATCCTTAACAATAGGCTCATATTTCATTTCCAAAGCATCAGCAACACACCTAGGCATCACTGAACTACTAGCCCCTGAATCAATCATGCAATTGTGGACTAGTTTATTCCCTATAATTAGAGAAACATAAAATGGAGGGGATCTAACATTTTTACTTGTTTCTTCCTCCCTTGATAGTTTTTACTAGGCTTGTGGCACTTTCCATGCTGGGTGGCCGATCCTTTGGTTCAATACTTTCCAATTCTTGCTGCAGCAACCTCTTTTGCATGGGTATAGTAGCAATAGCATCCCACATGGAAATATTCACATTTGTCTTCTTCATTTTTTTTACCACACTAAATGGAGTAGAGGGCACTTTAGTAGAAGCCTTGGGAGCTATCCTTCTAGGAGGTTGAGATGGAACAACTAGAGGATCACTCACATCCTTTCTAACATTACTTTGCCTTTGCTTCTAAAAAACATTTGATTGATCATCTACTGCTGATTGCTCATGAGGTATTGCATTTTAAGTTGAGGCCTAATTAGGAGGAGGGGGGGCAGCATCTTCAATAGCTCTTCTTTTTCTCCTAGTATTTTGAGCAATGGAATCCTAGTTTACATTACAATGTTCCTCCACATGATGATTCATAAAGGAACAATCACCTTGCCCTTGCACATAGGAGGCATCTTTAAATTGACCTTCCTTGTATGGTTGTCCTACTACAAGCTCTTGGATAGTCAAAGCCAAATAAAATTTAGCCTTTTGACACATGCAACGGGCATAAGAATAGTTACAAGAGGGACAAAAGTCTTGATCTTGGGCCATGTTATTTTGAGGGACTATGGCCCTACTTTGATTTGCATTTGAGGTTGAAGCATGACTACTCTGCCTATTCTGGTCAAAAGAGTTGCTCCCAAAGTTGTGATTTGGAGGCCTACCACTACTCAAAGTTTGACCTTGCAACTAATGAGCCTTGCTACCTTGAGCTTTCCTTTCTAAAGTCACCACCTTATTGCTCATTTTTTGCATCACAGAGAAGTTGTCCTCCAACTTCTTCTCTTGGCCCTACAATCTCTTATCTATGTTCAACATCATAGATTGCATCATCTCCTTGATTTCATCTATTCCATTTGAAGATGTGTAAATTGGAGGGACTAGAGCAAGGGATTGTGATGTGGAAGTTGTGGGAAGAGGAGCCATTACCAGTTGGTGGTTTGGAACATTAGGGAAAAATGGCATAGGAGGCCTTGGAGCTAACTTCCCTCCTTGTATCAATATGTTTTCTGCCCTTATTGTTGTGTCATAAGCATTAGGTAAAGTATCCCCTCCCATGGTTTGGATTGTAGTAGCAATATCACTATTGAAAGCTCTAAGGTAATGCAAGAAGGAATTACCAGGGGTAGGCTTCATTGAAATAGGTATTCTATCCCATTTTTTTTGGAATCTATAGTTGAAATCAGTCATACATTCATGGGGGGCCTTTTTATGGTAGTCAACTGCTCTAAAAGTTATAGGTGATCACTTTTATCCTCAAAGTACTTACACAATCCTGCTCCTAAACTATCCCAATCTGTTATAAAACCATGAGCTAAACCTCTATACCATTGTAGTTCTTTTCCTTTTAAGGATGAGAATAGAAGCCTAACTACAACATCATCCTCTGTAATGCCATGGATACTACAAAAATTTGTGACTTCTTGAATGTGTTCTAATGGAGAGATAGAAGTTTCACTAGTAAACTCTGGTACACTTTTAAGTGCAGATACTAGTATGTCATGTCTTTGGGCCAATAAAAGAGGACTTCCACCATTAAAGGTGGCAAAAGTATGGGCCCTAGGAAATTCCATATAGACCAGTGATCTATTGATATGTGTTGATGGCAATCTAGGCTAAGATCTAATAGTAGGAGGAGTAGAAATAGATCTTGCAGGGGTATTTGTTGCTATTGCACTCCTAACTGGTGATAAAGATACTCTAGTCCTCCTTCTAGGATTTGATAATGAAAGCTCTTGGTACTAAAAATTACCTCTAGAAGATGCTCTTGTTTCAGCTTTGGGCATGAATTCTTGCAACTTTGGTCTAGAACGAGATGTATTTGAAGCTCAGAGTCACCAAGTACTTTGAAGAATGAACCTCTTGAAGGCTTGAACATCGAAGTTAGTACTATCTCTTCAGTATTAATCTTGAAATATTTCTTCTTGATACCAGAAAACTTGAAATCTTTTGATATATGTCCCATCGAGCGTGCCAAAAACTTTTTTCACAAAGGTTTGCACCCTTGTCCAAAGTCTTACCTAAGGACAACCTTGTGAAACATGGAAACAACCTCCAAGCTATGAGACTTGAACTATGAGGTTGAATCTTTGGAGAAGGCCGGCTTCCTCTTACTATTAGGGCACACCTAACTATTCTTTGAGAGGAAAAGGGAGAAAGAGAGCATGGAAGAAAATCTACCTATTCTAATCTAAGGAGGTGATGCACCAAAATAGAGTGTTCAAACCAGTCTCTACCCATACATGCACTATTGAAGCATTATGACACCAAAAGATATACACATTCGGACTTGTTTTAATCTAACAACCACATGTAGTTCAGAAAACCAGAATGGATGACATAAGGAAAGAGATATTCACTTAGATATCATTCATAGTTCAAAGAGATACAATCATGCAGATCATAGATTTCTACAAAACATCAATGAGAGGCAAAGGATTCTTGCACTTTCACACCAATGGTTGAAGGAGATAAGTAGGATGTCATTCAGTTCAGAGGCAAAGAGAATTTTACATTGAATATTTGTAGAGCAATATCAGAGAAATCAGAGAAGGTTTGACTTTTACAAAATCTACAAAAATTTTCATTTATGGTTCAAGCACAACTGAGATGTCCTCTTACTGAAGTTACTCCACAAACACTGTCATTAAGCCCTTCAAAGAATAATCATGGAGATCTGAAGAAAATCCAATCTGAGTATAGATCCAAATGTAATGATATCTAATCTTGTTGGAACAGGGCCCTGAGAAGATAGAAACGGTGCCATTAAACGGTTCTAACTAGTTAGATAGATCAACTGGTGAGATATAGAATTTTTTCCCACATTCACTAAGTTCAGAATTTATCCAAGAGTGGTTGGCATTGATCACAAGGATTAGATTGCACAAAAAAACTCAAATTCCTCTATTTCTAGCCCATGAATTAGCAGGATCAGCAAGTCAACCTAACTTTGGCACTAGGATGAGCCACGTGGACCAATGATCTCCTTTTATTTTTCCACTCAGTAGAGTCTCCATGCGATTGACCACATCTGATTAACTGTGCCACCTCCTCAAACCCTAACCATGATGTATCCGCCAATTGCTAGCCTTAACCACACTGCCTTCATGTTAATACCTTGGCCAGGCTCACTAGGACACGTGTCTCTCGGGTGCTTTCCTGCATTTTTTAACTTCCTCGTAACTCCATAAAGTGAGAAAGCCTTGATTGTTGATCTCTGCAAGATCAATGATTGAGAAGATCTTCTATATTCTATGCTTGCTCATATACTAGGTCCATGACACTTGGTGCCACCTTAGCAACCCATAGTGCACTTGACAACACCTGGCATCCAACTAGCAACACCTAATGACTCATCGAGAGATAGACCCCAGAAAGACACATGGTGGCAAAGTGCTTGCTCGCATTTCTTAAAGTCTTCACATCTTGATAATGTGGGGAAGCCTCAGCCATGGATCTGTTCACATCGGACGGTCAGAACTCATCATGTATCTCCCTATGAGAAGAGCGAGCCCATGACATCATTTGGGACAGGTGTCACTAGGGCACTTTCTCGTAATAATTAAAACCCTTGCACTTCAATCAAGCGAGAAAGCACCAGCCCTTGATCCTCGCAAATTTAATGGTGGAAGTTCCTCATGTGTTATTCTTTGAACAAGGCAAACCCATGACATTGTTCCCTCCACATGTCACAAGGAGGCATGCCTGCAATAATTAAAACCCTTGCATCTTGATAATTTGGGGAAGCATCAGCCATGGATCTGTGAAGATCCAACGGTGATCAAAACTCATGTCTTGTGGCTTGCTAAGGGAAAAGGACCCACCATCCATGTGGTGAATGCTTGCTATGTCACCGTAAATAACCACCTTGCAACTCTTTGAAACAATGCAGTGACAACCTTAGATCTTTGGAGATCTGACGATGGGGAAGGTTGTGAGCCGACGAAAAATGGACTTTATGAGATGTTAAATGATACAATGTTTTCTTGTTTATTTTTTAATATTTCCACAGCATTTAAATAATAATAAATCTGGGAACTAGCCATTGGGTGGAGCAGATATTTGAATTCAAATTTGGTTGGGGTGAAATAGGATATCAATCTGGCGACTTAGAGGGGATGCAAGCTTGCTACGCATAAAAATAGTGACCTTATGCATCCATTGGGCTATAGAGTCATGGAAAATGTGAATCAACACATCATGAAACCCTAACCCTACCTCTACAAGAACAAAACACAAAAAACCTCTACCTCTACAACATTTTAGAACTTCAACAAAACTAGCTATCTCATAGAGAGACAGTTGTGCTCGTGCACTTCTTGGAAAGTAGGAACCAGCAAAAAGAAACTACACTACCTATGTACATGGAAAATCAAGCCCTCTTAGAAACATGGCTTGAGGTAGATCCCATTGACTGGGATGGGCAAAACTTCACCACCAAGCTTGCTTAATTAGAAAGAATTAGCCTACTTGCAACTTACAATCACATAGGGACCACTCCACAGTGCATCAAACTTCAAGTGTCTCCCTAGTTTTGCCTTTTCTACATCCCATTTCAAGACCAAGTCACCCTCCCTAAAGGTTTTGACCCTAGCCTTCCTGTCAAAACTCTTTTTCACCTACTATTGATATGTCTCCAAGGTCTGCATGGCCTGATTTCTTCTTTCTTCTAGCTCCATCAACTCTGCCATTTTCACTGTCATGGCATCATCTTCAATTAGCTCCAGTTGATAAGCTAGTTCTAGGGATGGGAACTCCAATGAAATTGCAAGCCTTTCTTCTCTTCCATATACCAACATAAATGGTGAATGCCCTATTGACCTCTGAGTTGTTATTCTATTAGCCCAC
The DNA here is from genome assembly GCA_028749045.1 of Cupressus sempervirens. NCBI lineage: Eukaryota > Viridiplantae > Streptophyta > Pinopsida > Cupressales > Cupressaceae > Cupressus > Cupressus sempervirens. The sequence continues at coordinate 448,695,442 of CM053787.1, forward strand.
AATGCAGTCCTCAACTTTTGATGCCAACACATCTGGTTATCTTCTATTGTCCTCTTTATGATCCTAATTAATTTTTTGTTGGATGATATGGCCAGGCCATTAACCTGAGGGTAGTAGTTTGAAGACGTTCTCAAATAGATAATATGGTCAATTTCCCATGCACGAATTTGAGCTCCTACAAAAGACTTTGCATTATCTGAAATAATGGTTCAAGGAGCACCGAACCTAGTCACAATTCCATCAAGGAACTCAACAACTAAGGATTTTGTGGTGTCCTTCAATGCAACTACCTTTGTCCATCTGGTGAAGTAATCTGTAGCAGCTAAGATCCACTTGTGACCAGAACTAGAAGGAGGATTGATAGGGCCTATGAAATCCAATCCCCATTGAGCAAAAGGCTAGTCCACCTGGATGGGATGAAGAGGAAGAGCTGCAAGCTTTTGCTTACTAGAAAAGAAGGCACATTTATCACACTTCCTCACATATTTATGACAATCATGAAATAGGGATGGCCAGTAATAACCAACTCTCATGATCTTCATTACTGTTGTTCTTGCTAAGAAGTGACCACCATCAGGGTTGTCATGAAGTTCTTTGATCATCCTTTTAGCTTGGTCTTTGTCAATGCATCTCAATAGGGCTCCATTAAAATCTTTCCTAAAAAGGACACCGTCAATTATGACATAAGGAATTTATTGCAATCTATACTGTCTCCTTTTAGCTTTATCTAATCCTTGAGGATATTCGTTGCCTGATAAGAAATTTTTCATATCATCCATCCAATTTTTTGGGTTATCATTTCTTACCTCTTGTTCCTCTATTAATACCATGGCAACTTCCTCATCTGACTCTTGAGATGATTCATTTGTTTGCACAACCCTTTCCCTCTTACCAACTTGGTGATTTGGATGTCAACATCATATTCCATCACTTTTGTAATCCAACCAGCTCTTTTCTCACCAATATCTTTTCTCAAAAGGAACTCCTTCATGCTGGCATGGGATACTAACAAATGAATCTTATTATGGGACAAGAGGTGTTTGAATTTCTTCAAATCTCTGATGACTGCAAGGGCCTACTTCTCTACAAATTTGTACTTGTCTTCATACTCCTTAAGCCCTTCACTAAATAAGGCTATAGGCTGCTCTTCATTCTTATCATTTGTTTGAGTCAAGACAGAAAAAATGCTTAACTCACCACCTAGGGTATAAAGGATGAAATCCTTTTCAAAGTTTGGATTAATGAGAGTAGGGGTTGAGGCTATGGCTACCTTGATCTCTTCAAAACTTTCTTTCCCTTCCTTGGTCCATGTAAAGACCATACTTTTCTTGAGAATAGTTGTAAGGGGTTTTACCATGGTAGCAAGATTAGGGATAAATCTTCTCACAAAATTTATCCTACCAAGGAAACTTTGCAGCCCTTTCTTGTGTTTAGGAAGAGGAAGAGCAAGTATTGCTTTTGTTCTCTCTGGATCAATAGTTAAGCCATCCTTAGACACAATGTGTCCTAATAATTTTCCTTGATTGGTAGCAAAGACACATTTTCTTGGGTTAAGGGATACCCCAAACTCTCTACACCTTAAGAATACATGTCTAAGATGATCAAAATGATCCTCCACATTCTTTGAATAAACTATGATATCATCAAGGTAAATTAACACAAACTTTTCAATCATATTCTTGAAGGCCATCTCCATTGCCTTCTAAAATGTAGCACTTGCATTAGTTAGTCCAAATGGCATCTTACAATAAGCATAGGTACCCCACTTGGTAATGAATGCAGTCTTGTACCTATTAGACTCCTTGACCAGCACTTGATTATAACCAGAGAACTCATCAAGAAATGAAAATCTCCCTAAACCACGGACCTTGGACAAAATCTGCTCCATGGAAGGGAGAGGATGGTGATCTTTAAGGGAAGCTTGGTTAAGGTCCCTAAAGTCCACACACAACCTAATTTCTCCATTCTTCTTCCTAACAAGGACAAGGTTTGCTACCCATGATGAATGCTTGACAGGGAAAATTATATTGGCCTCAATTAATTTGGATAGCTCCTTTCTCATTAAGGGTTCAATTTTAGGATTCACTAGCCTTTGTTTTTGTCTTACTGGTTCGACATCGTCAATCAAATCTATGGTATGCTGAAACAACCTTGGGTCAAAACCCTTCAAATCATCATATGTCCAAGCAAATACATCATTAAATTCTTGACATAGATGAATAAAATTTTCTTGTTCAATTTTAGAACATACCTTCCCCATATTCAAGGACTTTCCATCAGCAACTATAATCGAGGTGTAGTCATCTTTGTCAACACCTAGGTTCATGGCTCTACCTCTTACTTGGCCATCAGGATTAAAAACACTCTCTAAAGTAATGAGGCCTTTAGGCAATTTGTTGGAACTGAGTGTTCAAACCAATCTCTGCCCATACATGCACTATTGAAGCATTATGACACCAAAAGATATACACATTCAGACTTGTTTTAATCTAACAACCACATGCAGATCAAAAAACTAGAATGGATGACACAAGGAAAGAGATATCCACTTAGATATCATTCATAGGTCAAAGAGATACAGTCAAGCAGATCATAGATTTCTACAAAACATCAATGAGAGGCAAAGGATTCTTGCACTTTCACACCAATGGCTGAAGGAGATAAGAAGGATATCATTTAGTTCAGAGACAACGACAATTTTACACTAAAGATTTGTAGAGAAATATCAAAGAAATCAGAGAAGGTTTGATCGTTACAGAATCTACAAAATTTTGCCTTTATGGATTAGGCACAACTAAGATGTCCTCTTACTAAAGTTACTCCACAACCACTGCCATTAAGCCCTTCAGAGAATAATCATGGAGATCTAAAGAAAATCCTATCTGAGTATAGATCCAGATGAAATGATATCTAATCTTATTGGAACAGGGCCCTAAGAAGATAGAAACAATGCCATTAAATGGTTCTGACTAGGTAGATAGATCAACTGGGGAGATATAGAATGTTTTCTCATGTTCAATAAGTTTAGCATTTATCCAAGAGTGGTTGGCATTGATCACAAGGATCGGATTTTGCAACAAAACTCAAATTCCTTTGTTTCTAGCTCGTGAATCAGTAGGATCAGCAGTTCAACCTAACTTTGGCACCAGGATGAGCCACGTGGACCAATGATCTCCTTTTATTTTGCCACTCAGCAGAGTCTCCATGCGGTTAAGCACATCTTCTTATTAACTGTGCCACCTCCTCAAACCCTAACCATGATGTATCTACCAACTGCCAGCCTTAACCATGCTACCTTCATGTTAATACCTTGGCTGGGCCCACTGGGACACATGTCCCTTAGGCACTTTCCCACATTTTTTAACTTCCCCATAACTCCATAAAGAAGGAAATCCTTGATCGTTGATCTCTGCGAGATCAACAATTGAGAAGATCTTTTATATTTTGCTCTTGCTCATATATCGAGTCCATGACACTTGGCACCACCTCAACAACCTATACTACACTTGACAACACCTGGCATCCAACTAGAAACACCTGATGACTCATGGAGAGACAGACCCCACAGAAATACGTGGCAGCAAAGTGCTTGCCTGCATTTCTTAAAGTCTTCGCATCTTGATAATGTGAGGAAGCCTAGGCCATGGATCTATTTGCATCGAATGGTCAAAACTCATCACGTATCTCCCTGTGAGAAGGGCAGCCCCATGACATCATTTGAGATAGGTGTCACTAGGGTGCTTGCTCGCAATAATTAAAACCTTTGCACTTCCATCAAGCAGGAAAGCACCAGCCCTTGATCCTCGCAGATCTGACGGTGGAAGTTCCTCATGTGTTATTCTTTGAACAAGGTAGGCTTGTGACATCATTCCCTCCACGTGTTACAAGGAGGCATGTCCACAATAATTAAAACCCTTGCATCTTGATAATGTGGGGAAGCCTCAGCCATGGATCTGTGAAGATCCGACGGTGATCAAAACTCATGTCTTCTGGCTCGCCGAGGGAAAAGGACCCACCATCCACGTAGTGAATGCTTGCTATGTCACCATAAATAACCACCTTGCAACTCTTTGAAATGACACAGTGACAACCATAGATCTTGGGAGATCTGATGGCGGGGAAGGTTGCGAGTCGATGGAAAATAGACTTTATGAGATGTTAAATGATACAAGGTTTGCTCGTTTAATTTTTAATATTTCTACAGCATTTAAATAATATTAAATTTGGGAACTTTTCGTTGGGTGGGCCGGATATTTGAATTCAAATTTGGCCGGGGTGAAATAGGATATCATTATACTTTGTCAATGAATGATGAGATAGAGAATGATGGAAATGAAGTAGTATGTTTGGCAATGATAACATTGAAAGAACATTTCAAAGAATTTCAAGAAATTATTCAAAATAATTTGAGAAAAGAAGAGGGAATAAGTGATAAACAACAAGAAACTAAACAACTTTTTTCACATTAACCTCATCAAGATATATATCCTCTAAACTTATTGATAAAAGAAGTTCAAAATGAGAGTAATGGAAAAAAATAGATTTACTTACAAAAAGATAAACCTCTCAGACAAGGACTCAAGATAAGAAAATCAAACAGATACTGACAAAAAATACTAAAGCATTTGCTTGGGATTACAAGGATATGTATGGCATACATCCAAAAGTTTGCATGCACCACATTTATACTAAAAATGTTAAGCCAATCAGACAAGGATAACAAAGGATAAATCCATTTCTAAGAGAATTTGTCAAAGAAGTGATTGAAAAGTTACTAAAAGTAGTGTTTATTTATCCAATATTAGATAGAAAATGGGCATCCCCGCTAGTTATTCTTTCATTAAAAATGGAAAATGGAGAGTGTATGTTGATAATAGAGAACTCAATAAGGCTACTAAAAAAGACTACTTTCCATTACCCTTTATTGATCAAGTTTTGGATAATCTTTTTGGAAGCAATTACTTTTCATTTTTGCATGGATTCAGTGGCTACAATCAAATATAGGTAGCTCCAGATGATCATGATAATACCACATTCACCTGTCCATGGGGTATTTATGCTTATAGAGTCTTACCATTTGGGTTATGCAATGCCCCAACTATATTTCCAAGAGTAGCTCTTGCAATACTTGTGGATCTTACAACTTCTTGTGTAGAAGCTTATATGAATCACTTCACAATTTAAGGAAATAATTTTGATGAAGCTTTGGAAATATTGGAGAAGGTATTAAAAATATGTGAGGATAATAGATTATCTCTTAATCATGAGAAGTGTTCTTTAATGATGTAGGAGGGTATTGTGTTAGGACATTAAATTTCAAAAGAAGGAATAAAAGTTGATTCTGGTAAGATTTAAATAATTCAAAAAATTGTCACACTTGCAAATCAATCTAATGTTAGAAGCTTTTTGGGACATGCAAGGTGCTATAGGCTATTTATAGAAGGATTCAGCAAAAGGGAAGGCCCTATATTTAACCTACTAAAGAAAGATTTAGTCTTTGAATGGATAGATGCTTGTCAATCTATTTTTGAAAACATTAAAAATTCATTAACAATAGCTTCAGTTATTTAGGGACCAAGTTGGAATGAACCTTTTCATATTCATACAAATGCATCAAATTATGCAATTGGAGCTATTCTAGGATGAAAGGATGAAGAAAATAATATGCATGCAATATATATCATTAGTAAAAACTTGATCCCTCCTGAGAAACATTATACAATAATTGAAAATGAATTTATTGTTGTAGTATATTCTATAAATAAATTCAAACATTTTATAACAAGATATAAGGTGTTTATTCATTCTAATCATATTGTTATAAAATAGCTGATGAACAAAGAAGTTGTGGGAGAAATAATTATAAGATAGTTGTTGTTATTGCAAGAATTTCATATAAGTATTGTTGAGAAAGCGGGAAAAGATAATGTTGTAAATTTCCTCTCACAAATGGTTTTGAAAGAAACAAATGAACTAGTTAATGATACATTTCCAGATGAACATTTGTTATCTATTTCTGTGCACTCACCCTAGTTTTGATATCTTGCTAATTACCTAGTAACAAGAAGACGTCCACTACATTTCACAAAACTTTAAAAAATGATGTTAATTTGGGAAAGTTCTAGGTATGTATGGATGCATTAACTTTTTTTTAAACATTTCCCTTATCCTATACTTCATTGATGTGTGCAAGAGATTGAATGTTACAACATCATTTATTCTTGTCACAACACTCCAAAGGTAGGCCATTACTCAGTTGTTCAAACTGTCCAAAATATTTTAGGATTAGGATATTTCTATCATATAATGACCAAGGATGTCTCATCCTATATAAATCATTGTGATGAATGTCAATGAATGGGGAGACCCACTTCTATTGACAATTGGTTAATGGAGATATGTAATTTTTGTCATTTATGGAAACACAAGATGTACATGCTCACTGGAAACCTCAAAAATAAAGATACCTAGCTCTTGGTACTCAAAAAAATTTCTAAGTATGGAATTTGGTATAGAATAGTGTATTATTTTGTTTATAACTTGTTGCTAATGCCATATTATGACTAGAAAAGTTAGATGGAGATTGTATACATGTTGATGATTATGTGTGTAACCTAAGAAGTCAGTACGGACTGTACGAAACAAGGATATTTGTGTTTTAATGAAACAGGACAAAGGAATTGAAGGAAAGGATGCAACCTAGATGTTTTCTCTAAGTTAGAAAAGTTTATTGTGGTCTTAGCTGACCTAGAAGTGATTTGCAAAGGCATGGAATTTATAAAAAGGTCATCTTGTGATGAGAAGTGTGATTCAAGTGTGTTATCATGTAATTATGATGTTGAGCAATTATATGCAAACTATTGTGAAAGCAATATATGTGAAGTTTTGTAAAAGCTATTTTGTGATCTGAGATTGATCTAAAGATCATATATTAGTCAAGGAAGAAGTTAGAGTACTTATTTTCTAGAAGTATGATTACTTGTTTGGACAGTGAGCTCTTCTTGTAATTGGAAGTGCATGTTTGGGAAGTGGGCTCATCTTGCATCTACTATACTACAACTCCTAACAGGGTTGGAATCTCCTAACAGAGACTCCTTATAATGAATTTTCTCATTGAGTCCTAACAGGGTCCATCCTCTTGTAAGGAACTTATATATTAGTATATTATCTAGTGGGTATCATCCCCACTAGGGTTTTCCCTTGGCCAGGGTTTCCCTAGTTAAGAAAATATGGTGTTATGAGTTATCTTTATGCATGGTTACCATTATTGTTTACCATTACTTTATTAATTTTTTATGTATGATTTAAAGTAAGAAATAATATCCAGTTGGTGACTAAAGTTTGTAGATTACTAATTCACCCCCCCCCAATAATCCCTATTTCTAACAATTGGTATCAGAGCACAATTACCCTGAAGAGGCTTAATAGCTCGAGTAAGATCCTTATGGATATGGAATAGTTGATGAAGAACCTTGAAGAGGCACTTGAAAAAATGTATCTCCTTACTGGAGAAAGAGATTAGTTGAAAGACAGATATGAAGACTCCAAAGTGTACATTGGACAATTGAAGGAAAAGATTGAACATCTCAAATCCAAGCTTGAATCAATTGAATCTGAAACTAGTAATGATGACTATTTGAAGTTGAAGACATAATACAAGATCTTGAAGCATGAATTAAAGATTACAAATCTGAATTTGACTTTGAGAAATGATCCTAGCAAAGTTGAATCTAATTTGAAAATTGAGAATGCAGATCTAAGAACAATTCTGGCAAAGAAGACATCTGAATTTGAAACATGGAAAGAAGATCATGAAGAACTTCATAAATAAAACACCATTATGAAAGGTGAATTAACTCAATACAAGTAGTATCTTGAGAAGATTTATTCTACTAAAGAAAATCTTGATGACTCAATGTCAATACAAAGACCTACTTATGATAAAAATGGTATTGGTTATCTATTTAACATGCCTATGAAAAAGCCTAAGATTAGATCAGAACCAAAAGAAAAAGGCAAATTTGATGATAAGATTGAATCTAGTCAATCTTCTAACAAACCTAAAGAAGTTGGACAAGAAAAGAAAATTGAAATTTTGGATGAAAGCAAGTAGAATCTCCTAAGGAAACTAGGTATGAATTTAGAGGTAAGTGTTTTTCATGTAATGAAATAGGTCATATGAAAAGGGATTGTACATATGAGTCATTTAATCATGCTAAGGATTTTTATTGTCATAATTGTCATGGTATGTGTCATAAAGAAATTGATTATAGGAAACCTAATATGATAATGATAGAAGAAATAGTAGAATGTCTAGAAATACTAACTCTATAGAGAAGAAGATCTAATGAAAGGACATCGAGAGAAGGAAGATCTTATGAAGACAAAAGATAGATTGTGTGTTATAAGTGTAACAACTTTGGACACATACTTTAGAATTGTCATGCACCTGATGATCAACAAAATTCTAGAAGTAGAACTCCAGTATGTTAGTTATGCAACAATTTTGAACATACAGCAAAGTATTGTAGAATGGGTAGAAAATTTAGGGATAGAAGGAACAATGGAAAAAACTTTAGAAATAGAAGGAATGATGAAAGAAACATTGAAAATGACAAAAGGAACCATGAAAGGAACTCCAAAACTAATAAAGACAATGAGGAACAAAGGAATGTAGTCAGTGAACTTTGAGAAGAACTCAATGAGGTATTTGTAAAAGGATTGGACATCTCAAAGGATAAGTTAGATGATTGTGATATAGGAAGATTGAAGTCAATTATCAAGCTTGATTAAATTAAGTTCAATTAAGCTTGTTCACAGCACCAGAATTTGAAAACTTCATTCAGATATCAAATTAGAGGTTGCAAAATTGGGAAAAGGTGTATCAAGATAAGTTGAGATGGTATCTAAGCTCACTTGTAATTTGAAGCTTATCTAAAAAAGTTACAAAGGAATTAAGAGTTACTAGTATTACAGAGAAATTTGATTCTATAGAAAAAAGATGAAAATTATGTTTTTACAGAGAATTTTGTGAAGTTAAGTCTTATGGAGCTTTTTCATGATAAAACGAGGCTATGGAAAACCTAGGGTGGTATCTAAGGATTGGATAGATGATCTTGAGCAGTTACTTGAATACAAAATGTAATTGACAGCTTTTCCATGTTTGCAAAGTATGCAATTAATGCAAGTTCAAGTTGATGGAATAAATGGGGTACATATTTGATTTCTACTTCATTGCAAATACATCCAAAGTAGAGAGCACTCAGAAGAAAATTTTCAAGGCAATTTCAAAGAAAACCCTATTTTTGAAAATAGGTATTTTATTGTCTTTCCACAAATTTATTCAGCAAAATCTCATATTTGATAGAATCATGGATATGTCAGCAGTGCACAATGTTGAGAATGAGGATAGACCTAAGTTGAAAGTTGTTTCCATGAAACTCATAGAAGGAAACCCTAACTCAGCATTATCCATTACTTCAAACAATGTAATATATTTGGAAGATATAGGTAGTTATCTTAATAGTAAATTTAAATCTCTCAGGAGTGAATACATGAACAAGGATATGGAATTAGTATTTAATCACAATATCACTGTGAAACCCAAATTTGAACACTTGAAGGAATTAGACCTATTCAAATATCATTTCTACAGAGAATTAGACACAGATGAGTAGACACAAATCATATCAAGCAGAATACATGACAAGAAACTATGGATGTAAGAGAATATAGTTGATATTTCTACCAACATTATTCATGAGGTAACTGGTCTTAGTAAACAAGGCAGTGTACCTATAGGTGAGAAAATGGTTAAGAAGAAAGTTTAAAGTTATATGAAAGCAATGTAGAATGGAAAGACCATGGTGATCAGCACCATTAAGCAAGATGATGTAAGATTCCTAAGTAGAATTATTGCCTACTTTGTATGTGCAAGCTCAAAGATTGATGAATTATTAGCTAGATTCATCTATGCAGCATATAAGATATGTATTGAGAAGGAACAAGTAAATCTCAGTGAAATTCTGAGAATGCAACTACTTGAGAACTTAGAAAAGATCAAAAGGACTAAGAATGGTGTGTTTAGATTTCAATCACTAATAAATCACATATTCTTTCATGTGCTTAAAAGATTTCCATATTTATCAGTCATAGAGATAATGAGTAGTGATAGGTGTATAATGGAGAAGATAACATAAGTATGTAGAAGACATCCTGCATATAAGATATTGGATAGTGGAAACCTGATAATGAGGACATTTTATAATGAAATGTGATAGATATTAATAATTGCACTTGCAATTATAGATAGATTTAAAGATGACACTTGTGTTATGGTTGATACAAATTTTACTTAAATACAAGCAATAGAACCTCAAGAAACATTTCTTGATCCCTTAGGTTATGAATTGAGTGATGATATTGTAGTTGGATATAATGATTTATTGTTGAAATCAGAGAAGGATATAGAAAAATATAGATTTGGAACATATGATGAGATTACCCTGTCAGCTCATTGGGAAAAGAAGGCTCTATTATGAAGAAATCTTTATCAGAGGTTGATATGATTGAGAGTGAGTCTAAGGTAATCAGGAAAACTATGAAACAAGGCATACTAAATATACAACCCTTGTCAATATCTATTATAGAGACATCTTTGGAATAGAGGATTCTATATGCAATAGTATCAGATGTGCAACCAAGTGAACCGAAGAGAAAATATAAGAGATTAGTGGAAGCAGTGACCACAAATGCTAAAATTATCAAGCAACAAGCCACCAAACCTGGCAAAAGAAAAAAGACATTGTTGAAAATTGCTAAGTCTAACAATGAAGAAGATGAAGAACAAGAAGTCAAACAAGTAGAGAAGGTGACAACACCTAAGCAATCAACAGGAAAAGCTCGGCAACCCTAGAAGCCAAAGATAGAAAAGATAAACTCAACTATTGCTATTAAGGGTAACTTTTTTAGATGAACAAATTTTATGATTTGTATAACAATTTTGAGAAAGATTAGATTGATATCTCTACTATGAGATACATTATAGTAAATAATCTAAGATTAAAGGATATTGAGCACGTAGTAAACCATAAATTCTATGATAGACTTATTGAGAAGAAGATTTAGAACTTTGGAAGTCTATGCTAAGAACTATTTGCAAGACTAATGATGAAGAAGAGATTAAGAGATTATTGAATAATCTTGTACCTTATCTAAGAAATAAAGTGAGACCATTTTTGTTTATGGTCAATGAGAAAGACAAGTTAAGAAGTGAGACTGTGGCAGCAATAAGTCAGATGTTGATAGAATCTAAGGCAACATCTCCACCAGCACCCAGAACCTCAAAAGTGTCAATGAGCAATGACATTATGTAGATAGATCAGACCAATATTACCATTAACATTGATGTTACTAATCCATTTGAAGGTTCCAAACTTAATGAACCTAATACCAAGGATATTGAAGACAAATTGAGGCAAACTGAAGAGGAGAAGAGATTACTTGAAAAAGAAAAGAAGAAAGTAGAAAAGGCCAAGCAAAAATTTCTTGAGGATGAGAAGAAAAGAATAGCAGAAGAAGAAATAAGAAATAAAATAGAGGAAGACAAGAAGAAGAAATTGGAAGAGGAAAAGAAGAGAGAAAATGAAAGGAAGGAAAGAGAAAAGAAAGAAGAAGAAGAGAGAAGGGTCAAAGAGGCAACCAAGAAGAAAAGGGAGGATGACACTAAACCTTCTAGTTCATCTACTCCACTTTTACTTGCCAACCCAACAACTAATGATGATGATAAAACTGATTTGATCTCATCCCTATCAAAACTTATTCAAAAGAATAGAACAATGAAGAGCTTGTAGAAAACCTTGATGGAGGTTATTGACAAACTACATAGTACTCTAGCAGTGCAGCACATAGAAGCAGATCTAGAATAAAGGGCATAGGCAGTGCTAAAGTCATTTGATGAAGAATTTAATAATTTGTTAAATGTTGAAAAAGCAAAGGCACAAATTTCACATGATGCTAACTTGTTTAGCACCATCTGTCAAAATATTAAAAATGATTTGACAAAGCTTGATACTTGTATCAAGGAACATTGGAAGTGTTAACAGGATGATAAGATATTGTACATTAAGTGTACTCTATCATATAAACTGATTAAAGACATTGACAGTCAGATTGGAGGAAAGATGAGTGAGCTAGAGGCTCTATCTAGCTAGATTCAACATCATCTTGTAAGATTGATGATTTTGAAGGACAAGTGGCTAGTATTCACAATGATATCAGGAGACTAGAACTCTAGAAGGAACAAATTTTGAAAAGGATATCAGATTTCAGAGAGTCTATTGCTCTAAAAGTATCTTTTGTTGAGAAACAGTTGGAGGAATGTGTCAAGGCCAAGGACACTTATTCTAACTTTTTGTATTCGGACCTTAATGCAGTTGAGATTGCATCATATGCCTTATGTGTAATTCTCACCTCTACTAAATCTACCAAGGATAAATAGATTGAAGGTATGGATAGTCTGAAAGAAAATTTTTATGATTGCATGAAGATCCTATCAGCTTAAGATAGGAGGATAACATTTTTGACAGCAGATGGATAGTTTTTGAATAGATTTTGAAATTTTGACTTTTGTCATTGATGTCAAAGGGGGAGAAAATGTATGAGAAAATTGTAAATTAGGTAAAGAGGAGAAAATGATATTATAAAGTATATTTTAAGGGGGATCATATGTAAAGATGGACAAATTGTAATAGATGTAATGTTACTGTATTATTATTTTGTTAAGTTTTTGTTACTTAGACAATTTTCCCTTTTTTTTTGCCATCAATGCAAAAGGGGGAGACTATTGACAATTGACCAATGGAGATATGTAATTTTTTTCATTTATGGAAACACATGATATGCATTCTCATAGGAAACCTCAGAAATAGAGATACTTAGCTTTTGGTACTCAGAAAATTGTCAAAGTATGAAATTTGGTATAACAGTGTATTGTTTTGTTTATAACTTGTTGTTGATTTCGTATTATGACTAGTAAAGTTAGATGGAGATTATATACATGTTGATGATGATGTGTGTAACCTCAAAAGTCTATACAAAACAAACATATTCATGTTTTAATGAAATAGGACAACAAAATTGAATGAAAGGATTATTTTGTTTACAAAATAATTACTTGTCCAATTAGGACCGACATCTTATATGTTTACTCTAAGTTGGAAAAGTGTATTGTCATCTTAGTTGACCTAGAAAAAAATGTTAAAGGAATCATATTTATGCAAAGCACATCTTGTGATGAGAAGTGTGATTCAAGTGTGCTATCATGTAACTGTGATGTTGAGCAATTGTATGCAGACTATTGTGAAAGTGATATATGAAAATTTTTGTAAAAGCTATTTTGTAATTCAAGATGAAGCTAAAGATCAAAGATCGGTCAAGGAAGAAGTTACAATACTTATTTTCCAAAAGTATGATTACTTGTTTGGGCAGTGAGCTCTTCTTGCAATTTGAAGTGCATGTTTGGGCAATGGGCTCATCTTGCATCTATTGTACTACAACTCCTTATAGGGTTGGCACAACTCCAAATAGGATTGGAATCTCCTAACGAGGATTCAAATTCTCCTAACAGGGACTCCTTATACTGAATTTTCTCATTGAATCTTAATAGGGTCCATCCTCTAACAAGGAACTTATATATTAGCATATTATCTAGTGGGTATCATCCCTACTAGGGTTTTCCCTTGGCTGGGGTTTCCCTAGTTAAGAAAATATGGTGTTATGAGTTATCTTTGTGCATGGTTATTGTTACTATTTAGCATTACTGTATTACTTTTTTATGTATGATTTAAAGTAAGAAATAATATCGAGTTGGTGACTAAAGTTTGTAGACTACTAATTCACACACCCCCCCCACCATCTTAGTAATCCCTATTTCTAACAACTTCCACAATGGAGATGTCTTTGCACCCTTAGATGGCTTTGGATCCATTTGAGAAATGGGGGATTGACTTCACTGGACCAATAAATCCATCTTCAAGAGGGAATCATCGTATTTTGGTAATTATATACTATATGACCAAATGGTCAAAATTCAAAGCACTTCCAATAGTGCAAGAGGATACAATTACAAATTTTCTATACAAAATATATTCTAGAGATTTGGAGCACCAAGAATTATGGTTTCTAGTCAAAGGCCTCAATTTATGTCAAGAATGATGGAGCTATTTATGAAAAAATTCAAATAACTCATAGGAAATCATCTCCCTACCATCCCCAGGATATTGGTTAGGTAGAGGTGATAAATAGAGAAATGGAAATTATCCTAATTAAATCAGTAGTAGCAAATTAACAAGAATGGTTAGATTGACTAGATGAAGTAGTATGGGCTTACAATACAACACAAAAGACAACTAATGGATTTTCACCATATGAATTGGTCTATGGGAAAACACCAATCATGCCCATAGAATTCCAATACCAAACATTAAGGATGGAAAAAGATCTAGGAATCTTATTATCTCAATTAGAAGAAAAAAGGAATCAACGATCGAATTGGTAGGATGAAATCAAATCAGAAGCACTACTAGATATAGAAATGATTCGGCAACAAAGAAAATTTTGGCATGACAAGCATATCAAAACTAGAAATTTTCAACAAGGAGATTGAGCGTTATTATATGACTCAAAATTTGAAGAATTTAAAGGGAAATTTCATACAAGGTGGAGGGGACCATATCAGGTAGAAGCATCATATTCTAATAGTATCATGCAATTGACTCCTATAGATAGTGAAAAGAAAAACATGTTGATAAATGGCCACCAATTGAAGCTTTACCATAAACCAACATCAAAAAATGAGTTCTTGGCAGAATTACAATCTTGTGTAGAAATTTTCACCATGAAAGACTTTTCTTCCATGTTGATAAATATACAATAAAATACAATGGGAGAAAATAAAGAGAATGTGTTCAAAACCAAAAATGGAGGTTTGTTCTCAAGAAAAAAAAATGGCATTTTCAAAATGTTTCAGATTTAATAAACAAACCTCCCAATGACATCTATCAAATTCTTCTCGCCAAGTGTAGTACATGCAAAGCAAAGACAAAGTTCAATAAATATTTGAAAAAAGGTAGCATTTATTTTATTGTATTCATTATTCATTATTTATTATTGGCTTTTATGGTAGTAATATAAGGAACATGTGTATTTGTACTATTAGTTATGCCTAGTTAATTATTCTTAGATAAGTTTTGAGGGGAATTAAAATGGAATAAGATATAATTAATGCTCAAATCTTATGAAAAGATATGGAAAAAGAAAAAAGTCACATTAGAAAGTACTCCAAACTCCTAATCTCCACCATTTCCAAGGGAAAAATATTTGAAATGAGTTATTGGGTTTATTTCATGCAGATTAAAAAGGAAAATATGCTTTATAAATTAAAACATTCATCATTACAAGTATTGGTACTAAACTCAAAATAACAGTATTTCTCCGATCAGTTCAATTTTGGATATTCAACATTTTGTTGTTTCAAGGTGCTCCTATCATGTTTTTCTTTTTGAAAAACTTGTCACAAAAACTGATCAAATGGGGAAGAAAAGGAAATTAGAACTAGAAAGATTGGAATTAAGAAGAGAATTGGAATAGTGGTTGCAGCAAGCAGGATGGCTGAATTTTCTCAGAATATATGAGGGTTTTGATGATGAATTGGTAAATGAATTTGTGTACAAATTTCATGTAAATGTTACCAAAGTCCATGGTCTAATAATTCATGCTACCATCGAGATTATAAGTAAACTCTCTAGTATTCTGGCTGAAGGAGAAATAATCACCAAACGGACCACAAATTAGGAAGAGTTGGTTGACCAATTCAACAATGCTCAAAAGGATGACAAAAGGCTGTAGTTGGTCAAGAGCAATGGTAATACTAGAGGGGTCAATAGAATATCATTTTTTGAACCATGGAAAACTCTAGTGGTGGTGCTAATGAAATACTTCACTTGTGAAGGATAGTATTGAATGATTCTTGGCCCTGCTTTGAAAATATTGTGTCATATACGATATGGTGAATAGAGACTTGAATTAAGGGTGAACTTACCAAAATTTATCTTTCATCAATTATACACTATAATCCCTAAAGCCGAGATTAAAAAAAGAAGGAGGTGAGACACCAAGCCCTCATTCATTTGATTTTAAAGTATCATTTTGTAAATATGGTGTGGGGGAAGAATATCGATATAATTTCTTAACAGGAGAGGTGGTAGTAGTATTCTCGAGGTTAAAAAAGTAAAATGGGAACCTAAAGTTTAGTTGAAACAAAAAGCTAGGGTTTGGGAAACACAAAAACCTAAAACCCAAGAACAACATAAATCTAGAGCTAAAGGAGTGAAGTAGCTTAAACAGAAGCAAAAACTGAAGAAAGAAGTACCTATTGTAACTCGGTGTTCTCCTAGGTTTATTTCTACTACAGAAAATCCTAAAAAGGTAGATACCCAATGTGAAAGGAAATCAAAAACTCCTGGTAAAAAGAAGAAACATGTTAAGGATAGAGTAGAGTGAAAACAAAAAGAAACTAAAAATCTTGAGCAAAACAATCCAACTATGGAGAAATCCAATTAAACAACAGGAGACACACAAGAACCTCCTACTAAGGGAGATATTCTTGAAACATAGCATTCAAAAAAAGGAATAGAAGAGTCTTTCAAGAATTCCCACATATAGTTGAAAGTCTTCAAAAAAATCCACAAGAATTGTCTCAAGAAAAAATATATGAATGCAAAAAGATGAGCAAGAATTTTCTGGATCTATCCCTGATTTTCCAATTCATGATACTTTAAATGAAAATGAAATTCAAGTTGAACAAAATTTGAGTTCTTAAGAAGAAAGGGTAGAGGAAGAATTTGAAGCATTAGATGAAGTTGAGTATAAAGATTTGTTTCAACAAAGAGAGGGTAAAGAGATATTGCAAGATGAGGAAATATTTCAAATGCTAGTCATAAAATTTCTAAATGAGGAAGAAATGCAATTAAGGGAAGTCATTCTTCTCTCACAAAAATAGAAAAAAATTGAGGAAAAAAGTGTTGGAAATATAAGAGGAGTAACTAAGATGGGATGGGTGAATCAATTACCATAAAAATAAATCCCAGATCCCTTAGATGTCAACACAACTTAAACATAAATCGTATTCTATTGTAACTCGGCAAACACACAAGCACTCTATTAAAACTAGCAAATGTTGTAACTCAACAAATACTTAAAATTAATTGTTACTTGGAAATAATTGATCTTTAAGATGTGAACTGTGATTAACCTTAATTAAACTTAGTTTCATACACATAAAAGTAAATAGCATGAACACAAGTGACACCAAGATTTGAAGTGGAAACCCAATTTGAAAAAAACCACCAATTGCAACTAGTTACTGATTTTCACTCTTCTAAAGTGAGCCCTGTTAGGAGCCAACCCTATTAAAGGTTAAAAAACACACTGTTAGGTGTGACCTTGTTAGAACATTTAATCACCCTATTAGGAGTGGCCTTGCTAGAGGTCTTTAGACACTTCAATCTAGGAATGCCACCTTGTTAGAAGATTTACAAATAGTTGTTAAGCCAACTCTGTTAGGATATTTAGATCACTACTAAAATGGTTGGAGAGTAACAATGAGAGTGGCCTAATTTCTGATACAACTGAATTGCTGATTATAGATCTCAATTCTGGCTTCAATACTTGATCCTTCTTGATCGAATGTATCTTTGCAGCTCCACAAGGATATTCTTTTTATCCTTCAAATTCACTTCCTCTAAGCATTCTTCTTCTTCATACTCTTTCACTCTTCATATCCACAACTTGACCTTACATTTATATCTTATACAATATCAATTCGGCTTGAATACAACTTACATAATTAATACTTATCTTCTTAGTCAGCTAAAAACTTTAAACAATTTATTTTAACTCAATAAGCCAAAACCAGAAAATCTTTCAATGGCTAACCTTGCTTAGTAGACATTAGCTCAAAAGCAATTTTCTTTCATTAACCAAGTAAGCTCAGTTAACACTAGTTTTTAGGCGAACTCTCTTTGTCTCCCGAGTGAACTCAATAGACATTGTCTTCTATAAATTCTCTTTGGTAACCAAGTGAATTTGGTTAACACTTGTTACCTTCCAACATTACTTTATCTCTCGAGTGAACTCAGTAGACACTATCATCTAAACCTGTCATACACAAGAATGTTCGACATCCATAGAAAATTGTCTTCATTTCCCTTATGAGCTTGGTAGACATTGATTGGTGAATGTATGACATTTCGTGTAACATCGAAGACAATATACAATTGACCAATTGTCTTCAACAGAAAGAAGAATGAGATATATCATGCATGCTCAAATTCTTGCAAAAGTACATCAATAGTAACAAAAAATTAAAGTTTTGAAGAACCAAAGTAAATTAAAGGATGGATAATTAAACACATTAAAAGAAAGGGTGTCTTTTGTTAAACATGAACTTGTAGACGTCAAATTAGGATATGAGAATCAGATTCAATTGTTGAGATAGGAATTGCAAACTGCTAGGGAATTGATTGATTAACAACTATCTACCTCTCCAGTTCCACATAGCGATAGGCACCAAAATGAGTAATTACAACAACAATTGGAGTGGGCAATTAAAGAAAGAGATGAAGTTGAAAAAAGGTAGAACGGATAATGTAAATTGCTATACAACTAAATTTTTTAAAGAAGCCTTTAGGAATATATTCTATTTTTCTCAGACAACAATATTTGCTTTGGAAAATCAATCAGATCAGCCTAAAAAGGAAACTGGAATGTGAAGATGATTTTGAGTTCATGGATGACTATACTAACTGTATTCCAATTGTTTGCAATTCTATGTGCAAATTTTATTTGCATGGGTTTTTACTCAGTCATTTTTGGTTTTCCTCTCTCAATCTATATGTTGGTGAGTTACAACTTTGGGCATTCATTTATTTTATGCAAAATAAGAAAGAATGGGATGACAAGAACGATAGATTTCTTGAAATGAAAGCAAGGATGATTCTTTCTATACAACATGAATACCCAAAAACATTTCCTTTCAAAATGGATAATGAAATTGCACAAATTGATGATTTAGCCAAAGTGTATAAGCATAATCTACAATAGTCTATTAAGGATTACAGGGGTGCAATCAATCGCTTTACATTCCAAAGTTGTAGTGGCATAAGAGAAAGATATAACTCTATTCCATCTAGAATCAGATGAAGATAACAAATTTCCCCTCATAATTTCATTTGGTCACAAATAAGAGCAAGGGAGATTTGTAATATTATTGAAGTAAAATAGACTAGATGGGTTGGAATACAGTTCAAACTTCCTTTGATCATTTGTCTTGCTCTTAAATTTAATTTTCCAAATAGATTAGATGGAGACAACTTGAGAGATTGGAGACATGGGATGATCATAACCCATGGTTATCAACATGAAAGAGCAGATCTTGAATATAATTTCATAGAAATGTGTCTAAGTAACTATATGAAAGAGGAGAATAGGAACCTATCGGATCCACCACGATGAGGACATCGTTTAGCTCAGGGAGGGGAGAAATGATGACCATTATTTAATACATCTTTTTTTCTTTTTTTCAATAACCCAAAAGACATATTTTGAATATTAATGTGTAAATAATAGGATTTATATGCATCTATACTTAGATTATTGACTTTCAAAGTTAATTTTGAATTAATGAGCTAATGTTGGTATTTGGTTGGTAATGCATATTTTTCTCTTATCAATTTGAAAGAAATGATGACCATTATTTAATACATATTTTATTCTTTTTTTGAATAAGCCAAAAGACATCTTTTGAATATTAATATGTGTAAATAATAGGACTTATATGCATCTATACTTAGATTATTGACTTTTAAAGTTAATTTTGAATTAATGAGCTAATGTTGATATTTGGTTGGTAATGCATATTTTTCTCTTATCAATTTGAATAGATTTTTTGAATCTTTGGCATCATTATGCATTTTTCATTTCTAAGATACTCACAAATTTGAAGATAAAATATTTGGAAAGATATTGAACTTTATGCATGAAGAGTTCCACATAAGTGAAGTTTGGATGACAGAACTGGAAGAATACAATCAGTCAACTAAAGAAGAAATGCACATTTCATGTGTAATTGCAACGTATTTGATATACTTGGTCCACCTAACAGAACTCATAGTTATGTCTTCTAAGTTTGTTTCGGTCAATCTTGAAAATTCATATTGTTGTTTTGTTTTTCAAATGATATATATATATATATATATATATATATATATATATATATATATATAATCACTGCTCTATTTTGAGTATGCACATATGGAATGGTCTATTTAGTAATAGGAAGTTGGTTAAAAGTTTGATAGTTTAAGAAGTTAGTCAATATTTTTGTGAGTATTTTTTAGTTAGTAAGTTGTTTTCAAATTCAGTATTAAAAGCTCGAATAATCGAAGGAATTACTTGGATCTTATTTATGTTTTGAATTCATTAAGTGTGGAAGTCATTATGCTCATATGGAAATGGATGTCAAGGTAGATTCTATCACTATAATTTTTAGGAAGTTTGTTATTTTTAATTGTAGAATCATTTCATTTCTCGTTAATTCAAGATGTGTTAAAAGTAGGGATACTATTTTGGTTGAACAATTTTCGGTAGATAAAGACATAGTTAAGAGTTAAAATAAATTTCTTAGATTAGATTATTTGTTGCATTTGTTAAAGTAGAATTATTTTATTTATTAACTATTTGAGTTATACCACCTTTAGTAAAATGTTGTTTCCATAGAGCAAATTAAATTCTTGTTGTTATTCTCTAAATTGCTAAAAAGAAAGGGAACATGTTATGAATCTATTTTAGGGTCTGAATTAGGAGTAAATGAGAATTTAAGAAATTATATTAGAGTAGATTAGATCAAAAGAGTTCTAGATTGCTCTGGTTAAACCCAAAATAGAAAGTTAGTCACTAATTAGAGTTCCAAAAAAACCCTAATCATTGAGTCCCATCGAATGATCCTTATAGCAAACAGCCTTGTACATACCTTGTTAGACATTTGAATTAAAAACTAAATGATGCAATTTGACAAAACAAAGATATTGTACATCACCATGTGGACCAATAATATCTCTGATCACTTCTAACTACTTAGGTCCCACCAAGAATTTCCTTTTCATCCAATCTAGACACACATCGAGATCTTGCATTTTTGTATGATTTTCTACAGGTCTCCTGAAAACACGATGGTCATCTAATCTCCTCTATGGGATCCATATTCAAAAAAAATTCCTCCAACCATGGGAACACATGGAATCATCTTTTTTCTCATGTGAATTCCTTCTGGTCTTCTAAAAACACAGTAGTCATTGATTTCCTCCTCCAGTAACTTTTTTGTGGACCCACTATGTCGTACCCATGCTAGAGCCACATGGACCAATGAGAAGAGGAATAACCTTTCTGACTCACCTATTCCAACCACACTACTATGAGCTTTATTCTCTACTATGTGGAAAGATCTTATGTTCTCGCATTCAAGGAGAGAGAACATATTGGAAATACATGAGTCATTCGATCTTCTTTTAGTTATGAAGCATCGCTTGAGATCTTAGGTCCTCCATGTGACACCTATATGCATCTCATGTCTTTGTATGAGTTTCTATCAGCAATGAAAAGTTATGACATCCATTGGATCCTAGCCCTGCCTCATCTGCATATGCAAAGGCTCAAAATATTTATATATCAAGGTTAAAATATTAGACAAAGGTGTGTACCATGGCAGAAAATAAACCAATTTTTTTAAATGCCTAAGAACAAAAGGGGAACTCAACACATGGCATGAAAAACCTTATTTAAGTGACTCTATTATGAGGAAATATTTTGCAAGATCAAGACATATAGCTCAAAATGTTAGGTAAAAGTGGAACTCCCTTTTATAGCATAAGGACCCTCTTTTAAGTTACTTTAAAAGTAACTTTAAAATATAAAATTTGGAGGGTCTTTCATCTTTTAGCTAGAGTTATTACATCTTTTAGGGTAATTTCTTGGGTAGCCACATATGCAAAAACCTTAGCTATGACCAAACATGAAGAAGACAATTGTCACCACATAAACTTTAAAACCTATTAAAAATATATAGTATAAAATTTCTATTGTTCTTATAATTAATACAATAATGCTATTATTGATAATAATTATTAAATGTGATTTTTATTATAAAAATTATTTTCCTTGATCTTTTCTTTTCCTCCAAAAATGTACTTGTAGGAAAAAGAGAGATTGATTTTAGATTTGGAGGGAGTATGACACTTCTTCATAGGCAATTTTGGATGAGGAGCTTAGATGATTGATGTTCAAAGGGAGTTTGAAAGTTCATATGTGTGACTGTATGATTTTAATAAGCCTACTCCTTATGTACATCATGATGAAGTGATGACCTCCAAATAATTATTAGTATTTGTAAAGATTATTAATCACTTGTGATGTCCATGTTAGGAATAGATTTTAATTATAAATAAGAATTCATAATTAAAATTTTAATAATATTAATTATTATATATATTGATTGTAATATATTGTAATAATATAAGATCACTTTATACTATGATCTAATATTATATAAAATTATATGATAAAAATATTAAATTAAATTTAAGATATAACTATTTAAATCATTATATATTAAATCCACATAATATAATTTTGCAATATATAAGCAAATAGTAAAATATAGTTATACAAATAAATACTAAACAAAGATATAATATAAATTAGTATAATAAATAATAATCAAAGATTATTATTATTATGAATATATTATATAATGGAATAGAATAATATAAGTATAATTTAATAGTAAATATTTGTAGTGCCTACCCTTAGTTTACTTTTCATGTTATATTGTCGAATTCTTTTAGGCCAACTTTATGGTTATATTTTATGATTTAGTGGTACTCGGTTACCTAATTTGATTGGATGTTATTTCATATTGAGTTTATATATTTGATGAGCTACTTGATACTCATTTATTTCATGTGTTCATGTTTATTCTTTTGATAATGATGGTTTGTATGTTCATATAGTGATTTTAGTTATTTCATGATGATAGTTAGATGGATGATTTAAAAGTTCTTATAGATACTTACCCCATACTTGCATGTGTATGGTGCGCATGTATGTTTTACTTTATGTTTGATGTTTCTAATGTGGTTGAGGGAGGGAGTCGTAATCACCTGCTAGTTAGGATCTACACGATGCACCACTCCCCACCATTTTCTATTTAGTTTAGATTTATATGTATATGTACATGCTCAACTTTATGTAGATTGTAGGTACCAGGCATCGACTTTCCTAAATTTCCAAGATGAGTGTGCCCTATTGCAGTATCTCAATGATAAAGAGGGGAGATAGTTCTTGAGTCCAAATCCTAACCCTAAGCCAATTTTCCTAGAAAGTAGGACAAGTATATGTGTTATTTACCCTTCTGAATCTATCAAGAGATGTGAATTTCAATATTTTGACCCTTGAGTTTGATTTAGTACTTTGTCTTTAAAATGAGTTTTCTAATTATATTTGTGAGTATGTTGTGATTTTAAGATAGAATTAAATCAAATTAAAAGAGTATTAAATAATTTAATTTAATGAAAATTTTATAAAGAAAAATCAATTTTAATTGTATTTAATTAATTGAGAAATTAATTAAATAGAAGAATTAAATTTAAAAGATTTAATTAAAGTTCTATTTGGCATAATAATATTGATTTAATTTAATATTAATTAATTTAGGAGTTTCATTTTAATTAATGAACTCTAAATATTATTATTTAAATTAATAAATATACTATTAAAGACATCTTGTGATTTAATGAGAGAGAGTATAAATTTAATAAAGGTTATTTTAAGAAAAACGTAAAAATTTTGTACATGAAATTAAAATAATAAAGAAAAGGGTTTGCATGATTGTAAAACTGAAACCCTAAAGGAAGAAAGCTCTTAATTAAGAAAATAGAGCTCATTTCTCCACACACAGGTTTAGAGGAGAAAATTTTGAGAAAGAGGGTTTGTGAGAAGACAGAAATTCTCGCAAGTTTTGAGCACTCCTCTGGTTAGCATCAGATCAAGGTAGAATCTTTATTGAGACTATCACAGTAATTTTCCTTTGAATTCCTCTCTATCTTCTTTGTGTTTGTTTATGGATTTATTTTAGAAATAGTTCTAGTTGAAACCCTTGTTGATATATTTATTGTTCTTTGTTATTGAAAACATCTATGAATAAAATCAAATTTGAAACCCTTGTTTGAGAAACTCTTATTGGAAAATTGGACTAATTTAGGAAATTATGAATCGAGATGGGATTTGGAAAAGAAAATTTAATTTAATTATTAAATTTGATTGTTTCCATTTCTTTGCCCTATCAGATCTAAATTTGATATGTATATTTTTTTTAAATGTATTAATTACCACAGTAATAAATTATTACCATGGTAATAATACTGAAAATGGAATCGGAGGGTTTTTGTTTGTTTAAAACATTTTTTAAAAACATTAATAAAAATATTTGGGTAGGTGGACCATTATCCTCACCCCTAGCTTTCTTGGTTGTTGTGCAAGCTCACTCTGCACACAACAATCATGAGTACTACAAGCAGCAGCTCATGATTACTGGAAAAAAATTATTA
Organism: Cupressus sempervirens; assembly: GCA_028749045.1. Taxonomy (NCBI): domain Eukaryota; kingdom Viridiplantae; phylum Streptophyta; class Pinopsida; order Cupressales; family Cupressaceae; genus Cupressus; species Cupressus sempervirens. The sequence continues at coordinate 448,720,161 of CM053787.1, forward strand.
GTAAAAATATTTAGGGAGGTAGGCCATTACCCCCTACCTTTCTTGGTTGTTGTAGCAAGCTCGTGTAGTTATGGAAATTGTGAGCACTACAAGCAGCAGCTCACGCTGCCTTGCAGCCTCATGCATAGCGTGAAAGCCCATCAGACTCAAAAAAATTATATTCTATTTTTTATTTTATTTTTAAAAATATTTTGTTATTATTAAATTTTATAAATTTTTAATTAATTAACATTATTAATATTTAATAAAGTATTATTTTATAATAGTAAATTTAATAATTGTCATTATTAAAATTTTAAATAATATTATGTTATTAATGTTTGAAATATAAGATGAGTAACTAAGAGTGGAGGGGTGAATTAGTCACCACTAAAATAAATCCCAGATCCCTTAGATGTCAATACATATCAAAACTTTGATTAAACTGTATTATGTTGTAACTCAAAATACACACATGCACTCGGTTTACACTAGCAAATGTTGTATTTTGATAAGCACTGAAATAACTCGGTAACTTATTAACATGAAAATCTTAAGATATCATCTGTGATTATCCTTATTTAACTTAGTTGCAAACACATAAAATAAATAGCATGAATACAATTGACACCAAGATTTAATGTGGAAACCCAATTTGGGAAAACCACCACTTGCAACTAGTTACTGATTTTCACTCTTCTGAAGTGAGCCCTATTAGGAGCCAACCCTATTAAAGGTTTAAAAATAGACTATTAGGTGTGACCCTATTAGAGGATTTAATCACCCTGATAGGAGTGGCCTTATTAGAGGTCTTTGGACAATTCAATCTAAAAATGTCACCTTGTTAGAGGATTTTCAAATAGCTATTAAGCCAACTCAGTGAAGAGATTTAGATCATTGCTACAATGGTTAGAAAGTAACAATGAGATGACCTAATTTTTGATGTAATTCAATTGCTGATTATATATCTCAATTATGGCTTGTATACTTGATCCTTCTTGATCGAATGTATCCTTGCAGCTCAACAAGGATATTCTGCTTATCCTTCCAATTCGCTTCCTATAAGCATCATCAAATCTTCTATTATTTTCCCTACATTCAATCCTCAACTTGAACTTATATTTATATCTTGCACATTGTCAAGTTGGCTTGAATACAACTAAGAATAATTAATATTCATCTCCTTAGTTGGCTAGAACTAACAAATAATTCAATTGAACTCAATATGCCAAAACAAGAAAATCCTTCGGTAGTCGACCTTGCTCGGTAGACACTAAATCAAAATGATTTTCCTATTTTAACCAAGTGATATTCACAAATTTCTTTTGGTAACCAAGTGAGTTTCATTAACATTGGTTCCATCCAAAATTTCCTTCATTAAGCGAGTGAGCTTAGTTAACACTCAACTTCTATAAACTTTCTTTTATTGCCCGAGTGAACTCGGTAGGCACTGTCCTCTAAACTTAGCAAACTCTGGAATGCTCAGCAGATATAGGAAACTATCTTCATCACCTGAGTGAGCTTAGCATACACTAACTAGAAATGATATAACATTTTGTGTAACATCAAAGACAATGCACAATTAATCAATTATTTTCAACAATCTCCCTCTTTGGCATTGATGGCAACACAACAAGTCATAACACAATGAAATTTTAGAGCAAGAATAAAGTAAGGAACATTTCCTTAGTTTCATTCTAATTCTCACCCTTGAGAACTCCCTCTATCAATGTGAAGTCCCTCTGCCTTTAGTTTCTCCCTCTATCTATAGAACTTTGTCTTCAACATCTTTTTCTAATAGAAAACTTTCCTTCTTTGATATCAAACCAAGTTCTCCTTCTTTGACATCTCCCTCTTTGTCATCTCTTGAAGTGATAAAATTTATGTGAGATATGACAAAAAACTTCTCCCTCTTTGACATCTCATGCCAAAGATAATATCTAGTGAATATCAATGTACCTCATGTACTAATTCATTTGCAATGTGCCTTGACAAATACTACATCAACTATTTGATCTTCAACATGCTATGGTTGATGCATCACTACTATTGTATTTAGTGAGCTTTAGATAGGGGAATGACTGCTAACTTACCTCTTAGATACAAAAATGCATCCATTGGTAATGACTTAGTGAATATATCTGCAATTTTCTCTTTAGTATTCACATATTCCAATCTTACCTCTTTATCTTGTACCAATTCTCTCAAAAAATGATATTTTATAGCAATGTGCTTAGTTTTGGTATGCATCACAAGATTCTTGGATATATTAATTGCTCTAGTGTTATCACAGAAGGTAACCATTGGATCCTTGATCTCTATCTTCATACCTACCAACAATTACTTGAACCAAACAATATTTGAATAATTAACTATTGTTGCCACATATTTTGCCTCTATTGTGGACTAATAAATACAATTTTGCTTCTTGTTTTTCCAGAACACTAGTCTTTTACCAAGAAAGAATGCTCCACCACTAGTGCTCTTTTTGTCATCAACACTTCTTGCCCAATTAGCATCTGTGAATGCTTTCAAATCCAAATTGCCTCCTTTTTTGTACCATAAACCATATTCTTCGGTACCTTTCAGATACCTCATGTTTCTATTGATTTCCATCATATGATTTTCTTTGGGATTTGTTGAGAATCTTTCCACCATACCAACTACTAATGCAATATCAGGCCTTGTATGCACTACATATTGCAATTTTCCAATCATTGATATATATGTGGTTTGATCTACTTTTTTGTAATTGTCATTTTTGGAAAGCTTATGTCCAGTAGACATAGGTGTTCCAACAGGTTTTGAATCTTAAATTCCAAACTTCTTTAGTATCTCCTTGATATATTTGGATTGAATAATATAGATACCAACTTTCTTCTGCTAGATCTACAATCCAATAAAGAATTTTATCTCTCCAAACATAGACATCTCAAATTATTTACTCATCTCTTCTAAAAATGCCTTGCATAAGCCATACATTTCTTATGAATAAAGTTTCATCCACAAATATTTCTCCCAACACAATCTTCTTGTTTGGTCCTTCTTTAATATATAGACTACTATTATCATTTATTCTTTGAAAACCAATCTTTATCAAGTAGTTATGAAGTTTTTCATACCAAGCTCTAGGAGCTTTCTTGAGACCATACAATGCTTTGTGTAATTTGCAGACCATATTTTTTTTGCTAGGATCTACAAAACCTTTGGGTTGTTCTATGTAGACTTCCTCATCAAGAATGCAGATTTTACATCTATTTGATATACTTTAAATCATCTATGTGTTGTATATGCTAGTAAAGTTCTAACACCTTCTAATCTTACAACAAGAGAAAAAGTTTCACCATAATCAATACCATCTTGCTCAAAGTAACCTGTTAGCCAAAATTGCTCTCTCGCCAAAAAATCAAATTCAAATAATAATTTTCTTTAACGATCACCTAGGGTTTTTTATGAAATGATTTAGCATTGGCAATATTCCCTATTTCATATTATGCTTTAAGATATTTTTAAGTCATGATCATGTGATGTACCTAGTCATAGTTGGTTAAGTGTTGACTAAAGTCAACGTGGTGAAGGTGTGCTTTGCTTTGTTTTCGCCTAATTGCATGGTTATATTGACATGTTGTGGTTAAGTTGTGACAGCGCAAAAAGGGGTGAGCTTTCAGCGTTCAAGATGCATTTCACACCAATGGATCTTTTAAATCTATGGCAAGTGCATGATCGTAGCAGGTTAAGGGATGGCTAAGTTTTGAGTTGTGATCGAGCAATTCCCTTTGTTTTGCTTGATCACAGGGGCCCAACAGTAACATCAGTTTAAGGTGGTGATGGTGCAGATATGGTCAAATTTTAGCCTTTGCAAGGTTGTAGTGGTTAGTAAAGAATGTTAAGGGCAAGTTACAAGACAATGATGAACTAATGATCACAATTTTGTGAGCAGTAACTATTATTTGAGGAAGATGGTGGCAAGGTTATGATCGTGAATGGTCAAACGCAAGGCATAAGGATTAAATTGATGATAGAGTGGCATAATGGTAAGAAATATTTGGTCCACGTAGCAAGACTCAATGGTTAAAACTTAGTTGACCAAGAGTCACGGTCAAATTGGAAGTTGGTGGCAGTGGAAATAGTTCTTTGAATGATGAATCTGATATTTCTAATCTCCTGTAACTACTCCCATCAATCCCTAAGCATGATAAATGTAAAGAGGTACTCCACTATCGTCAGTTGATCCATTCATTCAGTCATAGATTAAATAACTATCACTCCTGACCTCTCAGAGATTTTTTTGGTGAAGAAGTGATCCTCTCATGTATCAATTTACTCAATAACCAGATCTTTTCAATTTTGCAGTAATTACTCTCTGAAGATTTTATTGTAGTGGTTGATTTTTATCTTATGAGGGAATTCATCCAAGTTATGTTGGCGCTATAAAGGTAGATATTGTACTCTTTCTAAGGGTCAGACCTTCTTTGTTTCCCCCTAGTATTGTCTTGGCATGCTATTATAATTCCCTCTTTGCCTTTGAATTATATGACTTTCTACCTTATCTCTTTCAACCATCATCATATTGTGTGAGCTTGTCTGCCTCTCTTCGATGTACTATGAATATTTGTAATTTTCATTTTTTGTATCTCTTTGGCTCATGAATGGTAAGAAGTGAAGCAATTTTCCTTGTTTCACTCAGGAGATTGTCTGATCTTCGTGTGGTTTACTAATTAAAAAAAGTTTGAATCTATATATCTTTAGACTACCATAATAATAGCATTGTGCGTGTATGGGCAAAGACTATTCTGAACACCCTATTTTGCTACATCACCTCTTTAGAATAGATTAGATAGTTACTTTCATGTATTCCTTCTCCCTTTTCTCTTCAAGAATAGTTTAAGTGCATCCTGATAGTAAAGGAAGTCAGCCTTCTCCGGAGATTCAACCTCATAGTTCAAGTCCCATAGCTTGGAGGTTGTTTCCATGTTTCATGAGGCTTTCCTTAGGTAAGACTTTGGACAAGGGTGCAATCTTTTGTGACAACATAACCTTTACACACTATTCTTGCTTTGTTTTTTGAAACTTTTCCATCTTCATTTAGCTTATTTCTAAATACCCGCTTTATGCCAATTAAATTTTTATCCTTGGGTCTTGTAACAAGATTCCAAGTCTTATTTTTCTCTATCTATTATATTTCTTCATTCATAGATTCAATCCAACTTTCATTATCCAAAGAATCTTTAACATTTCTATGTTCAAATTCAGCAAGCAAACATGTACCTTTCAATTTATTTCTTGTCACTATTCCATTTGATTTATCTCCAATGATCTAATTAGGTACATGATGCCTTTTGACATATCTTGCTAACATAGGTACTTTATATTTGGAGTTTGTTTCACTAACTTCTTCATGATCTTCTATATCAAGCTCAAGTCTCACTATTTGGACTTAGGTCCATCAAACTCAGTTTGCTCTAGCACTAGCTTGTTACTTTGAATTGAAACTCAGGTCCTTTAGACTATGACTTAGGTTGCACTAGTTGCAACTCGATAGCTTTTGAAGATTTTGGGGACTTAGTAGGTGAGGCCTCCTGACTTCCAAATAGATTTGGCAATGTATCAAGTTCATAGTAAACAAATCTTTTGTAATCCTCAGGTTCTTTGTTGCTTTCTTCTTCACTCTTTTATGCAAACTCATCAATTCTTACATGTGTACATTCTATGATTTCATGAGTGGATAAATTCAAGCATTTGTATGCTTTACTTCTACAAGAGTATCCTAGGAATATGCCTTCATCACCTTTGACATCAAATTTACCTTTACTAGATTCCTTCAAGACATAACATTTGCTACCAAATACTTTCAAGTAACTTACATTAAGTTTGTATCCATATCATAGTTCATAAGGAGTTTTATTTGAATCTTCTTCAACTATACTATGTTCAAGGTATGCACTATAGTACTGATTGCTTCCTTCAGTATTTGATTGCAACATTCTTTTCTATCATCAATGTTCTTGCACAATCCATGATGGATTTGTTCCTTCTTTCAGCTATACCATTCTGCTAAGGTGTACCATAGGTTGATACTTATCTCTTAATTCCTTTTTCAATGCATAATTCATTGAACTCATTGGAAATGAATTCACCACCTATGTCTGATCTCAAACATTTTAGCTTCTTTCCATTTTCTTTCTCTATTCTTGCCAAATACCACTTAAATTTTTGAAAAGCTTCAAATTTTTCTTTTGATTACATTATAGTCATCATTCTAGAATAATCATCAACAAATAAAATAAAGTAATTATTTCCACTATAACTCTCTATTCGAATAGGTCCACATAAATCTATATGAACTAGCTCTAGGACTTCTTCTGAATGATAGTCTTTTCTTTAGAAACTTGTCTTTCCCATCTTACCAATTTGACAATTTTGCATAGACCCATATTAGGTTTCCTCAAGCTAGGAATACCTCTTACTCTTTTCTTATTTCTTATCTTGATTAGATTATCAAAGTTTACATGACATAATATTTTGTGTCATAACCATCTTTCTTCTACTTGAGCAATAAAACATGAACTTTCACTGACATTTACGTAGAATAGATTACCCTTTGTTTGTTTTCCAGACCCAACCAGATGTCCTTTTTTATCCAATAGTTTGGCCTTCCCATTCATGAATTCTACCTTGAATCCAATGTTATTCAATTGTGCCACACACAGTAGATTATTCTTTAGTCCTTCAACCAAGTAAGCATTGTCGCATCTAAGTTTATTGGTTAGGGAGATAAAACCTTTTCCTTTTATGCAACAAGGTTCATTGTTTCCAAATCTCACACTACCACCATTATAATGTTCCTTGTGGTCAAATTTTGATTTATCACTAGTCATATGATGTGAGCAACCACTATTAATAATACATGTATCATCATTGCTAACATGAGAGATAAGTGCCATTTTATCTCCATTATCAGCTTCATCTTTTACAATAATTTAAAACATTTCATTATCTTCACTACTATCTAAATCTTTAGCTATAAAACAAGATTTCTTACCTTTGTCCTTGTAGTCTTTATAGTTTTTGAAATCCTTCTTTCCTTTGAACTTGTTGTGTTTCTTTTTATCTTTGTCTTCTCTATTTGGACATCTTGCATCAATATGTCCAACTTCTTCACAAGAGAAACAGATTAGAGAATTTTTTTCTTTATAGTTTCCTTTGCCTTTGGGATATTTTTTTGCAAGTCATGCTTCAATGGCTTCAAGATCATTGTCAAAACTATCTTCCTCTTCACTTTTAGATTGTTTTCTTTTAAACTTTTGGTTTTCTTCTTGAGTGATACCTTAGCTTCAAATGTAGACTCAAGATTTCTGGAACTAGGAATATAATTATCATAATTATCTAGTTCAAATATTGTAAACCTTCCAACTAGTGCATCCAAAGTTATATTGTTATTTGGATCACAACTCATTTCTTGAATAGCAGACACTCTGATTGCATAGATAGGAAGAAGGGTTCTAAGTACCTTGCTTACCATTGTTACATCATCAATTGTTCCTCCAGATGCTTTTGTAGCACTGACACTAGCTTTGATTCTATCAACATATTTTACAATTTTTTTATCCTCTCTCATTTTTATCTAATCAAAATGGCCTCTCAAGCTTTATGTCTTAGCCCTTTTTACATTATCATCACCTCCATAGATATCCTTCAATTTGGTCCACATTTCATGAGCAATAGCACATCATTTGACTTCATCAAACTCAGCATAGTTAAGAGATGATGCTATGTAAATCATCATGATATTATGATTTTTCTTTTTAGCAATTTCTTCTACAGACATTGTACCAGCAACAACCTTATAAGCAGTGTTTAAATATTTCAAACTTGAATAACTGATGGTTTCCAAGTGTAACTTCATAAGTTCCTACCATGCTGCAAAGTTTTCTCTATTCAACTTTGGGACCTCCCTTCTGTAAGACATCTTGATCTTTAGCATAGGTCCTTGAAACATTTTCTACAAGCACCAAGAAGCTCTGATACCAATTGTTGGAAATATAAGAGGAGTAACTGAGAGGGGAGGGGTGAATCTGTTACCACTAAAATAAATCCCATATCTCTTATATGCCAATACAAATCAAAACTCTGATTAAACTATATTTTGTTGTAACTCGAAAAACACACATGCACTCAATTTACACTAGCAAATGTTATAACTCGGTAAACACTAAAGTAACTTGGTAACTGCTTAACATGGAAATCTTAAGATATTATCTATGATTATCCTTATTTAACTTAGTTGCAAACAAATAAAAGAAATATCATGAATACAATTGACACCAAGATTTAACGTAGAAACCCAATTTGAGAAAAACCACCAATTGCAACTAGTTACTAATTTTCACTCTTCTGAAGTGAGCCCTATTAGGAGCCAACCCTATTAAAGGTTACAAAACACATTGTTAGGTGTGACCCCATTAGAGGATTTAATCACCTTGTTAAAAGTGACCTTGTTAGAGGTCTTTGGACAATTCAATCTAGAAATGCCACCTTGTTAGAGGATTTACAAATAGTTGTTAAGCCAACTTGATTAAGAGATTTAGATCACTGCTAAAATGCTTAGAAAGTAACAATGAGATGACCTAATTTCTAATGCAAATGAATTGCTGATTACAAATCTAAATTCTATCTTTTATACTTGATCCTTTCTAATTGAATGTATCTTTGCAGCTCAACAAGGATATTCTAATTATCCTTCCAATTTGCTTCCTCTAAGTATCATCAAATATTCTATTATGTACCACACATTCAATCCTCAACTTGACCTTATTTTTATATCTTACACATTGTCAAGTCAATTTGAATACAAATTAGAATGATTAATATTCATCTCCTTGGTCGGCTAGAACCAACAAATAATTCAATTGAACTCAATATGCCAAAACAAGAAAATCCTTTGTTAGCTGACCCTTCTCAATAGACACTAACTCAAAATGATTTTTGTGTGTTAACCAAGTGAATGTGGTTAACAATGCAAAATTAAAAAGTTCCTTTGCTAACCAAGTGAGCTCGGTTAACATTGGTTCCATCCAACATTTCCTTCATTAATCGAGTGAGCTCGATTAACACTCAACTTCTGTAAACTTTCCTTTGTCGCTTGAGTGAACTCAATAGACACTGTCCTCTAAACTTGGCAAACTCTGGAATGCTCAGCAGACACAAGAAATTTTCTTCATCGCCCGAGTGAGCTCAGCATACATTGGCTGACAATGATATGACATTTTTTGGCCATCAAAGGCAATACACAATTAATCATTTTCAACAATTAATAATCCAATAATTACTATTGTAATTAATTTATTAATTTTTATTATATCTTAATAATGTTTAATTAAATATTATATATATATATATATATATATATATATGTATATATATGTATATATCTATATGTATATATGTATATATATGTATATATATATATACATACACATATACATATACATATATATATATATATATATATACATATACATATATATATATATACATATACATATATATATACATATACATATACATATATATATATATACATATACATATATATATGTATATATATATATATATACATATACATATACATATATACATATACATATATATATATATACATATACATATATATATATATACATATACATATATATATATATACATATACATATATATATATATATACATATACATATATATATATATACATATACATATATATATATATACATATACATATATATATATATACATATACATATATATATATATATACATATACATATATATATATATATATATACATATACATATATATATATATATATATATATATATATATATATATGTATGTATGTATGTATATATGTATATATAATTGATAATTGTAATTTCATTGGGAAAATTGATTATTTTTAATAAATCCTAGATATTGTTTAGAGGGTTCATTTTATATGAAATGTTTTTATACTAAGGGATCTTTTTAGAATTCTTGTAAACCCAAAAATTATATCAAATGTGATATTTTAAAAATGGAAAACTTGAACCCAATCGTGAAAATCAAACTTTTTTCTTTTTAAAACCAAATGATTTATGAAACTACTTTTAGTGTGATGAATGGTTTATTTTATTAGGGCTAGGTTTAACTTAGTATATTGACTAGTTTTGGATGTTTACCATAGGCCTAGGAGTTATTGTTTTATGATGTTATATGAGATTTCATGGTTATATGTTTTGATCTTTGAGTTATGGATCAGTGATTATATTGTGATTTCCAATTGCTTATATAGGATTGATGTGGTCATTGTGATCTGATGAGATTTTCTGTTGTGAGCTTAAGGTAGGTTATCTTTATGTATGTTGGGAAGTGGCTTGCAATGGAGGTCAGAGCCCTAAAGAGGCTTCTTGGGTAATGCATTGCAGGTTTTTTTAATAAGTGATAATATTTCATTAAATGGTTTTAAAATGAATTAATAAGAGTTGGTGGATTTCCTCACCCATACCTCAAGTGCTAGTACAGACTAGGATGGGAGAAGAGAGGATGCTTGGTTGTGACACTGCCTCATTAGTATTCCTTGTCTATACGAAATGATGTTGATTCCGCATAGAGTCACTAGGGGGTTGAAGTCTAGAGAGGTTGTCAAGGTAACCTTAGTGTTAGCTCATGTGATGACACTTGCCCACTTACATAGTAGATTTCCCATGTGTCTTTGTTGTCTCTGGGTATAGATGTTACCTATGTCTCGGTTCCCTTTGAGATAGATTGCTATCAGGACTTCCTTGACCTAGATGATGGTTATGATTGTTGGATTTGATATCCATATGGGACTTGAGATTATCTCCTTAGCATGATGGAAGTGGGTCATTTAGGTTCCACGAGGTCCTGTGGTAGTGTTTCTTATACCATTAAGATCTGACAGTTGGATGTTTTTGTTGGATGTATTGGTACAGTAGATGATTATGCATTTTGGTTATGCCATGTGGCATCTTATATAATTGTATATTATTTCATTGGATTCATTCTTATGGTTATTCTATGATGTGGATTATGTTATGTATCCTACTTAGTATAAATAAAACTCATGTATGTGATTCAACATCATGGAACCCTTAAGAGATGTAATATGTTTTTGGATTTTATTTTTTTATGAGAGTTATTGCTTCCGTTGTATTATCTCTTATTGTTTTAGTCTTTCAAACAAAAAAAATTATTTGGAAAACTTAGTGACACTTTAGGTTAATTTTTTTTGGGTTCCCTAGTGAGCATTACAATATTTATCATGTATTTGATATAATTTTCACAATATAAATCAAATATGTTATTAAATATATATACCAAACAATATTTCAAAAATAAAAAAAGATAGATTTAAATATGAAAATATTTATATAACATTAAGGTTATTATAAATATAGTATAAATAAATAATATACTGTAGATAAGCATTTGTCATTTGACAAGAGATGTGACCTTTGATAGATGTTACCTATTATATAATTGCAAATACAAGGAGAATATATGAGAATGCTTAGTTATTAAAGAAGAAGGTATGCAATGTAGCTATATGATAACAGGTAGAAATAACTATTTTCAAAAATAAGGGAAGATAAAATATAAAATCTGGAGTAGCTGGTTGCCGAATATTACAAGTGGTATCAAATCCTGATCCTACCAGCCTATAGGTTACAAATAAAATATAAATCTGCATATAAAAACAAAACAAAAAAATCACAAAGGTAAGAAGATTCACTCCTTAAAGAGCTTCATGGTGACTGTAGTCAAAGGAGCATCAATGGTGGATCTCCACTTATATACCTCCAGACACTATAACACTTAATCATGAGCATCATCACATATGATGGATCACTGCAATCCACACATAGTATCGATCTAGAAATGTATTTACACCCTTTGATACATTTGATATGATCCTTGGGTTCCTTCTCTTCCTTTAGGTTTACAAAACCTAGAGTTTCACCATTATCCACACCATAAATTAAAATTTCCAAAACCTAATCAACTAATGGTGACTTATAGAAAAAATAAATTTAGCTTTTTAATTGCCTTATATCAGCTACAATAGTAGTAAGAAAAGAAACTAACAAGATAAGAAGTAAGATTATTTGCAATAGAAGACTTATCCCCTACAATTCTTCAATAAAGGAACAAATTGGGGGATTAGAGAGAAGAATTTTTATCTTTGGTGTAGCCTATTATCATAGTGTAACCTATAATAATAATATTTTGTAAGTCTTGTTTGAAGATATAATAAACTTTTAATCTTGTGTTAAGTGTTGGAGTAACATAAAGAGTATTTAAAATTTGTCTCTTTTGGGAAATAATCTACATTTCCTTTCAATGTGATCACAATTGAAATAGGAGATATAATGATAATATTGACTAGAACCAATTAAATCGAAGAAATATATTAGCAATTAAGAATTATTGTATGGAAGATGCCATCGAGATGGATACTCTTGAATCAACAAACACAAATAAGTCATTTCCAACCAAGAAGAACTTGGATGGGATAAGCTCATTTTGGTAACAAAAGTATTGAAATGTGTATCTTATAGTGAATAATGAAAAACATATATTATGGGAGAATATAGTAGCTAATATGATATTAGAAGAAAAAAATATAATCACTATTTTAAGGAAATTCCAACATGAACAAGAATGCCATAGTAGATAAAAGATATAAGGATCGATCAATACTCTCAAACAACACCAAAAAAAAATTTAATATAGTAGAAGGGAATTGTCAAAGGATGACCCTCAACATAAATTAAAATTATGTCATGGATATATAATGTGGGAAACATTAAATGAGTTAACCAAGACCCAATCAAGACCCATAGGTATATTTTTAGGTGCATTTACCATTATTAAGTTTCTATGTAAATATAATACACGATGTATTACATAGTATAGAAAAATAGTGCTAGACAATTAGAGAGAGAGAAAAAGGGAAGTCAAATAGCCAAAGGGAAATTTAGAAGAATCTATTCCATGTTCAAAACAAAATGATTAATATATGTCATAAACCATAAAGGACTAAATACAAAGCAACAAGAGTTAATAAATCAAGGAAATCTCAAAAAGGATCAATCCTCAATTATATATATATATATATATATATATATTCTAATGGAAATTGACTAACAATAACCAATATTGATTAACATAAAGACATGTCTCTTCTAAACCTATATATGCATTCGGATCTACACTTGGAAAACACATAAAACATATATAGTGTCATTACATTTGTAGTGATCCCTATAAACTCAACAATGGACTTATAGAAAAATGTGCCTTCCCCTAGCTCAAATTAGGCAATAGGTCTCACTAATGCCAAGTGCAAGAAATAAGTTTGTACAAATAAAATGCTAATTAAGAAATGAAATAACATGAACTATAAGATACTAAGGCATAGTACTACATATCTTTTGTTGATTGCTAAATGGAATTTGTTCTATGGAATCCTCACACAAAAATGATGATATAAGATGGAATGTGGTTTATAAAAAAGTGAAGTGACATTTATTATGAAGAGATATGCTTTCACACAAGGTGAAATATTTACTATGAACCCTTTGAATAATTTCAAAGAGAGGCTGAAATTCAGACACGCGGCCCATAGTCCTTTGATGCAAGAGTGGTAGTATGTCCTTCAAATTGGAATTGTTACAGGAACTCTTTCTAGCTCTAAGGTCTATGATAAAGATTGAGCCTATGAATGTTGACCAGAATTTTAAACCGAACAAGATCAATAGTAGAGAGTTGCACTATCCCATTGTCAAAAACTATTACAATCTCATATGGTCCTAACCACCTGGTTTGGAATTTTCCTAGCGTGTGTTGATAGAGAGAATCATAAAATAGGGCCCAATCACCTAATGAAAATCTTTTGTAATTGATAAACTTATCATATTATTTATTTCTCTTCTATTAAATAGTGAACTTATGATATTCATTTGGTCCATTAAGATACAAGATCCATTTTCTTTGAGCTTGTGTTAAATCAATGTTCAATTCAAGAGTTGTACAAAGAGTTTTATTCTCAAACTCAATACACATGACAATTGCTTTGCCATAAGCTATCTCAAATGGTGTTAAGTTGGTCTTTTTTTTCCAAGCTATGTAGTAGGCCCATATGGCTTCAAGAAATCTGAACACCCAATCCTTCTTGCAAATATCAACTATTTTGGTCAATATGGCTTCTATTTCCCTATTGGTAATTTATGTCTTCCCATTTTCTTAGGAGCAGTAAGGTAAATATTTACCATGTCTAATTGTATATGCATTCATTAAGGTAGTAATCAAGTTAGATGTAAATTGGGCACCCTGATCAGTCACTAATTCCCTAGGAACACCAAATCAGTAAGGATGGTCTCGTATAGGAATTTAGCAAACATTGTCTCTTGCATGTTACATGGGTTTTGCCTCAACCAATTTAGTGACAATCAGTACAAACCAAAATATAGGACTTACCATTTGAAGAGGGGTCTACAGGTCCTACAAAATCAATACCTCATTTATCAAAGGGTTCTATAGGTCCCTGTCAGCCAAATTTGGTCATATCTACAACTAGTTTCATATTGGCAAAATGATGGAGAAGAATAATGGTGAGGGTGGACTTGAGAAGAAGGTGAATGATTTTCTAGAGAGAATTAGAAACATGGAAAATTATATGAAGAACCTCATCCCTACGAGTCATGAAAGTTTGGGCTCCTGTGTTAACAATTTCAACAAAATGATTGGCAAGCTGGAAGCTAGTTATGGTTTTCCTCTAATCCTAGATATGGATAGAGGTGATGTGGTTGGGTAGGGTTCTAGCCTACGGAAAAGGACTTGGGCTATAACAAAGAAGATAAATGCTAAATCTTCAAAGCCTTTGTGTGTATCTTGTTGATGCTCAAGGAGGATATAGTGGCTTATATTAAGGAGTTGCTTTGATTTCTCTAGTTTTTTTGTTGGTTGCTAGTTCCTAGGTTTGGGTGTTAGTTTTTGGCTAGTTGTGTTTGTTGGTTTTGGGCTCTTGGTTTTGTTGGTTTTCAGCATAGTTTCATATTGGGTTTCTTTATGAACATCTTTTTGTAACTTTCTGTAATGAGGTTCTGGGTACCCTCAAAACCTGTTTCTGTTATTAATCAAAAATAATATCAATAAATATTGAATTTCATATTTAACCATGAATCATATAAAATTAAATCATAAATCAAAGCCTCATTAAAACAATGAATATTAAATTATAATTGATTAATGTAATAATCAAAATTATTATTATGTAATCAATAATTAATATGTAATAAAAATAATAATTCTTATTATTATTAATAGATTTGGAGAAGTACAACTTGCATGTGTAATATAAATTTTATTATTATTATTAATTAATATAATAAATTTGTAACATAATTATTAATATAAATTTAATAATACTATTATTATTATAGTTTAATAATATTATTATTACTATAGTTTAATAATATTATTATTATTATAGTTTAATAATAACTTGCATGTGTAATATATATTTATAAATTTATTAATTATTATTATTATTATTAATTAATATAAATGTATTGTGTATGGATTTACTAGTTGTACTTACCCCATACAAAATTGATTATTAATATCTGTATGTATATGTATATATGTATATGTATGTATATATACATATATATGCACACGCATATATACATATATACATATACACACATGTACACACTTATTCAGATCTTTTGCCAAACCCTAGCTCGTTATCATTTCTCATTCTTTCACTATTTTCCTAGAATTTTTCTCCAAGGCAACATATGGTTTTGATTGATCTAATGTAGCATAATTTTCTTATTTCAATCCAAGGGATTTTAGATCTGAAATCTTACAATAAATTCCTACACAAAAATACAATATATTGTCTTTTCCCAATTTTTGAAAAATAATAAAACACCATAACAAGTTTCTCTTGAATTTCATAGAGAAAACCATTCATAAATTTCAACAATCAAATCAAGTACAACCCAGCAGACACATAGAAGACAATCCTTTTAGAAGGAGATATTTACAAGATTTTTCAAACCCTACCTCAAATCCACCAACTAAAATCCGATATAATACAAGCCAAAACATGCAACCCAAAATATTCCTAACCTTTGAAATATTTCCTTAATTTCAACATCAAGCCACCAAAAACATGTATATTATCATCTCCAAAAGACACCAAAACTCTGTGTATAAAATGACCATAAATAGATTTAATAAAGAAAACCTAACTCTCTAGGGTTTCTAATATGTAAAATCTAAAAAGAGCAACTTAACTTTAGATTAAATAATAAGTATTTTAATTCATGAATTCTCTCCTCACGCATACTAATTTAATTTTATTAATTTATTTTTCATACTTTATTAATGTGTGCATTTTTAAATAGTTTAGCCGATAGGCTATATGTGGGAACTTTGTTCCCGTAAAATTACTTTTTTGGCCGAAAAATTGTCAACCTTTGACTGGAAAACTATCAGCCCTTATCGTTAATTATTTTCCAACCATTTTTATCTCACTCCAAATTTAACTTTTATTTTTTTCATATTTATTTAATTTCATTAGCTATTGTTTACACTGTTAACTCTTATTTTTTCTTTTTTATTTATTTATTTATCTCTATTTTAAACTCTTGTATTTAATTTATAAGTTAATTTATCTATACTTTTAACTCTCTTTTTTTCTATTTATTTATAAAATTAATTAATTGTTATCTCCAGTTTTAACTCATGTTTTTCTTTCTTTTTATTGAATTTTGATTTTTAAAATATTTCTTTTTAATATTTCTTTTTTTATGTGATATTTGTGGGAGTTTCTATTTTCTAATATATTTTTTAATATTTCTTTTTTTAATTTCTTTTTAATTTCTTTTTTTAATATGTTTTTTTTGTGATATTGTTATCAGGGTTTAACTATGTAGTTTTTTAGTCAAACTCATTAACTCATTTTTAATGAGTAGTGATTTACAAGAATCCATAGCTCATGATAATAATAGAACACTTAGTAGTCATTGGATCTAGCTGATGCTCAAAAAGGTGAAACACCGAGACTTCCCTTTTTTATGGGAATGTTTTTTAGATGATAATTTATTAGTATTTAATAAATTAAATAAGTAAATATTATTTATTTGATTTATTACAAAATTAAATTTTATTTAGCCAATATGCTATTTGTGGGAACTTTGTTCCTAGAAATTGAATTTTTGACGAAAAAGTTGTCAGTTGCCGAAAAAGTTATCAGTTGGCTGGAAAAATTATTAGTTTGGCCAGAAAATTGTAAATCCTTCTCGTTAATTATTTACAGTTAGTTTTTATCTCACTCCACTTTTAACTCATGCTTAATATTTATTAGTTATTGTCTCCACTTTTATCTATTGGTTTTATGTTTCTGTTTATTTATTTTTTAAATTACTTGTGATCTACATTACCTCATGTTGTAATATCTATTTATTTACTTTTGATTTTAAAAATTGATTTAGGTTTTAGTTTTAAAATTATTTTAATTTATTTTTTATATTAGTTTAGTTTTTTCTTTAAATATTATTTTTTAGTTTCAATAATTTATTTAGTCAATAGAATATTTGTTAGAGACGTTACTATTTTTTCATATTTTTTTTTATTTTTTTCTTATTAAATTTTCATAATAGATTTTTTGATTGTATTTTTTTAATTATTATTTTTCTCACATTTGCCAAACTAAATTTAAATAAATAATGTTTATTAATCTATTTAAAATATTTTAGTACTAGCAGTCGCATGCTTTTGTACATGAAATGATGCGCCGATAAAAAATATATCATTTTTACAACTAATTAGATAAAATCTAAAATGTACTCAATAAAAAATATATAAGTAATTAATTTTTTATCAATAATTCCATCTAAATACAATGAAATAAATGTTATAAATATCTTGTATCATTAAATTAAAGTACAATTTTTTATTTTTGAAAGACTTAGTTAATTTATATCTAACCATTTCATAATTTACCTTGCCTATATTTGTTTTGCATACTAACAATCTAGCTTTGTTAAAAAAGTAATATAAATCTCTGGATATAAATTATTATTTTCTATGACAATAAAAACACTATGTAAATTTCATTTCAATTATCATCATCTATTTATGATTGTTTTCCTAGCATCCATACTCAAATTTTAAAAAGTTATGTTGAAATCAGTTATGAAAATGCAAACTACAAAGTCAATTAAGTCCATGAGGAAAACCTTGTGTGTACAAGAAACATAATCTTTGTACAAATTTTGAAAATTTATTTTATAAATTTAATTTCATAGTTTGGAAATAGATTTTAACTTTAAAAGCCCACAAAAGCTTTTATTTAAAAAAAAAAAACTTGAAAAAATGTTATTTGTATTAATCTAAGAAACTTAGAGAAAATAGAAAGAATCTATTATACAAGATATTTAAAATATCTAACCATCATATAGAAATAATGTAGCTTAAGATTTTTTAAGAAATATTAATAGAAATAATCTAAGTTAAGATTTTGGTTTAATAAAGATTTGAGAAACAAACAAAAAAAGGACAATTTTTAAATATTCATATAAAAATCAAATGAAAAATTTGCACATTTTTAAAAATAAATCTACACTTTTAATCTAATATTTTTAACTAATTTTTTTAATTAATAATATCTAGACATATGTGGAGCCTATATTTTTTAATACAACTAAACATTTCTATATATTTATTTTTACTAAAGTATAATTAAAAATATTTCAAAGTATAATTTGTATAAATTTTTATTTGTTTAATTATAAATTTTCATAGTTGTTCATTTTATCTATTTTTAATTGAACTAAACTAAATCCTCATTAAATTAAAATCAAGCTTTTAAAAAAAAAATCTATTAACTATAGAGATATAAGAAAAAATAACCATAAACATGGAGTTCACCGAGAGGCACAACCTTAAACCAAGTCCAGAGTAGCATAATTATAGATCAAAATATAAACATACATAACCAAATATAAACATAATTACAAAAGATAAGACAAGAAGCACTAGTAGAGAACAATAGGAGGAATATCCATCCACGCAGTTCATCTAAGGAATATCAATTGTTTATGCTTACCCAGGTTCAACTTTTTAAATTTGGAAAATATTTATTATGTAATGTTAAATTATTAATTTAATTATAATTGGTATCTAATAGAAATAAATTATATTATATTTATAAATATATTTTAATTATAATTTTAAAATAAAATAGAAATTAATATATAAATATATGAACAATATAGCAATCTTTCTATTTTATTTGTCTTTTTAACTTTAAATCACTTCATATTAGAAAGTTAATCTAAATTAAATTATTTCTAAAATGTCAATATAAACCTCATGCAAATCATTGTACATTCAAAAATTAAATTAAATTTTAATTTCAAGAAATACTAAAATAAAATGTAGATGCATAAAGAATTTCTATATTTTCTTCTATTTTAATCCAAGTCATTCTTTATTTTTTTTAAATGTATATTTTTCTTATTTTCCATATTTATCATTTTATTTTTCAACTTTTCTCTCTATTTTAATCCAAGTCATTCTTTATTAAAAAAAAATGTATATTTTTCTTATTTTCCATATTTATCATTTTATTTTTCAACTTTTCTCTCTTGTTAAGATGCTTAAATGATTTTTCCTATTCAAGGTCTTCAATATCAAATCTATGTAATATGTATTTCATTAAAGCTCTTATTGTTTAATCTTATTGCTTGCATATATAAGTAACACACCTCAATTTTAATTATTGTTATATATATAATCACAAATAATCAATAAAAGTAGATTCTCAATAGACTTAATCAGATAATGGTATCCAAATAGAATAGAGTGTAGAAATATAACTCATTTGATTTAAACAATTAACATAAAAAAGATTCTTGCCTAATTCAAAATGAATAATCTGTCACAAAAATAATATATAGTCCTTGGGCATTCTTTTACCTTCTTTCTAGCACCAATGATTCAATGATTCACTAATTTTTCTGTCCTACATATTTTTAAAAACATGGTGTAAAGAAAATGATTAACTAATTCACAGAATTTGTCAGAATAGAAAATTAAAAAATGTATTAAAAAACCAAGAAAAATCAGCACTATTAAACTAATAAATGAGGCTATAAGGATTTTTGAACATTATTGCACCTATAAATCCAAACATTTGAAAATAGGTGAAACACTTCTCACACCATAGAAAAACCTTCACACACAAAATTCAACTATTCTACTTTGATTGAAAAGTTTCTTTTTATAAACAAATGTTAAACAAAATATATTAAATGAAGAGTTGAATAGAAAATAGAAATTAGAGACTAAATTAGAAATAAAAATGATAGTTTTTAGGAGTCAAAAACAGAAATTGCTAAAGGAAAGATCTATTGTCAGAAAATATGAAATCCGATAAAGGCTGACAATTTTTCGGTGGAAAATTGTAAAATCCAGGAGCAAAGCTCCCACATATAAGCCTATCGGCTTAAAGATCTATTGTCAGAAAATATGAAATCCGATAAAGGCTGACAATTTTTCGGTGGAAAATTGTAAAATCTGGGAGCAAAGCTCCCACATATAAGCCTATCGGCTTAAATATTATGTTATTTAAATCAAGAATTATTAATAATGTAATTTGTTCAAATAAAATTATATTTTAAATCTCCACTTTTAACTGTTTTTTTTTCCCTATTTATTTTTAAAAAATTACTTGTGATCTCCACATTAGCTTATTTTGTGATCTTTATTATTTAACTTTTGATTTTTAAAATTGATTAGGTTTTAGTTTTTAAATTATTTTAATTTTTTATTATTAGTTTAGTTTTTTCCTTTAAATATTGTTTTTTAGTTTCTATAATTTATTTAGTCAATAGAATATAATTTATTTAGAATAATTTAAGACATTATTTTCTCATATTATTATTTTTTATTTCTCTTATTAACTTTTCATAGGAGTTTTTAAATGATTTTTTCATATTTGATAAATTAAATTTAAATAAATAATATTTATTAATCTATACAAAAGCTTTTAGTACATATTATGTTATTTAAATTCAAAATTATTAATATTCTAATTTGTTCACATAAGATTATAATTTTTTAAATAATTTTATTATTGAGCACCTATCGACTTATCATTGCAAGCACAAAATTATGCAACTATTAGTTTTATTTAAAGTAAACACCTATTGTTTCATCATTGCAAAGACAAAAGCTTGTGACTACTAGTATAATTCTTTTTTTAATTAATAATTAATATTTATAACATGTTAATAAGTGCAAGCTCATACTTAATTATTAGTATATTAATTATGTATTAAATTCTAGTTTGTCTTTATTATTTAATTAAATTCTCAATTTATATAATTAGACATTTAACCAACTCTTTTAATTAAATAACCTTATATTTAATATTTCTATTTTCTAAGAAAATATAATAATTTTATTATTTAGTTAATATTTATTTAATTTTGTTAGCTTTTTAATACCACATCCCACTATAAATCAACATACAATTAGCAAGAACACTAACTATATTCATAAAATTCATGTCATATGTAGATTTCGGATGGGTAGTCAATTTGATATTTGTCAACTTTTTAGGATAGATGATAACTTATATTGAGATTTGGACCTTAATATTGGGTTGGGGCATGCTCATCTAGGTAATTTAATTAATTAAATTCTAAATTTTTAAAATTAGACATTTTAACAAAGTCTTTTAATTAAAGATAAGTATTTAACTAATTTTTATTAATTAAATAACATTATATTTAATATTATTTAATTTATATAAAGATATAATTATTTTACTATTTAATTTCCTTAGTTATTTTAGTATCAAATAGAAGTAATCATCAATGTCCAAATTATCATGATATAATCAAATCATCCATATATCAAAGTATTGCATCATCAATACAACTAAAGAACTAACATGCACATGGAAAGGGGTCTAGTAGAGATTGACATCATAATCTATAATGATTGCAAAAGGGTGGGGTATTACATATGGGATACGTACAAAAAGTGGCCTCATGCAAAATATATGCTTTTTTAAAATTAGAATTTTGTCGAGACACATGTGTATTCTATTATCATATATCCAAATTTGGGCTAGGGGTCTTAAATGCTTTTCTCTTAGATCCATAATGTAGAAATGAAAATGCTCAATTTGCAAATTTTGTTATAAATTCATCAAGCTTAATACTTGGGTATTATTAATGTACATGGTGTAATTTGCAACACTACATTATGTTCAAGCAACATTGTTGAAAACATTGTAATATGCTTCAATCCATGAAAATAGAGTATCCTTGAATGTGATCTCATCTTCTTACTCAAGGCGTACCCTATGTATTTGAATGTTGCAATAGCACAATATATAGCTACAAATTATTATTTTAAGAATGGGAATTTAAAAGGCTTAGGAGGCGATCTACTTGCATCTAAAAAATCATTCTCATCTTATATAGTGTGATAATAGGCATCAAGTGTTATCCTCATAGTGATTGGAATCACAACAATGTAAGAATTGAACACTTTAAAATAGACAATGTCATATCAAGAGGTAGTCATGAAAAACTAGGCATATTTACCATGTCTTGGAAAATATATTGTGAAGTTTAAGATTACCTTGTGAGCTTTTTTAGTTATAATAGTTTTAGTAAAATGAATTGCCTCCACTTATCCTTAAAACAATTGAAAATTTGATTGGCAAGATTATCACAATTTGTTAATGAAGTCCCTACACCTATGCTAAAGCCTCTAGCACAATTGAAGTACCTTACATTTTAAAAAGCCATCTAAGGATCACATTTTGCTCAATGATATTCAACATAATGTACACATTAGCCACAACTTAGACTTGGTTAGTTGATGTGAGGAAATCATTCAAGGCAACTTGAGAAATAGCTTTTAGCATAGTTAGTAGAATAGGCTCTCAATTGTTGAGTGTTTACTATTGTTATTGAACCATTTGAGGAGCAAAAATAGGAGGTGGAAGTTAATGCCTCCTTTTCAAAACAAAAGCTAGAAGGGTTGCACAATTAGAAATTTCTCTACTCATTTACAAAGTGAAATTTTACTTCTAAAGTAAATTATTCTTATCTTTGTTGCACCCACACTAGAGTTAGCATCAAACATGAGAAACCTATGATCTCAAGATACAAACAACACAATAGCCACCAAGATTAGAAAGCCAAATCCTTATATAGTTTTCCATGAGCTCCTTCTACGACCTTACAAAGATGAAGGCAAAATTTAGTTGTCCACTAGATAATTCTATTCTCTATTTCAAAAATTGTAAAATATTTCACAACCAGCAAATTAATATATTAAGAAAACATCAATGGTTCTTTGGTCTACTAGTGAAGTTAAATGGTTCTGAAGGAACACATCAAAGATGAGGTCTTGTTAAGTGAAGTTATGACACATATGGTATGAGGTTGGAAATGCACCAAACAAATTTTACAAGAATGAATACCCCTCAATCCTTGACCTTATATGAAAAAATTATAAACCTCCAAAACACACCTAAAATATATATAAAATTAACAACACTTCCTCTATACTACTTAGAACTTGAATAAAAACAAATTCAGATTGAATGGTAGGCACAGTAAGATTATCAACATGCACTAATAACCTTTAAAATTAAATAAACCACTCATCCCCTGAAGATCAACAACATGTCATGGCACACCAATATAGAGATGAATTAACACAAAATACAAACCAAAAAAACCTAATGAATATGATGAAGAGACTGGAAGGCCTCACCCAAGCTCCAAACAATAGATCTATATCAAAGGATGCTCTAGTGTCACGAAGGTTTGTTGATCTCGTAGAAGCTAATAAGTTAATTATTGCAGATTTATTTACCTCGAGAAATCTTAAACTACATACAAGAATATCGTGCTTCTATGGTAGGATTAAAATTGTTTGAACTCCACATTATTCCACAAACCTTTCAATTGAAAAATTCGCTTCTAATGCCTCATTTGACCCCATTTTTTGAGGACATCTGGAGTCAATGATAGATGATCATGTCCTAAATACTAGTAGCAATGTTGTAAGGATTGCCTCTACAAAACCAAAGCCACATCAGAAATCTCCCTAAAATGCGAAAAAAATTCAACTAAAGTCAAAGTCTTTAGAATATTGACTAGTCAACATTAGTTGATTAACTATCATTAATTTTAACAAAAATGATACATATACATATATGCTCAAATTAAAAATAAACCATAATTTCATTACCCAAATATCGAGATGTACCGATTTTGTCAACCATGTTGACAAAAGCTCAAGAACTTGTCTAAGAACACAAGGGCGAGAATATTGTAGGAATGTTTTACCACCCTACCATGAAGCTGTTAAGCTTCCCCGAAATCTTTCCTGACATGAAAGATACCCAGCCCGACATCGAGGAAGGCTAACCAAGCAAAACTATGAGCAGTAATGGAATTGTCTGGTAAAAAGATATCATGTCCTAAACCATTTGTAATCACTCAAACACTCACAATCACATAATTAGATCAAGATCCATCTTATGATACTCAAAATAAATAAATCATCCATGTTTCCAATTCACATCACCACCTTTATAAATGCATTTGAAATATTTAAGTAACCATCATAAGCAGGTCATAAACCGATATCATTAGCAATGTCACATAAAACCATCCCATAATCAAAATAAGGCTTTATCAATTGTCACATAAAAGCATATCATCATCAAAATCATATGTCCAACCAATATAGTAATTAGGATGAAGGATGAAATGATCACATAAAAAGATACATGGAAGAAAAAAAAATCTACGACATATTATTCTTAGCATCTTCATGAATTGATCAATGTACAAAAAAACATGTATCACAACAAAAAATTCTAGCCAACCTATAGTGAAGCAATTCAGCCAAATTGGGCAAAAATCTATGACCAATCATTGCTATAGAAGTTCAGTTATAAGTTCAAAGTTTAACTGAATTTCCAATGTTTCTCTGAGCATCTTAATTATTTTTCAAAGGACATCATATACCATACGTCATTCATGTAACAATAACTTTTCAACAAAGGAAGATTTCAGAGTCATTGCAATATTATATAATTTTCTAGGATTGAGTTACCTCTTTTTAATATCTATCTGACACTTGAATATGGACAATGTTGAGTCCTATCTATGTTCAAAATCTCTTATTTATATTCTAATGCTACCCATGAAGAAATTGGCACAGTCTAGTTACCGTTACATGAAAACAAAATTCTTAGTTACTAACACACTGAATAATTTGTTGTTGACTTACTTTGAACAATTCTTCATATCAAAATATTTAAAATAACTAGATTCCATTTAAGAACTTAGAAGAATTCAATCCTAATCCTAAAGGAAGAATTTCAATGTAGATGTTATAACTTTTCTGCAAAACATTAATATGCCATCATTACTCTATCAAGGGTCATGATCATGTGTAAAAAGTAGTCTCAAATACACTGTTAGATCAACTAAGTTACAACATGGACCAAATTTAACATGTTTGGTTCTTCTAGTAAGTGCATACATCCAAAATTGTTGAAAGTTCAATACATAGGTACAATGTTTATACAGTCTCCTTATGCACATTTTCTAACAGCAAAAATCGAAAGCCACTAGGTTGAAGATTTGTTTAAACTTGATTTTGTTGATATGACAAAGAAATATAGTATTCGTATAAAAAAACTCCCAATGTAATTCAAGTATACATTCACCTATTTTCTATCTGGTAGTAAGCTTATGCTTATACAACTACAAATGGGAATATCCTTGCATTGATTCCTTGAAATAGATAATTGAACATGTCTACATCATTGGTATTCTAGAGGTTTGGTAACAACTATTGAATTTTCAAGCAAGATACAGAGGTTTTAATTCATACTCAAAATTTAGATTTCATGTGATTCTCCTCCTTCATGTTTCACACATAAAAATCTATATTTACATGTACCTTAAGCATTCTATATGGAGTAACATCGCTATCAAAAAAATAAGGAAAACTATCTACCATCAGTAAAGCCCTAGCATTCTCTAACATTTTCCTAATTCTTCTGCTAGTTGTGCAATTAAGATGAACTTTAGCCCTAGACATGCCTCCTCAAAAAAATCCAAATTTGGATACTCGTTCAAGTTCTTGTTCAAGGTAAAGTTGGATCATTAAACTATCTCCAAATATGCATGCACTAAGATTTGCGAACTTCCACAATACATGAAAATATGTGTACAACTGGAAGGTCTTGTATAGCAATTCCTTACTGGTTAAACACGTGGCTTGAAAACCAAAGACAAGGCACATTAGCTCATAGTCCAGAGAGAGAAGAAGAGTGTTAAGCAATGGAATTATCATGAACAAGGAAACATATGGTTCTTTGCAAAATATCACTTGCTCCCATTCAAGAGAAGATAGAAATAAATCACTTAAATAGAATCAGTTCAATCTAATCAAGAAAACTAAACACAAAATTTTAGGAGAGTCATTCAGTATAGTGCCCAAGTCATTCCTTACACCCCAACCCCTCACACGTAGATTTGAAAAAAAAAAAATCTTGACTAAAGTAAAACCAAATACATAGTATAACACCACGGTTTCACAATTCCATTCACAATCAATTTTGAGCTACGAAAATAAATTAGAGATTGAATATAATGAGGAACCTGGTACTCATTGTTTTAAAAATCTAAGCTGTATGATCTTCCCTACTAGCTCGTTCCCTCTCTCATTATTTATCCAGCCACAGATGGTCTCCTTTTGTCCTCCCTTCTTGCTGTCGACTACCAACTTTGTCTCCACAAAAAGGTTGTTAGTCCCCCCTTCGAAAATAGCTTTCCCACTCTGTTAAAAACATTTCATAACTTTTTCCCCCTTTTTGAATCCCACTAATCATCTTTTTAATAATCCAAAGATGGTGAAGAGACTAATTGGTCCTCCATTTCTAACGCTTACATTTTGGAATTAGTTTTATGCAATAATTATATGAGTATTTATTTTTAATGAATCCATGTAGCAATAAGAATACCAATTAATTTGGAAATGGGAAAATAGGTTGTGACATCCTTCCCCACTAAGAAAATGCATCGTCTTGATACATGTATATATAAGAAATAGAAATCATACCCAATGATATTCAAGAACTTAAATTAGTACGGTCAAAGTATAACTTTCATTTTTCACAATAATGCATGCAATCACATTCAATTTTATCAAAATTTTGATTCTCATCTACTCTAATAATGTCAACTTTTCATTCCCTTAAATGCAATCTACATTTTGTTTGAATGCATTCTAATAAATTCTACACATAATCTCATGGGAACAGTCTTTTCAAGACAATTTATATAAGCGCATGTATAAGAAATAATTTTAAGATCATTTTCTACATGTGAGTGTGTGAATTCCATTACCATTCTACAATTTTACAAGGTTAGCCTTCCTCAATGTCGAGTTGGGTATCTTTCATGTTAAGAAAAATTTTGGGGAAGCTTAATAGCTTTGTGGTAGGGTGGTAAAGCACTCCTACAATATTCTTGCCCTTGTGTTCTTAGACAAGTTCTTGAGCTTATGTCAACATGGTTGACATAATCGGTACATCTTGATATTCAGGTAATGAAATTATGGTTTCTTTTTAATTTCAGCATATATGTATATGTATCATTTTTGTTAAAGTTAATGATAATTAATCAACTAATGTTGACTGGTCAATATTCTAAAGACTTTGACTCAAATTTTTTCTACATTATAGGGAGAATGTTGATGTGGCTTTGGTTTTGCACAGGTAGTCCTTACATATGGTATCAGAGCTCTTGGTTCCACACTTGGGCTTTGAGTTCACTATGCTAGACAAACAACTGTAAATCAGCTAGCTTAAATTATGTTGTATGAGTTGATGGCATGGGTTGCATGTTGTGTCCCTTGGTTATGATTACTTTTGACATAGAAGGATATTATTCTCCTTATGCATGTCATGATTTTTGAGTTGAAATTGCATTTCTTTAAAGATTGTCAAAAATGGAAAGTTTATGGAGTGATTGGTAATTATCCTATCTCATATGTTTATGATTATATTTTGATTTAAATTATGCGGTGGTATAATATGCATATCTTTGTATTATATCTGAAGTATTTGTTTCTTGCAATTGTGATGCAAGAAGAGTGTCAAATTTTGAGAACTTGCAAATCGTTATTATATGCATGTATTAACCTCTTGTTCTCAAGCTTCCAAGAAGGAACACTATGTTCTAGCATAAACAATTTTCCATTGTATTAGTTTGCCTCTTCCAAATTGAACATGACTGAGGCTGACATTGCTCAAATTTTGAAGTTTGCCCCCCAATTTGCAAGCTTCAAACCATGCATGAGATAGAGCAGTTTGTTAATATGTTGAGGAAGTATGTCTCTAGAGAAGTGATTATTGTTAAAATAATGAGGAGGCAACCCAAAGTTATCAGACTTGCAGAGGTCAATGGAATCTATGATCAAATTACTTAAGGATTTTGGTTTTGTGGATCAAAATTTGACTAGGCTTTTGACACTCAATCCATTCATTTTGCGACTATAATCATGAGAAAAACCAGGTTCCCTTTTGTTTAAATCAAATCTTTATTTCTCATTTGCATTGATAGATATACATTGAAAACAAGAAATTATGAGTCATGATAGATCTTGCTTGTTATTTGGACTACGTGACACAATGTATGTGTCTTCTTTTTACTTTATTTTCTTGGAATGCATAAGAGCACATTCCTTGTAAGAAAGAAGCATATTATGATGCCTTACCATGAAAATTAGAAATCCATGAATGTTCAACCATTTTTCCTATGCAGAATAACCAAAAAGAATCATCGTTATCTCAAGTTTGGCCAGAACTTGAAATGCCTCTCTAATTTTCTTGTGTTGAAAACCATCCATTCCAAGAATAGCAGGCAGTCAGCTTGAAGAAATAAACTAAGCAAACAGGGAGCTTGGAACATGATAATGCTTAGAAGACCAACTGATTTCCTTACCACTCTATATCCTTTACATATGATACTGAGCTTACCACTTGTTGAATTAAATTTTGTCTATCTGAGCTTAACACTCAACCAAATTCTATGGGACCTTTTGTACATCTTGGGATAGTCTTTACATAATAATGAGGAAGATCAATGATAGAAAGTTACTCAATCAAATGTTTCAACATTGACCCATAGTTCTACATCAATAGATAGCAACATATTGACTAGGAATCAAACAGATAACTCAAGATGACCAAATCATTGATCGTCATTCATTGACCAAGTTGACTAATAAAATGAGTCAACAACTTTCTATAAAGTAGAAGTCACATGCATGGTGAATCTTCACATATACATAACACCAATGCAAAAATATTATCAAAAGTAGATAAAAGAAGGATCTATACATACCCTTTTTGTATTTCCATAGGAAGACCACATTTTCATACACTTGCCACATAGGCCAAAAAGTCAAGTCAGGTTAGTCAAAAGTCGACTACAAATAGTTGAATCAACAAGTAGATAAAATATCTTCCAATTATTAATGCAGCTTCATTCTATTTTTCAACTTACATGTTTTTGATTAAGTAAAACAAGTTTTGAAGGGTGCCTGAAACACTGTACAAGTCTAAAGATTTTCAATAAGTACATAAGAAAAAGTACAACAGACAAATGAGAAACTAGTCACCCCCCAAACAAAGGGCAATCAAGGTGATAGAAAGGCCCTATCACTAGCCAAAAAAAAAAGACCCAACTAGAGGGCAAAAGACCAAACTGGGAACCAGATACTACAATGGAGCTCACGATTTTCCCTTTGTTTTAGAGCCTCCCTTGCACGATTGGAGGTTCATTTCTAAAGGGGGAGCAGATGGCTTAGTTTTCTTTCCTTTTACCACAGTCCAACCATCCTCCACCTTAGTTGCCTCAGTAATCCAATCCCCAGAAGAAATTGAACAATGGAGCCTAGTGGAATCAGAAGCAACAACAATCTCCCTAAGAGAGCTTGTAACCAGATGGCCCCCAATAGGACCAGGAGGAACATTCGATGTAGGGGCAGGGGCAGGAGAGGGAACAAGGTCCTAGCCCCCGACAGGACCAGGAGGAGTATCTGATACAAGGGCAGGGACAAGAGAAGGAACAGGGTCCTAACTAAGAGTCCGAACTTCCTCTGCTATCACCGGCACCGAATGATCATCTGCAGGGGAATCATCCATAGGATCCAGAGGTGCATCCATGGACTTAACCATTGTGTAGTGCTCAGAAGATGCCCCTGACCACCGAGAAGGTGGTCGCCTGGATTTAGTCTTCACGGTAGCACATCGAGCAGTAATGTGACCTGTCTTATGACATTTTCTACATCGAAAAGGGATACCTTCATAATCCAATATTTGGGTCCAAGAGCCCCTTGAGGATTCCAAAAAAACCTTCTCTAGAAGGCCCTTTGAAATATCCATCTCTACAAGAAATCGTGCACACGTCGAATGGAGAATATTTGAAGTGTCTGAGTCCACATATAAAAAATCACCAATAGCATCCCCAATAGCTTCGTAAACAAAATCTAGCTAGAGATGCATCAGGAGGTTCGGCATCTGGACCCAGACAAGAACCCTATTAAAAGATTTTGTAACCAGATCGAAATCCATATGCCACGATTTGGCCATAAGTGGATATTTGTCCTGCCATGAAAAACTGTTATCGCACAAAATAGTCCTCCTGTCTTTAACAGTTTTAAACTTTACTATTCAAAATCCTTTAGCCATCGAAAAAATGTGGACATCATGGTCTAATATTGGTTCTCAATGCTTGGTGATCCATGCATGAAGATTAGCAAGAGAGGGCCAAAAACCCCGAAAGCAAAAAATAGCAGCAAAGGCAGAGAGCTCTTCTGTCGTACTGCAAATATCATCAACTGTATCTAGATCTAAAATAACCCTTATGGGGTTTGATACACTTACAGGGGAAACTTCACGGAGATGAGAAGGCCCAGCATGAGCAACTCAAACAGCACCATGAAGACCTGCTTCGAATGCAGCCACATTGGCATAAGAGGCAGCCCTGCCCCTTGAAGGCATAGGAGAAGCCAACCCAAATCCAATTGAAATGGCAGCTGAAGGCATATAGCCAGCAACCAACAACCCCAACACACAGCAAAACGTGAGAGAGCACACAGTAACCAGCAGCAATACACGCGGACAACCGGATTCCAAAAGTGTTCCAAAAATCAGGCTCAATAATGAGAAAGGGAAAAAACAATGGCTAGGGCACCATGACAACAGATGGCAAGGGCACTCAGCAAACACGAGCACCTCTGACCCCTGCACATAGCAAACAGGATCGAGCAGGATCAGGAGCACGAGCAAGGGCTCAGGCGCGAGCATGGAGCCTGCGACCGCGGCAAGGGAAACGGATGAGCGCAACGAATTTCTACTTTCAACTTACATGTTGAAATGATAGATACATTAATAATTACATTTCATAAGCCAATTATCGACCAAATTGTCAAAAAAAAAAATATCATCACATGATTACGTCATAAATGAATATACTCAAGAAGTTGACCCACATGTCAAACTTTATTTCATTGTATGTAAGAACCATGTCCTACTAAGCAATTTACACATCATCAATTTCAAGAAACGTGACAATAATCAAGCAAAACCCTAGTTTGAATAGTCAACAACTATTTCATTACCATAATCAAGGATTAAAAAATAATTATCCATTTAAAAATGTAACACATGGCATTATCCAAGGATTCTAACCTACACATAATCCATCCATCAAAATGCATAATTTAATAAATACATGAAGTATAATTTAGAGCATCATACCTCAATGGGCATCATAGAAAATGTTGACCTACGCGTTAGACATGGAACAATAAGAACATCATACAAGTGTAATGCCATCTAGCATATGATCATCTCCATTACTTGTAAATCATCTAGGTATGCTCACCAATTACTTGCAAGGATCAGTAAATCCAATTTTTTTATCAATTCAGTGGCCTTAGGCCCTCAAGCACATCTTGTCACCATAGTGTGCTTAACCAACATATAAGCACAAGTTGTGATGTATGGCCTTCACGTCATTAAATCATCACATAAAATATGATTTGAGGCACTTTCCTGCCCAACCATGAAGCCTTACACTTCCTTGGGATCCTACCTAACTCGTAGAATACCCAACCTTGTAGTGCCCAAATATTACCAATAAGCATTTCCTTGGGATCCTACCTAACTCATAGAATTACCCAACCCGAAAATGCCCTAGTCATACAAAAGGTACTTCCTTGGAATCCTACCTAATACATAGAATTCCCAACTATGGAATGCCCATACAGTACCAAAGACAAGAGGTATATGGTGCAGCCATGAAACATACTACCTCACACATATGTCTAACCCCACATATGCTCATATAGCCATAATCATGGATGTGGTAGGGAGATGAAACAAGGGCAACATAGCTTTGGCCAAAGCATTTTGTAGTGTCAGTATTACATTGATAGGTAGAGTGGAAAATGAAAGCATCACTTCTACCCCTCCCTGTTTGTCCACATTCGGCACCCACACTAGAAGGTAAGCTTTCCAAAACAAAAATAAAATTAAAAAAATGCAAAAAGAAGAATGGCATGTTCTTCACAATCTACTTCTTTCAACATCATATCAATGTTATATGTTTATGTTCTACAAAAAATGCTCAGTTTAAAGTTTTTGGCAACAACAGCTGGTGAATCATGTAAGGATTCTTATCATAACAACAAGACACACAAAAACCAATAAATATGAGAATGCACTTTAAGACGGCTAATAATAACCTAAAATAGGATTGCTAATTAAGTATATTACTCTCCCTTAACACAAACAATAGACATTTACTTTCCTCAATAAGGTTTCCTCAACTAAAAATAGGAGTTCCCTAATTCCCCTAAATCCATTCATCTAATAATAACACCCCAGTTTCTATATTACAACTAAAAAATTTCCCCATGCAATACAACTAACCTATATTATTCCATAAAGAAGTACTCATGATAAAATAACATCCTTATCTTAATTATCGTCGCAAGTATCATATCCACAATGCCACGATGGTTTATCCAAATACGACAATACAAAGTTGTTCACGTATAATCATCATATATACCCATTGGCTATGCATGTTATCCCAATGTCACAGCAAGAAGACAAGCTCGTGCTAGAGTATTCCATAAGTAGATTACAACTATAAACAAAAGTCACTTGAATACTCAAATAATAACAATAACAGAAAACATAA
This sequence comes from Cupressus sempervirens, assembly GCA_028749045.1. NCBI lineage: Eukaryota > Viridiplantae > Streptophyta > Pinopsida > Cupressales > Cupressaceae > Cupressus > Cupressus sempervirens. Next base: position 448,753,551 of record CM053787.1, read on the forward strand.
TGTCCTTAAATTTATAACTTACTGCACTTAATCAAAGAGAACTTAAAAGTGTCCCATAAGGGAATTCTAATTTTAATTGAACAAGTTGTATCATCTACTTTGCAGTTTCAATCATTCCAATTGCCTTTTAAATTGTAGAGTTTTAAGTCAACTAATCTATTTAAACATGAGTTCCGACACATAAATTTTATAAGTTTTTCCTTCCTTTATCCTATGTCGGTGACTTGCCATTTCTTTTGCAGGGATATAAAAGATTTATTTATTTCATTTATTAGGAATTAGTTGGAGTGGTGTGATTCTATTTAATCCCTTTGTGTCGGCTTCAACATATATCAATGTTTACCTAAAATTATTTTTTTTTCATAACAAAAAGATTGGATGTTTTTAAATTCTATGTTTCAATTATTATGATGTACAAGGCAACATATGGTTCTTTGCAAAGTATCACTTGCTCCCATTCAATAGAAGACGGAAATAAATCACCTAAATAGAGTCGGTTCAATCTAATCAAGAAAACTAAACACAAAATTGCAGGAGAGTCATTCAGTCTGCTGCCCAAGCCATTCCTTACACCCCAACCCCTCACATGTAGATTAAAATAAAATAAAATAAAAATCTTCACTAAGTAAAACCAAATACAAAATATAACACCATGGTTTTGCAATTCCTTTCAAATCAATTTTGAGCTACAAAAATAAATTAGAGATTGAATATAATGAGGAACCTGGTACTCGTTTTAAAATTCGAGCTGTATGATCTTCCCTGCTAGCCCATTCCCTCTCCCGTTATTTATCCAGCCACAAATGGTCTCCTTTTGTCCTCCCTTCTTGCCGTCTACTACCAACTTTGTCTCCACAAAAAAGGTTGTTAGTCCCCCCTTTGAAAATAGCTCTCACACTCCGCTAAAAACATTTCATAACCGTTTCCACCTTTTTGAATCCCACTAATCATCTTTTTAATAAACCAAAGATGGTGAAGAGACTAATTGGTCCTCCATTTCTAACGCTTACATTTCAGAATTAGTTGTATGCAATAATTATATAAGGAGTAATTAGTTGTATGAAATAATTAGATAAGGAGTAATTTGTTTTAATGAATCCACGTGGCAATAAGGACACCGATTAATTTAGAAATGGGAAAATAGGTTGTGACATCCTTCCCCTCTAAGAAAATGCATCCTCTCGATGCACATATATAGATAAGAAATAGAAATCATACCCAATGATATTCAAAAATTCAAATTAGTAGGGTCAATGTCTAACTTTCATTTTTCACAATAATGCATGCAATCACATTCAATTGTATTAAAATTTTGACTTTCATCTACTCTAATAAGCTCAACTTTTCATTCCCTTAAATGCAATTTACATTTTGTTTGAATGCATTCTAATAAATTCTACAAATAATCTCATGGGAACAGTCTTTTCAAGACAATATTAACACATCTTTTATATAAGCACATGTATAAGAAATAATTTTAAGATCATTTTCTACATGTGAGTGTGTGAATGGTAATGGCCATTCTACAGTTTTACAAGGTTAGCCTTCATCGATGTCAAACTGGGTATCTTTTATGTCAAGAAAGATTCTGGGGAAGCTTAACAGCTTCGTGGTAAGGTGGTAAAGCACTCCTACAATATTCTTGCCCTTGTGTTCTTAGATAGGTTCTTGAACTTCTATCAAAATGGTCAACATAATCAGTACATCTCGGTATTCAGGTAATAAAATTATGGTTTCTTTTTAATTGAAACCATAATTGAAAATTGTAATTTTGGTATGGTAATTTTCTGACTTGTCCAATGATAATTGAAAATTTTGCAGGTTGTTAAACCCTAAAGATATGCCAAGCCCTATGCTGAGATTTAACAATACAGAATCCTGGCCAATAATCAATCTTCAAATAAACTGAATCCTCTTGCACTTGGTAGGTATACCTTTTAATGTTCATATAGATTATAACTTCTTGATTAAATCGCCCTCTACTTTGAACCGGCATGAATGTCTGAAACAGATAACTGTACACAAAGCTACTTCTTGCTCCCATCTCTGTAATTGAAATAAGAATTAAATAATAGTTTAATCGGCTCGAAATAAAATATGATCATTTGTATCTTGCCAATAACTTCATATGCAAACCCCGTCTTCATCGATAAGACACCATATGTGCGTTGGAGGGTTTCAATTTGTCTCTTCGATCTCTTGTTTTTGCTCGATAAAACATCTTAAATTATTTTTTATGTAAGGCAACTTTATGCACTCCACAGAATGCATTGATCAAATACATCTCCTTTGTACGTAAGTCACCCAACGGTCCCACATCTTCAGGTACTTACATCACAAGGTGATTTATAATATGGAGCATTTTCTAAAAAGAATTTATAATAATATCCCACATCATTAAATGTCTAGTTTGTATGTGGATCTAGCTAATTTTTTATTTATTACCCCTTTTATTCTGAAACAAAAATTATCTCAGGGCTGCTCAGAGACAACTGTATGTATTAGATATAAAACAATAGGGTGGATCTCCCTTGTATTCTTGAGATTTTATTAATCTCAATACTTCCAAATCCCCAGAACTGAATAATATGCCTTTAAAATTGCTACGGATATGCCTTCGAAATTGCTACGGAAAAAATATTGAACCTGATCTTAAGCAAATTTCATGGGATATAAAGGTTCAATAAGGTACAGTAAACAAGAGTATCAATCAGTTTTTTGAAAATATGGAATATTTTTTAAATGAATTTATAATAATATCCCACCATTATATAACTAGTTTGTATGTGAATCTAGCTATTTTTTTATTTATTACCCCTTTTATTTGAAAGAAAAAGTATCTCAAGGCTGCTCAAGGACAACTGTATGTATTAGATATAAAACAATAGGGTTAGTCACCCTTCTATTCTTGACATTTTATTAATACTTCCAAATCCCAGGAACAGAATAATATGCCTTTGAAATTGCCATGGAAGAAATTTCCAACCAGACCTTGAGCAAATGTCATGGGATAAAAAGGTTCAATAAGGTATAGTAAACAAGAGTATCAATCAGTTTTACATGATTTCTTTTCATCTGTGAAATATTAATCTTCAAAAATGATCCCCTCTAAGAGCAATATTACAATTTAACATGTAGAAAATACCTTCGACTTATCAAGTTTGATGTTGTTTGCACAAATTTATGAGTATAAATTACGAAAAATCAGCACATACATTAATGCTGATATAAAAAAAGAAAAATTGGATAATTAAAATCATAACTCATAGGGCATCACCACTCGTTTCACATAACAATGATGAGAAAGCTGAATTATCATGCCAATAAGAACTACGAGAGATTTGAACACGGAAGACGGATTCATTAGAATGTGCACTAGAAGTACACTATGACAAACATCTATTTGATAACAATAAGACATGACATGAATTTACCCACTCTTAAAAGATTAAACATCAAAATACTTACCCACTCTTAAAAGATTGAACATCAAAATACTATCCTACTACTATCAAAATTCAACTATATAATTTTTGAGTCAAACTCATTGGCCCATGTTTCACGAGTAGTGGTTCTCAAGAACCAATCCTCATGAATGAATGGAACACTCAACATTCTTTGCATCTGGCTGATGTACCTCCCTAGGTCACCCATCCCGAACACTACTACACCTCAAGTGTGCTTAGCATGGGGTTTCCTTCAAGGTTAAACCCACTCAACTTACTAACCCATGGACTCAACTTTGAAGGGAACTCCATGGTATTCTGATGAGGGGCATCACAAGGTGGTCCAATGCTTCGCCAAGACAAGGAATCTTAAATATGGGTCAATGCAAAACCTATATGATTGAATCCTTCGTAGCAATCTTACAAATTGATATACTTTGGGAAAAATCTATTAATTTTCAATCAAAATTATTAATAAACAATTGAATATTTTACTTCTTGGCACAAAATCAATATCTAAATCGATACATTGAAACAAAGGCTACTCTAGAAAGGAAGCATAATTTTCAAGAGTTGTTAAAAGTGATCATTAAAATACAACACTTTATTGTGTTTATCCAAACAAGACTACTTAATTGTAGCCACTCACACAGCCACTCAGATTAGTTAACATTCTATAATATATCCTTCAAACGCATACATCAACCGTATAAAAAAGTATTGTACAAGCAGCTCAAGCATAAAAATGACACACAGTACCAAAGGGCATTATATAAGTGATGCATCCCTATTAGAATACAAATGTAATTAGAGACCTTTCTATGATCAACATTTTTTGTGACCGTTTATCTTCTTCCACATACGTTGCTTCAAATTTAAAATGCAATCCAAAAATTGCAGTTATTTCTTGACTTCTCAACTTATGAACGATCGTTCTATACAATATTCAATATGTTACAAATAATATACATGCTGAATATCAAATACCATTGCTCTTCTTCCACATACGTTGCTTCAAATTTAGTGCACCAGTTTATCAAAAATGTAGTTATTTATCTCAACTTATAGAACCATCATTTTATACAATATTCAAAATGTTTCAAAATTTACTTATTTTTGGAACATTAGTAAAAATTCATATAATTGGGGAATATTAAACACGGCATATTTAAATACCATATACTTCGCAGACAGTCCCAAGCTCAATCTTTAATCAAATGTCACTACACTAGTCATTGTGACCACGTTAATCCAGATAAACATTTCAGGCCCCTTGAAAAGATCGTATGCATTATTATGAATTTTTTTGTTAGAAGAGAAACATGAAAAGCGAATATTATTAGCATGATAACAAGTCTTCCCTTGGAAAGAATGAAAAGGCAACTCATATTCAGGGAGAGATTACTGCAGCATGCTTTTGCATAAACATTCATCAGAAATCCATTTAGTTTTAAAAATGCTAAACTCAATCTTGTGTATCCTCCCAAAATTTATCGCACTATGAGAAAGCTTCCAACAAATAATACTCTGGGCTTCCTTCCCAGGCTACAAGTACAATGTGAATATAATATATAAACTGCAAATATCCCACTCTTTGGTGACATTCAACAAATCATAAGAGAATATAACCAGTAGCCACCTAGCATGTAACTATGACTGGGCTTAGCAGTTGATGATAAAAACAAGCTCATTTAGAAGCTTCCAGGAACAGTAAATGGCCCAGGAATAAACAAAATAACATGCAGCTGATGCAAACTGAAAAAATGGAACTTGTAAAAAGATATTATCTAGCATTACTAATTGAATCGAAAAAGTTACCGAACACAATTTAGTAAGACCTCCTGGTGTTACATTCTGTTCTCTCTCTTTCTAGGAGCACAACTAATGACTTCATCTACTCTCAAAATCATCTCTGCAGCCTCTGTTGCTGAAAGCAGCACAGCTTGTTTTACTTTGAAAGACTCAGAAATTCCTAGCTTTTCCATGTCTCCAATCTACAGAAGAAAAAAAAATCAAATTAAAGCTAGAAATTAAATCTAATATATTTGTACTGAACTTTTGAAAGCATGAAACCATTGTCACTTTCAAAAAAGCTAGAGAAATACAGAACAAAAACTTACAGCTCCTGTTATGACATCGATCCCTGTCTTGCTGTCTTCCTTCTGATGCTCTGCACGAAGCTGTGCAACTAAATCTGCACTGTCTAATCCAGCATTGTCTGCTATAATGGTTGGAATTTGCCTGAGTGCATGTGCAAAAGAATCAATGGCAAGAGACTTCTTTCCAGGTGTACTCCTTGCAAGCTCATCCACTTCCTTCGCCATGAGCATTTCAGGCCAACCACCACCAAGAAGCACTCTACTGTCTTGCACAGTTTGCACAAGCACACATAATGCATCATGCAAAGACCTCTCAGCCTCATCTAGAACATGGAAACTGCAAAATGAATTAAGACCGCATTTAGTTGAGCAAATACACAAACTAACAGAACTACAAAGTGGACTTTTTCATGGTTAATCCCTAAGAAACTGATTTGTCCCCTGGATAGCTGGATGCAGAGGCAGAAGTGGACGGATGCTGGATGCCCTGCAGATTTCCAAAGGCTTCCGGAAGCCTTCAGCTGGCTTCCGGCTAGCATCCGGATGCATCCAGAGGAATCCAAACCAATTAAATCACTTGTGAATACTCATGGAAAGCACAAATCTAGACAGCCTTCAAAAAGATTTCTGAATGGGACCTAATCCTAACACTAATTGGTCTGCTTCACTTGGCTTTGCATTGATTTGTGATGACATCTGACTAGTTAACCAATAATCATCCTATCTTGACAAAGATTTGTATGCACCAGAATCAGAAGATCCTTCTAATGCTTGTGCATGATAATTATGAAAATAAGCTGGTGGTAAAATGTGTGAGATCACATCTTCTGGAATACAGTATGTCCTAAACCAATGTTACCATCCCCTCTTATGAACATAACTGAAACAGATAATAAAACTCTGTTCAGCTCAATTTCAAAGCATTAGACTACAGAAAGTTTATAAGAAAGCAAAATCATAGAGCTTAAATAAGAAGTAAAAAGGTGTCTAATATCCCCATGTAAATGATACAGTAGTAACCATCAAAGTAGTATATTTTCTTATGCAGGCAAAAAAATAAAAATCACGGACTCAAGCAAAGGATACTAGCCACTTGTGTGACAGTGAATTGAAATACAAGGGCATAAGATGGCTTGGAATCCATGTGCAATCTACTACAAGAGTCCAACAAGAAAATGAGGATACAATTTATCAGGATGATATATCATATACTATGGCAAAAGCATCATGTATTTGAATTGAAGGCCATCTTCTTAAATAGTAGAGACGAAGACGAGGATGCCATATATAGAGTAGTTCTTGAGGAAAGGGCAACTAATTCAAGCTAAGAAACATTCTGGCCAATTCAAGTTGCAGACATGATTTTGAGATTCAAATGATTTGATTTTGTATATTTCTTGCATTTCTTTGCATATATATACATATACATAGTTATATATATATACACACACACACACACGTGCGCTTCCTCCCGCTTCAACATCCGGAAAAAAAAAAATCCCACAACCCATATCCACTTCCAGAATCCACTTCTGAATCCGCATCCGAATCGGTAACTTAGGTTAATCCTATAATTTCAATTCAAAGTGTTTGAGCATTTGGTGAAGATTTTGGGCATTGGGGATACAAAGCAAAAACTAATAGGATACATTTGTGAGGCAATCCAAAACTATTGAAGATGACATAAAAACAAAAATGGTCTCATTTGGAGGACCATTGACTCGAAGTGGAACAATAAGCTCCACCTACCCATGCATCAATGCATGCTATGGATAGTACCTCAAACCCAAGTTTTTCTTCTTAAATCATATCATAGATATTAATGGAGAGGCTATCTAGGGTATCTTAATATTCATTCAGAAAATGACACCTAAGGTTGAAGTGAGAATAAGTTATTCAAGTGTTACAAAATTATAAGCAAGCAAATGGAAATCTCTTTTCTTTGACGCTAGCTATCCACAAGAGGATATAAAAAGTGGAGTCTTATATCTTACAAATATTGATTACAAAAAAATTAATAAGAGTTATTGGTGGATGATTAGTGTAGAAATACGCCAAATCTTCAAAAGATTTTTTTTTCTTTTTTGTTTCAACCTTGTAGGACTTCTAGATATTAGCACAACTACAGATTATTAGAGATGATTCACACAAAGCAGCACAATAAGTTAAAAGACACCTTAATTATCTACTTTTTGTGCAATAAAACAATTGTCTTTGTACAAATAAAGTGGAGGAAAGCTGTCTAGGAGCCTGTACAATGACATTGATCCAAATGGAGACTTATATGTGCAAGATAAGCACACCACTTGTTTGCAAAAGAAGAGATTGCTAATTTCGATAGGCAAGCTTTACTTATAGCTACAATAGAAGAAATATGTATTGGATTAGATGCTATTGTTGCATATGTTGTTGAATAAAAACAAAGGAACAGTCTCTTCCATATAGTTCCAAGATTGAGTTGTGGCCTTCTAGTACAAGACTGAAGCCATAACTAGCTAGAAAGAGGGCCTTGTCCAAATTTTTCACTAACACAAAGAAGAGGAAATCGTAAATCATTGCAAGTTGCAAGGACATGTAATTTTATGATGATGATTCTCAATGTCAATCGTCACAAACTAGTATACCTATATTTAAAAATCAGGTTGAGCGATTTCATTTGTGGTGTATATATTTGTGAGTAATAGTACTCATAATATGTATGGACAAATAAAAGTAAAATCCTATATCCATAAACCATGGAACATAAGACCAAACAGTTAAGCTATTAAAAACATGATGGTCACAAGTTGAAATCCCCGACTTCAATTGCTATAACACTACAACATTTGGGGTCAAATTGTGACGGCAATTTGCAATGATGGTGTAATTTGTGCTGATTTTCATGTTTTTTTTGCAATTATTCCCGACATCGTCACAATACTCACGTTAGCATCGTAATTGCAATGCTCGCATAGTATAAACAAAAAACAAGACATAAATCATTCCCCATTTGTTTTGATCGTGGAGAGTCGTGCCCGAAAGAAGGTGGAGAGCTCCAAACGAGGGTGGAGAGCTCTGAATGTCATTGTGCCCTTGTTATTGGTGCATTTTTGTTGTGATCTCTGCATTTCGTTGTCGTGCCTTTGCTTTGCGATTTGGGTGTTGTGCCCTTGTGATCTCTACGATTTGGTTATCGTGCCCTTGCTCTGCGATTTCATTGTTGTGCCCTTGCTCTGCGATTTCGTTGTCATGTCGTGCAATTGCTCTACAATTTCATTGTCGTGTCGTGCCCTTGCTCTGCAATTTCATTGTCGTGCCCTAGCTCTACGATTTTCTTCAAGGGCTATGTAAATGTTCATTTCTTTTCCTTCTAAACAAGTATCTCTTCTTTATAGTTCCTTCTAAAGATGTATGTTTAGAGATCTTTTTTAAGGTGCTTATTACATCTTAAGCACAACAGAAAAATTGATCCAACAGCATACATATTGTAGAATCCAAATAATTAAACTATAAAACTCACTCAACCCGTGCTAAGTGACTTACCTCAAGATCCTCCACAAAGCTAATGCAAACTATGAAAAATGGGTAGAGTTCGCAAGAAGTTTTACAAAAACATATCATAGTAGATATTTTTAGAAAGAAACTAGCCATAACCCAGTTAAATGGGTCTAGTTGTAGATTAGTTGGGTTGATTGCAAATTCCTATAGAACTGTCATCAGATTAGGTACAATAAAACAAACAATCAATTGTTCCCAGCTAGCAGGATCAAATACAGTTTTCCAAAGTGATAAAATTGCACATGCAAGGAATTGAAGAATATCTTCAATGAAGAGTTGAGTGTAAGGAGTTGAAGAAGCAAGTTATGCTTCTGTGTAAATGCCATAATCATGAGGCTCATTCCCTTGCAAAAGCCTCTGCCATAATGACATTACCTCTAAACCACGCAAAGGATGTTGAAGTGGTTCCCAACCTTGAAACACTCTTATAAGTATTTGATGTTTGGACTATAAATTCTCAAAGACACTTGCAAGTTAGTCCAATGTCATAGTACCTACCACAACACTTTCTTGGATTCTATCCAATGTCTCCCATAATATCCTCTATGTTGTCTAGCTATTGTTTCTGTCGTATAGTCTCTTTCTAAAGTCGCTCCTTCTACCTCACTCTCGTCCCTTAATTTGATTATCAAACTTCTAAATATCTACCTCTACCTTATCTAAAATCAACTTCACATTGTGTTGTGACTCTGGCATAGGTGTTTAGTCCTCGATAGCTTTCATATCAGCATTTCAACATTCAGGTTTTAAAGATTCCTCTTCATTGTATAGTCCTTTCCACACTAAAAACCACTTTGTTACTTCATTAAAATCAAGACTTGAACAAAGCCAATGATAAAACAAAGCCCATAATCCAAAATCCAAATAATAAAACAATAAAACTCACTCAACTCGTGTTAAGTGACTTAGCTCAAGATCTTGCACAAAAATAACATATATATGTATATATGTATTTATGTATATATAGAGAGAGAGAGAGATCTTGTGGATTGTGGAGATCAGTGGAGATCTATGATTTCGTTGTCATGCCCTTGTGATCTCTGCATCTCGTTGTCGTGCCCTCATGATCTTTGTATATGTATGTATGTACATAAATATACATATGTATATGTATATATATGTGTATATATATTATGTATCTATGTATATAAATAGAGAGATCTTGGCACAATGGAAAAACAATAAAACTCACTCAATAGGTAGCATGCCCACAAGTATTGTAACAAGCTTTTAAACATAACTATATAAGGAGGCTTTTAAACATAACTATATACGAAGTGAGTTAGGATGTATATAGGTTAACCTTACATTAACTGTAAACTACAACACAAAGGCTACACCAAAGTATTACAGTATTGTAATTATAGAAAACCGTCTGATTCGCCCAAGTGGGTGTATGATGGCGAAGAGTTGTATTGGGTGAGTAAAGCTCACAGTGGTTATAGGAATATAGCTAAATCAAAACAATTAGAAACTAGAACTAAATATTCATTAGAGTGAGTAGTTCAAGGGTCTTGATCCCATGGATACGGGAATGTAGGCAACCACGTAGGCGGAGTATACCTCTAGTGTGCAAACACATTGGACATAGTTAGGTAACACTTAAACTATTTTATGACATTATATGCTAATTCACGAGGCTCATTCCCTTGCAAAAGCCTCTCGCCAAATCACCCAAGATGGCTAGAATATCTAGCTAAGCACCTCCTATTCTATACAACAAGCAATGTCTTCTCTTCTAATCCACTATAATCTTGTCACTTTTCACTCATCAATCTCAACCCAAAAGGCTAGTGTAATGTCCCCATTTTAGCAGTTGACCAAGTGTGTGTGCGTTAGCCTTGTTCTACATGGTCCCGAGGGCTAACGAAGGGTTTAATGGGATCTTGGAGTGTTTTGGCCTAGTCATTTCCAGTTTGGGCCAAAACGAAGTTGATTTACTCAGTTTCAGGCATACTTACTATTTTTAGTAAGTCGGCAGGACATAGTGCAGGTCAATTTTGGTGATTGGATTCGATACTCCTCGGTGAGAGCTTTCCGATGAGCTATCACTCGCATTATTCGGAGTCCGATTGCTAATACATTTTAATGTCTGAAGTTTTATTAAAGTAACGTCTAATTTAATTGTAAAATATTAAAGTGTTACTTTAATATTTATTTTATGGTTGTGTACCCAAGGGAGACATAAGGGGTATTTTAATATATGTTTTATATTACACATCTTTTATCCCACATTGCCCATATGAGTTGAGCGGACCCGTGGGAATAGAATAAAAGGAAGCATTTGTGGCTTCATTAGACAGGTTGAATATGAGAAGAAATTGGTGTGTGAGTTGCAGCTCTGTTCTTGGCATTTGAGGACGTCTATCCTCTCTTGTAACATTCTAGACGTCATTCCCTTGGGGTTTGGCCTTTGGAATTCTTTCTTATTGGCTTCATTATCAAACAGTTTAGTTGCATTTCCAGCTACAGACAGATTTGATATTTTGCTCATATCTTCTTCACTACTTGTCCGACGCTTATGCCGCTTGGAGGGAATGGTATTATGAAGGTAGTGGACTGATTGGAGGACAAAGTATTGTAGCAGCAAGTTCGTAAGCATGGGTTGGAGTATTATGACAATATTGCTGAAGTAATTAGTGAGTTGATAAATCTGCCATGTATTTGGTTTTATGAATTCTGAAAATAACATTTTATTAGCAGCAATTCATTTCCACTTTGCATATTATTGTAGTTTCTTTCTTGTTTATGTTGTATGATACCAATTCCATGCACGATACACAACAAACAAATAAACATTTGATTTCCGGAGTTATAAGGGGTTTTAAGAAGTTGAATGCAAACTGTTTGACATAATTCCTTTCAGCAATTTGGTTTAGTTTTTTTTGGACATCCAGGGGTGCCCATTACAGTGGTATCAGAGCTATAAGTCCTGCCATCCTGTGGAGGTCTTATAGGGAATTTGGAACAGCCGAATAGAGGGAAAAAGTGTTTGACGAAATGTCAAAACACTAAAATCAGAAATAAATAAAAAACACAGGCTAAGCATTTATGTTTGAGCATGCGACAGGGGTCTTATAATTTCCGCGATACCAGAGCAAGACAAAATAGGATTTCAGACTTGCAAAGCAAACAGTCTAGTACATCTGTGCAGGGGGACATTGAATCCAACCATACAGACACAGAGGAGATATTCTGTGATCAAGTCAATAATATGAGTGATCGAGATGACAGGAATACAGGATTAGGCGGAGGCAGAAATGCTGGTCCAGATCAGGGGGAGGTACTGTTCCGATAGTTACTGGATACATTAGAGCAGGGGCAGCGTATGCAGTAGAACCAGAATAGGCGAATGGACATGATGTTGCAGCTTATGGCTAGACAAATGGGTGTCAATATTAATCCAGGTGATGCCAACAACAGAAACAATAACGAGGGAAACAATAACAACGGGGGAAACAATAACCATGAAGGCCAAGGCAACAACAATGGTCCTGAGAATAACATTAATGGTAATAATGGACACGGCAACAATGGGAATGAGGCTGATAACTTTAGACACGTTGCACGCCCAGCACGAACTGCGAGCTCGAGACCTCTTCTACCCACTTTCCCACCCAGAGATCCGGTTCAACCAGTAAACGAACCGCATATTACCGAGTTACAGGATCAGTTCAAGAGGGACTGGGAGGCTAGTGGACCAGAGTTTCAGGCAGATATTTCTCTTAGAGATTATATGGACTTGAGGATGAGACACATGCCTAAAGCAGGAGGGAGGAATCAAAACTTTGAGCTGAGGAAGAAAGTTGGAAAACTTTCTTTACCTTATTATGATGCTTCAGGGAAGATGACTGCACGAGCTTGGGTGCAGAAGGTAGATACATGCAGCTAAATCCTATGCCTGAGGAGGAGGCTATCAAGTATGCGGCTATGCACTTGGATGGCGTTGCACATGAATGGTGGCATCATGGCATGGTGACTTTGGGGCATAATCAGATTACATCCTATGAGGAATTCACCGAAACATTGATTGGGAGATTTGACACTAAGGATCCCGAGTTACATTTCAAGGAGCTAGCACAGTTAAAACAGTCAGGTTTTGTGGATGCTTACATTGCCGAGTTTCAGCGCTTGTCTATACTTGTTACTAATATCTCTCCTAGGAGATTGGTGGTGTTATTTTGTGATGGTCTTGCTGATCCATTACGAGGTTGGGTGAAGGGACATGATCCACTCACGTTAGCTGAAGCAACTAAAAAGGCACGAGATTTAGCCCCTTCGGTATACAAAGGAAAAAACCATTCAACAGATTCTTCCTACCGCAAGGACAAAGACAAAAAATCGTTTCAGAAAGAGTATAGCAAACCAAAAGAAGGATCAAAAGGACTAGACAATGAAACCTTGAATGAACTTCGAAAGAAGAAGTTGTGCTTCCATTGTAGAGAGCCTTGGGACTTATCTCATAAATGTTCTCTCAAGGCTAAGGCAAATCAAATGGAGTATTTTTCAGCAGAAGAGTCAAAGTCAGAAGGGGAGGATCAGCACTCCGATTCAGATGAGGGTAACACTATAGAGGAGAGCAACATTCCTAAGGATGATAGATCGTTGGCACGCTTGACAGGGGCCCAAAAGGCAATCACATTTAAGGTCAGGGGTACTATCCAGGGGCAGAAAGTGAAATCTCTTATTGACACTGGGGCTACACATAACTTCATAGATGCACAGTTGGTAGCCAGGAGAGGGTTACAGACAGAGGAGCATGATGGATTTAGAGTCATGGTGGCTAACGGTGATAAGTTATTATGCACTCGGAAGATATCTAATCTTCGCATCAGGTTTGGAGATGGCTACGAGTTGGAGGATGAGTTCTATGTTGTGGACATGGGAGATTATGATGTCATCCTCGGCATGACATGGATGGCTTCACTAGTTGAGTTCACACTCAATCTAGCGAAATTGGAGATGAGATTCCAGCATGAGGGCAGAACTGTGGTACTTAGAGGGCTTTCAGATGGAGGTTGCAGAGCAGTGTCCTTGAGGAGAATGCAGAGACTTTTTCGTCATGATGACATAGAGTGGGCGGCAGAGTGCCACATTATGCCAACTTCACCAGAGCCACAAGAAAAGAGTCATCCACTAGATGTCCAGAAGATACTTGATAGACACGCTAAAGTATTTAGCGATATTCCTCATGGGGTTCCTCCTGACAGAGAGATGGAACATGTTATTGAGCTCGAGGAGGGAGCCAAACCAGTTATGATTACTCCCTATCATCATCCTAAGAAACACAAGGATGAGATAGAGAAGGCGATTAAGGATTTGTTGGAGATGGGGCATATCAAGCCCAGTAAGAACCCCTTTGCTTCAGCAATAGTATTGGTAAAGAAGAAGGATGGGACGATGCGCATGTGCATCGATTACAAGGCACTGAATAAGAAAACAATTAAAAATAGGTATCCCATTCCTATGATTGATGAGCTGATTGATGAGTTGCATGGGGCATGCTTCTTCACCAAAATTGATTTGCGATCCGGATACCATCAAATCAGGATGAGAGCAAAGGACATTGAGAAAACAGCCTTTCGATGTCACTATGGCCACTTTGAGTTCATGGTTATGCCATTTGGTCTAACCAATGCACTTGCTACATTTCAAAGTTGTATGAACCAGGTATTCAGGAAGCAGCTGAGGAGATTTGTCTTGATCTTCTTTGATGACATCTTGGTCTTCAGTAAGACCTGGGAGGAGCACTTACATCATCTGGAGTAGGTGTTATCTATTCTGGAGAGAGAGTCATTGTATGCCAAGGAATCTAAATGTGAGTTTGGCATGATTGAGCTCCTTTACCTAGGGCATATCATTAGTGCAGATGGCATTCGGGTTGATCCCGAAAAGATTAGAGCTATTGTAGAGTGGCCTACTCCCACAAACCTTACACAGCTTAAGGGATTCTTTGGTTTATGTGGTTTTTATAGGAGGTTTGTTAAGAGATTCTCACAGATTGCTACACCCTTGACAGATCTTACCAGGAAAGGAGCCTTCGTGTGGACAGGGGCAGCACAGAGGTGTTTTGAGCATTTCAAGCAGGTAATGTCTTCATGTCCAGTTCTAGCTCTACCGGATTTCACGAAGCCTTTTGAGCTTCATTGTGATGCATCAGGTGATGGGATTGGAGCAGTATTGATGCAAGAGAAGCATCCCATTGCATTCGAGAGTAGGAAGCTCCGAGGAGTTGGGAAAAGTTATTCTGTCCATGACCGGGAGATGTTGGCCATAATGCATGCATTGGCC
Organism: Cupressus sempervirens; assembly: GCA_028749045.1. Taxonomy (NCBI): domain Eukaryota; kingdom Viridiplantae; phylum Streptophyta; class Pinopsida; order Cupressales; family Cupressaceae; genus Cupressus; species Cupressus sempervirens. Next base: position 448,768,924 of record CM053787.1, read on the forward strand.
AAATTTCGATCATATTTGGTAGGTGGACGTTTTGTGATTAAGACTGATCACAACAATATTAAATACTTCATGAGCCAGCGTGATCTTAATGACCGGCAACAAAAATGGGTGACTAAATTGCAGGCTTATGACTTTGACATAGAGTTTGTCAAAGGTAAGAAAAATGTGGTGGCTGATGCCTTATCTCGAAGACCTCACTTATGTGCTCTGTCAGAGATTTCAGGAGATTGGAGAGATCAGATTATAACAGAGTATGTCGGAGATGCTTGGGCTTCTGGATTGATTTCAGGTACCATACAGGATGATCGCTATGAGGTGATAGATGGATTGATCAGAGTTCAAGACAGGGTTTATTTGATTCCGTCATCACATTTGAGAGAGGCGATACTGAAGGCATTTCATGATGCACCCACAGCTGGACATCCGGGGGTCTTCAAGACCTACAGGCAGATCCGAGAGCGGTTTTCATGGAAAGGGCTCAAGGATGATGTTCAGAGGTATGTCAAGGAGTGTGTGGTTTGTCAACAGAATAAGGGAGAGCACACATTTCCTGCAGGTTTATTACAGCCCTTGCCCATTCCTGATAGGAAATGGGAAAGTATTTCGATGGACTTCATCACTGGTTTACCACGAGTGCAGGGAAGGGATTGCATCTATGTGGTGGTGGACCGCTTGACGAAGTTTGCTCACTTCTTTGCTATTCCGTCCACTTACACAGCAGCACAGGTGGCAGATCTTTTCTTTAAAGAGATATTCAGGTTACATGGGCTGCCCAGATTCATTGTCAGCGACCGGGATAGTAAGTTTATGAGTGTTTTTTGGCAAGAGTTGTTTAGGTTGTGTGGTACAGATCTTACACCTAGCACTAGTTATCATCCGCAAACAGATGGGCAAACAGAGATTGTGAATAAATGGGCGGAAGGATATTTGAGGAACTATGTAACTACACAACAAAAGGCTTGAATCAGATGGTTGCATATGGGAGAGTATTGTTATAACACCACTTATCATATGTCCATCAAGATGACTCCTTTCATGGCACTCTATGGTTATGAAGCACCTAGCTTCATGGATTTAGTTTTGAGGGACAGTAGAGTGCCCAAAGCCAAAAACTTATTGCAGGATAGTCAGGACATCCTGAAAGTGCTCAAAGAGAATATACAACAAGGCCAGAATCAACAGAAATTGTATGCTGATCAGCACCGAATAGAGCGTAGCTTCGAGGTAGGGGATATGGTTTACTTGAGGCTACAACCATATAGACAGTCATCGCTCAAGAAGAGGGGAGCTAAAAAGTTGAAACCTAGATTTTATGGTCCCTACAGGGTGATTCGCAAAGTGGGCAAAGTCGCCTATGAGCTTGAGCTTCCAGAGGGCAATCGAGTGCACAATGTGTTTCATGTGTCTAGGCTTAAGAAAGCCATTGGTCAGAGTGTAGTGCCTTTTGCAGATTTACCCCCTTTGGATGAGGAGGGGAAGCTTGTGTTAGTACCTGAGGCTATTCTAGATACCAGAGAGAGGAAGCTTAGAAACAGGATAGTGAAGGAGTATTTGGTCAGATGGAAAGACCTGCCGGAGGAAGATTCTACATGGGAGAGTGAGCAGGTTATTCAGCAGGCTAGACTGAGATTGCTTGAGGACAAGCAATTTCAAGGGGGGCGGATTGTAATGTCCCCATTTTAGCAGTTGACCAAGTGTGTGTGCGTTAGCCTTGTTCTACATGGTCCCGAGGGCTAACGAAGGGTTTAATGGGATCTTGGAGTGTTTTGGCCTAGTCATTTCCAGTTTGGGCCAAAACGAAATTGATTTACTCAGTTTTAGGCATACTTACTATTTTGAGTAAGTCGGCAGGACACAGTGCAAGTCAATTTTGGTGATTGGATTCAATACTCCTCGGTGAGAACTTTGCTATCACTCGCATTATTCGGAGTCCGATTGCTAATACATTTTAATGTCTGAAGTTTTATTAAAGTAACGTCTAATTTAATTGTAAAATATTAAAGTGTTACTTTAATATTTATTTTATGGTGATGTGTACCCAAGGGAGACATAAGGGGTATTTTAATATATGTTTTATATTACACATCTTTTATCCCACATTGCCCATATGAGTTGAGCGGACCTGTGGGAATAGAATAAAAGGAAGCATTTGTGGCTTCATTAGACAGGTTGAATATGAGAAGAAATTGGTGTGTGAGTTGCAACTCTGTTCTTGGCATTTGAGGACGTCTATCCTCTCTTGTACCATTCTAGACGTCATTCCCTTGGGGTTTGACCTTTGGAATTCTTTCTTATTGGCTTCATTATCAGGCAGTTTAATTGCATTTCTGGCTACAGGCAAATTTGATATTTTGCTCATATCTTCTTCACTACTTGTCCGACACTTATGCCGCTTGGAGGGAATGGTATTATGAAGGTAGTGGACTGATTGGAAGACAAAGTATTGTAACAGCAAGTTCGTAAGCATGGGCTGGAGTATTATGACAATATTGCTGAAGTAATTAGTGAGTTGATAAATCTGCCATGTATTTGGTTTTATGAATTCTGAATATAACATTTTATTAGCAGCAGTTCATTTCCACTTTGCATATTATTGTAGTTTCTTTCTTGTTTATGTTGTATGATACCAATTCCATGCACGATACACAACAAACAAATAAACGTTTGATTTCCGGAGTTATAAGGGGTTTTAAGAAGTTGAATGCAAACTATTTGACATAATTCCTTGCAGCAATTTGGTTTAGTTTTTTTTGGACATCCAGGGGTGCCCATTACAGCTAGTAGGGTCAAGACTCTTATGAATGTAAAGGGATTTTGGAGTGATTCAATAGCATACTATCTCATCCATGGCACCTATTTCATTTTCAGTTCTACAATTTTCATATCATACACATCATTCCAGAGCCTTTACACCAAACGTGTATTGGACAACATCTTCAAAAATAATCCAACGCATTACAAACTCTAAATCTTGAAAAAAAAAATGCAAATAACTACAGACCTGAATTTTACTAACATAGAATGTGCTCCGTGTCAGAAATAGAATTTCTTGAATTTATCGACATAGTACTAAGTAGAATCCAAAAAAATTGCATTTCAATTCTCCGTTGGGGACATAATCATATTTTATTCCTTCATTTTAGAGATAGTAATGAGGGTTTTAGCTCAAGCCATGGGAGAGCATTTGAGTTGTGAACATAAAATAGGGAATGATTTATGTCATGTTTTCTTTTTCTTTTTTTATATCAAAATCAACTTTACATTGTGTTGTAACTCTAGCATAGGTGTTTGATCCTTGATAGCTTTCTTTTCAGCATTTTGACATTCAAGTTTTCAAGTTTCCTCTTCATTATATGTTTGGTTTATCAATGATTTCCTCCACTTCGATTACAGTGCACCTCAACTAGCTGCTCCAATGATGCAATCACCCATATATCTCCAGATTATGCAAGCACTCGTTGATTTACAGAATCTAGATAGATATTGAGAGTTCCAAAGCCATAAACCTGAAGACCATCATGTGTGTCCCACTTTAGGGAAAAATTTGATGTCACGTTCTTGTGCATATATTTCAATCACTTCCTTCAAACTCAACTGAGGTGCGCCCATGGAATTATTCAAGTGAATCCCACTACCCATGGAAGCTGAGGCTGCTTGTTCAGAATATGTTGCTGCTGCTTGTTGCTGCTGAAGTGCCTCAAATTGGCGCTGCTCCGTCACCCTATGATAGCTTACATTCTCTCTAGCCCCAGGTTGTTCCACCATCATACCCTCTACAACTTGATTTATCATTTCAAGGGCTACATTTAGCTGACTTCTTATCCTCTCATTAGCAAGGAGCTTGAGGCGAAATAGTCCTTTCCACCCTAAAAACCACTTTTTTACTTCATGAACAAAGCCAATGATACAAAACCTGCTGCCATTTGGAAAAAATGCTTCCTCCAACATTGCAACCATATGATAAATGGGAATAGCACATGCCCGAGCCATAACCCAATTAAATTGGTCTAGTTGCTGATTGATTGGGTTGATTACAAATTCCTGTAGAATTGTCATCAGATTAGGTATGATAAAACAAACGATCAGCTATTCCCAACTAGCAAGATCAAATAAAATTTTCCAAGGTGATAAATTGCACTGGCAAAGCAAATGCAGATGCAATACATGACAAATTGCTCCCAGGATTCGTAGCATAAGTTTAGGGTCCCTTGGCTCCCAAGAATGTCGCATAGGTTCAAGGTAGTAACACCTTACACTCAACTCTTCACTGAAGTTATTCTCACTGCCACAATGACATTACCTCTAAAACATGCAAAGGATGTTGAAGTGGTTCCCAACCTTGAAACACTCTTATAAGCAATAGCAACGCAAATGCAAATACAATACATGACAAATTGCACAACTTGTAGTCTTCAAATATACAAAGAGATCTTTTTAAGGTGCTTATTATTTCTTAGCACAACAGAAAAATTGATCCAGCTGCATACATATTCTAGAATCCAAATGATAAAACAATAAAACTCACTCAACTCGTACTAAGTGACAAGTCATAACCTAGTTAAATTGGTCTAGTTGCTGATTCGCTGGGTTGATTACAAATTCCTATAGAACTGTCATCAGAGTAGGTACAATAAAACTACAATTTTCCAAGGTGATAAAATTGCATATGCAGATGTATGTATGTATGTATGTATGTGTATATATATGTATGTATGTATGTATATATGTATGTATACATATGTATATGTATATGTGTATATATACATACATACATACACATGTGTGTCTATGTATGTATCTACGTATATATACAAAGATCTTGTCGATTGTGGATTATGGATTATAAACAAAAAAGAATGAAAAACACGACATTAATCATTCCTCATTTTTATGTATATAAACAGAGAAATCTTGGCACAACAGAAAAACAATAAAACTCTTAGTTACCGGATTCGTGCCCTAGAGGCTGGATCTAGATTCGGATCCAATCCAAATCCGGATCCATGGTTGGATTCGTCCAAAAAAAATTTAAAATTTCGATTATTTTCTTTTAACTATTATGGATTTGATCAATAGATTCATACTATGAAATGATTTAGAATCATAGATTCATACTTTGAAATGATTTAGTTTTAGAATATTGTATATTTCTCTCATTTTCAAGTGTGTGTATGTATATATATATATATATATATATATGTATATATATATATATGTATATATATATATATATATATATATATATGAATCCTCCACGAATTATAATTGGGAAAAAAACCACGAATCCACAAATCCAATTCACGTGCCCGAATCAGATTTGTTTCACGAATCGGTAACTAAGATAAAACTCACTCAACAAGTAGCATGGCCACAAGTGCAATGGCAATGCCTATTGGATATAAGTAAAACAATTAGAAACCAAAACTACATATTCGTTAGAGTAGTTCAAGGGTCTTGATCCCATGGATACGAGTATGTAGGCAACCTAGTAGGCAGAGTATGCCTCCAGTGTGCAAATGCCTTGGACATAGCTAGGTAGCACTTAACCATTTTAAGACATTATATGTTAACTCACGAGGCTCATTCCCTTGCAGAAGCCTCTGCCACAATGACATTACCTCTAAACCATGCAATGGATGTATGTATGTATGTGTATGTATGTATGTATATAGAGAGATCTTGTGGATTGTGGCGATTAGTGGAGATCTAGGATTACGTTGTCATGCCCTCGCAATCTCTACATCTTGTTGTCGTGCCCTTGTGATCTCTATATATGTATGTATGTATGTATGTATGTATGTATGTATATACATATGTATGTATATAAATAGAGAGATCTCAGCACAACAGAAAAAACAATAAAACTCACTGAATAGGTAGCATGGCCACAGATGCAATGACAACGCTTATTGGTAAGTAGATTCCTCTTTTTCTCTCATTTTTCATGTGTTTATTTCACTTTAACTATTATTTCTTAGGGGGCTTTCGTAAACGTGGACCCATTTTATGCAAGAGACGATGAGAACATTCTTGGATGTACCCATGTGATGAATGCTTGTGAGCAATGAAGATGGACTTCCATGAAAGTAGCAGGAGGCGATGAGGACATTCCAGGTACTTTAAAGATTTATCCTTTCTTAAAAAATTTAGATGTTAACAGGGAATTTAGATGTTGGGTTGGGGAATGAGCTTCTACCTTCACGTGGTTGGCCCTAATGAGTAAAGAATATTAACCTATTCTCGAAACCAAGTGAAGCTCAACATTAACCTATCATTGCATGACAACTAACTCTGTGTATTTCTTGATTTCAAGCAATGCAAAAGGATGCCATAGTTCAATATGCAATCTCAATTCATATGCATACGACATCAGGCGGAGCTGAAAAATGCAACAAGTTTGCATTTTTGTTAGAAGTCTTTAATTAGGTATTTTAAGTTATAGACCACCACGAACATTGTTCATGATGGTCTATAATTTTAAAAACTTAGACCTATTAAATAAATGTAACCACGTTGTGTTTTATCAACTCCACCTGTTGTCCATCCATTTGAACACAGTTGCACGTGCATTCTTGATTCAAAGTGGCAGAATCTTATTTTGAATACGCCTTAAAAATGACATGCACTAGAAGATGGGAAAATGATGTCACTTTTGCAGGTCTGGAACCTAGTTTTGTGCTTTAAACATTGACCATTTCTTAAATATTTTATATATTAATGGGGAATTTAGATGTTAGGGCGGAGGGGGTGTGAGGCGAAATGAGCTTCCACCTTCACGTGGTTGGCCCTAATTAGTAGAGAATATTAAACCATTCTTGAAACCAAGTGAAACTCAATAATAACCTATGATTGCATGACAACTAACTGTGTGCATCTACTATGAGCTATGAGAGCATCATAGGTATTCAACATTTGCCACCAGTTTTTTTTATTAATACAGCAAGTCGTCACAATTGTGACGGATAGCCGTCGGTCCCACAGCGTTGCTGCCACATATCCGTCGCAATAGAGACAACCTATTCTGATGGCTAGCTGTTGGACCCACAACATGTGCGATGGCCTTTTCATCAGCTAGCTGTCACAATTGTGACGGTGAAAGGTGAACTCTTGACCCTTATCTCACTTCAATTTAGGAAAGCTTTAACTTTCGCAATTGCGACAGTCGCCCCTTTTGTCGCAATTTTTGGCGTTAAAATTTTAACACCTGTCTGACAAGAGCCAATTCCTGTTGGTGTCGCTTGGGCAACGGTTGGTCGTCGCAATTCAAGCCCAACTGTAGTAGTTTAAGAATAGCCATGCGGCTGAAGCTTATAGGGACCATCTTATTAGGACCTTGCAAATGGGGTTCCAAGCAATGTGAATCTTCTATATCAAAAAAAAATGCTATCTAAATTACTCGTATATGTGATGTATCTTGTTTATATATTAGTTACTTGTTTTTACATAATACTTTTATATATTATACATATGAAGTAATATTGTTCATTTATATGAAAATTTATCTTCAAAATAATGTAAATAATATAATGAATGTTCATTTATAAGTGATGTATAAATACATGTATAATATATAAAAGTTAAATAAGGGAAGTGACTTTTCACTTGGCAGTAAAGTAGTTGTCCCAGGTAATCTTCATTCTCTTGCATCCTAATGATGGATCACAGAGTGTGATACAAAACATTGATGCTAGAAAATTCTACACATTCTAATATATTAACTATAAGGGTATGACCAATTGATCTAAGGGTGGGCAAGGTTTCAAATGGTCACAACCAACATGGCATTTTATGTACTCTTGATTGCTTCAAAGAGGAGAGTGCATAAATGAGACGGATTTCAGTTATAGGGAAGGGTAGGCCCTGGGTGCTGCATTATGCACAAGAAAAATGAAAAGAACAAATATCATTTGTTCATTAATTTTGAGGTGGCTAGAAAGATCTGGTTTCTCTTTTTGAACAGGTGCGCAGTAAAGTGGATGATGCCTAGCAACATTCCAAGATTGCTCAAAAGTTGGACACTCAAGATTAAAAGCCAAAGGTTACACTTTATACGTTCCATAGCTAGACCTGTAATTGTCTAGAATCTATGGTTGAAGCATAATAATAGAGTTTACCAAGAGACATATACAGTCGTGGAAAGAATTTGGTGTCCTAGAGGAAGGCTCTATATCGAAATAAAGAGAATTTAAATGGGAAGACAACTAGTACATTGAAAGAAATGGAACCTGATGGGCTGATACCTGGCCAAGACTCAGATGGTTGGTAAAGAAGGTTGAAAGCAGCCAAACCTGGTAACGAATAGAAATGCCCAAAGCATGGATGGATGAAACTCAATTTTGACAATGAGACTAAAGGCAATCCAGGTAAAATTGGAAGAGTATTTAGGGATTTGAAAAGACAACCAACTACGTTGTTCTCACTTGATTTTGGGGTGGTGACTAACATGGCAGAGTCCAAAACCATGCTATCAGGTCTGGGGATAGCTTGAGATAAAGATTGGGAAAACTCTGGGTAGAAGGTGATTCCAATTTGGTGGTAGAAGCAATGAAGCAAAGAACTGTGCAGAACTGGAAATTGGAGGTGACAAGTATCAGCTGGGTAAACTTAACCAAGTCTACAAAAATCAAGAAAAATAAATTGAAAATGTTTAGACACAAAGCATGAATGTCCAGTATTTTTTTAAGGGTTTGGGCGAATTGTGGAGTAAAGATTTTTTTTTTAAATACTATAAGTGACAGAAAAAATCGTGGCCTTGAAGCTTTAATTCCTTTGTGAAAAATGTGCATCAACTTTACAATATTCTACAGACCCTCGTAAACTTCAATAACATGCTGTTGAATTTAATAGGATTGCTGCAGATGTAAATGAATTGCCTTCTTGGTATATTCTTCCCAAAGACAACGATCTAATATTTATATTAGAGAAAGGAAGAAGAGTAGACATGTCACATGAAAGGACATGTCCATTCATTAACATAATGATGATTATACATATCATTGTATTAAATTCTCTAATATAATAACAATATGTAATTTCTCACATAATATATATAGATAGATAGAGAGATAGATAATAATTTCATATTTCAAATATAACAAGTATATATAAATTATATCTCATATAATCATATATATTCATAGGCTTATCCGACTGAAGCTACAAAACATTAACACATACAATTCATAGTTTGTATTCTTGTGTCAAGCAGATAAATAGAATATTCAGGTAGATTTTCAACAATTACACAAGGCCATGCAATCTACTGAAACAAGAAAACTACTTGCTAAAAACCTACACAATTAAGTAAATTCAGGGAAAATATGCTATATCATTTATTTTTTCTAGCACTGTGTAGCACACCATTGTTTTGAAATATAAGTTATAACAAGATATTCCTTCTCACAAAATATATATTGCAACAAGATTGAGAAAACGGCATTAGGTAGAAAGTTGCTTTAAGAGAATCAATTTATCAAATGAAAAATCCAATTAACAATAGGGTAAAAGCAAAGAATAAAGTTCAAGATTAAATACCTTGCTCCTCGTAAGACTATGGTGCATGCTTGCCCCATCTCAACTCCTGAAAAGTGAATTAGTTTGTCCTCTCCAATCATGATTTCCTCAATGAGTTTGCAATGCCCGAGTTTGACTGACTCCGGATTGTCAAATGTTGAAGCAATTTCTCCCCCAGTTACAAGAGCCAAACGTTCGATACCATCAAAATCAGCATGCTCAATGGCAACAATACCAGCATCAGCAAAAAGCTCCTCAGGAAAATTATATATTAACTGTCTGTTTACAAAACAATTGATTCCGTGTGCAATGATATTCTGCACCTTTCTCCTCATTTTCTCTTTCTCTGCTGCCTCAATCTCTGCCACTTTTGCCATTGAATCTACACGTACACGAGCTCCATATATTTTAATTTTGTCAGTATCCATAGCAGTATTAGCTACCAATATTTTTGCATTTTCAATACGCTTTGGCTGACCAACACCAATCTTTTTGTCTAATATGAACCTGCCACATCAAATGCGCATTGTCTTTGGTCACCAACAAGATTGCGACAACATATAGGAGAAAACAAAAACAAACATATTGAGCAGTGTAAAACTCAATGACAACATAAATAGGAGCAAAAAAAAGAAATAATATCTTTGTCCACACTTAATAGAAGTTACAGCTCAACAATTTATGTTTTCACATTATACAAACACAACTTTGCCACATCAACAGCACACATACATACATATGCAGTAAATCAAAATCGGTGTTTATGAGGAAAGCAACCCAAAATTAAAAAGCCAGCCGACTTCTTTCAACAGCCTAATATAGAAGATTAACAATTTATGCACACTATTTATAGGGAAAGAAACTCAACTAGATAAAATATGTCCTATTTCTAACAATCTAGAATATAACAAACAAATATGCAATCCTTGTATTTTACAAGATGATGAAATCTTTGATGCCCTATCCTATTAATCCATAAGCCATGGATATTAACATGGATTTTTTTTCAAAGACTTATTACTCAAAAATTTCATTCTCATTTAAACAACTTGTAAGGGTTAAAACTAAGATAGTAGAACCAAAACAATGGCTGATTTTGAAAAACTTAAAATCCTTATGCAAATGTTCTGATACCACTAACATCACTGATATAAATTACATTTTTCAATTGATCCACTAAAACTTGCTGCTAAATATTTTGGTATAAGAATTCTTAAACAATTCACTTAGAAGTTATACTCATGCGGGAATAATTCCAACAAACAGGTGTTGAGAGGAACAACAACTATGCTTGTAAGTGGCTAAAAAAGCAAGTGAAAGAAAAAGAGACCAAAACAAGTGATTTTCTTAAAAGAAACTCGATGTGGGAGGAACACTATCAAAATCAATTGCACAAGCTTTCTCCCTTCATAAGGGTCTCAAGATGGTGCAGAAGAACTAATTGGTCATCAAGGCAAGATAGAGCGTCGGAGATCCAAATAGGTTGGTAAGATTGTAATAAAGTTCCATAGACCAATTAGTCTAAGTTGTAACATGGAACCAATATTGTAAGCCAAATTTGGCATCAAATTTGCAATTAGGACCTTTTAGGCATTTTATTGTAAATCAAGATCAAGGGAGTCAAATGTGTGAACCAACCTTGGACCATGTTTGTTGAGTCATTTTTAGCATGTTTTGATCATATGTCAAGTGGTCAAGGTCTTATAAAGGGTCTAAGACAAAGTTGCGTAGAAGTTGCAAAGTTGCGAAAAAGTAGTCATGACAACATTGCAACTTTTGAGCGCATTTTTGTAAAATGTTGCCAACAGTCACCAAAACTTGAAAAATTGTTTGGGAACCATTTGGAATGGGTTGAAACAGACTTGTAATGGTCTAAGGTCGATGTTGATGAAGTCTTGTGAAGATTGAAGCAGTGAAGCAATAGAAATCTCTGAAATTCCGTACAAAAACCTGTGCAATTTGTGTGTGATTGGATTGGCAAACATGATCAATGCTTAGGATCTAAAAGTGCTTTGTTTTAACTTTGTTCTACATTTGGTTTGAAGCATTGAAGTTGCAGGGAATGTGTGTAATAGCCAAATCTCTCTTGGGTACTCTATAATCCTAACAACCTAGGGTTTGGAGGAAAATCGTGGATTTTGGGCTATCACCCTCCTAGTTAAGAATTCTAGTTTTATGGAGTTTGATAAGTCCAACCATGCTTTGTATAAGGCATCTCTAGGTGACAAACCAGTACGAGCATTAGCAGAGAGGATTTGGTTGGTTGAACAATGCAATCAAAGGTTTGAATGAATGTTAAGTGTTGTTTAGAGGATAACCTAAGTGTCCAAAGTGATTAGTGTTGGAATGCGCTGATGAAAGGTGACTGATCACAAGTTTTCCACAGAACTGTTAGTAATAGCCCTATAAGCCTAATATGTGGATTACAAAGCAGAGGAACTCAAATCAATGGATCTACTACTGATTTTGAGATTTTGTATAGAAGATCGAAAAGGGTATTTGTAACCAGCATCAGTTTGGGAGGATTCCTTTAGAGGCAAGTTTGGTAGTACAATAGCAAGTAGGGCAACTAGGCCTAATTGAGCAAAAGAGTGGATCAGATAGAAACTGATTGGTGGGACCTCAAAACCTGTTGATTTGGTATTAATTGGGTATAGATAGACTATACCTAGGAGATGGAGAAGAGAAATGAAGGTTAGGCATTCAAACCCAAAGACACCAACCAAACTATGTTATAGAAACTAGGGATAAAAGGGCCTAGAACTTAAAATTGTTTGATTCAAGGATTGAGGGAAGAGGTTGGTCCTTTAGAAGTCCATTATAGGACATACTTGTGCACTTAGACAAGTGAGAGAACCTTTGTGAAGAAAGGATACAAGGAGTCTTGAGTGTGGAAGCCAAGAGTGGTGAAGGAAGGGACAATTACAAGGTGAAAGACAACCCTCTCCTAGCCTCCTCATCACAAGAACACCTTCCTGTCATCCAATCATTTGACATGGCAAAGTCCATGACCATACAGTATAATTATCCAAAAAATTCTGTGGCAACAAACTACAACTACAATATCAAGGATCAAAAAAGGATTACAACTAGAAAATGCTCCTGCATCATTATTTGAACAAGTAAATCACAAGGCATTGCAGTGCCCTCTTTGGTCTTCAAAAAAATTCTCCATTAGAGATATTATGCCTATTAATAATCAGAATAAGTAAATGTTAAAATTATTTGCTTGGTTATCAGTGTAGAACCTAGGGCATTCTCTTAATAACATAGATCAGATTAATAAAATTGAGTTAATCTAAAAATGAAGCTCAAAGTATGTTGGTGGATAACAAGCATAGAAACTATGTTGGGTTACGAATTGCATGTAAACTGATAGTGGAAGGTAATTATAAGCCCAATACAAAGCAATGTGTTAATATAGTGTTGTGTTTAATTACAAAGGGCTAACAATACTCATGAAATGGGCCAAGATGTATCATTTGAAAATAGTGTAATATCCTCCTCCATTTAGAATGCCAATAATTAAATGAATAAAGATGTTAGCCTATTCTTCTAATTTTTCCCCACAGGCTAGCGCATTAAAATGACAGGGATTTGAGAATAATTAAACAAGAGGCCAAAAAACTGAAGTCCCAGCAAATATTATTTTAATTATACATTATAGCTGCCATGTCAACATGAGCACTATGAAGGACATCCACTCAAAGGAATGAGGTCCAGTCAAACCCAATGCTTGATCATGATTAACATTGTTACAGCTAGAACTCGGAACAGGACAGCTGGGTAGTAACAAAGACAAAGCACAACATGATCTTGAACACAAACTGAATGCTCGAATTCAATACAAGAGTTCCAGAAGGCAATTAGAATGATTTCTCTTGCAGCTACTAAAACATCAACAATGGGGCCACACCTTAGGTTTCTATTTTTCAGTCATGAGTTGTGAGGACACACTTATGTTGCTTCCTTAAAAACGCAGGTTGATTTTTTTAGTAATTGCCATCAGTTAGATTTCAAAGTTGGAAGAAAGCAAAACTCTGTTTTTTTGGGTCAGTCGCATGATGATACAACAGCAGATCAATCTGATTTTTCACGCTAAAGGTTGAAGCTTAACTCCTAGTATAAAATGTAGCCCACAAACAGAATCATAGATCCTAATTCCTACCTTGTGAATCACAAGCTCAGACTAAAATCAAGCAGCTTTTTTTATTTTAGCTTCTCATGAGTTTGGAGCTGGTATTTCCAGGATCATACAGCAGCATTTCATGTACTCACCTCTTCCTAATCTAAGTCACGAGTAAAGGACAGATGGTTCTGAGTTTCTCAAACAATATGTTTATTTGTGTTTCTTTTTTCAAAAATCCCATAAGCTATGTTTTGGCTTTCGTTTCTATGATCTATCTTGTTGGCCTGGTTTTTCGCATGATAAAATTCTTCATAATTTACATTGGGAAATCCAGTGTTTGTTTTGTGATTAGGGATTGAAGATTTCCTATTTTATTTTGCCCTAGAAAATCCCCAATTGTTTTGCCCTAGTATTGTTTGTGCCCTAGGTTCTTCATTATTTTTTGTGATTAATGTGGTCCGCTTTTTATAAAGTATGCACGGGAAATTTTAAAGCCTTTGAAATACCTTTGAAACCCTCATTTTATAAAGTTTTTCCCATTTTCCTTTTAAATTTCTCCGCATTGTTCTGCCCTACCCTAGTTCCTTACTCATTATTAAGCTAAGGTCATGTCGTAATCCTTTGTTATCCTACATGGGTTACCTTTTTAAATCTAAAGTTATAGGTAGATAACGACATCCCTTGATCTTCCTTAAAATCAAGGGTCATCGTTATGTCGTGGAAATATGAGAATGTTTTAATCCATGTGACATAGCGATGAAGTGACACCTGTCCACGGGACCCAGCTAGGGTGAAACTTCAAAAAAAAACCAAGATCAATGGACATTGTTATGTCACTAACAAAAGTTGCTTGATCTTTAATTATAGCGATATAACGACATGAGGACATGTGTCCTTGTGGGCCATCTCCTTTCACGGCTAGTAGGGTTGTCAGACGAGGCAACATGTGTTTAGATTTGATTGGTTGTTTAGCAAAGTGAGCCAAGTTCTTGAAATGCTCTATTCATCATTGATCTCCAGATTAATAAAAGGTTTTTGTTATATCGCCATGAAGAGATGCATGATTTTTAATCATAGCGACATAACGACAGAATGACATGTGGAACAGGTGGGACCTTCTTTGAGTCATGCGCAATAATCAAGGAACACAATGAGGATCGTTCATCTCAGGACAAATCTACAACTCTCGTTTTGTCGTTATGGAAAGATGACTATATTTTAATCTATGCAACATGGCAACAGAGTAATAGACGTCCCGATGGGCCCATAACATTCTATAATGCAATTTTCTCCTAGCCGTCAAATTAAAGATTGACCAGAGGCTGTCACTATGTCGCTAACCCAAAATGCAAGGTTATTAATTGTAGCGACATAACAATATGATGACACGTAGCACAGGTGGCCCACTTTCAAACAAAGCTAAAGTCTTGTTCTTGATCATCAGATGTGCGAAGGATCTAAGGTTGTCGTTATATCACTAACGACAACTGCTCAACCTTTAACCAAGCAACATAACGACAAACTAACATGTGTCTTGTGACATGTAACTATTACACAAGGAGTGCCAACAAGGTAGAAGGGTTTCCATGTGTCAAAATTTGATTGGTTTGACTGCCAGGTCATAGATTTGAAGATGAATCAAAGTGCGAATCGTATCTTCACTGTCATATTTTTACAAATCAACAGCCCTATTTCAAGTTTAAAAAAACATGCCACTCTGTTCTCTGTAACACATTTCTAGGAATTAAAGGCATCTCGTGTGAATTGTTACGAAAGCAGAAGGATTGTGAGATCATAAGAACATAAGATGCTAAGGTTATACAGAGCGAAATAGGGCACAAGTCAGCACTGAACGACCAGGTGGATGAGCATTGTGTTCAATCTACACAGTAATGATGGACATTTGATTTTCAGGTAGAGTAAGGCAATAAGAGACTTAGATGAAATCAAATGCACTAAGCGGCCATCAAGAGGGAAATAATATTTTGAAAGCAGTTGGAGAGATTAAGGCTCTGCCGGCGGGAACCAGTTGAAGATCTACACAATTAAAGGCAATAGAAGACAAACGAAATTAAATTAAAGACTCCTGCAGTAAGTGTCACCTGCCGATTTTGCAACTACTTTCCTATTTTGTTTGAACACAAAGATGTTTTAAATGTAACATTATAGAAATATCTTTGTATCTATTTTTCCAGTAAGATTTCAACATGTGTCCTCCCATCTAAAGCTTGTTGCAATTCTTTTCTATAAAAGATTTTCCAAGATGTGGAGTGAAAGTCGGAAGTCTGTAGTATTTTAGTGCTTATGTCATTTACAGTCGGTCCAATTTTTGTCAATTGTATGATGTATTCAATTTTGCCAATCTAGGAATATAGTGAAATCTTGAATGATAGGTTTTGTCATGTCTTGAGTTATATTTTGAGTTTCATACAAGTGTTGTATTGTTTCCAAAGAAGATTAATGCAAAGAAAAGTTATGCATATCTGTGTCTCTGAGTTTTGTCTTCATTTTCATATCTCTGTAATTTTGGGATTGAAATGAACAAAGTTATTTCACTTTAATGCAAACTTGGATGGGTTTATCTTTTCACTGATTGCTTTTAATTCAAAGAGTTAAGTAAATGCTTTCATGAATTGATAGGGTTTCTAGGTATATGGGAGGGATATCAAAAGAATGAAATTCAAGGCTAATTGTTGATAAATTTGGTTGAAATCAATTAAATAGGTCTAGGGTTATTGGTTGGACTCTATATAACAATGAATAAGGTACTAATCAATTAATTCATATGCAAGTTGATATGATCATGTGCTTCCACAATACACAAATTAATCAAAATCAAATTTCCATTCTGTAATGAAGAACTAAATTGCTTGTCATTACTTATTTGTAATAGTTTCCCTTCTGAGTTATTGTAGTGCCTCTCATGTTTGCAGTCTATGTCTTGTCTATTCTGATTCGAGAGATACTTGATACTCTTATTATTTTGTACCTTATGATGATCCGAGGGTCAGATGTTATACTTGGATTCAGTACCATAGATGCTTTATTGCTATACTGTTCAGTTTATTACATTTGCATGTGGATGCCATTTTGAGATGACAGTAGATCTATGATGATATCTAGTTATATGATGTATTGGACCTATTTGTTGATTATGTTATGAGATGGATTCTATGCTTTGGTTATTTACTTCATTCTTGTATCTTCACACTTTCTGCGAATGTGAGTGATGTAAATGGATTAAATAGGTATTTTAATACATGTTGCTTCGGCTATGATATTATTTGCCATTGCACTTGATCGTGTGTTTTAGTGTGCAGGAATTATATCCCTGGCAGTGGCACATGGAGTTAGTGATTCAGCTATTCATATTTACCCATGTCGTTCCTATATGGTCAACGTACCCTTATTGTTATTGTTTAGATCAAAACCTTTCGGTGATTAGTAAATCCGAACTCATTTGCATTATGTGATTAGCCCAGTGCGTGTGTCTGTGCATTTAGAAGTTCGCATTTGTCGCGAAAGTGTTAAGTGTTTTTCTATGTTTTTGGGGTTTTCGGATTTTAATCTTTTTTTATTTAATTTCTGGCAGCTTTGCCTTAGGTAAAATCCCGTTGCGGATAATAACTTGTTTTCGTTTGGGTCAATTCGGAGTTTAACTACTCCAGCTAGCTATTTTCCAGAATTGACTATTCACCCAAAAAATGAATAAGTATTGGAAAAAAGTGATTTTATAAATCACTTTTCACAATTTGAAAATAGAATTATAGAGCAAATTTGGAAATCCTCTTCTGGAGGATTCTTGTTTTGCTCGTTCTGGGAGCTGTGAGCGTGGGATCTGCGCGAGGTTGGTCTCGTTGGATTCGGCTCGAGGAGTTTATGCTTTGCCGTCGTTTTCAACTGTTTTGGCGAGTGGTTTATTTTATTGTGCGGGTTTCAGTTTCTGCCTCTTTTTCCTTCAGGTAGGGCCTTCCCGTTTTATAGTTTTCGCTCCGTTTCAACTTCCATTTCTTGTAGCAATATGTTAGGAGGCTGAGAACTAGTGTTCCCCTCCGTTTCTGGTTGCTAGTTCTGCCCAGTTGGTCGGGTATGAACGTTTTTCCCTGTTTTTGAAATGGGGTTTTGTGTTTTTGGACCGTTTTTGCATACGGTGTCCGTTTTCATTTATTTTTGGATTTTTGGGGTTTTTGAACCCAAAGGCCAAATGGGTTTTAATTTTGGAATTTTTCCAAAACTTGGAGTTTTTACCTCATTTTGCGTGCCAACCTATTTTATCAAGTTTTCTTGGCACATTGTGGTTCGTGGACCTGGGTGATCTGTTTGGATACCAGTTAGACCACTTTTGCATCTTTTGTTGCATTGGGATGCGTGTTGCATCCGTCCTCTCGATTTTGTTTACAGTTGAGGGACTTGTTGCTTTGTGTTCTCTTCCAGTCCTTTTATTTGATCTTCGTGATAGTGGTGCACCACACACGAGTACGTGCGCGTACGTAGTCGGATGTCTTGCGAGCCCCGACCTTCCGTAGCACTTTCGGAAGTTATGATCATTGGGGTTGGGTTGGGAATTTGCATGCCTACGAGCACTCATCATTGGATGAGCATGGGTAGGGTAGGGTAGCATATGGAGGGGGCTTCTATTTTGCAGCCCGACGATCATGACGTCATGGGTTGGCAAAGGAAGTTTTATATAAGTGATAATTAAAGAAAACACTGGGAGGTAATAAAATTTAAGATAATAAAATGTGTGAGCACCCGATTAAGTTCGAGGACACAATGTGTGAGCACCCAATTAAGTTTGAGGACACACGATCCGAGCTTGGGCTTGTCGATGCCAAGCGACTCTCCATGATGTCAGCCCCTACATAGTAAGCCCATTGAGGTGTCTGACCAGGACCTGTAGTTTATGCATTGTCTATGTCTTGGTTTCAATCATCATATTGCTTGGCGTGAGTGTTAGCCATGGTTGTTGTGTTTTTGTGTGTTTGCGGTTGGATCACTATCTCCATCAGCACGGCGGGTGTGGACCTACGGGTGCCACGTGGTTGGGAGGCATAGCTACCCTCACCACTGCTAGGGACCGGTGTACAGATACGGTCTATTGTCCTAGTACGACTGTAGCTGGATGTGTCACTTGGTACTTCAGTATACGAAGTATGCTTCTTGTGATTTATGCTCTCATTATGATGTTATCATGTTTAGATGATGTTAGTTTTAACGCATTCCTCATTATGATGATTAGCATGTAGTAGATGATGTTATCTGATTACATTTTTATCTTATGCCTACTACTAGCATGTTAGATTTTATTTACTCACATTGTAACATGTTTAGTAGTGACATCCCTATTACGACAACACCAATGATTTGATCGGTGGCTTGGGATGTTATGCACAAGGGATGGCTAGGGCCCACGATGGTCCTATGATGCCATTAACGGTTGGGAGGAACCGCGTACTTAGTTATTTTTGCTCATTGCAATGTTATCTATGTTATTCGATGTTTATTTTAGTTGAATGTGATGTTTCCTTTCTGTACTTTCCCTTCCTTGTTTGATAGATGGTTAGATTTCGTTTTCTGTATTTCAGTTACTCAATTTTGGTTCGAGTGTTCTGGCCTCGAGATGTGGATCCGGTACTCCCCGGTGTGGAGGTTCTTTTGTCGTTTTTTTCCGTTTTTGAGTTTCCTTAAGTGTTTTTATTTTCTATGGGCGACATTTGTTCAGCATTGTGCGACACTGATAAAGTATCGCACGTCCATAGAAATAATGTCGCACGAAACTATAAAGTGTCGCACGCATTACTGGAGAAGTGTCGTACGACACAGGAAGAGTGTCACACGGCTTCATGAGAAATGTCGCGCGATACTTTTCCAGTATCGCACGCCTTCTTGAGAAGTGTCGCACGCAGTAAGGGAGAAGTGTCGCCCTCCCTTAGTAAAAAGTGTCGCACGCCTTTTGGTTAAAACCTGCGCGTGCCAACAGCGGGCACTTTTTGTAGTGTTCCGAGCTTTTTGAGAGTTGATCTAGATACCCTTTTGGGTGTTCTTGAAGCCTACGTTGTTGCATTTTGAATTCAGGAGGTTTCGTTTGAAATTCAGTTTTTGGGTTTCTGATGTTGTCCTTCGGGGTTTAAAATATATCGTTTAATTCCTTATACTTAAGATATATTTTAATATATGCGACAATTCATTTGAGATGGGTTTCACACCTCTACGAGCTAAGGTGTAGATTCTAGGAAAAATCAGGGCTTCAAGAATTCAGACTTAGCCAAATTTCAGGGCTTCAAGGTTTCAGACTTAGCCAGTTTCCAAGAGTCAGCTTATGTCTTTCAGCTTGGTAGGTCTTTGTGGTTTTCGTGGTTGTGTTCTAGTTGGTAGTGGCGTTTGGAGATCCGTTGGTGCTTGGTTGTCTTTCAGTCTTCCGTTGCAATCTTTTGGTTTGTGTAGGTTGTATCATGTGCACTTACACTTGCAAAAAAAAAAGGATTGTTCTGACTTGTTTTTCATCCTTGTTTCCAAAGATCTCTGGGCGGGGCATTACAGTTATAGCTAGCTATTGTAATCAAGGAGTTAATCACAAATCCAAGAAGAATACTGACCATTTTTTGCTATAGGGGATAGATCTGAAAGAAGAGTATTAGCGAGCAAATTCTTAATGTCTTATAGCTTCAGTCAGATAAATCTTAAGACGTAAGCTTTAAGGTCAAACTCTTTGTTTAAATATTATATTTATACACATAATTGTAATATATATACATATATATAATCCTTCTATATATATGCATATATATAAATTAAGTTTTATTTATATAATTTCATTGATTAAATATTATTAAGATATTATACTAATGTTATTATATTATTATTTTGCAACCGTGGTTAATGCTCGTGATTGTCTTTCTGAAATGCAAAGGTGATCGAGGTCAAGGAATGGGCTATTATATATTTCTAAGCCCTTAGTAATTATTTTTAAACGTACCTTTGCATTGTTTGATTAA
This sequence comes from Cupressus sempervirens, assembly GCA_028749045.1. Taxonomy (NCBI): domain Eukaryota; kingdom Viridiplantae; phylum Streptophyta; class Pinopsida; order Cupressales; family Cupressaceae; genus Cupressus; species Cupressus sempervirens. The sequence goes on from CM053787.1 coordinate 448,789,561, forward strand.
CCTTTTCCTTGATTAACCTTTTCCTTGGTCAACCATTGTGTCCTTGTCTCCATTCCGTGTGTGATTTGAGCTCCTTCGTTCTTGCCACCCTCCATCCTTTCATATTTATAGTCATTCTTTTCTTACGTGATACATATGACAGACATCACCAAAAAGATATCTTGCATGGTTTATATATGAGATCGGACACCAATACAAATAAAGTAATAACTCAAGCACATCAAAGGCGCTATTAAGAGAGAAAGTATATCTAAGGAATATACTATAATATGAATTTATATTGATACATATGCAAGGGATTATTTAAGGAGCTAGTTCATAAGAAGATATGTATGATATCTCTGAATTAATATAGAGATATAATTGAAGCCCTAAGACATTCATAAAGACAATTACATTAATAAATCTAATCGATAATTTTAACAATTTGATGAAGAAAATCATAAAATAAATCATTACCAAATCCCTAAGGTGCACCTGCCTTGGCCTTGCAGAGCCTAAATCGTAAAGTCTTTGTACTCTGTTGAAGTTGGTCCAGATCTAAGATTAATCCTGCTGAATATGGGATCTAGCTAGTCCTTAGGCTTGTTTTTGTCTTTTGTTTCCTGGTATTGGGTTTAACGCAACTTGGTAGTTTTAAAACACCAACAAAATGGTGACTCTGCTAGGGAGTGTATTGATACTATATGATAGACAAGCCTTGAGAATACAAAAGGTAGTGCATGAAACAAGTTGCAGCAGTAAGTCTCTGATGTGATTTCCAGTTTCTTACTCAATATCATGCATCCCAGTGGTTACCTTATTCAAGACAGCAGTACCTTGAATGTTGAATGTAAATTGCATTATTACTAGTGATTTCATCATCAATCAGTTCAGCTGGGTAATGTTTTGAAGTGTTGTTGTAAAAGTTCAGAGTCAAGAATGAACAGAAGTGTTTGTTCTCTTTTCCAGGTTTGTAAATCTCCAAGAGTGGTTTGATGATTTGCATGGTTTTCTTACAAATTGAAAGTCTGGTTCAGATTTGTCAAATGACAAATTATGTTTTAAAATTTTCTCACAAGTGTGAGTGGGGACTCTATACCTATACCAATATCCTAGTTGATTTCAAATTAAAAAAGCTGAAGGACTTTCAATTTGTGTGGGCAGATCTGAAGCTTTTGATAGTGTTTCTTGGAAAACAAGATATCAGTTCTTGATTTATAGTTTTCAGTGTTGTATGCATCTGCTGTTGTAAGAAATTAAAATGTTAAGAAGCCAATCACAGCAGTGATTTCTTTATCCTCTTCAAGGAGGTGGTGGCTCTACATGGTTTTCAAGTAGGATCGAGTTTCAGCATCAACACTTTAAGGTATTTTGATTTTCATGTGTTCTCTTTTCATTAAAGTCAAATGTTAGAAATCAGTGCCTCTATTCAGTAATTCTCAGCACTAGGAGAAAGAGGTAGAATTTTGTTTCAAAATGGAATCAGATCGCAGATCTGAAGTTAGCTTACCAAGTTATGAAAGTGCGCTTGAAGATATTGTAGAGATAAAAAGGGAACTCCGCAATCAGATTGTCAGTTTCATAAGAAATATGGTAGGAAGTATTCAAGGTCTAAGAGATGATCAATCTTATATGAAGTTCAAATCAGCACTCATGGAGCTACATTTTTCTTTAAGACCTAAGAAATCTTCTTTACCCATTGATTTCTTAGAAGTCTATGTGCCTGATTCAGTTGATTGGCCAGCACATTTGAAATTACAAAAGCTTTTGAAAATTGAAGAATACATCAAGATGGAAAGTAATTTGTATAACAATAGAATTCATGTTGAATCTTCTAACGATAATAGTGAATGTGCTGAAAGTCAGAATGAATGTAATGAATCCGTTGATAACGATAATTTGTCTTCCGAGTGTGAAGAGAAGGATTCAAATTTTAGTGAATCAGATTTTTTCAGTCAGCATGAAAAAGATGGATATGTAACTAGAGATGAATCAGGTGACAGTATGTATGAGAGTGAAGAAATGTATAACAGCACTAGAGGTAATTCTTATTATGATGAAAATGAGTGTAGTGGGGCTTCTAATTTTTCAGATTTTACTACTAATGTTTCTACTGTTGTAAGTTCTTCACGTCATCTGGATAATAATCACAGCCAAGAAGAGAAGATTTGTGAGGAAGTCTTTTTGAACCCCAATGAAATTTTAGCTTTGTTAGCTCGTGATTTTGAAAAGCATGTAAGTATGACTAAGGATGCTCATATTTTCCCTTGTGATATTTTTTCATTTAATGAAGTCACTTCCCCAAAGTTTGATGTGGAAAGAGATATAGAATCAGAACCATCTTTGTCAAGCTTTGGAGGTGTTACATGTATATGACAGTACCCCAAATCTCTGTGTACATGACAACTTGTTAGATGTGGAGGATGTTATTTTAAGGGATATTTCATACTGATTCAAATTCTTCTCATGTTGGTGATGCTGCATTAAGTTTTGATGTTTCATATAATGAAAAGGAAACTAGTGGAAGTTGTAAATCTGATTCTGAGTTTTCTCATATGCTGATAAATCTTGTAATAATGAGTTCAAAGTTCACTCTAACAAGTTGTTTGATGAAGACTATGATTATGATCAGCATATTATATGTCAGCACTTTCATGAGAGTTTATCAAACTTGGTGACTAATCAATTGTTTGAATGTGAAAGATTTTCAGAACACGTTGAATCTGATTGGATGTCAAACAAGATTGCAAATGAGGAGAAATCAGATTTTATGCACTCTTCACACCCGGTTACACAAGGTGAGTTGCAAACTTTTTACACGTGCAACTCTTCGATTTAAGTAGAATATGAAGCCTTCGTGTTTCTAGTTGATAGCATGCATCAGTCATATGTGGATGAAGATTTTCAGTCTGATTCTAGTTTATATGAGCATGCTGATTCACTTTTTCATAGTGCACATGATGTAGAGGTTAATTCTGATTGGTATATGCACTATAAGAGTGAAGGGAGTAATTTTTTTCCCAAATGAGCTAATTCAGAATGTTGATTTTGTTGGTGAAACTAATGAGAGTGATGTTTTCAGCTTACCTCATGAAAACGGAAACGAGAATCAGGTCTATAACAGAGGTAAGAAATTTTGTTGAACTTCGGTGGCCCGAGGCCATTGTTTGGATAGCTTACGAGTAGTTTTTCTTGCTTTCAATGAAGTTGTTTGAGAGATTTGTTGGTGTGGTCTGCTCTAACCAGAAATTTTGAATCCTTGTCATGCCCGCAAGGGACATGCATCCCCAAACAAAGCCACTGTTGGCTGTTTTTTCGCATGATAAAACTCTTCATAATTTACAGTGGAAAATCCAATGTTTGTTTTGTGATTAGGGATTGAAGATTTCCTGTTTTATTTTGCCCTAGAAAATCCCTAATTGTTTTTCCCTAGTATTGTGTGTGCGCTAGGTTCTTCATTAATTTGTGATTAATGTGATCCTCTTTTTATAAAGTATGTGCAGGAAATTTTAAAGCCTTTGAAATACCTTTGAAACCCTCCTTTTATAAGGTTTTCCTACTTTCCTTTTAAATTTCTTCGTGTTGTTCTGCCCTACCGTAGTTCCTAACTCATTATTAACTTAAGGTCCCATCATAATACCTTTTTACCCTACATGAGTTACCTTGTTTTAAAAATCCAAGTTATGGGTAGATAACGACAGCCCTTGATCTTCCTTTAGATCAAGGGTCATCATTATGTCATTATGGGGAGAAGAGGGTGTTTTAATCATAACAACGTAGTGACTGAATGACGCCTATCCGAAAGACCCACCTGTGGTAAATCTTCAGAAGAACTCACCACCGTCGATCAAAATAGAGATCTAAGGTTGTCGTTGTATAGTTAACAAAAGTTGCTTAACCTTTAGCTATAGCGACATAAGGACATGAAGACACGTGTCTTTGTGGGCCTTTTCCTTTTGCGACTGGTAGGGTTGCCCAACGAGACAACAAGGGTCTACATTTGATTGGTTGTTCCGCAAGGTGAGTTAAGTTCTTGAAATGTTCTATTCACCATTGACCTCCAAATTAATCAAAGGTTGTCGTTATATCGCCTTGAAGAGTTGCATGAATTTTAATCATAGTGACGTAACGATAGCATGACACATGGAGCGGGTGAGCCCCCTTTTTTGAGTCATGCACAGTAGTCAAGGAAAATACTGAGGACCGTAGATCTGTCCCTTGTCACTTTGTCGTTATGGAAAAATAAAGGTACCATAGCGACAAGGCAACATGTGACCTGATGGGCCCATCACATTCTATAGTGCATCAGATTAAAGACTGATCAAGGGCCATCGCTATATTGCTAATCCAAGTTGCAAGGTTGCTAACTGTAGCGACATGGAGACATAATGGCACTTGTCAACATCCAAATGAATTTCGGGCTGATTTTAGCTAAAGCACTCTTGCTTTCTCAAATGTCGCGAAAAAGAGACACATGGCATTCGGAGTTAGAGACAGTGACGTCAGCCAATGACACATGGTGAAATCTCATGGATTTGCAAGATTGGATGTCAAAAATGAGATAAAGCGAGGTGGTGCAACATGGTGCTAGGGGCTAGTTGGATGCTAACGGAGCAAGTGACGGGGATAAGGTGAGAAAATCAAAAGATGACACGTGGCACGAGTGGCCCACTTTGAGGTAAAGCTGAAGTCTTATTCTCGATCGTCAAATGTGTGAAGGATCTAAGGTTGTCATTATGTCACTAACAAGAACTACTCAACCTTTAACCATAGCGACATAACGACAAGCTAACACGTGTCTTATGACATGTAACTATTTCACAGGGAATGCCAACAAGGTAGAAAGGTTTCCATGTGTCAATTTTTTATTGGTTTGACTACCAGGTCAGAGATTTGACATTTTCTTTGATCGGATCCTCGCGGGGTTGAAGTTGTGGTTAAGACTTAAGGTTGCGAAATTGCAAACAAAGAAAATATTAAGGTCAAAGCAGCTACCACAACATCGCTAATGGTAACACAATTAAAATGTTTTAAGTTGTGACGGTGTGGAAAGTGATCATGACAATTAGATTTTAAACAGTCGCAGCATCGCATGGAGTTAAGGCTAACCTAAGATCAAAGTTGCGAAGTGGCGAAAGCTTGTAATCGCACTCTCGCAAGGTTGAGATATAAGTTAAAAGCTTAAGTCGCGTGGTTGCAAAATGTAATCAAAACAGTTGAGTTAAGAGGCATCGCAAGCAAGAGGAATGTTAAGTATTAGACCGCCGTGAAGATGCAAGCTAGTAAGTTTCATGGTCATTGTTGGGTTGTAGCGGTTAGAAAATTGAAATTTGTGATTAGTCACGAAGCAACGATAAGGCATAGGATGAAGAGAACGCAATTTCGCAAGCCCAAAAAGCTAACAATTGAAAACCGCAACAAATCAGTGGCAAAGAGGAAGCACATCATCGTAGGCATAACATCACAATTTGGTTTCAAGGCCCCGAAGGCATGACAAGATGACAAGGTGACAAATCCAACCTATCAGGTGGTGACACGTGGCTCCCACTAGGCAGTCAACTAGAGGTTTGACAGAGGTGGCACGAAACACTGGTTTTAAGACAGACATTGCTATCTGAGAAGTTAGAGATAAAAGCCCAAACACCCGAGAAAATGATTAGGCAGTGAATCAGTGACAAAGAGGAAGTGCATCATCGCAGGCATAACATCACAATTTGGTTTCAAGGCCCCTAAGGCACGACAGGGTGACAAGGTGACAAATCCAGTTTATCAGGTGGTGACACGTGGCTCTCACTAGGCGATAAGCTAGAGGTTTGACTAAGGTGGCAGGAAACACTAGTTTTAAGATGAAGGCATTGCTATCTAAGAAGTTAAAACAGAGATAAAAGCCCAACCACCCGAGAAAATGATTAGGCAGTTCAAAGATGGGTGAGCATTGTGCTCAATCTACATAGCGATGATGGAGATTTGATTTTCAGGTGGAGTAAGGCAGTAAAAGACTTAAATGAAATCAAATGAATTGAACGGCCCACCTAAACGGAAATAATTTTTTTAGAAACAATTGGAGATGTTAAGGCTCTACCAACGGGAAGCAATTGAAGATCTACAAGATTAAAGGCAGAAGATGACAAACGGAATAAAATTGAAGACTCCTGCAGTAAGTGTCACCTACCGACTTTGCAACTACTTCCCCAATTTTGTCCGAATACAAAGAATATTTTTAATGTAACATTGTAGAAATATCTTCGTATTTCTTTTCCAGTAAGATTTTGACATGTGTCCTCCCATCTAAAGCTTGTTGCAATCCTTCTCTATAAAAAGATTTCCAAGATGTCAAGTAAGAGTTCCATATTCTTGGATAGGTTTTCCATATCCTATGTTCCAATGGTTGGTTCCAGTCTTTAGGAAAGTTTTACATTGCTGTGATACCACCCTTCTTCAACATTTTCTCTCTTGTATCGATACCAGTAATAAAATTGTATGTTCAGTTCTGGCCTATTCAGTAGTTTTATAAGTTATTTATATGCATCTTGAATGTTTTGTTTCAAAGAAATTAATACAAAGAACATCAAACTTATTAGTTTCATTCTAATTCTCATCTCCTATCTCTGTTGTCTACAATGTTTTGTGGCTTACGAACAAAGATCTTAAACCCGTTTGCAACCCCTTAAAGTTGTATTTCTTGTTACGTTTTGCTATTGGTACAAGGAGCCAAGTAAATGCTTACTTATCTTGACAGGGTTTCAAGTTTCATAAGAAGGATATTTCATGAATATGAGAGTTTTTTTGAACACTAATGTTTGATTCACAAAGTGATGGGATAGATTTGATATCTTGATATATGGGATATGTCACTGTTATCATGGATGTATGTTTGTAATTTGTGGAATTGCCCAATAGATAAGGCACTAATCGGTTACAAGATCAACATGTTCTTGTTGTTGAATATTTGGATTTTGCAGATAATCAACACATTAATCAAAGTCTTTTCCCTTTATGTTTAAGAGCTGAAAGGATTTGCCCTCACTAAGTTTATGGATTTCATAGGTTTTGCAATTTGCTGCTGCATACCTTTGTCATTGCATGAGTATAGGAGAAATAAGGGTGTTATCTGCTTTATCCAAATTCGAGTGTGTGTTTTGGAAACTGGTACCATATGAATGAGGTTGTTAACAACATCAAGCAGGGAGTGTCCAAGGTTGTTAACGACATCAAGCAACTGCTTTTTCTGCTCGATGGAAAAAGGTTGTTAACAACATCAAGCAAGGAGTGTCCAATATAGTTGCATCCTAGTTGTCACAGACATTAGTGGACGATGAAATGACAACGAACAATTTGAAAGTCAAATTGGAGTTCTTTTAGCTAGAATGTTTTTGAAAAATATGATTTTGAGAACTTCTCCATCTTCTCAGGACTTGCTACCAGATTAGGAGGAATGTCTAGGAAAGGCAAAAAGAGCAATTGCAATTTTAGAATTCGAGCAAGAATTAGTGCCAAGCATCAGCACAGAAGAATTGGAGATGATGTTGGATCAATTCCATGCCTTCAGGCAGGGGAATCAAGGATACATGCATTTAATGCATAGTGTTCTTAGTAGTCATTTATTGCACTCCACTCCCTTCATGAATGAGCATGCAAATTGGGCATTTATTACCTACTATAGTAATGGTTCCCTTATTGCATTAATATAGATTCATTTTTTTTGCCCTAACCCTAGTTAGGGTTGATGTGGCACAATCTAGGCCATCAATTTTTGTGATCATTTCGGCCACCCATTGTAATCAAGGACCTATATAAAGGCCTCACTTCTCATTTATAAGGGGAGGATTTTCTGAGATTGTTGCTATAAGCTACTAAGATAATAGAGTTTCCATTGAAGCTTGGTGAATACTTGATGTGTCTCAATGCTTGCTTTTTCTCTTAAATTTCCTCATTTAGCTTAAGCTCGATTTAATAAAAGTGGTGCGATTCCAATGGAGGAAATGATGGTGTTTTGATGGATTCCTTTGGTTCATACTTTTGACGTTTTAGTGATTCTAAATTGTAATGTCCCCATCTTTTTAGCATCTCAGTGGAATTCTTAGCCTTTACGTTCTCTGAAGGCTAAGTGGAGAAATAAGGAGAAATTGATTAAATTAATTTCTTATAATGTCATTAAATAAATTAAAATTAAAATTAAAAGTTGACTTTATATATAATTAATTTAATTTTCTAGAAGCACAGCTAATTATTGTATTGGCAAAGGGGAAGCTTCTAGGGAGTGCATTTTCTAAAAGTACAACTAATTATTGGAAAGTGGGAAGTTTCTAGAGACTGCAATTAAATAATATTTTATTTCTTTCTAGAAGGGTGAAGGAAAAGAATAAATAGGGAGAGCAGCGTCATTGTTGAGCATCGAATGTGTTGACATCTACTCTTCTAGATAGCTTGTGGAGCCAAGGGTTTCTACAGTTATTATAATGATCGTTGGGAACGAACACTCCCATTGATTTGCATAACTGAGGTGGTGAAATATCTTCCAAAGAGTTGCGATTGTTGGAGAAGACAAATCAATCTTTTCATTGTGCCAAATCTGTGGCCTAGGGCCAGCTTTGTGGAGTAAGGAATAAACTGGAATTTGCTACAGTTTTGCTACAGGAAAATTCATGTTTTTGGAGCAATTCCAAGTTTTTTTATCTACTACATTTTGCATTGTTTGAGAATAGATATTTAAGTCATTGGTAGAGTTTGCAAAATCTATCGTAATCTGATTTATATCAGAGTTTTATATCAGAATTTGTTGCCCTAATGTCTTATTGAAGTAGATGCATATTTTCATATTTGTAATCAGTGTTATTCAAAAACAATTGCATCTTTATTGTTAGTTGTTTGGTGTGTTCTTTGAAGGCATATTTATTAAAGTTTGGCATTTAGAAAGCAATAAGAATTTATGTTTGACGAAATGTCAAACAACTGAAGTATAAAAGAATTTGGTGTTTGAGGAAGTTATAACCTGTTGGGGTTATTACATAAATCCTTGTGCAAAGTTAGTCTAAACCCCTTTCATACAAATGTTAACTTCTAACATTCATATACATTGTTCTCTTTGATGGTGTATGTGGTGGTTTAAAAATCTTTTGCATAACCCCTAAAGATTGCACCAATTCACACGTAGTTGTAGAATAACTTGGTGAAGCAAGGGATTTGTCCACCAGAGTACCATCTAATGTCATCATTGCCCTTAGGATTAGAATAAAATTCTTAAACCCTATCCCCTTTCATTTTTGCATATTTTGTGAAACCCCAAAAAATTACTTCATTGCAAAACCTTTGGATAGCTCCCACATCCAATATGGCTGGAAATGAATCTAAGTAAACATACTTAAGGCCTCTTGTGATTATCAACAAATCACATCAACTACCGAGCTTATCCACTATCAAGACCTGATGTTGAAGGAACTTTGGAGTCGTAGCATGATTTTCTTGCAATGTTATCTTAGCATACACGAGACTTCGTTCAAGAGAGGGTAAGATGTTTTGGTATTTTGTTCTACTGTTTGGTGGGTCATAAACACGCATCAACAGATCAGCGATCCCAAAAAGGGGGGACTGCAATGTCCCCCTCCATTTACAATGCCAATAATTTGGATGAATAAAGATTGTAATTGTAATATTGCTATCAGGATTTAACTATGTGATTTTGAGTCAAACTCATTGACCCATGTTTCATGAGTAGTGATTCAACATGAATCCATCTCTCATGAGAATAAATGGAACACTTAGCACTAATAGGATGAATAAAGATGCTAACCTATTCTTCTAATTTTCCCCATAGGTGAGAGCATTAAAATAAAGGGGATTTCGAAATACTTAAATAATAAGTCAAAGAGCTCAAGTCCCAACAAATATTATTTTAAGTATTCATTATGAGGCCACACCTTAAGTTCCTATATTTCTATCACGAGTTGTGAGGCCACTCTTGTGTTGCTAAAGAAATTGTGAGTTTTTCCATAGTCTTTTCTCAGGGAAAATCTACAAGAATTATATATACATTAAAAATTTGATAAACAGACCTGGGTTCAAGCTAAAATTGATATCCACAATAACCCAAACTCTAGTCGATTCCAGTAGATACTCAATTTGGTTACAGCTCATACCTGGAAATGGGCAAATTTATAGATGATTCAGTAAATTAGGTTTTTCTCAACATTTTGTAAGGTGCATAGTAGACATGGAGGTATGATTTAAGACTAGAGGGACTCTACCCAAGGGGATTTCATCTAACCCACTTCAATTAAATGCCTTCATGTTTAGAATAGAACCTCTTAAGGCTTAAACTAAAAGTAAATACCCTTAAAAATGTGATTTCAAGCAAAAATCAGGATGTCCCAACTAGGACACATTATTGTGGCTGCATCCAGGTTCAGATGTACAACGCAAGCGCACACACACAAATGTATATGCCAACGCCAGTGATGCATTGGGCATTGCATCCTCACTGTATGAATTACTAACCCCTAAGGATTGGAGGAACATGGCATTTGTCAAAAAAGAAAAAAAGCAAACTAATTTGACAGGAGACTGACAAATGTTATAGTCAAAATATCATTACACAAACCCTGTAAACAAAATTTCACCATTACTGCTGATTGATCATTTTTGCCCTCTCTCTTAAGGTGGAGGTTTTAATTGGTGTCAAGAACAAAACAAAGCAAAAAATTGAATAGCTAAGCAGATAACCAATGTGTTCACAGACATATTAAGTACTTAATAGTCAAATAATTCACTAATTGTCCCAACCATACAATGACATATATATCAAGTTGCTTCAATAGGTAGATATATTAAAAATAATAATATAATGTTTCTAATGGTCACCTTCAGTAGGTTTAATTTAGTTAGTTTCTATTCTCATAATCAGTTAATGCTTGTTTTGTTTAGTAACATTGTGCAAATTTAATTAATTACCAGAATATCAATTGGAAAACTTATAGTTTGTGGTATATATTAGTCAGATTGAAATTAAAAATTGAACTTGACTGGATATTACAAAATATTCCCTCTTAGATATTAAAATTTCAAATTTTACATTATATCAACATCTTTGGCTTGAAATAAAACACCCTAAATTATATTTATATATATGCAGCCTACAAGCATGAATTGAGATTAGATTGTCACATAGTATCCTATACACAACAAAAACACCAGAAACTTGTGGTATCACATGCTTCAAGTTCAATATGATAATATTAAAAATATATAAACTAATATTACTTTCAAAGTACATAAACTAGTATTGTCACTGTTACTCGAAATTATATAACCAGCAAATTATTTGTCTAGACAGCTATTTTTCTAAAATAGGTCAATAAAAACATACTTCAATAATTAAGCATAATAGATACCTCAAAAAGGAATCTGTGAACCTATTTTACATATTGTTGTTTTAAAGATAGATAAACCATTATTACTTGATATTGCACAACCAATAATGAAATATGAAGAGAGGCAATGGTTTGTTGTCATTATATATCCAGCTGCCTCATTTGGGCTACTCATAAACACAGATTACAATAATAGCTTTGGTCATAGAAATGTTATCAGAAATAAGATGGACTTGTTTGAACTTTGCGAATAATCTTTTTCATTTTCCTGAAATGATCAACATTGCACGGAAGTTTGAGAAGGCTGTTGTGGTCAAATTGAAAGGCTTCCTCTGCTGCTCTCGACAACTCTGCGAGAAAAAAACTTGTTTTCTGCACTTTTCTGCCCTGGTTCACTGTCAATTCGCCCAAGTACATCCATGTTTGTCTTGGGTTCATCCCAGGTTCATCCTGGACGAATCAATCTGCCTGGGTGTAAACCCTAGCCGAGCCCAATGTCGAATCAGACAGACCCATAGCCAGTTTGAAATGGAGCGGACCAAGCCCTAGGACCAGCTAAAAAAGGAACTTAATTTTTTTCCAATTGATATTTCTGATAATTAATCGAATTTCCACAATTAAATATCTCTTTCAAAGATAATGATCAGATTCGCCAACAAACAGCAAATGTTATTAACTTGAAATTTTGATAAAGTCTACTAGGAGATCAGACAGCACAATGGTGATTTCAATGTGAAACCATTATTGAGAAATTGTGTTTCCATCCTTTACTTTCTTCCGTGAGTGGTTTTGTCCTCAGGTTAAAAGAACCACAGTGCTATGGTCCAAAGCAGTAATAATCAGATAATAAAGATGTATGCTTTGCAGGGTGGTAACTTTTTATATATCTTTTCCCTTAAAAAGTCACGATTCTTCACATTCCCCTTAACTTTTGATAGGATTAGAATTATATTTTATAAGTATATTGTATTTGAATTTATTTTTTGATATTTTATTTTATTATAATCATCCCATTTCAAAAACAGGACATTACAGCTGACATGCTAGGTTAACTTTTTCGAACTAGAGGGCCCCAGGGAACAAGAGCAAAGTGGTGTTAATCCTCCCTCTAGAATCTGTTTTATCAAAAAATGAATATAAGGATCTAAAATTTCTTCAATCTAGTGTTGCATTTCAAATTTCCAACAACCAGCCTTCGCTCCTGATTCCAAGTAAATTTTGAGCAACGTGTTGGTTGAGCTGACTGCTTTTAGCAAATTTTTACTTGCTGTGTTTAAAGACAGATGAGCTCTGCTTTCATGCAAAGAGTCAATATCTCCATGGATTTTTAACAAATTCTGGAAGGGGATTCCCTCCTCATCAAAGTCCTTTTTTATAGTAACATATAAGATTGGAAGATGAAATCAAAGACCAATAAAAAAATTAAACATTTTTGAGATTCTATTAAAGCCGCGCCTTCTTTTAGCATTATCAAAGGCCTTGCATGCATAAGTTTTCAGAAAATAATTGCATGTGAAAATATACATAATGGAAAACCAGCAAGCACTATCTATCTCTTTCATGGCTTCTATGTAATCTCAATCAAAGAAATAGAATGCAAAAAAATTACCCTTCATCCAAGAATGAATCCTTTAATGACCCTCCTGCCTTTTTAATAATCTGTATTGCTTCCAAATTTGTGCTACCCTGAACAACAATTGATAGGAGCTATTAATTAATATAAGAGATATAACTGGACAAGTTAGGATCCTAGAAACATAAGAGCATAAGGAATGCCCTGAATTGGTTCAAACCTAAGTTGGATGCAAAACAAACAAAGAATACCACAGAATGAGATTGATATCTGTATTTGAATGAGGAAGACATCATAGGAGGCCTAGCTATGCCTAGTAAATAGAATGAATAATAGCCACCATGAATATGACGTATTGGCAACAATTCATTCTATTAATGGCAAAAATTCCTTTAAAGCACTTTGCCTTCCCCATTTCGAAATACACTAATAACCAAAAGAAAGTAAGTACCTTAAGCCGCATTACTGCATCGACAGCCAACTCTGCAAAATGTTCTTTGTCCTGTGCAAGGATTTTGGAACTCAGTGTGGTCATTGCAATCTTCATCAGATCTAAACGGAATTTCTCTGCATATAACATAATTGGCAAAAGAATCAAAAGACATGCCATATATAACCAAACTTTATGAGGCTATATTTACACACTGTGAAATGTCTTGCCATTTAAAAACAACAGATTAATAATTTCATTCTGTGGACATTCAAATAGAAAACATTCACTAGCAAAACAAGACCTCCCCAGATGTCAAGTTGACATCCCAGGGAATCATGATTTTAAGGGGAACGTCCCTATTTTTCAGAAATTGTCCACCTACACCATTTGGGGTATAACTTCTAAAGAAGAATATTGCTGATACCCTTAAAAGACTAACAGAGTGAGGATACATATTGTGAATTAGCTCATCGCATTTACAATTTTTTAGTCCAGCTTCTTATTTTTTGTTTAAAATATTTTAATAGCTAAATCCTACCATCCCCAAAATCTGGGAAAAAATTCCCCTTCCAAAAAACTTCGAGAAATTCTGAAGTTGAAGTAATTCAACTACAAATGCCATTCAGGCAATCAGTGTACCTAAAGACTAAAATGATTCGAAATTATTACATAAAATGGTAAGCTTAGAGCTTTACCTGCATTTGCTTTATTGTCCCAGACCCGCTTTTCTAATGCATTACGAGCACATTCAACAGCCATTCTATAACCTGTCATTCATCCAAAAATAAACAATTGAAATAATGCAGTTAGAACACCAATTTGATTTGCACAAAAAGCAATTGTATTCTGGAAAATCCTCTGAACATGTGTACTAAAGCAATCCTGAAATTCTTCAATTGTCATGCAAAACTTGATATGCATTAAGCTATAATGGCAATCTCCTTTCTATACACTATTTCACTCCCTGCAACAAAGATTTTTTCTGTAATGCATCCATAATATTTGAAGTATCGTAAACATTGATGACATTTTTACAATTGATTAGACCCTTTTGCTACTTATTTAACATTTCATTGGGATATAGTTACTTGAAGCAGAAGTACAGAATCATACATCCTAAACACATAACTTAAAGGATAATATTAGCAAAAAATCATTCACACAATCCTGTCACGAAACTGCAAAATCAACAAAAAGTGATCCATTGCAATGCTGACAAGTCTAGCATATACCAGATATAATTGTCATTGGATGGATCTTCATTGCTACTAGTTTTTCTGCCTCCCTCAAAAGTTCTCCGGCCAAAACAACCACAGAAGTGGTTCCATCCCCTACTTCATCATCTTGCACTTTTGAGATGTCTAGTTCATAACAAGGTTAAGGAAACTAGCGCAATGATCAAAATAAACTTGGCAATTATTATTGAATCTAAAGAAATTCGATAGCAGAATTGTAGGATACCGACCATAACTTTAGCTGCAGGATTATCTATATGAAGAGATTTCAAGATTGTAGCACCATCATTTGTCACAGTCACACTGTGTCCCCTACCTGTCGATTGCAGAATTTTATCCTACATAAGAACCACAGAGATCAAATATATCAGATAACAAACATTTATTATTTAATTTTTAGTCCTAAACCTGTTGATACAATACTTTTACCCCAAACATCGATGCGCCAGAGAAATTAAATAGATTATTGTATACATAATATTAGATTAATACATTTTTCAAATTTCTCAATATGTCCCATGGTTGCACCCAAAGCTTTTATACGATTAGCACATCGAAAAGCAAATTATGTTATATATTTTTTAACACTAAATATTTTCTAAATATTCAATATAAATGATGAACAGATACCATGATTAATTCATTGCAAGATAATTAAAAAATTAATTACCATTCCCTTAGGCCCTAATGTTGTCTTCACAAGGTCAGCAACTGCCATGCCACCAATAAATGATGCCTGCGTCAGCAAACTTTAAATAGTTAGTTATCATTGTTTGTACATGCTATTCCTTCAATATCTAAGCCTTCTTGCCATCTATATTAAATATCCTACACAATTTAACCAATTTTACTCTAGTTCAATTCCAGAATATCGTTTTGCTTTATCTAATAGAACAACATCCATTAAACAAGGAAATCTTCTTTAGCTTGACATTTTCTGCACATGCTATGGTACAATTAGCAATCCCAATTGCACATTACAATGACCTCCTGTTGAAACTTCAACTCCCAAAAAAAAGAGAAACTATAAACAAAAAAATTTAAGTAATAAAAAGCAATAAGTAATAGAAATGTATACCCAGATTGGTCCCAGAAAAAGTATTTCAATAGAATATAATTGAAGTCCCATTCCAGATATTATTATGCAGTTTGAAGACTTAAACGGTTCAAACTTGATGCATATAATCTACAAAATTGAAGACATGTTTAAAACACAAGTACATGTTCTCTCAATGACACTGTGCTCATTGGTCAGTAGAAAATCAAAATCTTCATGAAAAATAATGCCACATCTTCACTTGCAGATATCACATTTTTTAATATGGTTATAAACACCATTTTGATCATAGCACACTTTGTCGATTAATCTGTTATGTTTTAACTCATTAATTTCCAATTCATTGTGGAACCACTATCACTTTTTGACAAATCCTTCCACCAAATTTAAGCTTCTATTCTCCAGAAAAATGTCAGCAAAGCTATCTAACTTATTTCAATAGCAATATGTCTTTGACCACTTTATTGATTATCATCTTTTATATACAGCTTTACAGTGTCTTAAAAATCATATCTAGGAAAGGACTTTCTCTTGGCTTTGCTGCTTGTCCCCAGTACACAGTATCTTGAATCTTTGATATCTCCTATATGTCAATACTCTTCAATTTACCACCACACGGTGTGTGTAGTATGATGGGCCATTGATCCCCATGACAAAATCTTCTCAGAATTTTGGTCAACATTTTTGGCACTGTCAACGGTTTTCAGATCTTTTTGAATAAGTGTTTTATAGATTCACTCCCTACAATGATTAAACTCATTGGAATTGTATCTTCAATTTTTTTGGAATCTCTCCATTTCAAATCACCCCTCTCAATCCCTTCACAGACAGGTTAGATTTCCTCAGCAACAAGAGTGGTTTTGATTTGTATCTGCCTACCACAGTTGCTATGTGGATGCTGTAAGCTAATGTTTTGCAATGTATATACTTAAATACTATGCAATTCAGTAGATTCATCAAACTAATCAGCTTCTATTCACAATAATCCTATTGTGTTCTTCAGCTGTTTAAGGGCTACTTTTCTCACTCAATAGGAATTGGTCCGGGTAACATGGATTGATGATGGTACAATCTCAGATAATAAACTTAACCATTTGGGTGAGACTCTTAAAATATTGCAATGCACTCCTCAAAATACTGTCTAACTAATGATTGCTGGATATATCAGCCCAATTTCACATTTGAGGTTTTTGCTCTACTAAATAACATCATTTTAATAAAATAGCATTTGGGCCTTTAACCTCTCAAGTTTGTAAAAACATGGAGGAATAGTTGTGAAGGAAATTTCTTCTCCTTCAACTGCCAGCCGCATGGCAATTCTTTTGGATTCTTGGCTCAACCAACGATGGACAGAGCTTCATCTTGCCCTATAGTAGCTAAAGAAGGTTTGTAGTAATCAAGAATATAACCAAAGAGTGAATGCTTATTATTGGTACACTGTTTATGTTAATAATTTATTGCCTTCTGTTGGCATATGAAAATTCACCTCCATTTTTTATTTATCTATAAGCCCTTTGCATTTTTCTAAACATTTAAAGGAAACATCACCACCCCTGCTTTCAACAATTGATTGACAGACCAGTATCAGAAGCAAAAAAGAAAAGAAAAAATTGACCTCATGTGTGGCTGTAGGTATTCAAACCTATCCCTGCTGGCAGTCATATTGTAAGATGAACTAGTGATAGATTCTACTGTACCCGTCAGAAACAGATTGCCCTGCCCACATAAGACAAAATATTTGCAATGTTTGCACAAAAATAGCTTGGCAGAGTGTATGATATAATGATACTACCTTAACAAACCGCCTGTTGGAAAAATCAAAGCTTTTGGTGCACCTTGCATTTTGCTTCAGCCTTAACAATTTCTGTCCTAGATGTGTATAAAAATTTTCAAATGATTGCTGAAGTTATCTGCAACAGAATTGTTGTTATAAACCAGGATTTCAAGGAATAAATACTGCTTTATTTTGAAGAATAAAACTCTTTCCTTTTCTGCGTCGCTGTCTGTCTTGTAAAGGCTTATGCAGCATAGGCCAACTATGGTTCTTCGAGACAATGAAGACTCTCTGTTAATAATGTTCAGAGGTACCTATATGCCAAATTATCTCTGAGCACAAACGTGTAAATATTTGTACTTCCAAGATTTCAGTTTTTAGGTAGTGGTGACTTATCGCTTCTAAAGTCATTGTAACATAAATATTAAAATCTCATATAGATGAGATAAATAATTACTATTATCAACTAGTACAACTGAAACCCTTAGTTTCTTAGGAGAGCATATCAATACAGCCACACTCTGCAAAAATCTAATCACCTTCAGTTTTCAGCTTCTATTGAAGTAATACACAATGAATGAAGCCTTGTGTGTTTGACGATATTTGCTTGAAAAAAATCCTCATTCGACTTTTCCAGCTATTTTCCCCGTACTCTTTTGTTTTTTTTCCTCGGAAGGACATGTCAGTTTTTTGACCTCTTCGAGTTCATTGTGTCGGCACATGGCTACCAAAGCTTTAAGCATCTTATATATTGGCAACGTAAAGCTAAGTGACTATGGTGGTGGAATCCATAAAATCCGTGACCTGGATTCAGAACCTGTTATCCAGGTTAAGGTTACAGTGGATACTAACCCGTTATTGGCTACCTGTAAAAAATAAACTATAATACTTGCTTGAGGTTTTGAAAATGACGCATCGAACAAAGACATTTTGTTATTGTTAGCTATTTAAAAACCTGCAATCCTTGGCAGAGGTTTAGCAAATGACATATCAAACGACATCAGCTAGTTGTCTTTCCATCTATCATAAAACTGCCCTATAAATTAAGGTTTTGCAAATAAGATATCAAACTAAGTTGATTCATTGTGGTTAAAAAGCCCGCATATAATCATCATCATACGCAGGGAATGCTAGTTTGATCATTCATGGGATCTTGTAAGGGATGAGTTCTTGAAGGACGTTAGCCTTGCCAAAAGAGCTACTAAAGAAAAGAAAACAGCAATATCAAGCCAAAGTTGCCCAGAGGATTTCCATCATTGCTTAGAAACATAAATCTTACCATTCTGGCGCGATCACCCTTCTCATCCGTGGCCTCATCTTTGAATAACTTTTCATGCTGCATTTTCATTACAAAGTGGACATCAACGATAAACCCTAACCCTTACGTTCTTGTTCAAAATGGCGAAAGCAGGCAAAAATATTTATATTCCCAAACCTACCGCCATGAGTATTGGCGAGGAGAAAGTATCGCTCTTCTAATAAAGATCAGTTGTCAAAGTTCCACTCAAGCTGCTGCTGCTGCCGCTACTTGCCAACTGCAAAGAAATGGAGAAAGTGTTTGCAGGCGCAACAAAAGTAGAAGAGGGTTGGCTTAATGCGCCGCGTTAAGTGCAAAATCTGCTTATCTAATGGAAGAGAAATTTTTGAATCGTTTAGGACTTCTAGATTATTTCAGCGAGCGCTGCACATTTTAAAGGGGGTGATTCTATGAGGGCCCGTTTGGTTGCAAGCGTAGGAATTGACCATTAGAATAGAAAATTTGAATGAGAATGGAGAATGGAGAATGGAGAATGGAGAATGAAGAATAGGAATGGAAAAATGCAATCCAATCTTGTTTATCCCTTGTTTGGTTATGCAAGCTTAAATTGGAATAGGATTAACTTGCAATAGGCGCCATTTGAAAATATTTCTGAAGATACAATCGATGCCATTGGAAAATCGCTGAAATATTTGAAAATATTGAAAACAAAGTTCCAGCGCTCACCCCACGTCAAAGCGGATTTGAAAATTTAATCAAATTTGAGAAAGTTAAAATGAATGCAAGAATAGCAATTCCAATTACAGGTATTTTTTGGAATGGACAAAAGCTCATTTTGGGGCTAAAATGAGAATACGTATTCCTATTCCCTATTCCTATTCCACGCACCAAACAAAGAATACAAATCATATTCTAATTTCCTATTCCTATTCCCGTTGTATTCTAGCAACCAAACGGGCCCTCAAGGATGTGAGGGAAAGTTTGGAAATTGGTTTTTTTGTTTTTTCAAAAGGGAAATAGATAATGTTGAACTTAAATTTTATACAGCTCTCATTGCTAAAATAACCTTTATTAGTCCCTGCCTTATATAAGGGAGGGAACTAATGTTCTCGGATGCAGACTTGATTAAATTTTCTAATTTCACCTATTTCAATAGTGTAAGGTTAAGCATTCAACTATTTAATAATTGTAATCTATAAGCTATTTTCCTATTTTATGATTGGTTGACATGAATTTGTTGGGGTTTTGTCAATTTATAAATGAAGCTAAAAATAATAAAAATCTTATGAAGACAGTTGTAGCGCAAAAGAAACTAATGTTTTGACAATCGGACAGAGAAAAGATGTGAATGTAATAAATGCATATGAATGTTTTGACAATTAGACAGAGAAGGGATATGAATGTAATAAATGCATCTGAAAACTTGTAGCATTTACAATGAATATCTCTGTGGCATCAGTCGGTGGATCAACTCTCAGTGGCATTAGTCAGTGACTTGATTCAAATTGAGGAAGTTCGTTGTGCATAGTGGTGAGGGTCAAAGTCAATGATCTGAACATCAGGTTTTTGCTTTTTTCCACCTTAGATTTGAGAGCTACAAGTCTTCTTCTTTCAAATCTGTAAATAATTTAAGTTTTCAGAAATTGAAGCTTAGATATTAGACTTGACGTGCTTCCTCTCTCAACCTTTTTCTTTTCAATCGTTCAAATCGAAACCTGTGCAGAAATAGTATGTTGCTCACAAATTTAGGCATACCAAGTTTTTGCAGACCCTAGCTGTAGCATTAGTCAGTGCTTAGATGCGGGTTGCATATAGGGTGAGAGTCGGTGTGAAAGGGTGAGACTTTGCCCTTTTGAAAATTTATTCTTCTTGTTGTTTTGTCAATGACATCAATAATTATCTCCATTTAAACCGTTATAGTCTCCTACAATTTTCTCTTTCTATTTAGATGACATGCTTTGTTATATTCATATGAAGGGTTTTTGTTTCAATAGCAATGATTTTTCAATTTTTTCCCCTTTGTGCATCAGGATAGAAATAGATTTTTTTCCTCTATTTGGTCACTTCAGTAATCTCCTCTATTATCTTTGGCTCGCTGATACTAATCACAAGTAACGCATCGACGTCATTGTTTGGGCTTCAAAAAACTTGATTTGTCGCAACTTGTGCTCTAAGGTCACAGAGATTATCATCAAGTACTCAACTCCCTGAGATCACTCCAATAACTCCATCAATAAGTTGTCCATGTTCATCACAATTCTGCCCTTGAAGTAGTTTGATGATGTCGTCTTCTCGAAAGATCCCTTGTTCTACTAATTTAAAAGGCTTAATTGAAGCTTCCTCTTCCCACATTGCTTTTGAAAAAGGGGGCATACTACCAAGGGTTATTCCACCTATTTCTACTTGGTGGCCCCTATTTTCCAGCAAAAAATATGAGCCTCCCATCTCGAAAAACTAGAACTATCACAGTTATATTAGGTAAATGGCTTCCACCTGCACAGGGATGATTGGTCACCAAGACGTCTCCTTCTCTTAGATTTTCACTCCAATGTTTCAGTTGCCAACACACAGTGCTAGACATTGCTCCTAACTGAACAGGCACATGAGGTGCATTGGCCAGAAGACCCCCATCAAGACTAAATAGTGCACATGAAAAATCAACACGTTCCTTAATGTTTGTTGAAATGGATGTTCTTTCAAGTGTCCTACCCATCTATTCTGCAATCCTCATCGAAATTAAAGCTTGGTTCCAATTTTTTTGAATGGGCATGTCCTTGTTTGTGAACTTATAGTATTTAGGAGGGTTTGTGAAAAGAATCAAAGTGCCATTATCTTTGTTCATAAACTTGTAATATAATTTTGAAGGATGTGAAGGATCAATTCAATATTTTCCTATATTTTTAAAAACTTTGTTTGCAGTAACTTTCTCTTTCTAAGAATATATTAAATCTTTAAATTCATAACTAATTTTATTACAATGCTAAGACATAGATGGATGTTTAATAAATTGATGTCTGGCACAAGGTTTCCAGTCATAGGGCCCGAGCCATAATAATTTTTTGAATTTAAATTGATTAAAAGACAACTACTTACAACTATTTTTTTTTCATCATCACTCTTTCTCCATGTAGGAAGAGCTGGAAATTAATGTCCCTTCTTCAAAATGGAATTTGTATATTACAAACATGAAAGACTGATTTGAAATTTTCTTCTGAACTGTTGTTCATCTTTACTCGGATTCAAAATCTTTAACAAAAATGGATGCTAAAATAATATTGGTTACATATATATTTTTCAATTGAAGTTTATGGTGAAGAACTCTAAATAAATCCTTAGTTGTTATTGTTGTCCTATTTCAGTTTAACATCAACACTAATTATCATATTCTTATCTCTTAGAGCTTCGAGATTACCAGTAATTGTTACGTTTCGCTTCCACTACTTCAATTATTATTGCCTAATATTGTGCATATAACAATTCAAAGTTATAAGCAGACATAATTATTATTATTTTTTAGTTTATACTATAGAAATAACTTACATTTGAATATAATGACATAATTTTACTAATTTCTTTTGTTTGTCTTTTCAGTGTATGCTTGTCTAGTCCAATAGTGTTGTCAACCTCACACTCCTTACAGCCAAACACCCTCATAGCTCGATTGAACAAGTGAGCAATGCATTTTCATGCTTGCAAAATTCAATTTAAGAAAATAGAATTTATGCAAATTGTGTATAGATATTGTCTATGTCCTCTGTAGTTGCTATATGCAAGTCTTTTCAAATCGTAGTTACTAGTTTAAGGCAAAGAACTCTAAATAAATTATTATCTATTATCACTGTCTTATTTCAGTTCAACATCAATAGTAATAATCGGATTCTTATCTCTTAGACCTCTCAGATTACCAATAATTGTTATGTTTCGCCTCCATTACTTCAATTATCATTGCCTAATATTGTGCATATTAAAACTATAATTTATATGCAGACATAATTATTTTATTTATTTATTTTATTCTATAGAAATAACTTACATCTGAATATAATATAATGACATAATTTTACTAATTTCTTGTCTTTCTATTTTCAATGTGGTTGTGTAGTCCAATAGTCTTGTCAACCTCACAATCCATACAACCAAACAACCTCATAGCTCGATTGAATAGGTGAGCGATGCATTTTTATGCCTGCAGAATTAAATTTAAGGAAATAGAATTTATGCAAATTGTGTATAGATATTGTTTACATCCTCTACAATTGCTATAAGCAATAGTCTTTTCAAATCCTAGTTACTTACTCAATATTACATGTTTAGAAATTAGAAATTTGTTGACATAATTGATATCAGTTGCCCTGAATTAGAGTTAATTTTTCTCACTCTCAACTATAGTAACATCTTTCCTAAACAATAAGAAATTGACAATGGCAGAAGCAAATGACCTCAACATGCAACAATTTCATCTAGTTGACCAAAATAGTCAAACTGTCTCTCAGCAAATTACACCGAAAGAAAATACTCACAACAAAGAACATGTGGTCTTAAGACATGATGAAATAATTCGGCAAATAGATAGTGTACCTTGCAGAAGCTCAACAGCTGAAACAAGCTCTTCTACTACTACAAACATAACAAGAAAATGCTCAATGAAAAGATTGTAGGATACAATACGTGATAGGCAAAAGCAAGGACCCAAGGACAATGTCATTAATCAAAGAAGAAAACATAGGGCACTAGCAAGTGAGTTGAATATGCAACAATATCATGTAGTTGACACAAATACAAACCCTATGTGTAAGGTAATGACACTAAAATCAGATACTGAAAAGAACACTAAAACAACACCATCCAATTCTACAAATAGGACAACTCAATGCTCACTACGATGCCTCAAGAAAAGAATATGCAATAGCAAAAAGGAACAAGAACCTAAGAACAAGGGCCTCTTACAGATACAGACACATAGAAACCAACAATTTTCTAAGAACATAAATCAGACATCAATAAATAGATATTTGGCAACAATAAATGACACCCCAACGTACTCATGTACCCTTTGTGAAACTTTGCATTTCCAAATGAATATACAAAATACAAACAACACATGTATTGACGCTTTTTCCTTGTTATGTGGTACAAGTATCGAAAAGAAACTACAAGTTGGGCAGATGATTTGCAAACAGTGCCTAAAATCCATACTAATAGGCAAAGTGCCTTGTCTAGCTGTGCCTTGGAACATAAGACGTAACCCACAAATAGAAACAATACAATTGTTAACATCATTAGAAGAAAGACTTGTGTCTTTGTGTATAGCTTTTGCATAGATCAGACAATTAGGATTTAAAAGATCATAATTTGGCTTAATAGGAACAATCATCAATGTACTTGTAGACATTGACAGAGTGCAACATGCATTGTCTAGAGAAACAAAAAACAACAAAACTATTGTAGTTAAACTAAAACGCAAATTAGAATATGAAAATGCATATGCACAAGAAAATGTAAGACCATCTTGTGTCATGAAGGCATTGACAAGTTTATTAAGAACTTCATTGTATAAGAGTGAAAATATTTGCATAAACCAAGATTGGGAAGTTTTGCTTTAGATTCAAAAATACAGCATGCAAAAAAACACTAATACAAACATGGAAACAAACATTGATACTTTAGAGATTGATGATGAGCCAATCACTGGTTCATTGGTTTAATGATGCACAATCAATTAGGGATCTTGATTCAGCTATTATTGAAATTGTGCCTTCTGGAGGCATGAAGCCTTTGGGCATTTTCCATGACACATATTCATAAGAAATTAATTTTCCAGCATTATTCTATGGATTTCCACGTCCAACTGACATTACAAGTACCCTGTCATACCAAAAAATTGCAAAATGGTAGCTCATGCATCAGGACAATGATTTTGCAACTCATATAACCAATATTTTTTTCAAAGCTATTAAGGTCATTATTCAACAAATTTCATCACTAGCATGGGTTTTGTATAAGAAAAGTTGAACTCAGAGGGAAATTATTGTTTGCCAAAGACGTTCACGAACCTAGAAACATGGAAAAGATATTAAGATCACCACTAGGCTTTAGAACATTAAAAAGTATCCACACATCACCATATTACTTGGAAAATACTCAAAAGAACATATTCACAATGATTAGACAACTGGGCCTGCCAACTTTCTTTGTAACATTGACTAGTGCTAAACATTTATGGCAGCCACTATGCAAAGCATTAGAAGCTATATCTAAGAAACAACAACACAAGCAAATTGAAACCATAGGAGAAAAAGATTTAGACTTCAACATTAGGCAAAATCCAATTCTTTGCAGTTGTTACATTTGCCATCGAGTAAATGCATTTCGAAAGTTGATGATGAAAAATAAAACACTCTTTGTCAAAGTAATTGACTATTTCTTTGTCATAGAATTCCAAAATAGAGGAAATGAACATGCTCATTTTCTATTATGGGTATAGGATGCACAAATTTATGGCAGTCATAATAATTAAGACATTTAAAACTTTGTAGACAAGTATATCTCATGTGACTCAGCACTTCTTGACCAAACATTGGCCACGATACAAATACATCACCACACAAGAACTTGCAAAAAATATAGGACCTCTAACTGTCGATTTGGATTTCCATTGCCCCTGATTAAAAGAACTATAATTCTAGAGCCATTGGACAATGCAAATGCAACAATTAAAGAAAAAGCAAAATCATTCTTTGCAAAACTAGAAAATGAACACTATATAGATGAGACCACATTTATGGATTTCTTGAATAGAATTAACATGAATGAAAAAGATTATGTTGCAATGCTACAATCTACATTAATGAGAAGAATTGTACTACTAAAGAGACATCCAAAAGACATTTAAACAAATGCATTTGCAAAGCAAGTGCCATCTCTATGGTACGCAAACACAGGCACACAATTCATTCTAGATGCATATGCTACAACATCATACTGTTGCTCATATATGACAAAACAAGATAGGACCATGTCTCTAGCATTTTCACAGATATGGAATCAATCTACACATGCCCATGATGACAAAACACAATACATAAGAAAATTAGGAAATACTTTGCTCCACTATCAGCAAATGTCTACTCGACAAGCTGTGCATATTGCCTTGTCATTGCCACTACACAAATGTTAAAGAAGAACTATCTTCATCAACACTGCACCTTCGAAAAGTCAAGTCTTCATGCTAAAAAATCCCAAGTTATTTGCAAAAGAACATGACAATTTAGAAAACATCATGTGTGCATTTGCAATAGACAAATACATACAACAGGAAGATGCATTTGAAAAATTATCATTGGCTAAGTACACTGCATACTACTACAAAGGCCCAAAAAACATACAAAAGAAACATAAACCATATATCATACGCTATGTGGAATACAGTGCCCATATTGACCATGAAAACTATTGTAGAGAAAAAGTCATGCTTTATGTACCATTCAGGCATAATGAAAATACATTGCTAGTTGGCCACAACTCTTGGCATACAATACACAACACATATAAAACACAAATCATGGATATAGAAAGAAAGTTCAATGCTCAAGTTGATGACAAATGGGGTAACATAGATGAAGCTGCAATAGACCAAAACATTGATAAATGCCCAATATTTGAATATGAAGCTAGACATACCATAATAGACATAGAACCAAACCATTATGACATTCTTGGTGATGTCATGCATGTAAGGAAAATGAAATAAATAAACTTTAATACAACTCCACCATTCAAAGAAAAAGCTCATTCATTCTTACTTAAACATGAAGAATAATATAAACTATGACGGCAATTAAATGAAGAACATCAAGCCCTTGTGAGTGATGTTCTCATGACAAAGAAACTACAACCACATAAACCATTATACTTATTCTTGACAGGTGGAGCCTGAATAGGTAAAACGTTTACAACAAAGATCTTGTATGAGGGCATGACCTGATTCTATGACAAGTAACTAGACGATGACCCACTAAAGCCCAAAGGCATTGTAGTAGCCTCAACTAGAAAAGCAACATTCAATGCAAGTGGCACAACTACTCACTCCATATTTCACCTATACTATAGCTCTTCAAAAATGCTACCATGAGATTCAGACACACTTGACAATTTGAACAAACATCTTGATTAACTACAGCTTATCTTTATTGATGAAACCTCATTGATTGGGTCCAAAATGCTATACAATATTGATAGAAGACTTCAACAAATAAGACATACACCAACAAAACCATTTGGAAACATTGACATCATATTTTGTGGTGATTTCTACCAGGCACAACCAATTTGTGATCAATGGATATTTGAACAACCTACAATTGACAATGAGATAATCCCCTACACATTTTGGAGCAATAACGTTAGACATTTTGAGCTACACACCGTTGTTAGAAAAATTGACAAGCAATTCATTTCAACACTCAACCGTGCAAGAACATCTGAACAAACTAATGCAAATATCTACTATTTGAATATAAATTGCTATAGGGTGCCACCAAACAATCCAAAGCTACCTCATTTGTCTCAACAAAATTCAGCTATTGATGACCACAACAACAAAATGGTAGACTACTTACCCGATAAACTATACTCACTAGAAGCAATTAACAAAAATGATATATTCATTGACAACAACCACTACCACATTGAGAAAGTATCCCTAACAAGAAAAATCTTAGTAAAACCAAGAATGTTAGTAGAGCTCATAGTCGGTAATCTAGACACACAAGATGGTCTAGTAAATGGTGTTGATGGTACATTCCAACTCTACACAACCCAGCAAGAAGACATTGTCTGGATTGAATTCAA
Organism: Cupressus sempervirens; assembly: GCA_028749045.1. Classification (NCBI taxonomy): domain Eukaryota; kingdom Viridiplantae; phylum Streptophyta; class Pinopsida; order Cupressales; family Cupressaceae; genus Cupressus; species Cupressus sempervirens. Next base: position 448,817,089 of record CM053787.1, read on the forward strand.
CGATCCTAGCATTGGGAAATCACGATGCCAATGTTTAGAGAGTTTCTACACAAATTCCATCCCACTTAACTAGACACCAATAACAAGAATTGCCAAAAAAGGTAAAACAATCAAAAAAATTGTCACACGGCTATAGTTTCCCATCCACTTGGCCTGTGCAAGAACTATTCATAGAGCACAAGGTTTAACAATGGATGCACTCACTTTCAATCCTTCCAAAGTGTATTAGCATGGAATTGTCTACACAGCTTTGTCACATGTATGAAATATTCAATCATTGTATCTGTTGCATAAACTACAACACCAAAACTTCAAAGTCTCTGAAAAAGTGAAATCTAAAATGCAACGTCTACAAACATCAGCACAATGGAAAATTCAATATGCTCTACCTCTTCCACCATCAAATGATATTACCATATGCTCATTGAACACTCACAACTTAATATCACATGCCGAAGATATCAATCATCACCATTCCCTAATCACTACTATCGTACTCTGGTTACAAGAAACAAGAGCTAAGAACACTGAACACTTAGCACTACTAAATCATAACTTCAATTGCTACAGTACGATAAGCATTCATGGTATCTTAACTTGTTGTGCAAAAACATGCATATTGCAAAACATTCAGACATTCACAACAAACCACTTAGAATCAATAACAATAGACCTGCGTCATTCCCACATAGCCATATGTATCACAAATTTATACTCAACTCCAACAACACCAATTGACAACTTGTTCACATTGGTAAAAAATAGCATTGATACACTTCCTATAGATTCAATACTCATACTCGTTGGTGACTTCAACATTGACATGCTATATAGTCAACAAATAAAATAACTGAGCTTCTCGAATCTATGCATCATCATGGCCTATCTCTTGTTGTTGAAAAGCCAACAACACATGCAGGAAGCATGTTGGACCACTTCTAGATCTCTAACACTCATAATCCCAATATCAATTCCACAGTACTAGATACATGCTGGATAGACCACTTTGCAATAGCAATGTGTTTTTAACTTGACAAAACACAACAAAAAAATCCAATACCATCTTCCACAACAATGATTTAAACTCACTCCATCATTACTCGCACTGCAACAATAAAACTTCAAAGTCTCTGAAAAAGTGAAATCTAAAATGCAACTTCTACAAACATCAACATAATGGAAAATTCAATATGCTCTACCTCTTCCACCATCAAATGATATTACCATATGCTCATTGAACACCTGCAACTTAATATCACATGCCAAAGATATTAGTCATCACCATTCCCTAATAACTACTATTGTACTCTTCTTGCAAGAAACAAGAGCTAAGAACATTGAACACTTAGCACTACTAAATCATAACTTCAATTGCTACAGTACGGTAAGCATTCATGGTCTCTTAACTTGTTGTGCAAAAACATACATATTGCAAAACATTTAGAGATTTGCAACAAACCACTTAGAATCAATAACAATAGACCTGTGTCATTTCCACATAGCTATACATATCACAAATTTATACTCAACTCCAACATCACCAATTGAAAACTTGTTCACATTGGTAAAAAATGGCACTAATACACTTCCTACATATTCAATACTCATACTTGCTGGTGACTTCAACATTGACATGCTACAGTCAACAAATAAAACAACTGAGCTTCTCGAATTTATGCATCATCATGGCCTATCTCTTGTTGTTGACAAGCCAAAAACACATGCAGGAAGCATGTTGGACCACTTCTGGATCTCTAACACTCATAATCCCAATATCAAATCCACAACACTAGATACATGTTGGACAAACCACTTTGCAATAGCAATGTGTTTTCACCTTGACAAAACATAGCAACAAAATCCAATAGCATCTTCTACAACAATGAGTTAAACTCATTCCATTGTTACTCGCTCTTACACACAACTTGCAAGAAACAAAAGAAATACTACATCATACATACATCAAACAATTTTGCAAATGGCACTTCCAAATAACAATCCTATTTGCAGGTACTATAACTACTCACTTACGCATCTTCTGCTCAAAATATCTGCAATATCACATTATTTCTCCCTTTAACTAATCCTTTCTCGCTATGTTCTTTGATGCAGATCATGGTTGGTAGAGAGAGAAATGTTGAAGATAGGATGTCTCTTGAAAACATGCAAGATGCTCAACGCCAAAAGAGGTAAATCCTTTCCAAATGATATCGATAAAAAAAAGGAGCTTCACTAGACAAAGTCCACTATCAATGAATTCACATACTAAAATAACGTCCACACATGCAGATTAAAATAAAAAACAACCAAGGCATTTAGCATTCTTGATATTTTGTGATTGACAATTAGCAACAGTCTTCAAAGGTGACATTCTCATTACATATGGACCTGCTTGCAAGAATAACTCTACATCTAACTAGAAAATTGCACATGTAGAGCTCATTGACAAACATGGATACATGACCATAATAGCTAGCATAATGAACAACTTAATTGATAAACTTCTACCCTCACTATTCCCAGATGCAAGCGTTCGGCTAGAGAACTTCAGAATAACAAGAAAAACACAATTTGAAAGAGGAGATGTAGAACAATGCTTACAATTAACCTTAGAGACAAAAATCAAAAAAATTGGCAGAGTTTGCAAAGAATAGAAGCTAGCGCCGGATACAACAGTTTCTCAACTTATTCAGTCACAACAACCTTATCCAATAGGCAACCTTGGTGTACTTGTCACATGGCAACAACAACAACCAACATAGTTCGAGCTCCACATCTAAGATGGCCGCCTTCCATTAGACACTACTACTGTAAGACAACTTTCCCATGTTAAAAAAAACAAACAAATTTTTTCCAATACAATAATGCATTTCACAAACTAACATACATTGTCTCTGTCCTTGTAGTTCATTGTTCCAAAAACACATGCACAACCATTTAATAGCTTGCAAAAAATCTTTGGAGCACACCATCAGTCAACAGACAAACTCCTACTCCTTAAGAATGTTGTCTGTAGCGGTGCCAGTGGGTCTATAGTCATCAGAAAAGCACTATCCACCTACATTGACGTACTCAATGACGAGTACACCATTAATTTTCTAGAAGCATTGGTCTCAACAAATTTGCAAGTAAATAAATCCAATGCAGTTTATGTCTTAATAATATATACATAATTAAAACTACTGTTATTACTCAATTTTCTATATTTCCATAAAAAGAAATTTACACATTACTTCTCAATCACAACTCCCAATAGGTACTAATTAAACTACATTGCCTACTTCTCTCCACCAAGTAACAGGTACACTAAGGGACAAAAATGTGTACCTCACACCATACCAACCAATTTGCAATCTCTGCCAATAGGCCATATCCTTGACACATGCTGCATTGGACACCATTGCTCATTGCACCAAATGCACCACCAATACAACATTCACTTATGAGCCCTACCTTCAATGTGTCCTCCAAACTGAGGATCACACAATAGAATGTGATTTCCATGACATACTCCTCCAACAATACTTCCCATAACTTGCAAAAATACCATATGAAAAGTACAAGAGCAACCGGTCTACAGTAGTATATATCATGTGAACATTTGAATTGCCCGCAACCTTTACATTGGCTATGAACAATTCAATAGTTGTTGTAACACATGAGGCCACTATCGTAACCTCTGATAAATCTATAATGGTCACTTCTAAGGATTAGTGAAAGATATGGGATTTCAGGTGCAAAAACATATTGCTTCAACTATGCCTATCATACTTGTCTGGAATTTTGTCCTTGTAGAATGTAACTACAAACTAAATTTTGAACTTGTGTACTAAGGATCAACGAAAGATATGGGATCTCAACTACAAAAACATATTGCTTCAGCCATGCCTGTCATACTCGTTTGGAATTTTGTCCTTACAAAAGGTAACTACAAACTAAATTTTGAACTTATATAGTAAGTATTAGCAAAAGATACAGGATTTCAATAGCAAAAACATATTGCTTCAGCTATGCCTATCATGCTTGTCTGGAACTTTATCCTCGCAACCTTTACGTTGGCTATGAACAATTCAATAGTAGTTGTAACAAATGAAGCCACTATTGTAACCTCTAACAAATCTATAATGGTCACTTCTAAGGATCAGTGAAAGATATGGGATTTCAGGTACAAAAACATATTGCTTTAGTTGTGCGTATCATACTTGTCTACAATTTTGTCCTTGCAGAATGTAACTACAAACTAAAATTTAAACTTGTGTACTAAGGATCAACGAAAGATATGGGATCTTAGCTACAAAAACATATTGCTTCAGCCATGCCTATCATACTCATCTAGAATTTTGTCCTTGCAAAATGTAACTACAAACTGAATTTTGAACTTATATAGTAAGTATCAGCAAAAGATATAGGATTTTAGCAGCAAAAACATATTGCTTCAGCTATGCCTATCATGCTTGTCTGGAACTTTATCCTCACAAAATGTAACTACAAACTACATTTTGAGAATTTCAGCTATAAAAACATATTGCTTCCTAAATTTGGAACTTGTATAGACAATGTATACATTCCTTCAAAAAATAATTATTAGCTTTCGTAGACAATAATTATCCAGCTTTTCTAAACTATTTACATATATTAAAAATATATTACATCGCTTTCACTCATGTAGAAGGCAGAGACTCCTACTCACCTAGAGCCCTTATTTAAAAAATAATAATTATGGGTAGAAATTATTTTTAAATTTATTTTTAAAAATTTAAATTTAGTGATAGAATCTTTAAGTTAGGTAAATTTTCACAATTGCAAATATACATTTTTGAATTTGAAAAGTAAAAAGTAGGGGCTTATATTTATCTACAATATATTCTAATTAGTGAATAGGTTTTTATTGTGGATCTATTAGTCTATATTTTGTCAACATATCTATTTCACATTTTAAAGCCAGCTAAATATGAAATACAACTTGTTTATTGAACCTCCAAGCTTATTTGTGGCATAAAGACAAATATGTAAGGATTTGCAAAATATTTTGTTTTTATGTGTGGATTGTGTATCAATCCATTTAAATAATTAGACTACTTCCTTAACAATGCCTTGTTGTTGAAGAGGTAAGCCATTCTATTCCTTATTCCAAATAATGAAGGAATTGAAGCATCAATTTCTCAGGTGCATAATATTGATGACGTCTTGCTATTTATTTTGTTGTCTTCAACCATCACCCAAGTTTTGCATAGATACTATCAACAATAAAAATTTAAACACTAGTAGTCACATAAACCTCACACACCAATAGGTAGGTTTTGGGCCTTCTTTATTTTTATTTACGTCACAAATTTCTCTATTGGAATATTGTCATTTTATACATTTTTTAATTTGAAAAGTAAAAAGTAGGGGCTTATATTTATCTACAATATATTCCAATTAGTGAATAGGCTTTTATTGTGGATCTATTAGTCTATATTTTGTCAACATATCTATTTCACATTTTTAAGCTAGCTAAAATATGAAATACAACTTGTTTATTGAACCTTCAAGCCTCTTTATGGCATAAAGACAAATATGTAAGGATTTGCAAAATACTTTGTTAGTATGTGTGGATTGTGTAACAATCCATTTAAATAATTACACTACTTCCTTAACAATGCCTTCTTGTTGAAGAGGTAAACCATTTTATCCTTATTCCAAATAATGAAGGAATTGAAGCATCAATTTCTCAGGTGCATAACATTGATGACATCTTGCTATTTATTTTGTTGTCTTCAACTATCACCCAAGTTTTGCATAAATAATATCAATAATAAAAATTGAAACATCAATAGTCACATAAATCTCACACACCAATGAGTAGGTTTGATTGGGCCTTCTTTATTGTTATTTATGTCACAAATTTCTTTATTGAAATATCATCATTTTATACAAGTGCCTTCTATTGGAATTTTGTTTTAAATTCAACATGTTATAGTGATGGTCTTGCTATTTATTTTGTTGTCTCGACCAACATTTTTTGATGGACAAGGAGGCAACAATAAGGTTGAGACATGGTTATTAGACCTTAGACATTGTTTTGTTATGCATTATGTGAGAAACCTTAGTACCTGCTATGTGATCATGCACTTGAGAGACCATGCTTCCACTTGGGGGAATATAGAGGAGTGGAAGCTCTAAATCAATCTTCTAGATCTCACTTGGGAGATTTGAGGAGCAGATCAAAGATATATGTCTATCTTCTTATTATAGAGATACATCCATAGAAAATTTTCATGAGATCAGATAGGGTACCATGTTAGTAGGTCAATATGAGCAGAGCTTCTTCAAGTTGAGGTAGTATTGTAGCTATAACCATGATGAGGCCCTCTTGACTCATCACTTTGTTATGGGACTTGATGGATCCATTACTAGAGATGTATGTATGCATCAATCTAAGACACTTGCACTCACTTTCATGAAGGTGAGAATTGCAAAGGGCAACATGGCTAGTGGCTATAATAGTAAGGTAGACAATAGAACCATATTGCATGACCTATGGGGTTAGTTGTACTAGTTACACATATGTAATCTTATGGGCTAGCTCGTACATAGTTAGCACCCTCTAAGGGAGGTCACCATCAATTCATTAGGCAACGCCATTCATGGATTTCACACAATGGTTGTAGCTCTGATAACTTAGGAGGGAGAGGACAAGATATGCATCAAGATAGGAAGTCATAAGCTAGTTGCCCAGCTTAGGGTGTGCAAGAAAGTTCTAATAAGGAGCTATCAACAATCTAGTGCTCCTTGTGAAGGATATGGGTATAGATATGGTTATATGGCATTCTTTTCTTGTGGCCAACATAATCACAAGTCAACAGTGTGTTTGCAAAAGATGGCAGCATAGTTGAGTAGGGGTGCAATCATGTCAATGCCTATAATTGGGGACATACATAGATCCCACAAATTATTTGTAGTGATTGTGGTGTAGGAGAAACATGGTTTATCCTGACTATTTCCCTTCAATATTGTATGTTTGGTCATTACATGTAGTTATATTTAGATGTTTGAGTATGTTGGAGTCATTTGATTTTGAATTGTAATCATTTGTGTATGTGTGTGCCATAGTGAGGCATTATTTGGTCATTGGTCAACAAAAGTCAACATTGGTCAAAGGGTTAGTCAAGGGTAAAATTTGACATGTGATCAAATAATTATTGTCTTGGAATATTTAGAGGCAAAATGGTCATGTTGGTTGTGATCATAAGTGGTTTTGGTTAAAAATTGTAACAAAAAGTTGCAAGCATTCTTGCAGAATTTGAACAGTCATTTTTTTGGGTTATTGAGATACATCTATGAAGTTTGAAAGTCATTTATCATGATGGTATAAGACTCGTGGAAGACATTTGGAATGGTAAATGAAGTTGTGCTTGGATCTGGTGTGATGATTATGTGTTGTAGTAACCAATACGTTTGTTTTTGCTTGCATTCATTCTTAATTCTTAACCTCTTAATACTGCATATGGATTAAGAATGTTGTATATTACATTTTATTCACTCTGATAATCTTGGTTTCTAATAGTGTTTGATATTATGGAATCAAGCAATTTTAGTTTTCTCTTGGGCCCTGTAAGACTATAACTAGGGTTTGGACATAAAATGGGTTATCTCTCCTAATTTCACCATTGAAAATAGGGATCTTTTGCAAAGAGGGAGGTAGCCTCATTTACAATAATGGTTTAATTTCATTTTTCTTTCCACTCACAATTTCCATGTGTGATTTGGATTGTTAGGGTGGGCATTCACACGTGACTATCCTAGTTTTGAATAACTACATGTAGCAATAGAGGTTGGAAGAAGCTTTAAACCATATTATAGGTGTATGGTGGTGTGTATGAAATGTCCCTAAAGGGTTTATGAAGATTGGAAAACTAGGTATTAACAAAAACTTTGAAGTTGTTGAAACCTTTCCTTTTAGGCCTTTTAAGCCCTTAGTTCTAGGGTTTTTTAATTTTAGTGCACTAGAAGTAACTTGGAAACCTAAAACCCTCGAAACTTGGAGAGCTCCCAAATAGTTATTTGAATATCAATTTATTTTTGAGATTGTTTTGGGTAAATTCAAAGTTATTTTCCACGAACTTGAGAAGGAGGCCTAATTGAATTAGGTTTGTTTTAGGCCTTATTAACAGTTTCTTATTGTGGGTGTTTGAGTTGGAACTTGAAACATTCATAATGATTGAGTCCATATGGATTGGGTTTTTCAATGCTATTGGAATTCTAAAGAGGTGCATTTCAAGTGTTTGTGAAGAAATATCCTAGGGGGTAGTAGTAGGGGTTAAACGAAAGGTGAAGACTCGAGTTGGAGTTGGGTAAAGGTTTGAAGGAGCATGGAAGATTGAGGTCTTTGGTGATTTTTGGAGTACCATTACCCTCTTCCTGGTTGTCCAACCCATTGTGAAGGTTAGCCATTTGCCTTGTAGTAACTTACCTAGATCAATTTAACTTGCCTTGTATCAACCCTACTCGCATCTAATTGGTGGTAGAGCCACACTAAAATGTATTTGTGTTCAATTTTAACATGCAACCTACAGGATTTAAGCAACTTAAAATGGAGATTGAACAAATGGAGAAGAGGATTAATGAGAAATGGGAAGAGAGATTGAAGAAAATGATGGGAAAATTGAAGGCCAGAGAGAACAATTATGAAAACAAAGAAGATGAAGAGTAAGGAGAGAAAGAATAAGGTGGGGAACAAACGCAAGAACATGAGTCTTCTAGTAACAAAGTTGTAGATGAGGTTAGGCAATAACAACAAGCCTTTGTAGATGCTATTTTGGAATCTAAGAATGAGGACTTCAAGGTTAAAGTGCTTTCTTTTAGTGTGAAAATGGATAGAGAAGGGAAAACAAATTGGATAGTTTCCTTGAATACTTGTTATGATTTAAATGATGTAGAAGAGAAGAATAAAGTCAAGTATGCAAGGACCAAGCTCAAGGGTTCTGCAAATGTTTGGTGGAACTATATATAAGATGAGAGAGAAAGGAATGGTAAGAATACTATTACAAAGTAGAATGGGATGATTTCCATGATGGAAAACAAGATCATGTCAGCAAACTTTGAGGTGCAAAGGATAAGGAAGTTTCACAATCTTAGGCAAAAAGACCAAGATGTTGCCACCTACGCTGAAGAACTTCATAGGCTAAGTATGAGGGATGACTACAATGGAGATAAAAAAATAACTTATTGCCAGGTATTTGAATGGATTAAAGTACAACATTTGAGATGAAATTAGTCTTCTTCTACATAAAACAATTGATAAATGCTTCTAATTAGCCATCGAGGCTAAGGAAAAGCTCGAAAGGAAGCGTGTTTAGAGTAATAGGGGTAGAGCAGGTGGGAGTAATAGTAGGGGTAGAGATAACTATGGCAGAGGACACGACAATAGGAATGAAGAGCATTAGAATAATGAATTATGAGGTGAAAGTAACCACAGAGGTGGATCGAATTGTAGAAGTTGCCAATTCAACTTCATGAAGCCAAGATCACCTTATTGCAAATATATTCTATCACCGAGAAGAATGGAATAACAAAGTAAGGGATTGGGCTTTGAAAATATAGAAGATTATATTATCAGATCAAATGAATCTATAAAGATTTCTGACAGACTAATAAAAGATAGAATGATCGATCCTTATAAAGAAGATCTGGTAACCTAAAATATAAAACCCTAAAAAGTAATCATTTAATAATTAATATAATGATTAAATGTCACTAATTCATAAAGTGTTATATTAAGAAAGAAGTAAAGGTAACTTGATGATTGAGCTAGAAAGACGATAATTAAGTTATTACTTTATTTGAACACCCCACCTTAAGATGAGCGACAATAAGACTACAAATAATGCATGGAAAGAAAAGGAAACTACAATGCATAAACCAAACTTGGGTCTTGGCAACATGACCTAATGATTTACCCAATAACAAAAAATAAATGTATAGAACAAAGAAATAGAGAAAACCTCATGGGAAAAACTATACTCCTAGAAAAGATGGAAATAATGCTAAATATTAGTGAAGGACTGTAAAAGCCTCCAAACTAGAGAATGTCCTTAAAGATACGAACAAAATAATGATCATGAAGAACATCACTAAAGCATTCGAAGTTGGAAAGCTTTGTAAAGAGTACCTATTGATCAAAAGAACCTCCACTAAACCATAGCATGACCAAGTAAAGAAGACTGTAGTTTGCACGAGTGCCCTCAAATGACACTACTGGAACCAAGAGGCAAACAACTAAAGTTGAAGATCCAAATGGAAAAACACTAAAGCCTAAAGAGTTGATTAATCAAACATGGAACACGAATAGGTAGAGAATATTGTGAACTACATGAGTGCACTTAGATGACACTACTTAAATCAAGAGGAAAACAAAGGCAAACAAATGAACTTGAAGATAGAGATGGCATAAAATACCAAAGTTTGAAGAGTTGATCAATGAACATGGAAGATTTCCTCTAAAATAAGAATGAAAAAAAGTGTTCATATGGTATATGGTCCATCTCATTGAAATGCATAGCTACCCAGCTACTGTATCTACCTAGTACATAGGAACAAATATTGTATACATAGCTGACTCCATTGAGCAAAGGAAGCATAAGAACTAACTAGAGAAATCCCCTAATGTAGACAAGGGTGAGGTGATAGGCAATTGAAAAAGTGGACAATAAGAATTGCATTTCAAGTAACCAAGAGGCACAAAAATATGTGATAATGTTGTGAGGTGATTAATCTTTGGACATAGATCACAAGGCTAATGTCACAAAAGGAACACTCATTGGACAAAGGGACATGGAAAACAAAACCAAACATCAACCCCCCCATGACACTTAATTAGTAGTGCATGTAAAATAAGGCACAATATGTGGTAGATCCCAAGAATACAATAATCTTGTGAGTGCCATCAAATGACACAACTCAAATCAGATAGCAAAACAAAGGCAAACAACTAAAGTAAGAAATATAGATGAAAAATGACACTTTATGTCAGGGTGTTTACATAGATGCTTACAAAAGATATTAACAAAGATTATAAGAGACATAAGGATAGTGCATCATAAAGTACAACTCAAGATGAGTCATCCCATGTAATGAAAACGATCCCTGGGCTTGAAACAACCAAGATATTTAGCAGAGTGCAAAAATGCAAAAAAAAATTAATAGAATGTACTTGGAGAAGAACCTAGGAAAAAATCATCATCACCTAAAAGAGCACAAAACCAACTTTCAAATGATATAAAGTTTTTTTAAAAATGGAGTCTAGATACTCAAGGTATATCTCCTAGAGTGCAAAATAAAACCATTGACTTTGACAAAAAAAATACCAACAAAATTGAAAAATAGGTAAACCAAACTTGCACCATCATGATGGACTAGGAACCAACTTTTCAACAATATATTATTTGTGATATTACTATCAGAATTTAAATGTGTAGTTTTTGAGCCAAACTCATTGACCCATGTATCGTGAGTAGTGATTCACACATGAATCCATCTCTCATGAGAAAAAATTGAACACTTAGCACTCATTGGATTTAGGTGATGCTCACAGAGGTGAAGCATTGGGTCTTCCCACGAGGTCACCCATCCCAATACTACTCCAACTTGAGCACACTTAACTACAAAGTTTCCTCCAAAGGTAAACCCACTATGCTTGCAACCCCATTTGTAAAACCTCCACCAAGTGTTGTGCCTTATGAACTATTCATTAGAAAACTCCTTAAGCTCATTAATTGATAAGTAGGAGATATTTTCCACAACAACTCAAATTGTGATATTGATAAGCTTAAGGGGCTTTATAATGAATGGTTCATAAGGCACAATACTTGGTGAAGGTTTTGTAAATGGGGTTGCAAGCAGAGTGGATTTAACCTTGGAAGAAATTATGTAGTTAAGTGTGCTCAAGCTGGAGTAGTATTGGGATGGGTGACCTCCTAGGAAGCCCCAGTGCTCCACCTAGATCCAAGGAGTGCTAAGTGTTATAGTTATTCTCATGAGAGATGGATTCATGCATGAATTACTACTCGGGATACATGGGTCAATAAGTTTGACTCACACAATTTTTTTTTTGGTGGAAAATATATCCTACTTATCAATATATTGTTTGCAAAAACTAGAGTTTGTGTGCTTGAGATATGACCATAAAACTAAAGAGTTCACAAAACAAGGCTAGTAAGACTTGTAGGATTGCTAATGTAGTGATGATGTCACATCACAAGATGAAATTTGACGGTCAAATGCTTGTCACCAAAATAAGACCCCCTTGCTTGAAAAAATCATAGGGAAAAAGTTAGGTCATTGGAAAAAACCCAGTTGTTGAAAAAAGAATAGTCATCAAGAAAAGTTGGTTGGTACTAATAAAAGATCTCGATAGCCAAAAAAAAATCTCACACTAATAAACCACCAAAAGGGCCAAAAAAATTCCAAGGAGCCAAAAACCATCCTTAAACTGCCAAGAAACTACTTCTAGAGCTGACAAACCATCTATTATCGCACAAAGCCACATACAGAAAACCCACCTATATAAAATCTCTATAAAACGCTAAAAAAACCCAAACCCCACCATCAATATTGGAATTGTGATAAAATGGAAAAAGCCACCTAAAAAGGTTGAGAGAGAACATTGGTGTGTGAGAGCCACTAATACGATATGTGGATGTGTCTGCATAGGTCTCAGAGATTAGAGTGGCACAAAGTCCTAGACAAAGGATGCTTGTGATTTGATTTGCATGGAGACCTAGGAGGAGGTGTTGAATAGGGGCATGTCAAAGGGAGGAGCATAGGCTATACTAAAAGGAAGGCACATGGGACATCATAGGGTCCAGTGTCCAAGGTCTATGTGGATAAAGGAAAGGCTTGTTCTTCAAAGGCTATTATCTATGTTGGTCCCATAAGACACTTGTTAGGATTAACCTCAGACATAAATAACAGTTACATGCAAATATAGCTAATACCAAAAAATAGTAAATCACATAAAAGAGAACATAAGACACCAAGATTTAACGTGGTTCACCTAATCCCTGGGCTACATCCACCAATAACAAGTCCAATAATATTATTATTATCCAGTGATTATAACTTGATTACAATCTGTAATCCCTTACAACTCAATACTACTGCAAGAAGCTACAATATCACCATTACATTATAAAAATCCCTAACCCTAAGCCTTTTTATACAAGCTTTTGCCGCTTACAAAATTAGGGCTAGAATAATAGAAAAATAGTAGTCGATGCCTTTTACAATATAAGGGCATTTTTGGCTTTGGGGGCATTTCTCGCAAACCCTTGCAGAAATAATTTGGAGGGAAATTGTGCCGAATAAACCTCTAAGTCTAATTAGGCTCCACATCACAACAACATTTTGGGCGGCATGCATGTACCGATGTGCAATGTCTGATAGAGTTTTCATTATCAAAGATCACCCATAAAAGTGGCCCCTTCACTTTTTTTTAAAAAAATGCCCACTTCTTCCCTCTTTTTTGGAATTATTTTGTAAAAACAATCATGCATGTTATTTATAGAATTAAAATGCACTTTTAATAAAAGCAAAAAGGAATTTTGTTTTAAAATTTTGATAAATAATATATGCTCATCTCGATAGTGGTTCCCAACGTCATACAACTTTGAGCCAAATATATTTGTTTGCCTCAGATTTTAGCTATGTCCAAATTAGACATATTTTAAATGGAATATAGGGGGTTTGGGGCACTATGAACCCAACAATGAGGTTTGTTTGGGCTCAAAGTGTACCAAAAATAATTGATCCACTATTCCATAATAAAACCAAGAAACAATTGCAATCCATCGATACAAACCCCAATTATCCAAAAACCTTCAAAAAGTTGCACCAGGTCAACGAGTCTGATACCATGTAGAAGTTGTCAGTCCAACTTCATGAAACCAAGGTCACCTGCATGCAAAGATAACCTATTACTGAGAATAAAGGAATAGTAAAGAAAGGGTTTGGGCTTTGAAAATATGAAAGATTATATTATTAGTTGAAATGAATCTATAAAGATTTCTAATAGACTAATAAATGATACAATGATCGATCCTTATAAAGGAGATCAAGTAACCTTAAATATGAAACCCTAAAAATAAATCATTTAATAATTAATATAATTATTAAATGTCACTAAAGCACAAGTGTTATCTTAAGAGAGAAGTAAATGTAACTTAATGATCATCTCAATATGGCTTGATAATTAATTTATTACTTTATACTAACAAAAACTTCAAAGGTTAGAGAAGGCCCTATAATAAAGGTAGAGAATATGGCGGAAGACCAAGTAGAGGGAATAAAGACTTTAGTTGTACGTGTTAAAACTATGATCAGTTTGGGCATACAAAAAATCAGTGTCCAAATATGCCTCCTAGTTCATCTATAGGCATAAATAAGAGAAATTCAAGTCATAATGGAGAAAGAGTGTAGTATTACCTGTTAAAAATAGGAAATACTATGGAAGGGGGGTGGCAGTGAATTAGTATTTCACAAACTTTTGCCCAAGTATGGATATCATTAACAATATTATAACTTGCATAAATGAATAAATTGATTAAGTTGAATAGAAAATACAAACATAAAGCAGTACAATACATAAAACCATATTTTGTTAACTAGGGAAACCTTGGCCAATGGAAAACTTTGGTGGGAATGCAACATAGAAAATGATCCACTAATCAAAAGTATATTGTGAAAGATATTGACCCTATTGGGAGTCTATTACATCTATATAGTGTCATTATCCTTGTTAGAGGACTAATCCTTGTTGTAAACCTCAACCCTTTTAGAAGTTGTTATTACAATTACAGAAAGTGTGCAAGATGAGCCCACTGCCCAAATATGCAATATACAATGATATTCAGGATACAAAATTATAGATACAAAAACCTCTTTACAACTATGGATATCTTCAATAAATGATATGATTTTTGTAGCTCATTGTACCAACTTCACATATACTATCTCTTATTGCTCTAATCACAAAGTTTGCATCACAAAAAAATAACATTGATATCACAATAACCATGCATTACATTACCCAACTTCGTGTTTCCAAAACTGTCCTTTATACCATCATATTTCATAATATGCAACATTGTTGGCCTTCATGCTTCCACACGTGTTCCAAAATACAAAATTATGCTTTTCCCACTTAGGGTTAACATTAGGGATGTTGTTCCTTATTAGTTAAGTAATTTTATTGGTAAATAAAATAATTCCTTAACATAAAATATAACATTCCTTAATTTTGTCTTGTTTTGTCATCTCAGTATTGCAAGTTGAAAAACTATTGTAACTCTATATGTACCATCTATACTACCTTGAACTCTCAAATGTAAAATCCTCATACTCTATTATATCCATCCTCAAGTTCACATGTACCAATAATGTCTCTATGAAGCTCACCTATCAAAATTATGCTTATATTGATAGATAAGCTTCATGATACTTATACAATTTTCTAAGTCTTACTGCCAAAACTTTATCTCCATACTTTGCTCACTTCATACTGAGTATATGTTGTCATAAATGAAAAATTCATACTATCAACCTAGCCAAATTTCCAAAAATCTCCCCCTTTGGCATTGATGCCAACACATGGGAAAATTGGCTAAGTCCCAAAAAGCAAAATTTTAAAACTTGTGAATTTCTTTACATGGCCATTACAAAATTTCAAAATGTGGATCATTCTTTATTTATACAATCTTACATCCTTTTATCTCTTGATTACTTATTACTCCCCCTTTAACTATACTATATTACATACTACACTCCCCCTTACTTATACATGCAATTTTCCTTACTTTGCCCCCTTACTTATACATACAATTTTCCTTACTTTGCTCTCCCTTTGACTCAATGACAAAGGTGAGCCAAAAACTACATACAATGATCATTTTTTTTGTTTTTACTGCTACCTTCTTCTGTTTATGTTGATGAATTATGCAACAATGCAATACAACTAGTAAAGGTGCTCTTTAGGATTGCTAACCCTTTATTCCATGTTGCCTTCACTGAGTTTGAAACTGTTAAAAGTACACATAATACATAAGATGTTATCTCAGTAGATTGAAAATTTGTGTAGCTAAATTGCTCGTAGGATGTCTTTGCTTTCAGATAATCCTCTAGTTGCCTCTGAACTGTATCAATCTTTAGTGATAAGTGTTCTGTCAACAAAGAAAATATCTACAAAGTTTTCTCTCTATTGTTTTCTAATATCCTTCTCTCATTACGTAGCTTGCGGATCCTATGTTCCATCTAGATGTATTTGTCTTCTTCAATTCACTTATTATAGACTTTATCTCATCTTCCTTTGCCTTTATTTGTCCATTAAAGGTGCTTGTATATTCATGTGCTAGTGCACATTTCTCGTAAATTGTCTTTCCTTCATGTATGCAACCTTGCAATTTTTTGATGCATGTGCCAAGATCCACCAAATCATCTTTGACATTCTAACATACTTTTACAAAAATATTTGCATTATGTTATGCTTGGGCCTTTATTGTTGCTACTTTTGTCAATGTCTGTAAGTGGCTTTCAAATTCTTCTAGCACTCTTATAGCCTTCTTATGGTATTTGCTTCATTAATCTAGATACTTATTAAACTTTCCATCCTTTCTGTCATCTTCTCAAGAATTTCTTGAGTTCCTTTTATGCCTTTTCCTTTGTCAACTATCCTACTAGTAGTTAAAATAGATAATTGTTTGAGCATTTCCAACTTAGGGTCTTCTGTTGATTCAAATGGTGTGGTGCTCATTATGTTTTCCATCAAATCTGTAAAGATGACTTTGAGGAACTTGGTGATTTTTAGCTTGTCTCTTTGATACGAGTAACTAGTTGCAATTGTGAACTTTGACTAATTCCTTGTTCACTGCTCACATTCTTTGTTGTTGTCAGATTTTCCTCCTTATCTTTTTCTTTTTCTCTTTCCACATCCTTCCTTTCATCTTCTTTGTCTTCTTCTCCATTCTCAAAGCTTGTATACCCTACCAAATTGTCAACAATAGGGCGATAGTCCTTAAAAGGATCTGTTGTTGTGTCAATAATTATGCTTGTGTTATCGATACTCAGTTTCTTTTCCAGTTGTGATCTAAGGGGCCTATAATGTTGGTGCTTTTGTCTTTGTCATCTTTGTGTCCTATGTTGCTACTACTATTGTAGGATCTAATGAATTTGTTTCTCTCCTTGGTACTATCATTTCTTCTTTAGATGAAGATATTATTTTGTCTTTTGAAGTTTTTGGCACTTCAGTGTTCTTCATCTCTGTCATTACCTTAACTATTTCTTGCTCAGTTTATTTATTAACCTCTTCATAATTACCTCCAATTATAAGAATGTCTCTTGTCTTGTTTCATAACAAAGATTTAATGCTCCTCATTATCCTCTCCAAGTGATCATCATTTTCAAGTTTACAAAGCTTGATGATCAGTCTTTCCCATATTACCTTGTCTCCCTTACTAATTATTCTCTTTCTATTTACTCACCTATCATACAAATCTTTGGGTATCTATTTTTCAATATCTACAAACTTCTTATTAGACAAGATCAAGTGTCTAATAACTATGTTCTCCAACTGAAATCTATCAATGTTGCTATACAAATCATAGTATTCGTTTAGCTATACAATATTGTCATCATCAATAATTGCACAATTCAACTTCTCAATCTTAGGCTTCCATTATTTCCTACCTTTTTTGTTGTTGTCTATATTTTATCCTTTTCTTGCTCTTCTTCCTGTCTTGTAGTCATCTGCTTAATTCTTTTGGGCCTAGGGGCTTCTGTTGCCTCTTGCTTGACTTATGCTAACCTCATAGATTTTATTTTAACTTCAACTATACTCACCTCTTCTTCTTTTTCTTCGTTGTGTTGTGTTGGTGGAGGTGGAATAACTTGTGGTTGCATTTATGCAACTATTATATATGGTGTTTTGATGATTGTTCAACAATTGTATCTCCCTTTGCTAATGGTGGTGCTATCTCTTGTGGTGTTGTTACTAATGGTGGCACATACATGATGTTTTCCTGTCCAATTTTCTTCATACCAAAAATAGTTTGTTTTACTAATGAAACCTCTCATAGAGTCATCTATTCCACCTCCATAACTTGCTTCAATGTGTTGTCAATTTTCCTCTTGACATGCTTCTCAAGCTTAGCTTGATAAGTTAGTTGCATGTTCTCTTCAAATGTCCCAAATTTGTCAAATTCTTCATCCTTTTCTGACTTAATGATAACCTTAACATATCCTTCAACTTCTTTTTTAGTTCCCTCATAACCAAGAGGGTCTACATACAACATCCTAGGCTTAATTGCCTCAACATAAGTGAAGTTTGTGTCAACCATGAAAAAATATCTTCCTTATACTTGCTGACAACTGATGGTGGAATTATCAGTCTTTATTTCATCTTAGTCTGAAATGTTTTAATGATTAACTATGCACCACTTTCAATCTTGTCAATTGGGTGCCTTTCTTACAAATATGTTATTTTCTCCATTGTGCATCTATCATTATTATTTAGTTTAGAAAGTGGCATGGAAAAACATGTAAGTGATCAAGGTTTGAAACCTAAAGTGTCCATTTCTGATTTTCTCAATTCTCTCCAAGTTCTTTATTAACTGTGCTCTCAATATCCCATACAAATTTACCTTGGTTTTCTCAATACACATTAGTGTGTTACATGAATAAATCCTATTGCCACATCGTCATCCATGAATAAACCATGGCATCCAAATTTTGATCCTCAAATGGAGTCTTTCAAAATCCCGACTTAGGTAAGGCTACCTAATCTTCCTCTTCATTTTTGGGTGAACTCTATTTTCAAGGAAACTGGTGAGGCTTTAGGGGATTTTCGTATGGTTGATCCCCAATCCTTTGAGCATTACCATTATACTTATGCTAGGATTCTAGTGGATATTGATGTTTCTAAGTGTCTCCCAACTGAACTTCTTTTAAATCATTCAAGGTGATCTTGGACTTAGTTGATTGATTATGAGGGCCTCCCTTTTAGGTGTAATAATTGTTTCAATACTGGTCATTTGGCTGCTAAGTGTGTGTACAGGAATTCTTCAAACAAATGACCCTCCTCCTGGTGGAAGGGTGTTTTGGAACAACATTATACAGTTTACAAATCTTCTCCTATGAATGGGGTTTTTGGAATAGTGTTGGGGAATGCTTCTGCTTCCAAGGTAGATGCCCAAGGTGTTAGTTCTGGTTCTCTTGGTGTAGATTCTGGCCAAGTTAACGGTGTTGTGGGTCATGTAGCAGAATCAATTCATACTGGTTCTGAGGTTGCTATGGGCAAGTTGCATGTTGTCTCTACAATCTCTGATCATGGTGCTAAATCTGGTACTCTTGTTTCATAATTTGGTCGATATAATGTGACTGTTGAATCTAGACAAAAAGGGAAAGTATCTAATTTTAGTGATAAAGTTGGATCTCAAACTACTGGTTCCAATTTGGTGGATGTTTTGAAGGCAGATTGCCCTGGTCAAAAGGATGGATGTCCGTTTGCTGTTGTTGGAACTGGTAAATAAGGTTGCAGTTCCAAATTGCAGGATGTGGTGATGGTAGATGGTCCTTGCCATAACTTGGATGATTTTCCAACTATTTTGGATTCTCAAAAGTGGTAGTCAAAGGATGCGTTGGTTGAGGAGGGATGGGTACATGTGACAACAAAAAGATCTAAAAAGACCCTTCCTCAATTTAATATGAATTTGCACTCTCATAAAAAGGGAGTGAAATCAAAATCTTAGTCCTTTCTTTTCTGGTCTAGGAGGATTCTCTAGTTGTTATGCTTTCCAGTCTGTCTTTCCAGGTTCCAGTTTTCTCTCTAGTTTCTCCTTCTAAACTTATCTGTTGGTTTCAGGTTCCTGTTTGACCTGGTTCTATTGTACTGTTGGTTTCAGGTCCATTTAAAACCTGGTAGAGCTTCATGGTATATCTTTCTTTTTGATGTAAAGGGTTTCGGGGCCCCTTCAAAACCTGCTTTTACCTTAATCTAAAATTGTGCTCTCAATATCTCACACAAATTTACCTTGGTTTTCTCAATACACATTAGTGTTTTACATGAATAAATCCTATTGCCACATCATCATCTTTGGAACTAGAACAAATCTTGGTTGTTATGATTTTGCTAAAAAATCTCACATCATCTTGTTTTATACTTTGACTTGGTGTTCTCAAGTACTGCTTTCTTAAAAAAAATCTCATTTAAAGGGATGAAGCCTTCACTACTCAAACCAATTACTTCTAGTATAATACTAGCTAAAATTTCAATCGCATTGTCTCTTTATCTAGAACTTTCCATCATGAATTCTGCTTAGGATTATCTTAGTCCATTTTTCCTTGTCAAACTAATAGTAAAAAATATATTTTACCAAGTCATTATCACCTAAATGTTCATACCCTTCCTTAAATATCATATCTTGCTTGTAAAATTTGTCAAATTCTTTTGAGATGTTTCTTTCTCCCACTATTTCAATTTTGCACCTAGTGTAATTACCAATGTCTCCTAAATATAGAGCTTTGTTTGGGGTTTGTGAAAATGTAGTTGTAGGGTCATCTTCCAAAGGAGGTGTAGGGTTTATCTTCATTTTAGGTATAGGGATGTCTTCCACATTATGAATCATGTTTCCTTCCATCTTAACTATCAAATTACTCAATTCAACTTGGCAAGATCATAAAATACCTTGAAATCACAGAATTAGGGCATGTTATGGTCACTTTCAACTTTATTTCAAACCACTTCAATTCAATCCTAAATTTTCCTTTTGTTGCTCCTTAAACCTTCATACAATCAAACAGTACATTAAAAAAATCCAATTTTGATCCTTAAACCCTTTCAAATCTGCTTCTGCATTAATTGCGCAAGTATGGAAGCATCAAAAAGTTATTTTTGTCAATCATATAACTTCTTTCTCTTTATGCATACACACATATGAAATCTAAAACTCATGCACACTTAACCATACCTTCCTTGAATCCCTTTCTACCTCATATTAACTATGAAAGTCTCAACTATTCACTTAAGGGCACAACTAACTTTCTGATGTTAATTCTTGTTAGCCATTTTTGCCCCCCCCCCCCCCCCCCCCTCTGCCCCATTCCTTTAACACCATCATCAAAATTTGATCAGTGATACCTTTCATGGTGTTAAGATTGCTCAATTGGTCAAAATCTACTAAACCCTAGATTTTCACACAATATTTTTATTTTCATATTTTTGCCAAGAGTTATGATCTTACGATAAAGGTTTTCATCATCCAATCATAAGCTTTCATTTTCCCTCTCCCAATGTTATGGTAGGCTATGGATCGTGTGATCATAAGGATCCAATCAAGGGCTCACAATCTTCAAATGGTTAGTTAATCGTAAGATTGTAGGACTGGCAAGCTATTGCAGCTATGTTGATGTTCTAATGTTATGACAAAGGAGGATCGTGTGATCGTAAAGGCTAGAAGGGAGACTCTCAACCTTACGAGGAAAAGATGATCATAAGATCATAGAGACAGGCAAGTGCTGAAGTTTTGAAAGGGTTACAATCTTACAATAAGGGGAAGATCATATAGGTGCAAGTGTTTCCAAGGCCCCAAGTTATGACAAGGGTTAAGCAGCTGGTGATCATAAGATTGTAAAGAAGATTGTGAGGGTTTTCGAAGCTATGACAAAGGAGTTAATAGTCAACATAAGATCAAGAGTCCAAGGTAGCAGTTAAGTGTTGATTGCATCGTCACAAGGGTATTTCATCGACTGAAGTCTACTCATCTCAATCGATGTGATTTCTATCGAAATGGGCTTCATGGTTTAAGTTGTGAAAGTCAAATAGGCCATAGTCAACTTAGTTTAGTGCAACTTTACAAGTAGTTAAGGTCAACCCAGAGTTAAAATTAAAGTGGTGAAGTTGCAAAGGCTTTTCAGTGCATGGTCGTACAGTTAAATCTTAAAATCAAAGTTTAGGTTTTGAGCACGTGATGAGGTGACATCTGTCATGGTGGGCTAGGCACATGGCTAAGACAACAAGTTTTTGAAGGAGTCATCTACTAGATTAAAGCAAAGGGATTCAATCGATGTACACTCCATCGAAATGGGCTTCAAGGTTAAGTTGTGATGGTGAGACAATGGAAAGAACTATAGTCAAGTGCTTTCGCATGATCACAAGAGCTTAAAAGTAAACCATGGTTTGGGCTATAAGGCCATGGATGCCTTCATCACATGTTCATAGGAGTTAATGGGTAATAATGAGTTTAGATCGCGAAGATGCGACATGATGCCATGTGGATGAGCCTGATGATGTGGTAGTTCAATGTCAGAGTGTGTTGGCACAAGGGTCAATTCTGATTGGATAGAGGTACTAACATGGGTAGCGGACTGAAGTATTTTCTCCATCGTCAGATTGAAGGTTGTCATTATGTCGCTAGCCAGACTTGCAAGGTTATTAATCATAGTGACATTATGACAAGTTGACACATAGTAGGGGTAGACTGGTTAAAAGTTGACATGTGGCATGCTCGAGAGGGATGAGAAGTCAACAAGAAATGTAGGGTCATATTTTGAGTGATTTTTATGTATTGATCAATAAAACATGTGTATATTTATTTGATATGTCTCATTTAAAGTTGTTAATCATGGTTCACGCTACTAAATGACGATCTTCTCTATTTGCATTGTCATTGGAGGTTAAGCTTAACCCACAAGTAGTGTAGCAAAGTCATGAATCTCACTGTTCGCATAGTCATGAGGTTAGAAGATTGACTCTAGTTCCAAGTTGCAATCCTGTGATTTAACATTAATCGCAAAGTCACAAACATTTGATGCCAGAGTTAGTTTCAGCTATGAAGGTGTGACTAAGGGAAAGATAATTATTTTTGCACCATCGCACTATTAGAAGGTTGTTAGTCTAAACTATGGTGATGGTGCAAAGAGTAATTTTCATGTATTTGTTGGCTCACAACAATTAGTGGAATAAAGGGAAAACAAGTTGTGAAGAAGCAATAACAGTTAATAAGATGTAGATTGTGGTTTCTTAGGGTTAAAGAATTAACCAAAAAAAGGTGGTGAAGTCACAGATAGAGGGAAGTCAACAATAAACATAAAGATAGGAGGTTGAGCAGGGTGGTAGAAAGCTGAAAGACTATTGGTCTATGTGGCGGAAGTTGTATATGTTTGACTTGTTGATATATCTGATTTGGTGTGTTGAGAACAAAGCAGGCAACTCTTTAATGGTGAATCAATCTTCTGATCATTTTCTACCACTTTTTATGATCTCCATGCATAATAAACATTAAGGAAAATCCTCTCATTGCTTGGTTATCCATTTACCTAGTCAAAATGATAATGGCCATCATTTCTATCTTCTCAGGGCTCTGTTTAGTGAAAGATATGATTTTCCTGCATCAGGATGTGTACTTAAATCAGATCTTCCCTAGATTTGTAGTGATTGTTCTTTACAACTTTAATGGTAGTAGTTGAGCTAAGCCTTAGGGCAAAAGCTATCTTAGTTATGCTTGAACTATAAAAGCAAATTTTGTGACTCTTCCAAGGGTCAACCAAATTTTCTCTGATTCTATAACAATAGTATTCCATGCTCTGTTATTGTAATTTCCTTTTGACTATAAATGAATGTAATTCTTTGTTGTACCTCATTTTCCCATCAATATTAGTGCAAAATCTTCTTGCCTCTATTGATGTTTTGTTTTCATTCTTCAATATGCATGACAATATCTACTTTTGTTTCTTGGATGTTACAGAGTGAAGTTCCTTCCTTGTAGCATCTCATTTGGTTCTTGATCTACACGTGATCATTGACATAATGAAAAGGGTGAATCAATGTAACTTGAGATTATATTGATGAGTAGTGCATTGTTAAGTAGAGATAAGGCTGAACAAACTATTAGGTGCATCACCCCCTTTAGATTAGATTAGGTAGTTTGATTTCATGCATATCCTTCTCTCTTTTCCTCTCAAGAGTAGTTAGGTGCATCCTGATTGTAAGGAAGCTGACCTTATCTAGAGATTTGACCTCAGAGCACAAGTCCCACACTTGAAGGTCATTTTCATGTTACACGAGGTTACTTGAGAAGTAGTACCTTAGGTAAGGGTGCAGACTTTTGTGTCAATAATTCCTTTGGTTAATTGTGAAATAAGTTTCTTAAATAGATAAGGATTGGTTAGCAATAATTACTAACTTCATAATTTTTGAGGCATGGCTTGCAGAGGGGGAGTGGGAATAGGAGTAGGAATTGGAGAGATAAAAAATTTGAATTCTGCAATAGGCGGTTCTATCCAGGATGGTGTAGAGAAGGGATCAGGGGCCTGCTAGGAGGAGGATGACTAGAGGAATAAAACTTCCTCTAGGAATGAGGTCCTACATGAACCAAGGAAGGAACCAGGGAAGGATGTATTGAGATCTGGTTGGACTATGTCGGGCCGACACTTAGCTCCGCTAGTCCTCGATGCAAGTTCAAATGGTCATTGGTTTTCTCTCTTTGGTATCAAACCCACAGGTAAGTCTTCCTTCCCAAAGATAAAGGATTTCTCGGACAAAGTAAAGGGACAATATGCTATAGAGATTCTTGATGAGATTTTAGACTATAATATTGCAACAATGGCCTCCTCTCTAGTTGGGAAGTTCATTGGACTGAGGCACAATGTAGACATAGTGAGGACCTATGCTATAAATAAATGGGACTTGAAAGGTCACATGGAGATTGCAGCTATGGCTAAGGGTTTCCTCTCCTTCAAGTTATCATGCATGGAAGATCTCACAAGGATCCTTTGCATAGGGTCTTGGTCCTTTGGCCATTCTACTCTTGCTTTGCAGAAATGGACATCAAAGCTAGATCTAAATGATTATTTCTTTGTTCAAGCTCCTATTTGGGTTCACCTTCCTGAACTTCCAATGGAGTTTTGGTATGAAGATGTTTTTTATGGCATAGCTAAATCTTTTAGGGAGCTTCTATCCATTGACCCCATAATAGTGTCAAGAAGTCAATTAACATATGCCTAGATCTGTATTGGGGTTAGTGAGGACAGTGACATGCTAGAGGTGGTGTATCTCCACTCTAAATTGGGTACACATATTTAGAAGCTAGACTTTGAAAGCATCCCTTTTGTGTGCTTCCATTGTAAGAAAGCAAGCCATGTGGCTAAGTTATGCCCTAAGTTTTAGGAGGAAAAAGTCAGGAAATAATTACAGAATAAGAATAAGGCCAAGGGAATTCCCAAAGATAAAATTAAGAATACCAATAAGGGAGAGAATGTTTGGAGACAAAAAGAATCTATAAATCATGAAGGAGGGCTCGAGCAACAACAAGAGGACTTGGTGGGAGCCCAATCCTTGGCTGTTATTGTGGTTCAAGGGGCTAATTTTGGAGGTATCTCTACTAACAAAGTTGTTGGTCATAAGCGAATATGAGGAAAATGCTAACTAGCTAATTTCAAATCCAAGAGAGGAAAACTCCAAGGAGGATCTTTTATTTGGGGAGTTAGTGATTGCAAGCATTGATCTTGAAGTAGCAACAAATATATCTCAAGTTCTTGATTCCTAGGCTCTAGCAGGGTGTGAGGAGGATGCTCAATTGATAGTCCCTCCCCTACGGAAGCTAGTTTCAATCTTAGCCAGGAGGTGGCATCTCTTGGAAAGGTTTTAAGAGTAGTGGAAATGGTTAGATCCTTGTTGCTAGTTCAATTAAATAGAATGAAGGCTTTGTTTGCGAGCTGTATAGATGAGCGACAGGGGGAATATACTACAATCAGAAAGAAAAAGAAGAGTAGAGACCCTTCTTTAGTTTCTCTAGCTACAACAAGAAGTAGAGTGAAAGAAGATGTTGGAGCAAAGTCTAAAACCCCTGGGAGGAACAGTCACAGTCAAAACAAGAAAGAGGAGACTAGAAGGAGTCTAGCATATGGGAGCCAAAAGACCATCTAAGAGGCCTTCTTAGCAAAGAAGAAATGAAATTCATATCCTAGACCATACATGGGCTAAACAAAACTCACTAACAAGAGGTAATAAGAAATATGATTAGGGATCATAGACCAAATTTTATGCTTATTCAAGAAACCAAAATGAAAAAGGAGACCATGGAGAGAATCTCTTTCAGTAGGAGCATGGAGGGGTTTGCTACAAATTTTGATGGGACCTCGAGGGGTCTGATTACCCTCTACAAGTCTAACTTTTTCAAGTCCCAATTCTTATGCGGTGAAGGTAATATTATCCTCATTTAAGTCCTTAACATCAAATATAATGAATTATGGTATCTTTTGAATGTCTACACTTCTAATTCCAAGAATAGTAGGAGGAACTATTGGGTTAAAATTATAGATATTTTATCAAGATTCCAAGTGGTAAATTGCATCATTATGGGGGAGTTCAATACACCCTTAAGGGATGACAAGAAATTGGGGGGTCTACCTCTGGATGTAGACAGCAGGTAGGACCTTTTAGACTTTATCAATGATTTGGCATTGCTAGATTTTGATCTTCAGGGAGGCTTCTTCACCTAGTCTAATAGGGGAATGGGCAAAGATTGCATTCAAGTACAGCTCCATAGGGCTCTCATATCTTTAGATTGGATGAATTCCAACTATTACAATCTATCTTTAATGGCTCAGACAGGATCAGATCACTCTCCTATTTCTCCCACTTTGGACCCCATTGCCATTAAACATAACTTCCCCTTTAGATTTGAAAGAATGTGGACTTCCCACCTAGACATTTCCCTTTGTATCTCAGACTGGTGGAATATCCACATAGAGGGTATTGCCATGTTCAAGGTGGCCAAGAAGTTGAAAAATATCAAGAAGTGGAATAAATCAAATTTTGGTAACATTTCCAATCCAGAGCAAAGATCTTAGAGGACCTCAACATTATATAGGGTGTTATTCAGGAGGAGGGATATAATGAAGCAAAGCTAGAGGAGGAAATTTTTATTCTTACTGAGGAGGCTTATTGGAAACAGAGATCAAGAGTTGTTTGGTTAAAAGAGGAGGCTTCCTGGAAACAAAGATCGAGACTTGTTTGGTTAAAAGAGGGGGACCAAAACACTAGATTCTTCCATATCTCTACTATGAAACATAGAGTTCATAACATAATCAGTAGTATCAAACTTGGGGGATGTTGTTTTGAGGAAGAAAATGATATTGCTATTGAGGCCATCTATTTCTTCACTAATCTTCTGTCGAGAGATCTTAATCTTGTGGAAGAAGATCAACATGATATTATTTTGAACATCTTGGCTTTGATCCAGCCAAAAACATAACTCAATGATTGAGGCATTCTTTCTCCTTTGGAAGTTGAGAGCAGGCAATTTTCTCCCTTACCGTGGACAAGTCTTTGGGCCTGGATTGTTTCCCTACTTTCTTCTGTCAAATGTTTTGGGAAGTGGTCCATCAGGATGTTATCAAAGTGGTTCAAGAGTTTTTTGGAGCTAAAAATTTGCTCAAGGAGGTGAATGCTACCTTTTTAATGCTTATCCCTAAAGTGTCTGGGGTGGACTCCATGGATCTTTTCAAACCTATCAGCCTCTGCAACTCTTTCTATAAGATCATTTCTAAAGTTTTGGCTAATTGGATTATCAAGATCCTCCCTATTATTATTGCTCCTCAATAGTCTGCTTTTGTTCCGAGGAGACAAATCCTAGATTCATGACTATTTATGAAGTCATCCACTCTTTGGAAGAAAGAAAGGGAGAAGGCTTTTCCTTCAAGCTCGACCTTTCCAAGGCTTATGATCGAGTGGACTAGTATTTTGTTCTCAAGGTTCTTAGAGCTTTTGGGTTTAATTCTAAGGTTATGAAGCTTATTAACCAACTGATCTCTACTACCTCTCTGACAGTTTTGATCAATGGTTCAACATTGGCATTCTTCAAACCCTCAAGGGGGTTAAGGCAAGGTGATCTCATTTCGCCCATTCTTTACATCATTTTGGTTGAGTGTTTGGGAAAGATGATTTCAACCAATAGAATTTATGGAGCCCTAAAAGGAATCAAGCCTTCTTTTGGTCCCCTAGTCTTCTCTCATCAACAATTCGTAGATGACACTTTTCTTTTCCTTTTTTTTGGTGGTGGGGGGGAAGCCCCGGTTAGGGAAGCTAGGGTGGTCAAAAAGATTTTAAGTTCATACTCTAGGGGCTTGGGGTAGCTTATCAATTGGAGCAAGAGTTATGTTTTCTTCATCAATACCCCAGCTATGAGATAGAGGAAGATAATTGATATTCTGGGATGTGACATGAGCAGTCTTCCTTCGATCTATTTGGGTCTCCCCATGGGCATCCTTCCCCTTGAATATTTGTGGACAAGTCTTAATGATAGGGTTAATAAGAAATTGGTTGGCTGGAAGGGAATCACCCTTAGCCAAGCTAGCAAAATTTACTTAGCCAAAACAAAAAATCTTCCTACCTATGCGCTGAGCCTTTTTGGGATACCCTTCAAGTATGCTAACAATTTGGAGAAGATCTAGAGGAATTTTCTATGGTCTAGTTTAGAAGACCATAAGAGACTTCCCCTCATTGCTTGGGACAATGTGTACCTCTCCAAACACTATGGGGGTTTGGGGATAAGGAAACTGAGACCTTTTAATAAAGCTCTCCAAGCTAAATAGATTTGGAGAATTTTTTCTAGTAAGGGGGATTAGTGAGACATCATGGAAGAAAAATACCTTCAAAGCCCTTCCATAAGATACTTGTTCAATGATGGAACCATACCTAATGGCTCAAATATATGGAATTGCATGCTTAAAGCCAGAGAAACTACTAACATCAAGGCGAAATGGAGTGTTGGTAATGGTAGGGACACCCTATTCTAGTAGGACAACTGGTTGTTCCAGGGGCCTCTCCTCAATTTTCCTAGTTTTGATAGATGGGAAAATACTTGCATTTAGAGGTTTGGAAGATATGTCAGTGACTACAGATAATTCCATGATTGGAGAGACCTTTCTTTAATCTCCGAGGATCTTAAACCTTTGATGACTATCCTTCAATTTGTGGTTTTAAATGATGATCAGGACCAGTTAGTGTAGGAGAATACTTCTAGTGGAACTTACTTGGTGGCTTCTAGGTACCAATCTTAGATGAGGCAAGATTCCAAACCTGAATGGGATAAGGCTTGGTACCCTAGTTTTATTTCTAAAATCAACATATTCTTTTAGCTTTTCCTCTAGAATAGGGTCCTCATGATTAGCAATCTCAATAAAAGGGGTCTCTTTATTTCTAATAGGTGCATTCTATGCAAAAACTAGATAGAGCCTATGGACCACCTGTTTATTCATTGTTTTTTCATGAGAGAGGTGTGGTCTATTTTCAGTTGAGGTTTTGGTTTGGACTGGTGTGATCCTGCCTCGACTATTGAATTTTTCATGCAACGAGATGACTCTTGGAAGGGTTCTTGTCTTCAAGCCATCAATAAATGGTCCCTACCCGACTTTGGTTGGGGAATATGGAAAAAAACACAATAATTGTATCTTTAGGGATGCCAACCTTCCTGCCAAGGTAGTGTTGGGTAAAATTCTAAACACCCTTTTGGAAAATTACATGTTTTACAAAGGATCTAACCCATTTGCATGAGATACAAGAAGTAGTAGTGTCTCTTAGAAAAGAAGAAAGGATTGCCAATGGTCTTTACCCTTGGAGAGGTGGCACAAAGCAAATTTTGATGGGGCAGCTAAAGGTAATCTAAGAGAAGCGGGTAGTGGTGGGGTGATAAGAAATTGTCATGGGTATGACATAGCGATAGTTACCTTCCCTCTGGGGCAACAAACTAATCACTTTGCTTAGGCTTGTGTTGCCCTTCATACCACTAAGCTGGCTAAAGATATTGGTGTTAAATTCCTCTGGCTAGAGGGGGACTTTAATAACATCATAAAATGCCTTAGAGGTGATCATCCTCCATCCTAATCGATCAAGAATATGATGGAAGAAACCAAAAAAATCTTTCCTACTTTCAAAAGGGTCTACGTGTCACATGAATATAGAGAGGCCAATTTGATTGCTTACTAGATGGCTAATGAGATGGTCAGAAGGGACACGTCATATAGGTGGATTTGTGCTAACGATATTTTGGCAATAGCTAAAAATATAATAGAGATTGAGAGAATCCAGGGGAGGACGCAAAGTATTAAGAGTAATGATGAAAGGTAATGTTGTCAAACCCACTTTTAAATCAATGAAATCTTGGCATGGGGGGAACACGAGTAATATTAATTGGGAGGCTTTTTGGCATGCTTTCTAGGCGATTGGTAATTTTAATATCTATTGCATTCCCAAGGAAAAAAGTTAACTTTTGTTTTGGAGAGACTTATCAGAGTTTTGTTCTTCACTCTCGAAGATTGTAGAGAGTTGTTTGAAGCTTAACATCCACATGGTGAGTGAAAGGCATCATAGAGAGTTAGAGGACAAAGAAACAAAATGGAAAAGGAGGTCGAAGGTTTGGGAGAAATTGAGGGAAGGAGGCATCTCAAATTTTATACATAAATTACATGGCTGGAATCCTAATAATATTGATCTTATGGTCAAGTCTTGGAAAGATGGGAAAGTGAAGATTGATGGTATTGATATTTAGGTCAATGAAGGTGTTATTGCAGAGGTTACTAATTCCCCTTTCGAGGGCATAAAATTCTTTAGGGATAAGAAAGTTTCCCTCAATGTTGTGAAAGACTTTGCCAAGAATGCCAAGGAGATGAAAGATTTGGTGAAGACGGGAGCATACTATGAACCTGCTTCCATTAAGAAACTTTGGAGGTTTGTTCTTAGGGTGATTATCTCTTACATAATACTAGACACAAGGTATGATAGAGTCCATACCCATAACTTTTTCATCCTTAACCACTTCAGGTATGGAATGAAAATCTCCATCCCCTACTATCTTTTCTTCTTTGTTAATAAGAGTATCATGGGATATAAGAACAAAGAGTATGCTAATCTAACATTCCATGAGGGCCTACTGTTACTAATTTATGAGCATTTTAAGGCTCAAACCTGCAATAGAGCCATTTCCCATAAAGTAGAGTCCTAAGAGAACACAAAAAGCTCCTATCTCCCATCAAACACTAAGGACATGTTGGGCTTCATTCAGACGATGATGAGGAGGTGGCCAAGATTATCAAGGATTTGGGCAAAAATAAGAAGAAAAAGGTCGAGAAGGGCTCAAGGGGTAAAAGTATTAAGTCAGAGGTAAATTTAGCAAAGGACTATAATGATGAGGATGAGGGGATGGATATAGAGGAGGAGAATAGTGTGAAAGAGGTGGGAACCAACAAGGTCCCAGTTTATAGGAAGGTGGATAGCCTTGCCAAAAAGAGAAGGGGAATTGATATGGAAGTTGATAAGAGATCTCTCTCAATGCTCAAGAGGAGATTAATGAGGATCATGGCTCAGAAAAACTACATGTACTCTCGGTGTGAAGGGTAGGAAAACAATATGGTGAAACTTTGAAACTTGAACAAAAAAAAATGGGCCTGGTGAGAGAAACTATATAGCCTAAGGTATTGGAGGGAACTGATGGTAGAATCCATTTGGAGGAACTCATTGATCTGACTATGGTGATCCTTAGTGACAATGTCAGGGAGGTAGGGATGAATCTCCTTAACAATACTTGAAATAGTAGGGTGGATAATTTCTAGTCTATCAAGTGGACTTGCCATGAAATGGAAGAGATAAAGAACAGGTTGCAGGGGTAGAAAAGGAAGGAAGGGGAAGACGGGACTGAAAGAATTAGCATCCTAGATTGAAGTGTAACTAAGATGGAAAAAAGAATGGATAGGATGGAGAACTCTCTCCATAGCTCTACTAACCAGAGCCTCAGTATTATCAAAGGCCTAAATGATCATATAAAATAATTGCATACGATGATGAAGGTTAGAAAAGGGGTGAAAGATGACATAAACAATGAGGAAAATAGGGTTACTAAAGAGGATGTCAACCCCATGGATGAGAGCCAGAGCATCAAAACGAGATCAGACAAGAGGAAGAGGGATAGGGAGGACTCTCCAGATGACATTCAACTGATGATTGTAGCGGCTAAGACCATGGAAAAGTTGGAGTTCAAGGCTATGGAGTTGGTCAAAGAAACAGTGCCCTAATTGGTTCTCTTGGCTTTTCTATTTTTTTTCTTTGGTTTTTGTTGTATATTAGGCATGCTTGCTCCCAAATGAGGCAGTATTTTTGTATGATTGGTTATGGTGGCTTATTATGGCCTATTGTTTTTTGTTGTTTTGTTTCATGCTCTGGACTTTAAGTCGGTTATTTTTTGTTTACTGTTGGGTTTTAGGCATTTGTTAAAACCTGTTATACTTAATAAAAAATAATTACTAACTTCATCTTGTTTTCAGGTGTTCCACTTGATTGTTTTCTACGACAACATATGAATTTGTTGGATCCTTAGCTCTAACAAATGTCTCATTAAGATCTTCTACATGCTCTTTCACATTTGCTTTTTTACTGTTGTTGTTGTTCTCATTTCATCTAATATGGTTCATATTTCTTCTAAATTTAGGGTTTCTCATGTTATTTGGCATTCTCACATTGTTCATTCATCAAAATATTATTGTATGCCCTAGTTGTTGCAAATTTGACATGCTATCACATTGTTTCCATATCTAGGTTTTGACTAATCGATCTGTAATATGCAATCTATAGAAATATGTCCAAAGTTGTTACACTTATAACACATGATACCATTTCTTACAATAGTGGTTCCTCTAATAGGTCTATTATTTGCAGGTTAGTACCTCTAAATATTCTACCATTATTATTGTTAAATCTAGGTTTCCTACATTCACTAGCTTTATGTCCAAAACTATAACATTTATAACAATAACCATAAATAGGGTTAGTATCCTTACCTATACAATCCTTCGTTCTATGACCAACTTCATTGCATGCATAACAGTTTCCAGTAAATTACCTTCTTACTTCTTTAGCTAAATCATTAGATTGACTTGACTCAACCTTGTTCTAATCTTCTTCTGGCTCAAATTGTTGGATCACAAGATCTGGTTCCTTAGTAGCTTGAAATATCTTAGATGATTCTGTTGGAAATATATGGTAGATTAGATTACTAAGAGGGGAAGGGTGAATTGGGAACCAATAAAACTTTTAACTTAATTCACCAATTAATCCTTCATCTATTATGTAGATCTAATTGCATGCATGAATAACTGAAAGCAATAAAGCATTCATAATACTTAAAACAATATTTGGTAACCCAAAAACCTTCCAAATAGAAAGTAAAACTAGGGTGGGGATGATACCCACAAGCTTTATGACTGTAGTATAAAGTTGGCCTGTTAAGGCTTATAATTGATCACTTCTGGTGATCTACCCTATTGGGAGCAATAAAGACTATTAGGTCCACCTTGTAAAAGGATTTACAACCATATAATAAAGTATGGACTATGTCAAGAGATTTGGAAAAAGACTATTAAGTCTACCCTATTAAAGGATTTAACTTATGCACCTGTTAGGATGAAGTAGTGGCTTATCTCTGATCTTCAACTTGGTTTGCTGAATGAGATTCCTTTGAATAACAATGATCACCTGGATATGATAGATAAGTCTTTGCTTTTTCTTATACTGCTTCTAGCCTTCTTCTAATTTGCACTGATTCTTCTTCTTCTAACTTTCATTCATGTTTGTATATGATAAGATACATTACATATATCAATCCACTTAATTACCTACTAGAGTCAGCTACAATACCAAATTCAATGATCTTCATTAAGTCGACTGCTATTGTAACTCAAGCTCTAAAGACAAATCAATGATGTTTTGACACTCAACAGACTTTGGCACTCAATTTATGTTGAAGCTTGGTCCGTACTGATCACTTGGAGTAGCAGGAACTCGATCAATGTTGGATGACTCAATGAACACTAAAGAACTCAGTAGAAATTGAATTACTTAGTTGACACTGCATAGCTTGGTCGACACTATCTTGATTTACATCACTAATGCTACAAGCTCAGTAGACACTGATAAGTTCAGGTAACACTACAGAGCTTGGTTAACACTACAACCTTCATCACTTATATTGGAAAGCTTGGTAGACTCTCCAACACTCAAATAATAGTACACTTTGCTCAAGAAGCTCGGTAGACATTGTAAAGCTCAAAAGATACTATATTATGGCTCAGATGCTCGATAAACACTATGAAGCTCAACATGAATTGTACTCTAACTGATTAGCTCGATAGAAATTGAAACACTTGGTATACACTACTAACACTATGATAAGCTCGGTAGCAACTGTAGAGCTCAGTAGCAATGTAACCAACTAACTAAGTGTTAAGTCACTAATAGACAAATGATTTGACCATAACGTCAACAATCTCCCCATTTTTCATTAGTGACAAAATTAATTATCATACCAAAAATATGAATATTCAAAATACAAGTCAAAACTCTCCTATCAGCAATCTGGGTCTTCAACTCAGTTTTGATTGATGTCTATTGTTGTGGCTCAGTAACCTCTGACTCTATTTGTTTTTTTAAAATTGTTTTTGTAAATGTATTTTCTGCTATGTATATGCATCATTCATACTATACATGTATTTCCTCACTTGTATATATACATTCACCCTTTACATTTATCATATACATACGATATACAATCCCCCTTGATTTTACCACAAATGCTAAAATGCAAAATTACAAGGTTACACCAAAATGTGAAAGGAAATCACTGTGTACCTTCAAAAGTATGGACATTGTCTTGTCCTAGTTCTCTTGCAATAATTTTGAGCTGTGCAAAGCAATTCACACCTTAGTTGATGGCTCCATCATGTAATCAACTATGGAGAAATTGTTGCCATGGATCAATGTGTTTGCATGTGCAATATGTTTTTGCATTGCATCCATGTTGGGAAGGATCATGCCCTACATCTCTGCTAGTGTAGCCCCAATCCTAGCTTCTTCCCTCAACAATTCAACCTAGAGATTTGTTAAGTACTCAATTTCACAAAATGTGCAAAATTGCAACTAGGATCAATTGACAATTGATGTGCACTTGCCTTCATGTGAGCATCTATCTTTGATAACTTATGCTTAATTTCCTTAGTGAAAATTAATGCCACTTAAATTTACAAACAAAGCAACAACATTATTTACATAAAATTCAAATGAAACAAGAATAGTAGATAATTCTACTTGGTCAATAGCTATCCTCTATGCCACTTTCTCCAAAACTTTGTTTTCAAACTTTCTTTCTACCCTTTGCAGAAGTTTATCTTGACCATTCAGTTCCTCATTATACCTGTGAACAATGTCAACAAGTTGGTCCAAAATTGGTTGTTTCTCATCAACCTCAATCCTAAGTGCATCAACAAATATGCCTTTTATATCCTCAAGCACTTGGTTCCTTTGGTTTCTTTCAGCTCTTAGTTTTTGTTGCCTTGCTCTTTTCTTCAAGAGCTCACCAAGGGTATCCATTTCATCAAGAGTGAGGTTAGAGGTATCTCGATTTGAAATAATAATAATATCCTCATCCAGGTTAATTTCTTCAATAGAGTCTTCTACCTCTTTACCCTTTTCCTCATGAATAATAGAAGGAACAATTTCCTTTGCTTCACTCAAAACTTTATTAACCTCAACTATCATTGCACTTGCAATGGTAGAAACAATAGTAGTGTTACCAATTTTCACCTCCTTCTACAAATTGGTAGAACTAGTTGACAAGTCTCATAAACCAAGGGTGGTAGCCATGTCTACGTCCTTTGGACTATTCATTTATTACCATGCATACTTGAAAATGATACATAAAAACCTTAGTCATATTTCTTATATTCTCAAGTCTTCAAATCTTTTATATTTCATGTTATATCCTTATGAAGATTTCAAGTTGTGACCTTGTGACTACCTTCCATCACTTTGTCATTCTGATTTATGCCTTAATCGCAAGATGGGTTGCAATAGCATGAAATGATCAAGTCCACAATTTGTGTAGATTCATAGTAGTTAGAGCTAATATTCAGATATAGGTTGTGAGGCTACAAAATTAGTTGGTCACTTCATCAGAAGGAGTTAAGCTTAATCTAGAGTCAGGGCTGCAAAACTACGAATTTCTTTGAGCACATGTTAGCAAGGTTAAATGCTTAACCTCAGATTCAGGTTGCAAGCATGTGATGAGCTGACACCTATCACAGTGAGCCCCTCTTTGGTTCCACAAAAGTTCAAGATTAATGATTTCACATGTTCACATAGAGTTAAGGGTAACCATGGTTCAAGCTATGAAGCAACAGAATGCTCAGTGCACATCTTCACATGGTTACAAGTCAAACCCCAGTTCTAGGTTGTGAGGGAGTGACAAGTGAAAATTTATCTTAGTGGGCCCTAATTCATGTTCTCTTCATCATATCATCATAGGGGTCCAAAGACGATCAATTTTGAAGGAGTTTCTCATTGAATGAAAATAGATCTATTAGATCGATGTGTTTCCATCAAAATATGCTTCAAAGTTAAGTTGCAAAGTCAAATAATTCAGTCAAAGTTTAGTATTCCACATCTTCACATACCATTAAGGTTTAACTATCAGGAGGGTTGCGAGGTTGCGATGGTAGTCAATTTTATGGTCTTTGCATCTTCACTTATAATTAATTTTAATCCAATGCTATGGTTGCGATGATGTGATCCCCTTTGTCCGCAGCTTCACAGAGGTAAAAGATGGGTTAAGGGTTAGTGTTGCGAGGCTAAGATGACACCTAGTCTCAAGTTGTGAACATGTGAGAAGTTCATTTGTAGTTAAAGGTTTATGCCTTTGCATCTTCCCTGGGAGTCAATGCTAAACCATGGTTAAGGAAAAAATGGTGCGAATGTTTTGTTCGCTCATTCGCAGGGTTAGTTAATGAGTTAAGGCAACAAGTTGCAATGATGCAAATGATAATCAAGCAGTTAAGTTTATAGGCATTCGCAACATCACAAAGGATTGAAATGCTAAGTCTTAAATGACTACGAGGGTGCGAGAAAGCTAATTGATGATCATCGCAGGGTTACAATAGTTATGAACTAAAGTGTTTTCAGGCTGTGATGTTGCGATATGAGCATGAAATAGTTAAGCTAGCTACTGGCGCAACGTCACACATCCTCAACTGTGTTCATGTCTGGTGGTCTTGATAGAGCAATAAAGGTGAGGATAGTTGTGTTGCAGCCTCACATGGTTAATGAAGAGATGAGCCTTGACTGCGATGACGATGTGAGATGGTTGATTCTGTGATGTTCACAAGGTTGCAATAGTTAAAGGGGTGCAAAATAGTAATGAAGTAAAACATGAGGATGGTCGCGGTTTCACAGGGTCAAGTAGTTAAAGAAAGAAATGAGTTGTGAAGCCACAAACTAAGGTAAGGGTACATGTTAACAATAAGATAGGTGGTTGGCAAGGTGGCTGAATACTTAAATGGCATTGGGCCACGTGACAGAGGTAGAATGGTTGAATCCTATTGACTAGTTGACATGGTTGATTTGGCATGATCAAGAGCACGAAACCAATGACTCTTTAATGTCAAGAAGGTCCTTGATTACTTGCAACAAATTTTTGGGTGTTCTCCATGCCTGTTTAATGCATCACTCCTCCAATCATCACTATGGCTATCCATCTACCTGATAGAATGATCATGGTCGTCGTTCCTATCTCTTCAAAAAATAGATTTGTACACAAAGGTTGGATTTTTTGCATGTGGATGTGCTATGATCATCAATTACTATTCTCACCTGTAATTTCAACTCTACTTGGTTAGAGTATGAACTCAATGTAATACCCAGAGTTATGCATGAGCTCTATAAAAGGCAGTTGTGACTATGTTTTAGGGGTTCTAGTTTTTTGTAAAAAGTGATTCTATCATGATCTCTTAGGAGTCCTTCACACTTCTCTACATATTACTTGTAACTATTGGATGGAATGTTGTTGAACTACCTTGGAAGCTTGAATAAAGGAACAGTTCAAGGCCGTTATTGTGTTCATTTTGTAGTGTAAGTCATTGATTTGATATACTCTTGTGACTCATTATAAAGTCCCTAATTTTGTGTCTCAGTCTTTATCTACAAGTGAGGTTTGGAATCTTCATACAGGTTGCAAGTCATGACATTTTTTCTTTCTTTCAAGTTTTGTTAAACTATGAATACTATCATTCCCTTTAGCATCTTGTCAAAAGTCTATCCTCATGAACTATTTATTTATGAACATGTTTAGAGATCAATATTGTGCTAACCTTAATTGTTTTAAGAAAGTTTCCTCATGTCTACTAGACAATATTTTCATCTTAATGTTAGGTGCATCGCCCCTTTTCCTTTCAACAATTTACTTTCAAGTATCCTTCTATCCCTTTCCCTCCCAAGTTTAAATTTATGTTTAAAGAGAAAATTAGGTGAAGCATCTAAAAGGAATTGTCCTAGAACCTGAAGATTCACTCCTAATCTTTGGTACACCCACTACCTCAGGAGTGTTTCCATGTTACTCAAAGTGACCGAGTCTTAGGATCCAGTCAAGGTGCAACTTTTAGAGATAACAAGTAGAAAAAATAGAAATAGACCTCAACTAACTTGGTAGCATCCTTCTCTAAGCTGGATGGCACTAAGGCTTTGCTCAGAGAGTTAGGAAGAGAGGCCATTATCTCTACTGCTATATTTTATGCATCTGAGTCTTTGATACTCTATATTTTAGGAAGATCTCCTCCTATAGCTTCTTGAACCTCTTCATCTTTAGCATCATTTCCTTCAATATTT
Source organism: Cupressus sempervirens (assembly GCA_028749045.1). NCBI lineage: Eukaryota > Viridiplantae > Streptophyta > Pinopsida > Cupressales > Cupressaceae > Cupressus > Cupressus sempervirens. The sequence continues at coordinate 448,855,814 of CM053787.1, forward strand.
TCTACTTCCTCATCATCTTTTTCTACATCTTCTTCTTCATCATCCTTATCATCAATTTGCACAACTTGTTCACTAGGCTTGTGCAACCATAGATATTCTTCCATGCAATAGTGTGTATACATGAAAACCTAATATGTTGGGAGCACTCATAAATAAGAAAACATTAGTAGCATGTGCATATATCAAGATTTGAATCAAATAAAAGACCACTAACTATCTTTGTGTTTCATTGCACTAATGCAACCAATAAAAATGAGTCCCACACAACCTCTGAGCAACTCAACAAGGGAACCCAAATGGGACCTTGTTGGTATGCTCAAGATTGAGGGATGCGGATATGCTCTCCTCAAACACAACTATGATTGAATCCCAGGATAATGAAAGTATGAAAATGAAAACCTATGCTAGATGAGTGAGAAATGCTTCAAGAGGAGGCTATGGAAGAAGCTATTCTTAAAATATTCTAGGAAGTGGAGATGAATGCAAGAAAATAAACTAAATTATCAATGCAAGAAATGAAACCTAAAACAACTACCAAAGAGTTAGCAACAATGCATGAAAATCTCTAAGAAGCTCTAAGCATAAACTAGCATGACAACAATGCATATGGAGGAGATGAGATATGCTTGAGACAAGGGCTCTATTTATAGGCTTGAGGGATACCTTGAGGAGGTGGCATCTATGTGGTATCCACATAGGTGCTAAAAGGGAAACACCTGGGATAAAGGATGAGCCATGCAAAATTCAAAATAAGCTTTTATGATTTAGGTGGCTCAAGGTGTGCTCACACATGTGAACAATCTTGGGAAAAGGAGTGGGGGGACAAGGATGTAAGATTCCTTTTCAAGAAGTTAATGAAAGAGGGGCTCCTAGGGATTGAGTTGTTTACACATGTGTGAGCAACCACTTATGGGCTAAAAGGTGGTTAAAATTAATAAAGCAGATTTAGCAAGTAGTAGGCTTAGAAGGATGAGAGTGACAGGTGACAAGCTAGGTTTTAGGTGGGATTAGGATTAAATCAAATAGGATTTATTTTAATCATAGGATTAGAGAATTTAATATAGTGGAGGGAATTAAATAAATTGAAATTTATTTTAAAGGGGATTTATGGAGCACTTTGTATTAAATAAATTTAATACATGAGGGGGGAGTATTTAAATTAGATTTAAATACATTAGGGAAATGAACCTATTTAATTAAATAAGTAGAAAAATATGACAAATATAATTAATTAATATATAATCAATTATAGTATAAAGGGAAATATTTATAAATTAATATAGTGTTTTGGGACAATTTTAAGCATCTACATTTTGCCCCTCTTTGATGTGGTGTCAAGACAACATTTCATCAAAGAAACGAAAACATAGGTTGCCCTAGAGAGAAGAAAAATCCTAAGAGTTGTGTCGTAATGATGATAGGGGAGGAGGTTGCCCCCTTGCAAAAATAGAGAAAAAATAAATTTTGTGCATTTTTTGTGAAAAAGACCCAAGAAGAAAAGAAAGAGAGGGAAAAAAAGGCATAGATGAATATTTTGCATGACTCAGGGATAAACAAGGTTAGGTAGGGAAAGGGAACATGCATAATATCAAAAGGGGACCTTAGATGACCTATATAAGGCTCCAAGGGGCTCTTGGAAGATTCATTTGCACACCTAGAGAGAAAAGAACTAGAGCAAAGGATGGAAACTATTGAGAGATTATAGCTTGGAGAGCGCGTTCAAGTGCACAAGAGACCGGCTAACATGGGACCACCAATAAGTCAACTAATTGAACTTGTCAATTTTTTGATTTCACATTTAAATGACATATTTTTATGTTGGGAAAGTAGGGAAAATGGGGGTCCCAGAAGAGACGACATTCTCCACTCCATCATCTTTGAGGACGACAAAATAGGTAATTTTGTGTCTATAGAGATGACATGATTCATCCTCTCATCTTTAAAGGTAATAGGTTACATCTTGTCATCTATGTAGATGATAGAATAGGGGGAAGGAAAATCCAAAGACAATGATCTCTATTGTGTCATCTCTGAAGACAATAAATCGGGGGAAAGAATAGGGCAGAGATGATGATCTCTGTGTCATCATCTCTACAGATGCCAAAACTGTAGTCGTTGGCCATTAAACTAATGTTTGTAAAGCCGTTAGAGATGTTGATCAACTTCTCCATGGTTTGGCATCTTTGCAAATCCATGTTGATGTGTTTTTTAGTAGTGTAGGTTAAAATGATAGCCTCGACCCACTTTGTGAAGTACTTAGTGGCGACAATAATATACTTATGGCCATTTGTCGAATTTGGATATATTTGACCAACAAGATTGAAACCCTAGCAGGAAAAGGGCCATGGTGTGATGGTAGGTTGAAGGTTTTGGGCAGGAGCATATATTAAATTGCCATATTGCTGACAAGGAACACATCATTTCACAAAATGATAGGCATTAACTTCTATAGTAGGCCAATAATAACCCATTATAAGGAGCTTTTTTGCTAATGTAAGGCCACTAGAATGAGCACCACAAATTCCTTGGTGAACCTCTTCTAATTTTGTTCTAGCTTCATCTAAACTAAGACATTCGAGGAGGGTTCCATTGAAGTGTTTTCAAAAAAGTGTGTCACTTAGGATAGTGTAGCAGGCAGTACGATGGATGAAGGTTTTACTTTGATTTGTGGAAAGGGCTATGGGGATTGTTTTATGACAAAGGTAGGTGAAAATATCAGAGTACCATGGAGACTCAGGACCAAAAATCTCACACACCAACTCTAATTTAGATTGCTCATAAGCAAGAAGAAAAAGATTCTCAATAAGAAATTCACATTTGGGACTATATTCAGGCATGGCGATCATGGAGGCTATGGTAGCCATGGGATTTGTTGCTTTGTTATTTGTCCTTGATATATGTTGAAAGACTATCTCAATGAGATGTTTTTTAAGATCTTCTACCATCCGACGATACGGTGACAAATTTTCATCTTTTGTTTGATATTCATCTGTAACTTGTCTAATGACCAATTGGGAGTCCCCAAAGACAAGTAGGCTCTTAGTATTCCATCATATATCTTGATGTAGCCCTGTTACTAGTCCTTCACACTCAACTATGTTGTTTGTGTAAGGAATAAAATTTTATAAGACTTAGGGATAAGGTCTCCTTGTGATGTTGTAAGACCAGAAAATGGGTTAAAATGCATAACACACTATGAGCAAATCACAAAACTCAATAATCATACGTTAGCACCCACTAGTCTACCATGAAAGCCAAACTAATAAAGAAAGCAATAGAAACCCCCTTTTTTGTTTGTAGCTCCCATTCCTTCTTTCTTCTCCAAATGATTATAGCTCCAATTTGCCTATAGTGCACACAAGATTGAAGAAAAAAGCCTATGATATGGATAATGCCATGAGAATACTAGAAGTGTGATTTTAATGTGAGAGCAAGAAGTGTAGATGCAAAGAAGTGGGGACTCAAAGACTCAAGAATTTGGATTTTCAAGACTTAAGCATTAAGATCGAAATGAGAGAAAGAGTGTCCATTTTATAATCAACACTCAAAGTGAGAGCATTGGATTTGTCACTCGTAGATATGCGATGTGGCAAGAGATTCTTTTGAGAATCCATGACGCATATGACAAAATATGCCAATTGTGAGATTCTATGACACATGAAAGTCAAACTTGGCAAAATGTGGAAGAGAATCTATGACGCGTCATAAGACACCTCAACCCACTTAAAGCCAAGAATCTATGACGAATAAGCCAAATAGGGACATGCGTAAGAGGTAAGAATATTTGATTATGACAAATCTTAGCCAAGTGTCAAAGGAGAATCCACGAGGTGTCATATCCAAGTGTTACTATGATGCAATATTTTATGGAATATTTGAATTAAAAATCCTTTTATTCCACAAAATAAGAATTAGTAGAAAATAGAATTAATGATGGAAAATGGAACTTAGGAAATTGTAAATTTCCATGGTTTGCAGATGATGCACCGATTAATTAATAAAATTAATTAATTGAGGATGATAATTAGGAAGAATAATTAGAAAGAATAGGATTAAATTATGGGTTATTTAATCCTATAGAGAAAATTCTCAGATGATTGGCCAAATTGATTAAATGAATGCGACCGTATCCTTTGATGAAAATGTGATGATGATATAGATATCGAATAAGATGATGAAAAGGTAGACCAAAGCCATGGTCAAATTGATTGATAGATCGAAATTGATAACATGCCAAGGAAACATGACATGAATTGGTTGATATGTAATATTTAACCGACATCGTAAATGCTACAGGATTGAAATTGATTGGAAAGGTTTGATCATAATAACATCGACGGACATTGTCAATGTTATTAAAATGGTTGATGATGTCGTGATCTGACATTGAAAGCCTCCACAACATCAAAGATTGAATGACATGAATGATAGTTTGACCTAGCACTGAGAGCCATGACAGTACTAAGGTCAGATTGATAAGATTAATAGGTTGATAGGTCTCCAAGGCACTGAAAGCCACAACAATACCTAGGAGTTGGATAAATGATGATTGATTTGGGATGTTTGATATGTTTTGGGTTGATTAGGATTGATTATGAGTGATTCTAAGTTGATTTGGGGTGATTTTGAGTTGATATGAAATGGTTTTGAGTTGATTTGATACGATTCTGAGTTGACATGAAATGGTTTTGAGTTGATATGAAATTGATGTGAAAAAGGATACAAATGACAAAATATGGTCAATTTGGTCAAAAGATCAAAGTTAGTAGAATGAAAAAATGGGACAAATTAGTATGAATAAGTGATGAAATTGTAGATTCAAACCATTTTTGAGTGTCTACATTTTTCCCCTCTTTGATACAATGTGATTTAGAGCGTTGTATCAAAGAATAACTGATGAGAAAGCCACAACATGCCCTAGTAGGGATGATATATATGGGTGATCCCTCAATAAATTGACTAATATAAGCATATGATAAGTCAATTTTTCAACAACAAGAAGACAAAACTATAGCAATTGACGGATCACAAATCAGAGCTAAGATGTGAAAGTTATGAGGTCTAGAGTGCAAAACAGGGTCAATCAGGAGCCCGAGAGTGATTGCATGGGTTACCACTCAATAAAAAAACAAAATAATGAAAATTATATTTCATTTTTTCCACAAAAAAGATAAAAATCTAACGCAACTGACAGATTGCAAATCTGAGTTAAAACGCAAAAGTTATGGGCTCCGGAGTGCAACATAGGGGCTCTCAGAGCAGTTCTGGGTATCCTAAGTCCCCAACTGTGCCCAAAACTCAACTAAGTGCGTCATTGACATACTTGGTAAGCCCAAGTGTGTCATAATAGTACCAAGTGTGTCAATGATGCACTTGGGAAGCCCAAGTGATCTCAGAAAGTGCAAAATGTGCCCAAGAAGGTCTTGGGGGCCAAAATCAACATGATGGGGGGCAACTAGGAACCCAAGAGTAATTGCAAGGTTTAACACTCCATAAAGTGACCAAATAATCAAAATGATAGCTCATTTTTTTCACAAGAAAGATATGAGTCCAATGCAATTGACGGTTCATAAATCAGAGTTGAAACGCAAAAGTTATGACCTCTGGAGTGCAATGTAGGGATTTCGAGAGCAATTCTGGATAACCTAGGTTCCCAAGTGCACCCAAAATCTACCAAGTGCATCAATGATGTAGTTGGTATGACCAAGTGCATCAATGATGTAGTTGGGATCCCCAACTGTGCCCTAACAGTGCAGATTGTTCCCTAAAAGGCTTCGGGGCCCAAAATCAGCTCGATTGGACTCGGAATGACCTGAAACTGTGTGTGCATGCCCAAAATGATGAAAAGAAGTCAGAACATGAGTGAAATCATAAAAAATGGTTAGATTTGGTGAAATATGATGAGACAAATGTCAAATTGAGTTTGATCAAGGTGGGAAGCCATAAAAAGGTGATTGACAGTGCAGGATGATGCCGAAATGCACGAATGCAAGATGAAGATGATTTGGTGAATCAGAAGACATGATTATGGTGATGGAGAATGAGATGAAGAAGAAAGATGAGATGAGGAGATGTTAGTATGATGGAAAGAATTTTTATTCTAGAAAGTGCACTATATGTCAAATGGAGCTTTATTTTGATATGGCAAATGGAGTGCAACACATCATGTCATAAAGGGCCAGAGCGCAAATGCAAGCCTTTTGCGTAAACAAGCACGATGTAGATAGAGAATGACCTTGTCCTTCCTGAGACATATGTACATGCCCCAGACTCTCAAAGGTACATTATAATAGATATAAATGGAAAAAGATGACCATGAACCATCCCAGCCAATCTCATAGATTAGTTTTATATCATCGAGTGACATAGGAACATGATCAAAGAAAAACAAAGCAAAAAATAAATCACTCACTAAACAACGTGAGCCAACAGCTATCCTTGTCCATTATTACTTGCTTTTTAGTGTTTTATGTGTTTAGATGGTGTTCGATAGGTTGATAATGTGGTAGCACTATTTGTGGATTCAGTTGATAAGTTTATAGTGATCTGTTGGATTGATTGTTGGTTCACATTGCCTGGATAGTGTGATTGTCTTGAAAGTGTAGTGCTTTGAGTTTCAGCCTGCAAAGTGCAAGTGTTTACGCAAAAGGGGTGGTTATCCACAGTGAATATGTACAAGGTTTATGGCAAAATTTTGATGGGTTTTGTGATTTTTAGGGTTTTTGAGGATATTTGATGTTTTTGTGTGACTAGTTTCTTCAGGACATTTTATGATTTTTAGGGTTTTTTCAGGACATTTTATGATTTTTTCACGATCGTATTTGAATGTTTAGAATTTTTTCAGGACATTATGTGATTTTTTTAGGATCGTATTTGAATTTTTAAGGATTTTTTCAGGACATTATGCAATTTTTAGTGATTTTTTCAGGATCGTAAAAACATATACATGTGTTAGCTCCAATCCGTTATGCGATAGGTCCAATGGATAAAAAGTGCTTAGGGATATGCCCCCAGTTCAAGTTCAAACTCATGCACCATGTAGGTAATATGCCCCTAGACAGGATGCAAACTATGTACAAAGGCCAATGACAGAGTGTGTACAGACTGGTAATGCTTGGTAAGATAACAAAGGACATTAACCAGTTCGTGAGCCATGGTCAAGGAGCCAAGGATGTTTTGCAATAGGAAGAATATGATCAAGGAATGACAGAGGGGGAAAAGACCATATGGAATCCTGATAGATGGAGGAGCAATAACTGATTACACATAGCACCTGTTTGCGAGGTTTTCACCATGGTACTTGCCCAAAGTGCCTGTTTACCAGGTTTTCACTTTTGGACAAAATTTTTCTCTTGACTCAAATTTTCATGCCAAGATGCCTGTTTGCTAGGTTTTCATCAAGGCATCCATTTTTTCATGACTTTTTTTCACTTTTTTCTTTGCTTTTTTCATGACTTTTTACTATTTTTTTGATATTTTTTCAGGACTTTTAGATGAAATCAAGAATGTCACTGACAAATGCTGAGAAGATATCTGTTGTTGGTGCTGCTAGCTGATGAGCTTTGGATCCATGACTAACCATAACTATGGAGGATTTGTTCCGAGTCTGTAGCTAAAATCAAACCACTAGAAAGGCCTCGAGAGATACCATCGTGTATCGTATGTAAGACAATGTCTATCTCTTGCAAATCAAGGCATCTAAGGATAATTGGGTGAATAGAAATGTCATGTGGGATGTCACTGATGATGACATATGCAAAGGCTTGTTAGATAAAGATTTGATCTTGGGTGTTGGGAAAATTAGGTAGCTGGATGTGGGGGTAAACAATTGGATATAAGGGAGGGTTGGGAGGGTTGAGACCAATGACCTTCCACATGAATGTTGATTGAGAGAGCTCCAAAAGACTTTGTGGCATGTTGAACACTGGAACACTAATAATCATGGCATCATATTTTTCATTTTGTATCCTTGGGAGCTAGTTAGCTTTTGATTTTTCACGGGCTAATGGTGCCTTTTGATTTTCACCAAGAGACCTATGCTCATTATTTTTTTCTTTGCTATCAGATGGAGTCGACTCCCAATTATATGCCAATGTGTTCACTTCAGGAGAAATTTCTTCTTTATGATTATTGTCCATAATGCCTCCATATATTTCAAAATCTGTTATAAGAGTGTCATCATCATCAAATTGATCAAAAATTGGTGGTCCAGATTGGTCCCAATCCAATAGTTTAGGATAACTTGAGGGGATGTCATCATCAGTGCTGAATGGGCTTTGGTTGAAGGTAGATATATGGGTATCTGATTCAACTAGGTCATTGGGGTTATGCTCAGAAGCTAGAGGATTGTTGGTTTCAAGTGGGATATACTTAGGTGCCTTTTCATCATTCAAAACATCCATAGTCTTACACGTAGGTACCGTGGTACTAGGAGGACCTATTCGTAATGGTTTAAATCCAAGCCCCAAACTAGGAGGTCGTCCTTCTGTAGTGATAGGTTCAGTAATTCCTTGTTTCTGAGATCCAAGACCACTATAGCCATTATCACCTTATTTTTGCATGATAGTAAACCCAAGTCCATACTTGCTAGGAGATATCAAAATGGGTTCTTGTTCTGCTTTTTCTTTCTCAATGCATACGGATGTATTCCCATTGATAGAAGTGGCATTTTGTGTACTAATGGGAAAAAGTGGTGACTCCCTAATGTGGGATACATGAGACAAAAAGTATTCTCCACACCCATTGTCTTCAATCTTCATCTTTTCCTTGGCTTTATTGAGGAGTATATCAGTATCCACATACTTAGAGGAATTTGTGGGTTGTGATTCATTGTTTGTTGGGATTTGGTATGTGGTAGCATCTCTTAGATTAGCACAAAACTGAAAAGGATCTGAATAACCAGGGATGGTAACCTCCATGTTATTATAGGAAAACTTTAGATATTGATGATATGTAGAAGGGACTGCTTTCATAGCATGAAGCCAAGGGCGTCCTAGTATCATGTTGCAGTTCATTTCAATATCTAGGACATGGAACAACGTATCTTCAATAGTTGGACCAACTCTGACAGGTAATGTGATGATGCCCTTGGAGAAGCGTTCACCATCATCATAAGCTTTTATTGCGATTCTTTGAGATGGATCCACATCATCTTCAGAATAACCCAAACTGTTGACAACCTTAAGAGTACAGATGTTTAGTCTTGCTCCTCCATCTATTAAGACACGTCTGACTTTGGCATTATGGATGAAGACTTCGAGATAAAGGGGATCATTATGGTTAGGTTTGTCCTTAAGAATATCACAGGGTGAAAAAGTGATATGTTGTGACGCGGATAGGTTCCCAACCATGGCTTGGAACTGGGCAACATCCATGTTATGTGGGACTATTGACTCTTTAAGGGCTTGCTTCAAGATCTTTTGGTGTTGGGGGGATGCACGCAGTAGGTCCAAAATGGATATTTGTGCAGGGGTTTTTTCGAGTTGTTCAACAAGGCTATAATCAGATGAAATAGGAGCAGTAGATCTACTTGGGGGTGCGAGTCTAGTAGAAGCAATACGTCTAGATGGGGCTCCAGGTAGGGTGATCTTGCTACAACATGTAGTGACAACAAAACGAGGGTCTTCAGCCTTCAATGTGAATGTGGATATGCAGAAGTCAGACTCATTAAAGCAATTGATGGTGTAGTCATAGCCGGTGCGTGTGTAATTCATATTACCTTGTGAGTTTGAGTTTGAACTTGAGGGTTTCTCATTGTCATGATTACCCAAAGGATCTTTGAAAATAGTATGATTAGAGTTGGATGCTAATAGTGATGGATCAACTATGATTACACCATCATCAATAAGGTCTTGTATTGCATGTTTCAATTGGAAGCATGATAAAGTCTTGTGTCCTTTGGTGCGATGGTAATCACAATACTTTTTGTCATCCCACCAATCTACTTTAGTTAATGGTTCATCTTTGATTGGGGGTAGCTGCAGGAAGTTATTACTTAGTAACTATTGTAATGCAGTCTCAAGTGGTATTCCCAATGGTGTGAATTTCCTGTCTTTGGCTCTAGGATGTCTTCGAGGTTTGTCTCGTGTGGAAGTCTCAGTTTTCTGTTGTGGAGCTGATGTTTGATTAGAAGTTTGTGAATTTGTAGGGTTTACACCTTTCAAAGTCAGTTGAGGTTGTGCTGTGCTAATCATGCAGGCATCCACAATGCCATCATTTGTCACATTCTTGTTTTTGGAGAAATTTTTTTCCTTGTCATTAAACGAGTTGGTGTTTGTGTTGTCCTTGTTTGTCTTGAGGATTCCCTTACAGATAAGAACATCTTTGATACTAGCCCCTTTTTTCATCAGTTTAGCAATGGTGCTTGGACTCTTGATTTTGACTTCATACATTAAGTCTGGGACTAAGTTTTCAGTGCACAAGTTTACTTGTTGTTCTTCAGGAATGTCTAGTGAGCATGGACTAACTAAGCTTCTCCAATGCAGTAAGAATGTGACGAATGATTCTCCTGTCTTCTATTTAGTTGAGCACAAATCAGAAAGTGTCACCTCATTTTTAATGTTAAAGGAAAAGTGGGAGATAAACTTGTCTGCTAGCTCTGACCAAGATTTGATATTACCAGGAAGTTTGGAGTACCATTCAAGTGCAGGCCCACCTAGAGAATGATGGAACAATCTCATAAGGTAAGTGGGTTCATCACCGAGTTCAATACATGAAGCACAAAATTCTCTAATGTGATCAATAGGGTTGCCTTTTCCTCGGTATTTTTCAAACCTTGGAGCCTTAAAGTGTCTTGGGAATGGAGGCATATGCAGACTTTTATCGAATGGATTAGGATGTAGGTCCCTTTCTGTATATAGAGCTTGTTTCTTTTGGATTGCCTCGACTTGTTTGGAAAGTTGTTTGAATTGTTGTAATAGTTCTTCATTGGGGTTTTGCATGATGGTCTTTCCTTCAAGTCTTTTGTGTTTGTGAGTAGACCGTTTGCTGTGGCGAGAACTATGTCTACTTGGTTCTGACATTTCTGTGTCTGATGAGTCTGATGAAGTGTCGCTAGGTGGTGGAGGTATGTTGGCACCTTGAAGACAGAAAGGTCCTTGTTGTGGTATTTGATGTGGCACTTGTTGTGGGATTGACTGTGATTGTTGTACCATGTGTTGTTGTTGTGCCATGTGTTGTGGTTGTTGTTGGGATACCTTTGTTGGTTGTATGTGAGACCATGCATGTGCTTGTTGTTGTAGAGGTATTTGTTGAGGTTGTTGTGGCACATGTTGTTGTTGTAACAAATGTTGCTGGTATGTGATTTTTTGCTCAAGGCATCTTTGGTATTCCAACTGTTGCTTGAGTTGCTCTTGTTGTTTAGCAAACATTGCTTGTTGTTGTTGGAATTGCTACTGAAATTGTTGTTGATAAATTGTGTGCAAGTCAAGTGGGTTCACATGGGACTGCATATTAGGAATGTTGTATGTTTGCCCCACTTGAGGTTGTTGTTGTTGCGGTTGATGTTATTGTTGATATGTGGGATGTGTGTTAAGTGGATGTATACTTGGTTGCGCCTTGGAAGTGTGGAGTCCTTGTACCACTGTACGTTGTTGTTGTCGTGGGGGTTGACTAAGTCCTTGAGAATTGAATGTCATGTTTGGATTGTGGTTTTGGTACCTTTGTGTGTTAGATGTTCTTGTTTGTGACATCATATTGACTTGACTATGAGATGTGTCCCTGTTGGGAATGGGCGTAATGTCAATAAGACTTTTCCTTTGTGTGTCCATAGGGATGGTTGCACTTGATATTTCACATGTTGTATTTATGAGAGGCTCCATAGCATTTGATGTCATCGCACTTGGTAAAGTTAGGAGCAAAGGTGTACTTTTTTGATTTTCCTCCAAAGGAGGTATGTTTGGCATCCCTAGAGCACAAGTCCCTTTAGGTGCATCTTGTTGTTGCATCATGTGACTAAGATCAAGTCTTAATGTCCTTTTGGGGTGTTTAGGGATTGGTGGTATTTCGTCGAACAAGGGGTTAACATTGATGTGTTCAAATGCACTTTGGAGGATTTCGATGGTTGACTCTTGACGGGACCTTATAGGTGCCATTACCGTGTTTGAAAATTCCAAAGGTTGTTTTCCCTTATCTAAGTCCAAATTGATCATGGGTTGTATGTTTTCAATAGTTGTGTTGGTTTGATGTTTGGACTTAGGATCTTCCAAGTTTGGGTTAAATTTGACAATTTCTTGGGTTGCCAAACATTTGAAGTTCTTACGAAAACTTTTGTCTTGACATGCCCTAGCCATTTCTTCATCAATGATGCCAAAATCAGTGCCAGAGTCATCACTTAGGTGTACAATACCTTGTTGTATGTTGGATGTGTTATAGTTGAAGGTACTTGTGTTAGGTTGGCTAAATTCGAAGGAATGTGATTGTTAATCTTCGAGTGTGGTTGGTACACTTCCACCTCCAGGTGGTATCGGCATAAATATAGGTTCAAAGTCAGGACTCCATTGAACCGTCCCATGTGTGGGGTAAGTGTTTGGAGGAAATCTAATGGTAGGTGCATTGTTCAAGGTTCGTTGTGCCATAGCTTGATTATGAGGATCTTGCGGAAACATGTTCAAGGGGTCTGCTAGTAATGGTTGTGATGCCTCGATTTGGTCTTCGTCAAAGGTTTGTTGGTTTTTATTACTCTTTCTTTGTCTTGGATGAGGTTTTGGTTGTGCTTGTGCCTTAGAAAATCAAGGTTGATAGAGTTCTTTGGGTCTTTGAGCTGATTGTGTCCTAGTAAGTGTTGGCATGATACCTAAGAATGCAGATACAATGGAAATTTTGAGTGTTTTGAGTGATTTAGAGTGGTGGATATGCAACATATGAGTGTTTTTGGGATTTTTAAGTGTTTAGGGATGTTATGCAATGTGAGGAAATGCTAAATGAATTAGGGTTTTGATGTGCAAAGTGCAAATGTCCTAGGGATGTTATGCAAATGCGAATGCAAGGTGATGTTTTGAGGGTATGCAAAATGAAGGTTAGGGTTATGTTTTGGACTTGGTAATGACACTAAAGGTAGGTGTACACAAGGTAGACCATGCAAAGGATGGTTTCCAAGGGTTGATAATGACGTTTAGGATATGCAAAATGACGGTAAATGATCAAGAAGGCAATTTGGTTGAATCTTAATAGGGTTTGGTAGTGAGAAGGATGCTAAGATTTGGACCATGCAAGATGAAGGGGATATACCACTAGGGTAAGTCAAAATGACATTTGGGGATGCTAGGGATATGATTATGCTATGACAAGGGTATAGGGAAAGTTTTGAATTTAGGTAAAACCTTTAGAAAGTATTTTGCCTAGGAGTTTAACCTTGTGATAAAGGACTTTGGATCTTGACCAAAAACTGATAAAAGATGAAAAGATCAAATTGATAAAAGATGACAAGGTCAAATCTATCAAGACATAGACAGATTTTGACCCATTATCTGTCAACATGAGGAGATACTCTAAGACTCATACTTTGTCTAGATTTTTGACTAAATTCAAAGGTTTTGGGGGTTCAAAATGATGTTTTGGGGGCTCAAAATGGTGGTGATACTGATCGGATGTGTGATATGGACAATGCCTATAATGAAAAAGGGGATTTTGGGTGCAAGATGTAGTTTTGGGTCAAGTGCAAAACGGGGAGGTGTAGAGGCTCCTAGATGCAGTTTTGGGGTCCTAAAGTGCAGTTTGGAGGGCCAAAATGGTCATGCAGGTACCCAAGTGCACCCTAACAGTGCCAAGTATGCCCTAACAGTACCAACTACATCATTGATGCACTTGGAGCTAGTTTAGGCGCAGTTGGTAGTTTCTGGGTGCAGTTGGTAAGTCAGAATTAAGGTTTGCTAATTCTGAGAGGTATGGTTGCCAAATTGATATGTCAGGAAGCTAAGATGCTGGGGTTGATGTTACGATGGGTTGGGAGATGAAAAATAGAAGTTATGACCAGAAAATGGGTTAAAATGCATAACACACTATGAGCAAATCACAAAACTCAATAATCATACGTTAGCACCCACTAGTCTACCATGAAAGCCAAACTAATAAAGAAAGCAATAGAAACCCCCTTTTTCGTTTGTAGCTCCCATTCCTTCTTTCTTCTCCAAATGATTATAGCTCCAATTTGCCTATAGTGCACACAAGATTGAAGAAAAAAGCCTATGATATGGATAATGCCATGAGAATACTAGAAGTGTGATTTTAATGTGAGAGCAAGAAGTGTAGATGCAAAGAAGTGGGGACTCAAAGACTCAAGAATTTGGATTTTCAAGACTTAAGCATTAAGATCGAAATGAGAGAAAGAGTGTCCATTTTATAATCAACACTCAAAGTGAGAGCATTGGATTTGTCACTCGTAGATATGCGATGTGGCAAGAGATTCTTTTGAGAATCCATGACGCATATGACAAAATATGCCAATTGTGAGATTCTATGACACATGAAAGTCAAACTTGGAAAAATGTGGAAGAGAATCTATGACGTGTCATAAGACACCTCAACCCACTTAAAGCCAAGAATCTATGACGAATAAGCCAAATAGGGACATGCGTAAGAGGTAAGAATATTTGATTATGACAAATCTTAGCCAAGTGTCAAAGGAGAATCCACGAGGTGTCATATCAAAGTGTTACTATGATGCAATATTTTATGGAATATTTGAATTAAAAATCCTTTTATTCCACAAAATAAGAATTAGTAGAAAATAGAATTAATGATGGAAAATGGAACTTAGGAAATTGTAAATTTCCATGGTTTGCAGATGATGCACCGATTAATTAATAAAATTAATTAATTGAGGATGATAATTAGGAAGAATAATTAGAAAGAATAGGATTAAATTATGGGTTATTTAATCCTATAGAGAAAATTCTCAGATGATTGGCCAAATTGATTAAATGAATGCGACCGTATCCTTTGATGAAAATGTGATGATGATATAGATATCGAATAAGATGATGAAAAGGTAGACCAAAGCCATGGTCAAATTGATTGATAGATCGAAATTGATAACATGCCAAGGACACATGACATGAATTGGTTGATATTTAATATTTAACCGACATCGTAAATGCTACAGGATTGAAATTGATTGGAAAGGTTTGATCATAATAACATCGACGGACATTGTCAATGTTATTAAAATGGTTGATGATGTCGTGATTTGACATTGAAAGCCTCCACAACATCAAAGATTGAATGACATGAATGATAGTTTGACCTAGCACTGAGAGCCATGATAGTACTAAGGTCAGATTGATAAGATTAATAAGTTGATAGGTCTCCAAGGCACTGAAAGCCACAACAATACCTAGGAGTTGGATAAATGATGATTGATTTGGGATGTTTGATATGTTTTGGGTTGATTAGGATTGATTATGAGTGATTCTAAGTTGATTTGGGGTGATTTTGAGTTGATATGAAATGGTTTCGAGTTGATTTGATACGATTCTGAGTTGACATGAAATGGTTTTGAGTTGATATGAAATTGATGTGAAAAAGGATACAAATGACAAAATATGGTCAATTTGGTCAAAAGATCAAAGTTAGTAGAATGAAAAAATGGGACAAATTAGTATGAATAAGTGATGAAATTGTAGATGCAAACCATTTTTGAGTGTCTACATTTTTCCCCTCTTTAATACAATGTGATTTAGAGCGTTGTATCAAAGAATAACTAATGAGAAAGCCACAACATGCCCTAGTAGGGATGATATATATGGGTGCTCCCTCAATAAATTGACTAATATAAGAATATTATAAGTCAATTTTTCAACAACAAGAAGACAAAACTATAGCAATTGACGGATCACAAATCAGAGCTAAGATGTGAAAGTTATGAGGTCTAGAGTGCAAAACAGGGTCAATCAGGAGCCCGAGAGTGATTGCATGGGTTACCACTCAATAAAAACACAAAATAATGAAAATTATATTTCATTTTGTCCAAAACAAAGATAAAAATCCAACGCAACTGACAGATTGCAAATCTGAGTTAAAACGCAAAAGTTATGGGCTCCGGAGTGCAACATAGGGGCTCTCGGAGCAGTTCTGGGTATCCTAAGTCCCCAACTGTGCCCAAAACTCAACTAAGTGCGTCATTGACATACTTGGTAAGCCCAAGTGTGTCATAATAGTACCAAGTGTGTCAATGATGCACTTGGGAAGCCCAAGTGATCTCAGAAAGTGCAAAATGTGCCCAAGAAGGTCCTGGGGGCCAAAATCAACATGATGGGGGGCAACTAGGAACCCAAGAGTAATTGCAAGGTTTAACACTCCATAAAGTGACCAAATAATCAAAATGATAGCTCATTTTTTTCACAAGAAAGATATGAGTCCAATGCAATTGACGGTTCATAAATCAGAGTTGAAACGCAAAAGTTATGGCCTCTGGAGTGCAAAGTAGGGATTCCGAGAGCAATTCTGGATAACCTAGGTTCCCAAGTGCACCCAAAATCTACCAAGTGCATCAATGATGTAGTTGGTATGACCAAGTGCATCAATGATGTAGTTGGGATCCCCAACTGTGCCCTAACAGTGCAGATTGTTCCCTAAAAGGCTTCAGGGCCCAAAATCAGCTCGATTGGACTCAGAATGACCCGAAACTGTGTGTGCATGCCCAAAATGATGAAAAGAAGTCAGAACATGAGTGAAATCATAAAAAATGGTTAGATTTGGTGAAATATGATGAGACAAATGTCAAATTGAGTTTGAGCAAGGTGGGAAGCCATAAAAAGGTGATTGACAGTGCAGGATGATGCCGAAATGCACGAATGCAAGATGAAGATGATTTGGTGAATTAGAAGACATGATTATGGTGATGGAGAATGAGATGAAGAAGAAAGATGAGATGAGGAGATGTTAGTATGATGGAAGATCATGGAAGATTGTCATATATGATGTCATCCGCATAGTCCTCCATTATGACATGTAGAAGATCATGGAAGATTGTGGTCATTGCACATTGACAGGTGGCACTAACATTCTTTAAGCCTAAAGGCATGACTTGGTAACAAAAAGTTCCCCATGGGGTAGTAAATGATGTTTTGTGTTGATCTTCCTCTACAATTCTAATATGAATGTAACCAAAGAAACCATCCATTAGAGACAAAATTTCATGTCTAGCAGTCAAATACATTATAATGTTTATGTTGGGTAGTGGAAAATCATCCTTACAACATGCGAGATTCAAGTCTCAAAAATCTGAACATATGCATATGCCCCCAGAGGCTTTCCCTATAGGGACAGGGACAATGTTGGAAACTCACTCAAGACAATCAATAGGTTAGATGAATTTTGCTTCTAACATTTTCTGGAATTTTGCTTTTACCAAGAGTGCTACCTTAGGATGCATCTTGTGTAACTTTTTCTTAATAGGTCTAGTCTTTGGATCCACTATTAGGTGATGCACAACTAAGTCTGTGTCTAAGCTAGACATGTCTTTATATGTCCATGCAAAATTGATTTTGCATTTTTGTAGGATCTGAGTCATCACTTCTTATTCTTTTGTATTTAGGGTAGCAACAATGTAGGTGATTTGTGGATTATCTACCATACCCAAGTTAACTAGAATTGTGTCCTCATTCAATATAGATGACTATTTCGGTGGTAGAGTTCTAAATGGAAGTCAACATCTCCCTCTTCTAGCACCTCTAGGAGCTTTTCATCAGAAGATGCATCCTTTATTTTATCTTTTTCTTCATCCAAGAGTGCCCCAAAAGAGTTTTCACTAGAGAATGTTTCTTTTATTTTTTTATTTTTGTTTTCTTTTAAATTTTATGACTAAGAGAGTTTACTTGGCTACCAAAGTAGGCTTCCTCACTGTATTTAATCTCATTCTCGTAATCTTGGAGATTCTTAAGGCCAAAAAGTGTCATTATTACTTCATTAGAGTTACAGATATAGAGAGCTAGGGGTGAGTCTTGAAATAACCAGTCTATCATGTTAGGGTTAGTGAGGGGTAGGTCGATGGATGAGAGGTTGGCTATGGTAATGATATGGACATAGTTATCTAGGTCATCCTCAATGTATTGGAAATGTACTTCAAAGAATTCCTCCTCTTCAGTCTCAGAATCAGTTTCAACCATACAATAGTTGTCAGCAAAGGACACCTTGGGTTTAATGGAGCCCAAACCTCGTCCTTTAGGATAGCTAGTAGCCTCAAGGGGTTGTTTGATTCCATCTTCTTTAGGTCCAAGTCTTGTACCATGATATCCCATGTTCTCAATGATGGGAGGATCCTTGACATATTTATCTTTAGGGAATTCCGCAGGAGCATCTTTACTATCATAATATAGCCAATCTAGGATATTGGACTCCATGTGTTCATCACTAAGAGAACTGCAATGTTCAAAAGTTATTTTATTAACATGCATAGTATCCTTATTTGTAGAGGGAGGTATTTGGGAAGGTTCGCCAAAGGATCAGAGGGAGAGGGGTAGTTGTCCAATGCACAAGGCATTTTCAAATTTATACTCTCCCATTTCCTTGATCAACAAAGGTAACCTTCTTCATTGCAGTACTGACCTTGATGGCTTCAACCTTCTCTTTCCTTTATAGGAATTGGAATTAGTTTCAGATGTCTCTGGAATTTTTTAGTGGAAGGTGTTTTTGATATGATGTGATATCTAGGTATAACCTTAGAAAACTCACTGAACAGACAATAATTCATTGGGGCACCTTCCACTCTCTTACAAAAAGAAAAAGGCAAAGGATCTCCTAGAATCATGACCTCTCTTCCCTAGTGGGGAAATTTTAAGCATTGATGATAAGTAGACATGAGAGGGCTTTTAGTGTATGTATCTAGAGTCTACCGAACAAAATGTTATATGGGAAGTCCAAATTTAGGACATGACATTAGTGTTGATTATAGTCGGTCCAATATGAAGTGGTAGCATGATAACCCCTTTTGATTCTCTTTCTCTCTCATCATATGATTTAATGATTATCCTTTTGTTGATGTCTAGGAGGTCCTCTAGAAGCCCCAAGAAATGGATCATCTTCAATGTACATAGGTTTAAACTAGATCCATTATCTATAAGGACTCGTTCTATTTTATGTCATTGTACAAGGACCTAAATGTGGAGCAAAAAATTATGGTTGTGATCAGGACCTCAGAAATATTTTTCTATGAAGAGAAGGTGTTGTTGTGTGGCAAGATTTCTAATCATGGCAGTGAATTGGGATGCATTGATGTTTTTAGGGACATGAGACTCTAAAAGAGCAGTCTCAAGGATTTCTTTGTGGATGGGTGAGGTGATGAGAAGCTCTAGAATGGATATTTGTGCAGTAGTCTTCCCTAAATAAGACATGACATCATAGCAAGAAGCAGGTCTCTATGAAGTGGATGGCATGACAGGCGCATGTGGAACTGATGGATTGGTGGGATTGGAAGTGGAATCTTGCAAAGTAATTCTTCCCCGCTGAGTGGTTACACCACAATTAGTTGCTTGTAAGACAAGGGTATTTACATGGGTGTCTACCTCTCAAATGCATTCACACATGGATTCAAAGTCACATATATTATTTGTTTCTATTTTGCCACACAAGGAGTTAAAGCTAGATATATGGTTAGTAGAATAGTCATAATGGATTTTAGATGTAGAAGCTTGGTTGATATTGTTTGTGTTGTTGTTTCCATTGTTATTGTTAATGTTGTGGTTAGGGAACAACTTTTGAAAGATCTTTAGTTTATCATTTTTAGAGGGTGGTCCTCCTTCAACCTTAAATTCCCCATCATCAATAAGGTTTTGGATGAAGATTTTGAGCTTCATACACTTCTTAGTATCATGTCCTTTGATGTGGTGGTAATTGCAATATTCATTATCTCTATATCACTTGGATTTGGGCTGATTTTCATCAAAAGGTCATGTGTTGGGAAAAACCACCAAATTGTGATCCACTAGTGTCTAGAATATGACATCTAAGCGTTCATGAAAACCAGTGCACTTTTTATTTTAGTCATAGGTGCAATTGTAGTTTATACTGGTATTGTTTTTATTGCAAGGAAAGAAATGTGTTTGATAGTGACATTGTTGGTTGTTCTGATTGTTGTTTTGATTTTAATTTTGAGTGTCACAATTTTAATTGTTTTTGTTTTGATGATGATAGTTGTTGTTGTTATTGTTTCCACCTTGATGATTTTGCATACTCTTGAGATTAGTGACACCATTGTGGGTAGCACCTTTATTTTTGGACCATAATTTTGGTTTACCATTGTGGTTTGTTTCATTAGTTGATTATGATGAGCTATAGTGTTTAATGGATCTGTTGTCTAAGAGTCTATTTTCGATGTTCTTTTCTTTCTTGACTAATGTTGCAAAGTCTTCATGACTAGCCATCTTCATTTGGAAAGACATTGACGAGCCTATAAATGTCATATTTATATTCATCTACTATAACACTTTACCCCATTATTTTAATGCATTCACAAGAAATTTCCATATATTAACTTGATTTATGAAGCATTAACTATGATAAATGATTTATTGATTAACATTTGTATGTGTAGCTAGTTAATGTTGAATTGTGATGATTTATTATGATAAATGGTTATTGTTGAAGTATAATTATCTTGAGGTGATTAACATGTTGTTTGTGAGGTATTTAAGTTGTTCATGCAGCTAGAAAGAAGGAGAATCAAGTTGACACTTGTCAACATTCAACAATTGCAGGAAATGTAGAAAAAGTAAAAAGTCAGTTTCAAAAAAATAGGTATATCTTACTCAATTCTTAATGAAATTAAGAATGTCTTATGGATTTGGAAATATGAAAAAAAATGCACAAACACTTTTGAGAATTTGAGTTGGTTCAAAATAGTTAATGAGCACCATGGATAAGAAGTTGACTGAGGAAAAGGTGGCACGTTTTCAGGCAGCTAAAAAACTACTTTCAGTAAAATGATCATAACTTACACATTTCTTAATGAAATTTAGATTTTTAAAATGATCTGGAAAGATAAAAAGGAGGAGCACAATCTGGAAAAAGGGTTTGATATAATTCAAAATGATAAAGGAGAACCATGCGCTTGAGTGGATGCTGAAAATGTGGAACTGAAAATCAGCACACTTAGTCATTAGTTTTGTAATGAATCTCTTCCTTATTTAAAGGAATGATGAGAAACTTGTTAGATGATTGTTAGGGAGTCAATAATATTATATATTCAAAATTGTAATCAAGCATTTGATATGCAAACATATATATAGAGATATAGACAGATTAGATAATATGTACAGTTCATGCAACCATTACTGTGCAGTTTCTTATAGTTTCCTGCAACCATTACTATATATTTAGATTTATTTCTAGCATTTTTATTTTTCAACGATAGAATAATTTGAGATTTTTATAGGGCATATACTTTGTAGACTTGTTTCAAGTATATGTCCTTGGGTTGACAATTTAAATGAATCTTCTCTATTAGAAAGATAACTGCTCATTTTGGATGTCTAATCCATGAGTTGTGTTTGTAAACCAAGTTATTGATCTAATTGGAAAGCCAACATTTTTGGACAATGTGGTAAAAGGGTTTGATATAATTTAAAATGATAAAAGAGAACCATGCACTTGAGTGGATCCTGAAAATGTGGAACTGAAAATCAACACACTTAGTCATTAGTTTTGTAATAAATCTATTCCTTGTTTAAAGGAATGATGGGACACTTGTTAGATGATTTTTAGGGAGTCAATAATCTTATATATTAGAAATTTTAATCAAGCATTTGATAGGCAGACATATATAGAGATATAGAAAGATTAGATAATATACAATTCCTACAACCATTATTGTGCAATTTCTTATAGTTTCCTACAACAATTACTATATATTTAGATTTATTTCCAGCATTGTTATTTTGCAACGATAGAATAACTTTGAGATTTTTATAGTGCATATACATTGCAAACTTGTTTCAAGTATACATCCTCAAGTTGACAATTTAAATGAACCTTCTCTATTAGAAAGATAACTGCTAATTTTGGATGTCTAATCCATGAGTTGTGTTTGTAAACCAAGTTATTGATCTAATTGGGAAGCCAACATTTTTGGAACTGTTGCCGGGGACAGGTAAAGCTATGAGAGTCTAAGTTTTGTAGTAGGTCTTTTCCATTTTTCTAGAATCTTAGTTTCTTTTAAAAGCACTTAGGATTATAAAAGTTTGCAGCAACACAAAATGGGTTTTAGATCCATGGAGAATAAGAATGAAGATCTATTATCATTTTCAGCAAGTTTGGAAATCAATGAAGACATGTTCTCTTGCATCATAGAGGAATTTTGTTCACATATTGATGAAAAAATGCTGATTTTTGAAGAGTCAAATCAAGACAACCTTGTTTTGCAAAATGATGAAATCACCATACACAAGGTTGCTGGTAATGATGGATGTGATGTCAAATTAGAACTCCTACTTGAAGAAGAGAGTTGCAATAAAGTGAAAATCAGTCCTTTCATGCTAAAAGTAAAAAAAAATATTCAAGAAGATTAGTTTTGGGATGATTTAGAGGAGTTTTGCTTAACATTAGATGCTAAACTAACATCTTTTGTACAGAAAAACTATGGGACTTATGAAGATGGTGGAGAAATTCCTGTACTTTTATCAAATCAGCCACACAAATTGGATTTTAAAAGTCAAGAAGAGGATGAAGAAGTAGCTCATCTACACAAAGACAACAAGGAGGGTTCAAAATTTTTTCTTTCATGAGGGTGTCCTATTAGACATCTCATTCATATGGAGGAAAAAATGTTATCACAAGTTATGTTTGCAGCAAAGGAAGAACTTGCAATGGAAGACGAAGCTAGATATGCGGTTGCACCTAAAGGGGAAACATTTCAACTTACTTATGCACTTCAATATAGCAATATATATTTTCAACATGAAGTTATAAGTGAGTTTATTGATGTATTTCCAAAATTATTGTTGTTTGTGAAGTTTGTATTGATGTTGCAACTATTTCCAATTGCTCATAAGCATGTGAAGCATTGGAAGATTTTGAGAAAAGGAAGATAGTTCAAAGAACTAGTGAATGGTTTTGTTTGAGTGGGTCATGTAATCTAGTTAATGTAGGATAGGATAGGTTAGGATAGGTTTTTCATTCAATAAGTGTTGTTACACAGTGTCTTAGAGTTAGTAGTTGTCTAGTTTAGTTTGTTTGCTGGTTCTTCTTGTCTCATTGACTATTTTGAAGGAGTTCACAATTTTCTGGTTGGTTATATTTCAAATCATTTTTCCAAGGGTGTCAGTGAGTCAAGTTTCGAATTCTAGGAGAGATTCATTGCATATATTTCCAAAGGTTTCATTGAGTAATTGAGTATTCATGATGTCAAGAATGTTCTATTCAATGATGGTGTCTAGTTGGTATTATTTGTAGGTTTCATGTTGTAATAGCTAGTCTTGTAGCAACTATTGTCTAGTTTTAACAATCAATCTTCTAGTCACTACTCTTTGATTCAATAGACAATCCTGCAATAACTACTATGTGATCCAAAAGACAACTTTTAGAAAGTATGAAGACATTACTCATATTAAATATGCAATAGTCTTGGAGGGACTTGAATTTCAACAATAAAGGGACCTGTACTTTCAGCTATTTGCAAAGTTTGAAGTTTCTCACAACAACACAAATGGTACTATGTTTATGATTTCCATTTATTCACAATATTTATCATTTTTAGTAATTGATTATCTATGCATTGCATTTTGTTTTTCAATTATCATTATTGTGATTATATGCTTCATGAGTGATTTGATGCTACCCTCATACATAAATTATCGTTTGAGGACAAATAACCTTTTAGTTGGGGGGAGCACATACATGCCTTGTGTTATTGTCATAGACCATTTGAGGATGACCTTTCATGAATATTTTTAGGCTATCTCCTATATTCTTGGTAAAAAATATGCAGATAAGAGAGGGAGAAAAAAGGAAGGAATGATAAAAGCTTTCATGATTATCTAATACCTATCCCTTGCTTGAGGACAAGCAAGATTTCAGCTAGGGGGAATGATGAGCCTATAAAATTTTATATTTATATTCATCTACTATAAAACTTCACCCCATTATTTTAATATATTTCCAAGACATTTCCATATATTAACTTGATTTATGAAGCATTAACTATGATAAATGATTTATTGATTAACATTTGTATGTGTAGCTAGTTAATGTTGAATTGTGATGATTTATTATGATAAATGGTTATTGTTGAAGTATAATTATCTTGAGGTGATTAACATTTTTTTGTGATGTATTTAAGTCATTCATGCAGCTGGAAAGAAGGAGAAGTAAGTTGACACTTGTCAACATTCAGCAATTGCAGGAAATGCAGAAAAAGTCAAAAGTCAGTTTCAAAAAAATAGATATATATTACTCAATTCTTAATGAAATTAAGAATGTCTTACGAATTTTGGAAGCTGAAAATAAGGTGCACAAACCATTTTGAGTGTTTGAGTTGGTTCAAAAATATTAATGAGCACCACAGATCAAAAGTTGACTGAGGAAAAGGTGGCATGTTTTCAGGCAACAAAAAAGCCACTTTCAGTAAAATGATCATAACTTCCACATTGATTAATGAAATTTAGATTTTCAAAATGATATGGAAAGAGAAAAAGGAGGAGAACATTTTGGTAAAAGGGTTTGATATAATTTGAAATGATAAAGGAGAACCATGCGCTTGAGTGAATGCTAAAAATCTGGAACTGCAAATCAACACACTTAGTCATTAGTTTTGTAATAAATCTCTTCCTTGTTTAAAGGAATGATGGGACACTTGTTAGAGGATTTTTAGGGAGTCAATAATCTTATATGTTCAAAATTTTAATCAAGCATTTGATATGCCGACATATATAGAGATATAGACAGATTAGATAATATACAGTTCCTACAACCATTATTGTGTAGTTTCTTATAGTTTCCTGTAGCCATTACTGTATATTTAGATTTATTTCCAGTATTGTTATTTTGTAATGATAGAATAACTTCAAGATTTTTATGGTGCATATACTTTGCAAACTTGTTTCAAGTATATGTCCTCGGGTTGACAATTTAAATGAACCTTCTCTATTAGAAAGATAACTGCTCATTTTGGATGTCTAATCCATGAGTTGTGTTTGTAAACCAAATTATTGATCTAATTAGGAAGCCAACAAACATCTCAGGAATCAAAATTTGATGAATATGTCTACAAGGTGTGAATCTTCATTTTTAAGGCCATGCAATTTGCAAGGTGTCGCCATCATTGTAGAAAGTGAGCAAATGTTTCACCAGTTCTTTGTTTTGTGTTGCACAAATCACTCAAGGAGGCATGATGTTCAATATTGTATGAATATTGTGCTAGAAATTTTCTTGTCATCATTGAAGAGATGATGGATCATCTTGGTAAATTCATTAGCCATTCCAATGCGGGGCCTCCAAGGCTTCATGTGAAGACCCTCTTAAGGTAATCCTCACTCTAAGAAACTTCTTGACATAAGACAAAAAACTCTTTGAGATCTGTGACAAGACATGTTTCTCCTGTGTATTTGTCAAATTTTAGAATCTCAAAGTTGGGCAGAAATGGTCATGTTGATAGATTTGTCAAATGAAAAAGGGAAAATTTCCTCAACAAAAAAATCTTTTATCCCTTTGCTGTCCATATTATGGACAAAACTTCGAAGTTCGTGTAATTGTTGGGCCAGATCCTAGTTTGGCTTTATCTGTGATGGTTGTGAGTCGGTGTTGAATCCACCTTCAAAGTTGTATGATGCCAAATAGATTATAGGGTGATGGTGGATTATGAGGTGGTGGAGGTGGCAGTGTGCCACTTTGACCAATGTATTGATATGTGACTTTTGGGATTGGCACATATATTTTCAACATACTTGTTGGCATGTGTAAATAAGAGGAATGCATTGGTTGTGACGTGATTGCCATTTGTTGGATAGGTACTTGCCCAATGTTTAAGCATCCTACTGCTAGACCTATCAAGGTTGACTGTGAAATACTGGCATGTGTAGTAGTGTTGGGCATAGCACTAATGATTTGTTGAATGTGTTCAACACTTTATTGGAATGTGGGTTGAGCTAGAGTTGATATAGGTATAAAATTGGTTCCCATATAGGCTCTTTTCCTTTGTTAGATGTTTGTGCTATGGTGGCATTCGATAATATTGGAGCACCATCTTTGGTGATTTGTCTAAACAAAGTGCTTTCATCAAAATTTGTAGGGACATTAACACCATCTTTGATAAGGTTTATGAAGATCTTAGCTTTTTGTGCCCTAATAGATTCTTCCAACATTTCCAAGTTGTATGGGTCTACAAGAAATATTTGGACATCATTAGGGATGTCATCATGTTCACTGGGATCTTCATCTTGGTATACTTCTTTCTAATCATGTGTGTTACTACCTATAGTGGTATTTTGAAAGGGATTCTCTAGTTCTTGTGTGGGTGTTGAGCTAGGCATAAAAAATTTTGTACTAGGGGAAATGTGTTCCCTAATGAGGTTGAGCAGGGAGGGAAAGGGTTATCCATCTATTGTTGTCTTAGTGATTCCAATAAATGAGACATGGGATTAAATGTGAATCTGCTGGATCATGTTTGTACCATACAATTGTGACCAAAATGATGGGTGAAAGCTTGTGGAAGGAGAAAATTTGGAAGATCAACTGAACCTTATATGAAAAAAGGGAAAACAAACTAAATGTGAACAAAAGACCTTTTCGATTCTACAGATCAAGTGTGATATAGGATAAAAGTATATTTTTCCTACCAAAGATGGACAAATGATCTTTAGGCAAGATAGGCTACTGAATAGACTCAATATTTGGAGATGGACTTATGTGTTGGAAATATTCAAGATATGACAAGTTACTAAGAGGGGAGGGGTGAATCAATAACTTTAAAATTCTTCCTTTTAAATTTACCACAAATCAATCTATGCTACTGCATGCATTAATATAGAAAGTTAAAACATTCATTCACACAAAAGAACACAATATTTTGGTGACCCAGAAACTTTCCAAATAGAAAGTAAAATTGGGGTGGGGATGATACCCACAAAAATTCAATACTATAACATAAAGTTGGCCTGTTAAGGCTTACATTGACCACTTCTGGTGATCTGCCCTGTTAGGAGCACAAAGGACTGCTAGGCCCACCTTGTTAGAGGATTTACAAGCATACAATGAAGTGTGCACTCGGTTAAGAGATTTGTACAAAGATTGTTAAGTCTACCTTGTTAGAGGATTTAGAAATTGATTCACCTGTTAAGATGAAGTAGTGGATCTACTTACAACTGATTGTTGATAAGATCCTCTATGCATTGATTACCTTATGTGATGGATATAACCTTTATGCCTCTGTAATGACCTTGCTATATTACTTGAACTGCTGCTAATAATCCTTCGTAGGTACTTCTCAAAATTACTTCACATTTCTTCGCTATTACTTCATATATATGATATCTTACAATACACCTTACATATATACCTTTCAAATTTACAAAACTGCAAGGTCGGCCAAAACACAAGTGAACAAATACATTACAAAGTTGGCCCAATAGTGAATAACTCAGGTTCACTGAACTGACTCGGTGACCTTCTGATATACGACATCCAATGCATTACTTGGCATCATCATGCACTCAGTAGAAGTGAAGGCTAGGTCTATACTAATCACTCAAAGTAGTTCTAAACTCGATGACCACTGGTGACTCGGTAGATGTAGTGTCACTTGGTAGATACTGCACACTGAGTTTACCTTGCTTCACTCGGTAAACACTACTACTTCCAACACTCGGTTTACACTAAATCTCCATGACACAAACTTACTACTCGGTAGACACTGTGAAGCTCGATAGACACTGCTAATCTTCACATTGCCTAAATTCACTTGGTAGCCACTATCTGCTCAGTGTAAACTGCTGAACTCTTCAAAGCTTGGTTAACACTGGAATGCTCGGTGAGTGTAGAAAACTAAGTGCTGAGCTTGGTAGCTACACTGATATGGATAAGTGTTGTCACTAATGGAAATACTAACTTAATGCCAACAATCTTCCACTTTGGCATTAGTGACGAAACACTTATAAGCCAAAACATATGTACACAATCTGACTCATTGGATTTTGGTTTTTCAAAATTGATCTTTGTAAAGCTGCTGCATATAAATTTCTACATATATCTCTTTGATGACACATAATGTATATACAATGATACTTATGTACATATCTATACACATATACATGCTGATTCTATTGAGTGCTATCTCCCCCTTTCACTTATACTGATATCTCTCTTTATATACAAAATTTCCCCTTTTGCTTATACTAATATCTCTCCCCCTTTTTGAAAGTAATGCCAAATGGCTACATATACTATCTATATAGTTACACCAAAATGAGAGAGAAATTCTTGATGTATCTTGAGAATGAGGGCAAATGAGGTATCCCAATTCTCTTGCAAAATTTGGCAGATGGAGAGAGCAATCTGAACCAATTGTTGGAAATATTCAAGATATGACAAGTTATTGAGAGGGGAGGGGTGAATCAATAACTTTAAAATTCTTCCTTTTAAATTTACCACAAATCAATCTATGCTACTGCATGCATTAATACAAAAAGTTAAAACATTCATTCACACAAAATAATACAATATTTTGGTGACCTAGAAACCTTCCAAATAGAAAGTAAAACTGGGGTGGGGATGATACCCACAAAACTTCAATACTGCAGCATAAAGTTGGCCTATTAAGGCTTACATTGATCACTTCTGGTGATCTTCCCTGTTAGGAGCACAAAGGACTACTAGGTCCACCTTGTTAGAGGATTTACAAACATAGAATGAAGTATGCACTCGGTTAAGAGATTTGTACAAAGACTGTTAAGTCTACCTTGTTAGAGGATTTAGAAATTGATTCACCTGTTAAGATGAAGTAGTGGATCTACTTACAACTAATTTTTGATAAGATCCTCTATGCACTGATCCCCTTATGTGATGGATATAACCTTTTTGCCTCTGTAATGACCTTGCTGTATTACTTGAACTACTGCTGATAATCCTTCGTAGGTACTTCTCAAAATTACTTCACATTTCTTCACTATTACTTCATATATATGATATCTTACAATACACCTTACATATATACCTTTCAAATTTACAAAACTGCAAGGTCATCCAAAACACAAGTGAATAAATACATTACAAATTCAACACAATAGTGAATAACTTAGGTTCACTGAATTGACTCGGTGACCTTCTAATACATAGCATCCACTGCATTACTCGATATCATCATGCACTCAGTAGAAATGAAGGCTCAGTCCATACTAATCACTCAAAGTATTTTTGAACTCGGTGACCACTAGTGACTCAGTAGATGTAGTGTCACTCGGTAGATACTACACGCTGAGTTTACCTTGCTTCACTTGGTAAACACTACTACTTCCAACACTCAGTTTACACTAAATCTCCATGACACAAACTTACTGCTTGATAGACATTGCCGATCTTCACATTGCCTAAATTCACTCAATAGCCATTGTCTTCTCGGTGTAAACTGTCGAACTGTTCAAAGCTTGGTAACACTGGAATGCTCGGTGAGTGTAGAAAATAAGTGTTGAGCTTGGTAGCTATACTAATATGGATAAGTGTTTTCACTAATGGCAATACTAACTCAATGCCAACACTTATGATCCCAAATGAGTGAGTGCAACTATGATAAATGTTTTCTTGTGGATAGAGGTCTAGTGTTGTAATCTCAGAAGTCTTGTGACTAAGATGTTCTAGGGACGAAGGGTTATGGTTCAACAGATCATGCTCTTTGGAGGAAAGTTTGGAAAAGGAAGACTAGAAGCTTCAAAAAAAGATGAGGTAGGAATAGATGATGTGGAAAATGAGGGTGATATGGTCACTATATAGGCAGTTAATCCTCTCCTTTTGGAAATAGAAACCTTGGGGGTTTACTCCAGGGAAAGTGGACCATTCTCAGAGTTTTGCATTGTATAAGATTCTTATAATGATCCTTCTTGTCCTCTTCCTTTTTGATGTCTTTGATAGTGTATCACAATTGTTTATCACTATGTGTTAGTATTTTTGTTTCCTTGTAGCAAAATGATTTGGATAACTTCACCTTCTTAAGTTTGACTTTATCAAACATGGTAGGAACAAAATAACCCCAATTGTAAGACCAAGCACAAGAATTTTGCAAAAATGTTGTGAAGAAAAGATGCAATGAATCTCAAATGTTGGACCAAGTACAAGAACTTATAAAAATAAAATGTAGGTCAACAGGACCTACTTACAATAATTTTGCTCACTAAATGTTTAGCTCACCATTTCACTCATTTAGACCTATTTGATGTTTGTATTAGTTTTGGATTAAACATTCAAGCACACTAAACACATCAACAATCCCAACAAGGCTTCCACTAGGATGTACAAAGATCAACTAGAGGGCATCCTTGATAGACACAAGGTATGTGAGGCCCAAATCTATAGATGAAAGAAAATAGTGCCACTTATCTGGGAGGAGACAGTAACCCAAATATCCACCTTCACTTCCCAAAGGTATGAAGTTCTTTGTGGCTTAGCCAAGAGTGACAAGATTTTAGTTCCAAGAGAGGCGTCTTTGGATTCACCTCCTGATATTTATACTCTGCTAGAACATAGGAGTTGAGGTCGTCCCAAGGGGTGATGAAATCCCCAAGCAAGCCCCCTAAAAATAAAACAAGACCACTTATTTCTTGTGCACTCAAGATCACACGAAGGCGTGAGAGGAGAGAATACATAAGTGTCCTTGTGGTTTAAAAGAGACTTGTTCTTTTCCAATTGAAGTTTTATATTTTCTATCTACTCTTGAAGAAACTCATGTTTAAGCATGCAAAGTTCTTTCCAACTTGACAACGTAGTCAACATAATAAATCGAGGGTTTGTCAACAAAAATAAATCAATTAATGTCAACATAAGAAAATTGATAAGGATTGAGAAAGTTCCTTTAATTCATTCAATATTAAGTGTGTTCATTTTAAGGACCAAGCTCAAATATTTCATAGCAAGCTTCTTTGTCCCTTAGGCATTCAAGACAGGAATGTTTTAAGCCCAAATTGAAATATTTCATCACATTCTTCTTTAATCTTTAAGCATTCAAGAGTTTGTTTTACTATCTAACCATTCATTCCAATGAAAATCTTTGTCAATTCCTTTAAGGCACTCAAAATTTTGTTTTGTTATTCTATACGTTCATTCCAATGAAAAGGATTGTTCATTCCTTTAAAGCATTCAAGATTGCGTTTGAACATGTATTCCAATAAAATTTGTATAAATTCTCTTTAGAACATTCAAGAGTATGTGTGTAACATTACTTTTAAATGCATTCAAGAATTTGTTTGGATTTTGGTATTATTTGCAACATTCATTCAAAGGGCAAATGATTAAACCATACAAGTTCATTTATCCCCTAATTCTAAAGTCCTCTAGAGTTTTGTCTCCTACAATAAAATCTGATCAATAATCCCTATATATCAAACAAATTATGAGTTAAGTATCAAGAACTTTTTCAAAAAATTAGCCAATCTAACGAGTAATAGAGATGACAAGATACAGGCGCATACGATAAAAATTCATAGACAACTAAATACAGATGACATAAAAGAACCAACTAAGATATACATGAAACTTACACTTGTAGATCATAGATGACAGAAGAGATTTGCAAATGACAAAACTCAGAGATGACACAAGCAATGGAGACGAAAGGCAATTAAAACCCCAAAACTACAGCGACCCACAACACAAATGAAAGGAGAGATTCATATATGAAAAAACTTGAAGATGCCAGAAAGTAGTGAAGATGAGAGTCAATTGAAACTACAGAATGACAACTGCCCATAACATAGATGACAAGAGAGATTTGCAGACGTAAAACACAAAGACGCTAGAAAGACGTGGAGATGACAGTCAATTGAAACTACAACACTACGTCATTGCAATGTAGACAACATGGTTAAATATGTGGAGACACAAAATCACATAGATGATGAATCAAGTTTTAGTTTTTGGTCAAGGTGAGTTATTAAGTTTGTCAATGGAGCAAATGCTAAATTTTAGAGATGATAATTTGCAGAGATGACAAAATGTCTTTGCAAACGACACTGTGTTCGAATAGAGATCATAATGCGCTATTTTTAAAAAATCTTTCAAGTTTTTTTGACAAAATTTCTCTTGGAATAGGGATGTGGGTCCCATTGGGTGTGCCAAAATGTATATGTGAAAACCTATTCTGTTGGGAGCATGCATAAACAAGTAGACATTAGTAGCATGTGCATATGTCAAGATTTGGATCAAATAAAAGACCACTAACTATCATTGTATTTCACTACACTAATGCAACCGATAAAAAAGAGTCCCACATAATCTCAAAGTAGCTTAACAAGGGCACCCAAATGAGACATTTCTGGTGTGCTCAAGATTGAGGGATGTAGATGTGCTCTCCTCAAGCACAACTATGATTGAATCCCATGATAATTAAAGTATGAAAATGAGGTATGAACCTATGTTAGTTGAGAGAGAAATGTTTCAAGAGGAGGCTATGGAAGAAGCCATTCTTAAAAAAATCTAGGAAGAGGAGATGAATGAAAGAAAATAAACTAAATTATCATTGCAAGAAATGAAATCTAAAACAACTACCAAAGAGTTAGCAATAATGCATGAAAATCTCTAAGAAGTTCTAAGCATAAACTGACATGATAAAAATGCATACAAAGGAGATGAGATATTATTGAGACAAGGGCTCTATTTATAGGCTTGAGGGAGACCTTGAGGAGGTGGCATCTATGTGGCATCCACATAGGTGCCATAAGGGAAACACATGGGCTAAAGGACAAGCCATGCAAAAGTCAAAATAAGCCTTTATGATTTAGGTGGCTCAAGGTGTGGTCACACATGTGTGAGCAACCTTGGAAAAAGGAGTGGGGGGACGAGGATGTAAGAGACCTTTTGGAGAAGTTAATGAAAGAGGGGCTCATAGGGATTGAGTTGTTTACACATGTGTGAGCAACCACTTAGGGGCTAAAAGGTGGTTGAAAGAGAGGTTAAAATTAATAAAGCAGATTTGGCAAGTGGTAGGCTTAGAGGGATGAGAGTGATGGGTGATAGGCAAGGTTTTAGGTGGGATTAGGATTAAATCAAATAGGATTTAATTTAATCATAGGATTAGAGAATTCAATATAGTGGAGGGAATTAAATCAATTGAAATTTATTTAAAAGGAGATTTATGGAGCACTTTGTATTAAATAAATATAATACATTATGGGGGAGTGTTAAAATTAGATTTAAATACAATAGAGAAGTGAACCTATTTAATTAAATAAATTTAATTAAATAAGTAGAAGAATATGAAAAATATAATTAATTAATAAATAATCAATTATAGTATCAAGGGAAATATTAATAAATTAATATACTGTTTTGGGATGATTTTAAGCATCTATGTAGTGTTTGACTTCACAACAGATTTTATGTCCTTTGGTAGGACCGAGATTGCATTGAATCTAGGGGTTAACTTTTGTTCATTCACCTTTAATGATTCCTTCACTTCCTTATCAGAAAGAGTCGACATAAGTTGTCTTAGAGTTTTCTCCCTGATGTCCTTGACAACATTCATTGTGTTGTCCCATTGTGGTGCTACTGCCTTTAGTAAGTGATCTGGAACTTTCATTTTTAGTTCATCAGGGGAGTACTTCCACTTAGCCATTTTTGCTACTAGGGCATCCTCTATCTATTTTTGCTCTACCTTGGTTCTTGTATCATACTTCAAAAATCTAAAATTAGTTGTACCTCCACCCTCTTCAAGTCTTTTCAATATTTTCTCAAAGGTAGGGGCATAACTCTTGAATGTGATATGCTCATCTTCATTATCATCATTACCTAGTTTCATTTTCTTCCTTTATATGGTAAACCTTTTGGTAAACACAATAGGGGAGGACTCTATAGGTTTGGTGATTATGACCTTCCCTTTCTTCTTGGGAGGCTCCTCCTCTTCAGGTTCCTCTTCCTTAGCATGCTCCATCTCTCCTTCTTCTTCCTCAAGACCATCTCCTTTGCCTCCAGTCAGCAAAAGAGGGGAACTAGATGATTTGGTATCCTTAATTATTTTCATAACTTTCTTTCTTCCTCTTTTCATGGCTTGAGGAAGTTTGATTTCCAATGCAATTAGCCTTTGCTTCCTCATAGGTGCCAAAGTATGGTGCCTTGGGGTCTACTGGCTCATTCAAGAGAGCCTCAACAATATCCCTTGTGTCATCTATGTTAACCTCATATCCTAGAGGCTTAACCCATGCCACTCTTGGCCTTACTTCTTGGATATGGACTTTATCACAATCAACAAGAAAACATATGTCTTTTTCATAATCTTCCACTAATTTCTTGGGGATTATGTATCTACTTTGCATTTTCTCTTTGAAGGTTTCAAAGTAGGCATCCATTATACTTTCAAAATTGTCACCCATTTCTGCTATGAATTCATTAATCTGATATAAAACTGATGTCTCCTTGCACACCACATTTCCTTTGGAAGGGAAAAACTTTTGCACATAAAAGAACAAACAAGTCAATAGAGATCCAAACATACATGGATTGTTCTTCGAAACTCAGATGCTCTCCATGTTTTTGCTAAATTGATTCAATAGCAACTCTACAAGGTCGAAAGATAGGTTATTCTTCACCACCTTAAAGGCTAGTTAACAACTTCACATGAAACTTTGTTTAGACAGACTCTTCTCGCTAGATTTGCTTGATGCCTCCGGCTATAGTTGCTAACTTTTCCCATCGATATTTTATCAATGGGTTTAATTAAAATAAATCACCTAGAATAACGAGCTATATATCTCATGTGCTATCACACAGATACCGAATTTCATCTCCATGTTTGTAACTCCATTAAGTTTTATGCCTCTTCCATCCCTATCAACAAGAGTTCTCTTTGCAAGTTCAACCCGACCTAGGGTTTTTGTGGTATTTTCCTTGTTAAGCATTGGCAACCCTGTGATTCTATGAATCATCTTCTTGGTGATTTGTATTGGATGATCTAACCACAAATGCATATCATGAACTTGGCTTAAGATGAGTCTGATCCATTTCTCTTGGAAATCCCTTGGCATATGCAGGATATGCTTTAAACCTTTTGTTTCAAAATGCTTGTGCTCAGGGTTCAAAACACCATCCATAGACAACTCATTGTACACTTGGTTCATCTCTAGGGTTTCCAACTCTTGAATTGAATAGTGATAATATGATCGAATATCATGAATTCAAAATACCTTGGGAGGAATCTATGATTGCGCTCCAATGGGTTCAAGTGCTTTTGCAATTGTCAGACTCAATTTGAATGCTAGGGCTTCACAATAAATGCCTTAAACTAACATTTTTGAACCTTTCTTCACCTTGCTACTAGAGGATGTCATACTTCTCGATAATGTTTCAAACATGAGAGTAAAATTTGACAACAATTGCTTTGAATTGCTTGGGGGGCTTTGAAATGCTCTTCATTCTTAGCTTTGGGAATTCACAGTGAAATAATTCCTTCAATTTCTCCTTTTTAACAAAATTTTGGCTTCATGATCACCATTAATGCTTTGTACAATTGTTTGATTGGTGATAAGTTTTCCTCCACTCGATTAAGTCTTCATCACTCGAAAAACACCTTTGACTTAGTAAGGTCTCTTTACTTGGTAGGAACTTCAAACTTAGAGAGCCTTCAAACTTGATAGAGTCACCAACTTGGCATTTGCATCCAAGACTTGGTAAGGTTATGCAATCTGACCTTAGTAAGGTCTTGCAACCTAACCTTGCTCGGTAAGGTCTTCAAATATCATCTTAACTTAGTGATCCTTGTGCATCTTAAATTTGGATTTGGATCTTCTTTTTTGCTGACTAGAATTGATATGAGATGTCTCCTTAGAATCATAGTTCCAGTAATCTCCATAGGTAACTAGTTTGAGATGGTTGAGTCACCCAACTCATTGACTTGGGTGTCATTTTTAGGACTTTGGCTTGCATTCTCTGGAGATTTTTGCACCCATTTATGCCTCATTCATTTTCTAATACTGTTAGCCTTTTCTTTCTTTTCATCTTCAACTCTTCTCCTGTTCATACAGTTCTGGGCAAGATTGCCAAGTTTTGTATGTACAAAACATCTCTTTGTAGTGTCTCTCTTCCTGATGTGATGTTTTATGCAATTTTCTCCAATGTTCCCAAACTCACCACAATAGTGACATTTGCATTATGTGTTGTAATCCCAACCAAATATTACTTTCACAATTTGCTCTACTGGGTTCCACTTTTTGGTCTTGCATTCTAAAGATTTGTGCCCTTGCTTATTGCAATTGAAACACTTTCCTTCAAACTTAGCTTTCTTTGTGCACTCACTTGCTCTATGCCCATACTTGTTACAACTGTAACAATTTCCATTGAATCTTGGTTTACCATTGCTCCAACACTTGTTTGATGTATGCCTTATTTTTCCACAATGATTGCAAGTAGGCTTTTTATTCTTTTGAGCTCCTTGCTGAGATGATTCTCCTTCATCTATATATCCTAATTAATCTTTGCCTTTGTGTCTTGATTGAATTTTCTTGTCCATTTCATTCATGCTTTCTTGAGATTTCATTATCCTCTCATTGGTTTGATTTTCCATGCTTAGATCATTCTGTAACCTTTCATTCTCTATCCTTAGGTTGATAAGCTCTTGATTTGCATCATTGAGTTGATCAATCAAACCTACTTGCTGAAGGGATAATTGATCATTTTCATTGTCCTTTTCTTTTATCCTTTCAGTTAGCAATCTCTTCTCTTCATTGGTCTTGTCCTTTTGTTCCATGTTTCCACACATCCTGACTAATTGCATTTCTTGCTCTCTTTTTAGCTTTCTAATTTCTTCTTGAAGAGTGAGATTCTTTTCAAGTAGGTCTTTGATTGCTGCATCAACTTTATTTGAACTTTTGTCTTGACATATGTCTTCATCTTTTTCTTCAATGTAGAGACTATCATTCAATTGTGTGGCTATTTCTTTTCTTCTTTACAAGGATTGAGAAATTTGTTCCTTTATTCTCTTGATTTGTCCCATGGCCAATTGTAGATTCAACTTCTCATTATTGATAGCTTTGTCTAGCATGTATACCTCCATTACCTCTGATATGTTCTCAAGTTGTTAAACTTTAGATGTGAGAACCAAAAGGCTCTGATACCAATTGTTGGAAATAGAAGGTAGACTAGGTTCCTAAGAGGGGAGGGGTGAATTAGGAACCAATAAAATTTTAAACTTAAGTCACCAATTAATACTTCATCTCTTATTCAGATCTAATTGCATGCATGAATAACTAAAAGCAATAAAACATTCATAATACTTGACACAATATTTGGTAACCTAGAATACAAATAGAAAGTAAAACTAGGGTGGGGATGATAGCCACAAGCTTTATGACTACAGTATAAAGTTGGCCTATTAAGGCTTATAGTTGATCACTTCTAATGATCTATCCTGTTATGAGCAATAAGGACTATTAGGTCCACCTTGTAAAAGGATTTACAAACATACAATGAAGTATGCAATCTGTTAGGAGATTTGGCAAAAGATTGTTAAGTCCACCTTGTTAAAGGATTTGACTGATGCACCTATTAGGATGAATCAGTGGCTGATCTTTGATCTACAACTTGGTTTGTTGAATGAGATTCC
This sequence comes from Cupressus sempervirens, assembly GCA_028749045.1. Lineage (NCBI taxonomy): Eukaryota > Viridiplantae > Streptophyta > Pinopsida > Cupressales > Cupressaceae > Cupressus > Cupressus sempervirens. Next base: position 448,893,531 of record CM053787.1, read on the forward strand.
TTTGAATAACAATGATCACTTGGTTATGATAGATAAGTCTCTACTTTTCCTTATACTGCTTGTAGCCTTCTTCTAATTTGCACTCATACTTCTTCTGACTTTCATTCATGTTTGGATATGATAAGATACATTATATATATACCAATCCACTTAATTACCTTCTTGAGTTGGGTACAATACCAAATTCAATGGTCTTCACTAAGTCAGTTGTTGTTGTAATTTAGGCTCTAAAGATAACTCGATGATGTTCTGACACTCGACAAACACTATCAACACTTGACATACTTTGGCACTTGGTTGACATTGAAGCTCGGTCCATACTGATCACTTGGAGTAGCAAGAACTTAGTCAACACTGGATGACTCACTAAATACTAAAGAACTTAGTAGAAACTAAACTACTTGGTTGACACTGCATAGATTGATCGAAACTATCTTTGTTTACTTTGCTAGCATTGCAAACTCGGTAGACACTAATAAGATTGGGTAACACTAAAGATCTTGGTTAATACTACATCCTTCATCGCTTATACTAGAAAGCTCGGTAGACTCTGCTACACGTGGGTAACACTGCACTTTGCCTCAGATGCTCAGTAGACATTGTAAAGCTTGACAAAAACTATATTTTATCTTAGATTCTTGATAGACATTATGAAACTTGACATGAACTATAATCTTTTCTTAGATTCTTGATAGGCATTATGAAACTTGACATGAACTATAATCTAACTTATTATCTTGCTAGCAATTGAAACACTTGGTATACATTGCTAACAATATGATAAGCTTAGTAGCAACTATAGAGCTCAGTGGCAATGTAACCAACTAACTGAGTGTTAAGTCACTAATAGACAAATTATTTGACCATAAGGTCAACAAATTCTCCTCCAAAGTATCCAAGACCAGTCTTATCATAGGGATGTCTCTGCATAAAGACCTTCTTATCAAGATTTTCACTACTTGAATATAAGTTCTCAAGATGTTTCTTAGGTTGTATAAGTTCTCAAGATGTTGCTTAGGTTGTATAAGTTCTCCTTTCATAATCATGTCATACTTCTCAAGTTCTATATATTGTAACTTCGATAATTCAAGTTCAAATGTCATCTTCACAAGTTTTGATTTCAAATCTGCATTCTCTAGTACTAGATCTAATTTAGTTTCTTCATCATCATCCTTTAGACTCAACTTTAGATTCATAATCTCTAGCTCATGCTTCAAGATCTCATTCTCTTTCTTAATCCATGAAACTTCATTGCAATCCTTATTTTTATCTTTACTCTCTTTCTTGGATTTGATATTTTCTATCTTGTCCTTCATCTTCTCAATGTAATATTTTGCATCTTCATACTTATCCTTCACAACATCTCTTTCTTTTGTAAGCACATCAAGCTACTCAAGAGCTTCTTCTAGGTTCTTCTATAATTGATCCATATCCATAGAGATCTTACTCAAGTTGTTAGGCCTTCTTTGAGTTGGGGGGCGGGGGGGGGGGGGGGGGGGGGGTGAAATCAATATTTCATAATATTTTTCCCAACTTTGGAAATTATCGATAATCTTATAACTTGCATAAATGAATAAACTAATTAAGTTGAATAAAAAACACAACCATAAAGAAATGCAACACATACCACCATATTTTGTTAGCTAGGGAAACCCTAGCAAAGGGAACGCCCTAGTGGGGATGGTACTCACAAAATGATGTTGTCAAAGATATTGACCTTGTTAGGATTTGTTATTACAATTACAGAACTATTGCAAGATGAGCCCACTGTCCAAACATACAATATACAATGATATCCAACATACAAACATATAGATACAAAAACCTCTTTACAACTACTAATATTTTCAATATCTGATATGATTTTTGTAGTTCATTGTACCAACTTCACATATATTGTCTCTTACTTCTCCAATCAAAAAGTTTGCATAAAAAAAAATAGCATAGATATCACAATAACCATACATAAAATATACCATTCCTTAATTTTGTCCTATTTTGTTAGCTTAAAACTACATTTGGAAAAACTATCATAACATATCTGCACTACCTTACACTCTTAAATGTGGAATCCTCATACTTTATTCTATTCATCCTCAAGTGTGCATGTGCTAATAATGTCTCTGTGAAGCTCGCCAATAAAAACTATGCATGTACTGAAGGTAGACAGTCTACTAATCTTCATGATACTTAGATAATTTTCCAAGTCTTTCTACCAAAATTGTATCTCCATAGTTTTCTCACTTCATACTGAGTATACGTTGCTATAAATGAAAACTCCATACTATCAACCTAGCCAAATTTCCAACAATAGCATTTTCAATACATCAATGGGGAGTGCAACACCTATCCTAGACGATGAAAACATGATGACAAAAGGGACCCTCCTAAAAGTCCCATTGCAGCAAGAACCTCCTCAAAGGAAGACATTATTTAGAACCCAAGGGAAGGCCTATGGAAAGTTATGCAAGATCATTGTTGAATTTGGTTTAAAAAAAATGTTGTATGAACATAGATGGTGGATAAATGCAAACTTAAGAGATTACTTCACACCTCACTTCACAAAATCTCTTGGCTTAACAAAAATCAAAGTTTTACTATGGAAGGGCAAGCATAGGTTAAGTTTGAGATTGAAGAGTAGAAAGACAAAGTTCTTTGTGAGATTATCCCAATGGATACATGCTACTTGATACTTGGTAGGTCATGTCAATTTGATGTTAGGGATCAACATGATGGTGAACATAACACCTACCTTATCACCAAGAATGGCACAAGATGGACCTTTACCATAACAATATAGAAAGGAGAGAGTTGAGTCATTTGTGATGTTAGTAGGAGGTTAAAAAAATTGAATTTGACAAAAGAGAATGCTTTTTAGGGTTATGTCATAGTAGTTAAGTGCAAGGATGACATGAAGAAGCAAGAGCCATTGTTGAAGGAGGTAGATAGTCTACTAAGACAATTTCCAAACATTGTACTAGGATAGAAGCCTGACTCATTGCCACCAACCAAAAGTATAAGTCACCAAATAGAATAGATACTAGGAGCCTCCCTCCCTAAAAAAAATTCCTACAAGATTATACCCCAACAAAATGCTAAAAAAAGCAAACAAGTGCAGGAGTTTTTGGATAAGGATCTGATAAGGAAAAATTTGAGCTCATGTGCAATGCCCTCGATCCAAGAACCTAGAAAGGATAGAAATTGGAGGTTGTGTGTGGAATCTAGAGCCATAAATTAAATCACTATAAGGTATAGGTTCCCGATGCCAATGATAGAGGACCTATTAGACTATTTGGGTGGATCATGTTATTACTCTAAGATTGACCTCAAGTCTAGTTATCATCAAATAAGGATATGAAATGGGGATGAATGGAAGACACCATTCAAAACCAATGAGGGATTATATGCATGGCTTGTAATGCCCTTTAGGGGTAGTAATGTTCCAAGCATCTTTATGAGATTGATGAATGATGTCCTAGTTTATTTTCTTGGCAATTTTTTTATTGTGTACTTTGATGACATTTTGGGATTTAGAAGGTCAAAAGAGGGGCACATAGAGCATTTGAGTTTGGTGATGTAGAATCTTGAGGATGATAAGTTGAAGGCTAACTTGGAAAAGTGCAAGTTTCTTGAAATTGAACTTTTTTATTTGGGTTTTGTCATATCACAAGGTAGTTTGAAAATGGATCCATCAAAGGTGGATGCCATCTTAAATTGATTACCAAATCCAAGATCAACAGGATAAGTAAAGAGTTTTCATGGCCTTGTAACCTTTTATAGGAATTTTATTAGGGGAATTAATTGGATTTGTGCTCCAATCATCAACACGATCAAAGGTGGAGTAAAATGTAAATTTTAATAGAGGCATTATCTCATGCCAAAGGAGTTTGTAGTCTTTACTAATAACCATGCTTTGAGTTACCTTAATAGGCCAAAAATATTGAACCATAGGCATGTCAAGTGGATGTAACAACTCCAATCTTTTGCCTTTACAATTAAGCCCAAGAAGGGGACAACTAACAAGGTAGATGATGCCTTGAGTAGGAAAGTGTTGGCTATATAAGAAATCCAACTTCAGAGTGTGGGTTTGGATCATATTAAAGACCTATATCAAATGGATGATGACTTTAAAAAGGCTTACAATGTTTTCTCTAACTTTTGTAATAATTTCCATGGTGAGTTTTCTGGTTTTGTATTGCAAGAGAGGATTATATTCAAAGTATGAAGATTATGTGTCCCAAGATCATCTTTGAGAGAGAATATAATTGAGAAGAAACATAATGGGGCCCTTGGACGATATATTGGAGAATACAAAGCTCTTCCATTTTGGAGGAGTTTACAATAGTTGACACCTAACAACTTGTAGCTATACATAAGGTCATTAGGAAGCAATTGTTAAAGGCTTTGAATTCAAAGATTGATGAATTTGAAACTATAAAATAAGAGGGTATTCCTAATTTGATAGACAAGAAAGAAAATAAAGGATTAGAATCAATGGTTAAATATATATTAGGAAATCCTTGCAAGAGCCCTAGATGTTACACACACCAATGAGGTTGGACTAGAGGGTGTTACTCACACATAGAGTAATTCATTAAAATAGAGATAATAATTAGGGATACCATGCATGATCTAAGAGTTGTTTTGAACACATCAAAAAATGTGGCATCTTATTGGGAGATTAATGATTTATCATCTAAGTTTTAATGTCATGTACTAGTTTATTGTTATGTTTGTCAATTATTTGTAACTAAGCCAACAATTATCAATTAGGAATAATTATGTCATTATAATGAAGGGGTATTCCCTTTCATTTAAAAACTAAATCCTAATCTACTTCTAGGGGATCATTTTGTCTAAAACACCTAATACAATCATATATATATATCTTTTTATATAAAGTTTGAGTATTGTCTCTTTGGAATACAAGACTCGTGATATTTTTTTTTGTAACTAGTTGATTAATTTATGTTTATTTAAATGCAAAGATCAAGTGTTACTTCACCCTTGATGGTATTTATCTTTTCAATGGTTTGACTAGTTCTTTGTGATAAATCTATTTTACTTAGATTGCTTCAATGTACTATCTTATGTTATTTTAATTGGGATTGAGTTTCAATTTGAATATTAGGTTGAAAAATTGGTTGCCAAAATTCATCCCATATTATTGGTCTTTAAAAGGAAAGTTAAATACAATAAGACTAACTATAAGAACAAATTCTAACTAATAATGCATATAGATGCCTTTGAGGTGGTGGTATTATTTTAAGAGAAAATTATTAAAATTGTTACAGGGTTATACAAAGGATCAATCGATTGAGTTGATAGAAATAAATAAGAGGTGAAGGCACTAGTTTAACATTGATTTAAGATAATTTAATTAGGCATTTCCAAAGAAATCTCAATTCAGATATCATATATGTAATCCAAAATTTATCAATACAACAAAGTCATCTTTCATTTAAAGCAACTATACACAAAGGATTCGTTCATTTAATGAACTAATTCACAAAGTTTTCTAAGCGTTGTGAGAATCACAATATATCTAACTTAAAAAATATTGTCATCTTGATGGATTACTAAAGTCTTAAATTCACTATATAATAACCTTCAACCAAAAAATTAGGTTTGAGGTAAAGGTCTACCTACCTAGGTTTAGCAAAGTCTAAAGTACAAGGGAACTTGATCAAGAGATCATTCCCATTCATTGGACAAAGATGACTAAGATATCACTAGGAGAACCATAAAAACTCTTTGATTTCTAATCTATGGTTTTGGAACTATTTAGGGAGAAAATGGAAGCATTTAATTAATATGTGCAAATATATGACTTTCACTTCACACTAATATTCAATACATGAGAAAGAGGGGCTTCCAAACATAACTCTCAATATAATCCAAGTTATATTAACAAAACTAATGAAGGGTGCTCCCCTTAATATGATAAACACATAACAAAAATAAAGAAACAACAACAATTTACGAGAATAAAATATGGGCTTCTTATTATCGCCGCAAATGCAGAATTAAAAAATTCATAATTACAATATGCTAACCCACATGGGTCCCTTCATTATAGTAATCTGCAAGACAAAGCTGCAAACTATCACTTAGAGCTGTCCTAGACAATGTTCGAGCCTTTCTTAAACAGTCTGTTTTATGCCACCCGAGAAGGTTCTAGACACTCAAAATTAATACCTAGAGCCAACAAACCCTAACAATACATATAGAGTCAACCAAGTACATATTTAACATTTATTTTAGAAATTTTGGGTAGCCCAACTTTAGAAGGCCATAACTCTCGAACTGTTGCTCCGATTGGCTATTATAATCACTTTTTGGAAACCTTAGCTCTTGATGTATAGGCTCAAATATATGCATGCACACATTCGTCGAGTTTTTGAGCCTCATCCAAGGCCTCTAAGGCCTTCAAAACTAAGCATAAAGCTTTTATACCAAAATTACATACCAAAAATTTGCAATAACTTCACAAATACATATAATCTGGCCATGAAACTCCACTGACAAATTGATATATCTAAAATGAACCTTCACCTCTGAAATTAGAACTTTCCAAGCTCGTATGACTGACTAACTAAGTAGAAAGCCTTCAAAGACAACAACTCTACATTAAGACAACCCTTATTGAAACAATTGAAAGGAAATATTTTTGGTGATGCAAGATTGCTCTTACACCCAGGATGCTCCTGCATCAAACACCCGAGGTAATTATGGATTGTGAAAGAACAATGATGATGGATAAGAATGTGTCATATAAATATTAGAGAGAAGCTATAACTATAATTATTTATACTCTAAACAAAGTACAAGTCAAGAAAGGCACAAATGCTACACCTATTGAGTTGTGGTATGGTTATGCACCTAATGTGAAATATTTCAAAGTTTTTGGAAGAAAATGTTACATACCTAAAGAAAATAGGAATGGAAAACTTAATACTAAAAGTGATGGAGGTATATTCATATGATATTCCACCAAGAGTAAAGCCTATAAGTGTTTGAACTCTAACACTAACAAAGTTGTGAAAAATGTAAAAGTCAAAATTGATGAATACATAAAAAAATTAAGTTGAATGTAATATAGAACTTGGAGATTATAGTTCATTTGTATACATGAATTATAGTACTCCAATAACTCCACATGAACAAGAAATAAAAGCCATAGATCCTCAACAAACTAGGAATACCAAGTTGCAATAGCCAATTGCTAAGCAACAAACTATGGGTGCCAAACAACAAATAGATGATGCTGAGTCACAAATAAAGGAAGTCAAACAACAAGAAGATAATGTTGAGCATGCAAAACTTAAACTTGAACTTGAACAAGAAAGACATGATGATCTTGAAATTATTTATCCAAATGAACCCGTTGAAGAACAAAGAAGAAAAGAGCCTATGTTAACAAAATATGTAAGAAGACATCATGCACTTGAACAAATCATTAGAGATAAAGAGTCTAGTGTTATGACAAGAAAAAGACTTAGAACTGATACATGCTTACTTTGTGAGTTTCAAACCAAATTTGTGAAGGATGCTTTGGAAAATGAAGATTGAATACAAGCTATGAATGAAGAAATTGAACATATTGAATAGAAAAAAAAAACATGGTCTCTAGTACCCATACCTAAGGACAAAAATGTTATTGGAACAAAGTGGTATTTGGAAATAAGTTGAATGAGAAAGGTGAAGTCACAAGGAATAAAGCTATATTGGTATGCAAAGGATATGCACAAGAGGAAGGTGTTGACTACGGGGAAACATTTTCCCTAGTAGCAAGATTGGAAAGAGTAAGAACACTACTTGCATATTTTGCTTATAAAGGATTCAAGGTTTATCAAATGGATGTCAAATATGCATTTCTAAATGAGATACTGGAAGAAGAAGTATACATAGAATAGCCTAAAGGATTTGTGGATCCTAACAAGAAGAACATGGTATGAAAATTGCAAAAAGCTTTATATTGTTTGAAACAAGCCCCTCAAGCATGGTATGAAAGACTGCATAATTATTTGGTGAAGATTAGTTTTGCAAAAACAAATGAAAACAATAATCTATATTTGAAGATTGGAAAGAACAATGAGGAATTGGCATTTGAAATCTTTGTTGATGATATTATATTTGGAGGAAAGAAAGCATTATGTAAACCTTCTATTGATGAAATAAAGAAGGAATTTGAAATGTCAATGTTTGGTGAGATCAAATTCTTTGTTGGTTTACAAGTATATCAAATGAACCAAGGTATCTTCATTACTCAATCGAAATATATCAAGGAGATAATGATAACTTTTGGGATGGAAGACTCCAAACCAGTAGGTGCACCTATGGTCATTAGATACAAACTATCTAAGAATGATAGTTCTGCTGATGTGAACCAGCCATAATACAAATCAATAATTGGTAAGCTATAATATGTTGTTCATAAAAGACTAGATATTGCATTAGTTGTTGGGATAGTTGCTATATTTTCAGCAAGTCTTAAGGACAATCATATGATGGCAGTAAAGAGAATATTGAGATGTCTGAAAGGAACAAAAGACTTTGGATTGTGTTACAAGAAGAATGATAAGTTTGAACTAAAGGTATTTACTTATTCTGATTGGGCAAGAAATATTGATGACAAGAAGAGTACAAGTCGTGGTCCATTCTTTCTAGGAAAGATACTAGTCTCATGAACAAGCAAGAAGCATAAGTTCAAATATCATTTGGATCAAAAAATTGTTGAAAGAAAAAGAGAAAAAATTACTGGTCCAGTGGTTATCTATTGTGATAACACAAGTGCTATTAATGTTGATCTCAGATTGGTTTTGACAATTGAGTGTCAACACACTTAAGAAATTTTCTAAGTTTATGCTGAGTATAATATAGATGCCGAGTTGCAATATGTACCAAGCTAGAAATACAGTAAGTGTTGAGTCATTCAGATGCCGAGCAAACAAATAGTGCCAAGCAAGACACAATTTAGTATGTGCTAAGCATCAACAATCAACAAGTGCCAAGCAATACAAAATCAACATAAGAGTTTGTGCCTTCACAAACTAAGATGTAAACTATTTTTGAGCCGACATATGGATAGATCTCAAAGATTAAAGATAAGATTGAATCTATTTGGATTCCCTATGCAATCAACATGCAACCAATAAGAAAAATGGAAGGATTTGAGCAGGAAAGTTGGATGAATCTCAATCACAGATTCATACCTAACCCTAAGTCACAAAATCTTTTTAAAGGAGATGAAGCCCCATAAATTGGAGAGAGTGTAAAAAAGAGAATGCACGTGATGAGATAATGCTAGAAAATATTTGAAGGAAGGGAAAGGGGTGAATTGATCAAGTCAAAGGAGACTTAGGAAAAGGACAAAATTATAGAATCAGCTAGTAGAACAAAGTATCATGGTTACAACATTTTTCATACTAGATCAGTAAGGATCATATTGCAGAGAACAAGGATCTAAAATCAACAATATCAGATTGTAAGTGCATCAGATCAAACATTCTATTGTAATCTCTAACAATTGTTACAACATAATGAAATCCTATGGATTTAGGTTGGTTTAAAAACCATTGTATAAATCCTTTAACAGGGTGACATTCCAAGTGAGTGTTCTAAAGTCCTTCAGCTAAGCACACTTCTAATAGGGTGTTAAAATCCTTTAACATGGTAGGATCTAACAATCCTTGTAAGCCTTTAATAGGGTAAGCCTTTCACAGGGTAGATCATGAGAATGGTCAAAATATGTAACCTTAACAGGTGAACTTTATTGCTGCAGTAGTGAAGAGTTGTGGGTGTCATCCCCACCCCAATTTTACCTTCTCATTGGAGGGTTTCTGGGTAATCATATCTAGTGTCAAGTGTTTATGTGGATGCATTTTCTTTGCATGTTATTTCTATATGTTTATGCATGCAATGTTTTTAAAGTTAAAAGTTTTACTGGTCAAAGTTTAGTACTTTTGATTCACCCCCCCTCTTAGAAGTATACTTCCCTCTTGTTAATCCCAACAATTGGTATCAAAGCTAAGTTCTCATTAGGAGAAGCCTTACAGCTTGGAGAAAAGATCTTGGGATGGAAGTCTATAAGTTGGGAAAGACCATTGAGAATCAGGAGATTGAGATACACCTCTTACTGCAACAATTGGATAAAGCTAGAAATGCTTTGAGGAGTTCGCTAAAGAGAAGGAAAGAGATTGCCATAGCTAAGAATGACACCCACTATAAGGAGATTGACACCGCAAAGTTATTTGTAGATGGTAACTCTTGTGAGTTTGATGCAAAAATTGCATATCTCATGGACAAGAACAAAGCACAAGTTGAAGAGATCAGAAATCTCAAGTTGGAGCAAGAATCACAAGCAATACTACTATGTGAAGTGATTGAACAAAAGAAGAAAGCCATAGAGGACAAGGCCATAATTGAAGAAGTCAAAAGAATCTTGTCAAACAGATTGGAAGAAAAATTAGTAGAGTTGTCTAGGATCTCAAACATGTAGTTGGATACCCTAAGCCAAATGATGAATGCCCATCATGAGTTGAATGTCAAGGACATTGAGATAACTACATTGAAGTTACAGAATGAGCAACTACATAATGATCTAAAAAGAGAGAAGGAGTTTGCTAAAAGCTTCAACAAGCCAAATGAAGCTATTAAGTACTTTGAGTAACTATTGAAATCCCCTAGATCCAGTAAGTACACATCAGGTTTGGGCTACACAAGCATTGAAGAAGGAGAGTCATCTAAGACTGCTAAACAAAGGAATGACAAAGGTAAGAACTCCAAACCCACTTGCCATTTTTGTGGTAAGAAAGGACATACAACTAATGTTTGTAGGAACAAGAATGGTAGTTAGAATGCCAAGCCAAAAAATATGACACATTGTTACAAGTGCAACAAACAAGGTCATCAGGCAAATGAATGTAGGACAAGGACTATGCATGCACCAAAATTTGAAGGACACTACTACAATTGTCAAAAGTTTGGACACAAAGCCTTTGAGTGCAAATCCAAGACCACATGGTCATCAAACAAGGGAAGAAGCCATGAAAATTCTTATAATTGGGACTACAATACAAGACATAGCTGTCACTACTATCAAGAGCATGGACACATCCCTAAGAATTGCATAAGAACACATTTCAATGGAAGCTACAATAGATGGTTGAGCCAAACAACATGCTTTAGTTGTTTGAAGACTGGTCATATTAGCAAGCACTGCCCAACAAGGACAAAGACACCTAACTTAGAGTCAAACAAGGGAAAAGACAAAGTAGATGTTGAGCACATTAGAGGAGAGATGAATAAGACATGGAAGAAGAAAGATGGATGCAACACATCAAATGGAGGGATCACTTCACCTAAAGGGTCAAGTGGTCATACTTCATCAAACAAAACAAAAAGGTATATAGGACTGATATTTAAATGCTTTATCATACATCAGTTCCTAGAATAAGTTAGTACTGAAAAGGATAGATCAACATGAATAAAGATGTAAGGCTAAATCTTCAAAGTTTTCACATTGTTGCTGAGTAAGGAAAGTTGCCTTCAGATGTCGAGTAAAATCCTAAGTATATGCCGAGTTGTCTGCCAAAGTTAGTTAAAGCTGATTTAGTAGTGGTTTTCGAGTATTAAGAAATTCTTATTGAAGTCAAGTAAGGGAAAATCTAGTCGATGCCGAGTGTTGGAAAATCAATGGAAGCCAAGTGAAACAAAAATTGCTTAAGGAGCCTAGTGTACAGCTGTACATGCACTAAGCATTAAATGTTATGTAATGAAAGGTATAAGGTCAAGTTTTCGATCATTTTTCATCATTGTGAACATAGAGCAAGAGCGAGAAGAGCACAAAAGCAATTGGTGACCAGAGATTGAAGCATTAGCACAATTTCCAAAAAAAATCAAGCATCATTTCGTCGATTTAAAGGTATTTCTCAATTGTTGAGCTACACAGTTACACAATTTTTATATTTAGAAACCCTAGTTTGCAGAAATGACCTCTAGCTCTAGGAATCCCAAGGATAAGGAATTGTTTGAGGTTCAATTGGTCAGTAATAAAGTTCAACAACCAAATTTTAGGCCAATTCTTGAAGTCATGTACAAGAATGACCTTGTTGGTGCGCTATCCATAATTCCACCTAAATTCGTAATGGTGCAAGATGTCAGAAAGTGTTACAACTATAAGGTTGGAGCAATTGGTGATATGAAGATTCAAAAAGCCTATGACAAACTATGTGAGAATGAGGTATTAAAGGAAGAATTTTAGATTGTTGAAAGGAAGGGCTTAACCCATGCCCTAGATTTCCCTGTAGTTTTTAAGACAGAGTGGATAAGAATAGTTTTGAGTAGGATTCACGATGGATGCCTATGGTTGGAGGGTGGACCTATCAAGCTATCAAAGAGAATCATACATAGGGTGATAGGATACCCAACCCTAGAATGTCTAAAGACCTTGAGGAGTGACTCAAAAGAAGCTATTGAGAAGAACACTAGGGCAAAGTGGAATAAAAGGGGCATGACAATTGACACAATCAAAGACACACTTGTAGAATTTTTTGTTAGAGTCATATCTCACAAATTCTACCAGTCAAGCCAGCTAAATAGTGTACCATGCATTACAATTGATGTGGGATACAAACTAGTTAAGAAGGACCATACACTTGATCTAGCAGAACTGCAACTGCATCAAATTATGGAGAACCTAGGAGCAATAAGGAGATCCATGAGTGCTCAGTCCAAGTTTTGATCAATTCTGATATGTATATTTTTCTATGTTTAGAATGAATTCCCCTCTTTTGGTAAGATAAGTTAGAAAACCAGTAAGTCTATAGCAGTACAAGTGAATGAGTACATAGACTAGATGGGAGCCAATTTTGAAACCATCATGACAAGCTATTTTGAGGACTTTAAGAAGTCCATGAAGCAAACACTAAGGATTCCAGTCTCCCTAGTGGATCAACATATCAATGACCTTTGTTTCTTAGTTGACATTGACTACACTTATATCCAAGCAACAGGACCAAGAGTAAGATGGCTAAGGCCATTAGGATATGAGATAAACATTGATGAGGCATCAAAAACAAACACAACATAACTTGTAGAAGAGATTGATAAAAGTGCAAAACCTTTTGGCACTTTTGGTGTTGTAAAGTCTAAGGTGGAAATGGAGTTGAAAAATGCTTCAACTCTAAAGAAGAAGGACAAATTGGTCAATAAGCTTAAGGCCAAATTTGGAGAAGGGATAGTAGAAGGTGAAGAAGAAGATGAAGAAGACAAAGAAGAAGAAGAACAAGGCCAAGAGCCACTTTCCTTGACACAAGACATGGGTGAAGATGTTGACGAGGAAGAAGGTGCCAAGGAAGAGCAAGCCGAGGAAGCACCTACTAAGCTAGAGCCTAAGAAAAGAAGAGCTCAGAAACAACCTACAACTTAGCCCAAGAGCAAAAAGACTACCAAGTCAAGCCCAACTAAGCCTACTACAAGGGAAAGTACAAGAGCCACAACTAAAGAGGCTAAGGAGCAAGTGAAGAAGGATACTGAGTAGCAAGGTCCAACTAAGAAGAAATTGGGAAGAAAATATATTGCACAACCTGACTCTGATGAAGAAAGGACTGAATCAGATGACAAAAACCAATTTAGAGTGGTAAGTCACACCACCAAGTCTAACTTCTAAAATATTTGTGATAATATTAAAGATAATGCAGACTTAATTGGCTTAAAGAGCATTGATTTTCATAAATTGAGTAGGGAAGAACAAAACATGGTTGAAGAATCAGTCTATACCATGATGGCCAAGTTCAAGAACACCCCACTTGAATTTAACAATTCAATGCCCAAAGATTTATATTCTATTGTTGAAAATAAATGGCATTATTGCCTTAATATGGAAAAGGAAATAAGAGAGTCTACATTGGCTTGAGTAATGCCAGAGCTCACAAAAGAGAAAATAACTAAGGCCAATAAGAAGCATGGGAGCAAATTTGTACCCAAATATAGAGCCTTCAACATTATTCAAAATAAGATTGAAGATGTTGTTAAGAAGTCCACTCAAATGTGGAAATTGATTTATGGCCTAACAACTATCAAAGGAGTGGATGATCCATTTGAGGGAAGAAACAATGGAGAAGAGGATGACAATGATAAGGAAGGTGAAGGTGAGAAGGAAAAGGCAGATGTTACTATTAAGGAGGGAACAAAAAAGGAAGATAATATGGCAACTACTGAAGAGTAGCAAATAGAATAGAGTGTGAAAGACACACAATTGCCACCTCCAAGTCCTTCACATGACACCTCTACACCTGTAGAAACAATAAAAGTGAAGGATGTTCTTGACAACTCTGGTTAGAACATCAATCCATTGACTGTAGAGGATCTTAAAAATATCCTTGACCAATCAACTCTACAAGCTCAATTATGTAGTAACCCAGTATTGGTCAATGCAGATGAGTTGAAGAAAGCGGTAGCTGACTTGACTTGGAAACACAAGAAACATCTTCTGTCATCCCTATAGCTACAAGTGGACAACCTAAAGAGCAAGCTTCACAAGATACATTAGCTAAGGTTGTTTCCATAGTGAAAGTGACTACAACTGCCGAGGAGTTAGCAAAGGAACAAATAGGATAGATAGATACTTTTGTTCCTAATGTACAAGTACAAGGTGCACCACCATAAATAATAGTGATTGACCAAGGAAGATCATAGGAGGAGAAGGAGACCCCAAAAGAAAAGGAGCAAGAAGAAATTCAAACTTTGGTTAATCTACCAACTACTAGAACTCCTACAAAAATACCTCAAAAGCTGAGCATTGAAGCAATACCACTTCAAATTTTAGTACCAGGCTCAAGCTCTACAAAGGTTGCAAGGGTACTTCACTACAAAGACCCTACATTAGATGAAGAAATAGTCATTCCAAAGTATGACTATGCAACCATGAACATTGATCAGATCAATGAAGTGCAAGAGGCACTAGAGAGGAAGAAGAAGCAGGAGATACTAAAAAATGAGTACAGAGGCAAGAACTAATTGAGATAAATGACATCTTTCTAGATGCATTAAGCTTGCAGGCACTTGATGAAACAAAGCCAATATTGGAACAACTATTAGAAATAGTTGAGCAAGTGACCAATGAAGACCAGGAGACAAATGTAAAACTTATGGAATGGTCTGAGAAAAAGTTATAAGGAAAGGTGAATGAGAGAATATCCAGCGATATAGCACCATCATAGGTAGAGCTAACCAAGAAAATATAAAAGGTGAAGATAGTAATTGAGAACATATTCTCACTATACACAAAGTTGTGTGATCCCTCAATCTTCACATAAGAAACCAACTAGATAATAATGAGCTTGGAAAGAAAACTGAAAGTATCAGGCATACAATTGCCAAAATAATGAGCTTGGAAAGAAATATGAAAATATTAGGCATACAAATCAAATCCCTAAAAGTTGTAATACAAAACTAGGATGCTACTTTGAGAATTGTAATGGAAGTAAATAAAACCTTCTTGGTAAAATATTCAGTCAGTGTATAGACCCTTTGACATAAGTGTCAAAAAAGGGGGAGAAATTGTAAAAAGGAAGAAGATAAATAAAGCCAGAAGGACACTTAATTTGCAAGGGGAGACATGTGAAAGGGGGAGCCAAAATGAAAGGGGGAGTATAGAGAGAAGAAAGGAGGAGAGAAAATAGAGTATATAGCAGGAAACAAGGCATAATAGAACACATCAGATAAAGGGTATCAAAATTCAGAGTAAAGATAAGGAGTATCAACAGAGGCAAATCACTCTACTCAGAGAGAATTTTTGGATACAAGAAAATGACACATCAACTTAGGGGGAGACACAATTTTTTTGAGATATATAGTCCTTCAATTTTTTTTGAACAGTTTTGAAGTTTTGTATATATGTTGAACATAATGTATATTATACTCAAAGAGATTAGATTCATCATGTATAGTTAAGTGTTTTTGCCACTCATGTCAAAGGGGAAGATTGTTGATCTTAGATTGGTTTTGACAATTGAGTGTCAACACACTTAAGAAATTTTCTAAGTTTATGCTGAGTATAATATAGATGCCGAGTTGTAATATGTGCTGAGCCAAAAATACAGTAAGTGTCGAGTCATTTAGATGTTGAGCAAATAGATAGTGTTGAGAAAGTATATGTGCCGAGTGAACAGTAGATTTCGATCAAGTTCAAGTGCCAAGCAAGATAGAATTTAGTATGTGTCAAGCATCAACAATCAACAAGTGTTGAGCAATACAGAATCGACATAAGAGTTTGTGCCTTCACAAACTAAGATGTAAACCATTTTTGAGCTGACATATGGATAGATCTCAAAGATTAAAGATAAGATCAAATCTATTTGGATTCCCTATGCAATCAACATGAAACCAATAAGAAAAATGGAAGGATTTGATCAAGAAAGTTGGATGAATCTCAATCGTAGATTCATACCTAACCTTAAGTCACGAAATATTTTTAAAGGAGACGAAGCCCCATAATTTAGAGAGAGTGTGAAAAAGAGAATGCATGCGAGGATATAATGTTAGAAAAGATCTGAAGGAAGGGAAAGGGGTCAAATAATCAAGTTGAAGCAAACTTAGAAGAAGGATAGAATTGCAGAATTAGTTAGCAGAACAAAGTATCAAGGTTACATCATTTTTCATACCAGACCAGTGAGGATCAGATTGGACAGAACGAGGATCTAAAATCAGCAATATCAAATTGTAAGTGCATGAGATCAAACATTCTATTGTACTCTCTAACAATTGTTACAATAGAATGAAATCCTATGGATTTAGGTTGGTTTAACAACCATTGTATAAAGCCTTTAATAGGGTGACATTCCAAGTGAGTGTTCTAAAGTCCTTTTGCTAGGCACACTTCTAATATGGTGTTAAAATCGTTTAACAGGGTAGGATCTAACAATCCTTGTAAGCCTTTAATAGGGCAGGCCTTTCATAGGGCAGATCATGAGAATGGTCAAAATATGTACCTTAACAGGTGAACTTTATTGCTGCAGTAGTGAAGAGTTATGAGTGTCATCCCCACCCCAATTTTACCTTCTCATTGGAGGGTTTTTGGGTAATCATATCTGGTGTCAAGTGTTTATGTGGATGCATTTGCTTTACATGTTATTTCTATATGTTTATGCATGCAATGTTTTAAAGTTAAAAATTTTATTTGTTTAAGTTTAGTACTTCTGACCCTTCCCCCCCATAAGTATACTTCCCACTTGTTAATCCCAACAATTAATATATCAAAGAACCTTGTTATACACACAAAGAGAAAACACATTTCTATCAAGTACCATTACTTGAGAGAGTTGGTTCAAGACAAAGAAGTAAAATTAGAATATGTCAACATAAAAGAGAAAATTGTTGACATATTCACTAAAGCTTTACTTGAGGATACTCATGAATATCTTAGAGGTAAACTGGGGGTGATTCCCCTAAGTAAAGCTACTTAAGCCACAAAGAAGCATTACATCAAATGTGTTGATCAACCTATCTTACACATTGATGTAGATAATTCTACTTTAGCAATTACCTAAGATAGTAGTGCATAAGAACAACAACATAACAAATAAGTCATATGAAGATGACATATGAAGAATTTAGACTTGACATGCAATTATCTACATAATCAAGATGTGTGAAGCACAAAGATTGTCTTTGGCATTGTTTTCAAAGCTAGAGAGATTTCATAAGATTTCACAAAATACTAAGAGGATATTAGAGGGAGAGATTGAAATCTTAGAGGCAGTGACAACTTTTGCAAGATAAGATTGTAGAGGGAGGGATTGTATAAAGGAGAGATTATCTTCAAAGAGGGAGATGTGATTACTTAAAGGGAGTTCAGAATGAAATTGAGAATATTAATCTAAGATTTTCTATACATTGATATTGTTACTCAAAGTCTATACAATTTATATTGTATGGTAACTTGAAGTACTAATTTGTTGAGATGTTTCCATCAATACCAAAGAGGGAGATTGTTGGAAACTACAATTGGAACAATTGTTATGTTGTCATTGATTTTAAATCTATTGATGAGACAAATTGTTATCTGATATAAATGTCATATCTATTTGATTGATGAAGAGGATTTGAGAAGTTGTTCATAAAAAAGTATCTAAAATAAAGGCTAAGTTATGAAGAGGAAACTATAAATGGACATTTGATTAGTTCTTTCACAAGAAAAAGTGATTATTTAAATCGTCTTGATAGAGGAGAAGACAATAAAGTTCAAGTATTGACAATATGAGCAAATATAGATCACTTGTGTAAGCTTGGCCAAGTAATAGAGTAAAGGACTAAGGAAATTTGATGTACATGCCGAGTGATGCTAGTGTCAACTGAGCCACGATAAGTGCTGAGAAAATTGAGTGTTGACCAAGCATCAATATCGACTAAGTGATAGTGTTTATGTTGAGCAAGAAGTTCTATAACAATCAAGAAATTTAGTGGTGACCGAGTGTTAGAACTTAGTGTTGTCCAAGGAACAACATTTTAATTGTTTGTGGGAAATCTGAATTTCCATCCGACTAAGTTGATTTCTTGGGATATGGAAAATGTGTTGAAGATAATGATCAATGAGTTGAATCATTTAATTCTAAGAGAGGATTAGGTAAGCAACCTAAGAGATAAATTCAAGGAGAAGTTTCTAGAAAATATGAGATAAATAGAATGGCGATTAGATATATTGTATATGATGGATCAAACCATAAACCCTAAGATCTATGGTGTTGATTAAGTAGAAAAAGATCAAAATTGAATATTTAAAGATGTACATAGGTGAACTTGAAGAGAGAGAGTGTGAGTCATGTCATACTGTATGTACAAGTGAAGGAGTTCTAGATAGCTTGCGCTGTTACTGATGTTGTTGACCGACAAATCTAAGCAGAAGACTTAATTGAGAAGAAGTGAAGGGTAATTTCTTGAAGGGTTGCCAAGTGAATTTGAGTTTGAAATGAAAATGGAGGCCATACAATGAATCAATATTGAGAGGTGAATAGAGATCTAAACATGCAAAGTGAGTTATACTAAATAGATCAAAACTACTGTTAGTTTCTAACCATTGTGAACAATATTTGAAATCCTTTAATCAAGGTTGACCTAACAGTCATAATGACCTAATAGTCTATATAAATCCTTTATCCAGGTGACATTCTAATGGAATACTATTGTTGAAAATAATTAGTCAATTGTATATTGTTTGTGATGTTACACAAAATGTCATGTATCTACCGAGCAATCAGTGTCTGTTGAGCTCACTCAGGCGATGAAGTTAGTCTATAGTACATGATGAGAAAAGTTAGTGTCTACTGATCTCACTCAGGTATTGAAGGAAAGTCTACAAGGAATGAGTGTCAACCAAGCCCACTCAATTACTCAAGAGAATTCGTAGGAATATAGTGTCTACTGAGTTCACTTGGTAGACAAAAGAAAGTTGGCATGGAATCAATATTAATTGAGCTCACTCGGTCACCAAAGGAAGTTTGTAAAAATGTAGTATCAACCGAGCTCACTTGGTTAACATAGGAAAGTCTTTTTCTAAGTTAGTGCCTACTGAGCTATGTCGGCTCACAAAGGATTTTCTTGTTTCAACATATTGAGTTTGTTGGATTAATTTGTTAGTTCCAACCAATTGAGTGGATGAATATTAATTGTTTTAAGTTGTATTCAAGTTGACTTGACAATGTAAATGATATAAGTATAAGGTCAAGTTGAGGATTGAAAATGTGAATGTGTGGAAGATAAGAAGATGAGTAAAGAAAGTGAATTGGAAGATATCCTTGTTTAGATGCAAAGATTAAGCTGATCAAGCAGGATCAAGTATTCAAGCTAGAATTGATATCTGAATCAGCAAAGATAATTGCATCAACAATCAAGATCAAGTATTCAAGCTAGAATTGATATTTGAATCAACAAAGATAATTGCATCAACAATCAGGTCAAGTCATTTTTACTCTCTAACAATTGTAGAAGTGAATCAAATCTCCTAATAGAGTTATCCTAACAACTATTTTGTAAATCCTCTAATGAGGTGGCATTTCTAGATCGAAGTGTCTAAATACCTCTAACAAGGCCACTCCTAATAGGGTGAACTAAATCCTTTAACAGGGTCACACCTAACAGTGTGTTTTGTAACCTTTAAAAGGGTTGTCTCCTAATAGGGCTCACTTTAAAAGAGTGAAAAATAGTAACTAGTTGTAATTGGTGATTTTCCGAAATTGGGTTTCCATGTTAAATCTTGGTGTCTCTTGTGTTCATGAAATTTTCTTTATGTGTATGAAACTAAGTTAATTATGGTTTATAACACTAAAAATCAAAAGAAGTAATTATTTTAGTAAATCTTAGTGTTAACCAAGTGATTTTAGTGCTAACTAAGTTACAATAGTATTTTACCTTCACCAGAGTTTTGATTTTGAATTGTATTGACATCTAAGGGATCTGGGATTTATTTTTTGTGGTAACTAATTCACCCCTCCCCTCTCAGTTAATCCTATTATATTTCCACCAATTGGTATCAAAGCTTTTGGTGCTTGCAAAAAAGGTTTTAAGGACCTAAGCTAAAGATGCAGATGTCTTATAGAAGAGAGATCCCCAAGTTGAACAAAGATAACTTTGAGGCATCGCAAGAACTTATGAAGCTGCATCTAGCAACCATTAGTGACTTAGTCCTAAAATATTTGAATAACCAATATAAGGCACCTACTAGAACTTTGTTTGTGGAAGAAATTGTTGAAAAGAAGAATCATAACATAATGATGATTGACATTACCTCTACTCTCAATTATGCTAAATTTGATGAAGTCAAAGATTGTGGTACCACTCATGAAATGTGGGTCAAGCTAAAAGAGAACCAAGGTAGAAAGTTTAAGAGGTTAGTTTGATCAGATGAAGATGAGATAAGATGAAAACATTATTAAATACAGTGAAAGAATCAAAGCAAGTGTTAGTGCAATCAGAGCCTCAGGAGGGAAAATTAAGGATGTAACAGTGGTAAGAAGGGTACTCAAAACTCTTCTTCCTATTTATACAATTAGAGTTTCTTCTATTCAAGAAATGAGATGTGATCCCAAGAATGAGATAACTTTGGATGCACTAGTGGGAAGGTTGAGAACCTTTGAGTTAGATAACTATGACAACTATGTTCCTAACTCTAGAAGCTTTGAGTTTTCATTTCAAGCTAAGCTTTCACTCAAAAAGAAAGGTGGAAAATCTAAAGGAAAATAATATGAAAGTAAAGAAAGTTATGTTTGTGATCTTGAAGCCATTAAAGCCCTACTTGCAAGAAAATACCCCAAAGGCAAAGGAAAGTACAAAGGTAAAATTCCTCTAATCTATTTTTCTTATGAAGAAGTTTTTCACATTGCTGCAAGGTGTGCAAACAAAGAAGGCAAAGAAGAAAAGAAGAACAAAAAGTACAAAGGCAAGAAGGATTTCAAAAACTATAAAGACTACAAAGATAAAGGTAAGAAATCCTATTATATGGCTAAAAATTTAGATAGTAGCGATGATGATGAAATGGTTTATATTGCTTTAAAATATGAATCAGATAATGAAGATGATAAGATGACACTTAATTCTCATGTTAGTAAGACTAACACATTAATCATTAATAGTGGCTATTTTCACTATATGACTGGTGATAAAACAAAGTTTGAACACATGGAACACTATGATATTGGGAGTGTCAGATTTGGTAATAACGAACCTTGTTGTATAAAAGGAAAAGGTTGCATTACAATAACCAATGAACTCATATGTGATAATTCCTACTGGGTTGAAGGACTAAAGAATAATCTACTTAGTGTGGCTCAGCTAAACAACATTGGATTCAAGGTGGAATTCATGAATGGGAAGGCCAAGCTACTGGATGGAAAGGGAAATCTAGCTGGGGCTAGCAATCAAACAAAAGGTAATCTATTTTGCCTAGATCTAGTGAAATTTCATATTTCATAGCTCAAGTAGAAGAAAGTTGGTTATGGCATACAAGATTATGTCATGTATTTTTTGATAACCTAATCAAAATTAGTAGTAATAAAAGAGTGAGAGGTATTCCAAGTTTGAGGAAACCTGATATGGGCATGTGCAAAAATTTTCAATTTGGAAAGATGGGAAAGACAAGTTTCAAATGCAAGAACTATCATTTTGAAGAAGTCTTGGAGCTAGTTCATACAAACCTTTGTGGGCCTATTGGCATAGAGAGCTACAATGGAGATAAGTATTTCATTTTATTTGTTGATGAATATTCTAGAATGATGACAATAGTGTATTTGAAAGATAAGTCTGAAGCTTTCAAAAGTTTAAGTGGTGTTTTGCTAGAGTTGAGAAAGAAACAAGAAAGAAACTAAAATGTTTAAGGTTAGATAGAGGAGGTGAATTCATCTCAAATGAATTCAATGAATTCTACCCTAAAAGAGGAATCAAAAGACAAGTATCAACCCTTGGCACACCTTAGCAGAATGGCATAGCAGAAAGAAAAAATAGATTTATCATGGATTGTGAAAGAACTTTGATGATAGAAAAGAATGTTGCAATCAAATACTGGAAGGAAGTAATCAATACAATAGTGCATACCTTGAATAGAGTTCAACTAAAGAAATACTCAAATCAAACTCCTTATTAACTAAGATATAGCTATAAACCCAATGTAAGCTATTTCAAAGTATTTGGTAGCAAATGTTATATCTTGAAAGAGACTAGGAAAGGAAAATTTGATGTCAAAAGTGATAAAGGCATATTCCTAGGATACTCTAGCAGAAGCAAAGCATACAAATGTTTGGATCTAACTACTCATAAGATTGTAGAAAGTACACCTATGAAGATTGATGAGTTTAAAGAAAAGTGTGACAAAGAGAGCAACAAAGAACCTAAAAACTATAGAAGTTTTATTTACTTTGAACTTGATACATTGCCAAATATTCAATCAAACACAATTACACTTCAGCTCTCGAGTCCCCAAAATATCTAGAAGGACCTGAGTTATAGCTAGTTCAACCTGAGTTATAGTTTGAAGGACCCAAGTTGCAGTCAGAAGGACATGACCCAAATCATAGTCATAAGGACCCAAGTTGCAGATAGTGAGATCTGAGCATGATTCAACAAATCATGTTGAGGATGGTGAGCAAAGTGAAACAAGTTCTAAATCTGAGGTACTTGGACTTGCAAGATATGTCAAAAGGTATCATGCACCTAAGAAAATCATTGGAGATTAATCAGAAGGCACAGTGACAATGAAAAAATTGAATGGTACATGCTTGCTTACCAAATTTGAATCTAGAACTATTAAAGATGCTTTGAATAATGAGAGTTGGATTGAAGTAATGAATGAAGCGATTGAACATATGGAGTGGAACAAAACTTGGAATCTTGTTCCTAGATCCAAGGACAAAAATGTTATTGGCACAAAGTGGGTATTCAGAAATAAGTTGAATGAAGATGGAGAAGTATCAAGGAACAAGGAAAGATTAGCATGCAAAGGTTATTCTCAAGACTTTAAGGAATTGATTATGGTGAAAATTTTGCTCCTATTACAAGATTAGAAGGTTTTAGAACACTCCTTGCTTATGCTACACACAAATGATTCAAAGTGTATCATATGGATGTGAAATCAACATTCTTGAATGGAATCCTAAAAGAAGAAGTCTACATCAAGACACTTGAAGATCTTGTAGATCCTAGCAAAAAGGATATGGTTTGCAGATTACACAAAGCTTTATATGGTCTCAAACAAGCCCCTAGAGCATGGTATAAAATATTACATAGCTATCTAGTAAAGATTGGTTTTCAAAGGAAAAATGAAAACAATAGTCTATACATCAAAGAAGGATTGGGAAAAAAAATATTGTTGATAGAAATCTTTGTAGATGATATACTATTTTCTGGATATGATTATCTATGCAAATAATTTTTAGAGAAAATGAGTAAGGAATTTGAAATGCCAATGTTTGGAGAGTTCAAATTCTTTGTTGGTCTATAGATTCAATAGAAGAAGGATGACGTCTACATTACTTAATCAAAATACATCAAGGAGATAATGAAGAAATTTGGAATGGAGGATTCTAGACTAGTTGGAACACTTATGTCTATTGGAAATAAGCTTTCCAAAAATGATGATTCAAAGGAGGTAGATTAGACAAAATATAGATGAATGATTGGAAAATTTTTGTGTGTGGTGCACACAACACGTGATATTGCATTAGTAGTTGGTATGGTGGAAATATTTTTAGGTAATCTAAAATAAAATCATTTGATGGAAATAAAGAGAATCATGAGGTATCTAAAAGCTACTCAAGATTATGGATTGTGGTACAAAAAAGAGGCAATATTGAATTGAAACCATTCATTGATGTTGATTGGACAAGAAGTATTGATGACAAGAAGAGCACTAGTGGTGGAGCATTCATTCTTGGAAAGAGACTAGTGTCTTGGACAAGCAAGAAGAAGACTTGTATCTCTCAGTCAATAGCAGAAGCATAATATGTTGTAGCAATAGTTAATTGTTCCAATATTATTTGGTTCAAATAACTATTGATAGGTATGAAGGAAGAAATCAAGTATCTAGTAGTTATCTTTTGTAATAACACCAGTGCAATTAACATATCAAAGAATCCTGTGATGCATACCAAGACCAAGCACATTGCAATAAAGTATCATTTTCTGAGAGAATTGGTGCAAGGCAAAGAGGTGATATTGGAATATGTGAATACAAAAGAACAAATTGCAAACATATTCACCAAGCCATTACCTAAGGATGCATTCTTGTATCTAAGAGGTAAGTTAGGGGTCATTCCCCTATCTGAAGCTCACTAAATAAAGCTTAGTGATGCATCAACTAAACATATTAAAGAACAATCAAGTTGATGTAGTATTTTTAGAGTAGACTACATATGAACCTATACATCAGGTACATTGAAATTCATTTGATTTGTCTTTGGCATAAGATGTAATGTTCCCACGTACTGAATTTTTAATGTCAAACAAGGGTATGGCCGTACAAGGACCTAGAATGAAATCTGTACGATGGCTAATAGTAGCTAATAGTGGCCATACGGAGGCTACTATTATAGCCATATGGTGTGGGTTAATCCTATGGCCATACGATGGAGGATTGCATCACAAGCAGAGGCTGTACAGTGGATTTTGTATGGGAATCTAGAATTGGGTGTACGATAGCCAGAGATGACTGTATGATGAACTGGGTAGGTGTGGGGTGAAGAGAGAGAGAGAGGAGAGTATGATGTGGGGCTGAGATTGCCATATGGTAGGCCATACACTAGACTGGGGACAACAAAAAGAATGCATGGTGATAGTGGGATGAAGGTGAAGGCTGTACGACCACATAAGTAGTACAGACAAAGACAAGAAGGGTATAGACGGATATCAAAGCCCTATGATGTGAACACTCCTACTCATTCATGATACATATACTCTAATGAAATCCAAACACCAAAGTATAATGATTCAAATACATATAATGCTTCAAGAAATATATATATGCTAAAAGATGATGCTCCAATTTGCCAAATCCAAGTGAAGTAATACATGCAACAATGGAATAGGGTGAGGGTTGAGTCCCACCAAAACTAAACAAGCCAAATAGGGAAGGTCTTACAGTTCTGAAATGGTTAATTATAGAGAACTCTAATAAGAATTCGTAGTACAGAGACAAATAATTCAAAAAGCATACCAACTACAACCTACAAGCTGTGCTTAAATACCCATGGAAAAACTTTCTGAGGGTGTACAAAGATAGTCGACGATGGCACAAACTATGAAAATAAAAATAAAAATGGGTTTGAGATATATTAAATCAATCAGTTCGTTACAAAAGTGTGATTTATTATTTATTTTATAATGGGAACATTACAGTCCTCCCATCCCAAATTTTGCTTGTCCTTAAGAAAATGCAACAATAGGTGTTGGAGAATGTGCTCTCCCTCCCACATTGTGTCATCCAATGGCAGGTGTCACTAGAATACCAAGTATTCCTTCACAATATAGTTATGTAGGGCCCTTTCACGTACTTTGAGGATCTCAACAGGTTCCAAAATTAGCTTTCCTTCTTCATTGAGTGGTGGAAGGTCGGTAGCAACTATGACATTTTGCCCCATGGATTTCTTTAGACAAGACACATGGAAGACATTATGAATACAACTACCCTCTGAAATTTCTAACTCATAGGCAACTTCACCAATGCGGTGAGTTACATGATAGGGGCCATAGAATCGAGGTTTCAGTTTCTCCTTTCCCTTTTCCTTCAGTGAGGATTGCCAATATGGCTAGAGTAGGAGATAGACCAAATCCCCTACTTCAAAAATTCTCTCTATTCTATGTCTATTGGTATACATCTTCTGTTGATTTTGTGCCCTTTATAGATTTTCCTTCAAGAACCTTAGAATGTCTTATCCCTCCTAAAGCCAGTTCCTCACCCTTGGTGTGCGACTGTCACCCAAAACTATGTCGATGAAGGAAAGGGGTTCGTACCTATATAGAGATTCAAAGGGTGCCATTCCAATGGACATGTGGTAAATGTCATTGTAGCAATATTCTCCTAGATGGATCCATTTTACCCACACTTGCTGTTGTGTCGAAACATAGTTCCAAAGGTAGCCTTCGAGCCATATGTTCACAATCTCTATTTGTCTGTCTGTCTATAGGTGGTAACTTGTACTTGGCAATAGTTTTGTTCCTACCATCTAAAATAGTTCTGTCTAGAAGATACTGATGAATCATCCATCTCGATTACTAACGATGTTTCAGGGTAACCTATGCGGATGGAAGACTTCTCTAAAGAACAAATCAACAACTTGTGCAGCCTAAAGGTCAGAGGGGATGGTGAAGAAATGTGCAAACTTTGTCAATCTATCAACCAAAATGAAAATGCAGTCCTTTTTGTTCACCTTGGGGAGCCCTATTATGAAATCCATCAATATACTTTCCCACTTACATTCGGGAATTGGCAAAGGTTGTAGCAACCTAGTAGGTAGAGTATGTTCAGACTTGTTCTACTAGCAGACTATGCACTCTCTTACATACTATAACATGTCCCCTTTAAGTCTTTTCTATGAAAAAGTCTCCCAAAGACTTCTATAAGTTTTGAGGAAACCCAAGTGTTCAGATAGGGGTGAGTCGTGTACTTCCTTCACGATTTTTTGTTTTAGTTTGGATTCTGGCACCAAATCTATCTAGTTTTTATAGTAGATGATGTCATCCACCATTCTGTACCAATCATCTTGGATGTGGCCATCCATTATTTCACAAGAAAATTTATTTTTGGAATATTCCACTAACAGATGTGCCTTCCTATCAATTGAAATCTGGTCTAGCGAGTAGATGGTGGGTTTCTGGGACACGGCATCTGCAGCCACATTATTTTTCCCTTTCACATATTCAATGTCAAAATCAAAAGCTTGAACCTTGCTTACCCATTTTTGTTTCCGTTCATTCAAGTCTCGTTGCTCCAGAAAATATCTCAGATTGTTGTGATCTATATGAATGACAAACTTGGCACCCACCAAATATTGCCAAAACTTAGTTAATGCATGAATGATGGCCAACATTTCTTTGTCGTAGATGGAATATAGGCATTCTATTGGCATAATATTCCTTCTATCATAAGTGATGGGGTGTTTATCTTGCATCAACACCACTCCAATGCCTTCCTCGGATGCGTCACACTCCAAAATGAACAGTTGAGTGAAATTAGGTAGTGCAAGTATGGGACAAGTGCTCATGGCCTCCTTTAGCTTATCTAAGGTGATTTGTGCCTTTTCATTCCACTGGAATGACCCATTCTTTTTTAGATCCGTTAAGGGTATGCTAAGGTGAGATAA
The DNA here is from genome assembly GCA_028749045.1 of Cupressus sempervirens. Classification (NCBI taxonomy): domain Eukaryota; kingdom Viridiplantae; phylum Streptophyta; class Pinopsida; order Cupressales; family Cupressaceae; genus Cupressus; species Cupressus sempervirens. The sequence goes on from CM053787.1 coordinate 448,921,376, forward strand.
TCCTTTAATGAACCTCCTGTAGTAACTGCACAGTCCAAAAAATCCTTGCAAATCTATGAGTGATTTTGGGAGAGGCCAATCAAGGATAGTCTGAATCTTCTCCTATTGCACTTGAACTCTGTACTTACTGACAACACATCCCAAGTACAATATTTCTGTCATACCAGATTCACATTTGGATTGCTTGACAAACAAGGACTGTTCCTTCATGATACTTAGAACTTCATTCAGATGCTTTAGGTGCTCTTCCCATGTCCTACTATAAATAATAAGATCATCAAAGAATACCAATAAATACTTATGCAATTTTTTGTTGAAGATGCGGTTCATGCATGATTGAAATGTAGTAGGTGCATTGGTCAATCTAAATTGCATGACCAAAACATCATAATGTCTGTAGTGACAATGGAAAGCTGTCTTCTTCACATCTTCTTCCATCATGCAGATCTGATGGTAACCGAAACAAAGATCTATTTTTGAAAAATAGACTACGCCATGCAATTCATTTAGCAGCTCATCTATCCTTGGAATGGAATATCTATTCTTTATTGTTTTTTTGTTCAATGTGCGATAGTCCACACACATGCGCATTGCCCCATCCTTCTTTTTGACCAATACCACAGATGATGCGAATGGGCTAGAACTAGGATGGATCCATCCTTTCTTTAGCAATTCTTGAATTGTCCTTTCGATATCATCTTTGAATTTCTTAGGGTGACAGTACGGTGTGGTTATGACTGGCTTTGCTCCTAATTCCAACTCAATAGGGTGTTCAAACCCTCAATGAGGTGGTATGCCAGGAGGAATATCCATGAAAAATTTATCATGTCTACTTAAAATATCCTAAAGTTCATCATCCTGTAGAGGTGTTTGATGCCCTTTTATAGGTTCTGCTGAGATAAAATAATGCGCAGCCCACACAATATCATCATGCCAAAAAATTTCCTCCATCCGATTCACAGAAACTTCCTTCAGACCTTCATTTGCCATTCCTCAGAGGACAACCTTCTTTCCGTCAACAACAAAAGTGAAGTCCATCCATTTGAAACTCTGAGTGTATTCATCAAGGGTCTCCATCCACTGTATGCTAAGAATAACTTCCATGTCAGCCAAGTCCACTATGAAGAAGTCCTTAGTCATTGTGTGATTCTCCATTGTGATACTCAGCTGAGGAACAAGGTGCGTGCAGAGCAGAAAAGTCCCTTCGATGACCTTGAATTGAAAGCTTGTGTGCACCTCTGTAGGTAGACTTCTTCATTTTACCAAGGATGAGTTTATGAAATTTAGAGTAGCTCTGCTATCCAACATCACCATAACCCTTTGTCCTTGAAGGGTACCATGTACACAAAAAATTGTGCACCTCGAGCTACTGGCCAAGGCAATGGTTCCTTCGCATTTTACCAAAGCGATAATTCTCTATGTATGATTTAAACTGATGTTGGTGTCATTGTGGGGTTGGTTATCTTTGGCTGACATTTCTTCCTATTCATCATCATCATCAAACATGACCTCAATGTAATGAATCTTCTCCTTTCTGAGGCATTGGTGGCCAGGCTCCCAAGGTCCCTTGCAATTGAAACACAATTTCTTCCTTTAGAGTTCCTATTTGGTAGCTTCATCCAATGTTAGCTTCTTGGGCGGAGGTTTGTCCCTCAAAAAAGTCAACAATTTAGAATGTGAGTTACTTTAAGAGGATGATGCTGATGATGATGCCATACTTCATGCTTTAATCATTACTTCCGAAAGGGTGGCAGGATTGAAACCCTTTACCCAACCTTTTAGAGGTTCTATCAGTCCGTCCATGAAGAGCACTACCTGTCTTGTTTCGAAAATGTCCATGACCAAAACAAAGAGTTTATGAAGTTTTGCAATGAATTGATTGACTGATCCAATTTGTCTTAGTTGTGCCAAATCTTTGAAATTAAGCTCTGGATCTTTACCATCAAATCATTCTATCAATCTCTCTGTGAACTCTACATAAGTATTTATTTGATCATGACTAATGTGATGGTTCTGTGGTGCCACCATTCATGTGCAACTCCCTCCAAGTTCAGCGCAAAAAATTTGATTGCTTCTTCTTCTGGCATAGGATTCAACTGGAAGTAGGTATCAACTTTCATAACCCACGCTTGTGTAGATATGGAACCAAATCTGTCAAATGGAGACAGATTTACCTTGCTCAACTTTCTTCTAAGATCATCATTAAAGTATCCTCTGTTTCCACCTCTTGAATATCTCATTCTCAAATTTGCATAATCTATGTAGGATATATCTTCTTCAAGGTTTCCATTCTTCCAGTCTTCTCTCAGTTGTTCTTACATCTCTTCGAAGGGTGGTTGTCTCCCTCCATGTTGTGCCTCCGTCCGTGGCAAAAAAGTTAGCATGGAAGGTCGAGAGTGTGCTAGTTGAGGGTTTGATTTACTCGACATTGAGTCCGCATTGTGACCATTTTGTTCTCCAGATATTTTGTTGTCCGCTAACTTTTTAAGAGTTTCTGCCATGAGTCGCTGTGTATTAGTGATATGTGCCTGATTCTTGGAAAGTTCCCTCAGTAGTGCCACTGGTTTGGTAGTGGTTGATTCCTATTCAGTGGCCATTCGATCAACAAATTGTGTCCTTCTTCTCTTCCAGCTATAAACTCTCATTTATTGCCCACAGGTTGGTAGGATTGAAGTACTCTGATACCACTATAATGTTCCCACGTACTAAATTTTTGGTGTCAAACACAAGTATGGCCGTACAAGCACCTAGAATGAAGGTCATACGGTGGCTAATAGTGGCTGTACGAAGGCTATTATTATAACTGTACGATGTGGGTTACTCTTATGGCCATATAGTGGAGGATTGCATCACAAGTAGAGACTGTACGGTGGATTTTATATGGCAATTCAGAACTGGGTGTATGGAAGCTATAGACGACTGTACGGTGAACTGGGTAGGTGTGGGGTGAAGAGAAAGAGAGAAGAGAGTATGACATGGGGCTGAGATGGCCGTACGATAGGCCATATGTTGGATTGGGGATGGCAAAAAGAATGCATGGTGGTAGTGGGAGGAAGGTGAAGGCCGTACGGCCACATAAGTAGTATGAGCAAAGACAAGAAGGGTATAGACGGATATCAGAGCCCTACAATGTGAACACTCCTGCTTATTCATGATACATACACTCTAATGAAATCCAAACACCAAAGTATAATGATTCAAATATAGATAATGCTTCCACACACACACACAAACACACACACACACACACACACACACACACACACACACACACACACATGTATATATATATATATATATATATATATATATATATATATATATATATATATATATATGCGCCGAAAGATGATGCTCTAATTTGCCAAATCTGAGTGAAGTAATACATGCAACAATAGAATAGGGTGAGTGTTGAGTCCCATTGAAACTGCACGAGCCAAATAGGGAAGGTCTTACACTTCCAAAATGGCAAATTACAGAGAACTTCAACAAGAATTCATAGTACAAAAAAAAAAATCCAAAAAGAATACTGACTACAACCTACAAGCTGTGCTTAAATACCCGTTGGGAAACTTTCTGAGGGTGTACAAAGATAGTCGATGGTGACACAAACTACAAAAACAAAAATAAAAATGGGTCCAAGATATATTAAATCAATCAGCCCGTTACAAAAGTTTGATTTATTATTTATTTTATAATGGGAACATTACATAAGATGTCAAAGAGGGAGAGTTTATATGTCATATTTACAGAAATTTTGTTTCATTCCAAAGAGGGAGAACAATTGAGATGTTAGAGTTTGCTTTCATAGCGTAGTTAGAAGAAATCAAACAATCATTCCAGAGGGAGTTCTTCTATTTTCTTCTAAAATAACATTGTATAATGACATGTTGTGTTGACATCAATTCCAAAGAGGGAGATTATTGAAAATAATTAGTCAATTTTATATTGTCTTTGATGTTACACAAAATGTCATGTAACTATCGAGAAATCAGTGTTTTTTGAGCTCAATCAGGAAATGAAATTAGTTTGCAGTATATGACAAGAAAAGTTAGTGTCTACCAAGCTCACTCAGGTGTCGAAGGAAAGTCTACAAGGAATGAGTGTTAACCAATCTCACTCGGTTACCAAAGAGAATTCACAAGAAGATAGTGTCTACCGAGTTCACTCAACAGACAAAGGAAAGTTGGCATGGAACCAGTGTTAGCCGGGCTCACTCGATTACCAAGGAAATTTTATGAAAATGCAGTGTTGACCGAGCTCACTTGGTTAACACAGTAAAATCTTTTTTTGAGTTAGTGTCTACCAAGTTAGGTTGGCTAACAAAGAATTTTCTTGTTACAATATATTAAGTTTGTTGGATTAATTTGTTAGTTCCAACTGACTGAGTGGATGGATATTAATTGTTTTAAGTTGTATTGAAGCAAACTTGATAATGAAAATGATATAAGGTCAAGTTGAGGATTGAAAATTTGAATGTGTGGAAGATAAGAAGATGCATAAAGGAAGTGAATTGGAAGGATAAGAAGGATATCATTGTTGATCTGCAAAGATTAATCTGATCAAGGAGGATCAAGTATTCAAGCCAAAATTGAGATCTAAATTAGTAAAGATAGTTGCATCAACAATTAGGTCAATTCATTGTTACTCTCTAATAATTTTAGTAGTGAACCAAATCTCCTAATAGAGTTAGTCTAACAACTATTTTGTAAATCCTCTAACAAGGTGGCATTTTTAGATTGAAGTGTCTGAAGACCTCTAACAAGGGCACTCCTAACCGGGTGAACTAAATCTTTTAATAGGGTCACACTTAACAATGTGTTTTGTAACCTTTAATAGAGTTGGCTCCTAACAGGGCTCACTTTAAAGGAGTGTAAAATAGTAACTAGTTACAATTGGTGGTTTTTCCAAATTGGGTTTCCACATTAAATCTTGGTGTCTCTTGTGTTCATGTTATTTGCTTTATGTGTATGCAAATAAGTTAATTATGATTTTTAATACTAAACATCAAAAGAAGTAATTATTTCAGTTCTTGTCAAGTGTCGGTAAATCTTAGTGTTAACCAAGTGATTTTAGTGCTAACCAAGTTACAACAATATTTTACCTTCAACAGAGTTTTGACTTTGAATTGTATTGACATCTAAGGGATCTGGGATTTATTTTTTGTGGTAACTGATTCACCCCTCCCCTCTTAGTTACTCCTATTATATTTTCAATAGTTCTAAAGTCCTCTAACAAGACCACTCCTAACAAGGTGTTTAAATCCTTTAACAAGGTCACATTTAATAGTGTGTATTGTAACCTTTAACCGGGTTGGCTCCTAACAGGGCTCACTTCAGAAGAGTGAAAATTGGTGACATGTTATTGGTGGTTTTTCCCAAACTAGGCTTCCACATAAAATCTTAGTGTCAAACTTGTGTAAATGTTATTGTGATGCTTTATTGATTTAAGTTTGTAGTCTACAAATCTATTATTTTAAGAACAATGGACAACTAGTTAATGTTGCTAATAGTTTACAGTAGAGGCTGAGCAATGAAAATATGAGATCTGAAATTGTTTAAGTATTTGTTTATTCAATTAGTATATTTGGACCTAAGATAACTAATTCAACCTCCGTCTAAATTATTCTAAATATTCTAACAATATCTTTATCATTCTCCATCTTTATCTCCTTCCTCTCCTCTTCTTATTTTTCTCTCTCTCACTCCCCTCCTCTTTGTTGCTCCCTTCATAACTGTCATGCACTTTGATATTTAATTCTTATCCATCTATCTATACATTATCTCTCCCTATGTTTCCCTATCAATGTTTATTTCTATCAATTTTTTCACCTCTCCATCCCTCTTTTTGATGCAGGGTGAGTGCAAATTTATGAGAAATCAACTCAACTTAAGCTTACAAAAAACCTTGCTCAGAGTTACACACAGAAGCAACATACAAATCAATGTACATAAGACATAATTCTAGATTTTTACTCAAGTGTAATTTATAAGAAACACATTGAACAAAAAGCTCGACAATTGGTAGCCACACTAGTGTAATAATTATGAGAAGTCTATCAACATGCTCGACTATGAGGCCTTCCAGGTTTTGGCCATATACAATGAAATTACAATGTTAGAATCCAAATTCACATCTTATCTAGCTTCTCCACATCTCATATCATCCTATATCTTTCTCTGCCCCTAACTACCTCTAACCAAGCTTCTTATATATCCAACTAAGCCACAAGTCAGCTAGTCTTGAGCATTTAATTTCATTATAGATCCAACCTAAGAAGAGTAAACCAAAAATAATGCTGAATGAAACACAAGACATTGAACACTCAAAGGTGAGTCCACATGTGTCCTGAGATTGGCTCCTAAAATCACAACATGTCATGTTAGCATAAGAAACCTTGCTAAGAGAATCAATACGGTTCGCTAGAAAGAAACACACCAAAACAAAGACCAAAAATAATGGTTCACAACTCGAGAATTACAAATGATCAAGGCTTGTGCTCTTAGGAGGAGGATCAAGGATAGGTTCTCATCAGCATGTTAACCATGAACAAAATAATATCAATAACAACAACAACGACCATTTTACAAACAACATACTAGTACTAAAAATAAGATATATTTTGGTTGATGCAAGATTTCTCAAAGACCCAAGATGCTCCTACATCAAACACCTGGGGTTAATGAAGAACTAATGTCCACATTAGACACTACTCATAGTTTGACTTGAATCATAAAGATCCAATTCATCTCGTGTAATCCACGAACCATCTTCAATTGGTTTGTCTTTCCCTTGAACTAGGTATTCCTTGTAATTCTTTCCTCAGGTCCTCTTTCTTACTTTGCTACTCAAGAATCTTTTCTGTCTTCTTTCTTCTTTCTAGGATAATCCATGTTACTTTCATTCTCATTTTTTTTATTCATAGTACTCAAAGATATTTGCAATGTTGAATATAGGTGATATATCCATATCCTCTAGCAATTCCACTTTATAGGCATTTCCATTGTCAAACTTCTTCAAAATCTCACAATACCCAAACTTCTTCATTTTTAGCTTATTGTAGGTACCAACTGGAAATATCTTCTTCTTCAAATGAATCATAACCTCTTCATGAACTTCAAAAGATTTGTGTCTCTAGCTTTTATCAGCTCTCTATTTATACTTTTGATTATTGTCTTCCAAATTTCTTTTAATTTCCTCATGTAAAGTCCTTATGAAAATTGCAAAGTCCTCAACTTCAATACACCTCCTTGCCTTAGTATTCAATTCTCTCAACTTTATGGTTGGACAAAATCTAGTAACAATCTCAAATGGTGTCCTCTTAATGCTTCCATTCATAGAATTATTGTATGCAAACTCTGCTTGTGCCAAAACAAAATCTCAATTAGCGGGCTTTTCTGCAACTAAACATCTTAGTAAGTTACCCAAACTTCTATTTACTACTTTAGTTTGTCCATTTGTTTGAGGGTGAAATATATAACTAAACTTCAATTCTCTATTCATCTTCTTCCAAAGTGTTCTCCAAAATTAATGAGTAAACTTAGTGTCTCTATCTGAAACAATAGTCTTAGGAAAACCATGGAATCTCACTATTTCCTTCAAAAATAACCCAACTACATGCAATGCATGAGAGCTCTTCTTACAAGGTATAAAATGTGCCATCTTTGAAAATCTAAGCACTACAAAAATATAATCATTACCTCTCTAAATTCTAGGAAATCCAAGAACAAAATCCATACTCACATCTTCCCAAGGTCTATCTGGTATAGGTAAAGATGAATACAATTTGACATTCTAACTAGTTCCTTTTGCTTCTTGAAAAACTCTGTAACTTCTAACCATTCGTTGCACATCCCTGTAAATCTATGGCCAAAAGTATCTCTCAAAAATTATTTTAATAGTCTTATCAATCCAAAAATGTCCAACAAGTCCACCACTATGTTTCTCTTTTATTGTGTTCTCTCTGATAGATCCTCTAGGTATGCATAACTAAATTCCTTTGAACAACATATCCTCTTGAATGAAATAATCAATCCACTTATCACTTCCTATCTATTCCTTACATAATTTAAAAGGTTTTGTAAAATCTAGATCAATCTCATATAAACACTTCAAGTTATCAAAACCAAGTACCTGAACTCTCATTTCTGTTAGCAAATTTCTTCTGCGACTCAATGCATCAACAACTTAGTTTAACTATCAAATCTTATTCTTTAATAAGAAGAAAAAAACTCTACAAGAACTCAACCCATTTTATATGTCTTTGATTCAACTTACTCTAACTTCCCACATACTACAAAGCTTTATGGTTAGTGTATAATACAAAATCCTTAGGCATTATATAATGTCTCCATTTCTTCAAAGCTTGAACAATAACATAGAATTACTGATCATAAACTAAATATTTTCTCTTAGCATCATCCAATTTCTCACTATAAAAGGCTATAGGCTTCCTTCCTAACTCAAAATAACTCCAATTGCACTTGCATTAGTATCACATTCAACTTGAAAAACCTTACTAGAATCAGGCAAAGCAAGTGTAGGCAATTATGCAATCTTTTGCTTCAATTTTTCAAAACTCTTTTGTGCTCCATGTGTCCATTTGAAATCCCTTTTATCTCCTCTCGTAGTCTTAGTCATAGTATTACAAATAGAACTAAAATTTAATATAAAATTTCTATAAAAACTTGCTAATCCATGAAATGATCTTACCTCTCCAACATTCTCAAGTGTAGGCCAATCAAGAATTACTCTTACCTTCTCAAGGTCCATCTTCAAACCATCGGATAAAATTTCAAAACCAAGGTACACAATCTTCTCTTTCATAAATGAACATTTCTTCAAGTTAATCATCAACTTTTCCTATTTCAATCTTTGTGATACTTGTTTGATATGTTCAAGGTGCTCTTTCTAACTTTTACTAAATATCAAATTGTCATCAAGGTATACAATCACAAACTTACCCTAGAAACTTTTCAAAACTTCATCATTAGTCTCATGAAGGTACTAGGTGCATTAGTTAGACCAAAGGGCATAACCAACCATTCATACAAACCTTCAACAGTCTTAAAAGTAGTCTTCCATTCATCTCCTTCTTTGATCTTAATATGATGATATCCACTTTTCAAATCAATCTTTGTAAAATATTTTGCTCCACTCAAACTATCCATTATGTCATCCATCCTAGGCAAAGGAAATATGTATTTCATTGTTATCTTATTTATAACTCTAGAATTAGTGCACATTCTCCATTCCCCATTCTTGTTAGGTGCCAATATTGTAGCTACAACACATGGACTCAAACTTTCTCTGATCAAACCTTTCTCCATCAATTCTTGCACTTGTCTATTCAACTTTATCTTTTCATCAGGTGTTAACCTATGTGGTGCTTTATTAGGAAAACTAGCCCTAGGTATCAAATCCATACAATTCCTTATACTTCTCTTAGGAGGAAAACCATTAGGTACATTATTAGAAATTATTTAAGTTGATGAAAGATAAACCCCACATCTCCCAAGAATCACTTGCATGCAAACATCTATCATAGAAAGAGAGAAGCAAAAGCTATAGAGGCTGTAATTCCTAGATCCATAGATGATACATTCTTAATGAGAGAAAAAAGAAATTTATATTATCAAAAGTGAATGAATGTAATAATTACAAAGAGATATCATCCTTATACGCTTAAAAAGAAATAGAGAAAATTGATAGATCAGCTCATTAATAAGTTGGAAACTCAACGTATCAACTTTATAAGGTTTCTAAGAAACCTTATAAATGAAATTAGAGTGAAACTCGTCAATTTTCTAAGTTTCCTAAGAGATATAATAGACGGGCTATTAGTTAAGCTAGAAAAACTTAGACATTTTAGTCGTTGGAAGAAAATCCAAAACTTGAGGTTTATTTTTGTTATTAAAAAGTTTTTAAAGCAATATCAAATTTATGAGATATGTCATTATATAGTTGAATATTGGAAGTCTTCAAGAAGGTAAAAATTAGTTATATGGTTGGTTGCTTTAGCAACTTACTAAAGCAACCAACCATAGCTGTGTAAGCCTATTCCCAATAAATCAATGCCTAAATAACATGTCCAAAGTAGAATAAATCCTAGAGAAGCAACAATCACCGGTTTTTGTCCTTTCCAACCCCTATTTATTCTAGTATGTAAATATATTGCAAATAGAATCCAAGTTATTAATGCCCAAGTTTCTTTTGGATCCCCGCTCCAATAAGATCCCCATGCTTTGTTGGCCCATACCGCCCCAAAAAGTATACCTATAGTTAAAAGAGAAAATCCTAGACCAATAGTACGATAACTTAATTGATCTAATTGGTTAGTAAACACCCATTTACAATAATTTCTAAGTGAAAGGTAAAATGTCTATTTCAATTCTTTTTTTTTCTTGGTCCTGTGAATACCAATTTTTATTGAAGAAATTTTTTTTTTTTTCACATTAAGAAAAATCTTTTGATTTATTTGGGATGCAATGACCAATAAAGATATGGATGAGAGGGATCCACATAAAAGAGTTGCATAACTGAGCAATACCATACTTACATGCATCATTAACCAATGAGATTGTAAAGTAGGTACTAACATTGCAGATTCTTGCATTTCATCTGAAAGACCTAAAGTAGCAAAACCATGAGTTAACATAGCACTTGGTGTAGTGATTGCACCTAACCACCAAGCAAAATGGCCCTGTAGTTCTATAACTATATGAATTAAATTTTAAAAGGTAACTAACCTAGGTTATATGATAATAATTAATAAAAGAATTAATTATTATATGCCCAAATTTTAGCTTAAGTAAACTGGAGATAATAAGTGACTTAATAATTAAATCAATATGATTTAATTAATAATAAAAAACTTTATTACTCTAACACCCCCCTTAAGATAAACTTAGGGAGTAGCTAAAAACCTAGAAACCACTACTAAAAGTAAATTTGGGTCCCAACAAAAGGCCCGATGAGGTACCAAGCACAACCAAAAGTCACATGGGAAAAACCCAACTCCAAAAAGAGATAGAAATAATGTTGAAAATAACTATTGAAGGACTAAAGAAGCCTCTAAACTAGGGAATGTCCTAGAATATAGGAACAAAAGATGATCATGAAGAACACCATTGAAGAATGTAGAAGTTGCAAAGCTCTGTCAAAAGTAACTATTGATCTAAAGAACCTCCACTAAAATAGAACCTAGCCAAGTAGAGAAGACTATAATCTACATTGAATCAAGAGGCACACAAAGACAAATAACTAAACTTGAAGATACAAAAACCTGAAGAGATGATCAATCAAATATGGAAGACTGCAACCAAATTAGGAATGAAAAGAAGAGCATCTATATGGTAAATGATCCATCTCATCAACATGCATGGGTACCTGAGGATTGGTAATGATTGTATTTAGGATCATTTGGATAGAGCCCTTATCTCTCCTGATTGGTCTAAAGAGTTTATTTGTAAGTTGGAGGCTTTACAAAAAATTGGGTCTGATCATTTCCCTTTGATATTTACTGCAGAAAACATAAACTCCAAAAAAAACTTTCCTTTCAGGTTTGAAAAGATGTGGATGCAAAATCCACAGTTTGAGAGTAAATTGGTTGAATGGTGGAATATAGATGTTGAAGGAATTTCTCTTTTCAAAATGGTTGCCAAATTAAGAAATGTTAAAAATAAGGTTAAAATATGGAATAAAAGATGTTTTGGTAATATTTTTGAGAACAAAGCAACTTTAAAGGAGGACCTTCAAAGTATTCAGAGTAAGATTTAGAAGGATGGCTCCTTTGTTGACCTCGTTAGAGAAGAGAATGAAAAATTGGTTGAGCTTCATGACATTGTCACTAAGGAAGAAATCTACTAGAGATAAATACCTAGATCAATTTGGCTGAATGAAGGAGATAAGAATACTAGGTTTTTTCATCTTTCCACTTTGAAACATAGAGCAAAAACTTGTATTGCTTTCATTAAAAAGGATTATCTTAAGATAACTGAGGAAAATAATATCTCAAAAGAAATGGTCTCCTTTTCTTCTTCTTTAATGACAACTGACCCTAATATAGATGTTGGTCATCAAGATGAACTTCGAGAGGTGATTCCTCCTCTTATAACAGATGAACAAAATAAGCTGCTAGGGTCCATTCCTAAGGAAGAAGATATTTTTAAAGCTGTTAGTTCCTTATGGGGGGGATAAGTCCCTAGGACTGTATGATTTTCCTATGTTCTTTTTTCAGAAGGCCTAGTTTTTGGTTGGAAAAGATGTTTGTGATGCTGTGAAGGAATTCTTTGGGGCTAAGATAATGCTCAAGGAGATCAATTCTACCTTCCTTTGTCTTATTCCTAAAAAGATAGGAGTTGATTCTCCAGATTAGTTCAGACCTATTAGTCTCTGTAATTCCTTTTATAAGACTATTTCTAAGGTTCTCACTTCTAGGTTGCTATTGGTGCTTCCTTCTCTTATTGTTGATCGACAAAATGGTTTTATACCAGGAAGAAAAATTCTTAATTTTGTTATTATTGCTCATGAGAACATTCATTCCTTATCTTGCTCTAAAAATCAAAGATTTATTATGAAAATTGATATTGTGAAAGCCTATGACAGAGTTGAATGGGGTTTTCTTGTTAAAATTTTGCAGGCTTTTGGGTTTAACAATAAGATTGTAAGAGCTATTTCTCAGTTGGTCTCTACTACTTCAATAACTATTTTGGTGAATGGATGCTCCTCGAAATTTTTCAGCCCTTCTAGAGGATTAAGATAGGGGGATCCCTTATCCCCTATTCTATTTATTATTATGGCTAATTGCTTGAGGAGATATATTAGTAAATTGGTTCTGCAAGGGGATATTAAAGGTTTGAAGCCTTCTTCTCAACCTCTGACTTGTTCTCATGGTCAATTTATTGATGATACTATATTCATGGGTAAAGCTGAACTCAAGGAAGCTAAAAATCTTAAGAAAGCTCTTAATTTTTACTCCTCTGCTTCAGGCCAATTGATTAATTGGAATAAGAGATCCTTGTTTTTTATTAACAACCCTATCCCAAGACAAAACAAAATTTCCAAAATACTAGGGTGCTCAATAGGATCTTTCCCTTGTATCTATCTGGGTCTCCCTTTGGGACCTAAAGTTCTAGACTCTTTTTGGGAAGATCTCATGAAGAAGTTTAACAAGAAGTTGGTGGTTGGAAGGACAATCTTTTGAGTCAAGTAGGTAAAATTACCCTCCTTAAAGCTTGCCTCCAAAGCATCCCTACATATGCTTTGAGTCTTTTTAGAATACCAATAAAATTTGTAGATATTATTGATAAAATTCAAATAAATTTTCTCTAGTCTGGAACTGTGGAAAAAACTAGACTGGCTCTGATAGTCTGGGAAAAAATCTATCAACCTATTCAGGAAGGTGGTCTAGGAATTAGGTCAATGCAAAGTATAAATAGAGCTCTATTGGAAAAACAAGGATGGAGAGTTTATCATGATGGCAAGGAATGGATTACAATATGGAAACATAAATATCTCTTTTATGCTCATTCTTTACCTAATTTTCTATCCTCTCCTGATGTTATTTATCTCTCTGCTATTTGGGGGGCTGTTCAGGGAACTAAAAACACCCTAAGAAAAGGTTGCTCATGGAAAATTGGAAATGGGTTAAAATTTAGATTTTGGGAGGGCATTTGGATAAAGGATTACCCTCTAATTAAGGACTTTGAGGATAGGTCCCAAGTTGATAGGTGTAAACAATTGTATGAGACACTTGTGGGTCACTATTGACATAACAATAATTGTGTCAACCTTGTTGAAGTAAATCAGATCTTTCATGATATTCAGCTCATGTTGAATGCCTTCTCTTTGTATCCCCTTCAGGAAGATAAGATGATATGGAGTACTGATCCTAGTGGTCAATTCAAAGTTTCCTCTCTATTTAAATCTAAAGAGAAAGGTAATCAACCTTTTTGGACAAAAGCATGGATTAAGGGTCTTATACCAAAAAAAAATATCTTTTATTGGATCATGCTTCAAAATAAAATTCTTACTCTAGATAATCTGCAAAAGAGAGGCATTAATGTGGTTAATAGGTGCAACTTTTGTAAAGAAGGTTATGAGGATAGAGATCATTTGTTTTTGAAGTGTTCTTATAGTCAACAAGTGTGGAGCTCTATACTCAACTATTGGAATATCTCTTGGGTCTGTCTAAATAATGCTGATCTATGTTTTAAAAGCTAGATCTATCCTTCAAAGGACCTTGATGTTGTATTCCTATGGAAAATTACCCTCCCCCATCTCTGGTGGGCCATTTGGAAAGAAACAAATAACATAATCTTTCAAAATAAAGAAATGCCAGATTGGGTGCTTGGATAAAATATAGTTAGGGCAATAAAGAAGAACTTCAAGGCTTAGAGGAACTGTAATAAATATTTTCAAATTGATAATCCAATTCTCTCCATAGACTCAAACATGAAGAAAGAAGACATAAGACTAAGAACTAGATGGAAGACTACACCTATGGGATGACTTAAAGGGAACTTTGATGGTGCTGCTAAGGGAAATCTAGGTAAAGAAGGATGTGGTGGAGTTCTCAAAGACAATGTAGGTAACATAATAGATGCTATTGCTATACCTATTGGTATATCTGATAGCCATAAAGCAGAGGCTATGATAGCTCTATATATTGTGAGGATTGTTGTGGTAACTGGTCTTTGAAATTTCTGGTTGGAAGGAGATTCATTAAACATTGTAAATATACTAAATGGTAAAAGTTTGGTCATGTGGTCAATTGAAGATTGTGTAATGGAAATTAAATCATTATTGAATAAGTTAAAAAAAGTTTTTATCTCCCATTCTTTCCGTGAAGGCAATGCCATGGTTGATTGGATTGCCAACAAAGTAGTCCAACGTGAGCAAAAGATGACATGGCATGATGATTTACTTAATGATATGGATTTGAAATCTCTCATTTATTATGATTATTTTCACGTGGTGGAGGGAAATATTTTCCAAGATTAGAAATATAATGATATTTGGGAGTGCAGATACAGAAGCCAATGTTATTTCCCTAAGAAAGTACATTAATGTGACTTCAATCCTAGCTTTGCACGTATTTTTTTAATAAGCGCCTTAGCTAGGTTAATGAATACATTGCTTCTACTTTTTTTGAATTCATGGGTGTAAACCTCATATCACCATGGATTTTTTCAAAAACTGGGTCAAAGATAGGGTTTCTTTGCATGGAGTGACGATGCATTTGACGAAGGATTTCATTGCTAAGGTCACGGATTTGCCTAAGGATGGTTTACAATTTACTAAGGAAATGAGTATCTTGAATGCAAAATTTAAGAACTTCCCAAAAATTGATGTAAAGGAAAAGAACTTGGAGAAGAATGGAAATTTTTATGAATTGGGCCAAATCAAGACTATTTGGTAGGATGTGCTTTCATGCATTCCTGAGTATTTTATCTTAGATGGTAGAGCTAAACATGTGCATAAATTTCATTTTGTGTTTCTGAATCACTTTAGGCACAAAGATAGAATTTTGTTTCCTTTCTATCTAAGATTTTCTTTACTACATTGTCTCCAAGCTTAGAAAAAAAGAATCCCGCCCAATTCTTCATGAAGGGTTAATTTTACTGATTGAGAATTATTATAAGAGTAAGGCTTTAGTGTCTTCCCATCCTTCTAAGAAAAAGAAGGGATCTGTGAGTGAAACCTACTCTAGGAAGAGTAAAGGTAAGTAGGGGGCTAGTGGGAAAAGCTAGATTCTGAAGCAAGATATCCCCCATAAAAATGTGGAAGAAATAACTGAGTCTGATAACTCAGAAAACAATGCAGATAAAAATGTGAATGAGGAGGAAAACACAGATGTGGGAGATTTCAGATCCAATTTTGAAGGTTATCCTAGTGATACTGGCAAATAGGAGATGGTTGTAAGCATTGAATTTTTTTTTTAGGTTGGGTAATGTGGGTGAAGAGGATACCAACCAGAGTGAACATTCCCCAGGAGAGAGAGAGAGAAAAGAAGCAATGGAGGAGGAAAAAAAAAAACTATCTAAGAAGGATGCCAAAAATGTTGAGGAAGATACTAGGGACAAGAAGAACGATTCTTCTAAAAATGTTGACGAAGAAACTAGGGAAGAGATGAATGAGGCTACGGGCAAGGAAGAATAGGTGAAGGGAAAGTAAGACTTTGTTGGAAGAGATTTAAGGCTTTCCTTCTTGCATATTGCAAAGATCAAAGTAGATTCTTCCCTTCAAGCTAACTCTTGGGTGTATAATAAATTAATGAACCTGAAGAGAAAAGTCACAAAAATGGAATAGAACCAAGAAACTGAGCACGTAAAGACTACCCAGATGGAAATCCAGGTTGGGAACATACCAAAAAAAATTAAGGAATATGAAAACAAGCTCTAGTTATTGATCAAAGAAAGTGGTAATAAAATGGAGTAGGTTACTTCCAGTATTTGTGTAGTTGCGGCTAGCTTAGGGAAGAGAACCAATGAAGAAACCATTTCTCTAGGAGGCCCAAGTAAAAGAACTAGATAGAGCTCCAGGAAAAAAGTTATCAAGGGCATTGTGGATTCTGTTGTGAACACCATTCAGGCAATTGTAGAAGCTAGAAAAGAAGCGGTCCAAATGATCAAGGAACTATAGTAACAAGCTTTGTGTTGGTTGTTGTCATGGTTTTTGGTCATTTGGTTAGGTTTTTTATCTAGTTTTGTTGCTTTAAAACTAGGTTCCAGGTCCTTGTAAAACTTGGTCATGTTTTTTGGTTTTATTTCATGGTTTTAGGTCCTTGTAAAACCTGATTTGGATCTTTTTAAAACTGTAGGTTTCAGGTCCTTATAAAACCTGGTGGAGCTTAATGGTTTATCTGTTGTGTTTTTGTTAAGGGTTTTGGGTCCCCTTCAAAACCTATTTTTACCTTAATTTAAACACGCATGGGTACCCAACCACTACATCCACCTAGTACATAGGAAAAAATACTGAATACATAACTTACTCCATCGAACCAAGGAAGCATGGGAAACAACATAAGAAACCCCCTAATGCAGAAAAGGGTGAGGTGAAAGGTAACTAAAAAGTGGGCCAAAAGGACTGCATGTCAAGGAACAATGATCAAGATTCACAAAAGAATATGTATGTGTGTACTAAGGTGATCAATCTTAGACACATCATGAGGCTAATGTCACAGAAGGGAAACTCACTAGACAAAGGAAGATGACAAACGGAGTTAAAACATCAACCCCCCACAACACTTGAATCAGAGTAGTACATGTACAATAAGGCATAAGATATAATGAATCCCAAGAATACAATAACTGTACGAGTGACCTCAGATAACATTAATCAAATCAGAAGACAAAACAAGACAAAATAATTGAAATGAAAATATAGATGCAATATGACACTTTATCTTAGTGCATTAGTAAGAATGCATACAAATGATGTCTAAATAGACCAGAAGAGACATAGGGCTAATATTATAGAAAATACAAACCATGAAGAATCATCTAAAGTAACAAAATTGATCCCCAAACTTGAAACTACCAAGATATCCACCAAAATGGAAAAAACAAAAAATTGAATAGAATGTGCTTGGAGCAGAATATGGAAAAACAACCACCATTAATGGAAAGAGTACATAAAGACCTTTCCAATGATATAAAGAATTCCCAAATTGAAGATTGGATGCTCAAGATTTGTCTCTCAGAGTGAAAAATAGAACCCTTGACTTTGATTTAAAAAACTATGTATCATTTTAGAAACAAATTACTAGTAAAACCTACACCAATGTGTCCAACTCAGAATGAGCTTTCTGGTGATATCTTGTTTGCACAAAATAAAGTTTGGATGAGCAAGTTATGACCAAAAAAACACAGATAGGTCAAAAATCAATTGAAAGGGAAAAATAAAAAATCACCACCCCAAGAAGCATGCCAAAATGCCTTAGGAAGCACACACACCAGTACCAAAAATTATCTCAAGAAGTGTGTCAGGTTTGTACCAAAACTATCTTGGGAAGCGTGCAAGTCTCTTACCAAAATCACCTCAAGAAGCATCCTAGTTCTAAACTAATATTGCCTCTAGAAGCCTATCAATTTTGTGCCAACATGTCTCAATTTCTATGCTAATCGTGCCTCGATTTCCATGCCAACATGCACAGGTTATCTCAATTTCTATGCCAAAAAAATCTTGATTTTTGTGCCAAAAAGTCTCAAATTCTATGACAAAAAATATTGATTTCCATGCTAAAAATCTCAATTTCTATGCCAACAAATCTTACTTTTTGTACCAAAAATCTCAATTTCTGTGCCAAAAACCATAAAATCATCGCCTTAGGAAACATACCAAATCTAAGAGCAATTTTTTTATCCTTAGATTTCAACTGTGTCCAAATTGGACAAATATTTTATGAAAATAGGGGTTTTTGGGTTCTCTGAGCTCAACAGTGACATCCATTTGGTCTCAAAGTGAACCAAAAAAGGTGACCCCCTGGATCCAATACAAAAAACTCTAAAAAATGAAACCCTCTGGAAGAAAAAATATAGATATGAAAGCCAAGTGAAACCTCTCATAAATAGATCAAGGGCATGAAGATCTAGAACTCTAATAGCATGTTGAAATCGATGAAAGATCAACCCCACAATTCCAAAGAATCACCTGCATGCAAACACCTATCACAAAAAGAGAGAAACAAAAGTAACGGAGGCTGGAATTCTTAGATCCATAGGTGAGACATTCTTGATGAGCCAAAAAAGAAATTTCTATTATCAAAAGTGAATGAATGTAATAATTGCAAAGAGAGATCATCCTTATAAAGGAGATCAAAACCCTAATAGGTAACTAACCTAGGTTGCATGATAATAATTAATAAAAGAATTAATTATTATATGCCCAAAGTTTAGTGTAAATAAACTAGAGATAATAAGTGACTTAATAATTAAATCAATATGATTTAATTAATAAGAAAACACTTTATTACTCTAATAGAAAAAATGTCATGAAATTCTATTAGCAAAGGTTCAATCTCAGGTGCATGTTCTAATTCATCTTATTTCTCAGTTATCCTTAGAATCAAAGCATAGAAAACATTCTTTTATTTCATCTCCTCTTGCAAACATATTACCCTCAACTAAACATACCCTGACTGTAGTACAATGATTTCACTCAACTTTTCTACCAAAGGCAACTATATTTGTTTCTTTCCAACCACCCAAATAATATATTGATTCAATCTACCATCATGCAAAGCTTGTCTATCATACTGCCAAGGTCTACCCAAAAGAATATGACAATAGTCCATAGGCATAATATCACACAAGACTTCATCATGATAATTCCCAATTTTAAATTTGACAAGGCCTTGTTTACTTACAAGTAATTTATGCTCCTTCTGGATCCAAGTAGCATGGTAAGGCTTAGGATGTCTCACCTCTGAAACTATGATTTGTTAACCAACTCTTCAGATGCCAAATTATCATAACTTCCACTATCAATGATTACCTTGCAACATTTTCTAGAAATCTTACAACTAGTCTTGAATAAACTTCTTCTTAGGACAACTTATTCATCAATTTCTTCATTCCACAAGACTCTTCTCACCATCAAGTTTTTACCCTTAGGTTCATTAGATGTTTCATCAACTTCTTCACGAGCCAAAGTATTTCTTTTGTTACCTCTAGTTTTCTTTCCAAAATTAGAACATTCAAAAGCTCCATGACCTTCTCCATATTTGTAACAAGTATCGGGTCAATTCAAGAAGTTGGGCCTCACTTTTGGCCAAAAAGTGGAAGCGTTTTTCCTGCTTTTGAAATAAATTATCAATTGATGCCAAAATTTGAGGCATTTAGAAATTAAATATTTAAAAACTTTAGAAATAAAAATTGTAGTGCTTGGAATGTCCTTTTTGAATATGTAATTTATTTGTATACCCATATGATAGATTATTTTTTTTGGTATGGATCTTCAAAAACCACTTTTTCAAAATGCCTATTTCAAGGCCATACCACACTCATGTATGGACACCACAATTTGACACAAATAAATGAATTTTTGTGAATCCTTTTAAATGAAGTTACCTAACACACCAAAGATTGATAAGAATAGTTTCCTTTAATTATTTAATGAACATATTTTAAAATTAATTTTTAATTGATGATTAAGCTAATTTTAAAAACCTCTCATGTACAGACACCATAATTCAATCAAAATTTAACTTTTTTGGATTTTTTTTAAAACTTCAAAAGAATTGTGTGAAGATTAATGACATGTAAATTAATTTAAGATATATGAAAAATTAAAAGAGTTATTAAAGTTTTAGTGAATCTTAGTATTTTATGTTTAAGAGACACTTTTGATTAATAAATAATGCAAAAATAGAAAATGAACTCATGACACTATAAAATTTACATTTTTGAAATTAGAATAGTAAGATCTATAATGGGTTTTCATTTTGTCAAAAAAATCAATGGGGAAGACCGTATAAAAATTACGACAATCCCTAAAATTGTCAATTAACTACCTTAGTCAAAATTTGATACATAAAGCCACATACTTGGTCCCACCAAGCCTATACCATGTCTTTCCCCAAGGAAAAACCTGATGCCAAAGGGAAATTCCTGCCCATGGCATTAGAATCGGGCACCCAATTTTCTATTCAAAAATTGGGTGCCCAATTCTAATATAGTCATTTTACGAATCAAGCACCCAATATTTAAATAATTAGGTACCCAATTATTTAAAAATTGGGTGCTCGATTTAGAATCAGGTACCCAATTCTCAAGTACTTATTGGGCCCCAAAAGATGCCCCACAAAGCACTTATCAATCATTGCAATGACTGATTGATAGTTTCGAGCCACTACAATGAATTTCTGTCACAATTATTCTCTTTTTTTGTCATCTTCTACAATTCACAAGCTATTGATTTGAATTCAAAATTGGTGCAAAAATGGGATCAAAAGAATGAAGAAAGAAGAAAACAAAAGTTCTGACAAATGAGGAGATTGCAACAAACAAAGAGAATTAAGCACAATGTCAATGAGAGACAAGACTAAGAATTAGAGAGTTGAGCAATGTTTTAGAAGAGAAAGACATTGAGGATACCATGATGGATGAAGAGGTTGAATAAGAGAACCCAATACATGGAGATTCAGGTGCACATTCTAATCAAACATTCAATATAGGTGTGTCTCCAAACCCTCAAATTTTTTCTCATGATGAAATTGGTGATTTTGTAGAAGCAGGTTATAATTTAAATGATTTAGGTTTTCTTCATGAGAATAGATTGTCAAATGATCATGCACAACAAACTCCAATGCAAATGCAAGCCCCTAAAGAAATACCAAGAAAAAATGAAAATGAGATTCAAATTCCAAATAACATTAAAAATGAAATGCCAATTGAAAATAACAATGGTATGAATATAGACATGGAAACACCAAGTACTTCACAAACATGTTTGAATGATACTGAAGTGCGTGAACATAATTTTCATTTTTCTAATGATGTGATAGATAATCTTCATGGATTGGTTTCATGGAGATAGATTAGGACACATGCTAATAGATTATATAGACAATTCTTTTTTTTATAATAAGAAATTTGGGTTTCAATGTCAGTTGATGTTGCAACTAATTAAAATGTCTAAAATGCAAAAAGTAATGAAAATGTTAGGAATGTATGCAAAACCCAAGAATAAAAATGAGTTTTTAAAACAAGTTTTATCCATTATTTCTAGTCCCTTTTATGTTATCGAAAAGAGAAGTTGCTCTAAATATAATAATGCAACACAATGAGCAATAACAACTTTAGTTAACAAATCAACTACTGACAAAAGATTGATTAGTAACATAAGTGGATATCCTAATGTGAATTGCAAGACTTTAGAAAGAGCTATAAAGAGAAGGGTTAAATTTGAATGTGATCCAATGAATAGTTTGTGGACTTCTAGTGGTAGACTCCCAAGATCTGATATGAAACTTACTAGTGAAGTCAAAAGTTTGGTTGAATTTTTCGTATGATAATACAAGATTATCACCTTATTCAAGAGATGTTCTTAAATTGAGAGTTGGATCAAAAATACATGATCCACATCCTAAACACCTTTTGGACATGACTCAAACTAAATTGTTCAAAAAAAGTTTAGATGATAAGGTGTTTACTATTACCATTAGTCAAAGATGTTTTGAAAAGTGTAAACTATGGTATGTAAGGATTAATAAGGAAATAATCACATGTTGTAAAACTCATGTTCAATTTCATTACCACTATGATGTATTTTGATCTATACATGGTAGCATGCATAGTAAAAAAATATTGCAAGAATGTGGTATAAAAATACCACATCAAACTATAAAGAATTTCATATCAGGCTTGTTTTGTAAGCCACCTAATGATCAATATTTTCTTTTCAATGCATGTCTTTCTGGTACATATGATATGTGTGGCAATCTTTCTTTGTTAGATGAATGTTTGCATGAAAATTCTTTGACTACTTTTGGACAACAATTAGTTGATATAAAAAGATTCAAAACTATTGAATATCCATTGAAAGATGGGAAGATTTGAAGAAGGTGTGATCTAGTTACAAATAAGTTAGTTGTCATGAATTTAGGGATGAGTTTAAGAGTGTGACCATACCAAAATATATTAAACACTCTCAATATGCTAGATGGCTTGATGGAAAATTTCACATATGTAAGAATACATTTCCAATTGGTACTATACTTTCAGTTGTTGACTTTGTAGAGAACTACACACTTGCACTGCAAGATGAGGTACAAGCACAATATTAATATTCAGTGCAAGTAACAATTTTTGTTCATATAGTTTATAGGCATGCACCTAATAGTACAGAGGAGGATTGGAAAATACTGAGAGAGTACCATTTCTATATGAGTGATAATAAACTTCATTCATCTAAGTTTGTCCAATATTGTTTCAAGGTCTTTTATGGCAATTTAAAATAGAGACAATTTTAAATGACACAATTTTGGATATGGTTAGATAGTTGTACAGGACAATTCAAGAATGCTAGAATGTTATATTCATTGAGTAGGACACATAGGCAAACTAATATCCAACCCGTGTGAAGTTTTTTTGAGGCTGGACATGGTAAAGGAGAACATGATGCTGCTGGTGCATGTGTGAAGAGAGCAATCAAAATTTGAGGAAACAACCAAATTCAAAAATGCACATGAGATTATGGAATGGTGTAACAAATATTTATACACTAGATCAAGTCAGAAGTCTACAATTAGATTTTTCTTTTGCCTAGTTGAAGAGAACCATATCTTTTCAAGATATGATTGTGACACAATTAGCAAGTCAACTAAATGACATTCATTTAGGAGTTCAGATTCTAACACTTGGACTATATGGACTAGGGAACTTGCTTGTTTTTATCAGTTTTTTCTTGTAGGTGAATGGGAAGAATGCAAGAATACATAATGGGTTGAAGATTGGAAACATAAATCATTAGCTCCTACTGACACACATTTTCAAGATGATATAGTAAATGAAGGCCCAAATGTAACATTTTCATTAGAAGACTATGGTCGTATTTCAAGCCTCATACAACATGGTATGCACAATTTAATTAAATTTTGTTGTGACCATGCTTCAATTTATATTATTTATTTATGTACATGTCATTAATATATTAATTATTTATGTACACATGTGATTAAATTTTTTATGTACTTTATCTTATCTTGTAGGACATATTTATGTTGTTATTGCACCTAATGATAATGATGAATAGACTAAGTATTGGCTAGCTAGATGTGTGGAAACTAAGAAAAAATTGATATGTCATCAAGTAGATAATGATGGTTTTGAGTATCCAATTGGGTTTGTAATTATAGTTGGCACCTGGCTATGTACATACCTAACAAGAATAAATGGTTTACCAGCATTTGAAGACTACCAATCATAAAAGTAGATTTTACACTATTTTCATTTAGTTGTGATAACGAATGTCAAATTAGAAAGATACAAAGGGAGACTCGAAAATAAGGTATTATGGATAATTTCAATGGATGAGCACGAGACAAACATAGATGCATTCCAAAAGAGAGAGGATGCAAATGGTACAATGGGATGACTACAAAATACACACCTGTAATTTTTTTCTTTATTGTGTTATTTTTATATATGTACTTATATAATTTAAATGTATGTATGTGTTGTCAATGTCAAGTTAGAGAACTTATATATATACCTCTTATTCAGGTCTCAAGTACAACTTATGCAAATCTAAATGTTTAAGGTTAATCTAACATCAACATCTTGTGCAATTACACATAGTGAGTACATACATTACACATATTTACATAATACATATAGGTCTTATTAATTTATGCTTTTATTAACATTTCAAATTGTTTTTTTTTTTTCAAAATTTTATTTTTCAGCATCTCATTTGAAGAAATGTGTTGAACCAATTTTGAAATCGAACACACACACACACACACACACACACACACACACACACACACACACACACACACACACATATATATATACAAGTATGTATGTATTCACTTGTTTTAAATTTATACGACTTCACTTTTTTTTATAATATATGAGTTTAGTTGTATAAAATATAAGAGTTCACTTCTATTTGAAAGTTAAAGGTGTGCACTTGATATTAAATTCTTTGTCAATTGAAGTAATGTCGTATAGTTTTCCATTACTTTTATATTCAAACATGTTTAAATTAATGTTCCTATTTTTATTAAAATTATTGTTCATGTACCATATACTAACAAAATGTGTCAGAACATGAATAAAATATGTCATAATAAAGAAAATGGTTCATACTTACAACATGGTAACATAATAATTTATAATGGACACACTAACATGATAAGAAGTCATAAAAATATATAACATCCATCTAACATGTCATAACATGATCTATGAAGTAAAAAAAAAAAAAATAATAAATTAACTATCCTAATACAAAGTGTATCAGAATAAACAATATGTGTCATAAAAACACAATCTAAACATGCCAAAAGACCTAATCTACTTATTTGTAGTCCTCTTTACTCCACGAGAAGAGGACTTAGATGGATCATCCTGTGTAACATGATGTGTCTCATCATGTAGGACATCCTGTGGGGCATCATGTGCCACATCCTTAGAAGACAATATGTACATGTTTAATTGAAATGGGTTTCACAATCTAGCTTGTAAATAAATTAAAATATTTAATACTTATTTAAAATAATACCACATGAGATAGGTGTCCTTCTATAACAGGAGGATGTGCACTTTCAAAGCTACCAAATGTGACAGGGGTGAGGTCTTGAAATAGAATACATTTTTAAAAAAAATAGATAAAGATCATAATGAACTATGTATAAATCACAATACCAACCTAAAAAGATGATGTCTGTACCTCTATCTAGCTTAGTCCTGTAGTCCCAGCAACACTCATGGTGACATAGTCCTAAAATATGGATACATAAACCTTGAGTCAAAATTATATATACATGAATTACAAAGTATGTAAATTAAAAAGTACATAATTTACACTACATTTTCTAAAATAAAAACATATATACCATACCTGAGTAGTAGCCAGTGTCACAGATGTGTCTAGAGATATACTACCATGATGATCATCGACATGTTTGAAATGGTCAAAAGATGAAGGAGTCAAAAATAGACTATACTGAGGCCTATATGGAAAAGTATGATCCATCTCCTATTCATAAAATCAAAATACATTATTATACATGAATCAAAGTTGAAGATAAGTTAATAACAATGTGTACATAAAAATAGTACAAATTATTTGTCTTCAAAAGTTCATACCGTAGGTATTTGAGGTTGTGCCTTAGTGGTCGATGGATCAAGACCTGTGCAAGCATCAGACTGTGTAACAGATGACAATCCGTACAAAATTAGATTAAAAAAAAATGAGCACATGGTATTAAATTCGAGTTCCAATGTACATTATTTATAGTGTAATTGAAAGTGCATACAATATGAGGGATGCCAATGTCTGAAGGTCTCCAAAAAAGACTATAATGTCTCCTAGGAGAACAATATCATCCATCCTCCGTTAATTGAAAATTAACATACATTAGTATGGTTAATACAATCATGCATATATATAGAAATTAAATAATAATATACTTTATAAATTTTTACCTTCTACTCCTGACTCTCTCCCTCTCCACAAAGAAGGTCAACAAATGACTCAACATCAATATCATCACTACCACCACCATGAGTAGCGTATGCATCATCATCAAAATCTGCACCCTCAGCATCATGGCCATCTTGTGTTGCATCAATATCACCCTGCAAAACTCTACATATAACTCTACAATTGCTACAAACATGTCCAAGTGGAAAAATATTTGTTGCCTACATCCAATGTCTACTAAATTGCTTGAAAGGGTACTCAACATAGTAAAAGTAGATGACATTGCTCGATGATGGAGAGGCACTAAGACAACTGGTGCAGGTAGAGGAACAAGAGGTTGAGGACATCTACAATTCCTCATATTATCATTGAGCTTTACCCCTAGCCTATCATAAGGCATCCCTCCACCAACCCCCCAAAATGCTCTAATATCAAAATAATTGGGTTTCAAACCCAATTCAAACTCAACCCATAGTTTTGTAAGGAATTACATGGGCATATCATGATTAGCATATGGTGGATGGTCAAATACCATCCACCACTACTCCCAAAAGTGCTATGATATATGAGGATGAGTGCACCATCTAATAGATATGCAAGGCTTCTTCTCTCTTATCTCAAGACTTGTCTTTGGGTTTATAAAATATCTTTTAAAATGTCCTTTTTGTAATTTGAGCTAATGGACCTCTCTATAAGATAGGCTGTTAGAATAGAAGGCATGCATGTTTTGCCTCCATAGTCTAAAGTTATCTATCTCACTATCTAAATGCTCAATAGACTGTACAATGCTTTGCATGATATCTAAAAGGTGAAGTAGGTGGGGGGGGTGGGCTCACACTTGATACTTCAAATTTCTTGCATGAGGTCACGAAGGTTGTGCCTCATGCTCTCACTCAGATCCTCTATGGTAGGTGGTGGAGGAGGACTAGGTGGTCCTGAAGGTGGGGGTGGAGGTGGAAATGGTGGAGGGTGAGGGTGGGGGAGGGGGTGGGCGTGGGGGTGGGTCCATCAAATATAATATGCATATATGTAAACAACATAAAAATTCACAAAATTACTATTTAATAAAATAAATCTAAAATATCAATATAAATACATCTTTAAAACCATATAAATTTACATCTAATAAATCTTTAACTACTTGGATATAACAAAAAGAGAAGAGAATATATTTGGATTAAAGAAACATTGTGGACATCATAAACATACATAATTGTAAAGTGTAGTAAACAAAACCTACTTTAACATTATATGAAATTAAATATCATCTTAAATAATATTGAAAATGAAGACTAAATAATAGTGAATGCTAAATGTCCTTTCTTGGAATCTTATTTAATCCAAAAAATAATAATCTAAAAAAAAACTCTAATAATAAATTTAATTTAATCTTAATCTACACCAAATAGAACCATAACACTAACACTAAAATAGAGTTAAACACTTAAGTAAACTTGAATCTTAAGGCTAATTGAAGATTATACCAAATTTAAGCCTAATCATGAGATAATACTCCAAAAAACTATTAAAAAATCAACTTAAATGTGAATTCTAAAAATTACTAAATGATAAAATATGAATGGTAACATTAAACAAAATAAAATCTAAGACAATATGAATGGTATCTTTAAACCAAACAAAATAATAATCCAAAAGACATGAGGTAAAGATAGATAATAATCAAGAGGAAAAGATTTTGAAAGTTGGTAGAAAGGGAGAAGAGGGATAAGAGGTAGGGGGAAGAGATGAGATGAAGAGAGAGGATGGGGAGGGGGAGAGATGAGATAGATCTCAAGAAGGACAATTAGAGAGAGAGAGAGAGAGAGAGAGAGAGAGAGAGAGAGAGAGAGAGAGAGAGAGAGAGAGAGAGAGAGAGAGAGAGAGAGAGAGAGAGAGAGAGAGAGAGAGAGAGAGAGAGAGAGAGATTAATTAGGGGAAGGAGATGGTAAGAGAAGGATGAATATGGGAGGAATGAGGAAGAGGGGAAAAAAGAGATGAGATAAATCGAGATTACAATGAGGGGGAAAGATATGAGGTAGAGAGTGAAAGAGAGTAATTATGGAATATAATAGATAGGGATGTTGATGGATGGGAGGGGGGGGGGGGGAGAGAGAGAGAGAGAGAAAGAGAGAGAGAATTGTCACAAAAAATTAATTAGAATCATTGTCTGTTTAGACTAAACCAAATTGAGCCCTAACTATAAATTAAATTAGGTTACAGATTAAGATTCAAATTATATTTAGATTACGGTCAAGATTAGGCTAAGGATTAGAAGTGTTTTTTAAAAAGGTTAGTGTTATGATTGTGCATAGACTTTACAAAAGTGTTCTAAAGTGTTAACCATTAAAAAATAGGTTTTACTAGATTGAGCATTAATATATGTTGATTAAGATTTAGGATTTAACTTTTTGATTAAATTTTTGCCATTTAGAATTAAGGTTACAATATAGCGTGTTAAAATTTTGCCATTTGTCATCTATTGAGCCAAGGACATGTAACATGAGATAAATAGGATAGAGCTTGATGGACTCGATTGCAAGCTCACAAGTCTTTTTGAATTAGGAATAGTGCATGTAGTTTTTCACTATGAAAACTGATTCAAAGCAATAAGCTTTTAATAATAGTTCTACAATAGTTATATCAAATTTGTAGAAATTTCTATTTAAAATATATGAGAACTATATTTCTAAATATTTATTCCAAGGAAGAGTGGAAATAATTTCACTATTAGAATTATGGAAAAGGGTCGACATTTTGAATAGAGAAATATTTATAGTAATATGATTTTTTTATATAACTATAATTATGTGTGGATAATGTTTATGTTGAAAGTATTTTATTATTTGAAATGAATAATTAAATATTTGAGAGTTCAACATATTTATAATTCCAATCAATATTTTACAATTTCAGTTGTAGTGAATTTATTTTCTATCAATTAATATTTATATCAATGTATTGAAATTTTAATTTTAATTAATATATAATTATGATAAAGGTTTTTAATTTTGATTTTGATTTAGTAGATATTTGTATCAAAATTAGATTTAGATTTAAATTTTAATTAATTAGATTTATTGCAATATCACCTTTTTACAATATAAATATCAAATTTATATTTAATTTTAGATAGTAATAAAATATTTAAATATATATATATATATATATATATATATATATATATATGTTGTTTAATTATATTTTAATATTGTAATACATTTGATTTGGAAACATGACTTATTGGAAATCACAAATAGAATTTAAGAGAGTCTAGGTTTATGTCATAATTAGAGCTAAGGTTATGTTAAGGATTTGGTTATGATTGTTTAGTATTAGGGTTTTGGTTAATGTTAGGATTAAGGTTAGGCTTAGGATTAGATTTACATAAATCTAGGTTTAGAGATAAAATTATGGTTTTAAGGTAAGGGAGCACATTATACTTAGTTTTATGTTTAGGGTTCAGATTTTTACTATACAATTATGGTTAGGTTGAGGTTAGACTTAGGTATGGTTGAAGTTACGATTTTTAATAGACTTAGGCTTAGGATAATGGTTTAGGTCTATGTCATGATTAGTATTAAGATTTTGTACCTTGTTTACCATTATGATTTAATATTTTTGATAGGGTTTGATAAAGTTAAGGTTTATGGTAAAAGAGTATGATTAGATCTTCCTGATTTTAGAGTTTTTTTAATCTATTAGTTGTACAAATGTACGCAAAATAATACACCAATATTTTTTTCTAATTGACATTCAATATCTGTTCAGCATACCTATTGCACCCTAAGGTGTGATTGCTAGCCTTATCTAATTAAATTAATTCTACCTTTGAGTAAAACTTTCATGTTAGATATTTAGTATATATTTAAGCTAAAAAGAAATTTTTCATTTTAATTAACACACAAAATATAGACAATAAAATCAACTTGTGACATTAGCACAACCTAAATTTTTTTAAAGGTTCATGGATCTATATTGTCTTACCAAGTCCTAGGGGTCTATTCAAGGTGATAGAGGAAATTTTTAAGTTTAATATATTTAATATGAACCAAGTTGTTGTTGTGATATACATAGCTCTAGATAATTTAATATAAGTGTAAATTACTTTTATCTATTATTTGATATATCATTTAGAATTTTTTTAATATATAAAGATTGATTATTTATTATTTAAAAATTAAAATAGATTCTAACTTGATTTTTCCATATAATGTTATCAATTCATACATGTGAACACATGTGAATAATTGAGAGATTGCAATACTTACCAATTTATAAATTTAATACATCCACATAAAATATTAAGCTTACACTCAATTCAAACATACATACATCACCTTAAACTACAAGATTAGGTTACATGGTTAAGTTTTAGAAATAAATTTTTTAGGGTGTGAGTTTATAAAACCTAGTTAGGTTTAGTGTTAGGGTATGTATATGAGTAGCCAACATCATGGTGTACATTTACAATTTAGAATTTAGTGTCTATATGGCAGGGTTAGGAATATAAGGTTTGAAACTTAACTTATTATCTAGAGCTAGGCATTTAAGGTTTAGAGTTAGATGTAGGGTTGAAGTAGGGTTTCAGATTAGGTGCATTACATAGGGTTCAGTTAGGATGTACATAAATTAAGGTCAATGGTACTACAAATCTAGTTAAAATTAGATTACATGGTTAGCATTCGAATTAGTATTATAGTTCAATTCTAGAGATTATAGTTACCTAAGATTTGGATTATATATTTGAATTAGGGATACAAATAGGGTAATAAGTTAATATATTAGAGTTAGAAAAATATTTCATAAACATGTATTTAATATGTACAACAAACTAATTCATAATGATTATTTAGTTGAAATAAATCTAAAACATCAATATAAATACATCTATAAACAATCTAAACATCTAATGCATCTATCTAATAATCCATCACTTTAACTTTAATTATGTGTCATATAAATTAAATACATCGAAACATCTAAAATAATAACTTTTAAATAAACATCTAACTATAGAAGAAGATGATATTTCAATTTGGGAGATTTTAAACTAACAATATTCTAAATACAAAACTATTAACAATGGAAATATAGAATTTTACATATACAAAACTATTAAACTTGAAAAAAAGCAATAAATTGACAGAATTATAAAGTGAGAAACTAAAAAAATGAAATAATATAATATAAGACAAAGTAAGATACCTAGTAGAGTGAAAAACTATAGCCGGGGGTCAATAGAAAACATAAATGGGCTCTCATTTTTGAGCATAAATTGTGCTTCCATTCAACAATGAGCATGAAAATGACAAAAAAACCCCATAAAAAATGGGTTATATGTTTTTTGCAAATCAGGTGCTCAATTTTTGAATACAAATTGGGCACTCAAACCATAACAGGTACACAATTCTAACAAATTGGGTACCCGTTTCTAAAGAGGTCTCATTCCTTAGAATTGACTTTCGTGGAATTGTGACCCAACTTCTCACACTTACCCACCCTTAAAACATGATTTCTCTTCCCTTCTTCCATTATTGTTATTCCACTAGTATAATTGGCCTCTATTTTAAATGAAAATTGGTCAAATTTTCTACCCAAGTTGGTCAAATGATCCACAAATGGCCTTGACATTATTTTTCCCATCAAAATTTTGACGAATCCTTGTTTAGGTTGAACTTTCCATGCTAGTCCTTGTTGAAATCGATGCCAACATTTGGCCATTGTGGTCATCACAAATTTGACCATTACTAGTCAAAATAGATGCCTCATCCAACCAGGATGCCAAACCAATGGCAGTATGTTGGTCGGTTGTTTCATTGAAATTACGACAAAGGCTAGTTGAGCTTTTGACCAACCTTGTTTAAGGTTGAAAAATTGGCACCATCATTTTTCTATATGTGGTTTTTGAACCTTCCATCAAATGTTGTTTGGAAACGGTGGCCCATTTGACCAGGATGTCAAACCCACGATGGTGACCGTGTTGATGTGGTGGTTAAAAAATTGACTAATTTTGGTCGATAGTTCAACTAAACTTTGTTAGGTTTTGACCAAGATTCATCGAAAGTTTGACAAATATAGAAGGTTAAAAAAATACATATTTCTAATATGGTGATGCGCGATAAAGAAAGGTGTATCACTATAACCTTCAATGATCATCAACAAGCGAGGAGATGAGGTTTTGGTTACGGTGATGGGAGATGAGGTTTTTTTTTGGTGATCAATGATGAAGTGGATTGTATCACTATATGATGTGGTGATAAGTCCTTTTGATGATCGAAGAAAGGAATTTTGTGTTGCAGTGATTAGTGATAAGATTGGTTGATCACCATGTGCTACAATGATAAAGTAGTGTGATTTTCAAAAAGGGTCACTATTGCCTATAGCAATGGATCAAAGTTGATTGTAGATCACATTTGGAGAATAATGGACATAGCGATGAGCAATGGTCATTTGCGTATCACTTTGTATTATAGTGATAAGATGAAAACTCACAACAGAGACTAAAACTTGTGATAGCTATACTCTATAGCGAAAACATCTATTGGGGGTCACAGAAAGGGGATTTCCTATATAGTAATGAGCGATAAGGTTATTTCTATTTCTATATCAATAAGTGTGAAAAGTAAAATAGATCATTATTTAGGGGATGAGACATAGAGATCAAAAATGTGTAGGTATTTTTCACTAGGAGTTGTAACAATCAAATATTTGACAATATTTAATTGATCGGGGAAGTAATCTGAAAATGATCGCTGACAATCTATGCTATATTAAAATGATCAAAATCTTTATGACATTGATTTATGCAGGGAAATAAATGCATAAGAACATAAGGCACATTGTACTAAAAGGGTGATCATTCCACATTCCAAACTCAGAGAATTTCATAAAAGTTGTAAAGTTTTCTGTTAGTGCACAAAGTTTGCAATAATTTAATTCAGTAAGGACTTTTAGAGAAGCATGGAAAGTTCTATCTCGACACCAAAGAGGAAGGCCGAGAAAGAAAAGAAGGGAAAAACTGAGAAGAAGTAGAGAACAAAAGATGATGTTCCTCGTAGAAAATTGAATGAGGATTTGATTGAATAAATGGTTTTTTCCAAGCCTAAATTCAGAAGGAGTAAATTTACTTCTCCTGATAAGTTGGAAGATAAATATAGTGAAGTGGAAGACATCTAGATAAGGATAATGGGTTATGAACTTTCTTATACCATTATGTTAGAAGAAATCACAAAGTTCCTATTTGTCATCCATGGGAGATGAATTTGAAAAAATTAACTATGCCCAACGTATTTGTGAATGTCAAGTTGTTGAAGGTTATCATTAGTAAGTATAATGTTGATGATAGGTGTATCTATGATAGTGTAGGGGAAAAATTCATGGAAATTTCAATTGATTCCTTGGATGAGGTCTTCAAATTGACATACGGGCTCGCAAAGAGGTTGTCATTTATTGAATTGAAGAATGAGTACAAGATGTCAGATATATCTTATATGCAATGGAAGCTAATGATACATAAGACTGTCAGGGAACCATTGATTGAGCTAGATGGACCATCATTTAACATTAAGATGTTAAAAAATTTTCTTGATATGAAATATAAGTCTTGTGAGCAAGTGGGAGGAGTAAAAGTTCTAGACCTAATGGAAAGTGGACCCATGGTATTGACATTTGATGTTCAAATGTTGGAGCCTAGATCTTATGACTATGTTGAGTATGTTGTTGATAATATTCATTCTTGTGTTGTTAATTTCAATGATGCTAATTGTTCTACTTTCAAACATTATTCTCTACTCATGCATATGATATTATATAATGGCCAATTGAGAAATCTATGGCATAAAAATTTGAAACAGAATGTGTGGGAAACAAATGGGGAGAAAAAGCCAATTCAATTGTAGACTTCCATATGGGATTACAGATATAGTGCATTTTGTTACCTTAATTTTGAGGATTATTTTGTCCATCCCCTATATACTTTGTTTGGGTATCAAGACTTCTCCTCCATAAGCCCTGACATAAAGAGATTTTTAAGACCTAAGGATAATGGATTGGGGGAAAAGATCAAGCACAATTGGGGTGACTGGTATTCATATGATTGTTTTACATGTTTTAAAGTATTTGGATTTGAGGTTATGCCATACATATTGCCAGTTTTAGTACCTAATAAGATTTATTGCTTGGAGATTGTGAGGAAAATGTTAGAATCTAGAAAGCAACAATTTGGAGGGAAACAAAGGAAGCAAACTTTTCTCCTTGCCATTTTATCTTTTGGTGATTTTACAATTTGTGCAACTAAATCATATGATAAAATTGGAGAAAAATTATAGGTTGAATATCATATGTACACTATAGATTGATGGACTCATTATGATCCTAAAGGTTACACCCATGCTTGTACAAAGTAAAAAAAATTGGGTGACTATGTCCATGACAATGTTGTAAATGAAGAAAAATTCAAGAATATGGAATGACTAGAGATTTAGCAGATGTTGTTAGAAGAGAAAAAAGAGATGGAGGAGAAGAGGAAACAAGAGTTGCAACAATTTAGAAATGATATAGGGAATTTGACTCCCCTATTCTAGTAACTAGAACTCTAGACAAGCCAAAAATTCAAGCATTAGAATATGATATCCAGGTGGTTGACAGAGTAGATGCTAAGAAGGATGAAAGGATCCTTGAGGCTAACAAATTTGTGAGTGATGATGACTCTATTAAATCAAAAGAAATTATTTCTTGTCTCTACAATTATAGAGGCAAGATATTAAGACAAAATGTTCAACATATCAACAAAGGTTGATGGCTAACCTGAAAGAGGATATTAGGAAAGAAGTGAAAAATATGACTCCAGCAAGAGATAGACAATTTCTTAATGAAGCAAGAATCATGGTTTTACCTAGATGGGAACTGAGTGCATCCTATATATTTGATAACATAATCAAATTTAGAAAGAAATACATGAAACTGGATGTGTAACATGTAAAGGATGTAATTATTGGTTCTAGATTTATAGAAGATGAGAAGTCTATGCTATTATGGGTTCTCTATCCTCTGCATAAGAGGCCTTAAATTATTGATATTGATCAAGCTTTAGGCACTTGATGACATTGAAAATGGGGGTAACAAACCCTAATAAATCATCTACCATGCAAGTGGATGTTGCCCTGTTTAGTCAAGCACAGATGAAACAGGTTACATTTGAACAAGATAATTGGAAGACAATGTATGAGGGCCTATTGAAAATAGGAAGGTCATAGAATCAGCCTATGATTTAGTCATCTAATGATGTCTTGAAGATTGAGTTAAAGAGACTACAGGAGGAGAATAAAATGACGAAGGATATATCTTTGGTAAGGAGAGAAATGTCTGGCTCTATATTGAACAATCATTTCAAAATGTTGTTGACCAAGTTAGGTCAAGTTTAAGACTTATACAATGGATACAAGCCCTTAGCTATCCATCATAATAAAATATATAGAAATCTTGTCAAAGAGAAGACCAAACTTACATAGGATGAAGATATTTGAGAGGAAAACAAATTGATCCAAGTTCATAATGTGTACACCCAGGAATTTAAAGATACTTTTTAGTTATTTGAGAATTTGGTAGTAGAGCATGGAGTTCCAGCTTGGTATAAAGTAGATGGGCAGATAATTGATTGGGAGATGTGGATGGGGATTTTCTATGCAATGTAGGAATAAGCCCTACAAGTAGTAAGGAATGATGATTTGGATATGACAAGGACCAACGAGAAGATTGAATGGATGATCAAGATGAAGATCAAGGCTTATGAGATGATCAAGGCTTATGAGATGATCAAGGCTTATGAGATGATCACTAATGCAGACTTGCTAAATGATGACAAATATCAAGCACATATTCAAGCATGCATGATTTTCTAGAGGAACCAACATCAGATTCCTCTTGAGTAACTCATTATGTTTTTGAACCTTATTTTGATTAAGTCAGCGTATAATTATGGGTTTATCAATTAGCCGATTTAGTTTATTTTGTAAACAAAAAGTCATACCTTTTCATACTATAACCAATTCATTGTCTATAAATATAAAGACCAAATTTCGAGAAAGGACACCCATATATTTTCATATAGACATTTTTCAATAGAAAGGTCGATCTTCTTGTCCATTTTGGATTGTGTTATCTGTATGCACCAGTAACACATGTATTCATGGTGAACAATATCAACTTTGACACAAGGATTATATGTGCTCATTTAGTCTTTTGGTGATATCATCTCTATCTCATTTATCTTGTTCCTTAGATTAAACTTCAAGTTTACTTTGTTTGATTGTTCAATTAATTGAATGTTGAAGTTATTTCAATATTTGTTAAACAATAATTTTTTATTGATTGCTCAATCTCTATTGCTATCTTATTGGGCTTTTCAGGAGAGTTAAATTCAGCAGGACCTAATATTGGAATATAGTTAAGTATTTTAATTATGTATACTTCATTGAAGTGATAGAAATTTATCTTAAAATGAATTTATTGTCTATCTCTAAGGGTTTCATTAACATTTTGAATGATTGAGAAAATAATAATAAAGACTCCATTGGTTAAGGCACTGGTCTTTTATTATTGTTTTGAGTTTTCATGCTGATTGTAGAAAGGACACATATCCAAGTGACAAAGATTGTCGATCCATTATACATTTATTTATATATCACACCAACAAATATTTATCAAAATTTTAATTAAAATCCTAAACACCCAAGTCTCACAAATTATCTTCTCTAAAAAGCCTAGGGGGTGTGAGGTACAAGCCTACCAACCTTGGTTCTACAGAGCTAGAATTACATAGGTTCACATTCAGTTGGAGTGGAACCTATTAATTGGAAAATTTCTATTATGAATTCCCATAATTGGAAAATTTTTGTACTTAACATAATGTGCTTAGTTTTTTATACAAATACTTTTTAACCTAGATGATGTATGATTTAAGGACTAGAGATCTTGACTCTAATAGAAGCATCTATATGATGAAAGACACATTGTTGCATTTCTTCCCAAAGGACGTGAAATTAAAAAAAGGTTGAAAATAGAATAGAAAACATCCAATAATATTTACATCCTAATTGAATCAACTATGAAATATGTTATTTTTAAGGTATGTTAGTTTGAGCTTCACTTGGTTTCGAGAATAGTTTAATATTCTCTACTTAACAAGGCCAACCATGTGAAGGTGGAAGATCATCTGGTCTCTCCCCCCCCCCCCCCCCCCCCCGCAACATAAATATAAATTCCCCATTATCATCTAAGTACATACTTCATTCATTCATTCATCCATTTATGAACTATAACATTCAATTAATACAATCACATAAAATTCATTAATATGATATAGAATTCATTAATAGTAAACACTAATAAAGAAATTATTAACACATAATAATATTCATTAAAATTACATAAAACTCAATATTAATATGTAACATTCATAGATAATTACTTTAAACAACATTCTTTCATTATCCAACAAATTTTATCAAATAAGGTTTATCAAAGAGCATTTTTTCTCTCTCTTAGATTTCTTAAGGAAAAGGATGATAGGAGAATCAATATCTTCCTCATTCTCCTCCTCTTGTGGCTATAGTGTCAAATTATGATGCTTCCTCCTGCTTTGAGGAGCATGAGGCTATTGCACTAAAGAGGGGTCTCTTGCAATAACATGTAAATGTGTTAAATTCACATACTTTTTTTTGGTACCATTACAAGTATTTCATTAACCAGTAGAACATAACATGCATTTTTATTTACCTAAAAATTCCACATCATGTACAGTAACATTTTGATCAGCCACCACCTCAACATGTTGAACACTTCGAACATGCTCCACTCATTCAACATGCTCTAAAATATTCAAAAAATGGTTACGCATATGACCAATTACAATTGAAGATGTTTAATTTTATTAATATTTACATCATTAATTTTCAATATAAAATCAATACCTCCACCACTTTGATGCACATCATGGTCTTCATCCTGCGTAGGTTCTGTGATAGGATTTGAAGGCTGCAGTGAAATGTCATGCACATTGTTATCTTTATTTGATATATAAAACATAAATAGTCAATTTATGTTGGAAATTAACACCAAACATGAAATTTCTCAACTATTAAATTTGATTTACTTTTCATTTGACCAATTTACACGTGTCTCATATAGTGCACAAGAGTCTCAAGGGTATTTCTTTTAGATTATTGGCATAGGCATGCATGTATGACTTTATAGCCTTCCTTTAAGGCAATTTTTTTGTCTTCATCCGTGGGCTATACATTGATTAAACAATTTTTTTTTGCAACCTTATATAAAAGAAATTGATATGAAAAACCATTGCCATTACTTACAAGTCAAGAGTGAAATTTCATATAGCCAATAGAGCCAAGTTTGTGTTGGCCAACCTTTTGTACTCTTGCTTCTATAGATTTTGATGTGTCCTTTAGTCTATGAAAAGTTTTAAACATGTTAGAATATATATTTACAAAGATCACTAATTAGTGCATGGTTGCATTCTACTTAATACTATCATGACATACTGATGCAAAGTACACAACTAGGAAGCTTCAAATGGGCTCCCCACTCTTTCAACCAACCAAAAAACTTCTATATCTCCAACCTTCTCTCAAGATTTTATAAAGTGTCAATAATCCAATTGATCAAAGAAACAAGACATCCAACTTCACCAAGAATCCAAGGACAAAGAATCAAGATTACCCACTTTATGATTTTTGGACCAATTTCCCACAACTAGGTCAATGCTAGAAAAACACCATAAAAGTTTATCCCAAGGGTTCTAAGGTATGGAATGATCTAAGGTCACTTAAACAACACAAAATATACTGATGGTTTGATTTCCACACTTGCACAAAGTCTCATCAAACCCTAATTTCACCTAGTAGTCCTATGAGCCCCTATTAGCCCTCCCAAAGAGGCTTTTTGGATCTAACTCCTCAAAGTCCCAAAAAAGA
Organism: Cupressus sempervirens; assembly: GCA_028749045.1. Lineage (NCBI taxonomy): Eukaryota > Viridiplantae > Streptophyta > Pinopsida > Cupressales > Cupressaceae > Cupressus > Cupressus sempervirens. Next base: position 448,960,522 of record CM053787.1, read on the forward strand.
CTCATAAAAAATCAAGGTTTTGAATACCCTTTTCAAAGTTACATCAAATCCCAAAGTATCAAGTTCTAGTCCCACTTCAACACTCCCTTTCCTTCACTAGGCAACACAAACATAATTCATCAAGTTAGACTTGGTATACAAAGAAGAATAGAGGAAATGGGTTCATGGAAACACACACAACACTCAAGAATGACTCACAACCCCAAAAATTGTTTCCAAATGCTCATCCCTCCAATAGGTCTCTAACTCCTATCATACACCAAACAACATGTCCAAAAGGTCAAATCCTCTTAGGTACTTGACCTAGGGCTTGGTTGGAAAAATAACAAAACTTATTTTCCAATATTGAAACCATGGAATAATTGAGAGGACCCTACTAACTACCATTCCCCAAGAGTCCATGAAAATCCAACCAGAGAGATTGTAGTTAGGGGCCCATTTATGAGATATGCACAAAATTGTTGTCCTACAAACCCACTTTACTAAAAATTGAATAACTTGAGAAAAAAAACACTTATAAGGTGTTGGATAATGTTGTCCTTGATGTCACACAAATGTCATATCAGTCATTAGTCTCAAGTTCACTGAGCTCAGACAGTCTACAATGCAATCTATAGTGCCAACCGAGCTCACTCGGTCATTAATGGAATCATGCAGAAAATAGTGTTTACCGAGCTCACTCGGTCATCAAAGAAATCATGAAGAAGTCAGTATTAATCGAGCTTCACTCAATCTCCAAAGTGTAGTTTCCACCAAGCTCACTCGGTCATCAATGAAATCATGAAGAAGTCAGTATTAACCGAGCTTCACTCGGTCTCCAAAGGATAGTTTCCACTGAGCTCACTCGATTATCGTAGGAAACTTAGTACTTACCGAGTTCTCCTGGAGATTGAAGTATTTTCATGAAGTTTGCTGTATTAATCAAGCTCAGTCGGTTAACATAGGAATTATTTTTTGAACAAAGTTTATCATGCAGGGTCGGCCAGTATGGGGATTTGCAAATTAATTACTTCTAGCCGACTGTTGTAATTATTTGTTTAGTCAGTGATTCGAGCTGACTTAGATAATCTGAAAGGTATATATGGTCATTCAAGTTATGAATTAAAAGTGTGTGAGATTGTGAAAAAGAAGTTATGAATGCGAATTATAGTATGAAATGATAAGGCGAATGTTGAGCAAAGTCTGATGAAGGATCAGATGTGTTGAAGGAGCTGTAAAGTTGCATTTGATCAGTGAGGATCCAGCCAGGCATAACAAAGATCTGTAATCAGAAAAGATAAGTTGTACTTTATATTAGGTCACTTCATTGTTGCTTTTTAGCCATTGTAACAGTGAATTCAAAATCTCTTAACAGAGTTGGTTTAACAGCCATTCAATAAATCCATTAACAAGGTGATAGTTCAGTTGAATTGTTCTAAAGACCTCTAGCAAGGCCACTCCTAATAGGGTGATTAAATCCTTTAACAGGGTCACACCTAACAGTGTGTTTTTGTAACCTTTAACATGGTTGGCTCCTAACAGGGCTCACTTCAGAATAGTGAAAAACATTATCTAGTTACATTGGTGGTTTTTCCCATATTGGGTTTCCACGTTAAAACTGGCGTCTCTTGTGTTCTTAATTGCTGAATTACTTTGTGCATGATAACATATCAGTTCTTACTATTTATCATTTGCTGCATTATCAAGTTTCAACATTTTATATTAATCAGATCAAGGGTATATTCAGACATCTTAGGGACAGTGGAAAGTTTTTGTAGTAACTGATTCACCCCCTTCCCCTCTCAGTTACTCTATTCTCATTTCCAACAATTGGTATCAGAGCTTTTGGTGCTTGCAAAAAGAGATTTCAAGGATCTAAGCCAAAGATCAAGATGTCTTACAAAAGAGAAATTCTAAAACTCAACAGAGATAACTTCTCTGCATGGCAAGGATTGATGAGACTTCATCTGATTACTGTTGGTGATACTGGACTAAAATACCTTGAAGAAAAATATGAAGAACCTCCTGGCACATTGTCTGTCAATGACATTGCTGAAAAGAAGACTCACAACAATATGATGATAGACATAGCATCCGCTCTTATTTATGAAGAATTTGATGACATTAAGGACTGCAAAACTACCTTTGAGATGTGGAACAAGCTAAAAGAAATCTATGGAGGAGATGATAATGTGAGGAGAGCAAAAGAAAAAATTCTAAGAGGACAATTTGATCAAATGAGGATGAGAGAGGATGAAAACATTGCAAAGTATGTTGAAAGAGTTAAAGCATGTGTGAGTGCAATCAGAGCATCTGGAGGTGATATCAAAGGAGAAATAGTTATAAGCAAAGTTCTCAGAACCTTGCTTCCCGTTTATGCAATCAAAGTTTCTGCAATTCAAGAAAGAAGGTGTGAAGCAAATCATCAGATAAATATTGAGGCCATAGTTGGAAGACTAACTGCATTTGAACTAGATAAATTTGACAACTATGTTCCAGCCTCTAAGAACATTGAATCAACATTTCAAGCCAAGCTCTCACTCAAGGAGAAAAAAAAAAAGGAGAAAGAATCTCAGTCAGAAAGTGAAAATGAATCAAGCCAAAGTTCAGACAGTGACCTCGAAGTGATTGAAGCTCTACTAGCAAAGAAATATTATAGAGGTAGAGGAAAATACAAAGGTAAAGTTCCTCTAATATGTTTTTCTTGTGAGGAAATTGGTCATATTGCAACAAGGTATCCAAACAAGCAAAACCATGATGAAAAGAAATTGAATGGCAAGAAAGACTTCAAATCATCCAAGAACAAAGGTAAGAAATCATGCTTCATGGCTGAAAATTCTAAAGATTCTGATAATAGTGAGGATGCAATTGTTTATATTGCCGTTAAAGATGATTTTGATAGTGATGAGGAAGATAAAATGGCACTTGTTTCTCATATAAGTAAGAATGATACATGGATTATAGACAGTGGTTGCTCACATCATATGACTGGTGATAAAACTAAGTTTGATCAGTTTGAAGACTATGATGGTGGCAGTGTAAGGTTTGGTAATAATGAACCTTGTTTCATAAAAGGAAGAGGAAGAATGTGTCTAACCAAAGAACTTGTATGTAATAATGCCTATTGGGTTGAAGGTCTTAAACATAATTTGCTAAGTGTGGCACAGTTACTCAATACTGGATTCAAGGTGGAATTCATGCATGGAAAGGCAAGACTGTTGAATGAGCAAGGAAAGTTGATAGGATCTGGCACCCAAACTAAAGGTAACTTGTTCTATCTAGAACTTGGTGAATGCTCATGTTTTATTGTTCAAATTGAAGAAAGTTGGTTATGGCATAAAAGGTTGTGTCATGTCAATTTTGATAATCTGGTAAAAATAAGCAAATTCAAGAAAGTGAGAGGCATTCTTAACATTAAGAAACTTGAGGTTGGTCTATGCAAGAATTGTTAGATTGGTAAAATGGGAAAGACTAGTTTTAAAAGTAAGAACTATCAGTCTGAAGATCTATTAGAAATAATGCATACTGATTTATGTGGACCCATTGGAATAGAAAGCTATACTGGAGAAAAGTTTTTCATTCTCTTTGTTGATGACTACTCAAGAATGATGACTGTCATGTATCTAAATAATAAATCAGAAGCATTTGAGAAATTCAAATGGTATTTGGCAAGAGTAGAAAAAGAAACAGGAAAAAGACTAAAATGTTTAAGGTCAGATAGAGGTGGTGAATTCATCTCACATGAATTCAACAACTTCTGCATTGTAAAAGGTATTAAAAGACAAGTCTCAACACCAGGACTCCTGAACAAAATGGAATAGCTGAAAGAAGAAACAGATCAATAATGGATTCTACAAGAACCCTGATGATAGAAAAGAACGTTGCTATCAAATACTGGAAGGAAGCCATCAGCACTGCAGTTCATACCTTAAACCAAGTATAGTTGAAGAAGGACTCATTCAAAACTCCCTATGAATTATAGTATGGCTACAAACCCAATGTAAGTTATCTGAAAGTATTTGGAAGAAAATGTTATATTTTGAAAGAATCTAGAAAAGGAAAATTTGATATAAAAGGTGATGAAGGAATATTTTTAAGATATTCTTGCAAAAGCAAAGCATATAGATGTTTAAATCTATCCACTCACAAAGTCATAGAAAGTGCACATGTGAAAGTTGATGAGTTTGCAGACAAATCTGAAGAAGAAAGCAAAAAGGTACCTGAATATTACAAAAGATTTGTTTACATTGAACCAAATACTATACCAAGCATAACGTTCACTCAAGAATCTTCAACTCTCGAGGGTAAAAGCACAAACCTGTGCCACCTTTTATAAAGAAACATGATATCAAAATGTGACAGTTCAACATTAATGACAAAAAAAATGGTATTTGTGTTTAAAATATGAAGATGATGTGAACTGATGAAATGTGTAGAATTGTATGAATTTTATGCTTATAATTTTTATAATTTTTTTGACTAAGAATTTATTCATTTTATTTTATTTTGAAGTCCCTTTTTTAACTATGAAAAATATAAGATGTAGTTCCCGTCAAACAAGTATGTGCAAATCATCTTTTTTTGTTCTGATTTTAAAATATTTTATAGATTACATGTGTAGCTAGTGAACAAAAAAAGAAATAATTATTTTTGATGTATATTTTCTTTGTTATAAGTACTCAAGTTTGACCTTGTTAGAATCCAACAGTTTTTTCCTCCCGTCAAAACTTCCCTATCAAATCTATACCTTCTTGAAAAAAAATTACATATTCATGAAGAGGATTCTCTCCTCTAGTGATAAATACAATTTTTTTACTTTTTTGATATGATTTACTATTTTTTTTCATTTTTTGAGAGAGCATCTTCTGAAATGTTGAAATATCAACTTATAATATTTTGATTTTATAACATATTATAGCTAATCAAAACACTCAAAAATTTGTATAATGATGATATTGAATCTGAGATCTATAAAAGGGTATTTTTAGTTTTTGAAAAAAATTGAGTTTTGATAGAGAAATGAGATTTGACCAAAATAGGTTTTTGTATCACAAATGGTGACACAGATCTTTGCTTTTACCCTCGAGTCATCAGTAACCGAGTTACAAAAAGTTCAAACCGAGCCACAGCAACATTCAGACATTATTGAGCAAGTATCTATCGACTCTGAAGCACTCAAGCCAATTCTTACCAAGCCAGAACAACCTGAACATGAAATTGAAGCACAAGGAGATAGCAATGAAACTCATTCAAGAGGCAAAGAACCTATATTAGCTAAATATGTCAGAAGACATCATGCACCAGATCAGATCATTGGAGACAAGTCTGAAGGAACCTTGACAAGAAGCAAGCTGAAAAATACTTGTTTACTTGCTGATTTTGAACTTAAAAGCATTAAAGATGCATTGACAAATGATAGTTGGATTGAGGCAATGAACGAGGAAATAGAACAGATAAAGAAGAACAAGACATGGACTCTAGTACCCAGGCCTAAAAATAAGAATGTAATTGGAACCAAGTGGGTATTCAGAAACAAGTTGACTGAAGATGGTAAAGTATCCAGAAACAAAGCCAGATTGGTATGCAAAGGATACTCTCAAGAAGAAGGCATAGATTATGGAGAAACCTTTGCTCCTGTTGCAAGATTGGAAGGAGTCAGAACCTTACTTGCATATGCTACTCAAAAGGATTCAAAGTTTATCAGATGGATGTCAAGTCAACATTCCTCAATGGAATACTGGATGAAGAGGTTTACATAGAACAACCTGAAGGATTTGTTGATCCAGATAAAAGGAACATGGTCTGCAAATTACACAAGGCACTGTATGGTCTGAAACAAGCCCCTAGAGCATGGTATGAAAGATTGCATAACTATCTTATTCAGATTGGTTTTCAAAGAACTAATGATAATAGTAGCTTGTATATAAAGGAAGGACTAGATAATAAGATTGTCTTGGCAGAAATATTTGTAGATGATACTGTCTTCACAGGGCATGATGATCTTTGCAAAGAATTTTCAGAACAAATGAACAAGGAATTTGAAATGTCTATGTTTGGTGAAATAAAATTCTTTTTTGGTCTTCAAATTCAACAAAATAAGAATGACATCTACATCACTCAATCAAAATACATCAAGGAGATATTGAAAAAGTTTGGTATGGAGGACTGTAAACCTATTGGAACTCCTATGTGTACTGGATTGAAACTTACCAAAGATGATGAATCCAAAGAGGTAGATCAAACATTGTATAGATCTATGATTGGAAAATTGCAATACGTAGTTCAGACCAGGCCATATATTGCCCTTGTAGTTGGTATTGTTGCAAGATTTTCAGCGAAGCCAAGAGAAACTCACCTGATGGCAATCAAAAGAATAATGAGATATTTGAAAGGAACTGAAGATTATGGCTTATGGTACAAATTTGGAGGTAATTTGGATTTGAAAGTGTTTACTGATGCTGATTGGGCAGGAAACCTTGATGACAGAAAAAGCACAAGTGGAGGAGCATTCTTTCTTGGAAAAAGATTGGTTTCTTGGACAAGCAAAAAGCAGAATTGTACATCCCAATCTACAGCAGAGGCAGAGTATGTTGCTGTAGCAGTAAACAGTTCAAATATTTTTTGGTTTAAGCAGTTATTGCAAGGAATGAAGATGGAGATCAAAGAACCAGTTGTCATGTTCTGTGGCAATACTAGTGCAATCAACATATCTAAAAATCCAGTGATGCATTCCAAAACCAAGCATATTGCAATAAAATATCATTTTGTCAGAGAATTGGTGCAAGACAAGGAGATTAGATTGGAATATGTCCATACAAAGGAACAAATTGCTAACATATTCACAAAGCCTTTACCTAAGGATGCATTTTTGTATCTCAGAGGTAAGTTAGGGGTCATTCCCCTATTTGAAGTCCACTAAAAATGAGTTCTAGTGATGCATCAACGCATACAAGATTGAAGATCTATCTGTTGATGCAGTTTAATCAGAAATCATTGCATATGAATTAGTACTAAAGGTACATTACAATTCACTTAACTTCTGTTGTCTTTGGAATGTGTTGTCAAAGAGGGAGAGATTTACTATCATATCCTTATGAAATTTGTGAGATTTGAAAAGTTTTCCATGAAGTCCCTTAACAGAGGGAGATTATTGAAAGAGGGAGAAGTCTGTTATCTTGTTGGACTTGTTTTCAAAATTTTATTCTGTTATGACATGTTGTGTTGCCATCAATGCCAAAGAGGGAGATTGTTGGATAATGTTGTCTTTGATGTCACACAAATGTCATATCAGTCATTAGTCTCAAGTTCACCGAGCTCAGATAGTCTGCAATACAATCTACAGTGCCAACCGAGCTCAGTCGGTCATTAAAGGAATCATGGAGAAAACAGTGTTCACCAAGCTCACTCGATCATCAAAGAAATCATGAAGAAGTCAATATTAACTGAGCTTCACTCGGTCTCCAAAGCATAGTTTCCACCGAGCTCACTCGTTCATCAATGAAATCATGAAGAAGTCAATATTAATCAAGCTTCACTTGGTCTCCAAAGGATAGTTTCCACCGAGCTCACTCGGTTATCTCAGGAAACTGAGTACTTACTGAGTTCTCTTGATGATTGAAGGATTGTCACAAAGTTCGTTGTATTAACCGAGCTTAGTTGGTTAACATAGGAATTATTTTTTGAACAAAGTTTACTGTGCAGGGTCGGCCAATATAGGGATTTGCAAATTAACTACTTCTAGCCGACTGTTGTAATTATTTTTTTAGTCAGTGATTCGAGCCGACTTAGATAATTTGAAAGGTATATATGGTCATTCAAGTTATGAATTAAAGTGTGTGAGATTGTGAAAAAGAAGTTATGAATGTGAATTATAGTATGAAATGATAAGGCGAATGTTGAGCAAAGTTTGATGAAGGATCAGATGTGTTGAAGGAGCTGTAAAGTTGCATTTGATCAGTGAGGATCCAAACAAGCATAACAGAGATCTGTAATTAGCAAAGATAAGTTGTACTTTATATCAGGTCACTTCATTGTTGCTTTCTAACCATTGTAACAGTGAATTCAAAATCTCTTAACAGAGTTGGTTTAACAACCATTCAATAAATCCTCTAACAAGGTGACAGTTTAGTTGAATTGTTCTAAAGACCTCTAGCAAGGCCACTCCTAACAGGGTGATTAAATCCTTTAACAGGGTCACACCTAACAGTGTGTTTTTGTAACCTTTAACAGGGTTGGCTCCTAACAGGGCTCACTTCAGAAGAGTGAAAAACAATATCTAGTTACATTGGTGGTTTTTCCCATATTGGGTTTCCACGTTAAAACTGGTGTCTCTTGTGTTCTTAATTGCTGAATTACTTTGTGCATGATAACATATCAGTTCTTACTATTTATTATTTGTTGCATTATCAAGTTTCAGCATTTTATATTAATCAGATCAAGGGTATATTCAGACATCTTAGGGATAGTGGAAAGTTTTTGTAGTAACTGATTCACCCCCTCCCCCTCTCAGTTACTCTATTCTCATTTCCAACAATAAGGATGAAACCAAAAGAAAATGAAATGTAATTCCAATTTCCTTCTTAGGGAATCATTTGATCAGGTTTGAAATTTTTTATAGTATGACCAACGTACAAAAAATAGACAAATGGCTCAGAAATTGAAATTTCTTTGTTGTAACTTCTTCCAATCCATACAAGATGCTTTTTAGACCTTAGAAATGAGGTATTTATCTATCCTAGGCCTCTTCCAATGGTTAAAACTATTATTTTAATAGTTATAACTCATTTCCAACCAAGTCACATTTTTGAGCAACTTTTACAAATTTTCAATTTTGCAATTTTACAAAAAAAGTGCAACTTTTGCATTTTCCACTAGATTTCACTTCTAGGACTTGGAAAAGGTTCCAACTTACTCATAAACAACTAAAAAAACCTAATCCTAGAATATCTTGACCAAAAGCATAAAAAGATCAAAATTTTCCTAATTAGCAACTTATGCTTATAATTTTCACAAAGTGGCCAAGGCATACATAATGGTGTCTTGCTTTTACAACCATGGACTTTTCATCCAAGGCTTATTTATTCTAGCCTAATTAGGTGAAAAAAAAACATCATATTCAAAATCTATACAAGTGCCTTAGTGCTCTGCACCACATACCTTCTTATGCCCTCTTGTGGTTCAATTCCTTTATCTTGTAGCCTTTTCTCTTTTGCATCTCCTATTATTTCATTCCTCTCCATTGGTGTAATCATAGGAGGATTCTCATACTTTGGGTTAACCTTTAGAGCCCTTCTATATTGGTCCCTCACAATAGTTATGTGTTTGGATGCTCTTTTAAGAAGTAGGGCATCGTAAAAAATATTTTTCAAAGAGGTCCTCAAAAGATTTAATGAGCTGATTTTTAAAATTCAGGACCCTATTCATTCCACCTTTTTTGAAAAAATAAAATTGTTAGATCAATAACTTTAATATAGTACAATAAATGGAAGAAAATAAAATTTTTGTACCAATGATATTAAGCTACGTACCTTTTACATATGGTGGGCCCAAATAGCTTTAATGTCATTTAAAAAAAAGTATCATAAAAAAGCATCATTTCTTACAAAAACATCATGGGATTATTAGTCCAAAATGAGTTATGTATAACTAAACTACAATTACAATGTAAATAATAATAATTTTAAAGCAACTAGAAGCTTTGGTACTTTTATCAGAAACATAGTTTTCTTGTTCAACACTAATGACCCCACAAATGAACCAATACTAGTAACACAGGCTGATCCAGGAAATGGTTCAACTTCAGTAGTAGTGGTCTCTGTTCTTGTATCAGCTGTAGGTGTATATATTAGTGCACAAAATAGGTTCATTAGTATAAAATGCACCCAACAAAAAAAATCAATGCATGATTAATGCATATGAAAATATAACAAAATAAGGTTTTACTAGTTGTACTTGGTACATACAAAGATGTCTATAAGTCCTTGTTGTTGATATTATAATTGATAGTATCAAAGTGGTGATCGAAGGAGGCATCCACACTTCATTAGGAGCTAAAGAATATATTGTTAGCAAAGACATTTGCAATGGATAAAGATCAAATGGGGTAATAGAAGCATCCCAAACATAAGTTGAGTCAATAATGCATGCAAAGGTTAAATGAAGGTTAAAGGTTTAGGGATTATTTACATGAAGGTTGTGCGCTACTACAACCCTCACCATGTTGACCATGTTTCACAGGTGTCAAAAATTCTTGTAAGAAGAACACATCATATTTTACATCATGATCCATAAGATAGTATAAAATATAAAACATCTATTAAACTTTTATTTTTGCTTAAGATTCATTACTGCTTACCTTTAGACAATTGACTCTATATATGAATTCATCTTTGAGTGCCCCTATCTCCTCAATTTTGTTTTGTTCCATGACGAGTGCAGAAATTCCTTTACTATATTTATTTATAATCTTATTAGCCATGAAGTCAGGGTCAATGCTACATGTGTTGTCATCTAAAAATGCCACCTCAATTTCAGATCCCATTTGATCTACTATCATTATTGCTTTTCCCTATCAAGTTGTGACATAAATATCAATAAAATTCTATCAAAACAACTCCAAATTAAGCCATACAGAAAATAACATAATAATGTGACATTTGTTTCTATATAATTTGTATAATTACACTAATTAAGGTTTACCTTTACTGAAGGTGTGTGAGTAACATCCCCACCTATGCCTTGTGGTGGATGTGTCACCCTATGAAAAAGATTAGTAATTCCTAGCAATCAGTAGAGAAATGAAAGTAATCGACTTATCAAATTTTTTTATTAATAAAGCAATAGATTGTATATTGGAGTCAATATTAATTGGAGGCAATTGGTTTAAAATATGTTATACTTACCAGTCTCATGATGGTGATTTTTTTTGTATCTACACAATTAAAATTGTAATCTATCAGAAGCTCTTCCCCTGTACTTATTGATTTTATCGCACATACAAAAACACAATTTGCCTCGCGTACCTTGAATAGATAATTCAACCTCTTATTAGTTGACATAGGTCAAAATTTTTTTATAAAACCTGCAATATTCCCTGTTGCTTTTGGCCTTCCATCAATATACATAGAGAGCCTTTTACTTTGATCATTTTCTTTGCATTGTATACAATTTTCTAACAATACATACCTACACATACTTTTTTTATATTGCATAATTTGCATTTAATTATTGTAATTGTAAGAAGGTCCTACATACTTCATCAATTCAACAACTTTATTATAACTAACTTTATGTCATCTATGAAAAATAAGCCCAAACCATGTAATGAAGATGGAGCTATACAATATATCTGTTCGTTAATAGAAAAATCAGTGCTAACTGGAGGTAGTTCCTTGGGTACCCATTCTTTCTGAAGATGTTTGTACCTTAAGGGAACCTTCTTATCGCCTTTGGTCTCATTATCATAAGAACATGATCACCCCTTAGCAAGGAAAAATTTCATTCATTTATTGAATTTTCTCCTATTCTTTTGACCTCTAGTTGATCTCCCTATTTTAGACCTACTAGATGTCTCACTTTTGTCTTCTATTCTTGCATTTTCCTCACTCAAGGGAGACAGATCAAACGAATACCTATTTGGTAATACTTGAAATTCATCAAATGAGAGACATAGTAGGACTAAAGTTGATGTGGATGGTAAAAAGTCTACCACAAATAATAAGTATCTATAGGGTCTATTGACTTATACCTATCGATCCATGTCACTGTGCATGATCCTGGTCAAAGACAATAATTTTTTTGCATATATAAACAATTTATCTTAAGTTTGAAAAAAATTACATGATATGTATGCTACAAATTACATAGAAGACAAAGATTACATGATGCATTCATCAAAATCATTGTATATTTTCTAATTCCTTACCTCTACTTTATGTTTGATACCTATGAAAAATCAATGTATATACTCCATGACATTAGAGTTCAACACATAACTTAATTATAAAAATATACAAGTCATACAAATTTATATGGATAAATCAACACTTCATATGTTAAAATTGATCATACCTCAACATACATTTCATTGATCATCCTCTTCATCCATGTCATCATCGTGACTATCATCACCATCACCATCACCATCACCATCACCATCACCATCACCATCACCATCACCATCATTGTACTTTTCCCCTTCATCATCATCATCATCATCATCATGACCAACACCACCACCATCTTCATTACCATTATCATGACTATCATCATCATGACCATAATCAACTTGATCATTACCATCTTCATTAGTATGATCATGACCATCATCATCATCACCATTATCGTTAGCATCACCAAAACCATCATCTTCTTCTTCTTCTTCATCATCATTATGTAATCGCCATTCGTGATCATCATTTACTTCATCTTCTAATTCTTCAATATCTTCTTCTTCCATCACATTATACTTTACTAACCTTCCTCTTGGATCATGTCTAATGAAAAATGACCAATCTAGTTTATGTGGAATGCCAAAGTAAAACACTTGCTCACATTGTCTTGGAAGAACATAGGGCTCGTCTCCAATTGACTCAAATGAATTTGTATTAATCATTGTAAATCCACTATCATGTTCAATAACAGTCCTCACATGATCACTTTGATTTAGCCATAGCCTGCACCATTTAATGAAAAATAGGACTAATTTGAATGAGTTAATGTTGCACTCAAGTATATCATCCAAAATGCCATAGTATCAATTTTCAGATTGTTGAGGATGTATGTCATTTCTAGATGACATATTAGTGACCTCAAAAATTGCACTTATCCTAGAATCACAAGTTTTCTTCATTTTGTCTAATATTTTTATGTGAAATTTATGACTATGGTAGTACATAGCTTTGTGGTGTTTGATTTGCAATGATTCAAACATGTCAAGAATATTTTCATCGATTCATGAGTTGATATTAAACTTATGGGTCATGGTTAGTAATTTTATACATACCTTTCTAGCTCTTAAACTATATGCTAGATCAAGTACCATCAATGTAACATTGGGATCTCCATTACAATGAGCTTCTTTAACTAATGATGCAACACCATCCCATGTTAATGAGTGACCATTTTCTTGAGATTGTTGGATCCATACCATTACTCAATCAAGATTGTTTGCAATATACAAATGTAGTACATCCCACTCATGCCCAACTGTAAAGAAAATAAATAGACCACTTAGAAACAAGTTATATTGAAGATTTATAAGAATTAATAAACTAAAATAACATCTTATAATTACCTCTCACTTTCCTCAATCTACCTTTCCCCATCAAGTACTGCCATTTGAATTTGTTAATAGAGTTGGAATCCCAAATGTGATCTACATGGATATTTGTTGCAAACTTTTGAAGATATTTACTAATGTACACCATGGGTCTGGTATACTATATATCCCTCCACCATAGAACCCTCAGAACATTTTTTTTATTGAACCAAGCCCTTCATAAATTTCAAGTGTCTCGCAACCATCTACAATGACCTAGTTTGTACAAGCCCAAACAATTCAATCTCCTCAACTTGATGTACGAGGTAGTGTTCTTGAGCATTGAAAAAAGCTGAAGGTAGACCACTTTTTCATTTCACAAATAAGTTGGGGAATTTTTCTCTTCCAATATTATATATATATATATATATATATATATATATATATATATTTTAATCAATTTCTTTAGATGATAACCACCTAAAAGAGATTCAACACGCAAGAACATATAAACGAGATTTTAGAAAAAAATACAATAAATTATAGAAAAACTAAAGCAAGTCATAAATATAATACATGTACACCAAATATAAGAAATAAAACTTCTAACCTCATGTATTTTCCAAGATCATATATAAATTGTTTAACACTTTTATGCAAGGACAATTACATTTATCAACTTTTCTTCATAATTGAGACCACAATCTAGCAATTGTCTTGTTATTTTATTTTGGGTTCATATCGGCAGATGTGGTCTTTCTTCATAGGAAAATATTGGCACTATAAATATACAAAATATAAACATACAAGAATTAGTAGTATCTTTTATATAATAAAAATAATAAAATATTACAAGATTTATAAATACACACACAAATTATGCTCACAAATCATGTGATGATCCAAGGGGTCTAGTATTGTAATTGCCTTATGAGTATTGCTCATGTGTAGTGTAAGTTGATAATTATTTTTATAATTACTTCAAAGCCCAATACCATTTTTATGTGGCCTTGTTGATGCATGTTGTGTTTCAACAAGGAGAATGTCATGCTATAATATGATTATGATAATTGATATCATTGAATCAAATTAGTGTATAATATCATCTGGAGTCATATTAGTGACATGCCTAATTGTTGCATTGTGATTACAATGATAATTGATATCAACAAATCATATTATCATAGGACATCATTTAGAGTCAAATTAGTGGCATGCCTAATCATTGCATTGTGCTCATATTTTGCTTACCATTGTCTTGTGCTCTAACATGACTAAATTAATTTATATTGACTATGAATGCATAATGTCTATATAGGTTAAAGTGTTACTTCTCATCTTAATATTTGAAATATTAGGATAATTACATGTGACTCTGATCATGTTTAGAAGTAAGAAACTCATAGAGAATTACACAACTTCAATCTTGTTTGAAAGTGAGAAAAAATTGGGAGAATAACATGTGCCTTTGACCTTATTAGAAGTGAGTATGTAGGTAATCCTTTGGAAATGAAGAATGGCCCTAAACACAAGTTAATAAGGGAGAGTTTAGGAGATAGCTCTAGCATGGGGTTTAGAAAAAAAATACAAGTTGGAATTGTTCCTGAACTTGTCAAAACTCTTTGTTTAATTAACAGATGCAAACACATGTTAGTAAAGATTACTATCGAAGCAGTTCTTACTATTGTAGATTTGGAAAGAAAAGATGTTAACTTGGATTTAATTAAAGTTGAAGGAAAAGTTAGTGGAAGGCTAGAGGAGTTGAAGGTATTGTTATTGACAAAGATATGAGTCATCCACAAATGGCTTAAAAAATTGAAGATGCAAAGACCTAAAAAATTGAAGATATATATTAGTACTAGGGAAGAGAGTATTCCTACAAGGTTGAAGAGAATAATCAAACCATTGCATATGGAGAATAATCCATGAGACTAGTGAGTATTTCAAATATATAAGAAGAATATTGAGGGAACCTCAAATACCTCCACCATATGATACCATTGTCAGTTTGACTAATCGAGAACCATACAAAATGGCACTTCACAACTCTCCAGCCAATATTGAGCTCCAATGATCTAGATTAGGGTTAGAAAATGGCATTCTACACAGCTCTCCAACCACTATTTTGACTCATGCCTATATTTTCTAGGTTCAAAAATGTTCATGACCAATATGACCTAAATGCATGAAATCACCAAGTTGATTCAATTTGTTTACATACCTATGCTATTACGCTTAACCCTTTATCCCGCCCACTTGTAGCCAATGGAATGTAATGAATGAGAATCAATATTTTTTTTTGTTTGTTTTGTTTCTATTCTATGTTGGTCAAAATTTTAACATTAAACTTTACAAAGGTCAAAATTTTGACCTTTTTGGGACATAAAAAAAAGAAACCATAAGCCAAAATGGGCTTTGGTCAAAAATTTTGGTTGAAAATCAATGGAAAATGTACTAGTGTTCCTAGAGTAACCAGTATAGTTCCCTCTAGAATAATTACCTCTTTTACCACAAGGTTCATCCTTCCATCCTTTATCTTGTACTAAATTGTTAGATCTACTACCTTCTCCATAAGTTATGCCTCTTCTTCTCTGAAATCTACCACCTCTTCCTCTCTATCTTTGATCATGTTTCTTTGTCAATCTTTCTTCAGCCTTCAACACAAATTGATATGCTTCATCCACACTATCCATCTTAACATACCTGATCTCATCTTGAATTGATATTCTCAGGACATCAGGTATCTAGCCACCTTTTCCACTTCATCATCCACATGTCCATATCTGATATCTAATTTTTATAATTCCTCAGTATATTATTTCACACTCATGTTCTTTTGCCTTAGATTTTTCATCTTTCTCAAATAACTTGGTAATCTCCAGGGAGAAACTTCTTCTTCATCTTTCTAAGCATTTTCATCCAAGTCTTGATCTTTTCCTTCCATCTCTTCTGTCTATCAGCTTGCAAATAATCCCACCAAAGAGATGCACTACCTTTCAATTTTGTAACTACTATCTTAAGCTTCTTGTTATCAGGAGTACCTTCATACTCAAAATACTTTTCCATTTTAGAGATCATATCCAATACCACATTTGTCTCAATATTTCCATCATAACAAGAAACTTCAACAAGTCTAGTATTTTCTCTATACAAAACTCTTAGAAGCCTTTCTTTGTCTTGTTCAACTTTAGGTTCACGGTTAGGATCCAGTGTCACCTCTTCCTCATAATAACATCTTCAAGATGTACTCCTCTTCTCTAGGTTGTCTCCACAACTTTGAGTTTGGTTGCAGTCTGCCTCAACATATCCATTATAACATTATCAATATTTCCTCTGCCACAAACCATCTTGACAATAGTTCTTGCAAGATCATAACCTTCTACAAGTTATATGTCAGATCTCAAATCTTGCACCCTACAACCAATCCAATAAGGTTCCTCAAAATCAAATCCACAGGAAAGAACTCTCTCTAATACCACCTGACATAGGTGTTGGGAAATCATTTTACACGAGGTCAATGATAGGAATCCATTGCGCAATTCCTCTCTTGAAAAGCTAATCTTTTTGGAATCAACTCCAAGGTTCAGTATTTATCTTGCAACATACCAAAATCCACTCAGTTGAAGATAAATGTGATTGTTCATGAGGAGGCCCTTGCTGGTTCTACTATGATCTCGAAATGAAGTAAATCTATTTGCTGTCTCAAAATCACACACAAAAGAACAATATTTTTTGTATTTTTTGGTTTTTCAATGAATGCAGTCTAATAATGCAACTAAAATGAGTTCCTATTCTAACAAGGGGTTAGCAAAGAAGATAACATGAAATTGAAATAACTTGAAATTGAAATCCTAAATGGACATAAGCTATAGAAAACAACACACTGCGAGTTAAACTTTTGAAGAAATTGGTAGGAAACCAATGAAAATAGGAGCAACGCTTCCTAGAATCCACTGATGCAATTGTTGGTGAGAAAATTTAACAATCATATGATATTTCACCTTTCATCAAATCGCAAGGCCACGAAAAGTGCGCTCATGCAAGACAAAAGGCTATATAGGCACAATTTGATGATCTCTTCTCAAGCTCATTATGTTAGCGAAATTCGTAAATCTGTAGCAAACACCAAAACTAAAAGATCGCACAACTAGAAACAACACAATAAATTTTTGGCTCAATCACAATCTCATGAACAAAATTCACAAAACAATGACACATTCAGGCAAGAATCACTACACTCCAAATGCGAGCACGAAAAGCATAATTTTATTGCATAATAACGATGGTCTTTGTAACATTTTACATTGGGGTATTTATAAGAAATTGTCTCCTCAAATTGTGTTGAGAGTGAGAGATATCTTTCATGCAATAAAATGCTTTTAACTAATAAAACAAACTAAATATATACAGACTATCAACTAATTTGGTGCTTAGAGGGACTCCATCCATATTTTATTCATTAATTGGATGTATGAGCCCTTTATATGTCAAAAACAAAGAAGAAACGAGAGAGAAAGTAGGAGGAAGCCATCAGTCGAAGCGGAAGTGCATGGAGGCATAAAAAATAGAAGCCGGTCCTTCAGTAGGCATGTGTTGAAGTTAACTTGCCGTCAGAATGTGCTCTCGATGCATGGAAAGTGCTATTTTTGGAACTAGCAGTTAACTGTTAGTGCAGCTCTAAATTGTGGAGCTGCAGACCTGCATGAAAATGTAGTCTTGGGGACTTGCAGTGTTGTGCAGTTGTGCACCTCAGAAGCTCAATTTGCCAAAAAGTCAAAGTTCTCAATTTTGAAAATGGTTTCTAGGTTTTGCTCAAATGGGGTTTTAGATCACTTTTTGTGTACATTCTTTGCCCCTTTTTGATGATTTATACCCTCTTTATAGTCAATCACTTTCATAAACTTGAACTCTTGCTTCTTTAATCTAAAATCCCTAGGCACTTGCATTGAATCTTGTCATTAATAGCTACATAAGATGAGGAACTTGTTCCGCTTCATGTGTCCAACCTCTCTATCTTCGACCTTTGTCTGCTCTCCAACTACCCTATCCTTCTCGGTGAGAAACCAAGTGATCCAAATTATCCAAAATGATCAAATGTTTGAAACTTTTTCATATTTTTTTGCAAATTTTTCTAGGCATTTTTAAAAGGCTTTTTCAGAGGTCTTCTGCTAAAAATTTCAAGTTGAAACCTTCGTTGGTCCCTAAAATTGGGTAGGTGAAGGCTCACTATTTTAGGGACTAAAATTAGATCTTCAGTTCTTCTTTCCAACAGTGTAAACGGTTTTGATTTTTGAGCTATGGGTCAAAAGTTATGACCCCGACAAGTTGAGGATGCCATTTTTACCTACAAAAAGAAGCAAACATTAGTTTGGAGAGATGAAAACACTTAATTAAGAAAAACACCTCTGAGGTGTGCGAGGTGCATCCTTTTATTTTTTATTATTATTATTATTATTATTATTTTTTGGTGAGGTGAGTAGGGGTGCGCACGTGAAGTGGCATGAAAAGTGTTTGGCACGACATGCTCATGGATCACGGCTTGTAGTGCATCGTGGGAACATGCGCAATAGTGTGGTGTCATGCATGACACATCGCATGTGGGGTGCTCGTGGGGTGCATGGTGCAGCGGTGTGGTGTGGACACATGGTGCTTGTGGCACACCTCGTGTGCACACACAAAAAATGGGCACGTGTGCTTCCTCCAATTTTTTTTCCCAATTTTTTGAATTTTGAATTTTCTTTTGTAATTTTTTTTCGACTCTAAAACTTTAACTCTAATAAAATTTTCTTCTCCTGAATCTCGAACTATGAGTCCAGGAGTCGAAAAAAGGTAGGGGGTCCCCATTCCTAGTGAGGAATGGGGCATGTGTTGTGGACACCACAACAGTAGGGAGAGTGCAAACTTAAGCAGAACCAACTCAAGTTAAGCTTACAAACAACTTGACTAAGAGTTACACACAGAAGCAACATGAAAAGAAATGTACATAAGGCATGATTCCATACTTTTCCTTGAGTATAATTAATAAGAAACACATTGAATTAAAATCTCAGCAATTGGCAACCATATTAATGTAACAATTATGAGAAGTCTATCAACATGCCTGGTTGTGAGGCCTTCTAGGTTTTGGCCATATACAATAAAATTACAATGTTAGAATCCAAATTTGCATCTTATTTGGTTTCTCCACATCTCATATCACCCTATATCTTTCTCTACCCCTAACTACCTCTAACCAAGCTTCTTATATAGCCAGCTAAGCCACAAGTCGGCTAGTCAAGCATTTAATTATATTATAGGTCCAACCTAAGAAGAGTAAACCAAAACTGATGCTAAATGAAACATAAGGTATTGCGCACATAAAGGAAAATCCACATGTGTCCTAGGAGTCAGCTCCTAACTTTGCATCACCTCATGTACATATTGGTACATAAGATAAGATATATTTTTGGTTGATATGCAAGATTTCTTAAAGACCAAAGATGCTCCTGTATCACTTTTTCCTTTGTGTTATCCATCTTACTCACTCTTCCTGCCCCCTCATTCTCTTTTTATCCTTCATTATAATTATATATCACTTAAAAATTATTTCCTATATGAAATAGACAACCTAGCTATTTGAAATCAATAATTTAATATGGTCTCTATCTCATCATATCTATCTCATCTCTCCATCTTGCTCTATATTTCTATATCTCCTTTTTTATATTCATATGTCTCTCTTTAATGTACACAATTTCCCTATCTACCTCCTTATACAATTCTTTATATATTTATTTATCTTACCCCTCTCTTTACCATTCACCTCTCATTATCTATATATTCTATTTTGTCTATTTATCTTTGATCTTCTCTATGTATCTATCTATATACCATCCATCACCTTCAATATGTCTTTATAATTCTATCTCTTCATCTTCCCAATATCCTCTCTCCTTTGCCTATTTATCTTCTTCTTGATACCTTCTTCTTTTCCTTTTGCTTCATGTTTATCTCCCTCATATGCATAATCCCTCTCTTGCCAATCTTTCCCCCCAATTTTTTTATTATCAATATGAATCTTTTCACCTCTCTATCTCTCTTCTCTCTTCATATTATTCATCTTATTAACTCTCCCTAGCCTCTTTCACCTTATCCCTCCCTATATCTCATTACTTCTCTAATTATTATTTATTTTATGAAATGGACAACCAAGCCTTTTGAAATGCACACAATATATTATCTTACTACAAATTAAAAAAACACCTACAAATCTATTGACTAATATTTACTTTTTATAAATGTTTGATCTTAAATTCTCTGGCCATATTAACCGTTGGTTGGTTTGAGCTTAAATTTTATTAGGTTTACAATATGTTTGACTAAGATTTGTACATATTCAATTTTAATATTGATTATTCTTACCTTAAATCTTAATTCACCCCTTTCAAAAATATTAAAATATAATACAAATATTAATTAGAACAATTATACAAAAGTAAAGGTCAAAGTTATATCCAACATTTTTGGCAATAGGCACCTCTAAATTTTAATACTCTCAATGTAATTGTGTATTTGAGAGAGGAAAACAAATTTAGAAAACTCTTCCATTTGATAAAACAAAGTTAAATAATGCTTACATGGAGGATTTATGAATATATACACATGGCCGTCATCTTTGTCAAATTATTTGTATAGGAAATATATTGCTTTGGTTTTTGCAGTTTTAAAATAAAATATTGCATTTTGTTCCCCTATTCATGACCTAGAATGCACCAATGAATGAAATATCTTTATATATATTATAAATGTTATGATCTTGATGGGAAAAGACCCATATATTTATTATAAATTTTCACTGACAATGTTTTGTTATGTACAATCACTGATGGATTTCACTCTAAATGCAATAACCTATTATTCTGGTTGACCTATTTTAATATATTCTAGGTAAAACTTAAAGGGTGCTCAAAGTGTGTTCTAAATGACACAACATCAAACACCAATTTTTTGACAACTACCATGGATACATTACTTGAGGAATAACTAGAAACAATATACATGACAAACAAATAAAAATGTTGCTCCTATAATTGGCTAAGAAGAACTAAAATGAAAACATAATTATGATTATGTCGTGAGTGTTTACTCATTCAATTTCTTGAGGTTAATGAATGATATGACTCACCTCTAGTGAACAAACTTATATAGCTTGTACCTTGAATTTCTAAAGATATATACTTTACTTATCTATCCACAAGTATTCATCCCAAGGATTCATATCTATCATTAAAATCTCTACTAGAAATAAACCATATAATGTGAAGCTTAAATGAACTAAGTATATTGATTTAATGCATATTTCTGCTATTGAATTGCATTGGTCAAAATTAGTGGAAAATTTAACTTAGATATACACACTTGAATAGGCTAAATGAAAATGATAAGACAACTGTTGTAGGCATTACGGGGAAAAAATTATTGCAAAAATTGAAGATTGTAGAGATCAATTTATTCTTCTTCATTTGAGTAAAACACTTGTAAAGTTATTCAAATTCAGATTCTGGAGAAAGTATTTTATATTTATTATTGTATGAAGGGATAAGGAGCTCATTATGATTATTAAGATCATTTGAAATCAAAATGGTGAGCATAGAAAAATATGCAAAAAAAGTGAATTGATCAAACACTTTTACATGGAAAATCAAGAAGAAAGAAAGCCCTAAGGCTAGTGCAATTTTGGATACTGGCTTAGGGCAGAACATTTCATCGAAACCTTCTAGTTTAGATGAGTGGAATAGGACTGAGTTTCCTTCTAATTTTGTTCCTGCTAGAAAATCTAACCTTAAGATTGAATATTTGGTGCCCGTCTCAAACAATTTTGATGCCTTAAATAAATAGGAGCAGATAATTTATAAAAAGAAGACATCAGGACATAATCAAACAACATGCAATAATTCTTTAAAAAAAAGAAATGGCATAAACATTGAGGCAGGGAAGAGCATAAATTAGCTCACGCAACCATTATCTTAGATAACTCCACGCCAGATCCTCTTGGAGGAATATGGTAAATTTTGGAACAGCTTTCAACATGTTTATGATAAATAAATAGAAGAAGATAAATAAAAAGAAGACATCAGGACATACTCAACCAACATGCAATAATTCTTTAAAAAAAAGAAATGGCATAAACATCGAGACATGGAAGAGCATAAATCAACTCACGCAACCATTATCTTAGACAACTCCATGCCAGATCCTCTTGGTGGAATATGGTAAATTTTGGAACAACTTTCAACATGTTTATGATGCTAACCCTAGCCCCTTATATCAGTTGGGAATCCTCAGAGATCGTCCCATCATTGTCTCCACATCAAGCTTGGATCACCAAATAAGAGTCTTCAATCTTACAAAATATGCTTGTTCAAATAAGAATAAGTGGTATTATAAGTAGAAAGGGTTTCTCTCAGAGGACCATCTTAGTCTCTCATCTATATCAAGATCAACCTAGTAGGTATGAGAGCACTGGAGTTTCAATCCCATGTGGTTTACCCAATTCATATGTTCCTCCCCATGGCAGGAACTTGACTATGTCTCTTGGTTTTCTTGTTCCATCTAACAAGTTTCCCCATGTCTCATCCCCATCCATCTCTGATGATAAAATCCTCATAATCAATAATTAGGAATGTGAAGACTGATGGAGAGATTGCCAAAAGGTAGGTATTTTTGCATTTTGGAATGACCCAAAATGCGAATTACTCAATCTCTCTAGATGGTTACAGGAATTTTGCCAGAATTAGGTAAGTATCTCTCACCACTCAGATAGATTACTATATATTCAATGTAGGGATGAATATGTTAAGAAAGATTTTCTTTATGTTTCTAATTATTTTTTCAAAGGTTATGTTGTTAAATTTTTTGATTGGATTCCGAATTGTAAGGAAGGTTCATTAGATCTCTATATTTCAACCTAGTTTGTCTTTCAATCCCTTCCTCCATAAATTTTTAATTTGGAGATTATTAAGAAATTAGGTTCATCTCTGGGGGATTTGATAGAAATAGATTCATCATTCCATTATTGCAATAATATTAAAGTGTTGATCAAATGTAAGATTAAAAATATAGATTCCAGTCAGATTAAAATAATCACCAATAGAGCTATTTATAGATTAAATTATTATAAATATGAAGGCAAAATCTCAGAATGCATAAGATTAGATGACAATAGGAAAATTACGTTCAAAATACTACATCATACAATGGATCCTATTAGGACTTTTCCGATGATTAATATAAGAAATCTTAAAGAATTTCAAAATTACTCTACAACCAAGAAAGAAGTAGCTCAATCTCATCAAAAGATGCAGATTCATTCAGAAATAATTCAGAAAGAAGGGATAGTTAGGAAAGTGAAGGTCACATCGGCAAACTTAGCATCAGAGGCTAGACAAAATCACTATTAGAGGCAAAGGAGGAAGAAAAGGCAGTTTCAAAATCTAGACTAATAGATAAGACAATAGATAATCAAAGGACTGTAAAAAGAAAATCGACATCAACAGATAGTAGTAAAGGAATTAAGAAGGCATTAGATAGGGGAATAGTCAACATAAATAGAACTCCCCAATAGAATTCTAGTAGTAAGTAGAGTCTAATAGGTGAAAATAAGGGAACTAGTTAGAAACCCTTTCAAATGCAAAAAAATGTGGTTCTTAGATCCAAAATTCCTAGAATGTATTAAAGACTGGTGGTCTCAAGGCAATTTTGAAGGTTCCAAAATGTTTATTTTTGTTTCAAAATGAAAATGATCAAATAAAATATTCTCAAATGGAATAAAGAACATTTTAATAATATTTTCAAAGAAAAATTGGAAATTGAGGATAGTTTAAAGGAATTAAACCTAGAAGTTATTAAGAAGGGTATGAATAATGATAGCTATCTTTTAGAGAAAAAATTACTCGCTAGACAAGAGATGATATTATCCAAAGAAGAAGTTTTTTGAAGGCAAAAATCTAGAGAAAAATGGATAGCAGAGGGAGACCGGAATACAAAATTCTTCCACAATTCAACCTTGAAAAATAGAGCCAAAAGCAAAATTACTAAAATTAGAGATCATTTGGGTAATAGATCTGAAAATCCAGAAGAAACCTCAGAGATTTTTGCCAGTCATTTTCAGAAAACCTTAAATAATAATGAAGGTTCTAATAGGTTAGCACAATCTAAAATGCTAGAAGCCATTCCTAAATTAGTCACAGTAGAAGATAATAAAGCTTTAAATAAACCAATCTCTATGGAAGAAGTCAAATTGGTAGTTTTTAATATCAATCCTAATAAGTCCCTAGGTCTGGATGGATTTTAGGCCTTCTTTTACTAGAAATGTTGGGATATTATAGGTTTTGATCTTTGGAAGGCAATTAAAGCATCAATAACGATGGTTCATTATTATCTGAAATTAACCATACATTTCTCTCTTTGATTCCTAAAAAAGAGAACCTAGAAAATCTAGGGGATTTTAGGCCTATAGCTATGTGTAATACTATTTATAAGATCTTATGAAAATTTTAGCTAATAGGTTAAAGCTCATCCTTCCCAAAATTATATTTGAAGAATAGACGGGTTTTGTACCTAGTAGATCAATCTTTGATGTAATTCTTATTATTCAATAAATGTTACATACAACCAATAGTAATAATAGGGCTAGTATGTTCATGAAACTAGACATTCAAAAATTATATGATATGGTTGATTGGAGGTTCATATGTAAAACTTTGGAAGCTTTTGGATTCTCCCATCAATGGATCATTTTTAAATGCATCTCTACAACAAAGATGTTGGTTCTCATTAATGGCACCCTAGAGGGCTTCTTTGAGACATCAAGAGGTATTAGACAAGGAGATCCCTTATCTCCACTTTTATATATTATTATGGTAGAAGTATTTGGTAGAGCTCTCCCCAAGCCCTATAATAATAGGGAGATCAAAGGTATTACTGTCAAAAACAATATACCTAACATTACTCACCAACAATATGCAGATGATACTATTCTGCCTAGTGAAAGCATTATTAATGAAGCATTGAATATCAAGATTATCATCCATCAATACATGACAACATCAGGTCAAAAAGTGAATGCTACAAAGTCTGAATTTTTTTTATAAATACCAAACCAGAGATAAAAAAATAGATCTGCTTGATCATGGGATAGAAGAAAGGAAAATTTCCCTGCAAATATTTTGGTACAGAGTTAGAAAAAGGTGCTAAATCTCATAAGGCTTGGAAAAGTATTTTGGAGAAAATGGAGACTGGAACTGGTGGGTGGAAAGACAAGTGGCTTTCAAAATCTAGGAAAATTGTTAAGATTAGTTCAGTTCTTTTTGCAATTCCAACTTTCTCGCTTTCTTGTCTCCCTATTCCCAAGTTTATTAATCAAAAGTTAGAGGCAAAACTCAGAGACTTCCTTTGAAAAGATTGTGAGGATAGAAAAAAATTGGCTCTAATAAGATGGGATAATATTTGTAAACCAAAGGAAGTGGGAGGCTTAGGTATTAAAAATTTATGTTGCCAAAATGAAGCATTAGGGGCCAAGTTAGTATGGCGTCTCTTTGCTAAAAGAAAAAACATATGGGCAAAAATTATGTACAACAAATATCTTAAAGCAACAGATCCTTATTCAATTTTTAGGATGAAAACCCCTCCTAAAGGGTCAGAGAGCTAGAATTTTATGGTAAAATGTAGGCCCATCATTAGGAATTTTTTAACATGAGATGTTGGTGAGGGAGATGAAGCTTTATTTTGGGAAGACTCTTGGGATGGATACCCCTCAATAGATAGCAGTAAGATTCTTGGGGATCTCAAAGAGAAATTAATTCACCTTTGGGGAAGTAAGGTTAGCAATTACAAAACAAAGAATTACACAAATGGCTACCTTGACCGGGTTTGGAAATATTTGAAGGAAATAGATGTGGATCTAGTTGTAAAAAAAGCATATGAACAGATTATACAACAAAGGAAAGTTAAGCAGCTCGAAAGGAATGATATGATTATTTGGGTATCATCAAATAATGGCAAGTATAGTGTAAAGAATGGATACAAAGACCTTATTCAATCCCAAAGATGGGATGAAGTGGAAATTCCCCTAAATCTTTGTTAGGACCCTTCATGCCTACCTAAGGTAGGTTTCTTTTTGTGGATGGCTTTTCAAAATAGGATCTTGACGGCCGAGAGATTCCATGAACTAGGTTTTGCAGGTCCCTCTAGATGTGTGCTTTGTAAAGAACATAGCAAGGACAATGACCACATCTATTTAGGTGTCCCATCTCTAAAATCTATTAGGATTGGCTCAGACATATGTTAGGTTGGTATTCTTCTCTAACTAGTTCTTTTACTAGTCTTCTCAAAAGCTAGCCTACAAATCTTTGTAAAGACATATACAACAAATTATGGAACATTAGTCCATCCATCCTTGTGTGGGAAGTTTGGAAAGAGAGAAATGGAAGGATATTCTATGACCAAGGCATGCATCCAGAAAAAATTATTAAAAAAATAGAAGCAAGCATAGTCGAGGCAATTAATGCTCATCTTATGAAATCCATGAAAGAAGAAGGAACATTTTCAAACTGGGATGGGTATATTAGAAAGAAATAGACAAACTTGATTAATCTTCCACTCATGTATCTCAAAAATAGAAAATAGGATAGGGATAACTGTAAATGGTCCCTTCCTCTAGCAGGATGGTTAAAGCTTAACTTTGACAGGGTAGCTAGAGACAATCCAGGTGCAGCAGGTACTGGCTGCATTATCACTAATGAAACAGGTGAATGGATTGCTAAAAAAGAAAAATCTTTTGATCCCACTACCAATAATTTGGCAGAGCTTGAAGCATTAGTAGAAGGCCTTCGACTTTGTATTAAATTAGATTTAAGAAATATCATCATCAAAGGTGATTCTCAAATTGTTCTTAACACTATCAAGAAAAGAGCTACCCCCAACTAGGTTCTTAACTTGAGATTGGAAGAAATTCTTAACATACTAGATTAGTTTAAAGATATTTAGATTTGTCATATCTTTTGGGAAGGAAACTAGAAGGTAGATTGACTAGCTAATAAGGGAGTTGATGGTGGGAATTTTTTGTTATTAAATAACCATTCACTTAGTATAAAGCTCTAGTTTACTTAATTATGTATTTAGTTAAGCTATCTCTACAAACAATTGTATTGGTTTGATTTCTTTTTAACTACATAGTATAAATTACCTAAGTCATTTAGGTACCCTAACTTACATGAGTTATATTGTAATATGGATGAAGGATATTCTAAAATACATTCTTAATATATCTTAATAGCTGTATCCAAATATTATATACTATCATGGAATATAGGTTTCGTGTAGATCAATAGATTCAAATATAGTTGCTTATTCTAGTCACTATTATTTAGTGATTTAGGCATGAGATTCCTAGGGACCTATAGTACTAGGGAGATATAGTGGATGATTCTTAAGTATTATACTATAGCTATTAGATAGTCAGATTTGGCTTTATGTCAGAATCAGTTCTCTTAGTGTTTTTCTATCCTCTAATTATGATTCCTCACCCTCTGCATTATGACAAGCTCAAGATAATGTTGAAACTATGATGCAGCTGATGTAGGCATGTCTTAGACCTTCTAGTGCTTTCCTAGGTTTTTTCTTTTGCCTTCATATACAAACTGAGACTTGTCTTGCCATTTTTGCCCTACCTCTATCATGGAAATTTTTGTTAGTGTTTTTCATACTTCGAAGATCTGTACTATGGCCTTTCAAGGCAACACTAAGCCAGAAAGGTGGAACATGGTGCTCAGACTAGTAGACAGGATGACAAGAATTGAAATAAGTAGGGCTTTAGGTGAAGGTTTTTTCAAGTATGATTTCTCATGGGGGACTAACAATGATATCAAAGGAACCTTCATTGGATGTATGGCTCGGGTTGGAATTGAAAAGTGGGACATGGTGAGACTTTGCCTTAACATCTTCGATCCTATCTAGTGTGGAGGGATGGAAGAAGTGATAATGAGTTTAGATGAGAGGCTCAGGGTTCCCCTCCCTGAAGATTATATTGACCGCTCTCCTGGGAACTTTGAATTGGCTATTGTTTCGAGAAGACCGGCATTGATAATTCAGGATCCTCCTGCCTTTAATAAGGTATGATCTAAAATGGAATCTAGTTTGCATTTCCTCCTCAATGGAGAGGGGTAGTGGTGGATCCTAGTAGGGAATGGCTCTGTAGCTATCTTGGACCGTTCAATGCTTATATCCATCCTGGGGTAGAGCTAGATAATTTGGATGCCCTAGAATTTTGCACCCCCAACATTGAGTTGTCTAGTAGGGTTAAGTTTTCCCTAGAATTTTCTCCTCATTTTTCAAATGGAACACACTAATGATATTGTTGAGGTTATCATGGTCTTTAGGAAGCAATAGGGCAAGCTGGGTCTCAGACATGTTTTTTTGTTTTTTTGGTCTTTTCTCCAATTTTGTTATGTTACTAGTATCATGATATATGTATCTGTTAAATTCTATTAATGTTTAGGGATAAGTGTAATTTAGGTTTGTTCAGTTTGTTCAAAATAGTCATATGCTCATATAGGGGTGTTTTGGTTAAAATGTATATGGTAGTTCCTCAATTTGGAAGTTTCTTAGAAGTTGGTTTGTCTATTAGCCTCTAGCTTAGATTTATACTTTCAAACTCTTGTAATATTGTGATATCAATATATATAAAGGTTATGTTTATAAGTTTTCCTACTCTTGTCTCAATGTAAGATTTGCTATAGATTTTGAGCCATTACAAGATTTATATGTAGAACTATTCAAATGAGTCTCTATTTGGTTATGAACATAGTCTTTAAAAATAAATAGATCTTAAATCTTGCTCAATTAGTAGATTAGGTTTCAACATTCAGAAGTGCTTTATGGGCAGTACTTCTGGTTTAATAAATAACTAATCAATATCATATTATAATAATTCTCTAAGGAAGACACATCAATAGGCATTTGATATAGTATTCTTAACATGAAGATCTCCTTACTCTTTCGAGTTAAATTTCTCTTGCTTCTCTCTCCCTTGGAGTAAGGAATCAGGAGAAAATGTGTTCGATCTACTTTGAGCTACTCGTTTTGTTCTTTTTTAGACTGGTGCTATTTGGATCTAGTATTTCTTTCCTTTATTTTTTATAATATGATGTGCTGGATATCCATTATATTTTTTGGAACTTTCAGAGTAAGTGATGCTAGTATACTAGTTTAATAAGTTATCTTGATAAAATCTAATAAACTATCTCCAATTTTAATTCTATAATAAGATAAGAAGCTTAGTTATATTATTGATTGTTTCATGGTGTCAAGATAAGAATGCAGACTCCTATTGGATTTAAATATGTATTGATAATAATATAATTTTAGAGGAGTTGCATCATTGCATGATTTTTCAAGATAGATTTGGCTTTAATATTATTAGGGGCTAGTAGGTCTAGTAATAGCATTTAATATCCTTTAGCATTCAAGAACTAATCAAGGTTAGCATAAAGAGTTTTCAGATGATCAAGTTAGTCATCAACATCACTCACTAACTATACTAATGACTTCTTATTAAGTGGTGTTATTTATGATAGTTTAGAGAACAATTGACAAAACAATAAGGAAGGAAGCCTCTAAGTATCTAAAGTTTAGAACAAATGATGCATTTGGAGCAAGTAAATTTGATTGATATCAATTCCTCTAGAGTAGTCCTGTTCAGATATGGACACTTAGTCTTCTTTGTTTGTAAATAATACTCATCTACAGAACTAGGGTATGCCCATTTTATAATGTAATAATAAAGGATTGTGGTCTCGGGCGAGACTAGAGGTTTTCTTCCATTCTTTCCTACTAGTGCTCATTTGAATGGAAAACCTTAGTTGTATCATTCTATTTTATTTTAATCAAAGGTCTTGTCCGTTTAGCGATTAAAAAAAAAACACTTGTAAAGCTAACAAACTGAAAAAGGATGCTCTTGTATGTATGAGTAAATACAAAAGATTTTTTTTGATTTGATTTTACTAATAAAAGAAAATTATATGTCATATCTATAAAGATTTTAGTTTTTTGGATAACATGGATTAAAAATCTATTTATACATTTAAGATTTTATTATTACTATTTCTATACCCATATGTTTCTTTCTAATTCACAGACTCTCTCTATCTAGCTCTCATCCCATCTCTATCTTATCCTGCCCCTTTCTTTACCTTGAACCTCTCTTTATCTATATCTTATTTTTCCTATTTCTCTTTTCCTTAGAAGCGATATACCATTCTCCTTTCATCTAGCTTTTGAGAGGCCCCACCTCATCATTGAATCCAATAAAAGATCCGAACAATAAAAAACTAAAATATAAATTTCAAACTTAAATTTTAAAAAAAAGCATATCAATTCATAATAATTATAATTATAATTATTATCTATTTTATTCTTTAGAAATATATTATTGATATTCAAATTTAATATGGAATACAAAAGTTTAATATCTTAATTCGATATTCATTAACTAAAAAGGGGAATACCCTTTCATGATCAATATTATCATTAACTTGTAAAGTAATCAAAAGGATGGATTATGTATTGGGAGCCCCTCCTTTGGTTTTCAGACTTTGTTATTTATATGATTTTGGAAGCTGACATCTGACCTTATTTGGTAGCTAGCCATATTTTTGATGCAGATTACAGTTAAACCCCTCAATCTAGGAAGGATATTCAATGCTATGGATAAGTCTCACCTTTATTCTTATCTTCTCAAGGAAATGATTTGATTAAAACTCATTTATGTAAAATTAAAAAAGATTTTGTAAACTGGGGTATGCCCCTTTTAAACTGTATAATATAGGACTTTGGTCCCAGGTAAGACTGAAGCTTTTCTTACTCCATTCTTTCCCACCAGTGCTCATTTGAATGGAGAACACATGTAATTTGTTTCATTTATTATATTATAATACAAGGTTTCGACTGTTTACCAATTAAAAAAAAAATCTTAATTCGATATTAAATACATTGAATCTTTCTATTTGAACAATTCATATATCTATTTAATTCATATTTTCCCAAAGATAGATATGTATACTTATCTAATTACTTATTGTACTATGAAAAATATAAATTTAAAAACTATAAAATAAATATGTAAAACAAATTTATAAATTCCTTAAATAACAAAATTTCTAAAATATAACTAAATAAGTTGAAACTAATTTAAAAGACAAAACAATCTATTGCTTAACTAAAAAGAAACCTAATAAACTAAAGTTCTACAAGTATTTTAAATTTTATAATAATTATATATTGCATATTTGATTAAATTTCACTAGAATTCTAAATTTCAAAAGATGTTGCAAATTTTACTCATAATCCCAAATAATATGGTTCTCAAGGAGATTTACAATTTGAATTTTCAATGAATATTTTTTGACCACAAATTTTCAATCCTTGATTGAGAAGAATTCAAAATCCTCCTCTTATAATTTTGCAGTTTCTAAAACTTAACCTAAGTTTGGAAATCCTCATCTTATAACTTTGCAGTTTCTAAAATGTAACCTAAGTTTAGAATTTTCCCCCTTTTTTCCAGATTTGTAAAATAGAAATAAATAATCATGAAAGCAATATATATGTATAACCATTTTGCTTTGATTTTTATTAAAGTGGTGATAAATGGCAAGGTGAATTATTTAATCAAAGTGGTGATAAATGGCGAGGTGAATTATTTTTCTTTTGTTAATCCCTACCTTCTAAAGGCGGGGATTATAGTTTTCAGGTGACTCTTTTAATTAGATCTTACCTTGGAAACTGTGAAAAGTGAAAATCATTCCATAAAATTATGCTTCATTCACTATTTTTTATTAATTTTTTATAATTTTTAATTGGCGGAGAGCCTTTTTGCTGGTGGTCTTTTTATTTAAATGCAAAGAAATTATGTACAAAAATGCATGTCATCCTGTCTTCTTGTAGAGTCTCCAGCTAGCATATAACATGCAACACAAGATCATCTGACTCTCTCATGTGTGTTTCACCTGTTTAATTTATTGATAGTTCTCAAATTTCAATATATGTGTCAAGTTGGAGAGGACATAGCACTATGAGAAACATTAATTGGAATAATTGAAAAAAAAAACAAACATGTCATTACATATCCTTGCAGATATCTAGTAGTGAGGAGAAGAAAAAAATGATGGATGAGGAAATGCAAATAGTTAAGTTGTTGAACATTATCGTGTTGATTCTAGCACCATTGTCATTGGTGACTGTGTAAGAACCGAATTCCACAACAATAATTGCTAGATATGCAAACAACCTCAAGATGTAGAAATATATATGTAAAATATATAAAATTGAAAAGTCAAAAGTTGATTTTATTCACATAACTATATAATTCAATATCCATTTCTTAGATGGATAATCTATACATATCAACAAATAGTTGAGAATAACTGAAATCACAATCATTATTACATATCACCACTTTCTCTAAATACACTTGATAATGCAAAGTCGACCACATATCGATACCATATACAAAGCAAAGTACAAATGTTGAATATGAATCATATGATCATAACATCTTTTGTCAAATCTAAGTTGACTTGCACGTCGAACATGAATGTATCTTCAGTACATCATATGATATAAAGCATATATAACATAAACCATATAAAATAACATGCCATCGAACCTTAATGTCCATCTGCATGTAATCTCATCTCTGAGTCATCAGAAATATGTCCATCCGCTATCATGAGACGTAAGAGTAGTCTAGGCACTTTTACCACCCAACCATGGAGTGGTTAGCTCCTTGAGATTCTCCGATTAAGAAGAACTTCTCGACCCTAGCACGAGAAGGCTAGCAATTTGGCACAATTGGATTGGAAGGATTTGGTGCAGCCTTTGTGCCTAATCTACTTACACATATGTCTAGTAGAAATATACACAAGGATGTAAAAGAGGGAAAGCAACATAATATAACCAA
Source organism: Cupressus sempervirens (assembly GCA_028749045.1). Lineage (NCBI taxonomy): Eukaryota > Viridiplantae > Streptophyta > Pinopsida > Cupressales > Cupressaceae > Cupressus > Cupressus sempervirens. The sequence goes on from CM053787.1 coordinate 448,993,752, forward strand.
TGCATCTCAATCATATGCATAAATGTGTTATCGAGCTTGACCAAGCATCATGAACCAGTTTAATGTAAAAGACTGGTAGGTAATTTATAAGGAAAATACAATTCAAATTTTCTTTAATTACCCTCCTCTTTGATCCCACATTCAGCACCCATTCCTACTTTGCTCTTTTACTGTTTGCAATTAAAAAAAAGAGAGATGATCATCTATATACAAGTATGTCATAAATTAAATACCTAACCATAAGTAAATTTGAAACAAAACAAGACTTTAATATGACAGTGTCAACTTAATCACAAACATATAATTAAATAAGATTTTTCCAACTATTTAACAAAAAGGCTTTCACAATTTTTACATCTTTTCTTAAATGTAAGAATGACTATAAATTCCACTGCCACTATTGAAAATTCCTCTAATCCTAAACTAGTTTAAAGAATAGCAAGAAATTACGTATTCTAAAACAGATGATATTCAAGAATTTTTTTGAAAGTTTCTCTGAAGTCTTAAATCATGCTTAACTGTAGATAACTACTTAAGAGCCGCTGCCAGGCTTAAATTCTAAATTTTATTTTACTACAAAACATACAAATCGGTGGTTAAATTTTCTAATCAATCAATTCAGATTTCTATTAAATCTTTGGAGCCTTGCCATATGCTACTGATTTAGAGCCAACGCAAATTGAAAACAAAGAGAATGTGCCAATCTCATCTCCATTTATAGTAAATTGAAGAATCACGTTAAGTCTTTCTAGATTGAGTAGATAAAGAGCTATGAAATTAAATCAAACTTGTGTCCATCAAATAAAAAGTAGAAGAAACAGGTTTAGTTGTTCAACCCATGATATTGCATCAATGTCGTATCAATCTGCAACATATTGGAGAAGAGAATATAGTATTTCAGAATCGTATGAATTATTAACAATGAAAGTACGACCATCTTTGTCTTTGTCTGCATAAAGTGTAGATTTCTATTATTTAGGTTGATTTTTATTATTTACAGCAGACACCGACTTCATATAATTACTAGTTTTGCAGAGCAGAATGGTTACACGCCCCCCCGCTCCCCCTGATGGACTAGCTAGAGATGGGTTAACGTCTTTCCAACCCTGCGGTTTCCACCTCAACTAATCACGTCTTACTCATTGCCTGATGCCGTAGTGAATATCGATTTTACTTAGGAAATCGTTTTACACATAGATCTCTCCATATATTGATGGAGCGGCAATCACAGCTCATTTTAACAAAAGCCAAAAAAAATATAGAAATAACAATTACTCCCTTACCATTCTCGTCAAACTGTTACTGGCATGTACAGCCAAAAGCCAAAAAGATATAAAATTGGATAATTGTTATTGTTTAGATCTATTTTCGAACGTTTTTATTTCTTTCTAAACCTGACGATATGTTTGAATACTGTAGGAAACAAGGAAAAATAAACAGCAAAACATGAACCAGCTATAATTATTCTAAAGTTCATTCACCATATATTTTATTCTACAGATTTCAAAATTACTGGAAATGCTTGGCGATAAGTATATAAGAAGCATGATAATAATTACTGAGATGTTTTCAGAGGCTCTTCTTTCACATAAGCTGCACACAAAAAGATAAAAACAGAGAGGAACCTGAATTGGTTGTGTTCAATGCAATTTATTTGAGCTTCCTCTCTCTCCAAATAATAGTCTGCTCCAACTGAAACAGTCTTCCTGTACTCTATCTTCCACTACTCTTCTTCTCATACTGCGTTTCCGGCTTTTGAAATAATTTCACCCTTTCTCTTTAAAACATTCTCTTCCCCTTTATTTTTATCCGCACGTCTCTCTTTTTAATTTAATTCTAATCTCACTTTTCCTCCTTAAATGAATCCAAAAATGTCCGTCTCCTTTCCAAACAAAAAGTTCTTTTTTTAATGCCCCTCTATCCCATCCGCTAACTGACTTTTGGAAGAATAAACAAAATTTGTGGATATTTTTTAATTAGTCTCCACTGATTTTGGAGTGGTAACTTCAGTCCATCCATAATGAAAGGTTTACGCACTTTAGTTCTATTTAATAGTAATAAATTCCTCTTCTAACGAACACTATTTCAAATTGAACATGTAATTCTATTTAATGGCAATGAATTCCTTTTTCTAACCAACATTAAGAGCATAGTATTTTATTTTAAAATCTCTCTTATAATAATCCAAAAATAAATAGACAAAGCTACTAATTTCATTCATTATTCTACATCTATAAATATAACAAAGTGTTTAATTCATTTAGATAAATTAAAATTTAAAGTAAATAAATTAAAATCAAATTAAACTAAGTGTGTGTGTGCGACTACATATAATTTCCTGACCAACCTTGCCAAGGAGCTAAACTCCTCTACCTCAACCACTCTTCTGCCTTCAATATCTGTTTACTCACAAACTCGACATTACCCAATGCGTTAGTAATGTCACCATTAAAATAAATAAATAATATCTTAAATACAAATTTTTAAACATTCAACATACATCATCATATATAAACATATAAATGAAATCACAATTTTTAACCATTATATCGCAAACCATAAAGTTGAACATAAAACAACATCACATATCGACAACAAGTAAAATTTATCCATCTAATATCATCGACTAATTAAGTCTAAACAAAAATATAAAGGTATTCAACTCAAGTCGAGTCATACATAGTCTTAGTCAGAAAATCAATCAACATAATAAGTCCAAATAAAAAGCATGTCAAAATAATGAGTCGTGACAGATTGCTAGAGAATGGTTGCCAGAGCGAGTTCATTAAGGCAATGTTAAGGAAGAGGAACCAAAAAAATATTTTAGGAGTGAAGGGAACAATCATTATTGAGGTATTTTGGATGCTGCAAAGAAGGGCACTCATGATGCAGACACTAAAGGGAAGGCAAAAACCATAGGGAAGACAAAAACCATAGCTGAAGTTTTGTTAGATGTGTCAGTATTCAATTATGAATAAATTTTTTAAATATTTTTAGCTCTTATGTATTTCAACATGAAATTACACTCTATATTATGGACATTGTGAGTTCATATATACTTTCATGTGTTCCTTTAAGTAAGACTATTGCTAAATCCATATGCACAATCTCTACTTGTTAAAGGTATCCATTTTTTCATACCGGTTCTCTAGATTGCTTTAGCTATATTCCATTGTATTCGTAAAAAAAATAAGCACATCACATTAATAGGCTTTGATAGCACATGTTGCACATTTGTGGTTTGATAGATGGATATTTTACTTTTAAATACAAGAAGAGGAATGTGTTGAATAAAATTGTACAATACCAAGCATAATGCTTTTATTCCGGTTCTACTGATTTCTCATGTTTCAGCTCAATTGTTAATTTTTGTTGGCCAAAAATAATAATTTAGAGGAAATATTGAATCAAGAATAGCATGCACACCGTGTATGCAAAAATATTGAGAGAAATTACAACCCTTTGCCCCAAGTATTGTGGTTTATCTTCTGTACGATGATTTCTATTATCATATTTGATTGTCATTGTCTCACCACATGAATGCTACAACATTGATCAAGGTAGTAATCCCCTTTGTTCCTTTCTTTTCTCCTCATCACTCTTTTACTTTTACTTCTACTTCGATTGTTGAGCTAACGTTTGGAGTTTTCCTTCTACTTCTATTGGCAGGCATTCACATGCGGGGAAACATCTAGTAGAATATGTCATGGATATGGATGAAGATGGTAGAAATATTTTGTGTTTTTTTGGTAAGGTGAGGAGTTGTGTCCAGTTCAAAAATTAGAGAGCTTAGTGCTTCCAATTCGAGAAAAAGTAGTACCAATTTTGTCAATTCTCTGTAAAATTGAATTCCACAAAGTGCTTTTTCAAGAAGTCAAATTATTTGAAATATTTGGATGATGTGCGTGCATGAAGACATGGTTTGGTTAAGAGAAAATTAGATAATTCAATTTTTAAGGTCCGTTTGGTTGTGGGAATAGGAATAGCTATTCTAGAATAGAAAATGGGGCTACGTATTCCTGTTCTGTGTTTGGTTCAGCCAATATTTCATGGGGAATTCGTGGACCCCAAAATTTATGTTTTCTAAAATAAATAAAAGTGGAATAGGAATACATATTCCAATAACACGTATTTGGGTGAAATTGCAAAACCTCATTTTTGGGCCAAAATTGAATTACGTACCTATTTTACTTTGTATTCCAATTCTGATTTGGTGCATCCAAATGAAGAATTCAAAATTTTAAGAATTTACATATGCCTATTCCACTTGTATTCCCATTTCCAAACGGGCCCTAATAAAGGGAGTGAAACAAGAGATTTGGGTTCAACAAAAATTCCCCAATTAAATATGAATTGGTTAATGAGGTAGGGTATAGGTCTTTTGGTCACGCATGGATAGGTTGCAAGTTTCAATAATATTGAGGAATTTCCTAGTCACAAGAGGAATCTCTTTAACTCAATAAATACTATACTCCCGAGTATTTAGGAATGGAGAGAATTGTTTTCATAGAAAATCAATATTTTGGTCATTCAATGTTTAAAATGTGGGCCTATTATAGGACCTACTTCCAAATAAACTATTGAATACAATGAAATAATGCATCTTAAATGACTTACATAATCTGACCTAAAAGACTAATACAATCTGATCTAAATAATGGATGTCTCAATAATGCCACAGTGTTTTCACTACCTTGGATGTTAATTGCTAGATAAAATTCCTCTAGGATAGTGCTAATTAATATAAATTACATGTAGTTTTAATTATTAAAATTTCCATTAAATTTTTTGGGTGAACATTGAAACATGAGAATTTTACTACATCAATTCATAATTACCATCACCATCACATATTTTGATGATTTATAGGTATTTATTAGGTACTTGTATCATAATTCTTTAGTAAAAAGTGAAAATTGAAGTTGCAATTTATAATTATTAATTGCTCAAAAGTGAAGTTGTAATTTATAATTATTAATTGCTAAAAAGTGAAGTTGTAATTTATAATTATTAATTGCTGAAATTTGAAGTTCTAATTTATAATTATTAATTGTTTCTTTGTTTAAAAAGTTATGGCCAAAATTGCATCACCAATTTTTGAAATCATTATACAAATACCATATATCACTCTTGGCTAAAAGCTTGAACGAAAGATAAAAGGTATTTTTCTAAATTTTATAACTTCAGCTTTTACACATAATATTTTGATTATCAAAAATTCCATTGCTATCTTAAAGTCTTCAAAAATAAATGATACAAAGATGTTGTGATAATACAAAATATATGCAATTGTAAATCATGGTTCCAAATGGTATCATGTGTCGAATATTATTTTCATTTTTTCACTTCTTCTATTATAGTATTCTTGTTGTTCTCAACGATTTTTTTTTAGAATGAAAAAAAAGCATAAAAGAGAATTTAAGACACATTGTAAAATTATAAATTATACTAGACCTGTCCATCAATGTAGAAGACTTGTTTTTGTCAAATTCCTATAAAGTATTTATAATGGTAAGAGTAATACAAAGAATACTTTTGTCATCACTTTACAATTTGTCTCCACTTTATGTGTTGTTTTAACTTTATAAATTACACAATGGCTTTATCTCTATCATTTGAATAATTTTTATGTTGAGGCTTACATAGGTTTCTTCCTTTAAGCATCTCCCATTGCTATGCCTTTGTCTCTTTGATGAAACACCAAGTATTGGCTGCAAGTAGTAATGCTCTCTAAATGTTTGTATGAGACTAATTTCTTTATAAAATCTAAATGTTTGTATGATACTAATTTCTATATAAAAATACTATAGCTCTAGCTTCCTCCATAGAATCTACCCAATCTTGTACATTGACATTTAAATAATATGTATATGTATATATGTGTTTGTGTGAGATGTAATTTTTTAAATATAATTATTGGTTCTTATTTTTAATGTGAAATTGGGTTGGTGAGATGGACTCTAGGAGCTTCAACACCATTCATGTACATGCCACTGAAAGAAAAAATGCACTAATACCATTTTTTGATATAGGGTAGTTGAGTTTTCTATCTTAATAATCTTGGAATTTCAAAGTTGTAGCTTAAAAAGAGAATAAATTTTTTAAGCAAAAGAGGAACCCCTATTCTTCATGGAAATATCAGCACTCAATTCAACAAATGTTGAGGAATATTCTATATGAAATATCTGCTACAACATATGTTCTTTCCATTCCCTTTGAAGTGCATGATACTTAAATTTATAATATGGTCATAGCATACATGGAAGACATATAATACAGGGAATTTTAGATTTGTAGCTAAAAAAGATAGAAATTTCTTGATGAAACTCAGCATATGTTTATTTCAAGAAGTTCCACTATTATATGCTAATAATTCTTGTTTCAAGAAGTTCCAATATTATATGCTAATAATTCTTGCTTCACATAGAGTTTGTTAATTTGAACATCTTTTTCAATTTTCCTCTCAAGATTCATTGAAGACAAGAGAGGGGAGTTCCAGTAATGTAAGTAATGTCTAGAGATTATAAGTAGTTAGGTTTTCAATTATATAATTAACAATTGCATTCCCATCAAATTTTTTTAGTGAGTTTTAATCATCAAATATTGGCTTCTACAAACTGGCAATATCATTTAATGTATGCAGTTTGCTGCTATAATCCATCTATTTGTTTTTCCTTAATTTTTACCAATATAAAACTTAGACTGTTTAGAGTAATTAGATTCTACATATAAATACTATTGCAAAAAAAAGATGCTAACAAACATTATAACACTAGATTACAGTAATATTAATGCATATGCTCTTGTTTCCCTAAGTCTTTATGTTCTCAAGTTTTTTTCTCATTATTTTTTCCTAAGTTTTGTGCCTTCATATAATAATCAAAGTTGTTTTGTTATATTGCTTTTCAGTTGTGTAGGTTTAAGAAAGATGAAACTAGTAATTAAATTTTTTTCTCTATTTTTCTCATTGTTTTTCTTCTAAGTTCTGTGCCTTCATATAATAATCAAAGTTGTTTTGTTATATTGCTTTTTAGTTGTGCATACTTGAAAGGGATAAAGTAGTAGTTGATTTAGATTTTCTGGATACATTCAGATACATACAGATATTGAATGTTTCACATTAATATGTGAACAACTTTATATAGCCTCATTTTCCCTTACAAAAACTACTTACAAAAATAACTTCCAGCAGCTATATATCTAATTAATTAATTAATTAAACTAAAATTAGAAACTAACCTAATTTAATGTAATAAATCCAACATTCCCCTTATTACATTAATTCAATAGAAGCAAAAGTTGTATGCTTTCACCAATTATCTTCATTGGATCCTTTGATGAAATGCTTCACCAATCTTTTCTTATTGAAGTACATTTTCTCTCTCCAACTTTAGATTGCAAACCCTAAAGTTGTCCTCTTAAGTAGATTTTATATCTCAACTTCAGATTGTAAATCTTGAAGTTGTCCTCATAATAACGTTGTTTCCACCTCCCTTGCACAACAAGACATAGTTCCTCCAAAATTTTACATCTTCTCAGAGTGTGTCTAATGCCTCCTTCAGTGCTACACATGAGACACTTTTCCTCTGAAAGTCCACATCTCCTCCAAGTATGTCTAATGCCTCCTCAAATGTTATAGAAATAATCATTGTGCCTTTCCTCCAAAAGTCAACATCTCCTCCGAGTGTCTCTAACACCATTCTTCAAATCCTACCCCCCTCACTTCATAGAAGGAAAATCATGCATCCAAGCCCCCTCTTTTCTTTAGGGACACAAATCTATCAAGTCCTCTCTTCTCTTCAGGGATGAATCTACCAAGCCCTAGCTTTACAGGAACACAAATAGTTGTTTTCCATGCGATAATCATCTTTGAGCGAGAAGCCTCCATTGCCTGTAGCCTCCTATCTTCAATAAAAAATTGTAGAAGATCTCATTTACAAAATTTAGGGTCTCGTCATCCAAAATCCAATAAAAGAAATCTTCTACCCATTGATCAAGTGGCTCTGATACCAAATGAAAGAGTTAAAAAATAAAATGACTATTTTTATTGATTTGGATTTTCTAGCCTCATTTTCCCTTACAAAAACTACTTACAAGAATAACTTACCAACAACTATATATCTAACTAAATAATTTATTTAAACTAAACTTAGAAACTAACCTAATTTAATGTAATAAATCCAATAGTGGAAGTATGAAGTATGTAGAATTTGATGTTGACTGTACATTCTAAAAATAATAGTATATTTTGGATTAAGTTGTGTCAAATTTTGATACCCAAGCTAAAATGATGACCTTCACCAATTTCTTTCTACTCTATTTACAATGGTTATCCTCTTTAAGAAGTTCAATGCCATTGAAATTGGAGAGTGATGAATATGTAGTCTTTGATCATAAATTCTAATAGCATTTTGGCATTTTTTTTATACATACTTTTCTAATTTTATTTCTCTCTTAATTAAACATGAATATGTCTACAAATCTTTTGGTGTTAATTATTTTTTGAACTCAAACAATTATTTCTTATTTATTCTTCTTCCTAATCTTAAAAGAATACAAAAACAAATTCATCTTTGTTATATGTTCCCTAATTACAAAAATAAAAAAACAATTTTCATAATTTTTCTGAACCAATTAACTGTCATTGTATTTTCTGCCATTATATATTTTTTTGCTTAAAACTTTTGATATTTAGAAACATTTTATATTGGAAGGAATCTACCTTTGGTATTTAGAAACATTCTATATTGCAAGGAATCTATGATATTTTGGTAGATTGATATGTTTACCTCCCCTTAGGCAAGATTGAAGCTACACACAACTCTTGTTAGATATATATTCCATTTTTTTTTTTTTTTTTGTAGTTTGTATTTTTTAATATAAAAATAAAAATTATTCTAGATCTACAAAAGAAGAAGCAATATGAACAAATATGTGTATGAAATAATATAATATATTAGTGGGGTGCTTTAGATACCTATGGAAGCGAACTACCGCATCAATGACCTCCACCATCATAAAAGGATTACTTCAATGACACATAGTTTCCAGCTCGTAAAAATTTTCTCCTCCATACTGTTTATTGATACTACTTTGTTTTTTCACAACAATTTTGTGGCAAGCTTGATAGGAATAACCCTATCAACTGAATAAGAAGTTTTCTTAGTGGCTATTTCTTCCTTGAACTAAACCATTTTTCTATTTTAATTAAGTTGATCTAAGCTTTTCCTTTGAAGGGAACCTCCTACGATACATGGATTTTATTGTCTCACATGTGATACTAGTCTCACACTAAGTTAGGTTTTCGAAAGCGGTTTTGATAAAATAAAAAACTAGCTTGTAGACATAATTTGGAGTTCTTGTGCCATGTCCTCTTATGTGTTGCTCACATGAAGAGCTAACAACTGATGGATTTCCCACTTATCACCAAGTGTAGCCCATTCCCATCCAACTTTGACAACGTCTCCAATTGTTGCAATGAATTTGTGAGGGTTTTCGTGCAAAGTGTTTCAGTAATGTGGAGGTTGTAGTTTTTTTTAAATAAAAGGTTATTAAGCATTTTAAAAATATTTCTTTAAACTCAAATTTATAACCTAACATTATACTTCATATTTATTTTTCAATTGAATAAAAAAACATGTTTGAGAAGATCTTTAGTAGTTTTAAAAATTATTTTATAATGAATTAAATCTTATTATTTTCATTAACATTTAGATTATATTTTATTATTTATAAAAACTTTACTTTTTATATAAGTTTATAATTTATTTATGAGATCAAAATGTTTTTCTCTTATTTTAAAAATATTTTATTTAGGTGAAGTATCGATTATATATTTTATTCTCACAATATTTTACATTACATAATCTTCTAAGTTTATTATTTATTTTGTTTTCTCTAAATAAAATATAAATACTTTATATTTTAATGCTAACTAGAAACATCTTGGTGCTTATATTCATTTTAGGTTTTATTATGTATGTACATTATCGTAAGTATGTTTAGTTTTTTTCTTTTTGTCTTACTATATTAATTTTCATGTTTTAAAATAATTTCATACAATATGTCATAACTATGAAAATAATAATAATAAAGTAGTTATATCATTTTAAGAAATCTTGTAATATTAAATGTTTAATAGTTTAATATGAAGAGATTTGGAAAAAAGTTCTATTTTATTTTAATAAGTTAATATTAAATAACATCAGAATGAACTATGACAACCTTAAATCTAGCTAAAATTAAATCCTAAATACTATGAACAAGTACTAAAAAATAAAAATTATTAAATATTGTTAGAAAGGTTAATCTTTCCTTGGATATATTTTAATTGGGATATTCCAAGGGTCCCTACATGTAATTTGTCCACTTGTACACATGTGGAGGACATGTCATTATTTGTCCTTTATTCCACATGTAAGGACAACTCTTGTTTATTTCTTTATTTAGTTTATCCTCCTTAAGAGGATTGTGACACTTTGCACACACCTATTATGAATGTGGCATTCATAGAAATGGGAGTTACAAATGCAACTCCTCTCTCATCTCTATATAAGAGATGCTCCTCCTTCTTTCTTCACAACTACACACCACTCTAAGCACTTGATGTTATTGTATTGAGCTACCTTTGCTTCAACACTCTCTCTCTCTCTTCTTTAGGCATTTGCCTTCATTCATAATAACTCACAAGGGGTTTTCTTTGCTTTCCCCTTATAAATCCTTGTCTCCATTGTTGAACCATCTTGGTGTATGCTCTTGGAGTTGCTTATCTTATGGTAACATTGTTTCACACTTAACTTACTTGGATTGTTTCTCGTTCCTTGCTCAACATTATTCATTTCTTACATGGTATCAGAGCTTGGTTATCTAATCCTTGTTTTAAGTTTTGTGGTGAAGGTTGCCATTCATTGGAGCACACCTTATTTGGAGACGTTATTGAGAGAAGAAGATTGTGTTGTGATCTTAGCTCATTTTAACTAATCTTGTGCATGCAAGCTTCATTTTTTTACTAACCCTCTTTGGAAGGCTTGCCGCCAAAGGGTTTTCTTGCAAAGCTTCATTTTTTTTTACTAACCCTCTTTGGACAGCTTGCCGCCAAAGGGTTTTCTTGTAAAGCTTCATATTTTTCACTAACCCTCTTTGGACGGCTTGCCGCCAAAGGGTTTTCTTAGTAAATTTTTTTTGGTTTGTTTTGGACGGCATGCCGCCAAAACAAAACATATTACAATAGTAAAGCTTTCTATCTCTTTATTTTTTCTATTACTTTATTTTTCTAAAAAAAAAAAAAAAAAAATTTTCTTTAAGAAAAAAATAATATATTTTACTACTTTGTGTTTTTTTAAAAAAAAAAAAAAAAAAAAAACATAGTGTAAAGTTTTTATATATATAAAATCAAATAAAAAAATTCTTTTATTTTTTATAGGGCGGCCGCGCCACCTGCGCGCCACCCCGTGCCTCAGCAAATCAACCACCGCCGAAGGCACTTTGGCCCGGGACATTCCTTGGCAGCTTAATCCGCTGAAGTATTTAGGCCACCATCTCTGCACCACCGTTGCACATTCGCGCCGCCGCGCAAACATTCTTGCCGCCGCGCAAATAGCCGCCGGTTAAAACTTCCGCCGCCGCCGGTGCAGCTCGGCACCTCTGCAACCCTTGCCGCGCGCAACCGCCACTCTGTGGTTTTAAAAACCCCCCACAACCGCTTCCTCCGCTCCCACCACGCGGCGACCACCGACTTTGGCCGCTCCCGCCACGCGGCAACCACTGCCCGCGGCTCTTCTTTCGCCACGCGGCAGCCACCGCCCACTCCCCTCCCTTTTCCAATTTAAAAACAAACCGTTTCCCCCTCTTTCTTTTCCAATTTTTAACTAATATTAATTGTTTAAATTACTTTTTAACTTTCTCTATCACCATTAGTTAAAATTAAAAAAATTTAAATATTCTTAAAAAAAAAAAAATAATAATAATAACATAAAATAATAAAATATAAAATAAAAAAAAACAATTTTGTTCAATTTATAAAATTTTAATTTAAATTTTTTTTTTTTCTTCTCCAAATCATTTGATTCTAACATTAAGGGCATTTTTTTTCCCACAAAGCGAAGAATTTTTTTTTTCCTAAACATGTCAACATTAATTCCAGAAATCAAACTTAATTATTCGAATTATCATTCTTGGAAAACTCATATCTCATTTATTTTTCATTTTAAACATCTCTTTGAAATAGCCACTGACCCTTCTCTTGAGCCCGATTCAGCGGCTACTCAAGATGAGAAAGATACTTGGAAAGCTAAAAACGAAGAGGCTTTAGGATTAATTGGTATTTCTATTATTCCAGATTTATATGTCTTAATTGCTCACTGTTCTAAAGCTCATGATGCATGGTCCATCTTGAAAACCAAGTATGACAGTGGCGATGAATATCGCAAAATACAATTGCAAGATCAACTCGAAGATCTCAGGTATGCAAATTTTAAAGGTATGGATGAATTCCTCTTAAAATTTGATTCTCTTAAAAGTCAAATTATGGCTTTAGGTGTTCAATTAGAGGACATTCGTTTAATCCATCTTATTCTTAAAAAATGTCTTCCAAGACAGTTTCAACAGTTTATAACCAATATTCATGCTCAGCTTGCTATTCCTACTTTATCTTCTCAGTTAACTTATGTTATTTTTCAAACTTTATTGAGACAGGAAGAAGCTAAGCTAATTCAGTTTGGTACTCTCAAATCAACTGAACATGCATTTGTCTCTAGAAATTCAACTAATAATTTTCGTTCCAATAATCATAATTACAAGCCATCTAATTCAAATAACACCAACAATAAATTTCATCCCAAATATAATAATAACCATCATCCTAATAATACTCGTAATACTAATAATCAAAGGAACCATTCCAATTCCAAACCTCATTGTTCTTATTGTGGCAAAGATGGTCACCTTGTCAATAACTGCTTTAAAAAACAAAATGATAAAAAACCTATGAATCATAGTACCAATCATCAAACCTCAAACCATAGAAAAGGTAATTCAACTAGTTCTAATCCTCGTCAAGCTTTTAATTGTAGCTTTAATCTTTGTAAACCTTTAGAGTGGATTGTTGATAGTGGTGCATCCCAACATGTCACCTCTCATAAAGAAATTTTTGATTCCTTACAACCTGATATTGCTAACATTCCTATTCAGTTAGCTAATAATCAGACTTGTAAAGTTGAAGGACTAGGTGATGTTACTATTCCTAATGGTAAATTGCATGATGTTTTATATGCACCTGACTTGAAAACTAATCTAATTTCTGTTTGAAGCTGATGATTATATTTCTAAATCTGGTGGAATTAAACATAGAAGGATTAATTATTGTAATTATGCTTTGATGACTACTATTATGAATTCTAACGATCCTAAGTCTTTTGATCAAGCTAACTCTCAACCTCATTGGCAGAAAGCCATGCAAGAGGAATATGATTCGTTACTTGCTAATCACACTTGGGACTTAGTCACATTACCTCCTGGCAAAAACCTAGTTTCATGTAAATGGTTATATAAAACCAAATTGAATACTAATAATGAAATTAGTAAATTTAAAGCTAGACTAGTTGCTAGAGGCTTTTCCCAAATTGAAGGCTTAGACTATAATGAAACCTTTGCACCTGTTGCTAAAATTCCTACTATCAAATTAGTTCTTGCTTTAGCATCTAAACTGAATTGGCCCATTCATCAAATGGATGTTAAAAGTGCTTTCTTAAATGGTGAGTTACATGAAGAAATCTATATGGCTCAACCTCCTGGATTTGTTAAGAAAGGTAGTGAAAATCTAGTTTGCAAATTGAACAAATCTATTTATGGTCTTAAACAATCACCTAGAGAATGGTATTCTCAAATTAATTCTTTCTTCATTTCTCAAGGTTTTACTAGAAGCAAAAATGATCCTAATTTGTTCATTAAACATACTACCGATGATATTATCATTGTTATTGTTTATGTAGATGATTTAATTCTCACTTCTAGTTTAGACATTTTTCTTTCTGATATTAAATTCCAACTTAAACAAAAATTTCAAATGACCGACTTAGGTATCTTACATTACTTCTTAGGTATGCAAATTTTTCAAACTCCTAATGGTATCTTTGTTTCTCAAAGCAAGTATGCTTATGATCTTTTAGAAAAATTTAAGATGAATGACTCTAACCATGTTTCAATTCCATGTGAATTAGGAACTAAATTAATGAATGATATGAATACTCCTTTTGTTGATGAAACTCTGTATAGACAATTAGTAGGAAGTTTAAATTATTTAACTCTTACTAGACCTGATATTGCTTATAGTGTTGGTTTAGTGTCTCGTTTTATGTCTAAACCTCAACAAACTCATTTTAAAGTTGCTAAACGCATCTTAAGGTATATTAAAGGAACTATTAATATAGGCTTATTTTATGATCCAAACTCTGAATTCATTTTACATGGCTATACTGATTCCGATCTAGGTGGAGATCCCAATGATGGGAAATCCACTTGTGGTTATTTTTTCTTTGTTGGTTCAGGTCCAATCTCTTGGAAAAGCAAAAAGGAACACTCTATTTCCCTATGCTCAATGGAAGCTGAATACAAAGGTTGTACCAATGCAGCTAAGGAAGCTTTGTGGATTCGAAGACTTCTTGATGATTTTGGGCTACCTCAACAATCACCTACACCTATACATTGTGACAATCAAAGTGCTATTGCCTTGGCAAAGAATCCAGTGTATCATGCCCACACCAAACATATTTCACTTCAACATCACTTCATTCGAGAACAAGTTGAAGACAATCAAATTATTCTTCTTTATTGTAAAGGAGAAGATCAAGTCGCTGATATCTTAACCAAACCACTTTCTAAAGAGAGATTTCAGTTCCATTGTAAAAAATTTGGGTTTGCAACCCGTTGAAGTACACTCCCCAAGTAAAGATTAAGGGGGGGTGTTAGAAAGGTTAATCTTTCCTTGGATATATTTTAATTGAGATATTCCAAGGGTCCCTACATGTAATTTGTCCACTTGTACACATGTGGAGGACATGTCATTATTTGTCCTTTATTCCACATGTAAGGACAACTCTTGTTTATTTCTTTATTTAGTTTATCCTCCTTAAGAGGATTGTGACACTTTGCACACACCTATTATGAATGTGGCATTCATAGAAATGGGAGTTACAAATGCAACTCCTCTCTCATCTCTATATAAGAGATGCTCCTCCTTTCTTCACAACTACACACCACTCTAAGCACTTGATGTTATTGTATTGAGCTACCTTTGCTCCAACACTCTCTCTCTCTCTTCTTTAGGCATTTTCCTTCATTCATAATAACTCACAAGGGGTTTTCTTTGCTTTCCCCTTATAAATCCTTGTCTCCATTGTTGAACCATCTTGGTGTATGCTCTTGGAGTTGCTTATCTTATGGTAACATTGTTTCACACTTAACTTACTTGGATTGTTTCTCGTTCCTTGCTCAACATTATTCATTTCTTACAAATATAATCATAAAATTCTTAAATAAATTTAAAAATAAATAAATATGTTATGTATTAGTTCATTTCATTCAACTCATATATAATGATCTTATTACTATTATTATTTAAAAAATCTATATTTAAAAAATTTAATATCTATTTAAATAATATGAATATTACATTTACCACTCTTAAAATATAATGAATAACTAGTAATGTCATTCTTTTATCAAATGTGTCAGATGACATATTTGAATCCACTCAAATCCCAATTAGAGTGCAAGAAGAGACTCCAACAAAAGTGAGTGAATCTTCTTCATTTGCTTCCTCCCGTACCAGGCTATTCTACACATGAATGGGTCAGCTAAAATATTTGTGAGTAAACATGAACTGCTTCATAATTTATTACCTACATTGTTCATAAGAATATGCATCCAACAATATAACATGATGATTAAAATATAATGCATGTACTTTTGTTCAACTTCATGCTTGAAATGGTTAAAGATTTGCATCACATACTACTCTAAAGTTTTCCTATGATAGACTTATGAAAACATGATTAGACTTAACTCCTCAATATGTTAAAAACAAGTTTTCTAGATGACACTATTAGGAACACCTGACATGAGATCTATTAGATTTCCACAATCCATGTCAATGCACTTTCAATTTTTGGATTTGATTATGTATAGTTTTTTTATCATCAACATTTTGGATCATATTTCTCTCCACACTGATAAAATGATGACTTCAAATTTGGTGCTTTTCCAAATACTTATGGTGGTAAAAATGTCTTATTTCCTTCTGAACAACTTCAACTTTAGGGCTTTTCCAAATACATATGCTGGAGAAAATTCTCTTTCATTATGAATGTTGCAGCTTCATTATATCCAGTGGCTACATAAATTTCTTATTTAAAGATACCTATATTCATTTTTCTCTTTGTCTTGAAATTTAGGACTTTTTGAATTTAAAAGAAGTTTTGCTTCATTTTTCCTTTTAACTTCTTGCTTGTTATTTTACCTTTGAACCAAATGATCATATGTGTCCAATATGAGCACTCCAAGCATTAGAAAATTAGGCTTCATCTCCTTCCATTTTGTAAATTAATTTTGTTCAATTAGGCTATGGTTTCCTCACCAAATTTCCTCACCATGAAAATTAGCTGATGATAATTTAATGAAGAAATGAATTATTTTATGTTCCAAATCTTTTTGCTAAAACATTTACTTAATTAAAGAACTTATTTACATTTTTGTGGTAAGAATTTTATTGTATTATAGTAAACTTTACATTTTTATTGTAAAAATCTATAATTTTACAAAGAACAAAAATATCATTTTCAGAATTGCTACTTTAAAACTTGCCTAAATATCTCGTCCCTTTAAGAATGAAACTCACTAATCAAAATAATGAAAGAAATTCCCCTCTTTGCAAATGAAAATTTATCTACTATTGCAAATGAAGTTTTATCATTTGAAAAAGAAAACAAAAAAAGTTCATAGTATATTATTTTTTCAATTAAATAATTTTTTTGAACAATAGAATTGATATTCTAAATATTGTTGAAAAGTTGACCGCTAAATTTGTTAGTTTGAAAGTCACTGAAAAGATAACCATTTACTTTTGAGTTTCCAATTTCTATAATTTAAGCTCGATTGAACATGTAAATATTGGGACTATAAAGTGTAAAGTTGACCAATTTTCAAAAAATTGAAAATATCATAGATTTTTTCTGAGCAAATATGAAAAAAAAGTTTGACTTTGTTTTTTCTTGCCCCTAAATATTTTGTGTAGACATGAACTTTGTTGAAATAAATTAATTACATCAACTGTCTCATGTGATCGATGGTCAACGCAGACCACTCATTTTTTTGCAAGTGCATATATCCATTGCTGCTTACAACTGTCGCCAATGTCTATGCCAACATCAAAATGACATTTTACTATTTTTAAAAATTAAATTAAAAATTATTTTAAAACTGTATCTTAAATTCTATCTTAAACTATATTTGAAAAATTCTCTTTGTTTGTAATTTTGCAAAATTAAGTCGAGAGGCTTTCTACAGTGGAAGCATTCATCAATGTAAACTTTTAAGAATTTTTATAAAATTTGACGCTTATTTGAATGTTTTAATGAGTTGGCAGCTGGAAGATTATAATATAAATGACATGATCAACAATTTATTGAAATAAAAAAGAGAGCAGACCGTTACCAACAAAATTTTGTGAGATTGCAGACAAATGGATCCAACATTAATCCAACAAGTTCCACTCAAAATATGTACCAACAACCATAAAAAAAAGTGTCACTAAAATTGATTGTTTTTTCTTTTTATGACCATTCAAAGTGAAAGATATTGTCACATAAATGCGAAGAAGCTAGATGGCCTTTAGTTAAAGTCCTAGAGAATCTTTGGTTACAAGAGCAGGCAGAATAATATTTTATATAGTATTGCAATTTCTCTTACATGATGTGCCCTCTCTTATCACATGGCCTCCACTCTAATCCCTCATCCTAACCCTCCCTACTACAGAATGACTTCCCCTAATGCTAGAATAACACAGATATTTGTGGAGCTCA